>OZ014493.1:34990074-37571928 GCA_963966045.1 Xestobium rufovillosum
TGAAAAAAGGTTTTTATTGTCAACTCAAAATAAACAAAACATTTTATTCCAATATAAAATATATAAACAAAATAACAAAAGAGAAACAAATAAGTTGTCAAAACTTACAAAATTGTTTTGGGCAGTATTACTTAAAATTTGCTCTCTATTCCATGATTTGCGGTTATTGGGCATCTGGAAATAATGTATTTCCCACTATACACAGAAATAAAAATGCTAACATTGCTATTCCATCGAATAAAAAAATAATTTCCTCATATATGGGGTACCCCAAATTAGGAACAAATGATTGTTTGGTTATATAGCATTTTCGCAGAAATTTTGCTGCGTTTTCTAAAATGCCACATACATGACAATAAACTGCGCAAAATTTACTGTCGGATGCAAATAAACTAATTTAAAATACTTACTTTTAAGACTGAGTACACTCGCAGGAACAACGCGCTCACTAACATTTCAGATGTATACAAACTTTTGAAGCCACCTGGTGGAGAAACGGTGAAAGTAGTAACACCGTTGGTCATATAGGAAAATAGCAAAATAAAGTTGATATTAATTAGCAATGAATTCAACAGACGGCAAAAATGGAATTGGCCAAAAATGCGGTACCCCATATTAGGAACTATCGTCATATTAGGCGACTTTCCATACCTGGTTTGAGTGCCGTATCGTGCGCTGACCTGCTGATAATGCACTAAGCCACTAATTCGAGCTTATCTTTACAACACAACGCTGTTAATAACTAGACTTCAATGCTGAAGTGTATGTTGATTTCTCTCCTATTGTTTTCAAATGTTAATGTTTTTGTTGGGGGGGGGGTACTTAAACGCTCCGCTCGCTTTGCTTGCCCACAGACGAGAAATAGCGATCCGTTTAACCACTTTTTTGGCCGTATTCAGTGAAGGGCAACACCACTTTTTTGGCCGTATTCAGTGACGGGCAACTATAAAACAAAGCAGTACGTTTTGTATGCCTTTATTACAACAGGCACAACATGTTCAAAGTAAAGGATATCGTTGTGCAACGCACGAACTGGCACTACTTAATTACCCAGTAAATTCTTGACGCTCGAATCGGCACGAAAACAGGTAGAAAGTAGAAACCCAAAAACGCACGAAACGGGAAGATACCTTAATAATAGCCGCCATAACTCGTTGATAGAATAACATACTATTTTAAACTAAGAGCAGTCATATCAATATAACATAAATGTTGTCATTTATTTGTTGTTTTAATAATTAAACTTTCCAAAACAACAATTTTTGCGTATAAAAATAAAGGAATTCCAAATTAGATGCCATTGGCAACATTTATATTGACAATAAATATCGATCGTTTAATACAGATACATGAGTAGAATTTGAACATTTAGTGAAATAGAGGGCGCTCCATTTAAAATGAGAGTCACATATGCCACCCGGGCTTAATATAAAAAGGGACAAACTGTAAGTAGAAATCGTAATATTTTGAAATAAAGGTATCTTTGAACTGAACAATTTTCGGTAAAATTTTTTTAATTGTGTGTAATAACCGAGTTTTTTACTTGTATAAATTAAGCTGTGGTATCGAATAGGGAATAGTACCTATGTAAAAAACAGAACTGGAAAACTGCTTATTTACTTATTTATAAAATAGCAAAATTAGGTTTTGGTTTATTATAAACTGACTGCTGTTATACTTTTGTGACAAATCTCACGTCGGTCGAAGGGAAAAAACATATATTCATGTGATACAAAGATGAAACAGACTGCTAACGGCATAATTTTCATCAAAACGACACACGAAAGCGTTTTATTTTAATCTTTCGCCAACCCAATAATCAAGTGAAAAGTGAGCACAGTTCACGTGAGCGTGCCACAAACATTTTTCTTGTCCATTATTTTTTGATACTGTTTACAACAAATTGTTGCTAAAGCTTCCTGCAAAGTGCGAATTTTAAAAATACGCATTTATTTAAATCCTTGGAATTTTAAAATATCTGCATAAAATTTAAAAAGTGTTTCGATCATAATGTGCCAGCTTCAGAAATAAATGAAAAGAAATTAAAAACAAAGTAAAAATGCTACTTCATTTATTTTATATTAACGAGTCATGTCTGATGGAACATTTTAGTCATGAAAAAGATTAACAAAACCAGTGACTAGGTAAATAAAACATGAAAACATAAAATAAAACCTAAAAACAATTTTTAATCGGTTAAAAATGGTTCTGTGTTTAAAACTGTTTAATGTAAACATCCTAAAATCACTCCCTCTGAAATTGCTACCCCTTAAATGGGATCTCTAAAATTCACTTTATGATTAGTATCTATATGGAACGTTTTATCATAATAAAATGAAATTTGGCGCTTGTATTTAAGAATGTGAGTTATAGTATGGTGTGGGCATATTGAAAGCCACCACCAAAATCGCCGAATTATTATTGATCAGGAATCCGGATTCCGGGTGGCTTATTTTTATCAAAAGGGAGTCATTTGTTATTTGCCAAAACTTCCTTAGAAGTGGTGAAGTGTAAATTTTATGGAGCAATACAAAGTATTTAACGTGAAAAATTATATCTGGTAGGTATGTTTCGCCTTATTTTTCCAAATTGCTAATTCACCTTTTTGATGATTTCTAGACTAGAGTGATACAGAACGCTATAATTATGATATCAAATCGCCTTAGGGCTATGCATAATATTTGTCTTTCTTTTTGTTCGTCGCGAAATTCCGTGTAGGGTACATAACTTGATTCAAGTCCATTCATAATTCATACAAACAAAAATGAGTAGAAATTGTACATGCTAGACTGGTAAGAATGAATCAAATTTATACTATGCTTCTCGAGACTTTCATCGCAACACTGCAATATTGCCCTTGTTTTATTTTCGCTCAAAGAAAAGTTTAATAAAACAAGAATTTTGTTAAGCGTCAAAATTTCTGTTAACGTTACGGAATAATTAACTCAAATAAAATTAACTTTCCAGTGTTTCCTTCAGTTCGAATTCAAGGTGTGACAGAATGACATATTATCGAAATTGTTTAATATTAGGGGATGAAACATCAAAGAACGCATTTTTCCGTTACACCTTTCCCTTTCATAATTATTAATGTCTGTGTAGGAGTTGCCATACCTATGGGTATAATACTGCTAGTATCTAGGTTATGACCTTATCCGATATTGGCTATTTTATGGTAGTTTAGAAGTTTTAATCTATTGCATTAGGTATTAATTTTGGGCGGATAACATATCGTGAAATTAGGTTTTTTAAAATTATACCTCGTCGTGCAGCAAGAATTTCATTACCTTACTTCTCTAAGCGCAAAATATTAATTAGTGCCTAGCAAATCTCAACATAATAGAACGATAATAGTATATTATACACGAGTTTATAATGAATGCTATTATTACCGAGGATGAAGTTTACAACACGAGCGAGTGAAACGAGCGAGTTTTGTAATCATCCGAGGTAATAATAGCATCATTATAACGAATTGTATACTATACTTTGTCCACGACTATCAAAACAGATTCCCAGAAAGAATTTACCTTCATTTCCCTTCTCCAGTGTAAGAAAGATTCATACATACGCTCTCAGGTATAATTTTCTTGGTTTTTGGGCAATGAATCTAATGAGGCAAGTTCTACAGCTTCTTTTATTGCTGGTGCTGTTAAAGAAACCTCGTTTTCACTCTCACTACTCATGATATCTTCTTTTTTAGAATATGCATTTCAAATTAAAAGCAAACCATGCTGATTTGACGTTTCAATTTGAACTGACACATCGCGATCGCGGCCTACTAAATAAATGTAAAAAAGGGCCAAAGCGATGTTCCTATTGGTGTAGTGAATAATATTCATTAATCACTGCAGTGATTAATGTATCTAATTATGATTGAAGAAACACAAGTATAAAGAGTACTAGATGACCCGTGGGCTACGCTCCACGACTTTTACGTAGTGGTGATAGTTGCCTAGGTTTTTTCCTGCGGTTTTCATATCGCATGTACGCTGCCCTGTATGTCATTTTGTCCATAATTAATTGCGTTTAATTTAATGCATACGACAAAAAACCATTCTACCTATGCCTACCCGTGTAACGTTGAACTCCGACTGCGATAACAGCGCTCAGCAGATCCAAGCGTCCATCGAAATTATGCCGATGCAATTTTCTTATTTGCGTTAAAGAAACACCTGGTCGAGTGCACGACCTCACCCATACGATCTCCGCCAGTTGAAAAGAGACCGAGCGACCGATATCCCCACCCGTTGCAAGTGTTGTGCCTTTTCGCTTTTAATATTCTAATTATGATTGAAGAAACATAAGTATAAAGAGTACTAGATGACCCGTGGGCTACGCTCCACGACTTTTACGTAGTGGTGATAGTTGCCTAGGTTTTTTCCTGCGGTTTTCATATCGCATGTACGCTGCCCTGTATGTCATTTTGTCCATAATTAATTGCGTTTAATTTAATGCATACGACAAAAAACCATTCTACCTATGCCTACCCGTGTAACGTTGAACTCCGACTGCGATAACAGCGCTCAGCAGATCCAAGCGTCCATCGAAATTATGCCGATGCAATTTTCTTATTTGCGTTAAAGAAACACCTGGTCGAGTGCACGACCTCACCCATACGATCTGAAAAGAGACCGAGCGACCGATATCCCCACCCGTTGCAAGTGTTGTGCCTTTTCGCTTTTAATATTTATGATAATTATGATGATGATGATGATGATAATTATAAGATAGTCGTGGACAAAATGAATTGTTAATTATTAATTTCTGAAGATCTAAATGAGGTATTGGTTTGATTGCATAACCAAGTTAAAGAGAAGCTCTATGGCCTGGTATTTTTTTTTAATGTAACAGAATGGTGTGCGAGATTTGCCTCTCATATTACACACCTTCCAGTGTGGGTGCAGGATTCTTGTTACTGCTAGCAGCCGAATTCCAGAAAGTTGAAAGCAGCATTGTTAATTGTGGCAGACCGAAACGGGTACCGATCTATCTGAAAACGCAAATGCCTTTCAACAGATTCGAACCCGGGGCTTCGCAGTCAGAAGCTAGATCTCTTAACCACTGAGCTACCCGGCCATTTTTTAGAAGGTTTTCTTGCTTTACTGTTTTTCGTTACTATTGAGGGTTTGCTTGCATCCTTTAGAGTGTTTGTTAAATGTCAACAGTTGTTTTGTAATCAATCACATTAGGTAATTCGTGGAACACAGGAAGTATCGAGTTAATTTTTCGGGCAGTATTGACAGCGGTGGAGTTAGGGCAATTGCAATAAAACTGCCGCTTTCGGTTGCAAGTAAATCACTTCTTTCGCTGCACCAACCAATCAGATGGTAGTTAGTGTTAGTGAAATTCACCGGAATGAGCCACGAATTAGTTGGTACGGGTTCACTTGGAATGAAAACTACGACATTACTTTTATAAGAAGAGAAGAAGAGAGAAGAGAAGAAGAGAAGAAGAAGGGGAAAGGGAAGACCCTAAGATATTTAAGCAAGTAGTTGCTGTCATCTTGTGCAACGGTCGTATTTACATGGTTTAGTCCCATTTCTTTCATTCCCATTTCGTGCGTCATCCCAAACCTCTACCTGGTTTGAGTGCCGTTTCGGGCGCTGACCTGCTGATAATGCAGTAAGCCCCTAATTCGGGTTTATCTTTACAACACAACGCTGTTAATAACTATGTAGACTTCAATGCCGAATTGTATGTTGATTTCGCTCCTATTGTTTTCAAATAATGTTTTTGTTGTGGGGGGGGGGGGCTTAAACGCTTGCCCTCAGATCAGAAACAGTGGGCCGTGGAACCACTTTTTGGCTGTATTCAGTGACGGGCAACTATAAAACAAATCAGTACGTATTGTATGCCTTTATTGCAACAGGTACAACATGTTTAAAGTAATAAAGGATATCGTTGTGCAACGCACGAACTGGCACTATTTAATTACCCAGTGAATTCTTGACGCTCGAATCGGCACGAAAACAGGTAGAAACCCAAAAACGCCCAAAACGGGAAACGGGAAGATACCATTTACATACCTATACTTACCACGATTGTATTCTATTTTATTGAGGTAAAATTTACAGGAATTTCACCTCCTGCTTAAAACTAAAGTTGCATTATATTTTAAATAAAATAATCTAAATTTACTTCTATATAAATCTGAAACGGAAATGGCACACCTATGTAATTTGAGGTAGGTACCTACCTATTTAGAATTCTAAAAACGTCGAGTGGGTATTGAATGAGTTAATGAATCAATGAATGGTTAAATAAATGCACATATTATAGGACACCTTGTAGAACACCAAAATATAAAGTTTTGCAATTGATGGAGGTCGATCATAACTTTTCAAGGGCTTCATATAAACTACGCAAGCATGATAATAAGAATGATGTCGTTCAGTAATTAGGGGGAACCCTCTCCATTAAGAAATTTATCCCAAAAATTTATTTTTTTCAGAAATAACTTTAGGTGTAAGAAATAAGAAAGTGGCTATTTTGTGTTTGTTGGAATCTCACTTTGAAATGTTAGAGGGTAGGTTTAAATTTGGCACTTTTGCACAATTTTGTGCTCATTAATATGACGTTGAGAAATCAGATCTATCTCAAACGGTATACGAGTTACGGCCGAAAAACAAAAAATACTCTATTCGTTTTTGCCGTGTAGCTAGACTATTTGAAATCGGATCCGAACAATATGGATACATATTGTTACAGCACTTTTTACTGCCCTATCGGTAAATTCTCATGAATTTACTAAAAACGTTTTATTTGGGTCAGATCATCAACTTTATTTTTCTTATGGGCACCATTTTTCTCGAAAGACGCATATTTTTCTGAATTCATTGATATACAACTTGTCCATATTATATCGGATTTTGTTGAACATTACCTAATGTAGCCCCAACAAGAAAGAAATTAAAGAAATCTGGAAAAATCGTTTAATCAGGCTTTCCTGTAGAGAATTGTATTTATATTTGCACGAATTAGCTAATATAACCCACCTTGTTTGTCTGTTTATCTTATAGTTAGTTACAAATTACTGTACTGGCTCCAAAGATAATTTTTGTTTTTCAGTGTTACCTACTGCTCCATGGTCTGAATTGGTAGCCAGGCCACGAACTTTTTTTAAAATAATTTTTTGCAACGGTTTAGCAAAAGTTATGAGACACGGTGCAGGCATACAATTTTTTTAATAAGGATAATACGGTAATGTCTATTTTTATTTAACATTTAACAAAAATTTAGTACAAAAACGTTAACTAATATTTTTGCATCCTAAATCTGAAATCGTTCACTGGGTGAAAAAATTCGTTGTGAGCTGTACCTGAATGACTGAACAACGAAATTACACATTAATTTATTTTGTGGATGTTCAAATCGGTCGCATTGCATTATAAATACATCACAACGTCCACAGTGCAAGTGTTGTGACTACCTATTTATTGCTCTTAATTCTTTATTTGATATCTGTATATTTATGGAGGAAATTTCGTGTTTAGTGCGTTTTCATTGAACTGAATGTTATTTTGCATCTTTAGAATTTTATTGTTATAAAAATCCCCCATATGAATATTTTGGAAATAATTCAACCCAGAAGAGTTTAGTCGGTCCACGGGTGAAGAAAGCATATATTTTCGAGTTCGTACAGTCTGGCCCAAAATGTACTACATGTTTTAACTTTTAAGGGTTGTACTGGCAGTTTATGCGGCAAAATTATGTAAAGTTCAATTGAATGGCGAAGGAGGCACGCCATAACGTCACATGCGTCGCGAGAAAATTTTCATTGGCACTGCGCAGATTACGTCACGGCCTTCTTCTCTATTTTATGTTCTTTTTCAATCCGTGGGGTATTGCGGTTATAATCTGACTTATACCTACACTATAAAAACATTATAATGAAATTATTAAAAAAAAATCTTTAAAATATATTACACCGGCCCAATTTTCGAAATGTTCCACCCATCGGAGATGTAAGGGCTTTTAGTATGCTAAAAAGAGGATAACTTCCACTAGTTACTCTTGAAGCCGGCTACAAATTTTTTCTAGGTTGAGGCAAATTTTCGTTTAATTTTGTCAGTCTGCACATACTAAAATGGATTTTACTATTATAATGTCTTTTACCGTTTAAAAATTATTTGACGTAGAAGTTAACAGTGTTAGACCCTGTATACGAAAATTATTAATCAATTCTCATTTTAGTTCATAGCCACTTACATTGGCACGAAAAGTTTATTAAGAGACGTAAAGATACAAACCTCAATATTGACTCTAATCCGAAATGTTATAGTGTCATAATATACTTAGTCCTCAAAATTTTAGATCTCAATAAAATTAACAAAATGTCAAACCACATAATATACAGAGTGCTTGTAAAATACGTATACATGTTCCCAAAAATTCACCTATTGTACTAATTTCCAGAATCTCTACGCGTGTAATTCATGAGTACAGGCATCAGTTTGTTGTTGTTGCGTTATAGCCCAAGTTCAAGTCACGCTCGATCAATTAGTCAACTAACAGGGTATATGGAAGATAAGTTTTATTGTCCGGTTCTTTGGGTCCGACTTGACAAGTTTGTAGGGCTCAAATCGTAGGCGGGGAATCCTTTTATAGAACAACAGCTGTCTGAATCTATTTCAAACCTTTTTCTTTCAAAATATATTACGTGTTATTTACATTACAGGACATATTTTACCCCCATAAGTGGATTATATGTCAGTGTACCTTTTTATAAATATTATAAATGACAACAGACGAAAATGGGATAAATATAAGGATGCAAATTTGATTCATTTTATGTTTTGTGTCACTATAGTATAAATGCTAGTAGAATAACTGAAAATAAGATAAACGCATGCAAGAATTCAATAGACTTTAGGAATACTTATAAGTGGGTATAGGTACCTCTTTGTAACTTTTTTCAGCAAAGAACAGGTCTAACGAATTGACATGCTCAGATGCCCGTGGATCCGGTGTGAACATTTCAAAAGCGTTTCACAAAGTTGATTATGTAACTTCTTTACAAAACCGGGAAATGTGGATACTCCTAGCAAACATCAGGTCTTTCTAACATTTTTCTTGACTGACAGCACTCAATGGGGTGTAGTGATAAGACTTATTTTACTTTAAAATGACGGATTTTCGATTTCGCGTAGGTTTTATGTACCAGTTTTTTGGAGTATTTAGCTACTCATGTCATACCCTGTGGTCCAACATTACTACTGCAGTAGATAGAATACATCGAAGTATTGTCCAGAAACGTTCTTTTTAGAGATGAATGACACCAAAGTTTGAATTTTTTTAAGATTTTACGTACCTAATAACTCAAGAAGGTATCATCATAAATCATAATATTAAAAGTGAACTGGCACAACACTTGAAATGCGGGTGGAGATATCGCGGTCGCTCGGTCTCTTTTCAACTGGCGGAGATCGTATGGGTGAGGTCGTGCTTATTGCATCGGCATCATTTCTATGGACGCTTGGATCTGCTCAGCGCTGTTCGCAGTCGTAGTTCAACTTGGGGTTCAACGTCGCACCCGTAGGTAGAATGGTTTTTGCCGTATTAAATTAAAGGCAATTAATTATTTAAGAATATTCTATGGGAATATTTTGTGGTGTACCTGGGATGCACCTACGTTTTAAGTATAATTACTACACCGATTCACCACTACGTAAAAGTCGTGGAGCGTAGCCCACGGGCTCATCTAGTTATTTTTAAATTTGGTACGCATACTTTCTGGGTTATAACTATTATTTGATAATAATTTTGCTTCATTCCAAATACCCAATACCCAATCCCCCCCATAAATATCATTCGATATTTGGAATGAAATAAATATTATTATCAAATAATGGTAATAACCTATTAAACATACCTGAAAAATTTGAAAATCGTACCACTTCAGCTTAGCAAATTATTGTGGAAAACTTTTAAAAATTCAAACTTTGCCGCCATTTACTCTGAAAGGAAATATTTTTCGTTAATAACTTATTCGGTAAATTAGGGATGCAGCGGATATTCAGGCTATCTGGCTGGCCACTCTAGCTTGATAATCGGTTTGGCGGGAAGTCCAGCCGGAATATACAGGGTGTTTCTAAACAATATACAGATTTTCTTAGAGACAATAGAGTAGGCAAAACCGAACATTTTTTGTCTATACATCAGATAAATAATAAATTATAATTTTATAATAATAATCTTATATGGACTACGACATTGTACGGGTGCGAAACTTGGACGATAGGAGAAGTGGATAGGAAAAAATTGGAAGCGTTTGAAATGTGGTGCTACAGACTTCGTACAGACGCATGATGAAACCGTGGATAGATAAGGTTAGCAACAGAGAGATATTAGAAAGAGTTGGATAAAAGCGAAATTTATGGATGACTGTAAAGAATAGGAGAGATAGGTTATGGTAGGATACTTTCCGAGGCACGAAGGCTTAGTTCGCGACATACTAGAGTCAGAGATGGGAATAAAAAGAGATAGGGGTAGGCCCAGATTATACTACTGCTCTCAAATAGTTAGGGATATAGGATCTTCCACTTTTAGGGAAATGCGTAGGCTAGCTCAGGATAGGAAAGGATGGAGGTACGCATCCAACCAGTCTTCGGGCTGAAAACTTATGATGATGAAGAATGATCTGTATTTTTACCTACGAGGTGAACTCCAAATCGGAGAACGCACTAATAATAATTAAGAAAAAATTAATAGAAACAGAAATTTACAAATAATGTTCAAATTGTCTTCCATTTTAACGGTTACAAAATTCGAGGTGTCTCGATAGTGATTCGTGAACATCAACAAAAATAATATTTGGGTTGTCTGCTATTTCTTGCTGCAATGTCTTCAACATTTTCTACGGGTGTCTCGTAGATCAATGTTTTCAAATGTCCCCGTAGAAAAATGTATGAGTTTGAGATCCGAAGAGCATGGAGGCCAGCCCACATGTCCACTCGACCAATCCAACGCCCTGGATACAATCCGTCTAGGAAATCGCGAGCGGCCAGTGAAAAATGTTTCTAGTTTCCTGGAGCCTTAACGAAACCCAGGACGTGAGTTTATTGATAAAAAATGTTCGTTTTTGCCTACTCTCTATTCTCTAAAAAATGTGTATATTGTTTTAAACACCCTGTATATAAATATATACCCGGAATATAACATTCAAACCTCTAAGAAAATTTATAAGAAATAAATTCATCTTTGCCTTGGAATTCCTTAAACACCGGTTGTACCTTCCGGATACGTCATCATTTAAAAGGCTCTTAAACCTTAACTTTGATGCTAGTTTAGATACCTAAAACGTTCGTTGTAAGAAAAATAAAAAACACGGGTCAAATATTTTACGACAATCTTCGGGAAAATACGATTTTACTTCCATGTTCCGTATAAGGAAATGGAAGTATTGTATTACCGACAAAAATTCGTGTCCGAGATAAGGTCAGATTCGCATTGTACTAACTTCAAAACTTCGAGAAAAAGTGTTTTTAGCTTCGTGTCTCTACGTGCGTCTGTGTGTGTGTGTGTGTGTGCGTCCGGATTTTTTGGCGTTCGATAACTGCCGTAAAAACTAACCGATTTTAATGATTTTTTTTTGAAAAGTGCGTCTCGACGAGGACTCCAGACCTATTGATTTTGGTAATAATTAAATTAGGTGTTCATTTGTTATTAACATTTTAATTTTTCAAAAAAATATTATGGCCAAACTATTAGAGATATGAAAAAAAAGTTTGAATAAAAAATGTTGCTTATTTTAAGGCCAAAAAAATTTGTTACTATCAATTTTGCCTTAAATCAATTATTTATTAAGTTATTTATCAAGTTATTAACCATTACAGATGTTATCCAACGAGCGAGTTATAAACGTTGTCATAGAAACATACACATAAATACGCTCTCTTGAATTTCTGGGACAAGTAAAATATAAATTTGACACTTATGTGTCATGGCAACCTTGATGCTATAACCGAAATTTTCTGATTTACCTTTGAATAATGAACATTCAGGCTCCAGGAAAAGCAGAACGCGCATGTAACGAAGATGTTATTTGACCAAAGCAAATAAAATTTATTTAAGTATATTCGTATTTTAAGAAATTTTGCAAAAATGTTTCTTCTTTTAGACATGTCGATATACTTAGTTTATACTCTAGGGTTTATAATTCTTGTATAAAGTTGGCAGTAACCTACAATAGTGTTAATTTGATAGATACTCGTGATTAATAAACTAACCTTTCGTAAAATTGCCGATAATAAACAGATAATTGATTTAAGTGTTCTTTTGCTATATACGATGAACATGGAAGTCATGTATGGTTCTCCATACCGATTTTTTTGTATTTTTTACCCAGAATAATCGACAATGCAAACTCCTAAACTGTTTTCTTTACGTCCTGAAAACCCATGCATACAATATTGACATACCGTGTATGGATGGCTTTAATATTACTGACTTAGTTTGTTGTTTAATTTTTTAATGCATACCATCTAATTTGTTTCCAATAGATCTAGAACCCACCCTTCTCCCTTCGAAGACTAGCCGAGGGTATATCGGCGAACAGGTCTTCCTTCGACTGATCCAGATGTAACTCTGCATCACTAATAATCTGAGGAGCTGTTAAAAACCGCTGCCTACTGAAGATGCAAAAGACGAAGACATGATTGCATGTTTCTGTATGCGGGCAAGACGTTTAATGTTTCTAGCAAGACAATAATCTGCCCTGAAGGCAAGTCCGGCGCCTCCACCATTTTGTAAGACATCGTAATATCTGATTTTTTCCTATCGCAAGATTCTGGACTCCGGCATTCTGAAAAACATCGATGCACATATAATTTTCCCCTAAAGTACTCCTGCTTTTTCTACCGTGACCGCACTTTTTACGAAAGCACAGGCAATTTAACAGTGGTAATAAAATGGAATGCTTTAAAGAATTTTTCCTTACATTACCATTATTTATGTTCTCATATTGTTCACGTATAAGTTGATTTAACGAACATGAAATCAACATTACTTGTAAATTAGTATATGTACTAGGCTTGGTTTATAATAAAATTTTCTGCTTCTATGAGTATTCTGTTATCCAAGTAAATGTAACGATTACAGATATCGTTTATTTTATTGCATTTGGTTTCTTTTTCCCTTAATAAGTACAACTAATTTTTTCCTGTTGAGTCACATTCAATAATTAAAACTGTAACTGCATAAATAGAAAAATATTTGTTTATCACTGTCACTTAATCACTTGAACTCCAATATCATAATGGGCAATCGGACAACTTTTTTTTTATTTTATAATTAGAAAGAACTTGTCAAAATATTTGACCCGTGTTTTTTCTTTTTTCATCTAGAGCCCACATTAACCGAGAAAACAATTTATAAAAATTGTCCCTTGTATGTGACTGACGTAATAAAAGCCAGGATATATCTCTGTTTAACACACGTGCAGCATGCAGGTGCGAGGGTTGTGACGTCACTTTGGTTAGTTGCCGCCGAATTAATTCTGCAGCGAAATGGCAATGTTTAATTCTGGGTACGGCCCTGATGTATTAAGCCTATGTGTTAAGCAGGTTCTGAATTAAAAAATCTTTCTAGATTTATAACTTTGGAATATCAGTGTTCCTCTTGATGCGAACATTAAAATAGGCATATGAAGATACAAAATCAAAATCTTGGAAAATGTTATTTATTTTATATGATAAACTAAATAACTTGAAATTCTGCCATATGGAATGTAGGTATCAAAAAGAAATAGATGTATCTGTAAATTCTTTTTATATTGTAGCGATGCAAAATAAAATGAAGCAGTTATTCAAACAAATGAATAATCATTTTCTCCGGTCGTATGAAGCGAGATGCCCCCTTCTAGATTTTGGGAAAATATGGTCGTGCCGCGCGCCGCGCGCCGAAGACACCTTCCAAAATTTTCTACCGCTCGCCTCTCGATATAGACTGACCGCAATTCTTTGCTAGCGGTGCCGGGTAACAGACTTGTTGAGGGTACACTCCGAAGACGTAAAGATTTATGAAATTAGATGTTTATTGTCGTACCGCCGCTAGAACTGTTAAATACTTGATGGTTGCTAACCGAAACCGCCAATGGTATGTCGTCGTAATACCTAGAGTTTAACAAAATCGAGTACTAAATTGGAGGTGGGCCCGAACCTACGTGAGGGCACATTTTTACCAATAATACGTAAACGCAGGTAATCGATTAGAGCTAGTCGCAAGGCATGCCTAATTTAATACAGACCTAAGTTGCAGGCGGTGAAATATCGGGCGCTCTTAGGGTTAAATACGGTGCAGAGTTCTTTACAAAACCGGGAAATGTGGATATTCCCAGCAAACATCAGGTCGTTCTGAAATTTTTCTTGACTGACAGCACTCAATGGGGTGTAGCGATAAGACTTTTTACTATTTTACTTTAAAATGAGGGATTTCGCGTAGGTTTTATAAATCAGTTTTTTGGAGTATTTAGCTACTCATACCTATTATCATCTTAAATCCGCTGTGGTCCAACGTTACTACTGCAGTAGATATAATACATCAATATATTGCCCAGAAACGTTCGTTTTAGAGATGAATGACAACAAAGTTTGAATTTTTTTAAGGTTTTACGTAATAACTGAAAAATGTATTATTTTTAAATTTGATATGCATACTTTCTAGGTCATAACTATTATTTAATAATAATTTTGCTTCATTCCAAATACTAGATTATATTCAAAAACCTACCCTAACTTTCGGCATTAGACTACTGGTCAACTGTAAAGCCAAATAATAAGAATTCGCCGGTCTTTTAACAAAAGTTCTCGTCTCTTCCAATTACCTACAATATTTCAGAAATTTCAATGTAATGTATCTACGTTAAACAGGAATTTGTTACATAAACATCGCAAAAACTGATCTAAATAGCTAAGAATTGGGAGGAATAGAATTTAGAAGAGCCGTCGATTTCGTATTTTCATTAAAATTGGTGAGTGGGGAACCTATTACAGAAACGTGTGGTTAGGTTTTGGAGTACCCAACTCCCCATAAATACATATCATCCGATATTTCAAATGAAATACAAATTATTATCAAACTAGCGGCCCGCTCCGGCTTCGCACGGGTATAAAATATATAACCTACTAGCGGCCCGCTCCGGCTTCGCACGGGTATTAAAATATATAGCCTATGTCACTCACTGAAAAAATGATTAAAATCGATCCAGTAGTTTTGATTTATTCATTACTGCCCGTGGCCCGCACTCGTTAAATTTGGAGTAAAACAATTCCCCTTTCCCTATACCATGAAGATTTCCTACTATCTTTTGAATATCTAAATTCATACACTACACTTTGTTTTATACGACATTATTATTATTATTAATGTTAATGTTATTATTATTATTATTATTATTATTTTGATAAATCTCGTAGGGTTCAGCCTGCGTTTGCAATGTAAGCGGAAAAAATGTAATTATTTACGACATCACATTAGAAACCTCAAGAATAAAAGTATTTCTCCACTATCTAATGGATGTTATTATACATATAAACCTTCCTCTTCAATCACTCTATCTATTAAAAAAAACCGCATCAAAATCCGTTGCGTAGTTTTAAAGATTTAAGCATACATAGGGATATAGGGACAGAGAAAGCGACTTTGTTTTATACGATGTAGTGATGTCACTCACTGAAAAAATGATTAAAATCGATCCAGTAGTTTTGATGTGGATAAGGATTAATGCTGTATTGGTTAAAATCGCTTCGAAAATTAGCCATTATTTGTCGTAAAATGTAAATGACAAAAAAATGTTATTGTGGGATATCCATAAGAGATAGACATATACCATCGCGGAGTTTTCTGTAGACCTTTTCAATGTGTACAATACTTAGTACATTATTTTGATAAATCTCGTAGGGTTCAACCTGCGTTTGCAATGTAAGCGGAAAAAATGTAATTATTTACGACATCACATTAGAAACCTCAAAAATAAAAGTATTTCTCCACTATTTAATGGATGTTATTATACATATAAACCTTCCTCTTTAATCACTCTATCTATTAAAAAAAACCGCATCAAAATCCGTTGCGTAGTTTTAAAGATTTAAGCATACATAGGGATATAGGGACAGAGAAAGCGACTTTGTTTTATACGATGTAGTGATGGTAATAACCTGACAAATTTTAAAATCGTACTTCAGTTTGGCATATTTTAAAAAATTCGAACTTTAACGCCATTTATCTCTGAAAGGAAATTTTTCTGGTTAATAACTTATTCGGTAAATTAGGGATGCAGCGGATATTCAGGTTACCCGGCCGCATATTCGTAAGTTGCCGACACATTAGCGTTTCGGAACAATTCGGAGATCCGAAAACTTGGTAAATTCCCGAAGTATTAGTTTAATGCATCGTCGATTTACGGTTTACGGATAACAGGTGAATTTTAAAGAGGTGCAATAATGGTTTACAATAAATCGATATGTATTTTTTAGAATTTATAGTTTAAATACAATTAAAAAATATATTTTCGGACATTACTTTTGAGATATAAATTTAAATCTTTGTGAAGAACGTAACTGAAACGGTCTAATTAAACATTTTATGGAGGCTAAATATAACAGTCATTTTTAAGGAAATAATTTATAATGATAATAATAATGATAATGATATAACATTTTAAACATTACGTGTGTTTTCTTGATACCAAGTTTAAAGGTTTTTGAAATTCTCCAAGTTTCCTTTGTAACATTTTCTAAGTCATATAACCATTTCTACAAAAAGAACTTTAATTAGAAACTGCCCTATTTTTATACCTACACTAGTAACTAATTACGGGATTATTGTTTAGTTTTTTTCTATATTAGAAGACCAACTGACAGACTAACAATATGTTTAAAGACATAATTTCCGAAACGACCTTTTTCTTTATGAATAATGCTAAAATGTAAATATCATATAATATGAAGTATTTTTATTTATATATTTTATGTACCTATTTTCTAATACTTAATTAACACAAATAACATTTGTATACCTCAAAGTCTTCCCGATCATTTATTTGCAGACTTAATATAGGTATTTTTAGATACTTCTTTATAATGTAAACTTGGTAATGTCTTAGGATTCATTATTTTATTAATTATTAGAAGCAAACTACAATATTTATGTAACGAGCAACTATTGCAACTGACAAAAATCGAAAATGCAATCTTTAACAACTAAACAAATCGTCGACGTGTTAGGTTACTACGTCGGGAATTTGCGATCCAGCAGCTACTGGTAGACGAATTTTTCCGAAGCGCTAATGTGTCGGCAACTTACGAATATGCTACCCGGCCGGTCACTTTAGCTTGATAATCGGTTTGGCGGGATACTGGAATATCCAGCCGAATACCGGGAATATAACATTCAAACCTCTAAGAAAATGTATAAGAAATAAATTCATCTTTGTCTTGGAATTCCCTAACCCTTTGATGCCCAGTGGTCGCATAATGTAACACCGAATGAGAAACAAAATTTAACCTTATGGAATGGGCAACTGGACTCTAATTATATTTGTGGGATTTTTTCTTTTAATATCACAGTAAATACCACCTTCATACGTTATAATTTCGCAAAATCCCAAATTCATGCAAGTACCCAATTGTGTAGTGTTACAAGGAGATGGCTACTGCTAATTTTGTTTACTCATCTATTTAAGTAATATTTAATCTAGATACTTTTCATAAATTTTGTCATAGCAACGAAAGTAAATAATTGTGTTTGCAACTTTGAAGCAAGGCATTGAAGGTGTGGATTGTAATTTTTAAAAACCTAAAGGAACAGTGAGTGTTATTAACAGAACCAAATATTTATAATTAACATGATTTTGATTGTAGATCACGCCGTGTCAGGCTTGCGGAAAGGACGATCACGCTAGATCGTCGAGTTCAAAATGCCTAAACAGAAAACGAAAAATTCGGGAAACGGGATTGGGAGCGGAAGAAGTGAACGAAATTTATACCATTAAACGAGGTTTATCTTCCTGTTTGTGTCCGTTGCTAATGAAAGATGAACGGGATCGTTTGTTAGCAGCAATACAGTCTGACGTCCGAGAAATTTCTTCATTATCTGTCGAGTTGTCCTACTTAGTGAATTATTTCTACAAATACTACCAAGCGAAGTTGACGGAGGATGAATTTCTGCGATTGTATCCGAAATTAAACGCTTTATCTTTCATCTATTTATTGAAAGGTGTTTCTTATAAGAAATTATGCGACGAAGATGGAGTTTTCGCTAAATTTTGCAGTTTCCGGCAAACGCGAAGATGTTATGATGGCAAATTACGTACTTTCATCTTACAAGCAGTGGCTAAACAATACGAAACCATAACGGAAACGAACGTATCGACACACATGTTTTCGAGACTGAAAAGGTTTTTACAATAAAAATTCAATTATTCAAAAAGCGAAATTCACGAAAAGGCATTCGCCGCGTACTATGATGAAAAATTTGACCGAAGCCACGCCATTTCGAATTGGTTTTTCGGCGAAGGAATCACATCGAAAAAAGTGAAACAAAATTACTGGAAATTTATTCCTTTACTGATGCGAATGCAAAGAGAAATGAGAAAATCTTTCAGGTTATTCCCTCAATATAATCACGGTTTACATCACGTTCACTACGATAGCAGAGGTTTTCACGAATTACTGAGACGAATAGATCCAAAAAACACGCCTTCAGAGTGGAAAAACATTTCAGAACACATGCCATCGTATTGGAATAGTTGGTTCGATGTTCACAAGTCGAAGTTCGGATATTCCATCCAAACAGACGGCGTTGCCGTTTCGTTGTCGATGAATCGAGTTGTGGATAGAAATAAAAAGTTGGAAAAGAATAACGCAAAAAAAAATAAACTTTTCAATCGAGCCACAGAACGTCTAAATTCTGAACATTACGACCGCATAATTGCTGTAGATCCGGGTGCCTGTACGCCAGTGGTGACATGTGAAAAGATTGCCGAGAACAAATACGCGTATATAAAATTGAAAAAAGGAACGGTATATCAGATGAGCAAAGAAAAATTTCGCGAAAAACGACGAAAACGCTGGACCGATGACCTAGAACGTCGAATAAAAGAAGATAGGGAACATTCAGAAATTGAAATATCGTCAAAAAATGCACATTTTGAACAGCACACCAAATTTCAAATGAAGTGGTTCGAAGAAAAACAGAAAGTGTACGATAGAAGGTCTCTGCAAAGGTTGAAATTTGACAAGTTTATGAATAAACAAAAAACAATGAACGCGTTAGTGGATATGATATTTCCTGCAAACAAAGCAGCGAAAACGTTAATTGTCTACGGAACGGGATGTATTTTCATGAACAGGGCCAGATTTACAGGACACCGTAAATTTTCGCACGATTCATTGATAAAAACTGCGAAAACGAAGAAACATCTCACAGTCTACATGCAAGACGAATCGTACACGACAAAAACTTGCAGTAATTGCGATCACGTGGGGGTTAACATGTCACCTGTGAAACAATCAAATTATTTTATCAAGTGCAACGGGTGCAACAGAGGAAAAATAGTAACCGCACGTAAATCTTCTCTGGACGAAGAAAAACAGCGTATTTGCTCATTTTGCGAAGAATTTTCTACATTTTCCACTATTCGAAAGTGCGGTCACCGCTACGTACATTGTCCAATGTGTCGTAGAGGAACGCATCGGGATAAAAACGCAGCAAAAAATATTCTTTCCAAATTTCAGTTGTCGAAACGTCAAAATTCGTCGTTCGACACGGACATCGATCGTTAAGGTCGATAGTCGTAATTACTTTGCGTATCTAATGGTCCACAAAGGGTTAAACACCGGTATATTTGAAAATAGGTACATACATACCTACCCTACCGACACATACTGTGGACGTCTGAGAAGCAGATTTCTGTTTTACCGTGATCATCACCAATCGCGGTTTAAAGAAATGAAGTAGATTTCTGTATTGCCGTGTATTTTACTAGAAGTAGATTTTTGTTTTTCCTCACAATTGCATTTTAGTTTATCTGTATTTTAGTTTATCTTTATCAAGATATTACTAACCGTGTATTTGAATATTTATTGTACTATTAGAAGCATTTGAAATGTGGTGATATAGACGCATGGTGAAGATACTGTGGAAAGATAAGGTTAGCAACAGACCAACAGAGAGGTATTGGAAAGAATTGGAGGAAAGCGAAAATTATGGAAGACAGTAAGGAATAGGATAGATAGGAGGGTAGGACACCTTCTGAGGCACGAAGGCTTAGTTCGAGACATACTAGAGTCAGAGATAGGAATAGAAAGAGGTGGGGGTAGGCCCAGATTAAACTACTGCTCTCAAATTGTTAGGGATGTAGGATGTTCAACTTTTGGTTGGGTAAAATCCGTAGGTTAGTTCAGGATAGGAAACGATGTAGGTACTCGTCCAACTAGTCTTCGGACTGAAAACTATGATGAGTACAATAAGTCGCGTCAGCTCGTTTTATGCTGCTAAAAATTTCAAATCTCACTTCTGCTGTAAAATGCTGGATACTATACGACCGGATCTTTTCGGATTACTGTTTGACCGAATATCCGGTTTGGCCGGATAGTGAAAATTACTATTCACGGAATCTCTACGATAAATTATTTTGATATGTTCTACATATTGTAGAAGTGGGTGGATTAAGAACGGGACTATACTGTGCTGTTGTTAAAAATAAAATCAGGCTTAAACACCTTTCTAAAGAAATTATCTACAGCTAATTGACTGTGCCATGGGTTTTTGTGATAGGAGATCTGAAATTCTTATTATTTCAAAAATATTTTAATGTAATTTTGGAGAAGTGCGGACGCAGTGTGAAAATATTCATTTCTACCTATAGGTAGATTAGAGGTGGCCAGATATTTGGGTACGATTATATTAAAAAATTAATTCTCCATGTCTTTTTTCGAGAAAGACTCAATTTTTAGGAAGCCTCTCTAAGAAAATGTTTTTATGTTTGTTTCAAATTTTAGAGAAACAGTACGCCCCTCTTTTGTGTAACATTCTCAAATGATTTTTTTAATAAAAATGCGTGCAATTCCTTTGTGAAAGCAATTACGAGCTTGCCTTTGTTGAGTACAAGCGTAACCTATGCGTTCAGGCGTTCAGGAAGCCCTTTAAAGCAGATAAATAATATTAATTTATCTGTGATATTATCACTATTCCTCCATAAATATAAATTTCCCACAAATGCAGTTTTAAATTTAGGGACAAATTAGAATAACTGTTTGTTTCCTAATGAAACAAGAAACCACAATGAGCACACCCCTAAATTTTGGTTACATCATGGCCTCTTCCTGGTTTATAGGCGAGTAAAACTTATGCTCCAAATGTCGAAACTTTTGATGCGTATTTACAAAAATGTAGGTAACGTTCAACTTTTATCTGCCATGCAGGTTGACATCTAAACCTTCGAGGATACCTAGCTACTCGTAAATAGGAGTTTTTTAAGTTCTTCGAAACTTTTATTATACCTACGTGCATTCTTATCCGCTAGAATTATATTTGTAAACTTGTATCACAAATTTACTGCCTCTCGTTAAAAACCTACGCACAACGTGAGTTTTAAATTGGGTACCTACCCAAATCTGTATAATTTCTCTGGCGAGAGAACTTTATTATGTATTTGAAAGTTGAATAGAAAGATTTTCCCTGAATAACAAAAGTTAAATACCTACCTACTGCTGTATGTGATTTACACAGAGCAAGAGCATCTGCGTTACACTGAAGTAGGTTGCTTATGTACAGTCTTGGTAAAAGCTGCTAGACTGTCAATTCAGTTGGGTTGTTGGGATTGGGAGAAAGACATCGTCCAAAGCAATCTCCAATTATCTGTTTACCTTTTTACTTTGAAGATGGAAAAACTGGATACGTTCTTATCCAGGGTTTTTGGAGAAGTGAGTCTCGCCATGGACGTTATGTCCTTATTTCATATTTTCACTCTTTGTTTCTGCGATGTTTTCTTCGGCCTAAAAAGTACCCATCAGCACGATGCCATCAGCCTAATATGGTACGATGGATCACCAAATTTATTGAATAATTATTATTGTCTTATGCTATTATGTATTTATGGGAATTTCGTAACGTAATGCGATTTAAACTTGTTCCTATTTTGTGATGTGTGTCAGCCAGATATTCACATATAACTGGATATTTTCTCCAAGATGTGCAAGAAAATAACAATGAACAAATCTGCAAATTTAAAGAAAAAAATTTGTACTTTCCATAGCTCTAATAAAATAAAGCCGAAAATAGTTTCAGTTGTCGCTAAATATCTTCTAGAATTATTGCAACGCGCCAATTTAAAAATGTTGATTGCATTAGACTGAGCAAGTATAGTAGATGCAGAGATTCAATAAAAACCTTTGTCTGCCCACTTATTTTCTGTCAACCGATCAATACAGAAAAAATATCATTCCACGAGGCTCCAGAACTATAATTTATAAGTTTTTCTCTATTATTGCAAGAAGAATTACGAGGACGTATTGATATGCTTCTGCCCTCATTCACTCAGGAGAGCACCGAGACCCGACGTTCCGTCCACTATCACAAGGGATAACTTAGGGCTGCTGAGTTGGCACTAAAATGGTAGGAATAGGGACAGAGGGCTTATTTATAACCGGAAAATAGTCAATCGTGAATAATTTGAATGAGTGATTACTGTGAAGTGTGATAGTTTTAGGTGACTAATTGAGAATTGTGAATGTAGGGAAGATACGAGATGGCAGTGGTGGGCGATGGTATCGCCGTGATTTAGATTAGGATGAAGTAGGTTTTTAGAAACAGTCTGTCTAATGTCATGGGGGTTGTAATTGTTTTTGGTCGTCAAAGTCTTTGGTAAGGGATAGACCTGGGATACGACGAGATGACGACCGCTCGATGAACAAGAGAGTTAATGACTGATATTTTTTGAGAGGGGTGATGATGATTACATAAGGTACCGAGATAGCAACTATGTTATATTTTCTCGAAGGGTTTCGAATAATTTCCGGGTAGTCAATCACAATCACTGCCATTCCTAAAACCGGAGGAAAGACCTTTCCAGATAGATATTTTCATGATGGTTTGTTACAGAAATTGGTCATCCAATAATCTTACCATCATCAACGGTAAATTTGCTTCTCTTGAAATTAATTTGAGTTGTTTCAATTTTGGTGAACATGCTTTGCTTGCAATTTTATCACGTGCTCCATCATTTTGAAGCGAAATTTTACCAGGGTATTGAAATAGTATATTACGTAAAGCGCATGAAAAGTGACAAATTTCATATGAGCGTGAAATGTTATGCTCGAGGCGTAGCCGAGTGCAGAAATCACGCGAGTTTATAGGAAATACACTTTCCATCGAGTTATGTACACTATTTTTCCCATGGCCCCTTAAGAAGACAAATTTATTCATAAAACAGTAACTTTATTTTTAAGGATTTGTTGTCTATATCAAAATTTCCAAGTCTCCCAACTTACCATGAGCATAATATTCTAATAATTCTGACCGGCTCATGAATGTCACGTTGATTTGTTCCCTTACCCGCTAATTCATAAATGAGCAGTTTGTACCTAAAATATTTAGGTCTTCCACGGAGTAGCTATTAAAATGTTCAAGTGCCGTACCTTTTCAGAGATTTTGCTGATAAAAAATTATTAGATTTAAAAAGAGACGTGGCAGGATATTTATTCAGTAAACGTCAAGATCTCAAAGCTGCCTACAAAATTTGAATGAACCTGTGCGATTTTCAAATATTACAGCACAGTTGCGCGTTTAGCGCACTGGCAATGTAAATTGTCAAGTTTCCGGCCTACTATGCAACTATGCTGTATGCAACGTGCCGCTTTCCTAGGGGGTCGTGGAAAAATAAATTATTGTTGATTGCTATTGAAACAGAATTTTCTTTTGTGGATGAGAAACTGTTATTGTAAGTAGATCCACTTGTATAGCAGGCGGATAATTATTGGAATATACATATAGCTAACATTAGCGCTAAATAAACACGACTGAACAATTAATTGAGGTACTATTAGCATGATGGAAAATGTGAATAAATTGCCTTTTCATTTCACGCAGAGTTGGGCACCTGCATATTCACTTATAAAATGATCAAACGTGTTTACATTTATGTAAATACGTCCTAAAATGGCAATTAAACTGATTGGGTGGTTCGACGTTCAGCAATTATTTGATTTTTTGACTCTATTAAGGCCATGATCAGTGCCGCATTTAAGTCATATTCATATGCTCGGTTAACCAAACGATAAAGATCATACACTTTCTTTACGTTGTTGGTTTCACTTTCTTGGCCTGATGCTTCTTATAGTCTTATTATTTATATGACCGATTATTACAATTCATTCAAACAGTTTTGACCTTATAAGTTTACGAAACCTGAGAGTTTGATCTGTCGTAATTTATTTAAGTAAAGCTTTTTTGGAGAAGTGGGGGTTAATTTTAGCAGACAGTTCGATTTCACATGCATGCGATTCAAACGCAAGCTTTATGTAGACTATCATCTGAAACATAAACACGTATTGTAATTGGTGGGTATGTTATAGAAGCTAGCTTACCAGACTTTCAGGAAGCAGAAATTTAATTTGGTTTCAAAGTAGAGTATCTTGCATAATTTATACAATTCAGTTTAATCTATCCAGCTAATGCACGAAAGATGAAACTTATGTCGTAAGTTATTAAGGTGGTAGGTAGGTATTATTTAAAACAACATGAATATAATTTTCCTCTTTGTTCAAATTTTTCCGTAATTAGGTATTGTACAATTAGGAATTTGCAGACTAGAAAAAATTTTTACAAGATTGTTTTTACTAACAACACATTTCGTGCTTTTTATAGTATAGGTACGCTATTTCTTATTTGTCCTTGAAATTCTAAATGTTGAAGGTTAAAAGCGCCGTCGAGGGTGAATTATAAACAAAACTTTTGTAATTTTAAACTCGATGAGTAAAAGTTTGATTTTAAATGGTATAAAAGTAAAGACAAATTTGATAATGCATATCCGGTGTCGCAGAAATGAATTTCACCGTTTGTTTGTTTTTGTACGCCCTAAATACCATACTCCTACTATTCCAAAAGTACCTACCGGAGTCACCAGCGTCTTTCTGGTGAACTTGGGCACAATATTTGCATTGTTTCAATATTTCCCTTTAAAATTTCTGCCTGCAATCCGTCTAATGCTAGCTCAAACTCTACACTGATTTCTTTTTCTAATACAGGGTGTCGCAGATAAGCCTGGACAACATTGCTATCTCACTTATCTTTAAAGATAGAAACACGTTTAAATGGGGAAAAAGTTTTACAATTTGGAGCTCTTTAATATGCCCTCACAAAAATCGACTTTGCTCTGTTGGTTTCCTAGATATTTGAAAAAAAGGAAAAATTTGCAATTTGGTTTTTTGTTAATAACTGCGTTATTTATTAACATTTTTATGATTTGTAAAAACAGGTTTAAATGGTTGTTTAATCAGCATATTTTACGGTACTCTAAAATTGTCTCCCACGTTTCATACACTTACAGTCATCATCAGGTTTATTTTTTCTTATGGACGCCATATTGGATTGTTATGTCATTAAATAGCTTATATCTTGCTGAGAATAGCAACCTATAACAAATGGATATTATTCCAGCACAAACAGTTTTAGAAAATAAAATTCTATTATTTTGGACAACAATTTAGTTGGCCTTGGGGAAATAGATTTACGAAGATGTAATTTTACAAAATATGAACTTTTTAAACAATAGGAAAGTGTGGAAGAAAATCTTAACGATGAAATTAGAAGTAAGTTTTATTTTTTTGAGTTTTAAAGACGGTGTTTTCCCAATGCATACTTTCTTTATTTTCAAAACAGTCTGTCTACTTGTAAAATCTTGAATTAAGGTACAATAACTTGCACGACTTATGACTCCAGTTCAATGAAGTTATTGAAGGCCTAAAAATAAGTCGTGCAAAGACGCGGAATGCTACCAGCGCAATTGCACGACGAGCGCAAATTTGCATGGAGAATGAAGGCGCACATTTTGAACATTTTCGACAATAAAATAAGTTGTTTTCGTTTGTTTTGTAACTAGTTTTTAATATTCTATTGATGCTTTTTGTTTTTCAATTCTGAAATTATAATTTCTTCGGTCGGCAAATAAAATTTAACACTAAACTATTTTTTGCAAGTTTCTACTGCTACAAATTAAGGGGGTTTCATTAATTTCTACTAAATGAAACAAAACTGTAATAATTCTTGCAAAATTAATCCTTAATGAAGTTGTTTTTCCATGGATAACTAAATTTTTCCACTAAATTATGAATTTTAATTTCTGAAGCTATTATTTTTGGTAGAATATCAACTTGTTATAGGTTGCTATACTCAGCAAAAAATAAGCTATTTAATGACATAACAAT
Source organism: Xestobium rufovillosum (assembly GCA_963966045.1). Taxonomy (NCBI): domain Eukaryota; kingdom Metazoa; phylum Arthropoda; class Insecta; order Coleoptera; family Ptinidae; genus Xestobium; species Xestobium rufovillosum. Next base: position 35,016,501 of record OZ014493.1, read on the forward strand.
CCAATATGATGTTCATAAGGAGAAATAAACCTGATGATGACTGCAAGTGTATGAAACGTCGGAGACAATTTTAGAGTACCGTAAAATATTTAAACTGTTTTTACAAATCATCAAGATGTCGATTTTTATGAGGGCATATTAAAGGGCTTCAAATTGTAAAACTTTTTCCCCATTTAACCGTGTTTCTATCTTTAAAGATAAGTGAGATAGCAATGTTGTCGAGGCTTATCTGGGACACCCTGTATATCTCCTAGTTCTTGTTCTGTAAAAGTTCCCCAAATATATTCTTTCCACCTATCTGCGTTTTCCTCTCTTTTGTAGAGGATGTCACCTGCGTCGTTTCTAATGTTCTTGCTACTAGATCCAATTTCTCTGAAATTTCTCCTAATTATTTTATATGATTCGTCAGTTTTTCCTACTTCGAACTTATCTTCCACTTCTTTGCATTTGTTATCAATCCACTGTTCTTTCGCTTTCCTATATTTCCGAATAATTTCCCACTTGACCGCCGCTTTATACCGTTGTTTCCCTCCTTCATCTAGCCTATTTTTATATTTTCGTTTATCGTCTATTAGAGTCACATATCCCTTGTTATTCAGAGTTTTCTACTTTCACTGTTTGTGACCCAATATATATCTCTAGCTGCAGAACCTAAACCATTTTTAATGCAATTCCATTCTGCCTCTACGTCCCTAACAGTATTATCATCCGCGCCCATTAGTACTTCATTCGTCTTTTTCTCGAACTTATTGCGCGAGTCATAAGAAGCTTAAGTGCCCAAATTTCAGGAAGAAACTCTGAAATTTGGACGTATACTCTACGAAAAATGAATCAACGTGCGCTGAAGACAAAAAAGAAAATGAGCTGTTTCTAATTAAAATCATAGATTAATTAAACAGCGTTCTTTTGTTTCTTGTGTACACAGTAGTCATTGTTAGCTTTCAAAATTCTTTCAAGAATCGACTACATACTTAATTTAACTTGAGTCTCGGTGGAATATACGAAAAAGGATTGAAATGATAAATGGGGCTTCCAAGCAATAAATTGAAATTATTATATTTCTTATAGAAGGTATATTTTGTAAGAAATTAATTCATTCATGCCAAATATCCAAATATCTGTTGTAATTGCATCTAAGGTTGTATAGTGAATCTTTTCAGGGACAGGGCATTCAAGCGTTCAATTAAATTAATCCTTGTAATTTTACTAATAAACCTTACACTCGAAATGACAATTTCCTCATAAAATAAAGTAATCCAAAAACCCTAACAATACTCAATTTATTATTTTATGTGGTAAGAATTGCGTAGGTAGTTGTATTTAATTTAAGCATGAGAACAATATTCAACTTTATATACTGGGGTAATTTTGTAGTAACTTTTCATTCATGGAGTAATTAAGTTAGACGTTAGTTAAACACCTTAATTCTCTCAATTTAAATTAAAATCAGACGTATAACTCTACCGCAAGTAAAAGTTATTGCGCACCTATAGACATTGCTTAAAGATAAAATTGATACTAACCTGGTTTTATAGAGAAATGAACATCAAAATGGGTTGAAAATACTCAAATACACCAACGACGCAATACTGTATTCAGAAAAGCATAAGGAATCATCAATTAGTGGTACTGGTCAGCACAACTAAATAATTGCGCGGCACATAAATAAGTCCATAATAATTACTTATTAATAAACTAAGAATTTTTTATCTCCAACAACTCGAAATGTGCGCATAAAAATCACGTTTTGAAACCATTATAAGTAACAAAACGTAAATAATTTTGTAATAAGGAATTCACTGATACCACTACCTTTTGTTCAATAGTTCTTACTATTGCGCTTACTTAGTAATACTTTCTGTTTTAGTATGGCTTTCCATAATGCCCTTACCGTCTGCACGTTAATATTCCTGTTCCTCATCTTCACATGTGTACAAAGTCGAAGAGACCACAAACAATTAAGACCTACTAGAGGATTCAAAGACTTGGACTTAAGTACGGCAAGAAGTTTTGGAAAACGAGCTGTCAAGAACAACGTGGTTAACAAGTAAGTAGTATTTAGAGAAAATTGTAACTACCGAACTCCGTCTTCCAATACCTAATACGCTCATTATAAACTTGTAAAGTTCAAAGAAAGCTATGGTTTTGTCACGTAATAACATGCCAGACAGTTCCCAACCACATAAAATTGTCCTATTTCTTATTTCTCCATTACTCCAAAAACTTTGAATATACCTACTGTACAGATAGCATTCAACTTTTTTAAATTTTCGTTTAAAGTAGATACCTATTATTATTCAGTAACAATACCAGCTTCGGAAGAACGGAAGGGCAAAAAATTGTAAAATTGTAGGTATTAATATACAGGGTGTCACGCGAAGAATCTGCTAAATTCTAAAAATAAGTTCCTTAGGTAATTTTAACCTCAGTAAAAGTCTGAGTGGTACCGGACCGTTCGAAAAGAAAATCGACCGTATGGTACTTGACTTCCAAAGCACAAAGTATGCCACCGTAACTGAACTAGCTGGTAATGAGTCAGCTGTGCTTCAAATGTCTGCCTTCATGTGCTTGTTTTATCTGGAAAAAATTCGAGATCGAGAACTGAGAATCTCGAGGCGAGACGAGATTCTCGCAGTCGAGAGTTGTTCGAGATCAAGATGAGACCCTTGTTTATATTATGATAGACAAGGATGAGACCGAAGAGATTCGAAAATTTTCGAGATCGAGACGAGAGTGGACCAACTCTCGCCGAGATCTCGATCTCGCCCAATTCTATTTGTGCTGTTGTACTCATTGTTATAACAATATATTTATAATTAAGAAGAAGAAGAAGTTGGTTACAAACTACATAGCTGAAGTATTGTGCCTATACATAGGTCTTCTTGGTGTGATTTTTCCGCACTGTCCACTGCATTTTTAAGAAATTGCGCTGACAATCGCAAATCTTCCATAAAATAACTTTATTGTATAGCTTCAAGGTATACGAAGTCGATAGCTATGTCCATAAAGCAGCAGTTTGTTGCATGTCATATAGTGTAGGTACCTATAATAATGCCAAGAATACAAATTATGACTTTCATTCGTCTTTTAGAATCGTATGCCGATTTCATTTAACTTCAGTAAATTTGAGTTGCTTACTATATTTACACACAGTGTTGCCAGATGAATATTTTCTTCAACAGTAGGACAGGACAAAAAACAGTAGATTTGCCTATCTTAACAATAGATTTTTAATAAATGCATATTCTTTTAAGTAAAGCACAAAATATAACAAAATAATCAATTCAAAAATATAAGTCATAAACTGCATAGGTCATAGGTCACAATACTTAGCGTTGTACGCCACAAAATTATATCACCAGAATACTTTACCCTCTTTGTTGAGTTCTTGCGGGTAGACGTGCGTTCCCCGCCTGATAAAGCACCCTCGGAGTTATAAATATTTCACAATTTAACTTAAAATCTACTTACAAAGTGAAATAAAATACCTAATTACCTGCTCATCTTCAACTAAATTGCAAAGATTTGGAAGTTACAGTTACAACTTACAAACATGAAACGTACAAAACAAACAAGTAAATGAAGTAATAAACGAGGATTTGGGATTCCCCAGTGGGTCTGCATTACGCTCCGAAAGCGTAGCAGATGTTAAGAGACAGATGTATACAAAATCTGCATAAGTCGCAACCGTCCACCGAACGTACCTATTTGCGCATGCTCGGTATGCATCTAACAAATATAAACGACGAAGTAGAATATACTATTTCTATCGCCTTTTCTCTGTCACGCTTTTTGCACATGCAAGGAATGGGAAGTTGTTTGTATTAATGTAATAGGTATATGGGAGTCCCCGACTAGCTTCTCTTCACCCAACTGACATCTGACGTCTGCTGATTGCTACTGTGTTGCCGGTTGCCGCTAAACTTGTACAACAGTAGATTTCAGAGTGAAAACAGTAGAACAGTAGATTGAGGGTGAAAACAGCAGATCTACTGTTAAAACAGTAGATCTGGCAACACTGTTTACACACTTATTGGATAGTGAAGTACGGATTTGTTTTCAACATATGTACACAGTCGGAAGACAGAAGAGAAATTTGTTTATTATACAGGCTGTCCATGGATGAGGTTACCATGGCGAAAATATTTTTCAAAGTGCGTTTTGGGACTTTGTCGAAGTCTCATCTGTCTTGTTCGCGCGCATTGGTTATCCCTGATGGGAACTAAATGATGGTTTTCCGAGTTTCTACCTGAAATTTTGGACTTTTAAACTTCTGCTCTCAAATAGTTGGGGATGTAGGATGTTCTACTTTTAGGGTGGAGGTACGCGTCCAACCAGTCTTCGGACTGAGAACTTTATGATGATGAAATGTTTCTGGGGCATTTTAAAAATGGGCGCTCTCAACATGAAAATATTATGTATGCTTAAAAATTAAATCTATAGCAAAGCTTCTAAAGAAATTGGTGCAATGCTTCTGTTGCAGATAAAAGAGTTCATAATTTTAATTTTCTAATCTGGGTGGGTTGCTTATTAAAGTTCATTCAAGTTGAGTTAATAGGTGTCGTACCAAATAGTCTCAACTCTATTCATTCTTGTCATTAATCTGAACCTGTCAAGATAATTAACAATACAATTTCATTAATTTTGCTTTATTCACAGTATTACCTAGCGGGAATTTTATTTTAGACAACATTTACTTGAATTGTGGGCCCTCGTAATTTTTGTAGCACCAAAATCGTGTCTCAACAATTTCAAATTACCGAGAGGGCGAGAATAGTATAACTAGTCGATCATTTATTAGTGTAGGTATTAGCCCAAGGCGTTATAGCTTCATCAAATTAGAAAATAAATATTCAGATACCTGTAAACGGTTCTTCGTTTCAAAAGTGATAAGAGCTAATAGTTGTAGGAATTATTTCAAATATTTTTTCGTGACTTTTGGCCCTGGTATGAATAGTATGTATAATTTTTTGACTAAACTAATTTTCATTTCATTTCAGCATTCTTCTGGAATGGATTGCACTCGAATCGAAAATGAGAGGACTTAATATGCCCAGACGATTTCAATTCTACGAAGAAAACTTTTTGCCAGAATAGATGTGCCAGCTAAGTTTTTATTTTTTTATTTATTTTCAAATGGTGTACCCTTTTCTGTGATTATATGAATAATTTATTATTAATGCTATGTTACTTCTAGTTTAAAATGTAATATTATAAATAAAGTTATTGTCCTCACAAGTTCAACATAAAATAAAACAGTTAGGTAAATATGATTACGCCAGCAACCCCATAAATTGCAAACGTGATTTCGAATAGGGGACCTAAGTGCCTCCGTCATACGTCAGATTTTCATTCCAAGCAAAACAAAAGCACGTGTCATTTGATGTTTATCGATATTATCTACAACGTCTTAAACTAGTTTTTGGAATATAATTATAGACGTTTTGCAGTGAAAACAGTTTATTTTCAATTTGTGTGTTGGGCTTACGTGTAAAAACTTGAAAACAACTATAATTATATTTCAGAGGTTAGGTTAAAACGTCAGAAAGCACGTGGCTTTGTTTTGTTTGGAATGAAAATCTGACGTTTATGACGCGCCACTTATCTCCCCCATTCCTAAACGCAGTTCGACTCGAAGGGGTACCTGCTGTTGTGGCTTAATTTACCCATTCTTCTCTTGCATAAAGAAAACCTTTTTAAGACGGGCGTAGTCATGTTTTCTTGGTGGGTCAATCTTCGAGTTAATTTTTGTACTTTGTGTAGCGTCCCCTGTGAATTTTTCCGTCTTGGTCGTGGAGATGAGGATGAATAAGGTTTCATGAGACAGTTTTGTCTGTTCAGTTTTACTATAACCATCAATGTTAGTTATTCAGGAAGAAGAAATTATTATACCTGCTGTACTGCGACATCTAGTGAGATGCAAAAGATTGATGATGCCTATGCCTACAAAAGAGTAACACCGGTTCCGAGATTTCAGTCACGAGGAGTTAATTCCTTTTTTTTTCTTTACAAAAAATACCTTTCCTGACGGTAAACTGGATGTGACGCATCGGAAGCAAAATTCTGTAAATTACAATAAACTTTAGAAAAAAAGATTAGCCGAGAATCGAGTAAAACACTTGATCCGGTCCATTTTCACACTGAGCCACGCTAAATTTTTTGCGAGGATCATTTTAATAGTTAATAGTTTAATAGTTTATTCAATCGGGTAAAAATGAAAGTGGCCTATTTATATACCCGTAATACTTTGTTACTCGGAAATGAAATCTTCCACATCGTAGACTGTAAATTCGGCACATCATTAACAACCAATAGTATTTTTCTCATAAAACTAGTCCAGTGCAAATAGAAAGTCTTTGTCTTTCTTTTGCACTGCAATGCACTCGTCCAAATCAAGTTCTTTTAACTACTAATCTCAAATATCTTTGAAATTCATGAACACAACATATATTCTTTTATTATTAAGCTCCACAGCTGTCAGTAGCTATTTTACCTTGTAGGTGCAAAATATCACGTGCGGTAGGTCAAACGCTTCCTAAAACCTTAATGTCATTTGAGATTATTCATTATTGACGTTTGAAATGTCAAAGTGAAGTGTAAATCTGCAAATTCTACCCAATTTTTGCTGGAAACAAGTTGTGATAACAACATAAAATTAGTGTTATCAGTTATGGTGCGTAGGTAACAATGACAACAAAAACCGATGTTGAATTTTGCAGCTTTTTTATATTTAATTCATTTTATGGAGCAGTAGAAGGAGAGGTTAGTTTTTTCTTGGTATTTACTGTAAAGTTTTATCTTTTGGTACTCATGTTGTAGGAAGAAAAGAAAATAATATGCTATTATCCCAGTTCTGAAGTACTGAACATAAAGATAAAAAATGTAGGCCTAGTGGAGGGAATAATACGATTCACCAAGTTGGTATTCGTTTTGCCAAATTAAACTTAAATTTAAACACGAACTCATTTCAGCACTTTTAAACCCGATTCCCCTGTAAATTCACTTCATACACAAAAGAAACGTCAGTTATATTATGAAGCTGAAAAGGATTTTTGGATGGTATTGGTAGGTTTTTCGTTATGATTATACTCTCTAAATATTTCTGACTTCTTTGTTTTTTTTTTGTAAATGGGGCACACCCATATAAATAATAAGACTATAAGGAGCATTGGGCTGAAACAATGAAACCGACAATGTAAAGGATGGCAATTTTATAGTGGAATAGAATTCCCCTTCCGCTTATCATTAATTCGGTTTACCATGAAAATTTGGAATTAAAGAATTTTGATTTAGTTTTCATATGAATGAAAGAGAAAAATTATTTATTTTTTATATATTAATTCGAATAGTTTTTAATGTGCGAAATTACTAATCAAATAAGATTCATAAAATTTGTTTTAAAATATTCGCTTTATTTCACTTAGGACCGGTTTTTCAAAGAATCCAACACCGGATTAAGTCTGACACCGGCTTCGTTGCTATGATACCAGCTTTCTGATTGGTTGTAGCATAGCAACGAAGCCGGTGTCAGACTTAACCCGGTGTTGGATTCTTTGAAAAACCGGGCCATAGTTTATTTACCTATTTTTTTGTATTTTAATGCACAACTACCCAAATTGGTTATTGGTTTAGATATTATATATCAGATATGATTTAGTTGATATTGAGTGTAAATATTTTCAGACATTAAATGTACCGTTCACTAGTCAAAGCAAAGATGGAACAACCCATTATGAGTACTTGAATGATGATATCCAAGATAATGTATACGAGGCTGTGTTGAAATATGCATATCTTATGTTTAGATTATTTAATAACACCTATGAGTCTATAGTTAAAGAAAGTGGTGTTGATGGCTTAAAAGAAAAAATAGACAATTTTTATTCAGCAGTAAGTGTTAGTTACTGTTGGATGTGATAAAATTTAATGTTTAATTCTTTTTAGTACTTGAAAACTATAAAATGGGCGTACTGTGATATTTTAAGTGTATTTTCTGGAATTCAATACTTACCATTAGATAAGCAAACCTTCCTTAGTGTACAATGTTTTATTAATCTACTAGAATGTAATTTTCCTCCTGTTAAGCATACAGCGTTTTTATACAATGATCATCTGGTGTGGTCAGTACCTAGTTTGTTCTCTATAAAAAATGTTTTCAATGCTTACAACATTTTAGGAATGGAATTGACCCATTGGATATGCAAATAATCTACCAATATTTGATAGGCACCTTAGTACCAGCTAGTGTAGAAACTGAATTGCAAGGGGGCTCGATGCCCCGCAATGTATCATCTCCATTTGCCGCTTTGCATCGCGGTAGATTCATTACAGGTGCAACAAACCTAAATTCTGCAAAATCGATAAAGAAAGTCCCCAAAATTTACGTGTTCCATCAAGAACCAACAGCATTCTTCATGGTGGTTTACAGAGTTTTAAGTGCAACTGTTTGTTTATTTGTGGATAGTACGTTGCTATTTGAGTAATTTGCAACTTCTGTTCTTACAACACCATTTTTAGCTTCTACAGAAATGGTTATAGAATTTTTCAAAGAACTTGATGCTTTTATGCATCCTAAACTACCATCGATTGTCTCAGATATTGCAGCTTATTGTTACAAGCTGCAAAACATAATTCCATCTAATAACGCTTCAGACGGTAACCAAAAATTTATTTATTTCAACAAATTCAATTTGGCTTATAAGAGTTCAGTGCATTTGGATAACAAACAAACCGGAAATCTGGCATGCCCAAAAGATTCTTTAAAAGTTATGGCTGATATACATCATAGGAAGGGTTTTTTTGGAAAATCAGGCGAAACGGTTTTGAAGACCACTAATGATTACTGGGTCATTGGTTTAACTTCTAACTTGAGAGAATTTTATGTAGCGGTGCAACAGAAAAATGCCAGTGTTATTGATATAAGTGGTGAGAATTTTAATAGCGAAATTAAACTTGTAATTCAATGTACATTTTTATTTGCAGATGAAGTTAAAAAACTTTGCGATGGGGAACTTAGAGGAATTTTTTTCCAGAGAATATAAAATTATCAGGATAGATACTTATTATTCAGAAAATGTTAACACATGCTATAATTTGATTTATTTTAACATTATGTAATGAAAGTTACTTATTAAAAGTATTTACTTTATATCCATCATCATAAAGTTCTCAGTCCGAAGAATGGTTGAGCGCGTACCTCCATCCTTTTCGGTCCTGAACTAATCTATGCATTTTCCTAGCAGTAGGACATCCTACATCCCCAACTATTTGAAAACACTAGTCTAATCTAGACCTGCCCCTACCTCTTTTTATTCCTATCTCCAACTCTAGTATTCCTTCGTGTCTCAGAAGGTATCCTACCATCCTACCATCCTATCTCTCCTATTCGATATTGTCTTCCATACCTTTCGCTTCTTCCCAACTCTTTCTAATATCTCCCTATTGCTAATTTGTACATGGTATCTTCATCATGTGTCTGTAGCACCCCATTTCAAACGCTTCTATTCTTTTTCGATCGCCTTCTCCTATTGTCCAAGTTTCACACCCAGTTCTTGTCCTGTATATAAGATTTCCTCTATATTAATGAATGAAAAATTACCTACTGTTTTTTAATGTGATAATATGACGTAGGTACGTATGTGGATGGATGTATGCGATCTTGGCTTTTCGAATACGTATGTAATATATCTGATGTTGTATTTAAAAAAGGTACCATATTATTTTATATAATTTAAAACAGTTTTTAAATAAAAGTTTGCAAAATTTTAAAGAAAGGTATCACTCTTATTCGTAGACAAACTTGACCACATAAAAAATGAACATACTGTACACTGAAAAATGTAATTCAGTTGCATTCCTCCAGCTTGGCGTTGGCTGTAAAGTCCTTTCAATGAATGCTAAGCTGGAGGAATGCACCTTGCGCTCTATTTTACCATATTTCACTTTTTCTACCCTGACCTTTTCAAAATCGCTCACCCACTTTCCTTCCGAAGTTTAGTGTTCCCCATCGTGTGGAATTTCTTTCGGATCCTTCTGATTTGAATAAAGTAAAAAACTTTAAAAGGTCAATTAAAAGGCCCCATCCTCGAAGCGGTTTATCGAAAGCTGTAAGCAATATGTCGAAAGTTGCAGAGATCTCTCAACTAATTGAACATTTGTGTTCATTCTTGGTTGCGATTTATCACTGTTGCCGGTACGTAGTGGAACAATAAAACAAGTTTTGCATAAGAATTGGTCATGAGTGGTCAGGTAGCAATCTGTCGTCAAAAAATAGCCTTTGCGCATGCAAATGTGATTTGTTTCCTTTTTCTTACACCACTCTTTCATCCAGTACTTTTCCCTTTTCTTTGTTTGTTTCTCAATCCTGTTTTTATTCTCTCCACTCAATAGTATAAATAGTACTCACGCTATTCTAGTTTTCACAATTCTAAAGTCAAAAACAAAATATCTGCACAACTTTGCAACATACTGAAATTATTATACATACAGGGTGTCCCGGTGAAGGTGGGAAATCTCTCGGGTGCGTATAGATTACACGAAAATAACACCCCAAGTTCATGTAAAGTTTTCTCCTACGACCTTCCCCTGCCGAGATATTCTCCCTTAAATTGGAGAAATAAAAACTATTTTTTTTACATAAAATTTGTATTTTTAATTGTATTTTGATAACTTTCTTGGTGACGCACATAGTGATTGAATTTCGATAAAATAATGAGGCCCGTTTTTTGATAGTGCATCAGAGAAGCAAGGGGTGAACTACCCCTTACCTTCTTAACTTCATATTTTTTAAGGGGCTGGGTATTTTTAATTTTTAACCGCATTTTTTGTTTCCCAGGACATTTTGCTAATAAAAAGTTACTCTTGTTAGGTTTCGATAAAATGAAGCATTTTCGAGAAAATAAAATTCAACGAACAAGAGGTACCGTGTTTCTACGATTTTCGTCTTTATTTTTTCTGGCATTATTTTCAGATATCAAAAAATCGAAAGCTCTTTCAATAAATTATTTCTTAGGAATTTTTTAAATATGATTTGACCCTAAATTAGCTATTTCTTTCTAAATTCATTAAAAATTGTCCAGGTCCGTATTAAGAAAAAATAAAAATTGACGATATAGACAACAGACGAAACGTTGTACAAAAATAACCTTAACAGTTTGGGAAAGGTAGTGAAAATTTACATTCAAAAATTTCTTTCGGTTTTTCGAATGCCAGAAAAAATGAAAACGAAAATCGCAGAAACACGGTACCTCTTGTTCGTTGAGTTTTATTTTCTCGAAAACGCTTCATTTTATCGAAACCTAACAAGAGTAACTTTTTATTAGCAAAATGTCCAGGGAAACAAAAAATGTGGTTAAAAATTAAAAATATCCAGCCATTAAAAAATATGGAGTTAAGAAGGTAAGGGGTAGTTCACTCCTTGCTCCCCTGATGCACTATCAAAAACGGGTCACATTTTTTTATCCACATTCAATCACTACGTACGTCACAAAGAAAATTATCGAAATACAATTAAAAATAAAAAATTTATGTAAAAAAACCGATTTTTATTTCTCCAATTAAAGGGAGAATATCTCGGCAGGTGAAGGTCGTAGGAGAAAACTTTATATGAACTTGGGGTGTTATTTTCGTGTAATCTATGTGCACCCGAGAGATTTCCCACCTTTACCGGGACACCCTGTATACGTAATGAAATAGGCAATCTCGGACACTAATGAAATTTGTAGAAAACTTTGCTCTTAAACCAAAGATAATACCATTTAACAAAAAATGATTAAAATTTTAACACTTAATTTTAGGAAGCACTTAAACATTGCTATTTCGCCGCAGAATTTATTCAGCGGCAAGTAGCAAAAGTGACGTCACGTCCCTCTCAGCTGCACGTATGTTAAACAGAGATACATCCGGACTTTTATTACGTCAGCCACATGCATGGGACAATTTTTATTAATTTTTTTCTTGGTTAATGTGTGCCCTAGGTGAAAAAAGAAAAAGATACGGTTCTAATTATAAAATAAAAAATTGTTTGATTGCCCATTGCCAAAGCAGAAAATTTATCTTTCCTGTAATCGAATGTGGATGGTTCATACAGTGATTCAGTAGACAGACGAGCTATTGACACAATATACTGCTTTATGGATGGTCCGTTTTAGGCAACCTTTAAATATGGAGACTTTTAGCAAGATTTCTGTCTTGAAATTCCAGGCATACCATAAGAAAAATATGACCCTGCATAAACAGTGCAAGAAAGAGTTGGTCTAGTTCAAAATGGACGAGTTACTGGCCACTTTCACTATTTATCTGTGCAACATGCATTATTTTACTGATGGTTTACTTACTGTAGAAAATTGTGTTAAATATTTCCGGCTTATAATTTTTTACTGAATAGTTTATTACTACCCAAATAAATTTTGTATGACTCAGTATGAAGTATCATTTAAATAATTTTGATCTTCGATACAGGGTTTTTCGGTAAAATGTTTCTTCAGACCTACACCAAATTAGCCTCTTCTATAAAACACCGACTCGTATGTGACTAGAAGGTTAAATATCTCAAGAAAATACAGACTAATTCTTGTATCATTTTTATTTGAAATCAAAAGATTTAGTAAGCAAATCATTTCTCTGCGTAGAAAGAAAAACCCTTAAAACAAGTCATATATTTAAAATAAGCAAAGATACAACTGAGAAATATAAAATTTAAATTACTATAAAAAGAAGTAAAATATTACAATGGATAGAATGTTAATTCAGTCTGCGTGTTAACGAACAACACATTAAGCTGCGAGTCCAAACCAACATTGTCAACTCTGACAACCCTTGCTTTGTTGCTCTTTGGATCTTTCTTAACTACAGCCAGTCCATAGACTCTCATTAAACATTCTTCATTGTCAGCAGAACTCCCACCAGTGAACGCAATTTTTATATGACACATCACATCAATGTGGATGTATTTGATTATTGCAAATTGTCCAGATTTTGTGCGTTCCTAAAAACAGTACCCCTTAGTGCTTCCTATCAAAATGTTGCATGATTTATATACCTTCTCCATTTTCTCTTCAATGTGTGGCATGTCAGCTCTGAACACAGATGCTTCACCAATTTCATGATTATCTGCTACTATTTTAAATTTCATGCCAGTATGGATTGCTCTGGGTTCAAGTCCGAGTCCATCGGGGTGATTATCAGACCATAAATAGTTATTGGGTTTTAATAAGGAGTCCGGTTCAAAAGTAAGTCTTTTAGCATATCCCATTCCAATTTGTAATAATCTGAGTGTTCTTCCTTCAAATAGGGGTTCCTTACTGTCGTTGGGACGAACTTTGTAATAGAAACCGGGGATGATCCTTGGGTCAACGTATGTACCTGTAATAAGATTTTGCCTTGGTGGTATTTGACTTAATTAACTGTATGTATATTAAAAAATACTTACCAACAACAGGCATTTCATATGATTGGATTCCAGTCATGGTATATTTTGTAGGAACATCTTGAATGTCTATACCACGTACAGTAACCCTTCTATTAGTCGTTTGTATTCCAGGAATAAGGGTATATCGGTGTCTTTTAATCGTAACATTAATAATTTTTGTGATATTTGCCCTGGCACTTATTCTGTTTTTAACGCAAATAGCAATCCCAGACAACGGTGTGGGTTTGGCGACACCAGTTTCATAAAATTCAACTTTTCCAATAAATTTTACTTTTACTCTCTTTTCTATGCCGTCCTTATTTACCAAATTACTTATTTCCTTTTGTGGCCCCTGAAAGAAATCAAAAAAATGTAAAACTTGTTCAGTAACCTCATTAAAATTTGTGTAAGTAACTTACGACTTCCTATTGCGTGCGACATGTGAAATTAATCTTCTGGTTGATGGGAACTGCTCGGATGTGTCTAATAACAACGATGATTTCTCACACGCAAAATAAATAGTAACTAAGGCTGTACACGAGTAAAAACAACGAACATTTCGCATAATACAATTTAAACAATATCCTTAAATTTCTAAGTTAAACAGCCGTAGTTGCGAAAAATGATTTAAAACATAAAAAATAAATCCAACTAACCTCTAATTGCATAACTTCTAAAAAGCCTTGAGCTTCATGATCAGGATTGAAAATAGTAAATTTATCACCGACAGAAACGACTTCTAATTCGAAAGCGTAACCTTCGGGTCTGTTGTCACTCCAGAAGTAATTATCATTGTCATTTAATTTATTTTCTTCTGCCTCGAACGTGAAACGTCTAGCATATCCACGTCCGATGCCTTGTAAAGTGAGAGCTCTGTCATCAAACAGACACCTAAGTGTCATGGAACTGTTTCCTACGGAAGGTAAAGGTCTGACGTGGTACTTAAAACCAGGGATTACCCTTTTATCTACATAAACTCCAATAACTGGGAATTGGTGAGATTCTAGGGGGCAGATCTTGTACTGGGCGGGTAGATCCCCCAATTCAGCAGCATTGAGAATAATTGGTTCCTTGGAGCTAGGAGATTCTTTCACGGATTCTTTTGGGACAGGTAATTCCTGAAATTTTTCTTATTTTGGTAGATTATCGACATACAAATAGTACTTAACAAAATTAATTGTTCAGCATACAAATTCCTATGTGTGTATTAATTTTTCATGTTCATATTAATCACGCTCTTACTAGAAATACCTCCTCATGCATGGGTTATAATGATAAGAATTACTGCTTACATTAAATACATCGAGCAGTTCACTGTTACTTTCCACTTCATTGCAGGTACGCACAGGTGTTGATGAAGAAGCACAAGCACTTCTAGTCACCAGGGAAGTTCGGGTATTCTGAAATAACACAAAATTAAAATTTTTCCTCTGCATATTATTATAGAATATAAAGAAAATGATTTTTACTGCATTTTGCCATCATTAAATGTTCCTCCCAATACAGCTATGCCACTAGTACTAAATAGTAAATAGTTTAAAGTACCTTATCCTAGTCTAGTTCGATTGAAACGCGAAATTATTAACTCGCCACTAATAAATCTGAAAAAAAAACCTGCGGTATTGTTCCTTCAACCCAAACAATTCTGTTCAGATTTTTGAACGTTCGCTTCAACAGTTGGTAACCCTAATTTATCTACCTATTTGCTAATAGATTGTATACTAATTTCTTAAGAACAAGTTCACCAGATATGTCTATTAAATAATTATTAATTTAATTGCTGGTTTATCAATACAAAAATTAATAACAAAAATGTATTGTGTGATTAGGAAGGTTATCGGCTTTTATTATATGGTGTATGCCTTCTAATTTGGTTTACGCAAATGATCACTTCTAGTACTAGTGACCAAGATAAATGAAAAAAACAACTTCCTTATGCAAATGTGGAGTTATTTCAAGACTTGCTTATCGGTAAGGATGATTCAGGAGTTTATTTAAATTCTTAAATTCGTCTCAAGTTTAATAAACTTGTTAAATCGCTCTGTTTATAAAATAAAAAAATTAATTAATTCTTTTCAGATAATCAGCAATATTGCAATTCTTCTCTAGTCTTTATGCTTATAGTTTTATATTTCAAATTATAGAGAATTTGTAGTTACGACATTAATTTATATTGATAAGCTTGTGAAAATTGGCACACACCCGATACGATTAAAAAAATAACCCTATTAAAATGAAACTACAGTGATGAGCAAATAGGTAATGAGTTCATCAGTTCATGTACGTAACAATTAAATCATCCACTTGCACAAAATTTTGCAACTTTCAAGGATAAGATAACAGATGTCTACTCGCAAGTCTAATAATAAGTAGATTTATTAATACAGCATGAAAATAATAAACTATGTGACCTACTTGTCGAGGAATGGCTAGGATGTCTTCAGTTTCATCAACTTCATCGAATAACGAGGAGGAACCAAGACCACGACGACCTTGCCATGCACGTTGCATCTGTGCCAATTTGGCTTCTTCTTGAATACTACCGTGAGATAACATTGTCTGAAAACAGAAGCGATTATTAGAAATGTGATTGTTATGTGAAAAATCTTTGATCTTTGATCAGTCTAAGTATCAACAACAATGAGCACAGGATGCTACTCATCAAAATTCCCAAAATCCATTTCCGTTCGCTGCTCTTCAAAGAGATAAACAATATGATAAAAGATTTAAATAAATATTTTTGAGTTAACTATTACATTTGCTTTATTATGCATTTTCACATAGGTACAAAAGCCGAGACAAAAACAATATTCTTAAAATTGCAACAGGTTTTGCCTTTAAGAAAACCAATTATTTCGAAATAAAAAATAGTTAACTATAGGTATTTCTTTTATTAAACCATCCAAGGCAACTTTCTCTTTGCATACTTTTACTACTTAGGTACCTACTCATTTCTTTACTTCACTTCTCTAGTTCATTTCATTTCTAGGACAAAGAAAGTCCCCTGGAAAACCGTGACGCCTTTCTTGTTTAGAACTTTAACAAAAATTTTAAATATACGAAACTATTTTTACATTTACTAACCAGGCTTCTCTGTATAGAGCAGAGATATTAGAAGAATTATTAGAGGAAGCCCTTATTATGAATATTGGCAGAATACCTAGAAATTTATGAGAAAACAGCGCAGCGCTATCTTCTGTAATATAGCTTTAACTATGGCTGGTAGCTACAGACTTTTCAATGTCTGATCAGCCATTAAACAGGCTAAAAGCGGAAAACTCTTGTCTTTCCACCTGGCCATTCTTTGTCGCCGGCCTATTTACATAACATGAGCGTCTTTTTAACCGAATTCAATAATATTTTTGTCCTACAAAAGAGAAAACCGACTTCAATATACAATAAGAACATAATCAATGTAGTCGAAGTGAATTAAATACGCATTATTAAGGATAACTCAAAAACTACTGGTCAGATCTTGATCAATTTTATATGGGACCACATGAGAAGCACCAGCTTTCAAATAAAAAAATAATCATCAAAATCGGTTCACCTAGAAAAAAGTTCTGAGGTAACATACATAAAAAAATGCAGTCGAATTGAGAACCTCCTCCTTCAGACTTCAAAAAAGGAGATGATTCTCAATTCGACTGTATTTTTTTATGTGTGTTACCTCAGAACTTTTTTAGAAGTTTATGGGTTTATTAGCAATTTTTTCCAAAATTTGGAAATAGGGATTTTCGAGGATGTTCCATTGAAGTAAAATATTTTTTACTTTCTGGCATTGTCGGTTATAGATACAGGAAATGGCTATCAACTTTCTTATTTTATGATCACATTTTTGAAATCTACGCTAAATTCTAGTAATATTAATATTAATAATAATAATTCAATTTGCGATTCATAAATTATATGCCACAATGAATAAAAATGTTAAAAATGTTGGGCTTAGTTTGTAATTACTGGCAAGTTCTTATACTCAGACGTACAGAGGCCGACCCTGGCGCTTGCTGTTTTTGTGCCAGGCGTAAATATATCCAGATGCCGGCCGGAGAGATAAAATATTTATTCCCGTAGCTGATACTAGGAAATATATGAATTTTGTACGTATGTGTCATCTAGGAAATATGTCACTATGAAGTAAACGGAATGAAGCGCGATTGCATAAAAAAGTCCATATATATCGTGAAAAAAATCAATATATCGAAAAAAGTCAATATATTAAGAAAACGGCAATATATTGAGATTAAACAAAATTTAAATCTGGTTACACCAGGGAGCATTCGTAAGATTTTTACGGATTCGAGTGATACAAGAGCAAGCAGTTACCGACTCGCACGGTTCCATATTTGCGTCTAGATGGGGGTGCATTTTTCATTGATTTCACATTCATTTACCACTTACTTACTTACCCAAGTTTTGAATTGCAAACTTTGAACGACATTAAGTTCATAAATTAATAATTAATTTCTGGATTGTTCGTGTTGTTATTTGGGATGAATTGACGTATATTCGACGTCCTAAATCGCATTTCGGGTTTCGGAAACATTACCGGACTAATAATCGTTATGAAGTCGATTATTTTTGTAATTTAATTAGGTAGGTAAATCTTTCATTAATAATTTTAAAGATTAAACTTAGGTACCAAACTACAGTAGTGTCCGCTTATACCGAACCCGTTTATAACGAACCACTGGTTAAAATGAACCGTTTATGAAAGAGCTAAAAACACGCCCATAATTAATAGCAATGTTTGTATTTCCTTTTATAATGAACTCCGCTTATAACGAACCTCTAGGTATACCTTTTACCTATTTTTAATTTCAGCAAGGGTTAGGTATTTCATATCTACTAAACTGGTGTTTTCTTTATATTCAAGTAAAACGTATAAAACACCCTAAATAAAACAAACGTAAATACTGTGATGAAATCTTACAAGTAAACCAAGGGAATACGAAACAATTTTCTTAGGATAATTTAATTTTGGATTCAGAATCAATGAAAGTACCCTAGTTCGTAACAGAATATAACCTCGGCATTTTTGCTCTTTTAACACTGTTAGTGTTGTACTGTACAGGTCTCTAGTGTACCTACCCTAATTGTTTAGGTACATAATTTGAGTATACCTATTAACATTAATTACTTCATTTTCCTGAATTCAGATTGCGAAATTGTGCATAACAATAAGTACGATTTATTGAAAATTTTGGAATTTACCTACATTTGATGCCTATTTATTTAAAAATTTTCAGGAGTTAGAAATGTTATATCTGCTAATTTTTACTGTGTTACATTCATGTATGTATAACAAATGTATGTGATCAGAAGGAATTGTTTAGAAGAGACCAGCTACCAAACGGGCCAACACCCTAGATATAACGGTACAGTAGTGAAATACGGCAAATGACTAAAACTGAAATACTTAAGTATGTACCCTATACAGATAATACATAAATATTGAGAGGCAGGTAGCATTTTTTTTATTCCCAAGGTAGCATTTGGACCTTCAAAATAAAAATTTAAATGATTTCTCCATGGTCACTTGGTTTGAGCACGATGATGTCGATAATTATTAAAGAAACCCAACGTAGGTATACATTACGATTCACACATTTACTTACCTAAAATCAAATTAAAGATGTATAACAATTATTGAAGAATTTTTTTTGCTGTGAAATTGAACTGTTAAAGCTTCGAATAGGTACAAATAAACCGATAAGCATATATTATTATCACTCGCAATGCACTATCGTACTCAAGCAACGTTTTCTACAGACTCTTGTCGTGCTTGCAGCAAACGTGCTTTTTTGCTATACCCACAGTTGGTGGGGGGTTCTGTTTTCAGTTTCAAGCATCTCGGTTGGTCAAATAACACGCATTGACCGCGTGCTTCGCGATCTAGACAGTGTAAACGTGATTGTGAACTCGATGTGCGGTACATACTCAATGTGTCTCCCTTTTCCACCATGTGCATCTACTTAGTGCGAATTGAATTAGATACCCCGCTAAATTCTCAGCGCAAATTCTTTAGAGTCTGTTTATAGCTTGTGTCAAAAATAAGATGTGCAAAGGTTACTTTTGCAATTTACATTGCGTCAATGCAGCTCTAAATTGATTGCTGCAATTGGATTTAATTCACTGGGAAACGCAGTTTCAACGACATATGATTGTTTTTGATCACTATTTCGAATATTATTTACTAGCGACCTTTTCAGTGTTCAAAGCAACCCCAGGGCTAAAGTGGTATTGGAAGAATTATGGATCACTTATCGTAACTTACTGACGTGCAGTACATTTTCACTACCCTTTTGTTTTCAGCAAACGTAAATTCCTACCTACGGAAATTGGTCAATTAGACACGTTTAACAAGCAGAGCGACTGTTGGTTTCAGAAAAACATTGACTTGGTTTCTTCCCCTTCGTTAGTGCTATCGTTGTCAGTTTATAAGTGATTTTTTCCTGCTTCAGAGTTCGTCGTAAAGTGATCAATGTGATTCATGTGGTCAAACAATTATTGTATTTACAATATACTTACGGCGACCACCACACAATAGAATTTTTATATAAACCAACATAATCAAATTTAGAAAGAATATGTGCCAGCAAATATGAGAGTTCCGGAATGAGTTCGGTGTCCTAATCATGAAAAATCAACTTGAATCAGGTAGCCCATTTTCACTGTTGTAAAATTTTTACATTTTAGGCGAAGGAAACAAATAAACGTTCGCCTGTGCAAAAATTACTGTAAATGGTTTCAAAGTCAATTAAACCCGTAATTTGGAGTGATCGGACAATAGCAAAAGTTGGTTCTTTTGAACACCAGTCGAAACAAGTTTCTTGCCTTTGTGAGATGGAAATGCATGGCAGTCCAAGAAGTAGATACGGAGTACAGGAAACAGGAATACTTAACGCTACAGAGTATAATAAAATCCTTAATAAGAGTTTTGTGGAATAGAAACTTTGGATGTCGAAGTGAAACGATTTCATTTTTCGATTATCGTGAAGTGCCAAAAAAGTTAAGGGGCAGTTAGCCCAAAAATGCGTTAATTATTAGCAGTTCAGAAGTTCAGATGTCTCGCCAATAAATTGGCTTTGTTTATAATGAACTGTTGATAGCTGGGATCTATCGTGAATTATTAAAAGCCAGCATAAGTGAAATTTGGAAATCGTTTACCAGAGAAGGTTGCCAAAAGTTAGTCAACAATGCCAAAAAGCATTGGGGGGACCTCAGAATTGAAAAAGTGACTTTATCCAATGGTATAGACTGTAATTTCGTTACAAAACGTACATGTGGGCCAAAGAGTGGGAATCTCATATTACAATTTTCTCACGGTGTTCTGTACGCTCTTGTTATCATATTATGATTAATAAAATTTAGTATCAACAGAGTGGTAATTTTAACTGAAAACCCATAAAAAATTGTACATCATCAACGAGCAAAATTGACGACTGGAAATTGAATGCCCCGTAAACGGTTCCCCCTTCCATCTACGTCACAGAGTAAAGACTACCAATACTATTTCTGTCGACATCTTTGATGTCAATGGGCAGCCGTCATTAGCTTGGGATGAGACAAATTAAATACAGAATGACGAGCAGTAATCCAATATAATATGGAAAAATTTAAATGGCCTGCAATACATATAAGGAGGTACCTACATAATAATCCGGAGAGGTCCAAAATATTACTTCCCTTTATGAACGGTGAATCACCTGATAAGAAAATTACCTCATGTTCGTTTCCATTTTATCTAGACTTACCTCGAAGCGCTCAGGATAAATTAATGTAGGTTAATGACTTCGTGGAATCCTTTTCAACGCCTAGCATTTAGACGGCTTTGGGGGCTGTTGTTGGTATTAATATTATTATTATTGTTATTAGTGATTATCATGCCTTACGTCAAAAATGCAAGATAATTATTTTTCCAGCATTAGCCAGTCGCATGGATGTAATTTGCCATTCTGTTACTTTTCAAGAGATTAAATAATTAATTGCGTCTGTGTAATGTGTTGTAGACATTTTTATCTGTAAAAATTTCCTTTGGCGAATTAAAGTACTAGATTATATTTTGCGTATTGTTTAATTTCACTTTTTTATAGCTAAGACTTCTAATAATCAACAAGTGGTTTGATAAATAATTATTTTTCAAGGTTAACAAAGATGGAAGTTTTTTTGGTTCTAGAAAAGCGATAAGTACGAGTACCTATCTGCAATTTAATATTGTTTGTTATAGGTGCTTCAAACGGGTAATTTCACAACCTCTACTTTTTCAGGACAACTATATATGTAGGTACAGAGTGTAAAATAAAGGATGCACCTATCCATAACTAAAATATATAGGTACCTACTCAGAATTCAGGATTTTTGATCACGGGTTGTTCATATCAAGTACCTATGCTTTTATTTTGAAAATATTTTAGTCTATAGTTCCGAACGGCATCGGCATGTGCCTCTTAAAAAAAGCATCCCACATTTAATTGAACTTTTAAATTCTATACAAAGTCGTATGAAGAGTAAATACCCTAGGTATCTAATTACATACATATTCTAGACACATTAAAATGCAGTACAGTTGAACTTGGCTTTGTGCATGTGGGAAGAACTTGTTATTATCTATTAATAATGATTGTCTTGTAAGCGTTTTATTGCTTGTGATAAACTGGGATTTATCGGTATAGCAGTTTACAAACACACCTGTAATATAGACGATCATAATGTTTACATTTTTATGAACGACAGGAATTTATTTGCTTGTGCATTGAGCAGGGACTACATTATACAAATTATACTGCAAATTGCTGCTTTTCGTCCTCATTGGTACTTCACTATGACATAGGTATTTAAAGGGAATATATTATATGAGCACCAAAATAATTAATGAGCACCAATTTTTTCTAACAATTTTTACGCTTTGTCATCTAAGTAATATTTGTGAACTAAAATTAATAAACGAGCACCAAAATACCGCTGACGGAAATTAATACTTTGAGCACCAAAAATGTTATGAAAATCACCAGAAGTAGTAAGCGAGTACCTAAACTACTTCAGTAGGTATATACTTAATATAGTATAATATATTATTCTTTCGTTTCAGTGGTGTCCGCAAGTAGGTAGGTATCGCATAGAGTTAGTAGTTTGATGTCCTTAGGCGGGGGGGGGGGGGGGGTCGGCTCTCGTAGATGCTGATTTTTTCTTACGTTTTTACATTAACTTTTTCTACAAAAAATGCGTGTGTCAGGTTTCCGCCAGTTAAGGGGTCTGTTTCAAAAATGCGTTCTGTCAGGTTTCCATCAGTAATGTACGGAAGCTCTGAGGGATCAGTACGGAAAAAAAATTAAGTCAACTTGTTGACTTTCAAACTCTACATGTAGACTTTCGAACTCAACTTGTTGACTTTGAAACTCTACATGTTGACTTTGAAACTCAACATGTAGACTTTCGAACTCGACTTGTTGACTTTGAAACTCTACATGTTGACTTTGAAACTCTACATGTTGTCTTTGAAACTCAACATGTAGACTTTCGAACTCAACTTGTTGACTTTGAAACTCAACAAGTAGACTTTCGAAGTCAACTTGTCGACTTTCGAACTCTACATGTTGACTTCCAAACTCAACATGTAGACTTTCGAACTCAACTTGTTGACTTTGAAACTCTACATGTTGACTGTGAAACTCTACATGTTGACTTTGAAACTCAACATGTAGACTTTCGAACTCAACTTGTTGACTTTGAAACTCAACTTGTCGACTTTCGAACTCAACTTGTCGACTTTGAAACTCAACAAGTAGACTTTCGAAGTCAACTTGTCGACTTTCAAACTCTACATGTTGACTTTGAAACTCAACATGTAGACTTTCGAACTCAACTTGTTGACTTTGAAACTCAACAAGTAGACTTTCAAAGTCAACTTGTCGACTTTCAAACTCTACATGTTGACTTTCGAACTCTACATGTTGACTTCCAAACTCAACATGTAGACTTTCAAAGTACAAGTAAGTTACGAATACGATATTGCGTGCAGTTTGGCTGAATGTGTACATAGTGTGGTGATAGTGGCTATAACATATCTTACTATAATAGCGGTGAAGTTAGTAAAAATGGATGACTTAATATCTTATTATTTTCATCAATCTTTCACATACAGCGAAATAATTCTATTTCTTTTTAAATTTCACAATATCGACATAAGTGTACCAACTCTTAAGAGACGCTTAAGGGAAATGCATCTTTATCGAAGGAAATATTTTACAAATATAGAAATAGTTGCAACATTTCTTGAGAGACAAGTTCCGACCTCTGGAAGGTTTCATGGTTATAGATGGATGCATCTCAAATGCATTCAAGCAGGTTACTGCGTGACACGAGAAACAATTCGGCACTTACTTCAAATAATTGATCCAGTAGGAGTAGCAACTAGAAGAAGGAGGAGACTAAGAAGACGACAATATTCTAATAAAGGGCCTAATTTTCTCTGGCATTTGGACGGTTACGACAAGTTAAAGCCCTATGGGATATGTATATGGGATATGGGCTGCATTGATGGATTTTCAAGAAAAATAATTTGGCTTAGAGCTTCATTTACAAATAAAGACCCAAAAGTTATTGCTGAATACTATGTGAAAGAGCTTTTGGAAACAGAAGGCTGTCCACGAAGTATTAGAGCTGATATGGGAACAGAAAACGTTTACGTCGAAAATATGCAAATATTTCTTCGGCAGCAGTGCACACTTGAAGAAAATAGTATGATGCCTTCATTTTTGTATGGAACAAGTCAAAATAATCAAAGAATTGAGGCTTGGTGGTCTGTACTGCGTAAACACAACTCACAGTTTTGGATTGACCTAAGGTGCAGTGGGGCAAGAGCAATTTTGGGGAAAGTGCGACCAGCCCAGTTTTTTTGTTATTTCGTGTGTGTAAACTGGGCTTCATCACACTTGAATTCAATATTATATACGCAACCGTTAGGGGAACACCATTAGCGCCACTTATCCGACACGCATATGTGCCTGCAAGGCTAAACTGCCAGCGGATCTGCTGAATTTCGTCAGTCAAAATTGCAGGTGCATACTCGTCGTAAATTAATTACCTTAAAAATAAAATCTTTTAGTTTATTATCAATTGTAAAAGAAACCTTGAAGAGTCAACGTGCCTTTGGTAAGCATTAATGAACTTTTAGATATATTTTTATCGAAAAAAGTTGTAGGTCGCACTTGCCACCCAAAAATTACGGTTAAGGGTAAGTGCGCAGGGCAAGTGCGACTTATAGGCCTGTGTAGTTTTCCTTGACTGCTATGCCCGATTATTACTCATTACTTTATATTTACTTACTGCAGTCGATTTAAAATTTAATAATTGTATTATTTTTAGATACCTAATAAGTTACCTAAGCAGTTACCAGTTATGTTATTAAATAAATAAAAATTTAAATATTCGCATTTGCATTAATTATTCGTACTCTACCAATCGTAAATCGTCACTATTTCTATTTTTTACTTACAAAATGCCATAACTTTCCACCTGTCGCAGATACGAGAAACTATCAAACACAAAGTTAATTCAACTTTTGATGTACAACACGCTCTTGCCCCAACAGACACTGCTAGTTATTTACATGAGCTATAAATCAGGTGGTGCGCACTTGCCTCACATTCATGGGGTAAGTGCGACCCAATGGCGAAAAAAAAATATATCTTGCTCAAAAAAATTTTAGGCACATTTATCGCTATTTAGTATTCGAAACGAACAGAAAACATTGTCAAGATTACTATATTAAAAAGCTGAATTCCTATTTAAAAAAATCACAATCTGACAAGCACCAAAAGTCAAAAATCTGAAAAGATAGGTCGCACTTACCCCACTGCACCTTATTTCAGACACTGAAGGATGATGGGCTTTATGATGGAACATTTCTTGATAAATCTGTACTTCAGTATTGCTTTATGGATATTATACAGGTGAGTGCGCAATGTTCACAGATATACCTATCAAATTCGAATTTTGAATTTAGGTATAAAATTTAAAACCAGAATCGTTTATACTGTGTCATTGAAAACGGCGACACCCATAGCGACACACGTTATTATTCATTTTAGAGAAAAAGTGTAAAAGAAGCATTGTCTGTTTTCGTGGCACAAATTTATAAAATATTTTCATGGATAGGGTGCTCCACTTAAAATACCAAAGTTGGTTGTGACGCGGGTGTAATGGGACGCCTGTATACCTAATTAGGTAGGTAAGTATGTGAAATTTTTTTAGAAATGGGCATTACGAGAAATGAGGAAAATGTTTCTTACACTTTTTCCCTAAAACGAATGTTGAATTATCTTGTTAGGTTAATAAATACTAAACAATGTGTTGATGTTAATTATAAACATTTGGGTTTAGAATTTCAGTTTACAAGTTCCGAGTTGGGCCGCTGCTTACTGACTCACTATTTTAAAACTAGGGATGCAACGTTTAAAGGTTTAACCGCGCGTGTGGACACTACCCGTTTAGGGGGACGTTTAAACAAAATGCAAATAAAATTGAGATATCATTAAATTTTAGATAAACAAAGCCGCGTATAGTGATAGGCGCGCACCGCGTAAGAGCAAAAGCGACGCGGCTACTTAAATACTTATTGCAAAACCGTCATGTACTTTTCAAATTATTGTTTGCATCCCTTTGAGGACTTTCGCCGCCATCGCCGCAGCCATCATTCAACGGAATATGTATTATTTTATGATTTATAACCCAACTTTCAATCTATTCATTATCTCAGGTTCTCAGGTTACACTTGCAGTTCCTATAGAAAGCGTTTGTGTTGACAGCAAGAAATTTTATTAGCTTATAGCAAGCATGCGCAAGTAGGTACGTTCGGTGGACGGTTGCGACTTATGCAGATTTTGTATACATCTGTCTCTTAATGTCTCGGCCGCTTTCGGAGCGTAATGCAGACCCACTGTTCTATGGTGAGAATTCATGTCACTCTCTTGGGATTGTATTAATAGGTGGCTGGGTTATCCTTTCTTCATTTTAGGCGAGGCTTCGCCCTCCCCCAGACGCCTTCGCTAGAGAACTACCCCCGATGAAGACAGTAGAAATAGAAATTATTGTAGGGAAAAACAATAATCGTATAGCTGCGATGCTGCGAATGGCAACTTTCTGCAATATTTGCATTCATAAGTGCGTGTGACTATTTGTTCCTGTCAGTGCTACAGACGGAATTAAAGCGGAAGATACGCATGCGCAGACATTTATAAGAACTTTATTAATAAATTATCGCAGTGACTACTGCTACGTCAGCTGTAACAAAATAATTATGACAACGACTGGAACTGATAAGGTTCTCTTGGCTGCGCTCGCCCCGCTTGACCAAAACCTGAAAATATTGGTTTATAAGGCAAATTTTTATGTTTCATGAAATAATAGTCGTTAACAGAAATTACTTTCTTGCGGGAAAGTGCAAAGTCCATAAATTTCTCTTCTTTTCTAAGTGTCCCATAATATGATGCAGGCTTTCCAGTAATTATTTTTTATTAAATCAGGGGTACTTATATGGCACAATCATTAATCACTGTATTTGGCAAACCTCGTTTCGATGCCTGTTCATTTTAGGCAAATTGTGAAATGTTCCCTAGAATCCTTTCAGAAGGGGACGCTATATCCACGATATTGCGTCGGCACTGGATTCTGTGAAAAATGCGGGATAACTATCCCAACACGGATTTATGTTAATTAATAATATTAACTTCCCATCAGTGTCGGCGCGACTTTTGTAGATTCTTTTATGGTGTATTTCTTGGCTAAATCCCACAAAAAGGGAGCGAATACAATAAATTCATTAATTTTTCGTTACCAAATCAATCATTAATATTAATAATTTGAATGATATCTTTTAAGGAGAGGAGATTCTTTATCCGATGTTTGCTCTCATGTAAAAGGCTTCATAAGTGGCACTGTAATGTAGTGTGGTGTAGTATGGTGTGCGGTGTAGTGCAGGGCAGTGTAGTATATTGTAGTGTAGTATAGTGTAGTGTAGTGCAGTGTAATGCAATGTAACGCTGTATTCAAGATACCATCAGTAACCACGATTCAGCGTCTGGGAATGACTATGGAATATGGATCCGAATGCATTAGGACTTCTAATACAATGTCATACAGTTGTTCGCTGCGAGATCACGGTTTGGCGCCCAGATACATACATAAACTATAGTTCTATGGTTTCAGGCGCCCGAATCCATAGACACTCCCATTATTTTGCTCTCCGTTAATCGTGAAAAATAAACGGATAACATTCGGCAATACGTAGACTGATTTTCTCTGGACATTGTTTGACAAAGTATGAAATGCAGCAAAACTTAATACATTGCCTGAAGAACATACCGACATTGTAGACATTGCCTAATCATGTTATATAATGCCGGACTTCATACTTTGCCAGTAACGTTGACGCTTCTCCGTCACACGTGAAATATCGCATGGTATCGATGCCTACTTCAATAAAAGTATAATTTTATTAAAATATCGATACCTTGTTCGAGTTGGGCACCCCTAGCCGTTTCGGATTCATAACAGAGTCTTCGTTTAATATCGGGTGATGAATTTGAAACTTAACAAGTCGAAATCGGAAGTCAACAAGTTGACTTCGAAAGTCTACATGTTGAGTTTCAAAGTCAACATGTTGAGTTTCAAAGTCAACATGTAGAGTTTCAAAGTCAACATGTAGAGTTTCAAAGTCAACATGTAGAGTTTCAAAGTCAACATGTAAAGTTTCAAAGTCGACAAGTTGAGTTCTAAAGTCTACATGTTGAGTTTCAAAGTCAACATGTAGAGTTTCAAAGTCAACAAGTTGAGTTCGAAAGTCTACATGTTGAGTTTCAAAGTCAACATGTAGAGTTTCAAAGTCAACAAGTTGAGTTCGAAAGTCTACATGTAGAGTTTGAAAGTCAACATGTAGAGTTCGAAAGTCTACATGTTGAGTTCGAAAGTCTACATGTTGAGTTTCAAAGTCAACATGTAGAGTTTCAAAGTCAATAAGTTGAGTTCGAAAGTCTACATGTTGAGTTTCAAAGACAACATGTAGAGTTTCAAAGTCAACATGTAGAGTTTCAAAGTCAACAAGTCGAGTTCGAAAGTCTACATGTTGAGTTTAAAAGTCAACATGTAGAGTTTCAAAGTCAACAAGTTGAGTTCGAAAGTCTACATGTAGAGTTTGAAAGTCAACAAGTTGAGTTCGAAAGTCTACATGTTGAGTTTAAAAGTCTACATGTAGAGTTTGGAAGTTAACAAGTTGACTTAATTTTTTTCCGTACTGATCCCTCAGAGCTTCCGTAGTAATGGGGTCTATTTCGTTTGATAAATTGCTTTGTTACTCGTTCCAATACAATATTTAATGCCCGAATGTGGATATAGTCCAGTACGTGGGACCTGAAAATTACATTTCAAGTCCCGCACTCATGTAATGTTAACCTACCTATGGATTCAGCTGTTTAAGTACCTCGTTAGTTGTAAAAATGTAACCAGAAGCGTCGGTAGGTAGGTAGGTATCGCATAGAACTAGTAGTTTGGTACACTCGGGCAGGGTGGGATCGGAAGAAAAAAACTTCATTATCTTTTTTGCAAAAAATGCGTGTGTCTGGTGCGAGGGCAGCTAAGGGATCTATTTAAAATGCGTGTGTCAGGTCTAGGTTCTGTCAGTAAACTCCGCCCGTGCGGGATTTGAAATTTAATTTTCAGGTCCCACGTACGGGACTATACTCTTATACACCTCCTTAATGCCCATTAACGTCATAGCCCGGCCTTTAACGTTATTTCCCTGTTTAACAATATTGACCGTAACATATACAATATACACTATCAAATCTTGTTTTATTTGGCAGTATAGCTTGCTTATTTTAGCGCTCAAATTTTGGTGCTCAAGTAATATTTTTGGGGCTGAAAATAAATATTTGGTGCTGAAAATGATAAACAGGCTACAAACCTTTCCATTTTTGAGATCAAGTATGAATAATTTAGTGCTCAAATTTTATTGCTCGAATGTAATTTTTATAGTGGCAAAAGACAAGTATTTAGAGATCAAATCAATATTACTTTGGTGTTCGGTTAAATACAACCTGTATTCCCGACGTGTAGAACTGTTGAAGGAAAGGAGGCATTAAGACAATTGATTTTTTAGACTCATGGTAGCTTCAACAATAAGTAGTAACAAGAAAACAAATAGAAAGTACCCTTTGGATAAAACCAGTATACCTGTTTCAGTCATAAGTATACATGGACGAGTAGAAAGAAGCAGTTTAGGTCACCGATAGCTCAGTCGGGGAGCGCGAGGGCTTCGGAGCGCGGGGACCCGGGTTCGACTCCCGGTCGGCGGCGGCAAGTTTTGCGGAAAGAATAATATATTATACTTTCAGAAGTGGGATAGGCAACCCGTGTACCAGAGGAGAGCACGGCGGGTGGAGTGCACAAGAGGTGCGTTGTGTGTGGCAGGTTCGTGTCGCGTACGCTGAAAGTAGCCAGTGGCTGGGGTAGCCGAGGACGGCTAGCTTGTCAGGACGGGCCGAACTGTTACAGTCATAAGTATATATGGACAAGTAGAAAGAGGGCGTGTTTACGTAAGGAAATATCCCAATCCCTCTAAGTTCGAGAATTCCATACGGAGATGGTTGATCCTACCTAGGATCACCACAATAAATATGTGTACTGATGAAATCCTACAATATATTGCTTGCTTTGGTTTGTGGTAACTGTTACTGTAAAACACGGGGTAAAACACTTATATAAATGCAAACTCCAATGTTTGAATGTCGCCAGTAAAAACATACGGGTTTACTGACCTATAACAAACAGATTTTGTAACTAACCAAATAAACTTATAACGCCTTGTGCTTGAAATAAGTGATTCAATGAACGAATAACGTTTTTAAAAAATCACAATTTACTTTATTAAATGAAACGAACAGGTTGAATCTTAATGTACAACTGTTTATTCTAAGCTACATTTGTTCTCATGTCGCTACATACAATTAAACAGAAAAGATAATGAAATATGCAGATAGCAACGCATCCAGATAAAGCACGTACATAACTCCTCCATCCTTAAGAAGGAGTTTTGGTAGGAACGAATAAAACTCCAGTGGATATCGGGGGTTGATCTTCTGATTGATTGGAAATAACTAAATTCGGTTTTTTCTTCCATTTTCTGAATTTATTTGCGGTGAATCCCATGATGCACACGATGACTATGACGTACAAGGGTATAGTCCAAGGGTGATGAGTTGAGTGGTATTGATTTATTCTTAACGGATGAAATTGATTTGCCTTCAGTTGTATTTCATGTAACTTGTCCAGTGAAACGTCGTTGACATGAAGTGTATTTTCGGCTTCGGATTTTTCCTGAATTTTTATTTCTGGCAGCAGAAGAGGTTTTTCTTGATTTTTGCCTCTTTCGTTGGTGTAACTGAACTCTGATGAACGGATGGTACATTCATATGGAACTTCGATTAGAAATGTACCTTGGACCATCACGAAATCGGTTTCTTCGCATTTGACTTCGAGTTTTTCTTGTTTCGGAAATATAGCTATGTAATATGTATCGCTAACCTCTTCAATTAGGGGTTTGTTGACAGCAATAGTCACCATTTGACACATGGGGGTGTCGCCTTTGACTTGAAGAATTGAATAGAGACAATCGTCTCCTTGAACTGCATTGATTAAATAGTTATTTTCGCACAGGTAATACGGGTTCAGGTATTTGCATGGCTCGCCATCATATTGGAACAAATCGTTACTCATTGTAAAATAGGTATTTCTTGGAATAATGGTAGTTGAATTTTGTGTTGGGATGGAATATAGGTGGTAATGGAAAAATATGTCCGGGTGTACAAGAGGGACATGTAGTGCAAATACTAGTCTATTGCTTGAAAAATATGCATCTACTGAAATAATATTATATTGATTGTAAACTTCGTTAATGTTCGAATAGACCAATTGATTTATTGAATGATGTTTTAAAAGTGAGCTTAAAATTGATTTTAAATCGTCTATTGATGCTATGCTATGGTGTAACGTTCCAAGTTTGGCAAATGATAAAGCATTTTCGATGTTCGTTAGTGTTGATAATATTGTGTCCAAATTGAATTTTAATTGAGTAAAAGAATCTAATAAGTTGAGATAGTAAAAATTATCACTTCGCAATTCACGAATAGTTTTATTGATGTTTTCCTGATTGAGGATTATTAACGACAAAGTTTCATTATTGTTTTTTAGAATTTCTTGAGTGAGTGATATTTGTTGATTTACAGAAGTAACAATTTCGTTCTGATTATTTTGTAGTTTTTCTATCGCCGCGTCGTATCGATCAGCATCGTCCTGATCTAAGTTACCGGTGATAGCTTTTACAATACTGCCTAAACCATTAATCAAGCCGCGTTTTTGCCTCTTTGAGAAGGGATAAATTGATTGAATTTTATATTTTACAGATTTTAATAGGTAGTCGATATGATTTTCTGCAGTTTGTAGGGAAGAGAAATATTCCGATCCTAGTTTAAGTTTTTCTACGGATAATTTAATGTAATCGTGTTGAGAATTTATAGTTTCAACTTGCTGTATTATTGGGATAAAATCAAAATAATGCAAAAATGTGTGTGTTCCTACTTTCACTTTGGCTTCTCCCAATTTAAAGGGAAGTATACCTGGGTTGTTCTTGAGGTTCGTTATGTGTATTTCTTTCGACTCCAACAGGTGGATCGCAGAGAGGGTCATTCTGTAACAAATTTGGTTTTGAAGCATTTGCTCTAGGTTTTTTGAAAATATTTTTATGATAGGTATTTTTCTGAGTTTTTAGTTTTAGACCTTCGTCGCTTTGTACAATTTGTTTAGAAAACGGTGGTTTGAGTTTGTTTCCGCGTGACTTTACGTTTTTTAAATAGACTTCTTGATTTTCTGCATAACTTACCGGTTCTTCACGATTTTCGTTTCGTTTTTGAATCACATTTTCTTTATTAGTTTGACTGATGTTATGGATATGGTCATATAGAAGTTTCGTTTTTTGTTTATGTTCATGAACATAGTTATTGAGAATTTCAAAGTTTAAATCTATATCAAAGGGATCTTTTATATTTAAGTGACCGTTTATTAGATCTATCGGTTTCTGTTTTGTAACAGAGTGTATTGAATGATTGTAGCCAAAAATCGCGTAGGGCATTAAACTTGTCGCGTCTGACTTAGGATTTTGAATCTTTAGGACCCTTAGATGCTCTAGAAGCGTAGCATGGAATTTTTCTACCGGTGAATTGCTATCGGAATTTCTAGGAGTTGTTAAGTGTAAATCTAATTTGTGAAGTTTCGCAAAATCTCTTAGAACTGAATTTTTAAATTCGGGGCCGCCATCACTCACAATAGAGATGGGAAGGCCGTGAAATGACATAAAGGTAATGAGGTTCTGGACA
Source organism: Xestobium rufovillosum (assembly GCA_963966045.1). Taxonomy (NCBI): domain Eukaryota; kingdom Metazoa; phylum Arthropoda; class Insecta; order Coleoptera; family Ptinidae; genus Xestobium; species Xestobium rufovillosum. The sequence continues at coordinate 35,049,336 of OZ014493.1, forward strand.
ATTGAGATAGCGTTCGCACCTTCAGGAAGTGGAAATGCCTGAGCATATTTAGAGAATTTGTCAATAATGGTTAGAAATTTTTGATTATTTGCCTGAAATGTGTCAACGTGTATTACTTCAAAAGGTCGTTTAGGTGTCGGGGTTAATTGGTAATGGATTTTTGGGGGGTGCCTGTCGTATTTTGAACGCTGGCATATATCGCAATTATTTATATATGTTCGTACATCGTTAGCATAATTTGGCCAATAATATTTACGTTTAATCTGTTGAATTGTTTCTTGGATGCCACGGTGATTAGTTTTTGTTTCATGGTTGTATTGCAGAATTTGTTTTTGTTTTTCCAAATCGGTCACATTGTCGAGTTTGAGGTTACATTTAATTAAATTGAAAGCTGAATTTTTGAAAGTTTGGGTCATGTGAATGCAAAGATTTTTATAAAGTTCGTCATTTTCGTCGTTCTCAAAATAAAAAGCGTAAGTCTTTTTAGGTTGAGCGAATTCTTGGAAAAATATTGTAATAGGCGTCAAATCGTTATTTACGATATAAATATGATAGACGTATTTTTTATTTGTTTCCCACAAACATTTTCTGTTGGCGGGTCTTGGTAAACTGCATTTAGATACAAAAATTTGGTTTTGAAAAAGATTAATAGGTGACTCGCTAGGGTTTATAGTAAGTATGGGATCTTCTGCGTTCGTATGTACAGTTTCGTTATTATCTTCGTTTTTATCTTCGGTTTCTTGAGTTTCGTTTTCAATTATGGTTGTGTTTTCAAAATCTTCGATGTTCGGATCTTCGTCAATATTATTGATTATAGACATAATGTCCTGGTTGTCGAATGTGTCGATAAACTCATCCATATACTGCGATATAGTAGATAATTGAGATTCTTCTGCCGGTATTTTCTTCTTCGATGTACTTGGTACAGGGTCATTTGTAATTTCGGTGACGTTTATCTCGATTCTCGAGAGGGCGTCTGCATTTGTATTTTTGGTACCTTTTTTGTATTGGACCTCGTATTCGAATTCTTCTAATCTCAATCTCCACCTTACGAGTCTTGAGTGGGGTTGTTTCAAAGACATCAGATATTGCAGTGGTTTATGATCGGTTATTATTTTGAATTTGCGACCAAATAAATAAGGCCTAAAGTATTTTGTAGCCCACACTATGGCTAAAAGCTCTTTTTCTATTACACTATAATTTTTCTCGCTGTCGCTCAGAGTTCGGCTGGCATATGAGACAGGTTTATCGGAATTGATCGGTCCCTGACTGAGAACCGCCCCAAGTGCGAAATTGCTTGCATCGGTGGTAAGGACAAAGGGTTTCTCGAAGTCCGGGTATTGTAAGATGGGGTCGTTGGTTAGTAGTTGCTTACAATATTCGAAAGTTTTTAGAAAATTTTCGTCGTGTTTAATTTCTGCGCCCTTCTTGAGACATAAGGTGAATGGACGTGTAATTTTGGCGAAATCCTTAATGAATTTTCGGTAGTAACCCAGGAGGCCTAAAAATCCTTTAATTTCTTTAGTAGTTCTGGGAATTGGGTACTGTTTTATTGCCTTTATTTTCTCTGGGTTCGGTTTTACGCCTTCCGGAGTCACAATGTGTCCTAGAAAAGCTACCTCTTTCTTCAAGAACTCGGATTTATCGAGTTGAATTTTCAAATTTGTTTCCCTCAGTCTCTGAAAAACCTTCTTTAAATTGACCATGTGTTCTTGTAGTGACGTGGAGTATATGATGATGTCATCCATATACACCAGACATATTTGGTTTTGAAGTCCTCTGAGTACGTTGTCCATTACGCGCTGGAATGTCGCTGGCGCGTTTTTCAGCCCAAATGGCATTCTCACGTACTCGTAGTGCCCATTTTCCACATTGAATGCCGTTTTCTTGGTGTCCTCCGGGGCCATTTCGATCTGGTGAAACCCGCTGGCTAGATCCAGAGTCGAAAAATATTGGCATCTTCCCAACTTGTCTAAGATGTCACTGATGTTCGGTATGGGATATCGGTCATCAATCGTTTTCTCATTGACTTTCCGGTAGTCGACGACTATCCTCCACTTACGTTTTCCGCTCGCGTCTGCTTTCTTCGGTACTACCCAAATTGGGGAGGACCAGGGCGAATTACTGTGCCGAATTATATTTTGGTCTAACATAGAGTTTATCTGTTTTTGAACTTCCTCTTTGTGTACGAAGGGGTATCGATATGATTTGGTGTAAACCGGAATTTCATCTTTAGTTTCGATTTTATGTTTTATTTGGTTCGTGAAACTTAATTTTTGGCCTTCGTAATAAAAAATATCTGAATAGGATCGACAAAGCTTTTTAAGGTGGTAGTCTTCTTCGGAATTCATATGTTGAGTACGAAGCAATTTACAGATGTCATTATTCACAGGTTCTTGCGGATCAATTTCGGCATGATATAAATCGAAATTGTTAGACTCAAATTTATGTACATTTAAGGGTTGAGTTAGCTTGATTTCATGAGAGTAATAGTCACTATTTTCTATTTCTACCCATGCATAACCGTTTTGCGAATTTGTTAATGTTTCTTTTATAGAACAATGATTGATATTAGTTTTTGGGACAATAATATCACCAGATGTTTGTGATACGGGTATCTTAATTTTTATTCCAGAATTTCCCTCAACTTCTACGAAAAACATTAATTTCTTTTTCGCTTGATAATATTGAATGATATTTTCAGAATGTGGAGTTCTTAAACAAGAAGTTGATAGGTCTATTTGTGCGTTTAACTGTTTTAAAATATCTAGTCCTATAAGTCCGTCAAAAAAGTGATGAAATTTAAACAAATGAAATTTTAAATATTCGTTGAGATTTAACTCGGAAAAAGCAGGGATATTTGCACAATGATTTCGTCGAGATTCCTGAAATATAGAACGGATAACAAAAGGTTCTTCAAAAATATTTTCGGAGTAATATTGATCTGCTATTTCAGGATTTAGAAATGATTTTGTGGCTCCAGTATCAATTAACAGCTTTAAAGGCGGATTAGCTATTTGGATATACGGAAGCTCCTTTTTGTCATAAATCGTATTTAATTCAATTACGTCACGTTGGTTGGATTCAAATCCTCGTGAAAATTTTGGGGAGTCTCTTCAGTGTGATCGTATCGATCGTTTGATTGAGTATAGGTTGTGTCAGTTTCGTCATATTCATCGTAAGAATAACCAGAATCGTCATAATTTGGTTCCGTTTGATCAAATTCGACATTATGCAATTCCTCAACTGTGAAATTAGGGGTTTGATTGGGTCTTGGTTGAAAATAGGACCGATTAAAGTTTTTTGGAACATTTTGAGTATTAGTAACGATACTCATTGGTGTTGGTCTTGATGTAGACGGGCCATTTGGTGGATTTCTCCACACGTTACGTGGTTTGCCAAATACTTGACTATTTGTAGGAAATCTTTGAGGTGGTAAATTAGTCCTAGGTTGAATCGGGACTGGACCTCTTGGAAATGATTGATTATTAGAGAAATTTTGGTTAGACTGAAATTGGGGTCTAAAATTGTTGAAATGTTGGTTGTTAAAGTTTTGGGGTTGGAACTGCGTTCTGGGAAAATTAAAATTTGGAATCGGTTGTTGAATTCGTGGTTTTATATTATGCATTTGATTGTTAGGTTTAGGATTGAAAAAACTATTACTAGATTTTTGTAAATACCGGATATTATTATCCTCAATAATGTACTTCTGCGCCTCAGCCAAATTACTAGGTTTCATTGACCTGATCATCGAGCTTTGCGGCTCTTTCAAACCAACAAATAAAGTATGTAAAGCATGTGAATTGAAAAGTAACTTTTTACTTTCTTTGACAGCGTCGTTTATTTCATGAATGTTAATATAATTATGAAGTAGATTTAAAGTGGAAACTACTCTGCTGTAAAATTGCAAAGAATTTTCATTTGAATTTTGTCTCAAAGAACTTAAGTCGGAAAGCAAACTGCTTTCATTTCTTTGATCACCAAAATGTGTTATTAATAGATTTTTCACAATTTCCCAGTCATTGGTACCGCTAAGGGAAAATACTTCTTCAGCTGGCCCAGTTAACTTGGAAAGTATACCATTTAAAAGAACTTTATTTTGTACACAATCTACATTTACTCTGTCATAAAAATCATTCAGTAAATCAGTTGCAGTAGAAATAAATCTATAAAGTCTGTTAGGGTTCCCGTCAAATTCAGGAACGATTTGTAAAATTTTGAAATCAAAAGATGGTCTTGCCATTGTTGAATTATTATATTTATTTGAAATGCTAAATAAATTTTTTTTGTTCTGTTTCTGAATCAGTGTCAGTACTTAAACTTAATGTTTCTAAATATGCACTTAAGTTATCTTCAATATCTGCACTAATATCGTTTATTATTGACATAAAGGAAAGCAAAAGATGGAAAACAATGAGCAACTTACAGGTAGATGAAGATGTTCATTCTTCGGGATGGCCTGTGGTTGTCCTTGATTTCTTTTTCTTCGGATTTCTGTCTTTTGAGGTTCTATTCGATAAAGAATTGATATTCCAGGATATCGATAATCGATGCCTTCGAATAATCCTACCGACTGCGCCAAATAAGTGATTCAATGAACGAATAACGTTTTTAAAAAATCACAAATTTACTTTATTAAATGAAACGAACAGGTTGAATCTTAATGTACAACTGTTTATTCTAAGCTACATTTGTTCTCATGTCGCTACATACAATTAAACAGAAAAGATAATGAAATATGCAGATAGCAACGCATCCAGATAAAGCACGTACATAACTCTTGTTCGACCAACTGAAATAATAACAAATCTTATTTTGTATCATAATGATCGAATGATAATTAAATAACAATTTTAAAGCTGTGAGAATATTTTGATTTCTTATAAGTTTATTTGCGTTTATTGTTAAATTCTAGCTTGTGATTCTTTTTTATTAAAATAATAAGGACTATAACGGCATCGGTAAAACATAACGTAGGTAAAAGACGATCAGGTGATCACATCGACGGATTTTAGGTAAATTGTTAAACGGGTTTAGGTAGGTGAACAAGAGTTACAAAGTTGAAGGCCCGGATTGAGAACAGTAGTGTAACTTTAAATTAGGGGCCAGCCCGCAAAATTTCTGATGGCCCCCCCTCCCTATTGAACAACAAATTTAAGTAAAAACTGTATTAACAAAAAACATAATTTTAACTTTAAAAACATTTGTTTCCGGAATAATTAAGCGAAGCACGGGGCCCCAAAAGCGCTGGGGCCCGCCCGCGGTGACGGGCTTCGCGGGCCCCTAATTATGCCCCTGATTGAGGATATCGGGGACCTTAGCAGTTAGCACCACAAAAAGAAATTCATAATATTTCAACTTCATCACGATACATAAAATTCAAAAAATGAGATGTGGGTATGTTAAATAAAAAGAAAACTAAGAACTGGTATTTGGTATTTTTGGTCACTGTGGAATCCTTTTTCTCCTCGGGGGTCCTAGACACAGTACCTGTTGTGCCTGCGGGTAATAATATTTTTGAAGTACCCGTTAATACGCAATTGAATATGAAATGCATTACTTCATTCATCTGATTATGTCGTTCATTAAATGCAATGTTCTCCACTTACCCACTTATGATCATGTTATTGTTTACACATGTTTGTTGGCATGATTACAAGCAGTTCCTATAAATAATTTACGTCTGTAGTTGATGTATCGAATTTCAATTAAAGCATGTAGCTGACGTTTGTGAAACACGTGGATTGTCGGAAACTCGCACACTTTTGCAAATATTTACTAATATTACAGGCACCTGCCAAGTGGACTTTGTATTTAAAGAATAATTTGACGTCTGTGTGAAAATATCAGAATCCCGAAAACAAATTAAGTCATTGTACTGTTTACACGTAGGTAACCGAGTGCATATATGTACGTAAACAACAGAATTACAATATTTGTGCTTCTAAAATTAGTTCGGCCAATTAAGTTACACGTACCCGAAACTTTGTTTTTAAAAAACTTTATTTCGAAAATACAGGTAACTGACTTAAAACATTACACAATACGTGATGAGAGTATAACAATAATAAGTGACATGATTCTATTAGCTTGGCCTATTTATTAACAAATGATGCCAAGTCTGCAATTGATAACATCGTGCTGGTCAGCAAGCTTGGTGGCTTCGGCTTTACAGGATGCGGTATATAGTGCATCTTCTTATCTTACGTAATGGATCACATATGGGATTCCATAACTCCTCCCATCCTAGATGAAGAATGGGGGCCTTACTGAAGTTCGATGTCTTCAAGAGTGGCCACCGGTTTCAAGGGTGTGCGTTGATAAATTCTTGGTTTCAGGAACTTAAAGCAGATAATGATTATAATTACAAAAAGCAGAATATATAAAATTATTGTCCATGTGCTAATATTATGCGTTAACACTGGCAAACTTTCGTCGTACTCGGTACTTCGTAGCTGAAGTTTCAGTTGACCTAGATCGTCGAGATGAATGTCCTCCAAGGCGATCTTGGTGGTTTTCGATTTATTTGTTGACACAATTCTGGGTAGTTGAATGAATTGAAGTTCTTCAACGGTTGTCTTCATTTTCGATTTGTCGAACACTAAGAATTTATTTCTTATGTCCAATGAGCAGTTTTCGGGGAGATTTAGCAAATACGTTCCCTGAAATTCGTATTTTTGAAGTCGGTTTGTACATCTTAAATTTCCAATAGTTTCTTCAGAGTCGTAGTAGAGATATGCGTTATTTTCAATTTCTTGAATTTTCCAAACAGCGTGGATTTTCTTCACTTCACAAGTGGTGTATGGTTTTTGATGTTCCAAAAGTTGGGTTTCACAAGGTAGCTTCTCTGTTGCAATTTTGATATCTTGATTTTGGCAAACATAAATTTGGGACGTCGTTTTAATGCATGAAACGTCAGTAAACATGTAAGTATTCTCATATGCTAAGAGATATTTGGCTGTAGGTATAATTAGTTGGGTGTCAGAATTTGGATGCTTTATTGGTAAGGCATATGAATGGTACAAGCTGTATATTATGGAATCAGTTAAAGGAATTTGTAATAAGAAAACTAACCTTTGATTGGTATGATACGCGCTAATTTTAATGATTTTCTCAAAAATTTCAATTGTTTCCATTTCCGGAGTAACAATCAAGGAATATGGCGAGTGTTTATTTATTTCTTGTAATTCGGTCAAGAGTTCATTAGCTTTAATAATAGTTGGATGCAAAACTTGCAATTTTGCAAAAGTCACAGCTGTTAATAGATTATTGAGAACGTGTGATATATGAGACAGAGAATTTATTGTTTGTGAATAAGATTCTGCTACTATGAATTGCTCGTGCAGTTTTAATTGTTCTTTGTTTAGGTTTTGAAATTCTGTTTGTAAGGAGTTTAATTTATCTGAGATGCGTTTCTGATTATTGGATAAATGTGCTACAGAATTATTAATATGTATCATGGAATCGGTTACTATACTTAACTTTTGGTTTGATAATTTTTGAATGTGTGCCATTGAATTAATTGCGTTTTCAAAACGTTTTCCATCTTCTGCATCTAAATTTCCGGTAATCACTTTAATTACAGAACCGGCAATATCGATCAGTCCTCTTTTTCTACGTAGTTTGTGGGGTAACAAATGCAAAAGTTTGTCATTAATTTCGATCAAGATTTGTTCACAAAGGTGATGTTCAAATAAAGTTTCATTCCGTAGATCATGAAGATTTTGTAGTAAATTCTCAAAATTTGGTATCTCTTTTACTATGCCTGATAGGTCAATTGGTTTAATTAATGTCCAATGAGAAAGGGTAACTTTCGCTTTTCCAATTGGTTGTATAAACAGTCCTGGATTATTTTTAATTTCTTGAATTATTTGTGTCCCTAAGTATTTTGTGAGGTACAGGGTGAGGAAGGTGATGCATAAATTCAGTCGCATTTTTTCTTCTTCTTCTTAACTTAGGGGTGAAGTTTTGGCGATGTGGTCCTCCACTTCTTTGACTAGCGTTGTGGCTTCTTGATGAAGTTTAGATTCGTATACAGGTTAACAGTTGAAACCGCAAACCACGATGGTTTCCTGTATCCGACCCGACTGCGCCAATTAAGTTACACGTACCCGAAACTTTGTTTTTAAAAAACTTTATTTCGAAAATACAGGTAACTGACTTAAAACATTACACAATACGTGATGAGAGTATAACAATAATAAGTGACATGATTCTATTAGCTTGGCCTATTTATTAACAAATGATGCCAAGTCTGCAATTGATAACATCGTGCTGGTCAGCAAGCTTGGTGGCTTCGGCTTTACAGGATGCGGTATATAGTGCATCTTCTTATCTTACGTAATGGATCACATATGGGATTCCATAACTGGCCGTTACTGAATAAATAATAAAATTATCGTCGGTTATGTTCGATTCAAGAATGACCCATTAAAGAATACTTAATCGAGTAATTATTTATAGTAGATTAATTGCTTGCAAACATTTACTGCGCGTAATAATATGAATATTTAAATTGTATCAGATTTTCCAGTTACATCATCAAGTCAACAGTTCATTACTACATTATATCGTTGATTTAATCTAGTACCATGACTAAGTTTTAATTTTTCTATTCCATTGTCGCAAAGAGGATGTCATTAAAACAAAAATTGGACGTTTTTTTTATCAAAGTATACAAAGTGATTTAGAATTATGTAGCAGAATTTCGGTAGGTAATCATCACCAAAAATTAAATCACATTTATTTGCAAATCTGCAAGGATGCGCTACTGTTGTGCATATTTTAGTGATAACGGCATCAGGAAAAGTCTAGAAATGGGCTACGCTTTGAACACCTAGAATAACAAAGGGGAGAATCAATGGGGAGGCTAAAAAAGGTGTGGTTAGAAGAAGTTAGAAGAAAGAGGCCGGATATTGTGGAAAACTGCAAGCGAGTAAGTCCAGGATACAGCAGCCGACAAGTAGGTACAGACTTTGGATTAAAGACAGGGGAAGAACCTTAGATTCGTGGCTATGCACAATTTTATCAATATCATCAATAATTCAAGTCACGAGTGGTTTAACTCTTGGTTCTGAATATTACGGAAATTTTTCAAAATAATCATGAATCTTCCTGTATAAAATTGAAATTTATTTTATTTAGTTTTACAGGAAAGATTCCATCAAACCATACACATCTGTATAGAGTAAGTCAACAACATCGGAAGCGTATAGGAAGTCCAAATGGTTAAACTGGGGAAATGGCACCAGATAGTTATAAACAACATTTGGAAGTTCCTGAGACAACCTTTCAACGTCCTGAAAGAAAAGAAAACAACTAAATTAAAAATATATTACACCAAATGTAACTACTGCAGAAGCATATGGGTCTAACAAACCAGACTATAGTCACTACGCGGTGTTTCGGTGTTTGGAAGTCCATCAAATTAAAATTTATAAAAATAAATACGTGTGTTGCAAATTATTTGTTTGGCAAATGACTTTATTAGAAACATTTCAAGTCAAGTTTATCTTTACGAGTTACAGTGTAGATTATCGCCATTTGTTGACCAACAACTTCGGGATACTTCTATAGGTATATCCTCGAAGGCGTATTAACTGCCAAAGTGATCAACAGTATATAAAGGATGCAGAAGGCAACAAAAAACCATTGCAATTTTTTCCAAGCTTTATATTTTCAAATATTGTGGAATACTTACATCGATAGCAACAAGCTGGTCATTACTTGAATAGAATAGTCCAACAGGAGCAACTACATTTTTTAAATTATACGTTGGTGGTACCGTTGACCCATAAATTTCGGAATTTTCAAATATTCCATGATCAAATTTTTTAAATTCACCTGCAGCAATGAACACTAGATTTCCAAGAGAATCAAATTTCTGTTACAAGTACCTACCTGATTTAACACCTTGGCCATAATGTATAAATTGTCTTATAGATGCTCCTGTAGGGGCATAATTAGATATCAAAGGAACCAGCGACTGCAATAATAATTTAATAAGGGTTTACTTGCTTATTTTATTAGTATTCACTTACCCTATTAAGCTGAACGGAATCATAGCCGCCAACCAGAAATAATAAATTGGCACACAATTCCGAAGTTAATGCTCTTTGATGACACACACTCTGGCCTGCTAATGTCATTATTTGGTTATTTGGATGAATTTCATCAACTCCAAAAATGTTAACGAACAACTGAAAATAAAATATTCAATATTCTTTTTGTTGTGCCACATCATTTCGAATGTAGACGCTCCCCTTCCTACACTATTTGTACATATTTGTGTCATTACAGTTTAAAGTGAGTTCCGAACCACTAGAAAAATGTATACTTAGAGGAAGTTACTAGGGCAGAGTACCTCCGTGGTTGCCCAGGACTTTCCAAGGAAAATCGAATCGGGCTTGACATCAAGGCCTCAAGGCCGTAACCAAAGTAATTTACTAATTCCAATTTATGGGTTTTGCATTTTACTTGCAAGATTAAAGTTTCCTTTTACCTACCCCCAAACTTCGCTGGAAGGCAGATAGAAGCTGAACTGTGGTACTGGGCGCATTTGTCATATACGCAACAGGAGCTAGAGCGACCATTAGTTTGATGTATTTGTTAAATTCAGGTCTTGTCGAACACATAACGAAAAATGCTGTCGTTCCTTGGGAATGCCCCACATAGAACATTTCAGATTGTCCAGTTTTCTTCTGAATGTATCGTATCATGGCAGGTAAATCGTATACTCCAATTTCATGCCAACTAGAAGAAAAATTTACAAAATACATTGATATATAATAATTTGTACAAACTGTGTTGACGAAGGAAGCAGTAGATAATGTTCAGAAAGCCAAAGTTACAAAGGTACAAAACATACACAAATGGAAAAAACTGTAAGACGTCTACATTGAGAAGTAGATGTTAGAAGTTACCTAAAGGTACTACCTAAATTTCCAATAATTTGAGTTCCAGTTTGGGTCCAGATACAAATGTTTTCTAGAGTGGGTGGTTCCTCTGGCGTTACCCATCCATACGTCATATCCGGCATCTGCTAAAAGAAAAGCTAATCCATGGTCAGGTCCTGTTACTACCCAATCTTCAGCGCCGCCCAGCAAACCATGCATTAAAAATGCTACAGGTTGGCTGGTGTTGTAAATTTCATTTAATCCATGTGGTATCCTGTACATGTTAAGTAAATATCCATCTTCAGTGGCTACGTCTAAGTGAATTTCTAGAGGATATCCATATGGCTGTATAAATTCAGTCTAGAAAATAGTAAACAAGTAAATCTTGAATATGTTCACTCTGTTGCTCAACCCACTATTGGCTGAAAATCATTCGAATGAGAGCCAAATAAAATGGCATTAATTCTGGACAAACTTTGAAATGTTATTGTAAAGCAGTTGACAAATGCGAAAAGAAAGATTTTCTGTCTATATAACTCCAGACGCTTCATGCCTAGAATCTGAGGAAATAAAGAAATTAAATTAATTCATATAATTTTCTGGCATAATTACACAGATTTAACAGATTTAACTGTAACCGGTGGGTGGGAGATAGTCAAACTCCTTGAGAAGTAAGTATTATGCATCATTTTCTAGTGTAATTGGTTAAGATTTAGCACGTTTACATTTATACGTTGTAGGACCAGTTTCAAGAAAAATTGTGCTATACAAAATACAAATTGTCAATGCGAATTCCGTAATACGAAATGAAATAGACATGCAAACAGTTCCTTATTGCGCATGGCAGTCAACTTCTTTATTTTTAATGGAACAGCCTGTATTTGGTTTCATTTTCGAATTCTTTGGTCAATTTTACTATGAAGTTGTATTAAATGATTTTTGTGTAAATTTCATATTTCTTGAGTTACGGCAACCTCTTGGGTTGAATGCACTCGAAGGACCGTATAAATAAAATAGTTTCTTCCAATATTTAATAACTAATAAATAATTCCACTACCCTACAATATTCTGACCATCTTCGAAACTTCGATGCCAGTACAGACCGGTAACGCTACCGACAGACCGACACCATAGACATGTTTAGTCTATGCCGACACGGGAATAGTTATTTACGAAACGAGAAGACATTTTTCGCGCATGAGCGCAATGTTTGAAGCACGAGCGACGAAGGAGCGAGTGCTTCATTTGCGCGAATGCGCCGAAGACGTCTTCGCGCGTCGAGGTTCGTACAATATCTTTTGAAACGAACATTATAATTTTTTAATTATTATCTAATACGTTTCCAATTTAAAATTCCAAAAAATCAAGTGGTTACATTGACAGATTTCCATTTGACAATTGTAGAAAATGACTTTTGGTTTAATTTATTGAATTGAGTTGTCAAAGTGTCAATCGAATTAATAGCGATTTATCTTTTTCTTTCACTATTTTCAACATCCAAATTGGAGAAATGGCGTTTTGTTAACCAAACTTCATTACTATCAAGTCAAATATTTCTAGAGAGCCTGAAAGGGCCAGTGCTTTTTGCTAGATTTCGCGCACTAGTGCGCGAACACTATGTTTGAGTTTGTCTGTCGGGTTCGCGATATGTCATTTTGAGAGCGGTGAGTCGAAGCCTAACGAAAAATCAAGCCGGAATGTAGCGGCCGTGACGTAGTAATCGTGGCCAACTCGGTACAGACGATAGGCGTTCGCGGCATGGAAAAATTGCTATAATCTACCAATATATTCAATAACAACTATTGGACTTTTGAAATTTTTATTAAGAGAATATACCTGAAAGGTATAATACCATATTTTCCTATTTTGAACAAACGCTTATTAACATTAAAAACCCACAGAACTTAAACTCCATATGTATGTAAACATTATGTAATAATATTAAATGAGCCGCACTCCGCATCAAGAACAAAACTAAAAAATATAGTAGAAAACATTGTCGGAAACACGTGATCCTAAGGGTAATAATCATAAACTTGTTGGTACTTTCGAGAGACAAAATGAAATTTTTAAGAAAGCGAAGGAACTTAATGACGATGCAATGTTACATAAAATCCGAGGTTTTTCTTTGATAATTTGATAGGATTGCCAACGATTTTCAGTATCACAATTTTTGCTTAACTTTTACTCAAGTCTGTTAGTAAAAGCCCTTCTAAAACAAGACCCAAGATTTTTTATATATTCTTTCGTATTTGTACCTACTCTGCAACTGATTCAAGAAAATCCCTCAAGTACCTATTGCTGATATCAGAAAACTACCGGATTCAGAATGTAAACTCTTCAATATTGAATGACATCACTTACGACATTCAGATGTCTTCATCTTAGAGACTGCACCGCCACAACTTAATATACAAAGTAACGTATTAATTACTGATTGCAATTACTAATAAATTACTAATAATACAACGAAATGTTTTTATCATGCATAAAAGGACGCGAACACTTATGTCGCTACCTATCAACGTATCAGTGCGGCTAGCGCGCACAAATTATTTATGTTTATTTAACTAGCCGTAACTTTTTTCAGAATATTAATGTTTCGTTTCTCCACCAAAAATAATTTCGAGCCTTTGCTCGTATTTGGTCTCGCATATGTATATGTGAATTCCGAAAAATAAGATTACTTACCCAGTACATGAAAAATACATTACACAAATTTGTGGTCTAGCAATTAAACATTTTCTTTCATAAAATTGGAAAGTTTTAAAGGCAACGTGAGTACACTGTGATGATCAACACACTTCAATGTATATTCCATGAAAAAAACAGATCTCTAACTCTTTTCGTTGCTGAAATACAACAAGAAAAGTATTAAAAGTAGTCGAAAATTGATTTAGGAAAGTTCAGGAAAAATCGATTTTCCGGCATTTCCCAATTCCCGATCTTCTCGTGACCTCAAAATTCGAATCTGGCAGGTCATTTTACATAAGAATCGGCTTCATATTTTTGTGTGTGTTCGAGTTGTACAGAGGGTATCGAATTAGAGCACCTTGCTTCCCGACTAAGCGATCCGTCCACGGCTGTGACGTCACAGCAGTGCTCCACGCACTACATTCTGGCTTGTACTATCGTTCGGCTTCGGGCGAGTCCAAAAAAATATGAACAACTCTCCGCAGCGGCATCGCCGCCTTACAAAATACAAATTCGTCAGTCGTCACTACACATAATAAACGTGTACAAATTCGTAACAACAGATGCAGATCAAATTTGAAATACCTCGGGATTGAATGAAACCTTAGCGGTAATATTCTGGACGGACGAAAGCAGTATTTATGATTAACTGTTGCTGCAATAAAAAATGGAAACTGTTCAGGATATTAGCTATTACATTACGACCAAATTAGAAAATTTCAAAATACTATAACTTTCTAATTCCGAATAAAACCCTATGGTTTTTGAACCATTGTTGGATTCCCCATACCGTTTTCTTGCATATTACTCCGTGCTTCCCTATATGCACAAAAATAACAGCTTCCATTTTATTAAAAAATCAGGTACCTAACAAAATAACAAAAAGAACGTCGAAAATTTTACTTATAAAACAAGAACTACACGAAAGGTTAATTGATGAAAAAACGAAATCATATTAAAGGCAACGCGCAGAACAAAAACTATTTGACAACTCTAGAAATTTACTTAAATAAATAACTTTTCTATTTAACGTTTTTAAGTATTTCCAACTGTTTAGGATATGTATAAGACACTATCATGGAAAATCTTTGAATTCTGGGGGTTTTGGAAGCGCATCTGACTAATACAACACAAAAGAATAACAGAAATCAAAATTCCTCCAATGATAATTCTAAATTTCGACCCTTCATTCAGTATTTGTAGGTACCTTAGCGATTCCTAACCGTAATTTAACGGTACCTAACTTACTATTGATGTACAGAAATTTACCTACGAGATATTCAAGAATAATTTTCAGGGTAAAACAAATCCCGTAACTTATAAAGTTGGAATAACTTGTGTGCAAAAACTCTATTTTTGGGAAAACCTAACTTATTTCAACGTCCAGAATCTAACTCTTTCTCCTAGGTGTACAAGAATACAACCAAATATACATACGCGGCAACATTTGATTATGCAACCAAACCTACACCTATAGATTATTCAGATCAATACCGAATACCGAGGAGTTACCTGCTACAACAGATCCTCTGTATTACCGTTTGGTGTTCTATCAAGTTTAAACCCCAAGGACAACTTGCGGAGTTTTTGTTTTTATAGAATAATTTGCCAAATTTGCCCACATATTTTCTGCAAGGTGCTGTGAGTACCTACTTTCAGGCTTGATTCGCGGCAGACTTAAACCGTCGCGTTCTTATCTGAAAGTGACCCAAAACACGAGGGAATGATTTTCTTTTATTAAAATTTTTGAGTGAATGCCGTAAAAGAAAATGATGCTTATCGTAAAGTTTTCATCGTCCTATTAGGAACTTTGAATGACTGCTATGTGCTATAGGTACAAATTTTTGAAATTTAAATTTATTTACTGAACATTTTTAATTGCTTTATACATAGGTATTAGCACAAGCCTTATTCGTAACTAAATCTTCAACTCTCTGACGAGAGGTACCTATACTTGGGCCGCCGAACAGACGGAGTGATCACCCTGCAAGAACGTGCACTAGCGGGGCAATATTAATTTATGACGACCGAATTGGAGTGATGCGACTTCGTTGGGTCTAAAGAAAGCGCATCACTGCGGTTCGGTCGTCCTAAATTGATAGTGGTCCTGCCTAGAGCTCATGATTGCAGGGTGATCACTCCGTCTGTTGGGCGGCCCAAGTATAGTTGAGCTTATTTGTTAGATTATTTTTTTCATCTTCAAATTGACCAATAGGAACATTTCATTTGGGTCTAGAAGCGTGTATTATTTCGGTAATTTTTGGGATAATTTTGCTTGTTGATAAGTTACCATATAGTTGCGAATTTGTAGGTGCATTTATAATATATAATCTAGTTACTTTAGTACCTGCCAAACGTCAATATTCCCAACGCATTTCTTTGTATGTGAATTAATTGAAATAAAATTTGGTTTTGAAGTACCTTGCTTCGATTCAAAAAATAATCTTGTCAAATACAATTCGTGGTCTGGAATTTTTAGGTAATTTTACTCAAGCTGTTGCTTTTACTAGCCACTCGTGTAAATTTGACAGAAGACCACTCGCGCAAGCGCTCGTGGTCTTTTAACTGTCAAATTTACACTCGTGGCTACCAAGCAGCGCAACAGCTTTCCTAAATTTCCGACAATTCCAGATCACTTATTGTATTACTACAGAGAATATAATTCATAAGTCACTTGACGCGATTTGCCCCAATAGAAATTAAAAATTTGCTTGGTTGCATAGCTATCACAGCGATAATAAAAAACAAAAAATCTATGACCTTATTTTGGCCCGTTGTTAGGAATTAGTTATTAGGAGCGAGTGCTTCATTTGCGCGAATGCGCCGAAGACGTCTTCGCGCATCGAGGTTCGTACAATATTTTTTGAAACGAACATTATAATTTTTTAATTATTATCTAATACGTTTCCAATTTAAAATTTCAAAAAATCAAGTGGTTACATTGACAGATTTCCATTTGACAATTGTAGAAAATGACATTTGGTCTAATTTATTGAATTGAGTTGTCAAAGTGTCAATCGAATTAATAGCGATTTATCTTTATTCTTTCACTATTTTCAACATCCAAATTGGAGAAATGGCGTTTTGCTAACCAAACTTTATTACTATCAAGTCAAATTATTTCTAGAAAGCCTGAAAGGGCCAGTGCTTTTTGCTAGATTTCGCGCACTAGTGCGCGAACACTATGTTTGAGTTTGTCTGTCGGGTTCGCGAAATGTCATTTTGAGAACGGTGAGTTCAAAATAGTATATTATATACGAGTTTATAATGAATGCTATTATTACCGAGGATGAAGTTTACAACACGAGCGAGCGAAGCGAGCGAGTTTTGTAATCATCCGAGGTAATAATAGCATCATTATAACGAGTTGTATACTATACTTTGTCCACGACTATCAAAACAGATTCCCAGAAAGAATTTACCTTCATTTCCCTTCTCCAGTGTAAGAAAGATTCATACATATGCTCTCAGGTATAATTTTCTTGGTTTCTTAGGCAATGAATCAAATGAGGCAAGTTCTGCAGCTTCTTTTATTGCTGGTGCTGTTAAAGAAATCTCGTTTTCACTCTCACTACTCATTATATCTTCTTTTTTAGAATATGCATTTCAAATTCGGGACATAAGTTCATAAGTGCCTCCGTCATACGTCAGATTTTCATTCCAAACAAAACAAAAGCACGTGCCATTTGACGTTTATCGATATTATTTAGAAAGTCTTAAACTAGTTTTTGCAATATAATTCTAGACGTTTTGCAGTGAAAACAGTTTATTTTCAATTTGTGTGTTGGGCTTACGCGTAAAAACTTGAAAACAACTATATGTAATTATAATTATATTTCAGAGGTTAGGTTAAAACGTCAGAAAGCACGTGGCTTTGTTTTGTTTGGAATGAAAATCTGACGTTTGTGACGCGCCACTTATCTCCCGAATTAAAAGCAAACCATGCTGATTTGACGTTTCAATTTGAACTAACACATCGCGATCACGGCCTACTAAATAAATGTAAAAAAGGGTCAAAGCGATGTTCCTATTGGTTTAGTGAATAATATTCATTAATCACTGCAGTGAATAATGTATCTAATTTTGATTGAAGAAACACAAGTATAAAGAGTATGTTGTAAGATAGTCGTGGACAAAAGATATTATTCAGACCATCAGAAAGTATTAAATAAATTTTATTTGTCAAATCTGACAGTTGATATGTGTCATATTTCAAATGTAAATATTCTTTAAATGTTTATTATTCATTATATTCTCTTGCCAAATATAACTCGTGCTATGATTAATTATCGAGGATATCACTCGTGAAACCGAAACAGGACATTCAACTCGTCCTTCGGACTCGTTGAATCTCCAGTTAGGTTTCAGCTCGTAGATATCATCGATGATAATCATGGCACTTGTTATATTACCTACGAAAATTGATATGTGCTGCATAGTGCCACAGATTGGATCAAATAATAATAATAATAATAATAAAAGTCTTTGTTATCTGCCAAAAATTTAAAAAAACAATTTCAATTTTAACATTCGATACCGTTGCAGATACCAGACGGGAGTTCAGTTAGGTATTACCACAAAGATAGTACCTGTTCTTCCACTCAACCGACAAACAAAAAAGATTATACTGAGTTAAAGCAACAAATCTCTTCAGAATTATACAAAATGGTAAAAACACAAAATGGCAAATACACAAAATAGTCATTCAAAACCGATAATAGTACAATTATTTTCTACTAGTGACTTATGGTGGCTGTTATCAACAAGGATTAAAGTTTAAAGCACGGGCCGTAGGAGTCAAACTTAAGTCTGGTTTAATCACTGTAGTGGCGTGTACATGGTAGGTATTATACGTAGGAATTATACATAAATGCATAAAATATGTGAAAATAGAACTTAGAAGGGTTTGAACTAAACCAGATTTGGGTTAACCAATGCAAAGCAACTGAACTGCTTATGCTGCTGAAGAAATCAAATAAGCAAATTTCCAGTTTTGAAATGAAACATGCTATTTAACGATGTTATGAAATTCGAAAACAAGACGGATAAAAATCTAGACAGGAAATAACTGTAACTATTAAAATGCTATTTTATACTGTTATATAATAATTTAAAACCTACTTACCAGGTGTGCACAGTTGGCGGCAATCAAAAATTTGTGAAGATCATCTGCTGCATTGTCTACTTAAAAATCCGGAAACAAAATACCTTACGTCAATAATCAGAAAAACCTGATTCTAGTTACACGAAATTGATGGTAATGGAGATTTCTGCGATTCATTTCGAGCGACAACGAATAATAAACCTATTGTTTAAGTTTAAATATCTCTATCTACATTGTGTGTTGCTTATGTAAGGTGCAGGTACCATTAACCATTTCTTTAAACTGAGTTTACTAATTCGTAGTTCATATTTATTAATTAACACATTGCAACACGGTATACACTGTTAAGTTTTTAAAGAACTGCCAGTCTTAATTTGATGCGTAAAATGCGAATCATTTGCATTTCAAGGATTTCCATTGCTAACCTTTGATGTTGCAGGTAACATTATAATTTTTCGCGTAAAAGTCTGCTCCATAGACTTAAGCTATGCTCATTATGAAAGTGAAGATACAGACATGCGGCTGTACTATTTTTGAACAATGACTTAATAAAATACGTGTAGTTATATTGGTAAAATATTAATGATGTTTTTATACTACTTTGTTTTGACGCACACTTTTACGCAAAATAAATTACTACATAATCACTGCTGGCTTTTAAAACCACCGACAAAATCGGTCATTAATAAATTAACAGCGTTGGGTTTATTCACTGGTAGATTTAAGACAAATCTTTCGAACAAAAGAAGACGATGCACATAAAACAAATAAATAAAAACAAATTAAAATAATATAGCAATTGCAATAAATATTAATTTAATGATAACTTATGAATATCTCTTCAAAATGTGGAATACTTCATTGTACAAAAGTGGTTTTACATCTGTTGCAAATAAAAAGTCCAGATGGTTGAACATTTTATATGACATTAAATGGTCCACCACTAAATTCGGGAGTTTCTTGTTCAACTTTTGAACATCCTGGAAATGGAAATAATACTGTTGCTTTTTATTCAGATCTTGTACAAGCTCACCTTGTATGAAGTTATCCAATCGTTAGTTGAATAAAAATTTGCCACGGGCGCTGTAATCAATTTTAAATTATATTCGGGAGGCGACATCCGTCCATACTTCAGAATATTGGAAATCATTCCAAAATCAAATTGTCGAAAATATCCTGCAAGAGCATGTTTACGTAATAAGTAGGTGTAGGTATAGTTTTGAAAGCAAAAATTTATATTTGAGATCTTAAAAAAACATAAAATTCAAAGTTCCCAATATTGAACTTGATGGGAGTCCTGTGAACGCCCGCACGCTTGTAATGTAAGATACACCCAAGATAGCATTTCGGACGTCCGGTCGAATTTGTGAATGTAACACTTGATATTGTAGCGAATGGGAAAATATGTAGGGTAAATCCGGGAGAGATGCCGTTTTTTTAATTAATCAAATAAAAATTTCCGTTGATAAAAATAACAGTTTATTCGATATACAACATAAAATAATGTATTCATTTAGCAATATCATAACAAGATTTTAAACTTCTTAGTGCAAAATTAAACATTTTTTTTTAATTTATCAAAAACTGCTCTTCATTTTAAAGGCAACGTGAGTACACTGTGATGATCAACACACTTCAATGTATATTCCATGAAAAAAACAGATCTCTAACTCTTTTCGTTGCTGAAATACAACAAGAAAAGTATTAAAAGTAGTCGAAAATTGATTTAGGAAAGTTCAGGAAAAATCGATTTTCCGGCATTTCCCAATTCCCGATCTTCTCGTGACCTCAAAATTCGAATCTGGCAGGTCATTTTACATAAGAATCGGCTTCATATTTTTGTGTGTGTTCGAGTTGTACAGAGGGTATCGAATTAGAGCACCTTGCTTCCCGACTAAGCGATCCGTCCACGGCTGTGACGTCACAGCAGTGCTCCACGCACTACATTCTGGCTTGTACTATCGTTCGGCTTCGGGCGAGTCCAAAAAAATATGAACAACTCTCCGCAGCGGCATCGCCGCCTTACAAAATACAAATTCGTCAGTCGTCACTACACATAATAAACGTGTACAAATTCGTAACAACAGATGCAGATCAAATTTGAAATACCTCGGGATTGAATGAAACCTTAGCGGTAATATTCTGGACGGACGAAAGCAGTATTTATGATTAACTGTTGCTGCAATAAAAAATGGAAACTGTTCAGGATATTAGCTATTACATTACGACCAAATTAGAAAATTTCAAAATACTATAACTTTCTAATTCCGAATAAAACCCTATGGTTTTTGAACCATTGTTGGATTCCCCATACCGTTTTCTTGCATATTACTCCGTGCTTCCCTATATGCACAAAAATAACAGCTTCCATTTTATTAAAAAATCAGGTACCTAACAAAATAACAAAAAGAACGTCGAAAATTTTACTTATAAAACAAGAACTACACGAAAGGTTAATTGATGAAAAAACGAAATCATATTAAAGGCAACGCGCAGAACAAAAACTATTTGACAACTCTAGAAATTTACTTAAATAAATAACTTTTCTATTTAACGTTTTTAAGTATTTCCAACTGTTTAGGATATGTATAAGACACTATCATGGAAAATCTTTGAATTCTGGGGGTTTTGGAAGCGCATCTGACTAATACAACACAAAAGAATAACAGAAATCAAAATTCCTCCAATGATAATTCTAAATTTCGACCCTTCATTCAGTATTTGTAGGTACCTTAGCGATTCCTAACCGTAATTTAACGGTACCTAACTTACTATTGATGTACAGAAATTTACCTACGAGATATTCAAGAATAATTTTCAGGGTAAAACAAATCCCGTAACTTATAAAGTTGGAATAACTTGTGTGCAAAAACTCTATTTTTGGGAAAACCTAACTTATTTCAACGTCCAGAATCTAACTCTTTCTCCTAGGTGTACAAGAATACAACCAAATATACATACGCGGCAACATTTGATTATGCAACCAAACCTACACCTATAGATTATTCAGATCAATACCGAATACCGAGGAGTTACCTGCTACAACAGATCCTCTGTATTACCGTTTGGTGTTCTATCAAGTTTAAACCCCAAGGACAACTTGCGGAGTTTTTGTTTTTATAGAATAATTTGCCAAATTTGCCCACATATTTTCTGCAAGGTGCTGTGAGTACCTACTTTCAGGCTTGATTCGCGGCAGACTTAAACCGTCGCGTTCTTATCTGAAAGTGACCCAAAACACGAGGGAATGATTTTCTTTTATTAAAATTTTTGAGTGAATGCCGTAAAAGAAAATGATGCTTATCGTAAAGTTTTCATCGTCCTATTAGGAACTTTGAATGACTGCTATGTGCTATAGGTACAAATTTTTGAAATTTAAATTTATTTACTGAACATTTTTAATTGCTTTATACATAGGTATTAGCACAAGCCTTATTCGTAACTAAATCTTCAACTCTCTGACGAGAGGTACCTATACTTGGGCCGCCGAACAGACGGAGTGATCACCCTGCAAGAACGTGCACTAGCGGGGCAATATTAATTTATGACGACCGAATTGGAGTGATGCGACTTCGTTGGGTCTAAAGAAAGCGCATCACTGCGGTTCGGTCGTCCTAAATTGATAGTGGTCCTGCCTAGAGCTCATGATTGCAGGGTGATCACTCCGTCTGTTGGGCGGCCCAAGTATAGTTGAGCTTATTTGTTAGATTATTTTTTTCATCTTCAAATTGACCAATAGGAACATTTCATTTGGGTCTAGAAGCGTGTATTATTTCGGTAATTTTTGGGATAATTTTGCTTGTTGATAAGTTACCATATAGTTGCGAATTTGTAGGTGCATTTATAATATATAATCTAGTTACTTTAGTACCTGCCAAACGTCAATATTCCCAACGCATTTCTTTGTATGTGAATTAATTGAAATAAAATTTGGTTTTGAAGTACCTTGCTTCGATTCAAAAAATAATCTTGTCAAATACAATTCGTGGTCTGGAATTTTTAGGTAATTTTACTCAAGCTGTTGCTTTTACTAGCCACTCGTGTAAATTTGACAGAAGACCACTCGCGCAAGCGCTCGTGGTCTTTTAACTGTCAAATTTACACTCGTGGCTACCAAGCAGCGCAACAGCTTTCCTAAATTTCCGACAATTCCAGATCACTTATTGTATTACTACAGAGAATATAATTCATAAGTCACTTGACGCGATTTGCCCCAATAGAAATTAAAAATTTGCTTGGTTGCATAGCTATCACAGCGATAATAAAAAACAAAAAATCTATGACCTTATTTTGGCCCGTTGTTAGGAATTAGTTATTAGGAGCGAGTGCTTCATTTGCGCGAATGCGCCGAAGACGTCTTCGCGCATCGAGGTTCGTACAATATTTTTTGAAACGAACATTATAATTTTTTAATTATTATCTAATACGTTTCCAATTTAAAATTTCAAAAAATCAAGTGGTTACATTGACAGATTTCCATTTGACAATTGTAGAAAATGACATTTGGTCTAATTTATTGAATTGAGTTGTCAAAGTGTCAATCGAATTAATAGCGATTTATCTTTATTCTTTCACTATTTTCAACATCCAAATTGGAGAAATGGCGTTTTGCTAACCAAACTTTATTACTATCAAGTCAAATTATTTCTAGAAAGCCTGAAAGGGCCAGTGCTTTTTGCTAGATTTCGCGCACTAGTGCGCGAACACTATGTTTGAGTTTGTCTGTCGGGTTCGCGAAATGTCATTTTGAGAACGGTGAGTTCAAAATAGTATATTATATACGAGTTTATAATGAATGCTATTATTACCGAGGATGAAGTTTACAACACGAGCGAGCGAAGCGAGCGAGTTTTGTAATCATCCGAGGTAATAATAGCATCATTATAACGAGTTGTATACTATACTTTGTCCACGACTATCAAAACAGATTCCCAGAAAGAATTTACCTTCATTTCCCTTCTCCAGTGTAAGAAAGATTCATACATATGCTCTCAGGTATAATTTTCTTGGTTTCTTAGGCAATGAATCAAATGAGGCAAGTTCTGCAGCTTCTTTTATTGCTGGTGCTGTTAAAGAAATCTCGTTTTCACTCTCACTACTCATTATATCTTCTTTTTTAGAATATGCATTTCAAATTCGGGACATAAGTTCATAAGTGCCTCCGTCATACGTCAGATTTTCATTCCAAACAAAACAAAAGCACGTGCCATTTGACGTTTATCGATATTATTTAGAAAGTCTTAAACTAGTTTTTGCAATATAATTCTAGACGTTTTGCAGTGAAAACAGTTTATTTTCAATTTGTGTGTTGGGCTTACGCGTAAAAACTTGAAAACAACTATATGTAATTATAATTATATTTCAGAGGTTAGGTTAAAACGTCAGAAAGCACGTGGCTTTGTTTTGTTTGGAATGAAAATCTGACGTTTGTGACGCGCCACTTATCTCCCGAATTAAAAGCAAACCATGCTGATTTGACGTTTCAATTTGAACTAACACATCGCGATCACGGCCTACTAAATAAATGTAAAAAAGGGTCAAAGCGATGTTCCTATTGGTTTAGTGAATAATATTCATTAATCACTGCAGTGAATAATGTATCTAATTTTGATTGAAGAAACACAAGTATAAAGAGTATGTTGTAAGATAGTCGTGGACAAAAGATATTATTCAGACCATCAGAAAGTATTAAATAAATTTTATTTGTCAAATCTGACAGTTGATATGTGTCATATTTCAAATGTAAATATTCTTTAAATGTTTATTATTCATTATATTCTCTTGCCAAATATAACTCGTGCTATGATTAATTATCGAGGATATCACTCGTGAAACCGAAACAGGACATTCAACTCGTCCTTCGGACTCGTTGAATCTCCAGTTAGGTTTCAGCTCGTAGATATCATCGATGATAATCATGGCACTTGTTATATTACCTACGAAAATTGATATGTGCTGCATAGTGCCACAGATTGGATCAAATAATAATAATAATAATAATAAAAGTCTTTGTTATCTGCCAAAAATTTAAAAAAACAATTTCAATTTTAACATTCGATACCGTTGCAGATACCAGACGGGAGTTCAGTTAGGTATTACCACAAAGATAGTACCTGTTCTTCCACTCAACCGACAAACAAAAAAGATTATACTGAGTTAAAGCAACAAATCTCTTCAGAATTATACAAAATGGTAAAAACACAAAATGGCAAATACACAAAATAGTCATTCAAAACCGATAATAGTACAATTATTTTCTACTAGTGACTTATGGTGGCTGTTATCAACAAGGATTAAAGTTTAAAGCACGGGCCGTAGGAGTCAAACTTAAGTCTGGTTTAATCACTGTAGTGGCGTGTACATGGTAGGTATTATACGTAGGAATTATACATAAATGCATAAAATATGTGAAAATAGAACTTAGAAGGGTTTGAACTAAACCAGATTTGGGTTAACCAATGCAAAGCAACTGAACTGCTTATGCTGCTGAAGAAATCAAATAAGCAAATTTCCAGTTTTGAAATGAAACATGCTATTTAACGATGTTATGAAATTCGAAAACAAGACGGATAAAAATCTAGACAGGAAATAACTGTAACTATTAAAATGCTATTTTATACTGTTATATAATAATTTAAAACCTACTTACCAGGTGTGCACAGTTGGCGGCAATCAAAAATTTGTGAAGATCATCTGCTGCATTGTCTACTTAAAAATCCGGAAACAAAATACCTTACGTCAATAATCAGAAAAACCTGATTCTAGTTACACGAAATTGATGGTAATGGAGATTTCTGCGATTCATTTCGAGCGACAACGAATAATAAACCTATTGTTTAAGTTTAAATATCTCTATCTACATTGTGTGTTGCTTATGTAAGGTGCAGGTACCATTAACCATTTCTTTAAACTGAGTTTACTAATTCGTAGTTCATATTTATTAATTAACACATTGCAACACGGTATACACTGTTAAGTTTTTAAAGAACTGCCAGTCTTAATTTGATGCGTAAAATGCGAATCATTTGCATTTCAAGGATTTCCATTGCTAACCTTTGATGTTGCAGGTAACATTATAATTTTTCGCGTAAAAGTCTGCTCCATAGACTTAAGCTATGCTCATTATGAAAGTGAAGATACAGACATGCGGCTGTACTATTTTTGAACAATGACTTAATAAAATACGTGTAGTTATATTGGTAAAATATTAATGATGTTTTTATACTACTTTGTTTTGACGCACACTTTTACGCAAAATAAATTACTACATAATCACTGCTGGCTTTTAAAACCACCGACAAAATCGGTCATTAATAAATTAACAGCGTTGGGTTTATTCACTGGTAGATTTAAGACAAATCTTTCGAACAAAAGAAGACGATGCACATAAAACAAATAAATAAAAACAAATTAAAATAATATAGCAATTGCAATAAATATTAATTTAATGATAACTTATGAATATCTCTTCAAAATGTGGAATACTTCATTGTACAAAAGTGGTTTTACATCTGTTGCAAATAAAAAGTCCAGATGGTTGAACATTTTATATGACATTAAATGGTCCACCACTAAATTCGGGAGTTTCTTGTTCAACTTTTGAACATCCTGGAAATGGAAATAATACTGTTGCTTTTTATTCAGATCTTGTACAAGCTCACCTTGTATGAAGTTATCCAATCGTTAGTTGAATAAAAATTTGCCACGGGCGCTGTAATCAATTTTAAATTATATTCGGGAGGCGACATCCGTCCATACTTCAGAATATTGGAAATCATTCCAAAATCAAATTGTCGAAAATATCCTGCAAGAGCATGTTTACGTAATAAGTAGGTGTAGGTATAGTTTTGAAAGCAAAAATTTATATTTGAGATCTTAAAAAAACATAAAATTCAAAGTTCCCAATATTGAACTTGATGGGAGTCCTGTGAACGCCCGCACGCTTGTAATGTAAGATACACCCAAGATAGCATTTCAGACGTCCGGTCGAATTTGTGAATGTAACACTTGATATTGTAGCGAATGGGAAAATATGTAGGGTAAATCCGGGAGAGATGCCGTTTTTTTAATTAATCAAATAAAAATTTCCGTTGATAAAAATAACAGTTTATTCGATATACAACATAAAATAATGTATTCATTTAGCAATATCATAACAAGATTTTAAACTTCTTAGTGCAAAATTAAACATTTTTTTTTAATTTATCAAAAACTGCTCTTCATTTGGCATCTCTCCTACATTATAAAACTAAAAATTTTCCGCATGATTGACATAATATATTAACACATTTTGTGCACATTTTGTGCACTCTTTGTGCAACCAACAGCTGCATTGTACGCACTGTATCCGGCCTTCTTTCTTTTTAGTGGTAATGTACTCTTGCAATTTGTTTCAACAAATTCTTCAAAATTAATGTCCGAACTGCTGTCATGAATTGAAGGATCATCTGCAGAAGAACTTGAGGAGCTACTGTGTTTGCGCTTCTTATATTTCCCTACAAGTTCTCCCTTTTTGCCTTTCCACTTTTTTAATATTAATTCCTTTTGTTTAAACCAGACCCTACAGGTTTTCGTGCAAAAGCATTTTGTTTTTCTACTTTTAATTTTTTCTTTTCTTCCATTTTTCGATGTTACTTGCAGCTGTTAGTAATTCACCAGTGTTTACTTTTCTAGGTTTCGCATTATTGGCTACTTGAAGAAAGAGGGGCGATTTTTCTAAGTAGTTTACCCAGTGTCTCAATTTCTTCATCGCTCTCTGACCAGGCACCGCGCGAATTACTTGTTCTTTTATAAAACGTTGGTATTTGTGCAAAAAACACATAAAACGTTGTTGGCATCTCACCCCCTTTAAAATCGGCATATCTCCCAAACTTATGGGAGCGATATCGAACGTTACAACTTAGAATTACTGTAGTTTAAAAACTAACCGGACTTCGTCTAAAAATAACCTTATGAACTGCATTTCAACGCAATATCACATTTATTCGCAAATTTTGATAATTTAATTTAAAATTATATTTGTAGTGATAGTGAACGAAAATTTTAGCGTATGTTAAATTAATTGTTAGTATGTATCTTACTGAAAACAGTATTTTCAGGGCACAAACACAAACCACAACACAGAGTAAGTACATGTATCTGAACGACTGATGTAGACGCTAACTAAAAACAATCGGCATCTCACCCATACCGGCATCTTTCCCGGATTTACCCGAATGGTACATTTTCGGTTGTTCAACGGGACTATTGAAATACACCCCGTATTAAGTTCCCCTGCGGCGGAGGGGCGCGCGGTTAGAGACTGCCGAAGAGATCTTAGCGAAGTGGGAAGTTGGGCTTTGGCGGTCGAAGGGGGATGACGGGCCTTCCGTAGGTACTGGTCTGCCATTTTATTTATTTTATTGTGTAAAGCGTTAACAAGGTAAGAGTATGTTCATTTGTTATAGGTAATTTATAATGTTATCACTTCTAAATCTATGTATAGCATTTATGAATGTGTGCAGTGTTTTATTAGTTCTCTTTGTTCAGTTGATCCATTCAAAATTGGACAATAGGGGAAGCGGACCAAAAAAGAACGGAAACGTTTGAAATGTGATGTTGCAGACGCATGATGAAGATACCGTGGATAGATAAGGTTAGCAATAGGGAGGTATTAGAAATAGTTGGGGAAAAGCAAAAGGTATGGAAGACAATAAAGAATAGGAGGGATAGGAAGGTAGGACACCTTCTGAGACACGAAGAGATAGTTCACGACATACTAGCGAAGGAGATAGGGCTAAAAGAGGTAGATGTAGGCCAAGATTAGACTATTGCTCTCAAATAGTTGGGGTGTAGGATGTTATGCTTTTGAGGGAAATGCGTAGGTTGGCTCAGGATAGGAAAGGATGGAGGTACGTGTCCAACCAGCCTTCGGACTGAGAACTTGATGATTATGATGATGATGATCACAGGTTCTGAAGTTGTTTGAATTTTGTTTAGGCGTATTGGCGCTAGTAGCTATATTATATTTGGAATCTTAGAGGACACAACCTAACTTTGTTGAAGTAATCAAAACACAAAAAAATTAAATTTAGATATATGTAGCGCCATCTATCGATACAGTTTTATACTTCATGTTTGAAAATTAAAATGTAGTTAGTCGATGTCGAACACTAAGATTAAGAGGTCGTTTTATTATCCTTATCTTACATTACCAGAATGTAGAATTGGATTTGACATGCACCTTTAAAGGCCAAAGTCTTTCGGGAGAGCTGGAAGCTTGCCAATAAAGGGGAAAAGTAAACATAGCCCCAATAGGTAGGAGTAGGTGCAAATGCTCCAAGGTGTGTGCAACTCAAACCAACCCCCAGTTACGTAAACTATTTAGTGACAATGAAACTGATCTAAAAATTATTTATTTTTGCTTTTATGACTAACCTGATATGATTTCTTGTGCAAAATGCGCCACTTGCCTCACGGAACCACCGGTAAATGTTACATAAGTTAAATTTGGTACCACTGTCTACAATTCAAAAATAATAAAAATTATTACTCGTATACATGCAGAATGTTACAAAAAAGTAGGTCAAGCCGTTAGCCACAGATTACCTAGCCAAAAATAATGGAACTTTCCTTATGCCATTTTTCATTCAGACTTCTTTCTTTCAAAATACAGGGTGTTAAAGTTAAAAATTAAAAAACGATTTTTATTAATAATTCCTTTGTTTTTTACGATATTCCGTTGAAATTTTGTACAACGTTTTTTTCATATACCGGCACAATGTTTTTGTAATTTTGATCAAAAAATTGACGCGCAAACGGAGGAAACGGGGGGTAGTATTACCCATTGACCCCCCAACTTTTCCCTGCGCACGTCTATGGTTCAAAGGTATTGTTTTTTATACCAAGCGTTCATTTCTTTTATTTTTTCACTCTCGTAAAATTTTGATTTAGGGCTTGGTTTACGAGATATTGCAACTCATTGTTGATCCACTCGCTGTTTAAATCTCCCAATTTTTCTTAGGTGACGAATTAAGCTCAAGAAAAATGTCCTTGGATAAATTATGTTCCTGCATAACGTCTAAGCTTCAGAAAAATGCCATTGGATGGTACCAATTCCTGCATGGAAATTAGCATTGAAAAGAAAGACAGGTAGGCGTTAAGTTGTCAAAATAATGATTAATAAAAAAGGGCATTTTTCTTAAGCTTAGACGTTATGCAGGGACATATCCATCCAAGGACATTTTTCTCGAGCTTAATTCGTCACCTAAGAAAAATTGGGAGATTGGAGTCGCACATAGTCAAGAGCGAAAAAATTTAAAGAAATAAATGCTTGGTATAAAAAACAATACCTTCGAACCATAAACGTGCGCAGAGAAAAATTGGGGGTCGATGTGTATTACGACCCCCACTTTCCTCCGTTCGCGCATCGATTTTTTTTGATCATAATTACACAAACATTGTGACGGTATATTAAAAAAATGTTGTACAAAATTTCAAGGGAATATCGTAAGAAACAAAGGAATTATTAATAAAAAATAGTTTTTTAAATTTTAACTTTAACACCCTGTATCTTGAAAGAAAGAAACCTAAATGAAAAATGGCATAAGGAAAGTCCCATTATTTTTGGCCAGATAATCTGCGGTTAACTGCTTGGTCTACTTTTTTGTAACACCCCGTATAATTATTTTAAAATTTAAATTATTAACTTACTCTGTTTAGTTGGCTTGAATCATATCCAGCAGTTGCAAAAATAAAATTGGCACATATCTCTTGGAATATAGATTTTTCTTCACAGATAAATGTTGAAATAAGCCTAATTAATTTACCACCGGACAGTTCATAGATGTTCAGACTTGATAATACTCTCTAAAAAGAGACATGTCGTTACACTCTTTGAAGGAACATCGAAAATAACTTTTAAATAACTAACTTGGTCAAAAAATATGGTTTTGAAAAAATTGAATCTCAAATTGAAATTGTACTCATAGGGAATCCATAAAATGCAATACAGGTAGGATGTTATAACCAAAAAATGTGTGCTGTGAAGAAAGAGACAACGTGCATATAGGTTAAAATGATTTTAAAATGTCGGAAATAAATGTTTTCGGCAAAGTGAATAAGAGAAGTGCCTCCACTCCGTGCGGATACTGAGCTACGCAAATGTAATGTTTCTAGGCGACTGGAGTGGGGGAACTGGGCTGAGCGTCCGCGCGATTATACCGATGTCGAATGTATTGTGTATGATGCATTGATTTCATTACATTACCAAAAAATGGATTTATAGTGAAAAAGATACACGTTTGACGGTGGTCAACATAGACAGGTTAACCACTTATGTAAAATTATAGAAATTCCTCGGTTTCAACAAAAAGCGGTCAACTTATACGTCAATATTCACATAGGATTCACTGTATTTCAATTATTTAAAGTCAGGCCGTAAAGTAAATTCAGCAGCTCTTACAAAAGTCATATTTATTTTGAATATAATCTTGACAATTTCTTATTTTCTCAGTTCTGTTTTTTGAGGCCTGCATTTTGCTGCTTAGAATAAAATTGCATTCTTAACAATATGTAATTATGACCCAATGACGCCAACACATATTGATTCGTGAGATTTACATTCATATTTTAAAGTACCTACTACAGTTACGGTTACTTAAGAAATCATATAGTTAGGTCGTAAGCATCTCTGGTATCAATATGCTTGGGAAAAAACGTTCTAGTTTTCTTAATAAACAATATGTAAGAACTGGGATGCCCAAGTTAGTGTTCCCCTAGTTAAAGTGACTTCGTCTGAAATATTTTCGGGGTCCAACTGGTTGTTTTCAAGCTAAGATAAGCATGTAATACAATTGGTAATTGATGACAGATTTTACAAATAATCCAGCCCGGTAAAATAAATAACAGAATCAATTATTACTTCCTTATAGCACCAACTTTGTTTTGCAGTACCCGCTTTAATTAAATTTTGTTTCTATTTGTTTCCTTCGAATCAAAATGTTTTTCAAAAACGGAGCCCTATCGAGCAATTGCCCGAGGCCATTTAGTTGCTAATTTTGCTTGTTTTGAAATGGAGAAAAATGCTGTTTTTCCGTACGAAATTATATTTTGGGATACAGCATTTACGCCCCTTTATTCACTTTAACCAGAGTACTTCCTGAACGCTAAAACGATATGTATTATTGCATATGGCCAAGCCGTACGTCCGAACGAATGGCCCAGTTTGCTGCACACGGCACCAATGCCAGTATTACAGTTGCGTAGCCCGCTCTTCTGCTGCAACAGCTATCAAGTGGAGACACTTCTCTTATTCACTTTGGTTTTCGGCGACAGATATTTCAAAGACGAAAACTGATGAAGCTTGAAAAGTTGGTGGCTGGTCTGTCAATATATAAGTTTTCCATCTGCACTTACTTGTATCAATGGACTTACTATAGCTGCGATTCTCAAAATGGGGCTGCGCACATTCGACATAAACGCTACCGGAGCGAAAGCCAACATGAGCTTTATTTTGTCGTTATATTCGGGCTTCTCTGAAGCCATCACAAAAAAGCATGTTGTACCTTGCGAGTGTCCAAAATACATCAATTTCTTCTGACCTGTGTGTCCTAAAATGTAATTTATTTTTGCTGGTAAGTCGTACACACCCAACTCATGGAAACTGAAATTACAAAATATCATTGATATTGTTACATTTAGTTCTTGGAGGTTCTTGGAGGCCTAACCTAAATTGCCAGTACGTCTTATCGATATTTGGATCTAACCGAACGTGTTTCCTGGAATACATGGATCCCCTAGAATTTCCCATCCAAACATCATAGCCATTGTCTGCCAGAAGGTATGCCAGCGACTTTCCAGGACCTAAAAGTGTCCAGTATTCGGCACTTCCTAGAATGCCATGCATTAATAGGACTGGCTGATTAGTCAATGAGTTTGAGACGTTCCTGCCATGGGGTATTCTATGCATTGTAAGAATGTACTCGTCTTCTGTGATTACAGTGTGCTCCTCGACTGGATAGCCATGTTTGGAGATAGTTTCCGTCTGTAAATTTTTAACACGTTTACGAGTACATATCAGGTGCGAGGTTGAGTAAACATACAAATCAATTAATTAATTAATTTTGCTCTGCGGCAAGCGAGAGATTGGAGGCGATCGATTTTGTTATTGAAAATCGCAACGATTAGGTATCTTACAAGATTTTCAACTGAGAGGTACCTGTAGGTTGTTATAAAAAGACGTTCAACGTACATTTAAAACACTAACTTAAAACCCACAACCCAGTTATTAGAATCAAATAGAAACTAATTATTATTTAAGCGATTTTTCTATTATCAACGTAATACGTTACCATAAGTAGCTAAAGTCTTGAACTGATAAATTAAAAGAATTTTTTTTGTCAGTGAAAAGTTTCAATGTTTCTGAAAAGTTCCATGAAGAGTGTCACAGTCTAAACTTTTCAAGAAATTTTACAACTTTAGTTGGGATTTTTCTTAATACGTATGTTTGGTCAAGCGAACAAGCCCTTAAATATCCGTGGTTGTCTTGGAAGGTTTGGTTAAGTAAATTATTATGTTGACAACAAATATTTATTGCATAGGTAGATAGGTACATTATACATTCCTCTGTACAGCAAATAGTGTTTTGTGATTTTATTAATTCCTTCAAAATTCTCTATTTTAGGAGAACTACAGGTTTCTTTCAAAATATATTGGTAGTTCCTAGAAGATACGCTACGATTTCACCAGGTGGCAGCGTCTAACCATGAACTATTCCTTGTTTCTTTTCTCTACAAAGTAAAATCTAAAATTACAGCATATTACTGCTCAAGTAGATAAGGTGGAAATTAGACAATGCCAATAAGTACAAGACGTGATGGCTGACAACGATATTTTTGAAGCAATGTCTTAACTTATGCTTTCGGGGCCATTGATAGTATTTATAATTATTGATACTTAATTTGGAAATTAGGTACTATTGCACTGTTTTAGTGTCATAATTTTAGAACGGGTATATACAGAGAAATAAAGTTCTAAATTCAGCGCCCAGAAACCGACATAGACTAATAAATCATGGCGCAAATAGGTGCAGCTGACATACTAAGGGGCATTTCTTTCAGACACCATTCAATTTCAAGTTTTGATCCTCTTTTGGTTTTATTTTTATGAACCTTCATATCATAGACCTCCGCCAAAACTGCTTCCATTTGGTTCGAACGATTTCTACTCCCCCTTTCTTGGAAGCTAATACTGCTATATCATCTGTGCGAACCTGAGCTTCTTGATAGTATGTATATTAATACTGGAGGCTATTCTATTTTTAATGCTATTTATCGCATCTTTATACATATCGGTTAGTAAATATTTGTTGTCCGAAATCATTTATTTTGCAACCTTCACCTCTAACCTATATACTTCACAGACTTCACCTATCCATGGAGTTGGTTTAGGTATTCACTAAATAATATTGAAACTCTGCCTACCTCTATGAACCGTTTTTTATATACCTAAAATTAAGAGATCATCTTTTCAGGTGGTCATAATTTATTCACTCGTTCAGTCGTTTTCATATTTATACGCAATAATTGTTCAATACTTTAATAATTTAAGTTGGAGAGGAAGGTTATATTTCAAAAGTCCGAAAGAATTTTTAAATAGGTAGGTACTTACATAGTTTGTACAACCAAAACAAAAGATCACCATTATTTCTGACAACAATGTACCTACTTACTACATCATTTGACCAACAATTTAATACGCCTAAAAAGATATGTCTTCGGTTTGTCTTCAAAATGTGGTCAAATAGCAGTCTTCGTCGTCACTGAAATGGAGCCCGCGAAGGTTCCCTTTCAAAGTTGCAAACTCAGGTTAGTTTCCCACATCCTTTCTTCCGAATATTTTGAGCAGGAGTGCAGAAGGATCGAGGATGCCCTCATAATAAACAAAAATCGTAGTCATCACCTTTTAAGTCGACTGGTAGATCCTGAACTTTCTTGGCGATGCTTCTCCTTTTCGCCTTCCATTTCACTTCCATTTGGACAAAGGATCATAGTAGAAAACTATAGTTCCATCCCCCATCCCCTGGGCAGTTGTCCTCAACACGTTCACAGGGCTTTCCTCACAGAGATCCAAAAGGATCGAACACATTCAACACGACGCTGAACTGCTTAGAGATGTTTGGGGCCCACCTTGCGCTAACTTCATTTATGCTTAAATGATGGAGGAGTCGTCGAACGCGGGTTTCTGAAAGCCCCAACATTTTGCTTTCTTTTCTCTTTCACCTTTTAGCGTCAGTCGTGAAATACACCCATTCGAATTGAAACGAAATTCTTGGAGGTCCAAAACAAAAACAACGGCAGCTGCGACTTCCTTATCGGCGGCAATGTTTGGTTTCGCTGG
Source organism: Xestobium rufovillosum (assembly GCA_963966045.1). Taxonomy (NCBI): domain Eukaryota; kingdom Metazoa; phylum Arthropoda; class Insecta; order Coleoptera; family Ptinidae; genus Xestobium; species Xestobium rufovillosum. Next base: position 35,084,406 of record OZ014493.1, read on the forward strand.
CGCGGTTTTGTTTTGACTAACAGTAGGAACGAGGAGCATTTGAAGCCGAGAAACACGGAAAGGGATTGCGTAAAAGTTATTCACCGAGAGCGGTTGAAAATAAATTCGGGTGTGATCCGTTTAAGTTTATATAAAACGAAGTGTAAGTGCGTCAATTAAAGGTAAAATAACCTGATTTATTTGTAAGGAACAGTTATTTACTGATGATTTGTTGTGTTTGAAATGTTTTTCTTTAAATAACGTTGATTCACACAAATTGTTAAGTTGGGAATTTTCTCTTTATTTTAAATGGACAATTCTTAATGTTGAAACTCGTTAATTCGACTTATTTTGTTTTATAAATCTATTAACTTTGTCTCGTGAGGTGTTTCCGCCAATTGTTTAATTAATATCAAATTAATTTGATTAGAGCCGCTGGCTTTATTATATTGATTGGAGTTTTCACCAAAGCGCTCAATGGAATTTAAGTAGTAACGTGTTTTCCAATTTTGTGTGGAATTTTGGAGAACGGGAAGCTCGAAGCTGATAGTAACGGGTTATAATTGGCTTCGTCTCTCTTTCCCCAGTATCTTCGAAATTTGGATATTATATGTTTGAATTGCACTTGCACTGACCAGATTGAAGTGGTTTTCTTGTTTATTTCTCGTCGTTAGTCTTGTTTTGTTGTTGATTGTTTAAAAACAACGCTCAGTGTGAACTCCATTCAGTTGTAGTAACTACGAAATCTTTGAACGTGCGTCTTTGTTGAATTATGCATTCTCCAGGGTCGGACTGGTTACTGGTGTCCCTTCGCCGAAAATAATTAGATTTATACATTAATTGAATTAACAAACAAGGTGGAGAACGGGAAGTGCAAGGCTGATAGTAACGGGTTATAATTGGCCTTGTCTCTCTTTCCCCCCAGGTGGTTAATAACTTTCCGAGGAAAGTTTGCTTCAATTTGCAAGAGGTGTGGGACACTGTAGGCATTCCACCGGTTTGTTTTTTCAGAATACGCGTTATCAATTTCATTACTGCGAATACCTCAACGATTATTTTTATTATGTTGTTATTTTGATTTTGTGTTTTTTTTTCTTAAATTTCATTTGCTTGAGTTTTTTTTTAAACAAAACGGGATGTACTGGGTCCTAGGCGAGGTTTAGAGGGGTTTTACCTCCGCCACTGCATTAATTGGACGCCCCCTCCTTTGATTTCCCGAATTTTAAAATAAATTACATTTTAAACATAGTTAATTATTGTTTTATTTGGTTTACAACATTTTTCCCGTTACAGAAGGAACTGTTCTTGACATTAGTCACCACTTTCCACCATAAAAAAAGGAAAAAATACGCAACGTAGGGTAAAGATAGACGACTTGGCTAATCTTATTATTAATTTGTACTGTCACGTGAATTTGGTTTGTGTCAGTTTCATTTTATTTCTATTGCTAATTTTGTTTAAAAACATATTGTGGTGGGAAGGTGAGATTACTACAGAATTTGGTGCCGTGACCAGGATGTTAAGAGAGTTCTTCTTAGTGGAAAATGTCGTTTACCCATTTAAATTAAAGTTGTTTCGTTTTAATGTTTTTGTTTGTTTTCTGTGTCTGCTTTGTTTTTCAATTAAAGGAAAAACCGAGTTATTCATAATGGAGAACGAGAATGAAAGCGCCGGTTCTGGGGAAGAGCATCAAGTTGTCTTGACCGACCCTGGATTGATATGGGATCATACCTATGACGAAAGGGCACCGTTAGAAGAGCGGGAGGAACCTCACCAGAGACGTGGAACAACCGAACTTCCTGAAGACGATCTGAGAGCGCTAGTTATCCATCATTCGAAGATGCTAGAGTCCGTGGCCGAATGTCAACAGCAAACCGCTCAGCTTCTGCAACTTTTGATGGCTTCGTCGAATCGCCGACCGGAGCAATTAAACTCAACTACCATTGCGGAAACAGCAGAGGGGTTTGCACCGATCATTCAACTTCCGAGTGGTACGAATTCTACCATTCCGCTGGATCAACAAGGGCCAGAAAACTCTACACAGCAACGGTATGTAATGCCTACCAATTCACAGCATAACTGGGAACAGATTGCGTTAGCCTTAGCTGCTGTTCCTTCTCGGGTTAGTACAATTTCCCCAGGTGAGAAACCAATTTTTAATTTTAATCGATTTCATGTTGCTCACGTAAATAAGTTGTTAGACGTTCTGTCGCGTCTTACAAAAAAGGCAGAGGAGTGGGCTACTTTCCACCGGGATTCTTGGTCAGATTTTGCGCATTTCAAGCATGATTTTCTGCAACATTTCTGGTCGGACATCACTCAACAACAAACACGAGCTCGAATTCTATCTCGACCGTATGATCCCTCCAAAGGTCTAAGTATGTCTGAATACTTCATTCGTCAGGTAAATTTCATGACCACCCTAACGCTACCCATACCCGTACCCCTGGTTGTGGCCGATTTAATGCGTCTTTTCCCTTTGTCAATTCAGTCACTGTGGGCCGTGATTCCAAGCTCTCAGCATAATTTGCAGGGTGCTTTGGAATTCCTGGAAAAGCAGTCTTCCCTGCAACCTGCTAAGCGCCTCAAGGTCGACCATCGTTCACAGGAGCCGGGTCACGTGTACCATAGATCTTTAGCACCTCCAACTACAGCCGTTGTAGCAATGACACCCGGATTAGGAAAGGATACATCGACTGATGCCACCAGTGTTGTACCATATGTAGGGTCCAATCAAATAAATGTTCACAATGCCGGAAATGCCATATTAAACCCTTTCTCAATACCACCACCTAACATCGGATCAGAACAGCGAAAGAAGGTTGCGGGAAACAGGAAGAGGACATGTTAGGGGAGTGTATGTGTCTTCTACCTTTTACCTCAACTCCCCATTTTCCATTAGTTTCGTTTGTAGCAAAGGGAAGAGAGAGCTTATCTGTTATGAACTGCTGTGCATGTTCACCCTTTGTGTTAACCAAAATACAAGCTGCACCCCCATTGACTCGACGACAGTTCGCCACAATGTATGGTAAATCTTTTCCTCTCTTGCGGAAAGTTTGGAAGTTTGGAGATCGTTTAGGAACTGGGGGGCGTGGTCTCATCACACCTTTGGAAGTTTGCTCAGTCGCTACAACCTTGCCACATGTGCGTCGTCAAATAATTACTGATTTCGACGAAGACTGGCACATAAATGGCCTTGAAAATGATGAAGGAAAATTTGGTTTTAGTGACTGACGCACCGTTTTGCCACACATTACTATTTCTCTAAGTAACGTAAAGTTGTTAGCTTTGCTTGATTCTGGTAGTGAGGTCACTTGTATCAATGAGGAAGAGTTTCTGTCCTTGTCTGCAAAATATAAAATTCCAATCCTTCCAGTAGCGGCAACACACCTTCGTGGTGCAACTGGCCTGCAGAGTCCTCGCATCAAATGGCAGGCCTTGTTAACTTTTTCTGTTGGTCCAAATATAGAGAGTTCTAATATCTTTTTGGTAGTGAAAAACTTAATTAGACCTGTTATTTTAGGAATGGACTGGCTTCATCAAATGCGTGCCTCCATGGATATTTTTAGAGAATGTATGACTATCGAATCAAACGGAGTTCAACATGAGATACCATTCCACTTAGATTCGTATTTGTGTGAGGTTGAACCACCAGTTACAGCAACTCAACAAACAACTTTCGTTGGTACATTTCCAAAGACCCATGTCGATCTTTCTAAGACGGTAACACCCTTTTCAATGTTGCAAGAAAAGGTTACTTCGATTTCTTCCTTGTCGTTGGCTCAACAAGTTGCTTTGTACCATTTACTAGCTGAATTCCAGCCCATCTGCAATGAACTTCCTGGTCGAACTAATCAATATGTTCACACCATCAAAATGCATGATGCGACACCGTTTATTAGGAGGCCTTATCCAATTCCATTTAGTCTTAGAACTGAGGCTGAACGCACTATCCAGCAGATGCTGCAATTAGGTGTTATCAAAAGGGAAGCGTCTCCGTTTGCCAGTCCGATGACTTTAGTAAAGAAAAAGGATGGTTCCGTTCGTATTTGTCTAGATGCTAGGTGGATCAATAAGCAGATGGTAGCTGACTGTGAAACTCCTAGGGCACCTGAAGACATATTACATTCTTGTCAACGAATACGGTTTATGTCTACTCTTGACTTGCGTTCTTCTTATTGGCAGATCCCACTTAGTCCAGAGAGCACACAATATACGGCGTTTTTGTTCAACGGAAAATCGTATACGTATCAGGTTTTACCCTTTGGTCTTAAAACGGCTGTTGGGTCTTTTAGCCGTGCTATGGACGTTATTCTTGGACCTGAGGTACGAGACTTCACCGTAAATTACATTGACGATCTTCTCATTCTTTCAGACACTTTTGAGCAGCACTTAGATCATTTACGTCAAGTTTTTACACGATTGTTGGATGCTAATATGACTATTAATTTGGAAAAATCGACCTTTCTTAAAAAAGAGGTTCGTTTTCTTGGTCATATCCTGTCCTCATCGGGAATTTCCACGGATCCTGAGAAGGTTAGCGCCATGCAAAATTTTCCGGTGCCACGCAGTCGCAAACATGTGAGAGGATTCTTGGGTTTGTGTGGTTACTATCGAAGGTTTTGTGCTCGGTACGGTCATTGTACCGCTCCTCTAACACGACTTCTTCAAAAGAAAGTTACTTGGCAATGGGGTGATGTCGAACAAACAGCTTTTGATCAGATAAAGAAAGCATTTTTGGATACGGTTGTGTTACGGTTCCCAGATTTCAGACAAACTTTTTATCTTCAAACTGATGGGTCTGGGTTTGCGCTTGGCGTTGAACTCTATCAATTACATTCAGATGGTGAACATGGGGTTATAGGGTTCGCTAGCAGAGTACTTCGTGGAGCTGAGTTAATGTATACGGTAACTGAAAAAGAGTTATTGGCCATCATTTTTGGGTTGCAAAAGTTTCAGACTATTGTGTTGGGATACAAAATTGTCATTAGGACCGATCATTTTGCCCTAAAGTTTCTAAAACAATGTCGGTTGCTAAATGAACGTCTCACTCGCTGGTCTATGTATTTAAATCAGTTTGATTATGAAGTAGAGCATGTCAAGGGCGTTGACAATGTTGTTCCTGACACATTATCACGTTATCCACCAGGTTTCCAAGATGTAGAGGGAAAACGCATAAATAATCCCATTGTCACCACGAATGAATTAATCTCTTCTGTGTTTACTTCTTCGGGGCTGAGTGTTCTCAAGGACTACTTTCAGAACTTGCCACACCATCAAGTAAGTGATGAACAGTGGGGTCCACTTTATCGTGCGAGACTTCAAAATGAGATTCCTGCTGATCCGGTTCAACGAAAGTTATTCGATCATTTAACCATTTTTCAAAACACTCTCATTTTTACTCATCCACAAAATGGTGAACCGAAGCTTGTGCTTCCATCCAATTTAATCGATGAAGTCATTCAGAATTTTCATGAGCAATTCGGGCATTACGGAATTTCTAAAATTTATACCCTAATTAAGAGGAATTTTTATTTTGCAAACATTCGGTCGCATGTCAAACAAATAGTACGGTCCTGTGATATTTGTCAGAAAGCAAAATTCGCTCGACGAGTGCTTATAGGTGAGACTCATCCTGTGGTTGCAGAAAATCCTGGTGACTTGGTTACTGTAGATTACTATGGCCCTTTGCCTGAGAGTCGCTCGAGGGTAAACTATATTTTTGTGGTGATTGACTCTTTCACGAAGTTTGTGAGGTTGTATGCCTTGCGTCGCGCACAGGCCAAAATTTCTGCATTGAAAGTTGTGAATGATTTTCACAAAATAATTCCAATCAAGGTTATTCTTAGTGACCATGGTACGCAATTCTTATCTAAACAGTGGCAGGAAACCATGCGTCGCTATAATATTCAACCCACTTTGTCATCAATTCGTCATTCTGGTTCGAACCCTACTGAACGTGTGATGAAAGAACTCAGTAGACTCTGCCGTACTTACTGTTCGCAGTCTCACGCAGGATGGAACACGATCTTACCAAACATCGAACGGCTTTTCAATGTAACACCTCACCTGAGTACAGGTTATTCGCCTTACGAGGTTCTTTATGGAAAAACCCCCCGGATGCAATTTCAACATTAATTGATCCACTCCTTCCGCCTGCAACTGTCCAGACTCTGGAACAGATTCGTGTTGAAGTGTTGAGTAATTTGAGAAAATCAGCTGAACATAGAAAGAAATCCCGAAAGACTTACAATGATACCTTAAATGTGAATGATTATGTCCTGCTAAGAGAAAACCCCATGTCAGACGCAGCCAACAAAATTATTTCAAAATTTTGTCTTCTTTACTCGGGCCCGTATTTGGTGACTGACAATCCCTACCCAAATGTGTATACATTAAAAAAATCCCAATTCTAACGAAAAGAAAGGCAATTATAACATTTCAAATTTGAAATTTTATCATCGACGCCACTAATACTTTGTTTTTTTGTTTCATTCTCTTATGAAACTGCTGCTCAACAACCTGGGAGGGTGAATAAGGAACAAGGAGGAAATTGTAGTTCCCTAAGCCCGAAGGTCCCATCAGGTGGAATTCGAGGGTGTATGGTTGGAAGTGTCTCTGTCATTCTGCCTTTGCATTGCTTCACTCCAAAGACACTTGGGGGCGTCTGAAATACACCCATTCGAATTGAAACGAAATTCTTGGAGGTCCAAAACAAAAACAACGGCAGCTGCGACTTCCTTATCGGCGGCAATGTTTGGTTTCGCTGGCGCGGTTTTGTTTTGACTAACAGTAGGAACGAGGAGCATTTGAAGCCGAGAAACACGGAAAGGGATTGCGTAAAAGTTATTCACCGAGAGCGGTTGAAAATAAATTCGGGTGTGATCCGTTTAAGTTTATATAAAACGAAGTGTAAGTGCGTCAATTAAAGGTAAAATAACCTGATTTATTTGTAAGGAACAGTTATTTACTGATGATTTGTTGTGTTTGAAATGTTTTTCTTTAAATAACGTTGATTCACACAAATTGTTAAGTTGGGAATTTTCTCTTTATTTTAAATGGACAATTCTTAATGTTGAAACTCGTTAATTCGACTTATTTTGTTTTATAAATCTATTAACTTTGTCTCGTGAGGTGTTTCCGCCAATTGTTTAATTAATATCAAATTAATTTGATTAGAGCCGCTGGCTTTATTATATTGATTGGAGTTTTCACCAAAGCGCTCAATGGAATTTAAGTAGTAACGTGTTTTCCAATTTTGTGTGGAATTTTGGAGAACGGGAAGCTCGAAGCTGATAGTAACGGGTTATAATTGGCTTCGTCTCTCTTTCCCAAGTATCTTCGAAATTTGGATATTATATGTTTGAATTGCACTTGCACTGACCAGATTGAAGTGGTTTTCTTGTTTATTTCTCGTCGTTAGTCTTGTTTTGTTGTTGATTGTTTAAAAACAACGCTCAGTGTGAACTCCATTCAGTTGTAGTAACTACGAAATCTTTGAACGTGCGTCTTTGTTGAATTATGCATTCTCCAGGGTCGGACTGGTTACTGGTGTCCCTTCGCCGAAAATAATTAGATTTATACATTAATTGAATTAACAAACAAGGTGGAGAACGGGAAGTGCAAGGCTGATAGTAACGGGTTATAATTGGCCTTGTCTCTCTTTCCCCCCAGGTGGTTAATAACTTTCCGAGGAAAGTTTGCTTCAATTTGCAAGAGGTGTGGGACACTGTAGGCATTCCACCGGTTTGTTTTTTCAGAATACGCGTTATCAATTTCATTACTGCGAATACCTCAACGATTATTTTTATTATGTTGTTATTTTGATTTTGTGTTTTTTTTTCTTAAATTTCATTTGCTTGAGTTTTTTTTGAAACAAAACGGGATGTACTGGGTCCTAGGCGAGGTTTAGAGGGGTTTTACCTCCGCCACTGCATTAATTGGACGCCCCCTCCTTTGATTTCCCGAATTTTAAAATAAATTACATTTTAAACATAGTTACTTATTGTTTTATTTGGTTTACAACATTTTTCCCGTTACAGAAGGAACTGTTCTTGACATTAGTCACCACTTTCCACCATAAAAAAAGGAAAAAATACGCAACGTAGGGTAAAGATAGACGACTTGGCTAATCTTATTATTAATTTGTACTGTCACGTGAATTTGGTTTGTGTCAGTTTCATTTTATTTCTATTGCTAATTTTGTTTAAAAACATATTGTGGTGGGAAGGTGAGATTACTACAGTCGTATAAAACGAGATCCTCGCCAAGGGAAATCTTGTCGTCCGGCACCACTTCCACTATCCTTACTGTCCTATACGAAATCTTTTTGACCAACATTTTACCACACCATAAGACGGCGATTTCTCTCCGTACGCCCTGTGACGTGCAGTACCTGGAAGGTAATGATGTGTGCCGTGAACATGGGGTTGACACAGGCAAAGGCAACGTTTAGTTAAGAATTGTGGTGCTGGATGAGGACGTTCCGCTTGAAATCTGGGCGATTATGATCTCTTCGTTAGATTGCGGTGTGCTCATGCTTTGACTGATGTCGATATGCGGCGAAGACGGCAGCAGTTGATGTAATGTTTAAAAAATTTCACGTCGTTCACCATATGTGGATTGCCAGTAGGTGACCATGCACTTCATCCTCGAACTTGTTATCTCGGTGATCGGCAGAATTAGGTTGCCTGTGTCAACCCCATATTGACGTGCACACGACCGTCTCCAAGGTATTGCACGTCACAACCCCAATCCAGCCGATATTTGATGCTTTGGGGGAACAACTTCTAGCGCAAGCTTTGATAAAGGCTCGATACTCGATACTCAATTTTCGTAATTCTGAACGAGTGACAGGTAATAAGAAAACAAATTGACATAAAATCCATTTTTGTTTCTGCCAAGGTGAATAAGACTTCAATAAACGTGTCACCAAAATTTTGATACCCTGAAATGCCTGAATCTATGTCAGGCAGGGAAATTTTGGCACTTATCTCGTACATGCATGTGTAGTTTAAAGATGACTACAACAAACAATAAAAAAATTCATATGCTAATGAGGAAAGTGTTTTGGTGTGGAAAGTGTTTTGGCGTGGAAAGTGTTTACTTATTTCGTCACTTGTGATTCAAATGATGCAAGCGATGACCCATCAGGTGACATAGTAGAAGCGCCCCTTCGTCTATAATTTTCAGTGTTAACTTTCTTTTACTCTAAATTATTTTAATTTATTTCACTAATTTCTGAAGTCAGGAGCCGCCCAGCGTATACTTTCATCTATAAAATGAGTAACGAAAATGTCACTTCTATATTTGAAGTTGGAAGAATACTATTTTTTCATATTTAGATAACCACAAGCACATCGCTGGGCCAGCATTCGGTGTTTAGACTCTTTAATGATGAGGTCCTAACAGGTTCCGATTTCTACCATGCTTTCACGGTTTGTTCCCTAGGAGTCGGCGAATCATGACTACATCAAGCATCACCAACTGTCATCTTGTTGGCATCTCAGATGCTGGTTTGTTAGAGGTCGGCATGCAATGACTACAAACATCGCCGAGTCGCAGTCAACACTCATCATGACTGCATCACTATAAGAACAGTAATCTTACTCTAGAACCTCCTTGATGGGAATAACCAACATCAACCTGTATCCACTAATGGAACATTAGTACCTCACTACATCCTACCAAGTTTTCTTTTGTCATTAGAACGCCCTATAACGGTCACCCATACAAATATATCGTGCTGCACCACTGTAGGTATCTGCAAAGACCCTTTTACTCAAGAAGGCAGCCGCAACGCAAACTACATTTTACATTTAATTTAGTTAACCTGGGTTCACTTTCAGCAAGTCTGTCGTAGAGCTACAAATTCCTATTGAGGTGGGCACTTGCATATCGTTAATTTGTTTAAATAAAGTCACTCTCTTAGTCATTTCTCAGGCAGCTGCATCCACAAACGTCAATTTGACGAGCGATATTTTACTTTTAAACACGGGGTAAGTGCAACTGCTTGTAAGTAGACTAGAAATCACAGATTGCAATTTAAGAAAGGCGCTAGCTTCCCCACGTGTCAGGTCCCACATTAATAAAAATAGTTGCTACTAATAATTACTGTTCATGAATGATTACCGCGACCTCATTAAGTATTAAGAACTAGAAGGCAGTAATTTGGATTAGAGTTCGAATTACATCGTACAATTACGCTAATTTCCACTCATAAATATAGTATGACGCATAGAATATTGAAGACACATAATTTACAATCAATTAATTCCTGTAACTGATTTCTTTTATAAAATATTTAACTGCTACTTACAATTGGTAACTCTAAATCTGGATTATGCACAAATTCCAAAGCTGCTACACAGCCAACTATAAAAGCGTAATTTACAAATTTCAGTGGTTGTCTCATAATGGTTACCTAAAATCAAATGTAAAACAATTCTCCATTGTATTCATAAATAAAACAGAAGCAATTAAATTTAAATCTAAATCATGATTTCAATATAAATTTGTTACACTTGTGTGATGTGTAGTTGGCCTTCATGGGCTATCATTCTTTGAATAAATAAGTAACAGTTATTGTAATAGAACAGAACTTAATGGAAATACAATTATAATGCAGTAATTATCATGACGTATTCACTCATGTTGGTGTCAATGCTGCCTCTTTAGATACGACACAACAGTACCTACAAGGCAATGAAAAATTTAAAGATAATCAGGAAATTTATAAGAGCTTGCAGTGATATTATACTATGTTCCGGGCTGGCTGCCACGTCGTTTAATAGTTACACTAAAATGCATACTTGACGTTTCGACATATGCCCACAATAAAGAATAGGAGAGATAGAATGGTAGAACACCTTCTGAGACACAAAGGAATAGTTCGCAACATAGTAGTCAGAGATAGAATGGTAGAACACCTTCTGAGACACAAAGGAATAGTTCGCAACATAGCAGTCAGAGAGAGAGAAGTAAAAAGAGGTAGGGGTAGACCCAGATTAGACTACTGCTCTCAAATACTTTGGGATGTAGGATGTTCTACTTTTATGGATAGGAAAGTATGGAGGCACGCCTCCAACCAGTTTTCGGACTGAGAACTTTATGATGATGCTCATTTTATCACTCCACAAAATTCCAGCATTTATTTTTGAATCACCCTGTCTAGGTGATTTTGAAATGTGCCAGATGATTGTAAAAATAAGCTTTCCTTTGGAATTTCTTCAAAAATCATTAATTTTGGAGCTGCAGGGGACAGAAAGCGTTTGTTAGACTGGTAAGCTAATTCCGATGCCAAAACTGTATTGAAGCTGGATATTCGGCTTTGAAGAATTAGAATTACAGTACTCTAAATAATTTTTCTTTCCTTTCGATTAAAGGTTGTTTATTTATTAAATTTTTCTTTCATTGGACGTTTTGTGGTAAAGATTGCTTGTTTATATTGCAAATGTGTATGCACTTGTATGTACCAAAACTAAGATTTTTTTGCAAAACACAAATGTGAAAGTCAAGGAATACAGGATGTCTCACGTAACTGTTAGCATCATTGGGATCTCGAAAACCGCAAGAGATACGAATCTGGGCAAAGGAAACGACAGTCTCCCTACACAATGATCAGCTCAGAACTTCTAGCCATAAATTCTTTATTTATGGCACTATTTGAAAAAATAAATAATATTATAATAATTGTAATAATGGCGCCCATATGCTGCTGGTACAAAACATAAAACGATATGGCTGCCATAAGAAAAATTAAAGATGAAAGATGAAAAATTAAAGATGAAGATTGGTTCAAAGAAACAAAACTTTGTACAGATTCCTAGAGTCACAGATTGATTCGCAATCGCATAGAGGTAACGTGAAATAAAGTCACTCACAATCAGAGAAGAATCGATATCACAAAAATTGCAGATAATCTCGCAAAGTCAGCGTTTTTTTCGAGAAATGCAACACATGAAAAATTTCAAACTTGACGACGGGTTAGCTTTGTACAGGGTGTCCTATTTTCGTTGTGATTTGGTGGTTTCTCATAGAAGCAGCAGAGATAGAGCCTTGGGGTTTTCGCGAACCTGAGCTACTTTCTTGAGTATAATAGAAAGCTGAAACCAGAATTTGGCTATCGTTTTTAGTTTTCGAGAAAAAAAATAATATTGATTTTTATAGATTTTCAAAAATTATCTCCAATTCTTTTTGTACTAAGCAGACTAAAACTGTTAAGATTGATTCCTATAGAACTTTTTCCAAGGAATTCAGTGGCGTACGTAGTTTTTTTCTAGGGAGCGTATTTTTTGAGTTATGACATAAAGTCGATTTTTTTAAATGGAAACCACAGCAGGCTTTCATCTACGTAGTTCGAAAGGTCTTTTAAGCTATCAAAATATATATACTTTTATATTGTTATTTCAAGAAACAGAAAAGATTTTTGTACTTTTTGTACCTTTAGAAAATATAAGATTGGTTATTCCAAGCAACTTTTAATAACAACTGAAATGAAAGTAACAAAAACAGAAAAACAGAAAAACAGAAAAACAGAAAAACAGAAAAACAGAAAAAACAGAGAAACAGAAAAACAGAAAAACAGAAAAACAGCAAAACAAACAAAAACAAGGAAAACATCAAACAACAAATAACAAAATTATAGGAACTGCTCAAATTGATTGCCATGTTTTTCAACACATAATCTACATCTTTTAGTTAATAGATTGATGGCATTAATTAAAAAAATAGGATGGGCTTGCAAATTTCGGAAAGCTGCATGTGTTGTCTCTGCTAGCTTGGCTTGATTGTTGTATCTTCATATGTATATTTTTTCTTTCATAAATGCCCAAACAAAAAAGCCTAATATTCTCAGATCCAGTGATCTTGCAGGCCACAATATAGGTCCATTTGTACCCAACCATCTACCCGGAAAATGATTTTCTAAATAATTTCTAACTATTGCAGAGTTGTGTGCAGGGGCACCATCTTGTTGGAAATATATCCTGTTTATGTTTATTAACGGAACATTTTCCATTATCGCCTCTGCGTTAATATTCAATAAATTAATGTATCTCAATCCCGTTAAGTTTGCATCAAAAATTTGGTATGCTACTCGTAGTTGAACACCCAAAATAAAGAAGGAAACGTTAAATCCAAAACGTCCTTGCCTCTGACGTTCAAAAGTTTGGTGCTGATTTGTATCAGACCAGTGACGCACATTATGTCTGTTAAATAATCCTACGCTGCTTATGTGAGTTTCATCTGTCCAAATGACAGACCGCCCAAATTCTGGATTTTCTTGAATTTTATTTAAGTATCACCTACAAAAATTAAGTCTTCTTTCTTGATCTCCCGGGAAGAGATGGTGAATAATTTGAATTTTATATTGCCTATATTTGCCTTTTTTAAATATTTTTTGAACTTTGGATTTGGAAACACCAACTTGTGACTCGATTTCGCGACTAGAAGTTTTTGGTGTCGCCTCAACCAACGGTAAAACATTTATTTCTTCCTCTTTCCTATTTTCTTTATTATAAATTTTGTTCCTAGGTTTATTGAATGACCCATAGTGAATTGAATTTGTTTTTAATCTCGAAAACATCATTTTGCTTGGTTGTCGTCTTTCTGGGTATCTAAATGTAATAAATCGATGGAGAGGTATTATACTGGAAATGGGTAACTAGGATTTTTTTTGTGTACCTGTTGAGATATAGATTCATTGATTCATTTACATTCTCACGACATTCATTGAAAACAGCAATTATGTCGTATTTTTCGAAATTTTGATAATTTTGAAGTGCCATTATGTATATAATATTAATAAAACTAGTTGCATGCAACTTTTGCTAATGTATGTCAACAGATAATTATTCACTGATATCTTGGATGTACCTACCTATCTTATATTTTCTAAAGTTAAAACTTAAAAAGTACCAAAATCGTTGCCATTTTTTGAAATAACAATATAAAAGTAGATAATAGGTATATATATTTTGATAGCTTGGAAAAAGACCTTTCGAACTAGACCAAAGCCTACTATGATTTCCATTAAAAAAATTTAACTTTATGTCATAACTCAAAAAATACGCCCCCTAGAAAAAACTACGTACGCCACTGAATTCCTTGGAAGAAGTTCTATATGAGTCAATCGTAACAGTTTTAGTCTGCTTAGTACAAAAAGAATTGGAGAGAGTTTTCGAAAAACGATAAAAATCAACATTATTTTTTTTCTCGAAAACTAAAAACGATATCCAAATTCTGCTTTCAGCTTTCTATTATACTCAAAAAAGTAGCTCAGGTTCGCGAAAACCCCGAGGCTCTATCTCTCCTGCTTCTATGAGAAACCCCCAAATCACAACGAAAATAGGACAGTCTGTACAGTTTTTTTTATAAAATTTTGATTTTTGTAAAAGCTTGGAATAAAAATAAGAAGGGTAGTAAATAAAAAGGGGGTTGAGGTTTGGGAATATTACACATTTGAGATTTATTAAGTTAAATGTGAAAAAAAACCGAAAAGATCCAAATTTAACCCCTGAAAAGAAACATTTTTGAAAGAAAAGTGAAAGTTGTAGAGATATAAAATGAAACAGCGACAAAATTTATAATTATATTTACTTTGGATTTAACTTTTTCGGTCCTACATTGGAGACGACAAAATTTTATCGCCAAACAGAATTTTTCAGTTCGCGAGCAATTTATTTTCGTTTTCTAGATATTATGAATTAAAGAGAAACTTACCCTTCAAAATGTTTCATGCACAATGAATACCCGACTAAACTGAAACTGCAGTGAGGGTTAAAGTATTTCGTTACCTGCGTGATTATTTAGAAGGACGACTTCTACCACCGCTTTTAAAATACCAATTAAAATGTTTGTTCGTGTAATCTAAAATTATTTACTCGTCGAGTATTTAAAAGAAAAATCGATTCACCGACTTAATGTTGTTTTTACCTTGAGAAAATGTGCTAGTGACAACATTTTGAAAAAGTGTAAACAGCAACATTGTCTTTACATTATTAGTTTACGCGAAACGTTTAAGATGATTGGCTGATACAAAGGTTAAATGGGCACTGCTAATCTATCTAAATTATTGCAGTTGCAAATGACACAAGCGACAAGTTGATATAAAAATTGAAGAAAATTATGCATCTACTGGCTATTTTTTGTTATAACAATATTTTTATAATCTTATAATTATAATACAATGCCATTCGGTGGGTAAGAATTCCTTGGATTACGGCTTTAAGGAGTCTTTAAAGGAAGAACTTTTCGAGCTTCGCTTTACAGGGAAATGAAGAAATTTCGAATCCCCATAATTTTCCAGACGAATATATTTTACTCTCTAAAATGGCTTCAGCAAGTAGCTTTCGTCAATATCAACGTAATATTGGCATCACTTTATTACATTGAAAAGTATTGAATTTTCAAATGTGTCTGTCGAAATTGTTAAAAATATGCTGGTGACTCAACAAATGCCCAATTTATACATCCAACACTCTGTATACAAGGTTTTTCAACAAAAAATGTAACGATACGTCTTGTTTGGAAGAAATGGCACACTCTGTGTCTGTATAGCTAAAATCTCGAGCTTATAAACTATATACAGTGTTTACTAAAGTATTTAATAAAAAATGCCA
Source organism: Xestobium rufovillosum (assembly GCA_963966045.1). Classification (NCBI taxonomy): domain Eukaryota; kingdom Metazoa; phylum Arthropoda; class Insecta; order Coleoptera; family Ptinidae; genus Xestobium; species Xestobium rufovillosum. The sequence continues at coordinate 35,100,005 of OZ014493.1, forward strand.
ATTTACTTGCACACCCTATACTATCTATCAAGTAAAACTTACCCCTTGATTCTATTAAATTAAAATTTTGTAAACTTAGGTTCACGAAGAAATCATACTGACAAAATTTTGGAACTGACTCTAAATATAATAAAATAAACAAATCTGATATAGGAATTACCCTACTAGGTATTAATATGCACGGCGATTGCTTTGTAGATGTGTTCAGTAGTTTGCATGCTAAGAAATTTAAATTATGTTAAACCAGGATTTCCTTTTTTCGCTTAATTTTCCATAGTAACAGTTTGAAAGGTCTTTTAATAGAAATATTTTTCGAAACTAACTTAAATTTTTATAGTTCCCGTATTTTATCAAACAAACGTTTTCAAATTTTGAATGCAGCAGGGAAAGTCCTTTCATGGCAATTAAAATTTGTGTCCACCGCAATATTATACGTAATATAAACGCGTCAACATTAGTACCAAAGTACAAAATTGAACTTCATTAAAAATTAAAGCACATGGTACGAAACAATAAGAGTCATCTTTAACCTTCTTTTTAATGTATGGTTCATTATTATTCTGCTGGTTAGGTAAAAATCTTAAAATGATTATTTATTAGCCATATTACTTATGGGTTATTTCTTGTACATATCTATTTTACTTTGTTCTCCATCGTTGTTGTCCTTGTAATTACCTACTTACACGTGATAAGCGACGTACGCATATCGGGTTCCAAACCGTACACCTAATGGCTGAAGTATAAGTTTACTGTGGAAGAGTGGAAGAAACCTGGCTTAAATCCTTGACAGTTCTCCTATAAACAAAGCAGTAGAACAAAGACCTGCTTAAAAGCGCGTACGTAAGTACATGGAGACAAATTAGGATTGTTTCAAAGCCACCTTAGGTGGGGTAGCAGTTTAAAACGTCTCGTAGCACAAAAGATCTGGATTTAGCTCTATAATTCAATGCCTGGCGAGGTATTTGCCCGAGGAGTAGTTGTTCGAACGGTCCAGTACCACTAATTAATACCAGATAATTACTCAAAGTAGTTGTCACTTGCTGATATCTGTCCAGAGCGCGGCAGCATATAGCAAGTTAAATTGCATGGTTTGAGTGTGTAGGGGAGAGCACCGTACTGATGAGTCCCAGAAGGACGAAACCAGTTGGTCTGCGGTTTTCCATACACATTCAAATCATGCAATATTTGAACAAAGCAGTAGATTTTTTTTCCTAAAAGTGGTTAACAGTTCAAAGCAATTCTTTAAGACGACTCGGTCTAAAGCAAGGGCAAAATTTGGGGTAATAATAATCGGCTAGAGCCTAAATTAAACAATTCTTACATGGTAATATGTACCCTGTTATCAGACTATTATTATTACATCTCTTTTCTTTTCTGCACTTTTATAAAATTAACGCATTTGCTTAAATCGTACTCCTATTTAATCATTTTGTGAGATGGGGATTAACAGTTTTCTGTTAACAGCACCCTGACCCTCGCCCTGACCACTTTATGTACCTACTCAAAACAGTCGAAATCAAAGATAGTGTAACTGTAACTAGCTATGGACTGTCCCATCTCTAAATATTCAAGTAGTTCTTTGACTCTGAATCAAAAATGAATTGCTCATGTTGCAATTTTGAGCAAGAACTCTAAATTATTATCCAATTCTTTTAATTCGTTTCAATATTTTTATAACAACACTCAGTAGAAATCGACGTTTCGGCCCCGTTGAAGGTTTAGTGTAAAGATAAATAAAAATCTTTACGATTTTTACAAAGTTTATTATGTTTATACTCGTAGTGTACATATTTTACTGAATTGTATTATGTTATTAAATTATAAAAAAAAGCATTAACAAAAATGGAGCGGATTGTTAAAAATACACTCTATTGCAAAGTCTAAGAAGAACATAAAATATGTAGATGTTCAATCACATTGGCATATTCATGTAATTTAATACTAAGACTGTGAAGAATTTCAGAGAAAAACAGGTTAACAATTTTGTTTTAGATATATCTAGGTGCACAGTACATTATATGTATGAAATTACTTGAGTAGGTATACAGTAACAAGATAATTACAATAATTTTTGCAATAACATCATTAATGGATAAAGATTTCATTTTAAATCATAATACCACAGCTTTCTATAGTCGTTATTTATAAACAAACAAAAACCATAAACTAAAGCTCGAAATCCATTGTATAATATACATGTGAACCAAAAAGTGATCCAAAATCATTGGAGTCATCATTTGCGTTTTATTTAAAAGGTGTTTTCATCCTGTGTGCAAGGAAGATTTAGTCCAAATGGGGGTATAAATGATATTTCGGCTTTTGTTAAAATAGGAATAGTTACCAGATTTCCCAAAAGTAGAATAATGAAGAAAAGGAACGAAGAAAGTTACTTTCACCATCACTTTCGAGTTATGACTATCTGCATCTTTTATCCCATGTAGCTTGTGGGGATTATTAATCATTTAACCTGCAAGTTTTTCCTTGGGTTTTTGTTAGATGGTATATAGATACCGATGGATATACTACCAGTCAGTCGCAACTGCGTTTATCGTGTATAACTAACGGAAACTAAAATAAGTTTCAAAACTTGTTTTCAAAACTTGTTTATACAGGTTTGATTAATTTCTGTACTACAAAGTCATTCGCTAAATAAATAAATAGTATTATTAGTGTTATAAATTATATCTAATAACTTCTTGTAATAAAAACATTTTCAATACCTACTCCTAATGCTGCAGGTAATCAGTAGGTATTCTTTTCATTGCTGAAATGGCTTTTGCAGACTTATTACAATCGTTTAATTCGTTAATTTAATATTAAGTCCTGTTATAACATGGGTAGGTACATTATTTATGCGAATTAAGTACCTGTCGTTGTTTTATTAACCCTTTCGGGACGGCAGCGATATCAACAATCGTTGCTGGCTAGACGGGCGCGGACAGCGCGCAGACTCCGGTCGATTGCGGTCCATGCGCGTCAAATTATTCCGCTCAAAAAATGTTAAATTTTGTTTTGTTTTCATTTCAATTGCTTGATCACGAGCAATTTTCTGAGATCTAAGCACGAGATGCACACACAAACGCATAACAAAGTATACTGCACGATTTAACACTGATTTTACACGATTTCTGGGAAGAAATGGAGGGAGATTAAATTAGCCAATAAGCTCCAATTATGGACGTTATTGGTTATCATAATGTTGCCCCACTATCAAACCGCGGTAGTTTTCCGCTCTAAACCTGCTCTCCAAGCGTTCAACTTTAGTTGTTTCGAGTCTGGCGGGCAAAAATTTTTTTTGCAACTCCGGTCGTTTCCCGTCCCGAAAGGGTTAATTGTCTCGGTGCAATTATTAGCAATTTTACTTTTTTATGAAATTTGCAGTTTATGGGAAATCGATAATCGCATTTTAGTGCGACTGTGCACGGTCTATGAGAGTATAAAGGCATGTTTGACAAATTTAATTCAAAAAAATTACGACTGATGCAGACCAGCCTCGAGACCAGCATAATTATAAAACATTCATTGCGTGTTAGAACACAGAAAAATTAACAGAAATTTATTGTAGAATCAGCAAGAGAAATCTTTCTCCCTTCTCGCAATTTATTTTTTTAATATTATTTGGGTTGTGTGAGTTTATAATTTCACTTTTCTTACAAAAGTGATGAAATATACATGTGTATTTATCACACCTAGCTGGTGCTTAAAAAGTAAGAAAAACTGAGCATGTCCATACCTGTAATTATCCTTAATTTGTGACTTCTTGTAGTAAATTCATAACTACCTACCCATTATACTTATAATTCTGAGAAGTTTCATATTCATTAGAATGAGAACCTAAAAGAGTGGCATGCATTAATTTAATATTAAGCAAAGTTTTGGGAAAGCCTGCAAGGATTGAAAAACAGGCTGTTAACATCGTTAATCAGAAATAATGGCCGGCACCAAACGAATTTTCACCCCCATTAAGTCCAGCTTACAAGTTGTTGTTTGGCAGAAGAATAGAAGCATTTGATTCACAGCTTCAGGTAGGTATAACTACTGTCTGTAAACTTATAACTTTTAACTTTTTGAAGAAATTTAGTTGTTGGAAAGTGAGGAGGCTTATTAATTATAATATCAATAATTTCTAATTTTTAAATTTTAATGGGACACCCTGAATTTTACTCTAAAAATTTCTAGGGCTATGCGAGAGTCTTGTCACTTCTGATATTTAGGGATCACTTGACAACTCTGTTAAATAATCGACGGAATTTCTGGAGCTTTGACGAATTTCCAGAGAAGAAAGAAGAGATAAGAGGAGTTTTGAAAATGTTAGAAAATTTATGGTCATCCAAGCTTGTATTGGGCACATTACAGTCGGTTTACTTATTTTAATCCTAATAGTGACGTCCGATTACAGTATAATTAATCGATCAATTGAACTTACCTGAAGTTCGATCGTAATTATATGAAGGTCCAGTCCGAAAATATTACAAAAAGTTCACAGTGTAGTACATGCTCCCTGTACTCCCGAGCACAAGGTTTAAAGGAAAATTTGAAGCCGTCATGGTCCCCCCCTCTGCCCTGGTTGCGTACGCCTAGGTCTGTCGTTGTCATTTGTTTAAAGAGAGAGATGTTTTAACGGCCCTCGGATGAGGGAGGGTGGGTTGTAATATTTTCGGACTGGACCTTCATATAATTACGATCGAACTTCAGGTAAGTTCAATTGATCGATTAATTATATTTCAGGTCCAGTCCTCAATATTACAAAAAGTTCACAGTGTAGATGTTTAAAGACTGTATGCCGTAAAACATCCTCAGGGGTTAATAAAGTAGGTAAACCTGAGATAAATCGAGTAAGACCGATACAAAATACAGAGAAAAAGTTTTATTTATAAGAAAAAATATAACGGCAAAAGCTTATTTCCTAGAATGATTATCATAGTTAAAGATAGTTTCGAGGAAACTACCCTGCTCCGACAACGGTCTATTATAAAATTTGGCGAAGGTTGCCGACCCTGCGCTCCACCCTGCTGACTTTCTAATGATGTCCAGGGAAAGTCCCTTCCTTAGAGCAGCAGATGTAGAGGCATGCCTCGTTGAGTGTGCTTTGAAAATAGCAGAGTCCACACCTGCCGCTTCCAGAGTACCCTTAATCCAACGACTTAACGTCTGTTTTGATGCTGGACCGAAAGGTTTTCTGAATGTAACGAACAATTTGTCACATCCCGGTTGTCGCAGAGCTTTAGTTGCAAGTAAATAACTCTTTAAGGTTGAGGCTATACACAAATGGGGATTTTCCGAGAAATAAGGAAAATCCAAACAGGGCTGAGCAGAACCAGGCCTTGATGATTTAATTAAGTCCGGAATAAAGATAGTTACGCCCGAATTGGAATAATTTATATTCGAGCAGTTTATAAGAAATATGCTCTGCACTCTATGACCGGAGGCTAAAGCCAAAAGAGTTACCAGCTTGCAAGATAATAGCTTTAAATTAGCGTCATCAGAGCTTTGTAAAAAATTGAGAACTTTCTGGGGGTCCCATGTGCAATCATATCTCGGCTTCGGGGGCCTGAGGCGAAAGATCCCTTTTAAGAAACGTTTAAGATGCAAATCTTCGCCAAGGTTCTTTGCTGAAATTAAAGAGAGCGCCGCCCGATGGGAATTAAACGAACCGAAATTATTGTTTGTTGTGTCAACTAAATTTTGAAGAAATGAGATTATGTCGGATATTTCGCTGTTGAACGGAGAGATATTTGACGTTATGCAATAATCCCACCATAATTTGAAGGTTACGCTATATTGCTTGATTGTGGCATCACTCAAGGACCTTTCCATGGTAGCAATGGCATTTTCGGGGATTCCCCTTCTTCGGAACGCCTCCCTGATAACCTGGTTGCCACCAGGATAAGATCCCTCGACAGAGGATGAATGGCTTTGCTGTAAGGACAGAAAAGAACATTAACTGCAGGTCCAAAGAACATGGGTCTGCCTACCACCAATTTTAAGAGCAGCGGGAACCAGGGTTGCGATTGCCAAAGGGGAACTACTATGATGCCTGAAGCTTTATCATTAATGATTTTTTGTAGCACGCGAAGAATCAGAGAAAATGGGGGAAGGCGTAAAAGTTCCAGTTGCCCCAATAGACGGTAAAGGCATCCACTGCCTCCGACTCTGGGTCCGATCGCCAGGAAATGTATCTCGCGCATTTATGGGTATCAACTGACGCGAAGAGGTCAATTTCTGGCGCACCGAGCAGCTTTGCAATAGAATCAAATATAGAAATATTCAAAGCCCACTCCGTCTCCGTAGGTAAGGCACGAGAGGCTTGGTCCGCCTGCCAATTCTCTTGGGATTGGATATATGATGCGAATATCCAAATATTTTTGGTTTCGCACCATTGCCAGATTTTTCTAGCTAAGACATTTAAATTGGGAAATTTTACGCTCCCCATTCTATTGACGTAAGCTAGCGCCGTAGTGTTGTCTGTTCGGATTAAAATGTTGCAGTTACTTAAGTTACTGGCGAAGCACCTCAGACCATAGTAAATAGCCTGAAGCTCCAAGAAATTTATATGTTTGTCGGCGTTAGATGTAGTCCACCAACCATGTGCTCTTTTCCCTTGACAATAAGCCCCCCAACCAGGGAGGCTGGCGTCGGTGCAAATTTCTAGGTAAAAATTGTCATTTCGTAAATCATTGGAGGACAGGGGAATTTTGTCCCGCCACCACATTAAGTCCGGAAATACATCTTGCGAAATCGGCATAAATGAGTAGAAGTTTCCTTGGTTTGCCTTTAGAGCTAAATATTTAGCTCTTTCTAAAAGCTTGGTGTATAACCAGCCATACTTGATCGCCGGACAGGTGGAAGTCAGCAGACCAAGGAACTGAGCGAATTTTAAAATTTTGCAGGTCTTACGGGCCAACAAATATCTTATCCATTTCAGGATTTTCTGACGTTTTTCGGGTGGTAGCTCAATAGTCATTTTTACAGAGTCGAAGATAAAGCCCAGAAATTTGAACCTAGTGCCAGGGGAAAGAACACTTTTCTCCTTATTTATAAGGAACCCGAGAGATTGTAGCACCCGGATGACCAGATTTACGTTCCGGGAACATTCCGCTCTAGACAATCCCAAAATGAGGAAGTCGTCTAGGTAATTCACGCAAGTTATGCCCATGGAACGTAACAGTTTAGCAACGGGTTTCATAAGTTTTGTGAATGCGTGCGGGGCTGACGCTAAGCCGAAAGGCAGGCAAGTAAATAAATTCATACAACGAGTTGTCGAAAAGGAACCTCAAATATTTGCGGTGATCGGCGCGAATTGGAATCAGGTAGTATGCGTCTTTAAGATCGATAGTGGCCGCGTAACAACCACTTAGAATTAATCTGCTTGCCGTTCTCGCGTCCTCCATTTTGAAATGAGGGGCAATGACATAAGCATTTAAATGTTTCAGATTTAAAATGAGGCGGAATTTACCATTTGTTTTTTTGGCTAGAAAAATTCTCGAAACGAACTGGTCTGGTAGAGCGCTGCACTGCTCTATGGCCCCGATCTTCAAAAGATTGGCAATCTCTAAACTAAGTTGCTGTTTCTCCTGACTAACAAGATTTTTAGTGACAATGGAATAAAACTGGGCCGGTACCCTGGTAAAAGGTAAGGAATACCCCCGCAACCAACCCAGTACAACTGAGTTGGAGGTAAATTGAGTCCATTGCTCGAAAAATAATCTTAAACGGCCCGCAAACAAGGAGTTACTTACCACAACTATTCTCTCCTCCTCCTGTTGTTGTATCTGCTCCCTGTGTTGTCCCTCTGATTCTCCCAACGATAAATTCTTGGGGTTTGCCCCTTGGCTAGTCTCGTCTCCCCCAAACGACGAGCCGGGCGCTGCAAGTTTAAAGACCTACTTGGCCCCGGCGTGTTATGAGTAGACGAAGCGCGCACGTGAGCGCCGCCTCCCCTTGGCTTCCTAGGGAACGAGGAAAACTTAGCTGAAGTTGGTAACTTCAACTCTTTTCAGACAGATTCGATGTTTTTGAATGATTTTAATTTTTCGGATAAGTCTGTTCCAAACAGATATTCCGACGAAATACATTTATCTGCGAGTTCTTTCATGTTTTTTAAATGTGGTACGATTAAATTTTTTCGTGTTGTAGACACGCGATGGAAAAGGTTAGTAAGGATTCGACCAGAATCCATGAAGCTTACAAGTAAGTCGCTCTTAATCTCCTCCGGAATTTTGTCCACATTATTTAGGAAACTGGTAATGCCTTTACCTAACGCGCAAACGCCTCTCCCAAGTTGGTTTTGAACCTCAACGTGAGATGAGTCCGTAACGAGGCTGGATCTTAATAAAGCGGCCGACACCTCCGGGTTCAGTTTTGGGGGAGCCAAATTAGTTAAATTCGATGGAATGTCGTATTTGTTTAGGAGATCTACACAATCATCCTTTTTTAGACCGTTTAATAGGGTGGCGTTCCATCTAGAAACGATTAGATCATGCAGCGACAAACTGCTGCTATGCTCCTTTTCTGGATCATCACCCAAAATTCCAATAATGTCATCCGGTAAGGAAACGTCATTATGAACGACAAGTTCATTTGGGTCGTCATTATTGTTAGAAACGCTGTGTGCGTCCGGAGCAGAGGCCGATACAGCGCTACACACACTGGTATTCTCTGCAGTATTCCGCGGCGGGACGGCCACTACACGTGGCAATGCCGCCCGGTCAACTCGCCTCCCAGGCGAAAGTCGAGACCCGCGACTGCTGACGCCCTCATCGGAGAAATCTGAACTGTCACCCGAAACTACATGTTTCGGCGGAGACACAGAACCAGGACGCCTACGCCGGCTAACATGGCGAGGAGAACAAGGGCGACTAGGACTCCGCCGAGATCGAGAATTAGCACGACAAGCCTCCAATTCTCGTTCTACACGACTCAAACGTTTAAGCAACTTTCTCGGCGAAACGGAATCCCGAGAATCCGGCGTCGCTGGAAGAATCATGACGTTTCCTCTTGCTCCGCTTAGACTTACCCATGCTGTAAGAAAGAGCTGAGGGCAAAAAAGAAGCTAAAAACAAAGCCGATCGAAGCAAGCATCGGTTTGAAATCTTAGGATTAGCAGGAAGAAATAACGGGGACTAATCTGGAAGTACTTACGGTTTAGTCACTTCGAGGCACTGACAAAACCGCGAAAAAAAGGAAACGAACAAAGCGAACCTAGCACTCGGAGCACAAGAAACACAATGCCAACGACAGATCTAGGCGATAGGCGTACGCAACCAGGGTAGAGGGGGGGACCATGACTGGGCTTCAAATTTTCCTTTAAGAGTCCGGCAAAGCAGATCAAAAGTTACACCTGCGGGGCATCGGGTCGGTGAGGAATCCGTTAGAAATCGGAGCAAACTATCAGCTGTGTTGCAACACCGTCGCGCTAAACACATTTATGGACACAGGAACAACGCACATTCAAAGCCCGCGCGTTCGGTACCTAGTAAATGAGACAACGGCGCTCTGAGTTTAAGTCTCTACGAGGCGGCAGCACATACCAAGCCATATTTTGCGTTTGCAGCGCTCTCGCTCTACCATGATTACACCTTCATCCTAGTAAATTTAGCAACACGAAAGCCTGATTATGGTAGAAGAAGGTATACTTTATGTCGCCAGTTTTCGAAAACTGTAAATCTCTTGGCGCTATGCACGTGTGAAGTTGGTCAATTTCATGAGTGAACTGACACTTTCTAAGATAAAATTTTTAAATTTTCTTTCAATGGAAACATAAAATAAAGTTTCGTTTATAAACTGTCAAAAATTCAACACTTCAATTTTCACCGTTTAGAAATGAGCATAGCACTACGAAGTCAGTTTTCGGGTTCATTTTAAAGGGGTTTGCCGGACTCTTAAACCTTGTGCTCGGGAGTACAGGGAGCATGTACTACACTGTGAACTTTTTGTAATATTGAGGACTGGACCTGAAATATAATAATGTTTGTGAGTTGGATACCAGCAGGACTTCCCAATCACATAATGCATTACATTCAGTCATTTGTGTGCTACATTATTTTATTTGTAGCACTTGCTTTTGACTATATTTTTGCCGAACTCTGTATAGAAGTAACAAATCAAGTTATCCTGCTTAAACACGCCATAGTGTCTTTACATTCACAATCATCAATGATTGACGACAAATACAGAAAATACTATTTTATGAAACTAAAGGAATATATCACCTACCATTGCTTTTTACTAAGGTAAAAACGTTTACTTAATGAAGATTTTGTACCCTCAAGTAAATTCTGCCGGCATAGACTCGTTCTGTAATTCAATGCCCGGCGGGGTATTTTCCCGGGTGTAGTTGTTTGAGCAAGGGTATTAGACGGCATAGCTTTGTCTTTCACTCATGTTCATAACACGATGAAATTGTTGAAAATAATAGTTATATACGAAACGAGTGCGAGAAGACATTTTTCGCGCATGAGCGCAATGTTTGAAGCACGAGCGACGAAGGAGCGAGTGCTTTAATTGCACGAATGCGCCGAAGACGTCTTCGAGCATCGAGGTTCTTACAATATTTTTTGAAACGAACATTATAATTTTTTAATTATTATCTAATAAGTTTCCAATTTAAAATTTCAAAAAATCAAGTGGTTACATTGACAGATTTCCATTTGACAATTGTAGAAAATGACATTTGGTTTAATTTATTGAATTGAGTTGTCAAAGTGTCAATCGAATTAATAGCGATTTATCTTTATTCTTTCACTGTTTTCAACATCCAAATTGGAAAAATGGCGTTTTGTTAACCAATCTTTATTACTATCAAGTCAAATTATTTCTAGAAAGCTTGAAAGGGCCAGTGCTTTTTGCTGGATTTCGCGCACTAGTGCGCGAACACTATGTTTGAGTTTGTCTGTCGGGTTCGCGGAATGTCATTTTGAGAGCGGCGAGTTCAGAAAGTAATATTAAAATAATTAGGGGAATTAGTAAGTTACAGTGGGCAACTATACTGGTGATTTCATCCCTATTTAAGTTTCATAGTTTGTTACTTAAGTAGACATATTTTTTGGTATTTTTAGGCATGCATCTACATTATCGGAATTCTCTAAGCTGTTCCTTATAATTCAGTACTGCATTTCAATAATTCGTCTATGTATTGAATTACTTATTATGTGGCAAAAGTAAGTAATTATAAATAGTGATAATTTTGCAATAAATTCAATCTTATTGCAGCCACGAGGATATCAACTTAGTCATAAAATGTATATTATTGTATATCGCGTTCTTACATAAAATGTTTGTATTTTGCTTTTTGGCAGGATCTTTAGAAACAGAGGTAACGGAACAGACATAAGTAGCTACTCAAATTTGAAACATTAAATGCAAGATTATTTGACGTTTTTAAAAGTGCGTGCGGCTCAATACACAATATGAAAAATTCTCTAAAAAATGCACGTCATGGCGCCCGCCTAATGGTGATTGGCTATTAAGTTTAGGTAGAAGTTCGTCGTATTTTCAGAGTTCTCTATGAAACATATTGAATCATAAATTCTCTAATATCTTGCAGTTTTTGAATTTTGGTCACGCAATTTATGAATCAGGATGGCATCATATGTATCCATTAGAAGAGGATAAGTTCTTAATTATTTTTTCTATAATGAGGTCGCAAAAGAAAGTTACGTTGAAGGCGGGTAACATGATCGCTTTTAACTTTGAACTGTTTTCATTTGTAAGTAAAGGAACTGCAAATAGACGAATATATGAAAATTGATTTTATTTTTTGGCAGATTATGAAGACTTCGTTCTCGTTTTTTAATTTGATGCGGGCCATGGACTAAATAAGAAATTTACACTTGGTACAAGTGTATTTATTAATGCTTCTTTGATGTGAAGGAGACTATTTTTAAGTTGTTACATCTATTCTGTAGCTTTATTATATGTAGTAGTAGTAATTTTGTAGTAAAAAATTTGTAATGTGCATTTTTCATATAATTTAATTCCCATGAATATCTATAATAACTTTATAAATTGAAATATTCCCTATTATAATAGAATTATTCTTTATAAGTATGTATATATGGTGCGATACACTGGAAAATAAATCACTTCATGCAGATGACTATACTTCTTAGTTTAAACTTACACAAACTGATTTCGTTTTATGCCTTCACGAGACACGGAATAAATAAATAAGTAGGATGAACTGCAGCTTTATAATTTGTTTTTCAAATCAACGGCTGCTACAATCTCGGAATAAAAAAGCTTATCGACGACTTGAAATTTTGTATGCCATAATAGATCACATCTTTTTTGGAACACCAAAGAAAAGTATCAAATTACATGCAACTTCATCAGGCTCATTAAATACGGCCGAACGTACATGCTTATCTAGTATGGCTTTGCGCGCGTTGGATACGGCCAATAAATTAAATGCCAATAATTTGAAACTCTTAAAGTCAGCAAACAATAAATCTTCTTGGAAAATATAGCAATATATAAAAGTAAAGCAGTGGTTTTAATAGTAATTATGGTGCAATTCCAAATTTGACCTTACATATAGGTTTTATTAAAGAAAAGCAATAAATAGGTATGCAGGTACTTGCTTGTCCACCCTTGAGTTCTAAGAAACCAAATTTTATTTAGTTTATAAGAGTTCTAAAAAAACCCATTACAGGGTTATAAAGAGCGAAATAATTAGTTTTAACTTCTCAAAAGAAATCACTCTTGCTTTTTCTTAAACTCTCATCACACATGTTTCTTTTTATTCAACTATTTCAGGCAATATGTTGTTAATTTTTTATATATTTTTCGGCTTAGAAAACTCTCAATGTTGACACACTGCAGCAAAGTATTTATTTAATACGGCGTAATAGTACTACGAGGAATACTACCATTCAAGAATTACAAAATTTTCAGATAAAATTGAAGAGATAAATTTTTTTTCATGCCTGCTGTGGAAATTAGCCAAATTTTGTAGGCTTAACGAAGGAGATATTTCTCGTATTTCACATAACAGATGCATTATTTAAATATTTAAACATTCATGAAAATGTTATTTGAATTTGAGAATATTTTAATAAAAGGGTTCCAAACCGAAAAAATGCATGAAAATAAAGGCTATTTATTTAAAGGGGCCGCACTTACAGTTTTGGTCAGTGTGAAAATACAAATTGTATGTTCAATAACAGATTGGGCGGTAAAATACGAGCAGTAAAAAGCGAAAACGAGGAGTAACATATCTTCGCAAATGAGTAGCTCAATAAATATTTGAATGCGTGAAAATCCAATTGGGCAGTAAAATGAATAAAGGGGCAGTAACGTGTGTGCAGCCATTAAATAAAAATGGGTCCGTTAGAAATCGTGGTACAGGTAGTTCTATAAATACTTACGCAGTACAAAAAATGATCGGCCTGTTAAATAATACATATAATGTTTATTTAAGTAAGGCAGCGAAATAAAATATAACAATTCACAACAATGTAGATACTAAGAAAAAAATTAAATTTATTGCACCATTAAAATTATTCAATGCTAACGACTGAGACTTACAACGCTCCGCTCGCTTCCCTTCGTTCCGCTTGACCTTAACCTGACAAATTTTTGGACAAAAGAGTTCTGGCTGCAAACGATTACGTTAACAACCCTCAAGATCTTTTTAGAGTATTCGAAAGAGAATGGAGAGCAATACCTCAAGATGATCTTGATCACCTAATATTGAGCTTGCCAAATCGTATCAGTGCATTACTAAATGCTCGTGGTGACATACTATATACTAATGACCTCTTTAAACTGCATTGGATGTTCTTTTTCATATTCAAGAGCTGTTAGTTGTGTTAGGTTTGCAGAGCGACAAATAGGCGTTTCTTTAATTTCTTTTTAAGAGAGTGAATAATAATTTGTTTCTACGCTGATACGTTTTAAATGTAGTTATAACTAATTGAATATATATAATAAATGCATTAAAAATTAGTTATGCTACAATATCTATTTCACTGAATATCCCTGTACGATTTTGAGCAGTGTATTTGAAGAGAATAATATAAACTCTAACGACTGACGCTTGTTAATCCAAGAGTCTGTCAGGTTAAAGTCAAGCGGAGCGTTGTAAGTCTCAGTCGTTAGCATCCAAATGATGCATTATTCGATGCAACATTACAAAAATGCTTTGTGGTGCAATAGAAGACGCAAAGGGATGAAACAAAATTATTATTTTTTTACATTTTTGTGGGAACACGGCGAGGGCTGCATTGAATAAGTTTAATGGTGCAATGCTAGTGCAATAGGTCCAAAAAAAATTAATACCGTTTGCGTGAATTTTTAACTGCCTGATGAAACTGTCTGGATGTTAAAACAACCGCCCAAATAATTACTTCTCGAAAATAAATAGCATACATTCTGTAACAGTTGAATAAAAATAAAATGTGGTATGGAAGTTTGAGAACAAGCAGAATTTTTTTTAGAGAAGACAAAAATGATACTTTTTGTCCTCTTTTTAACACAACCTGGGGAAATACTGGTAAAATATTTGTGAATCGTATTAAAGCAAAGTATCTCTATGCTTCTAAGGATGTTGACGCTGTCAGCGAAACACTTGTCGAGTTTAATTACTGTGTGGGACAAACTTTACAAATTCGCCGTGAATTTACGCCAAAATTCCCGTTCCATCTACTGCACTGAGTGTACAAATTATAAGGTCAATTTCTTTAGAAAATTCTGACTCGCCGATTTTCTTTGTTAAAAATACATCATATGCCCTCAATTAAGAAAATAGCACTCACGGCAGGATTTTCTATAATGCAGGTATAAAGAAATACCCTATTTTGATATTGCAGCAATATCTCACAAAGTGAACAGTTTATTCCAGTAACTGACAAAAATGGAATAGAAAATCTTATAATACACTCTAGGATTATAGTGAGCTTTTTACTATTAAGAAGGATAAATTCCAGGCATTGGTATTAATTGTAAGAAAAATTCAACTTATTTACAACCGTTCGGGTTTGCTAAAATGCCACAATGACCGTTCCGATTTGGGGAAATCAAATTTGCCAAATTGTTGAGCAATTTTATAAGTAGGCAACACTGATGGTGAAGCAAAACGGCTTTGGGCGTATTTTTGTGCAAATATGTAAGCCTGCGGTTGGCAGCCACTTATTATATCAAATAGTGGTAGTTAAGTCCCTACACAAAATATGCCACAGTGAAATATTAATCTATAATACAGTCGATCAGACACTATCATTAACTTGAGAATTACAATACTTGGAAAAGTTTAAGTAATCGGGCATTATAATATGAATTAAAGTTTTAATTATATAAGTGAGCAGAATCTAATTCAGACATTAATCTCATGTTATTAGAATGAAAACTTATGTTATGTTAGAGCATTTTATTTAATTGTTGATAGGGATGCTAATTATGTAGGTATGGAATAGAATATCTTCTGCTTAAACTGTTCTGAGTTACGCCCGATGGTCATATTGAATTTTTTAAATGGCGACATGAATCGTTGACTTATTTCTGATTATGCTTAAACGGTCAATCTGAAGGTTTCTGGCATTGCTCATTTTGGGAGCCGGAATTAGTTTTCGAGATGGCTCGGTTACTGTCACGGCGGGGAGGTATAAATGTTGATAGTAAAAAAATATCTGAGACATGTTGACTCTCAGAGAGAGAGAGGAGATTTTGGCTATGAGAATTGATGATTGATATTTTTAAGATTGATGATGATGAGATAAGGGCATTGAGATAAGACTGATGAGAGTGGGTTTCCTGAGGCAAAATTGTCAATGCTAACTTTATATATCAAAACAATGAATGATACCTATACATGAGCCACTTCGCGATTGCCCCGTTTAACCCATCTCTTTTTCAATACTCATTTTAAAATATACTATGTTCTTAGGAATTTTCTTCTTATTCGGGCATGCACATTCGTTGCCAGATAAATTAGGATTCATAATATTTTTTTACCTACATATTCCGCACAATGAAGACCATGACGATGCTGAGACTCTAAGCACCAAGTATTCCAATGTACGAGTATTAACGGTCGTTCAGGCGCGACCAAAAAATTATTGATTTTGAAACACTCATGCATTACTACCGTAACTTTTGGATGATATATGGTCATTTCCGGAACAAGCCCGCTACAAAAGTCGACTTTGTAGACTGCTTGTGAAATGTGTATTGAGCAAAATTATTTTCAATTTAATAACAAATAATAGTATTGTCAAATTTCAAACTCCTTAGCAATTTCTTTTCATTCTTCTTTTATTTGAGGAACCTGAAAGTCAAGTTGTAATTCATTATGTTCTAAATTTACTTATTAATAATAGACAACAAATTAGGTACCTATTTTGTAAAAATATATTGATATTTTGTTTATTTCAGACATTAGGTATCTAAAACACCGCAGAAAAATTTAGATGGATGCCTCGAGAAATTCTGTTGCCACATGCAGTAAAGCCTTGGAGAGTTTTAATTACAACCCAGATGAATATGATGTCATGGGAATTAATTATGCAGCAAAAATTGAAAAAAAAATGAAACATCACCAAATTATTGTTTCAAAAAGTGATTACTAAAGGCCTATGCCATTCTAATATCTTCAATTAATGCAGATTTTATTTGGCGTTTAACACTTATTTCGACTCTTAATATCGTTGAGTCGTCAGAGCCAGGTACATTTCGAAACTTATGCAAACCTAGCTGGTTGTTAACGAGTACTAATAGGTGCGATTTTAGTTTGTCAAAGAACATTAGACACTAATCAAACATACATCTGAATGCATTATTTATTATATGTTAAAGTTGCATCCTCATTAAAACTTAGTTTCTTAATACTATCTTAATATAAGTAGAGGTAGTCGTGCTAAAGCAAGTTTGTTTTGTGCAGTAAGATCACAAACAGTGCCCTATAACTACAAGTACTCAAGGTACCTAATATTATTGATGTGATCTATCTTTTTTGCTGTCTCCTCCGAACTTTTCAGAGTTGTTAAATATGTGTAAGTAAAAAGAAACATTTTTTTGATAATTAATACCCGGTAATTATAGTTTCTCACTTATATAAAACAGTTGCTATAATAAACATAAATTGGAGTAACAATTATGATTTGTTTTCATAAATATACGTCCTTTACATCTGTTCTCCAAAATGATGTTATGAACCGCAAAGTACGTACTACAAAAAATATTGTGTAATAGAACGGGTTGTATCTATCTATCTTCACTCCAGTAATGGTTAAATCTCTCATAAGTGGACAGTGTAAATAGATCTGCTGTGGATCTCAATTGGTCTTTATTCAATCGTTCTCTTGCTGGATGATCTGCCATGATTGTCCAGAAGATACGATCCAGTGAGGGGTACATTTTTATCTTACTAAAACATTTATCATCCCTTTATGTGTTTGATATATTCCGAGCGGCAAGTGGATTCCGACGCTATGAAAGGAACACTGGCTTCCGCCTTCAACAAAAGGTGCATTTTCTCGTTCCCTTCACTTTCTTTACGGTCTTTCAACGTTCTGGATTGCCTCTATAGTTTCCACAGCTTTCAGTCCTGATCGGCTGCATGTGACAATGCGGACCCCCCCTTTTTAAAGATCCTCTTAAAATCCAGAGATTGCAATAATTTTAATTTAGAATACGGTCGCTAGACTGCTCAGATTTATACTTATTTAATTCCCACAGTGCTATCTACCATGAATAGCAAGTGATTCCATGTTGTTCTATAAACTTTTACCCACTGAACTCTACTTCTTCTGTTCGTTTAATTACTCGATAACGCTTGCGGAAGATTAGAATTGAACTGGTTTCATCTAGTGATGTTCAAATCAAGATCAAGACCATGGTAGTCTTGTTCTTGGTCTTGGTCTCGCACACTCAGTCTTGGTCTTGATCTTGCATTTACATCGCTGGTCCTTGGTCTTGTACATTCCAGTCTTGGTCTTAATTTTGGCGTTGCATGCAAAAATCTCGCAGTTTTGCTTTTTGCACCCTACTGCGAGTGATGCTCATTTAAATGGAATTAGTAGCTTCGGTAAGTAACAGAAGTAAGTGGTTTTAGCTAGTTTCACAGTGTTCCGTGTGGTAAGTAAAAACAATGTAAAACTACTGATGCTGTTAATACTGCTTTTTCAAATTTGACGCACTAAAGCCCCACTGCAGGTCACATACATATTTGCCTAGAACACTTTAATTTGCAACTTTATCAAAAATTTCGTAAATTGGTATTTAAGGTTATCAAAAATTAAATCAAATATGTTGCAGAATAATTAGGTAAGTAATCAAATATAAGTACTTACTTATACTGAATGATTGTTAGACATTTACCTACTCTTTTCTTGCCAAAAGGTAAGGCATAAGAAGTGAACCTTCTGGTTTTGTTTACTCTGTATTTAGAGAACAGCTTGCGGCCGGCGATCCAAAAGATTTTGAATTAAAGGAATACGCAGCATTTGGCAAAAGCCCTGGGGCTCCAATCGACATTAATCTTGTGGGGCTTTTGAGTAACGGGCAGCTGTTCTTGCAAACGTATGTGTGGTCTTGGTTTTGCACTTTCTACAAGACCAAGACTAAGACTGCAAGACCAAGACCAATAAACGCTCTTGGATGACTGTTTGTTAAATCAAATTTCTGGCAGGCAACAAAATTGAGTTTGCAAAATAAGAATTTATCCATACAAAATAAAAATCTCGAGTTTAATTCGGCAAGATAATTGGAATATGAGACTATGCATATGGGAGACTCTATTTTTAAACATTTTAGAAGCAAAAATACGAAATTTGTAACGTCGTCATGGTAGCAAAAGGTAAATAAGAGAATTAATGGTATGTAATTAGATGAAAGCTTTTTATTTTGACGGACAAATTTCTGTTTTGAACGAATTTTTTTCCCAAGCAATTTGACGAGAAAAACTGCCAGCCTCTAAAAATCTCGATTCTAATTCGGCAAAGTGACATTATGAATTATATTCTCAACAAAAGAAAACTAAATCGTTGATACATTGACCGTAAAGTTAATTATTAGGAAGTGTTGTGTTAGTATTCTTAATGATAGCTCGAGGGGTAAAATACCTAGGTATTTATTTTTTAAGATATTGTGACATGTTTCGCCCATTTTTGCCTCGCTGGCGGTTTGCCCATGTATTAAAGTGATATGTTGTAACGTTCAATAAAAAGGCGAAAAAAGGATATTTAAAGCGTGCGCATTCAATCATATCATCTGATAATTAAAAGTTTTTCTTCCCCTCTCCCACTAAAAGAAAGCGCACTGCAGAGAGTGCTTCATTATGTGTAGGTATTTGTTAATTAATTATTGCGCTCCGTAATGGTAACCATATCAATAAAAAGAAACGGCGCAGTCAAACAAATTTTGAGTTTACAAGAAAATTATTTTGCGAACAATATAATTGATAAATATGACTACGGTAGGTTCATAATTTTGTTAGTTTACAAAATTTCAAATTTTTTCTACATTTTAGATTGCTGATCCTTTTACATATTCGTTGACGCTACTTTCTTTCTTTGGAATATACCAAAAACATTTTAAATGCAGGCGACTTATTTTCTTTATTATATGGTTTACCTTAACAAGTTTAATACTTATTTTTAGCTGTATAGGCTTGAAGGATATAAATTCTATAGACAGTGTATTGGGCAGAAAATTTGAAGGGCTCACTTGGAACTTACAAGTAAGCAATATTGTGTCTTCTTCATTATTATTGTTTAAAAATTGTTTTAGGTGTACGTAAGGGTGGTGCCTTTGATACTTAATAGTGAAAAACTTACAACTCTACTTGAAAATCGGAAATATTTTTGGGATATCAGTGCTAACGTTGAAAAAAGGCTAGAAATGATACGTGTGTTTCATATATTACGTCGACTTACTATTATACATATATCACATGGTCATTTGGTGACTTTCATCTTGTCAGTAAAACCTTTTATTAAATCAGATTACAGCAATCCATTGTTTTCTACATGGGTACCAGACGGACCAGACTCGATTCACCCTTTAATGCACGGTTTTCAATCACTAATGGCTTTTCTATATATTAATGTCATATTTGCATACGATTTTCTCGTTGCTGCTTTCTGTATCGAGTCGTGCTTACAAGCAAGGCTGCTAAGTCACGAAATCTTGTCTTTACACCGGGAAGAAATGGCAGTCCAAGAACAGGACGTAAGCGAATATTACAAGAAGCTAAAAGAATATGCCAAATATCACGACTTTTTGTTAAGGTACTTATCTATAAAGCGTTAAATTTAAAGTTGCCGTTCTACTGATTTCCGTAATATATATTTATTTATTTATATAACAATCATATTCCGATTACAGTGATATAATAGCATCCATGGAACTAATAGAGACAATTTTTTAAATATTTGCTTATAATTTGGCAAAATTAATTTTCAGTTATTTTTCTTGTCACAGGAGTAAAGATGATGGTTGAATGAGAATGTTATAATCCAAATATATTTTTTCAAATGAGTTTACAATTCAACAAACAGAAAAATGCAATAGTAGGCAGTCAATGTGCCCTGTTTATTTGTGTTGCATACAAAGAAATTTTGTTAGGAGAAAAACCTTGAAATACGAAATCTGCTTTAGAGAGTGTGCCCAACTTTTCATCTTCAGGATTTTTCTTATTTTAGAGATACATAAACATTAGTGGTACCATTGAAACTTTTCTTCTTAAATGTGTTTGGAAAAAATTTGCAAAGATCTATTGAAGTAGTTATAAGTATAATTTAAAATACTTTTTCCAGTAAAGTATCCATACCAGGTCAATGTTTCTAAGCAAAAATAAGTTATTTATTACACTTCTCGAGGTGTGATTGAAGCCCGAGGCGCAGAGCGCCGAGGGATTCAACACGTCGAGTTCCGTAGTTCGCATAAGAATCTGAATATCTTATGTACCTGTGTGCGTGAATCTAATATAGTTATGTAGTTATGAGTTGTGACCGTATTTAAAATTCATAACATGAAATTATTCTCAAGCTCTAGGCTGGTATCAAAGAACCTCCAGCTTCCTTCTCTCGTTCAAAATGTGAAATTAAATTCCGAACTAACTCCCAACTTTTTCTGGACAAGGCTTTCAGAATTTTGGAATGGAAGATCAAAAATTTGAAAATGAACACCGTGAAACATAACTATTTACTATTGAGAAAGTACTGATTTTTGCAATTTTTGACGTTTCAAAATGCAAATAATTTCCGTCTTTTGTGAAAATTTATGGCACCTAAAATGTATCAGATTCGTCCCGATTTGCATTGGAAAGTGATGTCAAAAGAAAGGGAAACGAAACTTATTCCCAGAAAAATATCAAAAATTTCGTGCACACTCGCACTTCCGTGCCAAGACTTGCAAACTGCAAGCTTTCGTGTTCGGGTGTGGCGGACTCGTGGGGAAATGTGAGTTGTCAACGTCAAGCCAATAACTAAATTTCTTAATGGTTCTTTTTGTACCATCTTACGACAGACTTTCCGATAATTAAAAGGTTTTGACTTAGCAATCTGCAAAATAGGGAAAACAGTGTAAAAGTGACAGTTTGGGCAGACTATCGCGAATATAAATTTCTATCGAACGTCTGAGCTCACGCGAGAGTTAAATTTTGTTGACAAGTAACAAAATTGAAAATTTTAAATAACCCCCGACAACGCCTGAACAGATCTTCATAAATTATAGCTAAGACCATCTCGATGACGTTAGCTTTCAAACAAAAAAAACGCATCAAAATCGGTCCATTCGTTTAGGAGCTACGATGCCACAGACAGACACACAGATACACAAATACACAGACAGACACGTCAAACTTATAACACCCCTCTTTTTGGGTAGGGGGTTAAAAATAACAAAGCGTGCGGCACACTCGGAGTCGAATTCCGATGTCGAATTTGTTGAAAATGCTCCTTAATAGTTCTTTGGCGTATTACCTGCGATAAAATTTTTAGCAGGTACTTTTTCCGCTGTCATACATCAATATGTATATTCAGAAATGGCAAGTTTGGATTGGTTTAAAATTCGATGAGTGGAATAGTCATTACAAAATGGAATGCACTGTCAATGAATATGCTGATATGCATCTAATGTATGGTCTGACGGAAATTAATGCCTTGGAGGCCAGTTCATAGAATTTTTCAAGAACAATTGTTATGTCATGTCCTAAAAGTGCATGCACTAGGTCCTAATGATTGGCTGCCAAGAACGGAATACGCCAATTGGTTTTTAAATAGACAACGGGATGCTTCCAATTTTCTATAATCGATTTTGTTTACGGATGAGGCAGAGTAAACTCTCATAATTTGCATACTTGGGCAGGGGAAAACCAAAATACTGTTCATCAGGAGCGTTTCCAAAATAATATTTGGGAGGGACTTTTTGGTAGGTAATTACCTGATTAGTCCTTTCGTTCTGTCCGCGAGACTGACTGGAGCCCTTTACCTCCAATTTCTACAAAATGAATCAGGATTTTTGGAACACCACCGCACTTTACGTGGCCTGTACGGGAGCACCTCAATTGCACTTTTTCAGACAACTGGATTGGTCGGGGCGGACCTAACGCTTGGCAGCCTCGAAGCCTTGATATGACGTCCCTATATTTCTATCTAAAGTCTTTAGAATATTCGGAAATAATTAATACTAGGGAATAGTTGCCAGAAAGAATTTTATAGTACTGCAATGAAATTAAATTTTTTGTAAAAATACGATTTTTAAAATTCAAATTTTTGGGGTGAATATCTCCTCACGAATGAATATTTTACTAGGGTGATTTTTTTGGTAAATCGCTCTATTTTTGTTTGTGGATTATGCTCCTAAGAGATTGCCCACCTTCACTTGAACACTGTGTATAGAGTTGGGACCATTACAGTATACTTGGACAACTTTTTTATTCAACCATTTTTGCTCTTTAATTTAAATATAATTTTTCGAAGTTTTAATTGTACGACCTGTGTAAATCAGTCCTCTCATTATACAGGGTCAGTCATAAAGATGTTACCACTTATATGGGATTTGAACGTTTTTATTTTTTCTCAAAATATAATATCCATAGATACCTATAGTCCAAATAAAGCTAATATTCCAACTGTGCTCCTTAGTTGCCAATGCAGGTGTTTAGCTTGTGCACCATAGAGTAGTCTATAACTTGTCGACACATAACTGTATGTATAGAGCGGATAACGGTTATTATGCATCTTTTAAGATCATCAATGTCGGAAGGTCTCGTGGCATACACGCGTTCTTTGACCATTGTCCACGACCAAAACTCGCACGGAGTCAGGTCAGGTGACCTTGCTGACCAAGGCCTAATCTAACGTCTTCCAAATGGCCAAGTGTGTCGTCCAAGCATCTTCGAACTGAAAGTATTCATTCTGTAAGACGTACATGTAGAGGCACATCCTTATTCGGACTAAATCTGATAATAATAACAATATATTTGAGAAAAAATAACAACATTCAAATCCCATATAAGTGGTAACATCATTTTGACTAACCCTGTAAAATTTTAATTTACAAAATGGCGTAGCCCTGCGGCGCCTCCACCAAAATAAGTAGAAGCTTCCAGATAACTGTGTACTATAATAATCTATTTCGTTTATTGTTTTATTTTTTCACTGCTTACATGCAAGAATAATTCAAATAGATATTTTGTAAGCACTCTGCAGAAGGTGTATTTATTTAGGTATTTATTTTTAGGCACGCATCGGTGCTATCTGAATTTTCCAATTCAATGTTGATTTCCCAGTATTGTATTGCAATCGTATCAGCATGTGTAGAGATGTTCATAGCTTATCAAACGTAAATACTGAAATTTTCTGTGAAAGTGCTTTTCGAATTTCATAATAATATTATATTGCAGCAAGGAGTACAATGTAAGTTCCATAGTAGGTGCCTCTTACAGTATAGGTCTCGTAATGCAAATTGGCATATATTGCGTCTTATCTGGCGCAATGACAGAAGAGGTGGGTACCTCTTTGGGTTCAGTTGAATAAAATTAAAAGAAATTTTGCAGTTTTTCCAAATTGGAAATGCGGTCTATGGATCGGGATGGGAAGAAATGCATTCGAAAAAGGCTAAATATTTTATTCAAATTTTGCTGATGCGAGCCAGCAAACCAGTTTATTTAAAGGGGGGAAATATAATAATTTTCAGTAACAACTTGATTGGATTTGTAAGTTCCTCATGCATGAATTTGAAACTTGAAGCAAATGTTATATTTTTCGATTTTAGATAGTGAAAACGTCTGTATCATTTTTCGCTTTATTAAGAACTCTTGGTACATAATGTATATTAAACGAATCTACAAAATTTCTTGATGTGACTTTCCCACATGTTAGTTGAAGAATAGGAAATACTAATACTGCACGATTTAAATAAATGTACCATGTTCACAATTAATTGTTCTGTGTTGTAAAGGTTGATAAAATAAAAACGAAGAAGTTGACGATTAGACGACGATATGCACAAACCATATTTTAAATATTTATTTATCGTGCCGGAAATGTGTCATAGATAGTGTGAAGTAGCAACAGAAAAAATAGTTACTTTCCAAGTAAAATTTCAATTCTAAGAAATAATCTACCAATACTTAACAATGTTACAGGAGTAATACAGCAGGAAATTAAAAGATACGGTTACTGGTAAGTAAAATAGCATTATGTTCCAAAAGTTTAGAGAAAATAATAGCGGCAGTACAAGAATACTGAAAATTGGCTGAAAAAATGTTTACTTTTACGAAAGTCAATCTGAGTATCTTTCAAATAGTACAAGTTTTGCGGTTGTATCAGAATTTTTAAAATCTATCGTCCTTTGGGTAATACCAACCGGGGACTATACGGAATCGAAAGTGAAGCCTCTCAAGATTTAGACAACCCACAATACTTACGTATCTCCTTATCTTTTTAAGGCGGTCTATTCTCATACAAACAGCCCTCGAAACAGCCGTTTGACATGATTAAGCGAATAACAGGCGAGTTGATATTTTTAAATTTTAATACTTAACTTGCTTTTTCGGACTCTTCATTCAAGGAATCAATAATATATATATATATATATATATATAGACGTATAGATGGTCATTAATGAGCCCAATGAATATACCAACAGGTCGTTGTGGAGCCATAAAATACGTTGTTGAGCCCGCATATTGGCTCAACAACGTACCCCAGTGTATCTCATCACTGATTGGTTGCCAAAGGCCTTGGGGGTGTGTCAACAAATTTTCAAGTTGGGCTCATGATTGTCCGATTGTATAACCAATATACGTGGAGTAGTTCTTTGAAAGTGTATGTAGGGGGCGCTTTCCGCATATTTTATATACAGTATATAAAAATCTGTGAACAGACCTTTATTGAGCCCCATATTTGGCAACAGCGCGTGGCTTCTCAACGACTTGAATATTTAGAATTAGTATACAAGATGGGCACTAAAAAGTTTGCTACAAGTATTATGACCATTTTCTATTTCGCTTCATAAGGGTGTATGTAAATCGTAAAATAAGGGATGTGTTTGATAATATAGGAACACAACAGCCTCAGGGATTAATGTACAGGGTCAAACTATTAACATGCTTAGATTTGCGGATGATATAGCAGTGTTAGCATCTAGCAAAGAAGAATAAATTAGGAGCGGCTTTGAATGAAATGGAAGCAGTTTTGACACAGGGCTACGTCATCAAAATCAATAAAAAGAAAACTAAAATTTTGGTATGTAGAGGGAGTGAAAATAGAACTAAAATTGAAATACAAATAGGAAATGAGAAAATAGAGGAGGTCGCTCATTTCTGCTATTTAGGAAGTAAAATAACTCGAGATGGTAGGAGCACTAAAGATATAAAGCAAAGAATAGCGCAGGGTCGAGTTACGTTTAACAAAAAGAAACAACTGTTATTTTCGGGAATGGTTAATGTGGAAACTCGGAAGAGACTCTTAAAGTCGTATGTATGGAGTACGGAATTATACGGGTGCGAAACTGGGACAATAGGAGAAGCGGATCGAAAAAGAGTAGAAGCGTTTGGAATGTGGTGCTACAGACGCATGATGAAGATACTGTGGATAGATAGGGTTAGCAATAGGGAAGTATTAGAAAGAGTTTTGGAAAAGCGAAAGGTATGGAAGACAATAAAGAATAGGAGATAGGATGGTAGGATGGTAGGACACCTTCTAAGACACGAAGGAATAGTTCGCGACGTACTAGTCAGAGATAAGAATAAAAGGAGGTAGGGGTGGGCCTAGATTAGATTTCTGCTCTCAAATAGTTAGGGATGTAGGATGTTCTACTTTTAGGGAAATGCGTAGGTTAGCCCAGGATAGAAAAGGATGGAGGTACGCGTCCAACCAGTCTTCGGACTGAAAACATTATGATGAATAAAAATAAAAAAGTCGTGTAAAATGAAAAATATTAGAAATCAACATTTTTGAAGCAGGAATGCCGAGCATAAAATGCAAGCGGTTACTATAATAAAGTAGTGACGTTAATTAGAACCGAAAAGAGTCTGTATTTCGAGCAAAATGTAGATAATTGTAGAAGTGATTCTAGAAGAATGTGGAAAACTTTGAAAGAGATTATTGGCAAAAAGAAAAATGACAATTATAACGAATTAGAAATGGATGGCCGCAGAATAACTAACACATATGAAATAGCCAATGCATTTAATAAATATTTTAAAGAAAGTATAGAAGATTTGGTTTCTTCATTAGGTAACCTTGTGCAATATAGTTCGAGTACAAAAAATGTAGATGATAGACTATTTCTAGATTTTAAACTAATTGAAAAGACTGAACTAATAAAGATGATATATTCTATAAGTTGTAAAAATAGTCCCGATGAGTTAGATGGAACATATTTGAAAGAATATTATAATGAAATATCAGACATGCTAATTAATATAATTAATCTATCATTAGAAGTTGGGACAGTGCCAAAATTGTTAAAAGTGTCCACTATTGTACCAATAAGAAAAGTAAAAAACACAAAAACAGTTGAGGAATTTAGGCCGGTAAATATGTTACCCACCGTGGAAAAAGTAATAGAAAAAATAGTATATATTCAACTACTTGATTTTGTCAATAAACAAGATATATTATCACGTTTCCAGTCAGGATTTAGACATAAGTACAGTTGTGAGACAGCATTCCAATATGTACTAAACGAATGGAAAATGGCAATAGATAAAGATGCCACAGTAATAGTTATATTCCTCGATCTTAAGAGAGCATTTGAGACGGTAGATAGGGAAATCTTGATGCAAAAATTACAACAGATGGGGGTAGGAGGAACTGTTGAGCATTGGTTTCGGGATTATCTGACAGATAGAAAACAGAGGGTAAAATGCGGTAACACAGTGTCAGAGGAATTAAATATCAATATCGGGGTGCCACAGGGAAGTATTCTGGGACCTCTTCTATTTTGTATTTATGTAAACCAATTAGCAAATATTTTTAAAGTATGTAAGATACACCTATTTGCCGATGACGCAGTAATTTATTTGGAAGGGACAGACATAAATTATCAAATAGATTATTTAAATAATAAGTTAGAGAAGGTGAGCAACTGGATGAAGGCACATAAATTAAAATTGAACTTAAAGAAATGCAAGGTAATGATCTTATCATCCAACAATAAACATTCTGAATATACGCAGCAGAACCATAAAATAGAAATAGAAGGGGAAGAAATAGAGGTGGTGGAAGAATACAAGTACTTGGGTGTGGTGGTTGACAGATGTCTATCATTCAAAAAACATATAGATTATACCTGTAATAAGATATCCAAAAAAGTGGGGGTGTTAAAAAGATGTAGTAAGTTCTTAACGAAAGAATCTAGAAAATTGGTGTATAACACAATTATACTGCCACATTTTATGTTTGCTTCTACAATTTTGTACTTAGCAACAAAAACAGATGTGCAGAGACTGCAGAAATTACAAAATAAGGGCATGCGTGCGATATTAGGATGTGACAAATACAGCAGAGTTAGTGATATGTTAAAAGAACTGAAATGGTTAAACATAGAGTCTCTGCTAAAAAGAAATGTTTTAATTTTTATACATAAGATACAATTAGGATTAATGCCTGATTATTTATCTGATATTATGAAACCATTTTCGGATGTTCATGAATATAACACTAGGGGAAAAGGAAATTTCATCTTAGATCATAAAAATAAAAAGAAATCGCAGGTGTCAATATTCTTTAGAGGGGCAATAGAATACAACAAACTAGGTGATAGTGTTAAGGCAATTAAAGATGTACATAGGTTTAGGATGGAATTGGATAAATTGTTGTTGTGATCAATAGTTAAGCGTAATTGTTAATAGTACAAATTAATTATTTAGTAAGTATTGCGTGTTGAATGTTATATAAGTCATAAGAGGAGACTGCAATTAGGGTAGAAAGATATACTAGTATAAGTTTCATATTTAGGTAATGTCGGATACTTTTAGTGTAAGGTTAGGTAAAGATCATGTTGTATTATTGTAATTTCTTCTATTTTTGTTTATGTATAGCTGAAGCTAAATAAACGTTATTATTATTATTATTATTATTATTGATGTTTTTACATTTTTATGTACAATCTGTGTAATGCAAGGTTTAGCGCCTTGAAAAGCACACGTAAATACTTTCTGGTCCTAAAATTTTTTTGTTCACGTAGTTTATATTATCTTCTGTTACTATTTGGTAGTAATTCCTGTTGAATTAATAAAATACTTTGCGTAGGTACTATCAATGGAAAAGGTTTATTATAATATTGACCGGTTTCAAGATATAATTAATTAATTAAAAAAATAATCATTATTGTTTCCAAAATTATTGTTTTCATTTTGTCGTCTTTTGACAGCAATAATTTTTAAATTTGACAGCTAAATTTGACTTTAATTTTTTTGAATACTATAATATGAAAATTATTGGATTGCTCATAAAATGTACCACGGTCGCTTCTACGGCACTCGACGTATTGTATCCCTCAGTGCTCTAATCACACCTCGAGCTTAAAAAGCTTCTTTACGACCTTGATACATAATTATTATTTACGATACAAGTATCGTAATCGCTTATATTACGATAAGAGTATCGTACAACGTTTTATCTGCTTACTATCAGCATGACCACGACTATGGTATTAGCTTAAGAAATCATTAGTAAACCAGAAATAGTAATGAAACGCAAAAAAGTAGTAGGCCGGATATATCTATTTATTTCGACGAGTGCTCTTTTGGCATCTCTGCGAGAATTTTTCGTGCGAAGTTTTTCCTCGGATATCGAGCCATCAGTAATGTGGTTATTATTATTATTATATTATTAAATGTCTTCCTTTAACATCTCCCGGAGTTGAGTTAATATGTCAAATTGTATAAATTTTGTAATTAATGTTTATAATAAATAAGTTTAATTTGATTTGATTTTAGTGTTGGTTGCTGAGTAATTCACTTTACAATATGCGTGTTCTAAATATGCCAATTTGGTATCTTTGTGGCATAAGTGTGCTAAATTATGTCATTATAACATTCAAATGAATGTCGCAAAAATTGATATTAAGTTTTGATAGGAGATAAATAACAATTATGATAAATTATGATAAATAATGACAAAATTCGAATAAATATGTTGTGTTCAAAATAATTATAGAAAATTGCAGGCCACTAGTTTCGTCCTTATGGAACTCGTTAGTGCAGTGCTACTGTATTCATTCTATACACAACCAACTTACTTATATGGTGACCTGCATCGATCAGATATGAGCAAGCACAAATTACTTTATTAATTGTTTGGAAGTAATGAGTGGTACTGGCCCGTTCGAACAACATACGTAGAGACAGGTTATGAATTTCAATAGAGCTTTTGACACAATCAACCATAGCTTGCTAATCAGTATTCTTAGCCATTACGGGTTCGATGGACTATCTTTAAAGTTGATGGGTGATTACTTGTCTGGGAGATCAGAGAGTCAGAATTGATAATGCGCTGTCTGCTCCTCGTTATACGCCTTCTGGCGTCCCACGGGGTTCTTTGCTGGGTCCTCCCTTGTACACGTTATATACAGCCAAACTTTCCACTGCTATAAATAATTGCACTGCTCACTTTTATGCTGATGATACCCAGCTCTAGAATTCCTTTCATAAAGAAGATGTCAATAACTCAATTAATATAATTAACTCGGACATAAAGTCCTTGCTTTCACTCGCATTGAAGCACAGTCTTATTTTAAATGCAAGCAAGTCTTCATTGATCTTCTTTGAACGGGAAGAGGCTCGGACTTCTATAAAGGATGTGTTTGCTGTTGACGTGAGTATTATGGAAATATTACCTTCTGATTGTGTGCGTAATCTTGGACTGTATATGGATCAGCCAGCATATATCAAAATGCGTTAGGTCCGAATATTGTAATCTAAGAATAGTTTATATGAAAGGGGGCAGTAGCTCTTTCAGTAATCATAGTGGCAGAGATAGTGAGGGTCGGTATGGCACTGTGATACACACTACTGCGATGTGGAAGGCAACAGGAAACCACCACATTATTATATCCCTAGTACAGCGTACTTTTAATTTATGATGAAGGCACCTTCTGGAATAAAGTATTCTCGAGGTAAAATAGTCCCACATTCGGATCTCCGGGCGGGGATTGCGTCGGAGGGAATCATCAGCAATGATAAGTGTAACATCTCACTAGTCAGAATGTTAGAAGCATGAAACAAGTAGGAAAGTTAGAAAATTTGAAAATTGAGACTACTGCTCTCAAATAGTTAGGGATGTAGGATGTTCTACTTTTAGGGAAATGCGTAGGTTAGCTCAGGATAGAAAAGTATGGAGGTACGCGTCCAACCAGTCTTCGGACTGAGAACCTTATGATGATGATTATACAAATAAAGCGTTATTAATACCAACGTCAGAGTGATTCAATTGTTGGGTCAGTGTTTAATTATTGTGATGCTGTATACGTGCCTTGCTTAAAATGCATGGATCAGTTGTTACGAATACAAATGCCCGGTTTTGCAAAGAATCTAACAACGGATTAAGTCTGACACCGGCTTCGTTGCTATGATACCGGCTTTCTGATTGGTTGTATCATAGCAACGAAGCCGGTGTCAGACTTAATCCGGTGTTGGATTCTTTGAAAAACCGGGCCAACGAGTGCAAAATGCATGTGTGCGCGTTATTTTCGGATTGCGAAAGTGTCTGTACGACTCGCAGAAGTTAAACTCACTAAAGTGGTTGATCATGACAAGCAGGCGCCTTCGTCACACGATCTGTGCGTTTCATAAGGTTGTTGTGCAAAAGACTGCCTCGTTAACTATATAACAAAATTAAATTTATTTCTGATGTCCATAATATCCACGTTAGAAGAAAAAACCTTATTGTCCCACCGATTCATAAAACGGCTGCTTTTGACAGGTCACTTTCCTACTGCATTTGCAAGTACAATTCACTACTTAGAGCGTTCAAGAATGTAATATGTGTACCTCCCTTTAAGTATCACATTTTTCTTAACCTATTGGACAATCAACGGAACCCTTTGACTCTGTGAATCACATAATGTGTGGCGATAATAATATGTACCGTTCGACTTCTTGCCCTTCTCGTCCTTCTTTCGGTGCTGTTTGTTTTGCATTTTAAATGTATGTTTATCCTCTTAAACGGTTAAGTTGAAAAGCAGCTGAGCACTCTTTGGGGGCTCGTGCTGAACTTCGCCGTCGTGAGTTGAACATTATACTTGCTGTATTTGTTATTATCATTATAGAAGGCAATACATTTATCGTTATTATTATTATTAAAAATATTGACTTCAAAAATATTTATTTTGCGAAGAACTAATTTGAAGTTGCTAAAAGTATTTTTTTTTTCCACGCACCACTTTTAAGAATGAAATTCGCTGAAAAATTTGTTAAAAAATACTTGTAGAGGAACCAATGGAAAACATCAAATAGAAAATTTTCTGATCTTTATCGAAAGTTCAAAACAGTACAAAACTTCGCATTTCTGTCATTGTACAATTTATTATTTCACTGACAACCTTCTGCAGATATTCAACAAACATAACTTACTTACAACTAAAGCACTTGCCATGCTGATGAATGAATGGACCGTGGATCCGTGGATGCGCCGATCACCCATTCGTAGTGTCTTCGCATGCGCACATTAATATTGGCAACGTTGCCGGGATCCATAGAGTACGTTAAATGTATATTAATATACAACACGGCTCCATAGTGTAGCGTTTATATATCTGGGACTAATAAAGACCTATTATATCTAAAATTTTTATTTATGAGATATAGCTACCCCTCAATAAATGCCTTGGTTTATGTTAAAGGGAGAAAGAGAGTGCGATAAAATATACTCGTCTATCTTGCATACAAAGGCCGGGATCATCAGCGACCCGAAGATATATCGGGATCAACAACATACCGTTTAGCAATATATATATATATATAAAACTCATATCACGTAAATGTATTTTCAAGTCCATTATTTATTTAGCATGTTATTTTACACGTTGATTTTCAACTTACGAGCATACCACTGTATCATGGAAGAAAATATAAAAGTCGCAGCCGTTAAATTTCAGAGGAACAACAAAAAATTCAGCAGTGCTAAATAACAACTAAGGTTTTGGTTAGGTAGTATTTTAAATACTCACGAAAAAATATTAAACGCTCGGTAAATTTCAGTTTAGTTTTGTATTCTGTACGAAACCTAAAAATATTGGCTAAGTTAGGACAGACCGAGGGTCAAGCATAAAAAAAATACAAAAACAAGGCAAATAGCAAAATATTGAGCTTAGAATTGTTTACTATTTATTTAGTATTTTCAAACTATATGTCAATTGTTATAGGTACCTATTATTTTAAAATAAGAATCATCATCATCATCATCATAAATTTCTTAGTCCGGAAACTGGTTGGACGCACCCCTCCAACCCCTCCTAAGGTGAGTTAACCTACGCATTTTCCTAAAAGCAGAACATCCTGAATCTCCAACTATTTGAGAGCAATAGAGTAATCTGGGTGTGTCTCTAGTATGCCGCAAACTATCCTTCGCGTCTCAGAAGTGCCCTTGTAACGTTGCAAAAGTAAACACATTGGATAATCAAAATTGATTAGTGTTTACTTTGGACGTTCTGATGTCACGCCGTGATGTGGAAGATAGGTACGTCATCTGAGTTCGTCAACACAGGTGGGAGAAGTACGCGCGCGCCATACGAGACAACAGTCAAGCGAGATGGATAGTAGTTGCGCCCTGCACTAATGCGACGTCATGTATTTTCATCCGGCACTACTTCTCCCGCTAGAAATCTGGAAGTGAACCGCTTATAACAGTGGAGGATCCCGAAAAGAAATTCAGTACCTGGTCGTCCGGCCCTCACTCAGGACCAGTACTCCCAGAATCGAAATGATGCTGGCCCCTCAGATGCGAAACAGAAGTACTTGATCGAGCTTGCCTAAGTTCGAAGTGTGATTAACTGATATGCAATAAATAAATTTGAGTAAGTGCCCGGTGTATGATAGCTGGTACTGAAGAAATATTAACTATCAAACACAACCTAGTTGCGAGTGGATTAGATCCAGCTTTGCGTAGCGAGGGAATAGATACAGTAGGAGCTAAGTGTGTCTGCTGGTGTGGGTTGGATCGATTCGGCAATCTCGTGGTGACATAAGTCAACAAATGAGACGACATACCGGCGGGGATCGATCAGACCTGGCCGAACCGGCGGCCTTTAGTACAATCCAGCTGTAATACCGTCTATTTCCCCGATACGTATAACCCGGGGTGATATTCCAGAGGAGATTGTATTCTGGGGCTATCACGTAAAAATTCAGTTTGATCATACAACGAGCCCGTGACGTGTCCAATCAGGATACACCGCGAAAACAGATTTAATTTTCATAAAGAAAACTCATTTAATTTAATGTAAATACCGATTTTGTTGTAAATATTCTTTTAGTCTTTTCATTTTATCTTGTATATAGCTACATTAATAGAATACCGATATAATTTTCTTATGTGTTGTTATTTTAACCGTCGTTTAGCAATAGTAAAAGAACCCAACCCTTTCTGCGACTGAAAGCTAAGGGTAGCAACGAATAAGTCTCATACCGACCAGTTACAACGAAAGAAGTTGTTCATAAGCGAACGACCAGATCCCCGTAGATATACACTGTGTCCCAATACGTAATATCGAGGGATACAGCTGTATATCTAAGGGCCCGAACCCAGAAACACCGAGAAGGATTAAGATACGTCATTCTACCAGTGACGTCCGAGAATAAAAACAAAGAGACAGTAACGTTGTACCCTACCATTCTATCTCTCCTATTCTTTATTTATTTATTCTTTATTTTTATGAGAACATAGTATAAATTTTTAAACTGGGTAAACGAGTAAGTGTAACAGAAGTACTAAATACAACAGAAACAGAAATAATTATACATTACAAAATAAAATAGTTTTCGTTTCTGGAGCAAAGTGGCGTTTTCACCTTGTATTCTCTCAGCATCCTTCTTTGCATAACTATTAAGTCAGCTATTTTTTAATCAGTGCACTTCATGTAAATCCTCAATCAAATTTGTTGCTTACCCATGAAACGATAAGTTATTACCTGGCTACTGAAGGCTTTTACAGTCCTGAGCAACGCATAACACCATGGTACACAAAAACTACCACCTGTGCTAAAACACCTGATAAGCTCTTCGCGTTAGAAAGGGATGGAGATCCGTAAGTAGTACGGGTTGCACACACAACAGATATGCCTCAAAAAGTTTTCACGGGGTAAACGGTAATGGGCCTATCCAGTAGGGATCCACATCATTGGGTAATGCAGGTGCAAAAACATGGCTCAAGCATGCAGCATCAAATAGGCTGTGGTAAAATCGATTATGATCAACAACAAAGGTCATTGGACGACTGTCCAATAAACTTTGCAAGAAAAATCAACGGATGAAAACATTTCAATAATCAGAATTTTTGCTGCGTCAAATTATCAAATAACCCTCCATTAAAATGGTTTTTCAATTACAATTTTAAAGGGTCACATTGCTGAAACGAAACATTTTCGGATCAATGTTCATATGAACTTTTATGTTCATAATTACGAATACCTACTATCATTTTCCAAAATAGTGCAGAACATTAGCAGTTGATAGACTAACAAGAGGGTCTTTTTCAAACAAAATTAGATGCTCTTCCATATTTCTGAATAAAAATCGACAATTGCCAATTGGTTAATATCTGTTTCACCAGAAATACTCCTATAGGTACCCTTCCATCTACGCCACTGAAAACATTGAACGATAGATTTCAATGTTGAATTATTTGTACTTAAGTACTTAGTCTTTTTTCGCAATATCGCTGTTATTAAAGAACCTTTTTAAGGTATAGGAATGTTTTTTTCTGGAGAGAAGGTCTTCCATCCAAATGCTAAAGTCCTGATACAAAAAACTGACTCACCCTACATACATAGGTATAAACCGAATTTCCTGTATTATTATGGAGTGGAACAGATGTAAAGAACGTTAAATTTTTCTATAGCACCATTTTAAATATTTTTTTTATTCAATTTTAAAAAGAAATTATTTTATATAATGTATAATATGTCCTTTACTTTACCACTACAAAATAAACAAATAGTATGTGCTCCTCCTGGAAATTATAAAATATAAAGATATTCAGAAACGAATTTATTGCACAACAGTATACATTTAGGAATAATAATAAATAATACAATAAAAATGAAAATGAAACAATGATAATAATATGTAGGATTTATGAATTAAAGATTTAACACCCAGTGCGAATATATTTTTTACAAATACCAGATTCTCGTATAAAAAATAACCATGGCCGACAATTTGACAAATAATTAAATATAGTGGCGTGATATTTGATCTGGTAATTGTAGGATATAAGAATTTCAGACTATTTTTTATTTATAAATACAACGAAACTGTAATCCATAATTAGCTATATATGTAAATTTGAAATATGTAAAAATTACTAATTTGGTCATTCGTTTCATAGACATTGCTTGAGAAGTAACTGCAAACGGAAGCAAACCGACTTGCAAAGATTCATTCTGTAATTACCTCTAATCAACATGCACAAGGCAAAAGCAGGTATAATTTCAGTTATTTATTTCTCAACTTTTAACTCCTAGGTACTTGCATATCTTCCATCTTATGAAGAATTTGGTCCCTTCACCTATTCTGTATTTGTATTTTCGGCAAGCGGTGTCTATCAACGACATTTTAAATGTTTAAACCATTTGTTTTTCGTCATGTGGTTCTTGCTGGGAATTATTCAGTTAATGATGTCATTCATAGGCCTTAAGGATGCTAAGGGAATAGACAGTCTCCTTGCAAGAAAAATTGAAGGACTATGTTTTACATTGCAGGTTGGTTTTCTGGTTTCCTAACTGGATGTTTGCACTGTAGCAATAAATTCAAGTTCTTGCAAATTCTAATAAATATTTGTTTCAACCTTTTACGTATACAGTGTGCTTATATGGTATTGAATCATCATC
Source organism: Xestobium rufovillosum (assembly GCA_963966045.1). Taxonomy (NCBI): domain Eukaryota; kingdom Metazoa; phylum Arthropoda; class Insecta; order Coleoptera; family Ptinidae; genus Xestobium; species Xestobium rufovillosum. The sequence continues at coordinate 35,136,506 of OZ014493.1, forward strand.
ATCATAAGGTTCTCAGTCCGAAGACTGGTTGGACGCGTACCTCCATTCTTTTCTATCCTGAGCTAACCTACGCATTTCCCTAAAAGTAGAACATCCTACATCCCTAACTATTTGAGAGCAATAGTCTAATCTAGGCCTACCCCTACCTCTTTTTATTCCTATCTCTGACTCTAGTATGTCGCGAACTATTCCTTCGTGTCTTAGAAGGTGTCCTACCATCCTATCTCTCCTACTCTTTATTGTTTTCCATACCTTTCGCCTTTCCCCAACTCTTTCTAATACTTCCCTATTGCTAACCTTATCTATCCACGGTATCTTCATCATGCGTCTGTAACACCACAGTTCAAACGCTTCTACTCTTTTTCTATCCGCTTCTCCTATTGTCCAAGTTTCGCACCCGTATAATGCCGTACTCCATACATACGACTTTAAGAGTCTCTTCCTAGTCTCTATATTAACCGTTCTCGAACATAACAGTTGTTTCTTTTTGTTAAACGCAACTCGTCCCTGCGCCATTCTTTGTTTTATATCTTTAGTGCTCCTACCGTCTTGGGTTATTTTACTTCCATGGTATTGAATGTCTTCAACAAAATTTATTACTACTATATATTTTTGCAAAAATCCGCATTTACCGATTTCTCCAAATTCATTATAATTTTTGCCCTTAAATGTATACTATAATTATATTTTAAAAAAGGCCTTCACAATAATTTGATTTTTGTTGTCAAATAATTTGTTATAATCTGAACAACTCTTATATCAATAAAGTCATAAAAATACTCTTTATTTTACAAAGTATACATAAATGAAAGAGAAAGTTCATGAGATCTGATCTGCAAATTCAACAAAATGTGCTGATGCAGTGCGAAAAGTTGTGGTAATAGTTCGTTTAAATATTTTCAATGCGTGATTATACAGCCAAGTTACGTGTCAAAATTATATGAGAAATTTCATATTACTGAATGCATGATCCTGCAAGAGTGCGAATTTAAACAACTGTATAACTATATAATAATATCGACGTTTCGTCCCCGTTCGGGGGCTTTGTCAAGATTTATTAAAAACGTGTGAAAAGATAAAATATTTGGCATTTTTTGAAGTGAAACTTCTTTAACGGCACCTCGGAAATTGCCGGAGAATTGAGAGTAAAATTTCAAGGTCGCGTCACGTTTTCGAGCATTTCGTTACATGAGAGAGACGAAAGATATCATGTTGAGAGAAGGAGAAAGAGAGTTATACATGCATGAGTAGCTGAGATACCACGCGTTGTATAATTAATACTTACCATCGTGTTTTGTGATTATTTACGTTTTTTAAGTTTGGGTCCTGTGAATATTCGATTATATCCGTGAACAGTTATTATGTAGGTATATTTAAAATACTAAAATTTTAATGATAATGACGTTTGTATGCTTATATTGGGTCAAAAAAAACAACTGAACGTTCCCGTGAAATGCTTTCTCTATCTCTCGCCATAAATCTCTCAGAAGTTTCACGTCTATCACGTATACGGTGCTATACGCCCAATTTTTTATATTATCAGTGAAGAAACTAACATGTTCCTCTATATAAGGGATATAATATACAGTGACAGGCAGAAAGTTGGTCACATACGGAAAACTTTTTTATGGTATATTTCTCAGAAAATTGTACTCTTGATAAAAGTTTCTACATGAAAAAAGAATACTTTTGGTAAAATTAAATTTCAGGTATGATGCACAGGGAATGTACAAAATATGAAATATCACTTTTGCGAAAACTAAATTGTCTGAAATCAACATTTCTGAAACTGGAAAATTAAAGGCCTTGAAAATACAAAGCAAAAAGTGTTGTAAAGTTTTTCGATATAATGTGTAGTTTTTGGCTAAATTGAAGCTGAAAATGAAAAAAATTGGAACAACCTATTTTTTGACCCTAAGGCTTTTTTTAATTTTATTTTTATGGCCTTTCATTTAACTGTTTTAAACATGTTGATTTCCAATAATTTTCATTTCGCAAAAGTGTTAATTTTGTATTTTTGCACTCCCCCGTACGTGATATCTGAAAGTTCGTATTTTTAATGGCATTCTTTTTCCTTGCACCAACTTTTATCAAGAATCCAATTTTCTGAGAAATTTACCACAAACAAGTTTTCCAAAAAGTTCGAAACGAAAATTCTCATGCCTTTGTAAGTTTTCTGGACCACCTCAATCATCGAGGATAATCTGATTATTATTGCCAGGTTCATTCCATTCCATAATTTTCCAGTACCACACGATTATTGATTTATGGTATGATTCTGTAAAAACTATTTTACATTATGTTATTTTAACATTAGGTATGTTACTAACATAGCTCTGTTAGCTCGGGCACAACATAATGTTATGAAATACGCATTCTGTAATTACGAATGTTAACTAGACGTTAACATCTTTCCAATTTGACAGGAAATGTAAAATTTCGATAAAATGGTGCAATGCACATGCGCAGTAAGCGTACGCATATGTTTTAGTGCACGCGAACTGAAACTGATGTGAATAGGGGAAATTGAGAAAATTTAAAAAATGGTTTTAATCAATAGTTTGAAATATAAAATAAATTGTGCCATCCTTACTTTCTGTATTTGATACAGTAACATTTCATTTCTAAAAAATATTTTTGTCTTTACTAACAATACGAAATTATTAAAAATATTATGATTACCGTCTTTCATCTTCTTCTATAAGTGGATAAATTTTTATAGGCATCTCATTTGTCATACTAACGTACTCACAAAACGTATAAATGGTAAAATTAATTAGAAACAATTAAAACAATTAGAACAAAATAACTTATAAAAATCAAAAATCGGCATTGACAGTTCAATGTTAACGGTTTACATTGACAGCGAGCGGCGCTGTTAGCTACATACAATGTTATTAACATAATGTTAGTAACAGCGTACCCAATGCGTTTACAGAATTGCAGTTTGCCAACATTCTGTTAAAACTTACATTAACAGAGCGTTAACATTATGTTAAGTCTAACATTTGCTTACAGAATCATACCATTAATTTGAAGGTGCTCTATACTTTATGGACACACTGTATATAAAAATATTCCCAGGAAATTTCTTATAAGATAAGCAAACACCGAGGTCATCCTAAGAGTTTTCGCAAGTTTAAATTATTTGCAGCTGTTTCTCAGAGTGATCAACATAATAATGCGTAAAAATCACATTTCGGCACTACTGGAAAATCGAAAATACTTTTGGAAACTGAACGAAATACTTGAAGTATCGGAAGAAAACAACAGAGCTTTGAGGCTGTTTGGCTATTTCCAGATTTGTAACGCTTTTCAAGATCATCTTGTAATTATTATTATGTCACTCGGTCCAGTCTTAACATCAGATTACACTGTCACAGTTTTTGCTACATGGATGCCAGAAGAACCAGCTTACGCCAAGCCCATCATACATTGGTTACAAGCATTCTTAAGTTTTGTTTACTCACATGTGATACTTGGGTTTGATTATTTCTTTATGGCTTCTTGCATGGAGGGTTTCTACCAAGCAAGGTTGCTAAGAAAAGTATTGCTATCGTTGCGTCCCGACAAAAGGGTGATAATGAACGAAGAGGACAAACTGAAATATTTTAAGAAATTAAAATTATGTACTTCATATCATGATTTTTTAGTCAGGTAAGTCTGCTTGTATCGTGTTAGCCTAGGCAGTACGCTGTGACATAAGAAAATGCCTCTTTCAAACTCTGATCTCGACAAAGTTGCTACCAGGCCGTAAAAGAGGTGGTTGTGATCTGTTTCTTGCTTCTTGCGCTCTCGGCGTACCTTACAATGGTAAGTCTGATTAAGTAAGTCATCCAATTACTACCTGACAAGTCTCATTTAGCACCGGGCCAAGCGTGTGTCAGTAAACACAGAGCAAGAGCAGTGGATTTAAGCCTGATTTGTTGCACGTTAGTGTCTGGAGTAGATTTTTGTACTAGGCTTGGTTTTAAAGATACCGTTCCTTGCCAAGGATAGGTGCTTTAGTTAACTTGAGATGATAATCAGTTATACTTGTTTCTAGAGCTAACTAAGAATATATGAATGTAATATATTAATGAGCCATAGCCATTGTTTATTTTTCTATGGAACTATTTCCAATTTGTTGCTTTTTAATACTCGAGTCGAATAAGTGTTGCTTAAGTTAATCCGTTTTTACCATGTCATCGACTTTGGAATATTGTTTTAGACACGTTTCTCTATTGTCCGACTTCACCAGTCCTGTTCTCTTTGGACAATATGGAATTACAGCAGTTGGAGTTTGCTTGGAACTTTACATAACGTGGAGCAAGTAAGACATATTTTTTGTTGCTTAGTTTCAATTTAACCTTTTTTATAATGTTTTTAATCGTTTGCAGCTTTAAATATTTAGGTGAAGCGATAAGAAGCATCATATTTGGTTCTTGTCTGCTAATCCAAATTTTAGTTCTTTTCTGCATTCCAGCTGACATGTTGACAGAAGAGGTTAGTGATTAAAGCAGAAAAAATAGTTCTTGCCTATTAATTTCGATTCAATGTCTACACAATTAACGACTCCTTTGAATTTTTTATAGTTTCTGGGCATAGGCGACGGTTTTTATGGGTGTGGATGGGAAGAGACACACTTTAAAGAAGTTGAATATCTAATTCAATTTTCAATAATGAGATCAAATAGGCCAGCCCATTTAAAAGCTGGTAATATGATGAGTTTTAATAAGCAGTTATTCACATTTGTAAGATTACACTAGTTTCTATAGAAGAACATTTACTATAAGTATAAAGCTGTATCTTTCAACAGATTATGAAGACGTCTGTATCGTTCTTTACTCTGTTAAAAACTTTGAACCAGAAATAAAAATGCTTTTTGCAAGACTGGAGAATATTGGAAAAACATATTTTAATGTTAGGATAATAATTGACGTAATGTAGGTAAATTTGAAGGCACAGCAAAATAGTGAGCACTACTACGTTTGGAAGACAAACTTACAGTGCGATGCGAAATGCAACCATCAAAACTAGAAGTATGGTATCTATAATAGTGAGCTTTATGTACCCAGGAGTAAGAATGATTTTATGACGCACTGTATCAGTATCTTGTAAATAAATGTTTCAATACCAAATGCTGATGATCACTTGCTCATCCTACGGCTGCTTTTATTTTCCACAATGTATTAAAATGTAATTATAATACAGTTCCGAAAATTTAGAGTTAGGCCACATATATAAATAGTATACTGCTCAAACAGTATATCCTACATGCGAAAACATGTACGCTGCTATTTCCTATAGACTTTGGTTGTAGCTGTCCGATAACGCAATAACACATGCCAATTTCCCAAATATTTTAGTAGCTGACATAGACTTGTTTGCATCTTACCTCAACACAAAGTGCAAAACATTTGTCTCACGGAAGATGGATCCGGAATCAAAATTTGTAGAGGTTTTCACTTTTTCCTGGTCATATATGAACTCCTACGCCTTCCCACCGTTCCCCTTATTAACAAGATGTTAATTGCGGACGGTGCTGAAGGCATCATAGTTTTTCCAAATGGAAGACTTAGGTTTGGCTTCCTTTGTTGGAGAGAATGAGATCGTTTGAAATAATCGTCTTATTCCCGTCTAAATCTCTTCTTATTTGGCCTTTCAGGCAACCCATCTGATGCAGAAGTCCCTTACCCTCGGGGTATCCTAATTATCAGGAAAGCTTATGCATCGAGAGGATTTTTTCTAATTTCGGTTAACACAATCATAGCCTCCCTATAAGCCCTAATACATTAAAACAATAAAACACCACCTTTGGTAAATGGTGGACTTACTGTAGGAAAATGAATACATATAAGGCAGATCAACACAAGATAATAAGTTTCCTTAAACTACAATTAATAATAATAATAATAATAATAGTTTTATTTGCACACAAATTTAATACAATTCGAAACAGACAAATACATACATTCAGAATATGATGTGCAAAAAGGTACAAAATTCAGACACCCGACTCTGGCTCATACAGTATGCTAAATTTCCATAGATCCGCACTAAATATGTCATTGGACACGACAGACAGAAAATACCTTAATTGAAAGATTCACGAAAGGTGTTTTTCGTCTGCGACCCTCCTTCCCTCGGTGTAACGAAACGTGGGATCCCCATCCAGTCCTACAATATCTAATAAATTTATCACCTCTTCAGTCATTATCCTTGCAGCAAGTTACTTCTAATCAGTGCTTCTGCTGGCACTAGCATCCGCACAAAGGGTACAGACTATATCAAACACAAAAGTATCCAATATTTCCTCCTATGATGACAGAATTGAAACCATCATAACATATATGTTAAAATCTTCGGAGTCAAATAAAAGTCAACCAAAAATTGTACTCCCGTTTCTGTGATGCATCTGTCTTGAATTTCTACATCCATCTTACTGAAAACATTAGAGGGTTAAATGATTGTCTCCTATTAACATGTAATAAACCTCATCACCCAGCCACGACTCAGACCATGAGTAGGTGGATAAAGTCTGGTCTGAAACTAAGTGGAATTATTGATACTTCCATTTTTAAAAGCCATAGTACTCGGCACGCTGTCGCTTCGGCAGCATTTCGCAGACTCTACATTATTTAAGTAATTCCCAAATCGTTATGTATAATAAACTTGCAGTTATATTGTTATGTACATTGTATCGTATATACCTATGTATCTTTTTATATTTCAGGTTGAGTAAAGTTTCTTCAACTTTACTCTCCGTTTACAAAAATCAACTTTTCCGTAGATCGCTGTCATCTCTTTAAACATCTCGAGGAACGTGGCTATCGAAGTATAATTAGAGATTAAACGACTGTAAGGAAGTTCAATCCTCAATTTATCATACGAGATAGCCATGTTCCAAAGAGATCACATCCCGCCTTTCCCTGAAAGAACGTGTTTTTTACCCCAAGCGATCTTACGGCGCAAAACTATAATGACTATATAGGTACCTGACTATACCGGGTCGGAGAGAGGTAGGGACGGAGTTTACCCATTTTTCAACTTTGCGTACTGGAACAGCATAATGAGAACAACTACGCATGTGATCTCTTCGGAACGTGGCTATCTCGTATAATATTGAGGATTGAACTTCCTTACAGGTAAGTCGTTTAATCCCTTAATTTTGTTTTCCACTTCGACGTTGGCTGTCTGTGACCAATGAACTACCGCGAGTGAGTACTTATGTGAGAAGAGAAATTGTGAATACGTTCATAACTTTAATTTTATTTCTTGAGGTTTCATTATTCTATTAATAATTTGAAAACACATATTTGAATTTTAAAGTATCTACGTTGGTTATTTGTTTTGTGGAAAAACATCTGCTCAGTTCCCGCATCTGCAAGTACTATATAAACTTCATTGGTTATGAACTTTTTATCAATTATTAATTATGTTCTAATAGCGGTGTTTTATTAGAATCCTGGCAACGGATAGCTTGTTAATAAGCTGATAGGTAGGTTATTATCTTTAGGAAGTAGGGATTTCAACAGTTTTTATCAGTATGTCAAAGCAAAAAGAGTTGCTGTTGAATTTTAGAGCCAAATTGGACAGATGCAATAAGTGCTTCCTATCGTTATGTTTTTTCGTTGAAATACTGTTTATTTTACAATATTTCTATGGATTCTTTCTAATCGACTCTGTAAGACTTGCTGTAAAGTTATATGAATGCGTAACAACCTCACTACAGGTACAACTGTGTCGTATATCTTAATTTGTTATTATAATCCTGAAATCAGGAAATAAATTCCAATAAGTTGCACAGTCTAACAATATTTTGTATTTCAGCTTATGTCTAGAGTATTTCTAGTAATTTCATTTAAAGAAAAAATAACGTCTGTAATAGAAAAATGCAGGATTTTCTGGGAACTTGAAAAGTACGACAAAGAAAATAAATCTATGGCTATGAACATTATAAATAATTTTGCTCTAATAGAAAAGTGCTACAAGTTCTTTAACAATTTTGCAGTCTTAGGGTCAGCGATATATTTTTTGGCAGCTCATGAAACAATATTGTATTATTACGTACCCAATGCATCATACGATTACTACATAGCATACGGAATTCAAGTTTTACACATCTTTCTTGCAATACAGTTTATGACATCAGTCGATACTCTGTATGCCTGTATCTGTAGCATTCTTACAAGCCAGCTAAAACTGTTGGGGTACATAATTACAGATATTAAGATTGATTCTCCAGAATACGTTAACGATACAGTACTTTTCAGAGAAGTACGAAAATTGGTTCAGTATCACCAGCTTCTTTTAGAGTGAGTATATATTTTTATTCGCAACTGCTATTTTTTTCTGACTTGCAACATGAAACAATATTAAATCTGTTATCATCGAGATTGGTGACGCCTCCAAAGATATTTTTCCGCATAATCTTCAGCACGTAGCTAGTAATTGCGGTTTATGCAAGGGAAATCTGAACACACTGTAATATTCCCCAGACTTTTAATTTGTTTTGCAATTCGCGGTACCCGGTACGTAGCAACGTAGCATTTTCGTGGCATTGTATGTGAAGTTACCGGCACAAACTCATGAAAATTACTTATAAACTACAGCTGATTCATCCCTAAATTAGGTAAAAATAAAAACGCGCGGGATATTCACCTAGTCAGTAATCGTCCAAAGCTAATATATTAGCTTTGGTAAGCGCCAGAGAGTCTTTGGCGGCAGCCTCTGATGATGACGTCACACGCTAAGCTCCACCTTACGCTCCGTCCTGATAACTGTAGTAGGCCCTTGTCCATTCCACTGCCAGTCAGTCACCGCCTGAGTCGGGACGGTTGATCAGCTCCGAGCCATACCAATGCCTTCTGCCTTCGTGAGAAGGCATTGGCCACACAGTCGTCGCCCGTCGAACTCTCCAGGATTCATCTTCAAACGCCCAGCCACGCCGAGGTAGGGTTTCGCACAACACCAAGAAAAGTTTTGGTCTTGTCTTGGTCTTAGGTTTCAAGACCGAGACCGAGACCAAGTCCAACACGAGGATGCAAGACCAATACCAAGACTGGTGTAAGTCTCGTCTTGTCTTGGTCTTGCGAAACCCTACGCCGAGGTCTACCGAGGAGCTCGGGATTAATTAATGAATTAACGAATTATTAATCCCGAGCGCCTCGGGTCTACCCGTATTACGAGTGCGGAGACAATACCACACCTCCAAGTATCTCTAGGCTACCATTTACCCTAGACGAGATTGACTCTATGCCGTCCAGGGCTCAAAGAGACGGCCGATAACCGCAAAACAAGATGCTGTCTATTGACTACCTACCCCTGATAGCCAATACTTCGTCTTCGTTCTCATCATTCAAATAGTTGGTTGGGAAAGAAATCGTCCACGAAATACGAGATAATGTATAAGTTCTGTATCAGAGAAGTTTATTAAAAAGGCGTATACAGGCTGATTCAAATTCGACGCTCGCAACTGGGATCTTTTAAACCATGAGAGGTACAAAGACGGTTAAATGGCGGCAAAGTTTCAAAATAGAGTGCATAATAATATCGCGAAAAGAAATTCGAAATATATCTTTCAGTTTTCAAGATATTTGAAAAAAACGAAAATTTTGGGATTTCGTTTTTTCTTACATTCCGGATATTATGCATCTATGCATCGTTCTATGTATCGAAGCTGTTGTTTTCTTTTCATACGACGTTTCGTCATCTCAAAACCATTATCACTTCCACAATTTTAAAAATGGGCCCTATTCTTTATTACATTTTTAGAAAGCATTGTAATATCCAATGTCACGCTTAATTGCTGATGACTCCCCCCGAAGCAGTCGCCGTCCGGAGTTAGGAATGTGGGACTATTTCATCATCATCATCATATTTGTCTGTGGTTAATAAAATTACGCTAAATGCATGAATATATGTAAAAGAATCATAATTAATATTTTTACTCGCAAATAGAAAATTGCATGTTGCAAGAATGAAGCAATAAAAGGAAGAAAAAAGGGGATATTACCTAAATTCAAGTACATAAAACACTTTCTCATAGTCTAGTATCTAGTTAAACATTGAGTTCTCTAAAAGTTTAATAACCTCAGCCTCTAAGAAGAGTAGTGGATATTGGATATTTACTTCAACCATTTGTATCTTTTTAGCGTTGCCGAAGATTGGAGCATAATCTATTCTACATTCTTTGTTGTGCAATGTATCATTTCGACAACTTGTATTTGTGTCTACTGCTATGCATCAGTTTCTGGGTACCAAAAAATAAACGTAGGTTAATCTGAAAATTGTGTGCCTGTCAGATATTCGGAAGCAATATTTTCTTCAGAAATTGTTATTTCAGGAAATTTCCCATGAAAATTATTACTGAGTTAAAATAAACCTTGCTGTAATCCGCTGTACCATCGATTAACTGAAGGTTCTTGACGACTTAACAATCGTTTCACCTTTTGAGTCCATTTCGAAAATGCTGCCTACTTGAATGATCTTGTTTAAGAAATGCAACCAGGAAATGGCGGTCAAATTAAACAAACTGCCTCAGTTTAACCATAGAGTAAATAGGTATATTGCTTTGTATTTACTGCAACGCAGAGATTTGTTTCACACTTTGGTAGACATACGTCTGATGTACATATTTTTCGACATTCGGTGGTGAAAAAATTAGTGATTATGGAGGTGTTTACTTTTGCATCGTTGCAACCAAGTCGCTTAGGATTTTCTCGTTTTATCGAAATTAATAATCAAGGCACACAATTTTTAGACTGATTTACTTATACTGAATGAACGCAGAATCGTAGTGTTCGATAGTCATAAATTTTCAGGGAGTATTCAATGCTTGACGCAGGAAGAAGCATTCTAGCGTCTGCTGCAATATGTGTACAACTAGGCATATACTGCTTCTATACTCAAGAACTTCAAGATCAGGTGACCTATACTTCTGTATCCCAAATGGAACTCAAAGATGTAACTTAACTTTTAGTTTGTAGAAATTTCATACAACATTTACAACATAAATTGGACATCGAAATATGTACCTGAATTGGGATTCTATATTAAAATGACGATTCTAAGAAGCCAGAGAAAGCCCCGATTTTCTGCAGGAGGATATACTACTATGAACAGGGTATTATTCGGACGAGTAAGAAAAATATTAATGTAAAAGTTTTAGTGTTTAGTTTAGGGGGGCTGAAAGCGTGGGTGTGGGTGTGTGTGGGTGTGTGTGTGGGTGTGTTTGAGGAAAAAAGAAGGAGAACTAAAGAGAGACAGAGAGAGAGAGAGAGAGGAGGGGGAGGAGTATCCGATTCTACACATATTTTGATATAACATATTGTGGGCGGTGGTCAAGAGATGACGCAAAGTAGCACTAGTTTAGAAATTTATGGAAAAATATATTTTAAGGCTCAATACCTAGCTCATATTATAGTTGGTCAATTAATGCGAATTGTACGCGGATCGTTGGGTTTGGAATGTGGCAACCCCGCATGCCCAGAGCCTTCCTGTCTGCATTACTCCAAAGGTTGGCCAAATTATTTAGGAAGACCCTGTACGGGATAACTTTGCCAAACACATTCGTATGAGAGCTTTAATAAGATGGCAAATAAATAGTGATAGGGTTCGAACCTTGAAGATTCGTTAGGACCCTCAAGCTTATGCCCATTCGTAGTTAGAGAAATCGTGCGTCTTACCTTTCCTCTTCACGCCCCCCTAGTCACCTGGGTCTGTGATAATCCTCTTTTTGGGACACTCACCGAACACAACACACACTTCCCTTGGTTTACCCGACCGCGCTCTCTCCGTTATCGCGATACACTTTGTCACTTGGAAATTTGGGGAAGGTAGCTGGACTTCTGAATGAAAATGCACTCTTGGATTCCAAAAAAAGAGATTTATTTGGAATTCAAAAAAAAGAAAAAAAACTATTACTTCGTGAATTTACTGCAGGATTTTTAGTCAGTGGCAAAGACTTTAAATTACTAAGTTCTGGCAAAATTTGGAAGAAATTTGGATAAAATTATTGAAAATGTACTCTAATTAAATTAATCTCAAATTATACTCTGACTGAATAGTCCAGCAAAACTCGTGGATACTGAGGAAAAACTCGAATATTTGACTCGCGCAATTTGGTCACTTTCGATATCTACTTGAATCACAAAACGCAAAACACAAAACTCACTTGAATATCAAAGACGCAAAACAAGACTAACTTCAAGAATCAATTGTACCCCTAACCACATAAATTTTGAAATACTATATACGCATTTCGGCAGCTAAGCTGCCATCTTCAGTAGCAGGGAAAAACCTATAGTAATAAAAATAGCAATAACATTAATGAAAAAAAAAAAAAAAAAAAAAAAACAATTATATATATGACAATAATAATAACAACAATAATGATGATGTGAAACAATTATAGTGACAATAACAATAATATAGGTCAGGTATTTTCTGCTCACCACTCCGAAAGAATCGAAGTGCACTCGATCAGCTCTCAAGCTAGAATGAACTCCGCACGGAGACAATCCCCAATATATACTTAAAGTGACGTAGCACTGACGTTACTTGTGACATCAACATTAATCACACTAGGATAGAAAATTCAATATCCGGGCATACGCTCATTTTTATACCACTCTATTCTTATTTTCACTATCACAAATGTACAAAAAGGTTGCCATTGCCATCTTTACTGCAGTTTCAATTAAAATACCCTATCTTCAGGATAATTGACTTGAATGAAACAAAAATAGAAAATGAATCCCATATTACCAAATAACCTCGAAGGTCCATGGCTTATATGGGCTAGCAAATAACTACAGTAAACTGCAATAAAGAAGACCTTGACCCCTGCACCCTTTCATTTTTCTGGTTAAACCCTACACGCCTACATATTAACGACATCTAACAATACGGAATCAGAAATTGGACCTAAATCTGAATTAATAAGTTTACCTTCATACTTGCGAATAAACATACTCTCATAAGCGTCTAATTCCCTATTGTCCGATACCGACCTCATAAGCCGAAGATCCTTCTCATGTACAGGGTGGCCGGTATCAAAGATATGTTGGGCAACACTTGACTTCTCAATTCTATTATATCTAAAATGTGCCATATGTTCCTTAAACCTAGTGACGATTGTACGCCTTGTTTGCCCAATATAACTCTTGTCACAACTACTACACTTTATTTCATAAATTCCCGACTTCTGCTTGCTATTTTTATTACTACTATAGGTTTTTCCCTGCTACTGAAGATGGCAGCTTAGCTGCCGAAATGCGTATATAGTATTTCAAAATTTATGTGGTTAGGGGTACAATTGATTCTTGAATTTATTATTTAACCACAGTCTCTTACATCTTAATCCTTAAGACTAACTTGAATATCAAATAGCGAAAAACAAGCCTGTCCTCTCGGACTGAGGCAATAATATTTATAACTTTTGGAAAAATTGGGAGGGTCTCTAGATGACCAGTCAGAAATCTTTTCTCCCCCAATTAGGGGTATATTCGAAAACGGGGTGGGGTTTTATGGTAACTTGTCCATCTCTGAACGAGCATCGGATTTGTGACCAATAAGGGTTTCTTCTTGAATCGAACTGGTTTAAGGGGGGTGGGTACTGATGCTTTGTACTTAGATCCTACATCTAACAGGGCGTGATTTCTCTTAAAGTAATGCTGGTTGCATATCCATCAGGAAAATTATTATTGTACTCAAATTAGAATTTCAGCCACTTTCTGACAATCTACACTTTACATTTACTGTGGGATTTCAATCTAAACATGAGGCAACCTGCGAAAATAGAGTAAAGTATCCCATGAAAACATCTCTCGCCTCCAACAGCACAAAACACATATATAGAACAGAAAATGGCAAATGGCACTAGATTCAACAATCGGTAACTTAAAATACGGAAACAACTAGTGGAAATATTTATATAACACATCATACCTTAACTAAACATGATATAACACAACTTTAGCGCGTTCTATCAATTAACCCTGTGGAAAATATCGCTATTGCCTCTGTACACAATTTTACGTTTTTTTTTACCCCCTGTTGTGGGGACAGCAAGGCGCCGGACGCAGGATGTCTCGGTGCCCGTCACATTGCGAGTTGACGCTATATGCGAGTAGACGTGCCGTGCGCTGCTGCTGTGTTTATTAATATATTAATCTGTTTGGGTGTTATACTTAATTTGCGAAGGATGAGTACAAGAAGTAAGACTGGCAGTTGCAATCCTGTGAATGCTGATTTTGATCTAATTGCGCAGAAGGTAGTAGATAAACTTGTTAATAATGGTAAATTTATTGAGTCTATAACTTCGGAGATTAAAATATCTATTCGAGAAGAGCTCAAGGTTATTGCTGCAGAATTTGAGCAAAAAGTTGTACACCTTGAGCACGAATTTCAAACCAAAATTTCTGAATTGGAAGATAAGTTGGATTCACAGGAGCAATACTCGCGTCGGAATAACTTGAGAATATTCGGCATTGAGGAGAAAGATAAGGAAGATACTACGGATGTTGTCATTTCGATGTGTAGGGAGAAGCTTGGTATTGATGTGTCTTCTTCTGCAGTTGAAGTAAGTCATCGACTTAAGGGAAAAGAAGGTTATCATCGGCCTATCATTGTGCGGTTTATGAATCGTACCGTGAAAAAGTTAGTGTACAGCAACAAATCAAAATTGAAAGGGTCGCGTATAGTGATCAAGGAAGACTTAACATGGAAACGCGTGCAACTATTGAAATCACTTATTGAGAAATATCAGGGAAAAAACTGTTGGTCGAATGACGGAAACTTGTTTATTAAAACTAATGGTCTTGTCCATAAAATAAATAATTTTAAAGATTTTCGGGAGCTGTCGAATCGACGTAGCATTTTAAATTTAATGTGAGGCGGCGGCGCTGCAAGTTTATGCTGCTTTGTTTGAGAATATTCCAGCATTTATCTTATTTTTTTGGGTTAGGTGAAAAGTACCTGCTTTGTGTACATTTTGTTTTTTATCTTTTGTAGTGTTTACATTTATTTTGTCTTTTTGTATTTAAATCGATTTGTGTACATTGTTACTTGTTTATAATATCTATTATTATTCTGTTTATCGTAACTGCATTTGCTTGTATATTTTTGTTTTAGTTTCTGTAACTTATGAAGATTGCACATTTGAATGCGCGATTGCTGCTGCCGTCTTTTTCAGAGTTTTCTGATTTGGTTGTGGAGAGTTAGTATGAATTATTTGCTACAGCAGCAGTGATCCGCTTTCGTGTTATGTTATGGTTGTTCTTTTTTTTTTTGGTACTCACTTATGTTTTTTTGTACTTATCTTAGGGTCTTATTTTCGTAAAAAAAAAAAATTAACATCTTTGGTATTTTCGCTTGTGGGGGGTGGGTTAAGTGGCAGAGTAGTCTAGGACTAAACTTCGCCCACCTTTCCACCACTGTATTTCATTTCGCTTTTTTTGATATGCATGCATTTTTTTTTTAATAAAGACGTATTATTATTATTATTATTCATGGGCGCGACGAATTGGTTTAAGAGCACTTGACTTCTAAAGACAACTGACATCTGAATTTACGATATGGATTCATCTTTTGTTTGTTCAGGAAACAGACCTAAGGACTTGACAAAAGGTTTTCAGAGAATCTTGTTAAAAAGGACACACATGTGCGAAAGTTTCAGTTCATTTTCAAAAGACGCGTATCGAATTACCTCTTCCGTTTACGAAGCTCATTGAGACTTTGTCGAATCCCCGCTGCGAATTTTAGAAAATTACTGACATCACGGGATGCGAACTGGGCAGTACAATTTATGAAGATGGATATCTCTTGACGGTTTAACGGTCGAATACTGTCTCCAAAATCAGGCAGGCTCTAATCTGGCTTTAATAAATAGTAATAATTCTGGGAATTCTCGTTTTGTTACAGGAACATCCTCCTATCTCTACGTACTTTCGTGCTCTACCAGCAGTAGTGGCATGTATGTTAGAATTTTTTCAATGCTTCATGTTTCAAATAAACGTAGACCACTGGTTTCGTCCTTTTGGGACTCATCAGTACGGTGCTTTGCCCTACAACGATATGTTTGGGGTAGCATTCCGAATGAGATCTCGTAGTACACAAAATCTGGATGTAGATCTATAATTCTATGCTCGCGGGGCATTTGCCCTAGGAGTAGTTGTTCGAACGGTCCAGTACCACTCATGCCCGCCGCATAATTCGGAAAATAATAACATACATACCACTACTGCTGGCAGAGCACGAAAGTACGTAGAGATCGAAGGATGTTCCAAGGCCAACGATATGTTTTGGGTAGCATCCCGTATGAGATCTAGTTTTACACAAAATCTGGATTTAACTCTATAATTCAATGCCTGGCGGGGTATTTGCCCGAGGAATAGTTGTTCGAACGGTCCAATAACACTCAGTGATATAGTAATAAAAGTCCACACGTATTTCACTGATAATGTCAGCATCCTCAGGAGTACGAAGTTGGATGCATGCAAAGAACAAACAAATGCCAGTTTCTCTCCACAATCCCTTGAACAACAACATCTTATTTTGTTTATTAAAAAACTAAAACGAAAATATCTCTTTTCAGATATACAACTTTGCAATATCTGTTGTTCTTTTGTTGCTGTCATTCAAATAGAAGAAAACGAATAGGATACTAGAGATCAGGGCACCAAAAATTGGAGAACGTCTGGATTTAGATGCTATTTGGTTTTATTCTTCTTTGTTTCTGTTAATCAGTAGGTTAGTCTAGAAGGACTAAATGGAAGTAGACATTAATAAGAAATTCTGAAACTCACTCCGCACAAAATAATGACAAATTAAGTTCATGTTACAGTTAAATCTTTTTTCTTGCGTACCTACCTATTGTAATATCGTTAATGTAAAAATATACAAATGTTATCTGTACCTCAATTAATACTTAATAAAAGGTTAGTTGACAGCAAGCAACAAAAATTCTATAATTTAATTAAAATACCTTCAATACCGTCAATCACCAGAAGCTGTTGATGAAGATTTACGAGAATTAGGCCTATCAGTTTACTTACTTTGGTTTGGTTTTTTAGTGCCACTGCAAAGATCAAGGAAACACACAAAAAATATCAAACTTAGGTGGCAGAGGTTCCGACGAAAATTTAGCAATAAAAATTAACTTATTTAGTTACTTTACAAAGAACAAATCTAAATGTAATCAAATTCTAAGCGTTAACTGATTTATATTAGAAATTAATTTATTTTCAACATTTCAACATCATGAAAACAAACATCAACAATCACAATACTATAGCATATCAGAAGTGGAATACAAATATTACAACACAAGCAACATTAGGAAATGAGGTCATTTTTCATAAAATGTTTCAGCATGGACATCACCCTGTATATGCATGACAATTGACCCAGTATATTTTTATTATATAGATAAGTCGAAGAACTCGTATTCTGAAGGTGATAATTTATAGTGTAAAAGATAAATTCTTGACTTACCTACGTAAAGATTCAGTTACATTTTTTTACCAATCGTCCTTATTATCTCGATTTTTCCCGTAATTACCGGCAGCTGAAACTGAATATTAAAAATAGGTGCATTTGTTATTTATCATTGCATTTTGTCAGTTAAAGCAATTATAGTAATTTCCTTTCTTTAAGTGCTTAAAATTGCTGCAAGAAAAAAGATTGTACTTAATAATTATTCGGCTTATGATGTCATATATAACAAGACCATAATTCACATCACAATCAAAATCAATATGTCGAAGCAAGAAGAACTGCTGTTATATTATAATACCAGATTGGAGATGTACAATAAATACGTCCTATCATTTTGCTGTTTCATCGAAGTGCTATATATTTTGCAATATTTGTACGGGATCGTTTCACTAGATACTCTTACTGCTGCTGTAGGGCTCTACGAATGTGTGACATCCAGTTTGCAGGTATAAATATTCAAGATATGATTAAAATTGCTATTTATGTTCCAATTATCATTATGTGGCAAGGTTTATTTCAAAATAAGTAAATATTTTCACCTAGCAATATATCACTCGTAATTTTTTAACGTTTTCTAGAACCAATGAAATGTCTAACATGTTTCGCTTCACCAATATAACGATTTATTATAATATTTTGATCGGTTTCAAGATTTACAACGATCTCATCATCAGAAAATGTTTAAGTAAAATTGTAAGCAAATTAATATTTACAATTTTACTCAAACATTTTCTGATTTCGCTGAATAAAATCAAGCTGTCAACTATATTGGCCCAGTTTTTAATTCGATTATATATTTTAGACTACCACAAGATTATGCCTCGTGGCCGTATTTAAACGGAGAATGATACTTGTAATTGAAAAATGTCAAAAATTTTGGAAAATTGAAAAATACGACGAAGGGAATAAAGCTAAGGCCATGAACGATTTAAGCAATGTTGTTATAGTAACAAGAATCTATAACTTCATTGTCTATTCAACACTTGCATTTATAATCTTATCCAGCTTTATAACTGGACAAACAGCATTTTTATATTATTTACCCAATATACCTCATGCATACCATTTAGCGTATTGGATTCAGATAATACATTGCATTCAAGCATTGACAACTCTTGCGATTATGGATTCATTGTATGCTTGTGTATGTGCTGTTTTAACAAGCCAATTAAGATTGTTAGCGTCCATAATTTCGAGCATTGAGATTAGCTCTTCCAAGTACAGTAACAATGGTGTACTTTTCAGAAAACTACGAAACTTAGTTGAGTATCATCGACTACTTTTGGAGTAAGTATAATGCATTTGATATTATTTGTCGAGTTTTCAACAGAAGACTTAATCAAAATACCTAGTCGCTTCAAGTTTTCAAAACGAAATTACCCTTCACGAAGTTTCAATTGTTCAATTGTTGATTGGCTCTGAGAACTAGGTGTTCGATATTCATAGATTACATATTCAAATTTCGCCGTTTAATTCTACCTCTAATTTTGCACACATATCGCATTTAAAATTATGGAAAATTATTAATTTTTAGGTAAGCAAAAAGTCTGTTTTTCTAAAATTAAAAAAGGATAGACTTGTGTAATCTGTGAAAAACAAACAACAAGTTTTCAGGGGTAATGTGAAACTTAGTAAAGTCCCGTTTTAAGGATGGTATTTACAGTGCGTTTACTATTATGCGAAACATAAGTCTGTTTCTTTACACACATCTCGAAAATTACTGCATCGACTTTTACAAAACAAATGGGAACATTAAGAAAAACTTAGGGCTATATTCGAAGTACAACCTGCGCAGGAGAGTATTTCTGAAACACTGGCAATTTTATTCACGTGGCATATTCCATCACCGAATTCAGTTTGTGTTTTTTGATAAATTAGTTGAATTTTATTTTCGAGCCCCCACGAAAACTGCAACTAAATCCTTTCAGCATTTTCAAAGAACAAGCTCAAATAATTAAGCAATGCAAATTATTTATTATGAGAATTATTCAGGATGGATCTAAAGAGAAAGGTTTAGATATATCGTTTATCAGAGGTTACTGTCACTTGAACATTTCTTCTTGCGTCTTCCGTATACCCCTAGCCGAGACCTTCGTTACTAGTAACGCAAAAAGATGTTTTTTCATCTGGTGGTTTAAGAATTATTTTGAGTCGAGTTAAATGTATACCAGGCTGCGTATTAAAACTTTAGGCTTTGAGTAAAGTCGGTGTACGAAAGGAATGGAGGTATGTGTCTAATCAGTCTTCGCATTGAAAAGCTGATGATTATAATGTATTTTTATTATATACTAGCGGCCCGCTCCGGCTTCGCACGGGTATAAAATATATAGCCTATGTCACTCACTGAAAAAATGATTAAAATCGATCCAGTAGTTTTGATTTATTCATTACTGCCCGTGGCCCGCACTCGAAATCTCGTAGGGTTCAGCCTGCGTGCATACATAGGGATATAGGGACAGAGAAAGCGACTTTGTTTTATACGACATTATTATTATAATCTTGAATTCCTCTTTACAGCAGATTCGATTTTTTTACTGCAGAAAAAATAAGGTTTAGAGCAGAAATATTTTTTTCAATTAGCTGCCATAAACTGAGATTTTCTGCTGTCAAACTCTTGCTTATTGCAGCAGTGAGAGGGCAGGGGAATTTTCCCGAGTAGATGGAGCCACTTTGTATTTTTATGGATAAAAATTAATTCACCCATTTGTGCAGTGTTTTCTCGTGTAGCTGTTCTCACGTGCGTCTAAGCGAAAAGTGCAACTATAGCTTCTAGGCTGCGAGTGTTGTGTTTCGTTTCCTTTTTAGTTGAAAAATGTTAATTACTGATGTAAAGATGCTTTTTAACTTAAGAATACCCACATAAAATGGTTTTTCGGTGAAGAGCTATAATTAAAATTCCGGTTTGTTTTCCCATTAATTCAAGTCGTCAGTAAGTTGATGGATTACTTTCAGGCGCAAAAATTTATTTTTACATAATTTACCTACAGTAATCACAAATACCCACGGCATTTTATGATTTTGTTATGACGACCCGAACGGTATTTTCATGACTTCACATAATACGAGAACAGATTTTTATTGAGGTTAAAAATTTTCTTGAGGCAAACATGTTGATAATTTTTACTTATGTTTGTTATCTTTACTGCACACTGGAGCAGTTGCACTTTCCGCCTAGACGCAAATGTGGTTTGCGTATTCCATGCCTAAAACTCGTTTCTTTATCGGGCGAACCGTACTAAACTAACCTCGCTGTCAGTTTCTTTAGCGTTTGGGGAGATTTCCTTTTTTAATTTTTTGGGCTACTTGTCAGTTTTTATTATGGTATTCAGTAAAATGAACGCCTTTAATATAAGTGAGGTGCTGCTGCTGCTGATTTCAAATAACAAAAATGTAATTGTACCTAATACCTATTGTGTGTTCCACAGTTTAAGTGAGTTTGACACAAGATGACGTTTGCCCTAGCAAGCATAAACAAACAACGGTTCTTGTTCCGATTTGTTGTACTTTATTTGATGTTAATTTAAATATTAAATATTGTGCATCTACATGTTTGCTAATCAAGGCCGCCTTGATATGTTTGATCGAGTGGGCCATGTTTTAGTTTGTTTCAGCCGTTGTCGCGTAGATGTGCCTAAAGTGTTTATTTGAGTACGCATTGAGAAGCAGGCCAGTGCACATCTGTTTGCACGGCGGCAGACGCTATGTGTATTCCAGTCGCTATTTGCATTTGCATTTAATGTTTCTAAGTGCGACACTTTGTGTAATGTTTATGGCAATAAAACCCTCCAAAAATACAGTCCGCTGAAGTTACCTATTATTCTACTACATACTACTACAAAATCAGTGGGAAGAATAAGAAACACCGTTAATTCGGGTGGCAAAGCTCCTAGACAACGTCGAAGAAAACCTGCCCAACATTTTGGACCTTCGTGCCGCATGAATTTTCGGCTATTTGAAGAATTTGGTCCACACATTTTGGACCTTTATGGATTTTCGGCTGTTTTGAATACAAGTGATATTTTATTTGTGAATTTGAACTGGTGGAGTTTTAATTTTTTGGATGCTTCGTTTCTTGAGTGGAAGCTTCAAGCATCAGTTGATCACGTGCCGGCGATGGAATTCTCAACGCCCTGCCATTATTGTTGCCAGCTGCCGTTTGTCTTTACATCTGGTTCTGCAACTGAACAAGGTCAGGTGTTTTACATTTTTTATTGCCTAACCATTCTTTTCCTTTCAGGGACTTCTTCACCTGTGAGAATTTTTATGGATTTCAATATAAATGTGCACTTTATTATTTGAAAATTAAATGCCTTACACTGTGTTTGATACAAATTTTCTTGGCGTTTGTTGTGTTTTTCGAAAAAAATGTTTTTACTGACGCACGTACCAATTGCATATTTTAGATTGCGTATCTTTAGCTTTAATGCGTTTTGAATTTTGGACTAGCCAGTGGCGTAGCGCACGGGCATCCTATTGACATTTGATGATAAATAATTGTTTTTAATCATTTATAAAGGTCGGCAAATGCAATTCTTGTGTGGACAGTTCAATTTTTCCTTTCAATTGCTAACGCTTGAACATTTTTCGTAGTTTACACTACAATTTGATTGTTTGATGAAATTTTTGTGTGGCTTTCTCTACAATTACCTTTGGATTTTTGAATTCCCTTGTGTGCATTGTTTTGTTTGGCGTGCTTTTGTTTTTCTTGTGCCGCCAGTTTACAGTTTCGCGTTTTTTTGTGCACAACAGGAGTTTTCAGACTTTCCCTTTGATTTGTATCTTGATTTTTTGATTTTGAGAAAACGTTGAGGTTCATATCTACAATATGGAAGCTAAAAGACAACAAAGAGGTGTCCTTAAAAGTCGCCTTACAAGATTTAAATTTTTTCTGGAAAGCCTAAAGGAGATTTATTCTGAGAATAATGTTTTACAAGGTGATGACGTCATTCAATTGCGCAGACATCTTGCTGATGTTGAAACTTTATTAGGTTCCTTTTCTGATTCACAGTTGGATATTGAGGCCCAAGCTGATGATGTTGAAGCTGAGGTAACTCACATGTTAGATTTTGAATCTAGATTTTATAAAGCGACCGCTGCCGCGCTTTGTTTATTGAGGAAAGCAACAAAGTCTCGTTCCCCTACAGGTTCACCAGCAGGATCCAGTGCTCCTGGTTCTCCGCGTGGTAGTAGGACTTCATTGAATACAAACCCCTCCGGTAACAACGGAAACTTCGTTAGGTTACCTACGATTCAGTTACCACAATTTTCTGGCAAATCTGAAGACCGGTTGAATTTCAAAGATTTGTTTGGGATGCTGATACATGAGAATGAAAGCCTCTCAGCTGTTCATAAATTGCATTATTTGAGATCCTCTTTGAAAGACAAGGCCAGTGAAGTAATTAAAAATTTGAGCATCACCTCGGAAAATTACGAAATAGAAGAAATTGAAGAATAGACACGACAATAATCATATACTTGTCCATAACCATGTGAAATCGCTGTTTGACCTTGATAATATTTCCAAGGTATCTTCTGCAAAAATCAGACAGTTGATTGATTGTGTTGAGAAAAAATCTCCGTTCATTGAATTCTCTTGTGAACGAGAATTATTTATGGCAAGCGTTTTTGATCTTTTTGATAAATTCCAAACTGGATACTGCTACCATAAAGGAATTTGAAAACTTGAATGATGAAAATGATTTGCCTTCATTTGAAGAACTTATGAAATTTTGGAAGAAAAGAGCATCTTTGTTAGAAACGATAGAGCAGAGGCGTACCAAGCCTCCAGTTGATCGCCCCAATATGAGGACGTTTGTTTCCACTGACGCTGATTGTACGATGTGCAACAATGCTCATTAGTTGCATTCTTATGGTAAATTTAGGCAGCTCAGGATTGAAGAGCGAAGATCCGAAGCAAAGGAACTTTATGTTTGTTTTAAATGCCTGTCGCAAGGACATTTTAATCGGCAATGTAGATCTAGAATTGGGTACAAGAAATGTGGTGGCAAACACCATACTTTGGTTCATTTGTATAGAAATAGTGATTCATCAAGGTATTCTCCTACCCACCATTTCTGTGAAGATTTTTAATGTAGATGGCAATGCTCACAAGGTTAAGGCATTGCTGGTGTTGTGGACAATAATTTGCATAAGAAATATCGAAATGTGATGTGCACTCCGTTCTCTGTGTTTCGGTCAACTGGTGGAGTATTATGCATGTTTAGTGCGGAGCGTTTCCCCTCCCAAGTCGTGCGCGCAACGATATCCCCACTGAAAAGCGGTGCTATCCTCTTCAACAGAATGGGAAACGGACATGATTCAGAGTACAGGACGTGAGACTGTGTGCCTGGCAGTGGTCCTAATTCAGTTTTATATCGGTTTTAAGTTGTAAATATTGTACATAAGTTCAGAATTAGAATAAAGTTTAATGATTAAATATAAAAATTACTTCGCGTACTACCAATAAGTATAACAAAATTATTTTATTTAACCGGTTTCAAGATCTACAAACGATCCCATCATCAGAAATGTTTAAGAAAAATTGTAAACATTTCTTGGGATCGTTTGTAGATCTTGAAACCGGTTAAATAAAATAATTTTGTTATACTTATTGGTAGTACGCGAAGTAATTTTTATATTTAATCATGGATTTCTACCAAATAGTGAAAAGTGAAAATATTAACTACATAATAAAGTTTAAGTTTTCCGATTTGTAAATAAAAGTGTGTTATCGAGAATAAAGTTTACGTTGCATTTACAAGTTGTTATTCCTCAACACAACCAACAGCTGGACTCGGGTAGTATGTCGTCATACATTTCTTCTGATCTTAGCAATCGGCTTGGATTGCCTGAGAGACCTTCAGACATGCAAATTCGTGGCATTGCAAATTCTTCTATCGATTTAAACTCTCGTTGTGAAGTGAGGATACATTCGGATGCCACCAATTACGTTTTGAAAACATTCTCTTTTGTAATTCCTCACATAACTGGAATGTTGCCGTGCTCTCTCATCAACACTGATGGATTTAAAATGCCGGAAAACATAAAGCTGGCTGACCCTGATTTCAACGTTCCTGCTGAAATAGATCTGTTGTTGGGTGCCAATTGTTTCAGGAAAATTTTGTGCCAGACAGTTTTCCTTGGGACCCGGGAAGCCTATTCAAAAGTCTCGTTTTGGCTGGGTGGTTTCCGGTCCAGTTTCTTCTGTTAATACAAGTTACTCGAATATGACACGTTGTCATTTTTCTACAACTTCCAATATTGATGACCAATAAATTGACGAAGTTTTGAAATTTAGAGGAAATTCCTTCCTTCTTCCCAAAGAGGAAGTGGATTGCGCGGCTCATTTCCAAAAAAAACCGTCAGACGTGATAACTCTGGGAGATTTATGGTGACACTTCCGCTAAAGAATAGCCCTGAAGTGCTAGGAGATTCGTATGAACAAGCAAAATGTAGGTTTTACAACCTTGAGAGAAAGTTCCAATCGAATTCATCTTTGAATGATTTGTACAAAACATTCATGCGTGAATGTGAGGAGTTGGGACACATGACTTCGGTTCCTTCCACTGAAATCTCCAATGACCAATTTTATTTGCCTCATCATGGAGTGTTGAAGGCAGAGAGTCTCACGACCAAGCTGCGAGTTTTTTTTGATGGTAGCACAGCGACTTCAAGTGGTGCGTCTTTGAACGGCATCCAACAAGTTGGCCTTGTGGTCCAATCCGATCTTTTTTCGATTTCAGAAGTACGCTTACTTTACTTTACTTCTGACATAGAGAAAATGTATCGACAAGTCTTGGTCACCGAGAATCAGAGGAAATTGCAAAGAATTGTTTGGAGGACGAGCCCTGATTCCCCACTCTTGGTTTACAACTTGAACACAATTACGTATGGCACGGCTGCCGCAAGTTTTTTGGTCACCCGCTGCCTGATGCAGGTGGGAATTTAATGTGAAGCCCATCCTGAAATTTCAGGAATTATCCAACATGATTTTTACGTGGATGATGTTTTGAGTGGAGCCAACTCTTTGAAGGAAGCTCAAGAATATTGTGCACTGTTGAACAAAACCCTTTCTGCAAGTGGATTCCCCCTTCGCAAATGGCTTTCAAATGATCCTAATGTTTTGAAGAATGTCGAAGCTGGGAATGTCCATCCAAGTCTCTTTGATTTTGGCTGAAAAGCAAAGACGCTAGGTCTGTTGTGGTCTAACCATTCTAATAAGTTTCTGTTTTCCATTTCCGAACCCATTTCAAGCAGTCTCCCAATGAGAACCATGCTTTCTGATTTTTCTCAGGCCTTCGATCCAATGGGTCTTCTTGCTCCATGTGTCATGAACGCTCTCATCGAGGCTCTCATGGTATGATCCCATACCTTGTGATCTGAAGAGAGAATGGTTTACCTTTAAAACATCTCTTCCTGAATTAATGATTTATTAAGGTTTTCGCAAATTGTGATTTGCGAAAATTCCAAGTCCATATCCTTGCATGCCTTTTGCGATGCTTCCATGAAGGAATACGGCGCTTGTGTTTATATCCGCTCTGTGAACCGAGACAGTGACATTTTTTCGAGCTTGATGTTCTCCAAGGGCAAGGTTGCCCCTTTGAAGCTAATCTCGGTCTCGAAGTTGGAGCTTTGTGGTGCTCTACTTCTAGCAAAGTTGGTAAAGCAAGTTATCTTGGCTTTGAATGTTGATTTTGACAGTTTGACATTCTGGACTGATTCCACGATTGTCCTAGGTTGGCTGAGAATGCAGCCTAATCGATTGAAGACTTTTGTTGCGAATAGGACGTCTCAAATACAAGACCTCTCCAGAAATGCTTCCCACCAAGTCAAATCCTGCTGATTTGTTTTCCAGGGGTGCGTTGCCCTTTGAACTTAAAGATTCCAAACTTTGGTCTCACGGCCCTGAGTAGATTAAAGCGAGCAGTAGCACATTGCCTTCGATTTAAACACAACGCTTCGACGCCTGCTCCTGAGCGAAATTTTGGTCCTTTGTGCGTTGAGGAATTGAATGCCTCTGTTGGTTGTGTTGAAGAATAACAACTTGTAACGGTAACTTAAACTTTATTCTTGATAACACACTGTATGTACAAATCGGAAAACTTAAACTTTTATTCTAATTGTGAAACGTATATACAATATTTACAACTTGAAACTGATTAAAACTGAATTTTGACCACTGCCAGGCACGCAGTCTCACGCCCTGTACTCTGAAGATTAAAAGACTTGGAAACAGTGGCCAATTTCAGACTCAATTACCACTACCGGATATGCAGCCTCACATTCCGATCCTGAAGAAATGGCTTGGAAATAGTGGTTTGAGTCGAATGACTGAATTCTTATGGCAGCTCCGACTTCTTATATAGTAAACTGAAAGGTCCCAAAGTTCACTTCAGCCAATCGGAGGTCTTGCCCTAGTCATCGTTGCCTAATCGAAGCTCCCGCATATCACGTCAGAATTTATTTCTGTGAACCAGTATTTTGTACTTCGAGCAGATGTGATCACTTCGGTTAGCAAATCATGTCCGTTTCCCATTCTGTTGAGGAGGGAAGCGCCGCCTTCAGTGGGGATATACTTGCGCGTACGACTTGAGAGGGGAGCGCGACACCGTATCACTGCATAAAATTATTCTAGCAACAGGCGCGCTGCTGTAAGGAACGGATCGCTCTCTTCTTTTCCACACTCGCAAACTCGTACACAAATTATTGTTGACTACAGCCTCTTTTCGTGCTTTATTAAAAATGTCTCAATACGACTCTTTCAAGAATGTGTTGAAACTTTTGAAAACTGGTCGTACAACCAAAATTTCTACTTTGACTAAGCTGAATCCTTTTATTGATGCTGATGGTTTGATTCATGTTGGTGGAAGAATCAGAAATTCTTCTTCTCCATATGACAAAAAACACCCCCTTGTACTTTCTGGAAAGCATCCTCTTTCCAAACTGATTGTCAGTTATGAGCATAAACGGCTAGGTACTCCATGCTAGCCCTAAAATGTTACTTGCCGCGATTCGCGATAGTGTTTGGATCACATCTGGACGAAATTTATGTAAACAGGTGGTCCACTTTTGTGTAAAATGTTTTAGATTTTCTCCGAGAACTACTGCTCCGATCATGGGTGATTTACCAAAGGATCGTATAGAATTTTCGTCCCCTTTTAACTCTACCGGAATTCATTATGCCAGACTTTTGTTTATAAAGATAGAAAGGGCAGAGGTGCGAAGCTGTCTAAATCTTATTTAGGATTGTTCGTGTGCTTCGCCATTAAATTATTACATTATTGCACGCGCTGGCGATCATGGTATTAATTGGCATTTTATTCCGAGTCATTCACCACATTTCGGTGGTTTATGAGAAGCTGGTATTAAGGCTTCCAAACACCACCTCAAAAGGGTTATGGGTAATGCTCTCTTAACATTTGAAGAGTTTTATACTATTTTGACACAGGTCGAGGCAGTGTTGACCTCCCGTCCTTTATCACTCATTTCCTTCGAACCTGAGGATTTCGATCCCCTGACTCCTGGCCACTTCTTAATTGGAAGACCATTGACTTCTGTTCCTGGCGAGGACGTCACTCATGTTGCTGAATCAAGACTCACTCGATTTCAACATTTGCAACAGTTAGTGCAGCATTTTTGGTCTCGTTGGAGCCGCGAGTATGTCAGCGAACTTTACAACGAGCAAGATGGCGTCAGCTTCAGTCCGACCTGACGCTAGGTACTTTAGTTTTCTTGAAGGAGGACAACTTGCCGCTATTGAAGTGGAGGCTAGGTCGTGTAATAGAGTTGCACCCTGGCAAAGATGGCATCTGTCGAGTTGCCACTATTGGAACTGCTGATGGTGTGTAAAGGTGCGAACTCTAAAGCAGAGCTTTGTGCGTGTGCGCCATGACGTTGTTCGTGCATGTGACGTTTGTTTATTTGAATGACTTTAGTTTTAATTCATTTCATTGTTATTGAAAGTGAAGCCTTTCACGGCGGGCGGTATGTTCCGATTTGTTGTACTTTATTTGATGTTAATTTAAATATTAAGTTTCTTTGTGCATCTACATGTTTGCTAATCAAGGCTGCCTTGATATGTTTGATCGAGTGGGCCATATTTTATTTTGTTTCAGCCAAGTTTAATTATTACTGTGTCACTGTAAAGAATTAAAAGAAAAATAATTAAGTACTGTAACTATAATAATTGAAAGAATTTTACAGTATGTATAAAGAACTTCACAGAGTAAACTTTTATGCAAAAGTTTTTTTATGTATTTAAAACTATTCAGGCAATATAAATATAGGAAACTCATAACTGTGAAACACCCTTATCAGCGTTAGTGTCAATTACTTTGACTTTGTTTAATGTAAAATACTTTAAGTATAATTGATTTTATATTTTAACGTATGATGAGAAATCTAAGTATTATTCTGATACTAATTTTCACTACATCATATTAGAGTATAAAGGTAGAAAGTAGTGCTACTAGAAAGTAGTGCCTATCACGAAGCAACGTCTGTAATGCCAGGAGCTTGACAAGTTTTGTGCTATCTATCTCTCTTTAGCACCAATCATTTACAGTTAGCTGCTGTAAATTATAATAATTCTGTAAAGGTTTGTAATGTAATGTAATGTGTACATTTTTTATTAACGATTTCCTATATGTTTGTTCCTGTTTGAGATATCAATATGTGTATTCCATTAAAAGTGTAATAAACAATTTGAATTTTCTTCAACTGATCTCATTTTCAGATGCGACGTTTTTGAAGACCTGAAATAAATACTATTTTTACAATTAACATAAAAAAATCCGTGGTGCATGATGCGTGGAACAAACTTAAACAGTAGATAATGTACTCAAAATATTACGAAAAGTTCTTATGGACATAATCTAAAATGATTTCCTGACGGACACATCGGATGTTGAAAATTCGATGTATCTGAATAACTTCCACATTAGTAAAGCGATTTTTTTCATACTTTATACGTAGGTTTTATCCAATGGAGCCGTAAAATACTACAATCCGAACAACATTCGAATGGCTAGTGATGTGCTATGGGTGTGGTGTTAAGACGTTTATTTATGAAAAACTAACGCTACCTACTGTAATTTTTCTCCCCATGACAAATTTCTGAATTTTTTATGCTTTGCACGAAACCTACTTTTATCTTCGATGTACGTATTGCGCATTTCATGGGAAAAAGTGACGTAACGTGGACACAAGCAAGGTTTGGTGGACGCTAGAAGCTAGCTCTCTTGCCACTAAAAGCTACCTGACCGTTTTTTTTCACATTTACATCTAGTCAAAAAATTTGATTGAGAGAATTTGCTCAGCAAGTCTGGATCACTACTTGTTTTATTTTATTCGAGGTACGTTCAAAACCACAAAGGCTTTAGTTTTTGAACCCAATGGAAACATTTAGAAAATTCGCGCAGGATCGTAAAGTATTCTATCTTACACAAAGAGTCCTCAAAGTGATCGATTCTCGAGGCGTATGTTTTTTTCTGTTTTTACACTTAATTTTTTTAACAAAAAATGTGTCCCCGTGAATTAAGCGGAGTTCGTTAAGGCGTAAACATTTAAAATATGTTGTTAAACCTCTGCCCGTCCGAGACTATTTTTTTTGTTGCGATTCCCACGTACGGAATCTTGCCCCCGTTCGATTTCTTTCTAGGTAATTTCTTCCCGGAGTCGCTTATAATCTACCTAGAACCATCACACAGAGAGAACGTTCTAATGAAAATATTCTCCCCAAGTTTTCAAAGTATCTTATGTTTCCTTCGTCGGTCTATTAGAATTCGATTTCCAATAACAGTCTCTTAAATCCCACCCATCCTGATTAGATTACCATGTGTGCCGTTATAATCAGCCTCCTTGCTGCAATAAAGCAGAATTAATAGTTAAATCTGTTAAATGTAATAAAGTCTTCTTACCAGAAGAATAAACCATTTTCAATTAAAGCAATTAAAACATATTTCAAATAATGATAGAGTCTGGTGAGAAATAACCTTTCAAACAGCCAAATCAGATAGAAATCCATAGGATGACGGGCAAGTTTCAGAAGACTGTTATTGGCATCCGAATTCTAGAAGGTTGAACGTGTGGCTTCTAGGACTTGGAACGCCAACAGAAAACTTCTGAAATGTGAGAGAAACAATTTTCCTCGAACGTTCGCTTTGGGTGATCGATTTCGTGGTTCTGGGCGAACTTGGGAGTGGCGAGGAAATAATTTTTCAGGGGATATTCGAACTACAAGTTGTGTACGGTTGATGCAGCGCTCGCGCTTCTATAATCGACATTAAGTACTGCAATAAAGCAGAGTTAATAATTAAATAACTTTTAAATGCTATAAAGCGTTTTCATGTCGAAAAATAAACCATTTCCCAGCAAGACAAACTTTCAAACGATACAGACTGGAGAGTAATTCACAAACTTTAAACATTAGAATTAAAGAGAAATTGACCGCAGAATGGGTGATATTTTATGAGAGGGTTATTGAAAATCGTATCCTAATAGGCCGAGCGTCTGAGTACCTCGAATTGAAGGAAACATAAAACACTTACTTTGAAAACATGGGGAGAATATTTTTATCAGAACGTTTTCTCGGTGTGAAAGATTGCGTGGTTCTGGGTAGATTATGGGAACAAATTATCCTGGGAAATATCAATCTTGCTGAATTACAAATAGGATTAGATTTCTCCAGCACGTTGGTCGGTATAATCGGTTGCCTGATGTAATAAAGCAGACTTAATCGTTGAAACTTATATTTGTAATAAATTATAATGCATTCTTTTTCTGAAAAATATACAATTCTCCAATAAAATAAAATTTAAAATAATAGGTAGATTCTGGCAAGAACGAAACCTCAAACAGTGGAATTAGAGCGAAATCGAGCTGATGACCGACACGTTTTAGGACATGATGGTTATTGGCAAGCCGATGCAAATAAATCGAGCGTTTGATTATCCGGACCCTGGGGAAATAATAAGATAATTTCGGAAATACATCTTGCTCAGAATGTTTGCACTGGGAAACTATTGCATGCATCAGGGTGGATCAGGGGTGACGTCCGGAAGAATTCCTTTTGCGGGAAAATAGTGAAATTTTCACTTTACAAATATGGATAGATTACCGCAGCACTTGAGCCGCTTTAATCAACCTTCTTGCTGCAATAAAGCTGATCTAATAGTTACACTATTAGTTGTAACAAAGCATCATTTTCCGAAAAAATTACTTTTTCGCAGTAAAAGAATCTTTGAAATGATACAGTCTGGCGAATAAGTCTGGCAGAATAAGTTATATGAGACGGTTATTTTGAATTGGTTTCTAAGAGATCGGGCGTGTGGTTATCTGGAGCTGAAAGGCGAATAAGATGCTCGTGAAATTTGAGAAAACGTTTTCCCCAAGAACGTACAGTGTGGATGTTTTCGGTGAATTTTGGGAGGTGGCGTCGGAATAGATTTTCGAGATAAGTGAAATTTCTGAACTACAAGATACTACAAGATACTGCAAGATTTCAACATGCGTCTGTAGCACCACATTTCAAACGCTTCTATTCTTTTTCGATCCGCTTCTCCTATTGTCCAAGTTTCGCACCCGTATAATGCTGTACTCCATATATACGTCTTTAAGAGTCTCTTCCGAATTTCTACATTAACCGCTCCCGAGCATAACAATTGTTTCTTTTTGTTAAACGCAACTCGACCCTGCGCTTTTTTGCTTTGTTTTGTATCTTTAGCGCTCCTACCGTCTCGAGTTATTTTACTTCCTAAATAGCAGAAATCCGCGACTTCCTCTATCTTTTCATTTCCTATTTATATTTCCGTTTTAGTTCCATTTTCACACCCTCTGATGGCGAATAAAAAATTGGGGTTTGTTAGAAGTGGGTTACTTTTTTCG
This sequence comes from Xestobium rufovillosum, assembly GCA_963966045.1. Classification (NCBI taxonomy): domain Eukaryota; kingdom Metazoa; phylum Arthropoda; class Insecta; order Coleoptera; family Ptinidae; genus Xestobium; species Xestobium rufovillosum. The sequence goes on from OZ014493.1 coordinate 35,168,870, forward strand.
CAGGAAAACGCTTTATAGCATTTATAAGTGTAAAAATGTGTTAAAAGTGTTATAAGTTTGCTTTATTGCAGCATGCAGGTCGCTTATAGAAGCGCGAGCGCTGCATCAAACCTACCCAACTTGTAGTTCGAATATCTCACTATTTTTTGAAAAACCTTTTCCTCGTCACGTTCAACCCACCCAGAACCACGCAATCGATCACGCAAAGTGAACGTTTTGGAGGAAATGTTCTTTTCAATTCTCAGAAGTTTGTTATTGACTTTCCAAGTCCTAGTACCCAGATGTTCGAACTTTTAGAATTCGAGTGCCAATAACAGTCTTCTAAAACTGTCGAAGGCCTTATTATATTTAACAGTTTTAACTGTTAATTCTGCTTTATTGCAGCAAGGAGGTTGATTTTAACGGCACACGTGGTAATCCAACCGTATTATAAACCAGGAATCTCAGTATCTCCCGGAGAATAAATATTCCGAATGTCACCCACAATCTACCTAGAAACATGCATCAGAGTTCGCCTAGAGCGAACGTTCTGAGAGAAATGCGATTCCCAAATTTTCTAAGTAATCTTATTTCTCCTTCAAGTTGAGGTAGTCAGACGTGGGTCTTATTAGAATTCGATTTCCAATAACAGTCTCTTGAATCCAACTCACCCTAATTAGATTACCATGTGTGCCGTTATAATCAGCCTCCTTGCTGCAATAAAGCAGAATTAATAGTTAAATCTATTAAATGTAATAGTCTTCTTTCCAGAAGAATAAACCATTTTAAATTAAAGCAATCTTTCAAATGATAGAGTCTGGTGAGAAATAACCTTTCAAACAGCCAATTCAGATAGAAATCCATAGGATGACGGGCAAGTTTCAGAAGACTGTTATTGGCATCCGAATTCTATAAGGTTGAACGTGTGGCTTCTAGGACTTGGAACGCCAACAGCAAACTTCTGAAATGTGAGAGAAACATTTTTCCTCGAATGTTCACCTTGGGTAATCGATTTCGTGGTTCCGGGTGAACTTGGGAGTGGCGAGGAAAGAATTTTTCAGGGGATATTCGAACTACAAGTTGTGTACGGTTGGTGCAGCGCTCGCGCTTCTATAATCGACATTAAGTACTGCAATAAAGCAGAGTTAATAATTAAATAACTTTTAAATGCTATAAAGCGTTTTCATGTAGAAAAATAAACTATTTGCCAGCAAGACAAACTTTCAAAAGATAGAGCCTGGAGAGTAATTTACAAACTTTAAACATTAGAATTAAAGAGAAATTGACTGCAGGATGGGTGATATTTTATGAGAGGGTTATTGAAAATCTAATCCTAATAGACCGAGCGTCTGAGTACCTCGAATTGAAGGAAACATAAGATACTTACTGTGAAAACATGGGGAGAATATTTTCATCAGAACGTTTTCTCGGTGTGAAAGATTGCGTGGTTCTGGGTAGATTATGGGAACAAATTATCCTGGGAGATATCGATCTTGCTGAATTATAAATAGGATTAGATTTCTCCAGCACGTGGGTCCATGTAATCGGTTGTCTGATATAATAAAGCAGACTTAATAGTTGATACTTGCATATGTAATAAATTATAAGGCTTTTTCTGAAAAATGTACAATTTTCCAATAAAATAATATTTAAAACAATAGGTAGAGTCTGGCAAGTACGAAACCTCAAACGGTGGAATTAGAGCGAAATCGAGCTGATGGCCGACACGTTTTAGGACATGATGGTTATTGGCAAGCCGATGCAAATAAATCGAGCGTTTGATTATCCGGGCCCTGGGGGAAATAATAAGATAATTTCGGAAAAAAATCTTGCTCAGAATGTTTGCACTGGGAAACTATTGCATGCATCTGGGTGGATCAGAGGTGACGTCGGGAAGAATTGCTTTTGCGGGAAAATAGTGAAATTTTCACGTTTGCAAATATGGATGGATTACCGCAGCACTTGAGTCGCTTTAATCAACCTCCTTGCTGCAATAAAGCTGATATAATAGTTACACTATTAGTTGTAATAAAGCATCATTTTCCGAAAAAAATACTTTTCGGCAATAAGAATCTTTGGATTGATACAGCCTGGCGAATGACAAACTGCAAACGGTGGAAATACCTATAGGGAAATTGGCAGAATAAGTTATATGAAACGGTTATTTTCAATTGGATTCTAAGAAAGAGATCGGGCGTCTGGTTATCTGGAGTTGAAAGACAAATAAGATGCTCCTGAAATTTCAGAAAACATTTTCCCCAAGAACGTACAGTGTGGGTGTTTTCGGTGAATTTTGTGGGTGTCGTCGGAATAGATTTTCAAGATAGTGAAATTTCTGAACTACCAATCCTAAGATACGATTGCGGTAATAATCGCAATAATCGAGTTCCGCCCTGCAATAAAGCAGTCATAGTTAAAACTTAAAGGTCATCATCATAAGGTTCTCAATTCGAGGACTTGTTGGACACGTACCTCCATCATTTTCTATCCTGAGCTATCCCACGCATTTCCCTAAAAGTAGAACATCCTACATCACTAACTATTTGAGAGCAGTAGTCTAATCTAGGTCTACCCCTACCTGACTATTATGTCGTGAACTATTCTTTCTTGTCTCCCATCCTATCCTATCCTATTCTTTATTGTCTTCCATACCTTTCGCTTTCCCCAACTCTTTCTAATGCCTCCCTGTTGCTAACCTTATCTATCCAAGTTTCGCACCCGTATAATGCCGTACTCAGTATACCGTTTGTCCCGGGAATTCTGAAGCATCCGGTTTAATATGGGAAATTTGAAAATTGCTATTTATATGTCCCCAAAGTGTTTTAAGGATATTCCGAGTATCAGGACACATACAATGTGCACCAGAGAACGTTTTTGTGCAATAATTTTCAAAGTTTAACAAAAAATGTAAAAAAAATTTCCAAAAATATATCGCGTGGGAATCAAATAAGTTTAGATATAAGTGTAGAAAGCTCGGTAGCCGTGTCGAAATGGTTTAGTGAGTTCAATCACAGCACCGCAGACATTGCATCCGGCATACGGAGGTTCGAATCCAACTGCGGTTAGTTTTTTTTACTTGTATACTTGTATTGTTATTTTGAATAAACGGCGATTGCTGAAATTATAAAGCGTTTAATTATGCATCTTTACTGATAGAAATCAATCGCCATTCAATCAAAATAACAACACAAGAAAAAAAGAATTAACCGCTGTTGGATTCGAACCTCTGTACGACGGATGCAATGTCTGCGGTGCTGCGATTAAACTCACCATACCATTTGGACACGGCTGTCGTGTCGTGCTTTTTACATTTGTAATTAAACATTTTTTGTTAAACTTTGAAAATTATTGCATAAAAACGTTCTCTGGTGCACATTGTATGTGTTCTGATACTCGGTATATCCTTAAAACACTTTGGGGACATGTAAATCGCAATTTTCAAATTTCCCATGTTAAACAGGATGCTTCAGAATTCCCGGGACACGCGGTATACGTCTTTAAGAGTCACTTCCGAGTTTCTACATTCACCGTTCCCGAGCATAACAATTGTTTCTTTTTGTTAAACGCAACTCGACCCTGCGCTATTCTTTGTTTTATATCTTTAGTGCTCCTGCCATCCCGACTTATTTAACTTCCTAAAAAGCAGAAATCCGCGACTTCCTCTATCTTTTCATTTCCTATTTATATTTCAGTTCTAGTTCTATTTTCACACCCTCTTAAAGGTAATAAAGGTTTATTCCACAAAAATCGACCATTTTCCACTAACCTGTGTTTCAAGAGATAAAGTCTGGCGAGTAAAAAATTGTGTTTTGATAGAAAGTGGGTTATTTTTTTGCAGGGAAACGCTTTATAGCATTTATAAGTGTTAAAATGTTAAGTCTGCTTTATTGCAGCACGTAGGTCGCTTATAGAAGCGTGAGAGCGCTGCATCAATCCTACCCAACTTGTAGTTCGAATATCTCACTATTTCTTGAAAAACCCTTTTCTTGCCACGCCCAATCCACCCAGAACCACGCAATCGATCACGCAAAGCGAGCGTTTTGGAGGAAATGTTCTTCTCAATTTTCAGAAGTTTGTTATTGACTTTTCAAGTCCTATTACCCAGATGTTCGAACTTTTAGAATTCGGTTGCCAATAACAGTCTTCTAAAACTGTCGATTGCTATCTAATTTTGCTGTTAGGAATTTATTACTCACTGGACTCTTTCATTTGAAACATTGCTTCAATTGGAAATGGTTTATTTTTCTGGAAAAGGAGGCCTTATTATATTTAACAATTTTAACTGTTAATTCTGCTTTATTGCAGCAAGGAGGTTGATTTTAACGGCACACGTGGTAATCCAACCGTATTATAAACCAGGAATCTCAGTATCTCCCGGAGAAAAAATATTCTGAATATCACCCATTTACCTAAAAGCATGCATCAGAGTTCACCTAGAGCGAACGTTCTGAGAGAAATGCTTTTCCTAAATTTTTGAAGTAATCTTATTTCTCCTTCAAGCTGAGGTAGTCAGACGTGGGTCTTATTAGAATTCGATTGTCAATAACCGTATCCTGAAGCTTGTTGGTCATTCAGCCGATTTTCATCAAAATTCACTGTGTGAAGTTTGTTACTTTTCAAACTCCTTCGTTTGAAACTAGTGAAAAATAGCATATTTTCTCGAAAAAATTCTTTAGGTGTGACATTTTAACGTTTTAACTATAAAGTCTGCTTTATTGCAGCGCTGAGCTCGATTATAATTATTGTTCGGGAAACATTTTCATCATTGAGAATACTTTCAGGCACAAAAATTATCTGATAAAACCGATGCATGTAAATTAAGCTTAATTCGCACACATACACACACTCAGTGGTTGGATCTGGTACTTTGGCGTAAGTTAACTTTGAATTCTTCACAAGTTAACCCCACACGCCAAAAGGCAGTGACACAGTAATTAAACTCGATACATGTTTCGCTGATACCGTCTGTATCCTCAGGAGTTGCTTTAAATACTTCCTTCTAGCTGAACATACATAGATTAAGATTAATCTTCAACTCATGAGGATGCTGACGTTACCAGCGAAACCCGTGTCGAGTTTCATTACAGTGCCACTGTCTTTTGGCGGGAGGGGTTAATTCATAGTTAATATAGTTTTTAATTTGAGGGTCTAGACGTTAAGAGCAAAAAGAATTCAGGATAATTTTGCAAAATTAATTTTTGGTCAGAAATCTGTCTTACGAAACATTAAGTCGTTTTCTGCAAAAAGCGTTGATGGTAGATGGCGGTAAACTAAATAGAGAAATTACAGTTTCCTTTGAAATTTCCATATGTCATATTTTCAATTTTAATGTCAATTCAATATTTGTTAGACGTCAATGATAGCCAGTGTTGGAAATAATTGAGATATTTTAATAATCCAGATATTAGCATTAGCCTTAGAAGAAAAATCCGCTTGGATTCGAACAAATACTCCCCGCGCGTCTTCGCACCATTCGGTACTGCGCGAGGTTAGTTGCTTGCATGGCATGAAGTTTAACAGTCTATTAAAGTGCGTGAAAGTGGAAGTGGCCTACTTGGCAAAACCTAGTTGGGATATAAATAATCGCTTACAATACATTGAAGACTACATAAACGAATTTAGGTCCTATCTACGTCTACATCCGAAGGGGATCTTAATTTTAACATTTGCACGTCCGACGTATACATATACTAATTTTGATATTTAGTATACCTACACGTCGGAGGTGGACGTAGACACTCCCAACAATTTATTGTAAACACAGAAAGTGTCTACCTGTTTATATGGGAATATTTTTATGGTTTTAGATCGAAATGAAATTTTGCCACTATGTATTGGTTACCTACAAAATTTTATGGCAGGTTTGCTCGATAATTTAAGATAAAACCATTTTTAAGGCGTGATTTTACATTTCTTGTTTTAGGTTATTACAACATTAATTATTCATTACATGGGCATGTTTATATTGATAAAAACGAGACGAGTGCACATGACTGGAATTGTCGAATTCTCAACTGCTAGAAATATTTCATAACTTTTAGTTAATTGGCTTCATAACTATGCATTAGACATAACAACCTATCGTCCGACTGATTTAATATTTCTTCTAGAACTTGTGTCTGAAAATGAGATTCAAGGAATAAGTGTACCAGCCAGCTGTCCACTGTATGTAAATCTTGGGTGTATCTAATGATCTAACCACAAATTAGAGTTTCCAAAGTTGATTGTCAGAAAATACACCTACGATTGTTGCAAAACATTTATCTGTAAGTCCTTTTAAGAATTTCTGGTTTACTTGAATACAAAGTGTCTAGATTTATGCAAATAAGCTATAAGTTTTTATAAATTTAACAGAAAATGCACACCAGGATTATGTCAATCTTTGGAGGTTACGGTGAAATTTTTTGTTACTCGCCTTAATTACTTTTATGGATCAGAATTTTTCTTCAGTGTTTTGCTAAATCTGGGCATATAAAGTTCATTTGAAGTTGCATGTGCAGTTTCGTTTGTCTGCTTGGCTTAATTAGATTTTAATTAGAGTTTCTATTAATCTCTCATGCTATTTTTGCTTGAAAGAGGTTAGCTCAGGCGCAAACCAAATTGTATTAGTTATCTTTTCTTCCTCCTAGCGGAATTATCGTCGAACTGCCAAGTCAAATGTTGGGGTAGGTCATTCGGCAGCGCTGCGTTAAAGCGGAATAAACGTTTAATGTTATTATTATTATTATTAATGTTATTGTTATTATTAATATTATTGTTATTATTATTATTATTATTATTATTTTGATAAATCTCGTAGGGTTCAGCCTGCGTTTGCAATGTACGCGGAACAAATGTAATTATTTACGACATCACATTAGAAACCTCAAAAATAAAAGTATCACTATTTAATGTTATTATACATATAAACCTTCCTCTTCAATCACTCTATCTATTAAAAAAAACCGCATCAAAATCCGTTGCGTAGTTTTAAAGATTTAAGCATACATAGGGACAGAGAAAGCGACTTTGTTTTATAAGATGTAGATGTAGTAGATTATATTCTAATTAAATAAAATTTAGTATGGAAGTATTGATACGTCTACGATTTTTCCCCTATTGATGCAAACGTTTTCATTTTGTATATTATATTTTATTTATATTGATACCAGATTTGAAAATTACTCTCCTTGACGAGTTTATTGATATTAGTTTTAATGGGTCTAGGTTAAGCCTCAACAGATATTCAATAAAAATTTGTTAACTGCATTAAGAGAATACATCACATAACAAAGTTTAAGTACATTGTTTTAGTTTTACAGATGTTCATATCGCTGTGCATGTTTTTGGCATTACTCAAACAAATAATAAACTCTCTTGAACGTTCCGATGCAATTAGGGCTGATTTCTCAGCCCGAATTCGTATTTTCAATATCCTTTTTGCTGCTTAACGTAAACGTGGCAACATTGCCAATATCAAAAGAGTGTCATAATTTGTTATATTTTCATACCAAATTTTATTTAATTCCAAAAACCAGTTATCGAGATAATGAATTTGTTACGAACATAATGGGCACTTTTATTTACAATTTTATTTTCCCAGTACATTTTTAATTCGACGGAATGCCACAGCTACATTTTGGGCGCTCTACTTTAAATTCCACTCTTAATCTCGGTGTAGTCTCTATTTTGCAGCATTTTTCCTAATTATGTAAATACTCCTAGCACCATAGACGAATGGAACAAAATGTATTCGACATTTTTCGTCGTGCAATGTATTATCGTTACAACAAGTATCGGTATCTACTTCTATGTATCAGCTTCAAGGTAAATTTCCATAATATATTGTGAAAAAACGACGTCATCATTCTTTATTTTCAGAGAATTTGATGTAGCTTTCAAAGGAAGAGGGTTTTTTGCGCTTTTTCTTATAAGTACGCAAATCGGGATATACTGTTTTTATGCTCAAGAAGTTATAGATCAGGTGATGTAAACATTTTTCAGTGCATAACACATCTCACAGTGGTGCATTATTTCTTTAACCTTTAGGCTACCGATATTTCAGATAGTATATACAACTTAGAGTGGACCTCAAAATATATACCAGAATTGGAAATTTATATTAAAATGATGATTTTAAGAAGCCAGAAAACACCTCAGTTTTCTGCAGGGGGATTTACTAGTTTGAATAGAACTTTATTTGGAAAAGTAAGAGTAGTATAGCACAGCGCTTTTATTAAATCATACTTATTTATAGAAAATCCTTGTATAATTGTATAATTTCCAATACCAAAAAGACGCAATCACACGTGATCACTATGATGTATTACAGGGCCGTACCCAGGGGGGGGGTTAGAGGGGTCAACCCCGCCCTCCCCGAAATACTAAAACGAGAACGTCATAACAGCAGCTGGCTACGGAAAATTCGAAAATTTTTCGGAAATTCAAAAATTTTCGAAATTTCAAAAATTGGCGGGTGCATTATTTTTCCAATAATTTGGAAGATGACGTGAATGGTCGCGGAAAATTCTCCTGCGCTGCTGCGCTCTCCATTAATACTTGTAATAAAACATTTTCCTCATTATTATTTTCATTCGTCGTTCGTAAATTTATTTTTGAACTCGCCGCTCTCAAAATGACATTTCGCGAACCCGACAGACAAACTCAAACATAGTGTTAGCGCACTAGTGCTCGAAATCTGGCAAAAAAAAACTGGCCCTTTGAGGCTTTCTAGAAATAATTTGATTTGATAGTAATAAAGTTTGGTTAACAAAACGACATTTCTCCACTTTGGATGTTGAAAATAGTGAAAGAATAAAGATAAATCGCTATTAATTCGATTGACACTTTGACAACTCAATTCAATAAATTAAACCAAATGTCATTTTCTACAATTGTCAAGTGAAAATCTGTCAATGTAACCACTTGATTTTTTGAAATTTTAAATTGGAAACGTATTAAATAATAATTAAAAAATTATAATGTTCGTTTCAAAAAATATTGTACGAACCTCGATGCGCGAAGACGTCTTCGGCGCATTCGCGCAAATGAAGCACTCGCTCCTTCGTCGCTCGTGCTTCAAACATTGCGCTCATGCGCGAAAAATGTCTTCGCGCACTCGTTTCGTAAATAACTATTTTGAACTCACCGCTCTCAAAATGACATTTCGCGAACCCAACAGACAAACTCAAACATAGTGTTCGCGCACTAGTTCTCGAAATCTAGCAAAAAGCACTGGCCTTTTCAGGCTTTCTAGAAATAATTCGATTTGAAAGCAATAAAGTTTGGTTAACAAAACGCCATTTCTCCAATTTGGATGTTGAAAATAGTGAAAGAATAAAGATAAATCGCTATTAATTCGATTGACACTTTGACAACTCAATTCAATAAATTAAACCAAATGTCATTTTCTACAATTGTCAAATGGAAATCTGTCAATGTAACCACTTGATTTTTTGACTTTTTAAATTGGAAACGTATTAGATAATAATTAAACAATTACCTATAATGTTCGTTTCAAAAAATATTGTACGAACCTCGATGCGCGAAAAATGTCTTCTCGCACTCGTTTCGTAAATAGCTATTAATACCATACCATATCGACAAATAAAAAATGATCTTAGGTTACTTTTATCATTATATTTACAGTTATCATTCAAGACGAAAAAGGCACGATGAATGGGTCTCGGGGTCTACTACTATATTTTTATTTTCAGATACTAACCCCCTCCCCCGAAAAATAATTCTACGTACGGCCTTGGGATGTAGGGTGTTCTACTTTTAGGGAAATGCGAAGGTTAGCTCAGGATAGTAGAGGATGGGTAACCCCCCCCCCCCCCGAAAAAAAATTCTGGGTACGGCATTGATACATTAAGCCTATGTGTTAAGCAGGTTCTGAATTAAAAAATCTTCTTTCTAGATTTATAACTTTGGAATATCAGTGTTCCTCTTGATGCGAACATTAAAATAGACATATGAAGATACAAAATCAAAATTTTGGAAAATGTTCTTTATATTATATGATAAACTAAATAACTTGAAATTCTGCCATATGGAATGTAGGTATCAAAAAGAAATAGATGTATTTGTAAATTCCTTTTTATATTGTAACGATGCAAAATAAAATGAAGCAGTTATTCAAACAAATGAATAATCATTTTCTCCGGTCATATGAAGCAAGATGCCCCCTTCTAGATTTTGGGAAAATATGGTCGCGCCGCGCGCCGAAGACACCTTCCAAAATTTTCTACCGCTCGCCTCTCGATATAGACTGACCGCGCCGAGGTCACAAAAGCAATTCTTTGCTAGCGGTGCCGGGTAACAGACTTGTTGAGGGTACACTCCGAAGACGTAAAGATTTATGAGATTAGATGTTTATTGTCGTACCGCCGCTAGAACTGTTAAATACTTGATGGTTGCTAACCGAAACCGCCAGTGGTATGTCGTCGTAATACCTAGAGTTTAACAAAACCGAGTACTAAATTGGAGGTGGGCCCGAACCTACGTGAGGGCACATTTTTACCAATAATACGTAAACGCAGGTAATCGATTAGAGCTAGTCGCAAGGCATGCCTAATTTAATACAGACCTAAGTTGCAGGCGGTGAAATATCGGGCGCTCTTAGGGTTAAATACGGTGCAGAGTTCTTTGGCATAATATTTGGCTTGCTATTACATAACGCAACACAGCCATCATATACACTGAAGGGAATTGTGACAATCGAAAGACGGAATAATTCTTTTCTCCGCTCACTCATTAGGGAAAGCTTGCGTCGAAAGGCTGCGAGAGTCCCTAGCCGTTACATCACACTGAAACAACATTTACTCCCAGCGAATAACCACAAGGTAGTACGATTTACATGCCTACGTTGATTTTGGCTGGCGATTTTCCGAATCTGAGTGCCCGATCGGTAACCTACATCGCCAAGAGCGAAAGAAGTTATCTGCTGTACATCATTGGTTATCTGTCAGTCACGCGCTCCGTATATACAGCCTTACCGAATTTGACCGCCAGATACCGCTGGCTGTCACTATTTTGATTAAATTTGTTTATAACTTTTTATTGTACATTCGTTTTGGTTTTAGTCTAATTTTCCTGTATATTATAGTTAAAGTGCGTTTAATTTTCATCGTGAGTATTACTTATTTTTGTTTTGCAATAGTTCCAGAGAACCTTATCTCTGACTAGAGTTCAAGGTATATTTATCGACGACCAGAATTCCACCGACCGACCGACTGAAGCAACACCCTGTATGGTCACAAAAGTTGACGCAACGGGATAGGTCGTTGTAATATTTATAATAATAAATTTCAGTTCTAAATTTTGAATTTTGAATTGTCCGTGGGGTATATGAAACTGTATGTACGCGCGGGTGGTAAACAGTGGGAGAAATATTTCGCCGCGAATCGCAAGCTGTGTGTCTTTATATGTATATACAATACATACACAAACGGGGGTCCCGCGGCTATTGCCGCAACTCATACTCCATAGTTCCAGTTCTCATCTCCCAATTCTCTGGTATTCATCCTGCATCTTTGTCGCGGTCTACCCCTCTTCCTCCATGGCTGTGTGGCTGATGCAGAAATATCCGTTTCGGCCATCTCTCATCTGGCATCCCCCTCATTATGTCCGTACCACACTTATTTCCTTTTTTCTGTCCTATCTGCAACTGTCTCCTTCATATTCACCCGCTGCTTGACTCTTTCGTTCCGTACATGCTCCAGACGAGACTCTACAAGATGCTATAGATAAGCAGAGAAACTTGTCGATAGCCTTGATAGATTATAAAATGGTTTTTGACGCCATTCCGCATAATACAAAATTGATAACCTTGTGGTTCACCTGCTGCAATATTTGATGAACCATTGGGAAGCATCTCTCATCCTTAAAAAAACAGACAACACCTAACAATTAACAGTCTCTTTCAGTTAGAGAGTGATAGTTTTAGTACAATTTGGTCTTGCCTTGCTATGAACCCACTTAGTAAAAAACTATGGCTGCCTACCTACTTAATAGATAAAATAAACAAAACCCACATATCGCACCTTATGTAGATAGACGATCTAAAATTCTATGCAACTAAGGAACGCCAGTTACAAAGTATGTTAGAAACAGTGAATGCGTTCACTAAGTCGATTAAGATGGAAATAAGTATTGGTAAATGTACCATAATACACTGCAAGCGAGGAAAATTAAGTAAATCTGCGAATGTTAACCTTATGGACGATTTTGCAATACCCTCTACCTCCAACAGCCTGCATACAAATATCTGCAGACTGCAGACCGATGTGTGAGAATTAACGTATATTTGCACAGTGCTTCATTGGCACTCCACCAGCCTACAAGAGATGGATAGAACAACTACCTAGAAGGATACTTACAAAATTCAAAAGTCGTCATACAATTGCTTCATCTGCTAGACTGTACATTCCTATCGAGACATGGTGGGAGGGAAATCGTGAATATAGAACACGCTTGTAGTTTGCAAAACATACACATGAGGCAATACATGAATACCAAACACACCAACTTACATAGGGCAATCAAGTTCATTGATAACGGATACCAACCTTTGCATCTTGCGGATGAACATCAGGAGCTAGGAGAACCTGAAATGGAGAAAACGCTATTTCAACAACTAAAGGGAATGAAGCTGCATTGAAAGTACCCAACTAATTAAGATTCAAAAGATAAAAATAAATCACTCACTTACCTTTCAAATAACGATTTGACGACTGAAACGGAAGGCTTCATATGTGCCATACAAGACCAGGGCTACATTAACCTAAACTTAAAGTATATTCCTCGACTTTCCTGCATAATAGTATGCAACTGACACTCTTGTAATCTGTAAAATATCACGTCATTCTCAACAAGAGCTATTTGGCAACAGTGGTAATGGAAAAGAAACCTACTTAATCAGTTAATCATATCACAGAAGTCCGTTAGTCTGTTGCGATATGCGCGCCATCTACTTATGAATAGGATATTTGCAGACAAATACAGGGTTTTTATATTCCGTGTTAAAACGGGCTACGCGACAATTGCTGTGCGGATTCTGGTGCAGGACATCTGCGTGCTCCCCTCTTGACTGTATATGTATAATGTATATATCATACCGTCAATCACCAGAAGCTGTCGATGAAGATTTATGCGAATTAGGCCTATCAGTTTACTTACTTTGGTTTGGTTTTGTAGTGCCACTGCAAAGATCAAGGAAACACACATAAAACTAGGTGGCAGAGGTTCCGACGAAAATTTAGCAATCAAAATTAAATTATTTAGCTAGTTTGCAAAGAACAAAGCTAAATATAATCTATTCCCAAACTGATTTCTATTAGAAATTAATTTATTTTCAACATCATGAAAACAAATATCAACATCCACAAATTATACTATAGTTTATAGCATATCAGAAGCGGAATAAAAATATTGCAACACAAGCAACATTAGGAAATGAGGTAATTTTTTATAAAATGTTTCAGTATATCACATGTCAGGATATGCATGACAGTGATCAATGACCCAGTATATTATTATTAACAAAGGTAAGTCGACCAACTACTCAGATTCTGAAGGTGATAATTTATAGAGTATGTAAAAGTTTGAATTTTTGAAGTAACTACGTAAAGAATCAGTTACATTTTTTTACCAATCGCCTTTATTATCTCGATTTTTTCGTCGTTACCGGTAGTTATACATGAATATTAAAAATAGGTGCATTTGTCTTTTATCGTTGCATTCTGGAAATTGAAGCAATTATAGTAATTTCTTTTCTTTAAATGGATAGACCTGCTGCAAGAAAAATTTTGTACCTACGTTATAATTCTTCGGCTCATGATGTAATATGTATATACTTAGCAAGACCGTAATTCACATCACAATCGAAATCAATATGTCGAAGCAAGAAGAACTGCTGTTAGATTATAAAACCAAATTGGAGATGTACAATAAATACGTCCTATTATTTTGCTGTTTCATGGAAGTGCTATATATTTTGCAGTACTTGTACGGGATCGTTTCACCTGACTCTCTTACTGTTGCTGTGGGGTTATACGAATGTGTAGTATCCAGTTTGCAGGTATAAACATTCAAGATATGATTGAAATTGCTACTTATGTTCCATTTATCACATATGGCAAAGTTTATTTCAAAATAAGTAAATATTTTCTCTAAAAATAATGCCTATCAATATACCACTGATTATTTTTAACGTTTTCTAGAACCAATGAAATGCTTTAACATTTTTCTCCAGTTTTGTTTCTCAAATTCATTGCCTTTCGGCAATACCCCATCCAACTCTCCAGGATATAGTGACTATTGTCTGGCAATAAAATTGAGTATTCGAATTTTAGAATGCCTTTATTCTAATATTATAAATTGTTCCTTTCTTGTCAAGTTTTTAGAAAGTTAGTTTTAGCATAAGTGTACCTAAATAGTAGGAAATATTTCTGCTGAATAAAATCAAGCTGTCAACTATATTGGCACAGCTTTTAATTCGATTATATATTTTAGACTACCACGAGATTATGCCTCGTGGCCGTATTTAAACGAAGAATGATACTTGTAATTGAAAAATGTCAAAAATTTTGGAAAATCGAAAAATACGACAAAGGGAATAAGGCCATGAACGATTTAAGCAATGTTGTTATAGTAACAAGAATCTATAATTTCATTGCCTATTCAACACTTGCATTTGTAATTTTATCTTGCTTTATAACTGGACAAACAGCATTTTTATATTATTTACCCAATATACCTCATGCATACCATTTAGCGTATTGGATTCAGATAATACATTGCATTCAAACATTGACAACTCTTGCGATTATGGATTCATTGTATGCTTGTGTATGTGCTATTTTAACAAGCCAGTTAAGATTGTTAGCGTCCATAATTTCGAGCATTGAGATTCGCTCTTCCAAGTACAGTAACAATAGCGTACTTTTCAGAGAACTGCGAAACATAGTTGTGTATCATCGACTACTTTTGGAGTAAGTATAATACATTATTTGATATTATTTGTCGAATTTTTAAGAGATGACTTAATCAAAATACCTAGTCGCTTCAAGCTTTCAAAACTAAGCATCCTCTCTCGTTCACGTTGATTGGCCCTGAGAACTAGGCGTTCGATATATATAGATTACATATCCGAATTCCGTTGTTTTTACCTCAAACTTTGCACACTTAAGTTTCTTAATTCTTAATCTTAATTCTTTGGAATTTGCATTTTGTGATGTTTGGTCAAATGTTTGAGTAAAGTCGGTGTAGGAAAGGAATGAAGGTATGCGTCTGATCAGTCTTCGTATTGAAAAGTTGATGATTATAATGTATTTATTATACTGACTTATTGTGCATGCACATTCTTAGGTGACTAGAAAAATATTGTTCTATTTACGTTAGGTAACTTAAATTATAGTAATGAGGTCACGAATAGAGAATAAAGCAGGATCTCCATTTCTGAACATATTGTTATTGTTTGGCGTGACTCAAGTCCTTGGTTGGTAAAGCGCTTCCGTCCTTTTCGTTCATCTGTAGGAAAACAATTTCTTTTTGTACCGGAATAATTGTATTGTTTGGTTTAAAAATGTCACAATAAAAATCTTTTTTTTTTGCATAAAATGTTTATTTTTAATTGTATTTCGATAATTTTCTTGGTGACATACCTAGTGATTGAATGTCGATAAAATAATGCGACCCGTTTTTTGATAGTGCATCAGGGGAGCAAGGGGCGAACTACCTCTTACCTTCTTAACTTCATATTTTTTAAGGGGTTGGATATTTTTAATTTTTAACAGCATTTTTTGATTACCCGGACATTTTGCTAGTAAAAAGTTACTCTTGTTAGGTTTCGATAAAATGAAGCGTTTTCGAGAAAATAAAACTCAACGAGCAAGAGGTACCGTGTTTCTACGATTTTCGTTTCCATATTTTCTGGCATTCGAAAAACCGAAAGCAATTTTTTAATGTAAATTTTCACTACCTGGAGAATGGACCCAGCGTTCTTATGCAACAGCTGATTTTATTCTGAAGCCTACATGGTCGTAGCCCAGCGGGATCAACTAGTTAATAAGTAAGCATTGTTGGTGAAGTGTACAACTATATATTTAACGCAGAATAAATTTGAGAACAAAAAGCTCTCAGAATAACGGCGACACATTTTGTAACACGTGGTGTTCTGATTGGACCTACACATTTAGCCAGGAGACCAGCACGAATCAGATAAAGAGATATACACACTTATACACGACCCAAAAAAACCATTTGGAAAAGTCTAAAAAAATGTAATTACAGTAATTTTTACAAAGTTAAGAAGGGGAAGCGTGAAGATACAATACACAACATAGCAAAGAATGTTGTGCCACGGTTAGTATTCTGTTTAAAAAGTAAATCGTTCCGCTAATCGAAATGACAATGTATTAAAAATGGGTTGGATGTGCACATAGACGTAAGTATTGACATTCTTCCATACGTCAAGAAATATAACTTTAAATGGAACCATTCGCGTCCAACAATCGTCAATTAGTCGCAGAAAAATTAGGCCCGATTTGACTTTTGCTGCAAGACTATTCCAAACAAGAGAAACATACATGTTTATGCGTTGGTTTGAATATATGCTCTATTTTTCTTGTGAGTGGAAGAGCAAAGGTATTGGCCTACATGTAGGTAACGGAAAAGTACACGATATAACATATCTGTAGCGGATTCACGTATAATCACAAATAATGCTTTCAACAAATTTAATTTCTTAAATGATAAAAATCTTGCGTCTCTCAAAGTCGGCAAATATATTGCAGTGTAGTGTTCTGTTATACGGCGCGGCGTTCCAAAAAATTTCGGAAAAATTTCATTTTAATTCGAATACCCAGTTATCCAGATAATGAATTTGTTATGAACTTTATGAGCACTCCGTGTCGAAGTACAATTTGATTTTCCCAGGTGACAGCACATTTTTAATTCGACTCAATGCCACACCTACATTTTGGGCGTTCTACTTTAAATCCCACCCTTAATCTCTGCGTAGCCTCTATTTTGCAATATTTTTCCTAATTCTGTAAATACTCCTTAGCACCATAGACGAATGGAACAAAATGTATTCGACATTTTTCGTCGTGCAATGTATTATCGCTACAACAAGTATCAGTATTTACTTATATGTAGCAGCTTCAGGGTAAATATTATCCCCATAATATACAGTGAAAAAGCGACGTTATCATTCTTTATTTTCAGAGAATTTGATATAGCTTTCAAAGGAAGAGGGGTTTTTGCGCTTTTTCTTGTAAGTACGCAAATCGGGATATACTGTTTTTATGCTCAAGAAGTTATGGATCAGGTGACGTAAACATTTTTCAGTGCCATACATCTCACAGTGGTATATTATTTCTTCAACCTTTAGGCTACCGAAATTTCAGATAGTATATACAACTTGGAGTGGACCTCAAAATATATACCAGAATTGGAAATTTATATTGAAATGATGATTTTAAGAAGCCAGAAAACGCCTCGATTTTCTGCGGGGGGATTTACTAGTTTGAACAGAATTTTAGTTGGAAAAGTAAGAGTATGGTAGTATAGCAAAGCGTTTTATTAAACCATAATTATTTATAAACAAAATCTTTGTATCAGTCTACCAAGAAACTATAGCGAGAAGAAATCGTCAGTGCTTAATCTATTTATAATTTATATTATTCCTTCCAGATTTTTAACTTTGGAATATCAGTGTTCCTCTTGATGCGTACTTTGAAATAGACGAATATGAAGATAAGGATGAAAATTTTGAAAAATGTTCGTTGTATTATGTGTATAAACTGAGTAACTTGAAATTCTGCAATATGGAATGTATCAAAAAGAAATAGAAATACCTTTAAATTATGTTTTATATTATTTGTAATATTTTTCCAATATAAATTTCAGTTTTATATTTTGAATTTTGAATAATTGTCCGTGAGGGTTATGAAACTGTATGTACGCGCGGGTGGTTGGAGAAATATGTCGCCCGCGAAGCTCAAGCGTGTGTCTTTATTATACATATACAAGCGGGAGTCCCACGACTACTGCCGCATCCCACATTTCATCCTCCATAGCCTCTTATCCTTCTAGTCCTCGTCTCTCAATTTTCTGGTATTCACTATTCTTGCCATACCTTTCTCCCATCTTTGTCGTGGTCTACCCCTCTTCCTCCGTGCGTATATTCTCCTCATAATGTCTGCACAACACTAATTTCCTTTCTTCTGCCCTACCTGCAACCATATCCTTCATATTCACTCGTTCTTTGACTGTTTCGTTCCGTCCATGCTCCAGACCAGAGACTCTACAAGATCTTCAAAATAAATCAAACTCTACTGCTTCAGTTTCTCTGAAACCCCAAGGAATGAATTCAAGACGACCATTGCCATCGTAGTCTCCCAATCTACCACTCACACCCTGTGAGAAAGGTACAATCCATTAAACTGCCTAACCTAATAATTAAAAAAACACCCCAAAAGAAAAACAAAAAAACATTGTCATAACATATTCTGTTCCCTATCTACCGCCTCAAACAACAATATTTTTAGCTCATGCCTGCTGCACTGATTGAATCATCAAAGATGCCGAGCCTCACAAGCGAAATATTTGTTGATCATACATATCATTATAAAATTTGGTGATTTTGTATTTAAAGGATATCTCGTATAATGCGATTCTATGATAAGGGGTGCAATAATTCCTCTCTTTCTTATGTTCAAATTATGGACATCCGTCCTGAATTGAATCTTATTGAAAAGTTATGAAGGAGTTTTGGTAGTAACAATGTCAAGAAACAAACAGGTGGATTGAAGTCTAAACAGATTCTGCATGTTTAACCAGGAAGCCTCGGTCAATTTTTAGGAAATATGTTCGAAGGTATTATCAATATGCAATCCAAGTTTTTAGTGTTAATTACTATTGGAATAACAGATTTTGAAAATCACCCGAGACACGTCCACGCAGCCCACCGTATTATTGCGTCCAAAAATTAAACATTTTCACTCAGAGGGCTTGAGAGAAAGTCCATGTTGTTTTGATGCGTCGTGTATAATCGATAGGTCATAGTTAATATTGTCACTGTGGCGTGCACAAATGGTGCAACGCCACAAATGAGGATCCTGCTATGCTCGAAGCCGAAGAAGTTGTTGATGGCTGATCCTCTGCATCCAACACACAGCGACTACAACTCCTAAGAATCGCTGGTAAACAAGAGGGCAAACACAAAAAAATAAAACAAATTATCAAATAGTAATGCCAGCATCATCATCATCATAAGGTTCTCAGTCCGAAGACTGGTTGGACGCGTACCTCCATTCTTTTCTATCCTGAGCTAACCTACGCATTTCACTAAAAGTAGAACATCCTACATCCCTAACTATTTGAGAGCAGTAGTCTAATCTAGGCCTACCCCTACCTCTTTTTATTCCTATCTCTGACTTTAGTATGTCACGAACTATTCCTTCGTGTCTTAGAAGGTGTCCTACCATCCTATCTCTCCTACTCTTTATTGTTTTCCATACCTTTCGCTTTTCCCCAATTCTTTCTAATACTTCCCTATTGCTAACCTTATCTATCCACGGTATCTTCATCATGCGTCTGTAGCACCACATTTCAAACGCTTCTACTCTTTTTCTATCCGCTTCTCCTATTGTCCAAGTTTCGCACCCGTATAATGCCGTACTCCGTACATACGACGTTAAGAGTCTCTTCCTAGTCTCTATATTAACCGTTCTCGAGCATAACAGTTGTTTCTTTTTGTTAAACGCAACTCGGCCCTGCGCCATTCTTTGTTGTATATCTTTAGTGCTCCTACCGTCTTGAGTTATTTTACTTCCTAAGTACCAGAAATCCGCGACCTCCTCTATCTTCTCATTTCCAATTTGTATTTCCATTTTAGTTCTATTTTCACATCCCCTACATACCAAAATTTTAGTTTTCTTTTTATTGATTTTCATGCCGAAGCCCTGTGTCAAAACTGCTTCCATTTCATTCAAAGCCGCTCCTAATTCTTCTTTGCTAGATGCTAACACTGCTATATCATCCGCAAATCTGAGCATGTTAATAGTTTGGCCCTGTACATTGATCCCTGAGGCTGTTCTTTCCTTAACAATATTAATCGCATCTTCGATATATAAGTTGAAAACTAGAGGTGACAATGCACATCCCTGTCTCACTCCCTTCCGGATATCTACTTCCCTTTGTTCCTGCTCACATTCTATAACTGCCTTTTGCTCTTTGTAGAGATTATGTATTATTCTTCTGTCCCTGTATTTCATCCCTACCTTTCTCAGCACTTCGAACATCTTCCCCCATTTTACGTTGTCGAAGGCTTTTTCTAAATCTACAAATCCTATATAGACGCTCTTTCTCTTTTCTATCGTTTTTTCTATAATTACTCGTAAAGCTAGAATGGCCTCGCGCGTTCCTCTATTTCGTCTAAATCCGAACTGATCTTCTCCTAATATTTCTTCCGCCTTTTTCTCCATCCTTCTTTGCACAATTCTAGTTAAAATTTTTGACGCATGGGAAGTTAAACTGATAGTTCTAAAATTTTCGCATCTATCCGCGCCTTTTCTTTTTGGCAAAGCTACTATGATGTTCCGTTTGTAATCTTCTGGAATCTCGCCTGTCAGGTATATGCGACTAACTAATTTAAATAAACGATCTATTACCTCTTGACCTGCGCACTTTAAGATTTCTGCCTGCAAGCCATCTATACCTGGTGCTTTATTATTCCTTAAACTATTTAGTGCTATCTCAAACTCTTCTCTCATTATAGGACTCCCTAGGTTATCCCCCTCTACACTGCTTTCGCTTTCTAATATATCTTGCACTTCCTGTCCCGCATATAAGTTTCCTAAATATTCTTTCCACCTATCTGCCTTCTCCCCACTTCCGATTAGGATATCTCCTGCCTCATTTCTAATGTTTTTGGTACTAGATCCAATTTCTCTAAAATTTCTCCTAATTATTTTATATGCTTCATCAGTCTTTCCTACTTCGAATTTATCTTCCACTTCTATGCATTTATTATCGATCCATTGCTCTTTCGCTTTCCTACATTCCCGAATAATTTCCCACTTGATCGCCTTATATCTTTGTTTCCCTGTTTCATCTAACCTATTTTATATTTTCGCCTTTCCTCTATTAGACTCACAATATGTTTTGTTATCCAGGGTTTCCTACTTTCATTCTGTTTATGACCCAAAATATCCCTAGCTGAGGAAACTAAACTATTTTTAATGCAATTCCATTCTGCCTCTATGTCCCTAACAATATTTCCCCCCGTGCCCTTTAGTGCTTCGTTTGTCTTTTTCTCGAACTTATTGCGCATATCATCATCTTTTAGTTTCTCTGGGTCAAGATACCTTCTTCCGCTTCTTTTTTTCAAAATCTTAAATTTAAGATTGGCTTTCATAACGACTATGTTGTGATCACTATCTATATCTGCTCCTGGATAACTTCTACAATCCCTAACTTGATTTCTAAATCTTTGCCTAACGAAAATGTAATCTATTTGATATCTCCCTAAGTCTCCTGGCATCTTCCACGTATAGCATCTCCTAACATGATGGTGAAATAGAGTGTTCGCGACCGTTAAGTTATGTTTATCGCAGAACTCTATCAGTCTAACTCCCCTATCGTTCCTATTGCCTAATCCAAAGGGGCCAACTATTCCGCCCTCTCGCCCTGTGCCTACGACTGCATTGAAATCTCCTGTAATTATTAAATTTTCGTGCCCTCTCACAAAATCTAGCACATATTCAATATCACTATAAACTGCCTCTACGGCCTCATCACTGTAGTTAGAAGTGGGCATATGTACCTGTATTATTACTGTTTTTACAGGTTTCGAATCTAACCTAACCATAACTACCCTGTCACTTTGCTGTAATAAATTTTCTACACTCTGTCCTACTTTTTTCCGCATAACAATTCCTACTCCCGAATTTCCTCCTACAGATCCTGTGTGTATTACTCTAAAATCTCCGCTCCAGAAGTCTCCAGCTTCTGGCCATCGCACTTCACTGATACCTACTACGTCTAATGCTAACCTATCCATCTCAATTTTCAAATTCTCTAACTTCCCTACTTGTTTCATGCTTCTAACATTCCACGCTCCGACTCGTGAGATGTTACACTTATCATTTCTGATGACTCCCCCCGAAGCAGTCCCCGCCCGGAGATCCGAATGTGGGACTATTTTACCTCCGGAATATTTTACTCCAGAAGGTGCCATCATCATAAATTAAAGTACGCTGTACTAGGGATAAAATAATGTGGTGGTTTCCCGTTGCCTTCCACATCGCAGTAGTGTGTATCACAGTGCCATACCAACCCTCACGATCTCTGCCACTATGATTACTGAAAGAGCTGCTGCCCCCTTCCAGGGACTTGATTTAGTCTGGCTTCTCAAATAAAAACCCCTCCAATATGGTTAAACCTATGATTCGGCTCTTTATATCATTGAAGCGCGCAAGCCATCCCACCCGTCCCAGTATTACTAGAACTGCGTCAAGGTACAGCATATAATAAAAAAATGAATGTAGCCCAGAATGAAAATACAATGAAATACAAAATCAAAATAGCTATTAAAGAATTTGAAAAACAAATAATGTAGGTATACCTAATAACAAAACTGGAAAATTTAGACGCACTAGCGTTGCACCAAAAAAACGAAAATCAAAATAGGCGCAGATGACACGGTAAATACACTACACGGTAGGAGCTCCGCACGCGCAGCGCACCAACGCCCGACGGGTCAATCGCACGCACTCTACTTACAAACGCAATTAGACGCAAACGGCAGTATCGATTGTTGCAAAATCCCTTTACAAAAAAAATTATATATATAATTTATTAAAAGTAAATGGTTTAGGGGTAAATTCGACTGGGAGTTATTAAAGAACACACTTTATTCTTTTGCCAAGCATTCGAAATGTTTTTATGTCTGCATTAGGGCTTCTACAATGTAATGAACAAATAGTATATACCAGTTATTTATTTATTTATTGCCAGAAATTCCCAAAAATTGGAAAAAAAATAAAATTTGAACTGCCACAAATTAAGCAAGAATTTTTTAGGACAATAAACATCAGCAACCTCAATACTATAGCATAGTGGAACAAAAATACTGCAACACAAGCAACATTAGGAAATAAGGCCAATTTCCCTAAAATACTTAAGTTTCTTTAATTTATATGCGACAATCGATCCAGTAGGTACTCATATATTATTATTATTAACATAAATTATTCGATGAACTTTCTGAAGATAGTAATTTACAGACTGTAAATGTATGAATTTTTAAAGTGCGTTGTGAATCCAGTCGCCTTTATTATGGAGATATTTCCCAGCATAACCGGCAGTCGCTGCTGTAAGTATCTTAAAATATTTTTCATCTATTAATGCATTCTGCCAACGTTATACAAATTATACTCATTTCCTTTATTTAAATGGATAGAACTGCTGCAAGCGCAATATTTTGCCTAATAATTGTCCAGCTTATGATGCCATATATTGTATATAATATAGCAAGACGGTATATCACAATCGAAATCAATATGTCGAAGCAAGAAGAACTGCTGTTAGATTATAAAACCAAATTGGAGATGTGCAATAAATACGTTCTATCATTATGTTTTTTCATCGAAGTGCTATATACATAATTTGCAGTATTTGTACTGTTGCTCTTGGGTTATACGAATGTGCAACATCCAGTTTGCAGGTACATATATCTAAACATTTCAGATATGATTGGAATTGCTATGTTCCATATATGACAAGTTTCTAAAGGAGTTTGTTTCAAAATAAGTAAATATTTTCGGTAAACATAATGCCTACCAATACCACAATACCACCGATATTATCCACTCGAATATTCCAGGATTAGAATATTGGAATCCTTGATTAGGTACCGAAGTACTCGAGAGATCGATCCTAATATTACAAAGTGCCACTTTCTTGTTACTTTCTTTAAAGAGTTCGTTTTGTATTAAATATTTTGCCACTGATTTCGCTCAATAAAAGTATCTTTACACCATCTCATTTTGCATTTGGTTTTCAGTTTTGATAATATGTATTTATATTTCATTCTCCACACTATTCGACTTTGCATTTGATTTTTCTCTAATGCATACATACGAGTACATTACATGCATACATATTTACACATAGGTACACCACAACCCGCACGGGCACAAAATACTAACTTCGCGCATGGTTGAACAAAAAGATGTTTGATTTCCATTAAAACGCCGTGACATTGCCATCGGACTCATCAGTGTCGCCTCCGAAATTTCCAGGGGGGGGGGGGGTGCGAAGGAAGCAAAATTTTTTTTAGCATATACATAATTGATTGGTTTTCATTATAGTAATATAGTACCTATCTTATTTCATTGTGTACCAAAAGCCAGGGGGTGGCGGGAGCCCCCCCTGGCTTGTAACAAATATATTCCTCCTTTATTTGCTATTTAAAAAGCTGCTCCAAAAATAAACTGCAAATCAAAAACTAAATCAACTGGTCGACTGGACATAAAGAAGTGAGGTTATGTCTAGGTGCGGATGACTTTAACTCAAATGCAAATTCGAATGCTAAATCAGATTGTCTGAATATCGAAATAAAATGCATTCGATTAATTCGATTAAAAATCAAATCTAAAATTAAACGGTTTAAAGGCACTTTTAGATCAATTTGTCAATTATTGGCCCAGTTTAAAGCGATTTTTGTATTTTAGACTACCACAAGATTATGCTTCGTGGCCGTATTTAAACGAAGAATGATACTAGTTATTGAAAAATGTGAGAAATTTTGGAAAATTGAAAAGTACGACGCAATGAATAAAACTAAGGCCATGGATGTTTTAAATAATGTTGTTATAGTAACAAGAATCTATAATTTTATTATCTATTCAGGACTTGCATTTGTAATTGTATCTTGCGCTATAACTGGATGAACAACATTTCGTTATTATTTACCCAACATACCTTATGCATACTATTTAGCATATTGGACTCAGATACTGCATTCCATTCAAGGACTAGCAACTCTCGCGAGAATGGATTCTTTATATGCTTGTATATGTGCTATTTTAACAAGCCAGTTAAGATTGTTAGGATCTATAATTTCGAACATTGAGATTAGCTCTTCCAAGCTCAACAACAATGTTGTGCTTTTCAAGGAACTACGAAAATTAGTCGAGTATCATCGACTACTGTTGGAGTAAGAATCGTACATTTAATATTATTTGTCGACTTTTAAGATATGGCGCGATCAAAATACTTACCTAGTTAACGAAATTGACGTTTAATTGCTTTATAATATTTGTTTTGTAATATTTTTCCTAAAGGCCGATTCTCATCTAAGCAGCACCGAGCGCGCCTCGCAGCGCAGCGCGGCACAGCATGTAGCAGCGTTTTTACATAGTTATTCCCATCTAAGCAGCATTCGCCAGCAACAGGGTCAAGCGAAACACCAGGAGATTTATAAATCATCATCAGATGATATTAGTTTTAGCGACTATATGAACAAGAAAGAAAAAGTAGTAAAGAAAGCGAAAATATTGGATTCATGATAATATGTTTTATGCAGGGTGGAAGAAGACGAATTTTATACTCTTTAGGCGACTCCAGCAGGAGGAAGGGAAATTTAGATAAAAACCAGGATACAAGTAGAATGTCTTCAGAAAACTTTAACCAAGCATATGAACTTATGCGCATTCTTTTAACTAAGCCAAATACTAAAGTCGCTGCTTGCGTTTGACGCTTCTTGATTTTCACTTGTCCGTCAACGAGCAGAAGAACGCGCTGATAAGCAGCAGTGTCGCGAGTCAATGCTCTCGGAGGAATTCAAATTTTGTTGCGTCGTGCTGCGATGCTCTGCACTGCGAGGATCTGCTTAGGTGAGAACCTCGGTGAGAACGGTATCACTTAGTTACATGCAGGCAATTTTAAGCAGCATTTTGCTGCACCGCGCTGCGCTGCGAGGCGCTGCTCGATGCTCCTTAGATGGGAATCGGCCTTAATATCCTGTAATTATTTCTAGCATCATAGACGAATGGAACAAAATGTATTCCACATTTTTCGTCGTGCAATGTGTTATCGCTACAACAAGTATCAGTATCTACTGCTATGTATCAGCTTCTGGGTAAATATTATCCCCATAATATACTGCCGAAAACCAAAGTTATCGTTCTTAATTATTTTCAGAGAATTTGATCTAGCCTTCAAAGGGAGAGGTATTCTTGCACTCTTTATTGTAAGTACGGAAATCGGGATATACTGCTTTTATGCACAAGAAGTCTTGGACCAGGTGACGTAAACTTATTTTTCTACGACTCCCTAAGAAAGTGACAAGTTGTATTCAATGAAGTAGGCGCGAAAATTGACAATAATTGCGTCCGCCCGTGTCATGGCTCCAAAGAAATATTATGATTTCAAAGAAAAAATAGTGTACACATAACGCACTAGAAAGTGTCTTTCATGAGTCGGTGGAGTTATTGGAATATACCTATTCATAGCTAGCAGGTTACTTTGAAATTTTGGCATTTCCTGACATACCTACTTTTCTAAAATACAAATCATTAAATAAAGTTACTGTTTTATGAATAAAATTTTACTTTTTTAAATGGTCATAGGGAAAATAGTGTACAGTAAACCGATCGAGTGATGGCGAGCGGTGGGGGTCAGTGTGCGCAGGCAAGATCGCGCTCAATCGTAATGTAATAATTGGCACAAGACAATAACACAATAACACACATCATGTACGTAGGTACGTATTTGTAAATAAAAGCATATATATACACACAAAAATATGACGACAGAGCCACTCACTATAATCTTCATAAAAATTGTCACATTCACTAGAGTCACTGTCTTCTAAATTGATTATTTTAACATATGAAACTCTTAAAAGTATTAGAGCTAGCACAAAACAGTTGAAACGTTTATTTATAGGCCAAAAACTAACCAACTACTCAAGAATATAGGAACTTAAAGTTAAAGAAAATATAGTGACAAAAATGCAATCAACGCCCGTGAAAATTAGGGTTATAGAGTCAACAAGATAACATAATTATACATTCAGCGCTGCGTTATCTGAAAAATGCTTCACGCCAAGTACCCACTTTTCTTCGATCATCAAAATTGCGGAAGAAGTCTTTAATTATATAGGGTGTTTTGGGAGGAAAGGGAAATATTTCGTGATTGCCTTCGGAAGGTTAATAAGCAAAATAAGCCCACATGTATAGTTCTGATTCTCAACAAATTTCGCAACCAATTTCTGGCAACTGGGTCTGTAATTATCGTTCTCTAGTAAGCATGCCGCACCACGTTGATACAACGTTGTTTGTTTGTTTTTGTAATAGGTACATTTTGTCCAGTTTTTCACCAATAAAATTATTCAATTAGGTAAGTATTGATTTTATTATTCAGTTATCTCTGATAATGTTCGATAATTGGGCTCCAACATATCGGTTTATTTTGCTTAAGTTCTTTGGCCTTCTCAACATATTTCCAGAATATTTCCTCCCAAAACACCTTGCATAATAAAAATTAATTTTTCTAAAATTCCAAAATTCCAAAATTTCAGAAAATTCAACTTTGCCGTGTTTGTCCACCAGAGGCACTGCCATCGAAATCTGACTAACATAGAATTTTTATTTTCGGAAGAGCGCGAATTAAATTTTGTGACGTCATTTGAGTTTCTATTTATTTAATTTTTTTATACGCTGTCAACTCAGAAACTTATGAAATCGAGGTTATCCAGTAACTGTCGGATTTGAATTTGTGCCCGAAAATATGTAGGTACAAAACCTTTTTTGGTTGTGCTACAAACTAGGACGAAGACGAAGAGTATTTTCATGTCGCAAACAAGTTTTCCGTGCTATTAAAGTGTAACTTGGTGGTACAACGTTTTTGATATTTTCAGCTGGGCAAAAAATTTGGGACACTTAAGATCTCTGTTTCTCTTGCACAGTTTGGCTTTAGACCGCCCGTCTGAGTTTACCCCCGCCCAGGGTAATAGATTCTATTACCCTGCCCCCGCCTGACAAAGAATGAAACTTGCAAGTCAGTGAGAAATAGTAGGCCTGTACAGTAACAACAGCGAAAATTTTAAATATAAGATTAATTACATTAATACTAGGTATTTTATATTTCAGGAGGAAATCAAACAAGAGAAAAGTTTATTAAACCCGTTTACCCATTTTACACAGCTGTTCTAGGATATTAGTTTTTCATAATTATTACAATAACGGAAAATCAATTACATACATAAGTTATGGAGATGACGCTGCGTTTATACATATACATATATAATTGGATACATATTATTTCTGCGATCTTACCAATACTTTTCAGTTTTTTGACAAATTACGAAAACATCTATTTATTCATTTATGATTTATTGCACTTATTATACAAAGCAAAACGAAAAACACACACATATTATATACAGGGTTGAAAAAAAGGTTTCTGTATTTAGAGGGCATGTAATACGATCAAGAGCAAGTTAAAAAGTCTAAATAAGTAAGGGTTCGCAGACCAACCGTTTTCGAGATATGAGCGAATTTTTTTTCGATAACTTAAACGAGTTAATTTTGTTTATATTTCAATATTCAGCACTACATAACAATTACCAAAGAAGATATTCGAAATGTCCTCCTTCATCATCGACACAGGATATATATCTTAGAAGGGATCTACGTACCCTTTCTGAGTTGCAGCTGCGAATCGAACAAAACTGTTTTTTAGGGTACGCAGATCCTTTCTAAAAAGATGTAGATCCTGTGGCGATGTTGAAGAAGGACATTTCGAACATCTTCTTTGATATATTGTTATGTAGTGCTGAATATTTAAAAATATACAAAATTTACGATACAAACGCAATATACCTACACATAAGAACTATGCAATTTTTCCTTTTTGCCAGACCTGTAGAGGTCTCTTAATACCTTCTGAAATTGTTTGAATCCAGTTTCGTTTGATACATTCTTTTAACATTGAAAGTGTTTAACGAATTGGAAGTATCACGGTAGCGATTTTTGTGACCTCTGGAAATTTCGCAGTTTTTGCCAACCTTTGCAAGTTCTACGTATGTCATTGCATTTGATTTGATCATTTTTTGAGTAAAAAGTATAAACTAATTAATACATACATATTTTATTTGTTTGAAATACTACTAAAGGAGCATGAAATGTGGAAATTTCGTATGAGTGTGACATCGCACGAGTGTTTATTTTGAAATACACTTTCCAAGGAGTTATCTACACTATTTTTTCCACGACCCTTTTAGAAAATCAAATTTATTCACAAAAGAGCAACTTTATTTTTAATGATTTATCTATGTTAGTAAATGCCAAAATTTCTAATTACCTAGACTGCTAACTACGAACATACTGGAATAATTTCGACTGGCTTATGAATGACACTTTGATTTACTTTTTTGCACGCCAACTCATAAATGCCCAGTTCGTACCTACCTAAAATATTTAGGCCTTCCATCCAGCAGCCAGTAAAATGTTTAAATGCCTTACCTTTTAAACAATTATTGTTAGACTTTAAAACGAACGCGATGCGTCAAAATTTCAAAACTGCCTACAACATTTGAATATACCCGTGCGATTTTTATTTATATCGCACACCTACGAGTATAATACACGGGCGAACGCAATTGTCAACTTTCGCTCCTACTTAGTTGTATGCAGCGAGTCGTTTTATTGGGGGTCGTGGGAAAACAAATAATATTGCCAAGGAGATTTCTTTACATTAAAATAAATTCATGACCATTCATAAGACGGAACAATTATTTACTTACTCGTTTAATAATCGATTTTGTATTTTCGAAATAATACGAATTAACTTTACTAAATCCAGAGGTCTGATTGGCTCATATCAGTACAAAAAAATATGGGCAATACATTTTTCTTTAATCTTTAGGCTGCCGAAATTTCAAATAGTATATACAGCATGAAGTGGACATCAAAATACATACCAGAACTGGAAATTTATATTAAAATGATGATTTTAAGAAGCCAGAAAACGCCTCAATTTTCTGCAGGAGGATTTACTAATTTGAACAGAACTTTATTTGGAAAAGTAAGAGTAGTATAGCTTCATAATAGCACCGTGCTTTTATTAAACCACATTAGTTGATAAAATTTGCTTATTCATCCATTTCTATTTTACAATACTAAAATGAATCTCGTACCTACACGATCACTATGGATTAAGCATTTGCTGAATTAAAATTTTTTTTTTTAGATTTATAACTTTGGAATATCAGTGTTCATCTTGATGCGAACTCTGAATAAATAAATAGACGAATATGAAGAAGGGGATTGAAATCAAAATTTTTGAAAATGTTCATTGTATACATATTTAAAAGTAATAGCTTGAAATTCTACAATATTGAATGTAACGAAAAGAAATAGAGGTACCTACGTGTAGATTCCTTTTTGTACTATTTGTATTTGTTTAATATAAATTTCAATTTTAAATTTTGAATTTTGAATTGTCCGCGAAGGTCAAACTTTTTGTTTTTGCATAATGCAAACTTTTATTTTATTTATGTGCCTGTTGATAACAATGGTGACTATTGTAATCGTGATTTGGGTTAGATGGGTGACCATATACTATAAAAAATCGGTACCTAATGGAGAACCATACATGATTTCCATGTTCATTGTTGTATAACAAAAGAACACTTTTTACGATAGATTGACACTATTGTAGGTTACTGCCAACTGTCTCCAATAATGGTAAACCCTAGAGTATCAAGTATATCAACATATCTAAAAGAAGAAACATTTTTGCAAAATTTCTTAAAATACCTAAATGCTTCATAAATTTTATTTGCTTTGGTCAAATAACATCTTCATTACATGTGCGTCCTGAAAACAAATAACAATTGAACTAAGACGACGTTTCAAAATGTCTAAAATTGTTATTAAATCTTATGTTCAATATTCTAGTAGATTATGTGTAAGATGCTTAGGTACGTATGGCGCTTGATATACTTTCTCCTTTGTTACGTCGATAACTCGTTAAGACAAAGGGTGGTATTATTTATCTATTAATGGAAATAATTTGACATACTCTGATTTCGTAGATGACGACTCGCACTGTGAATATATGAATTTTTAAAGGGCATAGAGATAAAGTTAGAATTGTTGTCATCTACTGCCATTTAACCTTAGGATCTGTTCCAGGTGTTGTCGACAGTGTTAGTAATTTGGTAGCGTCAGTAATACAAAAATTAGGGTAATTTTGTTCCATTACCAGATTGAATACACATTTTATATACTAATAAGTATCTTGTCTGAAATCTTAAGAGGTAATATAAAAGGAAGGCATAGCAATTTACATCATATTTGAGACCAATATGTCGAGGCAAGAAGAGTTGCTATTATATTATAAATCCAGATTGGGGATCTATAATAAATATGTCCTATCATTTTGTTGTTTCGTCGAATTCCTATATAATTTGCAGTATTTGTACGGCTTCTTTTCGCTTAATTCACTTACTGTTGCTGTTGAGCTGTACGAGTGTGTGACTTCTTGCTTACAGGTAAAAACCAGATATTTGTTATTATTAGGTCTTCTGTAGCGCAAGTAGTAATGTATGCAATCCCCAATACCCAAGGGGGAATGATTAAAAGGCCCAAAACGTCTTTATTTTATATTTTTTACGATAAGATTTTTTAGTTAAGAATTTTCTTATACTTACCTATTTCAAAATATTTAAAAAACATTATCACCTCAGTTCATTTAAAAACGAACATTAGCACACACTGTAAACAAACTATCTATTTTAGGTTATACCAAGATTGTGCCTTATAATTGTCTTTAAGCGAAGACTGATATTAATGATCGAAAAATGTGGAGAATTTTGGGAAATTGAAAAGCACGACGAAGCGAATAAAACCAAGGCGATAAACGTTTTAAGCAATGTCGTTATAGTAACAAGAATCTATAATTGCATTACTTACTCAACAATTGCGTTTCTTGTTTTAACTTCCTTCGTAACAGGGCAAACAATATTTTCTTATTATTTGCCGAATAATATGCCGCATGCATACCGTATAGCATATTGGATTCAGATAGCACATGTTACTCAGGTTCTAGTCACTATTTCAATCATGGATTCATTATATGCCTGTGTATGTGCGGTTTTAACAAGCCAGTTAAGATTGCTAGGCTCCACAATTTCAAGTATTCAGATTGACTGTCCCAAATACGCCGACAAATTTGTGCTTTTCAGAGAACTACGCAAACTGGTCGAGTATCATCGGAAGCTTTTGAAGTAAGTAAACTATTTGATATTCTAACTTCAACGGTTCTTTACGAAATATCGAGGGTGATAAATTAATCCTTATATTTCGGAACCACTTCCTGTAGTTACGCCACTGGCATGGTACGATCACTATGGGTATCAAAAGAAAAAAGAAAAAACATCTAGCTTCTGCCATATCGCTGAGCCTCCTCTACTCCTCTACATTCATTATGCTTTCTAGGGCTCTGAACGAAATGAGAGCGGTCTTGACGGAGGGCTTAATTTTTTCCAAAATCCCAACGTCGGCTTAACGTTGGCGTTTGCGACGTTGATTTTATTCGATACACCGACGTTGAAAAATGTATAGGCTTTTGCAAGCAATAATTCTCCTCTATTTTCGGACGTTGACTGGACGTTGGTTAGCAACTTAAAATCGCATGGGAATAACATTTACACTAATTTCCAACACGAACATGTCCAGTATAATGTGTCATCTTTAATCCAAAACAAAATTTCAGGGATGCTAGCGGCATTAGGCTAAAAACGTCGAAATATTTTTCATTGGAGCAAATACTAAACGCCGTTGTGACCTCTTATAAGCGGCACCGGCTCTATTTCATTGGTTTCTTAAATATAGAACACCTTGAAGGTGTTCGTCATAATACTAATCTATCCACCAGTCACAACAATTTTTCTAAGAGTAGATTACGCGCCGCATCAGTTTGAATAACT
This sequence comes from Xestobium rufovillosum, assembly GCA_963966045.1. Lineage (NCBI taxonomy): Eukaryota > Metazoa > Arthropoda > Insecta > Coleoptera > Ptinidae > Xestobium > Xestobium rufovillosum. Next base: position 35,201,838 of record OZ014493.1, read on the forward strand.
AACGGACGGTAAAACTCCAAGATACGGCGGTTTATAATTCAAATTTCTACACCCAAAGCTACTTGCTTCATAATAGAGTAATTTGTTTACATAAGGATGGCTAGATGTTAGAACTGGTCAGAATATGTTTACCTAAAGCAACATAAGGTCGGTATCAGCAAAACAGTTACGCCAAAGATGACTAGAACTGGCCAGAATATATTCATCTAAAGCGGTGTAAGGTAGGTATTAGTAAAATATTTGGTTATTTGGTTATATGGTTGTTTTTTCGTAATTATGACTTTAAGTTGACATTAGTACGTATTGTTCGAATTAATTCGGAAAATGGTTATCTTCTGTTAGTTTAAGTGTACAGGCTGTCCTATTTTTGTTGTGATTTGGGGGTTTCTCATAGAAGCAGCAGAGATAGAGCCTCGGGGTTTTCGCGAATCTGAGCTACTTTTTTTAGTATAGTAGAATGCCGAAACCAGAATTTGGATATAGTTTTTAGTTGAATGTTGATATTTATCGATTTTCAAAAACTCTCTCTAATTCTTTTTCTACTAAGCAGAATAAAACTGTTATGATTGACTCCTATAGAACTTTTTTTAATGGAATTCAGTGGCGTACGTAGTTCTTTCTAGGGGGCGTATTTTTTGAGTTATGACATAAATTTGAATTTTTTAAATGGAAATCATAGTAGGTTTTGGTCTAGTTAGAAAGGTCTTTTTTTAAGCTATCAAAATATTATATACTTTTATATTGTTATTTCAAAAAACGGCAACGATTTTGGTACTTTTTAAGTTTTAACTTTAGAAAATATAAGATCGGTAGGTACATCGAAGATACCTGTGATTTTATGTTAACAACTGAATAATTATCTGTTGACATGCATTAGCAAAATTTACATGCTGCTAGTTTTAATAATAGATACTTAGTATATAGGGTGATTCAGGTTTAACTAGAATAACTAACCGAAATAATGAGGGTTTTTATAATAAAGTATAATCGAAAAACGCTTCTCTTCCAAGAAAGATGGCGCCAAAGTTTGAGGAAAAATCAATTTTTTATGCATATACTTTATTATAGAAACCCTCATTATTTCGGTTAGTTCTATCGATTCCTGAATCACCATGTATACATAACGGCACTTTAAAATTATCAAAATTTCGAAAAATACGACATAATTTATTGTTGTTATCAATGAATGACGTGAGACTGTAAATGAATCAATGGATCTATATCTCAACAGGTACACAAAAAATTTCTAGATACCCAGTTGCAGTATAATACCTATCCATCGATTTATTGAATTTAGATACCTAGAAAGAACACAACCAAGATAAATGATGTTTTCGAGATTAAAGAAAATATAAATAAATATAAACCTAGAAATAAAATTTATAATAAAGAAAATTGGGAAGAAATAAATGTTTTATCGTTGGTTGGAGGCGACAACAAAAACTCTTATCGCGAAATCGAATCGAGTTGGGTGTTTCCAAAACAAAAGTTCAAAAATATTAAAAAAGGCAAATATAGGCCATATAAAATTCAAATTATTCACCATCTCTTCCCGGGAGATCAAGAAAGAAGGCTTATTTTTGTAGGTGGTACTTAAATAAAATTCAAGAAAATCCAGAATTTGGGCGGTCTGTCATTTGGACAGATGAAACTCACATAAGCAGCGCAGGATTATTTAACAGGCATAATGTGCGTCATTGGTCTGATACAAATCAGCACCAAACTTTTGAACGTCAGAGGCAAGAACGTTTTAGATTATCTAACGTTTTGTGTTTTATTTTGGGTGGTCAACTAGCATACCAAATTTTTGATGGAAACTTAACGGGATTGAGATATATTAATTTATTGAATATTAGCTCAGAGGCGATAATGGAAAATGTTCCGTTAATAAACATAAACAGGGTATATTTCCAACAAGATGGTGCCCCTGCACACAATTCTGCAATAGTGGGAAATTATTTAGAAAATCATTTCCGGGTCGATGGTTGGGTACAAATACCTAGACCTATATTGTGACCTGCAAGATCACCGCATCTGAGTATATTAGACTTTTGGGCATTTTTAAAAGAAAAAATATACTTACATACGAAGATACAACAATCAAACCGAGCTAGCAGAGGCAACACATGCAGCTTTCCGATATTTGCAAGCCCACCCTATATTATTTTAATTAATGCCATCAATCTATTAACTGAAAGATGTAGATTATGTGTTGAAAAACATGGCAATCAATTTGAGCAGTTCCTATAATTTTGTTGTTTGTTGTTATTCTTGTTTTTGCTTGTTTTGCTTGTTTTGCTGTGTTTTCTGTTTTTGTTGCTTTTATTTTAAGTGTTATTAAAAGTTGCTAACATAAAATCACAGGTATCTTGGATAGCTACCTATCGTATATTTTCTAAAGGCAAAACGTATCAAAATCTTTGCCGTTTTTTGAAATAACTTATAAAAGTATATTTATTTTGATAGCTTAAAAAAGGACCTTTCGAACTTGACCAAAGCCTGCTGTGGTTTCCATTTAAAAATTTCAACTTTATGTCATAACTCAAAAAATACACCCCCTAGAAAAATACTACGTACGTCACTGAATTCATTGGAAAAAGTTCTATAGGAATCAATCTTAATAGTTTTAGTCTGCTTAGTACAAAATGAATTGTAGAGAATTTTTGAAACTCGATAAAAATCAATATTATTTTTTTCTCGAAAACTAAAAACGATATCCAAATTCTGGTTCTAGCTGTCTATTATACTCAAGAAAACCCCAAGGCTCTATCTGTGCTGCTTCTATGAGAAACCCCCAAATCACAACGAAAATAGGACACCCTGTACTTTACTGGAATTTACCGGCTTCGCCATATTCGATCTCCATTTTAATAACAAGAGAAGCAGCCACGTTTAAAAAGAAAAACTGAAAATAGATTTACACACATAAAAATTTTGAGAAAAGTGCGTCCTAACCTATAAAGATTCTAAAAATTTTATTTATATACTGTCAATTTTCACACAGTGGTTGCATCGAGAACTTTGGCATAAATTCAGTACGAGTTAACCCCTAGCTCCGAAAGACAGTGACACAGTAATTAAACTCGATACGTGTTACAGCATTCTTAGGATTGGCTATTATGTTATCATAGACTTGTTTACAGTGAAGTAATTATTGTATAGTGACATCAGTTTAGCATCTGTTCGATGTTAGTGGGTTTATGAACATTTTTGAATCTGGACGTTTTCCGTGTCCTTTTCTGATGAGTTCGACTTTTCTTGCGTTATATGTGTAGGAATTTCCGCATCACTGTAAGCCTTGTCATTTCACTTAATTTTCTGATTGTTGCAATATTTATATTTGCTTATATTTCCCGAAGAAGAATTTAAATATATTCGAAAGCTTGAATAAGTGAAAAAGAGAATTTCATTTCCACAATCCCCGTGTGTTCTTAGGTTATTTTATCAACTAGGCAGTCGAGTCTATCTTCAACCTTGTTATTTTTGAAAATGAAATACCTAATTTGTAAGTAACCCCTAATTCTGTTCATATTTCTAGCACAGTAAATGAACTGAATAATATCTATTCCACATTTTTCGTCGTGCAATGTATTCTTGCTACAACAAGTATTAGTACCTACTGCTACGTATCAGCTTCTGGGTAAATAGTATTCATGTAACATGCTATGAAAATAAAAACTTTATTACTCCTTATTTTTTCAGAGAATTTGGTATGCCCTTTAAAGGGAGAAGTATTTTTGCGTCTTTTGTTGTAGGCACACAAATTGGGATATACTGCTTTTATGCTCAAGAAGTTAGGGATCAGGTGCCGTAAATAAAAAACTTTTTACTGCTGTACATCCCACGTAGGTAAATTGTTTCAATTTTAGGCTACAGAAATTGCAGACAGCATATACAATATGAATTGGACATCAATATATATACCAGAATTGGAAATTTACATTAAAATGATAATTTTAAGAAGTCAGAAGATACCTCAATTTTCTGCAGGGGGGTTTACTAGCCTGAACAGAACTTTATTTGGAAAAGTAAGAGCAATAAAATAGTACCCTCCTTTCTAGTATGTTCCCAAGAACTACACTGTATCGTATTTTCTGTAGAAAGCTTACTCATTACGTAATCATCTGCCTATATTCACATCAATGCTCCATCCATTTTACAATACTTACCAGAGAGACTTACCAACAATGGTATTACTCAAACACTGAAATTAAAATTTTCTTTTCAGATTTATAACTTTGGAATATCCGTGTTCATCTTGATGAGAACACTGAATAATAGAAAATGAAAATGGTACCTAATTGAAATTTGAACTAGTTCATTTTATACCTAAGTATTTGTTATATTGAACGCAAAAATAGTAGTGCTACACTAAGATAGGTAGATATCAAAAAGAAGTAGTGGTATGAAAAATTTTCTGTTTGTTCAACCTACAAATTTTCATTGGTTTCTTTGTATGTATTACTATTATTGAAACTTAAACAAAATATGTAGGTACTTTAACTAGATCACCTGTGTAATCTATCAATGTATCGCAGTGTTTAGCAATAAAAAACTAGGTATGTGCATTTAAAAAATTTCTCTTACACAAATAAATTCCTATAATAAATACTATTCTCAGATAACTACCTACAATATACAATAGTTCAATTCAACAGAAAGAAATCGAATTAATGCGCAGTAACGCTTCAGGAAATCATTAAAAAAGGAAACAGATGGACTGCTTTGGTCATTAAACACAAAAACCTACTCGTCAAGTAAGAGAAAATGCCTAATATAGAAAGGTATTAGGTACCTAATTTTAAACTGTGTTATTCGTTCACTGCTCACATAAGAGAATCGTTCACAAATGTTTACATCTCTAGTTGGTTAAATTACTGTTATCTGTTACGAGTCGTTATTGGCTCTTTTCTGTGGGTTCATGCTTCTTATACTTAAGGGAAAACCGAAAGAACCAATTTAATCTGACAATATGGAAATAACTCGGACAAGACGGCACAAAAATTGTATTCGTGCAACAGTTTCAATTTTCCGCGCATCAGAGACTTCATTGCCTTCCTGCACGCTTTCAGTGGATGTGTTACCACTTCTGCCTCTTTTAAATACAGTAAAGTCATCATCATAAAGTTTTCAGTCCGAATACTTGGACGCGTACCTCCATCCTTTTCTATCCTGAGCTAACCTATGCATTTCCCTAAAAGTAGAACATCCTACATCCTTAACTATCTGAGAGCAGTAATCTAATCTAGGCCTACCCCTACCTATTTTTATTCCTATCTCTGACTCTAGTATGTCGCGCACTATTCCTTCGTGTCTTAGAAGGTGTCCATCCTCTCTCCTATTCTTTATTGTCTTCCATACCTTTCGCTTTTCCCCAACTCTTTCTAATACTTCCCTATTGCTAACCCTATCTATCCACGGTATCTTCATCATGCGTCTGTAGCACCACATTTTAAACGCTTCTACTCTTTTTCGATCCGCTTCTTCTATTGTCCAAGTTTCGCAACCGTATAATGCCGTACTCCATACATACGACTTCAAGAGTCTCTTCCGAGTTTCTACATTAACCGTTCCCGAACATAACAGTTGTTTCTTTTTGTTAAACGCAACTCGACCCTGCGCTATTCTTTGTTTTATATCTTTAGTGCTCCTACCATCTCGAGTTATTTTACTTCCTAAATAGCAGAAATCCGCGACCTCCTCTGTCTTCTCATTTCCTATTTGTATTTTAATTTTAGTTCTATTTTCACTCCCTCTACATACCAAAATTTTAGTTTTTTTTATTGATTTTCATGCCGTAGCCCTGTGTCAAAACTGCTTCCATTTCATTCAAAGCCGCTCCTAATTCTTCTTTGCTAATCTAAGCACCTGAATAGTTTGACCCTGTACATTAATCCCTGAGGCTGTTCTGTCCTTAACAACGGTAAAGTCAAATTCTTAAAAATTTTGAACATTGACGAGTGTCTACAAAGCATTTTAAAAGTATTCAATGATCCAAATGCTCACCCAGATCCCAGATCTTGTCGACTCAGCAGGACAAAAATTAATAACGGCCTTATATGGAGCGAGGGTGTCTGACCGCTTTCTCCTTAATGAATTTAGATATCTCTGCTTTGTAAAATCATCTGCACGAAACACTTTCAATCTGGTAGTGCTACCTGCGACAACATTCGCTTAGAGTTTACCACCAGGTGCAGCATTGGCACGGGAACATTATGAACCCGGAAGACTGGGCTTGGAAGAGATCAAAAAGTGGGATTGTGCCTTTTTCACGACTAAAGATCCTGATGTTCCTGAAGAACTACTTAAAATGATATCGTGCAAATGTATCCATGTCTACAAAGCAAATTGCGGTTGTCGGAGGGTTGGTCTTCGTTGCTCCATAATTTGCTTTGCCTGCCGAGGACAATCGTGTAGCAATTCCAGAGAACAACAGGATATAAATTACGAGGAGAATGAACAGTTCTTATTAGGGAACATGGAAGAAGAAGAATTAGATGACATTTCGTATGCCATCGTGATGGAAAACAGAACGAAGTCGATAAAGACGTAGAACACGATGAAGAAGAAAAGGGATGCCCTAAAGAAGTGGACACCAGAGAAGCATTGAATCTTGTATCTAAAAGATGCAGACTAATATAGGTAATAGAGAATAATGACTAGTGGATTAGGCCTACAGGGACACCACGTAAAAAACGCGCTGGATACTCTATCTCAAGGTGGTGTAGAAACGAGCATAAGAAATTACTTTTAACATCGTTTAATGTCAAAAAAGATGGAAGTTATTATTTCAAATTATTTTTCAATGTTTCACACTGAATGCAGGTATATTCATAAAAAATAGTTTGCAGCAATTATACGTTTTACCATTCTCTCTGTAAAATTTTCAAATTTGAACTCCGTCATTTTCGAGACTATTGATGGTAAGGCAATAATTGTAGGGGCGCTTTGTAGCTAATTTGATAGGCTTTCAAAATGGTTAGGTATATATTTGACGTAGGATGGAGTGAAAAGGAGTTTCTCGCAAAAAAAAAATCGCACCTTTCTGTCAAAATGGCGGTCACTTCCGGTCCTCGCTCGAGGTAGAAGACTTAGGATACTGTTATCTGAGTCAATGTGAAGCAATTAAAAAGAGTCTAGGTTTGTCCGAGTTATTTCCATATTGCTTCCGAAGATGATGATTTAGAATGTGAATTTTTAAAGGGCATGATAATGCATTTAGAATTGTCGGTATCAATCTTTTTTAATTTAATGACTCATCCAAGGTGTAATTGGCAGTTGCCCTTGTATAGTATAATATCCTATAATCTATTAAGAAACTTATTTCATTTCCCACTCTGGTAACTTTTGTAACAGGGTCGGGCGATACCAGAATATTACTGGTATCGATGCTACTAAAAGTATGGGAGTATCGAAAGTATACAAGTGTCTAAAGTATCAAAATACTGAAAGAATCGAAGTGTAGAAATAATTTTAAAAATAATGGAATGAGAGGTTTCATCAATGATTACTTAGAGCGGAGTTTGAAGAAGGTGATTATGTATACTACTGAGCTTCAGCTTTGGCGGTTACCGTAAAATACTTTTGATACTCCCTTACTATCGACAGCTTGCCCAGCCCTAGCGAGTGATCTAAAGATTAGAGCAATTTCTATTTTTTAATGAATTAAAATCGATTATAATAAAAAATTTACACCTAATAATTATTCAGTCTGTAATCTTAACAAAAATCTAATATAAAGCAAGACAATATGATACATTGCAGCCGAGTTCAAAATGTCGAAGCAAGAAGAGTTGTTATTTCAATGTAAAACCAGATTGGAGATGTACAATAAATTCGTTCTCTCATTGTGTTTTTTCTTTGAAGTATTATATTTTATACAGTATGTGAAAGGATTCTTTTCACTGGACTCGCTTACTGTTGCTGTGGAGCTGTACGAATGTGTGACTTCCAACTTGCAGGTACGAATGGGAGATTTGTTACTACTGGGTCTCGTGTAGTATACAGTAATTAGACTGGGGTCAACATGGTAACTGGTAGGCAATCCACAGTATTGATCAGGGCAAGACATTAGAATGCTCTGTTACTGTAACACAGTGTTCAGTCCAACAGATTTAAGTTGACGAGGGTGGGGTTGTGACGCGTTGGCACCTGCCACAGCCTGCATCTAACTCAGTGCAACAGTGGCGTGGACTTTTTTACTCACGATTTAATGCAATTATCTATTTTAGGCCATACCGAGATTATGCCTTATAATTGTATTTAAGCAAAAGCTGATATTAATCATCGAAAAATGCAGAAAATTTTGGGAAATCGAAAAGTGCGACGAAGATAATAAAACTAAGGCTATAAGCATTTTAAGCAATGTTGTTATCATAGCAAGAATCTATAATTTCATTACCTATTCAACGATGGCTTTTATAATTTTATCTAGCTTCATAACTGGGCAAACAATATTTTCCTATTATTTACCGAATGTATCTCATGTATACTATGCAGCCTATTGGATTCAGATAGTACATTGTTCTCAAACACTAGTCACTATAGCAGTTATGGATACATTATATGCCTCTGTATGTGCTATTTTAGCAAGCCAGTTAAGACTGTTAGCCTTCGTAATTTCAAGCACTAAGATCGACTCATCCGAATACGTTGACAAAATTACACTTTTTAGAGAACTACGACATCTAGTTGAGTATCATCGGATGCTCTTGAAGTAAGCATATTTCACATTATAACTCTTTCTCCTCCTACTCCTCTTCCTCCACCCCCTCCTCCTTCTCCACACTTAACTCCCCTCTTCACTTTCCCACACACTATGCTCCTCATCCTCATCCTCATCCTCGTCCTCGTCCTCGTCCTCATCCTCATCCATACCACCTCCCCTTGCAGAATACTCGTTTGAAGACTAGAGCGAGTTTTCCTGAAGTCCTCATTTTTCAAAACGAAATACCTAGATGTTCGATATTTTTACTAATTCTGCAAGTATCTGCAGCACTATGGACGAACTGAACAAAATCTATTCGACATTCTTCGTAGTGCAATGTATTCTCGCCACTACAAGTATTAGTATCTACAGCTACGTGGTAGCTTCTAGGTAAACAATACCTATCTGAATGTACTATAAAAATCAAATCAAACATTCCTTATTTTCAGTGAATTTGATTTATCTTTCAAAGGGAGAAGTATTTTTGGGTCTCTTATTGTAGGCACACAAATTGGAATATATTGCTTTTATGCCCAAGAAGTTAGAGATCAGGTGACGTAAACATCTTTTCAGTCCAGTAGATCTCATTTAGGTATATTATTCATCTTTAGGCCACTGAAATTTCAGATAGTATTTACAACATGAAATGGACATCAAAATATATACCAGAGTTGGAAATTTACATTAAAATGGTGATTTTAAGGAGCCAGACTGTGCCTCAATTTTCCGCTGGGGGATTTACTACTTTGAACAGAATATTGTTTGGAAAGGTAAGATGAGTAACAAAATGCCGCAATTTCATTAAATCATATTTCTCACAATCATACTATTCACAAGCGATAAATATGCAATGTCACAAAGACTCACTAATAATACCAAGTCAAGTATATAGTTACTGAAAAGAAAATTTCCTTTCCAGATTTATAACTTCGCACTGTCCGTGTTTATTTTGATGCGAACTCTTAAATAGAAGCAAGATGGAAATTATTATAAAAGATAAGTATTTGGAAACATCAGTGGAAATAATTTAAATACTTCACTATAATCCAATGAGTTCTTTTGCTGAATTTAATTATTAAAACTCAAAAAATACAAGTTTTACTTGATCACTGTGTAATCTAGCAATGTATCACAATATTTTAATAAAAAATTCACAGACCTCGCATCTTACGCAAGTATCATATGCGTATTGAAAATACCGACACAACTGTTCGGTTTCTAAGATGTCCAACAAAAGTGATCTGTGCCGTTTCAAGTTGGTATATTCTTGATACAATAAAATAAAAGAAATGATTTGTGACAAGCACAAGGCACATAGTCAAACTGACGCAATACGTAACAAAATATTAACGCATCCGTTTTGTACTGTTTGGACATTTATTGCAACGCGATATCCCTCTTAAACGGTACTCGTACCTTAGTTTACATCTGGCTAGCGCTCTCCATCCAATATTATTATTAGCGACCTCGACTGCGCGCGCCGCCGACAGAATCTGTCGCGTGTCGATACATTTTTCGTAAGATGAGTCCCATATACACGCGCCCAGAAGTATTTTCAATACTAAAAACGTTCCCATTTACTTAAACGCATACAACCGTACCTTCCTATTTCATCATATCGCCACATTATTTTATTTGCGGCTTGCTCGAGTTTCGCTAGTTCACTATACATGCTGGATTCATTCTATTTCGCTTGTAAGAGCATTGACAGGTTACCAGTTACTGGCGTCATCATACTATAAATGCTAAAAGCTTACCAAGAAGCAAAATTCGTTAACACGTCCAAAGGACCCCTAAACAGCATGTATAATGAATAAAATAAATAAACAAGACAACGTAACATGTATGGAAACACCTAAAGAAAAAAAGAAGAAAATATTTAAGTATATATTACTTGCCATTTGATTTACCTCCAGATAATGCGATGATACATGGATGATACATGGGTAGATATGATATTGCGCACGTGTTCCTATCAGGCTTACGGCATTTGATCATCCGACATACATAGAAAATTAAACAAACTAAATAAATTAAATGAAATGGTAGAAATACAAAAAATTAGAAAATTGTTTTCTTTTCCAAAAGTGAAAGTTCCTGTGTTGGAATTAAAAGAAACTAGAAAACAGTTATAACAGGTGTCTTTAAATGTTTTACATTTTTCTTTGTTGAATTTTTCGAAAGCAGTTGCTGTTGGGGTCTGAAATCCAGTGAGTGACATTTAGGTTCTTGGAAATTCAGTTTGCATTTAATGAGAACTATCATCATTACATAAAAGTTCGTTTATTGTATCGTGCTAATTATCACCTCCGCGACATTAATCAAGTGTCATTTGCAAATTTCATTCAGTTTTGGAATTAAAAATTTGAAAGAGAAGGAACCACTACTATTATAACACCTTCTAGTCGACGTAGGACTGCTTGAAGCCAAGAAAACATTAAGAGCGTCCGGAGAGCCATTGTGCGTTACCCATGCCATCGGTAAGAAAGTGTCACGCTGCAATGCAGGACGAATTTCTTCGACCTCAACTTAAAAAGTTTGATGGCTAGAAGGACACTCTTGATTCCAGCAGGATGGAGGCAATGCCCACACTGCCACTCTGCCAATGGAAGTGATTTTTTCCGGTAAATTGATAACAAAACAGGGATGCATCAGTTGGTCACCCAGAAGCCCACATTTGACCCCTATGCATTTTCTCCTATCAATTGGAGAGATAGGATGGTAGGACAACTTCTGAGACAAGAAGGAATAGTTCGCGACATACTGGAGTCGGAGATAGGAAAGAAAGAGGTTTGGGATAGGCCAAGATCAGACTACTGCTCTCAAATAGTTGGGGTGTAGGATGTTCTGCTTTTAGTGGTCTACTTTTACCTAGCTCAGGATAGGAAAGGATGGAGGCATTCATAGAAAAGTATAACGTAAGAGCCATGCATTTTTTCAATCTTGATACAGATATTCTTTATTTAAAAAATATATATATATGTTTCTGTTTATGTTCATCGTGAATTATCCCTATTTTAATTGAAGTGTGAACTCTGGTATCCTATACTTTTAAATTTAATTTAATTCAACTGTTTTCTGTTGCTTGGAAGTAAGTGATGTGAATAAATTACAATGTTTAAAAGATTTTATAAAGAATGAAAATTATTACATAATATGTAAATATAAGAAGCACAAAAAATTATTTTCCATATATTTTCAGCATTTTTTTGATTCCTTATTGCCAATTTCTTGGCGTAACTTAATTTTTTTCCCTTAACTAAACAAAAAATTACTTCAATCGGAACGTTATCAACACCAACATTTACTATTGCATTTACTGTTGCAAGTTTTTTGAAGACTTTTGATTCTTAGGAAAGTCCAGTTTTACCGTGAAATTTTCTAAATTTTGTCTCCATCATTATTGTCGCACGAACCATCATCTCTTCACTATGATGTAGTAATTGTCTCTTCGACACATAGTGTAACCAAGTGGAAACAACTCCTTGAGGTCGGTATATCTTTTGGTGGCAGTTCCAGGGCGTGAATATTTCGTACAAAAACGAAAGGCAACATAGCCGGCATTATACCTCAGCCACTCTCTTTGGATTTCTTATTGCATGCAGACCTTTACGAAAATCAACAGTAAATCTTGGTCGTAGCTGTTTAAAAATTCTTCCACTTCACAGTCCGCCTTCCCATCAATATTTTTGAAACTTCTTTGGATATTAAATAATTCAGTGTATTTTTCATTATTATTTCATGTTAATAACGCTTGTAACGTGCAAATGATAGTAATTTTTTCTTTCCTTGGGAGGGATCGTTGAGTTAAAAATTTTATAATGAATAATTATTCTGTTTATGTACTTCCTAGGTATGCTGAAAAAAATTATTTTAAGTGATACAAAGTCAAGACACGAATCGAATTTTCAGTATGTTCAAGAAAGAAGTGATGTTGCTGCATTATAAATCACGATTAGAGATTTGCAATAAGTACTTCCTGTTGTTATGCTGTTTAATCGAAATTTTGTATAGTTTACAGTATTTGTATGGGTTGTTTTTCGTCGACTCCTTTACTGTTGCTGTGCAACTATACGAATGTGTGACTTCTACGTTGCAGGTAGAAGAATTTAAAAGTTACATTCGCGGGCGGGTACAGATATCGGCAAATAAGATAAGTTAGTGGTTTACATGGCAATTAATCACATCGCAATGTAATGTGGAAGGAACATCAGATTAGTTTGTCAGTATCACTCTCAAATCTAAATAATCGATATTATTGTCGATATACATATTTCTCTACCACTGGCACAGCTACAAATTTATGGAAAAAGTTTGCTCCGTAATTATTAAACAAACTTTATTTGTATTAATACGTATACGCATTTTTTTGTATAATTGCAAAGGTAAGCAAATATAAAATGCAATATAACAAATATAAATTTGAAACTAAATATTTTTTTATTAACTCAGTATCTTCCACGTCTTCAATAGGAAATTCTATCATGAAACTCTGAACTTGTAGGACTACATGATCTACTTAATAACAAACTCAAGAATCAAAATATTACAATCCGTACTTGGAAATGAACCTGTGCCTGCTAAATTTGTAGTCTAATGCTCTAGCCACTAGACTATCATGCCCGTTTATCTTATTTGCTGACCACGTCTGTAACCAAAAATCTTCAGTTTTTTGGTAACGCCTGTTTGATTCAAGAATGTTGCGATTGTCTGTTTTAGGTTGTACCAAGATTATGTCTGGTAATCGTTTTTAAACAGAGATTGATATTATTAATTGACAAATGCAGAAAATGTTGGATGTTTGAAATCTGCGACAAAGAAAATAAAACTAAAGCTATGAACATTCTAAGTAACGTTGCTTTAGTAACAAACGGCTACAGGGTCCTCAACTACTCGACACTCGCATTTCTATTCATATCTTCTTTCATAGTTAAACAAACTGTATTTTTCTATTGTTTACCGAATGTTCCCCATGGTTATCATATAGCATACTGGATTCAGATTGCGCATGTCTGGCTAGCAGTAACCTCAATATCTGTGATGGACTCTCTATATGCTTGTGTATGCGGTATTTTATCAGGGCAGCTAAAATTGTTAGCCTACATAATTTCAAATATTAAGGTTGATTCTGCAAAATATGTGGACAACATTGTATTATTCACAGAAATGCGAAAGTTGGTCGAGTATCATCGGATGCTTCTAGAGTAAGTATATTAAATTCCTGATTCATGAAGCAATATGTAGGTACACACTAAATATGTTTCTGGAAGTACCTATACAGAGTGATTCAGACCACCCGTACACTATCTTTTACGGGGAAAGTATCGGAGTTAAGGACTTGTGGAAAAATTCTGCTGGGTAAATTGCCCATGAAGAATTTAATGAAAATATTTTCATTTTTCTCGAAGCCACCCCTTCCGAGATAATAGGGGTGGGGATGTGTTTCTCAAGAATTTTAAATAGGAAGGGGGATCGTGTGATACATCATTAAATCGGAATTAGAAAAATAAACATTTTTTATCTAAACATTTTTTCAATTATTGCAACCGTTTCAAAATGGCTACCAATTTACAAAAAAAATGGGGGTTGCAAACAATTTTTTTTGTGATCAACCTCAACGATTCAGAACGAAATAAAAACTAGCTTATGATTGTACACGGCTTTGCCTTTCGCATAATGTATTACAAAATGTTATTTTGCCAAAATTAGTATCATTTCACCGCTAAAATTAAGGATAATTTAGGGGCGGTTTTCTCGAAAAACTCAAATAGCAGCAGGGGTTGATTTCCATCTCATCCAAAAGACCCTTTCAAACCTGATAACTTTTGTCTGAAAGTTATCCCTCTAAAGCAAGTCACTCTTGAGGGATTGCTTAATTAAAAGAAACTGTTAAAATAGCCCAAAACGATCAAAAAATCGAGTTGGCTGGTGTCATTGAGCTGTCATTTTATGTTTGGAGTTCTTTGCGCTGAATGAGAATTTCTGTTAGATTTTCTGGTTGTTGTTTTTGTTCTTGTTCCTGTAGTTTTCGTTTTTGTGTTGTTGGCATTCCTCATTAACCCTGTTCCGTTCTGTTGATTATTCCGTGTTGCTGCAAATTGTTTCGATCTTCGATTTTTTACGTTGTTTCTATATTTTTTTAAAATGTCTTATTCTCATGAAAAAGCTTCTGATAGTTGTTGTGCCTACCATTTCAAGAAAAAGGTGCATAATATTTCTTTTTCAGGTCCCTACTTTTTTGACGATGTTTTAAACGGACACAATTATCGAAGATTTCTGTTAGACACTTTACCGGTTTTGTTGGAAGACGTCCCTCTAGAAACTAGGCAGTTGATGTGGTCTCAACATGATGGGGGCTCTGCTCACTCCTCTAGGTATGCCAGGGAAATATTGAATCAAATATGCCCAAAGAAATGGATTGGGAGAGGTGGTGTGGTAGCCTGGCCAGCCAAGTCACCGGATCTCACTTGTATGGACTTTTATTTGGAAAGTTGAAAGGGGAAGTGTATAAAGATCGTCCAACTGATAGGCAGGATATGATGCGGCGGATAGTGGAAGCATGCAGGAGCATTTCTGAAGAAGAACTTCGTCGCGTTCACGTTTATTTTGAAAACAGACTGCAGGAAGTGCTTGGAGAACAATGGACAACAATTTGAATTTCTTCTGTGACCCTTTAATTTTCTTCGTTAGTAACGCTGTCAATACAAACATAAAATGACAGCTCAATGACACCAGCCAACTCTTTTTTTGTTCGTTTTGGGCTATTTTAGCAGTTTTTTTAAATTACGCAATTCCTCAAGAGTTACTCGTTTTTGAGGGATAGCTTTCAGACAAAAGTTGTCAGGTTTGAAAGGGTCTTTTGAATGAGATGGAAATCAACCCTTACTGCTATTTGAGTTTTTCGAGAAAACCTCCCCCGAATGATCTTTAATTGTAGCGGTGTGGGGGTGATACTAATTTTGGAAAAATGAAATTTTGTAATACATGGTACGAAAGGCAAACTTTGTTTTTGTTCTTAATTGCTGGGGTTGATCACAAAAAAATGTTTGAAACCCTCAAATTTTTTTCGTAAGTTGGCAGCCATTTTGAAACGGTTGGAATTATTGAAGAAATGTTTAGATAAAAAATGTTTCTTTTCCTAATTCATTTTTAATAATGTATCGCACGACCCCCCTTCCTATTTGAAATTCTCGAGAAACACACCGCCACCCCCTATTATCTCGGAAGGGGTGATTCTGAGAAAAATGAAAATATTTTCATTAAATTCTTTTTCTAAACAGGATTTTTTTCCCAAGTCCGTAGCTCCGATACTTTCCCCGTAAGAGATAGTGTACGGGTGGCCTGAACCAGCCTGTATATTATCATTTAATTCAGATTTATGTTTCGATTCCTAAAGCTAGGGTCCTACGGTTTCGTTTTATAACTACCACAATATAGCGGTACAATATGCCGTGGGGCGGTCGGAATAATACGGCTACCATAGCACCATTCGCTTCAAATGCATTAGAAAGAACTGAAATAAAAATCTCCGGTCGGTAAAAAAAGGGTCGACAAATTGTTTTACTCGTCGTACTGCCATCATATCATTTATGACGGCACCGTATTATTATGTTCCGGTGCTCAGTACAGCTCCTAGGAACCCGCTGTGGATATTGTAACATGTTATGGAAATGCTTTTCTTGAGGTCTCCTTTGCCGCTATATTATAGGAACCGTAATATTAAAACATTTCCATATAATATGTTTTAATCACCGTGGTTTCTTAGGAAACGGTACTGAACGCAGAGAGAAAAGAACGGTGCCGCTATATTTGAGACGGTGGCGGTGGTAGTACAGCCGATAACGAAGTATTTGAGGATGATTATCTTAAGAACCACTAATTTTATATATAATCCACTGAGTTTGACATAAAATAATAAATTGTGGCATAAAAATGATATGATTTAATTTTAAAAACAAACTTAAGAATTTTTCCAAATTGGTCAATCGCAAGGTATTTAATTTCAAAACTTCTTTGCATCTATTAAAATCTTCAAGAACGATGGTGGTAGCTCAACAAATATGCAATTCAACGAAAAATCTTAGTGAGCTTTCCTCACACTGAATAGTTTAGGAAATACAGGTCAATACAGGTCAATACAGGTCAATACAGGTTTGGCTTGTCTATTAAAATAATAAAGCAACGTGTTGTGCAGATGAGTTGGCTTTTGGAGTAGAGTCTATAAGCGAAAACTGTTTTAAATTATCGGCCAATAAAACAATAAGATTTCATTAAGAAAACGTTTTAGTATGAAAAGTAATAAAGTTATGAAGAGGAAATTCACTATTCGGTGGACACTCTGTTTAGCTTGACAGAATAATTCAACCAAGGATCCCTCCATGCTCAATCTCAATCCATTTACCAAGTTAGACACATTTCACCTAATCTTACACAAAGGTCAGTCAAGTTGGCCCCCCCCATGAATTATTTTGAAAAATGTTTATGATGGCTCGATTGCGCCGGTGTTGCGCCACCTTGCGCCGCTTATTTCGTAGCTTGCGCCCTTATGGGTCAGAAACTGTAGCCTATTTTCCTTGGGAGGGGCCAACTATACGATAGCCCCTCCCATTTACAATTCTTCCAAAATTATTATAGGGGTACATTCTAAAGGGCTTGCGCCACCTTGCGCTACTAGAATTTTTGCTTGCGCCATAGTGGTATTGCATATACGCCACGTGAAAGAAACTGCGCTGGCCCCCCAAATGAATTATTTTGAAAAATGTTTGTGATGGCTCGATTGCGCCGGGGTTGCGCCACCTTGCGCCGCTTATTTCATAGCTTGCGCCCTTATGGGTCAGAAACTGTAGCCCATTTTCCGGGGGGAGGTCAACTATATGGTAGACCCTCCCCATTTACAATTCTTCCAAAATTATTATACGTATACATTCCAAATGGCTTGCGCCACCTTGCGCCACTAAAATTTTTGCTTGCGCCCTAGTGGTATTGCATATACGCCACGTGACAGAAACTGCGCTGTCCCCCCCATGAATTATTTTGAAAAATGCTTATGATGGCTCGATTGCGCCGGGGTTGCGCCACCTTGCGCCGCTTATTTCATAGCTTGCGCCCTTATGGGTCAGAAACTGTAGCCCATTCTCCGTGGGGAGGTCAACTATATGGTAGCCCCTCACCATTTACAATTCTTCCAAAATTATTATACGGATACATTCTAAATGGATTGCGCCACCTTGCGCCACTAGAATTTTTGCTTGCGCCCTAGTGGTATTGCATATGTATATGCCACGTGAGAGAAACGGCGCTGCCCCCGCCCATTATTCGAATTTGAAATTTTTTGCACACCTTTATTGTACATTCCAGAGAAAAATTTTGTATGAGAGACACAAATGATTTTTCATTTTTCATTATTCAAAATTACTTTCTACTTATACAGGCTGTCCCATTTTTCTACATAACACTGAACTTTGTTTTTTTAGTGAAGCACTTGTATTTGATTGCATTTTTTGATTCCTTGCTTGTTTGCTAGAGGTCGTATTAGATATTTTTTCCTTAAAGTACAATATTATTGGTGCTACCTACCTGCATTAATTTATAAAAGACTTTGGCGGATGTAGGAGAATTTCAAAAAATTAATGTATTCGGATTGATCCTGTGGCAGTGATATTTTATTAGGAAAAAGGAATATCCAGCCGAATATAATATACAGGGTATGAGGAACTGCGTGATGAAATTAGAAATTTCAAACCTCATAATTTTATTCTTTTAAGTGGAATCATACATTTTTATGTACGTCACACATACTATTATTAGGTACGTATAAGTTTTGTATACCTGTAATGTTAATAGTACCTGCCAGCAGTATTATTCCTTGCATCTGAATAGTAATAGTGTACAGGGTGTCAGTCTACTATAAATTTATTTTTGTCATATATTTTCGAGTCTACTACTATCCTTTTTTTCATAAAGTTCTTCTATAAGTTATTACTCAATATTATTAGAATCTAAGTTCTGATTTGCTCCCTGTTAAAGGTCTGTGACCAGTCAGCAAATTTATTTACCATTCTTGAGCTACACAATTGAAATTTTCGAATAATGTATAAACTACCTGTGCTAAAACACCTGATAAGCTCTTCGCGTTAGAAACGGATGGAGATCCGTAAGTAGTACGGGTTGCATACACAACAGATATGCCTCAGAAAGTTTTCACGGGGTAAACGTCAATGGGCCTAATCCAGTAGGGATATACATCATTGCAAGCAACCGTAGCCGATCGGTCGGCAACGAAGCAACAGGCTTGGCGCGCAGTACCGAGAGGCGCGGGCACTTTCAAGACGCGTGGGGGGTTTTTGTTCGAATCCAAGTGGAGCCTTTTTCTTTTAAAGATTCTTGTAATTTACAGAATTTTGCGTGCATTCCTTGTGTTGTGTCTGGTGGTCCTTCACTAAAGGTATTTGTTTAAAGAAAAGCCGCGATTACTAATGAAAACATGGGAATAATAGCATGTTAAAACATTGCATTAGCAAAATCTAGTTGGGATATACATAAACCCAAGCTGGTTATGTATAGTTGCCGGTTCTTCTATATAATTGCAAGAATTATTGGTAAATGTGATAAATAAGTGCAAATGATTAACTTTTACCAGTGATTTTATAAAATTCCCAAAGTCCAACGGGCAATTTATTAAATATCCTTGAATTAATTACATTTGCCAGTAATTATGAATAGGTTTCAAGGCGCGGTAGTAATAATACTAAATTATTTTCTTTTCTTCTACTTTCCGTTCAAATTATCAAGTTATGGACCTGTAGTAGTAGTACTAGAGTGGGTTTCGAGGCACTTGCGTGCGTGGCATTTGCGTACAAGGCACATTTTATGACATTTGCGTACATAAGGAAGTATTAGTCCAGCCGGCAAAGCGGGCAGCTCGAAGCAAGTGGGACTTGCGTACTATATAACAATCTGTCAGGTTACGGTCAAGCGAAGCCAGCGGAGTGTTGTAAGTCTCGGTCGTTAGCGCTTATAACATAATTCTCTTCAAAGATCATTCAACAAACATTTTACAAAACAAATCAACGGGGGGATGAAGTTAACTTACCTCAATATTTAGCATAGTGTTCGAAATAAATATTTAAATTAGGAATCCAAATTTTATGTTGTACGCAAGTGCCACTTGCTTCGAGCTGCCCGCTTTGCCGACTGGACTCATATTTCCTTATGTACGCAAATGCCATAAAATGTGCCTTGTACGCAAATGCCATACGCACGCAAGAGCTTCGACACCAACTCTAGTACTACTACAGCTCCATAACTTGATAATTTGAACAGAAAGTAGAAGAAAAGAAAACAATTTATTATTATTACCACCGCGTCTTGGAACCTATTCATAATTACCTGAAAATGCAATTAATTCAAGGATATTTAATAAATTGCCCGTTGTACTTTGGGAATTTTATAAAATCATCGGTAAAAGTGAATAATTTGCACTTATTAATGACATTTACCTATAATTCTTGCAATTATGTATAGAAGAACCGGCAACTATTCATAACCAGTTTGCGTTTATGTATATCCCAACTAGGTCTTGCCAATGAAATGTTTTAGCGTGTCTTTATTAGTAATCGCGGCTTTTTTTAAACAAATACCTTTCGTGACGAGCCACCAGACACAACACATGGAATGCATGCAAAAATTCTCTAAATTAAAACAAGCTTTAAAAAAAGGCTCCGCTTGGATTCGAACAAAAACTCCCCACGCGTCTTGAAAGTGCCCTCGCCTCTCGATACTGCGCCAAGCATGTTGCTTGTATGGCATGAAGTTTAAGAGCCAAGTCTCCCTGCTGCATTTTCGAGCGATTCAGACGTTCGCGCCTTTACAAACTGTACTGGTATTTATTGATATTTTGCTTTCTAATTTTGCAAGTATATACAGAAATCATAAGAGCCAAGTATCCGATCGCGAACATCAAGAATTTTTTGCTCCGAAGCAGAGGTCGCCACATTGCAGGGCATTAAATTGTGTTTGCAAGGGCAGCTCTCTTTACAAATTACTTCCTTATTTATGAACCGATTTTGAAATTCTTTGTTTTGTTTGAAAGAAGAAACTGGTGGAAATAGGCCTCTCGTCTCGGATTTTTAAAAGAGTGATTTTTTAGTAAGTTATAAGTACGCAAAATATGGGTATATTTGAAGCCGAAAAAGACAAACTTCTATTCGTTTTTCTTTAAATCGCCGACGAGACGACTCTTAGGGAATGCTTTCTGTATATGCTTGCAAAATTAGAAAGCAAAATATAAATAAATAGCAGTACAGTTTGTAAAGGCGCGAACGTCTGAATCGCTCGAAAATGCAGCAGGGAGACTTGGCTCTTAACAGTCTGTTAAAGCGCGTGAAAGTGGAAGTGGCCTACTTGGCAAAACCTAGTTGGGATATAAATAAACGCAACGAGTTTGTTACATTTACTATAATTTGCGCTTATTTATCACATTTACCTATAATTCTTGCAATTACATAGAAGAACCGGCAACTATACATAACCAGTTTATTACATTACTGTAATATATTTATTATTAATGTTATTATTATTATTATTATTATTATTATTATTATTATTATTATTAATATCGAAATGAATTTCAAACAAGTAACGGTTGAATCCATCAATAATTGAAAAGATATCAATACTTCTTACACTTTACGGCTGAGTCACTGAAACTTTGCAACACTTAAACAAAATTTCGCGGGAAACGCCCAAACGGAGACAGTGCTGGCAACCATTGAACCCTAGTTTTCGACATGTCATGTCAAAAAGCCGACAGATTTAAGGAATTTTTTAAAACGCACTTCAAAAATATTCAAAATACCATTACTCTTCAGATGCAAGGAATAATACTGCTGGCAGGAACCATTAACATTACAGGTATACAAAGCTTATACGTTCCTAATAATGGTATGTGTGACGTACATAAAAATGTATGATTCCACTTAAAAGAATAAAATTATGAGGTTTGAAATTTCTAATTTCATCACGCAGTTGGTTATACCATGTATATTACATTCGGCTGGATATTCCTTTTTTCCCAATTATCACTGCCACAAAATCAATCCGAAAACATTCATTTTTTGAAATTCTCCTACATTCGCCATAGTCTTTTATAAATGCAGGTAGGTAGCCCCAATAATATTGTACTTCAAGGAAAAAATATCTAATACGACCTCTAGCAAACAAGTAAGGAATCAAAAAATGCAATCAAATACAAGTGCTTCACTAAAAAAACAAAGTTCAGTGTTATGCAGAAAAATGGGACAGCCTGTATAAGTAGAAAGTAATTTTGCATAATGAATAATGAAAAATCATTTTTCTCTGGAATGTATAATAAAGGCGCACAAAAAATTTCAAATTCGAATAATGGGCGGGGGCAGCGCACGTGGCATATATGCAATACCACTAGGGCGCAAGCAAAAATTCTAGTGGCGCAAGGTGGCGCAAGCCATTTAGAATGTATACGTATAATAATTTTGGAAGAATTGTAAATGGGGAGGGTCCACCATATAGTTGACCTCCCCACGGAAAATGGGCTACAGTTTCTGACCCATAAGGGCGCAAGCTATGAAATAAGCGGCGCAAGGTGGCGCAACCCCGGCGCAATCGAGCCATCATAAGCATTTTTCAAAATAATTCATGGGGGGGGGCAGCGCAGTTTCTGTCACGTGGCGTATATGCAATACCACTAGGGCGCAAGCAAAAATTCTAGTGGCGCAATGTGGCGCAAGCCATTTAGAATGTATACGTATAATAATTTTGGAAGAATTGTAAATGGGGAGGGTCTACCATATAGTTGACCTCCCCCCGGAAAATGGGCTACAGTTTCTGACCCATAAGGGCGCAAGCTATGAAATAAGCGGCGCAAGGTGGCGCAACCCCGGCGCAATCGAGCCATCACAAGCATTTTTCAAAATAATTCATTTGGGGGGCCAGCGCAGTTTCTGTCACGTGGCGTATATGCAATACCACTATGGCGCAAGCAAAAATTCTAGTAGCGCAAGGTGGCGCAAGCCCTTTAGAATGTACCCCTATAACAATTTTGGAAGAATTGTAAATGGGAGGGGCTATCGTATAGTTGGCCCCTCCCAAGGAAAATAGGCTACAGTTTCTGACCCATAAGGGCGCAAGCTACGAAATAAGCGGCGCAAGGTGGCGCAACACCGGCGCAATCGAGCCATCATAAACATTTTTCAAAATAATTCATGGGGGGGGCCAACTTGACTGACCCCATCATAAACATTTTTCAAAATAATTCATGGGGGGGGCCAACTTGACTGACCTCTTGCACAAATATTTCTAGCACTGCCGATGAGCTGAACAATATCTATTCGATATTTTTCGTCCCGCAATGCATTCTTTCGATATCGAGTATAAGCATCTACTGCTATGTTGCAACTTCTGGGTAGGTATACTTAAATAATATCGATAAACTGTAAAAATGCATTACCATATTATTCTTTATTTTCAGTGAATTCAGTGTGCGTGAAACAGCGAGAAGTATTCTGGCATCTCTTATTATAGGTTCGCAAATTGGAATATACTGTTTTTCTGCTCAAGAAGTTCAAGATCGGGTAGGTTATGCAGTTATCTTTGTATTACAAGTGCATAGGATACTTGATTCAATTTTCAGTCTGGCGTAATTTCGCACAGCATATACAGCATGAATTGGACTTCAAAATATGTCCCTGAATTGGAAATCTATTTAAAGATGATTGTTCTAAGAAGCCAGAAATTGCCCGAGTTTTCTGCTGGCGGATTTACTACTATGAACAGAGCATTATTTGGAAAAGTAAGAATGTTTGTATACGGGGCATTTAATATTCTGCATCAAAGTCCTTGCGTGATACTTAGTTGGAATTCGCACTACAGATTATACATTACCATTATAAATGTCCTTTTCCAGATTTATAATTTTTCAATATCTGTAGCCGTCTTGATGCTGACTCTAAAATAGAAGAAAAAAGTTGGAACGACATAAATACTAGTTTCTATAACTAATTTTGTTAACTTAGCCGTATAACCGTCTTGTGTAAAATTCAATATTTTAATCTGACCATTCTGTATTATGTCCATGAAACCGGTGTCAGACTTAATCCGGCGTTGGATTCTTTGAAAAACCGGGACTAAATGTCATAAGAGCACTTTTTGCTAAAATAAATAGGTAATTTGTTTAATGCTGTTTTACGTTAAGTTTCAAAAATATGTACCTAAGAGCTAAGAGCATTTTGCCGAAAACAAATTGCTTTTTATGTTAATTTATATGAGTACCTAACACAATATAGCTAGTGTTTGTATAAGAATGTTTTTTTTTTGTTTTGGAATAAAACTTGTTTTCTTTCCGCGATTGAGCATTTTATTACCTCTGTTCCCTTTCCCACTCCGCGGAGCGAGTAAAGTTATTTGCCCCCTTCGCGAAGTGTGCAAAATGGAATGCACACTACCCGAAGAAGCTACACTCGGAATGCTCCGCGGAATGCGTAAGTTGATTTGGGCATTATCCGAAATGAAATGCGCTGTTCGCGGAGTGGCCAATATGGAGTACCCGCTACGCGGAATGCCCAAATATTTCGGGCATTGCCCGAATTCGGTGATTGCGAATAACACATACATTTCACAGCCTGTTGTTAATAAAGTTATCTGGAAGCTGTCATAACTTAGGTAGACTAGATATGTAATTTAAGTCTGTCAGGGTATTTGCCCGAGGAGAAGTTATTTGAAAAGTTTATAAGTCGGTACTTTTATTCATTTAAGTTGGAGGGTGGCGCTAGTGTTTGGCTCTCGCTTAACTTGATCCAGGAAGTCATTTATACGTTGAGCTTGACGTGGCCTCTTTGTGCATATACGGTGCCGTACTGGTGAATTCCAACAGGACGAAATTAGCGTCTGAGGTTTCTGTGTACATTTGGACTATACAAGTTTTATTTTGACCAAAGGGAGCTGTGTCCGCTGTCATACGATTAGGCACAAATAGAGGTTTCTACGCCAACGTTGCTGGGGTAGCCTCTTTATTGAACGCATATATGTATTTTCTACAGATGAAGTGCTCTGTAACTTAATATGTGGCGAGGAGTGATAGTTTGAGTCGGTTATGGTGAAAGACAAACAATTCCTGAAAAAGGGCAGCAGCTCTCTTAGTAATCAGAGTGGAAGAGACTGTGGGAGTCGGAATGATGGAAGGCAACGGGAAACCACCACATTATTTTTATCCCTAGAAGAGTGTACTGAAAATTTTATGATGATGACACCTGAAAAAATATTCCGGAGGTAAAATAGTTCCACATACGGATCTTCAGACGGGGGGACTGCTTCGGGCGAGTCATCAGCAATAAGAAGTGTAACATTTCATGAGTCGGAGCGTGGAATGTATTATTTCGTGCCCGACTGCTTATATTCATCAGTAGCCATCTTGAGGTTGTGCAAAGATGTCGAGTAGTGACGATGAATTTATTGCTGCCTACTATTTCTCATCATCGCCTAAATATACTAAATAAAATTTTCATCTACCGTCTTTCAAACTGCAAGCCTTTACCACTTCCAGCCACGCATTTCTCTTTACTTCATTGTCTTTGAGACCTTCTACCTGGTGATTAAATAGACAGTATCAATAGGTAAACAATTCCGTATTGTCTTCCATTTTCATTTAGTCTGAATGGCACTGAATGACGAAGGGCTTGAAAATGCACAATAATCTATATGGACAGTCGCCCATTTTATACGACTCAGACAACTTTTCTTAATAATTTTTGGAATAAAAAAATGTTGATATTTATGCATTACTGATTTTTTGTTGATGTGCAAGTATAGCTGGTAAAAACATGAAATCACGGTGATCTTGAAAATTAGTGAAAGAATGGCATATTAATAAAAATTCAATTAATAATTCCAGATAATCCTTTTAAATTACACGTGACCCAAAATATTTGTTTACACCACTGTTTATATTCCAAATAATTGTTGCAGTGTTTTATTTTCAAGAACCCCCCCGTTTTCTCCGATGAAAATATTCATAGCGATTCCAGATAACATAATTTTTCTGTTTTCTATTTTGTGTCGTCATGTTGCGTGACCTTCAACAATACGATGCTTAGCGAGGAAATGCTACTTTGAAAACTACCTAATAGTTTTTCTTTAAGAAATCTAATCTCCTCCAACGAATAATCCATAACAATCACTATTTTTTAAAGGGAGTGACTACTGCTCCGACCGACGGTCCCCTGAAATTTTGTTCAAACACGGTCGGGCATGCGCATTACAGAATGTCAACACAATTTGCATTTCGGAGGTGTATAAAACTAAAGCTGAGAGAATGCATTTTTGAAACGCACCATTTAGTTGTCCTCGCACCAGACACACGCATTTTTTTGAAAAAAGATAATGTAAAACCAAGCAAAATATATCAAACCCCTACGGGATCAGAACTCGTCTAGCCGTAGGAGAACAAAATGGCAATTCTGTACGATACCCGTACACCCACCAAGACCGTTAGCGTCACTACCCGATAACGATATACTTAAACGTCATTTTACCGACATTAAGTAATGCGCACGTCCGACCGTATTGGAACAAAATTTCAGGGGACCGTCGGCCGGAGCAGTAGTCACTCCCTTTTTTAAACTATGAAATATCATTTTAGTGATGGATGAAAAACATCTTCATGTACCATATTGCACAGATTATGCATGCATAACCTATATTTCTAGATTTGGACTAATATCTGGATCTGATTACTATACTATTAATATATTAATAATATAAATAATTCTTGAATTCTCACTTTGCTGATCATGATTTGTACCTACCTACTTTGAAAGTGAATGAATTTTTAAAGCATGTAAAGTTGTAACTCCAATTTCTATTATTTATTATAATAATTATCATATCTAAAACTTAGATTTTAAGAAAGTTTTCGTGGTATAAAAGCAGGAACATACTTTGCGTCGTAACTTCGTTCAGAATGGTGAAGCAGTTAGACTTGTTAGCACGTTATAAAACTACAGTCGGGATGTACAATAAGTATGTCCTCTCAGTATGTTGTTTCGTCGAAGTATCATTCTTTCTACAGTTTTTGTATGGGTTTGCTTCACTCAATTCTGTTACTATAGCCGTGGAACTGTACGAGTGTTTGACTTCCTTCTTGCAGGTACAAAGTTTCAAAGAAAAAAACTGTGTTGAAAATGAACTGAGCTATTCAAAAGAATTTGGTTCGCATCAATATTTTTCCCATAATAATGTAGATGTCTCATAGGCAAGCTCTAAAAAGGTACCCATACATCACGATCAATTTATATTGTCAAAATAAATGTTGCCAATAGGTCATTTTTATAATCAAATCTTCTAAAACGGCGATTTTTACATTCAAAAATCAAGGAATCCAAAAGGCAACTTCCATAATGATAATAAATTTTAATATTGATCGTGTTTATGGGCCCCTTAATGTAAGCTGTCAAAAGTTTAAGAGTGTAATGAAATTTAAATAAATACATTTTTATAAACCAATTTTTTGACACAAATTGTATACGAGAAAGGGTGGTCGTATCCAGTATTCCTGAATGTTTACTTATTTTAGGCCATGCCAAGATTGTGTCTTGTAATTGTATTTAAGCAAAGACTGATATTACTGATAGAAAAATGCAATAAATTATGGAATATTGAAAAATGCAATGAAGAGGATAAAACTACGGCAATGAAGACTTTAAGGAATGTTGTTAGAGTAACAAGAATCTATAATTTAATAACTTATTCGACACTCACATTTCTCATTTTATCTTCCGTTGTAACCCGACGAACAGTATTTTCGTATTATTTACCCTATGTACCTTATGCCTTCTATGTAGCTTATTGGGTCCAGCTTGGGCATTGTGTGGTTGCAGTAGTTACAATATCAATAATGGATTCCTTATATGCCTGTATGTGTGGTATTTTAACCGTCCAGCTAAGACTGTTAGCTTCCACCATGTCCAGCATTAAGATTGATTCTTCCAAGTACCTCGACAATATTTTGCTTCTGGAAGAACTGCGAAAGTTGGTTCACTATCACCGAACGCTTTTGGAGTAAGCAAATTTTGTTTTAACTTAGCACTATCGCATTCACATCAATAAGAGATCTGATAGAAGCACCGATTCGGCAAAAAGACGTGTAAAAGCCTGACTTCGGTTGTAGACAATTCAATTATTTCAATGCGACAGCGACGGACGGTCCTTCCTGATGCACTTTATAGAATTACTTTTTTAATTTTATAAATATTTCTAGTATTACAGATGAGTTGAACAAAATCTACAGGACATTCTTCCTCGTGCAGTGTCTCATCTCTGGAGCGGGTGTTACTGTCTATTGCTACGTATCAGCATCTGGGTAAATAATATGGAGGCCGCGTGTATGATTGGTCGGATGTCAAACTTTAGCATGCCCTGCAACCCTGAGAAACTTCCCTTTTGATGCTAGATGAAGCATTTTGTCAATTATAGACGCGGTTTGTTTCTTTATCGCAGTTATCGTTAGGTACCCATTACGACAGTGTACACATAAGCCTATAGCAACATGGCTGAGTTCCTATCTTTTATTTTTAAAGGGATGCTCTATTTTTGAAGGCGTTTTTGAATACTTGTCGCCATGCTCGTAGAGCGAAAAGTTCACGTTCAAGTTTAAATCAATTAATTCTCTGGCAGTTGCTGAGAAAAATAAAGTTCTGAATTTGACGTTATTTGTTGATGGTTTCAACCCTTATTTTCATAAAAGTTAAGTAATTCCGGGGCAACCTAAAATAAAGTTGGTGTGCAGAGTTGGCGTATTACAGAATTCGAAAATAGTAACAAAAATCTAAATAAGGAAAGATAAGTCGCAGTTACACTTCTAAAAGAGGAACCCTCATCTGAACAATTAAGTGACACATACAGTATACTGGGTGATTCAGAACGTGTTCAAAAACATTTAAGGAGGTGTTCTACAGATTTAGCAACACGACAGCACAGAAGTTTGAAAAAACGTCCAAAACTGTTTAAAATACATATTTACTTGCACACACACCACTGGTTTCTGGATCACGGTACTGAAATTTTTCAATATACTCAATTTTTATTATACTTTAAAATTATAAATTAATAGACGTTTGATATCCACGACTGCTACAATGCAAATTTGTTCCCCAGCCATTAAAATTTGTGGTGGACTGTGGTCTCGTCCACGATTTGGTAGTAAAGTTCCATTCTTATGGTGTAAAACAGTCGTCCAACTAAGTACCTAGTGTTCAATATATAATATCGGTACAGCAAATTTCATAATTTTTTATGCATGTTTATTTAGTTTTTTATGAAATCAGCTTCTAATTTAAGCGTGCATTTCTCCTTAATGTTTTTCGTATAAGTTCTGAATCATCCATTACCAACACTTTACAGTGTTCAAGATAGAACGTCATAACCTTCTTGTACCGTTTATCTTTAAAGTGGGAAAATTATTAAATAATGGAGAAATCAAGTAATTTAAAGATGTTAAATAGGTATAAAAATTACGATTTCCATTTTTTAATTTTTGAACTTCTTGTGGGATAAACTGAAAACGTGCACTTCTATTAAAATATTATATTATAAATAATGTGAACGAGCATAACCATTTTAATGTTTCCGATTTTTAGAGAATTTGATATACGTGACATAGGAAGAAGCTTTTTTGCGTCTTGTGTAATAGTTTCGCAAATCGGGATATACTGCTTTTACGCTCAAGAAGTGCAGGATGAAGTAATACAGTTAGATTTGGAATATATTACATGCATGTAATATGAAATTTTTTATCTTTAGGCCGCAGATATCTCACGCAGCATATACAGCATGAACTGGACATCCAGATATGTACCTGAACTGGGCTTCTACATAAGAATGATTGATTTAAGAAGTCAAATATTGCCTCCGTTTTCCGTGGGCGGATTTGCTAGTATGAGCAGAACATTATTTGCAAAAGTAAGAGCATATTTTAACGAAAAATTACTGAATTGATATCGACTACTAAGGATGATCGATTCAAATTGTTGTCCTTCATGATTATATCACGCGTATCAGGCACTAACTGATGCTGACTTGAACAAACAAAAAATGTAACACTATACCATAGGTAATACGTTAGTACTTATCTCCGCACCATCAGTTTTCACCCATTACATTACTTCCCTATAAGCAGAAAATGAAATATTAAAATATGGTAGAATACCACCAAAATAGGGATGACGGTGTCAGAATTATTTCTGAACTATTATGGTATCGTAAATATTTTTGTCCAAGGTAGGTAACTAACTTAGTATAAAGGTCAATTTCAACATATTATTTTGCTATGGGACTTGGGTTCAAAGCAACATGTGCGATTCCTTCTTCTAAAGCATTCTCTAGAGAGATCCAGAATTAATTAGAGCAGAAATAACAATGCTGAAAAATTCTGTCAATCATGCCCCGAAGTGTTTATTTTTTTATAGGGACTTTGCAAGATGTTACGATTGCGCTTTGTTTGCCGGGCACTCTTAAAATCACTGCCAGAAAACGGTGATAGGGATTGAACTCGCAAAATGCTATCGCTTTTAACCTTTTGCTCTTTAAATTTATGCTGGTCGGCGGGACATAATGCGTAAACGTGATGAAATCATGCAGGACACTAGCGAAGAATTACTAATGAATTGGAAATTGCCAAATCTGAAAGAATTAAAAGATGTACATATATTTTCTTTCATTCGTAATAATAAATGTTTTTATCAATGTTGTGTTCAAAATTCAAACGGAATTGTTTTTCAGATTTTTAACTTTGCCATATCTGCAGTCCTTTTACTGCTGTCTCTGAAATAGAAGCACCCATGTCGAATATCTGCAAACATTTATAATAAATAATCTGGTCTTTATGTGGACACTGTGTAGTTTAGTATAATGTTGTATTATATCACTATTTGCGGCAATAAAAAAATCATATGAATGAATTAGTTTTTTTGCATATAGACGAGTCATGAAATTATTAATCGAATCGAATGTGGGCGTATGATAGGCACATGTAAAATTGGAGATATTATCATAATACTTCTAAATCATCCATTATATTGGGGTGACAACTGAGCTTCCGGAAGGCTTTAAATAATGTATTTTTTATAATTAATTCAATAATAAATAAGATGGGGTAATTGTCATGAACGCAGGGTTCGTGGCGAACAGTTTGGTAGTCCTGAAGATGTCCTTTTTATAGTGATCGAAACGTCGCCTGGAAAGTTCATCCTTCAACAATATTGTCTGTTACATTTTTTATGTGACTGAGGTGTGTATGGTTTAAAAACACGATTTGTTACCATTTTCAGAAAGTCTAAATAATTATAAACCACGGGAGAAATAATAGTTTAGTAGATCTTAAGTAGTCGGCGCTTGCGGGCATTACTACTTTTACTGTTATGTAAAATTACCTTGTCATTCACAGACCAGTGTAGCTGCACAAGTACAAGGGCAGTTTTTCGTTTCCGAAAGTCGAGCAGCCTCCACTCGGCATTATGTTTGGATGGGTGACCGGTTGTTAAAAACTGCGGGCCTATTGAAAAAGCAGTGACGATAACGAGTTCAAATCGGCTATCCAACCCGGACTATCACCAGTCCGGCGTTGTAAGCTTGTACACCGATGTTTAAAATAGGCGTATATGTCAGGAAGGTGTTGCAACTGTTGAGTTAGTAATTATTGTACTTTATTCTCATAATTATTTTATTCCTAGAGCTGCAAGCTCTGCTGAATACTACGAAATTCAGGGTATTTTCCGTTAGTTAATAAATTATGGCAACGTTCGTAATTCAAAAATGATAGTAATTTTCTTTCTTTCTGAGGATCGTGGGAATAAAAATTTTATAGCACTTAACCAATTATCCTGGTTAGGTGCCTACTTCCTAGGTATGTTGAAATTATAATCCGTAATAAAATAAAGACGCTAGTATTTTCGATTCCATTTTCAGCCAGCATGTCTAAGCAAGAAGAGATGTTGCTGCATTATAAAACAAGATTGGAGATTTGTAATAAGTACGTCCTTTCTTTATGCTGTTTCATCGAATTTTTGTATAATTTGCAATATTTGTACGGATTATTTTTCATTGATTCCTTTACCGCTGCTTTGAAAATATATGAATGTGTGACTTCTACGATACAGGTATAAAAATTTTAAAATTAAATATATACCTAACTAAAGAAATATTTAGCTTAGAATTAACATTACAATGCTTTCGGTAATATTTGTTTAATTCAAGAATAATATGATTTGTTGTTTCAGGTTGTAGGAAGATTATATCTTGTAATTGTTTTTAAACAGAGACTTTTAGCATTGATAGAACAATGCAGAAAACACTGGAAAATTGAAATCTGCGACAAAGAAAATAAAACTAAAGCTGTAAATATTATAAATAACGTTGCTATAGTAACAAAATACTACAGTGTCCTCAACTATTCAACATTTGCCTTTCTATTGATATCTTCTTTCATAATTCAACAAACTGTATTTAGCTATTATTTGCCGAATATTCCCTATGGTTACCATATAGCGTACTGGATTCAGATTGCACATATCTGGCTCGCAATTACTTCCTTATCTTTGATGGACTCTCTATATGCCTGTATATGCAGTATTTTAACAGGGCAACTAAAACTGTTAGCCTCCATTATTTCAAGCTTTAAGATTGACTCTTCTAAATACGTTGACAATATTGTACTGTTCACAGAAATACGAAAGTTAGTCGACTATCATAGGATGCTTCTTAAGTAGGTAGCTTCATTAAGAGGAGGTTATACCCCTAAAACTTTATCGAAATGGTAGGCATACATTTCGTATATTTCACGAGAGAATTCGTTTCGCAAGATTTGCAAAACAAAATTCTGATCTCTCAATTTCCGAATGATTTAAATTAAAAAAAATGTGACTGAATTTGCATATGCATATTGCACATTCTTTTTCGGTTTCGAATAGAAGAAACTGGAAGAAGCCGCTTGTAGCATTCATTTTCGATCTTTTACCTATGAACTGGAAAAATATTATATATATTTCTAGCTTAGGAAATGATTGAATAATCCATTACATTACAAGCACTGAATTTCGCCTAAAATCGAGAGGTACAATCTCTTCTTAAGTGGCCGTTATGTGGAAATATGTACGTGTATCGGTTGACCTAGTTCCTTCAACGTTTTATCATGTTTTAGCCCTCTAACCTCTAGGGGTCTAGGGGTACCACCACGTTTTAAATCGCAAGCCTTTGTATTGTATTACATACATTTTAGAGTACATAGTTTTAAAAATAGATTTATTTGATGTCGACGATTTAAAAAACACAAAAATGTATGTAATGCAAAAATCCTTCATATGGGGCACTACAAAAATTTACAAAGAAACGTCACTTACCGTACAAAGATATCCCCTTAAAATTTTTATAGTTTTCAAATGAATTGTCTGTATATAGATAATTCTCCCTGGGCATATTCTGCTATCTCTCAACACTAATAATTTAAAGATATTTCTAGTGCTGTGGATGAATTGAACAAGATCTATTCGACCTTTTTCATGCAGCAATGCATTCTTTCGATAGCAAGTATTAGTCTCTACTGCTACGTCCTAACTTCTCGGTATATACTATCGACATCTCTTAAAAATATGAGACTCCATTGTTCCTTACTTTCAGCGAATTTAGTGTGCCTGATACAGCAAGAGGTATCCTTGCATCCATCATTATATTTTCACAAATCGGGCTATACTGTTTTTATGCTCAAGAAGTTCAAGACCAAGTGATACAATTAACTTTCTGTTATAATATGTATCATGTGATTGATTCAAATTTCAGTCTGGTGAAATTTCGTATAGTATGTACAGTATGAACTGGACATCGAAATACATACCTGAATTGGAAATTTACACCAAAATGATTATTTTAAGAGGTCAGAAATTGCCTGAGTTTTCTGCTGGTGGATTCACTACTATGAACAGAGCATTATTTGGAAAAGTAAGAATATTTAAGTAGTATACTATTTTTAACGCGGCATTTAATATTCTGCATTAAAGTCCTTACGTGCTAGTTGGAATTCGCACAGCAAATTTTACATTTCCATTATAAATGTCATTTTCCAGATTTATAATTTTTCGATATCCGTAGCCGCCTTGATGCTGACTCTGCGATAGAAGAAAAAAGTTGGAACGACATGAATACTAGTTTCTATAAATAATTTTGTTAACTTAGCCGTATACCTAACCGTCTTGTGCAAAATTCAATATTTTAATCTGACCATTCTGTATTATGCCATTTGTTACAAAGTCAGTAATAAACAACATGTTTAACTGACGTCTTTCGTTATTGTTTTTTTCGAATCTTATAGAAAATGAAAATAATTTTTGGTCAGCCAATCAGAAGGCCTGATTTTCAGAATTTGAACACTGCAGTGAAAAGAAAAACAAATAAGAACTGTTATTATTGCCACAGGCAAAAAAGATGAAAGGAGCATTCATTATGTGGCACTGCCGATGTTATTGCTCTTAATCCAATAGAATTAGCACGAAAATTCCGGCAATATGGAAATAACTCGGACAAAGCTAGACTTTTTTTTAATTGCTTCACATTGACTCAAATAACAATATCCTAAGTTTTCTACCCCGAGTGAGGTCTGGAAGTGACCGCCATTTTGACAGAAAGGTGCGAAAAATGTTTTTTTTGCGAGAAAGTCCTTTTTACTCCATCCTACGTCAAATATATACCTAACCATTTCGAAAGCCTTTTAAATTAGCTACAAAGCGCCCCTGCAATTATTACCTTAACATCAATAGTCTAGGAAATAGCGGAGTTCAAATTTCAAAATTTTACCGAGAAAATGGTAAATCGTATAACTGCTGCCTGCTAACTATTTTTTATAAATATATCTGCATAAAACATAAAAAAATAATTTGAAATAATAACAAATATCTACCTTTTTGACACTAAACGATGTTGAAAGTAATTTCTTATTCTCGTTTCCACACCACCATGAGGTAGAGTATCCGGCGCCTTTTTTTACGTGGTGTCCCCTGTAGACCTAATCCACGAGTCATTTCTATTACCTATATTAGTCTGCGTCGTTTAGATACAAGATTCAATGCCTCTCTGGTGTCCACTTCTTTAGGGCATCCCTTTTTTTCTTCATCGTGTCCTACGTTTTTATCGTCTTCGTCTTGTCTCCATGACGATGGCATACGAAATGTCGTCTAATTCTTCTTCTTCCGTGTTCTCTAATAAGAACTGTTCATTCTCCTCGTAATTTATACCCTGTTGTTCTCTGGAATTCCTGCACGATTGTCCTCGACAGGTAAAGCAAATTATGGAGCAACGGAGACCAACCCTCCGACAACCGCAATTTGCTTTGCAGCCATGGATACATTTGCATGATATCATTTTAGGTAGTTCTTCAGGAACAGGATCTTTGGTCGTGAGAATAGGCACAAGCCCACTTTTTGTTCTCCTCCAACCTCAGTCTTACGGGTTCATAATGTTCCCGTGCCAATGATGCACCTGGTGGTAAACTCTAAGCGAATGTTGGCGCGCAGCATCTTCTGTCGGCGGTAGCACTGCCAGATTGAAAGTGTTTTGTGCAGTTGATTTTACGAAACAGAGATACCTAAATTCATTATGGAGAAAGTGGTCAGACACCCTCGCTCCATATAAGACTGCTATTAATTTTTGTCCTGCTAAGTCGACAAGATCTGGGTGAGCATTTGGATCATGGAACACTTTTAAAATGCTTTGTATAGACACTCGTCGTTCTTCAAAATTTTTAAGAATTTGGCTCCACCTTGTTTAAAGAGGCAGAAGTGGTATCACATCCACTGAAAGCGTGCAGGAAGGCAATGAAGTCTCTGATGCGCGGAAAATTGAAACTGTTGCACGCGCATACCATTTTTGTGCCGTCTTACTTCTGCTTGGCTTCATCATATAGATGTTTGAATCTGAAGATGTTAATGACGTTAATAATACGAGAAGGTCAACGTCTTCACCAACAATCATTACAGATTTGTAGTTCTTTGACAAATCAATCGCGGTATTAACTATTAGCGTATCGGCATCTTCAAAGACCTGCTTCACGATAAATCCAGCTTCACAAAATTTTCGGGACAATTCAGAAATTAAACGGGCCTTGTTTTTGTCATTTTAAAGGAACTTTTCCTGTGATACTGTTGATGACATTGATTCATTAAAATTTAATTCGGGTCCTGATTGTCTAGATGTTCTTCTGGTACGTTCGGCACTTTTTGTACCCTTAAAAGCAGCCTCAACGGGATACCCGTCAAATACAACGCTGCTGTTTGGTGTGTAATATTTTTGTACATATGCAACGTACTGTGACAAGATTACTGCAAATGTCTGTTGTTGGCGCCACAACACTCGATGAAGTAGGAATCCACCGTCTACTACATGAATATGATTTCCAAGTCGTGGATCTTCTGATAGGGGGGAAAAGTAATCGAAAAGTTTTGATTTTTGTGCCTTTCGCATGCCTGATTCGTCGAACAGTGACAGAGGAAATAGAGCCAATTCGAAATTGAAGTAATTCTGCAGTTGTTCGTCAGATTTTTTTGCTAGCGAGATTCGTTGAAATAGTGTAGCAGGATCGATTGGAACAACTTCTTTGCGTATTTTGATTAGGGTTTCGCACAAGACCAAGAAAAATTCTAGACCAAGACCAAGACCAAGGCTAACATAAATGATCCAAGACCAATACCAAGACTTAACCTCCAAGACCAAGAGGCTTGGCGCAAGAGTCTTGGGAAAGTCTTGGTCTTGATATTTTAGAAAATGTTTGGCAGTTATTTTTTAGTTTACTGAAAAATTAATTAAAACAACTGCAATTTTTCATAACAAAAATTGGAAATAATGCTTAAAATTCGTATACACGTAATACAAAATACTAACACCTTCCCATCATTGATCATTGCGTTCGCACAGCACGGAGAAGTGTTTCCAGAGAATCTCTGTTTCGTACATACGTCATGCGCGAGTGATGACAAAATTGGGCTGCCTACCGAGCATACTATACAGTGTGATCATTTAAAAACGAGCCACCTCAAATACCTTAGCAACGAATAGAAATACGTCAAATTGCCGAGACACGTAAATTTAGGAATCGAGGGGGACACATTCTGACGTATAGTTGACGTTGGTGAAACCAACCCCCAAACCTCCAGCCACCCTCAGTTTAAAATCTTAAATGGCACTATATTACTTGTGACACCTCATTTTAAAGGAAATCGAATGAGGAATACAGCAGTGATGTTATTTTTTAATTACTCCTTATCTCAACCTGCTAGATTTTCTCTTTTGGGGCTTTTGGAGAAGATCGTCACTGAGCAGATGCGCAATTATCTTACCCATTATTCCATCTTACCTGAGAATCAGTCTGGTTTTAGAGCTGGACATAGTTGCTCCACTGCTCTTATGAGTGTAACAGATGACATAATTCGGGCTACTGATCTGAATTGCATAACAGTACTTCTTCTACTTGATTTTTCTAAGGCATTTGATACAATCAATCACGAATTGCTTTTGAGTATTTTAAAGTATTGTGGGTTCGGCTATTCTGCTGTGAATTTCTTAAGGGATTATCTTTTTGATAGATCACAGATGGTTAAACTTCCCAACCAAGTCTCGAAATGTAGAAGCATATTGTCTGGGGTTCCGCAGGGATCTGTACTGGGTCCACTATTATATATCATATATACTTCTGATCTACATGTCTCATTGAAACACTGTGCACATCACTTCTATGCGGATGATACCCAATTGTATTTTTCTTTTCACTTTGATTCTCTTCACGCTTCTGTTAAAAATATTAATGATGACTTGAATGGTTTGGTTTCTGCTGCAGCTGGACATAGTCTCCATATTAATCCAGGTAAATCTTCAGTAATGATATTTGGAAGAAATAAGATGCGACGGAAAGTACTAGATGGTGTTAAAATACAATTGCAGGATACAGATTTGCCTTGCGTTGATTACGCTCGCAATCTAGGTCTTGTTATGGATGTCGACTTGCGATTTTCTCGGCATATATCAAAATGCATTCAGAGGGCTTATTCAAACTTAAAATTAATTTATATGAGCAAGTCAATACTCAGTACAAAAACAAAAATTCTTCTTTGCGAGACTTTGGTTCTTTCGCAATTTAATTACTGCGATGTTGTGTATGGACCATGTCTGAAATACGTGGATTCGTCGAGAGTTCAGAGAATACAAAATGCATGTATGAGACTTATTTTCGGTATTTACAAGAATCAGCATATCTCTCATAAATTGTATGATCTTAAGTGGTTAAATATGTCAAATCGCAGATTGTTGCACATGGGTTGTGTATTTCATAAGGTCATTCAGACTAAGACGCCCGCATACCTGTATAACAAAATTGTTTTTAGGACTGATGTGCATAATCTAAATATAAGAAGTAAGGGACTACTGACACCACCTCTTCACAAAACTCCTTACTTTGAGAGATCTTTTAGTTACAACATTTATAAAGTGTACAATACGATACCTGATTGTTTGAAGGATCTGCCAATTTTGAAATTTAAGTATCTATTTCGGAAGGAATTATTTAGGCAGCAGAACGATGGTTCCTCGGTCAAATGATTATTTTGTTCTTGACCGTTTCAATTTGCTAAATCACTTCATTTTTGTTATTGTTTTTATGTTTTTTTTTGTTTTATTCTTTTATTCTTTTTCTCGTTCTTTTCTCTCTATTTTCTGTTATTTACACACTCCACTACGCAATACGCAATTTGTATGTACATCTCATAGGTTGTTTTTTGTATTTAAACTTTTGATTTATTTTTTTTTTACTTTGTTGTTCATTTCGCCTTACGTAGTTTTTGCTTTTTGTTTTTGCTGCTGGTTGAGTTGAAAAGCAGGTGTGTGTTTAATTATTTTAAATGCACAACTGAACTCCGCCTATTGCTTTATGTGTTATGTACATTAAGCAATAAAGACTATTATTATTATTATTATTATTATTATTTTAAATCAGCAGTGTGTCAAACCAGCACAGAAAAGTTAATTAATGCGAGGGGCACAATATGAGAAACATGCCGAAATATTCCCTCCCAAACATTCCTGAATGTAAGAAGGCAATTCGAGAATATAGGCTTTATTATTGTTTTGCAAATAACTGGGCCCATTTTGAGCATCTAAGGTCGATTTTCCTTAAATTATTCTGCAAGTTATATTTTCCTGTTTTAAATTCCAAAGCTTCTTTTTTGTATGAAATGTTTATTATCTGATATCTACAAGAGGCTTAACTTTTATTTTGTATCAAAGGTTGAAATGATCTTATTTTAGTTTTTGAAGCTCAAAATAAGGAATAATTAAAAAATAAATATCGCTGCTGTATTCCTCATTCGATTTCCTTTAAAATGAGATGTCACAAGCGATATGATGCCATTTGAGATTTTAAAGTCAGGGTGACTGGGGGCTAGTGCGTAGGTTTTACAGACATCAACTATACATCAAAATCTGCCCCCCTTGTGTCATAAATTTACGTGTCTCGGCCACTTTTCATAATTCTATTAGTTTCTTAGATATTTGAGGTGGCTCGTTGTTAAATGATCACACTGTATATCCTTATACTCGTACTATAATCTGTACTAGAATAAATAAAATAAATTTTATGGGAAGTAAGTACATTTCAGATGTCGGATAATTTCTTAGAGCTTTCATTTTGGTTTTTAAATTAAGTTTATTATATTGCATCTTAACCCAAAATATGTACCAATTTTAGTAGAGCCATGAACTAAATACAAAAGTTGTATTCAGACAACTGTACAACTTATTGAATCATTATTTTCCGAAGAAAAAATTATTAAATTATGCAAATATGAAATAGGACTTCTTATTTTTAAACTATCTCCCATTCAGTAGGTGTGGAAACATTGAAATTCATAAATTTCTCGTACTCTCATAAAAACCAAACAAGACCAAGAAAAAACAATACCAAGACCAAGACTTATGTGGTTCTCGTCTTGGTCTTGGGTTTCAAGATAGATGATGTTAAAGCAGTGTTTCCTATGAGAGCTTCCATTGAAGATAATCATACTTCTAAAACGCTGTGACAATTTTTTGTCTCATCTCCTATTAATCATGTGCTTATCGACATTATGTTATCTGTAAGTGGAAACGGAGTATGCAACGAAAACTATTCATCGTAGGGTAATAATTCGAAAATCTGTTTGTAGGTAATTAGGCTTCCAAAGCGGTGTGGTGTATGTGGCCTAGAATGAACTAAAAATGAGTTATTCCCAAGAGTGCCTTCTCGGCACCTTCTTGTAGAAAATGGCGGCCGTGGGATCTTGCTGGCATGCGCGAGTGAGTAGTCGTTAATGCTCAGCAACAGTGCCCGCGGTTTGGCTATGGATGGGTGACTCATTTCTGCGCTGTGGCTAGGGCGCGCCTTGGATCGCCTATCCAGTTTTACCTAATGAGGTTTTCCAGGTTTTCCTCATTCTCGCACTAAATGGTGGGTAGAGTACTAATAACTGTAGGTCGTTCCTGTGACCCACCTGCGGCCAATAGTAATATGCCGCCTCCTCCGTCCCCCACAAGCTATATAGTTAGCTTCTGGGGCTAACCTTAGGGTTAGTAGGAGTGAGTAGAGATATATTATATTATACTATTACTTCCGGTCCTCGCTCCAGGTAGAAAACTAGGATATTGTTATTTGAGTCAAAATGAAGCGATTAAAAAAATTCCAGCTTTGTCCGAGTTATTTCCGTATTTCTTGCTATTTCCCCCGGACTATCTGCGATATGTTTGGAAACAACGCGAACCAAACCAGATTTTAACATTTTGATTATTCAGATTTTGAAAGAAGTCGAATTTTATCTTCGTATTGCCTTGTCGAATGTAACTCATGGTACTTATACAGTGTTATTCTGATTCGGTGCTCACCATTGGGATGTTGTAAACCGTACGAGCTACGAAAAAGGCTAAAGTTTCTAAATTTAATAGGGATTAATATTCCGCAAATAAATGTGCAGAATCACTTTTCGTTTTCGAGATTTTTAGAAAAAAACACAAATTTTTAGATTTTCTTCTTTCTTCTTTCTTCAATAATTTGCTTTTTTTTGAAACAATTTAAAAAAGTAAAAGCACTTCTCAACTTTTTCTGCTACATCCATTGGTACTCACCATTTTTCTGTACAATGTTTCGTCACTTCAGAACCGTCACCAACTAAAAAAAATAAAAAGAATGAAAGCCGAAAACTCTGAATAACAAAAGTTATTGCCACTCTAATAGGCGAGAGGGGAAAATATAAAATAGGCTAGCTGAAGGAAGGAGACAAAGATATAAGGCGGTCAAGTAGGAAATTATTGGAAAATATAAGAAAGCAAAAGAACAGTGGATTGATAATAAATGGAAAGATGTGCAAGATAAATTCGAAGTAGGAGAAACTGACGGAACGGATTAAATAATTAGGGGAAATTTCAGGCAAGATCCTAATCGGAAGAGAGGAAAAGGCTGATAAGTTGAAGGAATATTTGGGAATTTTATATGATGTGCAGTCACCAACGGGTGAAACGCGTTCTAATATGAGTATCTTGTTTGGGAGATCAATTATTCACTACGCCTCATCCACCAACGGAATAGCCTGTATACGGCATTTAACCTAAATGGAAAACTTATAATCTCATAATTTATGAAATTGGGTCTATTATCATTAAAGAGCATAAAAAATTTGTGGAAGATAATGATTTATATTATGAAAGTTAATGAATATTTAAGACCATGAAGTCGCAACAATATTCTATTTTCTGACCGTTCCGTTCTAACGAAAAGGAAGTAATAGGAAAAACTAAAATATTTTTTGGGTTAGCCGTTAGCGGGAACTTGCAACCATACTAATTTAATAATAATTATTATCCATTCTGTCGCCAACTGAATGCTTAAGAAAGTATAATATGATACTTTGAGTAAATGCACCAACATTAATTGTAATGAACGAACGACTGAAAAATTGATATTGGTAGCGACACGCAAATGTACCTGCACATCCATCAAGAGCATCACTAATGTGGAATATGTCGAAGGAAGTAGAATTGTTGCGAACTTTTGAATTTCTATTGAAGAAATGCAATAAATATATTCTGTCGTTGGGCTGCATCATTGAAATTCTTTTCTTTGTACAGTACATCTATGGATTTGCTTCGTTGAACTCTCCTGCTGCCGCTGTAGAGCTGATTGAGTCTGTGATTTCTAACTGGATGGTAAGAGAACCAAATGTAATTACTTACTTTCACACTGCAAACAATGTACTGTAAAATAGACAGTTACCAGTGCTCTCATATCAGCCGCTGACTGTCGGCTATAGCCATAATTTCCTTCTGGACGTATCTTCCTGCCCGTGTTAAATCATTATCTATAAACGCCCTCTCCTTCAAATTTATTAGTTTACTCTTTACCTCTATAATCTTAATTGGCACTAAACTGAGGGTGTTGGTACCCACACCCTGAGGAAGTACCTATTCCTGAATGTGATGCTTAATGTTATTGTTTGTTTCAGACTATAGCAAGATGTTGCCTTGTTATTGCATTTAAGCAAAATCTAATATTGGTAATTAGGAAATGCAGAAAATTGTGGAAAATAGAAAACTTGGATAAAAAGAATTCATCTGAAGCTATCATCATCATAGAAAATGTTACTCTAGTAACAAGAAGCTATTTCATTCTTAACTACACAGCACTTACATTTCTACTCTTAAATTCCTTTATAACGAAACAAACTGTAGGTCGTTATTATTTACCTAACGCGCCATACTGCTATTATTTAGCATACTGGATTCAGATTTTTCATACTATCTTAGGAATGAGTTCTCTAGCAATGATGGATTGTCTGTATGCTTCTGTATGCGGAATTTTAGCGAGTCAACTGAAACTGTTGGCTTTTATACTTTCAGAAATTAAGATTGACTCCACCAAATCCATCGATAACGGTGAATTATTTAAAACACTGCGAGAGCTAATCGACTATCACCGGACACTTTTGCAGTAAGTACCTATAACTGATATTAACTTTGGCATTTAATTCTAGCCGTCACACCCAGAGAATCACGATAATAATAAATTACTTACTAAAATCGTTTCCTTGTGACTTGACTTTACAAGAAAGCGCCAGGTAGAGATGAGCTGAGGGTAAAAACACTAAGAGGTGACAGATCGTTTATTAAATAACAAAGTTGAATTTTTGATTAGTTAACTGCATATATCAGACAGTAGAGTTCTGGAAAACTACAAACGCGTCGTCTAGATATACGCGTCATAATAGAGAAAACGTCATCATAAGGTTCTCAGTTCGAAGACTGGTTGGACGCGTACCTCCATTTTTTTCTATCCTGAGCTAACTTACGCATTTTCCTAAAAGTAGAACATCCTACATCCCTAACTATTTGAGAGCAGTACTCTAATCTAGGCCTACCCCTACCTCCTTTTATTCCTATCGCTGACTCTAGTATGTCGCGAACTATTCCTTCGTGTCTTAGAAGGTGTCCTACCATCCTGTCTCTCCTATTCTTTTTTGTCTTCCATACCTTCCGCTTTTCCCCCACTCTTTCTAATACTTCCCTATTGCTAATCTTATCTATCCACGGTATCTTCATCATGCGTCTGTAGCACCACATTTCAAACGCTTCTACTCTTTTTCGATGCTTGTCAACTTCAAGGTGTC
Organism: Xestobium rufovillosum; assembly: GCA_963966045.1. Classification (NCBI taxonomy): domain Eukaryota; kingdom Metazoa; phylum Arthropoda; class Insecta; order Coleoptera; family Ptinidae; genus Xestobium; species Xestobium rufovillosum. The sequence goes on from OZ014493.1 coordinate 35,245,287, forward strand.
TTGAATCGTACCCATGTTGTGCTTATTTAGTGACCAAACTGTGCGAAACAGGCTGCATTAAGTTAATTTGAAGTCTAGACGACCATTGAGAGTTCCACCATTAACGAGAGGAAATCGAAGACAGCGACTGTTATGGGGACGACAATAATTCCAAAATTTTACAAATCAACAATGGTAATTTGTCCTCTTTTCTGACGAATCACGGTACGGAATATACTCCGATCCCAGAAGAGTGAGAGTATGGGAGAAGTGGGGCACTTAAATCGTCTAAACGCTCCTCGGGAAGTACATGCTTACAGGGGTGGTTCAATAACGGTGTGGGACGGAATAAGCATTGGTGGACGAACTGACCTCGTTTGAATACAAGGCAGTATGAGGAGCCAAATTTATCTAAATCAGGTCATTTTACCTGTTGTACAACCGTATGCAGGAATTGTAGGTGGAAATTTTCTTTTCGTGCTCGCCCCCATACAGCACTGGACGAACTCAACATTTCATTGTTTCCGTGACCCGCTCAATCGCCGGATATGAATCCGATTGAGCATGCTTGGAATTTATTACAAAGAAAAGTTTCAGCGGCAGACAACCACGTTAACAACCCTCGAGACCTGTTTAGAGTTCTTGAGAGGAAATCGAGAGCGATACCTCAGCGTGACCTGGATCATTTGTCGGGGAGCAGATCGCCTGAAAGAGGCGTTTTAAACACTCTCTATACAACTCGAATACACACAAGAAAATGAAGATGATTCTTATGTAAAATGATCTGCCAAATTCGAATTTTGAGGTCACGAAAAGATCTGGAATTGCGAAAATGCCGGAAAATCGGATTTTCTTAAAATTTTCCTAAATCAATTTTCGACCATTTTTAAAACTTTTCTCGTTGTATTTCAGCAACGAAAAGAGTTAGAGATCTGTTTTTTTCGTGGAATATACAATGAAGTGTGCTGATCATCACAGTGTACTCACGTTGCCTCTACAATTTTCCAATTTTATGAAAAAAAAAATGGTTTCTTGCTAGACCACAAATTTGTGTAGGTAATGTATTTTTCATGCACTGGGTAAGTAATCTTATTTTTCGGAATTAACATAATATACATATGCGAGACCAAACACGGACAAAGGCTCGAAATTATTTTTGGTAAAGAAACGAAACATTAATGTTGTTGCTGAAAAAGTTACAGCGAGTTAAAACATAAACCATTCGTGCGCGCTAGCCGCGCTGATGGGTTGATAGGTAGCGACATGGGTTCGGGCGCTTCTATCCTTGATAATACACACATACATATAATTTTTAGCATGCCTAATCGCATTAGGGCACTACTGAATGCTGGTAGAGGTCATTTATTTATTTATTTTTGGTTACCCAACAGATGCATTTGAATTGTATCCAAGTACAGGGTAACTCGGGAAATTCAAAAAGTTGAAACAAATAACCACAGGCGGTCCACAGGAAACTCTGCCAAAAAATATAACATAGCAATAAGCGAGAAAATTCTAACTAACACACAAGATCAGAAAAAAATATGACAACATGTGGTATATTACTTGTCGTCGAAAAATCTTAAATGGCAAATGATACAAGTCGAGGGGTGAGAAATGTTTATTGAAATGATTGCAAATACGCGTCATAGGTGCATTCATAGCCGCATCTTGGAACATTAAATGGTAAATGGTAAAGCTTAGGGCAGGAAAGGATGGCAATGCGAATTTAATCGGACTTCGAACTAAATACTTATGATGATACCTGTAAGAAAAATAGTCGATGGCTGAAGCAGAATATATTAATTTATCTAAATAATAATGTGGAATTAGGTAATGCAATAAAACTTAAAGTCTGAGTGAACAGGGTTCGATTTAGTGCCACTGATTGAGATGTCACTGCATTTGCCATACATTCAATGCTTTATAGCTTCAGTCAGTAAATTGATCAGTCGGCTTCCGCTTTGGAATACGTGATCTTCGTGGGCGACGACGGTTAGAGTCGAGATAAATTTATTTCGGCATTTTATCCAACTCGATGAATAATTTATTTTAGTATGACCAACGAGTTCAACAAAAAGTATTCCGCATTTTTCCTGATGCAATGTGTTCTGACGATATTAATGATTAGTATTTGCTTCTACTCGACTACGTCAGAGTAAATATCTAAACACATAACTACTATTTATAAGAACCTAATATTTTAATCTTTCACATTTTTAGAGAATTTAGCATCGCTTTTAAAGTCAGGGGTTTTCTTGGGTATTTTATATCAGGTTTGCAAATCGGAATATACTGCTTTTATTCCCAAGAAGTTAGCGATCAGGTAAATCTATTTTGAGACTGCAATATTACGGGTGCTTCAATTTTTAATCTTCAGGCTCAAGAAGTTGGAAACAGCATGTACAGCATGAACTGGACATCAAAATATGTACCAAAATTGGAAATCTATATCAAAATGGTGATTTTAAGAAGTCAGAGATTGCCACAGTTTTCTGCAGGGGGGATTACAACTATGAGCAGATCATTAGTTGGTCAAGTAAGACTAGTAAAACTGCACTGTTGTTGTTAGTGGCGGATTTAAGTGTGGGCGTTTCGATTTCTCAGTATGTAAATTTCCCATGCACATTTGCTCAAACCGTTTTTATATATTTATGTAAGGTAATGTGTAGCAATGCAGTCTACTGCATTTCAATATTTAAAAAATAAGTAAATGAAGTAGGTATATAAAATAGAAAAATAAAAATAACGGTTTGAGCCAATATTGGAAAGTTCTATCATTTTGAAATCGAAAAGACAAATTCCTGACGGATATTGAAAAATATGCAGGCTATGTCCTTCGCAATTTAAAATTAAATCGTTTAAAAACTGTTGAGTGCAAATATTTGTCTTGAAAGCTGCGTACTGAAAATGATATATTTTATTTATTTAATTAAATATTGATATTAAAATATTCTTTGTATTATTATCGTTTTTCTATTAATCAGATTAAAATACAGCTAACCTTTTGCGAAAACACTTTCGAAGGAATAAAATATCTTCAATACAAATATTTGTTTGCTTATTGAAAATAATTGTTTTTGTCCACGACTATCTTACAACATACTCTTTATACTTGTGTTTCTTCAATCAAAATTAGATACATTATTCACTTCAGTGATTAATGAATATTATTCACTAAACCAATAGGAACATCGCTTTGACCCTTTTTTACATTTATTTAGTAGGCCGCGATCGCGATGTGTTAGTTCAAATTGAAATGTCAAATCAGCATGGTTTGCTTTTAATTTGAAATGCATATTCTAAAAAAGAAGATATAATGAGTAGTGAGAGTGAAAACGAGATTTCTTTAACAGCACCAGCAATAAAAGAAGCTGCAGAACTTGCCTCATTAGATTCATTGCCCAAAAAACCAAGAAAATTATACCTGGAGAGCATATGTATGAATCTTTCTTACACTGGAGAAGGGAAATGAAGGTAAATTCTTTCTGGGAATCTGTTTTGATAGTCGTGGACAAAGTATAGTATACAACTCGTTATAATGATGCTATTATTACCGAGGATGAAGTTTACAACACGAGCGAGCGAAGCGAGCGAGTTTTGTAATTTGTAATTTGTAATAGCATTCATTATAAACTCGTGTATAATATACATTTGTTAATTTAATTGAAATTTTACATGAAAAATACATTTATGATCTTGTTTTCCTACGGCCACGCCGAAAGAAGGCTATATCACCTGTCAGTTTATTGTAGAAAGTTGACGTTTTCCGAGGAGGAAGCACGATATATTTTTTACAGTTTTCTCCATTATCAACAAGCGGAAAAAATTAAAAATTACGTTTGTTGTTAATGGAGGCGAGTGGAAAAAATCGTGTCAACAAAACGAATATTTTTTGAGATTTATTTATTCGTCTCCATGGATACGAAATTCAACCAATCAAAGCAAACGTTTATACAGATACTTAATTGCAAGTGAGCGAATTGTCAGCCAGCGCCGCCACCATTTAAAGTTCTGGTGGTATTGAGCTGTCATATTTTTGATGACATTTGTTTTTTTTATAGTTTGATTTAATTTAACACCAATAATATTCACTGCCTAGATACGCGGAAAACTTAAACTGACAGGTAGCAACTGAATTACCACCAAACATTTATAAGTTCGCCATAGTGAGGCGCTGCTAAGCGATATTCGCTCACTTTCTATACTTTTTGAAGTGGTCGTAGAAAAAATGTTGTGTGCACCTAAAGTAGAAAGTGTACAGCCTCCATATCTCGTATACGTTCACAGATTTTGAATTGATAAATGCTCTTCACTAATATTTGCACCAAATTTTTCAAATGATGAAAGAATCTTATAAGCTTTTACTCATAGAGCAATTATCTCTAGGTAATTATTTTGTATACAAAATTCCACGAAGCAAAAAGCCTCATTTGCTTCTGCTTTTATTATTATTTGGTATTTTGTGTTTCAAATTTTCCAAGGTCCCTGTAGTTTAATGAAAAAGACCCACCTTTTATATTTTAAGACTAGCTGCGAGTACCAAGTACTCGAGTACTGCTCAGTTCTGTTACTATTGGTACAGAAAGTGAACTAAAAATACTCTTTTTCAGATTTATAAATTTGCCGTTTCTGTGGTGCTCTTGATGCGGGCTCTGAAGTAGGAAGAAAGGAAGAAAAGACGTCGAAAAAATATTTTGAAATTTTATTGGGCAATTTTCACATAACGGGACATTTTGAGTTCCAAAAAAATATATGTCCGGATATCGTAAACATTTTGTGTTTTTCGATAAATGCAAGCTTTGTTCGAAGATTCTACCTTGGCCACGCACAGAAACGTATTTCAAAATTTTAACTTTTGAGTAGGTGTACAATATCGGCACTTCGGTAATTCACTGGTTAACGCTTTAAAATTGAAACATTTTTTATCCGTTCATTATTTAACGATTACGCAACTTCTACAGTAACAAACATTTCCAGTACATATAAAGCTTTTTAAATAATTTTTAGGTAGGTTTATGTGACACACGTAAAATCGACAAGATAAATACATATATTTGTGAATATTGATAATTAAATATATGTAGTACAATTCAAAATATAGTTATGTAGTTAATAACTAGTTATACTCAAATGTATCTATCCGGAAGAGTTTAGTTACTCAGTAGGCAACAATATGGCGAAGAATCAAGTAAAGTATCTACTACAAATCCATATAAGATAAATGTAATGAATTAGTTTAGTCGTTTTCCTGGGTTATTCTTCATTCCTTTCTTCTACGAATTCATTCATTCATTCATTGTGTTAATGTTACATTTCCACACATTTACTATGCCACACGTAAGTAAAGTGCGGCTTTGGATTGTTTGACCCTTACTTCTTTTTGATTTTTCCTTCTTTTGTGATTCTCTTGTCTTCTTCCTTTATGTCTCTTTCTCTCTTTCTCCTTAATCGTCATTCTGTCTTCTCTTTCTTTGGTGCTTTTTAAGAAATACTATTGCAGGCTTGACGCACAATATTTTTTTATATTTTTGATTTGTTTGGGCGAGGATAGGTTAAGTGTAAGAGTTCATGACTATACTTCGCCTTAATCTCACCTATATTTCTTCTGTATATCTACCATTTTTAATAAAAACTGTTTATTAATGTTGTTGTTGTTGTTGTTGTTATTATTAATGTTATTATTATTATTATTCTTATTATTATTAATTTTAGTCTCGACATTGCCAGCATCTTCTTAGGCAGACGCTTGTGAGCCAAGTCTGCCTAGGTGTTCTATTGTCTCATAAATGTTCTGGTGATGCTACATGTTTTAAGTATGACTGCCTTTTGTATAATATGATGATATATATAATAATAATATATACTTTATTCAATGCCAAGTAACAAAAGATGCAATAGCAATGTCATAAATTCAGTTAAAACATTTTTTCAAATCTGCAGAAAATGATGTAAACGATTGAAAAAGACTGACTATATGAGAGGAAATAGTGACAGTAATCTACTATCAACCTGAGAAATATGCAAAATAGATATGGCGAACGAAGTGGTCGCCAGGAACAAAATGAAAAAATATAGGTATATCAGAAACACCAGCTAAGTTAGGTACATTAAAGATGACCAGCCAACGACGGACAAGACAAGAGAATAAAAAAACAAACGGCCAAGTGTCGCAGCACCAGCAGCACGAGACACCGCATCAAACCCTGCACCCCAGTTAATGTCATTGCACAAGAGAAACTGTTTCAGTCCGGATTTAAACTTTAAAGGAAACAAAATTGCAACTTTGATATATACTCAAAACTCTATTGATGATTTTGGTTACATTGTAAGAAAACGATCTTTGATAAAGAGAAGTTTATGGCACATGAACGGTAGCCAGGCCCGTTGGACTGGGGAATGAATTTCATACCTAATATTAATTCTTGAAAATAAATAAGAAATAGGTAAATAAATAAATTATACTGTAATATAATGTAGAGGCATGTAGAAACAGGAATTTAATAGTTTACAAGATCGTACAGCAGAATATAAATAAAATCAATGTTAAAGCAGACTAATCAAAAATATGAAGGCTGGCAATCAGATAAGCTGTGTTTAAACTTATGTTTCTCAAGTTTTAACACAATCATGTCGAATGTCCCCTTATATCCTCCTTCGTTGACACGTACCGAAAACAGAGCACCTGAAAAATGTTTCTGAACTTGAATCTCTCTGCAGTTCAATCAGAAGCTCCGGTTATGACATGAGGAGATGTTTTAAAAGAGATGAGAAATTGGGAAGACCAGTAATTAGAAACCAGTCGGTATTGCTACAAAGTTGCCAGATTGGGTGATTTGCCCCCAAATTTGAAGGTTTTTACGTATCGGAGGAACTTTTGGAGGACCACTGTATTGGGGGTTTTTTGGGAGGATAAATTATGTGTGGGGGGATTTCTTGAAGGTAAAACTAAGATACAAGTAAAATATATGATACTTTTAAGAGTACAATAGGCTGCGTAAACGTAAATCTGCCATAGAATATTCACTGAAATTAGCAGAGTTAAATGTCGGTCTCTTATGGTGAGATTGAGTAATGAGAGAATGAAGTTTACGATAGTGCCTTTCCTTTTTTACCGGCTTTGCTATCGTTTGTGTTGGTTAATCAGTCAAATAAATTTGATTGATTTGAGCGGCGCTGACTAATGCCGATCACAGTAACCTAACCAAATTATCATGCATTGTCGCGCATCATTCCAAAAGAAAAAAATCTGTATAATATGTGCGATACACGTTACACATTGAAAAAAACAAATAACCCCTATTGCACAGTGCACTCAAAGTAAATACTCCCTTCGAATATATTCGTCCAGACGCAAAGAAATTCGTGGGAGTGACGCTTCTGATTATTCTGTGGTATTGCGTATCTGCTGCCTGTTACGACTGTACCTTAAAAAATATACGCGTTAGTTGTTTTGGAAGATTATATTTATTTTTGGGGGAAGTTCTAAAGTGAGTAGGGGGAATTGAAAAAATGATTTCGTAACTCTGACTAATACCTATACTATTATAGTTTCTGCTTTGCATTTACAGACGAGCTGCGGTTTCATTTTTTTATGGTTATAAAATATCCCTTCATCATCATAAGGTTCTCAGTCCGAAGACTGGTTGGACGCGTACCTCCATTCTTTTCTATCCTGAGCTAACCTACGCATTTCCCTAAAAGTAGAACATCCTACATCCCTAACTATTTGAGAGCAGTAGTCTAATCTAGGCCTACCCCTACCTCTTTTTATTCCTATCTCTGACTCTAGTATGTCGCGAACTATTCCTTCGTGTCTTAGAAGGTGTCCTACCATCCTATCTCTCCTACTCTTTATTGTTTTCCATACCTTTCGCCTTTCCCCAACTCTTTCTAATACTTCCCTATTGCTAACCTTATCTATCCACGGTATCTTCATCATGCGTCTGTAACACCACAGTTCAAACGCTTCTACTCTTTTTCTATCCGCTTCTCCTATTGTCCAAGTTTCGCACCCGTATAATGCCGTACTCCATACATACGACTTTAAGAGTCTCTTCCTAGTCTCTATATTAACCGTTCTCGAACATAACAGTTGTTTCTTTTTGTTAAACGCAACTCGGCCCTGCGCCATTCTTTGTTTTATATCTTTAGTGCTCCTACCGTCTTGGGTTATTTTACTTCCTAAGTAGCAGAAATCCGCGACCTCCTCTATCTTCTCATTTCCTATTTGTATTTCAATTTTAGTTCTATTTTCACTCCATCTACATACCAAAATTTTAGTTTTCTTTTTATTGATTTTCATGCCGTAGCCCTGTGTCAAAACTGCTTCCATTTCATTCAAAGCCGCTCCTAATTCTTCTTTGCTAGATGCTAACACTGCTATATCATCCACAAATCTGAGCATGTTAATAGTTTGGCCCTGTACATTGATCCCTGAGGCTGTTCTTTCCTTAACAATATTAATCGCATCTTCGATATATAAGTTGAAAACTAGAGGTGACAATGCACATCCCTGTCTCACTCCCTTCCGGATATCTACTTCCCTTCGTTCCTGCTCACCTTCTATAACTGCCTTTTGCTCTTTGTAGAGATTATGTATTATTCTTCTGTCCCTGTATTTCATCCCTACCTTTCTCAGCACTTCGAACATCTTCCCCCATTTTACGTTGTCGAAGGCTTTTTCTAAATCTACAAATCCTATATATACGCTCTTTCTCTTTTCTATCGTTTTTTCTATAATTACTCGTAAAGCTAGAATGGCCTCGCGCGTTCCTCTATTTCGTCTAAATCCGAACTGATCTTCTCCTAATATTTCTTCTGCCTTTTTCTCCATCCTTCTTTGCACAATTCTAGTTAAAATTTTTGACGCATGGGAAGTTAAACTGATAGTTCTAAAATTTTCGCATCTATCCGCGCCTTTCCTTTTTGGCAAAGCTACTATGATGTTCCGTTTGTAATCTTCTGGAATCTCGCCTGTCAGGTATATGTGACTAACTAATTTAAATAAACGATCTATTACCTCTTGACCTGCGCACTTTAAGATTTCTGCCTGCAAGCCATCTATACCTGGTGCTTTATTATTCCTTAAACGTTTTAGTGCTAGCTCAAACTCTTCTCTCATTATAGGACTCCCTAGGTTATCCCCTTCTACACTGCTTTCACTTTCTAATATATCTTGCACTTCCTGTCCCGCATATAAGTTTCCTAAATATTCTTTCCACCTATCTGCCTTCTCTCCGCTTTCGATTAGGATATCTCCTGCCTCATTCCTAATGCTTTTGGTACTAGATCCAATTTCTCTAAAATTTCTCCTAATTATTTTATATGCTTCATCAGTCTTTCCTATTTCGAACTTATTTTCCACTTCTTTGCACTTATCGTCGATCCATTGCTCTTTCGCTTTCCTACATTTCCGAATATCCCTTCAAAATACCTATATTTATCGCTTTGTTTTAAACCTTACGAGCTACGAAGAAGGCTAAATTGTGGCTAAGTTTCTAAATTAATAGGGGTTAATATTCCGCAGGATCATTTTTCGTTTTCGAGATTAAAAAGAAAATTAGATTTTCTTCTTTCTTCAATAACTTGGTTTTATGCAACGAATTAAGAAAGTAAAAGTACTTCTCAACTTTTTCTGCTACATCCATTGGTACTCAACATTTTTCTGTACAACGTTTCGTCACTTCAGAACCGTCATCAACTAAAACAAAAATAAAAAGAATGAAAGCCGAAAACTCTGAATAACAAAAGACATTGCAACTCTAATAGGCGAGAGGAGAAAATATAAAAATAGGCTAGCTGAAGGAGGGAGACAAAGATATAAGGCGGTCAAGTGGGAAATTATTAGAAAATATAAGAAAGCGAAAGAACAGTGGATTGATAATAAATGGAATGAAGTGGAAGATAAATTCGAAGTAGGAGAAACTGACGGAACGTATAAAATAATTAGGGGATATCTGAGAAAGAACATTAGAAACGATTCAGGAAAGATCCATATCGGAAGAGAGGAAAAGGCCGATAAGTTTAAGGAATATTTGGAAATTTTATATGCGGGACAAGAACTAGGACATGTATTAGAAAAGGAAATAACTGGCATGGTAGGAGCACTAGAGATATAAAACAAAGAATAGCGCAGGGTCGAGTTGCGTTTAACAAAAAGAAACAACTGTTATGCTCGGGAACGATTAGTGTAGAAACTCGGAAGAGACTCTTAAAGGCGTACGTGAAACACATTCTAATATCTTGTTTGGGAGATCAATATTCAAAATGCCTCATCCACCAACGGAACAGCCTGTATATGGCATTTAACGTACCTGGAAAACTTATAATCTCATAATTTATGAAATTGGGTATATTATAATTAAAGAGCATAAAAAAATTGTGGAAGATAATGATTTATATTATGAAAGTTAATGAATATTTAAGACCATGAAGTCGCAACAATATTCTATTTTCTGACCATTCCAACGAAAAGTTAGTAATAGGAAAAACTAAAATATTTTTTGGGTTAGCGGAAACTTGCAACCATACTAATTTAATAATAATTATTATCCATTCTGTCGCCAACTGAATGCTTAAGAAAGTATAATGTGATACTTTGAGTAAATGCACCAACATTAATTGTAATGGACGAACGACTGAAAAATTGATATAGGTAGCGACACGCAAATGTACCTGCACATCCATAAAGAGCATTACTAATGCGGAATATGTCAAAGGAAGTAGAACTGTTGCGAACTTTTGAATTTCTATTGAAGAAATGCAATAAATATATTCTGTCGTTGGGCTGCATCATTGAAATTCTTTTCTTTGTACAGTACATCTATGGATTTGCTTTGTTGGACTCTCCTGCTGCCGCTGTAGAGCTGATTGAGTCTGTGATTTCTAACTGGATGGTAAGAGAATCAAATGTAATTACTGCAAACAATGTTCTGTAAAACAAACAGTTATCAGCGTTCTCATATCAGCCGCAGTCGCATTAACCTAGTGTGCTGATTGCCACTATCTGTCAGCTATAGCTATAATTTCCTCTGGACGAATCTTCCTGCCCGTGGTAAATCGTTATCTATAAACGCCCTCTCTTTCAAATTTATTAATTTACTCTTTACCTCTATAATTTCTTAATTGGCACTAAAGTGATGGTGTTAGTACCCACACCCTGAGGAAGTACCTATTCCTGAATATGATGTTTAATGTGATTGTTTGTTTCAGACTATAGCAAGATGTTGTCTTGTTATTGCATTTAAGCAAAAGCTAATATTGGTAATCAGGGAATGCAGAAAATTGTGGAAAATAGAAAACTTGGATAAAAATAATTCATCTGATGCTATCATCATCATAGATAATGTTACTCTAGTAACAAGAAGCTATTTCATCCTTAACTACACAACACTTACATTTCTACTCTTAAATTCCTTTGTAACGAAAAAAACTGTAGGTCGTTACTATTTACCTAACACGCCATTCTGCTATTATTTAGCATTCTGGATTCAGATTTTTCATACTATCTTAGGAATAAGTTCTGTAGCAATGATGGATTGTCTGTATGCTTCTGTATGCGGAATTTTAGCGAGTCAACTGAAACTGTTGGCTTTCATACTTTCAGAAATTAAGATTGACTCCACCAAATCCATCGATAACGGTGAACTATTTAAAACACTGCGAAAGCTAATCGACTATCACCGGACACTTTTGCAGTAAGTACCTATAACTGATATTAACTTTGGCATTTAATTCTAGCCGTCATACCCAGAGAGCCACGATTGTTTCTGAAACTTAATAAAAATCAATGTGTGCTCTTCGAGAGAATAATTAGTGGTATTAAACAAAAGCTTTTGGAATTAATATAAGTAGCAGATAAATATGAATAATTTACAATAGAAGTAGATGATCTAAATAATAATGCGGAATTAGGTAATGCAATAAAACTTAAACCCGCGGTGAACAGGGTTCGACCTAATGCCTTACTGATTGGGATGTCACTGCATTTGCCATACATCCAATGCTTTATAGTTTCAGTCAGTAAATTGATCAGTCGGCTTCGGTTTTGGAAAACGTGAGCTTCGTGGGCCACGGTTAGAGTTTTTATGCTGTCAATTCCTTTGTCGAATTTATTTTATTTGGCATTTTATCCAACTCTATAAATATTTTTAGTATGACCAACGAGTTCAACAAAAAGTATTCCGCATTTTTCCTGATGCAATGTGTTCTGACGATATTAATGATTAGTATTTACTTCTACTCGACTACATCAGAGTAAATATTTATACACATAACTACTATTCATAAGAACCTAATGTTATAATCTTCCATATTTTTAGAGAATTTAGCATCGCTTATAAAGCAAGGGGTATTCTTGGGTCTTTTATATCAGGTTTACAAATCGGAATATATTGCTTTTATTCCCAAGAAGTTAGCGATCAGGTAAATCTTATTTTGAGATTGCAATATTACGGGCGCTTCAATATTTAATCTTCAGGCTGAAGAAGTTGGAAACAGTATGTACAGCATGAACTGGACATCAAAATATGTACCAAAATTGGAAATCTATATCAAAATGGCGATTTTAAGAAGTCAGAGATTGCCTCAGTTTTCTGCAGGGGGGATTACAACTATGAGCAGATCATTAGTTGGTCAAGTAAGACTAGTAAAACTGCACTGTTGTTGGTAGTGGCGGATTTAAGGGTGGGCGTTTCGATTTCACAGTATGTAAATTTCCTATACACATTTGCTCAAACCGTTTTCTATATTTATGTAAGGTAATGTGTAGCAATGCAGTCTACTGCATTTCAATATTTAAAAAATAAGTAAATTAAGTATATAAAATAGAGAAATAAAAAATAACGGTTTGAGCCAATATAGGAAAGTTCTATCATTTTGAAATCGAAAAGACAAATTCCTTACGGGTATTGAAAAATATGCAGGCTATTTCCTTCGCAATTTAAAATTAAATCGTTTAAAAACTTTTGAGTGCAAATATTTGTCTTGAAAATTGCGTACTGAAAATGATCAATTTTATTTAATTAATTAAATATTGGTATTAAAATATGCTTTGCATTATTATTATTTTTCTATTAAACAGATTAAAATACAGCTAACGTTTTGCGAAAACACTTTCGAATGCAAATATTTGTTTGCTTATTGAAAATAATTGTTTTTGTTTATTTAATTGAAATTTTACATGAAAAATACATTTATGATATTGTTTTTCAAGACTACGCCGAAAGAAGGCTATATCAGCTGTCAGTTGACTGCGGAAAGTTGAAGTTTTCCGAGGAGGAAGCAGGATTTATTTTTTGCATTTTTTGTCTCCATTAGCAACAAGCAGAAAAAATTTCAAATTCCGTTTGTTGTTAATGGAGGAGAGTGGAAAAAATCGTTTCAACAAAACGAATATTTTTTGAGATTTATTTATTCATCACCATGGATACGAAATTCAACCGCTCAAAGCAAACGTTTATACAGATACTTAATTGCAAGTGAGCGAATTGTCAGCCAGCGCCACCATTTAAAGTTATGGTGATATTGAGCTGTCATATTTTTGTTGACATATTTATGTCTCTTTTATAGTTTGATTTAATATAATACCAATAATATTCACTGCCTAGATACGCGGAAAACTTAAACTGACAGGTAGCAACTGAATTACCACCAAACATTTATAAATTCGCCATAGTGAGGCACTGCTAAGCTATATTCGCTTACTTCCTATAGGTCAAAGATGAGTTATTTTGGTACTTTTTGAAGTGGTCGTAGAAAAATGTGTGCACCTTAAGTAGAAAGTATACAGCCTCCATATCTGATACGCGTTCACAGATTATGTATTGATAAATACTCTTAACTTATTAAAAATCCTTGCACGAAATTTTTCAAATGATGAAAGAATCTTATAAGCTTTTACTCATAGAGCAATTATCTAGAGACAATTATTTTGTATACAAAATTCCACGAAGCAAAAAGAAGCATTTGCTTCTGCTTTTATTATTATTTGGTATTTTGTGTTTCAACCCAGCAAGAAAATATTTTAAAGTTTCCTAAAATCTGATTTTTATATCATATATACTTGGGCCGGCGAACAGACGGAGTGATCACCCTGCAAGAACGTGCTCTAGCGGGGCCAATAGCAATTTATGACGACCGAATTGGAGTGATGCGAGTTCGTTGGGTCTAAAGAAAGCGCATCACTGCGGTTCGGTTGTCCTAAATTGATAGTGGTCCAGTCTAGAGCACGTTCTTGCAGGGTGATCACTCCGTCTGTTCGGTGGCCCAAGTTTAGTAGAACAGTAAACTTAAAAGAAAATTGAAATTGACTATTTATTAAGCTCCAAAAACTGGACTTCTTTCCCCATTTAACCTATGCAGGTACCTAAATTTTCCAAGGTCCCTGTATTTTAATGAAAAAACTAACCTTTTATATTTTAAAACTAGCTGTGAGTACGAAGTACTCGAGTACTGCTCAGTTCTGTTACTATTGGTACAGAAAGTGAACTAAAAATACTCTTTTTCAGATTTATAAATTTGCCGTTTCTGTTGTGCTCTTGATGCGGGCTCTGAAGTAGGAAGAAAGGAAGATAAGACGTCGACAAAATATTTTGAAATTTTATTACGCAAATTTCACATAACGGGACATTTTGATTTCCAAAAAAAATATATGCCCGGATATCGTAAACATTTTTTGTTTTTCGATAAATGCAAGCTTTGTTCGAAGATTTTACCTTGGCCACGCACAGAAACGTATGTCAAAATTTTATCTTTTGAGTATACAATATCGGCACTTCGGTAATTCACTGGTTAAAGCTTTAAAATTGAAACATTTTTTATCCGTTCATTATTTTTTAACGATTACGTAACTTCTACAGTAACAAACATTTACAGTACATATAAAGCTTTTTAAATAATTTTTAGGTAGGTTTATGTGACACACGCAAAATCGACAAAATAAATACATATATTTGTGAATATTGATAATTATATGTAGTACAATTTAAAATGTAGTTATGTAGTTAAATAACTAGTTATACTCAAATGTATCTATCCGGAAGAGTTTAGTTACTCAGTAGGCTACTCAGTAGGCACCAATATGACGAAGCAGCAAGTACTCTAAAGTATCTACTACAAATCCATATAAGACAAATGTAATGAATTAGTTTCGCCGTTTTCCTGAGTTCTTCATTCATTTCTTCTACGAATTCATTCAGTCATACTCATTGTGTTAATGTTAGATTTCCACACATTTACTATGCCACACGTAAGTAAAGTGCGGCTTTGGATTGTTTGATCCTTACTTCTTTTTGATTTTTTCTTCTTTTGTGATTCTCTTGTCTTCTTCCATTATGTGTCTTTCTCCCTTTCTCCTTAATCGTCATTCTGCCTTCTCTTTCTTTGGTGCTTTCTAAGAAATACTATTGCAGGCTTGACGCACAATATTTTTTTTATATTTCTGATTTGTTTGGGCGAGGATAGGTTAAGTGGAAGAGTTCATGACTATACTTCGCCTTAATCTCACCTATATTTCTTCTGTATATTCTTATATCTACCATTTTTAATAAAAACTGTTTATTTGTATTAATATTATTATTATTTTTATTAAGTTTAGTCTCGAGATTGCCAGCATCTTCTTAGGCAGACGCTTGTGAGCTAAGTCCGCCTAGGTGTTCTATTGTCTCATAAATGTTCTGGTGATGGGGGCCTAATTTTTAATTTAAAAAATCAATTTCTGCTTTATAACTTAATTTTATGTAACTATTTTACCATAAACACGTTCCTATAGGTTTTCTGTGAACTGTAACCTATATTCCTCTAAAGCTCATTTTTTTCCGAATTTTGAATTTGGGACTTTTAATTTTTTATTGCCGCAAATATAAAACAAAAACCAATTGATTTGTATGTGTTTAAACTTATGTTCTGATAATTTCAAGGTCGTCGAATTAATAATTAATAATGTGTTTAAACTTATGTTCTGATAATTTCAAGGTCGTCGAATTAATAATTAGAGCTGTCTTAGGTTCTCAAGTTTTAACACAATCATGTCAAATGTCCCCTTATGTCCTCCTTCGTTAACACGTACCGAAAACCGAGCACCTGAAAAATGTTGCTTAACTTGAAGGTTTCTGCAGTTCAATCAGAAGCTCCGGTTGTGACATGAGGAGATGTTTTAAAAGAGATGAGAAATTGAGAAGATCAATTATTCGAAACAAGTCGGTATTGCTACACAGTTGCCAGATTGGGTGATATGCCCCCAAATTTGAAGGTTTTTGCGTATCGGAGGAACTTTTGGAGGGCAACTGTATTGGGCGGTTTTTGGGAGGATAAATTATGTGTGGGGGGGATTTCTTGGAAGTAAAACTAACATACAAGTAAAATATATAATACTTATAAGAGTACAGTTGTAGGCTGCGTAAACGTAAATCTGCCATAGAATATTCACTGGATTAGCAGAGTTAAATGGCGAGATTGAGTAGTGAGAGAATGAAGTTTACGATAATGCGTTTCTAAAGCGAGTTGGGGGAATTGAAAAAAAATGATTTTATAACTCTGACTAGTATACTATTATAGTTTTTTGCTTCTCATTTACAAACGAACTGCGGTTTCATTTTTTATGGTTAGGTATAACATACCTATTTTTATCGCTTTCCTAAAACACTAACTAGTGCATACTTTCTTATTGGAAGTTGTAAGTTATAAGTACCTAACCGTAATAAATAATTTATCATAAAAAATTAAATAGATATCTTGATCTATAGTTACGCCTAGGGCTTTACTGGTCATTGTAGAGTATGGCGTTGGAGTTGACGGAATTTTTGCAGTAAGATGGCGGCTATCCAAAAGCAACATCTTATAGTTCAGGTTTTCAGTCAGAGGGACACATATATGCTTCGCTCAACGTTATAATATATCAACACAGAAAATAAATTTCAGTATCTTTTAGTATCTTCCACCCGTCGTTCATCAATGGGCCAACCTTGTAACAATGCATAATTGGAATGCTGGTTACATCCAACAGACTTGGATTAGCATTCATAATTGTTCTCTCTATTGCAACCGCGTCACGGAGCTAGAGCCGTGGCATATCCAGATGAAGAGAGAAATACAAGCCGCTACGTCACGATTGTAAATAAACAAGAGCACGAGAAGTGTGGGAGTTGCACGTCACGCGTTTCGATGGTAGGAGAGCGAGCCTGACCGCCGACCGCCGAACCTATTCGGGTGGCTATAAAGGAAGCCACACAGCAGAGGTCCAAGAAGAATCTTCTTCACCGGTTTGCGAAGAAGAATTCTCTCCACCCGCGTCCGATAAATATTAACCGACAGTCCCCTTGAATGAGTTTAATTCACGGCGTGTGATTTTCTGTTCATTCCCGTTTCCGATTTATTCTCGAAGAATAAATACTCAAGTCTTCATCGCTAGTACTTAATTATCGAAGCCGAAGGGCTACCAATAATTAAGTTAACAAGACCGGAGTTACTTGACTAGTAGCGGAAGCGTAGCTGACTTAATTAGGTAGGTCCATTTACCAGTACAGGTGCAGGAAAGTAAGAACCGACATGCTTGCATTCATTGCGGCGGATTACACAGCCTTGTCGATGTGCAGCGGATGGTTCTTACAATAATCTGAATATGTCCTGGGGTGGTCCCGTCAGTTATAAAGCTTGTGCACGTCAAATAATAAACCAGTCTCGCAAGGGATTACACCCTTGGTGTTCTAACGTACATCCCCGACCTGAAACCCCGACCGGTCGCGCTATAGGTGCTACTACGAAACCGCAAGTATCCGGAACAGTTAATCATACGACGAGACTACCCGTATTCAAGTGATAGCTGATCCCGAAGGAATAGTCCACGAGCTAGGCCTCTAGCCCAGATCTCGTGCGCTACTCACTCGAGAAACCGGTTACAGTACCGTCCTGATTTCAATACTAGAATTTCTCATTTATTTTCCATGTATATATTTTCCTGTAAATATCCGTTTCAGATTCCGTTTAAAATGTAAATAGTTATATTAATAGAAACCATTTTAATTTGTTTATGTTTTATAATTCACCGTTTAGTAAGCAATAACGAACCCTCCCTTCTTCGACTATTGAGCAAAGGGTATTATCGACGATCCCGACATGACCAGATGCAACCCCGTTATATCGTTACAAAGGTAACGAACCGATTAGTCTAGATATACAGAGCGTACCAGATACCGATACCGAAACCGAAAGAGCGCGCTGTATATCTGGCTCCAGAGCGTCACTAGGAAGTGTCGTTGTATACTTTCACCGAAATCGATCCGATATCGTTGCATAATTGACGTCCGACCAGAAAGTATCGTTGCAACCTGTATATGGCATTTGGCAATTCTCGCTAACTAATAATCTTATAATTTATGAATTGTGGTCTATTACTATTAAGGATTAGAAATAAATTATCCAAGACAATAATTTATATTATGAAAGTTCATGAATATTTTAAAATCATGAAGCTGCAACTTTTGAGTTAAGTTAGTGGATTATTATAATAATATAATATATAATAATTTTCTGTCAGTTCCGACGAAAGGTTAGTAATTCGAAAAGCCAAAATACTCTTAGTTTGTTAGCATCACTGAGACTATACATATCTTTATTTAAAAACCTCTCTTGTCGCCAATTGGATATTACATATTTTGTGGCACTCAATCTAGACCGATCGATCGTAACAGAGAAGAACCTTAGTTAATTAACAAATTGTACTAAGCGACTGAAAAATTATTGATGTGGCTAGGTATACGCAAATATATCTGTACATCCACCAGTAGCATCTGTAATGTAAAATATGTCGAAGGAAGCCGACCTGTTGCGACTTTATAAATTTATACTGAAGAAATGCAATAAATATGTTTTGTCGTTTTGCTGCATCATTGAAGTTGCATATTTTCTACAGTACATCTGCGTATTTGCTTCTCTGGACTCTCCTGATGTCGTCGCACAATTGATCGAGACTGTGGTTTCCAACTTGCTGGTACAAAATCAAATTCATTTACTTACTTCCACAGCGCAAACAACCTGCTTTAAAATAAGTAGCCGACGTCAGCACTCTTATCTTAGCGTGAGAGTGCTGGTGTCAACATCCTGTGGAAGTACCTATCTCTGAACATGCAAGGTTTAAGGTAATTATTCCTTTCAGACTATATCAAGAATATATTTTGTTATTGCATTTAAGCAAAGACTAATACTAGTGATTAGAGAATGCCGGAAATTGTGGAAAATAGAGATCTTGGACAAAAAGAATGCATCTAACGCTATCAACATTATAAATAATGTTACTCTAGTAACTAGAAGCTATTTCATCGTTTTCTGCACATTACTCTCATTTGTAGTTATAAGTGCCTTCGTAACGGGACAACCGCCAACTGTTTACTGTTTACCTAACGTACCATATGGCTACTATTTAGCATATTGGATCCAGGACTTTCATCTAATCGTTGGAGTTACCTCTGTAGTAATAATGGATTGCTTCTATGCTTCTATATGTGGTATTTTAGCAAGTCAACTAAAATTATTATCCTTCATATTTTCAGATATTAAGATGGACTCTGACAAATACAGGCACAACACTGCACTTTTTAGAACACTGCGGAAGTTAATCGAGCATCATCGGACACTCTTAAAGCAAGTATAATTGGCATAAATTCTCACCGTCGCACCCAAAGAGTCAGGTTAGGTCAAGTAATTTAGAATGCTGAATAAGCAAGCGTTTTTCGAGAGCATAATTTCCTTCAGACACGACTTTACAATAAATCGTCAAGTTTAGATGGATTACACACAAAGATTTTAACTGTGCACAGATCTGTTTGACCCTTTATTTAAATTAGTTACCTGTATACACCAGGAACGTAGAGAAGTTATTAGGAAGGGAGTGAGAAAGGGATGTGCGTTGTCACCACTGATGATTTTCACTTTATCGAAGACACGATTGATAGTAGTAAAATAGCCTTCGGATTTACTATAAATGCAGGGTCAGTTATTTGTACGTCCACGTTCAGATTTGCTGATTATAAAAAGGTATTAGCAAAATGAATTGGAAGTAGCACGGGACGACATGGAAGCAATATTAACAGAGGACTACGATGTGGAGATTATTAAAAATAAAACAAAAGACTTGGTGTGTATAAGGAAGTGAATATAGGGCTAAAATGGAAAGTCATATTTGAGTCAGTAAATCATCAGCTGCGAAACGGTACGACGGCGACGTGCGATTTTCGGGTGTTACGTCAAGAATCCATATTGCAAACTTTTTCTTCATCGAATTCGAAAGTAAAATGCACGGTTAAAAATTAATTTTGTTTCTCAAATATTTTTAGTATGACCGAAGAATTCAACAAAAATTATTCGTCGTTTTTCCTAGTGCAATGTGTTATGACGACACTAATGATTACTATTTACTTCTACTGGACTACGTCTCTGTAAATATCTAAACACATACCTACTGTTAAATAGAAATATTTTGCTGACTGACATTTTTAGAGAATTTAATATAACTTACAAAGTAAAGGGTATTCTTATATCTGCCATATCAGGGTTACAAATCGGAATATACTGCTTTTATGCCCAAGAAGTTAGCGATCAGGTAAAATTATTTTGAAGCTGCATTATTACAAGCGTTTGAATCTTTAATTTTCAGGCTGACGAGATTGCAAGCAGTATATATAGGATGAACTGGACATCCAAATATATACCCAAATTGGCAATCTATATTAAAATGGTGATTTTAAGAAGTCAGAGATTGCCCCAGTTTTCTGCAGGGGGAATTATGACTATGAACAGAAGACTAGTTGGTCAAGTAAGTAGGCAGCGAAGCAGCATTGTTGTTATTGGCAGTGGCGGTTTTAGGGGTGACCCGAATTGCGGTTTGATGATCAGATTATGCATGATAAGCGACGCCCGTGGTTATCCTTTCGTGTAATCATTAGGTATATCCACATAACGGAATAACTATGTCAAAAGTTTTTGATACGATTTTATGGAGAAAATTGAAAACAGCGCTATTTGTTGACCACGTTTCCTACTACCTACCTATTTGCCCACATCTCGAGTCCTTCGACCTCAGAACAGACGTCTACAGAATCGCCACAAAAAGTATCACTTTAGCTCCTTATAAAATAAAATACTATTTTCTATGACTATAACGAAATGTGTCGCTTATTAACGTTTAATTGATTAACAAATATATTCCATTGCCTATTGCAGCAAAACCAGTGCACTATAGGCTTATAGAAAGTGAGCGAATTTTCAGCCAGCGCCACCATTTAAAGTTCTGGTGGTATTGAGCTGTCAAATTTTTGTTGGCATTTATATTTTTTACAGTTTGATTTAATTTAACACCAATAATATGCACTGCCTAGATATGCGGAAAACTTAAACTGACAGTTGATAACAGAATTACCACCAAACATTTATAAATTCGCCATAATAAGGCGCTGCTAAGCTATAGGAAGTGAGCGAATTTTCAGCCAGCGCCACCATTTAAAGTTCTGGTGGTATTGAGCTGTCAAATTTTTGTTGACATTTATATTTTTTATAGTTTGATTTAAATTAACACCAATAATATGCACTGCCTAGATGCGCGGAAACTTCAAACTGACAGACGACAACTGAATTACAACCAAAAATTTATAAATTCGCCATATTGAGGAGCTGCTAAGCGATTGACGGTTTCATATTGGTAAATGTTACTTGAGAGATGGAATTGCATGCGTTTCTCGGTACTGTTGCTATAAGCGGAACTACGCTGTTTTTAAAGTACTCGTAGATTGTTTGTATTAGAATACTGGTTAAAAACAAGTAGCTACTGAGTTCCTAGTATTTTATGAAAACTATGATTACCATGTTCTCGAATACTGCTCAGTTTCGCTAAAAATATAGGTACCTGTTTCCTTTGGTACGGAAATTAAACTAATTTGTTTTTAGATTTATAATTTTGCCATTTCTCTGGTGATCTTGATGCGGGCTCTGAAATAGAAAGAAAGGAAAATGAGAAGCTGACTATAAATTTTGAAAAGTTTTTAAGTGACAAGGATATTTCCAATAAAGTAGCTAGAAATTTAACTGACTCCGCGTTAAAAAGTATCTACAGGGGGGGGGGGGTTATTACAAGCATACACTCCCATACTATTCATATAATTATTATTTGCCACCAATAAATAATTGTTGGTTATAATAATGATTTGGTTTGTTTATCAGTAATAAGCAGTAATTTAGAAATAGTATTCGTATTTTGGAGCAGACTATTGATCAATAAACATTTCTTACTATGTAATGTTGCACTAATTATACGGTAATATAATCATATTCAACAGAATATAAGCTACAGCTATTTTAACAATTGTAATAATGTTTAAAACGGAATTTTAATATGTTATTACATAAGGATATATAATTTGCGTACTTCACATTTTTCTGTTAACTCAACATAATACATTAATATCTTAAATTATAATACTTCTATGAATATTTTTTAGTTATGATACACTTGTAGTTTAAAAGTAATTCTATAATATGTATATGTAATTCTCATTTTTAGTTCTTGTAGGAAATATGAAATTTATTGTTTATAAAAAGAAAAACAAGGTATTCCAAAAAACGTAGATTTATTTGTTTAATAACTATTTCATTATTCTTCTTGAGGAATAAAAATAAATTATAGATTTCTTTATAACATGGCATGTTCGTGAGTATCCAAAACTGAAAATTAAAAAATAATATGTACAAGCTTACTGAAAGACAGGTTTTCAAGAGCAGACAAATAATTTTCAGAATAAAACATAGCAGTCTGTTTAGAAAAATTACCCTGAAGAGACTCGTACTGCAAGGTGTTCCATTCGAAAATTCAGTAAGGTGCTAGTCAGAAGGAATAGCCTATTAAAAAAGAATAAGACCCTTAAGAAAAATGTTTGTATTAAACCTATAATACGGGTAGAGGTATGTACTTTATTTCTGAGAAATAAATTTTATTTAGCTAATAAGTATAATGAGTTTTATGATTATTGATTACCTCTTCTTGAACAGCTGTTTAGCTTTGTTTGAAGAGTCATACGACGAAAAATACAAAATTACGAATGCATGCATTCAAAAAAGACATCCGGTACCTTAACACAAAAAATGCCAGATTTTGATGCGTATGGTGTTCTAGTGGTAGAGCGCTAGAATATAAATACAACGCGCGCGGATTCAATCCCAGCGTCCCCAGCCACTATATCTGGCTGTTTCTTCACCTCTGGGCCACTCAGCCTAAGGAAATGAGCACTTACCTAGCGAAATAATTTTTATGATTATTTTAAATGTGCCTCGACGGACACTCCAGGTTTTCATTATCTATGCTCTAGGCCGTTTGATTTTGGTGATAATTAAGTTTGAACTTTTGGAGTTTACTCCTTAAGAATCGATTTTCAGTTATAGCCCGTGAGCGTTACGTTACCTGTCAAATTGAAATTATGTACGTATCTTTGGATACGGATGTTTATTTCTGACTGCATAGAGCATGGAAATAGTGAAAAAAGAGTGGCATAGAGTAGATATGACAGTTGGCGTTGTAAAGTCAGCATTTGCAGTGTTTGTGCGTTCCTAAATTTGTTGAATCTTTTGATTTAATGTTGAAAAACCTAATATTAAATACTCCAAATATTGCTTAGTGCCGAAATGTGAATCAACGCCTATTCGAACACCAGCAAAAGTATTTATTTCATTGCCAGTGGGATCGACGTTTAACAGATTGTCACTTAATTACTGAATTTATAAACAATTTGTATTTTGGTGTAGTTGGACATTAATAATAATAATAATAATATCTCTACTTACTCCTACTAACCCTAAGGTTAGCCCCAGAAGCTAACTATATAGCTTGTGCGGGACGGAGGAGGCGGCATATTACTATTGGCCGCAGGTGCGTCACAGGAACATGAACCATCGTTTAACTTAAACTTAAACTTAAACTTAAACTTAAACTTAAACTTAAACTTAAACTTAAACTTAAACTTAAACTAAAACTCAAACTCAAACTCAAACTCAAACTCAAACTTAAACCTAAACCTAAACCTAAATCCAAACCTAAGCCCAAGCCCAAACCTAAAATTAGACTTAAACAAACTTAAAACCTAGCTTCTGGCACGGTCATTTCGCCAATATGAATAAACAGTGAAATAAACGGTATATCGTCATAGCAATGCCTCCAAGGTTTACAGAAATTTATAGAGAATTTTTTTAGGATAAGAATAGAAATTTGATTATAAGTTGCCATTTACTTACAAATGAGTAACAAATAAAATATTATACAGTACACGTAAGGTATTCGTTTTACAGCCTCAAGGAGGTAATAGTATATTGCGTCGCAAGGGCAGAAAGTAGGCATTTGCTGGCCCGCGACTGGTTGATGCCCGAGCGATAGCGAGGGCAGCAGGCGGCCAAGGGCCAGCAAATGCCTTTCTGCCTGTGTGACACACAACTGTTTTTCACTTCGCATTAAACCAAATTAGATAAATAACTGAAATTATTGTTGAAAACTTGTCTTGTTGTCTCTTTTGATTTAAACTGACGTTTAATAAAAAATTATGCGAAACGTCAAAAAACTGCACAAATGACAGTCAAAGGTGCCCAGATTGTGATGAAAAACTATAAAGTAGGGACGTTCTGAATTTAGAATCGCAAGGGCAGAAAATCAAGCTTTCGGTTATTTTTTTAGGGTTACTATGATTCATTTTCAGGTATGCGAAGCGAAAAAAGTCATTTTCCTCCATTCGTTTTTAATAGTATATTATACACGAGTTTATAATGAATGCTATTATTACCGAGGATGAAGTTTACAACACGAGCGAGTGAAACGAGCGAGTTTCGTAATCATCCGAGGTAATAATAGCATCATTATAACGAGTTGTATACTATACTTTGTCCACGACTATCAACACAGATTCCCAGAAAGAATTTACCTTCATTTCCCTTCTCCAGTGTAAGAAAGATTCATACATACGCTCTCAGGTATAATTTTCTTGGTTTTTTGGGCAATGAATCTAATGAGGCAAGTTCTGCAGCTTCTTTTATTGCTGGAGCTGTTAAAGAAACCTCGTTTTCACTCTCACTACTCATTATATCTTCTTTTTTAGAATATGCATTTCAAATTAAAAGCAAACCATGCTGATTTGACGTTTCAATTTGAACTGACACATCGCGATCGCGGCCTACTAAATACATGTAAAAAAGGGTCAAAGCGATGTTCCTATTGGTGTAGTGAATAATATTCATTAA
Organism: Xestobium rufovillosum; assembly: GCA_963966045.1. Classification (NCBI taxonomy): domain Eukaryota; kingdom Metazoa; phylum Arthropoda; class Insecta; order Coleoptera; family Ptinidae; genus Xestobium; species Xestobium rufovillosum. The sequence continues at coordinate 35,270,529 of OZ014493.1, forward strand.
TAATAATAAATAATAATAATAAACATGTTTATTCTGCAACAATACATAATACACAAGAAAAATACATAATTAAATTTTACAGAAAAGGCCATGATCAAACTTGAGAAAAAAAAATCATATTTTCCCCAAGGTTGATCTTCCTCATGGCCCAAAGGAAACAATACATAAAAAAACTCCGCTTATGTGCTTATGAAAAAAGAATGAACTGCCAAAGAGAAAAAAAAATGTGAGTCAAAAATAAATAAATAATCGGTAATTAAACGAGGTTAGAATAGAAATTTGTGTTCATATTTTAAAACTTAATTTGAAAGTGCCACTACCGAGAAAGCGTCTCAACTGCCGGACAGAAACAATGTTGTTTTGAAAAAGGATATTCAGAACTTTGGCTGCCACATACGAAAATGCTCCCTGAAAGTGTGTGGTAGAATGGAATGGAACGGAGATCATATTTGCAGACCTAATATTCACAGAATGTATTTCATGTCTGTACGTAATTTTATTTAATAGATAGCTTGGCGTGCTTCTCAACAGTACATGATAACATAATTTGGAATAGTGCAAAAATCTACGCATGTCGATCCTAAGCCAACCCACCGCTAACAGTTTATGACTAACATGATCTCTCCTCCGCAAGCTGTAGATGAGCCGAATGCAAGAATTTTGGATGCGCTGTAAGCGCTGACAGTTGAACTTACTCAAACACGGGCCATATACCACGTCGCAGTAATTCAAATTCGACAAAACTAAGCACTCACACAGGGTAATTTTAGATTTATAATTAAGCAGATGACGATTGTTATAAATTAATTTCAAAGCTGAATAAGACCTTTTAATGATATTGTTAATATGTTCATTGAATTTCAGTTGTGAATCTAAGATTAAACCGAGATTTTTTGCAACCTCGGTAAGTAAGACAGGTTCATCATCTATTTCTATGTTTAGCTTAGAAACCAGTAGGTATATAGACTATGTAGCCCTACCCCCCTCCTCCTTTTCTCCATAAGAGCCCATGTTAAAATAGCACAACCGTGGCGCACAGCACCACATCAGAAAATGTGACATGCATAAGAAGGGTCATACAGCTGTATGAGTACATTTCAGGGTCATTGAAATTCGGGGGTCTATGAACCGAGGTCAGAGGTCATTCCTAATAGGCGTATAGCTTTATGTAGGGTTTTTGGGGAAAAAATGTGACGTGCATAGGAAGAGACGTATAGCTATATGAACTGATTTCAAGATTAATTATTTAAATTAAAAATATTGCTGGGTACCTATATCTTCTTAATAACAGGTGTACAATACAGCTGCGTTCCTAGAATTCTGCTCCCCGCCCCCGGTCCGATGGGGCACACGTGGTATTAGACCTTGTACTGATAAATAATGGCTGGACCTGGTGACCGTCTTCATGGATGTACCTGGTGGTCGTCTTCGTGGGGTGTACCTGGTGGCCGTCTTCATGGGTGTACCTGGTGGTCGTCTTCATGGGTGTACCTGGTGGTCGTCTTCGTGGGGTGTACCTGGTGGTCGTATTTATGGCTGGACCTGGTGGTCGTCTTTATGACTGGACCTGGTGGTCGTCTTCGTGGGGTGTACCTGGTGGCCGTCTCACATAACCTCAATAAATTAATGTACACAAATACACGCAACAGAGTTGCCCTAATACTGAACGGGGGTCAAAAGTAACTACTATTAAATGTGTAAGAGACTGATTGCAATTCTTTTGTAAAAGTTTTGAAGTAGTAAAGATGAGTCATACAGACAAATAGGTGTGAATTAGTAATTAAAAAACGTAGTTACGCACGTATCTGTAATAAATTGTTTTTATTCAATCAAGTTCGGACACGAATGCTTCCACAGGTCCTCAAATTTTTCCGATTGCTTAGTACTAAATTTCGAATGTCTGCTATTTATAGAAGACGAGATTATATTATTATTTGTTTTATAAAAATGCATTTACCTCCTACGACCTTGCTCGTAAATAAAATGATCGTAGTATTAAAATGTAGAAATAAGCAGTTTTACACACGGTTGACTTATTTTTTTATTAATAATGTCATTGAACCAGGCCTAAGCCGATATAACTAACAGCTGATGGGTGTATACAGCACAATACCAACTATGAAGACCTGTATATTAGTATTCCCCGTGACCCCGTGGCACACAAGAATTTTTCATGGCGAGTTGATGTACCAGGCGGATTCAAACAGTAGTTGTTGGGGGAAAATTTAGAAAAAGAACCTGATTTCAGTGACTGGACCTCTCTTTTTTTTTTGAAAAGCGTTTAATCTCGGTTTGAGTGCACTTATATTAGTAGGTGATGGGGTAATTTACGTGGTAAAGATGAGTCATACAGAGAAGCCACGATGACGTCACAGTTAAAAATATGGCTATATCTTCTTAACAACAGGTGTAAACAATACATTATTTTTCTGCATAATTCTAAATTTCCAAGTGTCTAGTATTTCGTGTAGATTAATAATTAAAAACGATTTGTCGGTACGAAAATTTATTGAGTTTTTGTACATAAATATCGAGATTTTTGTCCATAAATATCATCAGTTTACATCTAAATCGTAATACAATTTGTCCATACAGTAAAATACACATTCTTTTACCCAATATCGTACTTCAAAATCATTTATCACAGGAATCAGATCTGAGGGCTTTAAAGTTAAAGCAATATCTCGAACACATTTTTTCTTATTTTCGTATTTGTTAAGTTCCTTCGATACATAAAATAACAATGCGTCATAGTAAAATTCAGCGAAGTGCAATGAATACAACATATCTAATCGATAGAATAGTAGATCTTCCAAACTGACAATTTGTCTCACAGTATCTTCGCACAAATACAAGTCAGTTGAATAATTGAAAATACTCTTCTTTTCTTGAATTCTGAGTAACCTGCTTCCAAAAACAGCGCCCCCATCGACGTGATACCATCTATCTTCTCTGTGGTATGTGATCTCTTCATCTTTAGATTTCGAAAAATAATTTTGGACGGAATCATGCAAAAGTGACAGGATGTCGCACCAATTATCGGTCAGGAAGGAGATACTGTTCGTCGAAAGCGTATTCGAAATTTTCACGGTAGGTTCAAAGTTTCTAGCTGGGCTGAGGCCACAGTGTACAGTAACCTCATTTCCACACTCGTAATTGGTTTCGTAAATAAATCGTTTTTCACTGCGAATTTCATTCTCATGTCTATTTTCCATAGGTTGCACAGCCATAACCTCTCTTTCCATTAGCGTTATCGAAAACGTCTTACTTTGATCGCGTATCGAAGAAAACTGGAACAATCGGCTTTTATTTTTTATCTTTTATGCAGAACTTATTGAACTGGTGTAGAATCAGTATTCGAATCTCACCGAAGAGGCGTCGAATTTTACCGAGCAGGTGCAGGTGTCAAATTATGCGTGCGTAGATTTATTGAAACTTTGTGTAATAAGATATATAAATCGTAAGTAATTTTGTTTTTAACAGTATAAAGTGACTGTTAAAAACAAAATTACTTACGATTTATATATCTTATTACACAAAGTTTCAATAAATCTACGCACGCATAATTTGGCACCTGCACCTGCTCGGTAAAATTCGACGCCTCTTCGGTGAGATTCGAATACTGATTCTACACCAGTTCAATAAGTTCTGCATAAAAGATAAAAAATAAAAGCCGATTGTTCCAGTTTTCTTCGATACGCGATCAAAGTAAGACGTTTTCGATAACGCTAATGGAAAGAGAGGTTATGGCTGTGCAACCTATGGAAAATAGACATGAGAATGAAATTCGCAGTGAAAAACGATTTATTTACGAAACCAATTACGAGTGTGGAAATGAGGTTACTGTACACTGTGGCCTCAGCCCAGCTAGAAACTTTGAACCTACCGTGAAAATTTCGAATACGCTTTCGACGAACAGTATCTCCTTCCTGACCGATAATTGGTGCGACATCCTGTCACTTTTGCATGATTCCGTCCGAAATTATTTTTCGAAATCTAAAGATGAAGAGATCACATACCACAGAGAAGATAGATGGTATCACGTCGATGGGGGCGCTGTTTTTGGAAGCAGGTTACTCAGAATTCAAGAAAAGAAGAGTATTTTCAATTATTCAACTGACTTGTATTTGTGCGAAGATACTGTGAGACAAATTGTCAGTTTGGAAGATCTACTATTCTATCGATTAGATATGTTGTATTCATTGCACTTCGCTGAATTTTACTATGACGCATTGTTATTTTATGTATCGAAGGAACTTAACAAATACGAAAATAAGAAAAAATGTGTTCGAGATATTGCTTTAACTTTAAAGCCCTCAGATCTGATTCCTGTGATAAATGATTTTGAAGTACGATATTGCGTAAAAGAATGTGTATTTTACTGTATGGACAAATTGTATTACGATTTAGATGTAAACTGATGATATTTATGGACAAAAATCTCGATATTTATGTACAAAAACTCAATAAATTTTCGTACCGACAAATCGTTTTTAATTATTATGTTACGTTTTAATTTGGTATTAAAACAACAATTGTATTTTTTCAACATTTTATTATAGACTAGTACTTACATCGTGCTCTGATTACCGTACTTGTATTCCTATTTTAGGTCTCTCACTTATATTTAGTCTATTATTGCTTTGATTGCCCCTGTTCTCGGTTCTTGCATCTGTTCTCCGATCATGCCTCCGTTCATTGTCTTGTTGAGTTTCTATCGATTTGTTTGAGGGTAGAACTGTCTTAAAATTATTATTTCTTGTTAGGTTCGCTAGTCTTATGGATTTTGTCTCACTTACCTGCTATTTTTGAGTCCCCTTATTGCCTCTGTACTTTGTAGCTTTCTGTTCATGTTTCTGTCATTTTCAGTCTTGGAATTGTTCATCTTTCGTATTTATAATTTGCTGAGCCTACCTTGGGGAGGAATGTCGTTCCCTTTTCACGATTTGGTCGTATAATTATTCATTTAATAGCCTCCAACTTGTTAGTCTGTTGTCAGATTGTTGAGGTTAATTTGGTTACTTTCGGTTCTGCCAACTTGTGCAGAACATTTTCCCATTTAGATGCTCAGTGGCGCGCCTTCTCATTTTCATTTTCCCTGTCTCATCTTTCGGTTCTTTATGCATTGTCTTATCTATTCTTCTGTCTCTTGAGACCTCTTTATGACTTTTCTTATTGCTATCTTCTTTTCCTTTGGGTTTGCAAGTCATTTTAAGCTTTCTTTCCTTTAGTTACCTATTTCATTACCGGTGACGCCTCTGGAAGATTTGGAAATCTAGGGTGCTTCTGGGTACATTTGTAGTTTCGGATGGGGCCACCTTGTATTTTAGTCGGCGGTTTTTTTGGAAATTCCGATTTGCTTTCTGAAACGGCACTTCCGGCTGTATTCTTCTTGCGAGTGGTTGGTGACGCCAAGTTTTGGGAAATAGATTTTCTTGCCAGTTTCTGGGATTTTCTTGGGTCCCGACCGTTTCAAGACGTCGATTTGGTTGTATTGTGCAAGTTTAGAGATCGTCGTCTATGCCTTTTGGGATTTTAACTCGCATTTGGAGTCCAGTCGGTTTTGTTGGAGAAAAAACCCCTCGTGGTGAGTGTCTTATTTTTCATCTTTTATTTCAATCTTCAGTCATCGGTGTTGGTTCCTTTCCTTTTTCTTATTTTCTATTCTAATTTGTCTTTTCGGCATTTTAGGGTTTTTTTTCTGGGAGCAATTTTTCCGTGGGTGCGAATTTCGATTTTGCTGCACTTTTCCCCACGTTAAGAGAAGCGCCGATCACCTGGTGCTGAGCTACAAGAAAGTGATTTGCTGTAGCAGCTGACCTGCATTTTATCATCTGGAAGGTCAGATATCTATTTTGATTATTTCGTCGCCTGTCCGTCTGGAACATCGCGTCCAACGGCTGGTTTTTGTGTAGCGCCCGCCACAGCTTTTTGTGAGCACTTTGTATTTGTATTTTTCGTGTTTGCGCGCCGCTAGTCCGTTCAGGAATCGTCCCGTTCGGCTAGTTTTAATGTAGATGCCTGGCCACGGCTTGTTGTGGTCATCTGTTTGTTTTTGACATAATTTTGTCACGTGATTTTGTTAAATTTAATTTGTCATTTTGGTATAAATAATTCCGGTAGTTTTTTTTTCCATACATAGTTTAATCATTTTGCCAGTGTTAAGTTAGATAAGAGTTGTTTGCTTTGATAAATTTTGATTAGTTTTTTTTGCCGTTTATTCAATTTTCAATTCAATTTTATACTTAGATATATTTTTTTGTAACGGGATTTAGAAACGGTCGATACTGCCGTTTGCGTCTATTTGCGTTTGGGTAGAGTGCGTGCGATTGACCCGTCGGTGCGCTGCGCGTGCGGAGCTCCAACCGTGTAGGGTATTTACCGTGTCATCGGCGCCTATTTTGGTTTTTCTTTTTTGGCGCAACGTGAGTACCGGGCGTCTAAATTTCCCGCAGTTTTGTTGTACTATTTTTTTTTCATATTAATAGCTATTTTGATTTATACCACTATTTTTTTTTTATTGTATATTCATTCTGGGCTATATTTATTTTTCATTATTATATGCTGGCTTTATTATTGAACTATATTTGTTTTATTATTTTTTCATTCATTTGCCCTATTGTGTACCAGCGGTTTTTAGGAGCTGTGACCGCTGTGTTTGCGTGTTCATTGGAGGATCAGCCAACAACTCCTTGGCGCCCTTTTTCAGTTTTGCCCACCCCCATCTTCGGCTCGAGCTTAGCTGCGGCGGAATCCTCCTTTGTGGCGTTCGCCATTTGGGTGACGTCACAATTAATCTACACGAAATACTAGACACTTGGAAATTTAGAATTATGCAGAAAAATAATGTATTGTTTACACCTGTTGTTAAGAAGATATAGCCATATTTTTAACTGTGACGTCATCGTGGCTTCTCTGTATGACTCATCTTTACCACGTAAATTACCCCATCACCTACTAATATAAGTGCACTCAAACCGAGATTAAACGCTTTTCAAAAAAAAAAGAGAGGTCCAGTCACTGAAATCAGGTTCTTTTTCTAAATTTTCCCCCAACAACTACTGTTTGAATCCGCCTGGTACATCAACTCGCCATGAAAAATTCTTGTGTGCCACGGGGTCACGGGGAATACTAATATACAGGTCTTCATAGTTGGTATTGTGCTGTATACACCCATCAGCTGTTAGTTATATCGGCTTAGGCCTGGTTCAATGACATTATTAATAAAAAAATAAGTCAACCGTGTGTAAAACTGCTTATTTCTACATTTTAATACTACGATCATTTTATTTACGAGCAAGGTCGTAGGAGGTAAATGCATTTTTATAAAACAAATAATAATATAATCTCGTCTTCTATAAATAGCAGACATTCGAAATTTAGTACTAAGCAATCGGAAAAATTTGAGGACCTGTGGAAGCATTCGTGTCCGAACTTGATTGAATAAAAACAATTTATTACAGATACGTGCGTAACTACGTTTTTTAATTACTAATTCACACCTATTTGTCTGTATGACTCATCTTTACTACTTCAAAACTTTTACAAAAGAATTGCAATCAGTCTCTTACACCTTTAATAGTAGTTACTTTTGACCCCCGTTCAGTATTAGGGCAACTCTGTTGCGTGTATTTGTGTACATTAATTTATTGAGGTTATGTGAGACGGCCACCAGGTACACCCCACGAAGACGACCACCAGGTCCAGTCATAAAGACGACCACCAGGTCCAGCCATAAATACGACCACCAGGTACACCACACGAAGACGACCACCAGGTACACCCATGAAGACGACCACCAGGTACACCCATGAAGACGGCCACCAGGTACACCCCACGAAGACGACCACCAGGTACATCCATGAAGACGGTCACCAGGTCCAGCCATTATTTATCAGTACATGGTCTAATACCACGTGTGCCCCATCGGACCGGGGGCGGGGAGCAGAATTCTAGGAACGCAGCTGTATTGTACACCTGTTATTAAGAAGATATAGGTACCCAGCAATATTTTTAATTTAAATAATTAATCTTGAAATCAGTTCATATAGCTATACGTCTCTTCCTATGCACGTCACATTTTTTCCCCAAAAACCCTACATAAAGCTATACGCCTATTAGGAATGACCTCTGACCTCGGTTAATAGACCCCCGAATTTCAATGACCCTGAAATGTACTCATACAGCTGTATGACCCTTCTTATGCATGTCACATTTTCTGATGTGGTGCTGTGCGCCACGGTGGTGCTATTTTAACATGGGCTCTTATGGAGAAAAGGAGGAGGGGGGTAGGGCTACATAGGCTATATACCTACTGAAACCGACGCTAATCGAGCAGTTTTACGACCAAATAACATAACCTACGTACATTAATCACTGCAGTGATTAATGTATCTAATTATGATTAAAGAAACACAAGTATAAAGAGTATATTATAAGATAGTCGTGGACAAAAACAGTTTTACCGTGCTAGGTAGTAATGTAAAACACTAAAAATCGAGTTTCGCAAATGCATATTCTCATATTCATTCAATGGGCAACTGAACACTAATTAAATTTGTGGATTATTTTTCCTTCAAAATCACAGTAAATACCACCTTCATACATTACGTCTTAATAAGAGTTTAAAATTCATGACAAATAACAATTATTATTGTTTAAAACGTTTCCAAACATCCGATTTTTCAAACGCGATTTTCAGTGTGGGCGTAATTTAATCGTAATGACGCACCAATTAGCATGGTAAGACCGTTTACAAAACCTCTTCCCGGGCAGACACAAAAAACGACAAATAAATGAGTCATTTACGGCATAAATATTTGTCGTCATCTGTCAAAGCATAATTTCATTTCTGTGTTTGAAATGAAATCAACCTCAATTTCGGAGTTTCTGAGCCGTCAGTGTAAGATTCTTTTGTAAATTAAGGTTTTTCGAGAAATCTTAAATTATCCATAATTTTTGCCGGTGAACCTGAACATGGACAATAGAATTTCGTTCAAAACAGAAATTTATCCTGTATAATAAAAAACTCTCGTCTAATTACATTCGAATATAAAAAATGAGTTACTAATTATTTATATTATGAAAAGTTAATGAATTACTAAAACCTTGGAGCTGCAAATTTAATATATTTTTCTGTCTATTCAATCGAGAACTTATCTAGTACGGCGGGATCATTGCTACTATGTTAATTCAATAACAAGTACTTATTCCATCGCCAGAAAGTATATGCAGTACTTGTGTTTGATCGACCGTAGCATACCTAGAAACATTTTGAATCAATTACCGAAGTACTAAAAAATTGATGTGGATAGATATACGCAAATATATCTGCTCATACATCAACAGCGGCTCATGTAAAATATGACGAAGCAACTTAAACTGTTGAGGTTTTTTGAATTTATGTTGAAGAAATGCGATAAATATGTTCTGTCGTTGTGTTTTTTCGTCGAAATCCTATATTTTCTGCAGTATTTCTACGGATTTGCTTCGTTGGACTCCCCTGCTACTGCTGTACCGCTGATGGAGTCTCTGATTTCCAACTGGATGGTACAAAATTCAGATGTATTTAATACTTAATTACTTTCACATTGTAAACAATGTGCTTTAAAAGAAACTACCAGCACTCTCACAGCAAAAGGTATTCTTAGACCAAGTCAGTATACATTTGGAATAATTATAAACTGATTATAATTGCAATAGCTAAATAGATCGGCGTGAATGGAATTTGGTAACCAAGACTCGCCAAATCTTTCTTAACACCAACTTTTAAAGCGAGAGTGCTGGTACTGCACCCTGTCGAAGTACTTATCCCTGAATATGCAAAGTTTAATGTGATTGTTTATTTTAGAGTATAATAAGATTATGCATTGTTATTGCATTTAAGCAAGAACTAAAATCAGTTTTTAGTAAATGCAGAAAGTTATGGAAACTGGAGGACATGGACAAAAATAATGTGTCCAAAGCTATCAACATCGTAAATAACGTTACTCTAGTAACAAAAAGTTATGCCATCGTTAACTACACAACACTTATATTTTTAATTATGGAATCCTTCATGACGAAACAAACAGTATCTTGCTACTATTTAGATGTCATACCATACGGCTACTATTTGGCATACTGGATTCAGATTTTTCATTGCATCGTAACAATAACCCTCGTAGTAATGATGGATTGTCTGTACGCTTCTATATGTGGAATTCTAGCAAGCCAACTAAAATTCTTAGCCTTCATGCTTTCAGACATTAAGATTGATTCCACCAAATATATCGACAATGTTGTACTTTTTAAAACACTGCGAAAGTTCATCCATTATCATCGGAAACTTTTGAAGTAAGCATATTTCTTATCAACTTGGCTTTATTTTACATAATTACTAATGGTGGCTGTCACACCCAGAGAGTCACGATAGTTTCTGAAGTCGAATAACACACGTGTACTCTTATAACCGAATTTTTGTGACATGACAAGATAGATGGACTGCAGGTAGAAATTTTAAAATCTGTTAATCTAAAGGTAACGTATCGTATTGAAATAAGTCAGCTCTATATGAAGTGCAGAAACAATTCTTATGCTCGTGAACGGTAAATTTAGAAATTCGGAACAGACTTTTCTAAAAGTAAGTATGGGGCATGGAATTATGGTGATGCAAAACTCGGAGAAACGGACATATAAATTAAAAACTTTTGAAGCACCTTGAATAAATAATGTTATATAGAAATAGGGAGATATTAAAAATAATGAAACAAAAGAGAAATATATGTACGGAAAACAATATAGAATATAGACTTAGAGGTAAGTCAAAATTTTACTAGGTTCGCTTCGCAAACAGTTGGGAAGTAGGAAGTTGCACTTCCGAGGAAATGCGTAGATTATCTCAGGACAGGAGCTAACCAATCTTGGTACTGAATATTTTACAATAATGATGACTGATAGATAGATAGATACATTTATTTTCCAATCGACCAAATACATGGTATAGAAAAAATACAATCACAACAAAACATAGGTATAACAATAGTATAAGACAATATTACAAATTATATAAACTAAACAAATAAGCAAACTAACTAACCACAGACAGTGGCTTTACATAGACAGTCTTATTTCATTGATCAAGGAATTCTCTCACCGAATAATATACATTTTGTGACAAGAACGAAAAAACGGATCTCCTAAATTTACTGGCTACATTGATCTCCTTCAGACTACTGGGTAATGCATTATAAAGGCTCACTGATACCGCAATAAATGATTTGCAGAATGAGGAAATTGTTGAAAAGGTACCCCTAACATAAGTTCGAGAAATTCGCGTATCATAGGTGTGAATATCTGAACCCAAGGAGAAACGGTCCCTATTCAGGAACACATAAATAACACATTCATAAATATAGAGATTAACTACTGTTAATATTTTTAAGCTTTTGAAGTGTGGTCTGCATGAATCTCTCGACTTTAGATTCAAAATCGTTCGAATTGCCCTCTTCTGAATCACAAGTATTTTACTTATCAATGTTGAGTTACCCCAAAAAATCACGCCATACCGAACATACGCATGATAAACATTTAGCAGAGTCGAAACACCACACACAGATCTCAGCCGTCTCAGCACAAAAACAGAAGAATTCAACCTGGGAATAAGTTCCTCTATCTGAGACTGCCAAGAAAGTCTATCATCAATGAAAAGACCCAACATCTTTACAGTCTGACTAAAAGCAAGTGTCTTATTGTTAATTACCAGAGAGCTCGCCAGTACATTCCTATTCCTGAAAATCACAACACTTGTCTTCTCCACGTTAAGTATCAGACGATTGGAATTGAACCAGTCCTCAATCTGTGTGGTAGTCCTAGATATGTCAAGTAGAAGTTCTCCTTCACTACTAGCAGATATGCAAATACTGACGTCGTCAGCATATATAGACATTTGACAATTGACCGACATAGGCAAATCATTGATATAAATAATGAAAAATAAAGGACCCAATATGGAACCCTGAGGAACTCCTATGTTTATCAAACTCTTTTTCGAATAATCATTTCCAATCCTGACCGATTGGGTTCTGTCTTCAAGATATGACTTAATCAAGTTAAGGAAAGGTCCCCTAATACCACACCTTTCCAACTTACTGAGCAAGATAGCATGATCCACAAGATCAAATGCTTTTGAGAGGTCAAAATTCAGACTAGCAGTGTACTGTTCATCCTTGATCTTGAAGAGAATGTCTGTCAACAGTTGGTTCAAAGCAGTTGAAGTGGATCTACCCCGCCTAAAACCATGTTGCTGTGATGAGAGTAAAGAATGTTTATCAAAAAAACCACATAATCTCTCCTTCATGCAACATTCGAAAATCTTTGACAAGACATTTAGAATTGAGATAGGCCTATAGTTGTTAATGTCATTTCTAGCTTTACCTTTATGAATAGGTATAATGATGGATTCCTTAAGAATTGTGGGAAAAACTTCATTTGAAAAACAATCATTTACGAGATGTGCTATGGGTTCAGAGAGATAGTGAACACCAAGTTTGTATATATTTACGGGTAGACCATCTGAGCCAACTGAATTTGTATTATTCAGCTAGTTATTATATCAGAAATCTCCAAAACAGTGACAGGAGCTAGAAATATGGACTCACAGCTGACATCTATGTCATTGTAATTTATAATATTTTTATTTACATTTATGTTATTGACCAAAGACAGAGGACGTTCAGTAAAGTTTTTACTAAACAGTTCTGCTACTTCAGTTTCATTTGAAATTAGTTAATCATTCAGTTTCAGTGAGATATCTCTAATACTACTAGTATTTTTATTTATTTCCGTTTTTATAAGTGACCAAGCTGCTTTGATTTTATTTTTTTAATTATTAATGAAGTTATTTGCAGACAGTCTTTTTGCATTTGTAATTACTTTATTATATATACTGCAGTATTTTTTATAATATCCAGTTAATATGGGATCCGGAAATATTTTGATTAAAGCATGTAAATCCTTTTTGGTCTTACTTGATGTGCGGATACCCAGTGTTACCCACTCTTTTCTTTGCACAGTAGATTTAGGTTTTCTTAAAGGGAAGGCTGTTAAGAACACATTTGTCAAAACAGCATAAAAAATATTGAGTTTGTCTGAACTCTCATACATTTGAGACCAGTTCACCCTACTGAGCATTGACAAAAATTGATTCTGATTTCTTTCAGAATATACTCGTAACTCTCGAGTCGATTCTTCAACCATGGGCAAATGCCTAAAAACTTTCAACATTTGGACGTTGTGATCAGAGAAATCTATTGGAATTACCAGGGCTTCACAATCATAATATGACAGATTTGTAGCAATATTATCTATACAAGTTGATGACGATTCTGCAATAAATTCTTGTTGGCGACTTGATTTTCAAATTCAAGTCGTAAGAGTTAAGAAGATTAACCAATTTATTCTGATTAACACCTGTCGACAAAAAGTCAACATTAAAGTCACCGCAAACGATTACATTCCTATGATGCATAATTCCATCCAGCAACTCAGTCAACTTAACTAAGAAATTATTGAAATTTGACAAAGGTGATCTATAGACAGACAGGACAACAACATTGTAATCAATGAGTTTAACAGCACACACCTCAAAAGTCTGTTCCTCACAGTCCACATCAACTGTATAACATCACAAGTGCACGAACTAGAAATACGGGAACAAGTAGTTAAAGGTCGATGCAAAACTATTTATGGAATAAAATAGTACAGAATTAATGAATTAGCGACTAGCTTATTAGGTGTCCATTGCGTTAACAGCATTCTTTTTACGAGGTTGATGTTGCAGGCCAGCTCCAGTTAATAAACTGGGCGATCGACTTTGGTAAACGTCGTGACTTTCGAGGGTTACGACTACAGGCCTTTATACTGCAAGTTATTTCGTTGTTGTTTTTGAAAGTAAATGCACTTAGTGAGAATCAATTTTATTTTTAGTGTGACAGATGAGTTCAATAAAATGTATTCTACATTTTTCCTAATGCAATGTGTTTTGACGACATTAATGATTAGTATTTACTTCTACTCAACTACGTCTGTGTAAATATCTAAAGACTTGACTACCCTTAAAAATCAATGTTTAACTTTTTTACACTTTCAGAGAATTTGACATAGTTTTCAAAGTACGGGGTATTCTTGCGTCTCTTATGTCAGGTTTACAAATCGGAATATACTGCTTTTATGCCCAAGATGTTAGCGATCAGGTAAAATTATTTCCATACTGCAATATTGCGGGAATTTGAGATGCCTCTAATCTTCAGTCTCAGGAAATTGCAAACAGTATGTACAGCATGAATTGGACTTCCAAATATATACCAAAATTGGAAATTTATATTAAAATGGTGATTTTAAGAAGCCAGAGTTTACCTCAGTTTTCTGCAGGGGGAATTATGACTATGAGCAGAGCATTAGTTGGTCAAGTAAGTGTAATGAAACAGCATCGTCATTAGCAGTAGCGGATTTGCTGGTGGGTGTTCCGAGTAACGTATTTTCGACCTCAACTCTTATGCAGTCGTAGCCTAGCAATAACACTTTTGGTAGCTTAGACTAGAGCCTCTCAAAACAGTCTCGTCCATGTACTTAATACTTCCATTTTGCGGCTTGACGTTGACTTTTTTTTACTCTTGGGAATAAATATTAAATAATAACAATTCAGTAAATAATATTCAACTGGTATTAAGAAAATTATTAGTACCAAAGGTAATTCAGAATGTAAAAAGACAAATGTAATGTGATTTATTCCAGAGGTAAAACGTAGAGGACGAATTCGGAATTTTACGGAAACTTTTAATATTCGCTACTTCCCAAAAATATTTTTCGTGAGTCTACAATAAACGTACCTATGTTTCCAATTTTGCAATCGCCATTAAAGTTTTACCCAGGGTTATAAGGCACCGTTAAAGATAACGTTTATGTTTATAATTTCCCTCTGCGTATTATTGTTCCATTGCAACTTTTCAATGGTTAACCTTCAGCTTTCGTAAATAGAAAAGGTCATGTCATAAATAAATAAGCTGCTTGTAGTACTTGTAGAACGTACTCGAATACTGGTCAAAAACCAACTAGGTACCAAGTCTCGAGTATTTTATCAAAATTACCATGAGTGACGAACACATAATTTGAAAACTACGTATTTGTGAGTATATTCCTGGCGTGCTTTTAAGTATTTTTACGTATTTGAGTAGGTACCTATCTATAATAAATCACCTTTAATACAGATAGTGAATTAATAATACTTTTTTAGATTTATAGATTTGCCGTTTCTGTGGTGCTCTTGATGCGGGCTATGAGATAGAAAGAAAATAAGATGATTTCACCAAATATTTTGAATCGTTTGTTAATGGGTATAAGAGATATTTTTAAATGGGTAATTGGAAAAAGTTTTAGATGAGCCGTGCCAAAAGTAAAGGCAGGAAACCTCTTAATATCACACATCTTTTCTAAACAGTGCTCCCAGTGGAGTTGTCCTTCTTCGTAAATGATCAGGTGAAAACCGGTTTTTGATTTTTTTTTAATTTTGGAAGTGGTGGACGTTTCCCACTACATAATAAAAAGCTACTCACTAATATTTTTTTGATTTTCTCGTATCGTTATGATAGGGTGATAATCAGGCCTATTCTGTAACTTGTAACGACTCGTTATTGGCCGATTATCGTTATATAAACAGGTCAAGAGATTCCGTAGTTGACAGCTGTTTTGCGCAAGTCGTTATCGTAACGACTAATTGTTTGTGAACAATTTGAAATATTGGGAGTTGTTAGAAGACGATATTTCGATTCTGTAAACAATTATATGTTGCTGAGTAACTACAAAATCGTTAAGTAACCATCGTTCATAAACACCTCCTTCAAACATGCAGTTTCCATTGTGACATTTCCCATTGTTGCATGAAATAGATCTATTCTGCGAACTGCTATACCAAAAAAAAGAGTTTGAGATGGATTGGGCTGCTGTAGTAAATGATTTATTATTCGAACTAGAAAGAAAGCATGTATGCATTACATTTATGAGAATTAAAATATACTTGTTAGGACAGGAGCCTACAAAAACGTATCTCTTATAACTGTGGAAGGACGAATAATTATTTAATGCTGCAATTACGGGACCCTTTTATCTACCGGAGGAAATATTTCGAGGTCAATACATATAGACTCAGTAGAGAATCAGCCAGATATGTTTTTTTATGGAGATCGTTAATTACGAGTACCTACATATATGCATGCACCCCAGCGAAGAACTGCTACACCTTCTGACGTTAAAGTGAGTGTTCATTTTCATTTCATTTCATAATTAATGATTTGAAATAAATTTGAAATTTATAAAAGTATATACAGTGCGATCCAAAAGTCTCCCCTCCCCCTATATCTTCAGAATGGCGGGACATAGAAAAACCAAATTTGGCTTACCTTCATGGCGACCGGGCGCCATCTTGGTCTAGAATTATTTTAAATTGCAGTAGGGGAGGGGTGAAGTGAGGGCTGAATCGAAAGCGCTCTTAATTCTGAATACGATAACCAAGTTTCGTAATATTCTATCAACTAAATTCCAAAAGACTGTATATAGTAATTTCAGGAAAATCTCATATTTTAACAGTAACAGTGTGATATAGAGCATGCAAGTTCGGGAAACCATCATGGCAACTGCTCTAGTGCATTTTCAAAATATTTGACAAGTGCTTCCCGAAAGAAGGCGGTCGGGCGCCATCTTAGTATAAATAATTAAATTACGGTAGGGGTCAAGTGAGGGCTCGTTCGAAAGCCCTTTTGATTCTGAACTCGGCGACAATAGCGGTTTTACGTGTTAGCGTCGTTACTATTAAAATATTCAAAATTAAAATTAAAAACTGGAATATTGAATCCGCCGCCATTTTGAATTGTGTTCATAGAATATTATGAATCCTGGTTGTTGCATTCAGACTGAAAAGCGTTTTTGATTGAATCCCCACTTAACCACTACTGCCATTTAAATTCTTAGACCAAGACGGCGCCCGATCGCCATCTTTGGAAACTCAAGCTACTATCGGACCTGCCCTGGAAGTTCCCCAAATTTGGGTTTTCTATGTCACGTCATTCAAAAGTTAAGATGGGGGTGAGGCTTTTGAATCGCACTGTATGTAAATAAAGTTAATAAACAAGCATTTGTTTTATTTTTTGTTCACTTAAAAGCCAAAACTAAAAGAAATTACTGGTTTAATTAATAACAAAATAAATCCAAAATGGTTAGAAGAGAAATTTCACACGGCAACATTTTTTTACCACAGCCTCCTGCACTTCAACGCTTGACGACAGACGCACGTTACTACTGTTTCAAAGTCGTTATAATTTCGCATTGTCACAAAATTAACGATGACAGATACAGAATACAGTTTTTATAACAATCGTTATAAGTGTCGTAAAGAAGCAGTAGTTCATAAGCGATGTTGTTAGTTAACGATAATATATAGAATAGGCCTGAATAGTATATTACGTGTAACGAGCATGGAAAGTGACAAATTTAATACTAGCGTGAAATCACGCGAGTTTATAAGAAATACACTTTCCATCGAGTTATGTACACTATTTCTCCCACGACTCCTTAAGAAGACAAATTTATTCATAAAACAGTACTTAAACTTTATTTTTAAGGATTTGTTGTCTATGTTAATAGATGTCAAAATTTCCAAGTAGCCTACTATGAGCATAATCTATATTTATAAAGCACAAAAAATGTTTCTACCTATCTACCTATGTCCGTTATAGACTCCGAAACGGCTGGACCGATGTTGATGAAATTTTCAGACAATCTTCAGATTAGCCCAGCGGGTGTTCCTGTGAAGTTTGGTAGCGATCGGATCAACAGAATTTTTTTTATACGTTTATGTGAAGCCGGGGCGGGTCGCTATAATTTATAAAGTGACAATTGACAGCAAACTTCAAACGGCATATGTCATTCGCAGTTTATCAAATTTCAAACGATTTTACCACAATTATTTCTTCTGAGGCAGCAACGCGCCGGGTACCAGCTAGTATTCTAATAATTCCGACCAATTCATAAATGACCAGTAGTTCGTACCTAAAATATTTAGGTCTTCCACGGGGTAGCCATTAAAATGTTCAACTGCCATACTTTTTAAGAGATTTTTCTGATAAAAAATTATTAGGTTTAAAAAGAAACGCGACAGGATATTTGTTCAGTAAACGTCAAAATCTCAAAGCTGACTACAAAATTTGAATGAACTGTGGGATTTTGAAAAATTACAACACAGTTTTGAGTTTAGCGCACGGGCAATGCAATTGTCAAGTTTCCGGCCTGGTATGCAACGTGCCGTTTTCCTAGGGGGTCGTCGGAAAAAGTAATTTCTATGCAAATTTGTATAGGAACTTTGGAAACGGTTAAAATTGTGAGAATGAGAACTATTATTTCTCATTAAGTACATAAATTATCTTGACATACGGGAGAATTGAAGAGTATTACAGGAACCTTTTTAAGAAAACATTTCCACGCAGTTTACCTTTTTTAATGTTTCCAAAATTTGAGAAAGAAAAAACTAATTTTCAGCTCCCCATTTAGAGGAGTATTTATCTCAGGGATATAATACATGCAACAACCCTATTACTTTTAGACAAAAAATTTTTACACTTATTTAGAAACACACAGTAAAACAATTAATTTATTTTGTTACTTATTAATAAGTATACGGTCACTTTTATGTATTTATTAATTATTTCTCGGGACAATGTACAAGGTGTCCCAAACTGGACGCGTTCTTATGGGAACATCCCTTATTGGAAGAGATAGAAAAAAAATAACCAAGGTGTCAGTAGTTAGAAAATGACAGCCTCAGGCCAGGCCATCGAGTTCTCCAGGTGCCATCGAGTTCTTCGGCAGTGACCTTGAAAGACACCAGAGGCTGCTGAAGGAGTCGTTGAGTCATCCGAAGAAGTGTCTTCAGCAGCGGCATCTGCAGCAGCCTCTGGTGTCTTTCAAGGTCATTGCTGAAGAAGTGTGCATGTCGTCAGCAGCGTCTGGTGTCTTTCAAGGTCATTGCCGAAGAAGTGGGCATGTCTTCAGCAGCGTCTGGTGTCTTTGTGTCTTTCAAGGTCATTGCCGAAGAAGTGGTCTTCAGCAGCGGCCAGGCGCATGCGCCGGGGCTATTCCTCAGATCAGTCCATCGAGTTCTCCATCCACTTCAAGTGGGCGTGTCTGCAGCAGCCTCTGGTCATTGCTGAAGAAGAGCCTCTGGCGTCTTGCCGTTGCGCACCCAAGCCGCCATTTTGGGGCCTTTGGTTGTAGCTCAGGCGCCTGCGCCGGGGCTCCGCCTTCAGCAGCTTCTGGTCATTGCTGAAGAAGTGGTCTTCAGCGGCCCCCCTGGTGTCTCTCATTCTGTTGGGCCTTTGGATGTGGGTCAGGCGCCTGCGCCGGGGCTTTCGCGTACAAAGCACGTGTTGCTCACTGTTCAGGCCAGTCCATCCTGGCCCCATCCACTTCTTCGGCAATGACCAGAGGCTGCTGAAGGAGTTATGTCTTCAGCAACGGTGTCTTTGGGGCCTTTGGCCGTGGCTCAGGCGCATGCGCCGGGGTTTTCGCAAACGTTCTGGAAATGACGCCGACCGGGATTCGAACCCGGGTCCTCACGCACCGGAGCCCTCGCTCCAACCAACTGAGCTAATCGGCGGCCCACAAGCCCGTCTTTCAAATCATCCGTATATACTTATGATTGTAAACAGAAGTTACAGAATTAATATTTATTTTCTCGGAAATTTACAATTGTTTATACTAAATAAATATTGATATTAAAGTTTAAGAAAAAAGCACGTTCGCCGCCGATAAGAGATGTTATAATTGTTTTTATTATGGGAAATAACCTTTCATCTTGCCGATAGGATATGTTTGTTTAGGTTTGATCCCACGCTCTGCATGTGCATTTAATACGTTGTAGACACTACAAGGTGACCCGTTTGTTTGTTTGTATTATTACAATAAAATAACATTCTAGAATATTCTTCTGATTGTTTATTTGAAATTACTTGTTATCTTAATGCGTTTCGGACACGTGTGGGAAAAAAACATTCTAGAACATTCTCCAGTTTGTTTATTTGAAATTACTTGTTATCTTAATGCGTTTCGATCACGTGTGGGAACCATCTGATTGATATATGCAAACATCTTAGTTCTCGGTAGTAGAACATTCTACATCGCTAATTATTTGAGAACAGTAGTCTAAATTTAGGCTAACCCCTACGTAAAAACTATGTCATGTGGGGTGTCAAATTAAAGGACTCGACTAGAGGTATCGGAATATTGGGGTGGATTTTAGGGGTGGTTTTTGGGGGTGGTTTTTGGGGGTGGTTTTTGGGGGTGTTTTTAGGGGTGGTTCTAGGGGTGGTTTTAGGGGTAGCTTTTAGGGGTGGTTTTTAGGGGCGGTTCTTGGGGCGGCTTTGGAGGGTGATTTTTGGGGGTGGTTTTTAGGGGTGGTTTTTAGGGGTGGCCACTCACTGACCGCGCCCCCGGCCACGCTCCTTGCCCCGCCCACCTAGATCATGTAGGGTATCAAATTAATCAGCTCGATGAGACAAAAAGGAATCTATAGTTATTCTCCTACTTCCGAATTCTTATCAGTAGTTGTCTGTCTGTATGTCTGTCGGTCCGTCTGTCTGTCTGTCTGTCTGTCTGTCTGTCTGTCTGTCTGTCTGTCTGTCTGTCTGTCTGTCTGTCTGTCTGTCTGTCTGTCTGTCTGTCTGTCTGTCTGTCTGTTTGTCTGTCTGTCTGTCTGTCTGTCTGTCTGTCTGTCTGTTTGCGAATACAGCTGTCTGTTGACACAGACAGCTGTATTCGCAAACACCATGGCTGATGACACGAGCAAGAATAAGACTGCGCATGCGCACGGTTGTATGGAGAGTATTTAAGCAAGAAAATTAACGGTGCTGTCAGTTAGTACTTGTGCTTCAACAAGGGAACCGCATTTGAATAATGACACACATAAACGTAGACACGTTTCGTGTTCTGGACGGTGCTGTTTTGGATGAGTCAGCACGCCGTGTCGAGGTGCACGTACATCAGCCGTTCGTGACAAAAACAACATTCAACGCCAATAACGAAATTCGCATACCAATCCACCAACAAGACGTTTACGTACTGCCGCATCTAAGCAGCATCTACATAGAGGGCAGGTTCATCAAGGGTGCAGGAGGCGGAAATGCGGCTTTAACAAATAACGCCCTCAGTTTCCTCTTTGACGACGTCCGCTATGAAATAAACGGGGTGGAGGTGGATCGAACAAAAAACGTGGGCATCACGAGCACACTGAAGGGTGTAGTTTCTCTGAATGAGGGTGAGGTAGGTGCCCTGGAGAATGCCGGCTGGACGAATACGGGAGACTCGCCGAGCCACCTTATCGACGCGAACGGGAACTTTAACGTGTGCATCCCGGGAAGAATCCTGCTGGGATTCTTGGAAGATTACCCCAAAATTCTGTTAAATGTGTGTCACGAGCTCATTTTGACTCGATCGAAAAACGATAGGAACGCTTTCGTGGGTAACGAGGACACCAGAATTGAGTTGAGCAAGGTTCATTGGAGGGTGCCGTACGTCTATCCATCGGATGCTGAATACCTAAAACTTCTCAATATTGTCGAGGAAGAGAGAACGTTGCAGATATGTTTTCGCAGCTGGGAGCTGTACGAGTATCCGGTGTTGCCGCAAGCTACGAAACAAACGTGGGCCGTCAAGACTGCAACACGGTTGGAGAAACCCCGCTACGTTATTGTCGCCTTCCAGACGAATCGCAAAGCGAATTTGGACACGGATTCAAGCAAATTTGACCACTGCAATCTGACAAACGTCAAACTGTACCTGAATTCTGAGTGCTTCCCCTACGAGAATTTAAACTTGGATTTCTCCACGGGGAAATACGCCCTGCTATACGAAATGTACCAGAACTTCCAGAGTTCATACTATGGAAAAGTTGGCGAGCCGTTATACGGCAAGGAACAGTTCAAGGATCTAGCGCCCATCGTGGTGATTGACGCATCAAAGCAGTCGGAAAGCATCAAGCCTGGACCCATAGATATGCGTCTAGAATTTGAGTCGAGCGAGAATTTTCCGCCCAACACAACCGCATACTGTCTCATCCTGCATGACCGCATCGTTGAGTATACACCGGGTAATGAATCGGTCAGAAGAGTGGTACGAGAAGCTGCAGGGCTTCGATTTGCCCAGAAAATACACGCATGCCTACTCTGTATACAGATTATAGTTTTAATTATATTGATGTAAAAATATATTCAACGTTTTTATTTTTGCGAAAACCCCGACGCAGGCGCCTGGGCCACATCAAAAGGCCCAACAGCACCTAACAACAAGATCAGTTCTGATTGGATGCTGCCCACAACCACTCTCATTGGCTGTTGCCCCGCCCACTCTCATAGCCAGAGCCCGGCGCATGCGCGTGAGCCACGGCCAAAGGCCCCAAAGACACCGTTGCTGAAGACATGACTCCTTCAGCAGCCTCTGCTCATTGCCGAAGAAGTGGATGGGGCCAGGATGGACTGGCCTGAGCAGTGAGCAACACGTGCTTTGTACGCGACAGCCCCGGCGCAGGCGCCTGACCCACATCCAAAGGCCCAACAGAATGAGAGACACCAGGGGGGCCGCTGAAGACCACTTCTTCAGCAATGACCAGAAGCTGCTGAAGGCGGAGCCCCGGCGCAGGCGCCTGAGCTACAACCAAAGGCTCCAAAATGGCGGCTTGGGTGCGCAACGGCAAGACGCCAGAGGCTCTTCTTCAGCAATGACCAGAGGCTGCTGCAGACACGCCCACTTGAAGTGGATGGAGAACTCGATGGACTGATCTGAGGAATAGCCCCGGCGCATGCGCCTGGCCGCTGCTGAAGACCACTTCTTCGGCAATGACCTTGAAAGACACAAAGACACCAGACGCTGCTGAAGACATGCCCACTTCTTCGGCAATGACCTTGAAAGACACCAGACGCTGCTGACGACATGCACACTTCTTCAGCAATGACCTTGAAAGACACCAGAGGCTGCTGCAGATGCCGCTGCTGAAGACACTTCTTCGGATGACTCAACGACTCCTTCAGCAGCCTCTGGTGTCTTTCAAGGTCACTGCCGAAGAACTCGATGGCACCTGGAGAACTCGATGGCCTGGCCTGAGGCTGTCATTTTCTAACTACTGGTGTCCGGAGCTCAAATTTAATGAGAAAACCACTGGCGCAAACAAAACGTTGCTATCTCTTATCGTTTGGCCGCTAGAGGGCGATTCTCAAATTTCGTCGATTTCTTTTATGTCCTATAACTTGTTTATTAATAAAGATAATTAATTTTGGTAAAAACTTTCTTAAGGCACTTTTTTCCGTAAAATCCATTGCAATAGGCAGTTTTTTTACAGGGCGTTTAGATTTTCGTGCACCACCCGAAACTAATTTTTTTTATATAGACCACCCTATATATTACGGGATTTTTGAAAAGCTGGTAAAATTTCCTAAATTTTGATGTATCACTTGTCATGTTTATATTAAAAACCATTAGCAACATTACGATTTAAAAATTAAAATATTGTGCCTACAGAGATCAAGATTGCCATGACTAATAAAATGACATAGGATGCTAACATGTTATGATTAAAACCACAGATCTAAAGTTTCATGATAAGATTACTCATAGTTATTATATTAAATTAATAATTCTTTAAATGTTTCTAATGGTTTTTAAGATAAACATGACAAGTGATACATCAAAATTTAGGAAATTTTACGAGCTTTTGAAAAATCTCATAATATATAGGGCGGTCTATATAAAAAAAATTAGTTTGGGGTGGTGCACGAAAATCTAAACGCCCTGTAAAAAACTGCCTATCGCAATGGATTTTACGGAAAAAAGTGCCTTAAGAAAGTTTTTACCAAAATTAATTATCTTTATTAATAAACAAGTTATAGGACATAAAAGAAATCGACGAAATTTGAGAATCGCCCTCTAGCGGCCAAACGATAAGAGATAGCAAAGTTTTGTTTGCGCCAATGGTTTTCTCATTAAATTTGAGCTCCGGACACCTTGGTTAATTTTTTTCTATCTCTTCAAATAAGGGGTGTTCCCATAAGAACGCGTCCAGTTTGGGACACCTTGTACATTTTAGATAAGTTAAGATTTCTGCACATTCGTCAGTAACTGCGTCAGTAACGAGCATATATATGTAATTTTGACCGTGTGAATTTCTCGCGTAAAATAATAATTTATTAATAACACAAAAACTAACAATTCCAGAGTCTTATTTGAATCGTAGACCTGTACTCATATGCTTAAGTGATCAACATTTATGCCTGTATCAATATTTTTGTTCTTACTTGACTAATCTAGAATAACACTTTCTCTTTCTTATATAAATACACTAGAAAACTTGTAAATCACTTACTCATGATTAAACCAGCACCATTGAAAAAAATAACTGAAGACGACTACTACTAAATTAAACACAAAAGAAGTAAGAAAGTAGATGTGGTCTGAAATCGGAAATTTATCTTGTAGTAAATTTTGTAATTTCTAGCAAATTAACAAAAACGAATGCTGCATAATTTAAATAGGTTGTAGTACGCAAGTATCTATCTACGCTGACATGTCAACACGTCTAAGAGGTAAAAGACTTTAGTCACCCAAAAGTCATCAATATGTCGAAGCAAGAACTGTTACTGTACCACAAATTCATGTTTGAGAAATGCAATAAATTTGTTCTGCCGTTTTCCTGTTTTATTCTTTCTCGAGTACCTACTTTTACAGAGTCACTTCACTTGACTCTCTTGCTGCGACGGTGAAGATGAATACATAGAGTAAGTAAGGTTGCTCATATTGAACCATTTTTAATAAAAGTCGCTGCAACTTGCGAAAGAAACAAAAATCGCTTCGTGTTTTGTAACCTACATATGCGTTGAATATTAAAATTCGTATTTGTGCGCTATTTAACAATCTCTAACGAACTTCGTCTCATTTGCATAAACAATTTTTTGTTAGCTTGCAAATAGTTCAACTTGGGAAACTAGTCGCACATATTGTACCACCGGTATACGAAATTGGACCTACATCTTGCGGTGTAAAAATGGGGCTTTACGTTTTTAAGAAACATAAAACTTTTATGTCATAAACTTTACAAAATTGAATGTCGTTTTTCTCTGATTAAGTCGAAGGCCGGTTTTTTTTCTGAAAAATTTCGAATGGAACACCCCATATATTATTTCCATACTTGATAGTCAGTTTAATAAGCTTGTGATTGATGTAGATATATTGTTAGGCCTGCGACTGACGGTTTCGGTAGAATTGA
Source organism: Xestobium rufovillosum (assembly GCA_963966045.1). NCBI lineage: Eukaryota > Metazoa > Arthropoda > Insecta > Coleoptera > Ptinidae > Xestobium > Xestobium rufovillosum. The sequence goes on from OZ014493.1 coordinate 35,295,862, forward strand.
AAATTGAGTTTTAAAATGTATTAATTTGACCGGTAGTTTATTCGTTTCTCCTAAATTTTAGTGCCCAAAACACAAAACATGATTGCCATTTTGTTTCTGGAAGTTGATTTCACATTGAGACAAAAAACTTCATGGCCAGATTACTTCTTCATGGTCATATTCTTAAATAAATGGTAACTTATTAAACCTAGGTATAAATTGAAACAAGGAGCGCCATGAAAAAAACCGTCCTTTCAAGAAGTAATCTTGCAATGAGATTTCTTGTGCCGGTGTAAACCCTGTGTAAGCATTTTCTTGAGTTTTGGGTGGCAAAATGGGGGAAGTTCCCCAAAAATGGTACAAAATTACGGCAAAAATCTCAATTATTGAGGTTCAATCTTTATTTCTGCCTAAATTATCAGTCGCAGACCTGCCAATATTTACATCGGTCAAGAGCTTAATTGGCTATCAAACCTGCAAATAAGATACGGGGTGTTTCGTTTAACATTTTTGAGAAAAGCTCCATTTTGCGCAAGTTGGCCACTATGTACAATACGAACTATTTTGAAAAAAGTGTACTCTGAACCTGGCCCAATAAAAAAATCATAGTTAGCTTTGACCAGCAGATGTCAGTAGAAAAGCAAATTTAGGTTCACACTGGTACTAAAATGGTCATATCTTAACATCGCTTACTCTAAACTCCACCGTGTAGCATATCAACTTTCATGAAATTTTATGGGGAATCCAGATATGTAAACAAATGTTGGGCACTCCATTTAAAAAAACATAATTTGGTTTGGTACGTAGCACGTGAACATCCTGTATAAATCAAAATAATTTTAACACAAGCTTTGTGGGTTTCTCCACACACACATGTAAAATTTCATGTTGATATCTTGAATAGAATCAGAGATATGGACCGACTACGCACCATTGGCCCATCCTGTACTATTATCTATTATGCTTTCATAAGTTGTATAGAAACATTTTGAATAAATTAATACATCAATATTAATTAACAAATGATCGAATTGCTGAAAAATTGATGTGGCTAGATATACGCAAATGTATCTGCTCATACGTCAATAGCGACTCATGTAAAATATGTCGAAGCAAATTGAACTGTTGCGATTTTTTGAATTTATGTTAAAGAAATGCGATAAATATGTTCTGTCGTTGTGTTTTCTCGTCGAAATCCTAGAATTTCTGCAGTACTTTTATGGATTTTTTTCGTTGGACTCTCCTGCTACCGTTGTAGAGCTGATGGAGGCTCTGATTTCCAACTGGATGGTACAAAAATCAAATGTATTTAGTTGCTTTGACATTGTAAACAACGTGCTTTAAAACAAACAGTACCAGCACTCTCACAGCAATAGGTATACTTAGACCAAGTCAGTATACATTTTCAATTATAAACTGATTATAATTGCAATTTGCAATAGCTAAATAGACCGGCGTGAATGGAATTTGGTAACAAAGACTCGCCAAATCTTTCTTAACGCCAACTTTTAAAGCGAGAGTGCTGGTACGGCACCCTGTCGAAGTACTTATCCCTGAATATGCAAAGTTTAATGTGATTGTTTATTTTAGAGTATAATAAGATTATGCATTGTTATTGCATTTAAGCAAGAACTAAAATCAGTTTTTAGTAAATGCAGAAAGTTATGGACACTAGAGGACTTGGACAAAAAGAATGTGTCCAAAGCTATCAACATTGTAAATAACGTTACTCTACTAACAAAAAGTTATGGTATCCTTAACTACACAACACTCATATTTTTAATGATGGAATCCTTCATAACAAAACAACCAGTATCTGGCTACTATTTAGGTGCCATACCATACGGCTTCTATTTGACATACTGGATTCAGATTTTTCATTGCATCGTAACAATAACCTTCGTAGTAATGATGGATTGTCTGTACGCTTCTATATGTGGCATTATAGCAAGTCAACTAAAATTCTTAGCCTTCATGCTTTCAGACATTAAGATTGATTCCACCAAATATATCGACAATGTCGTACTTTTTAAAAGACTACGAAAGTTAATCCATTATCATCGGTCACTTTTGGAGTAAGCATATTTCTTATTATAAACTTGGCCTTATTTATGTGTAATTTCTAACTTGGCATTCAATGATGGTCGCCACACCCAAAGAGTCACGATCGTTTCCAAAGTCGAAATTATAACCGTCTTCTTGTGACATGACTTTGACTTCAAAATAAAGCGCCAAGATAGATGGACTGCAGGTAGAAATTTCAAAATCTGTTATTCTAAATGTAACCGCATTCTTTCTGCGAGGCTGATGTTGTACGCCGGCCAAAAAAATTAGCAATTCCAGTTAATAAATTGGGCAATCGACTTTGGAAAACGTATAGTGACTTTCGAGGGTTACGACTACAGTCTTTTATATTTATTTGTTGCTTTTGAAAGTAAGCGCACTTACTGAGAATCAACTTTATTTTTAGTGTGACAGATGAGATCAATAAAATGTATTCTACATTTTTCCTAATGCAATGTGTTTTGACGACATTAATGATTAGTATTTATCTCTACTCAACTACGTCTGTGTAAATATCTGAAGACTTATCTGCCGTTAAAAATAAATGTCTAACTTTTTGACTTTTCAGAGAATTTGACGTAGTTTTCAAAGTACGGGCTATTCTTGCGTCTCTTATGTCAGGTTTACAAATCGGAATATACTGCTTTTATGCCCAAGATGTTAGCGATCAGGTAAAATTATTTCGATACTGCAATATTGCCGGAATTTGACATGCCTCTTAATCTTCAGTCTCAAGAAATTGCAAACAGTATGTACGGCATGAATTGGACATCGAAATATATACCAAAACTGGATATCTATATTAAAATGGTGATTTTAAGAAGCCAGAGTTTGCCTCAGTTTTCTGCAGGGGGAATTATGACTATGAGCAGAGCATTAGTTGGAGAAGTAAGTGTAGTGAAACTGCATTGTCATTGGCAGTGGCGGATTTGTTGGTGGGCGTTCCGAGTAATGTATTTTCGATCTCAACTCTTATGCAGTCGTAGCCTAGCAATAACACTGTTTCATGTCGGCTTTGAAAAAAGGAATGCAAATTGCATAAATTTGTCCACTGCTAGTGTAAAATTTGCCATCAATTGATCTTTTAAGCCTGAATCCAGTAAACATACTGGTCAAAAAACAACTAGGTACCATGTCTCGAGTATTTTATTAAAATTTCCATGAGTGACGAACACACAATTTGAAAACTATGTACTTCTGAGTATATTACTAGAGCACTTTTAAGTAGTGGTGTACGTCAGATCCGGATTGCTTTCAAATCCGGATTAGATCCGAATCTGATCCGGATTTATCAGACTGCGAAATCCGTATCCGGATCGATCCGGATCTTGGAGTCTGATCTCGAATTTGGAATTTTAGAATGAAATTAAATATTTTGTTGCAAATTTTATCTCTCTTATTATACCTACTACATATTTCCCAATGCACTTTCTATTTTCTTCATTTTTATTAGCTAATAACTATACCGTCGTCAGAAAACAACGTAATTTTCAGAACCGGATAGCGAAATCCGGATCTGACACCAAGATTCGAATCTAAGATACGGATCCGGGTTTTTTAAACGGATCAAGATCCGTCAAGATTGTTGGATCCGTACAGCACTACTTTTAAGTAATTTTTACGTATTTGAGTAGATACCTATAATAAATTGCCTTTAATACAGATAGTGAATTGATAATCATTTTTTTAGATTTATAGATTTGCCGTTTCTGTGGTGCTCTTGATGCGGGCTATGAGATAGAAAGCAAAAAAGATGATTTCACCAATTTATCTTGTAACTTCTAGCAATTTAACAAAAACGAATGCTATATAATTTACAAAGTCAGTAGTATACGCAAGCGTATCTACCCTCACCTGTCAATACGTCTAAGAGGTAAAAGACTTTAGTCACCCAGAAGTCACCAAGATGTCGAAGCAAAAACTATTACTGTATCACAAATTCATGTTGGAAAAATGCAATAAATTTGTTCTGCCGTTTCCCTGTTTTATTCTTTCTTCAGTACTTTTACGGAGTCACTTCACTTGACTCTCTTGCTGCGGCGGTGAAGATGAATGCATAGGGTTGCCCATATTAAACCATTTTTAATAAAAGTCTCTGCAACTTGCGAAAGAAACGAAAATCCCTTCGTGTTTTGTTACCTAAATATGCGTTGGACATTAAAATACGTATTTGTGCTATTTAACAATCTCTAACGACCATCGTCTCATTTGCTTCAGTGCTTCTTAATAGTTATCCATTTTAATCAAATGTAATCACACACACTGTATAGAAAAAAATGTACAGTACTTACAGTACTAAATAATACAAATGGGTAGACATATATTACCTATTTAAAGCGTTTCAAAAGTAGAGAAAGCCGTAAGGCCCATAGTTTCAGCTTTAGATGCCTACTTACAAACTGTCCAAATGGTTAGTCAATGAATTTAATAACCTGGAGATCAAGCAGCCAAGTTTTTCAGTAAAGGACTCTTTAGAGTTTATAAAAAAAATTCAACACATCACATTGCATATTAACGAGTTATTAATTTCATTCGACGTCAGCTCACTTTTTCCCAGTGTACCTGTACCAAAGGCTTTGGAGGGTATGAACTCTTTAATAAAAATAACATTGATGAACAAACTGTCAAAGAATATATTCATTTAACCAATCTGTGTATGCAGCAGAATTATTTCAAAGTCAGTGAAGCATTTTTTCAACAAAGTGAAGGTACAGCCATGGGAAATTGCCTCTCTCCTTTCATTGCAGAAATTTTCATGGGCAAATTTGAAACCCAACAGAAAGATGAGCTCCCAGATTTACCAAAGGTGTGGATGAGATATGTAGACGATATATTTGCCATTTTTGACACTAGTAAATGTTACATTGAAGATTTTTTGAGCGACTTAAATAGTAAATTCAATTCAATGAAATTTACCCATGAAATAGAAAGAGAAGGACAGCTTCCATTTTTGGACATTTTGGTAATTAGGAAAGACAGAAAGTTAGAATTTGACATCTATAGGAAAGAAACCAGTACAGCTCGGTACATATCTGCAGATTCGAACCACTGCAGTCAGAACAAAGAGGCTAGTTTTGGTTTTTTAGTTAACAAACTGTTGAGTCTTCCATTATCCGTTGAAAGGTACCGCAGGGAAGTAAATACAATCAAAGATATAGCGAGATGTAACGGTTTCGATCCAGAATTTGTCAATAGGTTAATTAGGAAACGAAAAATGAAAATGCTATTGCGAAATTCCACCACTTTAAATGGTGATAATAAAATTACTAAATTTATAAAAATACCATCGTATGTACCGCAGATAACTAGAGGTATGAATACTATTTTCGGGAAAGCAGGCTTCAAAGTGGTTCACACTTCGAGCAACAATTTGGAAAATCTACTTGGAAATGCGAAAGATAAAACGGAACCCGTTCATAAAGCGGGAATTTACGAAATAGCATGCGGAAATTGCGACAAAAAATATATCGGACTGTCAACTCGGTCTATTTTAACTCCCTTTAAGGAGCATCAAGCCCATTACAAATACGGCCGTACTGATAAGTAGAAACACAGTAGAAATACAGAAACAGGCGTATTTTATGAATTTCATTAATAATGATTGTCGGCACATAAGACAAGAATGTGCAAGAACTGGTTGTCAAACTACATGTGGCGCACGTGAAAGATTAGTCTCAGAATGATAGCAGTATTAAATATAATAAATGGACATCTGCATAATTGACATATTCAGAAATGCGCAAATGTAGGTACTTATATAGACATCTATGAGTAGCAACTTTAATTTGGAAAACGGTCTCTTATGCCTTAATTACCCTCAATATGTCGAGGCAAGAGAAATTATTGTTATTCTATAAATTTATATTGGAGAAGTACAACAATTATGTTCTGTTAGTTTGGTTTTTTGTGCAAGTATTGTTCTTTCTGCAGTATTTCTATGGGTTTGTTTCACTTAACTCTGTTACTGCGGCGTTGCAGATGAGCGACAGTCTTCTTGGATCATTTCAGGTAGGTACCTACAAAAATTAGAAATATTAGCCTAAAGGTTGTTTAAAGACAAATTCTTTTACATGAAATAAAAAAACTGAAAACAATTTCTTTTGAAAGAAGTAATGCGATTATTTGTTTTAGATTGGATCAAGGTTGTGGGTTGTATTTGTTTTTAGAGACAAACTAAAATTAGTCATTGACAAATGCAGGAAATTGTGGAAAATTGAAGACTGCGATAAAGATAATGCATCTAAGGGTATCAACATTATAAATAATGTCGCTGCGATAACAAAAAGTTATTACATCTTTTGCTACATAACTCTTACATTTTTGATTCTGTACTCATGCATATCGGGACACACTATAGCTGATTATTTTTTACCGAACGTACCTTACGGCTTCTATTTGGCATTCTGGATTCAGATTATTACTCTATGTTTCGGAACAACTACTCTAGCAACGATGGATTCTCTGTATGCCTGTGTATGTGCCATTCTAGCAGGTCAGCTAAAATTGTTGGCCTTTATACTTTCAAACATTAACATTGATTCTACCAAATACGTTAGTAATGTTGCACTTCTAGAGAAATTGAGAATGTTAGTTGAGTACCATCGATACCTTTTGAAGTAAGTAAATTTTGTAGAACTGCTTATAATCTTTACGATATGCTAAGTATTATTTTTTTCATTTAACCTCATAATTATTTTTAGCATTACAGATGAGTTCAGCAAGGTGTATTCTACATTTTTTCTTATAGAATGTATTTGTACAACATTAATTATAGGTTCCTACAGCTACATTTCAACTTCTGGGTAAATACTCGAACTACATCAATTTTCTGTAGGAAAACAACATTTTATTGTTTGTTATTCTCAGAGAATTTAACGTGGGTGTCAACGTAAAAAGTGTTCTTGGGTGTCTTATGATGTGTTCGCAAATCGGAATATACTGCTTTTATGCCCAAGAAATTAGCGATCAGGTACTGTTTTCTTGATGTGACGATATTACTCCCTAATGTGATTTATTCTTTAGGCAGAGGAAATTGCAAACAGTGTATACAGCATTAACTGGACATCAAAATATATACCAGAGTTGGAGGTCTATATTAAAATGATGATTTTGCGAAGCCAGAGATGCCCACAATTTTCTGCAGGGGGACTTATTACTATGAATAGATCACTATTTGCCCAAGTAAGGTTAATGAGCAAATTTTATTTAGTTTATTTTATTTTTGATACAGGTTGTGAACTAAAATTGATATTTTCAGATTTGTCAATTTGCAGTTTCGGTGGTTCTCTTGATGCGGAGTGTAAAGTAAAAGAAACGGAAGATTAGAAGCAGTAACATGGAAATTTGTCCAGTATTAGCACTTGATAGAAAATGTTATTGTGATCAAAAAATTGTAGAAGTTTGTGGTTTATATTTTAGGTATTTTATTTTGTTATTAAAAAAATTAGCTTCTTTTTTGCTTGGTTGCACAACATCGTATGTAGGTACTTGATTATTTCTATAAAATAATTACAGTTCTTAAAATTTAATAAAGACTACTCCATTCATCGAATTTTAGACTAATTAAATCTCGCTATGCCGATAGCTACAATACCTGTACCGTAATACGTTTTTGAAATTTGTGCAAAAACGCCTTTTTTGTTTTTTAGAAGTCAGATTTAATGTTAAAAACATGTATTGTAATCATAATATGAAAAGCAAACTGACACAACACTTTACGGGTGGGGATATCGGTCGCCCGACGCTCGGTCTCTTTTCAACTGACGGAGATCGTATGGGCGAGGTCGTGCACTTGATCAGGTGTTTCTTTAACGCAAATAAGAAAATTGCATCGGCATCATTCCGGCGATGGACCCTTGGATCTGCTCAGCGCTGTTCGCAGCCGTAGTTCAATCTGGGGCTCAACGTCGCACCCGTAGGTAGAATGGTTTTTGCCGTATTAAATTAAACACAATTAATTATTTAAGAAATTCTATGGGAATATTTTGTGGTGCACCTAGGATGCACCTACGTTTTAAGTATAATTACTATACCGATTCACCACTACGTAAAAGTCGTGGAGCGTAGCCCACGGGTTCATCTAGTATAAATTAATTTCGTTCCTTATTCATTATAATCTCTCGTTAAATACCTATAACGCGAGTTATGATTAATAATCGAGGATATGACTTGTGAAACCGGAACAGCACATTCAACTCATGTTTGTTACTCGCAGACAGACTGGGGGAAGTATTGCACCCCTACTCTTAGACTCTCGGTCGCTTATATATATAAATTTTCCTTGTATTTCTAGGATTCTACTGTAGTTCTTCTTTGTAAATCAATGTGTTGTTTCTTGTAGTGTGTATTTGTGTAGTGTGTATTTGTGTAGTGTATATAAGTTAATTAAATGTTATAAAACCAGCCGTTCAGCATTTGATTGAAGCTACGATTAATATCAGCAAAAACTTAAGCTCGCAATATCGTTCTGCGTTTCCGCGATCCAAACGATTGCGACACAATTCATCATTGGTCCTTCGAGCCGGATATTAGTCTACAAGAAAAGCTTCTTCAGTATCAAGACGAATTTTAAACGAAAATCAAGTGTAAGGATTTCCACCAACTAAAGCGAGATCCACGAGGACGCAGAAATCATCTATCGAACAACACTTAAAAAGGTCAGTCTGTTCCATAACTAATCCAGTCCTACCTAAAACTCACAAAATGTCCGATTTAGAAAACTTAATCAAAGCTAGAACCAGCATCAAAGCCAAATTAACGCGTTCTGGCACATTTGTAAAATCATACGATTATCTGAATGACAGCATTCACCAATTAAAAGCAAGAAAACTTATGGTAGAATCAACATTTAACGAATATAACAGTGTTCAAAATCAAATCGAACTGATAGATACGGCAACGACCGTGGAAAAACATGCGGAAGAACGCGAGAAAATCGAAAATCAATATTGCGTTATTATAGGCGACATAGAAGAACTCCTGCAGAGATCTCATGTAAATTCTTCTTCAAGCTCTAGCAACAATTCTTTAAATAACGAAAACAATAAATATAATGCAATTAATCTTCCCACACTTAATCTGAAAACATTTGGCGGCTCATACAAAGAGTGGTTGTCTTTTTATAATTCATTTGTCTCAGTAATTAACGACAAAAGCAATAATTTGACGGATTGTCAACGGCTACAATATTTAAAATCGTGCTTAAAAGATGATGCTTTGCGATCAATTGAAGCGTTAGAGATTTCAAACGAAAATTATAAGGCTGTTTGGGATATCTTGGAGAAAAGGTTCAAAAACACGCGACTAATAGTTCAGGACCATATCTCAGCTATAATCAAAGCTCCTAGTATAGTAAAAGCCTCACATATACACATCGCGCTTCGCGATCTTCTTAATAACTTGAATTCAAATGTCGCAGCATTACAAAAATTAGACGTTCCTATAGACACGTATCATGCTCTAATTGTGCCAATTATTGTAGAAAAGCTTGATTATAATACCGTTAAAGATTGGCAATGCACATTAACAACAGAAATTCCCAAGTTTGACTCCATTAAGGACTTTTTGGAACGGAGATGTCAATTATTAGAATCCTTAAATTCGGTTACACAGGATAATCACTACCAACAGTCCAGACAGTCAAATAAAGTAAATCAACAACGTGCAGTAGCTCATGTTTCCACACGCAAATTCAACGGTTGCGTATTCTGCAATAAAACATCACATAGCATTCATCAGTGCATAAATTTCTTAAAATTATCCATAACGGAGCGTATATCTAAAATCGAGGAATTAAAATTATGTCCAAATTGCCTTCGTAATAACCACACAAGCTCTAATTGTTTTTCAAAACGCACGTGTAACGAGTGCAATCAAAACCACCATACACTCATTCATCAGAATGCACTGACTACTAATATCAGTAGTATCCCAAGCAATGTTGATAGCTCTGGTGTTACTTTACTATCGGACATTAATAATTCTAATCAGATTTCGCTTTTACCGACTGCCATTGTTTTAGTTAAGGATGCATACAACAATACGCTTAAATGTAGAGCACTCTTAGATTCAGGTTCCATGTCGAATTACATAACCATGGCGTTGTGTAAAAAACTGAATATCAGGCAAGATCCCATTCAAATTACTATTGGTGGCATAGGACAGATCAAGACTAATATTAAAAATTCAACTATTATCTCAATTAAATCAAAACACAGCGACTATTCTTCTAAACTGAAATGCTTAGTAATTGAAAAAATAACTGAAAATTTGCCGATGGTAACCATAAACAAGAAATATCTTGAAATTCCTCATAACATACCTCTAGCAGACCCTAATTTCCATTTGTCGGCTCCTGTAGACCTACTTATAGGGGCAGATGTATTTTGGGAATTGTTAGGCAGCAATAAAATTATAAAAGCTCCTGCAATCTTCCAAGAAACCCTTTTAGACTATATAGTCGGGGGACATTTAAATCCCTATTCAAATAACATTTCTATGAGTAATAAAATGCAAATATCCATGCATACCAGTATCCTCGAAAAACAATTAGAGAAATTTTGGGAATTGGAAGAGTGCAATAACATTTATAATACCTCAGGTATTTCTTGGGAGCATTTGGAATGCGAGTCTTATTTTACCCAAACAACTATTCGGAATGCGGAAGGTCATTTTATTATTAAATTGCCATTTAAACAAAATCCACCCCAGTTAGGAGAATCACGCAGTATAGCTTTGAGACAATTTTATAATCTCGAAAGAAATTTGGATAAAAATATACAATTAAAAAATGACTATGTTAACTTTATGAGAGAATATGAATCTCTAAATCATATGGAAGAGGTTCCCTGTAGCGAATTAAATGATATTAAAGCATCGTATCTTCCGCATCATGCGGTAATAAAGGATTCAATTTCCACTAAGGTACGAGTAGTGTTCAATGCGTCCTTGAAAACAAAAAACGGTTTGAGTCTTAATGACAATTTATTAGCAGGTCCCACTATTCAGCAAGACCTTTTTTTCAATTTTAACACGTTTTCGTACTTATAAATACGTTATAAGCGCTGATATTGCGAAAATGTATAGAATGATTCGAATGAATCCTGATCACACTGATTATCATAGAATTTTCTGGCGAGAAAATCCCGATAGCTGCTTAAGAACTTTTAGATTAAAGACGTTAACTTATGGCACGAAGCCTGCCAGTTTCATAGCCACTAGGTGTTTAAAAGAACTAGCCATACAGAATGAAAATCAATTTCCATCCGCCAGCAAAATCATTCTCCGCGATTTTTATGTGGATGATCTTCTGACAGGTCACGATTCATTAGAAGAACTTTCAATCATAAGAGATCATTTAGTCTCAATTTTAAGTCAAGGTGGATTCGAATTGCGCAAATGGGCATCAAACCACTCCATTTTGTTACCAAACACTTCTTCGAACAGGTCGAATCTGGATATCCGTTTAGATAAAGACGATTACACAAAAACACTTGGGCTTTTATGGAATCCGTCTTCAGATTCGTTAAAATACGAGGTCAAACAGCAAATCGTCCAGAAACAAATTACCAAGCGGAGTATTTTATCGATTACAGCGCAAATCTTTGACCCATTAGGACTTCTTGGTCCAATTATTATCCGCGCTAAAATAATTCTGCAGCAATTATGGTCGCTTAAGACGTCATGGGACGAACCTGTCCCGCATAGCATTTTCTGTGTTTGGAATGATTTTGTCCAAGAACTGCCTGATTTAAATAAACTTGAAATACCGAGAAATGTTCTACCGTTAGCCCCAAAAATTATTGAATTACATGGGTTCAGCGACGCGTCGCAAATTGCATATGGCGCTGCCGTTTATTTAAGGGTAACAGATCACAATAATCAAAATGAAACACGGCTACTGTGTGCAAAGTCACGAGTAGCACCCTTGCGCACAGTTTCTTTGCCGAGATTAGAATTATCAGCGGCGCTACTTTTGGCTCGCTTAGTTGATACCCTATTAAAAACCTTAAATCTCGAACCAAGTAAAACATACTTGTGGACCGATTCCACAATTGTACTGGCATGGATAAAATCAAACTCCGGTTCCTTTCACAACTTTGTAGCGAATCGAATTTCTGAAATTCAAACCTTATCTTCTATTAATGTTTGGCGCCATGTTAAAAGTGAGCATAATCCCGCAGATTTGCTGAGTCGAGGTACAACACCAAATCTCATACGAAACAATGACCTATGGTGGCATGGCCCGAAATGGTTATCGCAAAATTCCGATGAGTGGCCTGTGAATATTCAAAATTTAAGCGCCATCGATTTACCTGAAAAACGAAAGATAACTTTACTAGTTAACGCTGTAACTAATCCCGAATTACCTATTTTAACAAAATTCTCTTCATACTCGAAGACTCAGCGAGTGATGGCTTGGGTTTTGAGATTTATTAATAATTGTAGAAAACCTAAAATTAAATATGCAGCTAATTTTTTAGCTGCAAGTGAACTTGTCAATTCGACAAAAACCATTGTTCGGCTTGTGCAAGAAAGAGAATTTGCATCCGAAATATCTTTGCTTACACAAAACAAGCCTGTAGATAAAAATTCATGGTTATTATCATTAAGTCCTTTTTATCATGCGAACGACCGTTTAATACGGGTAGGTGGTAGGCTCAAAAATTCTTCATTGAGCTATGACATGAAACATCATATTACAAAACTTTTAATTACTCGCGAGCATCTACAGCAACTTCATGCTGGTCCCCAAGGTACCCTAGCAGCCTTGCGGCAAAAGTTTTGGATTATTTCTGGGCGAAGTAGCGTTCGCAATCAAATTCGCAAATGCATCAAATGTTTTCGAGTTAGTCCAATTTCTATAACACCAAAGATGGGCAATTTGCCTAATTCTAGAACTGAATGCACCAGGCCTTTTGCAATTACTGGTGTAGACTACGCCGGGCCCATTTTAATCAAAGAGTCACGCGGTCGCGGTAGGCGTAACATAAAGGCGTACATCGCGGTTTTCGTATGTTTTTCCACTAAAGCCGTACATTTAGAATTAGTTGGTGATTTAACTACCGAATCATTTTTGAATGCCCTGAAAAGATTAATTTCTAGACGCGGCCATATATTACATTTACATTCAGATAACGGTACCAATTTTCGTGGGGCAGATCGTGAATTAAACGAGTTAAAAGAATTTTTACAATCAAATAAATTCGATAAGGTGATCAATGACCTGGGCAGTAAAGGCATAACCTGGCATCACATTCCTCCTAAATCACCCCATATGGGCGGTTTATGGGAAATTAATGTAAAATCTGTCAAATTTCACTTAAAACGAATAGTAGGCCAGTCTCACTTGACATACGAAGAAATGTATACTCTTCTTACAAGAATTGAAGCCATTTTGAATTCGCGACCTATTACCCCCCTAAGCTCCGATCCTAAAGACTTAGACGCCTTAACGCCTGGTCATTTTCTAATCGGGCAAGCGTTAACTGCCATACCAGAAGTGGATATAACTATTGTGCCGGAAAATCGATTAAGAAGATGGCAAAGAGTCGAACAAATTCTGCAGCACTTCTGGCAGCGTTGGAGAAATGAGTATCTTACTCAACTTCAGCAGAGGCCAAAGGGCCAATCCAGCAGCCGCTCCAGTCTCAGTGTAGACGATTTAGTCGTCATCATCGACGAAAACACACCTCCACAGTCCTGGCATCTGGGACGCATAAGCAAACTCCATCCTGGGAACGACGGAGTAGTGCGCGTAGTGACAATAAAAACAGCTAAAAGTGAGATTCAAAGAGCTGTGCGGAAAGTGTGTGCGCTCCCGAAATTCGACTAATCGGGCTTAGTGATACAAATTTTTGTATGTCGTTAGAACTTTATTGTCTTTTTCATTTTTTTTTGTGTTATTCAATGTGCATTCACTTATTTAGCGTTGTTTTCATTCAAATGTTTTAGCCCTTAGATATACTTACCACCCCTACATTTATTGCTGTTTTTCATATTTTTTGAAGCTAATTGCTTCAACGGGGGCAGTATGTTTGTTACTCGCAGACAAACTGGGGGAAGTATTGCACCCCTACTCTTAGACTCTCGGTCGCTTATAAATATAAATTTTCCTTGTATTTCTAGGATTCTACTGTAGTTCTTCTTTGTAAATCAATGTGTTGTTTCTTGTAGTGTGTATTTGTGTAGTGTATATAAGTTAATTAAATGTTATAAAACCAGCCGTTCAGCATTTGATTGAAGCTACGATTAATATCAGCAAAAACTTAAGCTCGCAATATCGTTCTGCGTTTCCGCGATCCAAACGATTGCGACACAATTCATCAACTCGTTCTTTGGACTTGTTGAATCTGCAGCTCGGTTCCACTCGTACTATCATCGATAGCAATTATACCACCTGTTATATTATAGCTGAGAATATGGTTTTGCGACTGTTCTCGAGAATAGTGCTTTTTGTTATTGATTGACAAATGTCAGTTTAATATTTTGTCAAATATAATAGTTTGTCAACTGACGAAATGAATAAACATAAAAGGGTCTCGTGGTCAAATTATCTATGAATATGAATCAACATTACAAGAGTGGGCCTCTTCCGAGTTGTGAGTATAGATAAAAGCATTCGAAACGTACACTCACAAGAAGAAGAAGAAACTTTTGATGTTGAGGAAAAAGTTTTCTTGCGTAGGCGGTGTACAGCACAGATGGAACTCTGTGACACTTCCGACTAGCTTGAGAAAATCTTTTACTTGAACGGAGAATATTTCTCTTAAAAGGACCAGACATTAAAAAAATACAGAATTCGCCACCAAGCAATAAACTTCTGACACATTGGAAATGAAACACAGTTATCATGCATAAAATAAAAAACACATCACTGGTACATAAAAGAATCTATTGGACACAGTCATGGACAGCTGATCGTCAAAACGTACGGTTTTTGCCATTTATATGGTTAGATTCGACTCAAAACCAATATCTTGGGGTTTTCGAAGACGCGGATCACGACCGTTTATTCAAAATTTAAAAACTCAAGATTGTGGACGAATTTTAGGATTTATGGTCCGATTCGACTCAAAATCCACATAGATATAGGGGTTTTAGGAGGCGCGGATTAAGTACGAATTGTTAGTCAGAATTGAAATATTTAAAACGTCTGCTATATCTTGAATTTTTCTATTTTGACTAACCACTCGTATCCCGCGTCTTCGAAAATCCCTATATACCAATTTTGTCGAATTGGACTCTACAAATGGCAAAACTAGTCTGCCATATTCAATTTTTAAATTCGTGACTCCCGTCTCCGAAAATCCTCAGATATCGATTTAGAGTCGACTAGGACCATAAAGGACCCGATCGCCATCTTCAAATTTTAAATTTTGACTAAAAATTCGTGACCCGCAGCTCCGAAAACCCCCAAATATCGATTTGATAATAAATGGCTCTTGTCCGCCATTTTGCATTTTTACATTTTGCCTAAAATTTGTATCAGCGTGTCCGAAAACCCCCATATATCGATTTTGAATATAATTGGCCCATAAACGGCAAAACTGGCCGCCATCTTGAATTTTTCAATTTTGACTAACAATTGGTAATCCACGTCTCTCGATTTTGAGTCGAATTGGACAGTAAAATAATGGCAAAACTCGTCCGCCATCTTGAAACTATCATTAACATTGCATCCAACAGATGAACTGGTTGACAAACACTAACAAATAAATATTTCAAATTGCTTTAGTTTACAACTCAAGACGATAGACGCGCTCCAAACGACTACCGCCTACGTTTCAGCAAAGTTTCCTGTATTATTCGTTTATAGTATTTTATTTAGGCCAACGGTCTTTATAACAAATAACAAAACAGAACCATTTGTAAAGAACAAATAAATGGTACCTACCTTTTAAATCGAGAGAATGATTTGAATCACGTTAAGTAACACATAATATAGTATACAGATGGAATATGTATTCACAAAGTATCAAGGTATGTCGAATTATACAGTGATTATGATGCACTATCAATTCCAGAATTATCAATCAACAAAGCTAAAACCACTCTACCAATATTAGTAAACGTGCAAACGTTTTCTTTTCTTTAGATATTTGAGTTTGAGTTTTATTTTGCGTTTTATTTCAGTCTTGTCACCTTTAAACAATTTCAACGTGAACATCTTTCTGTCATTTTGAAAGTGTCCTTACACTGTGAAAATCCATTTTTTTGCTTAAATATTTGAAAATTATTACTTCTTTTAAAAAATTAGTAATTTTTGGGGCGAGAAAGTTTATATACGCATAACAAAGCGAATGGCAGTTTGACAAGGAAAGCAGCATATGTATATAGTAAAAATAGATTTCAATTTGAAAAATAAGGTTATGACGTAGGTAGTCAAAATTTTCTTATGCCCCCTTTATTTTTCCAGTTATTCCTGGACATTGCTTTCATCCTACCAAAAGATCACTGTCATTTATTTACTTTCAAAATACATATTTAGATTTTAAGATGACAATAATAATTACAAAACAATTAGTTCAGTAACTAAAAAATGTGCACCCTAAATAAAAGAATGGTTTTTCCCATGATAACACCATACATAAAACACAATTAACTTTTTATTATAACCACAAAACATACCTACTAAACATATAATTTTATTTTCTCACAACCCCCTAGGAAAGCGGCACAATGCATACAGCCTAGTAGGCCGGAAACTTGACAATATTGCGTTGCCCATGCGCTAAACTCAAAACTGTGCTGTAATTTTTCAAAATCGCACAGTTCATTCAAATTTTGTAGTCAGCTTTGAGATTTTGACGTTTACTGAATATAATTCTGTCGCGTCTCTTTTAAATCTAATAATTTTTTATCAGAAAAATCTCTTGAAAGTTTCGGCAGTTGAACATTTTAATGGCTACTCCGTGGAAAACCTAAATATTTTAGGTGCGAACTACTGGTCATTTATAAATTGGCACGCAAGAAAATTAATCAACGTGTCATTCATGAGCCAATCGGAATTGGGTACTTGCATGAATTTGGGATTTTGCGAAATTATAATCTTCGGGAAGTCAGAAATACATTCCCAAAGCAATTTTTCTCTGAGCTTTTTAGATTTCAAATTATTGGGGAAAAAATATTTCCCGCTAAATATGCTTATGGAGCCATGTGTGAATTATTGAAACTATTCGGTGACGTCAGTATGACGCACCTATGCATTCCTAAATCGAAATGGCCGCTTCCGGTTTAGTTGACAGCTGTCTCGTAAGTCTTGAAATTGTTTGGTGTGTACGTTAATGGTGTTTGCTGGGAGAATGGATATATGGTGGAGCTCAGTAGCAATTTGTTGTTAAAAATCCATTATACTTTATAATTCCCAACTGTGAATAGGTACAACAAAACCACTTCTAACCTCTAAACTCTACTACCTATCGTGAACGCGGCTATTTTAAGATTGATTATGGGATTCTGCTTGCAAGAAACTTCTGCGGATATTTTACAGATGGATTTGTGATATTCGTACTAGTTGTGAAATAACAACAACGTGGACAGAAATGAGTGAAACGAAAATTCTGTGCTTGGCTAACCTATAACTGTCACTGTATGACAGAGCTCAGGGCAGCCACGGTGAAAAAATGAAATGTACTGATGATCCTGAAATACACTAATAATTAGTTTATTCTTCTTCTTAACTTATGTCCAGTGTTTAATTGTGCATTAATAAAATATTGATACTGCTCAGTAAAGTAATAACATCCAATTGAAGCGCTGATAATAAGTGATACAGTTAGGCGAGTAGGGACAACAGACGCGAAATGTTGGCAATAGGCAAAAGTAGCACGTCAGGCTGTGACGACAACTAGATTATGTGACGTCAATACGACTGCTCAAGGCTAAATGGCCCACTAGCGCGTGCTCCGCGATTTGAAACTAAAAATTAAATTATATTCTTATTACTACACAAAATAGTCTCATTTTATATGGTCACGATAAACTTAACACATATTTGCAAAATATGATAAAAAAAGTGCCAGTTTAAATTTATGCAAGTACCCAATTATTAGAATATTATGCTCATGGTAAGTTAGTAGGCTATTTGGAAATTTTGATATCTATTAACATATATAAAAAAATCCTTAAAAATAAAGTTACTGTTTTATGAATAAATATGTCTTCTTAAGGGGTCGTAGGAAAAAAAACTTGTGTGTGTCAGCTCCGACGCACGACTGGAGTTTACTCCTTACGAACGATTATTTTAACTTCAATCACTTGATAAATAATTTTCTAGTAAGTTCATTTCCAGTTTAATTAAAAATTATAAAGCGTTTAATTATGCATCTTTACTGATAGAAATCAATCGCCTTTTGTTCAAAATAACGATAAAAGTAAAAAAAGAAAACTAACCACCATTGGATTTGAACCTCCGTATGCCGGATTCAATATCGGCGGCGTGCGATTGAACTCACTATGGAGGTGGTATTGTGGCGAAGCCAATAAACTAGCGCGGAAATTAAATAAGAGGAAATTTAAAACTCAAGAAATTTGACGAAGAAATTATAATTACGGAATTTGACAGAATAAGGCAACCCTTTTACTATATACACGATAAAGGGATCAGCGTTACAAGGTCAATAACGTCAAATCATAAACATCAATCTATTTCCACCCTTCTGTAACGTTTTCTATTCTCTAATTAGATACTCTAATCCACATAAAAATTGAAACATTGAGATGCTCATTTTAGTACTAATTATCAGAAGGGAAAAACGTAATCGAATTAGTTATACCCAATTAGTGTCACAACATGTAACAAATAATTAAAGAATTACAATAAATGGACTCCTACATAATTGATAAAGTTAGGAATACGCAGATGTATCTACACATCTGTCGATAACATCTCTTATAGCATAAGACGGTAACTTGCGTCCTAATTGTCATCAATATGTCAAAGTCTAAGCAAGAAGAACTCTTACTATTTTATAAATTTATATTGGAGAAATGCAATAAATATATCCTGTCGTTATGCGGTTTTTTTCAAGTAATATTCTTTCTCCAGTACTTCTATGGATTCACCTCACTTGATTCTATTACTGGCGCTCTGCAGTGGTTAGAAAGTTTGGTTGCCTCATTGCAGGTACAGAAACATAAAATATTTAGCCAAAAGGATCTTTTATTTCTAGTGTATAGAACTGTCAGCTTTTTGTTCTGACACAAGCACTAAGTGTTTTCGTCAACAACAATTTTACTCAATGTGTAATAATGTATTGTTAATACTAATTTTAGACTGGATCAAGATTGTGGGTTGTAATTGTATTTAAGCGGAGACTAATACTAGTCATTGACAAATGCAGAAAATTGTGGAAAATTGAAACCTGCGACAAAGATAATACATCAAAGGCTATAAACATTATAAATAGGGTTATCGCAGTAACCAAAAACTATTACATTCTTCTATACTCAACCCTGGCATTTCTCGTTACATATTCTTTAGTAACTGGAAAAACGTTGTCTTACTACTATTTGCCGAACGTACCGTATGGTTACTCTTTAGTATACTGGTTTCAGATTATTAATTCCAACTTTACAATAACCACTCTAGCAGTCATGGATTCTCTCTATGTTAGTGTATGCGGTATTTTAGCAAGCCAACTAAGACTGTTAGCTTTTATACTTTCGAGAGTTAATATCAATTCCACAAAATACGTGGACAATGCCGCACTGCTCAAAGAATTTCGAAAATTAGTTGAGTACCACCGAATTCTTCTGAAGTAAGTATATTTAGTATCAACCGTAGAATTTGGATTGTCAGTTTTCGCAGCAAGTATTGGGAAAATAGTATCTTCTAAAGATTATTACTGTTTGTACATATATAAAAATGAATTTTCAGTATTACAGATGACATCAACAAAATGTACTCCAAATTCTTTCTTATAGAATGTATTTTCACGGCAGGAATGATTACTGTCTACACTTACATTTCTGCTTCTGGGTAAAACAACATCAATATATTGTAGAAAAAATATTTTATTATTTGGCATTTTCAGAGAATTTTTAACATCTTTCAACGTAAAATGTATTCTTGGGTCTCTCGTAATAGGTTTGCAACTCGGAATGTACTGCTTTTGTGCACAAGAAATTAGCGATCAGGTATTGTTATTTTGGTATTTTGATATTACTCAAGAGCATATAATTTAATCCTTAGGCTGAGGAAATTGCAAACAGTGTATACGACATGAATTGGACATCAAGATATATACCAGAACTGGAAATATATATTAAAATGATGATTTTAAGAAGTCAGAGATTGCCTCAGTTTTCTGCAGGGGGACTAACCACTATGAGTAGGATACTATTTGGTCAAGTAAGATTATTGAATTTTTATTGTTAACGACAGGATTCCTTAGCATCAAGAACTTTTAACATTGATTTACTATTGAAATTTAAATACTTGTATTCATTTCTGACTACACGACTATCAACACCCTTTTGCCACTTAGGTATACCCACCTTAAGAATGGTAAACCATATGTCAAGTTTTAATATTAAACCAAATTCTTCCGGTTTACACATCCTCCAACATCTACTGTGAGAAAAAGAAAAAAATCAATTCTAGAACTTCAAAATCCAACTTACTGATTTCCTAACGTGTGTTAGAATCTCGATCTATTTTAGCTTTCACAAAGAGGGTACAGTTTATGGTCAGTGTTTTCAATTATGTGTTTTAACAGTTGCTTTTTTGGGAAGTACCTAGCTATTTATGTTGTTATATAAGATGTTGATGATGAATGTATTAACACAGACTGTAAACTAGAATTTTTCATTTCAGATTTACAGATTTGCAATTTCTGTTGTCCTGTTGATGAGGAGTCTGAAATAGCACATACACAAGTTAAGAAGCGGTGCATACTTCATAATTGCCCAGTTTGTTGGATGACCTAGATACCTAGTATAGCAGGCTTACCAATATAAGTGTTCCAGATGTACAAACTCATTGTGTAGTGGATAATGGATTAGTAGACAGAATTTTTGCGCACTGTTTGAAACTGGGTTGGCCGAAAGTGATGAACATCGGAGACCAAATTTTGGAATCTGACACGCATACGTTCTTCCTCCGCGTTAGATATATTTTTAACATAATTTCTAGTTATACATTTCAAATAATAATATAATAAGAATTTAAGAATTTTAGTAAAACACCTGTAGATTAAGTTAACCATGTTTGTATAAATGTATACCTTGAGTTCATTACAGCCATCGTCGCCTCCCTCAGCCTAATTTTCATACGTCTTTCTGTCATCGTAATCTCCCACTTCGAGGTTTCAACTTTGTATCGCTTTCTTTACGTCGGTTCCTGGGGTTCTCCAGGTTGCTTTTCCTTTGGACAGCGCTCCTTTCCATATGGCAATACCACTTCAGGCGTTTAACTTCTATAGTTTCTTTAACATCAGTATTTATTTCCATTCTTTCTTTTATTTCACAGTTCCTCGCATGGTCCATTTTTGTTAGCTGACAGCAGCCCATTCAAGCGTATTCATATTTTCTGTTTCACCACCACACGCTAACATTCGACTTTCGTTTTGGTTTTGTTTGTAAAATGCTTGCTCCATAGTAAACCGCTAATTCCCTAAAAGTTTCTCCGTGAATTTATAACCTCTATGTATTCTACCCCCATCGAGCTTACGCATTCAAAATGGGTTCACCTGAAGGGGACAACAGCAATGTATCTTAAAAGCATCGGCAAAGTATTTGTGCACTATCTTTCCACCAACCTCAGGGTCATTTTCTTTATTTTCGTCGCATCACAGCAGTTGCTCTAGGATAACCAAACCTTATGTTGAAATCCCTGAAAAAAATGTTTATGTAAGTTTCGCAACTCTTTCCTGGGTATTTTTGCTCAAGGTAGAGCCGATGCATTTTTTACACAGATTCTCGTGTACTCTCGCTCCACTATAACGGCTGACTGCTTGAAAAGCCCTGCACTTCTATGCATAGTTTTATCACAATGTTAAAATTTGGGAGAAACTCTTTTTGATATAACTTGCGAAAGCGTTGAGCTCAGTTTTTCCTTGTTCAACTCCTGAATTTATTTTAGCTCTCTTGGGCTTCTCTTCCGTCATTTCGTAGACATTGTTGTCACACACATCTCAGCTCATGATTATACTGTTGACATCGAATGAGTCAATGCCAAGCTTTGCCCTTGGAACGCTGGTTTGCTAATGATGGTTAGGTCACTTTCGACTATCCACTGCACTACCGTATGGCCTTTTTTTAGTTGACACTCGTGCCACATTGAAGGGCTTTAGCAATCATATTTCCAACTATGACGACTTTCTCTGCGTTTATTCTCATTCGATATCCCATTTCGTAGAGGTTTTTCAGTAGGTCTTCTGAATCTGTGTTTCCAAGTGTATAGCAACAGTGAATAACTGTGATCTCCGTAGATGTGCCGCGGCTGAATCTTGGATCATATCCCCTCTTTTCATAACCATATTGCTATCTGATTTTATGGCAGCTCCTAGCTTTCTGGCAGTAGTCAAGGCCGTGTAATGCATATCCACTACCTCAGATAAACATTCTTTACCGGGCGCTGTACTCCCATGTCTACTTTCGGAATTCAGGTTCATGGGACACCAGTTAAATAGCGCATTCCTGTTACATCAGTTATACGTTATCAATAGCAGTTTAATGTTGGAAACTGCTGTTCTCCGTTTCTGTTATTAGTAGAATATAACAAGCCTGCTATTTAAAAATAAGAGTTAAATAAAAACAAGAGGCAACATTTTTGGATCCGTTGCTATGATACCGATTTTCTGATTGCTGGTATCGTAGCAACTGACCAAGGATAAAGTTTGTATCGAACTATGTACCTATACTTGGGCCGTCGAACAGACGGAGTGATCACCCTGCACGAACGTGCTCTAGGCGGGACCACTATCAATTTAGGACAACCGAACCGCAGTGATGCGCTTTCTTTAGACCCAACGAAGTCGCATCACTCCAATTCGGTCGTCATAAATTACTATTGGTCCCGCTAGAGCATGTTCTTGCATCAGGGTGATCACTCAGTCTGTTGGGCGGCCCAAGTATACCACACCTTAAAATAACAACGGATAGTTAATGTCGCAAGATGTAAAAAAGGCAGCTGGAAACAAATTCTAATTATTGAACTTCTACATAATTGATGTAGTTATTAATACGCAAATGTGTCTGCACAACATGCGTCAATAACAACTGTATTGAAAGACTGCATTATCTGGCATCCTAATATGACACCAAATATGTCGAAGCAAGAAGATTTGCTGCTACAATATAAATTTATATTGGAGAAATGCAATACGTATGTCTTGTCGTTATGTTGCTTTCTTCAATTTTTATTATTTCTACAGTATGTCTATGGATTCGCTTCCCTTAACTCTCTGAATGAAGTTCTACAAATTAGTGAAAATGTGATTGCTACATTACAGGTACTAAAATCAAAAATGGTTACCTATTCAAAGAAGCATAAAACCTTTTATTCATATTATCGAACTGAAAATTCTTCTAAAACAAGTATTCTCGGCCATTCACTTCAACAAGTAGTGATCTGAAATTGTCAGTAATTTTACGGAAGCTTAGCTTAGTAACCACGAGTGCCAATTTTATGGTTAAAAGATCACTATGAATGCATATTATCAAACGTTACAACCATCATATTGAAGTGTGTTGGTTGATCAAATTAATGATGAAAAACTATTCAGTTTAATAAATACCTACCTATCATTTATTTTAGGTTTCATCAAGATTGTGGGTTGCAGTTGTATTTAAGCGAAGACTAATATTAGTAATTGACAGATGTAGAAAATTGTGGAAAATTGAAAACTGCGACAAAAATAATGAATCTAAGGCTGTTAACATTATAAATGTTGTTGCTGTTGTAACAAGAAACTATTATATCCTTCTCTACTCGACTTGTGTAATTCTAATTACATATTCCTTAATAACTGGACAAATACTAGCTTACTACTGTCTACCCAACGTTATAGCTTATGGTTTTTATTTAGCATATTGGATTCAGATTTTTAATTGCATCCTTGCAGTAACTAGTTTAGCGGTGATGGATTCTCTTTATGCTTGTATATGTTGTATTTTGGCAAGTCAGCTAAGATTCTTAGCTTTCATAATATCAAGAATAAATATTAACTCTGCCAAATACGTCGACAATGTGGCACTTATAAAAGAATTGCGAAAGTTAGTTGAGTATTATCGAATCCTATTGAAGTAAGTAGGTATATTTCTTAATGCACTTGCCTCTAGCTTTTAGAAATAAAGAATTGTTCAAAACTTGACAAATCATATTAATAATTAATACACAATAATCAAGTGTCTCTTGATTGAGTAATAATTATGTTCCAGTTTATTAAATCACAGTAACAGTTTTCTTAAGTGTCAAAGAAGATTATGTTAGACACAGAAAATTTTATTAAATCTGCAATCCATTTTTTTTGCTTTGTCAAATTAACAGTTTTTTTAATTTTTATTGTGTAAAATTTAATTTACTATTACATATTTAAAAAAATGTATATTTTTTATTGGTATATTATTAATGGTTACTTTTGACTCTGTTTCATGAAAATCATAGAATTTTATGTATTTACATTTATTAGCATTTAGTATCTTGTTGTTGTTACTGCACCAGTATTCTATTATTTTTAAATCGTGCTTCATATCTACTACTGTGCTTTCTTCGCTACCGGCACAGAAAATGCATATCATCTACATACATTGTTATTCTTTCCCTGAGGGCTGCAATCAAGAGACCATTTATCTGCAACAGAAAAATGGTGGGCAATAAAATAGATCCTTGGGGTACTCCATACTTTATACTTTCACTATCACTGTCAGTGTCATTTATTTTACTGTATTGTCTATTGTGTTCTGTTTTTGAGGTAATTTTTCATCACTTTAAATGCTTGTACAGTTGCAGTTGCATTTCATTAATACATTTAAAAAGGTTCTTGGTAGCCGATTCAGTGCCTTTTTGGCCATTCAGCCTTGTTACTTATAAATTTGGTTTCTATTAGTCGTATCTGCAGAACTTTTTCATAAATTTTAGAAAACACTGGCAGCACCGATATTGATTAGCAGTTGTTTGCAGAAGATCTTTATAGATTGGAGTCACTCTGGCCTTTTTCAAGATGGCGGATAATTCCCCATTTCACATTCTTTGATTTATTAGTTTTGTGACGATTTGAACGATTACCGATTTAATTCTTTTAATTAATTTTACCTTTAGTCCATCAAAACCAGGAGAAGTATTTGGTTTTAGTTTGTCGATATTTTTTTAACTTCCTCATTTGTACTTGACTTGAAGTAAATAGATCTATCTGTTGCCCAGTTTAGTGTTGATTTCAGTTGTGATGAGTTTTGAGGCTCTTTAATGTTGTTTCAGCTATACCTACTCACGAAATGATTACATTAAAAGAATTACTTATCGCTGTATTGTTATTTATTATGATATTGTTCTCTGTAATCAGTTTGTCACACGTTGTCTCCCTATTTTTGTTCAATCCAAACATTTCATTGGGCGTTTTCCATCTGTATCTCTGAGCTTCAACTGATAGAATAGCTTTTGTTAAATTGTATTTTGTTTCTGATTTGTTTATCTTTGTAACAGGATGATATATAAAGGTTTTCTGGGTATGTCGTTAAAAAGTTAATTTATCATCCATTCGTCTCTGTTGGTGCTCTTTTATAAGTTGCTGATTGTGTTTCTGGTATGTATATGTTTTATTATATCTATTAATTTTTCCAAAGTTAGTGTATTTTCGTGTTAATTTAAGAAGAAATATTTCAGACTCTCTTAATTTGTTTGTGATATTCTGTGTTCTTGTTTGAAAACTTTAGTAGGCTTCAAAATTCCTGCAATGTTAAATTTTAAACGTTTTCGATCTGGTAAGTCGTGATCTTGCAATTCGCAGATAATGTTTTTATTCATGCCAGTAATAATTATGTGATCAAGGCATGCCCTTTCGACAATTCAACACTTGCTACTGTTCATGCTCCTTCTCAATTATTGTTGAAAGCATTTTCTATAATTTCCATTGGTAAATTATTCTGGCTTTTTAATTCAATTACATTGGTTTTTTACCGACTCAACAGACCGTTTTAGTTCAGTATTTTCCATTTTAATTTCGGTCAAAATCCTCATGACATGATCTGTTGTATAGGTACTTGCAGTTAGAGGCTTCTTCGTCACTTCTGTTGCTTCTTAGGTCACTGCTGGCGTTATCTGAGGCACTGGCACAGCTATCAACACCATTAGATAGTTTGCAAGATTTACAGTACCACTTGCCTGCAGAGTCCGCAATTTGTAAATATTTAGTTTTATTTATAACCTGGCAGCCTGGATAAAATAATTTTTCGAAATTTCTGTCACCAATGATGCCATTTTTTACAACATTTTCTGAGCATGTTCCACAAACCGTCTATTGCTTCGGTGCCATCTTTAATGAATTTTAGTTTTCGGTACGGGCAATTAATTAATCTAGTCGTAAGGAAGCTTGTTTTACTATAGAAAATGATCGCTCCTTTTCAGTTCGTACTAAATTTAGCCTCATAAGTAGTAAAACGGGCTGGCCGTTCTAAGAAATTAGAAATGCTCCGAAATGGGAAATGCCCTAAGCAGCGGATCATTTCTCCCTCATATTAAAGCAGGCAGGCGCAGTAGGGACGACGTCCGGTTTCATTTTATTAAGGGAGTGACTACTGCTCCGGCCGACGGTCCCCTGAACTTTTGTTTGAACACGGTCGGGCATGCGCATGACAGAATGTCAATACAATTTACATTTTGGAGGCGTAAAAAAACTAAAGCTGAGAGAACGCATTTTTGAAACAGACCATTTACTTGCCCTCTCGCACCAGACACACGCATTTTCTGGAAAAAAGATGATATAAAAACGAGCAAAATATATCAAACCATAAATACAATAATACAATATAATATAGATGGGAAGTAAATTGTTTTACTGAAATTACTTACCTACGTAGGAATTGAAAATATAAACTACTTAGTGGAACTTATATGCACCAACACTACTGTGGTCTCGACAATATTGTATTATTTGAAGTTTTTGTCGAGCGAATTTATGTTTTACTGCTTATGAGACTATAAGTTTGGTATGAACTATATCTGATTGAATCCCATAAGTAAGTTTTTAGTATTACAGATGAGTTCAGCAATATGTATTCCACATTTTTTCTTATAGAATGTGTTTTCACGACACTAATGATTAGTTTTTACAGCTACATTTTCGCTTCTGGGTAAATAACATCAATACACTGAATAAGAACAAATTTTATTGTTTATTATTTTCAGAGAATTTGACATAGGCGTAACCGTAAAAAGCATCCTTTCGTTCACTGTACTAGTTTTACAACTCGGGATGTACTGCTTTTGTGCTCAAGAAGTTACTGATCAGGTACTATTATCTCGGTATTACCAAGAATGTCACTAAATACAGGCCGGCACCATGGATACTGTGAGCCATCACTGTTGGATTTGCGAGTTCGCGAAGTAGCACAGCATACGCGCAGTTGTATTTTGTCTAGACTGGCCACATGAAATCAGTGGCCAAGCTGCACTTTGCACTATACTACTGAGTTTTTGATTGGCTAGTGGGATCGTTGTAGTTGGGTTGTCTTGACAACCTAGGCCGCATGTTTGTGTGCGGCGTACTATAGAAACATGACATGTGACATGTGCATGACAGATAGGAAATAACTAAATTGCCTTTGTTCAAAATTACGAATTGAATTTTTATACTAAAATAAACCACTCAGATTAGAATAAAACATTGTTTACGCTTGTTTGCGTGGGGGGGGGGCGGCAATGCGGTTCTGATAGAAACTGCCACTGGATAATACTGAGTAAATAGGTTATATCGGAAAGTCTCAAAGAATTATTTTATTTTAAACGTGAGATTATCCTGTAAGTTCATGACAAAAGGCGTGATGACTTCCACCGTTTTGTAGCTCGAGCTGCAGGTCTCCAGTTAGCGGCATTCTTGGTATTACCTGAAGTATTCGTGAATGTGGGTTCATATTATTTAGGCTGAAGAAATTGCAAACAGTGTATACGGCATGAACTGGACATCAAGATATATACCAGAATTGGAAATCTATGTTAAAATGATGATTTTAAGGAGTCAGAGACTGCCTCAGTTTTCTGCAGGGGGTCTTTCTACTATGAACAGAACGTTATGTGGCCAAGTATGACTGTGATATTATATTATTTATTAAGAGAAACGTGCCACTGCAAAAACTTCACAAAGATTTTGATAACCTAAACACTGAACATACTTTCTTTGTATTGCATAATATAAACTAATATAACTCTTTTCAGACTTATAAATTTGCAGTTTCTGTGGTCCTCTTGATGCGGAGTCTGAAGTAAAAGAAACAGAAGATAAGAAGCAGTTAGAAGTCGACTAACGCCACACGGGGTTCAGCCTAACCCACATAGCGGGCTTCTGGGTACACCACCATCTCTTTCTGTACTGTAATTATATATCGATGTCCCAGGATTCGAACATGGAAATTTAAGGGCATTCATTCTTGACTGAATATATGAATACAATTGCCTAAAACAACATAGTTATCCGATTCCCAATCAGAGAGGAGCTACTGTCAGTTGAACAATGAGGGTTGCAGAAGGTTTTTCCACAATAACTCTCAGACCATTTAAGATAAGGCAATAAAATTTCTCTGGTATAAGGTTATCGTACTGCACTACCGCGCAATGTTTCATGAAAATCCGTTACAGGAAAGAGATCACGGCCCTCGTAACGTATTCTCTCTTTGATATTTTTTATGCCATTTGATTAGGATTCTGGTACGTTGTAACCTTACTATTAACAGAAAAATTTGATTGCCTTATTTAAATGGTTCGATATCTATTGTAGAAAAGCCTTCTTCAAACTTCTCTGTTGAGGAATCGGGTATGTACATAGTAAGTTGTAGATAATTTTCTTCATATTTTTAGACGAAGGATTTGAGTGGTCGAATTCTGGCACAACCTGTAGATAAGTTTTACTCAAAAGTTGCTATATTAAAGAGTTTTGTAATAGGTCTTTACCTAGTACAACTTTGGTATGCAATAAAGATTCGCATCGCGACTTCGTAAATAATTTTATTGGTGCTTACGTGTTTTTGAATTATAATTTAAAAATGAGAGTTAAATAAAAATAAGAGGTAACATTTTTGCCTTTCCCTAATGGACGTCTTATAACAGAAACTTGTCTCAGGTCAGATTGTTAAAAAAGGCAGTGCGGTATTGCATTTGACAGCGGATCCTTCGCTATGATACCGATTTTCTGATTACTGGTATCGTAGCAACTGACCAAGGATAAAGTTTTTATAGAACTAGGTACCTACCACGTACCACACCTTAAAATAATAATGGATAATTAATGTCGCAAGATGTAAAAAAGGCAGCAGGAAACACATTCTATTTATTGAGCATCTACATAATTGATGTGGTTAGGAATACGCAAATGTATCTACACATGCGTCAATAACATCTGTATTGAAAGACTGAATAATCTTACATCCCAAGACGACATCAATATGTCGAAGCAAGAAGATCTGTTGCTGCAATATAAATTTATACTGGAGAAATGCAATACCTATGTCTTGTCGTTATGTTGCTTTCTTCAATTTTTATATTTTCTACAGTATGTCTACGGATTCGCTTCCCTTAACTCTTTGACTGATGTTCTACAAATTAGTGAAAGTGTGATTGCTACATTACAGGTACTAAAATCAAAAATAGTTATCTAAAGAAGCATAAAACATTTTATTCATATTATCCAACTGAAAATTCTTCTAAAACAAGTATTCTCGACCATTTACATCAACAAGTAGTAGTGAAATTGTTGGCCATTTTAAGGAAGCTTTGCTTAGCAACCCCCAGTGTCTATTTTATGGTTAAAAAT
Organism: Xestobium rufovillosum; assembly: GCA_963966045.1. Lineage (NCBI taxonomy): Eukaryota > Metazoa > Arthropoda > Insecta > Coleoptera > Ptinidae > Xestobium > Xestobium rufovillosum. The sequence goes on from OZ014493.1 coordinate 35,325,867, forward strand.
CACTATCAATTCATTATCGAACTTCACGATATTCATTTGATTATTATAATGACATACTTTACCTCACTTATGCTATAAAGATGCCATCATATTGACATCTGTGAAGTGAATTGCAGGGCAATTTTCTACTACAATAAAATCAAATGAAACATTAATTACAAAAGATGCATGATACATAAGTCATGGTCACGTTGATAGTAGATAAAATGTACATATTCTTATTGCTGTAGCATCATATTATACCATACTTGAGGGGCTACGATTTACGATATTTGTATTTTGAAAACAACTATTAATTAAACGAAGAAAAGTGCGATAAATTTAAGGCGTTGTTGTTTTGATGTTGGCACGGTATAAAAATGATCGAAAACCAGTAACTCCGAACAAAAGTATTCTGAGCAACTAGGTAGCAGCTATAATATCCATAACTATCGCAGTTTGTTGACATGGAAAATTATCTAAAAAAATATCGAAATGATCTTAGTTCCTTGACCTAAATGAAGTGATTTGGTTGATCAAATTAGGAATGAAAAATATTCAGTTTAATTCAGATTTATTTTAGATTTCATCAAGATTGTGTATTGCAGTTGTGTTTAAGAGAAGACTAATATTAGTAATTGACAGATGTAGAAAATTGTGGAAAATCGAAAATTGCGATAAAAATAATGAATCTAAGGCTGTTAACATTATAAATATTGTTGCTGTTGTAACAAGAAACTACTACATCCTTCTCTACTCAACTTGTGTACTTCTAACTACATATTCCTTAATAACTGGACAAATACTATCTTACTACTGTCTACCCAACGTTATAACTTATGGTTATTATTTAGCATATTGGATTCAGATTTTTAATTTGAGCCTCGCAGTAACCAGTTTAGCGGTGATGGATTCTCTCTATGCTTGTATATGTTGTATTTTAGCAAGTCAGCTAAGATTCTTAGCTTTCATAATTTCAACAATTAATATTGACTCTACCAAATACACCGAGAATGGGGCACTTATAAAAGAACTGCGAAAGTTAGTTGAGTACCATCGAATCCTATTGAAGTAAGTAGGTATATTTCTTATTGTAGGTATTTGCCTCTAGCTTTTAGTAATAAAGGTTGGTTCAAGACCGGACAAGTAATTTAAAATAACTAATTAAATCCCATAAGTAAGTGTTTTTAGTATTACAGATGAGTTCAGCAGTATGTATTCCACATTTTTTCTCATAGAATGTGTTTTCGCGACACTAATTGTTAGTGTCTACAGCTACATTTTCGCTTCTGGGTAAAAAACATCAATACACCGAATAAAAATAATATTTCATTGTTTATTATTTTCAGTGAATTTGACATAGCTGTAACCGTAAAAAGTATTCTTTCGTCCATTGTACTAGTTTTACAACTCGGGTTCTACTGTTTTTGTGCTCAAGAAGTTACGGATCAGGTACTATTATCTCGGTATTACCAAGATCGTCACTAAATACAGGCCAACACCATGGAAAATGTGAGCTATCACTGTTGGATTTGCAAGTTCGCGAAGTAGCTTAATAGAATACGCGCAGAAAACTTGAGAGTTGTTTACTCTATTACTTTTACTTGCATATTTAGACCGGCAAACGGCATTTGCTCCTCTTCGTTCACAGAACTCGCAGCAAATAGATTGGCTTTTATATTTTAGGAAATATAATCGTCGTACTCCAATGCATGCTAAATAAGTACAAAATATTATGTTTATAAAAGGGCGGTGCAGTTAGGTTACAGTACGCATAATATTCAACATAAAAAAATTTATTAAATTGAATGTCGGGGGAATGCACGATAAACACTAGATCTGTTAAGTATGTTCACGACCCAAGTGTGATGACTTTCGCCGTTTTCTAGCTGTAGGTCTCTAGTTAGTGGCATTCTTGGTACATATTACCTGAAGTAATTCGTGAACGTGGGTTAATATTATTTAGGCTGAAGAAATTGGAAACAGTGTATACGGCATGAACTGGACGTCAAGGTATATACCAGAATTGGAAATCTACGTTAAAATGATGATTTTAAGGAGTCAGAGACTGCCTCAGTTTTCTGCAGGGGGTCTTTCTACTATGAACAGAACGTTATTTGGCCAGGTATGACTCTGATATTATATTACTTATTTATTAATAGAAATGCCCCACATAAAAAACTTCGCAAAATTTTTACACGACCATCAAAATTCTTTAAATTCTCTTTGAGTTTTCCGCTTTGAATTTTAATAAGATAATTTTGATAACATAAACAATGAGTATACTCAGATACTCACTTTGTATTGTATAATATAAACTAAGATAACTCTTTTCAGATTTATAAATTTGCAATTTCTGTGGTCCTCTTGATGCGGAGTCTGAAGTAAAATAAACAGAAGATGAGAAGCAGTTAGAAGCGGATTCAGCGGGTTCAGCCTAATCCACATAGCGTGCTTCTGGGTACACCACCGTCTCTTCCTGTACACGGAATTTAAGGGCATTCGTTCTTGACCAAAAATATGAATACAATTCCCTGAACAATTCCCTGAAAAACATAGTTACCCGATTCTCCATCAGAGAGGAGCTACTGTCCTATTTTCGTTGGAATTTAGGGGGTTTCTCATAAAAATAAAAGCAAAAAAAACAGAACAAAACAGCAAAATAAACAAAAAAAAAAACAAAAACAAGAAAAACAACAAACAACAAAATTATAGGAACTGTTCAAATTGATTACCATGTTTTTCAATACATAATCCACATCTTTCAGTTAATAGATTGATGGCATTAAGGATGGGCTTGCAGATATCGGAAAGCGGCATGTGTTGCCTCTGCTAGCTCGGCGTGATCTTGGTATATATATTTTTTCTTCTAAAAATGCCCGAAAAGAAACAAACAATTTTAATATACTCTGATCTGGTGATCTTGCAGGCCACAATAATTTTCTAAATAATTAACTAACTATTTCAGAATTGTGTGCAGGGCACCATCTTGTTGGAAATATGTCCTGTTTATGTTTATTAACGGAACATTTTCCATTGTCACCTCAGTAGTTAGAAAATGACAATACTGGGTACGAACCCGTTCGGAGCACATAGCGCCATCGAGTTCTCGAGGTGCCATCGACTTCTTCGGCAATGACCTTGAAAGAGACCAGAGGCTGCTGAAGGAGCCGTTGAGGCATCCGAAGAAGTGACTTCAGCAGCGGCATCTGCAGCAGCCTCTGGTGTCTTTGAAGGTCACTGCTGAAGAAGTGGGCATGTCTTCAGCAGCGTCTGGTGTCTTTCAAGGTCATTGCTGAAGAAGTGGTCTTCAGCAGCGTCCAGGCGCATGCGCCGGGGCTATTCCTCAGATCAGTCCATCGAGTTCTCCATCCACTTCAAGTGGGCGTGTCTGCAGCAGCCTCTGGTCATTGCCGAAGAAGTGTGCATGTCTTCAGCAGCCTCTGGTGTCTTTCAAGGCCATTGCCGAAGAGTGCACACCCAAGCCGCCATTTTGTGGGCTTTGGCTGTGGCTCAGGCGCCTGCGCCGGGGCTCTGACGCGTGCAAAGCACGTGTTGCTCATTGTTGCGCAATGGAAAAATGTTCTGGAAATGCTGATGCAATAGTACGCAGATGTTGCAGAATTAATGTTTTTTCTCGGAAATTCCAACGTTTGCAATTGTTTACACTAAATAAATATTGTTATCAAAGTTTGAGAAAGAAACAATAGATTCGAAGTCGATAAGAGATGTTATGATTTATTGTTTTTATTATGATGAAATATTAATAGCTAAGAACGTTCTAGAAAAACCTTTCAACTTTGCCGACAGGAAATGTATATTTGTTTGGTTTGACTCCCACATTCTGCATGCTAATAAGTACAAGTGCACTTAATATGTCGCAAACTCTACAAGATGATTGAGATTATTTTATACCCTGTTGTTTGTATTATTATAATAAAATCATTCTAGAACATAAAAAGTTTGAAGGCCACCGCCAGGAACATAAACACTCGATTGATTGTTGTTTTTGATAACTTCTACATGTTACCAAAATTTTGCAAGCTCGGCAAAAGCTGCGAGATAAATAGAACGAATATAATTGCGAGAATTATTATTTAGTAATCACTTCAATAGTTCAGTTGGTTCCCACGGAATAGGTGCGGTAAAAGTTAGTTTCCCAATATGGATGTTGTAATTGGCCAAGATGATGTTGGAGATATTTTATTGTACCATTTTATCCTCCAAAATTTACCGGAAAATTTAAAAGTAAGTCCATTTGCAGTAATCATTTCTTTTATTGTTCAAGCATTCTGTTAATAAAACTCATTCATAATAATTTCATTATATGTAGTTAAAAAGCTCACGTATCTGTTCCATAATTGTAAACTATTTTCTATCTTTAGAACCAACCCAAAATGATTATGTGCGGAAATGTATCGCACATGGCAACGGAAACCGAAAATGTTTTATTTTCTGGACTATTCATGGAGAAAGAAACCAAGATAATTTTGTTGGAATCGTGCAGTGAACTTGTGGTCATTTGGGTCAATATTGTAAATCGTAAGTAAAGTATTTAGATTTTTTAATATGCAGTGATAGTAGATAAAAAGTGTGGATTTTGGACTTCCCAATTTTAGTAGTGGAAAATTGCCGATTTTGAGATTCACAATTTTAGTAGTGGAAAATTAATTGTTTTTATAATGAATGAAGTTATTTCTTTGTTTGTCCGCCCGTTTGTTTGTTTGTTTGTTTGTTTGTTTGTTTGTTTGTCTGTCCGTTTGTTTGTCCGTTTGTTTGTTTGTTTGTTTGTTTGTTTGTTTGTTTGTTTGTTTGTTTGTTTGTTTGTTTGTTTGTTTGTTTGTTTGTTTGTTTGTTTGTTTGTTTGTTTGTTTGTTTGTTTGTTTGTTTGTTTATAATGAATGAAGTTATTTCTTTGTTTGTCCCTCCGTTTGTTTGTTCGTTTGTTTGTCCGTTTGTTTGTTTGTTTGTTTGTTTGTTTGTTTGTTTGTTTGTTTGTTTGTTTGTTTGTTTGTTTGTTTGTTTGTTTGTTTGTTTGTTTGTTTGTTTGTTTACTAGTATAATTTCGTAACTATGATTTTTCTCTTGTTGCAGCCAACGATGTATAAGCAGCGTCACGAGTTTGATTACACTATTTTATTATTTTAATGATTAAAATGTATTTTAATATAATATTATCAAATCATATTATGAACAGTATTATATTATTTTAATCGACAAAATGTATTTTAATATAATAAATTATATTATATAATTTACCGTATTCCATGGGAACCAACTGAACTATTGAAGTGATTACTAAATAATACTCACCATTATGTTAGAATATTTGTTTGTGTGCTTTTCCAATAAATGTATGCTAGAAGAGTGATTTTTTTTTGGACATCAATAATTAGTATGATGGACAACTTCCCTCCGTGCCAGAAAAGCAAAGATAAATTAATTTATGTAAGTATTGCTTTAATCCATAAAAACATTACAAATAAAATTGTGCATTTAAGGAAGCGTAACGAATTTCACCTTGGACGTTTTAAATCCTTGTCCGGTTACTAATTCGCCTGCGAAAATTAAACCTCTGGGCTCTTTCGATACTTCACAAATATCAGATTCTGTTAAAATCCCGAATCTGGATGGTAGAAAGCATCGACAGTCTTGAAGTTCCACTAAGATGCGATCTCCATGACGTGTTTTCACTCTCCTCATTTTACGAATAGGATAGGGCACATCAATTCTCAATGCTTTAATATCAACTGTTGGTATGCCGTCCTCACATAGACTTAATTCGCTTAATGTTTCCATAATGCAATGCGAAAATAAGTAAATGCCACAATCACTACTTAATTTTTACACACTACTGCGACACTGATGCTGTCTTTTGACCATTTGAATTGTAGCCACGTACACCTCAGCTACTTATATAGGCAACAAATAAGAAATATGTGAACAAATATGTTGTAATATTGCTATGGACCTATTCTGGGAAGTCATGTTTACTTAAGTTCTGCCGAATTAAGCATAATGTTATCAGTTCGAATAATTAATGATTATCGAGCAAGATCAAAGACTTGGTTGTCACCGCTTTGTTCTCGAACATTCCATTAAACAACGTTATAAAAATAAACTCATGATTGTTTAAAGACCTTGTCAAAATAAACATGATTATCAATTCGAAAAATTTATGTCATTTGTCGATAAAGATCAAAGACTTCCTCGCCGCTTTGACACTAAATTAATTCTTAGAAGCGATAAAATTCAAGGTTTCTTCTGGAACTTTCGATTAACAAGGAGATAAGGCGTGACACGCACATAAATTATTTGCACACGGCACTCAATTAATTCTTAGAAGCGATAAAATTCAAGGTTTTTTCTGGAACAATCGATTAACAAGGAGATAAGACGTGACACATACATACATTGCACGCGGCACTAAAGTAATTCTTAGAATTGATAACACTCAAGGATTCTTCTGGAATGTTCTGCGAAGATAAGAATCTGTATAAATAGAGCGAGATTGGGTGGCATCCGCCAGTTGTTTTATGACCGTTCTATAGTGATAAAGCAGTGTTGACATTACGTTTTGAGTTTCAACAAAGGACATAATATTTTGTGGTGCGAGTGATTAGGCAGTATTGACGATGGAATCGCAATCTGAAATACAGACACTATCATCAGATATGGTGAAAAAATTATTTGAAGTAAGTTTGTTTTCTTTGTTTCCACATATTTTTGCATGCGCTAATTCGAATAATAATTGACAGGTATGTGCTAATAAAAGGAGTTTGTCTGTGGAACAAATTCATTCTTTTTCGAAGATATGTAAGCGCATGCTCAGGACCCACTATAAATATTTGAAAACTGGTGATAAACTTACTCTCGGTCAGCGCAGACATGTAGAGTGTAACATATCAAATATTAAAGTGTGTTTAAATATAATACAAAACCAGAGGCACTTGGGTTCTGGAATTGCATCAAATTCAAATAAGAAGCGTTCTGGTCGAATTATTTGGAGAGACATCGCTTCGGCTTTTACCAGTAGAATAAGGACCGGTTTAATAATCAATAAGCGTCATACTGATCCAGATGCGTTCATTGAAGATTGTTACCATCTCATTAAGACGCGACTAAATAATATATTAAAGAGAGAGGCTGCAGCAAAGGTCAACTTTAGCCTTTGTTGCACATTTAAACTGTGTGGACAAGGAGAGACTGCGGCTGAAGAGTGCAAATATTTTAATTCCAGCAATACAATAGTTACCGTTTCGTCTCTCTCTGATTCGTCCGAGATAGCAAATTGGTACAAGGAAGTAACGGATAAACTTAAAACCAAGGTACGTAATCAACTTATAATCTTAAGAGACCATATAGTTATTGATGTGTAAACATCTTAGTTCTCGGTAGTAGAACATCCTACATCGCTAATTATTTGAAAACAGTAGTCTAATCTAGGCCTTCAACTACGGAAAACTATGTGATGTGGGGTATCAAATTAAAGGACTCGACGAGGGGGATCGGAATATGGGGGTGGTTTGCTTTTAAGGCTTGACTACTATATAAAATGTTTCTTATTGTTTCATTATAAGCGTACATTTTCATGAAACCAATGCGCGACCTCATCTTCACAATTCAAAACGATACGAGCTCACTTGTTTACAAATCAATTCTTGTGTGTGCCGTGTCACTAACATTTTTTTTGTTCATACTATTGCAGCTAGTGGAATTTTCTGCGAAAAACAGTGGCTGGTCCTTCACCCAAGTCATTTCGTTGGCCGTAAATATTAATAAATACAATCCACTGCGTGGTGGAACGTCCAGCTATTTACCACTGCCAGAAGTAATAGCTGTACGGAAGGCTGTCATCAATGTACGTAATACAGATATGGCTTGTTTTTTCCACGCTGTAGTTTGTGTGATGTATCCCGCAAAGCAAAATGTTAGTCTCGTGTCAAGTTATCCAAAGTATACGGATGTTTTGGACACCACAGGTATTTCCATTCCGGTGAAATTGACAGACATTTCCAAGTTTGAAAGACAGAATAACATATCTATTAATGTGTTTGGGTTAGACAATAAGTGTAACGTAATTGGTCCTTTGTATTATACCGAGGAGAAACGGGAAAGGCATGTGAATTTATTATACATTACGAATGAGAATAATAGCATAGGGCGTTACGCGTGGATTAAAGATATGTCTCGTCTATGCTCACCTCAGTTTTCACGACACGACGGTCGGATTCACGTTTGCGATCGGTGTTTAGTCACCTTTTATTCCTTGGAAAAGTACGATAGACATATGCCAGATTGCTCGGCAAAAAAATCTCACGTCAACATTACGCTACCAACGGAGGGGAATAATGACATTTTGCAATTTCAAAATTATTGGTTTAAAGAGCCGGTGCCCTTCCTCATCGTCGGTGATTTTGAAGCATTCACCCGCCCAATTTCCGCATGTAAAAATGATCCCGACATTTCGTGTACGCTTGCATATCAGAAACACGAGCCGTATAGCGTTGCCTTTTACCTGATTTGTAACTATGACGATAGCCTGTCAAGGTTTGAGATTTATCGCGGAAAAGATTGCGTCAGCTGGTTTGTTTCGAAACTTCGAGAAATAGCTGCGGTTATAGAGCCAATAGTGACCGGAGACGTGGGTATGGAACCATTGAATGACATCCAGCTGCGTTAATTTCAAACGTGCAACATTTGCCACATGTGCAAGAAACCTTTTGGTTTACTGGAAGAGCGAGTGAAAGATCACGATCACATAACGGGGAAGTACCGGGGACCTGCGCATGCGCAATGCAATTTGCTATATCGAACTTGCAGATTCGTACCCGTATTATTTCACAATTTGAGCGGTTACGACGGACATTTAATCATAAAGGAGTTGGCCTACGACACGGAACCAATTGATCTACTGCCCATAACGATGGAAAATTACATTTCGTTTTCGAAAAAGATGGGTGGGGTTAAAATGCGCTTTTTAGACTCGTATCGTTTCATACCATCGTCCTTAGAGAAATTGGCGCAGAATTTGAATCCAAACGAGTACAACGTAACCAGAAGATACTTTTCCAATCCGGAAAATTTACAGTTGATTTGTAGGAAGGGGGTGTTCCCATATGATTACGTGAACTCGTGGGAACGTCTGGAAGAAACCGAACTTCCACCGAAGAATGCTTTTTACAGTAAACTCAACGACAGTGACATTACGGAAGAGGACTATGCACATGCGCAGAAGGTTTGGCGGACATTTGGTTGTCAGACTCTAGCAGACTACTCCGACATCTACCTCAAACTGGACACATTAATTCTGACAGATGTAGTGAATAAATTTCGTTCCGTGTGTTTGGAAACGTATTCGTTGGATCCATTTCACTGTTTCACTTTAGCGGGATACACGTTTCAAGCAATGCTCAAGATGACAAAGGTCAAACTCGAACTGCTGACAGACGTGGAAATGATAAATTTTTTCGAACGTTCACTGAGAGGAGGAGTGGTTGTGGCAAACAAGAAATTTTCTAGAGCGAATAACAAATATATGAAAAATTTTGATCCGTCGAAACCGTCTAAATTTATCTTCTACATAGATGCAAACAATCTGTACGGACACAGTTTGTCACAACCGCTGCCGTACGGAGGGTTTGCGTGGTTGGAGGACAGTGAGATTTCCGTGATCGAGCAACAGCTATTGGAGAAAAAATACACCTTATTCGAAGGGGATCAAGAGTATGGGTATGCGCTAGAGGTGGATCTGGAGTATCCGGAAACTATCCATGACCATCACGCGGACTTCCCCTTCTGCTCAGAACATCGCACATCAGACCTATCTAACCAATCGAAACTGATGCTAACCCTTCACGATAAATCTCGATACGTTATCCATTATAGAAATCTACAGCAATCTTTAAATCACGGTTTACTGTTAAAAAAGGTCCACAGAGTTTTGCGATTTAAGCAGTCTAAATGGCTCAAACCGTACATAGATCTGAACACGAACAGAGTCCAAGGATGAATTTGAAAAGGATCAGTACAAATTCATGAATAATGCAGTGTATGGGAAAACAATTGAAAATATTAGGAAACGGCGAGACATCAAATTGGTGACGCGTTGGGATGGTAATTGTGGCGCGTCGTCTCTGATAGCAAAACCCAATTTTAAGAACTGCGTGATATTTTCGGAGAACTTGGTGGCCATTGAATTACAAAAGACAGAAATAGTCTTCAATAAGCCACTCTATGTGGGATTTTGCGTGTTGGAGTTGGCAAAAGAACTGATGTACAAATTTCACTACGACTATGTAAAAGAACACAAAAATTTAAATGCATCGCTTTGTTACACGGATACGGACAGTTTTATTTACGAGTGCTGCACTGACGATTTATGCGAAATAATTAGAGCCGATGCGAAGGATCATTTTGACACTTCCGGCTATCCCCCAGGGAATCCCTACAATATTCCGCCGGTAAACAAAAAAGTCATTGGCAAGTTCAAGCATGAATTGGATGGTAAAATTATTACAGAGTTGGTAGCACTAAAACCGATAATGTACTCTATTCTGTGCGAGGACGACGCTATTGAAATTAAAAAATCCAAGGGAATCGGCCGTTCAGTAGTCAAGGAGTTGACGCATAACGACTATAAACGTGTATTATTTGGCAATTTGAAACTTCAGGCCACCTTTAATTCGATTCTATCGAAAAATCACGAGCTCTATTCGTACGAGATTAGCAAGAAAAGTTTGTGTGCCGAAGATGACAAACGCCACACGCTCGATGATTGTGTAAACACACTACCTCTCGGGCACTATAGTATTATGGACCAGAATAGTTTGTAAATAAACGCATGTATTTGATAAATTATCTATATTTTCAATAAAAAAAACGTTCTATGTAAACAACTCCTGTTTTATTTATTACAATTCACCCTTATCTATCCACGAATTGTGTGAGTCATCAAATCCGAGCCACTTCACAAACATGCGATCGCCCCTCCTTCGCAATACCTTCTCCACCAGGTATGTGTCGGGGTAATTGGTCTTCAGCAGCTCTTGTTCGTAGAAACATCCCCGAATCGGTTGCCCTCGGTAATCTTCAAGATGGTACGTGGATGGGTTCGTATGCTTCACCTTGACGATGGAGAACACCTCGGTGGTGTAGTTTGGAGTGTACCCCTTGCTGAAGACGTGCTTATACTTTGAAATGCGGATTTTGTCCCCCAGCTTAAACTTTGTCCGCACCCTGACCGCTGCCGCCGCTCCAAAGTTCAGTTTCGTATCCTTTGTGACATCAGCGGGGCGCATTCCCGTTACAGAATGCACTGTTTTGTTGTACTCGCCGACCAGTTGAGGCAGAATGTGGAGCCATCTGTGGTTGCCCTGTAAACTGAACAGTCTCCACATCTTCTCCTTGATGGTTCTGTTCCAGCGTTCCACGCAACTCGCCTTCTTCTCCGTGAACGTGGAGTAATGATTGATGCCGTGCTCGGTCATCAGAGCCTTGAAGCGTGCGTTAAAGAACTCCTTGCCGTCGTCGGTCTGCAAATTCTTCGGTAATCGTTGTCGCTGCAGCAGAGGGGCGAACGCTTGCACCACATCCGATGCCGTCTTCGTCTTTAGCGGCACCGCCCACCCGTGCTTGGAGTACGTGTCCAACACCATGAGAATGTACTTGTAGTTACGATTCACCTTCGCGTACGGGATCATCTCCACCAGATCCGCTTGCCAGAGGTCATCGAAACCGCGGATTATCACCTTGCGTCTCGGGAAGTTTCGTCGTGCGGGTTTGTGTAACTCGTCAATCAGCCCCTTCTTCTCATTCATTCCCCCACCAAATATTTGTCGTTTTGCAATTGCGCCAAACCTAATTCTAGCGCGTGCAGTCTATCACTGTGTTCGCGAAACAGCAACGCTACACTATCTCTGACCTTTTCCAGGTATTGCTCGACTATTTCTAGTTTCCGGCCGAGAGGGGCCACCGCTCCTGTGCGCACCGCGTGATCAATTGACAGTCCCAGTGCTGCAAATAAACTGTCCACGTAAGCTTTATTGGTAGCGTCGGGGTCTTCGATTGCGTTAGCAACATTGGTCAGACGCTTGTTGTCTATGTTATAGTCCCCGGACTGGATCAGCAGGAAACCAACTCCAGGCGGTCCGCGCAGAACAAACGCCTGCGAAGATGCTTTCTTGGATCGTCCAACCAGCTGTCGTCCGATCTTGTCCACGGACATGATTGAGGCTCGCGCTGCTTCTGCTGCTGCTCCCCTTCTTATACTATAACCCCCTCCTCCATAAGCTCTTCCACAATAGACGCAATCTCGTTGTCGTGTGAGGTGTTGCCGGCCGCTCTGGAGGCATGCAGCAAGTACAAACGTTGAACCAGTTCATTTATGTCATTCCAATACACGTACTCGCTGTTTTTATCGGTGACGCGCATCAACAGTCCACCACCACCACCCTCCTTTGTAAATCGTTTGATGATGCTCTTGTACTTGGTGCTGTTGGTGCCCCGAGTACGAGCTTGATCCCTGTATCCCACCTTGTGAGCATTCGTGGTCAGTATTATGTTCTTGTACGCGTTCAAATCACGCTTGGTGTAATTGTGCGGGTCATTGTAGAAGAGCAGCTCGTAGAGACCGCTGGTGCCCGGATACCGTTTGTCCTGCACGTAGACATCGTCGTCGACAAACTGAATGGCCGAGTTTCCAATCATGAACGAGTCGTCGACATCGCCGACTTGTCTTCTGACTCCGTACACGGTGTCCAAATCTCTGCGATTCTCATTGCGCAGCAGTCTCTCGATGTGCGGGATGACCTTGGGACCGGGCATCGTAGGTGTAGGCGGCGGAGTTTTGTCATCGAAAGATGGCGCTGCTGCCGCTTCACCGTCCAGATCAATGAGGTCGTTGGCGAAACTAGGGGGCTGCGTCAGGGCGGGCGCTAGCGTTGAGGGTTCCTTGAGAGAGTCCAGTTTGCGGGTCATTTCTTGCAGCGGTTCGGTGAGCGGTTGGAAGCGTCGTCTCAGGCGCTCCTCGGCACTCGTTTGGATCGGCTTGAGCGAGCGGTCCTTGCGTCGAATGGCGTCAGCTGATTTGATAATCTCTTTGCTAAGCATCCGATCATTTTTTCTCTTCCTATTCAAGCTTGTGTCAGCAGCCATGATGTTTGCGAATACAGCTGTCTGTGTCAACAGCTTCCCTTTTATATGATCAGGTACTGATCGAAGCCCCTCCTGTACCGCCCTTGATTCATATCGCTGTCCTTGTCTATCACCAGGAATCCGTACTTGGATGTCCAACATGCGGCGCAAGCTGAACGAAACACCGACCAGTCCATGTCGGTGTTCACGTGATCGTTGTACACGTGACGTAGGTTCAAGTCGTCCTGCTTGAAGAGAACAAGAAAGTTGACGTTGTCGCGTATCAGGTGTTTGGGGATGTGCGTGTACGTCTGACAGAGGTAGAAGCAGTCTGTGGACTTGTGCCTCCCCATGGCGAAATAGTCGCGCATAACGTTCTGCTTGTCGCAGGCCACGTCGTCAAAGATGAACACGGAATTGGGCAGGGCATTCTCAGGTGGCACGATGTCCGCGCAATCTCCGTAGGCAAAGTAGCCGACACCCGGCACCGCCCGCAGAATCTCCCCCAGCAGTTGATACTTTGGTTGGTACAGGGACTTGGAGTAGACGTTCTCGAAACGCAACCCGTTCGGTGCGCACAGCAGCGACAAAATCAAATTCGTTTTGCCACAGTTCGAGGGACCGCAGATGATGGATCTCACGGTGTCGGGAAAGAGGAGTCCGTGTTTGAGTCTCTTGTTGGCGGGTGGCTCGAAGCCTACGCCGCATACATTCATGACCGGTAAACTCTCCGATTGTTTCACGAACTTCATCGTCGTCGAACTAGTATATATAGACGCGTCGAAACCTTTTATACTCCAGTCAGTATGTCTCCGACAGTCAAACCACTTCGACGACGACGACAACCACGCAAGGGGAAAGGACTCTTAAACGATTTGATTGGAAAACTGCCGGTGGAATTGCACCACCTGCCCGGTTACAACTTCTGTGGCCCAGGTACAAAACTTAAGGAGCGATTGGCAAGAGGTGATCGGGGCATAAATCCCACGGACGAAGCGTGCAGATCCTACGACATTGCCTACTCGCAATCGAAGGAGCTCGCGAAACGACACGAAGCTGACCGAAGACTGGGGGACAGTGTGTGGCACAGGGTTTTGGCAAAGGACGCATCTCTGGGTGAACGTGCAGCCGCTTGGGCCATAACTAACGCAATGAAAGCTAAAGTCAAGTTGGGTATGGGTGTCGGCACCAAGAAGAAGAAGAAGGTCAAAGATCGTATTTCGCTCGGCAGAGTGACGAGAGAGGCGCGAGCTGCAGTGAAGAACACCAAGGATACGGTTATGGCGGTGAACAGAGCCCTGGCAGCGGCTAAGCAAGTAATTCGACGCAAAGAGAGGAAGCCGTTGCCGCGCGTCATCCCGGTGCCGAAGACTGGTGGAATATTACCCCTGATACCAATTTTTGCGGGTCTATCGGCTCTCGGTGCGCTAGCTGGAGGGGCGGCAGGTGTAGCTAAGGCAGTGAACGATGCTTCACAGGCCCGAAAAGACCTAGGCGAACATCAACGCCACAATCAGACCATGGAGGCCATTGCTATGGGTAAACCGGGAAGCGGACTCTACCTGAAACCATACCGCAAAGGCTTGGGTTTGTACTTGGCGCCGGCAAAAAACCGCTACTGAGGCTACCGAGAAGACCACTCACCGACATCGATCTAAACAAGTACGCTTCAATCGATCTGAAAATTCCCCACTTCCGGGGAGTGTTCATGCGCAACAGCTTGCCCGCGGGGAAACCCAAACGCAACGAGTCAGCTATCGTCAATTTGGATGACGCAAGCGGTCCTGGCACCCACTGGGTAGCGTACATAAAGCGAGGGTCGCGCGTCCTCTACTTTGACAGTTTTGGCAACCTACGACCGCCCGCAGAACTCGTTAAATACCTCGGTAGCCGCACCACCACCATACAGTACAATCACGACTGGGAGCAGAGCTTCAACTCACCCATCTGTGGACACCTGTGCTTAAAGTTTTTGTACAACAACAGCGGATCATGACCACCACCAAGTCTCTGACGGTGTCGTTGACGGGAAACAGTTCGGTCTTGAGCAGCAATTTTTTCCCACCTATCGAATTGGAGGACGGCAACTACGTGCTGGGGCTTGTACTGTTCCAAACCTTTAGCTCGGTGCCGAACGTGGACGAATCAAACAATAAGTTCTATTATGGTAGCGGTGACGCGGTACTCGTCATACCCACTGGTTCATATGAGATCGAAGATCTGAACGAGTACCTGCGCAACAATTTACCCTCGGGTGATACCAGCTTTATTCTGCGCGCCAACAACAGCACCCTGAAGTACGAAATTAAATTCGGGAAACAGATAAACTTTGACAGAGACAACTGTTTGGCTTCTCTGCTTGGATTCAATAGACGCATACTTGCACCGAATAGATGGCACGAGTCGGACTTGCCCGTCAGCATACTGAAAGTGGACGTGATACGCGTAGAGTGCAACATCACCACCGGATCGTACGTAAATGGTAACTTAGTCCACACCGTACACGAATTTTTCCCCCTCGTGCCGCCCGGTTACAAGATTGTTGAGGTGCCCAGCAACGTAATATACCTGCCCATCACTCTCAACAGTATAGACAACGTGACGGTGCGCATTGTCGATCAAAACGGCACACTGGTGAATTTTCGCGGTGAAGAGATAATTGTCCAGTTGCACATAAAGAGACTATAAATAGCGAGGGAGGACACTCGCGTGGGCGCATTAAAGCGAGCATTATGGGCATAGCCTTTCGAAACAGGTATATAAGCGGGTACGTTGTTGGAATGGGCATCACTTGTGATTCAGAGCAGCAGCAGCAACAGCAGACAAGCAACAGTCCAGCTGTACACCACGCGAACAAAGCTCATCGACAAATCCGCCAGCTTAGCACTGATAGCAAAGCAATATTGACGTCCCTGGGATATCGACTGAAACAAAGGAGGAAGAGGACTTGAGTACCAAGAAGAGTTTGTTGTGGGCTTGGTTGAAGGGTATATTTACTTCTCACTGTCTTACGTCATCGGTCTGTCACGTGAACTTTATTGAAGATGACAAACATAAACGTGGATACTTTTCGTGTTCTGGACGGTGCTGTTTTGGACGAGTCCGCACGGCGCGTAGAGGTGCATGTGCATCAACCGTACGTGTCGACGACATTCAACGCCAACGATGAAATACGCATACCAGTCCAGCAACAGGACGCCTACATACTACCGCATCTCAGTTGCATCTACATGGAAGGTAGATTCGTGACGGGTGAGGGTGGGGGCGCCGCTGCCGCTCTCACAAACAACGCTTTCACTTTCCTGCTGGACGACGTCTGCTACGAAATCAACGGAGTGGAGGTGGATCGAACGAAGAACGTGGGCATCACGAGCACATTAAAGGGTATAGCTTCTCTGAATAAGGGTGAGGCGCGTGCGCTGGAGAATGCCGGCTGGACGACGACCGGTGATGCGCCGACCCATGAACTTGACGCGAACGGAAACTTTAACGTGTGCATCCCGGGAAGAATCCTACTCGGATTCCTAGAAGACTACCACAAGGTGCTGTTGAATGTGCGTCACGAGCTCATTCTGAATCGCTCGAAGAGCGATAGGAACGCCTTCGTGGGTAACGCAGCAAACACCAGGATCGAGTTGAGCAAGGTGCATTGGAGGGTACCGTATGTCTACCCCTCCGATCTGGAACGTCTAAATCTCCTCAAGATCATCGAAGACGAGAGAACGCTTCAACTGTGCTTTCGCAGCTGGGAACTTTACGAGTATCCGCTGTTGCCGCAAGCGACGAAACAGACGTGGGCAATCAAGACCGCAACACACTTGGAGAAACCGCGCTACGTCATTGTGGCCTTCCAGACGAATCGCAAGGGCAATGCGATCACGGACTCGAGCCAGTTTGACCACTGCAATCTGACAAACATCAAACTACATCTGAACTCTGAGTCGTTCCCCTACGAGAATCTCAATTTGGATTTCGCCACCGGGAAATACGCCTTACTGTATGAGATGTACGAGAACTTTCAGTGCTCATACTATGGAAAAGTTGGCGAGCCGCTATACGGCAGGAAGCAGTTCAAGAATCGCGCCCCACTCGCAGTCATTGACGCATCAAAACAGTCGGAAAGCATCAAGTCCGGTCCTGTGGACATTCGTCTGGAATTTGAGTCGAGCGAAAATTTCCCCGCCAACACAACCGCCTACTGTCTCATCCTGCATGACCGCATCGTCGAGTATACCCCCTCCACCGGCTCTGTCAAACGCCTGGTATAAAAGTCGCACAAGCACATCGTGCGCGCCAGTCTCGCGTTGGGTTTGTTCGCATGTCAACCATGGAGTACGTCGCAGACGTTCAGGGTTTCATGACTGCAGTCGGTGAATTCATATTCAAAGAAGTTTCACTCATTGCGTTGAATCATCGAGGCGGCGGCGGCAGCAACTACCATTGGGTATTCAAGCCACCATTCGACCTGAACCAGTTGAGGGAGTGTGACAGACGTCAAGCTCATTGGTTGACACGTTTCTACCACGGCTTGAGCTGGAATTGCGGCACGGAGAACTACGACGACATCCGATCGAAGTTAAAGTCATCGGTGGCCGATTGTGATAGGATCTGCGTGAAGGGAAAAGATAAAGTGTCTTGGTTGAAAAACGTGCTTCCCGGCAACGTTGAGTGTTTCGACTTGGATTCGCTCAACTGCTGCCCCTCGCTAAAGAAACTTCGAGAAGAAAATTCCCGTGTTATTGAACCTTGCATTCAGCATTACGCAAACAGCAGCGCCATCTGTTCCGAAGTTAACGCTCAACTGCTGCGGAACTGGATCCTGAAATACCTGGAACCGCCAGAATTGCAAGAACATCAACCAGAAGAGCAAACTTTAACTCTGCGAAAACGTGTGGGGAAAGCCATTGGCAAGTTCTTTAACAATGGTGAGCATTTACTGCTAATGGATCCCACACACATAGCCGAACTGCCCAAGGAATTCCTAGAATATTACGTACATCCGTCAGACTCGCAGATGTGTCGAACTGGGTATGTTAACCGAAGAGCAGAAGAAAAATATAAGTTCTCATGCATACACTTACTGCTACCATCACTGGGGATTCGAGTCAACAACATATGATTGCGACACTATTGATGGTCCTCCACCACTACAGAAAGACTGCCAGTTTTGTAAAACAGGAAAAGATTAAACCTTTTAATATATTCTCATTATTTGTTTATAGGTTAAATATGTTTAACGTTATAGTAAATGCATGCTTACTATTTATACAAATTGTAGTTATTGTTTTAATTATATTGGCGTAAAAATATAAATTCAACAGTTAGCGTTTTTTATTTTCCTTCAAAACTTGGAACGTATTCTGGTAAACACGTAGAAGGAGAAAAAACATTAATTCTGCAACATCTGCGTACTATTGCATCAGCATGTCCAGAACATTCTTCCATTGCGCAACAATGAGCAACACGTGCTTTGCACGCGTCAGAGCCCCGGCGCAGGCGCCTGAGCCACAGCCAAAGCCCACAAAATGGCGGCTTGGGTGTGCACTCTTCGGCAATGGCCTTGAAAGACACCAGAGGCTGCTGAAGACATGCACACTTCTTCGGCAATGACCAGAGGCTGCTGCAGACACGCCCACTTGAAGTGGATGGAGAACTCGATGGACTGATCTGAGGAATAGCCCCGGCGCATGCGCCTGGACGCTGCTGAAGACCACTTCTTCAGCAATGACCTTGAAAGACACCAGACGCTGCTGAAGACATGCCCACTTCTTCAGCAGTGACCTTCAAAGACACCAGAGGCTGCTGCAGATGCCGCTGCTGAAGTCACTTCTTCGGATGCCTCAACGGCTCCTTCAGCAGCCTCTGGTCTCTTTCAAGGTCATTGCCGAAGAAGTCGATGGCACCTCGAGAACTCGATGGCGCTATGTGCTCCGAACGGGTTCGTATCCAGTATTGTCATTTTCTAACTACTCACCTCTGCAATAATATTCAAAAAATTAATATATCTCAATCCCGTTAAAAATGTCCATCAAACATTTGGTATGCTAGTTGGCCATTCAAAATAAAACAAGATTAAATCCAAAACGTCCTTGTCTCTGACGTTCAAAAATTGGGTTCTGATTTGTATCAGACCAATGACGCACATTATGCCTGTTAAATAATCCCACGCTGCTTATGTGAGTTTGATATATGTCCAAATGATAGATCTCTCAAATTCCGGATTTTCTTGAATTTTATTTAGGTAGGTACCATGTACAAAAATTAAGGCTTCTTTCTTTGTCTCTCGAGGAGAGGTGGTAACAATTTGAATTTTATATGGTCTATATCTGCCGTTTTTTTGTATTTTTTGAAATTTTATTTTGGAAACACTAACTTGTGTTCCGATTTCTCGACAAGAAGTTTTTGCTGTAGCCTCAACCAACGGTAAAACTTTTATTTCTTCCTCTTCTCTATTTTCTATATTACTTGATTGTATGAATGAATCACAGAACACGCCCTAGCGTTTATGGCATATATCGTCGCCTTCAATGCATAAGGGCGTAACTCAAGAATCCTTCAAAATGAGTTAAGTCCACAAATTAAATTGAAATATGGATATACATGTTTTGGCTTAGGGGCGTATCTCAGTATGACCTCTACAAATAGATATGGAAAAATTCTACAGGGGCTTATCTCCAAAACTTTAACAAGAATTCAGCACAAACAGGCGTAACTCAATTACTAGGTCTTATAAACGTGACATCACTACCGGTGACTGGCATAGGGTTCCCCCATACTGCTGTACTTGAGAGCACGCCACAGGCAGAGGAAGCCTAATTCTGCGTTGTTTGCGGTACTGGTTTTTACAAAAATTGTTTGAAAATGGTTATTTGTGATATTACGGGATGCTTCTCAATGTGTAAAAGTGCGTAGGAAACTATTTATTAATACGTTGGGAATATCAGAAAAATTCATGCGTACGTCAATTTCGAAACTAAATGCAACCGGAATTGTGGAAAAAGACAAACGTGGCGGACGGTGTGATGCACTAAACAGAAGAGACATTGCCTTGAGCAAAATGATAGAACAGCATATTCTTCGTTTTCCGAGAGTAGAATCGCACTACTGCCGGAACAGTTCTTCGCGAGAATATCTTCACCCCGATTTGTACCTGCCAAAAATGTACGACATGTTTATAAAAGAACTCAAAGCTAATGAAGAAAAACCGTGTTTCACGACCTATCGGAAAATATTCAAAACTATGAACCTTGCGTTTCATCGACCCAAAAAGGACCAATGCAGTTTTTTCCGTACTTATTTGCAAGCTTCGGTTGAAGATAATTCAAAGCTGAAAGAAAAATATCTGAAACATAAAGCCGAAAAAGAAAAGGTTCCAGAAATAAAAACTTATTGCAAGGAAATAGCCCAAAACAATCCAATGATATTTTGTGGATCGTTCGACCTTCAGCAGGTTATCTACCTGCCCATTTCCAACGATGGTGCCATATTCTATAAACGAAGACTGGGAGTGTATAATTTCATGATTTATGACATTGCATCGCATGATTGTCACTGTTTTACTTGGGACGAAGGTACAAGTAGACGAGGTGCTTCTGAGATATCGACGGCAGTAAACATGCATCTAAAAAAGTTAGATGAAAAGGGAGTCCACACGGCTTATCTTTTTGCAGATGGCTGTGGGGGCCAAAATAAAAACTCTGTGGTAGCCTCGATGTTTTTACATACGATAAAGAAGAAGCATTAATTTGCAGGAAATCATTCTTCGGTTCTTTGCGCCCAATCACTGTCAAAACGAGGGTGACTCGGCGCACAGTGCCATTAGTTATGCCATAAAAAGTCTGGAGAATTATTTGTTCCTAGTCAGTTAATTCCAATATTTCGCTTAGCTAGACGAAAACAGCCTTATCAAGTCACAACATTAAGTCACGATGACTTTTTAGACTTCAAAAAGTTCTCAAAGAACATACGAATTCTGGCTGTACGCAAAGATGATTTGGGAGAATCTGTAAACTGGACGGATATGGTAGAGTTCAAAGTTAAAAAAAAACAAACCCCTAAAATTATTTTTTAAAACTAGTCACCTGGAAAATAACTACAGAACAATATCTCTAAGAAGAATAGCCTCCTCACTTATGGATTCTACAATAGCGTCTTTAAACGTTGAGCCGCCCAAAATATCGGAAACTAAGTATAAGGATCTTCAGGCTCTGTGTAGTGGGGAAAATCCTGTGATAAAATTAAAAGAGCACATTAATTTTTACCGGTTTTTGCCTCACTAGTTTTGTTTTGTAATTTTAGAATTTGTAATTTAGAATAAAAGTGTTATTTTTGATTTATGTGGATGTTTCAGGTTTGGTAACTATTATGTTTCTACCTGTTTCATATTTCTTGTACTGTTATGTAAATTACGTATTTAGTTTTCGTTGTTTTTTACTGTATGTCACTAAAACGAAATAAACGTTAAAATTTAAAAGGGCGTAACTAATATTTTCAAACAACTTTCATCTCAGTAATTATTCACTAAAGGGCGTATCTCATTATTTTCAAAATTTTTGGGCTTTATGAATGAAGAATGTTATATATTTCAACATAAGGTCATTATACAAAGCTTATTATTGTATGTAAGTAATAAAAATGTCAGTAGTATAAAAGGCAATATTCATCAGAAACAAAAATATCAGGTCATATTCTTTTAAGACGCTCTCCTGCAAAATTGGAAAAAATGAGATACGCCCTTATGCATTGAAGGCGACGATATGATAATGTTACACCATGTACAGCTTTGTAGTAATCATTAGTGAATAAATTTTATAAGTACTTGTGCCAGTTCTCTGTACTTTTTGGAATTCCTAGTATTTGTCAATTCAATTTCAGTACCTTGGTTATACTAGAAAAAAGTCCCACGAATTGCAAGAAAGTTCGACGTAGGTATTTCAAGACAAATCAAGCTTGTTCTAAAAACATTGCAATTTGAATTCATTGTTTCTTAGAGTTTAAAAACATGAGAAACCTGAGCGTTAAATATTTTTATTTCTATGTAAATGTAATATCCATCAGAAATACTTTTTTTTCTAGTTAAATATTACAGTTAGTAATCATACCCGCAACACTACAACTTCACGAGCGATCAGGAAGTAATTGAAAAAATATGAATCTACAATGGACGACACACTCGGCACGCTGCCGAGCGCAGTCGATTTACTACGAAGCCTGGGTGGGTCAGCTGGTACCCGGCGCGGCGCTGCAATTTTTAAATTATGTTGAAAGGAAAAAAGATTTTGTAGAATTGCAGAAATATTCTTTCAAATACATTTCCCGGTATGACGGCGACGCGCGCCACCTATTGCCGATTGTCAATTGCCAATTTTTAAATTATGTTGAAAGGAAAGAAAATATTGTAGAATTGCAGAAATGTTCTTTCAAATACATTTCCCGGTACGACACGCGCGCCACCTACTGTAAGTTAATTGTACTATGTCTAAACTTCGCGCAAGTGCGAGCAATAAGTTGACTAAGTTTTTTCGCAATGGGATGAACGGTATGGCAGCGCATACAATACGAACAAACAAATATTGATTTTTATATTATATGTATATCGGTACCCGGCACGCGTTGCTGCGCCAAAGAAAGAAGCACAAAGGCAAATATTTATATTTATTTATTTTTTATTTTATTTATTTATTTATTTATTTGTTTGTTTATTTATTTATTTATGTATTTATTTATTTTATGTATATGGCACGTAACATGTGTTCATAGTACACAGGAAACCTGAATATTTCCGAAATAAAAAGTAGTCTAGATTAATCTCTGAAAAGTCCTTTACCTGATAATGAAAGTCTCATCAAATTCGGTTCAGCCATTTCCTAGATCAGCCCGGACAAACAAGCAAACAGACAGAGACAGACAAAAAATTGAAAAATGCGATTTTATGTTTTGGTAACGTGCGAAGAATCATATGAGCTTAGAAAAAAGCATTTATTTCGAAATCACAGACACTTCAATTCTATTTATATGTATAGATTATTGCTTGTATTTTAATTTCTAGATGAAGCTGATGTTACTTTTAATATTACAATTTCAATTTACGTCCTGTTGAATTATTTTCTATCGGATCGAAAGTTTTCAGAACTATTAATTTATTATTTTTTTTATTTATTTCTTGAATAGCTTTCCAGATTTCTTATCCAGTTATTAAGAAATAAATAATTACTATTGCCCAATGCATATTTAAGTAGTTAGGTATACGCAAATGTATCTACACATCTGTCAATAATACAAAATAGAAGTTGTAATTAAGTCAGTCCGTAGGTTATTCACAAGTCAATCAGTATGACGAAACAAGAAAAGTTACTACTGTATTGCAAATTCAAGTTGGAGAAATATAATAGATATGTTCTCCCGTTCTACTGTTTTATAAATATCGTGTTTATTCTACACTTTTCTTACGGATTCGTATTGGTTGACACCATTAAAGTTGCTGTGAAGCTCTACGAAAACGTGACAGTCACCATCCTGGTAAAAATTCTACCATTACTAAAAACTTTTAAAACATCTTTGGAATAGTCACGTAAACACAAGTACTGCAAATTGGTTTTTGAAACCACTAATGCATATTACCAAACACGCACATAGGGAGTGATCAAATTCTTTAAGTTAAGTCTTATTTTATTAGATTAACTTCGTCTTTTTAGGCTGTTTCAAGACTAATGCTGATAATTTTCTTTAAGAAGAGAATACTACTAGTAATTGACAAATGCAGCATATTTTGGGATATTGAAGTGTACGATGAAGGCAATAAGTCTAGGGCTCTAAATGAACTTATTTATATTGCATTAGCAACAAAAGTTTATACTCGCTTCAACTTTATTGCACTTGCAGTAGCATTTACATGTTCCCTTGTATCTCGTGAAACAGTAGGATGGTATTATTTACCAAACATACCACATAAGTTCTACGTAGCATACTGTATTCAAGTTTTGCAAGCAATTATTATAGCAGAACTTGTAACAACTGTAGATTCTATATTTGCCTGCTTATGTTGTATTTTAACAACGCAACTAAAGTTTTTGGCTCATACAATTTCAAGAATCGGTTCTTTGGAGTATGACGATGATGATGTATTAATCAGTTACTTGCGAAAAGTAGTTGACCACCACAGGAATATTTTAGAGTAAGTATAATAAAATGCAAGTTGCAATACAGAGATGCAGAAAAAAATAATTGTTAATCATTTATTTCCTGATCACATTGCATTTTAGTGCACGTTTAGTGTAATACGGAAATGTCAAAGATGTTTAGGTGATTCTACATTATTATTTATACATATCAAATTATGATTTTGAGGCTTGTCAATCTGAGAAATATTCTATAGGGGCCTGGTGATTCAGTTTAGATGCTGGAGAGTAAGTGTAAATAAAAACAGGATGTAGATAGCACAAAGTTACTAGTGAGAGCAATAAGAACGAACAATTATATATTCCTACCTATAGCATAGTGTTTTTGGAGTTGAGCAAGTCTAGATTTAAAATTCTCATGCTGTAGAACTGTAGGTTGTAAATTTTACGGAAATATTACAAAGAGTTTATCGATTCTTTTTCCTTTTGCTAGTTTGATTCTGTAACACCTGCTCTGCCACTTTTGATCAACTGCCACTACAATTACTAAAGAGATATATAGGTACAAGCAGGATACTCCAACTAAAATCCATAAAGTGTTAAACCATCACCAACCTTTTGATGAACTCAAACTGTATACAAACCGGGAAAGAAGCCGCCGTAATGAAAATTGACTCTGTACAACAAATTTTTTCACTTCATAGATTGGTTTCCCATTCCATACTGCAACTTGTTAATGGGCAATTTTAAAGCTTTTTAAAGTCTGATGGCAATACCATGTTTCATTTGTATTTTTCAAATAATATAATTATGTATTATTAGAGCATATTTTTCTCAAATCATAAGTAAAACGTAGGTTATAAGCATTACGCATTTTCGACATACTTCTCAAAGTACGTTTTTTAAACTGACCCATACGTCATAGGTCATACCATTAATTAATATACTTACTACATATTAATCAATGGTCATACAGTTTCTCGTTTGACAACTGCATCAGGGAACACTGCACCGTCTTTATTTTGCTACACGAAGGAAATGTATAGAAAATGACTATTGCCGAACGCAGCGGGTTGGTTGTACATTGTGTTATTTGGACATTGTGGCATTTGTACTTTGTGTACGATAGAGCAATCTTATTTTCTCCAGTCCTCTTCGGGGCCGATCGGTTGGCACGACTCCTTCTCATCAGTCAACACGGAAACTGCAGGGCGCATTGCGATGCCCTATCTCCGTTTTCTTCAGTTTATTGACACGTACGACTTCGTTGAATATGTTCTAGTTTCATTTTCTAGATCCTTTCTTTGTCGCGGCAGAACAAAAGAATTAATGCCAATCTAAGTTTATTAGATGTATAGTGCGTTCAAATTATGCTTTGTTACAACGCCACGGTCACATGCTTTCCTTTTAAATTCGCTCATATTTTAGAACTATATTTTTGGTTCCGCGGACCATAAATTTCAAAATTGACATTATTATAGGCCTCACATCAATATTTTTTTCAAAGATAATTAAGTTTTAGGTGATTTAAGATCTATGCACTATATCATTTTCATTTCCATCCCTTTATGAAATTTTCAATCGCTTATCAAGGGAAAACCTCGAAATCGAAAATAGCGATTTCCTAGACAAAAAACTTTGTAGCATCTCCTGGAGGTGGTTTTTTCTAGCAAAACTGACCTCAAAAAGCTAAATAATAATTCCTAGATACTGCGGAATTTTCGTCCATTTTTTCTGGTATAACTGCAAGAATTCAAATTTTAATTATTTAAATTTTAGTGTTGCAAACGACTTAAGTACAATATTTTCAATATTTACATTTGTACAGTGTATGATTTCGATATCAAATATTATCATCTTCATATATATACCAATTTCTGGGTAACTATCCTGATATACTAAGAAATTTCTTAATTTAAATTTTTTCCACTTTTCAGGGAATATGAACTGCAAGACACAGCTATAGGTGTTGCTGGGACTGTTTCAATGCTATCACAGTTGGGCATATACTGTTTTTCTGCTCAAGAAGTATGCGAACAGGTGATATATATACTGGACACAGTTACAATTCATTATATGACATAGTTAAATCTTTAGGCAACAGAAATTGCGCATAGTGTATATAACGTAGACTGGACTATGAAATATACACCTAAATTAAAAATTTATATAAAAATGATGATATTAAGAAGCCAGAAAATACCGTCATTTTCTGCAGGAGGATTGGCTAGCATGGGCATAGCGTTATTTGGCGATGTAAGGTCTATCTAAACTCCACCGTAGAAGTAAAAAAAAATGAAAGAATGCCAGCCTAGAGTCACATTTAAAATAAACAAGCTATAATGTCAACTTCTGATATATTCGTAACCGAATGTGCAGGAGAAATGAAAACATTTGCTCTAAACTTGCTCCTTTGCATTACGTATATGTGTATAAAGTTTCAGATTACTATTAGTTTGAATTACCGAGTTATATCTAATGTAGACTAAAATTGCAAGGCCCTGTATTATAAGGGGAAGCTGAAATACTCTTGTTGGATACGAAACAGCATTTTTTTTCATTTTCAGATCTGTCGCTTTGCAGTATCGGTGGTCATCTTACTACTATCGTTCAACTAAAAAAGAAACACTCTAAAAACAGAAAACGGAAAACGGAAGTGGAAAACTTAATTAATACTCAATTGTACATTGTTTTCAGAATATAATGAACTGAATAAAGTTAGATGGTTAAGTGTTAATGTTTGCGGTTTTTACTTTTAAGTACCTGTACCGAAAACAGAGCAGGATTAAGATGTTACCGTGCCACAGCAAAGAGTCTCCACCAATGGCAGCTCGCCATTATGTCAGGAAGACGCATAAAAACCGTTGCTTTTCGAGCTCCGCAATCAGTCCGACTCCAGCCATCATAGACATCAGAAGCCAACTGCCAGAAGAAAACCAAGCCATCTCCAAGCCAATCCAAGGGATCCAGCACATTCTGGGATAAATCCAGGTCAACCTCACTGAAGTGGTGTTCACATCGCCGGTTCTTATCAGAACCCAGAAGAAGGAATTCAGCCTGCTCCTCCAGGTCAAGAAACCGCTACCAAACACTCCCCTACGTGGCTTCTGCGAGCTATTGGAAATTTTCATTTCCATTTATTGTGTTTCCTTTCAACAGCATCAACGTCACCACCACCCCTGAGAGAGTTTTGTCACGCAGCGCACCGGCCATTTTCACGGCCCCAAAGAGGCTGCTTGTAACAATTGGCGCCCAGCAACGTGGGGCATTTCCTTGCTGGAGCAAGGACGAACTGTTTGACAAATTGAAAGGTACACACCGCTGTTTGACATTTTCGAAAGGTACACAATGGCGACTAGAAGCGGCACCCTCTACGCCGCCGAAGACGAGGCCGTTATGGAGCCCCCAAACACCAGTTCTCGGACTGTAACAACCGAGTGGCGCCCAACTACTAACGAAAGGTTCCAGAAGGTAGAAGACACCCTGGTCCAGGTCGCAGAACAACAACAGCAATTTCAATTGCTACTTCAGCAACAAACTCAGCAGCTGAGCCAGCTGTTTCTGGCCAGCCAGTCACGCCCTTCTCAGGGTACGTCCTCCACGTTCAGCACAGCCGGAGAAGACTCCGTCAACGGCTGTCCAGGTCCCGTGCAGCACCAGGAAGCGGCCCCAGGTGCCCTGCACGCAGAAGCAAGTGGTCCACGTCCGTGCTGTCGCTCGTCTGATAGTTACGGCCCTCCACCTGAGTTCTCCGGCCACCTTTACGAGGATCCCCAGCTGTTCATCCGTGACGTAGAGGACTTCTTCACGGACAAGGGGATACCCGAGCGCCAGTGGTCCCGGCTGGCGATGCAGTTATTCAAAGGCGAGGCTCGACGAGCTTTCGAGCCTCTCATGCACAATCGCATTTCGTGGCCGGAGCTTCGCCGAGAGGTTCTCTCCAGATTTGACAGTGACCGGGTGAAAAGGAAGGTCAGCGTAGCATACCATGGAGACGCTCAATCAGCCAGCCAGTCCGTGGAAGTTTTCATCAGAACCAAGGTGCAACTGGCGCACCGTATCCAAGTCCACGAGCCTGTGGAACAGATGCTACAAACCATTATTGACCTTACTAGACCTGACCTACGACCCCACTTGCGATCCTTTGCTTCAAAATCGGTCTCAGATTTTATAGAGATCGCCCGTACCAGGGAAGAAGACTGCAAGGCCCAAATCCAGGCCAGGCCTCCCGCAGCACCACGTCCAGCTTGCTCGCCGTCTCCCAGGCGAGAAGTGCCAAGACAATCTCCAGAGCCAGCCCGTGCCAACCGGGACTTCCAGCCACCATGGTGCCACCACTGTCCGGCACGTCACTTCCATAGGGACTGTCCTGTCCTGAGGGAGAAATACCGTAGCCAGCCTAGAAATGATGAAAGTGATGAGGAAGATGACCGCCCGGGAAACGCCAGGCGGGCCGGGCGGCAATAAGCCACCTCGCTGCTCCGGCCCCTTCAGCGCCGCTACCAATGATCAATGTCCTCATCAGCGGGCAGGAAGCAGTGGCCATTATCGACTCCGGGGCCACGCACAACTTCATTCATCAGAAGTTTGTTCCCAACTTTCACGCAAGTTATTCTACCGCTCATCTGGCGTCTCGCCATGCCACCATGCGTCTTACGGGCCAGACCACCATCCCAATAACAATTGACGACTTTAGCACCGAGATCAAGTTTTCTGTCTCCCCGGATCTCAGATACGACCTAATCCTCGGAATTTCTTGGCTAACTGAACAAGAGGTCATGATTGATTTTAAGCGGCGGTGCCTTCATCACGGCACTTCCTTGCGCCGCTCTAGTTTTTGGCAAGCATCGCTAGCTTCGGCCACTAATTCCCCAGTAACGATTCCAGAGCTTAAAGAGGATTTCCCCGAAGATTTCGTACCAGATTTCCAACGGCTCGTCACCCAATTTTCTGACATTTTCCAAGAGTCTGGTCCGACCCCCACTACACGAGCCACTATCCACGAAATTCATCTTACCGACACCCAACCATTTCGGGTGCCTCCGTACCGATACTCTCAAGAAAAGAAGAAGGTCATCTACGATCAAGTCGAAGAAATGTTGGCCGCCGGCGTAATCGAGCCCAGCCACTCTCCCTATAGCTCACCGGTGGTCATTGCCCACAAGAAAGATGGAAAGCCAAGATTCTGCGTCGACTACCGCAGATTGAATAAAGTCACGGAAGATCTGCCATCCAGTCTCCCAGTCATTAACGAGACACTTCGAGACTTAGGAAGGGCAACCATATTCTCCACAATTGATTTGCGTTCGGGCTATTGGCAGGTTCCCTTGGGCAAGTCTACAAAACCCTTAACGGCCTTTACGACCCCGGACGGCGCCGCCTACCAATTTAAAGTTATGCCGTTTGGTCTCAAGAATGCGCCTGCTACCTTCCAAAGGCTCATGGCACAGGAAGTCCTGGTGGGCTACCTCCGACATTTCGCCATGGCATACCTCGATGATATCATAGTCTTTTCAAACAACTGGGAAGACCACATGAGACACCTGCGTCTAGTTTTCGAAAGGCTACAGACACACGGCCTGAGAGTCGCTGTAGAGAAATGCCACTTTGGAAAGAAATCTTTAGATTACCTGGGTCACGTCATCGAAGAGGGAGGCAACCGTCCCCAAGAAGGACACGTATCCCGCGTCGAAGGGTCCCCACGTCCTGAAAACCGAAAACAACTGAGAAGCTTCCTTGGACTTTGCAATTGGCTCCGAGATTACATCCCTAAGTTCTCCGACCTTGCCCTACCTCTCACCAACCTCCTCGAAACTAAATCACGATTCAAATGGACCCCAGCTGCTGAAGAGTCCTTCCAAACCATAAAAGACACCATCCGATCCCCGCTAAAGCTACACCGTCCAAATTTCGAACTACCGTTCATCCTCCAAACCGACGCCAGTTCCAAGGGCATCGCAGCAGTCCTATACCAAGAAGAAGCCGGCAGGAGATTGGTCGTCTCCTACTCCAGTGCCAAGTTGAAGCCCGCCGAGATGAGATACCACTGTAATGAGCAAGAGTGTCTGGCGATTGTTTGGGCTATCAAAAGATACCGGCCATACTTGGAGGACCGAAGATTTACCCTGAGAACCGATAATCGAGCCCTGACTTGGCTCGGCACCATGAAGGACGCCCGAAATAAGCTCACCCGCTGGTCCCTGCTCCTCCAGCAATTCACCTTCGATATTGAGCATTGTCCAGGACGAGATAACGAACTGGCCGACGTCCTCTCAAGAAATCCGAGCGAGGAAGAGGTCCCTGAAGATATCGTCGAAGAAGACGCCCTTCTTCCCCCACGTCCTCCAGTATCTGCTCCCTTTCCCCCGCAGCTCCTCTGCGCCCTGGCTCCCGACCTCATGACTGATGTCCAAGACTACCAGAAGCAAGATCCAGAGGTTCAGAGAATCATCATCAGATGGCTGCGTGTCCAAGAAGAGGGTCCGCAAGAACATGGAGACCGGGCCTTCCTCGAAACCTATAAGGTCCAAAACGAATTCCTGTGGCACGTCGACCCAAGAGGGGATCAACTGGTCGTACCTACCCCTTTCCAAGAGAGAGTAATGTACACCTTCCATGACCATCCACTGGCTAGCCACCCAGGTGCAGATGAGACGACAAGAGCCATCCAAGAAACATTCTACTGGCCGGGAATGACGAGCCATGTCCGGCGCTACGTCAGGTCCTGCTGGATCTGTGCCTGTACCAAAAGGGGGCCACAGCAAGCAGACGCCCCTCTCCAACCACACCAGCCCACAGAGCCATGGTCCACGGTGGCAATTGATATCATGTGGCCGTACCCAGCCTCCACGAAGGGAAACAGATTTATTCTGGTGGTTACCGACTTATTCAGCCGATGGGTGGAAGCTACATGTTGCGAGCGTTCCACTGCTCACGACGTCCTCGAGTTCCTGGAGGAGGTCTTCTCCAGATTTGGGTACCCTAAGCAGATCTTGTCAGACAATGGTACTCAGTTTCTAAGTGTCGCATTCCGAAGGGCCCTACGACGATGGGGAAGCCGCCACTGGACGACGGCTGTGTACCATCCCCGGGCCAACCCGACCGAGCGAAGAAACCAAGAGCTGAAGAAGGGCCTCCGACTCCATGTCCTAACCCATGAAGACGAGCCGAGATGGGATCAAAATCTTTTAAACGTTCTTTTCGCTATCCGATCCAGAAAGAACGCCGCCACTGGTTTTACCCCGGCCGAGTTGATGTTCGGCCATAATCTGAGACGCCGAGACATTGGTGCAAATGAAGAGCCCTACTACGAGCCGCAGAGGCGGGCGCACCGAATAGCGGGCTTGCACCAACGTGCCCGAGCGAATCAAGCCACGTATCAACGCCGATACGTCGAAGAGAGAGAACCAGTCAGTTTTGAGCCCGATGAGCAAGTTTTGGTCCGTGCAATGGGTCCACGTTCCCCTTTCGCACCAAAATGGAAGGGGCCATTCACGGTGTTGTCCCGAGACGCCGATGCCGTCTACACGATTGATGTCAATGGAACTCCGGTCAAGCATCATGCCGATCACCTCCGGCCTTTCCGTGCCAGGGCGCCGGAAAATAGACGTCCCGGGGTCGAGGAGCCAGACCTGGAAGAAATTGAATAGTTTCATGAGATATCACGTAGGGCAACTAGCCGTAAGTGACATGTAAATAATTAAGTTTAGCTGACATGTAAATTTTTATTTAAGTTGATATTCTCACTTCGTTCATTTTCGTTCGCGTTGCAAATTAGTTTAAGTGTGCCTTGTAAATATCGCCAAATTCTGATTGTTGTAAATTGTTGTTAAAATGTTTTCTTTGTGTTTAGAAAATAAAGCCAATTCCAATTGGCTCGCTGCCACGATGAAGCCTTCAAGCGGGGGGAGTGTTACCGTGCCACAGCAAAGAGTCTCCACCAATGGCAGCTCGCCATTATGTCAGGAAGACGCATAAAAACCGTTGCTTTTCGAGCTCCGCAATCAGTCCGACTCCAGCCATCATAGACATCAGAAGCCAACTGCCAGAAGAAAACCAAGCCATCTCCAAGCCAATCCAAGGGATCCAGCACATTCTGGGATAAATCCAGGTCAACCTCACTGAAGTGGTGTTCACATCGCCGGTTCTTATCAGAACCCAGAAGAAGGAATTCAGCCTGCTCCTCCAGGTCAAGAAACCGCTACCAAACACTCCCCTACGTGGCTTCTGCGAGCTATTGGAAATTTTCATTTCCATTTATTGTGTTTCCTTTCAACAGCATCAACGTCACCACCACCCCTGAGAGAGTTTTGTCACGCAGCGCACCGGCCATTTTCACGGCCCCAAAGAGGCTGCTTGTAACAAAGAAAATTGTCCTTGATTTAAAAGCGACTGTAAGCAGACAGTTTCCAGTTCGTCTTTGCTTGCTTACTTTTCTGCGATTACGGACTCCTTATGTAGGACGCACTTAGGCGATTATACGTCGGCTAGGAAAGTCTCTAAACTGACCTTAATGCAGATAGATGGGTACACTTTAGGCGGTTAATCGATAAACTTTTGTCATTAGTAGTAACATGTATGGATTATGAATTACGTAGCCTAAGTATTTTATTTTGTTTGAAAAGATCAACATTGGTTTTCAAACTAGCAAACAGACTCTGTAACTTTCCGTCGAGGTGTTAACTGATAAAACGGATAGACTAGAAGTAAATAAAAGGAAAACTAGACAAGTACTACGTACCACTGTTCCTACATGCAGGATTCCGTACTAGCATCAGTCTCACGAGTTCCTGATTAGGTGAGTTCAGAAACCACTGAATAGTTTATGATGCCCCTTTTTTTTAATTTTTCTCTCACCGAACACTTTATGCACCTGAGTCAGGATCAAAATAAATAATGACGTTAGCGGGGCACTAGCGTCGAAGAAATCAAGAACTTCAACCGTTTTTGTGCTTGTCTACCTTGCAAATGTAAACAAACATGGCAGTCTTAGTTTTTGACAGCTAGTGACGTTCTTGATTTTTATTGAAATAATGGGTGTAAAAATCCTCAGGAGATGAAGAGTAATCTTCATCTCCTGAGGATGCTGACGTTGTCAGCGAAGCACGTGTAGAGTTTAATTACTGTGTCACTGTCTTTTGGCGTGTGGGGTTAACTTATTAAAAATTCATATACCTTGTGAAGATTTTGTTGATATCTGAATGA
The DNA here is from genome assembly GCA_963966045.1 of Xestobium rufovillosum. Classification (NCBI taxonomy): domain Eukaryota; kingdom Metazoa; phylum Arthropoda; class Insecta; order Coleoptera; family Ptinidae; genus Xestobium; species Xestobium rufovillosum. Next base: position 35,359,301 of record OZ014493.1, read on the forward strand.
AGGTAAAGTCTAAAGCACGCTTAGGACAATAAATTAAGACTGGGACAATTTATCGATATATCCATAATTATCGATAATAAGGATAATATCGGCAACCAAAATTTTTAGATTTATCGATAATATCAAAATTATCAATATTATCGATAATTTTAACATTTTCGATATAAAATCGATATTATCTAAGTATGTATTATCGATTATCGGTAGTTCCAAACCATTATCGCCCACCCCTATTCTTGACTAGGTTGGTGATTTTCAGTGGCGAGCGCATCAAATTTAATTTCCGATTTAAATCTTCAATTTGTTTTGTGTTCTATTATTTCAAGTAGAGGGGCTTCTTTGGAATTCTTTCTTTATGCTTTTGGGAGTCTTATTGGCTCATTCCATTTCGCTTTGGTTGTTCGATATATCGATACATTTTGGTTATCGATTATCCATAGTTCCAAACCATTATCGCCCACCCCTAGTGACACTACTGATCAAAAGAAACAATACTCGATAATTCTCATTCTTTGGTTTTCACGCACGGAAACATGGAATTTAAATGATGAAATGTTTCTTTAATGCAGTGACTTTTTATATGTTATATATTATTTGTAAGAAGCATAGCATCAGCTTCCATATCATACAATTATGTTTGAATAGGACAATTATTGCATAAGTATTGAACAATAATGAACTATTTGATGGAGATAGTAAATGCTTTCAGAAAGTAAAAGTCTACCTTAAGAGCAAGATATTATAAACTTGAACAAAGTGACATTTGCATTATTGATGCTAATGAAAACGCATCGATATTGTAAAAGAAACTAGGACGCATAGCAGTGACAGGCAATATGTCGAAGCAAGATGAACTGTTGCTGTTTTACAAATTAACATTGGAGAAAAGATGCAATAACTACGTCTTGTCGTTATGTTGCCTCGTTGAAGTTTTATTTTTTCTGCAGTACGTCTATGGATTCGTTTCTCTAAACTCTCTTGCCGTCGCCGTAAAGATGACTGAAAGTGTGGATGTTTCCTTGCAGGTACAAAAATAAACAATGTTTATTTATATGAAGATTGCGTAAGATGAATTTTTTTTCTTTAGAAAAATATTTTAGATCAAATATCTTCCACAAAACTTTATTCATGAGTATATACAGTGGTTTTCTATTTTAGATTGTGTCAAGATTGTGCGTTGCAATTGTATTTAAGCAGAGGCTCTTATTGGTAATTGAGAAATGTGGAAAATTGTGGAAAATTGAAAATTGTGACAAAAACAATACGTCCAATGCTGCCAACATTATAAATAATGTTGCTGCCTTAAAAAGAAACTATTTCATACTTGTTTACTCCATACTCGCATTTTTAATTTTATACACTTTCATAACCAGACAAACAATTCATTATTACGATTTACCCAATGTACCTTATGGATTCTATTTAGCATATTGGATTCAGATTATTAATCTTAGCCTTGGAGCTACCACTTTAGCTGTGATGGACACAATGTACGCTTGTATATGTGGTATTTTGGCAAGCCAACTAAGATTGTTAGCCTTCCTAATTTCACGTATCAAGATTGACTGTACAAATAATAGCGTACTTTACAAAAAATTAAGAAAGTTAATTGAGTACCATCAATTACTTTTGAAGTAAGTATATTTCTAGAATTAGCAATTACTTGTGTGCCCTATATTTTTGTAGTCTTATTTGGGAAAATTAATCATTGAAAATAACCACAATTGCCGAAGATTTACTGCTGTTTCGTTTTTTCGTCTAATATTATATTATAAATATTTTTAGTATTGTAGATGAATTCAACAAAATATATTCTATATTTTTTCTCTCAGAATGTGTTCTGACAGCAGTAATTATTAGTATCTACAGCTACATTTCAGCTTCTGGGTAAATAGTATGGACATACGAACTACGAGGGCAATCTGATATTGAGGAAGAACTGAAAGCAGTGAATTTTTGACAAAATTCTTTATTATTTTTCAAGACGGTCTCCTTTTTAGTGGAATAATTCTTATAAAGCGCCAATATGCCTTATTATGAGTTAATTACCGGATAGGACGAAAGTCCTTCAGCTTGCGTTCCATTATTTATTCAGTTAACTTACCCATGATTTCAGCTGTCGCAGTAACTTTCATTCGACGATGACACGTAATCATCTTACGAGTTTTTCTACGTTTTCAGCAATTGTGGCTTTATTTGGGCATCTGATGACAGGTTCAGCATGGCAGTTCGTACGACCATAATTGAAAATGAAGTGGAGAAGCTACTGAAGGTGTTTTTACATACAATTTCGCATTTACTTTTGGAAGGATTCCTCTCAATAAACAAATGGTTTATTACGTACGCTATGGCGCGAATTTAAGGCTATTCACAATTTTCAATAACACTTAATGCATCTGTTTTAGACAACTGTCAAATGCACACTGAACGTCATACTATAAAGATTGTTCTTGCCTAGACACAAAACGCGGTGTTCACATCTTAATTTTTCATCCTTACCAAATTGCCCTCGTATTGTGAAAAGGCAATTATTTAATTTTTTTTGTAATTTTTAGGGAATTTAATATTTCTTTCAATGTAAAAAGTATTCTTGGGTCCGTTGCAGTACTTTTACAAATAGGAATATACTGCTTTTTTGGGCAGGAAGTTAGTGATCAGGTACTATTAATTAATCTTGGCATTAAGACTTTCAGAAGAATATTATTAAATATTTAGGCTGAGGAAATTGCAAATAGTGTATACGGCATAAATTGGACTGAAAAATATATACCAGAATTGGAAATCTATATCAAAATGATGATTTTGAGAAGTCAAAGATTACCTCAGTTTTCTGCCGGAGGATTAACTATAATGAATAGAATATTATTTGGCCAAGTAGGAGTAGTGAGATTATTTTATTATTGACAAAATTGCCAAATGTTCTTTTCAGATTTGTAAATTTGCTGTTTCTGTGGGACTATTGATGCGGAATCTGAAATAGTAGAAATGTAAGATGGGAAGATATAATCAAGAAGTTACAACTGCATTAAAGTCTTCTATAGTCCTTGTGCTTTTTCACAAAACTTAAGCACATATTTTATTTCCCTATAAATCGCTTCCACAGCGTTACAGTTAGGAGTGGGTATATACGTAAACACTCTTTTACGGGTTACGAAGATAACATGATCATAACTACCCTGCCACTTTCTTGTGAGAATTTTCTATGCTCCGCCTTTTACTTTCTTACGCATAACTATCTCTATCACTTAATTTCTTTAAAAATCTTTGCAATACTTAGATTCATTCATCGGTACGCAAATGAATTTACGCATCTGTCAATAGTTGCTGCAATAAAAGGCAGGAGCTTTAGTCAAGCAGGAAGAACTGTTTCTGTACTATAAATTAATACTGGAGAAAATAGGCAATAAATACGTTCTATTGCTTTGTTGCATAGTTGATGATTTATTTCTTCTACAATACATCTCCGTGGGGTATCCTACGACAGAAACTATAAAGTTGAGCCTTTAAGACTAAAAGCGATTATGCGTACTGTAAGGCGGGTAGCCTAAATCGTAGATGCTTTGATCCGTCGAAAGTCGTTCCAACATCAAAAGAAATGACATAAACAATATGCCACCACCAAGGGCTCATTGGTTGAAAGGCAAAGTGATTCTGATAACCAGATAACAGAACAGTGTTGCCGTATATGAAGGATCAGGGAGGTATCAAGTTTGCGATTTTGCTAGGCTTCATTCTTCGACTTTTGTAGCTGGTACACAGGCTTGGAAGCTACGGGGTAGACCAAGTAAAGGAGTTAGTGGTCCTGTGAAGATTTAGAATTGCTAGAAAGCACATGGCGTACGTCGTCTCCAAAAACCTATTTGGCTCCTTGGAAGGAGTGGCTACTGGCTATCTTGGGCGAGTAAAAACCTTATAAAAAGCGGACGATCTAGAACCTGCACACGTAGCTCTATATCTTGATTATCTTCATAAACTTGGAACTTAGCTCCGTGCATTTAAATTTCATAAGTCAGTAATTGTCACTCTTGCTAATCCAGTAAAGTCCGGAAAAAATCAAGACGTCTTCTGATGGAACTTATACATAGAGAAACAAGTTTTCTTGAATGACACAACACCATTTGTTTGAACAGAATTTTTTAAAATCAAAAAGAAATGTTCCATCAAAAGAAATAAATTTTACTTATTAACAAATTACTTTGTTTGAAATTTTCTTCGCGATTTTTTTTGCACTAAAATTATTTATTTTTAAAGTAAACAATTATTTTAATCCATCGCAGAAATGAAATGAACAGAAATGTTCAATAAAGCAATTTATTACAACAAACAACAATTTTTTTCAATGTTTTCTGCTTTCTTTCACTTTACCCGACTGGAAGGGACCGTAGTTTACCTGGTGCACCTACTTATGATTTCTAAACTACTAAAGTTTGTTCCCCGAGTCCTGAGAGCGCGTCAAAACAAATACACGTGATCTGTGCGTGAACAGCGATATGCTTAATTCACAAGAGCTCACTTAAGCGCCGCGCAAAGTAACATAGAAAAATAATCAGTATTCCTGAAATAGTAAAAATATACTTCCATTACAATGTAAAATTAGTATTAAATGTAAATTCTGTAGAAAATATGACGGCCCTTGGTTTGAAAGCAATACTCGATTGACCCATAAACGCCGTAATACTGCAAGCATGTGAAGTTGCGACCACGCCTGACCGTTACCATGTTATACGTACCAATGAGAACCGCGCTACGTCATAGACACGTGCTGATCACGCGATTATGTTTGTTTTGACGCGCTCTCAGGACTCGGGGAACAGATTATAAGTGATCTCTGCTTATAGAATAAACTTGCTCATTGAATACTAAAATTTATGTAATGCAGTAATGCTCCCTGTAATATAATTCTAGTAAAGATTCAGTTTTAGCAGAGATACAAGGGATACGAGATATGAGTAATTATGCGGTTCCCGTGCTAGATTTCCATTTACAAGTACCGAAAACAGAGCACCTGCATTTTGTTACCGCGCCACAGTAAGAAGCCTCCACTCCACCAATCGCAGCTCGTCATTTCAACCGTCGAAAACACATAAAAGCGGTGACATGCAGAGCTCTGCAGTCCACATTTCAGTCGATAGCCCAGCTGCCGTGCTGATAAGACCTCAAGAAGTTCAGTCAACCACCAGCCACAGAGTTGGTAAGACCTTACGCCAAACTAGTCCCAGCCAACCAAAGCCAATTAATTCATCAATCATCATCCAGGTGAACAGAGGTGTTCACCACTAAAGCCAGGTGCGTTCAGGCCTACGCGATTGAATAGGTGTTTACAACCGCCGGCCCTTCTGAGAGCCCAGAAGAAGACGAGAAGTTTCAAGTCTCAAGACCAAGAATCCACTGCTCCAAAACACTCCCATTTTTGCTTCGGCGAGTCATTGGGGTTCTCCATCAACCAAGCGTGTTTCTTTCCGCCCGTCATCCACCACGTCGGCGAGGAAATTCAAGTATTGAAAATCGTTATTGCTGTTGCTTTTGGAATTAGGTACTATTTTTGAAATTTAGTTTCAACTCTTCTGCGGACCATATTGCTATCTACTTTATTTTTATTTTATACGTTTTTGACGGCAGGACTAAAACTACACTGCAAATTAATTCAACTACAGGTTATCCTCCATTTTACCTACTTTACGGACCATACGAGGACAGACCCGCAGAAAATGTAGATTGATATGACTATATTTGGGTTTTATAATAAAAAAATACGTGACGAAATTTTACTTCAATCTAAAGTTATCGAAAAACATACAAAAATATTAGAAAAAAGAAACGCAACAAAAGAAACAACCACGAATTTACAAAATAAAGAAATTGATGTTAAATATAACGAAAGAAAAGCAAAGATAAACCCTCTTTATCGAAAAACAGAAGTCGTATCTCAAAATCAATCAAAAGTAACCGGTTTAATTGAAAAATCCCAAAGAATTACCCAAACAACTGCAAATTCCAGAAAGATAAAAAGACTGAGACAATCCTTTATTACAGAGTTGCCATGACAACCTTGATTCGCCACAACCAGGCCCTTCTAATAGAACCGATTCACACCAACGGATTCTTCATGGACCATGTAGGAATTGCAAAATTGAGCGAACACCAACATAAATTCATATTTTATGTAGTTAATATTTTCTTCCTTCACTATTTGGTAGAAATCCATGATGAAATAGAAAATTACTTTGCGTACTACCAATATGTATAACAAATTATTTTGTAAATTATAAACAAATTATTATTATACTAATTTGTTTACAATTTTACTTAATCATTTCTGATGATGAGCCTGATGATGGGTTGTTAGTAGATGAACCCGAAACCAGTCGCATTTATTAATAAAACTAGGAAGCTAAAAATAAACAGTGTCGAGGAATATAAACGTACTTTTACTACCCTTTTATACAAAAAAAACACATTTCTACAATAGCTGTATTTTTTTAAACATGTGCTGCCAATTACCCGCCTCTACGACTACCGGGGCAGAGTCTTCTATTGACAATAATGCACAAAATATTTATGAAGACCTCGGCCTTCTGTACTGCTGTCGGGTTAGAGACCCATATTTCAATTTGCAAAAACAAAAACATTTGTGGAGACCTCGGCCACCACCTGGCTCTACCACTAACGGGACAGAGACCGAAGAGGACAAGAAGAACTTACCCAACTCATTTTCAGAGGTGACATCCACTGTCTCCAAAAACTCTAAAAATTCTGCCATGTCACGATATTAATATATTATAGATATTAATATTGATATTAATACCTATATGTTTTTTCAAAAGATAATATTCTTAATAAGTTAACCCCACACGCCAAAAGACAGTGACACAGTAATTAAACTCGAGTTTAATTACAGTGACACAGTAATTAAACTGTGTGAGTTTGTAACATGGGTACCGTCGCAGTTCCGTACGTCCCATTTCCGTACAAGACGAAATCGGTGGCAGTTCCGTACACGATGCACGTGTAGCGATACTGGAGGTCATTTCTAAGAAACTGTCATTGGCAATATTGGTAGTTGCGTACAGGTACATTCCCTTAGTGACCATATACTCGGAGAGCATTCTAAGAATCACCCGGGTTGTTTACGTTAGGCACCTGAACCGGACCAGCACGTTATAACAATAATAAGAGAGTACACGTTGGGAAAGAAAGGGGTAATAAAATAGAAAGTGGGTTTCTCCAACTACCCCGGAGCGGCCTGCAATTAAGGGTACTAAGGAATGGTGTGCGGTCTTCTTTGACGATCATTCAGTATTTCAGACTCGTTCACTGAACTCTATTTATGTTTCCAAAAACACAGGTTCCCTTGAAGATAATACGATTATTGTAGGTGTAGGGACCCGAATGATTAGCGCTGTTCATTTATTTGCTATTTTGCTGTGAGAGAGTGAGTGTTTATGTACAAGTATATTTTGCATACTGAGTTTATAATGACGACAATCAAAGTTTTTGAGACATCAAAGAGGAAAGCAGCCGCTGTTTTTGATGGATACGAATATCGTCAACATCGAATAAATAAAGAAAATGTTGTGAGTTGGTTGTGTACGAACGAACGACGCGAAAGTTGCAGAGGTACGATGAAAACGTATAATGGACGAGTGCTTCATGTATCAACCCATAGTTGCAAAGGAAATGTTGCCCGAACGGAAGTCAGGAAGCACATTTTGGCTGTACAGAAGGTATATCCTGACGCTTTGATAAGGGGCTGCAATTTTCATTTCAATCAGTGTCTTTGGAGAAAAGTGCAACATATGGGTTTGGCTACACAGTATAAGGACAATGACGAAATTCGGCTTCATATTCGAATGTGTGCTGCGTTAGCCTATCTACCAGTTGCAGACGTTGACGATGGGTGGCTGTCCATTCAAGAAGAATCAGTCATACATGACGGCTTGCAACAGTTTTATGACTATTTTGTGGATCAGTGGCTGGAGAATCCTACAATAACTGTAGATATGTGGAATTGTTCGAACAGTAATCGAAGGACTAACAATTCTGTCGAAGGCTGGAACCATAAATTCATAAAGTTGCTCGGAAGGCCTCACCCAAAAATTCAACATTTAATTAAAACCCTAAAAAACGAAGCAGAGTACAGCGATTTTTTGTACAGACGAACAGAAATTAATTTGGAAGGAAAAAGAAGAAAACGTGACTACGTGCGTTTGGACGATCGCATAAAACGAAATTTATTGCAGTATGAAGAAAATGGAGACATTAGGAAATGCCTTGTTTCTCTGGCATACTAACAACACTCGAATAATGATGGCTAAACACAAAACCACAAAAAACCATAAAAGTTTAAAACCAAAAAAAAAAAAACAATAAATAGGTAAAGAAAACGAGCATAAAAATAAAAATGACAATGGTGTAAAAACCAGCTTTTAAACACGCCAGTTACGTATTTATACCTATACTGCCAGTCCTAAGCCTGGAAAAAGTGCGAAGGGAAGCTAAAAAATAATCTGCAGCAATTATAGATCATTTTTAAATTTTTACATGATACGACGCATCTATTTACTATGCATAAAAAATAAAAATGCAAACTAAACCCACAATATTGCAGTTTCCGTTTTGCTCCACAAAATTCTGTGTTCAGGTACCTACGTAAATAACCCGGGTGATTCTTAGAATGCTAAAGGATTGTACCTGTACGCAACTACCACTATGCTAATGATAGTTTCTTAGAAATGACCCCCAGTATCGCGAAACGTGCATCGTGTACGGAACTGCCACCGATTTCGCTTTGTACGGAAATGGGATGTACGGAACTACCACCAATTCTGTAACATGAAATAAAATTATTGCGTCTCAGCTTATTTGAAAAGAATATGCTCTTATCTTTATCCTATCCAGATTGGTACGAATGGCTCAAAATTAACTTATCATTGTGAGGAAATAAATCTTTTGTCAGTTTAAATATTTGTTAACGTTATTCAAAGCCACCTCACGTTACTACGACCAAAACAATTTATCAGTAGGTTATAATAAATTATGAAAAGCATTTAATCACTACATCGTATAAAACAAAGTCGCTTTCTCTGTCCCTATATCCCTATGTATGCTTAAATCTTTAAAACTACGCAACGGATTTTGATGCGGTTTTTTTTAATAGATAGAGTGATTGAAGAGGAAGGTTTATATGTATAATAACATCCATTAAATGGTGGAGAAATACTTTTATTTTTGAGGTTTCTAATGTGATATCGTAAATAATTACATTTTTTCCGCTTACATTGCAAACGCAGGCTGAACCCTACGAGATTTATCAAAATAATGTACTAAGTATTGTACACATTGAAAAGGTCTACAGAAAACTCCGCGATGGTATATGTCTATCTCTTATGGATATCCCACAATAACATTTTTTTGTCATTTACTTTTTACGACAAATAATGGCTAATTTTCGAAGCGATTTTAACCAATACAGCATTAATCCTTATCCAAATCAAAACTACTGGATCGATTTTAATCATTTTTTCAGTGAGTGACATAGGCTATATATTTTATACCCGTGCGAAGCCGGAGCGGGCCGCTAGTTGTTGATAAACTACAGTTTTCTAAACTGATCATAATTCAGTTAGGTGGACACATTTTTAGGCGGTTGAGCATTGTTAATCGCTAAAGTTTCGTCATTAGTAGAATGTATACATAGGTACTTTGTGGGTTACGTAACGTAAGTATTTTATTTTGTTTGAAAAGATCAACATTGGTTTTCAAACCAGCAAACAGACTCTGAAGTAATTTTCCGACGAGAAGTGTTAACTGACGAAACGGAGAGACTAACTCACGAGTTTCTGAGTCGCTCAGAAACCATCATCATCATCATAAGGTTCAAAGTCCGAAGACTGGTTGGACGCGTACCTCCATTCTTTTCTATCCTGAGCTAACCTACGCATTTCCCGAAAAGTAGAACATCCTACATCCCTAACTATTTGAGAGCAGTAGTCTAATCTAGGCCTACCCCTACCTCTTTTTATTCCTAGTATGTCACGAACTATTCCTTCGTGTCTTAGAAGGTGTCCTACCATCCTATCTCTCCTACTCTTTATTGTTTTCCATACCTTTCGCTTTTCCCCAACTCTTTCTAATACTTCCCTATTGCTAACCTTATCTATCCACGGTATCTTCATCATGCGTCTGTAGCACCACATTTCAAACGCTTCTACTCTTTTTCTATCCGCTTCTCCTATTGTCCAAGTTTCGCACCCGTATAATGCCGTACTCCATACATACGACGTTAAGAGTCTCTTCCTAGTCTCTATATTAACCGTTCTCGAGCATAACAGTTGTTTCTTTTTGTTAAACGCAACTCGGCCCTGCGCCATTCTTTGTTTTATATCTTTAGTGCTCCTACCGTCTTGAGTTATTTTACTTCCTAAGTAGCAGAAATCCGCGACCTCCTCTATCTTCTCATTTCCAATTTGTATTTCCATTTTAGTTCTATTTTCACATCCCCTACATACCAAAATTTTAGTTTTCTTTTTATTGATTTTCATGCCGAAGCCCTGTGTCAAAACTGCTTCCATTTCATTCAAAGCCGCTCCTAATTCTTCTTTGCTAGATGCTAACACTGCTATATCATCCGCAAATCTGAGCATGTTAATAGTTTGGCCCTGTACATTGATCCCTGAGGCTGTTCTTTCCTTAACAATATTAATCGCATCTTCGATATATAAGTTGAAAACTAGAGGTGACAATGCACATCCCTGTCTCACTCCCTTCCGGATATCTACTTCCCTTTGTTCCTGCTCACATTCTATAACTGCCTTTTGCTCTTTGTAGAGATTATGTATTATTCTTCTGTCCCTGTATTTCATCCCTACCTTTCTCAGCACTTCGAACATCTTCCCCCATTTTACGTTGTCGAAGGCTTTTTCTAAATCTACAAATCCTATATAGACGCTCTTTCTCTTTTCTATCGTTTTTTCTATAATTACTCGTAAAGCTAGAATGGCCTCGCGCGTTCCTCTATTTCGTCTAAATCCGAACTGATCTTCTCCTAATATTTCTTCCGCCTTTTTCTCCATCCTTCTTTGCACAATTCTAGTTAACATTTTTGACGCATGGGAAGTTAAACTGATAGTTCTAAAATTTTCGCATCTATCCGCGCCTTTTCTTTTTGGCAAAGCTACTATGATGTTCCGTTTGTAATCTTCTGGAATCTCGCCTGTCAGGTATATGCGACTAACTAATTTAAATAAACGATCTATTACCTCTTGACCTGCGCACTTTAAGATTTCTGCCTGCAAGCCATCTATACCTGGTGCTTTATTATTCCTTAAACTTTTTAGTGCTATCTCAAACTCTTCTCTCATTATAGGACTCCCTAGGTTATCCCCCTCTACACTGCTTTCGCTTTCTAATATATCTTGCACTTCCTGTCCCGCATATAAGTTTCCTAAATATTCTTTCCACCTATCTGCCTTCTCCCCACTTCCGATTAGGATATCTCCTGCCTCATTTCTAATGTTTTTGGTACTAGATCCAATTTCTCTAAAATTTCTCCTAAATATTTTATATGCTTCATCAGTCTTTCCTACTTCGAATTTATCTTCCACTTCTTTGCATTTATTATCGATCCATTGCTCTTTCGCTTTCCTACATTTCCGAATAATTTCCCACTTGATCGCCTTATATCTTTGTTTCCCTGTTTCATCTAACCTATTTTTATATTTTCGCCTTTCCTCTATTAGACTCACAATATGTTTTGTTATCCAGGGTTTCCTACTTTCATTCTGTTTATGACCCAAAATATCCCTAGCTGAGGAAACTAAACTATTTTTAATGCAATTCCATTCTGCCTCTATGTCCCTAACAATATTTCCACCCGTGCCCTTTAGTGCTTCGTTTGTCTTTTTCTCGAACTTATCGCGCGTATCATCATCTTTTAGTTTCTCTGGGTCAAGATACCTTCTTCCGCTTCTTTTTTTCAAAATCTTAAATTTAAGATTGGCTTTCATAACGACTATGTTGTGATCACTATCTATATCTGCTCCTGGATAACTTCTACAATCCCTAACTTGATTTCTAAATCTTTTCCTAACGAGAATGTAATCTATTTGATATCTCCCTAAGTCTCCTGGCGTCTTCCACGTATAGCATCTCCTAACATGATGGTGAAATAGAGTGTTCGCGACCGTTAAGTTATGTTTATCGCAGAACTCTATCAGTCTAACTCCCCTATCGTTCCTATTGCCTAATCCAAAGGGGCCAACTATTCCGCCCTCTCGCCCTGTGCCTACGACTGCATTGAAATCTCCTGTAATTATTAAATTTTCGTGCCCTCTCACAAAATCTAGCACATATTCAATATCACTATAAACTGCCTCTACGGCCTCATCACTGTAGTTAGAAGTGTTCATATATAGGGGGGAGTTCCCTTAATGCCGGACGGCACCTAATACCGGACATTATTATTATTTCTATAAAAACATAAACAGAGCAGGCGGCTAAGTGCGCGAGGAAACGTTAGAAAACAAAATGATAAATATGCTTGTGTCAAATTGTGTCTAAAAGTCGCACAACGACAAAACGAGCACATTTTGCAGATATCATTTAGAAAACTTGTATCGAATAAGTTTCGAGAAGAATTATTTTGACAGTTTTGAAGCTGATTGACAAGTTTATAATTATATTTTATTAGTTACTGGCAAGTAAGTTTATAAAACTCTTTTACTTAAACTGTATTTCAATTACGTACTTTAAAAAAATTAGTTTCTTCCTTTGACATGTCTTGTCCCCTGTTACCGGACAGAGACAATTCCCCTATATCCGGACAATGGATTTTTTCTTATTTTTGTGATAGGTTTCGAAGATTGGTGCAGAACGAAGAATAAACTCAAAAAAACTTCCTGGAACCACGAAAATTTGAAAATTGCCCTTGACAAAATTCTTTGCGAGGAAATGAGCATAAGAGAAGCATCTTTAAGATATGAAATTCCCAAAAGTACATTGTTCGATAGGATAAAATTGTTTAAAGGAGGCAAAGAAATACCTTTACAATCAAAATTAGGTAGATTTACGAGAACATTCTCTTCGGAATATGAAGAGCACTTAGCTTATCATATTAAAGACTTGGCTAATCGATGCATGCCGCTTACCAAAAAAGAATTTTTAAAGCTTGCTTATGACTTGGCAGTGCATCTAAATCTGCCCCACCGCTTTAACACCGAGAAACGGACAGCCGGAAAACATTTTTATTACGATTTTATGGCTAGATACTCTGATCTGAGTCTAACGAAACCACAATCTACAAGCCTGATGAGAGCTGTAGGATTCAATAAACCACAAGTCGACATATTTTACCAGAACCTAGAAATGCTAATGAAGAAGTTTGAGTTTTCTCCGTGTAATATCTACAACTGCGACGAAACGGGAGTTACCTGCGTACCAAAACATCAAAAAGTCTTGGCTATGAAGAGCGTTCGCCAGGTAGGAAGACTGACATCAGCTGAGAGGGGCAAAAATATCACAATTTTATTCTGCATGAGTGCTAGAGGGTACTTTATACCTCCATTTTTTGTATTTCCCCGACAGAGGATGAATGAACGTCTCATGATAAACGCACCTCTAGAAAGTGAGGGCGTTGCTCAACCGAAAGGTTGGATGAACGGTGACTTTTTTTATAAATGGCTCCAACATTTCGTTAAATTTGCTCACCCGTCGAGAGAAACTCCCATCTTGGTCCTCCTAGATGGGCACAGTAGCCACAAAACTTTAGATGTCATAAATTTTTGCAGAGATTATAACATTCACCTTATTAGTTCACCACCGCACACAACTCACAAACTTCAGCCTCTTGATAGAACATTCATGGAACCTTTTAAGAACTCTTATTATGAGCAATGTAACATGTGGATGAGAGTAAATGCAGGCGCTCGAATAACGGACTATGATATTGCTGGTCTTGTTGCTGAAGCCTTTACAAAAGTAGCTCGTCTGGACATTGCAGCGTCTGGTTTCAAGTGCACGGGCATCTATCCACTTAATAAGAATATATTTTTGGATCGCGAATTCTTGCCCTGTGATGTCACCAACATTCCTCTAGAAAAAACTACAGATATAAAACCAAATGGAGAGCAAATTTTGCCAAATGTTTCCATGAACGAGGTTTCCCAAATTTGCACCTCCAATCGTGCATCTGTTAATTATAAAAGTTTAGAAGCAAAGCCGTCTACTAGCACCACAACAGACATTTATAGCTCTATTCTTGAAATATCTCCGCTACCTGATGCTGCAAAGAAACGGGCTGAATCAAGGAAAAGAAAAACTCAACGAAGTGAAATTCTGACTTCTTCTCCATACAAAGTACTACTTGAAGAAAAGGAAAATGTTAAAAATGTTAAAGAAGAAAAAAGGTTTCAAATCGAAGACCAAAAAAAATTAAAAATCAAGGGAAAACAACAACAAGAAAGAGATCCTGTGGAGCTGACGCCCCTGCTCAAGAATTTGTTTGTGTCGTTTGTTTGGAAAACAGCGATGAAGACTGGATCCAATGTTGTAATTGTCGCGAATGGGCCCACGAAGCTTGTGCTGATGTTGCGGAATGTTCGGACACTTACGTTTGTGATAGATGTAAGCTATTTTGAACGTAATTCCGTATCTAAAGGTGTGTCCGGTATTAGGTGCCAGTTCTTGTTTACATAAAATTGCTTCTCAATGTTTATAGAGAACTTACAACAATTAGCACGTTGATTTCGATCACTTTACTGTAATAGTTTTAAGCTTAATATTGTTAACTTATGATTATTGTTGAAAAAGAATTGAATAATGAAATATTTTTTTATTGAGTGACAAAACGTCTTCAGCGTCCGGTACTAGGCGAACTCCCCCCTACCTGTATTATTACTGTTTTTACAGGTTTCGAATCTAACCTAACCATAACTACCCTGTCACTTTGCTGTAAGAAATTTTCTACACTCTGTCCTACTTTTTTCCGCATAACAATTCCTACTCCCGAATTTCCTCCTACAGATCCTGTGTGTATTACTCTAAAATCTACGCTCCAGAAGTCTCCAGCTTCTGGCCATCGCACTTCACTGATACCTACTACGTCTAATGCTAACCTATCCATCTCAATTTTCAAATTCTCTAACTTCCCTACTTGTTTCATGCTTCTAACATTCCACGCTCCGACTCGTGAGATGTTACACTTATCATTTCTGATGACTCCCCCCCGAAGCAGTCCCCGCCCGGAGATCCGAATGTGGGACTATTTTACCTCCGGAATATTTTACTCCAGAAGGTGCCATCATCATAAATTAAAGTACGCTGTACTAGGGATAAAATAATGTGGTGGTTTCCCGTTGCCTTCCACATCGCAGTAGTGTGTATCACAGTGCCATACCAACCCTCACGATCTCTGCCACTATGATTACTGAAAGAGCTGCTGCCCCCTTCCAGGGACTTGATTTAGTCTGGCTTCTCAAATAAAAACCCCTCCAATATGGTTAAACCTATGGTTCGGCTCTTTATATCATTGAAGCGCGCAAGCCATCCCACCCGTCCCAGTATTACTAGAACTGCGTCAAGGTACAAGTCCTTTGGGAAGGGCTCAGAAACCACTGGACAAATTTTGGTGACCCGTATTGTTTTTATTTTTCTCTCAGCGGACGCCTTAGGTATCTGAAATGACACAAGAAATAGTAACACACAAGTAAATAACCAATTCAAACTCCACGTAACTTTCTGTTTTATATATGAAATGAATTATTTTTCTATGAAAATTTCGCTCTTAAATAAATGTAAACTGGGCTGATTTTTTTACTCTTTGAAGTTTGAACCAAAGACATTCTAGAACATCTTTGCCGTCAGACTCGTTACGATCATCACCTGATTAGCTCTCGGACTAATAGATCCGCCTACTTGTGAGACACAGAACTAATATCGATGGGTATCCCACGTAGCACTCTTTTATTATTTATTACAAAAGTCATTCTATCCTTAAGTAAATAATAATTTTAATCTCCAATTTGTTAGAAAAATTGAAAGTTGTATTACCTTGAAACTTTATTTAATTCTCCCCACATTAAGAATGAATAAATTATGGATATTTAAGCAGGTAATGTATTATACACATCCGCAATAATCATCATTATGTCGAAGCAAGAAGAAGTGTTGCTGCACTATAAATTTATATTGGAGAAAAGCAACAAATATATCTTGTCATTATGTTGTTTGGTTCAAGTTTTATATTTTCTACAGTACGTCTATATGTTCACTGCTATGGACTCTCTTGCTATTGCTGTGCAGATGTGTGAAAGTGTTGGTGTCTCTTTCCAGGTACTGCATTAAAAAATTACTTTCCTTTGGTGCCTGTGTTAAGTGGGCAGGGCAATTTAATACCAAAAATTAACCGCATGCATGCGTTTTGTATCATCTGAATAATATGTGAATCCGCAAATATAAGGCAATCACAATAATTGAAATGAGACAGGAAAATATAATAATTACATAATTTAATCTTTATTTATTGGTTTAATATTCTCTCAGTTCATATAAATAATTTTTAAATTTAAATAAGCTCTTTGAATACATTTGGATATGGGTTGACTAAACCTTAAATTATCATCCATTATTAATCCCAAGTTACGAACCTAATGTACAAGCGGCAAAGGAGAAGAACCTAAATTTGCTTTAATGTTATTATTTATTAACTTGGACCGCAACTTGTTCCTCCGAACACCATAAAAGAAGATTTATTTGGGTTCATGTTGAGGCAGTGCTTACGGTCCATTTCGGTTAACATGTTCAAATCTGTGTTAATTTTATCTATAGAAGTATAAAAAGAGTCCTCCGGAAAAGAACAACAGAGCATACATATGGCAGGAACAGAATTTAAGACACGATTGCATTTGAGAAGTATATACTGAATATAGCAATGGACCCAAAATAGATCCCTGCGGGACACCAGTATTTAGTTGCTTGGAATTTGACAATGTATCCGAGACTTTAAGAATTTGCGATCTATCCATTTTAAAATGTTTAATTAAATTAATGGCCGCAGGGCCAAATCCTCAAGAATTCAAGACGCTCAGCAACAAATTATGACTGAGGGTATCAAATGCCTTCGAATAATCCAGAAGAACGAGAACAGTGAGTTTACTTTGATCAGTTGCTGTGAGTATGTCAACGGTTACTCGCAGTAGTCATGTAGAACAACTACCCAGCTCTAAAACCTGACTGTGTTTCAGGCAGCAACGAATAGAGAGTAAGGTACCTATACTCGGGCCGCCGAACAGACGGAGTGATCACCCTGCAAGAACGTGCTCTGGGCGGGACCACTATCAATTTAGGACAACCGAACCGCAGTGATGCGCTTTCTTTAGACCCAACGAAGTCGCATCACTCCAGTTCGGTCGTCATAAATTACTATTGGCCCCGCTAGAGCACGATCTTGCAGGGTTATCACTCCGTCTATAGGCCGGCCCAAGTATACCTTCTCATTTGGCAATGCATTATTTTCACTTATAATCTCCCTAGTGATTGAATTATTACAGGAAATTTTTAGAGTGCGTCAATTTTTTGAAAATAATCACGAATCGCGAAGCGCGAAGCCTCAAATTAATATTTAGGTATATTTTTTTTAAATTACACTGCCGGACAAAAAAAACCGGACAGATGTTTTTATTTTTATTTTGAGGCCCTACAATATTTTTATGTTACTTAACTTACGTAAATAATTAACGATTGCCCTACTGGTGAGGAGAAAGAAAGTTTTAGCTGAATATTGCACCTTTCGTGAGCCTAAAGAGCCAAATCGGCATTTTGACTCTTCATGCATCGTTATTGAAACATCAAAATCTCTTACCCTATTGTTTTTTTTTGTGAAATTTCATTTGTAAACGTCAACTTTTAGTAGTTTTCATACAATGCACCCCGAAATTTGTTCACAAATTGTTGCTTTAAGCCACGATGGCCGAAGAGTGCGGTATATTGCTCAAGTGCTGAATATACCCCGTAACACAGCGCAAAATGTACTCTTACGATTTCGTGAAACTCATGGGTTTGTAGTAAGGAAGGTCGGATCTGGTCGTCCACGGACTGCGAACCATCAAGATGTCCGTTTTCTCCATGTTGCTACGCTGCCCGATCGAGCATTGCCATCACCTATTCTTTCTGGACGGTTAGCCGAAGTTCGAGGAGTGGCAGTTTCAGCCAGAACAGTTCGGAAAAGGCTAAAAGAATATGTTTTGACTTCAAGAAAGCCAGCTACGGGTCCCCTGTTGACCGTAGAACATCGCAGAGCATGACTTGCATTGGCGCGGCAATACGTAAATTGGGACGAACATCAATGGAGGAACGTGCTCTTCTCGGACGGTCAAGGTTTAGTGTCAGGTCACCAGATGGACGTGAAAAGGTGTGGCGAAGACCAGAGGAGCGGTACAGTCAATGTTGTATATCACCCAGGGTCAGTTTCAATGGTGGTAGCATTACGGTGTGGGCCGGAATATCTCTGAGGGCTCACACAGAATTGATTTTCATTTAGAATGGAACAATGATTGCACACCGATACATTGTTGAGTGCCTGGAACCTCATGTCACACGATCTATGCCATTTATAGCGGACAATTGTGTGTTTATGGATGACAACGCCCACAAACACACAGCAAGAATTGTTACCGAGTACCGTGAAGAGGTTGGTATTGGATGTCTCCCATGGCCAGCCAATAGTCCAGACCTGAATCCCACTGAACATCTGTGGGATCACCTTGGGAAAAGGATTAGACGTCGCCAACCCCTACCAGAAACATTAAATGGCGCTTCAAGAAGAATGTGAACAAATACCCCAAGAATCTATTGATAGCCTCATTTAGGGTATGCCACAACGTTTAAGGGAAGTAATAAGAGTTCGTGGTGGTAACACCCATTATTAATTTGGTTCTACTAGTGTGCTTTTCCTTTTCATATTTTTTTTTGTCTTTTCGAGTTCTTAAATTGATCTCTAAAAAATACTTTTGTTAGGTTTTTGTTGACGAATCATTTTGTTTCTTGTTTTTTATTTATTGTTAAGATGAAATAGTATCTTATGCACGAGTTTATAATGAATGCTATTATTACCGAGGATGAAGTTTACAACACGAGCGAGTGAAACGAGCGAGTTTTGTAATCATCCGAGGTAATAATAGCATCATTATAACGAGTTATATGCTATACTTTGTCCACGACTATCAAAACAGATTCCCAGAAAGAATTTACCTTCATTTCCCTTCTCCAGTGTAAGAAAGTTTCATACATACGCTCTCAGGTATAATTTTCTTGGTTTTTGGGGCAATGAATCTAATGAGGCAAGTTCTGCAGCTTCTTTTATTGCTGGTGCTGTTAAAGAAACCTCGTTTTCACTCTCACTACTCATTATATCTTCTTTTTTAGAATATGCATTTCAAATTAAAAGCAAAACATGCTGATTTGATGTTTCAATTTGAACTTACACATCGCGATCGCGGCCTACTAAATAAATGTAAAAAAGGGTCAAAGCGATGTTCCTATTGGTGTAGTGAATAATATTCATTAATCACTGCAGTGATTAATGTATCTAATTATGATTGAAGAAACACAAGAATAAAGAGTACCTATATTATAAGATAGTCGTGGACAAAGAATATAGTTAAATATCATTTCAAACCGCCCGTTGTTTTTATTCACTAAAATAGTAATTCTGAGTGTCCGGTCTTTTTGTCCGGCAGTGTATTATTCTGCTTTGTGATTTGTATCCTAGATTTGTTTCGTATTCGTGTTGAATATTTTTGCTGCGGTATTATTGTTGAGTTGTTGTTCGAGTTATAGTTGTCCTTTCTTCTTGTTATGAATTAAAAATAATGGTGAAAAGAATTAAGACATGCTGTGCTCCTAGCTGCGAGGATAAAATAGATAAAAGGTAAAAAAGCAAATTTATTTAGTTAGTTGTATAAATATTGTATTATTCAAAACTTGTAGGCATTGTATTCCCAAAGATTGCAACATCAGAAAAATATGGATTGGGAGATCAGAAACTGGAATATTTAACTGACCTGATAAACTTTGCCATGCGCGATATTCTTTTTCATGCGATGGGGGTCTGTTGAGATATTCGCTGCCGACTTTAGAACTGCCTGGTACGTTTCTCTGTGTCATTAATTAACAATTTTTCTAACAATACTTTACTATGTACTGCATTTGTAATGGAGCTTTTCTGTAATTATAGATATTGTTTACATAACTCTGATTGCAGGCCTATAGGTAGTTGTAAAGAAATAGATTAGTTAAATTAAATTAGATTATTTTGAATTAATAATAATATAATTTAGGTACTTCGCGTACTACCAATGGAATAAGTTTATTAAACTTAGTCCATTGGCAGTAGGCGAAATATATTATTAATTCAACATGAATTACTACCAAGAAGTAATTGAAGAAAATATACATAAAGTAAATTAGTTATTGCAGTTACATTATATTCAATTTCTGTATTGCTGTGTATGGTTATGGACTTTCTTGTTTTACATTGGTGTTTCATTAATAAATGTTTTAATTCCTATCAAACGTTTTTTATTTATTATTCTTAATGCTATTATTATAAATCTATTCTTTTCAACCGAGTTTCCTGTATTTCAATTCTTGCATACATGTAGTGGATGCAATACTTTAAATAAAATTTTTGAGCTTTCGGCAAAATTGATTGCCTTCTTTAGGAAAGAAAGACTACTAATTCATAGTAGTCTTTCCTAAAGAAGACGATATATTTTGCCGAAAGCTCAAAAACCTCAGTTTTATTTAAAATACTACATCCCCTGCAAATATACAAGAATTGAATTATTACTATTATTATTATTATTATTAACAATAATAATTAATGCAGGTCCCTTCTAAACCTCTGAAATTATGTATGTAGTTCTGAACGATTTTCATAGATGGCAGTGTACTTTTAGAGGGAGACAGATATATGTTCCTCTTTCTCTCTAATTTAATGCCCAAAATTCGGTCACAGTGTGCTATCTATAATACTCCCTAATCTTGGGACCTATTTGGGCATTACGTAAAAATTGTAATTGTAACTTATGAAAGATGATGTGCCTACAATAAACTATTCAAAACACGAAATAAATAGTATCAAATCGAAAAGTGTGTTTTGACTTTATTGAAATCAGTAAGTCGACCACCAACTCATAGTTACACAATTATTAATGAAATAGAAAAGTAGTTATTTTATACGTACATAGATAAAACCAATCGCATTTAACCGAAAAAAGTCGTAGAATTTTCACAAAAAATTATTGTACCTTGAGCAGTTTGTTGTAGGTAAAGATCTAAAACCATTTATGCAGGTATACCCGTATACTTCGCCGCGAAAAACTTCATATCTCTTGTCTAAGTCACAGCCTTTACATATTAATCAGGGACAACATTATATTAACGGATGAAACGGCGAAGAATTATTTTGTCATTTCTTTCGGTTTCAATCAGCTAATGCCATGAACTGTCACTTTACCTATCGACCAGCGGTTCTCAATAAGTTTGTCCACTTGCGCAGAAGACGACGAAACTCGGTTCTCGGAGCGGCGAACCATAATCTGTACTAAACCAAGATATAACAAGTGCTATGATTATCATCGATGATATCTACGAGCCGAAAGCGAACAGCAGATTCAACGAGTCCGAAGGACGAGTTGAATGTGAATGTTCAATGTTCGAGCTCAAAGTTACGTTCGAGGTCATTTTCATACACGCCGGCGCGGCGGTCACCAATTTATTATTATCGGCCGTTTTGTAGAAAAACGGCCCGCGAAGCGCGAATGCGATTAGAAAATGTTTTTTGTATTTTGTTTAATTTTCAGGATACATATTTAAGAAAAATGGCACTCTTAAAATGTTCATTATGAATTTTTGTTCCTGAGTTTTACGAGAAGAATATTTTAGATTTAAAAAACAGAACATTCTATTAAAACATTTTAACACGATCAGAATGGTTCGAATGGCGTAATACAGGACATAAGTGCCTCCGTCATACGTCAGATTTTCATTCCAAACAAAACAAAAGCACGTGCCATTTGACGTTTATCGATATTATTTACAACTTCTTAAACTAGTTTTCGCAATATAATTATAGACGTTTTGCAGTGAAAACAGTTTATTTTCAATTTGTGTGTTGGGCTTACGTGTAAAAATTTGAAAACAACTATAAATGTATTTCAGAGGTTAGGTTAAAACGTCAGAAAGCACGTGGCTTTGTTTTGTTTGGAATGAAAATATGACGTTTGTGACGCGCCACTTTTGTGGTGCATTAACTAGGCTTCTATGAGTATTATGGGGTGGTAGGATTCCGAATAAAGTAACTTACAGCGCACAAGTGGTACAAGCAAATTGGCAATTGCACGCAGGTATTTGATTTATAATAACACAGTATCCGCAAAATTTCAATTCGAAAGAACCAATAACTCACAAAGTGTAATTTTTAAACGGCAAATCAAATACTTTCTGATATAAGTTGTATAGTTTCATACATACGAAAGTCCTCTGTATTAGAATATTAACATATTTAGTAAATTTAAGTTTAGTATCAATCACCATCCCCAAATTCCTAGCTCCGTCACTGAACTCCAATTTTACACGATCCATGGTCAACCGACGCCGGCGGTGCAAATTACAAGGAAAAGATCAGGGCACGTACTCACGCACGCGAATTTTGCATTAAAGGTGCACGTGGCTGTACAAGTTAGGTGAAATATACCCATTTTTAGTGCTGAATTACGATTAATTGAAGAATCCAAACCAAGAACAACCCGCATACGTACTTACATAGAAGTATCCTTTTCGAATATTTTCTAGCTTTTTTGTTCATTAAAATCTGATATTTCTTTTACATGCAAAGGCGTGACATTCAAACCTCTACAATATTAGATACGTACATTGCCCCCTTAAGAGTAGAGATTAGCAAGTCGAGATTTGAATTAATAATAATTATGCTATTTTTTTCTCATTTTGACTGCCATACTCCATACATAATGAAAACTGCATTTATTGTCTGGTTCTCAGAGTCAAGTTGAAGAAAACTTGTTAATACTGACTTCGAAAGCGAGCACAAAATTTTATTATTGTATAATACAAAATAGCATGAAATTATTTAAGATATTAAATACAAAAAATATCGATAAGTAGGTATATGAGTCTTCATTTTGACGCATCTATGCGTACGTTTCTAGATATAAACTTCCCAATTTGGGATAAGTATGTTGAATTTTCAAGAATTTCTTAAGCATTTTCAGCGAAAAGAGTATCCGTGATTATTAAATGTTCTATGGGTTTTTTTTAGGTTGGAACAAGATTTTATATTGCGATAGTGTTTAAGCGAAAACTATTAGCAGTAATTGAGAAATGCAGAAAACTGTGGGAAATTGAAAACTGCGACAAAAATAATGCATCTAAGGCCCTCGACATCATAGAAAACATTGCTGGACTAACAAGAAAATATTACATCTTTATATACTCAAGCTTTGTATTTCTGCTTATATACTCTTCCACTGTTAAGCATACCCTAACCTACTACAATTTACCGAACGTGCCCTATGCATACTATTTAGCATATTGGATACAATATGTTACCATCTTCCTGGGAGCAACATCTTTAGCAGTGATGGATTCTCTGTTTGCGTGTGTGTGTGGCATTTTAGCTGCTCAAATGAAATTGTTAGCTTTCGTACTTTCGAGCATTAAAATCGACTGTGCCGAATATTCTGAGGATGTTGCACTCTTCAAAAAACTCCGAGAGTTAATTGAGTATCATCGATTACTTTTGAAGTAAGTAGATATATTACATTGTAACCACTTATGTGTAATAGGATTTTAGATGGGTTTTCATGAGACAGTTACCTACGTTTGTTTATTTCATATAGGTAACCGTATATATTTTTAGTATTGCAGATGAGTTCAATAAAATCTATTCTACATTTTTTCTTATACAATGTATTTTCACGACAGGACTTATAAGCGTCTGCGCCTTCTACTTTTCAACTTCAGAGTAAATATTACCGTTCTTACAAGAAGTGTATAAATTATTGTATAAATTTTTAGACAAGTTGACATGTTTTTAAAGGTAAAAGGCACTCTTGGATTTATTTGCCTAAGTGGACAAATGTTTATGTTCTGCTTTTATGCTCAAGGAGTTGGCGATCAGGTACTTCGATTTGTTGCTGAAAAATGAGGTATTTGCTAACATTATTTAATATTTAGGCTGAAGAAATTACGAATAGTGTATACGATTTGAAATGGACATCAAAATATGTACCAAAATTGGGAATGTATATAAAGATGATGATTTTAAGGGGCCAGAGATTGCCTCAGTTCTCTGCTGGGGGACTTGTTACTATGGACAGAGAATTATTTAGCAATGTAAGAGTAGTAAAATTGTTTTGTTGTTGGAAGAAATGCTCGACTTTTAATGCATTTTTGAATTTCACGATGATGATTATGATTCTTTAACAGCAAAAGTATTTTACTCTTTCCTCTATCGAAAGTCGAAAAACGCGTTACAGTTGTAGTTTTATTAATTTCTTCTTGTTCTTGCTTAGGGTATTATCTGTTCTTCCATTCTTGCAACATGCCCTTTCAGTTCTGTCAGCATTGTTTTATAATTTTTTGAACACTGTGCGCGCACGTAGTGCTATCCTTATGTTATACTTGGGCCGCCCTACAGACGGAGTGATCACCCTGCAAGAACGTGCTCTAGCGGGGCCAATATTAATTTATGACGACCGAATTGTAGTGATGCGACTTCGTTGGGTCTAAAGAAAGCGCTTCACTGCGGTTCTGTCATCCTAAAATGATAGTGGTCCCGTCTAGAGGTCATGCTTGCAGGCTGATCACTCCGTCTGTTGGGCGGCCCAAGTATAGTGTTTCTGGTTCTGTTCAGTGAAGAGCCTGTCACTTTTCTTAGTGATAATATTCCTGATGTTTAATGTACACTTCGATCTTTCTCTAACTCTTCATCTACGCTTCTTTGAGTGTTCGTTGCCCCATACTTTGCCCAAGGTTTCAAATAGCACTTCAATCAAATCCCTCTCGGTTCTATTCAAATATTTCTTTCACTTCGCATACCTGAAAATGAATCATGGCAACCAAAAAAAAATAACCGAAAGCTAGATTTTCTGCCCTTGAGCTTCTAAATTCCGAACGTCCCTACTTTATAATTTTTCGTCACAATCTGGACACCTTTGACTGTCATTTGCGCACTTTTTTGACATTTCACCTAATTTTTATTAAACGTCAGTTTAAATCAAAACCGACAACAATTTTCAACAATTTCAGTTATTTATGTATTTTTTTTTGTCAAAAAGTGAAAATGAACGAAGACTCAGACGAAGAATTATTTACAAGTACTCCCACCGGAATTGCATGAACAAGCTAAGAATATTTCCAATCAAGAGAACGCTACACAAAGTGCCAGGTACGAGTTATTTAATAACTGAAGAAATATAGTTATTTATCCACCGAGGGCACAAACAGGTGTTCATGGTCCGACTCGTGTTAGAGTCTGAGGCCCTTAGCCGCGGGCCAGCAAATACCTACTTTCTGCCCTTGTGACACAATGGGTGGTATGCATAAAAAGTAGTACATGCTAATACTTCAAGTATTTACTTCGCAAGTGAAGTACCTACTACACCATCGTAGTAATTACTGCCCTCGTGTAGTAGATACTATTATTTACAATAGTACATAGAAGTTTCTACTTCACCGTAGAAGCACCTACTCTACCTGTCGTAGTATCTACTACAAAATCCACAAATTATCGCTGCTTAGTAGTATCTACTTCAATTTCAGCGAAGTTGCTGTTTGGGAAACTTCTAATAAATTTTCTCTTGCAAAAATATTACCGCTTTTATGAATACAGGTACATACTTGCTGTAAAAGTGTGCAATTAAAGAAGAACATATGGGGAAGATGTATTTCGAAAATTATTCAGGTAGTTACTGTAAAATTTGTCCTTCAAAAATTATAATAATAATAATAATAATAATTATTATAACAACAACAACAACAACAACAACAACAACGACAACAACGACAACAATAATAATAATAATAATATAATTAATAAGTTTATTCATTCCCTCAGTACAAAGCATTTTCATATGTATAACCAACAGACCAGTTTTTATAGAAGTCCATACATTCAAATTCAAGGGCGAATAAACTTGAAGAAAAAAGACTACAACTCACTGAAGTCAGAGCCGGAGTAAAATTCCAAAATAATTTGGAAACACGCATATTTAACTAAAAGAAGCACTAATGGAAAATACTAATTAGGTATCTATTCAACGAAATTGCTGACCAAGTTTTCCAAGAGAAGATAAGTAGAATTCAGTTTGAGGAGGTTCATCAAGACATCACGGGGAAATGATGTAATTCACAGACACATATTGGGACAAAAGTAAACAACTATGTATATTCCAAAGATTTACAACAGAGGACATCGGAAAACTTTGAAGAAACCACAATTCGACAGAGTCCATAGGAAACTTTTCCTCGTCTGCACTTCGGCTGTGTTCAATATGCGTTAATCAGTTTAAACCTGTGTTTCACAGATTTCACCCTGTCTCGGCTGTTCCTATGTTGTCTCTGCTCTATGTTCAATGTACGGCCGGCCTAACACCAGCCTGAGACGCTCCCGGTAGCTTATTCATATCTCACGTATCGTATCGAAATACGAAGTAACATGAAGACAGCTCATATCCAAAGCGCAAGGTCGCTCTCGAAGTTGCGATATGGTACCTACGTGGTTTATGAATCGACAAATTGCACTAGTTTATGTTTTACAGAACAAAACGCATTTTTGAAACTGACTCCCTTAAGAGGGATACGTACGTTGAAAACAGCGCCGATATCAAGCTCTATGTTACGAAACGTAACGCTCTTAGTAATAAATATTTTGTAGAAATTTCTTCTTTGTCAGAAATAAGGTTTGCTCTACAATTCCGTCAAACCAAATTAAGAAAAAATATGTAAATAGTCGTAGAAACGAGACGTGAAATTTGCCTTTTGGTGTATTTTTAGCAGCTAGAAACTTGGTTCTAACAGCAACTACTGGAAAACTAATTCGAGCACACTATAATATGAACATTATTTCAAATTTGAATGCATTTAGACTGAAAATAAATAAGCTACATTAAATTTACTTCGACAATAAATCCATTTCTAAAAACGGGAGTCACCTCTTTCCACTAGCAGATTCTAACCTCCCCTCGGCAGTCGGTGACAGCCGAGTACGTTCGGGCCGTATCTGGCCGGCAGATATGTTTCTCCTCGTTTTTCTCCTCCACTGGCTGGTGTAGTGGGGGAGAGTATCACGCGACCGAGTGCTTATTTTTCTTGAGCAACGTACGTATCCCTCCTAACAGAGGGAGACCAGACACACGCATTTTTTGCAAAAAAGATAATGTAAAAACGAGTGTAAAAACATCAGCAAAAGAAACTAACCCCTACGGGAGTCGAACTCACCCAGCCGATGGACATCAAACTACTAACCGTATGTGATACTTCCCTACCCGAAACCGCTGACGGCATTCACAAGTAACGAAATACTTAAACGAAAAGAATCATGTCAACAATATTTTCAATTTTAATTTTTATATTAAATTTCTTTCAAACTTTTTTGTGTCAAGTTCCTTTTTCGTGTTATAATTAAATTCAGCAGTTAGCTCTTTTAGTGCCTCCTCTTTTTCGTTTTTAACTTTTGGAATCTCTTATCAAACAAAATTTTATAATATTTTACAAGAAGAACAAAGCAGAACCTAGGTATTCATTTATTTCTTCTTCGAATTCTTGTTTTCTTTGAGAATCGGAATTCATTTTAATGCATATAAGAAAAAACTTTTGAAATCGGCAGATAAAATAGGTTTAATTTGAGTTAGGTATTTTGAAAAATGAACAGATAAATTTGACAAGTCAAATTTTTTTGACTCCGTGGTAGTAGCCTACTTCAGTTTAATAAAATTTAGTAGCATGAAGTATATGCTTTGCATTGTAGTATAAACTTCGTTTGTGTAGCATATGCTTTGGAACTGAAGTAGATACTACATAATAAAAGTAAATGCTACGAAGTAAATACTTCTTCATGAAGCATTAGCATGTACTACTTTTTATACATACCACCCAATATACCAAATATGTATACCAATAGTATATATTGTGCCACAAGGGCAGAAAGTAGGCATTTGCTGGCCCGCGGCTGGTAGATGCCCGAGCGGTAGCAAGGGCTGCAGGCGGTTAAGGGCCAGCAAATGTCTTTCTGCCTGTGTGACACGCAACTGTTTTTCGTTTCGCATTAAACCAAATTACATAAATAACTGAAATTGTTGAAAACTTGTCTTGTTGTCTGTTTTGATCTAAACCGACATTTTAAAAAATTATTTGAAACGTCAAAAAAGTGCGCAAATGACAGTCAAAGGTGTCCAGATTGTGATGAAACCTATAAAGTAGGGACGTTCGGAATTTAGAAGTCCAAGGGCAGAAAATCTAGCTTTCGGTTATTTTTTTAGGTTTGCTATAATTCATTTTCGGGTATGCGAAGTGAAAAATATGAAACCAAACAAAATTGCAAAAAACTAGTTTAATAAATCAATTAATTTTATTAACAGAATGCAAGAAAAACTTTAGTAACAACTGAAATTGTTGAAAACTTGTCTTGTCTGTTTTGATTTAAATTGACGTTTAATAAAAAGCTTTGTGAAACGCCAAAAAAAGTGCGTAAATGACAGTCAAAGGTGTCCAGATTGTGACGAGAAAAATTATAAAGTAGGGACGTTCGGAATTTACAAGTTCAAGGGCAGAAAATCTAGCTTTCGGTTATTTTTTTAGGTTTGCTATGATTCATTTTCGGGTATGCGAAGTGAAAAATATTAAACCAAACAAAATTGCAAAAACTAGTTTAATAAATCAATTAATTTTATTAACAGAATGTAAAAAAAGCTTTAGTAACAACTGAAATTGTTGAAAACTTGTCTTGTCTGTTTTGATTTAAACTGACGTTTAGTAAAAAATTAGGTAAAACGTCAAAAAAGTGCGCAAATGACAGCCAAAAGTGCCCAAATTGTGATGAAAAACTATAAAATAGGGACGTTCGGAATTTAGAAGCTCAAGGGCAGAAAATCTAGTTTACGATTATTTTTTTAGGGTTGATATGATTCATTTTCAGGCATGCGAAGCGAAAATATAGATTGATAATAATATCATTTTTTAACGAAAGCTTGCTTTCTGCTTACTTCTGCACTAATGCTATTTTATTCTTGTCTGTTGTCTTCTGTTCTGCCTTGAAAGGATCACAGATGTGCCATTTTCTTTTTATAAATTACTTCTTTGATTTCGTAATTCTAATTTTATTAACAAACCGACAATACATATTTTGTAATTCTAATGAAGTAAGTGAACTTTAGCAATCTTTTTCAGATTTATCAATTTGTACTATCTCTAGTACTCTTGGTGCGGGGCCTAAGAAGCGCTAGAGAAGAAGCGGCATGAAATATTTTAACACGATTGTTAGACGAGTTAATTTTTGTTTACTTCCAGCAGCTTCAGTTTCAGAGATTTTTCAGCGTAATTATTCAATTTTGTTGGGGACTCCCATTGATATTTTTAAGTTACCTCTGGAACTGAGATGACCGAAAGGAAACTAATATTCTGCTGAAAAAATTAGGAGATAGTTATAGTTCCTTGTCTTACGTTGCATTCAATTTACCTCGCATTTGTATGTGGACCCTCTTGGATGTGCCGGATACTTTCTGTCTATAGTTACCTATTAGTTTTCTCATATTTTACTTGAATTTATTCGAATAGAGTCTCGAGAATTGTAGATTCCGTTCACGAGTGTAAGAGTGGTCATCGCCTGAATGCACCTGAGAAGTTGGGAAGTACTGCTAAGGAGCTGTAGAGGCGTGGCGCGACGCTGAACTGGCGATAACCACCGAATAGATCACAAAATATGCGACGGCCGGATACTGACTAGCGTCTACAGACAGAAATGGAGCAACCAAGAGTGGGAGAATAAATGGCGGGGTGAATTTGAACGTTGAGATTTAATAATATTACTGATAAGATTAGATTATTATTATTGATATAAAAATACATATACTTATACCATATACGTAATAATACTTTTATTATGAATAGGTTTGTATGTTAGTGCTATACATATTTTATTTTATGTATTCGGGATTTACGTGTAAAATCCTTTCCAGTATTTTTAACAGTGATAAAAACGAATACAATTTAATGTAATAGAGTTGTATTTAAAAATTTGTTCGTTTGAATATTACAATTAAATCATATTTGCTAAATATACAATCTACTTACGTAAAATCTACATAAAAGTAGGGTTAATTATATTTAGTGAAAGTGTCTCTCTACTTTGTAGATATCAGTATTATTAGAATAACTTATATTCCAATAATCATCGACATTAATAATTGTGCTGTTCAAATTTATGGAACTCTTATGGCTTTTTCTTATGTCAGATATTTTTTTTATATTTTTCCTTTATGTAATGTGACAAGTCTATCAAATAATTTGTCCCTTATAATTCTCATTAGTAAAAATACAGCTTTATCCAATCTTTTGATAACCAACCTCCATTAGGAGACGGTTCTCGAAGAAGAAAGATGGGTATCTTTAGATTTGAATGCACGAAATATTGCATGGTTCGAGTGTTTGGGGCAAAGCACCGTTCTGATGAGTCCCAAAAGGACGAAACCAGAGGTGTACAGTTTTCCATGCACATTCGAAACGTGCAATAATGAAAAATTTCTAACATACATACTACTACTGCTAGTTGAGCACGAAAGAACGTGGAGAACTAAGGATGCTCCAAGCCCAACGACTTTTAATTTTTCTCAAGTATACGTCAATCTGGTTTTAAGACCAAACTACAGTTGTTCCACACTACTATATAATATTGTAGAAGACGTATTTGCAACTGTTAGACTTCTCTAAAACTTTTGATACCTTCAAAAATTCGTTTTTAGACTAATTTTGTATTTTGTGGGATTTATTCCTACTGCAATGAACTGATGAACACTTATTTAGTTAGCCAGTCGCAAACAGTGAGACTGAGGGATCAGCTTATCGTCTTCTCAGAATGTTATTATTGGTGTCCCCCAGGGCTCGATTCTGGACCCGTTGATTTTTTATCACGTACACAGGTGACCTCTTCTCTAAATTTTATTTATATGCGGGTGACTCTCAGCTACATATATACAAGTAATCTTTTAACAGCAATAGACACGGCTGTTGATAATCTAAATCTGGAACCGCAAACAACTGTTCATCCATTGTTTATAAACCCAATCAATTTGATGGCAATGATATTTGCTGGAGAAGCTGGTCGTAAAGTTGACAGAGATTCTTTGCAGTCGAAAATTGATTCCAATTCATTATAGCAGTGATTTCTTACTTACTTACTTACTTACTTACTTACTTACTTACGTAACTTCAGATTATAAATTATTGCTTGTATTCTAATTTCCACATAGAGCTGTTGTTACTCATAATATTACAATTTCAATTTGCATTTTGTTTCATTTATTTTCTATCGGATCGAAAGTTTTCAGAACTACTACAGTCAACTCCCTCTAAGTCGAACTCTTAGTTGCCAGCTCGAATTGTTTGACTTAGAGGAAGTTTGAGTTAAAGAGAAAGAATAAAATTAAGAGAATATGTACAGCATGGCTGCACTTGTCGTATACTGTCAATTTATTGTCAAACGTAAGCTGCATTACATATCGGAACTCAGAAGCTGACTAAGCACAACGCATGGTTATTAGAAGTACCAAGCGCAAACGACCGAATTTTCAACAGTAAAATCACACCATAACAAACTGTTTGACTTGCAGGGAGTGGTATGCATGCTGTTTCGCAGTTGTCTTTTAATTTGTTCGAGTTAAGGGAAATTCGACTTAAGGAATTTGAGTAAGAGGATGGCATTTTAAGGTAAAATAATGCGCTGTTGCTGTTGCTATGCGGATCGTTCGAGTTAAAGGAAAATTCGAGTTTCAGAGATGCTGACTTAAAGGGAGTTGACTGTAATTAATTTTATTTTATTTATTCCTTAAATAACTTTACAGTGTTCTCGATTTAACGGCAAAAAAGTAATTATTTCTACAATATTAAGAAATAAATAATTACTACTGCCGAATGCATATTTAAGTAGTTAGGTGTACGCAAATGTATCTACACATCTGTCAATAATACAAAATAGAATTTGTAATTAAGTCAGTCAGTAGATTATCCCGCAAGTCAATCAGTATGACGAAACAAGAAGAGTTACTACTGTACTGCAAAATCAAGTTGGAGAAATATAACAGATGTGTTCTCCCGTTCTCCTGTTTGATAAATATCGTGTTTATTCTACACTTTTCCTATGGATTCGTATTGCTGGACTCCATTAAATTCGCTGTGAAGCTGTATGAAGACGTGGCAGTCACCTTCCTGGTAAAAATTCTACCATTACTAAAGACTTTCAAAGCATTTTTCGTTTAGTCACATAAACACGAGTACTGCAAATTGATTTCTGAAGCCACTAATGCATATTACAAACAGCGCTAATTTTTTTCGATAATACTTGCTTTCTTCACTACTACGGAACGTAAGCAATATGTGCAAAAATAGTCGACGAGTTATTTAATAGTTAGGATTAATGCCGAACGCAGCAGTCATTGCAAAAATAGTCCCACTTGGGCCGACTGGGTGTTGAACCTAGGTCATTCACTTACCGGACGGCTATTACACCTAGACTATAGATTAGAGAGTTGGGAGATGAATTACAATAATATACCTATTAGTCGTTGAGAAATCATCCCTGGAGTCGCGACGTATGCACTGTGCTTTGTGCAGAACGAAGCCTGAAGTAAAATTTTAAAATGAGAATAACTTTCTGCAAGTGCTCAAGAAATTCGACATTTCTAATTTTTTGCTTTCTACACATACTGGTGAGTGTCTGACATTACCCTCAAATGACTGGTTTCAGTTGTCAATTTGTGGAGGTTTCCTAACAGGTTTCCTAGCAGGTAAATAATTGCACGACTAAATGGAACATGCACATAGGGAGTTATTAAATTCTTTACGTTAAGTCTTATAATATTAGCTTAGTGGGTTCGTCTATTTTAGGCTGGTTCAAGACTAATGCTGATAATTTTCTTTAAGAAGAGAATACTACTAGTAATTGACAAATGCAGCAAATTTTGGAATATTGAAGCGTACGATGAAGGCAATAAGTCTAAGGCTTTAAATGAACTGGTTTATGTAGCATTAGCAACAAAAATTTATACCCGCTTCAGCTTTCTTGCACTCACAATAGCATTAACATATTCCCTTGTATCTCGTCAAACAGTAGCATGGTATTATTTACCAAACATACCCAATAGATTCTATATAGCATACTGTATTCAAGCTTTGCAAGGAATTGTTATAGCAGACACTGTCACAACTATAGATTCTCTATTTGCCTGCTTATGTTGCATTTTAACAACGCAGCTAAAGTTTTTGGCTTACACAATTTCAAGAATCGGTTCTTTGAAGTATGCAGATGATGAAGTATTCATCAGCCACTTGCGAAAAATAGTTGACCACCATAGGAATATTTTGGAGTAAGTATATTTAGTACCAAATTTAACGATTTCTCGTGAAGCCTACAACCGATTTAATGCACATAGGAATTTATCATGAAAAAACAGCGTAAAATACTTTCTGCACATCAGTAAAGCAATTCTATAACAATGTTTTTGCTGGTTTTTTATCAACAGTTATTTTTTCTGAGAAATTAAAAGTAAATTTTCTCCCTCTTTGTAACTCCATCCGGGAATATACTACATATTGATAGTGTACCTATGGGAGGAATATAATTTGTACAATAAAAACCAGAAAACAGTAAAATATGATCTGCTGCAAATAATTATACAGGAGCGTCAGTAGAAGACGAATTTCCTGTTTCAGGAATTTAAGAGGGTAATAATTCCTAGATACTGAGTAATTTCTGCCCATTTTTCTGGTATAACACGATATCCTACAAAAATTAAAATTTAAATCATTATAATTTTAGTGTTGCAACCGACTTAAGTACAATATTTTCAACATTTGCATTTGTACAGTGTATGACTTCGATATCAAATATTATTGTCTTCATATATCTATCAATTTCTGGGTAACTATGTAATATATTAAGGAAGCTCTTAATTTAGTTTTTTCCACTTTTCAGGGAATATGAAGTGCAAGACGCAGCTATAGGTATTGCTGGGACTGTTTCAATGCTATCGCAGTTGGGCATGTACTGCTTTTCTGCTCAAGAAGTATGTGATCAGGTGATATACTGGCACAGTTACAATTCAGTATATGACGTAGTTAAATCTTTAGGCAATAGAAATTGCCCACAGTGTGTATGACGTAGACTGGATAATGAAATATACACCTAAATTAAAAATCTATATAAAAATGATGATATTAAGAAGCCAGAAAATGCCTCCATTTTCTGCAGGAGGATTGGCTAGTTTGGACATAGCTTTATTTGGCGATGTAAGGGTCTATATTTTTATCTAAAATCCGCTTCAGAATAGAAAAAAGATGACAGAAAGGCAGACTTGAATCCCATTTAAAATAAACAGCATTTTTTTTTAATTTTCAGATGTGCCGCTTTGCAGTATCCGTGGTCATCTTGCTACTATCGTTCAACTAAAACAGAAAAACTCTGAAAACAGAAAATGGAAAGCTTAACGCTCAATGGCACATTTTTTCATAATATAATGAAGTGAATAAATTTAGATGGTTATACCTACGTGTTAATATTTGTTTTCTTTATTTTTAAGTAACTGTACCGAAAACAGAGCATGATTAAAAAAATTGTCCTTGATTTAAAAACGTCCATAAGGAAAGAGATTTTGGTTCGACTTTGCTTGCAAACTTTTCTGCGACTATACCGGGTGTCAACGAGAGCATGTAACATCCCGCCATTTGTTTACTTTTTGAAGTACACTTTGGCAATCCGCTGTAAGTATTATACTCCTAAAACCTCATATTTTGATGATATTTGACATATCTAATTCCTTCCGGTTAAACCGGAAGTAACATCAACTTTATTATGTTAAATAGCAATATATCATTTTTTAAGATAGTTCGATAGGCCTTTTTATTCTCTTGACAACCATGTATCATACATACCCAAAAACTTTATATTTTTGACGTCAGAGGGCGTTAAATGAAAAAGTCACGTTGGCTGTGAATTTGACGGTATGAGTGAGCCTAATTTTAAACGTTTTAATGAATTAAACTATTAATTCTAACAGACTGTTTTAATGCCCATGGAAAATTTTTCAAATTTGAAGCAGTACATCCGTTATTTTTTTAAAAATAAAGTTGACATAGTCGTTTTAAGTGTTTTGAAACATGGAATTTAAATTACTAATTGATAATTGAATTTCACTTTTTATGCACAAATTGTGAGGACAATAAACTGAAGTTCGAAAAACAATAAAAATATTAGCACCTTGCTATTTAGAATTTCAGGAAAAACTCGGTTTCAAAAACGAATATTTAAAATTTAAAAATTTCAAATAGTTTTTGAAACCGAGTTTTTCCTGAAATTTTAAATAGCAAGGTGCTAATATTTTCTTGTTTTTAGAACTTCAGTTTATTGTCCTCACAATTCGTGCATAAAAAGTGCAATCCAATTATCAATTACTAATTTAAATTCCATTTTTCAAAACACTTAAAACGACTATGTTAACCTTATTTTAAAAAAATAAAGGATGTACTGATGATTCAAATTCGAAAATTTTTCCATGGACATTAAAACAGTCTGTTAGAATTAACAGTTTAATTCATTAAAACGTTTAAAATTAGGCTCATATCGTCAAATTCACAGCCAACGTGACTTTTTCATTTAACGCCCTCTGACGTCAAAAATATAAGGTTTTTGGGTATGTATGATACATGGTTGTTAAGAGAATAAAAAGGCCTATCGAACTATCTTAAAAAATGATATATTGCTATTTAACATAAGAAAGTTGATGTCACTTCCGGTTTAACCGGAAGTAATTAGATATGTCAAATATGATAAAAAAATGAAATTTTAGGAGTGTAATACTTACAGCGGATTGCCAAAGTATAAATCAAAAAGTAAACAAATGGCGGGATGTTACATGCTCTCGTTGACACCCGGTATACTCCTGAAGTAGGACGCACTTATTCGAATACACGTCGGCGAGGAAAATCGTTATTGTTAATGCTTTTGGAATTAGGTACTATTTTAGAAATTTAAGTACCTACTTAGTTTCAATTCCTCTGCGGACCATATTGCTATCTACTTTATTTTTATTTTATACAATTTTGACGGCAGAACTAAAATTAAACTGCAAATAGGAAACGAGAAGATAGAGGACGTCGCAGATTTATAACACGCGATGGTAGGAGCACGAGAGATATAACACAAAGAATAGCAGAATAGCAGAGGGACGAGTAGCAAAGGTAAATATATAAATTCGGAAGAGACTCTTAAAAACGAATGTATGGAGACATTGTACTGGCGCGAAACTCGGTCGATAGGATAAGTGCATTGGAAAATACAGAAGCGTTTAAAATGTGGTGCTACACATTGATAAGGTTACCAATAGGGAGGTATTAAAAAAATGGGGAAAAGCGTAACTTATGGAAGACAATAAAGATTACGAGAAATAGGATGGTAGGAAATAGTTGGGAATATAGAATGTTCTGCTTTTGAGGAAATTTGTAGGTTAACTCATTACGTATATAGGAAAGGATAGAAGGGTTTTTCAATAGTGACGCTCGATGTTTGGCAATTGCCCACAAGCAATCCGAGAGTGATACAGTTGTCATTTTTAGGTGACGTGGTCAGTTAGGCTTGACATTTAACCATGGAACGCTACACGTTTCAACAACGCGTGGAAATAGTGAAAATTTATTTTTTCGAAAACGCAGAAGAAGTCGCACTCACTGTCACCGGTGATCGATTTAGGGCGATGGTAACTAATTTTTTTTGGCCTAGATTGGATGGGATAGATCTGGCAAACATATGGTTTCAGCAGGACGGCGCTACGTGCCATACTGCACGCGATACAATAACTTTATTGCATGAGAGATTCGAAGGCTCCGTAATATCGCGAGGTGGCGACATCAACACTGGCCACCCTGATCCTGTGATTTAACACCATTGGATTTTTTTGTGGGGCTACGTAAAATCTCGAGTCTATGCTGACAGGCCACGGACGATTGCCGCCCTAAAGACCAACATTACTCGCGTCATTAGTGAAATTGAGCAACATTTATGCGAGAGTGTTATTGATAATTGGATCTCCAGGATTCAACTCACCCATCGAAGCCGCGGCGGCCATTTGGCTGATATAATTTTTAAAACATAATGACGTCGAATCTGCTTCAAAATAAAAGAAAAAGTATGGCGGTATCACTTACACAATTTGTTTTATTTCATTTTTAAGATCGAGCGCTAATAATGAAAAACCCTTTACATGTCCAACCAGTCTTCGGACTGAAAACTTTATGATGATGATGGGATAAATATAGAAAATGTAGTTTTGATTTTGATTAATAAGGATGGGAAAAATCGAAAAATTAAAAAATAGCTGATTATAGGCTATTCTCAACTTCACTACTACATACATTAGACTATATTGTCAGATTGGTACGAATGGCTCAAAAATAACTTGTACCTAAGGAACTAAAACTTTCATCAGTTTTAATGTTTGTTTAAAGTTACTGAAAGCCACCTCATGTTTCTAGGACAAAAGCAATTTATCAATAGCTTATAGTAAATTATGAAAAGCATTTAAAATTGTTGGTTTACAACAGTTCTCTAAACTAACCTTAGTTCAAATCGGTGGGTACATTTTAGGCGGTTAAGCGTTGTTAATCGCTAAAGTTTTGTCATTAGTAGAATGTATACATATGTAAACATATACATTACGTAGCGTAAGTATTTTATTTTGTTTGAAAAGGTCAACATTGGTTTTCAAACCAGCAAACAGACCCTGTAACTTTCCGTCGAGAAGTGTTAACTGACTAAACGGAGAGACTAGAAGTAAATAAAAGGAAAACAGACAAGTACTATCTCTGCTCGTACATGCAGGGTGCCATGGTAGCATCAATCTCACGAGTTTCTGAGTCGCTGGCCGTAGAAACCGCTGGACAGATCTGAATCAGCATCAAAATTTAGGCACTGTCCCCTGAAACATTTTAAATTATTACGTTAGCACTAGCGTCCAAAGAATCAAGAATACAAACATTGTTTGTTTGTGCTTGTCTACCTTACACAGGTAGACAAACATGGCAGTCGTGGTTTTTCACAGCTAAGTGACGTTTTTGATTTTTGTTAAAATAATGAGTTTTTGAAAAGATGCTTAGTACTTAGTTGCAAACACAATAATAACACAAATCGGGACACAAATCCAATACTATATTCTGTTTAACGAACAGATTCAGTAAAAACTCCTCCCACAAATATGAGCGCTAAATTTGAATAGAAAATTACCATTGGTAGACCGATTTTACACAGCTCTACTCCTAGATAAATAACTTGACTGAACAAAACCGATCTGTCATTTTGACGTTGTCACTGAATTTACTGTTATGCCCATTCAGTTTATAATATAGAATTTTTCAATAGGTACTTGCATTGATTAGTTCATTGAATTTTGTGAATACATTAGGAAAAATACGAATAACTGTAAGTATTAACTGATTTTGGATAAGCAAGTATTTCTTTCTCCGTCAAAAAGTTGCCAGCTGTCAGCCATAGGTCCTGTTTTTCAATTGAAGGCAAGGAGCGAATTTTAAATATTTATAAAGTTTATGCTCACCAAAACCCTGACAACTCTTTGGTTTACTAAACCAAGTGACAACATCAAGACCGAAAACGTCGCATTTACTGCAAAAGCGGCAGGTAATGTACTAATAATAAATAAACTTTTGACAGATATGTGTTATTTTGTTATACCTAAAATTTTTTGAAGTAATTATATTTTTATTTCACATTTTTGAAATTCTCGTAACATTTATTGTTCAAGTTCTTCAACAGTTTTAAACTAGGTATTTTTGAATTCCCCAACGTCTTCTAATTTGCAGCATGTGAAGCTGACTTTTGCGCAATCTGTACTGCGCAATCAAGTAACTCCCACAAATGTCATTTACTGCATCTGTTCAATAAGCAGGATATAGTACCTATATTATATTACTAGGAGTAGAACAATCTTTTTGTGTTGAGCCCAGGCCATGCAAACTGGGCGAAACATAAAAAGCCGTTCTAATCCGAGTAATATACAGGGTGTCACACGGTGGCGGCCTGTTAGAAGTTTATGGAGAACGAAAAATGAGATAAATTTGAAACTCGGAATTATAGTTGGTAGTGATCTACTTTTCTAAAATATTTTCAGACTTCAAGCACTTCCGATTATACCGGAAGTTGACACAAAGTTCAGTTTTTTAAATAGGACAATCTCCAAATATCACTAGAGTTTGAATTATTTTTACTCGGAAAGTTTTTTGTTATCTCTTCTTTTTTTGAGATAAAAATTATTTTTCGAAATTTTTACACATTTCCTTCGCTTGAAAAATCGCTAATAACTTTTTATCCAAAACACTACCTAGCTTAAAATTAGAATAAATTCGTTGCTAATGAATGCTGCTCTCCGAGGAATCGATTAAATTAGCCTCTTTACAATTAGGAAGTCTAAAAAAGTCTTCTAAATGGACACAAATTTCAAACGTTTAAAAGTCTGTTTTCTTAAATAGAACCCTATATTCCTAATCACACCCATGAATAGCTGGGCTATTATGGTCCGGTTCGAATACAGTTTTAAGAGAGACTTCATGTTCAAGGACAAACAACTTTACTTATCCTGAAGGTACCACTGGAAAGCAAATATTTAACTACCTACTTTAAATTTCCCATGCTAATTTGCCATCTCATAGTTTATATATTTCCATTACTTGCTGGATAACCTCAGAATTATCATAGAACTGGTCTCATTCGATTAAAATACTTACAAGTACGGTAGAGAAACAAATAAGACAATAATTATGGAACCGGAAAGTGCTAAATTTATTATAGGTTGACCTATTTTTGAGAAACTAAACGTTTTAATATTTATGGGGTATTCCTAGCATTCCAGGGTTAATTAGGGAAGCTATTATAACATTAATCCCCTCTGCGATAACTAACTTGAAAATTGTAGTGAAAAAATGTAATTCCCTCTACATTATAAATGAATAAATTATTGTTGTAGTCAATTCATATTATAGCACTAGGTATACGCAGATGTATCTACACATTCATCAATAGCACAAAGTATAAATTATAATTAAGCCAGTCAGAACATTGTGCCTCAAGGGCCATCAAAATGACGAAGCAAGATGAGTTGTTACTTTATTATAAAACCAAGTTGTACACGTATAACAAATATATTCTCTCGTTCTTCTGCTTAGTAGAAGCGCTGTTTTTTCTACATTTTTGTTACGGATTCGTGCTAATTGATTCTATTCAATTTGCTGTAAGGCTCTATGAGTACGTGGCAGTCACCTTTCAGGTAAAAAATGTGCAATTTCTAAAACTAGTGTTCAATTTTCAAAACATGTTTAGTTCAGTCACACAAGAACCATAATTTTTTGCACAGTAAGTGTTAGAAAATACAGTTTTAAAATATTTCACAGATAGAAGGATCTTCCGGCTACAATATGAGCCACCACTCACGGTTTTGTCTTTTTCCGAACAAAAGTGAATTTTCAAAACGTTTGTTAGGGGTCAAAATTGTAGAAGTTAATGTTTATCTCGAAAGCTAAAAAAAGATAAGTGTACGAACTATTAACAAATGTCGTTCAAAATTCAACGCGATCCAGAAAAGTACAAATATATAGGTTGTTCCGTTTAAAATATCACAGTTTATAGCTACTTCCGGTAGAACCGGAAGTGCTAGAAAGTTGAAAGTATGGAAAACAGACCGGTTTGCGTGGACACCTAGTATAGTTTACGTACTTTTTGGAACTGTTGTGTTGCTTTAAAACAACAAAATACTTTTTTTCGGAAACTAAAGTTTCGATTTTTTTTGTATTTTGGAGAAAACTGTGCTTCTAATCTGTGTCTATTGGGCAAACAGACATATTTTGTGAAAGCGATCAAAATATTCCTGAATGAGTAGATTCGGCCGTCAGTTATAAATCGGGGATACAAATAGAAGTCACAAAGTACCTAGTGATTAAATTTTTCGAATGAAATAAGTTTAAGACCATGATTTGTTTCAGGCTTGTTCAAGAATATTACTACTAATTTCATTTAAGGAACGAATGTTACTAGTAATAGAAAAATGTTGTAACTTTTGGAATATTGAACAGTACGATATAGACAATGAATCTAAGACTCTAAATGGTATGAATATTGTTGCTTTAGTAACAAGAATGTATTCAGGTGCCAACTATTTAGCACTCGTATTGATATTCATATATTCGCTTGTGTCCCATGAGGCACCAGCATTGTATTATTTACCAGACATACCTCAAAAGTTCTACGTGGCATTGAGTATTCAGTTTTTGCAAGCGGTTGTTATAGTAGATTGTATGACTACCATCGATTCTCTATATGCCTGTATATGCTGTATTTTATCAGCGCAGTTAAAGTTTTTGGCTTACACAATTTCAAGAGTGGGCTCTTTGGAATACGATGACAATGATGTACTCATCGGTAACTTTCGAAAATTGGTCGACCACCATCGGTATATTTTGGGGTAAGTAAATACGGCTTTTTGTTAAGTTTAGGATTATCCATTCCTGATTACAAACGATTATTACTTTCATTTACAAGTAACTCCGCAGCAGATTCATTCCATATAGAAATTAAATTTACCTTTTCTGAACCCAAATTTTAAATATTTGGTAGATACGTAATCTTTAAATAAGAAAATTAAAATCGACTTAACATTTAGTACGGCAGTATACCAATAAGATGAAAACCTCTCGTCTAATTACGATCGACAACAGCATTTGCTACAGAATATCTTACCCGTTTTCCCGAGTAATACTATTTCTGGCAAAATCATAATTTTATAATAGGTTTTATTAAATTTTAGTGTTACAGATGACTTAAGCACAATCTTCTCAACATTTTCGTTTGTACAATGTATCATTTCGATAACAAATATAATCGTCTTCTTATATCAACCAGTTTCTGGGTAACTATATGTTGATGAATTGTAGGAATACAGTATTTTATTGTTTCTAATTTTCAGGGAATACAAATTGGGGGATGCAACAATAGGTATTGCCGGGTCTGTCATAATATTGTCACAAATAGGCATTTATTGCTTTTCTGCTCAAGAAGTATGTGATCAGGTGATAGATTATCACAGGTTTATAGTTTAACTTATGACTTCAATTTTTAGGCAACTGAAATTTCACATTCTGTGTATAACATAGACTGGACATCGAAATATATACCTCAATTGCGAATTTATATTCAAATGATGATAATGAGGAGCCAAAAAGTACCCCCGTTTTCTGCAGGAGGAATGGCTAATATGGATAGAGCATTATTTGGAGCTGTAAGTTTACTAGATTTTCGTAGAGTAATAATCAAGAAAACTGCGTCATTCCAGCGTAACTATTTTTTTGATTTCAATATCCGTGGAGCTGCTGCAAAGTCATAATACCTTCACGGTTTTGCCCTTTTTAGAATTAACTGTTAACAACAAATTAGAATTGTACGATTAACTACAGGATTTTCGACGTAACACGTTCATTAAAAGTTTTTATTGTTCAGATATAACGGGAGATAATAACCTATAAACGGATCAGCACCCGTAAACTTCCAAAGTAACAAATTGCAAATATAGTAACAGAAAATAATGGTAGAAAATGCAAACCAATATAAATTATAAAAAATATATTTCGTACAACGGGATAAAATTAGAATACTTAAAAAAAATAGTAAAAAAAGGATTAATTCAATTCAACTAACAAAGGAAAAGGATAGGTAAGCAAAAATGGGATGATAATCCAAAGCAATGAGGCACCAACGTTCCTCAAAAATCACAAAAAATAAACGTAGATGATACGAGGAAACAACTACTTCGCCGAAACATCGGTAGTGCAGACGAAACGACAAGAAGCAACTCGAATAAAATGCAGCTTTATTAAGCCGGGTACTCATCAGTGAGTTGTAACTGTAACTGTAACTGCAACGGTTTCTGTAAGCTGTAACCACAATTCGCCAATGTGTACGCGTTGCGAGCTGATCGCAGCGAGCCGCCGGTTGTCGGTTTTCTCACGAAAACAAAGGGGCTCTCAGTTAGCTCGTGGACGCCGGATTCTCTTGTTCGCTGATGTACACGTTGATACACGTGTGCGCGTGTGCGAGCACTGCGGCTCCGCGAGATTTTTGTGAACTGAGAAGCGAACGTACACACCAAAATCTGATACAGCAACCGTTACAGTTACAGCTCGCTAATGAGTACCCGACTTTAGGTTGATCTTTTTCCCACCCAATTAAGCTATGCTTTCGTAAAGTTTCACTCACTTATTATGTTTCTAGAGAAAATTGAAATAATGGGCTCTTCGTGACTAAGTAGTCGAATAATTTTGCTGTATGTTGACTCGCAATTGTACGGGCAACTCAAATTGAACTGGCAAAAACTGGATTTAATAAAATCGGTCATAATGTCAACCATAATAATCTTTTGCATTTAAGAAATCGTTTACTAACTGAATTAACTGTGCCGCAAACTTATTCAGTCGAGAGTGCCGCTATATTTTGGAAAAACTCCAGTTTTAAATTGTTTGTTTTGCAACACGATGTCGTGAACGCGCCTATAAAACGAACCTTGTTCATTGAAGTAATGTACGTAGAGATACGTTATGAATGTTCCAATACCAGCTAGCTGTAGGTAATAACATTTTTTGATGCCTCGTGGTTCAATAAAATCTGGATTCGTTCTATAATTCAATACATGGCGGGATATTTCATCGAGGAGTAATTGTTCGAACGGTCCAGTA
The DNA here is from genome assembly GCA_963966045.1 of Xestobium rufovillosum. Taxonomy (NCBI): domain Eukaryota; kingdom Metazoa; phylum Arthropoda; class Insecta; order Coleoptera; family Ptinidae; genus Xestobium; species Xestobium rufovillosum. The sequence goes on from OZ014493.1 coordinate 35,403,365, forward strand.
CCACTCATTAAAGATAAAGTTTTTAATATTAACAATCACGGACATCTACTGAGAATTGACACCTCATAGAAAACTACCATGCGATGTGAACTTTTACGGAGCTTTTACGCATTAGAAAGAGGATAGGTATTATTCAAAAACTTTTAGTGAACTAGTTAGATACGTGAAAAACCCTGTGTATGTGGATGTGTGAATTACGAGGAAATAAAATTAAAACAATATTTTTTTCAGATGAGTCGCTTTGTAATATCCGTGGTCGTCTTTCTGATGTCGTTCACCTAAAAGGATAAAGAAAATAAATAAAATGGAAACTTTTATAAAACTTGCTTAAAAATATCATAGATTTCATAAAATTTGTCTGTTATTTTTTGTGTTCTTTGTTTCTAGTAACTGCACCGAATGAAAGCCTTGATTGGCCAAAGAGCTTGAGCATTCAGTGTCTAGTTCTCTAATTCAATGGGCCTAAAAACATATTAACGAAGAGGCATAAAATTCGGTGATGTAATTTTGCTCCATCATAAACGGTCGTTGTTCATCAGCACATTAACGATCGGAAGCCTAAACTTATTTTTCTTAAGTTGCCGTAAATGTTATCTAACACAAATCCCTAGAATATCAGATGCTCGTAACTTTTCTCAACCCGTTAAATAAAAATAATAAATGTTTAGTAAAAATTAACGATACATCGGTACGATCTTGCCGTTGCCATTGTCAACAACCTGACAGTAAAGTTCCTAACTATATATTATATAAAGTTTTCTAGGATCACGTATTAAATTTGTGCCTGGTTCTTAACCATCAGCTAATGAAACTACCTGGATTATCTAATACGCCGGCCGTGTAATTTATACATCAGTGCCACTTTTGGACCAGTCGCGTTTAAGGTCATATGTAGTGATGGGCGATATCGTGATTTTTCAATCACATTGTGAATTGTTGCTGTGATTTTTCTATGGCATTGATTTTAAAACGTGACGTAATCACGACTTTAGTAATATTATACTGAGCTGGAAGTGAATTTTCTATCGGTCGCCAGCGCCGCACGCTAGAGTTTATTATTGTTTGGGTTTTGCAAATGGAATTTTCACGTTAATATTGAAGTGCATTGGTTAAAATAAGAAGTCCTGAAATTGAAATAATTATCTACTAAAGCACGAAGTCGCTTGCTCCATATGTTAAAACGTATATCCGAAAGCAAAAATGGACCAATTTGACACAATCAGTCTTAAGGCACGAAGTCGCTTGCTACACATATAAATTCTTATGGCAGTGAGCGAAAATAGAGTTAAAGGGTCTGAGTGATATAAGCTTTCATATTGATTCGTGCATACCTGATCACATTTCGCTGCCTCCCTAATCAGTCAATGCCCTAATCTCGCTATCGAGTATGTATCGAGCGAGGATAAGGAACGACGGAATGTCGTGATCACTCCACAATATTACCTGTGACCCGCTGGCCAACGAACGTGTAGACTTCAAAACAAAATCAGCTGTTGCATAAGGACGCCAGATCCATTCTAGAAGTCTTTGGTTCGCACAGCACGGAGAACTGTTCCCCGCCAATCACTGCTTCGCACATCACGTCATGCGCGCACGGTGACAACATTGGGCTGCCTACCGAGCATAGTATATAAGTATGCTTATACTATACGTTTATTCAAAAACTTAGGTAACCGTCAATCTCGTAAACAATCTGAAGACAAATAAACGTTTTGTGTGAACGATGATGATTCGGTCGAAAAAAAACGTGTTTTGTACCAAAAATGGTTACTTGAGTTATCGTCCAACAATTTAACTGTAATATTAAAGAAATTCAGCAGCTATATGTATATTTCAGGTTTTCAGAAAATCTGAAATAAATTTACAATGGCCGAAATTTTTACAGTAAGTATTTGTTTACATTTTAAATGGAAATTTTAAACCAAGCAAAATCTCAATTCTCAAATAGCAGTTTGATATGGTCTTCTCTATAAGTGTGTTTCATGTAAGTGTACCTGTAGACAAGTTTGCTTTTCTTACAGACTCCATATTAATTATTGTGATCATAATAAAAAACACGCTTTCAATGTCTTTTCAGACACATATAATAAGATATCACAAAATATCAAATATTTATCAATTTATCAATTCTAAAAATCAGTTCCTCCAAACGAAACCTTGCTCAAATTAACGAGTTGTGTTATGGAAACGCCTAGGTATGATTTAGCCGTTTGACTTGAACTATGGCGGATACTTCTTATTAGACTATTTAGAATTTTCATTGAAGTTTTGTAAATTTCGCCTAATACCTACACTATTAAATTAGTGCTTGTTCCTTAACCATCAGTTAATGAAATTACCTGATGACTGACCTAATACGGCCGTGTAATTTATATGTTAGTAGAGTTATAGTGCCAATTCAAGACCAGCAGAGTTTAAGGCCATATGGTCCGGTTCGAATACAGTTTTAAGAGAGGCTTCATGTTCAAGGTCATACAACTTTACTTATCCTGAAGGTATTGTAATAAAATCGATGGTATTATCTCCAAGGTACCATTGGAAAGCAAATATTTAACTACTTTAAATTTCCCATGTTAAATTGCCATCTCATGGTTACAATAAAGCCGAGTGTATATATTTCAATTACTGAGTATCCCGTTTGCTGGATAACCTTAGCATTATCATAGAACTGATCTTATTCGGTTAGAATACTTACAGGTACGGTAGAGAAACAAATAAGACAATTATGGAACTGCAAGCCACACTGTCTTTCTAAAATGTTAGACAACCTGAAAATGCTAAATTATAGATTTTGAGAAACAAAACTTTTTAATATTTATAGGGTATTCCTAGCATTACAGGGTTAATTGGGGAAGTTATTCTAACATTAATCGCCTCTACGATATCTAACATGAAAATTTGTCGTGAAAAAATTTAATTCCTCCACATTATAAATGAATAAATTATTGTTGTATCCAATTCATATTTAAGCACTAGATATACGCAGATATATCTAGACATCCATCAATAGCACAAAGTATAAATAACAATTAAGCCAGTCAAAACGTTGTGCCTTAAGGGCCATCAGAATGACGAAGCAAGATGAGTTGTTAATGTATTATAAAACCAAGTTGTACACGTATAACAAAAAAATTCTTTCGTTCTTCTGCTTAGTGGAAGCGCTGTTTTTTCTACACTTTTGTTACGGATTCGTGCTACTTGATTCTATTCAATATGCTGTAAAGCTCTATGAGAACATGGCAGTCACCTTTCAGGTAAACAATGTGCGATTTCTCTAACTAATATTCAATTTCCAAAACATGTTTAGTTCAGTTACGCAAGACATAATAAAGGTACCTGCTGAAACTACTCGGGCTTATTACAAAATTTGGCATATTTAAATTACCTATGTCATGAACTGCAGGTTGATTGTGAAGTAGCTATACATGTTGTGGCAACAGCTTCTTTTTTTATTATGATAGTAAAAAATTTTACGTACTTACGTACTTTTTTTCGTATTTTGGAGAAAACTGTGGTGACTTCCTTCTAATCTGTGTCTATTGAGCAAATATCTATATAACGTCCCCAGACATAATAATAAGTGATCAAAATATTCCTGAATGCCGCTAATTATAAATCGAAGATACAAATACCAGGCACAAAGTACCTAGTGATTAAATTTTCCGAATGAAATAATTTTAATGTGACGGTCTGTTTTAGGCTTGTTCAAGAATATTACTACTAATTTCATTTAAGGAAAGAATGTTACTAGTAATAGAAAAATGTTGCAAATTTTGGAATATTGAACAGTACGATATAGACAATGAATCTAAGGCTCTAAATGGTATGAATACTGTTGCTTTAGTAACAAGAATGTATAGAGGTGCCAACTATTTAGCAATCGTATTGGTATTCACATACTCGCTTGTGTCCCATGAGGCACCAGTATTGTATTATTTACCAGACATACCTCAAAAGTTCTACGTGGCATTGTGTATTCAGTTTTTGCAAGCGGTTGTTATAGTAGACTGTTTGACTACCATCGATTCTCTATATGCCTCTATATGTTGTATTTTATCAGCGCAGCTAAACTTTTTGGCTTACACAATTTCAAGAGTCGGCTCTTTGGAATACGATGACAATAATGTACTCATCGGCAACTTGCGAAAACTGGTGGAACACCATCGGTATATTTTAGGGTAAGTAAATACTTCTTGTTAAGTTTAGGATTATCCATTACTGATTACAAACGATTATTACTTTCATCTACAAGTAAGTCCGCAGATTCATTCCTTATAGAAATTCGCAATTTACCTCTTCTGAACCCAAATTTTAAATATTTGGTAGATACGTAATCCTTTGAATAAGAAAATTAAAATCGACTAAACCAAGTTTTTGCGAAGGCGCAATGCTAAGCAACAAACTTTCGTTCAAAACAGAAATTTATATCCAATAAAATGAAAACCTCTCGTCTAATTACAATCGACAACAGCATTTGCTACAGAATATCTTACTCGTTTTCCCGAGTAATGCAATTTCTGACAAAATCATAATTTTATAATAGGTTTTATTTAATTCTAGTGTTACAGATGACTTAAGCACAATCTTCTCAACATTTTCGTTTTTACAATGTATCATTTCGATATCAAATATAATTGTCTTCTTATATCAACCAGTTTCTGGGTAACTATATGTTGATGAATTGTAAAAATACAGTGTTTTATGGTTTCCAATTTTCAGGGAATACAAATTGGGAGATGCAACAATAGGCATTGCCGGGTCTGTCATAATATTGTCACAAATAGGCATTTATTGCTTTTCTGCTCAAGAAGTATGTGATCAGGTGATGCATTATCACAGGTTTTTAGTTCAACTTATGATTTTAATTTTTAGGCAACTGAAATTTCACATTCTGTGTATAACATAGACTGGACATCGAAATATATGCCTCAATTGCGAATTTATATTCAAATGATGATAATGAGGAGCCAAAAAGTACCTCCGTTTTCTGCAGGAGGAATGGCTAATATGGATAGAGCGTTATTTGGAGCTGTAAGTTTACTAGATTTTCGTAGAGTAATATTCAAGAAACCTTCATCATTCCAGCAATTTTTTTGATTTCAATATCCGTGGAGCTGCTGCGACGTCATAATATCTTCACGGTTTTGTCCATTTTAGAATTAACTGACTAACAACAAATTAGAATTGTACTATTAACTACAGGGTTTTCGACGTAACACGTTTATTAAAAGTTTTTCTTGTTCAGATATAACGGGAGATAATAACCTATAAACGGACCAGCACCCGTAAACTTCCAAAGTAACATTGCAAATATATATAGCAACAGAAAATAATGGTAGAAAATGCAAACCAATATAAATTATAAAAGATATATTTAGTACAACGGGATGTAGGGGAACGCGGGGCAGAATTGGGTACTTAACGGACATAACTTATTTATATCAACAATTGTTAACAAATATAGTTAATTTCAGCGTCAGATATTAATTTGAACCTTATTTTACATTTCCTGTACTTATTGTGTCTTCATATTAACGCACAAATTAGTAGATATTTTTTTGTGAAAAAATGTAATTGCCCCATCCTGCCCCATTATGTGGGGCAGGATGGGGTATAGGCATAGAAATTGTAATTAAAACCGAAATAAATCTTTATTGGTACAAAACAAGCAAAACTAAAAATACACTAACATTACACGAAAAGTAACTCTATATGACTTATATAAAAAGGAACTGAGACAATCTACCGAGCTACTGACAGTGTTCGCATTTAAAAACTGTTTCATCATCGTAGTTGTCGATCCCTGTGCAGGAATTATGTGCCCATCTTGGCCTTTCGATTTTTTTTTATAGGTGCGTACCACCCCGTTCTGCCTCGCCCTGTTCTGCCCCACATGCACTAACTATTATTTAACTGATCTACACAAAATAGTTTCTAATCTAAAAGGCTAAAAATGTGTCGGAAATATTCGCAGAGGTCTATATTATTGTATTTTACTGAAAGACGCATCAAATATGTAACAAATAAAATACTTACGTTGTCATAAAAACACCATAAATATTACAATACAGAGCCGAAATTGCACTTATGAGCTGTTACACTTGCTCTGCCACAGAATAAGTGCCACCAATTGGTATCATGCGGTTGGAAAGACAAAACAAAGGCACGTCCATCGATTCTGCGCTGTTCTGATTACCCAGAAAAATTTTAAATGGGGTACCCCGTTCTACCCTGGTACCGCGTCCAACCCCAGGTTCCCCTACTTAAAAAAATTGTAAAAAAAGAATTAATTCAATTCAACTAACCAAGTAAAATGATAATAATCAAAAGTGGGAAGCTGATCCAAAGCAATGTGACACCAACGTTCCCCAAAAAGCACAAAAAATAAACGTAGATGATACGAGGAAAGCGATGCTTTCGTAACATATCAGAGAATTTTAGACCCACTTATTATGTTTCTAGAGAATATAGAACTTGAAAAGAGCGAAAATTGAAATAATGGACTGTTTGTGACTAAGTAGTCGAATAGTTTAGCAATATGTTGACTCGCCATTGATCGTGCGGGCAACTCAGAACTGGATCCGATAAAATTTAATAATCTTTTTTCTATCGTTGATGAGACAATTTCTTGGAATTAAAAAATTAACTATGTACCAATCTGAAGGGACAACGGTGGACAGCAATCACCAACAAGGCTGCCTCCACGAGCAATACTTGCCTATAGTTCCTACTGGAACGACTCGAACATAACCCTGGTTTTGTAAAAATGGTACAGAGGAAATCAGTAATGCGCCGATTACAAATAGATACGTAATAGTAAATATACAAAATGTAGAAAATAGTTCTGTTTGCCCATTTAATAGAATGATAAGCTAGCCGACTGAACGCGTAACAAAGCATATCACATACAAATTACAAGAGCTAAACTGGTTGAACATGGCCAATCGACGTCTATTGCATTCGTATTGTTTCTTTCATCGTATTATTTCTGCTCAGTCTCCACCTTACCTATATAATAAGATTTCAATTTTTGTGAAATGCTGGCATATCATATAATTAAAACACTGGATAAATCGACGTTTCGACCCCGTTCGGGGGCTTTATCAAGATTTATTGGTATAAATATAAAATATAAATTTGTCAGTAAAAATTATTTATGTAGGTAACTATGATGTAAATATAAAAAAAGTTTAGCGCTTTTGATTTTGAATACAATTGAAATTATGAAAGAGAAAAATGTTTATGTATTTAATTTAACAATAATAATAGTAAGTAGCAGAGAGAATGATTTATTTTATTATATTACAGTAAATTTGACTTAAATTTTGTATATCAGTTCTATCATTAATAGAGTTTTGTTCTTTTTTTATATAGATCATTTCTAAAAATAGTCGAGATTTTAAATTTTTATCCAGTGTTTTAATTATATGATATGCCAGCATTTCACAAAAAATTGAAATCTTAAAATATAACTGGCACAAAATATACCAAAATTTATATAATAAGATTCGGTACAGAGCTGAAGTTCATGATGTCAATATCAGACGTAGGTCACTGATTACACCTCCTTTTCATAGAACTGCGGCATATGAGAAATCATTCACATTTAATGTTAGCAAACTTTACAATGCTATTCCTGGACAGCTGAAGGTATTGAATATTAATCAATTTAAATAAAAAATGTTCGGACAGGCACAACTTCTACAACGGCAATAGATTTTCTTTTAAGTGTGCATTTTCTTCGAGAGCAACTCTTTAATTTCTATTCATGATTCTGATCAATATTATTATTATTATGATTATTATTTCATGCGTCCATTTAGTTATAGTACCTACGTGTACTTGTTATTGTTAATTTTGCTTTTTTTTCTTTCTTCCGATGCTCGGTTAAGTGGAAGAGCATCTGTGCAATTCTCCTTTTGATTGAGATGAACTTCGCCGTGTTGGTATTATTTCTTTTTTTATTTGTTTTGTATAATTTTTGTATATTTACTGAGTTGGAGTAATGCCAATAAAAAATTATTATTATTATTATTATTAACAATCACGGACATCATAGAAAGCTACCATGATGTGAACTTTTACGGAAATTTTGGGCAATAGAAAGTGGATATTAATCAAAAACTTTTAATGAACTAGTCAGGTACATGAAAATCCCTGTGCATATGGATGTATGAATTATGAGGAAATGGAAATAAAACTATATTTTTTCAGATGAGTCGCTTTGTAATATCTGTGGTCGTCTTTCTGCTGTCGTTCAACTAAAAGGATAAAGAAAATAATTAAAATGGGAAATCTTTATAAAAGTTGCTTAAAAATATCATAGATTTAATAAAATTTGTCTGCTATTTTTTGTGTTCTTTATTTCTAGTAACTGTACCGAATGAAAGCTGTGATTAGCAAAAGAGCTTGAGCAGTCAGTGACTAGTTCAATGGGTTTAAAAATATATTAACGAAGAAGCATAAAAGTCTGTGATGAAATTTTGATCAATCATAATCGGTCGTTGTCCATCAGCAGATTACCGATCGGAAGCCTAAACTTATTTTTCTTAAGTTGCTGTAAATGTTACCTGACACAAATCCTCATAGAATATCAGATGCTCGTAATTTTTCTCAACCAGTTCATCATCATCATAAGGTACTCAGTCCGAAGACTGCTTGGACGCGTACCTCCATTCTTTTCTATCCTGAGCTAACCTACGCATTTCCCTAAAAGTAGAACATCCTACATCCCTAACTATTTGAGAGCAGTAGTCTAATCTAGGCCTACCCCTACCTCTTTTTATTCCTATCTCTGACTCTAGTATGTCGCGAACTATTCCTTCGTGTCTTAGAAGGTGTCCTACCATCCTATCTCTCCTACTCTTTATTGTTTTCCATACCTTTCGCTTTTCCCCAACCAGTTAAGTAAAAATAATAAATGTTTAGTAAAAGTTTACGAGGCCTGTTATGGAGATACATTAGGTATAATCTTGCCGTTGTCATTGTCAACAACCTGACAGTAAAGTTCCCAACTATATAAAGTTTTCTGAGTTTACGTATTAAATTTGTGCCTGTTCCTTAACCATCAGCTAGTGAAATTACCTGGATTGTCTAATACGGCCGTGTAGTTTATACTTACATTAGTATATTATACTTAGTGTCAATTTTGGACCAGTCGCGTTTAAGGTCATATGGTCCAATTCGAATACAGCTTCGAGAAAGGTATGATTTTCAAGTGGATCATCTATACTAAAACTTTATCTTGAAAAGATTGTAAGTAATAAAATCAAGTTTATTTATATTAACTTTACCTTGCAACTCAAAAGCAGTGTAATATGAAATGTGGTATCACATTCAAGGCTATCCAGAGTAACATAAGCTTACCTAAAGGCCATAAATAGCACATGGATGATTTCAAATTGCATATTATCTGCGAATCTGAGCATATTAATCGTTTAATCCTATACTTGTGACCAAGAAGTCCAAAAGGAAAGCAAGTAGTTCTCATTACTCAGAATATACAAAGTCGTTATTGGTGGTTACTATGATAAGATAGGAATGCTGTATACACTCTGTATCATTAATACTCTGAGTAAAATATAGTCCAACAAGTCAAAAATACAATTTTTATGAACTTAATTTTTGAAACAAATAATAAGGTTGTAATTTTTTCCATACTAAATTTTCACATACTTTACAACTGATGGTTAGAGAAAATACATTATTTACTTTAATATAGGGCATTTCTTGAAATTCTAACCAACAAACTAAGCTGCCATGAAATAACTACCGGAAAGCAAAAAACAATATATCCACCCATCTATGATAAAAGACTTTTTTGGCATTAAAGGGGTACTCGGAGCCTTCCAGGGGTAATTACGAGAGTTATTCTATCCTTAATAACATTAATGGTTTCGACGATATTTAAACTGAAAATTGTAGTAGTGAAAAAATTTAATTCTCTCTACATTATAAATGAATAAATAATTGTACTGAATGCATATTTAAACGCTAGATATGCGCAGACCTAATCTACACAACTCTCATTAGCAGAAAGTATAAATTTTGAAGAAGCCAGTCGGAAAGTTGTGTCCCAAGGGCCATCAGAATGACGAAGCAAGATGACTTATTACTGTATTATAAAACCAAGTTGCATACATATAACAAATTTGTTATCTCGTTCTTCTGTTTGGTGGAGGTATTATTTTGTCTACACTTTTGTTATGGATTCGTGCTACTTGATTCTATTCAATTTGCTGTAAGGCTCTATACGTACATGGCAGTCACCTTTCAGGTAAAAAATGTTCGATTTCTGGAAGTTGTATTCAACTTTCAAAACATGCCCGTTCAGTCATAGAAGAACGAAAATATGGGTACCTACCGCAAATTATTGAATTCTGAAACTACTCGGGTTTATTACCAAATTGCCATATCTACTTAAATTATATCACTGGCGCATTGGCTAAGACATACAAACTACAGATTTCTTGTGAAATAGCTATGTACAATAAAAGATTGGTACTTATTCTATATGGTCGCTTGACAAATATCGTGTTCTATTCTTTACAATTTGATGAAAGCTGTTTTGACTTACTACTGATCTGTAGGCTGTAGCTAAGAGAATCTCTTTAAAACGTCCCCATGCACATTTTGGGGAAGTTATCAAAATATTCCCGAATGACTAATTTCAGGCGTCAATCTACGTGCTTTCCAAACCCAATGTTGAGACAAATAACAGGCACAAAGTACCTAGTGACTGAATTTTTAAAATGAAATAAGTTTAATGTGATGGTCTATTTTAGGCTTGTTCAAGAATATTACTACTAATCTCATTTAAGAAAAGAATATTAATAGTAATTGAAAAATGCGGGAGACTTTGGAATATCGAACAGTACGATATAGGCAATGAATCTAAGGCTCTAAATGGTATGGATAATGTTGCTTTATTAACAAGAATTTATACAGGCGCCAACTATTTAGCACTCACATCGACATTCATATATTCACTTGTGTCCCACGAAGCACCAGCGTTGTATTATTTACCAGACATACCTCAAAAGTTTTACGTGGCATTGTGCATTCAGATTATGCAAGCGGTTGTTATAGTAGACTGTATGACTACTATCGATTCACTGTATGCCCGTGTATGTTGTGTTTTAACAGCGCAGTTAAAGTTTTTGGCCTACACAATTTCGAGAGTCGGCTCCTTGGAATATGATGACAATGATGTACTTATCAGCAACTTGCGAAAATTGGTTGACCACCATCGCAATATTTTGGAGTAAGTAATAAGTTTAGGAACATCCAGTACTAAATACAAACGATTATTACTTTAATTTCCAAATATATACCGCACACTTCATAACTTATTAGGAGATGAACTTGGGAAAACGCTTTCTACAAAATTAGAATTTAGAATAACTCAGCAGATTCTACCAGTCCCTATAGAAATTCATTTTACCTCTTCTGACTCCAAATTTGAATTATCTGGTAGAGAATATTTTACCCATTTTCCCAAATAATTCTATTTCTTGCAAACTCATACTTTTGTAGAGGTAATTTAAATTCTAGTGTTACAGATGACTTAAGCACAATCTTCTCAACATTTGCGTTTGTGCAATGTATGATTTCGATATCAAATATTATTGTCTTCTTATATCAACCAGTATCTGGGTAAGAGCGACTAAGAATTGTGAAAATATACAGGATTTTATTGTTTCTTATTTTCAGGGAATATAATGTGCAAGATGCAGCAGTAGGTATGGCTGGGTCTGCTATAATATTGTCACAGATAGGAATTTATTGCTTCTCTGCTCAAGAAGTATGTGATCAGGTGATAGATTAGCATAGGTTTATAGTTCAACTTATGATTTAAATTTTTAGGCAACAGAAATTTCACATTCTGTGTATAGCATAGACTGGACATCGAAATATACACCTCAATTGCGAATTTATATTAATATGATGATAATAAGGAGCCAGAAAGTTCCTCCGTTTTCTGCAGGAGGAATGGCTAATATGGATAGAGCATTATTTGGAGCTGTAAGTTAATTATAATTTTAACTGATTTTTCGCTAGGCGCTTGGTAGAACATGATTAACTATAACATAAACAAATACACTTGGATATGTGCTACGTATATTTTATTTACTCGACGATCGTTTCGGAATTTTATTCCATCATCAGGAGTACAGAGAAACACTTATACTAAATTCCAATAAAGCTTACAGTTAATTACTTTTTAATCGAAGCATATTCAAAAAGCTTCCGTTATTACAGCAACATAATAGCTAATTTTTTTTTATTCAATGCACCTGCTACGAAGTCATTCTATGGTTTTGTCCATTTTCGAATTGACTGACTTACAAATCAAAATTCTAGGAATAATTACACGATTTTCGAAGTAACACGTTTTGTCATTCAGACAATAACCCGGGATAATAACCTGTAAACGGACTAGCAACTCATCGGCTTCCAAAGTAACAAATTGCAAAGTAAAAACAAAAAATAATGATAGAAAAACAAATCAATATACTGGGTGTTTTTAAATAGGTACATAGCATGAAATTCTGAGTTAAACGGTGTTTTTTCCTTAATATGTAGCTCCAGTTTCGAGAAAAAAATTATAATTCGGATGCCAATGAATAAAGAGGTATCACAAAATATTGCACGGCCTATTAGAATTGGCAGAAAAATAGAAATGATTTTTTTACAAGGCGGCTTTGGTCATACAAGAAATAAAGTTGCCATATTTCTTTTTAGTTCCGAACTATTGAACCGCACTGGATCCTTTTTCTTTAAAAAATTTGATTAAAAACCATCGTAATTGAAGTATGAATGTCGGTTAACATTTCCATATTTCAAGCAAGAACCAGGCACGCCTTCGGGATTCAGCCCATATATGTAAATTATTAAGACAGCTATATGATTCAGCCTCACAATTAGTAGTTAGAAAATGATAGCCTCAGATACGAACCCGTTCGGAGCACATAGCGCCATCGAGTTCTCGAGGTGCCATCGACTTCTTCGGCAGTGACCTTGAAAGAGACCAGAGGCTGCTGAAGGAGTCGTTGAGGCATCCGAAGAAGTGTCTTCAGCAGCGGCATCTGCAGCAGCCTCTGGTGTCTTTCAAGGTCATTGCCGAAGAAGTGGGCATGTCTTCAGCAGCGTCTGGTGTCTTTCAAGGTCATTGCTGAAGAAGTGGTGTTCAGCAGCAGCCAGGCGCATGCGCCGGGGCTATTCCTCAGGTCAGTCCACCCAGTTCTTCGGCAATGACCAGAGGCTGCTGAAGGAGTAATGTCTTCAGCCTCTGGTGTCTGGGGGCGTTTGGTTGCGGCTCAGGCGCCTGCGCCGGGGCTCAAAAAGTGCGCGTGTTGCTCATTGTTGCGCAATGGAAGAATGTTCTGGAAATGCTGATGCAATAATATGCAGATGTTGCAGAATTAATGTTTTTTCTCGGAAATTCCAACGTTTGCAATTGTTTACACCAAATAACTATTGTTATCAAAGTTTGAGACAAGATGATCGAGATTATTTTATACCCTGTTGTTTGTATTATTATAATAAAATCATTCTAGAACATAAAAAGTTTGAAGGCCACCGCCAGAAACATAAACACTCGATTGATTGTTGTTTTTGATAACTTCTGCATGTTACCAAAATTTTGCAAGCTCGGCAAAAGCTGCGAGATAAATAGAACGAATATAATTGCGAGACGCATTATTCAGTAATCACTTCAATAGTTTAGTTGGTTCCCACGGAATAGGTGCGGTAAAAGTTAGTTTCCCAATATGGATGTTGTAATTGGCCAAGATGATGTTGGAGATATTTTATTGTACCATTTTATCCACCAAAATTTGCCGGAAAATTTAAAAGTAAGTCCATTTGCAGTAATCATTTCTTTTATTGTTCAAGCATTCTGTTAATAAAACTCATTCATAATAAAACTCATTCATAATAATTTCATTATATGTAGTTAAAAAGCTCACGTATCTGTTCCATAATTGTAAACTATTTTCTATCTTTAGAACCACCCCAAAATGATTATGTGCGGAAATGTATCGCACATGGCAACGGAAACCGAAAATGTTTTATTTTCTGGACTATTCATGGAGAAAGAAACCAAGATAATTTTGTTGGAATCGTGCAGTGAACTTGTGGTCATTTGGGTCAATATTGTAAATCGTAAGTAAAGTATTTAGATTTTTTAATATGCAGTGATAGTAGATAAAAAGTGCCAGTTTTGGATTCACAATTTTAGTAGTGGAAAATTAATTGTTTTTATAATGAATGAAGTTATTTCTTTGTTTGTCCGCCCGTTTGTTTGTTTGTTTGTTTGTTTGTTTGTTTGTTTGTTTGTTTGTTTGTTTGTTTGTTTACTAGTACAATTTCTTATCTTTGTTTGTCTGTCAGTTTGTCTGTACGTTTTGTTTGTTTGTTTGTTTGTTTGTTTACTAGTATAATTTCTTAATTATGGTATTTTTCTCTTGTTGCAGTCAACGATGTATAAGCAGCGTCACGAGTTTGATTACACTGTTATATTATTTTAACGAATAAAATGTATTTTAATATAATAATATCATATTATGAACAGTATTATATTATTTTAATTGACAAAATGTATTTTAATATAATAAATTATATTATATAATTTACCGTATTCCATGGGAACTAACTAAACTAATGAATTGATTGCTGAATAATACTCCCCATTATGTTAGAAATATTTGTTGTGTGCTTTCCAATAAATGTATGCTAGAAGCGTGATTTTTTTGACAAGCTGTCTGTTGACACTAGACAGCTGTAATTGACCCAGACAGCTGTTGACACAGCTGTCTGTTGACACAGACAGCTCTATTCGCAAACACCATGGCTGATGACACAAGCAAGAATAGAAAGAGGAAAAACCCCTCTATGTAGATGCAGCTTAGATGCGGCAGTACGTAAACGTCTTGTTGGTGGATTGGTATGCGACTTTCGTCATTGGCATTGAATGTTGTTGTTGACACGAACGGCTGATGTAACAGACAGACAGATAGACAGACAGGCAGGCAGGCAGGCAGACAGACAGACAGACACAGACAGACAGACAGACAGACAGACAGACGGACAGACAGACAGACAGACAGACAGACAGACAGACATCTGATGAGAATTCTGAAGTAGGAGAATAACTATAGATTCCTATTTGTCTCATCGAGCTGGTTAATTTGATACCCTCCATGACCTAAGTGGGCGGGGCAAGGGGGCGTGTGCAGTGGGCCCTAATCTACATGCGTTCTATATTACCGACATTCAATTTGCATTTTCCAGTAAGTGTAACAGAAATCTACATGTGTTCTATTTTACCGACACTCAATTAGTACTTCCAGCACTCACCAGATGGTTCCCACACGTGTCCGAAACACATTAAGATAACAAGTAATTTAAAAACATAGTACGTATCAAAATAAACAAACTGACGAATGTTCTAGAATGTTATTTTATTGTAATAATACAAACAAATAAACGGGTCACCTTGTAGTGTCTACAACGTAGTATGTGCATATACAGAACGTGGGAGCAAACCTAAACAAACATAATCCTGTCGGCGAGTTGAAAGGTTTTTTACCCATAATAAAAACAATTATAACATCTCTTATCGGCGGCGAACGTGCTTTTTTCTTAAACTTTGATATCAATATTTATTTAGTATAAACAATTGCAACCATTGGAATTTCCGAGAAACTTCTGTTTACAATCCTAAGTATATATGGATGATTCAAAAGACGGGCATGTAGGCAGCCCGATTAGCTCAGTGGGTTTTAGCGAGGGCTGCGGTGCGCGGGGACCCGGGTTCGAATCCCGGTCGGCGTCATTTCCAGAACGTTTGCGAAAACCCCGGCGCAGGCGCCTGGGCCACATCCAAAGGCCTCTAGCAGTAGTTGAACCTTACCACCCACAACCACACCCATTGGATGCCGCCCACAACCTCTATCATTGGCTGTTGCCCCGCCCACTCTCATAGAGCCCCGGCGCAGGCGCCTGAGCCACAACCAAAGGCCCCAAAGACACCAGAGGCAGAAGTCGTTGCTGAAGACATTACTCGAGGACTCCTTCAGCGTAAAAGGTGAAAAACATTAATTCTGCAACATCTGTGTACTATTGCATCAGCATTTCCAGAACATTCTTCCATTGCGCAACAATGAGCAACACGCGCACTTTTTGAGCCCCGGCGCAGGCGCCTGAGCCGCAACCAAAGGCCCCCAGACACCAGAGGCTGAAGATATTACTCCTTCAGCAGCCTCTGGTCATTGCCGAAGAACTGGGTGGACTGACCTGAGGAATAGCCCCGGCGCATGCGCCTGGCTGCTGCTAAACACCACTTCTTCAGCAATGACCTTGAAAGACACCAGACGCTGCTGAAGACATGCCCACTTCTTCGGCAATGACCTTGAAAGACACCAGAGGCTGCTGCAGATGCCGCTGCTGAAGACACTTCAGCAGCCTCTGGTCTCTTTCAAGGTCACTGCCGAAGAAGTCGATGGCACCTCGAGAACTCGATGGCGCTATGTGCTCCGAACGGGTTCGTATCTGAGGCTCTCATTTTCTAACTACTACAATTTTATAAGGGATATCACTGGGAAGTGACATTTGTAATTTTCCGTCGTTCAAATACCCTTGCAACGAACTTTCCCTCGTGCGTCCTGAGACACACTGTATACTAGATTATTTCGGGTCGTTCGCTTATGAACGATCAAATTGTTGCATCTCGGTCGGTCGGTTGAAAAACTTATTCGTCGAAAGATATATACCCTTCGCTTCAGTCGAAGAAGGGCTGGGTTCTCTATTCCTATACGGAGATAATAATACACACGGGAAACAAATAAATATGATTCTATTATAGTTAGCTATGTACATTAAAACTGGTCAAGCGGTATTATATAAAATATTTACAGGAAATTAAATATGATCCATACGGTAAAATCTAAACGGTAATTATATACATGAGGGAATAGCAAACGGTACTGGGTTTTGATAGCCAGGTATCGCCAGCGATTCTCTCCTGGACGGTTGTCTGGTAACTGACTGTCGTCCCGTGGGATGACTTATACTGTGTACTCGGTATCTGGTTAACGTTGCCGCACAGGTGTGCAACCAGGTGATGTGTAAATCGGGGATATAGGTAACAGCCACTCTCGGCGATCCCTTAATCGGATGGCCATTAATTGTTGCGTAAGCAGGTGTATAATTTCTCCGAAATTCAACCGGACGGGATGTTGAATCGCTCACTGCATCGGTCGAAGGCAGACGTGATATTCTCATAGCATATGCTATTTGCACCGCACGTTTCAATCTGCTTTCGGCTTGTGCGAGTTTATGGTTTGAACATCCACGGCTACCCGTAGAATTTAAGAACTAGCCTTCAGCAGCCTATTATAACTCTACACCGGACCAATTAACGTATATTTAATTATTGACAGCCTCACAGCTTCAATCATTAAGTAATTATAGTAGCACAGCTAATCACTTCGCACGACGTAAGTCAGCTAGTCAGGTACTCGCGATAATACTGGAAGTTATTCGGAGAATGTCTGGTATGAGAAGGCATGGTGAATGTCGGTCGGATGGATGATGAGTGAATGAATGTCCCGTGAATGTACGCGACACCGTGTTTTATTTAATCTTCCACCAAACATCGTGAACGGCTGGTCGGGGGTTCGGCTCCTCCCGGTACCCTCTCTTTCAACTATCTTCGGTTCATTGACGTCGTGAAGTCTTCTCTCATGTGTGCACTTTTTCTGATGCGCAATGTTTCTAGAACAAAATAGATAACGCCTAATCTAAGTTTGTTAGATCTACAGGCGGTTAGTTATGCTTTGTTACACCCTTCTTATTTGGTATTCTACTGTTTACTTTCGAATATTCTGCACAAAGTTCAATGCCTGTCAGTGACACTTGTCCAAAAAGCTAAGACCAGCTGATTGTCAGTGAACTTCTGCACACGCGCACTAACGAAATGAAAAGGTCTATTGAGATTCGATTGCACGAAAAAGTAAAAATTAAGTCAGGTGCGTCGACAGCGGACCGGATGAAATGAATTTACTCACTATTGGATTTTTTAATTAAGATCACTTGCATAAACTCCTTCTTTTTGTCCACAGAAGCTGTAGTTTTATTTAATGTACCTATTTAAAAAACATTCTCCTAACCTAACTAAAAGTTGTTACTTAGCGAAACAATAACAGGTGCAGAAAGCCTGAAATTACCTTTCAGCATTAAACTACCAATTTAGAGGGCTGAATCTTATTTTTCAAAATATGCGGCAAGATAATGAATCACTATACCAATACCAATTGGATGTAGACTCAAATTTGATATGCAAACGCAAAATGGGATGGTTAGAATCAATTTTTATCATTCTTGTAATAAAAAATAAACTGTATACTAAAAATTTAAAGGGACATCAATAGGACCTGCACTTCAAATTCGACGGTGGACAGATAGAATATAACATAAGCCCAATTTTGTGAAAATAAGATAACGAGGAAATCGGCAATTATTATTCCAATAGATACGTGATAGTAAATGTCCATAATACTGAAAACTATCCCGATGTTTGCCCATTCGAAAGATTTCCGTTAGCTTTTGAGATTTGACACCTCATAAGAGGTTACAATGATGTGAATTTTTACGAGCGCGCGTTAAAAAGAGGAAATTTTTTAAAAACTTAATGAACAATTCAAGCACTTGAAAAACGCTGTGTGAGTTACGAGAAAATGAAGTAAAAGTATTTTTTCAGATGAGTCGCTTTGTAATATCCGTGGTCGTCTTTCTGATGTCGTTCAAATAAATGGATGCTGAAAATAAATAAAATGGGAAGCTTTGTAATAGTTACTTTTAAAAATATAATAAAATTGGTCTGTTATTTTTTGTGTTTTTTATTTAGGTAAGTAGTTGTTAACAAAATAGTTCAAAATAGTTCAATTGATTTAGAAGAAACGGTTGTTCACATTACTACAATACAGAAGCCAAAATTTACATTTTTTTGAAGTTCTCATAGGTATTACCTACCTGACATAAATCCCTAAAATATCAGATTCTCAGTACTTTTTGCCAACCCGTTCAGTAAAAGTAATAAATATTCAGTGAAAATTAGTCCTTCCATCTCCGTTTCCTTTAGGGTGGACATCTGATAATTTGTAGACTAATTATTTTCTATTTATATGGTATAAACGAATTATTATTGTACCTACTGAATAAATAATTAATCAGTTAGGTACACGCAAATGTATCTACATATCTGTCAATAGTACAAAAATAGAAATTACAATAATTAAGGCAGTCCGTAGCTTGGGCACCAATGGTCATCAGCATGGCGAAACAAGAAGAGTTATTATTATACTTTAAAACTAAGTTGGAGAAATACAATAAATATGTTTACTCTTTCTACTGTTTCATAGAAGTATTGTTTATTCTGCAGTTTTGTTACGGATTCGTAATACTTGACTCAATTAAATTTGCTGTGAAACTATATGAATATGTGGCACTTATCTTCCAGGTACAAATATCTATAAAACTTGTAGTCAAATTGCACCTATTGCTTATACCAAACAAGGAAAAATACTGCAAACTTATTGATAAAGCTAATTCAGGCATGTGTCATTAAACGAAATTATACATTTTTTAAAATAAATTTGGAAACGGCTGGTCATCAGAAATGAAACGGAGTTGCCCCCGGATGAAACCTATTTGAGACAGCCCAAGAAATATTAACGACTATTTTCAATTATCAATTTGCAGAACTTTCAAGCCCATTGTTACTTCTAGAAAGTAAATCATTGCATGTTTATTCGATAAAGCACACGAGTGTGATGAAATTGCTTAAATTAATTTTAATGTCAAACTATGTATTTCAGGCTGGTTCAAGATTATTGTTGTTAATTTTATTTAAGAATAGAATTTTAATGGTAATCGAAAAATGCAGCAGACTTTGGAATATTGAAAAGTACGATGAAGACAATACATCTAAGGCTATAAATGATGTGAAGAATGTCGCTATAATAACAAAAATTTATACAGTATTCTGCAGTGTAGGGCCCGGATTGGCAGTAATATACTCTCTGGTGTCTCATGAAACGCCGTTGTGGTATTATTTACCAGACATCATTCCTTATAAGTTCTACGTAGCATTATGCATTCAATTTTTGCTCGGAACTATTGTAGCAGACACTGTAACAACTGTAGATTCTCTATTTGCCTGCATATGCGCCATTTTGACATCGCAGCTGAAGTTTCTAGCTTACACAATTTCAAGAATCGGATCTTCTGCATATGTAGACAGTGATACACTCGTCACAGACCTGCGGAAGTTAGTTGACCAACATCGAAAAATTTTGGAGTAAGTAGACTTGGAGCTGTTACGATTCCTTATTAAGTTTAGGAAAATACGACATCCAAAAAATTTTTATTACTGTATCATGCACTCCATTTTTCTCCAGTGTACACGCATTTAACATCTTTTGCATATTGGTGGTTTTTTTATAATATTTATTTTATTTATTTATTTATTTATAAGTTTTATTAAGAGCAGTGTACTATTTTTAGAAATTTAAATTGTTTGTTGTAGTGATATGACATAAATTGCATGTTCATTATTGCTTAAATAGGTTTAGCCTATAATTGACTTTTGGATTGTAGCAATAAATAATAAATGAATAGATAATTTGAAACTCTAGTGTTACAGATGACTTGACCACAACCTTTTCAACATTTGTATTTGTGCAAAGTATCGTATCGATAGCAAGCGTTATTGTCTTCTTGTATCAGTCGACTTCTGGGTAACTATCTCAATGAATTTTGAAACGCAGTGTCGCATTTTTCTTAATTTTCAGAGAATATGAATTGCAAGATGCAATAGTAGGTGTTGCTGGATCTGTTGCAATATTATCGCAAGTAGGCATATATTGCTTCGTTGCCCAAGAAGTATGTGATCAGGTGACGCGTCATCAAAATTTCACTTCAAGTTATAATGTTATTTAACTTTAGGCAACAGGAGTTTCACACAGTGTTTATGGCATAGACTGGACATCGAAATGTACGTCTAAATTAGGACTCTATATTCAGATGATGATACTGAGGAGCCAGAAAATACCTTCGTTTTCTGCAGGAGGAATGGCTAGCATGGATAGAGCTTTATTTGGCGATGTAATAAGATTGCAAAGAAATTGTACATTAAGCAATACCTCGCTACAAAATAAATTTGTTACAGTAACTATGTAGTTGCTGTGTATTTATTCTTTAAAAATCGTAGATTAAAAACAGTCTTTTTAAAGTCTTCGTCATAACTATTAACATTTTACGCTTATAAATAAAATATTTTCAATCACAAGTCACATTCCATAACTTGATATTTGTGTTAATTTTCTTATTTTGAATGAATGCAGTATGTATATTTTTGACGTATTGAACTTGCCTGGTAACCACCAAAGTGGATAAGACAAGTGTACCGACTTGCCACTAAAAGGTGAATAGTATTTGTCTGAGCTTATAGGCAAAAGAAGGGAAGTGCGAGAGGGGAATCGGGCCGATTTTCCATATTTCGCGAGTAGGAAATGCGGCGCGCTCAAAATGTATTATGTCATAACTCCCTCAAAAATTGTCTTATCGAGTTGCAATTTTCTAAAAATTATTTCTTAAATCTACAGGATGCTCACGAAATCTTTCAAATTGCAATTACATAATTACTTTTCATTCCGCTTTGCGATTTTCGAGACGTTGTCTTTTTGGTGCAGTGGAATTTTCGCGTATCGAGGAACTATGCTCATTTTTAGAATCTGGACAAACTTCCAGCGGCAAAGTTATAGAGAAAGGATTGAATTTTATTTTACACCAAAATTCAATTCATTATCTTGCACAGAAAGAAAGTTATGGAGATTTGATTTCTGACCGCGTAACTCTTTAAGTCAGTATACGATTTCAAGAGTTACACGCGCAGAACGATTATCATGTTCAAATCGCCATAACTTTTCTTCTGTGCGAGATAATGAATTGAGTCTTGGTGTAAAATAAAATTCAATCCTTTCTCTATAACTTTGCCCCTGGAAGTTTATCCAACGTCTAAAAATGAGCATAGTTCCTAGATAGGTGAAAATTCCACTGCACCAAAAAGACAACGTCTCGAAAATCACAAAGCGGAATGAAAAGTAATTATGTAAATGCAATTTGAAAGATTGTGTGAGCATCACGTAGGTTTAAGAAATAATTTAAAAAAAATTGCAACTCGATAAAACAATTTTTGAGATAGTTATGACATGATACATTTTGAGCGCGTCACATTTCCTACGCGCGAAATATGGAAAATCGGCCCGATTCCACTCTCACACTTCCCTTCTCTTGCCTATAAGCTCGGACAAGTACAACTACTCACCTTTTCCTCTACTGTATGCATGGGAGTCGGTACACTTGCCTTACCCACCTTGGTAACCACTAACATAAATATCTTGGATGTTAGTCATTCATGTGTGAAACAGTTTCTTTAAATACAAGGTCTGTATTGTCCGAAAACGATGTAAGTATATTATGTCAAAATTTTGAGAACATAAAACATGCATCTCAAACACACCAATTTTTTATTCCTGATATAGTATCCTCGTAAAGGTAAGTAAGTAGGATACCAAAAAAAACCGAAGGTGCCACTAAAAACTAGCAACTTCAAGTTATGCCGAAAGTGACTTGTTCTTGGAAGCATTTTATTTCGAAAGATAGATAGCGATTACCCCTTGTGAAACATTTTCATAGTTATATCACACAGTGAGTTCAAAAAATTTTTAATACACGAGTTATCAGAAAAACCATGCGACGAATTACGAAGAAATGAGAAATAAAATTATTATTCTTTTTTTAGATGTGCCGCTTTGCAGTATCTGTGGTCATCTTACTGCTATCGTTCAACTAAAGAGCTCAATATGAGAAGCATTATTACAGTTGTACCTTAAGATGTAATTAAGTGAATAAACAATGTTTCGAAATCCAACCTGTCTTACGTAATATAGTATAGGTACAGCTACATAATAATAATAAACTATCGTGTATTACATTTTTAAAAAGGGAGTAACTACTGCTCCGGCCGCCGGCCCCCTGAAATTTTATTCCAATACGGTCGGACGCGCGCATTACTTAATGTCCGCAAAATGACGTTTAAGAAAATCGTTATCGGCTAGTGACGCTAACGGTCTCGGTGGGTGTTTGGATATCCGGATATCGTACAGAACTGCCATTTTGTTCTCCTACGGCTAGACGAGTTCTGACCCCGCAGCGGTTTGATATATTTTGCTTGTTTTTACATCATCTTTTTTCCAAAAAATGCGTGTGTCTGGTGCGAGAGGGCAAGAAAGGGCTTTGTTTAAAATGCGTTCTCTCAGCTTAATTTTTTTACGCCTCCAAAATGCAAATTGTGTTGACATTCTGTAATGCGCATGCCCGACCGTGTTCAAACAAAATTTCAGGGGGCCGGCGGCCGGAGCAGTAGCCACTCCCTTTTAAAAAGCAACACTCAAATTATTTCTATTTAATTCAATTTGTTATTTAGTGTTGTATAAACCGAGCTTTCTTGTGCTTACATTGTGCAAATTAGTGTTTTGTTTCAGTCGTTTTCTTTCTATGAAAATTGTAGAACTGATTTCTTTATTAAATTTATTATTTATAAGTTGTTAACACAATAACTGTTTGCTTTTTGGTTGTCTATGGATATAATTGAGTTTATCACTACATGCACAGAGGTGTGGGTAATCGGTATACACTAGTATTTTAGAAGGTAGCATTAAAGTAAAATTGTATATAAATATAAAAGGACGTAATTTCCTGGTAAATAAATCATTATTATTATTATTAAATGGATTACCTATATAGGAACATACACCAAGTGCGGTAAAGTGGATTATGTCCTATACGTCTGGGTAACGAACATATAGGGAAAATCACCTTACTTTTTATGCACGTCACCGGCTTCATATTAGCACTGTTGCCACAAGAGTTTATGGTACTCAATTTCAAAATATTAAAATTCAATTTACCTCTCTAATTGAATTCAATGGTAATATGGGTCCATTATTTTCCAATTCTCTTTCAAAATAGTTGATAAGGGACGCTAGAAGCTCCTTACACCGACTGTTTAAGAACTTGAGCATTCTACCAACAATAACAATAACAACACCGATAATGAATAACTAGGAGCACTATTTTAGTTCTCAAAATAAAAAATTTTTACCGCAAAAGTTGTTGAACAAAGAAAACAAGGGTTTAAAACACTAAAAACAACAAAAGTTAACGAAACTTGACGCTTTCAGAATAATAGCTGTCAAGTCAACCGGGAAACGTCAACAAATTAAGCGGCAATCATGCAACAAAATAGTGTTGTGTTTAGACATTCAAATATTTCTTTATTCTTTTTAGCACATTCAATTTATATTACTTGTCATTTTACGTAAGGCGACTCTCAATCGTAAAAATTTGTGACGTGCATAAAAAGTAAGGTGATTTTACCTTGTAAAGAAGTACACTATGAATATACCGAAAACTATACCGAAGCTCCTTTCTTAAAAGCATGCCATACTAGGTGGTATTTACCGCAAGAAATTGCTGAAATAACCGAAATATTTGTGATAATCAAATCGAGAGTATTGAAAACAAGCACTGCAGCAGGCAAGCTTGGAAGACTATGAGGAAATTAAACAATGATTTCCTGCAGCTATCAGGAAATATCGACGCAGCAGATAATTAAGTCTCGCTTAAACATATTCTGAATGGTAACTGTAACAAACGCAAAGAACTACCGTTAGGAGGGATCCCAGTTCCTAAACGTCAAAGTTACTGAAGTTGACCCCCTGTTTCGAAGATGCAATCAAAGGTTTGAAATTGGGAGAGGCTGGTAGAATATACCACAACCATGATTCAAGGATTATAATGCGCATTAATGTGCTCTTAACTGGTCTACCTACGTCATTTGGTGACCCGCTACACATAAAATTGAATGGTTAACTAGCACCAGCCTAGTGTTCAGTAATGTAAAAACACCACTGATCTGGAAGTGTCGTATCTCAGCTAGCTCTCTACTTCAGACTTGATGCAAGTCAGGGCTATAGGTATAGGACGTGCAGGAGAACAAATTCATGCATACTTAACGTTATCCGTTCATGGCGTGTTTTGAAATAATAGCTGGTTATTGGTTGGTGACTATTATTTGAAATAGAAAAATCGGATTCGTCTGTATCGGCGCTCAATGAATTGGCAGATGACCTGTACAAATTTCGTATCGATCGTACAATTTTTCGCTTAAAATAAATTTTTAACTCTTTTCTCGTAAACCACTGGAGTGACTATGTGGGGCCTCAGGAGCCCTATGCACACATTGTAACCTTGTAAACTTTCATTTAGTGGATAAATATATCTGACCATGGTAACCCGATTTTTGAATTTTCACGTGCATGCAATCTGAGTTGATTGGTACGTTATTATCTTACTGATACTTATCCAATCAATAATGCACTATTAAACTAATTACGAATTGGCTGACCAGAGTTCGGACTTAACACATCATACTTGTTATCAACTGCACTTCTCTGTGTTGCCCGATCTGGGATACAGATACTGAGTTTAGAGGGTTCATAAAATTTATCGAAGCGAAGTGTCCATACTGAGTCGGACCAACACAAAATCGTAAAAAAATACAATTTATCTATTTTATTGGTAACTATTATAGCTTGTTTTTAAATTTAATGAAACATATTTTTGAAAACATATCTACCATGGACTAATTATATTTGATTAACAAACAATAATAATGAATTAGATGATTAGATCGTATAGTATTATCACATAATTTATGTTCTATGTTGAATAAAAGGTGATTATCTCATTTCAAAGCCTTCTTCTGTAGAAAACTTCAAGATTTTCGAATTAAAGTGTTTTAATATTATTATTATATTATTTCTGTTTTTATTGAGGATGAAAACTTAGTTGCCGAAATACGTATACTTATTATAGGTGTTTCAAATGTACATGATTCAGGGGTTCAACTGATTTTTAAATTAATAATTTAACCATTAAACTCATTCATTTTGTAAACTATGAAATAGTCATAACGTTCTGACAAATTATGTTCTTTATTTCCATGGTAACAACATACTCAGCTACTAGATTAATATTATTTTAATCTCTGTAAATTTTAAACTCTGTAAATACAACTAAATTTACATAATTATATAAGTTAGGAACTACAGCATGCGTTTTAAAGATTCTGAAGTACTGAAAATGATTCAAAATCTACCTTTGATTCTCGGATTTCCGTGAATTTATTACGACATTCAAGAAGCAAATAATGCAAGACATTCAGTTTTAAACGTGAATGTTCTATTGGTCACGGTAAAACTCTAAAAAATTTGAATTATAGGTAGTTCTTGAAATCCTGCCGACTATGCTTTGTTATACAGGACCCTGGTTTTGGATGGAATAACCCAGTATTTATCGAAAGATTCGAATTGAAATTCCAAACTGTATTATGCCTATGGCATCTGCATAATTTATACAGCTATATACGCATATGTGGACATCTATCTATAGCATAACGCAGGAATTGTAATACCTATAAAACTTTTGACAACGGTTTACGCCCCAATTTGTATCGGCATGTCGAAGCAAGAAGAGTTGCTGCTATATTATAAAATCAGACTGGAGAATTGCACCACGAATATTCTCCGGTTCTGCTGTCTCATCCAGGTTTTATTTATTCTACAGTTTTTCTATGGACTCTTTCTCATGGACTCTCTTACTACTGCTGTTCAGATGTACGAATGCGTCGCATCTCTCTTGCAGGTAAAAAAATTACGTAGGTGCATCGAAGACGGAATTCTGTCAGAAATTTAGGTTGCTTTAAAAGTACCCAGCGATTTAATTCTGAATTCTGCCTTTGCTACTAAGTATCCACAGGCATGCACACGTGAATGTACAATTTTTAAATATTATCGTCTGTTTTAGGGCTCCACAAGGTTATTCCTAATAATTTCATTCAAAGAAAGACTACAGTCACTAATAGAAAGGTGCAGGAAATTGTGGAAAATTGAACATTATGACGAAGATAACAAAACCAGAGCTGTAAATATTATAAATAATGTTGCTATAGTAACGAAAAGCTATGTAGTCTTCAACTTCGCAACTCTAGTATTCTTGATTATAAATGCTTACTTCGTTCATCAAACAGTATTTCCCTATTTTTTACCGAATGTATCTCATAACTGGTACATCGCATATGTTATTCAGACAATACACATCACAATTGTAGTAACTTCTATGACAATGGTGGAAACTTTTTACGCGTGTGTATGCGGTATCTTAACGGGTCAACTAAAGCTGTTGGCACATACAATTTCAAGCCTTAAGATCGACTCTTCAAAATACGTCGACAATGGAGCACTTTTTAAAGAGTTGCGAAAGTTAGTTGCACATCACCGAAATATTTTGTAGTAAGTATCTTTTTCAATTCACTTGAGGAAAAAGCAAACATTGATTTATGTCATGTCTCCGCCAAAGCAACAAATCCGACAACGCTAACATTTATACATATAAACCAGGGTAATAAAGACAGGTATCCGCACGGAGCGCTCGCTCGTGGAACCTTTTCGTTGCCAGTCGGATTAGAGACAGACAGAGCATAGAGTGGGCGGGCCGCAAAAGATTTAGTTAGCCCGCTTGTGATTTAAAACTCATAAAATTTGATAATAGGTAACTGGACTGAGTTTATACCGAGGTTTATACATTTAATCGAGATAAATAAAAAGTAGCTTGCCGGATAGAAGAAATACTTTCATATAGTGGTAGTTTATCATTTCTATTTGAAGGCATATCTAAACATGTATTCGATTTCATAATGAGTAGACGTTCATGTTATAATGGGTATGGGAAGGATAAATAAAATAACGCAAATTGAACTTGGTGAAAGAATTATTATTTTTGGAATAAGTAGGTACCTACATATTTAGAACAAAAAATAAGCACATTATATTAGATCTTAAGTACTTTGTACCTACTTATTATAACACACAATAAATAAGATAAACAGTTACGCTAATATGATTTCAATTACAATGCATCTAAATTAAATCAAATTGTAATCTTCGAATACACTTAGAAGAGGCGACGCATAATATAAATATGCCTCACCAACTTGGAGTAATTGTCTATTAGTCTAGTTCCTCAAAGTTAACCAAACGGTGAAAAAGGAGTAGGATAGTATATTGCATTTCCCCATATGGTTACCTTTTTCGGAAATTGGACAATTACGCAAATTGGAGCGATATACAGGGTGATTAATAACGAGTGTAAAAGATTTCGAGGGCTGATAGAGGAGGTCAAAAAAATAAGAAAAAAATCGATGAACGTGAGTCCTAAAATTATTTCCAACAAGTTTCTCGAAAAAAAACTGATTATTTTCAATATTTCCGAAACTAAGAAAGCTATTAAATCACGTCTTTGCTAGTTAAAGATCTACCTATCTTTCCTGGGAATTTTCTTTCCCCATTGTTCCAGTTTGTTTTTTGGGATAAAAAGCAACGAAATTTTATTAGCATTGGAGGCATAACCGCTATGACAGTTCGGTACGACACAGCACTTTCCCATTTTCACGTAACAGTAATAACACAACACCTGTCCTAAATAGTTACATAGGTAGGTACCTAAATCAGAACATTATCACATTTGCTAAAAAGTAAAAACAACTCAGTAACTGCGAACAAGTGTCAGCCGCAATTTGACATTAGTAGTTTAACTAATCTATTTTATAGCATTATTGATACAATTTTGCCAAAAACTGACAACATTAAGTACCTATATTAAATAATACAATAACGACATATAATAAATCATATGACATATATGTAGTGATTGCAGAATTGCGAATAATTAAAATACAAGAGATTAACACAGTAAACCCACATGCACTTCTGCTCATAAGTTACATTGCGCTTTCGAAGCACGCCCTCTATGCTCCGTCCTTTTCCATGCCTCTCGCTCGCACACTGACTCCGCCTTGGGTCCGCCACCGCATGCAGCCCAGGATAGCTCGTGCGGATACCTATCTTTATTACCTTGATATAAACTATAAAAAATATACCACAAGATGATCTCATGAGAGATGAGATCTTTTAAAAGGAAAAATAAGTGATTCGCTTTACAGGCTAATCTGGCTTTAGACTCCATTCCTCAAAAGCATAATAATTATTGTGTCCTAAACCATAGAAACCATAGAAACCGGGCTTAGCAATTAAATATAAACAACTATTTATAAGAGAAAAATATGAATGAGCATCGATTGAAATTTGAACTCAGGTCCACCACTTGCTGGACGGATGCCCTAACAAACCGAGTTAGCAGTGTTGAACACATACGTAGCGAGAGAACGTCAATAAAATTTACGAAAAGAAGATGGAAATTATAATTTATATATAATCTCACCTGTGTTGCCCTTAATAATGGTTTATCGATGCTGGGTTTTTGTACGCTGCCAGCTGACGGAACAACGTCAACTCCGAAGTTTTGTTAGCGAGCCACTTTACATGAAGATTTAAAAAAAGTCAACTGAAGCAGTTAGGCGCTATCCGACGCAATTTCCTTGCACCGCTATTGTATTTTTTCTTGACGGTAAATTGGAAATAATTCGAAGATACAGAAGTACTTAGGACTTGGTTTAAATTAAGTTTCTAATAAATAAAAGAAATATAAAAAAAACTTTTACAACCAGAAAAGAATTGAGAAATACATACTTACTATGGAAGATTCAGAACAAAAAATGTATTAGAACATGTACAAAACTATAAATTCATGATAAATGAATAATTATTACCTAAGTAACTATGGTAGGCAGATTATTGACACATCACAATAATATATTATTGTTTTATAAGGAGGAAAAGTGGACCTTTTTAGTGATGAGTCTGGAGGCTTGGCAATTCAGACGAATCTCAAAAAAACACTTTTCTTCCGAATAAAACATGCTATTTTTTTCTTCAAACGTTGAAAATAGGTCAAGAATTCAAAATAATTAGCTATTTTCTTCAAACGTCAGGAAAACATGACATTTCTAATTTTTTATTTTTAATTACTCAAAATAAACCGTAAAATATCCAGATATCCCTGAAAACATCATATAGGAAATTCGTCAACTGTCGGCGTAAGCGGCAGCAAAAGTAACTTTTACTGCCTCGACAGTAAAGTTGAACTTTATGTATACTTTATGTATACAGTCGCGAAATGTCATGTTTTTCTGACGTTTAAAGAAAAAATTATTTTCCGTCATTTTTCTAACAACTGAAAAATTGGAACTACAAATTTTTTGATGCAATAAAAACTAAATTGCGTGTATTCATAATCCGTATAATAACTCGGTAGCGCGTACAAATAAATAGAAATACAGTACTATTTATTGCAATGTGACGTCACGAACAACAGCGCGTCATTTAACTGTGACATCATATTTGAAGGTCCACGAGCAAGACTAAATTACTATTTTTTTAAATCGTTATACAATACACAGAGGATGTCCCAAAATTGGGTTATAAAGTGGGCAAAAAAGAATTATTACGAACTTCTCAAAAAATCACTGTTTATGAAAGACCCTGCTTGTTCCCAAACTCCCATACCACACAATTTTTTCCAACTGTTATTGGAAATTTGTTAGGAGTTTTTAGGTATCCGATCTCGTAGTACACAAAATCTGGATTTAGTTCTATAATTCAATGCCTGACGGGGTATTTGCCCGAAGAGTAGTCGTTCGAACGGTCCAGTACCACTCAGGACTTTTTTAAAATTAATTTTAAGGAATTTTTACACTTAGAAATTTTTACGATTATTCAACGCCATTCTGATTAGGCCAATGACAATTCACTATTTCTCTAAATTGAACCAATCACAAAAAAATGTTTCTGATTATTTTTTTCATCGTCAAATTGACCAATAGGGACATTTCATTTGGGTCTAGAAGCGTGTATTATTTCGGTTATTTTTTGACGTTTCTATTTTCCAATAAATGAACAGTATTTTTGATCACGCGTTTAATTCTGACCAATTAAATCATTATTATAGTGAGAATTTGTTACCTAACTTGTCCCAGCGGGAATTTTTTTTAGTATTTTGTTTTTGTTGATAAAACGACTTGTTTTGTGGTTTTGACATATGTCATATGTTTGAATCGCAAATTGTGACACTGAAAGAATAATATTGAAGAGTTGTTTCACATTTGAACGTCAAAAATAACCTTTCGAATACCACACGACAGTAAGAATAACTTGGAAAATAATTCTCCACATTTTACTCAAACTTGTCGCCACTCGAGCCCTACGGGCTCTCGTGTCTATTGCCTGGCGACAAGTTTTCGAAAATCTGTCGAATTATTTTCAAGTTAGTCTCACTCTCTTGTGATATTACGTACGGTAATTTTTTCGATAATTTTGCTTCTTGATAAGTTGCCATAGTTGCGAATTTGTAGGTGCATTTATAATGTATAATCTAGTTAATTTAGTACCTGCCAAACGTCTAATATTCCCAATACATTTCTTTGTATGGGAATTAATTGAAATAAAATTTCGTTTTGAACTACCTTGCTTCGGCTCAAAAAATAATCTTGTCAAATACAATTCGTGGTCTGGAATTTTTAGGTAATTTTACTCAAGCTGTTGCTTTTACTAGCCACTCGTGTAAATTTGCCAGAAGATCACTCGCGCAAGCGCTCGTGATCTATTAACTGTCAAATTTACACTCGTGGCTACCAAGCAACGCAACAGCTTTCGTAAAATTTCCGACAATTCCAGACCACTTATTGTATTACTACAGATAATACCCCAAGCTGCAGTGTCAAGTTTCGCGAAAAATATTCGATTTTAAAACAAACAAGTAGGTGGTAATTTTTGACATTTACGTGGTGAGATTTTTCTTCAGACCGCTTTACCATTTTATTAAAAATTATGCAAATTTCACAGCAAAACTCCATAAAGTGACTCGACCTGCATCCTGCAGTCTCGTGACATTAATACTGTTTTTGTTTCGCGAAATTTAGAAGCATAATTTCCAATGAAACGTCAATATCCTCGAACAATTCTCAGCTCTTGCAGTATAATTACGCTTGAGTATTTAAGTATTGAAATAGTGCGTCATTTACACCAAAGAGAGACAGTGTCATCTTGGATAAGTCTCTTTTTGTTTCTTCCTAAAATTTGTGCAGAACCAAATTCCAAAAATTTTTTTACCAATTTCCGAAACGGCAAGAAGAACTTCTCTATTAATTTTTTTCTGAAAATTTTGTATTTCTTGACGTTAGCTTTCCTCATCGGTACCATCATCGGCCAACATTAATGATTTTCTTAAAACAAAAAATGCATAAAAAAATTAATAAAATATTTCCCGAAACAGTTGGATAACAAAAATTATGTGCGATGGGACTTTAAGGAAAAAGAGTGTTTTTTATGCCAATTTTTTCCCTCTTTGCAACTCCATTCGAGGACATACTGTATATTGTCCGTAAGCTCCCTTCTACTTCTCAATGTGAGACATATTAGTCTCTAATTATATATAAATTCGACCCATTGTTTCCCATCATTCACTAAATTTCTTGCTTCGCCGATTGTTTTTCCTTTATTCTGTAATATTTCATTCACCTCACTACTCCATCTCTCAGATGATCTCTCTCTATCGCCCCCCCCCCTTTTATTTTAACTTCTAATACACATCTTCCTTGGCGCTCAGCACCCATCCTCGACAACTGTCCCCACCAGCTCAACTGTCGTCTTTCAGCAAATTCCAATACTAATATTATTTCTAGTGTCTCTCTTATTTATGTGTTTCTTCTTCTATACGATTTTGCGACTCCTTTAACGTCCCTCAAGTACTTCTGTCACCTGAATCTTGCTTTTTTATTCTTTTGGTTAGGGTGGTCTAAAAATGTATATTTCTTTTTTCCTAATAAAATTTACCCTCCTGCTTTGGTAGTTGCTCATGATCTTCTCAATTCTTTCAGCTATGTCCATTTCTTGTTTCTTGCATTTTTCGGTTTTGAAAACTCATGGGAGCAACGGATTAAAAAAATCAAAAAAATGCACAGGGTTTCAAATGACTATTATCTTTTGCAATGATAGAAAGAGACGGCAGCCTGGCTGTGATTTCACTTAATCTTTCATTTTTAGTATTGCGAATGAGTTGAACATAATCTATTCTACATTTTTTGTGGTGCAATGCATCATCTCCGTAGTAAGTGTCACTGTTTACTGCTTCGTGTCAGCTTCAGGGTAAACAATGTAGATAAACCCCAAAGAGCACCTTTTACATTCTTCTCAATTTTCAGAGAATATGGAATGCCTGACATAATAAAAAGTATTCTAGCGTCAGCTATAATATGTTCGCAAATAGGCATATATTGCTTTTATGCTCAAGAAGTCTGCGATCAGGTGATGCAAAATATTATCTCTGCAACCCCAACAAAAGTCAGTAATTCGCATTACAGGCGGCGGAAATTTCTCATGGTATATACAACATGAATTGGACATCAAGATATGTACCTGAATTGGGATTTTACATTAAGATGGTGATTTTGAGAAGCCAGAAGTTGCCTAAATTTTCTGCTCGTGGATTTACTAGTATGGATAGGGCATTATTTGGCCGAGTAAGACTAACAATGGATTCTTATTGAAGTGCACTTTAATAACGACAAACTATTCATAATCAATTGCAGAATCTAAACTAGTTTCATTTTCAGATTTATAACTTTGCGGCATCCGTAGTAGTTTTAATGCTAACTTTGAACTAAGGGAAGCACATTTTAAAAATTAGTAGGTAGGTACCTATTGTTATCTTAGGATCAAACTTGTAGTTTAGTGAACCGTTCGCCTATTTAATATACTGAAAGCTCGTACACAAGTTTTAGTGACAAGGTACATCTGAGGAATTTAATTCCTGTATCTATTGTACTACCTTCTCGCAACTTATATGTTTTCTTAATAATAAAATCAGTTGGTTTACTGTTGAATTTGTTAATTTGTATCAATATTTTCATTTTTACGAATATACGTATTTCAAACATATGTTTTCTTACTTTCATTAAGTATAGTTTAGGGAGAAAATCCAAATTACTGCGTATCAACTATATACAGGTGTCCCAAATAAATTACGACAACATGAGTATCTCTGAATCGGAAATGGGGCATGTTGAGCTTAAAGGTTGCGTCTTTGCGTGTATTCGAAATATGTTTACAGTGTTGCCGAATTAGTCATATTGTCAGATATTGGCGAAATCACAGGGTCGACGGCATAATGGATATATGCTTTTTTCCTTAAGGGCACACAGAACAACACACTCCACAGACGGCATACTAAAAGCCACTTTCCTTTCAGTTTTGGAGGCAGTGCAATAACAATCTGATCTCAGAGTACGTAGAGTAACTCAAAATTCAACTCAAATTCAAGATTTCTGAATGCCGAAAGAGTTCAGTAAATGACTACTACAATAATAATTGTTGAAAACGATTACCACCAATTTCCATGCACTCCCGAAGCATATTTTGGTAAACTCTTTCAAAAATGCCAAGCGGTGTTTGAATTTCCTGAGCTGTAGTCATAATACGTGCTAGCAGATCTTCTGACTCGACAACCAAATTCTTTATATGACACCACAAAAAAGACGTTTTTACGTCCTGGGAATGTAGCGGTCACGGTAGTCGTCCCCCCTGGGCTTATTCATCTGTCACGGAAAACATGCTTAGCTGACGTGATCTCGAACAGCAAGCGAAAAGTGTGCTGACGCACTGTCATGTTGCAGCCACATTCGTTCACCAATCGCTAATGGTACGTCTTCCACCAATTCTGGCAATTCTGGCAATTCTGGCCCACCCGTAGTTTCGTGCCGGGAACGTGCCCATCTTCCTTTTCTAAAACTAGTACAAGAAAAAAGTAACATGATAATTGAGTGAGTAGGGTAGGGATCAACCATAATTTGACATCGGCATCAGTTTTGGGTATTGTTATTATTTTTATCTGTTTGTCTTTGTACCTCTGGTGTGTTTCCTGTGTCAATTTGTGAATTGCGTGCGGAAAGAATCAGCTTCCTCGCGTTATCCTTCCTGTTCGTGGTCGTTATTTGATGATTCTTTCATTCCACTTACATCATCATCATCATAAGGTTCTCAGTCCGAAGACTGGTTGGACGCGTACCTCCATTCTTTTCTATCCTGAGCTAACCTACGCATTTCCCTAAAAGTAGAACATCCTACATCCCTAACTATTTGAGAGCAGTAGTCTAATCTAGGCCTACCCCTACCTCTTTTTATTCCTATCTCTGACTCTAGTATGTCACGAACTATTCCTTCGTGTCTTAGAAGGTGTCCTACCATCCTATCTCTCCTACTCTTTATTGTTTTCCATACCATTCGCTTTTCCCCAACTCTTTCTAATACTTCCCTATTGCTAACCTTATCTATCCACGGTATCTTCATCATGCGTCTGTAGCACCACATTTCAAACGCTTCTACTCTTTTTCTATCCGCTTCTCCTATTGTCCAAGTTTCGCACCCGTATAATGCCGTACTCCATACATACGACGTTAAGAGTCTCTTCCTAGTCTCTATATTAACCGTTCTCGAGCATAACAGTTGTTTCTTTTTGTTAAACGCAACTCGGCCCTGCGCCATTCTTTGTTTTATATCTTTAGTGCTCCTACCGTCTTGAGTTATTTTACTTCCTAAGTAGCAGAAATCCGCGACCTCCTCTATCTTCTCATTTCCAATTTGTATTTCCATTTTAGTTCTATTTTCACATCCCCTACATACCAAAATTTTAGTTTTCTTTTTATTGATTTTCATGCCGAAGCCCTGTGTCAAAACTGCTTCCATTTCATTCAAAGCCGCTCCTAATTCTTCTTTGCTAGATGCTAACACTGCTATATCATCCGCAAATCTGAGCATGTTAATAGTTTGGCCCTGTACATTGATCCCTGAGGCTGTTCTTTCCTTAACAATATTAATCGCATCTTCGATATATAAGTTGAAAACTAGAGGTGACAATGCACATCCCTGTCTCACTCCCTTCCGGATATCTACTTCCCTTTGTTCCTGCTCACATTCTATAACTGCCTTTTGCTCTTTGTAGAGATTATGTATTATTCTTCTGTCCCTGTATTTCATCCCTACCTTTCTCAGCACTTCGAACATCTTCCCCCATTTTACGTTGTCGAAGGCTTTTTCTAAATCTACAAATCCTATATAGACGCTCTTTCTCTTTTCTATCGTTTTTTCTATAATTACTCGTAAAGCTAGAATGGCCTCGCGCGTTCCTCTATTTCGTCTAAATCCGAACTGATCTTCTCCTAATATTTCTTCCGCCTTTTTCTCCATCCTTCTTTGCACAATTCTAGTTAAAATTTTTGACGCATGGGAAGTTAAACTGATAGTTCTAAAATTTTCGCATCTATCCGCGCCTTTTCTTTTTGGCAAAGCTACTATGATGTTCCGTTTGTAATCTTCTGGAATCTCGCCTGTCAGGTATATGCGACTAACTAGTTTAAATAAACGATCTATTACCTCTTGACCTGCGCACTTTAAGATTTCTGCCTGCAAGCCATCTATACCTGGTGCTTTATTATTCCTTAAACTTTTTAGTGCTATCTCAAACTCTTCTCTCATTATAGGACTCCCTAGGTTATCCCCCTCTACACTGCTTTCGCTTTCTAATATATCTTGCACTTCCTGTCCCGCATATAAGTTTCCTAAATATTCTTTCCACCTATCTGCCTTCTCCCCACTTCCGATTAGGATATCTCCTGCCTCATTTCTAATGTTTTTGGTACTAGATCCAATTTCTCTAAAATTTCTCCTAATTATTTTATATGCTTCATCAGTCTTTCCTACTTCGAATTTATCTTCCACTTCTTTGCATTTATTATCGATCCATTGCTCTTTCGCTTTCCTACATTCCCGAATAATTCCACTTACATACGAGTATTATCCGTTATTCTTGCTGTGGGTCCTGCGACGTCCAGTTTGAATTATATAATATGATATTCGCACCTGTGTTCTTTATCGAGGTTGTTCATACCTACCTGATCTTCTCTCTTTGGAGTCAGTCCTAGAATTTCCCCTCAATCACCCCTTGCGTGCCATTCCGTTTTTTTGTTTTTTTTTGTAATCATCCAGGTTTGTGTAACTGTTGGCAGCAAATACTGGTCTTATAGTTTCCTTCTCGAATGTATAATTCCTTCATAGATTTTTAATTTTGCGAAAGCTGCGCATCTTATCTTAATTTAGGTGTCTATATTTTCTTTAGCGAATCTCAGGTATACATAATCTGTGATAGAGAATTCTCTAGTTATGTACAGTAGCTGTGCCTATATGTAGATACTTTTATTTTTGATAAATTGATAAATTGACCGAAAAATTTGCAATCTAAGAATTCTTTTCTAAACAATAAATAGTAATACAAAATATATCAAAAATTATACTTTATTGTGTCTAGTTTACAATCGATCTAAGATTTAATGAGATCTTTAAAAATGAAATGCAAAGTGATTTTGGATCGCAAAAAATCGTATTTTTAGAAAATTCTATGTGTATAGGTTAGTCAAATCAGTTCATACAGATAACAGAGTGCGTGAGATCGCACGCATGCAAAAATTTTAGACAGAATTTATAAATTGTTATGCCCGTGGTACCTGAATAATTTATAGTGCTATAGGCACATATACACGCCTATGTATAGCATAAAGTAGGAATTCTGATATAAAAGTTACATGGTGGTTAGCTCCCCAATTCCCACCAATATGTCGAAGCAAGAAGAGCTGTTACTATATTATAAAGCTAAATTGGAGAAATGTAATGAATATATAATGCAGTTCTGTTGTTTTATTCAGGTATTATTTATCCTGCAGTTCTTTTACGGGCTCTTTCTAGTCGACTCTCTTACACTTGCTGTTCAACTGTACGAATGCGTGGCAGCGCTCTTGCAGGTAAAAAAATTAAGTCGACCAAAAATAACTTAATTTTAATATTATGTGCCAATCTACTGACGATTGAACTTCATACAGTCATCTATTTTAGGGATTAACAAGATTATTCCTGGTAATTTGCTTTAAAGAGAGAATACAATTACTAATAGAAAGGTGCAAACAAATTTGGAGGATTGAAAAATATGACGAAGAAAACAAAACTAAAGCCTTAAACGTCATAAACAATGTTAGCATAGTAACAAAATGTTACACAGCATTCACTTTCGCAACGCTCTTATTCTTAATTATAAATGCCTATATTGTCCATCAAACAGTGTTTCCCTATTTCTTACCGAATATGTGTTATAACTGGTATATCGCATATTTTATTCAGACCATGCATATCACTATCGCAGTTACCTTTATAACAACGGTAGACACTTTCTATGCCTGTATATGTAGCATTTTGACAGGCCAGCTAAAATTATTAGCCTACTTAATTTCAAACTTCACAATTGACTCTCCCCAATATATCGACAATTCTACAGTTTTCAAAGAACTAAGGAAGTTAGTGGAGTATCATCAGACTATTTTGGAGTAAGTATTTATATACCGTGTGACAAACTTCTATGTGTACATGGGGAAATAACATGGGCAATTACATTTTTGGGGATTCCTGCTCCCCATGTGTAGTTACAGTGGTGGTAAAGGTAGCAATCGAAAGACTATTTTTTTCTGCGTATGAGGATATCAAAAACTCTGCAATTTTCCAATTTAGTACCTCTAATTTATTAAAGCATTAAAAGCAAAAATGACACTAATAATTTTCAAATTAAAACACGGATATTCATCAGATTACCTATGACAATTTAATTTATTATAATCAAAGACTCCCTTGATTCTAATTTCTAATTCGTATGTCAACATTATTTATCGACAATTTAAAATTTGGGTTTCAAAATGAACAAAAATATTTAGTCAGTTGAAGAAAAGGTTTTCATTGTGAAAATATTTTACGGCGGCAATAGTCTGCGGGTAGTCCGTGACTTATTTTCTGTAAAATTCAATAACAGTCCTATTCCTTCGGTAACAACAACAAAAAATTTAGTTAAGAAATTTGAAGATACTGGGAATCTTTCATTGGAAGAAGGTAATTTTTACTAATAAATTTACTTGGTTTTTATTTAGATAATTCTGATTCGCTTATTATTATTACCTAGTTGCTAATAGGACTTTTCATTATAAAAAAATGCTGAGGCGCATGCGCGAACCCGCCATGACAATTTCGGACGAATGTCAAAGTCTTGTATCAATATCCCCTAGAGGGGTAGGCGGTATTGCTTGTTTGAAAGTGTTTATTAATTCTTTGGTAAAATTTTACTGCAAACGTGCAAAATTAGTAATAGTTCGGAACTAAAACACTATGGAGCATCCGCGCATTGTGCTTTTGGTGCCTGCCAAGGTGATAGCAGTGCGGGAAGGCCAAATTATCGCTTGGGATTACGATTTTATCCATTTCCTAAACCCTGCCTAATACTGCGAAAAATCGAAGTTAATAACTAAGTTGGTGAGTGGTGACCCTGTGAGGAAGTGAGGATTAGTTCCACCTGAATAAATGATGTTGCTTGGATAAAAATGTGTAAGATGCAAGATTCGAAATGGAAAAGTGTATTGAACGTTACCAGGTTTTTGTCATTATTTGTTACGTCTTTAAAATAAGAATTACTTGTAGTTACATACATACATTTCAGAAAAATACGCACCTGTACCTATATTAGATCCTGTATCTCCGTTTTCTTTAAAAAATTGATTAATTTTCAGGGCTTTATTAAAAACCTACATGATTGAAGTATCTTGGTTAA
Source organism: Xestobium rufovillosum (assembly GCA_963966045.1). NCBI lineage: Eukaryota > Metazoa > Arthropoda > Insecta > Coleoptera > Ptinidae > Xestobium > Xestobium rufovillosum. The sequence goes on from OZ014493.1 coordinate 35,443,196, forward strand.
CATTCCCGTATTTCAAGCAAGAGCCAGGAGCCAGGCACGCCTTCGGGATTCAGCCTTACAATTTTACGACGGATATCACTTGGAACTAACATTTGTAATAATTTTCCGTCTTTCAAACACTCTCCTTATTTGGTATTCTACTATTTACTTACGAATATTCCACACGAAGTTTATAACGCCTGACAGCTGACAGTGACACTCGTCCGAAAATCTAAGATCAGCTGATTGTCAGCACATGCGCACTAACGAACACAGAACGAAATGAAAAGGTCTATTCCTTATTGTTCGCTAACTTAAATTTTACTGGGATTATGAGAAATTTAACAAGTGATAACGTGGAGTGAAACAAAACTAAAATTAATCTTATCATTTATTTTTTTAGTTGTTCCAAGAAATCTAAATGTTGAGGTAGAGGAAATGGTAATAGGCCTGATAACTGCTAGTCCAACATCTAGTTTAAGGTCTATTGCCCTAGAATGTAATGTTTCAAGAGAAACTGTCCGTAACATATTTAAAAAAAACAAATATCATCCCTTTAAATTCCAATGTCACCAAGAGTTACTTCCTTTTGACGAAGAATCAATGCAAACTTTCTGTGAAGAAATGCAAGAACGGGCTAATCTGGATCGCAGCTTCCTCTCATCAATTTGTTTTACCGATGAGTGTACCTTCACTTTAAATCAAGAGCCAAATTCACAAAACGTTAGGCATTGGGCCCAGGAAAATCACAGAATAAATCTAGCCACTACAACGCAGTACCCTCAAAAAATCAATATTTGGGCAGACATTTTTAATAATCACATTATAGGACCATTTGAAATACAGGGAAATTTAAATTCAGAAGCTTATTTAGATCATTTAATTAACCATATTGGCCCTGCATTAGAAGAAGTTGCACATGCGAATCGGGAGGTCTGGTTTCAACATGACGGATGCCCAGCACATTTTGGAGCACAAGTGAGGGAATTATTAAATGAAATATTTCCAGAGAGCTGGATTGGTCGAGGTGGTGCTATAAACTGGCCAGCTAGATCTCCCGATTTGGCACCGTGTGACTTTTTCTTGTGGGGTCATTTAAAAAATAAGATTTATAAAACTCGTCACCCAAATATTGATTCTTTAAGGAATGCTATTTTTGCGGAATGCAACTTAATAAACGATCGGCAACTTGCGAATGTGAGAAATTCTTTCTATAATAGGCTGGGATACTGTCTGACACAGAATGGGGGTTTATTTGAATATTTGTTATAGTTATTTTTCTTTTTTTATGTTACTTTAATTTCATTGTATATTAATAAGTTTTTGTCCTTACCTAGATATGAAATAAATAAGTATTAAATTGCCAGATTACAAAATTCATTAGAGCAAAATAAACAAATGTTGCCGCTTGTTAAATTTTTCATAATCGCAGTAAAATTAAAGTAATTTAATTTTTATTATTTCATTTTACTGCTTTAACATTTTCCCAAAAACTTTTTAATAGGTTAGACGACACCTACAATTTACCCTAAACTATGGGCCAGCATTCACCAACGTAACATCCACACCAGTAATCAATTAATTGTCAACTATGAACATTATTCACTACACCAATAGGAACATCGCTTTGAGCCTTTTTTACATTTATTTAGTAGGCCGCGATCGCGATGTGTCAGTTCAAATTGAAACGTCAAATCAGCATGGTTTGCTTTTAATTTGAAATGCATATTCTAAAAAAGAAGATGTAATGAGTAGTGAGAGTGAAAACGAGGTTTCTTTAACAGCACCAGCAATAAAAGAAGCTGCAGAACTTGCCTCATTAGATTCATTGCCCAAAAAACCAAGAAAATTATACCTGAGAGCATATGTATGAATCTTTCTTACACTGGAGAAGGGAAATGAAGGTAAATTCTTTCTGGAAATCTGTTTTGATAGTCGTGGACATAGTATACAACTCGTTATAATGATGCTATTATTACCTCGGATGATTACAAAACTTGCTCGTTTCACTCGCTCGTGTTGTAAACTTCATCCTCGGTAATAATAGCATTCATTATAAACTCGTGTATAATATACTATTATGTATTAGTAAAAATTAACTTCTTTCGATGAAAGATTCCCAGCCTTCAAATTTCTTACTAAATTATTTGTTGTTATACCGAAGGAATAGGACCGTTATTGAATTTTACAGAAAATAAGGCACGGACTACGAGCAAACTATTGCCGCCGTAAAATATTTTCACAATGAAAACCTTTTCTGGAACTGAATAAATATTGTTGTTCATTTTTAAATGTTGACAGTTCAGAAAATCCATAAAAATCAAAGACGTCCGTGATTAGAATAAATTAAGTTGTCATGGATAATCTGATAAATTTCTGTGTTTTAGTTAGAAAATTATTAATGTAATTTTTGCTTTTAATGCTTTAATAAATTGGAAAGTTGTAGAGTTTTTGATATCCTCATACGCAGAAAAAAATAATCTTGGGGAGCAGGAATCCCCAAAAATGTAATTGCCCATGTTATTTCCCCATGTACTATCAGTGCCAAAACTGGTCTTCCGCTTTACGGTTCAATTCCGCTTAAAATGCCATATCCAATTACGTTCTGAGGTAAAAAACCTTAGCAACTGTCCGCCAATTAAAGTTTTGAAGGCGGGTCTAAACGATTTTATTTGAAAGAAACAAAATATGTTAGCCTTGCAACAGTAAACAAAGGGCAGCAAAAAATAGATAAATAATCATATTCTTTTAACATAGTTGGCGAATTGACTTTTAGGAAGAACTTCAAATACACTGCTGGACAATTGAAATGGACCACTACGATTTTTGAAAGTAAATTATGTGTAGCTATTTTGTTTTGTAGTTTTGTATAATAAATAGATTATTGTATTGTTTATTGTTGACTTGAGTTTGCATTAATCATTGTATGGTTGTAAAATCATACCAAATTCTGCAAACATTGAAGAAAATTTTTTATTAACGAAAAAGTGATAACAATTTTAGGATATTCTAAATATGGAAAAGTGAATGAGAATAATACAAATGACTAGAATCTAAATGTCAGTATTTTGTAGGCCCTCCGCGAGCTTCCAGAAGTGTTCTGCATCTTCGAGGCATACTCCTAATCACTTCATTGATAAATTCCTGTGGGATCAATTCCCATTCTTCCAATAAAGCAACAGAGAGCTCTTGTAGTGTAGAAGGATAACGCTGGCGTTGGTTTAATTGCTTCTGCAACTTGTCCCAGACATGCTCTATTGGATTCATGTCTGGACTTCTTGCAGGCCAATTCAGTCTACCGATTTCGTGCTCTTGTAGGGAGTTGGTAATAATTCTTGCACGGTGGGGGCGAGCATTATCGTCGACCAATAAAAAATCTCGTCCAAAATTTTCAGCAAATGGAACAATAATTGGTAGAATACATCTGTCTCTATAGACGTGAGCATTCATGGTTTCATTAATCAAAACAATCAGATCAGTGCGGCCTTTCATAATTATGCCTCCCCAGACTGTGACACCCCCACCACCAAAAGCTACATGGGGGGCCATATTACGGTCTAGATAACGCTCACCTGGTCTTCTCCACACTAATACTCTTCCATCTGAATGGTGTAGATTAAATTTTGATTCATCAGTGAATAAGCATCGGCTCCATTCTTCATTGCCCCAGTTTATATGTTCTTCGGCCCAAATTCTACGGGCAACACGATGATGCCTAGTGAGCAAACAACATGTCGCACGCCTTCTAGCTCTTAAATTGTACTCATTCAACCTTCTTCTGATGGTTCGAGTGGAAACATCAATTCCAGCAGCATCATGAAGCTCATTATTAATTTGAGTTGACGTATGAGTGGGATTTCTCCTAGCGATTAAGCGCACATAATGTGTCTGCGCTGGTGTAAGACTTCTTTGGCGACCTCCGCCATGCCGAAAAGCAACACTTCCAGTAGTTTGAAGTCGTTGATGAGCTCTGCTTAGTACGCTATGCGAAACATTAAAAAATCTAGCAATTTCTCTTTGTGAAGCGCCATTTTGAATAAGACGCAAAGCTGTATTCAAATTATCCACGCTTAAACGATTGTAAGGCATTACTTTCTTCACTTGCTTAAGCCAAAATATGAAACAACTGTAAACAACCACGTATTCTTATTAAATTATTTCATTTTTACAATGGGTTGTACCTTACATTTTAATTTTTTGCAACTTTATCAAAAATAAACACATTTCACGAACTTTGACATTTATATGAAACAAACTCAACATCTTAAGTAAACTTTATTCAACGCACTCTTAGATAAATCTTATTATTGTAGCTTAAAATCAATTTATTTGAGGTGGTCCATTTCAATTGTCCAGCAGTGTACATTAGAACGTTATTATTTATTATTTTTCTCTGACTGTTAACTTTGCTAAATGTTTGTAGTTTTAAATGTTAAGTACTTATTACAATAATTTCTTATTATTATCATTGTTAATTATTTTAAGTGCATCACAAATTCAAAGTATTGAGATCAGATAACGGAAAATCACATCATCTTGGGGGGGGGGGGGGGGGGCTGACGAAAACATAACAACGTACGGCACAAACGATTCCCTTTACAAAGTGGAACACCACTTTTGAAATTTATAGTACACATGGAAGTTTGTCACACGGTATGTTTGACATTAATTCTTATTAATTTCGCTAAGGCGATTTAACAAGCGTTAAATCAGCGATCTCCCATCACTTTAAATCATAATAAGATCCAGAGGAACTAATTTGTTTCGCAGTTTTCAAATAACTCGACAATAATTTGACCTTCGACCTTCGACGGGATTTTGTTAAAGAACAACCCAAAAAAAATTTAATTTACAAAAATTTCACTGCCTTGCAGCCTTCTCTATTTTCCCTAACTAGTAAATTTAGTGATATTTGCTGTTTTGGTAGAGACAGGACTTAAAAATACTATAGTTAAACATCAAGAATCATAGGTACGTTTAGAGTATTAATTTAAGCTTCATTACTTATCTATGTGTGCACAATAGCAGGCTTATAGACGGGAATGTCGACGACATCATTTTAGGTAGTCGATTAGAGGTTTACCTCCCGATAAACACTTTCGGTCCCTTTTTAGTTATATAAAGTACCTAAGCATTGATTTATAGAAGGTATCAAGAGTAACCTAAAGTGATTTTATAACTATTACATTGGTCACTGCTCACCAGCAGTTTTATAAAATATTCACGGAATACTGTTCATCACCACTCTTATAAAACCTTTAGTTCCCGTTACCTGAAGCTTTATAACTGGGTTATGTAATGATGTTGGCAACTTTCTTATATAACAGAGAGTACTTACTAGGTTTCTTAATGTAACGGCGGCCATTTCTTGGGAAATACATTTAATGTCAGAACTTTTATAAAACTTTTATAACACTTTCAGTAATGCATGCTTCTTCCAGTTCTTTTCATAAAACCTTCAGTGGGACCAATCTTCCTTATATAGTGACCATGATTATAACTTCAAAAAATGTACATTTTACCAGTTATTGTCGTTTTTAATTTCCAAGAAGAAGGTAGACCTTAATCAACCAATACATTCGTCATTTATATTTGACCTAGCGCCAACTGGCGATGTTTTCCCCATTTACATTTCGTCTAATCCCATGATTATATTTCTAGTATTGCAAATGAGCTGAACGTCATCTATTCGACATTTTTCGTAGTCCAGTGTGTCATCTCTGTAGTAAGTGTAACTGTTTACTGCTTCGTATCAGCTTCTGGGTAATCAGTTTGTTAGAATATAAAACAGAAATATTTTCATGCTTAACCATTATTTTTAGGGAATATGGATTGCCTGATATAATAAAAAGCATTCTAGCTTCTGTGATAATATGTTCGCAGATAGGCATATATTGCTTTTATGCTCAAGAAGTCTGCGATCAGGTTTTAAAATTATTTTTGCATTTCCAACACAAATCATAAATAGGATTCAAATTCTAGGCTGCTGAAATTTCTCACAGTATTTACAGTATGAACTGGACATCGAGATATGTCCCTGGGTTGGGATTCTACGTCAAAATGGTGATTTTAAGAAGTCAGAAACTGCCTCGATTTTCTGCTGGGGGATTTACCAGTATGAATAGAGCATTATTTGCCAGGGTAAGAATAATATTTTGCCTGGTGTTAGGAACATAAGAACTGAACTAGTGCTATTTTCAGATTTATAATTTTGCAGCATCTGTGGTTGTCTTAATGTTAACTCTAAATTAGAAAAAACTAAAGAGGAAATTGATGGATTCAAGGAAATTGCGTTATTTTTGTTTTCATTTGACACTCGATGAGCAGTTCAAGAGAAGAGGAAAAGTGCAGTTTTCTAAAGAACCTAAAGTTCATTCTGTTACATCAAGACCAAGTAGCATTCCTTGGCATTCGGCACGTTTTAGGAACTTTAAGTTCCTTACTGCTCTCCTCATGGCAGTGTCCTATAATAGTATAGTAGTATGTTGCTTGTATATACTGACTCACTGACAAACCCCATACATCCCGTAAATGTGCAAATGGACGACTACTGGAGATATCAGAAATCGAGCCACCAGTCACATATTCGAACACAAGTCTCATGGTGAATAAATCATGTAAATTTACGTTCGTGTGGTAGATTAAAAGCCACTGAAAGGATTACACAACAATTTTGTTAATTGCATTTTAATAACATAAGAATATTAGTAATGCTGGGTAGTTATAAATATTCTAGAAATACTTTTGTTTGAAGAATAGTTAGAGTGCTTGCTCATTTTAAATGCAATAAATATACAATGTAAACAGGCAATAGCTATCTAATACAAAAGTATTTATACCATTATAACTATACAACCCTATAAAACTGTTACGGTGTAGCAATATAAATAGAAATAAAACTGCATGCTTGTATTAATTTTGCTTTATTTCTCTCCGTGTCCCCTTTACAAGGAGTATCAAGAAAGGGGTTTGTAGTACAATCGCAATTAGATATTAATTTTAACCAAGAAAAACTAGGATTAATTGTTATAATTATCCTAGGAATCTATTTCGAACATTCGGGTCTATTATCTACCTACATCCCTAACTACCTCAGAACAGTAGTCTAATCTGGACCTACCCCTACTTACCTCTTTTTATTCCTATCTCTGACTCTAGTATGTCGCGAACTAAGCCTTCGTGCCTCAGAAGGCGTCCTACTATCCTATCTCTCCTATTCCTTACTGTCTTCCACAAATTTCGCTTTTCTCCAACTCTCTCTAATACCTCTCTGTTGCTAACATTATCTATCCACGATATCTTCATCATGCGTCTATAACCACATTTCAAATGCTTCTAATTTTTTCCTATCCGCTTCTCCTATCGTCCAAGTTTCGCACCCGTACAATGCCATACTCCATACATACGTTTTCAAGAGCCCCTTCAACATCACAATATCAGCTAGCTAAATAGAACATTTTTGTAATCATTTGTAGTTTATCTAATTTTATTAAAATCGCTCAGTCCTAGTAGCAAAAAAAGTAATTCGTTAACTATGTACTTAATATTATATGAACTGCCAGTATCAGCTATCAAGAAAATTTTAAAATTGAAAGCAAGCTTCTAGTACCAAGTATATTTTTAATTAATTTTCCACAAACTTTTGATACAACGCGCTAGTGTCGAGCTTGACCTACTAGAGCGTTGGTAGCATGATGTGAGGTCTGTTATTACCTAGATAAATAATTCAAAAAAGTTTGACTCTGGTGACAGTGATTCAAATACCTAATAAAGGTGTATGAATTTTTAAACGACGTGGCAGATAGGCAACAGTTATAATTTTTTATAATGACTAAATTTCACCCCCACATTATGTTCTCATTCTAAGCACGTAAAATATGTATATTATTTTTTAAAATACGGAAACATTGCATTTTCCGCTGATTACTAAATTATCAAAGTTCCTGTATATATAATTTATAAAAATTGCTTTTCTTTCATTGGGCGGGGCTGCTGCAATGAAAATTTCGTAAAAAATATTTAGACAATTGCGTATCTTCGGAATGCAGAACAGATATGAAAATTAATAAGACCTTGGTGGACAACATAATTATTGCTGCTAGTATGTCAAAATAAAGATTATAGATTATTATTTTCAGCATACGACAAAAAACATGGCTTTAGCGACTCTATGAACGGCACCAAACTGTCACTTTTTATGTGGTTAGCAACCAGGAGTGAGAAAAAAGTTTTTTTACCGACAAGTCTGTAAAAATCTTTTTTGAACTGTCAAAATGACATTTCGCGAACCCGACAGACAAACTCAAACATAGTGTTCGCGCACTAGTGCGCGAAATCTAGCAAAAAGCACTGGCCCTTTCAGGTTTTCTAGAAATAATTTGACTTGATACTGATAGTAATAAAGTTTGGTTAACAAAACGCCATTTCTCCAATTTGGATGTTGAAAATAGTGAAAGAATAAAGATAAATCGCTATTAATTCGATTGACACTTTGACAACTCAATTCAATAAATTAAACCAAATGTCATTTTCTACAATTGTCAAATGGAAATCTGTCAATGTAACCACTTGATATTTTGAAATTTTAAATTGAAAACGTATTAGATAGTAGTTAAAAAATTATAATGTTCGTTTCAAAAAATATTGTACGAACCTCGATGCGCGAAGACGTCTTCGGCGCATTCGCGCAAATGAAGCACTCGCTCCTTCGTCGCTCGTGCTTCAAACATTGCGCTCATGCGCGAAAACTGTCTTCTCGCACTCGTTTCGTAAATAACTATTTACTCGCGCTAATCCAAAGCAATCTATCATACAATAAATAACTAATGTCACTATTGATATTTTTTACTCTTTTTGCAAGCAAAATAATCATGTTTATTACCGGAAGAGTAGAATATTTTATGCGGAGCTAAAGTGCTTTTTGTGGCTCATCTGTAGTTGCCGGACTCGCTTCGTTCGTCCGTCGAACGTCTACAGATTCGCCACAAAAAGTATCACTTTAGCTCCTTATAAAATAAAATACTATTAACAGACGAATTGGTGACATTTTCCAGGCGATCCTGCATGTTTTTTATTTCTTCTGTGAATCTTCCACCACTAGTCTTTTTTGCTTATAGGTATTTACTGCATATTGAATGTTTTATACTGCTCTGTAGTAGTCGCAGGATTGCACCTCCGTTACCAGCAACTATATACTCGATTAATTCTTGGCCCCCTTCTAAAAAAAGAAAAGACATGCCATCTCTTTTATGACAAAATCTTTTGTTTACGCCTGTTTTCAGATCATAGTGAACGAACCCATTTACCAAGTTTTTCAAACGAAATTTTAAACCGAGTTATAGCTGTAAAATCTCGATGGGAATTTAATACCAAGTCCTTGGTATTTCAGTTAAGGGTCAAATTGGTTTAATATAAACCCTATTTTGGCTTTGGCCATATTCAACTGCACACCCTCGAGAGCTTTCGGCAGTGAATAATAAATTCACATACAATATTTCAGTTTATACTAGTACCTAGAAGAAAATGAAGAGTTCTGGACAACTGCCAGAAAACCGAACCTTGACCTAACCTTGAAAAGTTCATACCTTTTAAACTTATCGGTTTCAAGGGCAATGCCAAAGTTTAGTGATGGGGGTTGTCCAGAACTGTCCACTCTCCCCTACTAATATTAATTGAAATTTTGTATGTAAATTATTATCAACGGTCCAAAACCTCATGAAAGCGCATACTAGAATATGACCAGAATCAATATGGCTCCCATAATAAAAAACGAAATTGGCTGCTGGTTCACTTCACCGTCCATGTGAAAGTTGGTATCAAATTCCTATTGAGATTTATAACTTAGTTTAATATCTCGTCAAATGAGAACTTTGGGGGAGGGATAGAAAATGCAAGATTCGATGGGGCGAAAATACATGTTTTTGGACATGGACGCGTGAAACATTTAACTTTGATTTTTGGCTAGTTGGAAAGAGGATGAACCAACCAACATCGTATAGGTTGGTTTTTGGATCTATGCTGCAAGGAGGCGAGATTGTGTAAAGCTGAGTTAAGAACGTAAATGCGGCATAAAAACAAAACATCAGTTTACTTCACAGTATGCCAAAGCATGAAGAACTACTGATCTATTTGTTGGTTGTGTTGACGAATAAAAACTTATCAGAAAACTTGAACGTATGTACAATATTTACAACAAAACTGAATAATGACCACTACCGGGCACGCAGTTTAACACACCATACTCTGAAGATAAGAGTTGGGCATAATGTTCAAATTCATACTCAATTACCGCTACCGGGGATGCAGTCTCACACCCTGTTCCCTGAAGAAAAAACTTTGCCGTAGTCGTTTGAGTAGAATGGCTGAATTGCTACTGCAGCTTCCCGTCTTTTATATTAAACTGGAAAGCTCTTCATGTCAACTTCGCCCAATCGGAGTTCTTGAATATGACGTCCGGATCTATTTTGCTGAACACTTGCAGTTTTTGCACTCCTTCAGTTGTAGCGGCTCCGCCTGGGTAAACATGTCCGCTCTCCATCCAATCGAAGAGGAATACGGCGCCTATCTTGTGGAGAATCGAATAATAAACAGAAGGTATAAGATACATAGGTACTTAATATTGCGGTAACGAGTCAATTTTGTATTGATTATTAAATTACGGTGTATCTCGTATTATTTATAAAAATTATAGTAATTTTATTTTCTTTCATTGGGCGGCATCGGTGGATTAAAGATCTTGTAATTATAATCCCGGGGACAATAAAGCACCTTTAGGTAAATGCATGCGGTATAAAAGCATGGCATCATATTAGCGGATATCACATTTTGTTTATAGTATGTCGAAGCAAGGGGAACTTCTGCAATATTATAAGTTTAGATTGAATACATGTAATAAATACATACTTTCACTGTGCTGTTTAGTTGAAGTATTATTTATTCTGCAGTATGCTTACGGGTTTTTTTCAGTTGATTCTATTACTACTGCTGTTCAGTTGTACGAATGCGTGGGATCATCCCTTCAGGTACTAGAAACTGCAGATCCTATGAATATATTGAAATATCTTCCAGTTCTTTAAATTTGCAAATTTAATGCTGTCACTATAATAGTAGTGAAACTTTTGTGAAACAATTATTTTAACATACCTCGAAACATTTCAAGAAGACTCTTAATGACTCTTAAATATGTCAAAGCTTTTCTATCGTTCGGGAAAGTAACCATTAAAATTGCATATTAGTGGTTTTAATTGTCAATTTAGCAGAGGCTAACTGTCTAATATTATCGTGTATTGTAGACTATCACAAGATTATTTCTGGTGATACTGCTCAAGGAACGACTCAGACTAGTACTTGAAAAGTGCCAAAATCTTTGGGACATCGAAAAGTGCGACAACGGCAATAAAACTAAGGCCATAGATGACATAAATAATGTTGTTCTATCAACAAGATGCTATAAACTCCTCAACTATTCAACCCTTGCTACTACGATTATTCTTCCCCTGACATCTCATCAAATAACATTTATTTCTTATTTGCCAAATATACCCCAGAAGTTCTACTTTGCTTACAGTATTCAATCCATACATCTCTGTGTTGTATTAGAGATTATAGCAACTTTAGATTCGTTTTACGCCTGTATATGTGGTATTCTGACAGGTCAGCTAAGACTTTTAGGCCACAAAATATCCAACATTGCCAGTACATCTTCAAAGTACACAGGCAGAGTTATACTTTTCCAAAAACTGCGAAATCTAGTTGCATATCATCGGATTATTTTAGAGTAAGTATTTACTAACTTAGAGCTCTTAGTTTTCAATTTAATTGGAAATTTTAGTATTACAAATGACTTTAACACAATCTTTTCAACATTTTCACTCCTACAATGCATCATGTCAATAGTAAGCGTTACTATCTACTGGTATATAGTTGTTTCCGAGTAAGTTGTATTGAAGTAAGCATATGTATAATAGAGTATTCAATCGTTTGTAATTTTTAGGGAATATAGTATGCCTGAGAAAGTAAGAGGTGTTCTAGGGACTGCTATAGTAGCTATTCAAATAGGCTTGTATTGCTTTTACGCTCAAGAAGTTTGCGATCAGGTGACATTTTCGTACTTGCCCTTAACCGCTAAATTTATAGAAGCAATTCAATCTTTAGGCGACAGAAATTTCACAGAGCATTTATAATATAGACTGGACATCCACGTATACGCCTGAACTGGACGTTTACATTAAAATGATGATTTTGAGGAGCCAGAAATTGCCTGGATTTTCTGCAGGAGGATTTGCTGTTATGAGTAGAGCATTATTTAGCAGAGTAAGGCAAAAATAATTTTCATGTGTATTGAAGAGTATTCCTAATAATGAAGAATGATACATTACAAATTTGAATGCAGCTGCAGTGACCAGACTAACTGACTGACTGGACTTAATACAGGGACGGAGAAATTGTGCCGCAAGACGCAGAATTTCAGTGACGGTGCTTTAGCCACTTTAAATAATAAACATTTCCTCCCTTCTTCAAAAGGGTAACTAAAAGTATTGTAAATAAACGATACAAGTAGGAATAGGAAGTAAATTGGCATTTCCGGATTACCTGCGCACACTTTTGAAACCGGAGTCAGTTTTCCGAAAGTTGCTGGTGTTTCACATACCATGATGCTGCTGTAAGAAACATCAGGAGTATACCCAAGACGGTGATAGAAATTGAAGAACTGGGTGACGAAATGTGTGCGCGGGCGGTTCCAGAATACCTGCTTCTTAACTACTGATTTTTTTTTAATAAACTGTAACTTATTTTCAGATTTACAACTTTTCAATATCTATTATTGTCTTAATGCTATCTGTAAAATGAAAGTGATTCAAGAAAAGTTTGCAGTGGATACAAAGAATCTTATTTGTTATTTGTTGTTCAGAAAGTGGACCAAAAGCAGATCCTGGTTAAACATACATTTTACATTTCAACATTTATTTTTCATACCTAGGATATGACTGTTATATTATGTTAAACGTGAAATTTTGAAATCTCAGATATTACTACGCACCTCAACGAGAACTCTGAATCAATTTTTATATACTCGTATTACGTATGATATGCATTTATATTGTCTCATTTTCGATATCGATTAAGGAAAATAATTTAATAAATTATAAAATAGTAAAAAGTTTTTTATTAATCTTATTAATTATCTATACAGGGTGGCCCGAAATTAGCGTGCAATATTTTACCAGCGTGTTCTGTGGTCAAAAATAAGACAAAAAGCTCTTATAAGCGTATACCGAAATATGCTTCGCAAAGGAGCTATAGCTTTCTAAAAGAGAAGGCCTGAAGACCTTTCCTTCTAAATATCTTCGAAACAAGTCCAGTTAAAATTATGAAATTTTATGAAATGTGTAAGTACCAAATGCTGAATCTTTTGCTGTAAACATAATTTCTAAAATTTAACAGGGGCGTCCCAAATCTGGGGGTGGTGGAGGTAAGATTTACCCCAACTTTTTTTACAACTTGTCGTTTTCAATTTTTTCATAAAAATTTGAAACTTCAGAGTTTTTTGCAAAAAAAATGTGCTCTTGTCTCGTTATGATAGGAGGCACCGTTATCGAGCACAATCGATTTAAAAATTTCCCTGCGTGCCCAAAAAATTCCTACAAGAAGTGGAAAACTTCGTTTGTATACTTAAACGAGACAGGAGCACATTTTTTTGCAAAAAACTCTGAAGTTGCAAATTTTTGTGGAAAAATTTCAGGAAAAATTGAAAACTACATGTTATGGAAAAAGTTGGGGTAAATCTTACCTCCACCACCCCCAGATTTGAGACGCCCCAGTTAAATTTTAAAAATTATGTTTGCAGCAAAAGATTCAGCATTTGGTACTTACACATTCTATAAAATTTCATAATTTTAACTGGGCTTGTTTCGAAGATATTTAGAAGATAACGTCTTCAGGCCTTCTCTTTTAAAAAGCTATAGCTCCTTTGCGAAGCATATTTCGGTATTCGCTTACAAGAGCTTTTTGTCTTATTTTTGACCACAGAACACGCTGGTAAAATATTGCACGCTAATTTCGGGACACCCTGTATAATTAATGCCTGGCGGGGTATTTGCCCGAAATTAGCGTGTAATATTTTACCAGCATGTTCTGTGGTCAATAATAAGACAAAAAGCTCTTGTAAGCGTATACCGAAATATGCTTCGCAACGGAGCTATAGCTTTCTAAAAGAGAAGGCCTGAAGACGTTTCCTTCTAAATATCTTCGAAACAAGTCCAGTTAAAATTATGAAATTTTATGGAATGTGTAAGTACCAAATGCTGAATCTTTTGCTGTAAACATAATTTTTAAAATTTAACAGGGGCGTCTCAAATCTGGGGGCGGTGGAGGTAAGATTTACCCCAACTTTTTCCGTAACATGTCGTTTTCAATTTTTCCGGAAATTTTTCCATAAAAATTTGCAACTTCAGATTTTTTAGCAAAAAAATGTGCTCCTATCTCGTTTAAGTATACAAACGAAGTTTTCCACTTCTTGTAGGAATTTTTTGGGCATGCAGCGAAATTTTTAAATCGATTGTGCTCGATAACGGTGACTCCTATCATAACGAGACAAGAGCACATTTTTTTTGCAAAAAACTCGGAAGTTTCAAATTTTTATGAAAAAATTGAAAACGACGTGTTGTAAAAAAAGTTGGGGTAAATCTTACCTCCACCACCCCCAGATTTGGGACTCCCCTGTTAAATTTTAGAAATTATGTTTACAGCAAAAGATTCAGCATTTGGTACTTACACATTTCATAAAATTTCATAATTTTAACTGGACTTGTTTCGAAGATATTTAGAAGGAAACGTCTTCAGGCCTTCTCTTTTAGAAAGCTATAGCTCCATTGCGAAGCATATTTCGGTATACGCTTATAGGGTTTTTTGTCTTATTTTTGACCACAGAACACGCTGGTAAAATATTGCACGCTAATTTCGGGCCACCCTGTATATATAAAAGAAAGTCGTGTTAGTTACACTATTTATAACTCAAGAACGGCTGAACCGATTTGGCTGAAAATTGGTGGGGAGGTAGCTTAGAACCAGGAGACGGACATAGGATACTTTTTATCCCGTTTCCGTGGGACGTTTTCAGTAATGTTCTTAACAAACTTTGTGTCAAACCAGTCTATAAACCGTCTATAACAAATTTCATACACTTTTTTAAATTTATCGGGCAATAAATCTGTTGTAGCTTCATTTGCTGTTTCAATTATATCTGCAGGAGTACAAATAGTTTCTTCCTCACCATCCGAAATCGACATTTTCGACAGTTTCACAACAAAATATTACAATTTTAAACTGACAACTTGAAATTAATTACTAACTTGATAATTTTGGTCATTGTACATAAATACACGTATCCATAGTTACGCAGAGGAACGTAACGTTTTTTTAGGTAACGCTCGATTTTACTAATGTTTCTATGTCCGTTATAGACTCCGAAACGGCTGGACCGATGTTGATGAAATTTTCAGGGAATCTTCAGATTAGCCCAGCGGGTGATCCTGTGAAGTTTGGTAGCGATCGGATCAACAGAATTTTTTTTCTTGGTTTTGTGAGAAATCGGGGCTTGATATGACACATATCAACTGTCAGATTTGACAAATAAAATTCAGACCGTCAGAAAGTATTAAATAAATTTTATTTGTCAAATCTGACAGTTGATAAGTGTCATATCAAGCCCCCGCCTCGCACAAAACAAACTTCACAGGAACACTCGCTGGGCTAATCTGAAGATTAACTTACAGTAGGTGCCGCGCATGTCGTACCGGGACCGGGCAGCAAATAATTTATAAAGTGAAAATGCAAATGCCATTCGCAGTTTATCAAGTTTCAAACGATTTTACCACAATTATTTCTTCAGAGGCAGCAACGCGCCGGGTACCAGCTAGTTATTAATAAAGTAGATCAATCAAATTAAAGATAAATCAACTAATGGATAAATCAAATAAACGATTAATCAAACAATGGATCAATCAAATAATGGATTAACCAAACAATCGATTAATCAAATAATCGTCAGCAAAGTGGTCTGTTTCGCATGATGAACATTTGTGGCTTCCTGTCCCCACGGGTAAGTACCGCTGGGAGCAAGGGTGGTCCAATCGGAGTGATTTTGGTACCGTTGTATAGGATGGACCATTCTGCGTCGGATAAAAGTGATCCGGGCGTTCCACGATTACGGAGTTGCCAATGGGGAGGGAAATTGCGAACCTCTACATGTTGGCTATTTCGATGTTTAAGTGTACGTAGTAAGATGTTTCCGAAGCATGGATGGGGGGGGGGTGAATTCGTGTTTAGGGGTGACAAGTCAATATAGGGTTGTTAAAGGCAAAAAATAAATAAAATTGAACAAATGATTTTGTAGATGATAGCGAGTGTTGTTAACGTGTCGATAAGGGGTGGTTTTAGCTTTGTTGGCGGATTTTAGAGTTGTTTGATAATTCTATAATTGGTAGTGTATCGTAGATCCGTTGATACTTTGTGAATACAGCATACTCTACCTCTGGACTATTAGCGATTCAGATTAAATTTCCCGCGCCGACAAGTGGATCAGCTGATCGGTCAAACCGGATAGGTTTGAAGGTTACTGTGATATAAGGTTATGTATGGTGAAGACACGGTGTGTTGTGATCGCGGTGCTTTTGCTAATAAACGACTTAATTGTGTTTCTGGATGCTTCACCGGCACTTAAGAACTTTGGTATAGTAGGCGATGCTCTTAAATGATCTGAAACGGGGTTCGAAAGCTATCTAAAGCACGGAGGACAGAAGATTAAAATAGGTAATTACGTTTCTCAAACTAAAGAAACACTTTTTGGAGCTCCGCAGGGGAGTGTTTTGGGTCCTCTTCTCTTTTCATTACTTATTAATGGCGTGGTTTCTGCGACAACATTTTGTCTTATACAACTTTTTGCTGATGATACACTCATTTACCTATCTGGCAAAGATCATTGTAATCTGGTTAATACACTAAACGGGGAATTAAGGGTGCTTTACGAGTGGATTTGTAATAATGAACTGAAATTTAATACAAGTAAAACAAAATATAGATTAAGTATAGGGAGTAAAGAGAGCTTTAATTCATTAGAGGACAGCATAAAGTAGTTATAGGTTTAGAGTTTAGAGATTGCAAAGACTGATAGCTTAAGTATTTAGGTGTTATTATAGACAAGACATTGAGTTTTAGACAGCATGCAAATTATATTATTAAGAAAATGATGCGATAGCAAGGAGTCTTGAGAAGAATTGGTAATTCTGTAACTAGATATGCTGCGCTACAAATATACAGTGTGAGTAAAAAGTCTAGAACTAGTTTGATAAAAAATTCAGGAATCATTTTAGGAAAAAACGCTCGGAAACGTCAACCTAAGTGCATCTTTCTTTATAATTGTCGTTTTTCGATGTGTTTTGATTTCGTACTGTGACGTCATCATTAATTTTTTAAATGTCTCCCTATTCTTTTGAAGTCGTTGTTAGATAGTGGCTGAATTCAGTGATATGTCACAGTATGACACTGACGTTGGTATTTTTCGAAATAATCAAGTTTAAAGTAAAAACAAGAACTCGCAAAGAAAATGAGTTAGCCATGGAATATTGACAGTTTAATTGATTAGAAACGAAAACAATTAAGTTTCCAATTAAATTCTAACTGCTTTGCATTGTTTTGTGGGTTTCCGTTTGTTATTTCATAATTTAATTAATTATTTTGTTAATTATTTTGTAATATTAATAGTTGATAACAGATTGAACACCAACTTTAACTGTTATTTTTAGTTAATTAATGTTATTTTATCAAATTTACGTCGTTACCAATCACCTAAACTGTCAAAATTCCATGGCTAACTCATTTTTTGCGAGTCTTTGTTTTTACTTTAAACTTGATTATTTCGAAAAATATCAATGCCAATGTCACACTGTGACATATCATTGAATTCGTAATTTCAGCCACTATCCAATTACTGCTTCAAAAGTACGGGGAGCCATTTAAGAAAGTGGGCGATGACGTCACAGAATGAAATCAAAAGACTATCGAAACACGACAATTATCAAAACAATTGCACTTTAAAAAAAATAGCTTGACGTGTCCGAGCGTTTTTTCCAGAAATCATTAATGAATTTTTTATCGAATTAGTTCTAGACTTTTTACTCACACTGTATAAATTAATCATTCTGCTCCATATTATGTACGGCCCCACAATAGGAAGGTTCGGAGAAAAATAAGATATCTATTTTTGGCATGAAAATGACAGAAAATTGTTATTGTAATTGATTTACGGCGCATTTTTTTTTCTAAAAAATTTTTTTGCGGCGTAATAAGCGAAAGAAATTAGCTTATCACGCCCACATGGTAGTTCGCTTTGTTATTGGTTTGACGTCAGAGATTCGTAAGGCGCTCCTCCCACTTCTCTTGAGGTGCGCGTGAAGCGGTACCTATCTCATAACATACTTATTGGGACTATTTCGAGCGTGAATTTTTAAAGTAAGGTGTCAAGGAAACATAAAACAAAGACAACATAATCGATATAATGATGCAACAAGGGTATCAAAAGTCAGATTCACATAATTTGCCATATTTATGTAGTAGGTATAGGTAAATGTCCCGGTAAACGTGGAAATGGTGTGTGATTCTTGCATCTAACCCCAATTTCATTCAACCTCAAAACAGTAGTGTAAAGGCAGACCGGTATAAGTAAAACAAAGTCAACAATTTATTCACTGTACATGCCTTTTATAATTCAGTATAAGTAGGTATGTAGATTGTAGATACCTGCTTACTTCTGTTTGTAAAATAGGTACCTACCTATATTCTCTAATACAATACAATACATACCTACTCTTTTATGTAGGTATGTATACCTAAGTGATTGACAAGTTATCGAGTTAACAGTTTTATAACGGATTGGATTTTTTTTTAAGAAACGGAAACAAATACAACTCACGCGAATGAAAAAACTACGCTACGTAGGTACTAGGTACTTGTTTAACAAACAGAAACAACTGCTATATTCTGGAACGGTTAATGTAGAAACTCGGAAGAGACTCTTAGAGACGCATGTATGGAGTACAAAATTATACCTATGGGTGCGAAACTTGGACAATGGGAGAAGCGGATTAAAAAAGAGTAGAAGCGTTTGAAATGTGATGCTACAGACGGGTGTTGAAGATACCGTGAATAGACAAGTTAGCAATAAGGAGGAATTAGAAAGAGTTGGGGAAAAGAGAAAAGTATGGAAGACAATAAAGAATATGGGATAGGATCGTAGGATGGTAGGACACCTTCTGAGACACAAAGGAATAGTTCGCGACATACTAGAGTCAGAGGTAGGAATAAAGAGGTAGAGGTTGGAGCAGATTAGACTACTGCTCTCAAACAGTTGGGGATGTAGAATGTTCTACTTTTACGGAAATGCGAAGGCTAGCTCAGGGAAAGGATGGAGGTACGCGTCCTACCAGTCTTCAAAAGAGAACTTTATGATGACGTACTATTTAATTATTATTGTAAAATAGTTAATAAAATTTTCTTTTTCAGTTCAGGGAGGGAACGCTACGGCGATTCAGTATTTGGCTCCGTCATGCTCCTAGCATCCTGTTTCATTTTATGCTAACCGTAACACGTTACCAAGTACCAAGGGGTCCCAGAAAACTGTCGATAAATTACATTATGTTCGATTTTATTTAGAGTGGCTGCAATGGGGCAGCCGATAATTTTATACACTTTTGCAATGATAAACTAACTCGCGAAAATATCGATAATGCTGACCGATTTTCCTTCTGGCTCCAACGAACCACTTTTTCCGTTTTATTGGTGTGCTGTACGATGTATTAGTCTGGGTACAAAACAGAAAACACCAGTTAGAACCAGTTAATAATATTTAACAATTTAACCACACATGCATATGCATAATACTTATGGGACTGCTGCGCGCTGAAGCTGGGACTTGTACGTTATACTAAGTTCTGACGTCACGCGGCCTACTCTCGCTGCAAGGTACGATTTCTATCCTCGCACCGACAGAAAACTTTGTAACGGCTTCGCAGGCGAAGGAATTTTTTTTAACAAAAATTAACAACATAACTGCCTTCAGTATAATAAACTCTATCAATTTTAATGAAATTTGAAAATTACCGAACCTGCCTATTTTATATCTCGTTTGTCAAGAAGATAAAAGCAGATTACAGAAGGTACAGAATAAATGTATGAGGACTATATTAAAGTGCAATAAATACACTTCTATTATTTCAATGTTAAAATGTCTGCAGTGGTTGAACGTGTCTGATACAATTGACACATGGGTTTTAACGTTTATATTTAAAATTACAAATGGGCTCACGCCAAGTTATCTTAGAGATAAACTAGTGACTATCTCTGAGATCCATGACTGTAATACTAAACGAAATGATGTTTTATTTAGAGGGAAGAACTAAAACTGTAAAAAATAGAATTTAATGAAAACTCCGTTCTTATTTTGCGACGCTTAATTCAAATTTTCATTTTGGATATACCTCATTGACACACCAGTATAGGCACAGTAAATAAGGTGTGTTTAAAAACGAAATGTGCGACATTATTTTATGGGAAGTTAACCCAATACAAATTAGTGAGGCCCAATTTCCTCAAAACGGACGTAGGTACTTAAGTTTATTTCCTGCATTTTAAAAAGGCGAATTCCTATGGTAGGTGGTAGGCATAGAAATTATTTACACTTTTTACTGATCTACCTACTTCTCCCACTACGGCACTTTAAGGTGAAAACTATTATTAAAAATATCAATAATTCAGGGGACTCAGATTCTGACAAAGTGATCCTTGAGAATTAATTAGTGCTTAACGTGCAGAAATCACAGTTGCATACTCGTATTTCTTGTAGTAAATAATGCACCTTATTCTCATACTCCATTTCTTTGTATAATCAGCTACCACGGTGATTAATAGGAGAGGTGGTCCGACGACGCGTGCGATAATGAGCCAATTTTGTATCGCTACGATGTAAGAGAGAGATAGCGCAGAGAAGGTTATCGGCAGGCAGAGCACCAGAGCAGCATAAGCAGTGCACTGCACACCGCACGTATACGCTATACGATCACTATTCCCCGTCGTATGCAATTCGGTTGAAAATTAGACATATTATAGTTATTTTAGTACCAATCCCTATACAACTGGGAAAATAAAACAATACTTGATTCTTATCAATTTATTCATGTATTATTATTATAAACTGAAAACAAAACGTTTATATTCTTTTACGCAATTTGTAATCTGGCTTCTTTCTTCTTGTTTGAAGAAGTTTTCGTATTTCTTGAACACTCTTGATTATAAAATTGTTTAACACGCATTGCAATATAAAAAAACACGCTTCATGTCATTATCTCACTTGAATGATTCGTACAGGGGAAAGCAGAGAGAGTGTTTTGTTGGAAAGAAAAGAAATCTTCCAACGTATTTTCAAATACATCAACAGATCTGATATGACGTATTAGCACTAATTCTACTTGGCTTAGAGTGCCAAATATGAATAAATTTGGATGATTTAAACCGCCTCTAGATTTAAGCACTGTAAATTCACTTGCTGCCAAAAACTTCTTAGGTTCCTTGTTAATACAAATGTTCTTTGCAAATGTTGCACTTTGAGGCTTTATATATTTTTGATTGAAGAATACTAGCACCTCCAGAGCAAATTAACATTGACGCGAATTTATTCAGATAATCTTGGAATTCGCTTAGGCATGTAGGAGTATTTTCTAATACACTCATATCAATTGAATGGTCATACACGTAACAACAGATACTTTTTTCGAAAATAATTATTTTCTTCTTCATAATTATATTACAGCCCAAAACTGTTTATTCAAATATTGCAATAGCGTTCTCAGTTATGTGTAACTCCCAGGAAGCTGAAGGCAGTGAAATTAAATTCATGTTACTTCGCAGTTGATTAAATAAATTGTCATTTGCCGATGTAATCGTAGCTAAAACTAAAAACTCTAGGTACCTACGTATGCATTTGAATTTTGTGGATATGTACTTACAATTTTCATTACAATCTGATAATAAACCACTACTTTCATTAACATGACTCTCATTTGACTTCTGTCGCTTTCTAGGAACAATCTCGTGTTTTACTATTGTCCGACGTTTTCGTGTTACCTTTGAAAGGTATTTAGGACAATTAGGGAATAAGCAGGGAACTGCCCCATCAGATAGTTTTGGTTTCTCTAATTTAATCTGCATATTTATTAATAGATTAAAACTGTGTAGGTATGTTACTTTACTAGAAAATACGAAAACCTTACCGTATAAACTTCATTCGTTAGTTCTCGAATTATATCGTTTTCCGGAAAATGTTTTTCACACACATAATCATTAATCGTCAATTTCATATCTTTCCTTGGAATTTTTTTACCCCACTGTAACAGTCGCTCTTTTGTGATTTTAAACAACTATACCTTTTGTTTATTTGAGGCGTAACCACTACCACACTTTGGTACACAACATGTTCTACTAGTCCAAGAGCTAGCAACGGATTTCGTTACACCATAGAGAATAAGGCTAGAACCGTTGATTGATAGAATTTCAACTTCGAGTCCCTTGCAACGTAGTAACAAGAGAATCAGAAGTCTGGCAACCGTCCGAGGGTGGCTTTCGCGCCTCTAGCATTTTTAAGGGTAAAAAAAATAAAAATTACACTATTATAATCATAATGGCACTTCGCAATATTAAAGTTAATACTATTTTAAATCAATAAAAAAAATGCCAGACGAGTGGGTGGGTGGAAAGTGCGCACCAGAGGGGGTTAAAGGGGCGAATCAAATTGCACTCAAACACAACTGTGCATCTCCAAAATCGCAAACAAACTGTCATCACATAATATAACGTTACCATGGTGACCCATGACCAGGGAGTGATAATGTGGTCGACTAGATTCCGTACGCTGCGCTGGGCCCTTGCATAGAACCTCTCACTTTTATCTCCCTCTGGCACCCACTTTGCACCCACCCACTCGTCTGGCATTTTTTTTATTGATTTAAAATAGTATTAACTTTAATATTGCGAAGTGCCATAATGATTATAATAGTGTAATTTTAATTTTTTTTCTCGCCCTTAAAAATGCTAGAGGCGCGAAAGCCACCCTCGGACGGCTGCCAGACTTCTGATTCCCTTGTTACTACGTTGCAAGGGATTCGTCGTTGAAGTTCTAGTCTGATTAAAAATAACGTAACGAAAGCGTTGCTGGCTCTTGGACTATACCAATTATCTACGTTTATTACATTTACAACAAATTAAAATAGTATGAAAACCACAAAACCAGGTTATCCCGCGGGCCGGCTATAACTTTACGCGCGAAACTAGCCTCTACGCCGCTATCTCACTCTAACCTCCGCGATACAAATCGTGCTTCAGTAAAGCCGGCGCTATATGCAGGCCGTCAGACCACCTATCCTATTAATCACCGTGTCAGCTACCTACTCATTAAGAAGCTAGAGCATTTTCCGTCCATTATTAGGTACATGTGGTAAAGTTAGAAACGCAAAAGTCCATATTTAATTGGACAGGTTGGTCGCTATAAAAGTTTTATCATTTCATAAATTATATTAAGAAAGTAGGAAGTAGTAGATTATTTTCTTATGTATAAAAGCACTTCAATAGAATTACAACACTATTTCAGTCG
The DNA here is from genome assembly GCA_963966045.1 of Xestobium rufovillosum. Taxonomy (NCBI): domain Eukaryota; kingdom Metazoa; phylum Arthropoda; class Insecta; order Coleoptera; family Ptinidae; genus Xestobium; species Xestobium rufovillosum. The sequence continues at coordinate 35,466,870 of OZ014493.1, forward strand.
GTATGTCTAAGCAGGAAGAACTATTGCTTCATTATAAAACTATCCTAGAAATGTGTAATGTACAAGGTGTCCCAAACTGGACGCGTTCTTATGGGAACACCCCTTATTTGAAGAGATAGAAGAAAATTAACCAAGGTGTCCGGAGCTCAAATTTAATGAGAAAACCACTAGCGCAAACAAAACTTTGCTATCTCTTATCGTTTGGCCGCTAGAGGGCGATTCTCAAATTTCGTCGATTTCTTTTATGTCCTATAACTTGTTTATTAATAAAGATAATTAATTTTGGTAAAAACTTTCTTAAGGCACTTTTTTCCGTAGAATCCATTGCAATAGGCAGTTTTTTACAGGGCGTTTAGATTTTCGTGCACCACCTCAAACTAATTTTTTTTATATAGACCACCCTATATATTATGAGATTTTTGAAAAGCTCGTAAAATTTCCTAAATTTTGATGTATCACTTGTCATGTTTATATTAAAAACCATTAGCAACATTTAAAGAATTATTAATTTAATATAATAACTATGAGTAATCTTATCATGAAACTTTAGATCTGTGGTTTTAATCATAACATGTTAGCATCCTATGTCATTTTATTAGTCATGGCAATCTTGATTTCTGTAGGCACAATATTTTAATTTTTAAATCGTAATGTGGCTAATGGTTTTTAATATAAACATGACAAGTGATACATCAAAATTTAGGAAATTTTACGAGCTTTTCAAAAATCTCATAATCTATAGGGTGGTCTATATAAAAAAAATAGTTTGGGGTGGTGCACGAAAATCTAAACGCCCTGTAAAAAAACTGCCTATTGCAATGGATTTTACGGAAAAAAGTGCCTTAAGAAAGTTTTTACCAAAATTAATTATCTTTATTAATAAACAAGTTATAGGACATAAAAGAAATCGACGAAATTTGAGAATCGCCCTCTAGCGGCCAAACGATAAGAGATAGCAAAGTTTTGTTTGCGCCAGTAGTTTTCTCATTAAATTTGAGCTCCGGACACCTTGGTTAATTTTTTTCTATCTCTTCAAATAAGGGGTGTTCCCATAAGAACGCGTCCAGTTTGGGACACCTTGATGTACATATCCTCTCGTTATGTTTTTTGGTTCAATTATTATTCATTCTGCAGTTCTCTTATGGGTTCTTTTTGATAGACTCTATGACAGTTGCAGTAGAGTTGTACGAATGCGTGACAACAGTTTTACAGGTACATTTTCATTGTGTTCAATTTACTAAAATCGTATTTGGTGATCATTTTATTCTATCAAATGATAATGAACAGAAATCCCTACGGCTGCTGGAGGACTGTGCCTTAATTGTGTGGTGTTGCGATGAAAGAAACTTGAATAGTGCTGGCGAAAGTCTGAAAACTATACCTAATTATCCAGTTCCGTAGACGATGTGTTCGTGTCCATGTGTGTACTGGGGCTACCAGCTTGGTGACTTCCACAAGGTGGTCTAGGCTAAGGAAGCAGTGTTCTGTTTTGCAAAACTGCTTACCGGGGGAACCAGAACGTTCGACTAAATATACCGCATACCAGCACAATACCTGCACCTGCTACTGGCCAGCAGCTCATATAACAACATGGCTAGTGTGTCGGCCTGACGATCGGATGGTTGCTGGATCAAATCCTGTCCATAGCACAATTTTTTTATCCTAATTCCATCAGAATAGGATAAATCTAGTTACAGTTCGAAATATATGTATTTTTTGACAAAGGCAACATTTAATGTGGGGTCACTGTAAAATTGCAAATGAATTAAGAGATGCTTCTGGAAGCAGGTTTCGTACGGAGGATTTCCAAATAATTGTGCTGCTACAGCAATGTGAATTTGGTTTTTCTGTCGCTATTACTTGTCACCCGCCTTGTATTAACGAAATATTTTAAATAAAGTTCAATTATATTATTAAATTAACTCATTCTATCTATTCTAGGCTACCACAAGATTACTTCTGGTAATTATTTGCAAGAAAAGAATGATATTACTAATTGAAAGATGTAGAAAACTTTGAAATATTGAGGAGATGGTCGATAATAAAAACAATAAAGCGATAAAAGTTATAAACAACGTTGCTTCAGTAACAAAATATTATAAAGTGCTTGGTTATTCAGGGCTAGTATCGTTGAATATATTTTCTGTTGTATTTCACAAAACGGTATTTCCGAATTATTTACCGAATTTACCTCTTAGGTTCTATATAGCATATTCCATTCAGTTCTTACAATTTTTCGTTACAGTAAATTCTATTATAATTGTGGATTCACTGTATGCTTGCGTGTGTGGTATTTTAACAGGCCAGCTGAAATTTTTGGCCTGCGAAATTTCGAGTACCAAGATTTTCTCTTCGACATTGGTGGATAATATTGCAGTTTTCAGAAAACTACGAACGTTCGTTGACTATCATCGGACTCTTTTGGAGTAAGTAAATAAGTAATTAAGTAAGTAATAAGTAAGTAGTAAGCAAGTTTCATTGTGTTGATTAAACCTTCTTGATATTGTCCGTCTGAATAATTATTTATTATTTTTAATAATTTTTATCTCACATATTGACTCTCAAATAAGTGTAAGATTCAGAATAATAGAATTTCTAGTATTACAGATGCTTTGAACTTCATTTTTTCGATATTTATATTTGTCCAGTGCATGATTTCGATATCGAATGTTACTATCGACTGCTATGAGGCGGTTTCTGGGTAAATATAAACATAAAAATGATACAAATTATAACTTACTTAATGACCAGGTCGATTTAATACAATCTAGTTTATTTAAACTTTTGTAATTATCTTTTGATCAAAATTATAATTCTCAGGTGTCGGTATTACAGTTTCTCTCATTATGACATTTATTGACTTATTTCTCTTTTTTTTTTAGTTTATTACAAGATTAACAGTTGGCTGTTGTCAAGACAGAACGACATAGACTTGACCTCGCAGTTTTTTCAAGTTTAGCAGTTGGCAGTTGTCAAGAATTCTTGGATATTGATTGATTTATTTTTTCTGTTCTGATATTTCACTTGAAGGTTTTTTCAATAGAATTTATTGTTTTTTCCCGAATTGGTTTTCTTTAAATTCATTGTTTTTTCCCTTCAAGGTACGAGGTATTCGAATTTCCTTTGCGTTTTCTTATGCCCCGTAGGTAAATACTGAAATTCAGTTATCTAGTTAACATGTTTCATGGATATCATTATTTTTTGTATTGTTTTATCAATTTTAGTTTCCTTGTCAACTGTCATAATAATTTGTTTACAATTTTATTTACCATTTCTGATGATGAGATCGTTTGTGAATCTTGAAACCGGTCAATAAAATAATTTTTATACTTATTGGTAGTACGCATAGTAATTTTCTATTTCATCATGGATTTCTACCAAATAGTCAAGACAGAAAATATTAACTACATAAATATTTTAAAGGAATATGGAAAGACGGTATTCTATACTATTTTTTTCAGGGAATATAAATTATTAGACCTAATACGAAGTATTCTTGCGTCCGCTATGTTGTGTTTACAAATTGGCATGTATTGCTTTTATGCTCAAAAAGTTTGCGATCAGGTTATAGTTTATACAATATAAACTTAACGTTATATTGATAACGACTTGATCTTTAGGCTGCAGAAGTTTCACATAGCGTATACAGCTTAGACTGGACATTCAAATATATACCTGAATTAAAAATATACCTCAAGATGATGATTTTAAGGAGTCAAAGATTACCACGATTTTCAGCTGGAGGATTTGCTAATGTGAATAGGGCATTATTTGCTCAAGTAAGAGAATTTCATTATGTGTTTATTTTACCATGCACCTGAGGATCACCATGACGTAATGTCGTAAAAAACATGCAGCCTAAGCAAATACACAACTCATTTCAAGTAATTATCATCGGTATGGCTTTGTCCAGTCCGAACATATTTTCAAATCTCCTGTAACACAAAAAATATGAATCAGCAAGAAACATGTAAAACCTCATAACAAAATTAATCAAGGAATTCAATAATGAAATAATAAGCATTTAAAGAATCAGAGTTTGTTGCAGATAAAATATTTTTTTTCTTTAAAAAGCAAAATAAAGGCAACGTTTATTCATAAATTTGATGAACTATTCCTAAGTATGATCTCGTCATGAGCATGTGATAAAATTATTTTTGAAACATATACAAACTGGAATAGAAATGTTCTTTTCAGATTTACAAGTTTGCAAATCTGTAGCAGTCTTAATGCTGTCTATAAAGTAGAAGATACGCAAGAACACCAGGAAATTAAAAATATGTTTAGAATTATTTCTGATACTAAGTGATTTAGGATTTTAAAAAAAGTCCTCACTAGCCCCAAAGCAATACGCTTAATTAATTAATTAATTAATTAATTAATTAATTTGTTAAATACTTCGTTGTACCTTTTAAGAGTATGTATTATGTTAAAGATGTATGTTTGGTTGTATAACCAGATCATAAAGAAACGCTGATGCCACTGGACAATAATTTTCTCAATGTATAGACCGAATCACAGACGAGTATAACTACCAGACGGCTCATGAGATAGCGATAATTATGAAGCGCCGTTTGGGGCAAAATAGCTCTGCAAGAAATAATTATTTCTTAGAGAGAGAAATAATTATTTAACTGCGTGCGAAATATTTTTCGAGAAAGAAATTAATATTTTTATGTGGGAATATTTTTTTCTTGCGATAGAAAATCAAAAATATTTCTCGCGCACACAATTTTTCTTCCGGGCTGAAGAAAATTCTCCCGGGATATTTCTCCCGCGTAAAAAATAATTCTCCCGTAAAATTTTCCTCCCGAGCCAAAATTAATTCTCCCACTTCAAAATATTTCTCCCGCACAGAACTTTTTACTCTCGCATAAAATATTTCTTCCGCTCTGAAACAATTCTCCCACAATAAAAATATTTCCCACACACCGCAAGCCTCGAAATGTGCCGCTAGATGGCAGTGACCGCAAGCTGGTTCCAGTTAGTGATGGGAGCTATAGAATGAAATGGACTATCGATATATTACTAATGAATGATTTAAACTATGGAATGAATTTATTCGAGCAAGTTCATTCTTGGCTTTAATAGATTCGGCACTTGTTGAAAGTTAATATCCAAGATTTAAAATAAATAAATCATTCATACTTGTTTTCCAAATGAAGTAATAAAATAGGTTATTCATTCTTTATAGCTTTGTTTTTGCAGTGCAGTAGTTTCTGCTTGGCTAACAGATTTATCACATTTGCTTCGTGTTCTGTAAGCGTAATTTTTTATGTAACCAATATGCATCCTCGGATGGATTCGGGCGACCAGCTGATTGTAACAATGCACCGTAATAATGCCTAAAAGCTCTAATGAACTTAGAGTGGCATTCCGTAATTGTTCTACGAGACCGCTACCTGTAAATCAAATACGAAAGAAATACTGAACTAATTCATCCGAATACGCATGTACCGATTTCCGAGATGAGCACGCCCCAGATGTGAAGGACGTCACGCGAAAGAATCGGAATTCCCGAATTAATATTTGCACGCAGCACCACTATGACGTAGACACCCACTCTCCGAGATAGCAAGAATTGGTACGGAATCTCTGCACACGACCCCAGCGCTGACGTAGGAAATCTCGAAATAAACCGCCGGCGAAGCTCCCCTCCAAGCTTATAGAAGTAGATGCAGCAGAAGGCAGAAGCCAGTACTGGGTCGTCCGGCCATCAGCCTGGGACCAGTGCTCCCAGCATCCGGATGATGCTGGCCGCCGCATCCGAAATAGTACCTGATAGGCCGTTCTGATTTGGCCGTGTGATCAAACCGATAGTAACCGTCCTGTAAATATTTGAGTAAGTTAATTTTGAATAAAGGCCTGGTGTTCACTTGCTGTTGTCGTAAAAGATATCACCAATTAAACATTTCTCGTCACAAGCTGACTGGCCTATCTTGTCCGTGCTTGGTGAGTAGTAGTCTGTTCGAACTCAGTAATTAGGGACCTGCACCAGTGATGGTTAAATCGATTTCTCACTCTCGTGCTACAGTGTATATAAATGAGACGACATACCGGCAGGAATCGATTGCACCTGTTAACTGAGGGCCCCTGGTGAATTACTGAGGGAAGACTAATTATTATTTGCTTATCTCAGATAAGATAGTGGCATTCCCCACCGAGATCGCAACCTGGTTGCTGCAACGAAAAATCTCTCACCGTCTAGGAGTCTGCATAAATTATTGCTACTACGTATACTCCGAAAAACCGTAAAAGTTCAGTTTTGATCATACGACGCACCTAATGTACTATCAGGAATACTCCGCGAAAAACGCATTTTATTTTCATGTAAATATTTTGTATCTATAGTCAGTTTTTCTTTTACCGTTTTCAAATGTATATATAGTTAAAGTAATAGAGTCTGTTTATATTTTGTTTATTCTGCTTATTATTTCGTCGACGTTAAGCAATAGTATATAATTGAATCCGCCCTTCTGCGACTAAGAGCTTAAGGGTGAAACGAATAAATCTTCCACCGACCAGACCGTACAGGCAACGCCGAAAACGCTCATAAGCGAACGTACAGATCCTACTAGATATACAGTGTGTCCCAATAAGTAAGACCAGGGGACACAGGTGTATGTTTAGGGGCCCGAACCGAGAACGTCGTTGTAAAGGTGACGTCCGAGTAGTGAAGACAAAAGTAATCGTTGCATGATATAAATTAAAAAATGACAAATAAACTGTTTTTTTTTGGAATGTGATACTGAACTGTAAAACTTCAAACGTAAATTCGAAGTTAACGCAAAAACAGCAATAAACGAAAATAAAAACATGCGTAAAACTTCGCGCGGTAGAAGTGAAACTTTTGAATCTCATCTGACGATATGACCATTTGAGGCAGGAATTAGAGCTCCAACACACCATGTACGCTATCCCCACTCGTTTTCGTCAGAATCGTGGTCCAGCGGCGTTTATTTATATCCCAACCAGGTTTTGCCAATGTAACCGTATTAGCGTGCTATTATTCCCTTGTTATCATTAGTAATCGCGGATTTTGTTTAAAAAATACTTTTCGTAACGGGCCACCGGACACAAAACAGGGAATGCAAGATTCTGTAAATTATAACAAACTTCGGAAGAATGAAGAAAAAGGATCGAACAAAAACTCCCCACGCGTTTCGCTACTGAGCCAAGCTTGTCGCTAGTTTAGCAAGTTGTTTAAAGCGCGTGAACCTATTTGAGATATCGCAATAATAAACAAAGTACAAAATAACATAGAACGTGATGCAGGTACTGATTTAAATTAAGGTATTGTTTTTGTGAAGTGTGTGTTATCGTACATATGTACATATATGGTATATTTCGTTATTAGCTAGAATTAAGTAATATTGTAAGAAATGCTCACTACGTAGTTTAAATAACTAATAAAAGCTATATTATTATTATTATAAATAAATGCGGCCTAGCGGGCTCCCCACCATTCACTCCATAAGTCTGTAATCTGTGATTCACTCTATCCCCAGGCACTACTTGCTGCTGCATTTTCGTTTCATTGTTGAATAATTTTACGCATACCGCGCCATAAGAAGTTTCACTTCAAAAAATCCGTGGCAAACGAGGTTTGTACGCGAATATTTCGATTACAGAGCTACCGCATTAGGCATCCGAACACGGAGGGAGCTGCGCGTTGTACGACAACTTCGAATATTGTCGAGCGAGGCCTCATAACGCATACTGGTTACATAAAGGAATCATGCGTTCTGAATCATATTGATGAACCATTTCTGGCAGTTTCAAACTAGTCTTAAGTGTCTACTGCAGAGGCAAGCGTGGTAGTTTCTTTTTGTATCCATGTATGCCACATACTCTGGGCCCGAGTTCTTTTCATCAATGAGCAGTGAGGATTAGTGAAATGTGATGTCCGGCAAACGTTTCCCGTACAAAATACAAAAACTAGAGACTGAAACAGACAAGCTGACATTTTGGACCTGGAAGACCGAAAACTGGACCGTTATTAACTGTTACCGTGCCACAGCAAGAGCCTCCACCAATGGCAGCTCGCCATGATGTCACGAAATTGCATAAAAACACCGAGTATCCAAGCATCCAAGCGCCGCATCTCAGTCAGACACCAGCCACAGCCACCGCGCTGGCAAGAAGACCAACTCCAAGCCAACTTCTACAAACAACAGTCCGACTCCAGCCATCATAGAAATCAGAAGCCAACTACAAAAGAAGAACAAGCTAACTCCAAGCCAATCCAAGGGATCCAGCACCTTTCAGGGAGAACCCAGGTCAACCTTACTGAAATGGTGTTCACATCACCGGTTCTTATCAGAACCCAGAAGAAGACGAGAAGCCTCCAGCCCCAGGTCAAGAAGCGGCACCCCAGACACTCCCTTCATGGCTTCGGCGAGCTATTGGGATATATTCTCAATAATTCCATTGTGTTTCCTTTCGACAGCGTCACCACCACCCCTGAGAGAGCTTGTCAACGCAGCGCACCGGCCATTCACGGCCCCAAAAAGGCTGCTTGTAACATAACGCGGGCTCAATGCAAAAAGAAGCAATCACTCTGCGGGACTCGAACCCGATCGCAGCTGATTACACGACGGGTATGGTAGCCATTCTGCTACCTTATGAGGAACAAGTCTTTCGGATGCTATTTAACGGGAGAGATGTGCTGAAATTCGGGTAGATGGTACATATTGGTTACATAAAGAAGTATATTGGCCCTTTGCTGCAAAATATGTACCGTACGTTTACGCTGCAATCGTAAAAATAGAAAATATGGTTTTTATTTACTGTAAAAATTTATGTAATTACGAAGCTTAAATAACAAACTTTATTTAAAAAAAATATTTAAAGTATTTTAAATATTAAGTTTGATCGTTAGTTTTGACAAATTTCTGAGATGTCCGTAGAGGCACTTTACAAAAAAATACCTTAATTTAAATCAGTACCTGCATCACGTTCTATGTTATTTTGTACTTTGTTTATTATTGCGATATCTCAACTAGGTTCACGAGCTTTAATAGACTGTTAAACAACATGCTAAACTAGCTACAAGCTTGGCTCAGTAGCGAAACACGTGGGGAGTTTTTGTTCGATCCTTTTTCTTCATTCTTCCGAAGTTTGTTATAATTTACAGAATCTTGCATTCCCTGTTTTGTGTCCGGTGGCCCGTTATGAAAAGTATTTTTTTAAATGAAATCTGCGATTACTAATGATAACAAGGGAATAATAGCACGCTAATACGTTGCATTGGAAAAACCTGGTTGGGATATAAATAAACGCCGCTGGACCACGATTCCGATGAAAACAAGTGGGGATAGCGTACATGATGTGTTGGAGCTCTAATTGCTGTCTCAAATGGTCATATCGTCAGATGGGATTCAAAAGTTTCACTTCTACCGCGCGAAGTTTTACGCATGTTTTTATTTTCGTTTGTTGCTGTTTTTTGCGTTAACTTCGAATTTACGTTTAAAGTTTTACAGTTCAGAATCTGTGTGTCTGATGCCCCGTCAGATAAGGGAATCACATTCAAAAAAACAGTTTATTTGTCATTTCTTAATTTATAACAACTGGTCGCCCGAATCCATCCGAGGATGCATATTGGTTACATAAAAAATTACGCTTGCAGAACGTATTTATGCCGATCCTACGCAGTATAACATAGCAACTGTACACTCATCGCTGATTTTATATTTACGGCAACGGGCGTATTTTCTTAATATACTATTTTTGTAACCAATCTTTGCACCACACTTACATGGTTCAGTGGTCGATGTGTCAGCCTCTCAAGCCGCAACGTTGAGGGTTTCGCACCTCGCAGTAGCTCTTTTTTGTTATGATGATTTCTCTTTTTTCTTTTGACCAAAAAATCTGTTCTGGTCCAAAAGGACAGCTAGGGGATCACCATCACGCGAGACAGACATCCACTAATTTGTTGATTTTTACTGTTATTCATTTACTGTTGTTGCGCGGCAGAAATACACCAATCAGGGAACGTTGCATTAGCTCTAATGTTATACCGCGTAGGATCGGCATAAATGCTTACAGAACACGAAGCAAATGACAGTATATGTGATAAATCTGTTAGCCAAGCAGAAACTACTGCACTGCAAAAACAAAGCTATAAAGAATGAATAACCTATTTTGTTACTTTATTTGGAAAACAAGTATGAATGATTTATTTATTTTAAATCATGGATATTAACTTTCAACAAGTGCCGAATCTATTAAAGCCAAGAATGAACTTGCTCGAATAAATTCATTCCATAGTTTAAATCATTCATTAGTAATATATCGATAGTCCATTTCATTCTATAGCTCCCATCACTAACTGGAACCAGCTTGCGGTCACTGCCATCTAGCGGCGCATTTCGAGGCTTGCGGTGTGTGGGAAATATTTTTATTGTGGGAGAATTGTTTCAGCGAGGAAGAAATATTTTATGCGAGAGTAAAAAGTTCTGTGCGGGAGAAATACTTTGAAGTGGGCGAATTAATTTTGGCTCGGGAGGAAAATTTTACGGGAGAATTATTTTTTACGCGGGAGAAATATCCCGGGAGAATTTTCTTCAGCCCGGAAGAAAAATTGTGTGCGCGAGAAATATTTTTGATTTTCTATCGCAAGAAAAAATTATTCCCACATAAAAATATTAATTTCTTTCTCGAAAAATATTTTGCACGCAGTTAAATAATTATTTCTCTCTCTAAGAAATAATTATTTCTTGCAGAGCTATTATGCCCCAAACGGCGCTTCATAGATAATCGTTGCCCGGAATAATAATTTGAAATGGTGTTAACAGATGGCAGCTGCATAGAAAAATTTATATATTTAGCATATTCAAGAACCGGCAATAACAAGTCGCCCGGCTGCGGTGTAGTCCCGCTACTCTTTGTCGGCTGTCAGCGTCGGCGGCCGCTTTTGACTTGTATGATGCAGGTGTAGCACTTTAGTTTGAATAGAACACGTGCGTATTTGAGTTTCTTCCTCGATTATTTTATTACCGGAGTCGGAAAATTTCTTTCTCGGAGAAATAAAAGAATGTTAACAGAACTAAAAGGACTTTAATGGCAACACAAATAAAATAGGACAGAAAACTTGAGGTTCCAAAGCAAAAATTAAATATGTATTTAAATTTGAGTACGGGCGACGTTTATACAGGGTTTTTATTATTTTTATTGGTCCGCTATCCCTAGTAGCTCAATTATTATAAACGACAGGACAGCGTTTGAATGGGAATGAAGATGACATTTTTAATGCTCGTCAATACGATTTTTTAATATAGTTCTGAGATATCTCGAACAAACTGAAAGTTGATTTTTCAATTTGTTAATATACCTAGCTAGGTACCATATTTTTGAACGGATTTTGGTAGAATGCATGAACGAATGAAAGGAATAAATAAAAACACACAACTTTATTTTTATTTATCGGGATTTTAAAAAAAGTTGGGGTGGACTATTATTTTTCAATTTTCTGAATTCAGAAACAGTGTTAAAATATAAAATATTTCTTAATAAATTTTCGGGCACCGGGAAAGAAAATCGGACATATTCTCGGAACAATAACTGTTATTTTTAAATTTATCTATCATTTACACAATGTTTTACTTATCAAGATTTTCAAAGACACTATTGAATTCAAAATCGTAGCCAAATACGTAGCATTCCTAGTTGTTAACAAAATCACTTTTTACTCTTTGGTAGTCTATGTACATAATTGAGTTTATCACTATACTATGCGCACTACCAATTATAACATAACATATACTTATTATGTAGTCACTTTTTAATGCATTGAAAATAATAGAAGAGTATTCTGATGAACGAAAGAATTATTTCCAAAAATGTGTGTGTTATATTATTATTATATTATATTATAATCGGTAGTGCGCACAGTAGTGATAAACTCAAATGTGTAGCATTCCATTTAAAAAATGTAACTTTATCTTTGTACGATTTGGTGAAGCAGCCTGTATAAAGAAAAAGAATATTTTTGAAATATGATGCACTCCTATGCATTGTTAAGAAATAAAGTGGACTTTGCGGCTTGGCAGACTCACTCTGTATATCAATATATTGATATTGATTGAATCGGGGGTTTTTCAGTTGGTAATAATTCTAAGGAGTCGGAATTTTCCCTTTTTATAAACGGGATATTGTTGGGTCTTTATTAAACTTCCACTACAGTAACAATGTTACACATGCTTTCCAATGTTTGGTGTGACACTCTGCATAGTCGAATAATCTAAGAAGTAATAGATAATTTGTAGAATAAAATGGTAAAAAATGTGCTATTCCATTCAAGAGAAAGTAACTTCTCAATGTTTGTTTTCGAATTGAAATTGCCATGGCAGTATTAACACAGGCACTAATAAAATTTAATTATAATATGCGTTTCAATGAGGTTAATACACAATCAAAAATTTGTTACTAGGTAACAATTTCAGTTCTAACTTATAACGAACCAATTGCGTGAAACATCCTGAAGTTATATCAATTTAATCAAATTTTAGATGCGGCTAAAATATTATTGGGCGCTTCACCGCCCTTCCGTAAAATCAAATAAAATAATAAAAAAAAACATTTTTAAGTTAAACGGTTTTATTGTAAAGAAACATAATAATGATGCAGATAATGTACTAAAAGCTACAAAATAATTAGGTAGGTACCAGGTACCAGTCATCACACCACTCTCCTCATCAATCTAGAGCATTGATCAGACTAAAATAAAATCGTGGGGCGATTCGAATTTCTATTATTTACAGTCAATCGCTCATATCATTATAGGTATGCTTTGGATGCATCTTCTCGATAAACAACATCGCAGAACGATCATTTACATTATTTATTCAGGTTACGCTACGCCCCACGATTTTATTTTCGTCTGATCAATGCTCTAGATTGATGAGGTGAGTGGTGTGATGACTGGTACCTGGTACCTACCTAATTATTTGTTAGCTTTTAGTACATTATCTGCATCAATATTATGTTTCTTTACAATAAAACCGTTTAACTTAAAAATGTTTTTTTTGATTATTTTATTTTGAAGTTTTTAGTTTTGTTTTGTTATTATTTTTCTAAAGTGTACTGTGTTCTACTTGTCCCTTTCATTTGATGCCCATATTTAGGGGATTGGAAAAAAGTAATCCGCCATTTTGTGGTGGCGGCCAACTTGGATTTTGAATTTTTCATGGTGTACTGTATTCTACTAGTTAAGCCCTTTTATTTGATACCTATATTGAGGGAATTGAAAAAAAGTAATCCGCCATTTTGTGGTGGCGGCCATCTTGTTTTTTTTTCATGGTATACTGTATTCTACTAGTTAAGCCCTTTCATTTGATACCCTTATTGAGGGGGTTGGGAAAAAATATCTAATCCGCCATTTTGTGACAGCGGCCATCTTAGATTTACAATGATACTGAATAAACAAAATTGTATTGTCATCCCAACTAAAGGTGTGTACCAAATTTCTGATCAATCGGTCAACATGAAGGGGGTAAAATTTCAATTACTGGATTAAAAAGGAAATCCACCATTTTGTGGTGGCGGCCATTTTGGATTTTGCATTTTTCATGGTGTACTGTATTCTACTAGTTAAGCCCTTTCATTTGATACCCATATTGAGGAGATTGAAAAAAAAGTAATCCGCCATTTTGTGGTGGCGGCCATCTTGTTTTTTTTTCATGGTGTACTGTATTCTACTAGTTAAGCCCTTTCATTTGATACCCATATTGGGGGGGTTGGGAAGAATATCTAATCCGCCATTTTGTGGTGGCGGCCATTTTGGATATTGAATTTTTCATGATGTACTGTATTCTACTAGTTAGGCCCTTTCATTTGATACCCATATTAAGGGGATTGAAAAAAAGTAATCCGCCATTTTGTGGTGGCGGCCATCTTGTCTTTTTTCATGGTGTACTGTATTCTACTAGTTAAGCCCTTCCATTTGATACCCATATTGGGGGGATTGGGAAAAAATATCTAATCCGCCATTTTGTGGCGGCGGCCATCTTGGATTTACAATGATACTGAATATACAAAATTGTATTGTCATCCCATCTAAAGGTGTGTACCAAATTTCAGATCAATCGGTCAACAGATTTCAATTACTAGATTTGACCCACACAAGTAAACAAGGCTCAAGGCAAGCTAAATAAAACCGTTTAAAAATACCATTCGCCTACTTAGACACAAAATGAACGGAAATAAACGAAGTGTAAAACTTGAAGTATTCTTACCGGAATTTAAAATCCATTTTCGAAGACGAATTTCATCCCTAATCGGTAATCGAAACATGTTCAACCCGGGAAACTTTCTTTTGTTTTTATTGCAATATAGGTAGCAACATTTATTTCCCGACATTTTTATGACTGACTCAAAAATATGGCGGGAATAGAAAATAATTGCAGTAATCAGAAACGTCGGCATCTGTTGGTGAAAAGTTGTACTAGCGCGCTGATATTTTTTGGAGTAGGGTCCCTGTATTGAGAGAGTACCGCAATCTCCGCCATGTTTACTCACAATAACAGGCGCCAAATTTGAATTGTGCCGGAACGTCAGATTTTATATTTGACATGTGTTACAAATTGGGGATTCACCTTCTGATTTTTGATCCATAAACAAATAAAATTTGACTGTAATACGTTGAGGAATAATACTACAGACCAGATTGTGGAAATATATATCACTGATTCACAAAAGACGATAAAATATAAACACCAAACAAACCAACATTTCAGTTGGACTTTGACTGACATTTGACATTTTGCTGCTGGCACGGCGGTCCGCCATGTTTACTCACAGTTTTGAAACATAGTGGAGCTATTGATTGCGGTACTCTCTAAATACAGGGACCCTATTTTGGAGCATAGAAGAGCGACATCAACAGGTAGCTAGCGAAACTAACAGCACTGTGGATTGTCCGTTTCCACATCGCGTGCGCTCCGTTTCCAATACCGCGCAACGATTTTAATGCATAGATGGGCCGTCTGGTAGTTATATTCGTCTGTGACCGAATACTAGTATTACTAGGATACACACCTTTATCCTTTCCTATCCCGAGTTAACCTTTGCATTTTCGCCGGTATAAAAACACCCCTAATTTGGGGATTGCGCATCTCGGCTTTCGCTCATTTTGGACCAATGAAACTTGACGCAAGACTTTGCGAAAAACTTTAAGGGATGATTTCTTGCCGAAAAATAAGGGGTCTCCCATTAAAAAAATTACTCCTCTTTCCTTCACTGAGGAGATATATTCCTCCGAAGGGGGAAAGAAAAGGTGGGTTTTTATTTTTCTCAAATTTAGTGAAATCTTTTTTAGAGTAGTAAATGCGCAGCCATTTTGAATTGAGTTGATAGAATATTATGAAACTTGATGAAACAGTTCAGCATGAAGAGCCCTTTCGAATGAGCGCTCACTTGATCCCTACTCCGGCCGAAACCTGTTGGAATTCACCTGTAGAAGACACTATCGTAATCACTATGAAGGCTTACCGAATTTGGTTGCTCCATTTCACGCCATTCAGGAACTATAAAGGAGAGGAGACTTTTAACGGATATAGATGTATGTATGTATACAGGGTATCCCACGACGACCTTACACGATCTGTATATGGAAAAGTGTGTTTAGTAGAGTTACACAAATTTGCACAAACAGGTAATCGAGGATGCTCAATTCGACTAAAATATTTTTGACTTTCTGCGACTTCCGGTTATACCGGAAATAGACAACAACTTCCTTACTTTAAATGGAATGCCCACATTTTAATTACGAATTTAGATTTTTGGTCGAATTTTAAGGTCACCTTATGCAAAACATCATATGTGTAAAGTGCACCCTCTTCGAGATATTAGACGTTAAAAATCGTCATTTTTCAAATTTCATCAATTATACAGCTTGGAAACGGTACGAGATAAAGAAAAATGACTTACAGTTTTTAATTCTCTATCTATTGAGTGTGGAAAATACTGCCTCCTGATTGGTCAAAAAATGACAAAAAGTTGCCAATCGGGAAGCAGTATTTTCCAGACCCATTAGATAGAGAATTAAAAACTAGGATAGGGACATGTAAATCATTTTTCTTTATCTCGTACCGTTTCCAAGTTATAATTGATGAAATTTGAAAAATGACCATTTTTAACGTCTAATATCTCCAAGAGGGTGCACTTTGCACATATGATGTTTTGCATAAGGTGACCTTAAAATTCGACAAAAAATCTAAATTCCTAATAAAAATGTGGGCATTTCATTTAAAATAAGAAAGTTGGTGTCTATTTCCGGTATAACCGGAAGTCGCAGAAAGTCAAAAATATTTTAGTCGAATTGAGCATCCTCGATTACCTATTTGTGCAAATTTGTGTAATTCTACTATATATACTTTTCTATATACAGATCGTGTAAGGTCGTCGTGGGATACCCTGTATATGTATCGTATTTATCTCAAATATTTTTAAAACCCAATACCCAGGTAATTATGTAGAACTGCGAAGGACTCAATCAATATTTTCCTTTTGCATAATTAATAATAATAATAATTTAAGTTTTTATGTACGTTTCTTGCGTCTAATTTAAACAATGAACCGAAAGACTTAAATGCAATTCGTGATGAAGTAGCCTTAACTAATACAAAAAGATGTCATAAATCAAACTAGGAACAGTTTGTGAAATTTTGGGAAGTAAGGAATTTTAATTTACGCCAGGCAACTTCAGCTTTAGAGGTGAGCA
The DNA here is from genome assembly GCA_963966045.1 of Xestobium rufovillosum. Classification (NCBI taxonomy): domain Eukaryota; kingdom Metazoa; phylum Arthropoda; class Insecta; order Coleoptera; family Ptinidae; genus Xestobium; species Xestobium rufovillosum. The sequence continues at coordinate 35,483,590 of OZ014493.1, forward strand.
ACATATTGGAAGATTATGCTTCCAACATGAAAAAGCGTGATGGTGTTGATTATAAGGAGACAAATATGAAAACCATTTGGAATACCACAGCTAAGCTTTTGCAAGGTTCATATTTTAATTCTTTTGGGATCAAGATAAATCCGTTCTCAGATATTTAATTTATGTTGATCAGCAAAAATGGCACGAGATGCAAAAGAAAACAACTACAATGGTACGCTGAAGAAAGAATTGTTAGTTTTGCGGCAATTGACCATAAACAATATAAGAAAATGGTTAATGTTTGGAGTGAAGAGACACCTGCAAAGAAAACTTTAGTTAATTGCGGAAAGAGAATTGGCTTAGCGTGGAGGCGAAACGGCTACTTGCTTAGTGCACCACTTTAAAGAAGAAATCGATGTCACTTGATGGACAAGCAAGAGGACGTTAGTTATGAATACGATGCAGTTTTCTATAAAACTTGCCAAGGGGTTCTCACTAAGTTTGCAATTGTAAATGACTATGTAATTCCGAACAACCAGGAACCAGACTCGTTATAGATAAGTAATTCATTTATCTGATACAGCAAGTCGGATAGACAAAAACTGATAAATCTTTGAACTAAGCTTCTTATTAATTTCTTGTCGACCTGCGTAATTAATACATTCGGTCTTTACAGAGTTTTAAAGAAAATGTTCGAAAAACGTGGGTCTAGTGTAAAAACCAACCGTCTTTTTCTAACAGAAAATCCTTCATGGAAAACCTCAAACTGGCACAAATACATCCCTAGGGGCATCAATAAAATAGGCGAATGGACGAAAATTAGTACCTACCTACTGAAAAGCTGGTTTGAATGTTAAGAAAAGAAAAATTACCAATCATTCAACGCGATCGACTGCAATGACACAGCTGTTAAAAGCAGGTGTGTCTGAGCAAGATTTAATTAAAATCACAGGCTGGGTCTATTCGACTTTATATCTTCAGCTCGATCAAGAACATCACGTCAAATTGGGTAAAAATTTTAGGCAAAGTGGTCAACAGAGCAAGCAAAACACATCTACAGGTCGGGTTTGTAGTTTCAGTATATAGGTACAGCAACAAACTCTAACAAACTCTAATAGCATCATTGAAAATGAGACTAGTAAAATAATTTACAATTTATTTTGTAATACACAATTATTATTATAATTCTTGAATTTAGATGCTTTGTTGCCGATTTTTCCTTAAAATAAAAATTAAACTTTTTTGACATTTATTTGGCATTTATCTGACAGAACTATATTCTCATGTAATATGACCTCGGTTTGGTAGGTATATACTAAACCAAGTAGTAGACCTTTTCATTTCGTATGATTTCGTTAGTGCGCATGTGCAGAAGTACACTGACAATCAGCTGTTCTTAGTTTTTCGGACGAATATCACTGTCAGTTTTTGAACTTCTTGTAGGATATTCGCAAGTAAATATAGTAGAGTAGGTACCAAGTAAGGAGGGTGTTTGAAAGACTGCAAATTACAAATAATGTTAATTCCCAGTGGCATAAAATGATGAGGCTGAATACCGAAGGCGTGCCTAGCCTGTTTGAAATACGGGAATGTTAACCAACATAATATCAATCACGCAAGTTTTTAATACATAGCGGCGAAAATCAATCCATTTTTTAAAAGAAAACTGAGAAAAAGGATCTAATAGACAAGTGCGTATTTTATGCAATGTATGTAAAGTTTGAATAATATAACTTGGCGTATGATTGAAATAATCTACGCATCATGTTAGTTTGATGTCTCTCTCGCACGCAACTAGTTGATATGGCCGCTAATTATTAACGTAAGATGAAATAATCAAGATTTTCCATTGTAACTCTTTATTTCACTCATTCTCATTTTTAATGTTGGGTAACAATGTATTTGTACGTCTTTGCTTGTATCGTATGTTATCATGGAAACTAGTATTAGTGTCGCAGTATACTGTCAATGTCGAAACAAATTAGTTCAAATGCATGTGTCAACCCATACGCCAAGTTATATGATTTAAACTTTATGTAACTACAAATACATAATTATTATTTTAAAGACCTAACAAATAGGTAATGACGTAAAACCTGGAAACATCCAACACACTTTTTCATTTCGAATCTTGCCCCTTACACATTTTCATTCACGCAACACAATTTACATAGATGGAACAAGTCCTCACTTGATCACCGACCCAGTTATTAACTTCGATTTAGGTACCCCAGCCCGTACCCCAGGGTTAGGGTTTGGGAAACTGATAAAATCGTAATCCCAAGCGATAGCTTGGCCTACCCACTCTGCTAGCGCCGTTTCAGTCACCAAAAGCACAAAGTTTGGATGTTCCATACTAATTTTGCACGTTTGCAATAAAATTTTAGTGTATAGCTTAAAAGAATTTAAAATAAACACTTTCAAGCAATACAAAACTTTGGCATCTGTCCGAAAATGTCATGGCGCGATCGCGCATGCGCGTCAGTATTTTTTTTATGATGAAAAGCCCTATTCGATGAGAGCTTTTTATTTTGTCGGATAAATAAAGATACAAAATACATATAATAAAATATTGACACTGGACTTTATATGCCTGCTTTTCCCACTACGGCCATTCCCTTCTAACTATAAGAAGGTGAAAGCTAGTATTATAAATATCAATAATTCCGGGTATTCGAATTTAGGGAATTCGAACCTTGAGAATTAATTAATTAATGTTTAAAGCACAAAAATCAGAGTTGCATTTTTTGTAGTAAATAATGTAATTTATTCTCATACTCCATGTCCCGCTATAATCAGCTACAGCGGAACTACTCATTAAAGAAGCCAGAGCATTTTCCGTTCATTATTAGGTACGTATAGTAAAGTTAGAAACGCAATAGTCCGTATTTAATTGGGTAGGTTCGTCGTTATAAAATTTTTATCATTTCATAAATTATATTAAGAAAGCAGCAGATTATAAGAAGTAATTCACTACAATTACAACTCAATTTTTGTTAGTATGCCCAAGCAAGAAGAACTGTTGGTATATTGTAAAACTATGCTAGAAATGTGTAATATACATGCCCTCTCGTTATGTTTCTTAGTTCAATTGTTATTCATTCTGCAGTTCTTTTATGGGTTCTTTTTGATAGACTCTATGACAGTGGCTGTAGAGTTGTACGAATGCGTGACAACTGTCTCACAGGTACCTATATTTTTATGGTGTTAAATTTTTTCATATTTGATGGTAATTTTATTCTATTATGATTTTATTTTATTCTAATTTTGTTGTATCAAATGGTAAATTTATACTGCAGAGAAGCATGCAGTATGCTCCTCTCATAGCTCCCATAAGAGATTGGGGCGCCGTAGGAGAACTGACCTAATTGCACGCTTGGAAAACGTCCAAAATTGCTGTCTAATTAGAAATAAGGGAGTTTCAGAACCTGGTTGAAGGTGTTTATTATGAAAATGTTCTATAATCAGTTCTGTCAGCCTAATGGCATCGTGACAGAAGAGCAGGGAATTTAATTTCATATGATAGTCGAGAGTTGGTAATCCTGCCGCCCACCCTGAGAACGCCCTCCTTATTTGGAAAGAGTTTAATTTTCTGATGAGAGTATTAATTTCAGTTTTACTGGGTGCGTTGCACGATCTTAACCAGTAGTTAAAGGCTGAAGCAAATTCGGTAATTTTGTTACCGGAAGAGCGCGATTTACGAATGAATCGACCAAAGAAACATCTGGAAGTAGGTTTCATATACAGTATACCAAGAATGTTGTGCTGCTACAAATATAAATTTAATTTTTCTGTCGTATTGCACAATCACCTTGTATCAATTAAATTTTCTACATAAATTTAAATTATATTATAAAACTAAATCACGCTGTCTATTTTAGGCTACTGCTAGATTATTTCTAGTAATTCTGTATAAGGAAAGAATGATAATACTAATCGAAAGATGCAGAAAACTTTGGAATATTGATGACATCTCCGAAAGCAAAAAAACTAAAGCGATAAATGTTATAAACAACGTTGCTTTAGTAACCAAATATTATAAAATATTTGGTTATTCAGGGCTAATATCGATTAATATATTTTCTCTAGTATTTCATAAAACGATATTTCCGAATTATTTACCGAACTTACCTCTTGGTTTCTATATAGCATATTCCATTCAGATTTTGCAATTTCTTGTTACAATAAATTCTATGATAATGGTGGATTCCCTGTACGCTTGTTTGTGTGGCATTTTAACAAGCCAGCTAATATTTTTGTCCTGCGAAATTTCAAGTACCACGATTGGTTCTTCGACATTGATCGATAATACTGCAGTTTTCAAAAAACTACGAAGGCTCGTCGGCTACCGTCGGAGTCTATTGGAGTAAGTAAGAAATTAAACAAGTAATAAGTAGTAGCAAATACAGGGTGTGTTTTTTAAGCGTCCGCGGAAGATTATGCCTAAATGACGAAAAATATAAAGAAAATATTTTAACTAACCCCACCTCATTTTTTACGCTCTATAATTTAAAAATGTTTTTACTTATACCAGGTTAGTCCAAATAGTTGGAATGATGGTCAACTTTGTTTTTTCTTATGGAATGTGCATTATTTAATTTTTTACTTGATTCAGAATAATATTTTAATGGCACTTTCTTAACATAATATTATAGTAATTTTCTTTCTTTTTTGAGATATTATTTTTTTTCTCGATATTTTGACAGTTACGTTATACATTTTAAAAATTCATATTTCTGCACTGGTTGAAGATGGAATAATGATATTTTTGACAGTGGTCCTCATGATAATCATGATTAACACTGTTTGCTCAAATTTTGTATAAAATATACGAGGAGAATTCAATAATTTATCAAATAAAAATCAGAGAAAACCATCAAGAAGTCAGTTTTTTCAAATGACACGGTATATTTTTTATTGCTCCAATGGAAAGAGCAAAAAATTTCGCTTGGGCTCACCTAATAAAACAATATTGTTCCATGAGCATAATTTTTAAATATTTACAATATTGAAATTTTCATTTCAAAAATCAAAAATAAAGTTAGCCTTGTAAAAATACAGCCACAGAATATAAAACCCTATAGTAAAACAACAACAAAACTGTAGACATTCCAAAGCTACTTTATTTTTGATTTTTGAAGTGAAAATTTTAATATTGTAAATATTTAAAAATTATAGTTATGTAACAATATTGTTTTATTGGGTCAGCCCATGCGAAATTTTCCGCTCTTTCAAATGGAGTAATAAAAAATATACCATGTCATTTGAAAAAGCTGACTTTTTTCTGGTGTTTTGTCGCTTTCATAAGATAAATTTTTGAATGCTCCTCGTATATTTTATACAAAATTTGAGCAAACAGTGTTAATCATGATTATCATGAGGACCGCTGTTAAAAATATCATTACTTCATCTTCAACCAGTGCAGAAATATGAATTTTTAAAATGTATGATATAACTGCCAAAATATCGAGAAAAATAATTTTATCTCAAAAAGAAAGAAAATTACTATGATATTATGTTATGAAAGTGCTATTAAAATATTGTTCTCAATCAAGTAAAAAATTAAATAATGCACATTCCATAAGAAAAAACAAAGTTGAGCATCATTACAACTATTTGGACTAACCTGGTATAAGTAAAAACATTTTTAGATTATAGAGCGTAAAAAATGAGGCGAGGTTAGTTAAAATGTTTTCTTGATATTTTTCGTCATTTAGGCATAATCTTCCGCGGACGCTTAAAAAACACACCCTGTATATTCGAACCTAGAGCATCGTAGTTGCGCTATGAGTTGAAAATCCTGTCACCAGCATGTGTAGCCAACGTAGTGTGGTGCTGTAAAGGTTTATGACACTCCCATCAGAGGAGACTGAACATACATCAGTGTATGGATGAAAACTGATTAAAAACGTTCAGTCTCGAATAGAATATTAACTGTTCGTAAAGTTTCCGGAAATTCTCTTTCTTATTCCCTTTTAGTGAGGTTACTTTCCATAGTCAAATCTGGGGTTTTTCTTTGTTACTTCTGTTCTTACGAAATTGATTACCATCAGGGCATCTCTTGTGAGGTTTATCTAGATATCGTATAGTACCCCGTGATTTTCCATTTAGTTTCTGTCAGGTTACATGTTCAATCCATTCGCTTCTTCTTGTTTTTAAGCAACGCACTACGCCTGTTATTTTACATTTTCCCCTAGTGTGCAGTTCCTTTGTCTGTTCCACATGCTATTGTTCTAAGAGTCACCATTAAATTGCCTCTTGGTTAAATCGTTACTAGCTCTAATTTTGACTCCATATGTCATACAAGTCTAGCACTAGTTTATTTTGAATATTCTCGGTTTGTATTTTTCAGGGTGGTTTTAAATGCAGAAAATAGCCCCGGCAAGTAGTCTGCAGATTTAGCTATGAGGATTGCATCATTCCATAGCATTTATATGTTATATCATATTTATCCCCGTATTTATCTAATGATAATCAAACTTATGTTCCAACCATGTGTCAATCTTAATTGCTTATCCATGATGGTGTTAAATAGCAGTGTCCCCTTGAGCATCAGTTCCCACATTTCTGATTATTTTCGTTATTTGTTTATTGTTGACTCTTACCTTGATAGTATTGTTGGAATTTAGGGTTCTCACAGCAATGTAACATATTCTTTGGGTACATTTTTCTCCCTAAGTAAGGATAAATCGATTCTTCATTTTCATTTGCGGTTTTCCTATTTTTAGGGTTTGTCATTGCATTTCTGACCTTTTTATCAATTATTGTAATGACTTTGTCCTCTTGTTCCCTGTTAGTTTCTTCCTCCGTTCCTCCTCATCATATTCCTTGTTACCGTTGTGCTAAATTCATTTAAAATATTGTTCCCATTCGCCAACAGTTTTCACTTGCATCCTCATGCGTTCTTTTCTTTGATCCTCTTAACATTTTCGATACTCGTTTCTGAGATTTTTCTTCATGGTTGTACTATATTTAATTATTTACAATTTTTAATAACTTATGTTTCTCACATATGTATCCTCAAAATGTAAGATTCATCAGGATAACAGAATTTCTAGTATTGCAGATGCTTTGAACTCCATTTTCTCGGTATTTTTATTTATCCAGTGCATGATTTCGATAACAAGTGTTACTGTCTACTGCTATTTATCAGTTTCTGGGTAAATATTTTAAAGAAATATGGAAAGACATCATTCTATACCAACTACTTTTTAGGGAATATAAAATATTTGACCTAATACGAAGTATTCTTGCTTCTATTATGTTGTGTTCACAAATTGGCATGTATTGTTTTTATGCTCAAGAAGTTTGCGATCAGGTTGTAGCTATCTACAATATATCTTAAAACCCTATATTGACGATCCAATCTCCAGGCTGCAGAAGTTTCACATAGCGTATACAGCATAGACTGGACATTCCGATATATACCTGAACTGGAAATCTACCTAAAAATGATGATCTTAAGGAGTCAGAAATTGCCCCAATTTTCAGCTGGAGGATTTGCTACGGTGAATAGAACACTATTTGCACAAGTAAGAGTAACAGAATAGTAGTCTAAACAAAAACAACTCACTTCTCATAATTATCACCGGTATGACTTTGTCCACCACTCCGAAAATATTTTCAAAATTCCTCTACATCCAATAACACAAAAAACATGAATTTTCGGCAAGAAATGTGTTATAAATCCTCACAGCAAGACTAACCAGTAATTCAATGATAAAATGAGAGAGCCTTCAATTTAAAGAAACGAAGTTATTTGCTATGCAGAAGAAACGGGTCGGCCTGTATGTATAGGCGAAAATATTTTCAAAGTATGTATAGCTTTTCTCTGTTGCAAAATAAAGGTAAAATTTGTTTGTGAATGAATCATGATCAATAATGTCGTCAATCCACGTGTGCATGATGAAATTATTTTTGAAGCACCTATTCAAACTAAAATAAAATGGTTTTTTTTCAGATTTACAACTTTGCAATATCTGTAACCGTCTTAATGTTATCTATAAAGTAGAAGGATCGCTAAGACACTAGAAAAATGTTTAGAATCAAGTGAATTAAAATTTTCAATAAACCTTTCACTGGCACCAAAATGAGTCGGGCTTTATTTTCACGATCCAGTAGCTTTCCCATCAAGTGATTAATTTGTTCATTGTTCATTGTACCTTATAGCATAAGTATTATTAACATATTATGTTTTATGCAGTAAAGAAAATACGAATGTATTACTCTACCTTAAATATGTACGTTTGGTTGCATAACCAGATCATAAAAAATAAACTCTGTGTTCTCTGAACAATTTTACCAATGCATTGAGTTCGAACAGGCTAAGGTTGGACGCATGTCTCCATGTGGAATCCAGGCACGTAAAGAATGTGATGGAACAATTGCAATTGGTTCAATTGCAAATATGGTCAAACTACTCTCTGAAGACCGAAAATATTAAGAAATAAATTTTTGGTACCACTTATATGCTTAAGTAATGTAAAACTTACATGTAATAAAAACTTGGATCGGGAGGTTGCTATTTGAAAATTCATCGACAACGTGTCATATCCGAAATTTGAATAGTGCCGTCTACGTAATTTGTATCAAATATGCGCATCATCATAAGGTTCTCAGTCCGAAGACTGGTTGGACGCGTACCTCCATTCTTTTCTATCCTGAGCTAACCTACGCATTTCCCTAAAAGTAGAACATCCTACATCCCTAACTATTTGAGAGCAGTAGTCTAATCTAGGCCTACCCCTACCTCTTTTTATTCCTATCTCTGACTCTAGTATGTCGCGAACTATTCCTTCGTGTCTTAGAAGGTGTCCTACCATCCTATCTCTCCTACTCTTTATTGTTTTCCATACTTTTCGCCTTTCCCCAACTCTTTCTAATACTTCCCTATTGCTAACCTTATCTATCCACGGTATCTTCATCATGCGTCTGTAACACCACAGTTCAAACGCTTCTACTCTTTTCCTATCCGCTTCTCCTATTGTCCAAGTTTCGCACCCGTATAATGCCGTACTCCATACATACGACTTTAAGAGTCTCTTCCTAGTCTCTATATTAACCGTTCTCGAACATAACAGTTGTTTCTTTTTGTTAAACGCAACTCGGCCCTGCGCCATTCTTTGTTTTATATCTTTAGTGCTCCTACCGTCTTGGGTTATTTTACTTCCTAAGTAGCAGAAATCCGCGACCTCCTCTCTCTTCTCATTTCCTATTTGTATTTCAATTTTAGTTCTATTTTCACTCCATCTACATACCAAAATTTTAGTTTTCTTTTTATTGATTTTCATGCCGTAGCCCTGTGTCAAAACTGCTTCCATTTCATTCAAAGCCGCTCCTAATTCTTCTTTGCTAGATGCTAACACTGCTATATCATCCGCAAATCTGAGCATATTAATAGTTTGGCCCTGTACATTGATCCCTGAGGCTGTTCTTTCCTTAACAATATTAATCGCATCTTCGATATATAAGTTGAAAACTAGAGGTGACAATGCACATCCCTGTCTCACTCCCTTCCGGATATCTACTTCCCTTCGTTCCTGCTCACATTCTATAACTGCCTTTTGCTCTTTGTAGAGATTATGTATTATTCTTCTGTCCCTGTATTTCATCCCTACCTTTCTCAGCACTTCGAACATCTTCCCCCATTTTACGTTGTCGAAGGCTTTTTCTAAATCTACAAATCCTATATACAGGGTGGTCCAGTTTATATCATCAGGATTTCACCAACCGAAAGTTTATCAAAAAATAAAGGTAGTTTGTCTAATAAAACATGGTCGAATTTTGCTTCCTTTTTGATGTACAGGGTGTTAAAGAAAATAAATTATTTTATATAATCTGCTATAAATCATTAATAGAAAAGGGTAGCCTTCTGAAATTTTGCATAGATCATTTCTTTTGTATTCTCTATTAAATAGCGGTTGTAATTATTTTATTTAGAACACAGAGGCGTGCATACGGGTTTCCTCAAAAATACTTTATTTAATACAACGTACGCCACTGGTTTTTTTTAGAACACCAAATACAAAGACGATTTCTCATTCAATTTAGAAACCTTTTTGTATCTTACAATTTTTTGATAACTCGACTCAAAACAAAAAAAAAAACATTAAAAAGTATCATGTGACCAATTACTGAATTTATTTACTTTTAAAGGAAAAACAACATTAAGCTTAGCTGACATATCAACTAGACAAGAATCACAATTGAATTAATGTAAGAACTGTTCGAAAGAGGAACCATTTTGCTGGATGCACAATTGGCAGCGTCTTATGATTGAGTAGTTTAAGTTTAGTAAAACATTGTTATTAATATTTGCACAAGCATTCTGAATTCTAAGGAGCAGTTCCTCCCGCGTAGGCACCGGGGTCGCATAGACGGTGTCTTTAAGATAACCCCAAAGATAAAAATCTAAAGGCGTTAAATCTGGAGATCGCGGAGGCCAAGCAACGGGTCCCCCACGACCAATCCATCGTCCCTCAAAATGTCTATCAAGCCAGTGACGAACATTTCGGCCAAAATGAGCTGGGCATCCATCAAGTTGGAACCAAACTTGTCTACGCATATTAAGAGGAATTTCATCCCACATATTGGGACTCTCTGCCTCCAAGAACTCTAAGAAGTTTACGGAATTAAGGCGGTGCGGTAGTATGTAAGGGCCAAAGAGATTACCATTGTAAATCCCGATCCAAACATTAATACTGAACTCATTTTGAAAATTTCGTGGCCTGATTTCATGAGGGTTTTCATGTGCCCACACATGCTGATTGTGAAAGTTAACTATTCCTCTTCGAGTAAAACATGACTCGTCTGTCCATAAAATATTGTTTATGAAATTCTCATCATTTTGAACGGAGTCCAAAAGCCATTGACAAAATCTCATTCTGCGATCTTCATCCCCTGGCTGCAAGCCCTGAACTGGTTGTAGATGAAAAGGTCGTCTATGATCCCGTCTTAATACTCGTAAAATAGTAGTTTTTGGAATTCTAAGAGTTCTAGAAACTCTTCTCTGACTTGTTCTAGGATCTCTGTCAAATTCAAGCAAGATGCGATTGTTTCTGATTACCTCGTTGGCGATACGATGATTGGGATTTCTAGGTACAAATTTCAATCCTTGAGTAACAAATTGATGGTGCACATTTGCAAATACATTATGTTGTGGTTGTCGTCTATTTGGAAATCGCAAGTGATATTCTCGAGCTGCAGCAGCTGAGTTTCCATCGCAAAATCCGTAAACGTAATGCATGTCAGCATATTCTTGATTTGAAAAACGAAAGGGCATTTTAGATTTTAATACTTTAACCATACGTACACAAATTTTATAACTTAAACGTAAGTTATTTACTTATAGCACAGATCACCGATTGACAGTAACAAGTTCAGCCAAAGTGCAAAATGTCAAAGCCTAATCACAGCCTCCTTGTGATCAATGGCTTTTGGACGATGGCTGTTCAAAATGATCAGAATTTCATAAACAATATTTTATGGATAGACTAGTCATGTTTTACTCGAAGAGGAATAGTTAACTACCACAACTACGAACTTGATGGGTGCCCAGCTAATTTAGGTGGAAATGTTCGTCACTGGCTTGATAGACATTTTGAGGGACGATGGATGGGTCGTAGATTTAGCGCCCTTAGATCTTTATCTGTGGGGTTATCTCAAAGATACCGTCTATGCGACCTAGGTGCCTACGGGGGAGTAACTGCTCCTTAGAATTCAGAATGCTCGTGCAAATATTAATAACAATGTTTTACTAAACTTAAACCATTCAATCATAAGACGCTGCCAATTGTGCATCCAGCAAAATGGTTCCTCTTTCGAACAGTTCTTACATTACTTAATTGCGATTCTTGTCTAGTTGATATTTCAGCTAAGCTTAATGTTGTTTTTCCTTTAAGTAAATCAATTCAGTAATTGGTCACATGATACTTTTTAATGTTTTTTTTTGTTTTGAGTTGAGTTATCAAAAAATTGTAAGATACAAAAAGGTTTCTAAATTGAATGAGAAATCGTCTTTGTATTTGGTGTTCTAAAAAAAACCAGTGGCGTACGTTGTATTAAATAAAGTATTTTTGAGGAAACCCGTATGCACGCCTCTGTGTTCTAAATAAAATAATTACAACCACTATTTAATAGAGAATACAAAAGAAATGATCTATGCAAAATTTCAGAAGGCTACCCTTTTCTATTAATGATTTATAGCAGATTATATAAAATAATTTATTTTCTTTAACACCCTGTACATCAAAAAGGAAGCAAAATTCGACCATGTTTTATTAGACAAACTACCTTTATTTTTTGATAAACTTTCGGTTGGTGAAATCCTGATGATATAAACTGGACCACCCTGTATACGCTCTTTCTCTTTTCTATCGTTTTTTCTATAATTACTCGTAAAGCTAGAATGGCCTCGCGCGTTCCTCTATTTCGTCTAAATCCGAACTGATCTTCTCCTAATATTTCTTCCGCCTTTTTCTCCATCCTTCTTTGCACAATTCTAGTTAAAATTTTTGACGCATGGGAAGTTAAACTGATAGTTCTAAAATTTTCGCATCTATCCGCGCCTTTCCTTTTTGGCAAAGCTACTATGATGTTCCGTTTGTAATCTTCTGGAATCTCGCCTGTCAGGTATATGTGACTAACTAATTTAAATAAACGATCCATTACCTCTTGACCTGCGCACTTTAAGATTTCTGCCTGCAAGCCATCTATACCTGGTGCTTTATTATTCCTTAAACTTTTTAGTGCTAGCTAGTAGTTAGAAAATGACAGCCTCAGATGCGAACCCGTTCGGAGCACATAGCGCCATCGAGTTCTCCAGGTGCCATCGAGTTCTTCGGCAGTGACCTTGAAAGAGACCAGAGGCTGCTGAAGGAGTCGTTGAGTCATCCGAAGAAGTGTCTTCAGCAGCGGCATCTGCAGAAGCCTCTGGTGTCTTTCAAGGTCATTGCTGAAGAAGTGTGCATGTCTTCAGCAGCGTCTGGTGTCTTTCAAGGTCATTGCCGAAGAAGTGGGCATGTCTTCAGCAGCGTCTGGTGTCTTTCAAGGTCATTGCCGAAGAAGTGGTCTTCAGCAGCGGCCAGGCGCATGCGCCGGGGCTATTCCTCAGATCAGTCCATCGAGTTCTCCATCCACTTCAAGTGGGCGTGTCTGCAGCAGCCTCTGGTCATTGCCGAAGAAGTGTGCATGTCTTCAGCAGCCTCTGGTGTCTTTCAGGGCCATTGCCGAAGAGTGCACACCCAAGCCGCCATTTTGTGGGCTTTGGCTGTGGCTCAGGCGCCTGCGCCGGGGCTCTGACGCGTGCAAAGCACGTGTTGCTCATTGTTGCGCAATGGAAGAATGTTCTGGAAATGCTGATGCAATAGTATGCAGATGTTGCAGAATTAATGTTTTTTCCCCTTCTACGTGTTTGCCAGAATACGTTCTAAGTTTTGAAGGAAAATAAAAAACTGTTGAATTTATATTTTTACGCCAATATAATAATTAAAACAATAACTACAATTTGTATAAATAGTAAGCATGCATTTACTATAACGCTAAACATATTTAACCTATAAACAAATAATGAGAATATATTAAAAGTTTTAATCTTTTCCTGTTTTACAAAACTGGCAGTCTTTCTGTAGTGGTGGAGGACCATCAATAGTGTCGCAATCATATGTTGTTGACTCGAATCCCCAGTGATGGTAGCAGTAAGTGTATGCATGAGAACTTATATTTTTCTTCTGCTCTTCGGTTAACATACCCAGTTCGACACATCTGCGTAAGTCTGACGGATGTACGTAATATTCTAGGAATTCCTTGGGCAGTTCGGCTATGTGTGTGGGATCCATTAGCAGTAAATGCTCACCATTGTTAAAGAACTTGCCAATGGCTTTCCCCTCACGTTTTCGCAGAGTTAAAGTTTGCTCTTCTGGTTGATGTTCTTGCAATTCGCGGTTCCAGGTATTTCAGGATCCAGTTCCGCAGCAGTTGAGCGTTAACTTCGGAACAGATGGCGCTGCTGTTTGCGTAATGCTGAATGCAAGGTTCAATAACACGGGAATTTTCTTCTCGAAGTTTCTTTAGCGAGGGGCAGCAGTTGAGCGAATCCAAGTCGAAACACTCGACGTTGTCGGGAAGCACGTTTTTCAACCAAGACACTTTATCTTTACCCTTCACGTAGATCCTATCACAATCGGCCACCGATGACTTTAGTCGCACAAGCACATCGTGCGCGCCAGTCTCGCGTTGGGTTTGTTCGCATGTCAACCATGGAGTACGTCGCAGACGTTCAGGGTTTCATGACTGCAGTCGGTGAATTCATATTCAAAGAAGTTTCACTCATTGCGTTGAATCATCGAGGCGGCGGCGGCAGCAACTACCACTGGGTATTCAAGCCACCATTCGACCTGAACCAGTTGAGGGAGTGTGACAGACGTCAAGCTCATTGGTTGACACGTTTCTACCACGGCTTGAGCTGGAATTGCGGCACGGAGAACTACGACGACATCCGATCGAAGTTAAAGTCATCCTTCGATCGGATGTCGTCGTAGTTCTCCGTGCCGCAATTCCAGCTCAAGCCGTGGTAGAAACGTGTCAACCAATGAGCTTGACGTCTGTCACACTCCCTCAACTGGTTCAGGTCGAATGGTGGCTTGAATACCCAGTGGTAGTTGCTGCCGCCGCCGCCTCGATGATTCAACGCAATGAGTGAAACTTCTTTGAATATGAATTCACCGACTGCAGTCATGAAACCCTGAACGTCTGCGACGTACTCCAAGGTTGACATGCGAACAAACCCAACGCGAGACTGGCGCGCACGATGTGCTTGTGCGACTTTTATACCAGGCGTTTGGCAGAGCCGGTGGAGGGGGTATACTCGACGATGCGGTCATGCAGGATGAGACAGTAGGCGGTTGTGTTGGCGGGGAAATTTTCGCTCGACTCAAATTCCAGACGAATGTCCACAGGACCGAACTTGATGCTTTCCGACTGTTTTGATGCGTCAATGACTGCGAGTGGGGCGCGATTCTTGAACTGCTCCCTGCCGTATAGCGGCTCGCCAACTTTTCCATAGTACGAGCATTGAAAGTTCTCGTACATCTCATACAGTAAGGCGTATTTCCCGGTGGCGAAATCCAAATTGAGATTCTCGTAGGGGAACGACTCAGAGTTCAGATGTAGTTTGATGTTTGTCAGATTGCAGTGGTCAAACTGGCTCGAGTCCGTGATCGCATTGCCCTTGCGATTCGTCTGGAAGGCCACAATGACGTAGCGCGGTTTCTCCAAGTGTGTTGCGGTCTTGATTGCCCACGTCTGTTTCGTCGCTTGCGGCAACAGCGGATACTCGTAAAGTTCCCAGCTGCGAAAGCACAGTTGAAGCGTTCTCTCGTCTTCGATGATCTTGAGGAGATTTAGACGTTCCAGATCGGAGGGGTAGACATACGGTACCCTCCAATGCACCTTGCTCAACTCGATCCTGGTGTTTGCTGCGTTACCCACGAAGGCGTTCCTATCGCTCTTCGAGCGATTCAGAATGAGCTCGTGACGCACATTCAACAGCACCTTGTGGTAGTCTTCTAGGAATCCGAGTAGGATTCTTCCCGGAATGCACACGTTAAAGTTTCCGTTCGCGTCAAGTACATGGGTCGGCGCATCACCGGTCGTCGTCCAGCCGGCATTCTCCAGCGCACGCGCCTCACCCTCATTCAGAGAAGCTATACCCTTTAATGTGCTCGTGATGCCCACGTTCTTCGTTCGATCCACCTCCACTCCTTTGATTTCGTAGCGGACGTCGTCCAGCAGGAAAGTGAAAGCGTTGTTTGTGAGAGCGGCAGCGGCGCCCTCACCCTCACCCGTCACGAATCTACCTTCCATGTAGATGCAACTGAGATGCGGTAGTATGTAGGCGTCCTGTTGCTGGACTGGTATGCGTATTTCATCGTTGGCGTTGAATGTCGTTGACACGTACGGTTGATGCACGTGCACCTCTACGCGCCGTGCGGACTCGTCCAAAACAGCACCGTCCAGAACACGAAAAGTATCCACGTTTATGTTTGTCATCTTCAATAAAGTTCACGTGGCAGACCGATGACGTAAGACAGTGAGAAGTAAATATACCCTTCAACCAAGCCCACAACAAACTCTTCTTGGTACTCAAGTCTTCTTCCTCCTTTGTTTCAGTCGATATCCCAGGGACGTCAATATTGCTTTGCTATCAGTGCTAAGCTGACGGATTTGTCGATGAGCTTTGTTCGCGTGGTGTACAGCTGGACTGTTGCTTGTCTGCTGTTGCTGCTGCTGCTCTGAATCACAAGTGATGCCCGTTCCAACAACGTACCCGCTTATATACCTGTTTCGAAAGGCTATGCCCATAATGCTCGCTTTAATGCGCCCACGCGAGTGTCCTCCCTCGCTATTTATAGTCTCTTTATGTGCAACCGGACAATTATCTCTTCACCGCGAAAATTCACCAGTGTGCCGTTTTGATCGACAATGCGCACCGTCACGTTGTCTATACTGTTGAGAGTGATGGGCAGGTATATTACGTTGCTGGGCACCTCAACAATCTTGTAACCGGGCGGCACGAGGGGGAAAAATTCGTGTACGGTGTGGACTAAGTTACCATTTACGTACGATCCGGTGGTGATGTTGCACTCTACGCGTATCACGTCCACTTTCAGTATGCTGACGGGCAGGTCCGACTCGTGCCATCTATTCGGTGCAAGTATGCGTCTATTGAATCCAAGCAGAGAAGCCAAACAGTTGTCTCTGTCAAAGTTTATCTGTTTCCCGAATTTAATTTCGCACTTCAGGGTGCTGTTGTTGGCGCGCAGAATAAAGCTGGTATCACCCGAGGGTAAATTGTTGCGCAGGTACTCGTTCAGGTCTTCGATCTCATATGAACCAGTGGGTATGACGAGTTCCGCGTCACCGCTACCATAATAGAACTTATTGTTTGATTCGTCCACGTTCGGCACCGAGTTGAAGGTTTGGAACAGTACAAGCCCCAGCACGTAGTTGCCGTCCTCCAATTCGATAGGTGGGAAAAAATTGCTGCTCAAGACCGAACTGTTTCCCGTCAACGACACCGTCAGAGACTTGGTGGTGGTCATGATCCGCCGATGTTGTACAAAAACTTTAAGCACAGGTGTCCACAGATGGGTGAGTTGAAGCTCTGCTCCCAGTCGTGATTGTACTGTATGGTGGTGGTGCGGCTACCGAGGTATTTAACGAGTTCTGCGGGCGGTCGCAGGTTGCCAAAACTGTCAAAGTAGAGGACGCGCGACCCTCGCTTTATGTACGCTACCCAGTGGGTGCCAGGACCGCTTGCGTCATCCAAATTGACGATAGATGACTCGTTGCGTTTGGGTTTCCCCGCGGGCAAGCCGTTGCGCATGAACACTCCCCGGAAGTGGGGAATTTTCAGATCGATTGAAGCGTACTTGTTTAGATCGATGTCGGTGAGTGGTCTTCTCGGTAGCCTCAGTAGCGGTTTTTTGCCGGCGCCAAGTACAGACCCAAGCCTTTGCGGTATGGTTTCAGGTAGAGTCCGCTTCCCGGTTTACCCATAGCAATGACCTCCATGGTCTGATTGTGGCGTTGATGTTCGCCTAGCTCTTTTCGGGCCTGTGAAGCATCGTTCACTGCCTTAGCTACACCTGCCGCCCCTCCAGCTAGCGCACCGAGAGCCGATAGACCCGCAAAAATTGGTATCAGGGGTAATATTCCACCAGTCTTCGGCACCGGGATGACGCGCGGCAACGGCTTCCTCTCTTTGCGTCGAATTACTTGCTTAGCCGCTGCCAGGGCTCTGTTCACCGCCATAACCGTATCCTTGGTGTTCTTCACTGCAGCTCGCGCCTCTCTCGTCACTCTGCCGAGCGAAATACGATCTTTGACCGTCTTCTTCTTCTTCTTGGTGGCGACACCCATACCCAACTTGACTTTAGCTTTCATTGCGTTAGTTATGGCCCAAGCGGCTGCACGTTCAGCTAGAGATGCGTCCTTTGCCAAAACCCTGTGCCACGCACTGTCCGCCAGTCTTCGGTCAGCTTCGTGTCGTTTCGCGAGCTCCTTCGATTGCGAGTAGGCAATGTTGTGGGATCTGCACGCTTCGTCCGTGGGATTTATGCCCCGATCACCTCTTGCCAATCGCTCCTTAAGTTTTGTACCTGGACCACAGAAGTTGTAACCGGGCAGGTGCAATTCCACCGGCAGTTTTCCAATCAAATCGTTTAAGAGTCCTTTCCCCTTGCGTGGTTGTCGTCGTCGTCGAAGTGGTTTGACTGTCGGAGACATACTGACCGGAGTATAAAAGGTTTCGACGCGTCTATATATACTAGTTCGACGACGATGAAGTTCGTGGAACAATCGGAGAGTTTACCGGTCATGAATGTATGCGGCGCAGGCTTCGAGCCACCCGCCAACAAGAGACTCAAACACGGACTCCTCTTCCCCGACACCGTGAGATCCATCATCTGCGGTCCCTCGAACTGTGGCAAAACGAATTTGATTTTGTCGCTGCTGTGCGCACCGAACGGGTTGCGTTTCGAGAACGTCTACGTCTACTCCAAGTCCCTGTACCAACCAAAGTACCAACTGCTGGGGGAGATTCTGCGGGCGATGCCGGGTGTCGGCTACTTTGCCTACGGAGATTGCGCGGACATCGTGCCACCCGAGAACGCCCTGCCCAATTCCGTGTTCATCTTTGACGACGTGGCCTGCGACAAGGATAACGTTATGCGCGACTATTTCGCCATGGGAAGACACAAGTCCACAGACTGCTTCTACCTCTGTCAGACGTACACGCACATCCCCAAACACCTGATACGCGACAACGTCAACTTTCTTGTTCTCTTCAAGCAGGACGACTTGAACCTACGGCACGTGTACAACGATCACGTGAACACCGACATGGACTGGTCGGTGTTTCGTTCAGCTTGCGCCGCATGTTGGACATCCAAGTACGGATTCCTGGTGATAGACAAGGACAGCGATATGAATCAAGGGCGGTACAGGAGGGGCTTCGATCAGTACCTGATCATATAAAAGGGAAGCTGTTGACACAGACAGCTGTATTCGCAAACATCATGGCTGCTGACACAAGCAAGAATAGGAAGAGAAAAAAGGATCGGATGCTTAGCAAAGAGATTATCAAATCAGCTGACGCCATTCGACGCAAGTACCGCTCGCTCAAGTCGATCCAAACGAGTGCTGAGGAGCGCCTGAGACGACGCTTCCAACCACTCACCGAACCGCTGCAAGAAATGACCCGCAAACTGGACTCTCTCAAGGAACCCTCAACGCTAGCGCCCGCCCTGACGCAGCCCCCTAGTTTCGCCAACGACCTCATCGATCTGGACGGTGAAGCGGCAGCAGCGCCATCTTTCGATGACAAAACTCCGCCGCCTACACCTACGACGCCCGGTCCCAAGGTCAGCCCGCACATCGAGAGACTGCTGCGCAATGAGAATCGCAGAGATTTGGACACCGTGTACGGAGTCAGAAGACAAGCCGGCGATGTCGACGACTCGTTCATGATTGGAAACTCAGCCATTCAGTTTGTCGACGACGATGTCTACGTGCAGGACAAACGGTATCCGGGCACCAGCGGTCTCTACGAGCTGCTCTTCTACAAAGACCCGCACAATTACACCAAGCGTGATTTGAACGCGTACAAGAACATAATACTGACCACGAATGCTCACAAGGTGGGATACAGGGATCAAGCTCGTACTCGGGGCACCAACAGCACCAAGTACAAGCGCATCATCAAACGATTTACAAAGGAGGGTGGTGGTGGTGGACTGTTGATGCGCGTCACCGATAAAAACAGCGAGTACGTGTATTGGAATGACATAAATGAACTGGTTCAACGTTTGTACTTGCTGCATGCCTCCAGAGCGGCCGGCAACACCTCACACGACAACGAGATTGCGTCTATTGTGGAAGAGCTTATGGAGGAGGGGGTTATAGTATAAGAAGGGGAGCAGCAGCAGCAGCGCGAGCCTCAATCATGTCCGTGGACAAGTTCGGACGACAGCTGGTTGGACGATCCAAGAAAGCATCTTCGCAGGCGTTTGTTCTGCGCGGACCGCCTGGAGTTGGTTTCCTGCTGACCCAGTCCGGGGACTATAACATAGACAACAAGCGTCTGACCAATGTTGCTAACGCAATCGAAGACCCCGACGCTACCAATAAAGCTTACGTGGACAGTTTATTTGCAGCACTGGGACTGTCAATTGATCACGCGGTGCGTACAGGAGCGGTGGCCCCTCTCGGCCGGAAACTAGAAATAGTCGAGCAAGACCTGGAAAAGGTCAGAGATAGTGTAGCGTTGCTGTTTCGCGAACACAGTGATAGACTGCACGCGCTAGAATTAGGTTTGGCGCAATTGCAAAACGACAAATATTTGGTGGGGGAATGAATGAGAAGAAGGGGCTGATTGACGAGTTACACAAACCCGCACGACGAAACTTCGCGAGGCGCAAGGTGATAATCCGCGGTTTCGACGACCTCTGGCAAGCGGATCTGGTGGAGATGATCCCGTACGCGAAGGTGAATCGCAACTACAAGTACATTCTCATGGTGTTGGACACGTACTCCAAGTACGGGTGGGCGGTGCCACTAAAGACGAAGACGGCATCGGATGTGGTGCAAGCGTTCGCCCCTCTGCTGCAACGACAACGATCACCGAAGAATTTGCAGACCGACGACGGCAAGGAGTTCTTTAACGCACGCTTCAAGGCTCTGATGACCGAGCACGGCATCAATCATTACTCCACGTTCACGGAGAAGAAGGCGAGTTGCGTGGAACGCTGGAACAGAACCATCAAGGAGAAGATGTGGAGACTGTTCAGTTTACAGGGCAACCACAGATGGCTCCACATTCTGCCTCAACTGGTAGGCGAGTACAACAAAACAGTGCATTCTGTGACGGGAATGCTCCCCGCTGATGTCACAAAGGATACGAAACTCAATTTTGGAGCGGCGGCAGCGGTCAGGGTGCAGACAAAGTTTAAGCTGTGGGACAAGGTGCGCATTTCAAAGTACAAGCACGTCTTCAGCAAGGGGTACACTCCAAACTACACCACCGAGGTGTTCACCATCGTCAAGGTGAAGCATACGAACCCAACCACGTACCATCTTGAAGATTACCAAGGGCAACCGATTCGGGGATGTTTCTACGAACAAGAGCTGCCGAAGACCAATTACCCCGACACATACCTGATGGAGAAGGTATTGCGAAGGAGGGGCGATCGCATGTTTGTGAAGTGGCTCGGATTTGATGACTCACACAATTCGTGGATAGATAAGGGTGACTTGTAATAAATAAAACAGGAGTTGTTTACATAGAACATTTTTATTGAAAATATAGATAATTTATCAAATACATGCGTTTATTTACAAACTATTCTGGTCCATAATACTATAGTGCCCGAGAGGTAGTGTGTTTACACCATCATCGAGCGTGTGGCGTTTGTCATCTTCGGCACACAAACTTTTCTTGCTAATCTCGTACGAATAGAGCTCGTGATTTTTCGATCGAATCGAATTAAAGGTGGCCTGAAGTTTCAAATTGCCAAATAATACTCGTTTATAGTCGTTATGCGTCAACTCCTTGACTGCTGAACGGCCGATTCCCTTGGATTTTTTAATTTCAATAGCGTCGTCCTCGCACAGAATAGAGTACATTTTCGGTTTTAGTGCTACCAACTCTGTAATAATTTTACCATCCAATTCATGCTTGAACTTGCCAATGACTTTTTTGTTTACCGGCGGAATATTGTAGGGATTCCCTGGGGGATAGCCGGAAGTGTCAAAATGATCCTTCGCATCGGCTCTAATTATTTCGTATAAATCGTCAGTGCAGCACTCGTAAATAAAACTGTCCGTATCCGTGTAACAAAGCGATGCATTTAAATTTTTGTGTTCTTTTACATAGTCGTAGTGAAATTTGTACATCAGTTCTTTTGCCAACTCCAACACGCAAAATCCCACATAGATTGGCTTATTGAAGACTATTTCTGTCTTTTGTAATTCAATGGCCACCAAGTTCTCCGAAAATATCACGCAGTTCTTAAAATTGGGTTTTGCTATCAGAGACGACGCGCCACATTTACCATCCCAACGCGTCACCAATTTGATGTCGCGCCGTTTCCTAATATTTTCAATTGTTTTCCCATACACTGCATTATTCATGAATTTGTACTGATCCTTTTCAAATTCATCCTTGGACTCTGTTCGTAATTTCGTGTTCAGATCTATGTACGGTTTGAGCCATTTAGACTGCTTAAATCGCAAAACTCTGTGGACCTTTTTTAACAGTAAACCGTGATTTAAACATTGCTGTAGATTTCTATAATGGATAACGTATCGAGATTTATCGTGAAGGGTTAGCATCAGTTTCGATTGGGTAGATAGGTCTGTTGTGCGATGTTCTGAGCAGAAGGGGAAGTCCGCGTGATGGTCATGTATTGTTTCCGGATACTCCAGATCCACCTCTAGCGCATATCCATACTCTTGATCCCCTTCGAATAAGGTGTATTTTTTCTCCAATAGCTGTTGCTCGATCACGGCAATCTCACTGTCCTCCAACCACGAAAACCCTCCGTACGGCAGCGGTTGTGACAAACTGTGTCCGTACAGATTGTTTGCATCTATGTAGAAGAGAAATTTAGACGGTTTCGACGGATCAAAATTTTTCATATATTTGTTATTCGCTCTAGAAAATTTCTTGTTTGCCACAACCACTCCTCCTCTCAGTGAACGTTCGAAAAAATTTATCATTTCCACGTCTGTCAGCAGTTCGAGTTTGACCTTTGTCATCTTGAGCATTGCTTGAAACGTGTATCCCGCTAAAGTGAAACAGTGAAATGGATCCAACGAATACGTTTCCAAACACACGGAACGAAATTTATTCACTACATCTGTCAGAATTAATGTGTCCAGTTTGAGGTAGATGTCGGAGTAGTCTGCTAGAGTCTGACAACCAAATGTCCGCCAAACCTTCTGCGCATGTGCATAGTCCTCTTCCGTAATGTCGCTGTCGTTGAGTTTACTGTAAAAAGCATTCTTCGGTGGGAGTTCGGTTTCTTCCAGACGTTCCCACGAGTTCACGTAATCATATGGGAACACTCCCTTCCTACAAATCAACTCTAAATTTTCCGGATTGGAAATGTATCTTCTGGTTACGTTGTACTCGTTTGGATTCAAATTCTGCGCCAATTTCTCTAAGGACGATGGTATGAAACGATACGAGTCTAAAAAGCGCATTTTAACCCCACCCATCTTTTTCGAAAACGAAATGTAATTTTCCATCGTTATGGGCAGTAGATCAATTGGTTCCGTGTCGTAGGCCAACTCCTTTATGATTAAATGTCCGTCGTAACCGCTCAAATTGTGAAATAATACGGGTACGAATCTGCAAGTTCGATATAGCAAATTACATTGCGCATGCGCAGGTCCCCGGTACTTCCCCGTTATGTGATCGTGATCTTTCACTCGCTCTTCCAGTAAACCAAAAGGTTTCTCGCACATGTGGCAAATGTTGCACGTTTGAAATTCACGCAGCTGGATGTCATTCAATGGTTCCATACCCACGTCTCCGTTCACTATTGGCTCTATAACCGCAGCTATTTCTCGAAGTTTCGAAACAAACCAGCTGACGCAATCTTTTCCGCGATAAATCTCAAACCTTGACAGGCTATCGTCATAGTTACAAATCAGGTAAAAGGCAACGCTATACGGCTCGTGTTTCTGATATGCAAGCGTACTCGAAATGTCGGGGTCATTTTTACATGCGGAAATTGGGCGGGTGAATGCTTCAAAATCACCGACGATTAGGAAGGGCACCGGCTCTTTAAACCAATAATGTTGAAATTGCAAAATGTCATTATTCCCCTCCGTTGGTAGCGTAATTTTGACGTGAGACTTTTTTGCCGAGCAATCTGGCATATGTCTATCGTACTTTTCCAAGGAATAAAAGGTGACTAAACACCGATCGCACACGTGAATCCGACCGTCGTGTCGTGAAAACTGAGGTGAGCATAGACGCGACATATCTTTAATCCACGCGTAATGCCCTATGCTATTATTCTCATTCGTAATGTATAATAAATTCACATGCCTTTCCCGTTTCTCCTCGGTATAATACAAAGGACCAATTACGTTACACTTATTGTCTAATCCAAACACATTAATAGATATGTTATTCTGTCTTTCAAACTTGGAAATGTCTGTCAATTTCACCGGAATGGAAATACCTGTGGTGTCCAAAACATCCGTATACTTTGGATAACTTGACACGAGACTAACATTTTGCTTTGCGGGATACATCGCACAAACTCCAGCGTGGAAAAAACAAGCCATATCTGTATTACGTACATTGACAATGGCCCTTCGTGCAGCTATTACTTCTGGCAGTGGTAAATAGCTGGACGTTCCACCACGCAGTGGATTGTATTTATTAATATTTACGGCCAACGAAATGACATGGGTGAAGGACCAGCCACTGTTTTTCGCAGAAAATTCCACTAGCTGCAATAGTATGAACAAAAAAATGTTAGTGACACGGCCCACACAAGAATTGATTTGTAAACAAGTGAGCTCGTATCGTTTCGAATTGTGAAGATGAGGTCACGCACTGGTTTCATGAAAAAATGTACGCTTATAATGAAACATCATCATAAGGTTCTCAGTCCGAAGACTGGTTGGACGCGTACCTCCATTCTTTTCTATCCTGAGCTAACCTACGCATTTCCCTAAAAGTAGAACATCCTACATCCCTAACTATTTGAGAGCAGTAGTCTAATCTAGGCCTACCCCTACCTCTTTTTATTCCTATCTCTGACTCTAGTATGTCACGAACTATTCCTTCGTGTCTTAGAAGGTGTCCTACCATCCTATCTCTCCTACTCTTTATTGTTTTCCATACCTTTCGCTTTTCCCCAACTCTTTCTAATACTTCCCTATTGCTAACCTTATCTATCCACGGTATCTTCATCATGCGTCTGTAGCACCACATTTCAAACGCTTCTACTCTTTTTCTATCCGCTTCTCCTATTGTCCAAGTTTCGCACCCGTATAATGCCGTACTCCATACATACGACGTTAAGAGTCTCTTCCTAGTCTCTATATTAACCGTTCTCGAGCATAACAGTTGTTTCTTTTTGTTAAACGCAACTCGGCCCTGCGCCATTCTTTGTTTTATATCTTTAGTGCTCCTACCGTCTTGAGTTATTTTACTTCCTAAGTAGCAGAAATCCGCGACCTCCTCTAGCTTCTCATTTCCAATTTGTATTTCCATTTTAGTTCTATTTTCACATCCCCTACATACCAAAATTTTAGTTTTCTTTTTATTGATTTTCATGCCGAAGCCCTGTGTCAAAACTGCTTCCATTTCATTCAAAGGCGCTCCTAATTCTTCTTTGCTAGATGCTAACACTGCTATATCATCCGCAAATCTGAGCATGTTAATAGTTTGGCCCTGTACATTGATCCCTGAGGCTGTTCTTTCCTTAACAATATTAATCGCATCTTCGATATATAAGTTGAAAACTAGAGGTGACAATGCACATCCCTGTCTCACTCCCTTCCGGATATCTACTTCCCTTTGTTCCTGCTCACATTCTATAACTGCCTTTTGCTCTTTGTAGAGATTATGTATTATTCTTCTGTCCCTGTATTTCATCCCTACCTTTCTCAGCACTTCGAACATCTTCCCCCATTTTACGTTGTCGAAGGCTTTTTCTAAATCTACAAATCCTATATAGACGCTCTTTCTCTTTTCTATCGTTTTTTCTATAATTACTCGTAAAGCTAGAATGGCCTCGCGCGTTCCTCTATTTCGTCTAAATCCGAACTGATCTTCTCCTAATATTTCTTCCGCCTTTTTCTCCATCCTTCTTTGCACAATTCTAGTTAAAATTTTTGACGCATGGGAAGTTAAACTGATAGTTCTAAAATTTTCGCATCTATCCGCGCCTTTTCTTTTTGGCAAAGCTACTATGATGTTCCGTTTGTAATCTTCTGGAATCTCGCCTGTCAGGTATATGCGACTAACTAGTTTAAATAAACGATCTATTACCTCTTGACCTGCGCACTTTAAGATTTCTGCCTGCAAGCCATCTATACCTGGTGCTTTATTATTCCTTAAACTTTTTAGTGCTATCTCAAACTCTTCTCTCATTATAGGACTCCCTAGGTTATCCCCCTCTACACTGCTTTCGCTTTCTAATATATCTTGTACTTCCTGTCCCGCATATAAGTTTCCTAAATATTCTTTCCACCTATCTGCCTTCTCCCCACTTCCGATTAGGATATCTCCTGCCTCATTTCTAATGTTTTTGGTACTAGATCCAATTTCTCTAAAATTTCTCCTAATTATTTTATATGCTTCATCAGTCTTTCCTACTTCGAATTTATCTTCCACTTCTTTGCATTTATTATCGATCCATTGCTCTTTCGCTTTCCTACATTCCCGAATAATTTCCCACTTGATCGCCTTATATCTTTGTTTCCCTGTTTCATCTAACCTATTTTTATATTTTCGCCTTTCCTCTATTAGACTCACAATATGTTTTGTTATCCAGGGTTTCCTACTTTCATTCTGTTTATGACCCAAAATATCCCTAGCTGAGGAAACTAAACTATTTTTAATGCAATTCCATTCTGCCTCTATGTCCCTAACAATATTTCCACCCGTGCCCTTTAGTGCTTCGTTTGTCTTTTTCTCGAACTTATTGCGCATATCATCATCTTTTAGTTTCTCTGGGTGAAGATACCTTCTTCCGCTTCTTTTTTTCAAAATCTTAAATTTAAGATTGGCTTTCATAACGACTATGTTGTGATCACTATGTATATCTGCTCCTGGATAACTTCTACAATCCCTAACTTGATTTCTAAATCTTTGCCTAACGAGAATGTAATCTATTTGATATCTCCCTAAGTCTCCTGGCATCTTCCACGTATAGCATCTCCTAACATGATGGTGAAATAGAGTGTTCGCGACCGTTAAGTTATGTTTATCGCAGAACTCTATCAGTCTAACTCCCCTATCGTTCCTATTGCCTAATCCAAAGGGGCCAACTATTCCGCCCTCTCGCCCTGTGCCTACGACTGCATTGAAATCTCCTGTAATTATTAAATTTTCGTGCCCTCTCACAAAATCTAGCACATATTCAATATCACTATAAACTGCCTCTACGGCCTCATCACTGTAGTTAGAAGTGGGCATATATACCTGTATTATTACTGTTTTTACAGGTTTCGAATCTAACCTAACCATAACTACCCTGTCACTTTGCTGTAAGAAATTTTCTACACTCTGTCCTACTTTTTTCCGCATAACAATTCCTACTCCCGAATTTACTCCTACAGATCCTGTGTGTATTACTCTAAAATCTCCGCTCCAGAAGTCTCCAGCTTCTGGCCATCGCACTTCACTGATACCTACTACGTCTAATGCTAACCTATCCATCTCAATTTTCAAATTCTCTAACTTCCCTACTTGTTTCATGCTTCTAACATTCCACGCTCCGACTCGTGAGATGTTACACTGATCATTTCTGATGACTCCCCCCGAAGCAGTCCCCGCCCGGAGATCCGAATGTGGGACTATTTTACCTCCGGAATATTTTACTCCAGAAGGTGCCATCATCATAAATTAAAGTACGCTGTACTAGGGATAAAATAATGTGGTGGTTTCCCGTTGCCTTCCACATCGCAGTAGTGTGTATCACAGTGCCATACCAACCCTCACGCTCTCTGCCACTATGATTACTGAAAGAGCTGCTGCCCCCTTCCAGGGACTTGATTTAGTCTGGCTTCTCAAATAAAAACCCCTCCAATATGGTTAAACCTATGGTTCGGGTCTTTATATCATTGAAGCGCGCAAGCCATCCCACCCGTCCCAGTATTACTAGAACTGCGTCAAGGTACAAGTCCTTTGGGATAGTATAATGAAACAATAAGAAACATTTTATATTGTAGTCAAGCCTTAAAAGCAAACCACCCCCATATTCCGATCCCCCTCGTCGAGTCCTTTAATTTGATACCCCACATCACGTAGTTTTCCGTACGGGTAGGCATTGATTAGACTACTGTTTTCAAATAATTAGCGATGTAGGATGTTCTACTACCGAGAACTGAGATGTTTACACATCAATAACTATATGGTCTCTTAAGATTATAAGTTGATTACGTACCTTGGTTTTAAGTTTATCCGTTACTTCCTTGTACCAATTTGCTATCTCGGACGAATCAGAGAAAGACGAAGCGGTAACTATTGTATTGCTGGAATTAAAATATTTGCACTCTTCAGCCGCAGTCTCTCCTTGTCCACACAGTTTAAATGTGCAACAAAGGCTAAAGTTGACCTTTGCTGCAGCCTCTCTCTTTAATATATTGTTTAGTCGCGTCTTAATGAGATGGTAACAATCTTCAATGAACGCATCTGGATCAGTATGACGCTTATTGATTATTAAACCGGTCCTTATTCTACTGGTAAAAGCCGAAGCGATGTCTCTCCAAATAATTCGACCAGAACGCTTCTTATTTGAATTTGATGCAATTCCAGAACCCAAGTGCCTCTGGTTTTGTATTATATTTAAACACACTTTAATATTTGATATGTTACACTCTACATGTCTGCGCTGACCGAGAGTAAGTTTATCACCAGTTTTCAAATATTTATAGTGGGTCCTGAGCATGCGCTTACATATCTTCGAAAAAGAATGAATTTGTTCCACAGACAAACTCCTTTTATTAGCACATACCTGTCAATTATTATTCGAATTAGCGCATGCAAAAATATGTGGAAACAAAGAAAACAAACTTACTTCAAATAATTTTTTCACCATATCTGATGATAGTGTCTGTATTTCAGATTGCGATTCCATCGTCAATACTGCCTAATCACTCGCACGACAAAATATTATGTCCTTTGTTGAAACTCAAAACGTAATGTCAACACTGCTTTATCACTATAGAACGGTCATAAAACAACTGGCGGATGCCACCCAATCTCGCTCTATTTATACAGATTCTTATCTTCGTAGAACATTCCAGAAGAATCCTTGAGTGTTATCAATTCTAAGAATTACTTTAGTGCCGCGTGCAAATAATTTATGTATGTGTCACGTCTTATCTCCTTATTTCATCTGGAAAGTTCCAGAAGAAACCTTGAATTTTATCGCTTCTAAGAATTAATTGAGTGCCGTGTGCAAATAATTTATGTAAGTGTCACGTCTTATCTCCTTGTTAATCGAAAGTTCCAGAAGAAACCTTGAATTTTATCGCTTCTAAGAATTAATTGAGTGCCGTGTGCAAATAATTTATGTATGTGTCACGTCTTATCTCCTTGTTAATCGAAAGTTCCAGAAGAAACCTTGAATTTTATGGCTTCTACGAATTAATTTAGTGCCAAAGCGGTGAGGAAGTCTTTGATCTTTATCAACAAATAACATAAATTTTTCGAATTGATAATCATGTTTATTTTGACAGGGTCTTTAAACACTCATGAGTTTATTTTTATAACGCTGTTTAATAGAATGTTCCAGAACAAATCGGTGAGAAAGTCTTTGATCTTGCTCGATAATCATTAATTATTCGAACTGATAACATTATGCTTAATTCGGCAGAACTTAAGTAAACATGACTTCCCAGAATTTTGTTTTTATGTCATGGAGGGGAGGTGTCCATCATACTAATTGTTAATGTCAAAAAATCACGCTTCTAGCATACATTTATTGGAAAAAGCACACAACAAATTAATATTCTAACATAATGGTGAGTATTATTCAGTAATCAATTCATTAGTTCAGTTGATTTCCACGGAATACGGTAAATTATATAATATAATTTATTATATTAAAATACATTTTGTCAATTAAAATAATAAAATAGTGTTCATAATATGATCTATTAAAATACATTTTATTCATTAAAATAATATAACAGTGTAATCAAGCTCGTGACGCTGCTTATACATCGTTGGCTGCAACAAGAGAAAAATATCATAGTTAAAAATTATACTAGTAAACAAACAAACAAACAAACACACAAACAAACAAACAAACAAACAAAGATGAGAAATTATACTAGTAAACAAACAAACAAACAAACAAACAAACAAACAAACAAACAAACAAACAAACAAACAAACGGACGGAGGGACAAACAAAGAAATGCATTCATTCATTATAAAAACAATTAATTTTCCACCACTAGAATTGTGAATCAGAAATCCCAATTTTCCACTACTAAAATTGCGAATCAAAAATCCCCAATTTCACACTACTATCACTGAATAATAAAAAAATCTAAATGCTTTACTTACGATCTACAATATTGATCCAAATGACCGAAAGTTCACTGCACGATTCCAACAAAATTATCGTTGTTTCTTTCTCCATGAATAGGCCCGAAAATAACACATTTTCTGTTGTTGTTGACGCCATGTGTGGCACATTTCCACACATTATCATTTTGGGTCTGTTCTAAATATAGAAAATAGTTTACAATTAGATAATATGTATGCTTTTAATTACTTATAATGAAATTATTATGAATGACTTCTATTATGAATGAGATTTATTAACATACTGCTTGGACAATAAAAGAAATGATTACTGCAAATGGACTTACTTTTATATTTTCCGGCAAGTTTTGCAGGATAAAATGGTACAATAAAATATCCCCAACATCGTCTTGGCTAATTACCACATCCATATTGGGAAACTAACTTTTACCGCACCTATTCCGTGGAAATCAACTGAACAATTGAACTAACTACTGAATAATAATGCTCGCGATTAGATTCTTTCTATTTATTTCGCAGCTTTTGCCGAGTTTGCTAAATTTTGATAACATGTAGAAGTTATCAGAAAAAACAATCAATTGAGCATTGTTTATTTATCTGGCGGTAAGCTTCGAAAATGTTCTTATTTTATTGTAATAATGCAAACAACAGGGTATATAATAATCTCGGTCACCTTGTAGAGTTTGAACATATTAAGTGCACATGTACTTATTGGCATGCAGACCGTGGGAATCAAGCCAAAACAAACATTATGTCGGCAAGTTCAAAGGTTTTTTGTTTCCAGAACTTTCCTAGATATTAATATTTAATCATAATAAAAACAATTATAACATCTCTTCGGGCATGTTTCTTTCTCAAACTTTAATATCAATATTTATTTAGTATAAACAAGTGCAAACGTTCGAGAGAATGCAACATCTGTGTACTATTGCATCAGCATTTCCAGAACATTCTTCCATTGCGCAACAATGAGCAACACGTGCTTTGCACGCGTCAGAGCCCCGGCGCAGGCGCCTGAGCCACAGCCAAAGCCCACAAAATGGCGGCTTGGGTGTGCACTCTTCGGCAATTTCCGTGAAAGACACCAGAGGCTGCTGAAGACATGCACACTTCTTCGGCAATGACCAGAGGCTGCTGCAGACACGCCCACTTGAAGTGGATGGAGAACTCGATGGACTGATCTGAGGAATAGCCCCGGCGCATGCGCCTGACCGCTGCTGAAGACCACTTCTTCGGCAATGACCTTGAAAGACACCAGACGCTGCTGAAGACATGCCCACTTCTTCGGCAATGACCTTGAAAGACACCAGACGCTGCTGACGACATGCACACTTCTTCAGCAATGACCTTGAAAGACACCAGAGGCTTCTGCAGATGCCG
Source organism: Xestobium rufovillosum (assembly GCA_963966045.1). NCBI lineage: Eukaryota > Metazoa > Arthropoda > Insecta > Coleoptera > Ptinidae > Xestobium > Xestobium rufovillosum. The sequence continues at coordinate 35,515,256 of OZ014493.1, forward strand.
CTGCTGAAGACACTTCTTCGGATGACTCAACGACTCCTTCATCAGCCTCTGGTCTCTTTCAAGGTCACTGCCGAAGAACTCGATGGCACCTGGAGAACTCGATGGCGCTATGTGCTCCGAACGGGTTCGTATCTGAGGCTGTCATTTTCTAACTACTCTAGCTCAAACTCTTCTCTCATTATAGGACTCCCTAGGTTATCCCCTTCTACACTGCTTTCACTTTCTAATATATCTTGCACTTCCTGTCCCGCATATAAGTTTCCTAAATATTCTTTCCACCTATCTGCCTTCTCCCCGCTTTCGATTAGGATATCTCCTGCCTCATTCCTAATGCTTTTGGTACTAGATCCAATTTCTCTAAAATTTCTCCTAATTATTTTATATGCTTCATCAGTCTTTCCTATTTCGAACTTATTTTCCACTTCTTTGCACTTATCGTCGATCCATTGCTCTTTCGCTTTCCTACATTTCCGAATAATTTCCCACTTGATCGCCTTATATCTTTGTTTCCCTATTTCATCTAACCTATTTTTATATTTGCGCCTTTCCTCTATTAGACTCACAATATGTTTTGTTATCCAGGGTTTCCTACTTTCATTCTGTTTATGACCCAAAATATCCCTAGCTGAGGAAACTAAACTATTTTTAATGCAATTCCATTCTTCCTCTATGACCCTAACAATATTTTCGCCCGCGCCCTTTAGTACCTCGTTTGTCTTTTTCTCGAACTTATCGCGCGTATCATCATCTTTTAGTTTCTCTGGGTCAAGATACCTTCTTCCGCTTCGTTTTTTCAAAATCTTAAATTTAAGATTGGCCTTCATAACGACTATATTGTGATCACTATCTATATCTGCTCCTGGATAACTTCTACAATCCCTAACTTGATTTCTAAATCTTTGCCTAACAAGAATGTAATCTATTTGATATCTCCCTAGGTCTCCTGGCATCTTCCACGTGTAGCGTCTCCTAACATGATGGTGAAATAGAGTGTTCGCGACCGTTAAGTTATGTTTATCGCAGAACTCTATCAGTCTCACTCCCCTATCGTTCCTATTGCCTAATCCAAAGGGACCAACTATTCCGCCCTCTCGCACTGTGCCTACGACTGCATTGAAATCTCCTATAATTATTAAATTTTCGTGTCCTCTCACAAAATCTAGCACATGTTCAATATCACTATAAACTGCCTCTACGACCTCATCACTGTAGTTAGAAGTGGGCATATATACCTGTATTATTACTGTTTTTACAGGTTTCGAATCTAACCTAACCATAACTACCCTGTCACTTTGCTGTAAGAAATTTTCTACACTCTGCCCTACTTTTTTCCGCATAACAATTCCTACTCCCGAATTTCCTTCTACAGATCCTGTGTGTATTACTCTAAAATCTCCGCTCCAGAAGTCTCCGGCTTCTGGCCATCGCACTTCACTAATACCTACTACGTCTAATGCTAACCTATCCATCTCAATTTTCAAATTCTCTAACTTTCCTACTTGTTTCATGCTTCTAACATTCCACGCTCCGACTCGTGTGATGTTACACTTATCATTTCTGATGACTCCCCCCGAAGCAGTCCCCGCCCGGAGATCCGAATGTGGGACTATTTTTCCTCCGGAATATTTTACTCCAGAAGGTGCCATCATCATAAATTCGAAGTACGCTGTACCAGGGATAGAATAATGTGGTGGTTTCCCGTTGCCTTCCACATCGCAGTAGTGTGTATCACAGTGCCATACCGACCCTCACGATCTCTGCCACTATGATTACTGAAAGAGCTGCTGCGCAAGAAAATAATAAAATCGACGTGCCTGAGGATATAGGTCAACAATTTATTCCATTTATTCCTAAAAGCTACGTTTCTGACTGAAATAATTCTGGAACACGTCAGTTTTCTTGTTTTCCTTCTCCCTTTTTACCGGAACATATCGTAGATATGACACCATTAGTATTTTAAATAGTAACCATGTTTCTTTTCGGTGGAATAGTGTAGTCTCTTCACGAGTACGGCGATATGCCAGAATTACATATATTTTAAAAAGAACAGGAATAGGTAAGGAACATATTTACATCCAAAATTCACAACCATTTACACAATAATTAACGATGCTACCTGCCAAATTAAATTTTCGAAATTGCCTCAATTTTCTCTTAAGTGTAACTCGAGACTATCGAATTTTCCTAACAGGTGCCTAACACCTGTGGTTGGCCGCACAAACGCGGTATAGTATTCGGTCTTTCCGTTCTTCTAGACCAACCCAATCCCTGGGAAACATATCATTCAAATGCTTTCAGTCATTTCTGACATAAAATAAAGGTGCTCCATTCATGAGAAAAATCGCAGTTATCTACCCACTATAGTTTTTGAAAATGGGGAAATCGAAGAGCGGACGAAGAAATTTAATCGGTCTGTGAATTAATACATTGCCAGGAATTTGGATTTAACTTTATTTATAAATGTAAAGGCGCCCACTCACACGCGTACTTGCGTTAAGTTTTGAATGAACAGGCAAAAAAGTGCATTCAAAATTGTGCGCGTGTGGTGCAAGCCTTAAGACTTTTTTGAACTGCGCAGTCGAACCGTTCATTTCAAGTCTGTCTGGAAATTTTAACTGTACACCGACGATTGCGCATTCAAAATTGTGCGTGTGTGGTCAAAACCTCAAGTTTTGTTTAATACAGTGGCGCGCAGGTGATATATTTTTTAACGGATTTATTTGATTTTGAGTAGTTAATATAATAGAAGTAGATAAGTAATTTTTTATATATATTTATACTAAACGTATTTTGAACATTATTATGTTTTTTCAACAAAAAAAAACAATTCGACTAATTTCACCCGTCCACCCGTCCCACAATCGTCAACCTCGCCCCGAATAGCGGCGAAAACGTGAAAAATCGAAAATATTTTTTAAAGAACGAAAACACGGGATCTGGATGAAATTTGAGAAGCTCAAAGGCGAATTCGTCCCGGATCCTCAGTGACCATCTCGATTTTTCCAACTCCGGTAAAACACCCCGTTTCCAAGAGAAAAAATGGGCGTCGTCCGCTCTTCCGCCGACAAAAGTTGTAGGTCAAGGCGATCTCGAACGCGGGAGTCGAACCGCCAGCGAGATACGGCGCCCTAAAAATAAGGATAGTTTTTTATACCGCCCAAGCTGGGGGTCGCCGGGTAAATTTGAAGGCGGATTCCGATAGCCCAGTCGATCGGACCGAAAATATTCAAAAATCATCTCCCTCGCACAGAGGTTGATGGGGAATATAATTTTTTCCCCGAAGCAAAACGGGGGCCAAATTCGTCCCTGGAGGTCGAAGGGGGAAGTCCAGCGGGGTACAGTTCGAAAGGGGAAAGTTCGAAGAGTGTTAAGTTGGGCGGAATTTTGGATCGGTCAACGTTTAAGGGTAGAAAAATGCATTAGAAAATGGCAAACAAAAATTTCCGGCGATCGCGAAATCTTCCAAGATCAGACACTCGCCTGTCAAATTTTTCGTCGAAATTGGCATTTTATTATGCTCGGGGTGACTTTCACAGACCGCCCCGACGAGTGCAACTTTTCTAAGAGATTAATATGTGAAAAGTGATCACGTATCAGCAACCAATGTTTCTCCCATCTGCTCCGACTGAATCTTTGCTTATTTTTCTTTTTCAAAATAATTAGGCACGCCACTGATAATAAATTTAATTCTTCTCTCTGTGAAGTGAAAATTGTGTGTGTGTGTGGAGAACCTTCGCGCAACATTCCGTTCAAAACTTTTGACTGTACAGTTTTGAATTAACTCTAAATTGCGTGTGTGTGGGGCCCTTTAGAAAATGCTTACCTGACGCTTGATCTGCCTTCTAAAAGCACCGTGAAAGCTGTTATTAATTATTATAAATATAAATTATTAAGGGGATTCCAATGATAATGAACACAGGGAATAAATTAATGTTTAAGGTACAAAAATTGCAGTTGCACTCAGTAGTAAATAATGTACGTTATTCTCATGCTCTATTTTCTGCTATAATCAGCTACAACGTACCTACTTATTAGAAAAACTGGTCATTTTCAGTAATTTATTATAATGCAGTAAAGTTACAAACGTAAAAGGCATTGTAATTTTCCGCATTTAATTGGACACGATCATCGCCGAGATCATCGCAATATGTTTTATCATAAATTATCATGAATATTAAGAAAGTAGATCATTATTATCACAATTCCTATCAGTATGTCCAAGCAAGAAGAGCTCTTGCTATGCTATAAAGCTATGCCACAGTTGTGCAATGTATCTATATGTCCTCTGGTTATTTTATGGTTTCTTTTAAGAAGACTATATTGCTCTTGCTGTAGAAATGTACGAATGCGTGGCAACTACTTCAAAAATGCTATGCTTTCATTCACGATTTGGTAGGTAATTTAATTCTCACATTACACAATTCTCAGTCCGAAGACTGGTTGGACGCTTACCCCCATCCTTTCCTATCCTGAGCTAACCTGAGAATTTCCCTAAAAGTAGAACATCTTACATCCCCATCTATTAGAGTGCAGTAGTCTGATCTGGGCCTACCCCTACCTCTTTTTATTGCTATATCCGACTCTTGCATGTCGCGAACTATTCCTTCGTGTTTAAAAGGTGCCCTATTATCCTATCTCTCATATAATAATAATAATAATAATCGTCTTTATTCGATTACAACAATCAGATGCAATACCATTATAAGATAAATAAAAATAAAAAAAAAATGTAATCGAAATGGCGAAGTTCAGGAAGTCGTCACAGTGACAACATCCTGTTCTTCCACTTAACCATGATACAGTATAATACAAGCTAATAAGACAGTGCTTGACACATAATCTGGACTATAATTCTATAATACAACAAAAACATATAAGTGTATGTACGTGGTGCAACAGAGACAAGAGACCCGAAAACTAACAGACGGTCTAAATCAGACATATCTTTACATTAATTAAATATGATAGTATCATAAGAACAAATCAAACAGGAGGACAGAGAACGGAGGCAAGTCCATTCGCTGCAATCAAATAATCGCTCAAGCGGGAGCGATATCTTCCCAGCGGTAACTCCTTAATCACAGGAGGAATGCTGTTGTACACAATACAAACATTGTGGGAAAATGACTTTTTAAAAAAGGTATGCCGATGTGAAGGCATCGATATGAAATCCCTCCGCCGTATGTTCACATTGTGCACGTCAGACCTAAATCTAATTTTAAAATACAAATATGGAGGAGAGTGCGTTGTAATTATACTGTGATAAAACCAAGCAGAGCGCAAAAACCGACGATATTCCATGCTGATCCAGCCTGCACATTTAAGCTTATGCGTAATATGTTGGCCGCGACGAATACCAAACACCAAACGGAGACAAGAATTCTGTACAACTTGAATTCTTCTTATTTGATTAGTATCTAAACAAGGACCATACAGACAAGAAGCGTAGTTAAAATGGGAGAGAACCAACAAATCACATAGTAAAATTTTAGTTTTATAATCAATAAATTTCCGAATGTTATAAATCAGCCTGAGACTCATGAACGCCTTTTGGATTAAATTGTTAATATGATAATTAAATTTCAATTTAGAATCAAATATGACTCCAAGGTTCCTAGCAGTGGCAGTGAATTCCAAGTTTTCCCTTCCACTAGATATCTTAAGTTCGCTAAGAATCTCCTCCCCCTATCAATACCACACGAAGCATTACCAAATAACATTACTTTAGATTTAGCAGGATTGATAATAAGAGCATGACTCTGAGCAGCCTCACTAAAGGATTTCAAATCCGAATTTATTCTCCCACTGACAAGGTTTAGTTCATTTCCCTTAAATGAATAACATAACTGCGTATCGTCCGCATAAAAATGACACTGGCCATATTGAACAGTTCTCGGAAGTACGGATGTATATATAGAAAATAATAAAGGTCCAAGAATGGACCCCTGGGGAACACCACACATGACATCACCAGCCTCTGAGAATTCATCGCCTATTTTGACAATTTGGGTCCTTCCCTTCAGGAAACTTGATACGAGTTCAATAGCACAACTCTTCAAACCAATATAATGTAACATAGAAGATACAATTTCAAAATTCAGCGTATCAAAGGCTCTAGAGAAGTCCAACAAAATCAACACACAAAAATTACCATGATCTAGCGATTTGACAATATCATCAGTGATGTTAACCAATGCTGGTTCACAGCTGTATCCCTGTCGAAATCCGGATTGACTAGAGTGAATAACATTATATTTGTTGACATGAGATAACAGCTGTGAGGCCATAACTTTTTTCCAATATCTTTGATAATACGGGTAGGATACTAATGGGCCGAATGTCCTTAAGTTGCTGCGGTTTCGGAATTTTCGGGACAGGATTAATCAATGACTTTTTCCACATATCCGGAAATATATTGTGACCTATTGCATAATTGACAATATGTGTCAAAATTGGAAGCATGACCGGCAAACTTAGTTTAATTAAAGTAATTGTTATATTGTCATACCCACATGCATTTGACTCAATGGAGTTTACCATGGTGAGAACTTCTAAGTCACTGGTGAAGAGAAACTCCATGCTACCCCTCACCAATCTCCCATTCATATAGGCATTAATTAGCTGAGGGTCAGGTTGGAAATTTTTATTGGGACTATTTAAAAAAAAATTATTGAGGTCAGATGGTGTACTGAAATTTTCGGGCAGAGAAGTCCTCCGCACCGCGACATTAGCTCCCAACAGTTTAAGTTCTCTAAATAATTTACCTTTGCCAACAATAGAAATTCGATATTTTAAATAAGCCCTTTTTTCTCTAACAATTGTTGAATTAACTAAATTTCTCACGGACTTGTAGTATTCCCACTGCACATGATGCCTCGTTCTCTTGTAATGCTGGAAAGCCCTGTCACGCAAACGCATCATATACAATAGATTATCTGTTAATCATGGGGCATGTCTCCTAGTTACACGAGATGTCCTGTAGGGTGCATGCCTATCAAAAATTGATTAGGGTCCCTGTATTTAGAGAGTACCGCAATCAATAGCTCCACTATGTTTCAGAACTGTGAGTAAATATGGCGGACTGCCGTGTCAGCAGCAAAATGTCATTCTGACGTTCCGCCACAATTCAAATTTGGCGGCTGTTATTGTGAGTAAATATGGCGGAGATTGCGGTACTCTCTAAATATAGGGACCCTAAAATTGATATAATATTATCATTCATGAAAGCAATCTTCTGATTAATATCAGTAATGTCATAGATTGAATTCCAAGACACATTCCCTAAATCTTCCAAAAAATGCGCATGGCTGAAGTTTTTAAAATATCGGTACTTGATTATTCTTGACTTATCGGCGTCAACAGCTAAAGACAATTCGCAAAATATAACACCATGATCAGAGACACTATGATTCAGGTCCACACCTGAATAATTTACCAACGTAACATCTGATAATATAATATGATCCAACAGGGTGGCCGTCGACACAGTAACTCTGGTAGGCTGAGTAATTATTTGCTTCAGATCAAAGACTTCCAATAAATCAAGGTATTGTCGCACAATGGAACTGTTAACAGCAAGCACGTCAATATTTATATCACCCAAGCACAAAAACACATCACACCTAGCTATAAAGGCCGAGTAAAGGCACTCGAACTCCTCAAAAAAGACAGAATAGTTTGTTAATGTATTCTTTACTGTCTTTCATACTCTTCGCTTTTCGCCAACTCTTTCTAATACCTCCCTCCTACTAAACTTATCTATCCACGGGATATTCATCCTGCGTCTGTAGCACCACATTTCAAACGCTTCTATTCTTTTTCGGTCCGCTTCTCCTACTGTCCAAGTTTCGCAAACGTACAGTGCCGTACTCCATACATACGTCTTTAAGAGTCTCATTCGAGTTTCTACATTAACCGTTCCAGAGCATAACAGTTGTTTCTTTTTGTTAAACGCAACTCGGCCCTGCGCTATTATTTGTTTTATACCTCTAGTGCTCCTACGATCCTCTATTTCCGATTTGTATTTTGGTTTTAGTCCTATTTTCACGCCTCCTGCATACCATAATTTTAGTTTTCTTTTGTTTTTGGTTCCATGCCAAAGACCAAATAAATGAAAGTAAGATTTAGTGCCAAGACCAGAGATGCATCACAGAAGTAAGGTCCACGAATAAAAGGGTAAGTCCAGTTCAGCTATAGAGAAAATAACAAATTTCGAAGAAATGTAACTCTATATTTCACTTTCTTGTGCTAAATACTCATTACATAGTTCTAGATTATTAGATCTTCTGTCTAGTGTGGTGTGTTTTCTAGGGAGAGTAAATTAAGTTGTATGGGAGTAAAAAATCTACTCCGAAGTACTTCAGTGGATTGAATAAAAAAAAACAAATTGCTTATGCGCACTAAGACTGGTATCTGCAACTAGCATTGAACATTCAAATAAAATAATAAAGAGTGTGTTGCAAAGCTTCAACGTCAATGTTAATCAAGACCGGAACAGGAAATGCAATGAAATGGTGTCAGTTGTAGAGAATCTTGGTAAATACGTTAAATATACCACCATATTTTCATTGGAAGCCAAGTGTTATCTTACTTCTATTGGATACTTATTTGTTACAAAAGCAGTAAAATTAAATACCTACCTACTATAATTAAATCACTGAGTAATAAAGCAACATGTCATAAAGTTTAACAAATAGATAAATAGTGCAAAAGGGTTTTCCTTACACATAGGTAACCGGTTGTAGACAAATAATCCGGCATGAGCTCATTATTCAAATAACTAGTCGCCCAACAGTAGGTAACTATGTAGTCAATTAACGCTTGCCGTTTTCGGAATTTTAATTGGACTACCAATAAATAGTGACGCTCCACGCTCGACTTTTCTGTGTTAATTCGTGGGTGGATTTATTTTGTCAGTGGAAGATACGACCTTCAACATTATAACATCCGTATTCATAGAAATTTTATGCGTAATCTGGAAGAGGTTTTAGACAATTAGGGAGGGCGTGGTGCTGGCAGAAAAGTTTCATTAGAAGAATAATTATCGCAAATACTAACCTGCAACATTCATCAACCGACAGTTCTTATCATAATATGACGAAATCGGTCTACGAATTCCGTTTATTCATAAAAACTCCACATGTTCACATGTCTGACATTGGCAGATAGTGGCACATTTCAAGAGAATTCTTTCTTGTAAAGGGTAGTTCATAGAATTGTGACGGCATAAAATTGTGCAACATATTTTATACATTTTCGAATTCTTAATAAAATTTAGAACAATTTTATGGAGTGGTTCCTATGCTCAAATTCAATACTTTTTTTTGAAATATTAGGTCATTTTTGGACTATGCATGACAGTATTTTGGAATTTTATTTCAAAGACCTTTATATTCTTTAGGGAAACGAGACATCTATTGAAATTGCTGTTTACAAGTTTGGACACATTTAGAAACCTAGGGCGGAAACATCTAGTATTCTGTGGTGACGGTAGGTGATGATGTCCATCACGAGAGGAGGGTTATAATTGGTTAACGCCACATCTACGTATAGATAAGAAACAGAAAAGATGGCGATTAAGAGCGTGATTATAGCGTGATTTATAGCAACAGTGTTTATGCATATGTGTATATATTTAAAAGAATAGGTTGTATTAAATTTTAGTTTGTAAAAAGAGCTGAAATTCCAATAAATGTTACATTTGGCCTCAAGTATGTGTGGTAGGGATCTTTCCAAGACAATTGGCTAGACATAACGGCATGAAATGGGCATTATCCCACGTTTAAAGGAGAAAGTGATAGTTTACTTCAGTAATACTCTATTCGGAACACATCTAAACGACGGGCCATCGACCAGTTCCGTAGTATTTATAATGTGAAGAATTCCTCGTTTGGACGTGTCACGCTTCCTTCCAATGGTTGCTTCAATATTAAGAGTCCAGAAGGAGTACTGCAATATTCAGTGTCGACAAGGAAACTAACATAACATTCTTTGGAGAAGGGCTTGACTATGCAAAGACTGTACATTCTGTGGTACCCAAGAGAAGAAAGAAAACCTTGAATTGGTTGTTTGCCACCGACAGCTGTACAAATTCTGGAATACAGAACGCACTGTATAAGTTACGAGAAAAGCATTACTGAATGAATTCTAGACCAAATATGACCATTTGGCGGAGAAGATATGATGCTCACTTAACTACCACAGAATATGAAAACCCAAAACCATGGGAAAAGGAAATGCCCCTGTATCACACTGGTTCTCATTTTAAAGAATTGCAGTGGATCTGACTGGATCTTCCCCAGTTTTACTAACCAAGGAAATAAGTATACATTGACCTCGACGGATTATTTCAACAAATGGTCAAAAACTGATCTCCTGGGAAATCAGAAAACCGCCGTCGAAGAATAATATGCGAATCACCAATTTTTTGATCCATGTAATATACTGTTTCAGTCACGTTCCTATCAAGAAAGACGACATCCCCATTGCATTTAGACGAAATGAAAGATCGTTGCAATCATACCGGAGAAACCATCGTCGTCTAGTTCCAGTGATTAAGGACATCTGTGATAGATACATGAACCTACTAGACGCAACTGCTACTTGCCACAGAATAAATTTGAAAATTTTAATCATTTTTACATTTTTTATTTGGGGCGTTAGGTAACTGGGTATAATCTTTGGTTTAAGAGCAAAGTTGTCTAAAAATTTCATTAATGTCCGATTGCCCAATGAATACACAGAACTGTTTTCATTCTATTCTATTCTATCAAAAAATTATAAAGCATGACAACGGTATATGTGATCATTTAGAAGCGAGCCATCTTAAATATCTAAGAAACAAATAGAATTATGAAAAAACGCCTGGACACCTAAATTTATGACTCAAGAGGGACAGATTTTGATGTATAGTCGACGTCTTAAAACCTACCCCCTTTTGAGCTTTAAAAACTAAAATAAGGTCATTTCAACCATTCAGTAAATAAGAAAGACGTTTTTTGATAATGGGTTAAATTTGATAGGTACAAAATAAGAGTTAAACCTTGTAGATATCATATAATAAACATTTCATACAAAAAATAAGCATTAGAATTTAAAACAGGCAAATATAACTTGTAGAATAATTTAAGGCAAATCTATCTTAGATGCTCAAAATGGGCCCAGTTATTTGCAAAACAATAATAAAACCTATATTCTCGAATTGCCTTCTTACATTCAGGAATGTTTGGGAGGGAATATTTCGGAATGTTTGGGATATTGTGCGCCTCAAATCAATTAAATTTTCTGAGTGGGTTTGACACTGTGCTGATTTAAAATGGCCACAAAAGAAAAAATCTAGCTCGCTGAGATAAGGAATAATTATATACTTGGACCGCCGAACAGATAGAGTGATCACCCTGCAAGAACGTGCTCTAACGTGGCCAATATTAATTTATGACGACCGAACTGGAGTAATGCGACTTCGTTGGGTCGAAAGCAGGCGCACCGCTCCAGTTCGGTCGTAATAAATTAATATTGGCACCGTCTAGAGATCGTGATTACTCTATATATTCGGCGGCCCAAGTATAGTTATTTACGATATAAGTGGGATATGAGCTTTATTAACGTACGTATATGCGAAATTTGCCCAACGGGTGCGTAGCACGAGTTGGCCAATCGCAAAAGTACGTTAATAAAGCGTTATCACACGTATATCGCACAAATTTTTATCTACGCCCCTAAAAAGTGAAAATAAACGGTAATTATAATTTGGCATTTTTCATGATTTATTAAGAAAAATGGGTGCGGTAATAAACTCCTTAACTCTCCCAAAATGAGTGCGTTAAGAAGTTCTTAACTTACTGGCGTAGATAAAAAAATAAACATCACTGCTATGTATTCCTCATTCGATTTCCTTTAAAATAAGGTGCCACAAATAATATGGTGCCATTTAAGATTTTAAAGTGTGGGTGGCTAGAGGTTGAGGGGTTCGTTTCACCTACGTCAGCTATACGTCAAAATGGGTCCCCCTCGATTCCTAAATTTACGTGCCTCAGCGATTTGACGTATTTCTATTTGTTTCTAAAATATTTGAGGTGGCTCGTTTTTAAATGATCACACTGTATGTATAGGTACAATGGATTATTGGAGGGTCGTACAGCTTTTATAAGCAAGTATCCAAATAAAAATGTCTAATTACCTAATCAGATTAACCTTTTAAGTATTCATTTATTTTCAGATTATTGGAGAGGAAGAATTGTATTAGCTGCTCGACCAGTAATTGGTTAGGTATTCATTATTAAACCGTATTGAATGTTGACCGCGGTGAAACAGGAACCTGAGAACCTAAATAAAGTTTTACCAAAAATACTCTATTTGAATTTACAGCTTAAGACAGTTGGATCAGTATTTTATTAAAACCAGTTTGATATTTTTCGGTGAGCACTGTCCCAATTATTAATGTATAGGTAAAGATGAAGGCGAATAAATTTTGTGGACGACCACGCACCTGCAGGTTCTAAATTTAGGACAACAGTTATGCGGATCACCTAAAGCGTTGATTGAGAAGTCAACTTCTCAATCAACGCCTAAAGCGAAAAAATATTGACCTATTCAAAAGTCAACAATTAAATTTCTCAAAAAGTAGGTAGGTATGCGAATGTGTGCCAAATAATATTTCGTCCCTATAGCAGTGCACATAATTAATTTTAAAGTAGGCTCAACAAGGCATTAATTTTAATAAATAAAAGACGATTGGTGGGGATACATGGTGGTCTAGAAGTGAACTTTCTCTTTGCCGTTCTTTGTAAGACTCATGCACATAGCTCCAGCAATGTATTTTGTGAATGAGACGCGAAACCGTTCGTGGAAGACTCGTTCCGGACATTTCTTGCTATGTCTCGAACACGTCACTGATAAACACAATACAAATCTCTTTTTCGGCGAAGTCGTCGCCGCGTCCTTCAAAGAACAATATTTCAAGTTATCTCGATGAGACACTGGGTGCAAGTATTTGTCGATGCAGTGGGTGTTACTAATTTAGTGTTTCTCTCGGAATTTCCTCGCGACTGGAATTGCCATGTGCTCGTTCTGCCGTTAGTGAGATGTTAAAACAGCTGATTGTAGTTAAAAGTTCAGTAGTGCTGGTGTGATAAGTGTCATGAAGACAGGACGTCGTCTTCTGTCGGTGGTATTCGCAAGTGTCATCGCCCTCTCGACGGTTCTTTGTGGTAGGCATCACATATTTTTGTTACTCAGTTTAATGGATTAAATTATTGTAAAATTTACTTTTAAGTTTTAGCATGTCTGAAGAAGCCAATAATTTAGTATTTGATTATTTTAGCAGTAACCTTTAAAACCTGGTAAATACCACAATGACATAATTATTTGATAATTCCGGTATCATTGACCTAACCTTAAATAGGTATTTTAGGTATTTTGTTGATGGCAAATGCCTATCGAAGGACAGGTATTACTGGAATAGGAAATTTGTCCATTAAAATTTTGTTATTTTTAAACATTACATAAATAAATAGTCTAGCAAATTACAAGCAAATAAAAAGAACATTCAGTTATTTGATCTAACGGTCATTACACCGAGAGATGTACTCTATTAAAAAATAACATGTTTAGAATTTGTGTTTCTATTTTGCACGGTAGTTTTTTGCTATATCCGAAACAAAAACAGGCAAACCGTGAACGTTTTCAACAGACTCGTTGCCCGGTATTTTTCAAAACCCAAAAATAGGTAGTTAAATACGTAACAGGCAACAGAAAGCTACAAAAACAGACCTAGGCGAAAAGATGAAACTAGAGCAATGAACTCAATTTTTAATAACAGTAGTCGGAGTGGGAAGATTCTCTGAATGAGCAGGAGCTCCAACAATCAAAGCACAAACATTTTTAATCCCCAAAAAATTAGATTTCCACTCAGGAACATTGACAATTAAAAATCAAAGACCGACAAGTTTTGTGACTCACAGCTACAGATGTTCTTAACACATTAAAGAAAATATACAGAGTGAGCCAAAGGTGTTTAAGCAAGATATCAAGATAGAATATAACCTCATGAGACACTTCGTAAAATTATTTTGTATATGCAAAGTGTTCTAATGTTGAGGCCCAAATCAAAGTTGTATTTTTTAATCTCCTCAGACATTCTTGCCCAGCAAGAATTTGGCGGAATGTGGTCATAACATGGGTGAAAATGTATTGGGTTGATGCATATGTTCAACAAAGGAGTTATGGCATCGGATGCCGCTAGATCCATTTGTGCTGTTTACGGAGAGAACGCCATTGAGGGGGATGCTACAGCTCGAAAATGGTTTTCTCGTTTCAGAGAGGGCCAGTTTGACATGAACGAATATCCACCTTCAGTAAGACCATCCAACTTTGTTGAAGATCGTTTGAACGCTTCAATTCATGCTGATCCACGTCAATCTAATATAACTCGAGCACTCTGCTGCTAATTTTCAATTAATTTGCGCTGGCCGTGCTTTAATAGTGGCAATTTGCAGTGTGTTTTCGTGTGAAATGGGTCATCGCTGTAAATAAAAAACAAAACGGCACGCCGAATGCATGCAAGGTTAAGAAACTATAATTACTCATATTATCCACATTGCATCGCTTGTCCCTCATGCGTTTAACTCAATTCGCAACTGTATTGCGTAACGAACCGCTCCTCTGGTTCCAAAAACCTTCCATTTTATTTCAAATTTTTCTAGATGCCAAGTAATCTATTATTCAAATAAATCAACATTATTATTGTTGTTAATAACAATTGCTATAAAATGGGGAAACAGATGTCAGCTTCTACATGCTTTTACAGTTTCTACAGCTTCTACAGGCAATCAAGTCGTCAGTAATGAAAAAAACTGAAAGATACATTATTTGTAAAGAAAATTATTTCTAAAGAAAAAATGTAACAATAAATTAACGGGTATGAATAATATTAGCTCAAGTAACTCAATAGTATTAAAAAGGATATTGCAGCTGCACTATTTCGATAATCATTGAAAAGAAGAGTACTACTTATCTATAGAGATTTAATGAAAGGAAGCAGTGACTCTGCTTTGAATATTAGGATTGTAAGACTCTTTTTAAGTGTATAGAAGGTTATCTTTCTATATGTTTTGAATAGAAAGTATTCAGCAACGGCTCTAGCACTTATTTATATTTCTTTTCGTTTTCAAAATATATTTTATCAGGTTTATATGTTAACTTAGATTATGTGCAGATCTCAGTGCAGATGGTTCAAAATTCAACAGTTTTACGGAATCTATTTGGCAGTTTTCTAGATATATCCATCAGGGCCTTGATTGCCTGGAATTGCATGTCAGAAAGGAAATTATAGTATATTTTTTTAACATTTTGTTCATACCCAATTTTTTTCTTGAAATCGTGCAGTTCAAACGATTAATATGCAGAAATTTGCTAATAAAGCGGTGTTATCATCTTATTTCTACTTCACAAAGTGCTTCTTACTCTGCTTTCGGTTTTGGTTGACTGAAGCGCATAAGATTAAGGTCAAGCCTTGTTTTGTAATGTTAAGTAACTCAATTTTCTTGTGTCTAGATTTTCGTAAATCTATACGTAAGAATATAGGTACCTAATAAGCAAAAAGCAGAAAATTATTTGAAAATTCACTGATGTAATTTCCGTTAATTAAAGCAAATACCGGTAGTTAACTACAGGACACGAAAAATAGCATAATTACGTAGAATTTGATTCCTTACTGAAAAAAAGATATGGGCAGGTTTTGGTATAAATCACAACTGGAATTTACCAAGGCTGGTCTACTTGTAGGTCCTGTTTGTGCTCCGGATTGTGACGACTGTAATATATCTTTGGCTGGTTGCATTCTTGTAATTTAACATGATGACAAAATCGCAGACGATATGAATCATTCGTGTGAAATATGAGAACAGCCATCTAGAACCAGTTTTAAAGCATAAGGTACATGAGTACTTGGCTGGTTAATTGTAAAAGCATATAGGAATATCATTATAGTTTTTTGGCTAAACCCAAGTAGGCATTGAACTTTGAGTCATTTGGAACATACCTATTACAAAACGAATTCAAAAACTCCGTTTGGTCGAAATATTCTTCTCTTTACTGAAGGCTCCTTGGCCAACTTAATATATTCCTAGTCGCTTTTTTACGAGAATAATCATCGCTTTCTTTTGGAATTATTTTACGTTGGATGACAGAAATAACGGAACGCGTAGTAGGGTTAGAACAGATTATCTGTTTACGAAAATCAGTGTAATCATTCGATTATCAGACAGGTGCGATAGCCATGGGTTCATCGCGGCTATTGGCAGATGATGCCGAAATGCAAACTTAAGGAGTCTTATGCGTATAGGTTTCCCTGGTGACTTTTAAATAAAGACCAAAGTAAGCTAAGGATTTATTAAAATGGGTCAATTCTAAGTTTCCATATGTACAAAATTTATTTTTCAAAGCTTCCGCTGGAGGCATGTGCGTGAAGCTCATTATCTACCAATGTTGCACTTAGCTTCAGTACACACTTACATTAATGACTGACCTTGTAATAATTATTGTTGCGTCCACAAGTTAATTCTACTGAGAGAAAGTGAGTATTCAGAGCCGATATAGCCACTTAAAAGTAGGTTACCGCTATGAAACTCTAAAGTGCTTGAGCATGTGGGTGGTTATTAAATAAAATGTTAAACTAATCGTACAATTAACTGATTTAAATTATCCAAAATTGGCTTTTAATGGATTTTAGGTATCTAAGTATTCTAGCTTGTTAGAAAAAGTTAATTTGTGTTCTAATGTCTTTGAAGTTTCTTCCTTTGGTTTAACCTTTTTATAAGCTTTACATTTTTATATTTTAGACTTGGTTTGTCATTGATCTTTTTTGCTTTAAAAAGAAAATTGATCTTCAATTCAAAGCGCTATTGAAGGAATATCAGTTTTGTTAGGAATGGAAAGTTGAGGGAAAAATTACGAACTTTAACTGTTGGCGGCAATCGCTGGAACTTAATTCTTTCACGAGCTGACATCTTGCTTGAAATTTATGTCTTCTTGGTTGTATTTCCGCAGCTTATGTGAATCCGGCTCGAGTGACCACTATGGAACCAAATCTTTTAAACCGAATGGTTCTTGAATTTTCAAATTTATTCTGTACTTATTTGGAACTATGAAGATTATTATACACGGTGTCCCAACGAAAACTTGTACCCCCGTAAAACTCGGCAAAATAAACGTTTTGACAAAAATCCAAAAACACGTCGATTTTTATATCAAGGGGGACCAATTTTTATGCACTAATCATTCTTGCAACTCTAGCCCTGTGCGGGGGTAGCGACCCCCCAAAATTTTTAAATGGGACGGGGGTCACATGATTCCTACTTTGGTAGGGTTTTTCATTAATTACACAACCGTATTTGTTTTATTAAATTCGATCAATTTGTTACCGAGAAATTGCTTCTTGAAGTTTCCAAGTTAAAAAATTAATAAAAGCACAAAAAGGATTAAACTATCGAATGTATTGCTCGAAATGACCTCCAACAATTGTCATACAATAATAGATTCTGGATTCAAATCCAGATCTTACATTTCTCAAGACCTCAGGAATTATTAGCCGGCATTCTTCTTTGGAATAAACCATTTTGATTTAGTAAATAAACACGATTTTATACTGTGGCGAATAAGTTTATTTTGGATTTGAATCCAGAATGTATTATTCTCGGTATTATTGTATGACAATTGGTGGAGGTCATTTCGAGCAATACATTCGATAGTTTAAACCTTTTTGTGCTTTTATTAATTTTTTAACTTGGAAACTTCAAGAAGCAATTTCTCGGTAACAAATTAATCGAATTGAATAAAACAAATACGGTTGTGTAAGTAATGAAAAACCCTTCCAAAGTAGGGATCATTTGACCCCCTCCCCATTTAAAAATTTGGGGGGGGGTCGCTACCCCCCCGCACAGGGCTAGAGTTGCAAGAATGGTTATTGCATGAAAATTGGTCCCCCATGATATAAAAATCGACGTGTTTTTGGATTTTTGTCAAAACGTGTATTTTGACGAGTTTTACGGGGGTACAAGTTTTCGTTGGGACACCGTGTATAGTTGAAGATTGTTTACAAGACTGTCAAAAAATTACTGCATCTTTTGCTCTGTCTTGGTCTTCCCGTACCAAAGACACTCACTGCATTGACCGTACATTGAAAACTTGACCACAAAATAAATGATTTCAATCTTGCAAAGTTTTCCAGAACGGTTGCTTGATTAACTAGACGGAGACGTTTAGATCCCTGTAACAAACGGCAGTTTCTTGGCTGTTAGACAGGCACTGATCAGATAACTTTGTAATGAAAATGCTTATCTTATACCAGACGAGTTAATCAATCGTGGCAGAAGAATTGGACGGGTGATTATAGAGGTGGTATTAAATGATTTATTTGCTACACCTATGGTTCCACGTCTCTTGAAGACAGAAGACCTGTTCCTGACTACATGTGCCGTCAGGTACGAACCAGACGGAAATCGTCAAACGCAATGTTGATTACCACAACGACTTTCACAGTAAAAACTCGTAGAAACATAAATTCCAACTTACTTTTCTTGTACCATATACTATAGGTCTACCCTTCGCAAATAATTCTATATTTTTCAGATTTTTGTATTGTATTCTTGACATATTGCATTTTATGCTTATTTTGGTATCCGATTTTTTTTAAATTTTAAGTAAACTTGACATTTTCCAAATTTGTTTGAATTATCGGATGAATGTGAATTGCAGTATTGCTGAAAAAAATATTTACTGTACCCACTCTTTGTTTGTACGAAGTATGTCTTGCTGATTTCTGGAAAATTGCCGAGGGTCATTCATTTATATAAATATATTGAGTAAATATTTTTAAAATTCTTAATAACAAAAGGTTTCAGCCTTGGCCCACATATGTCAGACCTTCAGAAAAAAACAAAATGTACATAGATCAATTAAATGGTTTTATTGATTGCATCTTAACTTTTGTAATAGTCACTAAAATATGTATATAAATAGAAGTAAATTAATTAAATCAATATTCTCAATACTCGTCATGACTTTCACTTTATCAACTTTGTCCAATCGTCTGATCGTCTAGTGAATTTTGGTTTAGTACCTATTTTTATTTTCTGTTTCAGAACGTTTGTACAGTCGGACAGAGAAACAAAGATATGATGGATGGTTTAATAATTTGGCTCATCCAGATTGGGGATCCGTAGGTAAGACAACGCTACTTTATCACTGTCTAACAATCAACTACGTAAATAATATTGAAACATTTAGAAGGTATTTTACATTTCATACAGTAGGTACTGCAGTAGGTAATAAAAATTATGTACATTACGCGCTCAACACTTGCTTATGGAAAATCCGGGCGATAAAAAATGTTACATATCCGTACATATATATGACAAATGTATCGTATAAGTTATACCGGAATAACCATTATGAAAGTGTCATGCATTTATTTTAGTTTATACTTTGAGGATATATTTACGCACGTAACCTTACGTAACCCAACGTTCAACCTGTATGACTAATACTCACATACACCTACATGGTGTATATGGCAACTTAAAGTTTCATGTTATGTATATTACTTAGGCCCGGTTTTTCAAAGAATCCAACACCGGGTTAAGTCTGACACCGGCTTCGTTGCTATATGATACAACCAATCAGAAAGACGGTATCATAGCAACGAAGCCGGTGTCAGACTTAATCCGGTGTTGGATTCTTTGAAAAACCCCGACTAAGTCTGTAATGCACCAATTTTCCCTTCATGAATAACTCAAAAACATAATAATTACGCTCATTCGCAACTGTTGTCCTTTCCGTATTTTACACCCATAATTTTTGTGGGCAGTTATTTGAGGGGTAATTTATTGTAAACTGCAAATAAGTTTAAATAATACCAAAAAGTAAAATCTGGAACCAAAAATAATATTTCGCCATCAAATTCTATATTCTATAAAACTTGGTACTTTTGGTACTTTTTATTCTATTGGGATAGAAATTGATTGATTGAAGCTCTGAATTGTTTCTTGATTATTCAAATAATCACAACCAATTGGAATTTCCTCTGTTTCCTGAAACTTAAAAATATCCTTACATTACCGTAGTTTCATTATGTTTTAAGCCATTTTTAAATTTACAGGACATTAACATTTCAAACGCTCCCAGCAGGTGATCTTAAAATAACCAGTCCTATTACCGACTCGGTTAAACTAGGCTACCTGTAATATCCGTTATAAAAATGTAAATCTTATTTTCCTCAAGCCACCACATTATCTAATAATTGATAATTAAAAATTATTCGTTCCTTTGCGTGACCCTGTTCTAATTTTAGTAGACTACAATGAGGAAATGATTTAAAATGTTAAATTCGATTGTGAGCTTTATCAATTAACTATTTTCAGAACCCTGGCATTTCATTGTAAAAGCGTGGGAGGGCCAAAAGTGACTCCAATCGTTTGCTCTAACACTAGAATTATGCATCCAATAATTCAACCTTGCATGATCCCATTAAATATGTTTTCGTATGACGAAAAATTCACAAAATATTTATCACAAATAATCATCAGCTTATGGGCAGGTACATATTGACCATGAGGGACATACTAAAATAAGAGAAAATGCCTTAAGGCATTAAGGTAAACAAAAAACTTACTGATTGCGAATCTGCTGGAGAAAACACACCCATACATACTCTGTGTCATTGAAACTTTTACTGGCACAGCATTTAGGTACACAAATTATACAGGGCGTGTCCGAAAATGTTGAATTAAAACCTATATTTTATTCATAACACGCAGCAAACATGTTTAAAAGTATTTTATATGCATTTAAGAGTTGTGTTGACCAAGTTAGATTTAGGCCAGACATCGCCATTTCTGAAAAAGTAATTCGTACGAAGTAGGAGATGTAGGAGAGATTTTTGACCACAGAACACGCTGGTAAAATATTGCACGCTAATTTCGGGCCACTCTGTGTACAGTAAACCGATCGAGTGATGACGAGTGGTGGGAATGCGCACTAAACGTAGTTGCACTGTGCCAATTACATTACGATTGTGTGGGATCTTGCCTGCGCGCACTGACTCCCACCGCTCGCCATCACTCGATCGGTTTACTGTAAGTTATGACCGAAAAATTAAAAAGTGCCTCAACACTTTTGCCTCGTGTAGCAATTACCACCATTAGGCGGTAATTCGGTAAATCGACTATTTGACTTCGCAACGAATAGACATAGATACGTTATTAAGGATTTACAGAAAAACTTCTTGTTCAGCTTGGGTCATCATCAGCAACTTTATTTTTTCTTATAGACGCCATTTCTGTCTTACAATTTGTTGAAAGAAGCATATTTTTCCTACTTCATTGATATACCTACAACTTGTCCCTATTATATCAAATATTGTGGCCATTGTAGTAAAAACAGAATATTTTAACAGAAATCAAATCGAACTTGCAAATACGTAATTACGTAAAACGGAAAAATTCAACAGTTAGATATAATTTAAGTAAATAAGTTAGTATATATGCGAAATATTCTTTATAGTGTCATATATACTTTTTTAAGTAAAACTAGGTTATGACAGTTAGTTTATTGCTTTTAGTTAGTATCCTTGTTACCGGGCAAAACTTATCAAATAATGATTTCTTTAAAACTGCATCTACCTACAATACCTAATAGTCGAGCTGTACGGCAAAAATGATCAGAGTATTTTCTTGTTTTTCTGCCATTTACTATGCCATTTGAGGTAGATCAGATTTCTCTACTATTAATGAGCGCTAAATTCTGCAAAAGTGCCGCATTTACTCCTGCCTTCCATTTTTTTCATATAAGCGAGATCCCGATTGTATGGCCCTGTATACAGGGTAAAAGATATCAAAAAAACACTTGGAAAAGTATCTCAGAATTATAAATTGTGTTGGTATACCCGCATCAATCAGTCTGCTTTCATTTTTTGAAATATTTGTTCCGAGTTTGTCAAAGCCCTCCTAATTTTTGAAAAATGTTGATGTGTCAGAAGTTACTCTCCAATCCCAGGATGCCTATTCATTAAAATATCGAATTTCAATTTCAACTTGAGTTTTTGTTTGCTTTCTTACCTCCTTGTTTCACGTATCCCATTTCACACTGTTAATTATTAACAAATGGAAATTTTATACATGTTCATAATGATAAACGTTCAGAAATGCATTTCCTGCTTTCAGTTTGGCACACGACATATGAAACCACCCTGTTTAGCCAGCCGGTACCGGTTGTCTAGTCATAGCCCTTTATAAAATAAAATAGGAATATTCCCATCACTAAATTACAAGACCTTATAAACCACACTTACTTACAGCAAACTTTTAACACTTCTATATTCAACCCCGGAACCAATTACTAATATCGCGTTTAATAGGATTACCCCTATACTAAAAATAATAGTGTTGGCAATAAAGTAGGTACCTAATTAAAAATCCAACAATGGTAACTAAACTTGATCATTGGAATTTGATGAAATTCAATTCAATACCTATAATAAAATTTGACAGGCTGTGTAACGATATTAATTTTAACATTTCAACCTTTATTATAATCGAATCAATACTTGGGTATGCTTCCGACCGTGGCATTGAAGTCACCTATTACTACAATTGAAACACATGGAATTATAAAATAATATACAGGGTGATTTTTTATGTGGTGCTAACATGGCTATCTCTTTAATCTTAATAGATACAGGTTCGGTTAAATGGGAGAAAAGTTGCGTCTATTCAAGCATAAAGAAGTGCCGTTTGCAGAAGTTGATTATATCTTTTCGTTTTTGAGATAATCGAAAAAAATTAAAATTGTGACTTTTACATTTGTGTTCATATTTTTCTTATTTGGCATTCAATCTTCAATCTGCAAAAACTTTCTTGGGACGACTTTTCATCCTCTTTCCACTTAAGGTAGCAGAAAGTACCTACTTCGTTTCGTTTCTTCAGAATCATCATCAGGTTCATTTTTTCTTATGGCGCCGTCTTAGATTTTTTCACCATGAAATAGCCCATTTTTTCTGAATAAAAAGATAAAACATAATTGTATGTTTAAATCGCATTTAGGCCCAGAATTTTAATAAAACATGATAAAAATGGTTTCTCCATCTAATCACAATTGCCGTGAGAACAAAAGTTTATCTACTTTGTCAACTAAAACGTCAAGAAACTTTTTTAATACGATTGTGTTTTTTTGGGTTACAATGGATTACTCTAATGACGAAAAGGTTGAAATGTTATTTGTTTATGCTACTGCCAGAAGAAATGCTGAAAACGCGGCTGCAATGTATCGCGAATCGTATTAAAAAAGTTTATTGTGGTTTGAGTTGACAAAGTAGATAAACTTTTGTTTTCGCGGCAATTGTGATTAGATGGAAAAAACATTTTTATCATGTTTTATTAAAATTCTGGGCCTAAATGTGATTTAAACATACAAATATGTTATATCATTTTATTCAGAAAAAAATTGGCTATTTCATGGTGAAAAAATCTAAGATGGCACCATAAGAAAAAATGAACCTGATGATGATTCTGGAGAAACGAAACGTGGTAGATACTTTCTGCTGGCTTAAAGGGAAAGAGGATGAAAAGTCGTCCCAAGAAAGATTTTGCAGATTGAAGATTGAATGCCAAATAAGGAAAATATGAACACAAATGTAAAAGTCAAAATTTAAATTTTTTTCGATTATCTCAAAAACGAAAAGATATAATCAACTTCTGCAAACGGCACTTCTTTATGCTTGAATAGACGCAGCTTTTCTCCCATTTAACCGAACCTGTATCTATTAAGATTAAAAAGATAGCCATGTTAGCACCACATAAAAAAATCACCCTGTATAATACCAGTATATTTTGTATATAAGTGACCGAGATGGATTTCCTGCTGAAAAGTTTTAAAAATTAAAAAATTCGGCACATTACCGACAATGAAAGAAATAGGATTATAAGAGTAGAAGAAAATATAATAGAAGAAATTAAAAGTGGGTTCTATGGGATCTGATTAGGTCCAGTCAGATCTAGTTAGATCTCACAAGTTTGCTATCTGTAATCTGTTATAGTACACGACGCGTTCTGGAAATAATCGAAATCGCAGAACGAGTTCTGACATTCTTTGTAATACCAGAACGATTTCTGGTCTATTTAAAGCGACCAGAATGTGACTTATCGGGCTTTGGGGCTTTGGCAATTCAATGATATCCAGAACGCGTTCTGGTCATTTTTTCCGACCGCATTGGCTGAAATCAGTCTTTGGTGGTTAATCGTTGTAAGAGACGTCGATTTCCTTAACCTGATACAAGTTAAGCCCAATTTAGAGTATATATTGTCAAAAATAGTATGAAAGCACCTATATTTCGAAATACATAGCACCATCAACTTTCATAAAATTTTAATTTTATCATCAGGTTGTCTTGTTTTTCTTCTTTGACCATGAATATTTATACCATTTGTTACAAATAGGTATTAAAATGTAATGTTCAATCTTCGTAAAATAGTTAACTAATGCGTTGTAAATTATTAGGCACAAGGTGTGTCTTCAAGGTGTTCTAATTAAATTAACGCTTCCAATTACTACCCACGGTGAAGAAACGTATTCTTGGCTGATGATTTTAAAACGCAAGGGAGTGACTTATCTGTGGTCAAAAATCAGTAATACTTAACTAAAAGGTGCAATAATGAGACCTAATGTATTGTTAAGTGAAAGATAATTGGTAGCTAATACACGAACTGAGAAACCGTTTATTATTACCGTTGCATGCAAAATTTCGAACTGGCAATTTATCATACCTACAGTAATTTTAATTAATAGGTAGAGGTAACAGATATTAGCATAAGTATGTAAATTGTAATATCTTCTCGATAAAAACACACTCCAGACCTCCATTCATCATATTGTTTTATGCGATAACAATACTCACTATTCAATGAATAATTAATTAGTATCTTGTAGTTTTCTATAATTAAACACATGTTTCCACAAATTCGTGACAGAAGTCGTGGAATCTTTATTGTCTGAGGGTCGGACGTGCCAATTAATCAAATCCTTTGGGAACAATTTATTACTCTGGAAACCCGAGCAATATTGAGCATTCTTTAGATGAGATCATGCATATTGATTTCATTGAGCATCCGCAATGTAATTAGATCATCAATAATTAGCGACCTTGTAGTTTTGATTTATAATTTTGCCAACTGGGAGTCAACTAAAAGCGTTTTTATAGTTGAATGCGGATAATTTTTGCTACTAACTACAAATGAAGTTTATCGAACTGTGGTCATTGTGAATGTAGTTTGTCTAAAAATTAAACTTGTCTATACGATGATTAACACAATTACAGAGCAAGGAATGGGTTCGAGAATTACGTAATACTCAACAGGTACTCTTATATTAAAGTATCAAAGGCGACATTATTGCTAGCAAATTATGAGTTCTACACTTGGGGGAAATGATTTAAAAGAGTAAACCGAGATATCCTCCTGGTTTCGCTTCTATTAAAAATTAACAGTGAGATCTCTTCCCGGGGGGGGGGGGGGGCAGATCTGTACCACGTAATGTGTGAATTTGCATGTGTGCCTCATTGGGTATTCTGATCCCGCTCAAACGAAAAATCAAGAAAGGGGGGTCCCTGCATCTGTAAATGTAACTTCTTCTTCGGCCTCTGGCCATCTTCTCCTATAATGAATGCGAGGCTTCTTATTCTTCACTGCCACCAAACAATTTTGGTATGCTGGGCGTGGCCGTTCTTTCCGATTTGTGTTGTCGCCTCATCCTAAATTCAGGAGTCAATACACTTCCTTTTTTCTCGATCTCTTCAGACTCATCCATCTAGACCTGTTGAAGATTCTGGAATTATCGAAAACAGCGGAGTTCACTCAGCCAGATCTCAAGTAAGAATGATTCTTGTTTTATGGTAGTTTTAACCGAAAAAGAATTCTGTATAGTGAATAAGACCTGTCCCAAATGATTTCAAGGATTCGAAAGTAGTGAAAAATTCGAGACACGCTTTGTAATACAGTCGCTCCGCTATTTCCAGAATCTCAAACAGGCCTAGATAGATGAGTCTGAAGAAATCGAGAAAAAAGGAAGTGTATCCACTCCTGAATTTAGAATGAGATGACAAGTCAAATCGAAAAGAACGGCCACGCCTGGTTTCTAAAAAAAGGAGTTCGCACAAGACCAAGAAAAGTCTTGGTCTGGTGTTGTCCTGTTCTTGAATTCTAGACCAAGACCAAGACTAACATAAATTATCCAAGACCAATACCAAGACTTCATTGGAAAGTCTTGGTCTTGCTATTTTACAATATGTCTGACAGTTATTTTTTAGTTTATTAAAAATGTAATTAGAGCAACTGCAATTAAATTTAAGGAATACAATTTTTAGGCAATAATTAGGTAAATATAATAATTAGGAAACTACAAAGATATTATAATGTTTATTGTTCAAAAACTAAAATAACTAAGAGCACACGGGGATGCAGCCAAAGGATTGAGGAAATGAAACTCCCTTTACCACTTATTCAAGCTTTCGAATGTATTTAAATTTATTTATTTTAAATTTATTTAATTTCTCAATCCTTTGACTGCATCCCCGTGTGCTCTTAGTTATTTATCAACTAGACAGCCGTGTCTATCGTCAACTTTATAAAAACTAAAATAAAAACAAAGTGTTTTTCCAACCTAACAAAATAATAAAATATATTTTTTCAATAGAACAAAGTAGGTATATTGTTCTTAATACTATTTCTAATTAATATAATATACCTATTATATTGTTAAACCACTCAACGTCCACGAATTAGAAGCAACATCTCAATAATTGACTCCGGCAAAAGTCTGTTTCTGTTCGGTTGGCATATTAATGACGCTTGCGAAAAAGTCTTTCAACTGAAACTGATATGGCTTGAATGCTAAAAATGTCCCCACCCATTCTGGACAAACAAGGAAGATTTCCTTGTTGTTTACACCACTACCCCAAAATGTCTGTACCTTTCGGCGCTTTTTTGAATTCGTTTCTCCCAGTATTTTCTCTATTTGAGGATGCTTCTCCGTAAAGTGCGTCTATGTCTAATGCATCTTCATCTTCTTGAATAAGCACCTCATTATTATTATCGTGCATATCACCAGAAAGTTGTGGTACATAATAATCATTTTTGAATATTTTTTCGAACATTTTAACTGAATAGACCTTCATTTCTTTCCCCCAATTATTTAAATTAAACGCCTCAATTTTATGTTTTGGATCAGGAATTAATGAAACACAATATATCAAATTGTACGCTTTTTGATAATGTTTTCCAGCAGTAATTGCATCTAGAATAACGTTTTCAAGAATGTTTCTACTAATGTTTAAATAAAACTAAATGCAAAAGTTGTATTCAGTCAACTATACAACTTATTGAATCATTATTTTCCGAACAAGAAATTATGAAATTATGCAATTATGAAATAGGACTTCTTATTTTTGAACTATCTTCCCTTAAGTGAGTGTGGAAACATTGAAATTCATAAATTTCTCGTACTCTCATAAAAACCAAACAAGACCAAGAAAAAACAACACCAAGGCCAAGACTTATGTGGTTCTCGTCTTGGTCTTGGGCTTCAAGACCAAGACCGAGACCAAGCCCAACACGAAGATGCAAGACCAATACCAAGACCGTCTCGTCTTGTCTTGGTCTTGCGAAACCCTATCTCAAAATCGTTTGGTGGCAGTGAAGAATAAGAAACCTCTATTAGCTTCAGATGCCACGCCAAGAATTAAAAGATTAGAAAGCACATGTTACAGAACGAACAGCTCGTCTGAAATAACATAATTGCCTCTGTGCTTATACTACTACTTTACCTGGCTATTACTATGGCTAGATCCATGGCCTTTTACAGTGAAATTCGTAAGAGCTGCTGTTTTCTGGCTATCGCCAATGCTCCGTTTTGCTTGTTCCTACTATACTAGACGACGACCCAGACATCACTCATGCCTAGCTAGTATCGTGGAACAACGCACTATTTCCATATTTATCTGCAGACCACTAGAATGCTCATCGGCAATATACATACTCTCTGAGACGATTTCTTCCATTGTTTTTACTCTTACAAAGATTAACGTATCTCTGGCGGTCCACAATAGCTGCCTACCCGACTGGTGGCTTTACCTTTACCGGAGCTGCAGCCTGCGATTACGTTTTGTTGCCACATTATTCCTTATGCTTGAGAGTTTTCTCTTGAATCTTCAGCTTCCCTTAATAGCTGTGGTTAGTAACCGAGCTCTTTCTATTATTACACATTTGGCATCTACTTTGACAGATCCCACCACAGTTGATCAATATTACGTCGAATACTCTGACAATTCAGCTTGACTTTTTATCGCCGCTTTTCATGTCCTTTCGCCGCATCGTCCCTTTTGATCCTTCCTTTTTTTGATGAGATCCTTTAAGTAGTTATGGAGGAGTGCCAATACAATAAGTTTCTACTGGTCCGATTAACTTAGGCCCATCTAATACCCCTCAATCAACTTTAATCTTCTGGCGTCCCCACTAAAGAGGATACCTGAACCTAAAAGAAGCGCGACAAGGGTTTAAGTTTTCAGTACTGCATTCAACATTTCTGTAGTTCACTTTTGAGAAACACAATTATTATTAGTCTAATAATACACAGGTAAACTATTTAAATACATTTTGAAAATTTCTTCTTGTATTCTATTTTGTAATAAGGAATAATTACAGGATTTCCGGAAAAGCAGTCTTTGTTCCTTATACGATTTACAATTATGTTTATTTCAATTACAATTTGTGCTTGTTATGTATGCATTTCTCAGGTTTTTGCAAATCTTACATGGCACTGTTATGTAAAACACATACAGTACGTACATGCCATGATATTTTTGTGTTTCATTAGCATTTAAACCCGATGCTAACTATTCAGCCTATGTTAAATGAAACATAAATTACTATTGTGTTATATTTCACACCTGGTATTTTTCATAAACTTTATGGTTAAGCAAAAAGCATCTAAAACAAAGACCAATTAAGCAAGTAATTGTATGCATTAGAAGTACATATTTTCTAAACCTATACAATGTGAACATCGCTGCAACATTCTTCATGCCTTGACCTAAAATAACCATTAATTTCACATAACGTTTCTTCTGCTGCGTACAGTGTACCTGAGTAAAAGTATTTGCGTGTACATATCATGAATAGCCACCACTCGCCTGTTTGTAACTGAAACACACCTTTATAAATGCATAAATAGTTTCATACAGAACTCTTAAAAATCGAAGTAGACAATAAGAAATTACAAACTAGTTTCAAAATGATGTCTTATAACGCTACAGATTTTTCTCCTTTATTAAATGTCTTCGCTTTTTGACAAATGTTGATAACTCTTAACAAGCATTCGTTCGAAAACGGGACATTAAATTTCGTAATAGCTTAAACTTATTTTTCACTATTAATTACAATTTATTGATGAAAATTCTGTTATTGCTTTATTTTATTGGAGGGAGTGTTCGAAATACTCTCCTTAAACGATGATATTGAAACTGCATATTCGCAAATAGTATATTACGTAACAAGTCCGGAAAATACTGTTTTTTGGACGAGTAGTCAAGATTAATCTTCAACTCCTAAAAATGCCGATGTTGTCAGCGAAACACGTGTCGAGTTTAATTACTGTATCACTGTCTTTTGGCGTGTGAGGTTCTAAGAATTCATAGCGAATTTACGTCAAAGTTCTTGATCCAGCTGCTGTGTGTACAACTTTTTAAACCTATTTTCAACACCTTGTATATACCTAAAAATAATATGCTATTAACGTTCCATAATAACTTTTGCTGACCCAGTACATGTACTTACGACATGCTTATGATCTAAAAATGCAAATTATTAATTTATTGTTTCAGACAGTCACCTAATTCGAAAGGCCCGTCCGGCGTACTCCGACGGCGTCTACATGATGGCTGGCCAAAATCGACCTAGTCCTAGAAAATTAAGTAGATTATTTATGAAGGGTTTAGACGGCCTCAGTTCCATGAGCAACAGAACAGCATTACTGGCATTTTTTGGACAAATCGTTACGTCTGAAGTTGTCATGGCTAGTGAAAGCGGTTGCCCCATAGAAATGCATCATATCGAAATCGAAAAATGTGATGACGTATATGATAAAGAATGTGTTGGAAATAAGTACATACCGTTTCATCGAGCTGCGTATGATAGAAAATCAGGTCAAAGTCCTAACAGTCCAAGAGAACAGGTAGATACTGTCTATTCTATAATCATTTTTAACAGTAAACTATAACTAGGTGAATAGTAAAATACTGAACTGATTGTTTTATGCAGGATTAAATGCAATTCTACATTAGCACCAACCTAAAATATTTTTCCTTTATACACATCTCCAGTGTCCAAATATCCTAGAAAGACCGTTCTTGGAAGATTGGATAGTCGAACATTATCACCCCGTATGAAAAATATACAAATGGAACTTCTCTTTCAAAATCTTTATTTCCAGTACCAATGTGTTCATGAGCAAACTGTATTTTGTCTTCTGTGTTTCTGGGTTAGTAAAGAATCAGCGTATACATTTTCAATGCACGTGATTTTATTCTACACGTATTTCCCTCATTTGAGTAATTCTGAAGTTAGAACGCTCCAAGAATTCATTTCTCTGCTCACAAACCTTCATTGTAGCATACGAATTTAAAAAATTCACAGACCTCGCATCTTACGCAAGTATCATAGGCGTATTGAAAATACCGACACAACTGCTCGGTTTCTAAGATGTCCCAACAAAAGTGATCTGTGCCGTTTCAAGTTGGTATATTATTGATACAATAAAATAAAAGAAATGATTTGTAACAAGCACAAGGCACATAGTCAAACTGACGCAATACGTAACAAAATATTAACGCATCCGTTTTGTACAGTTTGGACTTTTATTGTAACGCGATATCCCTCTTAAACGGTACTCGCGCTCGCCGTACCTTAGTTTACATCTGGCTAGCGCTCTCCATCCAATATATTATGATTAGCGGCCTCGACTGCGCGCGCCGCCAACAGAATCTGTCGCGTGTCGACACATTTTTCCTAAGATGAGTCCCATATACACGAGCCCAGAAGTATTTTCAATACTAAAATGGCTTTGTCCGAGTTTTTGTTGCTCTTCCACGACCCTGCATCGGCCTCCTCATATATACGATGTCAAATGCACATAAATCGAACTAAGCTAAAACTTCAAGTTAAAATTTTTGTAAAAGACATATTTCCCGGATACTTTCAACTTCAACCTTTATTTCACTCTTCAGTTGGGCAAATAAATAACTCTATCCTTGATTATCATATAAATTTTTAACGGCATTCATTATTATTATCTAAAATTAACAATAAGTGATAGGTATTAACTATTTTTACTTACCAAATCATGTACTTAATTAAACAACACAACATTATCCATCACTCTTTGCAAGGATGCAATTAGTTGTCTCTATCTTCAATCTACAATAATTTGTCTATCGCAACTAAAAAAACCTTCGAAGTAATTAAATCCAAAATTACAGGTAATGAGCATCGTATCATATCAAATATATAAATTTTCAATTACGATAAGGTATTTGAGATGCAGATAAATTGATACAAATTGAATGACTTATATGGTCACTGAGTGCTATTAATTACTCTTAATTAGACAAAAAGTAAATGTCAGTTCTTGTTAAATCCTAACCTGCATCTCTTTAACCCTATTATTTCGAAAATAATCGTTTAATTGCTTTTATAACCCAGTATATTAATGAAAAATATACCTTATCAGATTAAAAGTAAATAAAAGCCACACGACAAATAGTGAGCAAAATATTCCTACATATCAATGTACTTACATTAGAGCAATTCATAATTGTCATTTATAGCAATTATTTGTTGTTCTTGCATATTCCCTGAAACCTCATTTCTTATCTTGCTGCAAGACTCTTTCAATTTTTTGCAGTAGTAATAATAATAATAAATTGCGAGTCTTCCTCTAGAAGAAAGAAACATCTCCACTTCACAGAGCAGTTATTCTGGCTGACGACGGTTACACGCCCCTGAATATTCGTATGGCTGCTCCACGGGATAACACTACAAAGGCAGAACGAGCCGCCTCGCAAATTGGTACATGGAAGCAGAAGGCCCTACATGGAAGCCATTCCCACGAGCTTGGTGCCGAAAATGTTGATCGGGAAGCGTCGAATAACTTCCTGACACGCGGAGACCTAATTCCTAAGTCTGACAGTTTCATCTGAGGAAAAAAAATGCATTAGGGAAGGGAAATTTTATCCGTTTATAATCCTTGACACTTTTCAAGTTGTTTATTATATAAGCATACAGACGACCATGGTTTCGGGTTCTTAAACTACCAACCCATCTTCAGGTCAAGAAAATACAATTCAGGACAAAAAAGGGCAAACATTGGTGCTGGTTACTGTCACTATCCAAACAACCATACTCACAGTGATCATACAAAGTCTAAGACGAATTAAAGATAAATGGAAATCAAGCAGCAACAAAAATTGGAAGCGATTGCTTGCAACTGGGGAAGCCAATTTTTGCAGTCGAAATACTCCTAAGAGACTTTGCTTTAGCAAACGTGGTGAAATACCTGTGGCCAACCGACGAGTAACACGAAAATTTCATAGGAAGCCTTTATGGGTGTCCGAAAATCATCTATCCTGCATATCAGAACTATAAACCCTAAAAACAAAAGCAATATACACTGAATACTTGCACCGCCACAATTGTGTAGGAAAAATTGTGCACCTAAAACTTGCACAGCTCCATCACCTTACAGATAGCACCAGCCCGTATTATCAATACTCCCCTGAGAACGTTTCTCTTCCTGGTTTCTCGGACGCCAGCTATAGCCTGACGTTCTGGATGTCGTCTCAGTTACAGGTACAAGTACCACACGAGATTGCCAAATCGATCTAACCTTCACCAGCAAGCGCCCCGATTCCCGGATTCGAACACGTCACTATTTATTGGTTACGAACAAGGTAGGCCAGCCAGGTTGTGACTGGTTAGTGTTTATTTGTGGATATTTCACAATAACCGCAGGTAAACACCGGGCATTTATTCAAACTTTCTTACTCAATATTTATAGGGCGATGACTGTCAGTCGGCGAAGTCGGAACGGTCCATCAGGTACTAATAGTTCAGAAGGGGGCAGAAGAATTCTGATCCTCTTCAGCGGTGCGGTTCTCTCTTTTATAGGCGGTGTGACGTCAAATTTTCCTACGTCAGCTTAGTGTCGTGTGCAGAGATTCATCTGGCATTCTTGCTATTTCGGAAAGGTGGGCGTCAAGATCTTCTACGTCAGTGTGGGGCCGCGTGCAGAGATTAATTCAGGAATTCCTATTCTCTCGCGTCTGTCGCATCTGAGACTTGCTCATCTCTTTCATCGGTGCATGCGTAGACGGACGGACTTATTTAGTATTTCCTTCTCTGCTGATTTGCAGGTTGCGGTTTCGTCGAACAATTACGGAATGCCACTCTTTGTTGTTAGAGTTTTTAGGCATTACTTCTGTACATTGGTACAATAAGACCGTGCTTACTGACAGAACCCTGCCGACAAATCGACCAGATTGATCAACAAGATCCAGAAGAAGACTTTTCTAATCGACATCGCTGTCCCAAACTCCAACAACATCAAAGAAACAATCCAGAACAAGTTAGCTATTAAGTATGCTGACCTAGCTCATGAGATCAGACAGCAATGGTGACCGCATAATGTAGTCGTCCCCCCAATAGTGATGTCCACGACTATGTACCGGTATTGGTGCCCTTCTCCAGGAACTTAACCACCCTGGGCCTTTCTCTTATATTAATCGATGAAAAGCAGAAATCGGTGATCCTTAATATTGGCTTTTGTTGTAATTTTACCTCTTAGTCTGCTACTAGAATCATATTGTCTACGAACATTAGTTCTAGCAAAGTGTTTCCATTTTCCAATTTCCTACATACATTTTTATGCTCTTGATAGATTCTTCTATATAATTACGGAGAAGAGCAGTGAAGCAAATTTGGAGTTCTCATTTTCTACGTATCTTTTCTCCTAGCTGTCTTCTTATGAACATTAAATCTTGTTACTGCTTCCAGATGCCTGTTGTGATGCCTCCAGTGTCTCTAATATTTATCTAAGTCTATTCTCCTATATCCTTCTTAATATTTTTCCGTGTGTAATAATTGTCTACGGTATTACTGTAATTTATTGCATTTGCACGTTTTGTTTTTCTCTTAATTAATAGTTTTAATTTGTGTAACTCAAACCTACATACTAGTAGATTATATTCATTAATTTCATAAAATACTTCAACTTACATCAGTCTATTTCAGATGAATAAAGTCACTAGCTGGATTGATGGAAGCGTCATCTACAGTACCAGTGAACCGTGGGTGAATGCAATGAGATCTTTTCGAAACGGTACATTCTTAACAGACAAAGAAGGGATAATGCCAGTTCGTAATTCAATGCGTGTTCCTTTATTCAACAATCCTGTTCCTCATGTCATGAAGATGCTTAGTCCGGAGAGACTTTTCCGTAGGTCAATCCCTTCTTCATGATATTGTAGAGATAATAAAATAGTTTTCAGTACTCGGTGACCCAAGAACAAATCAGAATCCAGCATTGTTGACGTTGAGTATTTTGTTTTTTCGTTGGCACAACGCCGTAGCCAACAGGGTGCAAGATGTAAATCCTGAATGGAGTGACGAAGACGTTTTCCAAAGAACTCGTCGTATAGTGATCGCCAGTTTACAGGTATGCATAATTTCTCATCCATTGCATTTTAGTTAATGATTTTCTTTTCAGAACATAATAGCTTATGAGTATTTACCAGCGTTTTTAGGTAAACATTTACCTCCTTATCAAGGATATAAACAAGAAGTGCACCCGGGTATCACAAATGCTTTTCAAAGCGCAGCATTTCGATTCGGCCATTCGCTGATTCCTCCCGGACTTTACAGGCGAGATGGTCAATGTAACTACCGAAAAACTCCTATGGGACATCTTGCTGTCCGCCTATGTGCCACATGGTGGGACTCAAACGTAAGCTCTACGACTATAGACGAATGAATTATCTTGTGCCTCTGTTGAAGATTTTAGTAATTTTAGTAAAAGCCACTTTAATATTTCTTCAACAGTAAAGCCTCGAGGAATATTATTCGTTAAAATTAAATTCTCACAAGTAGCTTTTGCAGGATGTTCTGACCAACAGCTCTCTAGAAGAACTGCTGATGGGAATGACATCGCAACTTGCCGAACGAGAAGATTCAGTATTATGTTCTGATGTGAGAGACAAACTGTTTGGTCCTATGGAATTCACAAGGCGAGATTTAGGAGCATTAAATATAATGAGAGGACGCGACAACGGTCTTCCTGATTATAATACTTTGAGGGTCTACTATAAGTTACCTAGAATAACTGAATGGACTGATATAAATCATAAATTATTCTCAGAAAAACCAGAATTGCTCAGAACTCTGGTCGCTGCTTATTCTGACAGAATTGATAATGTAGATGTGTATGTTGGTGGAATGTTGGAAAGCTATGGACAACCGGGAGAACTGTTCACAGCAATAATTCTGGAACAGTTCACCAGGCTCCGAGATTCAGATAGATTTTGGTTTGAAAATGTAGATAACGGGTAAGGAAATCTTAATTTTGATTCTGGTGCTAGTAAACAGTGTTTATTTCTAGAGTATTTGATGCTGAAGAGATTGAATTTATTCGCAAAATGACACTATGGGACATTATTGTTAATAGCACTGACATAGACCCAAGCTATATTCAAAAAAATGTGTTTTTCTGGAAGAAAGGTGACCCTTGTCCGCAACCAATGCAACTTAACACATCTTTGATGGAACCTTGCAGATACCTAAACGGATACGATTACTTTGAAGTTGGTTCATTCCCTTCTAAATGAGTGAAGAAAACTAACCAATATTTTTATTCTTTAGGGCAACGAACTTGTGTATATCTACGCTTGCGTCTTCTTAGGTTTCGTACCCATATTATGCGCTGCTGCTGGGTATGGTGTAGTAAAGCTTCAAAATAAGAGACGAAGACGTTTGAAGATAAAACAAGAAGAACTGAGAAATACTACTGATTGTAAATTACCGGTAGATACAATGATGGTTCAGGAGTGGCTGAGTGTCAACCATAAAAGACTTGTCAAAGTAAAGTTTGGACCGGAAATTGCTCTACATATTATGGGTCGTAAAGGAGAAAAATTAAGAACCGTCAACTTTAAAAATGCTGATTTTGTCACTGTTGAAGAGTCGATAGATGTGACGAATAAGAAGAAACCGTTGATTTTGATCAGAGTTCCAAGAGATCACGATTTAGTTTTGGAACTGGATACAGTTGGCTCTAGGAAGAAATTCATGAATAAATTTGAAATGTTTCTGTCGTCAAACAAGAAAAATCTATTTTGCTCTGAGGTAATAACAAATATAAACATTTCTAAACTCGATGAGCATAATTGGCCCCTGCTATTTTTCACACTGAAAATAACAATCATACCAAGAATTATCTTGTTACTTTTGTCCAACTTTTAAAACAATAACATATTTTTTGTCTTTCTGAGTTATGCCAGTTAAAGAGTTATCTTTAATAATTACAGTATGTAGAGATATCATCCACCCATCATCTTTTGATGAATATATACGTTCGATCCTCAGCCTTATCCTTCCTATTCTGGAACCGACCCTCTTACAGCCTCCACTCACTTTACACGCTCCTTCTACTTCTTATTCTTCTTCTGCTCAAAGAGCGTTCATTGTAGATCTTGAATAAGGTTGAAGCAAGCAGCAACCTTGCTTAAGTGCATCAAATGTCATAAATCCTTCCGATCGATGGTGACTCAGTTATGCTAATACATAACTTACACATAACTTACTGTTATAAGATACAGTTTCTTAGGAAAGTGATACCGTCACACAGAGGCAGCAATACGGTGGTGTAGTACGTCGTAGAGCGGCCGTCATACCGATGACTTCAAAAGTAAATTTAGAAAATATTGCGACGCTGTTATTCTATTTATCCGTTCGTTTCTAAGTAGACTGACGCGTCAAAATTGGTTCCGTAAAAATCGACTAATATTTCGTCATCTTGTGTAAAATAGCTCACAGCATTGTTTCTTGTTACTACCAGAACACACATCTTATCGCAATAAATTATAAATAACTGTAATAAATTATTTTGACAACAGCTAACAAATGTCATGCACTGCGAAAACTGAAACTGAAACCGTACCGCCACCGCCTCATTTATAACGTCGCCGTATTATTTCACTGCGGTGTTCAGTACCACTTCCTAGGAAACCACTCTGATTAGATGACAACGCTCTTCTTGACTACTCCAACCACTATATGACGGCACCGCCTTCCTAGGAAACCGTAGATTAAGTGACTAAATTTCAGTCCTGGTGTAACCTTAGAGTCCATGAACAAAATTTAAGTTCCCCTTTGTCCTTGCTGTACCTATATTGGAGACCTCCCTCGGCTAGAGCTATGAACTGTGAGTACCTAATCATTTTCATGTTGGAGAGTGCAACTGTATGTTGTTGTCCTCCCATCTTCTCAAAGAGCGTTCATTGTAGATCTTGAATAAGGTTGAAGACAAGCAGCAACCTTGCTTAAGTGCATCAAATGTCATAAATCCTTCCGATGTTGACTCATTTATACTAATATTTTTCTATCATATCTGTTTGAATTTCAAGTGGTTTTTCTTTTACCACAAAGTTTACGACAAATCAAGGCTTAGATATCCT
Organism: Xestobium rufovillosum; assembly: GCA_963966045.1. Classification (NCBI taxonomy): domain Eukaryota; kingdom Metazoa; phylum Arthropoda; class Insecta; order Coleoptera; family Ptinidae; genus Xestobium; species Xestobium rufovillosum. The sequence continues at coordinate 35,553,078 of OZ014493.1, forward strand.
CTTTTCTCCCAGTTTCAATACTAATCAAGTTGCATAACATATTCTGTTCGTCATATTTTAATAAATTCAATTGTAACTCCTAGAATTTTACCTATTTTTCCACTAAACAACAAATACAATTTTAGGTCGTTCGTGAATTAATGCTAGCCAAAGCAGAAACCCGGGAAAGAAGACAGAAGAAATTGGAACACTTTTTCCGCGAAGCCTACGCTCTCACTTTCGGCCTGAGACCTGGTGAGAGACGTCGAAGATCAGATGCCAGTGTCGATGGTGAAGTGGTTACAGTAATGCGAACATCACTCTCTAAAAGTGAATTCGCAACTGCGTTAGGAATGAAACCTGACGCCGTTTTCGTAAAGAAAATGTTTAATATTGTAGATAAGGATCAAGATGGTCGAATTTCCTTTCAAGTACAAATACGTATAAAAATGTTCGTGTGCAGTTTAAAAATTTTGACCTTTTAGGAATTTTTGGATACTGTCGTGCTGTTCTCACGTGGCAAGACAGAAGACAAGTTGCGCATAATATTTGATATGTGCGATAATGACAAAAATGGCGTTATAGACAAAGGCGAATTATCTGAAATGTTGCGTTCCTTAGTAGAAATTGCGAGGACTACAAGTTTGTCCGATGATCACGTTACAGAACTGATTGAGGGAATGTTCCAGGTACACATACAACCGAATGTAGTATGCGTTTTTATGTGATTAGCCTCCCGGTTCCAGAATTTGCCGGAAGCGGCAGTCTTTCTCTTATTCTTGAGCTCATAATGTCTATAATTTAGGCGGTGGCTTCCCTTTCCGTATCTATATTCACTTTTACCCAAAGCCTTACTTGCACATTACTTATTGTTATAAGATACAGTTTCCTAGGAAAACGATACCGTCACGGTGGTGTAGTACGTCGTAGAGCAGCCGTTACAGCGGTGACTTCAAGAGTAAATTTAGAAAATATTGCGACGCTGTTATTATATTTAGACGTCCGTTCCTAAGTAGACTGACGTGCCAAAATTGGTTCCTTAAAAATCGACTAATATTTCGTCATCTTGTGTAAAATAGCTCACAGAATTGTTTCTTGTTACTACCAAAACACTCTTATCGCAATAAATTATAAATAACTGTAATAAATTATTTTGCTGTGTGTCCCTCAAACATAACAGCTAGCAAATGTCATAACGACGCCGTATTATTTCACTGCGGTGTTCAGTACCACTTCCTAGGAAACCACTGTAATTAGATGATAGCCCTCTTCTTGACTACTCCAACCGCTATATCATGGCACCGCTTTCCTAGGAAACCGTAGCTTAAGTAACTAATATTTCAGTCCTGGTGTAACCTTAGAAACCGTAAACAAAATTTAAGTTCGCCTTTGCCTACCAAGATTTCCTTAATATTGAAGGCATTACGGTACAAGTATTACAAAAGCATTTCTTCAGTTTTTAAATTATTTTTATGTGTGGAAGACTAACAACTACACTTATCCATACTTACCTGTTACATTTTTGACAAAGGAACTTACTTTTTAGGATGCTGGGCTTGAGCACAAAGACTTTCTTACTTACAATGACTTCAAGGAAATGATGAAAGAATATAAAGGCGACTTTGTTGCCATAGGTTTGGACTGTAAGGGTGCAAAGCAAAATTTCTTAGACACTTCCACAAATGTAGCGAGGTAAGTAATATTTGTCGTTTGATAGTAATGGGGTTCTTCACCATAACCGAATATAGCCCAAATTTATTTCTCTGGAAAGGGTGAACGACCCCATTATTGCAAAGAAATCTATGACATATTACAAGAAACGATTTACAAATACAAGAAAAGATTTACAAATAATTTGTTCTCATTTAGGATGACCAGTTTCCATATAGAGCCAACGATGGATATGGAGAAGAATTTCATAATTTTGAAATGGAATTCATTAACGACATTTTTGGAAGAAAATCGCCAGAATATCTTCTATTTGTTTGTGTTTTATGTAATTACTATTGCATTATTTGTGGAAAGATTTATACGTACGTAGCAGCATCGCCATACTTAGCACATTTTCAAGATATTTTTTCCACAGATTATTCTTTCATGACTGAACACACTGACTTACGTCACATTATGGGGGTTGGTATTGCAATAACTCGAGGATCAGCTGCTTCCTTGTCTTTCTGCTATAGCATTCTCCTGTTGACGATGTCAAGAAATTTGCTGACGAAACTAAAAGAGTTTTCTATTCAACAATACATACCTTTGGATTCACATATACAGTTTCATAAAATAGCCGCTTGTACAGCATTATTCTTTTCCTTGTTGCATACAGTTGGGCATATTGTCAATTTTTATCACGTGTCCACTCAACCTGTAGAAAACCTGAAGTGTCTGACTAGTGAAGTCCGATTTCCTTCGGATTATAAGCCAGACATCACATTTTGGCTGTTTAAAACAGTAACAGGTAAGCAGTTTAGCTGTTGTTGACACAATCACTTTTTACTCTTTGATAATTTAAGTAATTAATTGGGTTTATCTTTATCACTGCTATGGAAGACCTTTCACATTTGAGAGCCAATTTACTAAATTCAGAATTTTAATCATATTCAACACCCAACAATTATTACTTTAGAAATAAATCCTGTGTCATAAATTGTTTGGTCAACTAGATCTCCAGACCTAACTCTTTTAAATTAGGTACATAATTTCATATACCTACTGAAAAATTACACCTGAATTTTACATTATGTATCTTAAAATGTTTTAGGTATTACTGGAGTACTACTGTTCATTGTTATGAGCATAATAATAGTATTCGCACATCCAACAATAAGGAAGAAAGCTTATAACTTTTTCTGGTCAACCCATTGCTTATACATAGTGCTCTACGCATTATGTTTAATACATGGTTTAGCTCGACTGACTGGAGCTCCAAGATTTTGGATGTTCTTCATTGTTCCTGGAATAATATTCACGTTAGACAAAGTTGTGAGTCTGAGAACCAGACACATACCCCTGGACGTAATCGAAACGGAGTTGCTTCCGTCTGATGTCATAAAAATCAAGTTCTATCGGCCACCAAATTTGAAGTATCTTTCTGGTCAGTGGGTGAGATTGGCATGTACGGCATTTAAAACCCAAGAATTTCATTCTTTCACCTTAACGTCTGCTCCTCATGAAAACTTCCTTTCTTGTCATATCAAAGCCCAAGGACCTTGGACGTGGAAGTTAAGAAATTATTTTGATCCTTGCAATTACAACCCTGAAGATCAGCCCCAGATTTTGTTGGAAGGGCCTTTTGGTGGTGGCAATCAAGACTGGTATAAGTTTGAGGTTGCTGTAATGGTTGGTGGAGGAATTGGGGTGACTCCATATGCTTCTATATTGAACGATTTGGTGTTTGGAACTTCCACCAATAGGTACTCCGGAGTTGCCTGTAAAAAGGTCAGCATCATTTGTGTAAATGTAATCGGATATTAAGTATTTAAAATTGACAGGTATACTTCTTGTGGATATGTCCTTCGCACAAGCATTTCGAGTGGTTCATAGATGTCCTAAGGGACGTAGAGAAAAAAGACGTAACAAATGTTTTAGAAATTCATATTTTCATTACCCAATTTTTCCACAAATTTGATCTTAGGACAACAATGTTGGTAAGTTGCTTTTTTGTTCGTTCTTATGTAAGACATAATTTTTTAATGAAATATTGCAGTACATATGTGAAAACCACTTCCAAAGACTAGCCAAAACATCAATGTTTACTGGACTTAAAGCTGTGAACCATTTTGGCAGACCAGATATGGCATCTTTTCTTAAGTTCGTCCAAAAGAAACATAGTTATGTAGGTTGCCTGATATTACCTAGTTTCTCCATTTACTACTTATTCCATGTTTTTCAGGTGAGCAAGATCGGAGTTTTCAGTTGTGGCCCACGGCCTTTAACAAAAAGTGTCATGTCTGCCTGTGATGACGTAAACAAAGCAAGAAAATTGCCCTACTTTATACACCACTTTGAAAACTTTGGATAGATGAATTTATAGTGTTATGAACTTGATGTAAATATGTAAATACACTCTATTATCCAGTTTGTAGATCAATTCTCTTATTTATATATTTTTAAATTAAAATTAATACTTTTATATTTGTCTGAATATTTCTTAAAATTTTCCCTGAAACAGTTTCCCAGAAATTTCGATTCTCCGTCATTCCTCTGAAGTACCAAAGCACCAATAATTACAGCAGTGGACAAAGAAAACAAGTTTCTTCAGAATCCACTCGTAGTGGCAAACAGTGCTACCTCCATATAAATAATAAGACTATAGGGAGCATTGAGTCAAAAAAGTGAAACCAACAATGTAAAGGATAGCAATATTCTTATCCAGCGACAGCGAAAAATACGCAAGTGAAAAGTTGCACGATCTTTATCGTCATTGGTTACCGGGCGCATGGCGAAGCGTCGTCTCCGTCTCATCAACTATTACCTCCCATTCATGTTGCGCTCTTGCGCTTGACACTTTGAGCGCAATCGCAGTACCGGCTGTTCCACCAGGGTTGTTTTCTATCTCCTTTTGGTGGTCCCATTTTCCGCTCATTCGTCTTATAGATAAAGTCAGGCAAAGCTCCTTATAGTCTTAATAATTATATGGCCACCTCGCGATAACAGAAAAAGAGAAAAAAGTGAAGTATAGCCAGAGTTTGATTATTATTAAATGTTAATCGTGCTCTTGTTCTAATATCTATTGCAATATTGTTCATGAATAGTTTCTTTACATTTGTCTTTCCAGTGGTTGTATTTACTAACTGTCAACCCCCATCAATAGCGATTTTTTTTCAGTTAAACAGCAATCAAAAGTGAAGGAAAATAAACTGGAAGGAATTTGTTTGCATTATTTCGGCGATACGCAAATTTATTGACCATTCTATTCTCGAAATATAAATCTCCGTTTGGAATTTTAATTTTTAAATTTCATTTACACCTAGTTTCGTTCCAGATGCATAGGGGAACCATAGAGCACTGGTTTCGACTCATCACTTACACTGACGGCGTCTTATTTTCGGAATTTTCGTGGAAGATTCATAAAACTTCCACTTCCCGTTGATGATCAATTTGAAGTAGCAGGAGGACCATGATTTTTTGAATTTCAGCCCTTCCTTACCAATCTTTGTGCCAAAGAGGCATGAAAGCCGAGAGCCAAGTCTTAGTACCGGATACTTCATCTTCATTGCAGCGTTCTATAGAGAATTTCTAAAATTGCATTTTCCATTCGTTCATCCAAGTCAGCAACGTACTTTTCTATCTCAAGATTTTGAGCTGGGCTGACCTCGGCTACCTTCATACGTTGTCGAGCAACACAATCCTGCCTTTCTGCAACTTTAATTTGTTTTACAACAATTTGTGTAGGCACTTACCTACCAAAATAATTTTAGTATTTCATGTTGAGTAGAGTACCTACTTCGTGGTGAAACGGGGGCCAGGTCGTCCTTCACATTTCTTCGACCTCACTCTTGTTTTCTGTTGGGGGCAAAGGTAGAAGATTACATACAATTTTTTGAATACTTTAAAGTACAAATAATATTTTTGTCCTACAAAATAGAAAACCGACTTCAATATACAATGAGAACATCATCAATGTAGTCGAAGTCAATTAAATACACATTATTAAGGATAACTCAAAAACTACTGGTCAGATTTTGATCAAATTTATATGGGACCACATGAGAAGCACCAGCTTTCAAATAATAAAAGAATAATCAAAATCGGGTCACCTAGAAAACAGTTCTGAGGTAACACACATAAAAAATACAGTCGAATTGAGAACCTCCTCCTTTTTTGAAGTCGGTTAAAAATGACATCCTCAGTCATCACATGAAATTTAGAACCCAAAAGTGCGCCTTTCATCCTCTTGTAACTAAAACGGAATTGCTTGATACCTACAAAAAAATATTGCAAAATTTCGGATGAATTCTGCTGGGAAGCCCTTAAAAATGATGACCTCTTAAGTGGCAAACGGTGTCTTAGGAGCAGAACTGGTAGATGGTCTCATAATGGAAAATACTTGCCAGAGATAAGATGAATGTCAGGAATTTACATCTCATGGGATTTACGACAGTACAGCATAGGGCCTACATATATGACACCCGTGTGGAACACCCCTTCAACAGAATATCTTAAGCCAACCCCAGTTGAAAATCTGTATGCATCATTATTATTTTCGAGTAATCAATAAATGTTTACGCAATCATAGAAAGACCAGTTCAAAAACCGTTTCCGACATGCACAACATGCAACATTTTGACATCGGCCCAAACCAAGCTACTAACGTGATAGGGGGAAATTGAAAAGTGGTTCCAGTGGCTAATTTTTGAAAAACACCAGTCAGTCGAAAAGGCGTATTTTGAGATTTGGCAAAGCCCGTATTGCTTATAATAAAATTACGCTAATACGTTGTTTACCTGTTAGTTTCCACTGGACAAGCTGGTCCTTGGTTTTGTGAACCAATAGTACCGGCCAATATTTAAATGGATTTGACACCCAGGTTGTTACCGTCCGAAATTTCCTGCTTTATATACTCGTCCAGGCTGCAAATTCTTTAAAAAATAAACCATTTCTTTGTAGTTTCAAAATTCATAAATTTCCGCCCTTCCTATCCTTGTCAGAAGCACTATACAACTAATAATATACATCTCTGTCACTCCCGCGTATCGACGGTAGGGGTATCGACGAGAACTTGAACAGCTACCGCTTGCGAAAATACAGATGGACTTGTGATTCGAACGTTTAAATACAGGAAGCAGGAAAATTATACTTTCCATGAATGCCACACCTGACGTTCTCCACTGCGAAAGGTCGTTTTTGAAGGAAATATAGTAAACATAAAGACTTCTAGCTATTGTTTGCTAAATAATTATTGTAATTAGAGTAGGTATCTGTAATAATTAATTCTAGTAGATAGACATTTTATTTGTACGACATGACATAAACTAAATGACAAGGTTCACCCGCTTCTGTTAATGCTTTTACAATTTCATCGTTACTTGACCAAGTCATTGGTATCATATTTCTGATTAGTATATTCGTCCAACGAAATTTAGATCCAAAATAATCAAAAAGGTAAATAAGTTAAATAAACAATAACACATTGCTGGATGACAACAATACGGAAAAGTGGCTGCAACAAAAAAGTTAACGTTGTGGCACTGTTTCCCAGCGCGAGCAATATTGACACGTGGTCGTACCTACTGATTTAACTAAATATTTCGTTTTTACTCACTGGCATCACGAGAACGAGACCATCAAGTCGATGACGGGCTCCTTTAATACCGCAAAAGAGTTATAAATGCAGTACAAGGGTGATGTTTTCCTAGAAATCATAGGTACCTGTTCTATGAACCGCAGCAGATCTTTCTGTATACAAGTACTGCTTGACCTCTCCATCCATGCTTCGAATGAGTGGATGTGACGTGGAAAATGGCACATCTTCTAATTTAGTTAAAATTTATCAAAAGCGACCTTTGTTACAGGTTTTCCATCACAGAAGCATGGGTGGAAGTATCATGTCTTCCCCACGTTGCAACTAGTTGAATTTTTTCGATAATATGAGCCATAACAATCGGTAAAATGTACTTCATTTACAGATATTTTCAATATGGTTACTCAAGAGCACCTGCTGAAGTTTTACAAGATAACGTTAAGTTTTATATACAAGTATTGTACAGTAATTTTTTGGTTGGAAGAAGTCGCGTTTGTTTTTACATTCTTTGAAGGATTCTTTTCCGCTGAATCCATCACTGAAGTCGCAAAAATATTTGATAGTTTTACATCAGCAATGCAGGTATCCACAGAAAAATATGCGATTTTTAGTTATAGATATTTGTTAGTATTTGCATGTGCTACCTCATAAAATATGATTTTTTTGCAATTAATAACTACCTAATAAAAAATTATTTTTCGAAAACTCCTCGTGTGACCCCATGACACGGCCGTTCTGAAACGCATTTAAACATTACGGTATGCATTTCGGCACCAATGGTTCTATTAATGGACAATTTCAAGCGGATTGAAGTTATGTTCGGGAACATAGTTATTAGTCGTTTCACATGAGAACGGACCGTAACGTATCGTGCGCACAAACAAGTTTTCCTGGACGTACCGCGGTTGCTAGACAACAAAGACGCGACCGGCCATTTTCCTCTCGCTTCTGTGTCGGACGATCTCCGTGTTTTATTTTTACAGTCTCTGACTTAGGTAGCGCGCCACTGGTGCCGCAGTTGATTATGGCGACTCTACTTTTGCGCGTTTTGATGACGAAATTGGGCCGTTCTCCTGTGAAACTACAAGCTGCAGAAATTTTCGGAAGTGTTTCTTTAACACCCTGTGTATTTCCCGTTTACGTCTTTAAAATATTTTAGTTGTTTGCTAATAAAATTCTTTTAACATCAAAATTTATTTTACAATTTATTTTCTTGCAATGAATTTCTGCGCTGAAGGACTCACAGCGGAGCCACCGTGCCATATTTAGCTTTTAGCTTTTAAAGTTCAATTATTATTTCAAACATTGATTTTTAAAGGAATTTTCGACGGACTTTACTTTTTATAGTGTTTTCCAATGTTCCATAATGGAAAAACAGACGTCATATGTGCGTGTTAACTGAAATCATTTGTTACAGGGCTTATCAAGATTATACTTGTTATTTTCTTCGAAACAAACAATATTTCGAATATTCCAAAAATGTGAAACGCTTTGGGATTTTGAAGAATACGATGGGCTTAATGAGTCCAAGGCTAAAAATGAAATTATTGACTTTATATTTGTTTTCAAAATGTTCTTTGCCACAGGAATAATAGTGGTTGGATCACTTTCGCTGTTTTGTGTGCTGACGAGGAATACGATATATTTCTATTATAAGGATATTCCAGTATCTTATGAAATATTAATTCTGTCGCAATGTTCACACGCATCTGTATCAATTACGCTTATATTGCTTGTTGATTCGTTCTTTGTCTTTGTATGTGCTGTTTTAACAGCGCAGCTGAAATTGCTCGACCACCACATCAAGAGAATTTCAGTAGGCAATATAAACGACCACGATGTTATTCGGGAAATGAAAGAGTCAGTTCAACATCACAAATATATTTTAGAGTAAGTATGCTTCATCACTTTTTAAGTAAGTGACAAAAGCTTTATAAGATGATTTGTCAAAAAATAAGGGTACCATTAAATCCCATCTAAAGATATCAACCCTTTAGACGTGACAACAAATTTCGGCGGGGCAACTCAGCCTGACCTTCGGAAGACACGTCCCAGGGGCAGTATTTTTAAGTAAATTTTTTGAAAATATGAAAGAAAAATATTTTTTGTTTTCTAGAGTTTACTGTTGTTTAAGTTTATGGCGAATATATTGTTTAGGGTACATTTTTATTAATGAAATCACAAGAATAACAATGTTATGATTTTTTTCTGTTAGTTGGGGCATCAGTAGAGGAATTACATCACTGTCACACGGAGAAAGGTCTCGATTGCTCACACATGTTTATATCGCCTATTTTTTTCAACACGTTTTGTAAATTTCCATTGGTGTATAATTTTCAGTCTTGCAGACGACTTGAGTTCGGCTTACTCTAGATATTTCGTTATAGCATGCCTAAACACGACTGGATCTATATGCATGCAGCTTTATTTTGCCTCTCCAGGGTAAATATACAGTTTAAGAAAAACGCTATTTCTTAAGTTACCTCTTGATTTAAGGGAATTCCGTTTTTATGACATAACAAAAAGTATCTTCGGAGCCGCTGTCATAGGTCTACAAATAGCGATGTTTTGTTTCTATGCTCAAATAGTAACAGATCAGGTATTCATTTTCTTCCATAAACATTGCGGTTATAATGAGATGTTGCCTGCAAACCTAGCACGTTCATCAGATCTACATGGTACCTAAACTTTCAAACATTTTCTTCTCGCGACCAAGGTTGACGGGGCTGTCATCAAGAACAATCGTTTCGCTTTCAAGACCAAGGTCGGAAAACCGACAGTACTGTCATTAAAAACAACGTTTCCACGATTACTACTGAAGGGGTTGATGAGATAATTAAACCTTGCTCTAATTTATCTAGCGGCAGACGTATTATTATAATCGTAACGGTTTCGTCGGCTGACGGACAACCCAGTATAACCACTTTATTTTGTAGGAAACATTAATTGCAGATGCTGTATACGATATTAACTGGACAAGAAAATATGTTCCCCAGCTTGGAATATTTATCAAAATGATGATTTTAAGAAGTCAGCAACCGACTAATTTCACTGCAGGAGGTTTTTTTAATATGAACAGAGTTACGTTCAGCAAGGTCAGAAAAATTTGAAATATAAGAAATGCAATAATTGAATGAAATTTTTCTGGTTAAGTAACTAAAATTTATTAATTAAATATAACTTGTTTTCCAGATTTATAATTTTGCTTTCTCCGTTTTCACCCTAATGCTTTCTGTGAAGAAGGAGTGAAGCTAAGATTTAGAAATAAAGGTTTCTTCTGCTTAATTTTATTTATTAAAAAATTGGCGCTATTTTGGAACTTAATGGAACAAATTATTTGCTTTTCTCTGCTGCCAGTAATGGAAACGTTTATCCGCAAATGCTGTATCTTAACACTCATATGTAATATATGTGTATATCAAATCTTATGCATATGAATAATAAATATGATTTCTCCAAAAGCTCTTCTGTTATTTTCTTCCTTTCAATTTAGTCATAGGGTTAAAAGGTGCAAATCGCTTTGGTCATAAAGAATGAAGATTGTGTTAACGATTGCCAAAGGTATTAGTTTGTCACTCGAAACCATACCAGCTTTACGTGCCTCCCGACGAACGATGACCTGAATAATGTTCGCAGTATACGGTCATTCTTTCAATAGGCCAGGAGGCAGGGCGAAAAATCCTCAATAAGGAAATAATTAGTGGAAAGCTGGAAATGACCTTAATCTCTTTATTGTCCTAAGTTTTCCCATCACTACGACCAAGGATCCGGTGCAACAGACGCTTTTGAACACAGTATCCTGTAAATGTTCTAAGCTCTAAGGGATGCAACGCGGCTTGTTGTTGCAGAAAACTGGGCCTCCGATGCTCCACCATCTGTAACAATTATACAAGGTGGGCCAATAGTGCGTAGTCGGTCCATATCTCTGACTCTATTCAAGATATCAACATGAAATTTTACATGTGTGTGGGAAACCCCACGAAGCTTCTGCTAAAATTATTTTGATGTATACAGGATGTTCACGTGATACGTACCAAACCAAAGTTATATTTTTTTAAATGGATTGCCCCCCTTTTTCTGCATATTTGGATTCCCCATAAAATTTCATGAAAGTTGATATCCTACACGGTGGGGTTTAGAGTAAGCGATGTTAAGATATGGCCATTTTAGAATCAGTGTGAACCCAACTTTGTGGAGCTACTGACGTCTGGTGATCAAAGCTAACTGTGATTTTTTTGTTGGACTAGGTTCAGAGGATATTCTATTTGTAAAATCCATTAATACTTTTTTCAAAATAGGTATTGAATTTCCACAAATACGAGTATGTTATCTTTCTCCGAAGCAGGCATGCTCTTGAGTTTGCACTGAATTTAGAAAACCGACTGAAAACACAATTATCAAAATAAATTATTAATCCTACAGAGTTAGTATTATTCACCCATCTAACAAAGCATAATTAGAACCACCTATAGATCTAACAAATTTAGATGGGCGTTAATTATTTTGTTCTGCCGCGACAAAGAAAAGATCGCGACACCTGAAAATCAAACATTTGGAACGACGTCATACGCGTCAATGAACCGAAGAAAACCGAGAGAGGGCACGCCCTGCAATTTCCGAGTCGATTAATGGAAAGGAGTCGAGTGCCGACCGGCCGATTTGGATTGAAGAAAATGCATAAACAGCCCGTCGATCGGATGGCCGGGAGCTTCTCTACCAGATTCGTAGAGTAATTGACTATTGTACAAATATACCGACAATATATTAGTTGCCAATATTCGTCTATTTTAAAGATATTGACTCATTTATTAGCTGTCCTTTTTTCACATACAAAACGGTTGGTTTTTGTGATTAGGTAGTTTTAATAAAATCACCTGCATTATTAATCATACAGGATGTTCCGAAATTAGCATGCAATATTTGACCAGCGAATTCCACGATCAACAATAAGACGGAAAGTTCCGATGAACATAGTTCCGAAAATGCTTCAGTTTTTAGTAAATATCGCCAAAACCGTCTAACGTAACATAGTGAAATTGTGTATCTGCCACTAATTCTTTTTATGTGTAATATGACTTGATAGAAACAATATAAAAATGTCATCCGGGGGTGTGTTAAACGAGAGGGTTGGTAGGGTAATTTTAACCCCAAATTTTGTACTCAGTTTTTTTTCATTTTTGAACGAAAATTACTACATTTTATAGCTTTTGCGAAAGGCCTCTCTTGTTGAGTTTCGATAGGATTTAAAAATCATTCTGCAAACCTACTCGAAAATTAATTTTTATGGAGTTTTAGAATGAACTTCTATGTATTAAAAATAAAATAAGTCAGTAATACAATCATAACAAAGAGTTTACTTTAAACCAAAACTTATTTTTATTCAGCGTGTCCCATAAAGTTTGCAACAAATATTTGTTATAAAAATTTTGGGAAGAAAAGAAGTAGGTAGTGTAACTAAAAACTTACTGACTCATGTTTGGCGTGGGGGGGGGGGGGGGGAATCGGAATGTTTAATATTTGGTTAATTATTGAAAACCATTGATCATGTGACATTTTTGAAAATCAATTTTCAGGTTATAGGAGGTGTTTTCGGAGGCCCGCATGTGGGGGCCTGTGTTTTTTTTTGGTCCTGGAACACGCTGGTAAAATACTGCAATGTAATTTCCCGGTCGCCTGTATATATCCATGTATTCCATTAATTTTCTTTTTAATTGTGAATCATTATTTTGAAATTCCCGTCGATGTTACAAGCTTGGGGTTCTAATTCCCGACGAAATTTTGAACGAAAACATTTACTTATATTAACATACGTGCTAAAATCCCCTAACCTCGTAAATTACGATCCCTCAAATGGGGCCAATAAAATTCACTTTATCTCCAGAACGCTTTATCACAAAAAATAAAATATTTGTATTAACGAATGTGAGATAGAATATGGCGCGACCGTACTTAAATTCATGATTCCTCGTTAGCTAGGTACTTTTTCTTTTTCTATTGCTTTGAAAATTTTGTTTATTGTGCAAATACCGTTTATTTTACGTGTTTTTAACATTTTAGGGTATCTAGATATATTATTTGTTCAATAATTTTTTTATTATTCTTCTTATATTAATGTTGTTGTTGTTTTATTATTATTATAGTTCATTCTTATTGGTAGTTTTATTGTATGGTAATGTAATTCTACAAATTCATATAATTACAAATTACAAATTTGCTAAGTTTTTCAAGTCTCTATTTAATACGGGTAAATAATGTAGATACATTTAAAATGATTAAGCTATATAAGAAAACTGAAGGGTAAAATTTCTAAATTTTATGGGATGTAGGTAAGAAAGTCGAATAGATTCTTCAGTCGAATTTCTTTTCCAGGAATATTATCTCACAATAGATATTTGATTAATAGTATTTGTATTAGGTATTTATTAAAATTAATGAATTCTCAATTACCTATTTGTAGCACAACAAACGCACGGCATATTTTTCTAAAATAATAACTAAACTGTTATTTATTCTTTATTAATAATTTGTCTGGAAGCATCCTACAGAATATTAACAGTATGCGGACACATATATTTATTATCACTATTTAACCAAATAATTGTAATTAGAGCTTTCTTTAATAAGCACCTGGACTCATCGGATATTTTGTTCTTATCTAGTGAAACTAACATTATCTTATTGATGATATTTTCACAACTTGATCGTTGTGAGATAAAGTTGTATTTCGTTGATACCCAACACAATATTGTGGTTAGTAATTGTTGATATTTGAAGTTGCAAAAATATTACCTAAAACCACAAATAAAAAGCTATAATATCTAACTAGTCCATGTTTTAGGTAAGCACGTAGTCCAGTTTATAAATGGTGGGCCTGGCATGGAAAAAAAAATTTTTAGAAACAAACTTTTATTAATCGCTTTCAAATTACAAAAGCGGCCTGAAATTACACTTGCGGTTATCAAATTACTTCCAGATGTAGTATGACACTTTCGATGTAATTTGACACTTTCTGGATAATATTAGGTTTCAAAAGTCGTGCCAAGGTACTCAGTATTAAGCAGAAAGCATTTCTAGAAAAATCTGCAATAAAATATTCTCTCAGTTTGTTTATCAGTGCTAGGAAATTAGTAATATTCTCACAACAACAATAAACCAGTTTCCGTCACTGGTTAGAATAACGATTTGTTCAAAAATTGTTTGGTAAAACCAAACTGTGAGAGGTATTTTCATTTCGTCTGTTCTGCGACTAACAAAATATTCAAATTCATAAATGTCAATTGATAACGTTATGATCAAGGCAAAATATTTTCAGACGGGTGTGGGTATTTAAATACTTTTATATTCTTAGATTGTGGTCCAAGAAAACTACAAGCATGGTCTCTCAAGACAACTTATTGAAGTTTTACAAAATAACTTTAAGTTTCCTGTATAAATATTGCGCTACAATTTTCTGTCTCGAAGAAGCTGCATTCATTTTTACATTTTTCCAAGGATTCTTTTACGCCAGATCGATCACGGAAGTCGCAAAAATATATGACAGCCTATGTTCTTCATTTCAGGTATGTACAACAAACATTTGTAATTATACGATTCAAAAGTTCATCAAAATGTTGCAGGGTGTAACACGACTATACTTGTTAATTTCATCAAGAAAATTGATATACGAAGTGATGAAAAAATGTGAGACCCTTTGGATTTATGAGGAACACGATGCATTCAATGAATCAAGGGCCCAAAATGAAATAAAAGACTTTTCTTTCGTTTTGAAAATGTTTTTTGGTACTGGGATAATAGTTGTGGGGTCTCTTTCTTTGTATTGCGTATTAACTCGAAATACCATATATTTCTATTATTGGGATTTAACCATATCCTACGAGACACTAATTATTTCACAATGTGCGCACGCCACTGTGGCAATTACACTTATTTTGATTGTCGATTCCTTCTTTGTCTTTGTATGTGCTGTTTTATCGGCACAAATGAAATTACTAGAACACCACATTAGAGGAGTTTTATTAGGCAGTATAAGCGATGGCGATGTTCTGTCAAGGATGCAGGAAGCGGTTGTACACCACAATTACCTATTAGAGTAAGTAAACTGAAATTCTAAATTATTTATATTTCAAACTCTTACAAGCGTTTTCTGTTATGTTGTTACTAGTGCTGACAAAAACGGCAGAAATGTAAAATCGATTAATCGATTTTTGAGAAAATCTTGAGAAAATCGATTTTGGAAAAAATCGAATAATCGACGATAGAGAGAAATCGATTTTGAAAGTCGATTTTAGAATCGACTTTTAAAGTCGATTTTGGAATCGATTTTAAAAGCCGATTTTTAAAGTCGATTTTGGAACCGATTTTTAAAGCCGATTTTGAAAGTCGATTTTTAAAGTCGATTTCGGACTCGATTTTTAAAGTCGACTTCGGAATCAATTTTTAAAGTCCATTTTGGAAACGATTTTTTAAGTCGATTTTGGAACCGATCTTTAGAATCAATTTCTAAAGTCGATTTTAGAATCGGCTTTTATAGTCTATGTTAAAATTTGGTTTGAAAACCTATTTTGAACATAAAGTTAACACGACAAGAGTGACGGTATCCAGGGTGTCCAGTAAAGAATGGACCAAACTACAAATCCAGTTTCCTTGGAAAGTAACTGATCTCATCCAATTTATCTTAGTACTCGTACATCTGCTTTTATAGTCCAATTCAAGGTCGATATTTTAAGTCGACTTTTGAAATCAATTTTTAAAGTCGACTTTTGAAATCGATTAATTGGTTTTCGATTTTTCTCAAATTCGCGATTAATCGATTAATCGAAAAATCGATTATTGCTCTCTGACACAGTCAGGTACTTTCGAAAAAGTAGATAACCTTGTTCGTTTGCAGTTAGGATCGGTAATTCATGCAAATTTAGCCAAATTCAAAATTTGGTATTCTAATTTGGACAAGTTTGAAAAATTCGTGAGATGACATTCTGCAAACAACGCATGCGACCTAACCTTCTTTGGATTTTAATTGTACATTGGTTAATAAAATTTAAACTTTCAGTTTAGCAGAAGTCCTGAGTAACAGCTATTCTACTTATTTCCTTGTAACATGCCTCAATTCCACTGGCTCTATTTGCATGCAGCTTTATTTTGCTGTGCCAGGGTAAGAAGGAATTTATGCATATATGTAAATATAAGAAACATTTTCTACAATGTCTTTCATTTAAGGGAATTTACTCTGTATGATATTACAAAAAGCATCTTTGGGTCCGCTGTCGTAGGTTCTCAAATAGCTATGTTTTGCTTTTACGCCCAAACAGTGACGGATCAGGTATCATATTATTTCAAAACTTCAGCGAAAGTATTGTCATATTTATTTTGCAGGAAACAATAATTGCAGATGCTATGTATGGTATTAACTGGACTGGGAAATTTATTCCCAAACTTGGAATGTTTATGAAAATGATCATTTTAAGAAGCCAACAGCCATCTAGCTTTTCTGCAGGAGGGTTTTTCAATATGAATAGAGTTACATTTAGTAAGGTAATTAGTCCTCAACATAACGACAATTGTTGATACCATACATGCAGGGCGATTGTAGCTACAGAAAAACAGAATTGTGTTCTAGAATTGTGAGACTTGTTTTATTTTTCATTGAGAAAGTAAAAAAACTACAATAAATTATCCAAATGCTCAGCAGACTTGGTCGACGAATGGCCTTGTTGCTTTATATAACATTTACTTCCATAACATTCTGAAATTTTTCGAAAAAAATGCAACAGAAACATTTTGGTAAAGAGCACTGTACATGTAAATTAAAAATCGCTGACTGGCCCTTGGAGAATAGGAGGAATAAACTTACCATCAAGGCCGCATGAAAAACCCAAAAACGACAAAACTCTAAATTCTGAAACAATAAGAGTATAAGTTTATACGGTACACAAAGCAGCTTAAAAGCTTAGGTATTGTTTACTAATATGACAAACCCTTCTTTATCCATTTATAAGTTTTCAAATTATAGGGCCGTTACATAATCTCTACTGACGACATTTCATCCCAATAAATATGAATACTTACTTAACGAAAAAAATCATGAGCGTCTCATTTTACTACACTAATCTCCCATTTTTACTGCATCTTTTCCACACTCGCCCTGAATATTGCATTATATTAAAATTAATGTTTTGTTTCTAGATCTACAATTTCGCATTCTCCGTATTCACGTTAATGTTATCCGTAAAAAAGGGTTAACCCACTAAAATAAAAATGTATTTTTGGATTGAATACTATGGAATTTAGCCCAATCCCACGCCATGTAAATTTTTATCACGTTAGGTCAGTTCTTGTATTCAAAATAATTTCATGTAGTTAATATCTTCTTGTTTTACTTTTTGGTAGAAGTTCATGATTTAGCAAATAAATACTTCGCGAACTATCAATATATAACGTTTTATTTAAATATTTTACCGGTTTCAGGATGTCGACGATAACGATTGTAAATAATGAATAGTGGACTGTATATCTTTTATGTATTTATTTGGATAACTGAAGTAAACTTAACAATAACACTACTGCATCTACTCACGTTGCAAACGAGACTCACTGCATCTGCATAACCAAAAACACAACAACAACAACAAGAAGGTGGGGGTGCAACCTTCACCCTTTACAGGCAACTCTATACAGAGCGGACAGCTCTATGAAATCTAAACATACCGCCCGCCTTGAAATGAGGCACTCAACTTATTTCAAACATAGTTGATAAAAACGATAAAAAGAAAATACAAATATAACTTAAATCGAAACACCTAAATATACTAAAATGTAAACTAAGACACACACACAATATTGTTTTATAAATAATGTCTTGATTAATATAGCTACACCTTTAGTCAAGTGGAAGAGCACATATTCGATTTACTGCGCGTTTTGTTTCGCCACTACGCACCTTGACACTGACAACACGCACAACACCGTCTTCGCCAGGATGTAGTGCAGTTACGCGCCCAAGATGCCAATTCATTGGAGGTGCTTGGTCATCCTTCAAAAGCACTAAAGATCCAATCTTTAAGAGATTATGACACTCTTGTTTCCATTTAGTCCTCGTCTGAAGCTCGGACAGATACTCCTTGTGCCACCTCTTCCAATAATGTTGGGCAACATATTGCTGTTTTTGGTGTCGGTCGAGTCGATTTTCCGGAATCATGGTAACGTTAACCTCCGGCAGACCCGTCAGTGACTTTCCGATCAATAAATGTGCCGGGGTTAAGGCAGTGAGATCGTTTGGATCAGAGGAAAGTGGGCATAATGGACGAGAGTTGAGGATAGCCTCTATTTGGGACAGGATGGTAGAGTATTCCTCAAAAGTTAATTTAGTGTTCTTAATTATTCTGGCAATATGAAATTTCGCAGACTTAACACCTGCTTCCCAAATACCACCAAACGTCGGCGAACGAGCGGGAATGAAGTGCCACTGAATGTGGTCAGTACTCAAGCACGTGGAAATCTTATCAGATTCATCCCCCAAAAACTTATAAATTTTTGACAATTCGTTATTCGCGCCTCTAAAATTTGAACCATTATCGGAATATATATTAGCTGGCTTACCTCTCCTGCTGACAAACCGACTTAAAGTGGCCAAGAAAGCCTTGGTGGTCAGATCCGAAACCAGTTCTAAATGCACAGCTTTAGTGGCCATACAGATAAATAAACAAATATAAGCCTTTACTATTCTTGGACCTCTGGTTACGCGATCCTTTAGTAATACTGGCCCAGCAAAATCGACGCCTACATTTTGGAAAGGTGAAGAGTTGACCAGCCGAACACGAGGTAACTCTCCCATTAAGTAATCAAGATGCTTTGGCTTCGCTTTAAAGCAGGTTACACAACGTCCGACTATCCTTTTACATAAGCGTCTGCCATTTAGAGGCCAAAACCGTTCCCTAAGAGAACAAAGTAGCGCCTGAACTCCACAATGGCCTAACCTCCTATGTTCATTTTCTACAATTAAGTTTGTTAATGTGTGTTGAGAAGGCAGAATTACTTGATGTTTGTGATCAAAAGGCACATCGGATTTAGATATTCTTCCGCCAACTCGAATTAAATTATTATGCAAAAAGGGATTTAATGATAAAATGTGACTGGTCTTTCTCAGGGGTTTCTTATTTTTTAGTTCTGAATACTCCTGGGGAAAACCTTCAATTTGAACCAATTTAATTAACATATTTAATGAATTTGACATTTCTGCAGAAGTTAAGACTCCCAATATCCTTTTATTTTTATTATTAGATTTTGAATTGTATATAAATCTTTGAACATATGCCAATACTCGTTGCACCCTAATCAAAGACGAAAATTTATTGATTATATTCAGTATGTCATTGTTAACAATCGCAACGTTATTGACAAATTTTTGTTCCGGTATGTCACAGCCTACATTAAATTCTTGTAAACCCCAAGTTTCACTATCGTAATTAAACCAATCAGGACCATTCCACCATAATTTTGAACTACTTAGTTCATTTGGTTCGCACCCGCGCGACAATAAGTCAGCAGGATTATCATTTGATTTAACATGATTCCATTCATTTATTTGGGTACTACTCTGAATTTCACCCACTCTGTTAGCTACAAACGTAGTCCACTTACTTGGAGGTCCTCTTATCCACGCTAAAGTTATTGTGGAATCAGTCCAGAAATACTTATTATTAAAGGTAATTCCTAAGGCATCTATACATTTCTTGGCTAAACTTGCAAGTAAAACAGCTCCGCATAACTCTAATCGGGGCAGGCTTATTTGCTTTAGAGGTGCTACTCTTGATTTAGCACACAACAAGCTCGAACTAATTTGGCCATTTGACTGAATACACCGAATGTAAATACAGGCCCCATATGCCCTTTCTGATGCATCCGAAAACCCGTGTAACTCCAGAGCTCTATATTCTGGCAAGAAAACTTGACGCGGTATATGTAACTGATTTATATTTTTTAAATTGCAATAATATTTTGACCATCTGTCTCTTAAATGAGGTGGTACTTCTTCGTCCCAGGATAATTTTATCCTCCAAAGTTCTTGAATCAGTAATTTAGCTGTAGTTATAATGGGCCCTAATAATCCCAGGGGGTCAAATATTTGACATATTAATGATAGAATTGAACGTTTTGTCACTGATCCTTTTAAGTCTACATTGTTTACAGAATACTGAATAGTATCCAAAGCTGCATTCCAATAAATACCAAGTAATTTATTATGTTCGTCAGAGCCTATGTGAAGAACACCTACGTCTAGATTATTATTAAATTGAATTTTATTTAAAAGTTCTTCAGCGTTACTCAACCACTTTCTCAAGTCAAAACCGGCGCTAGATAAAATGTTTGAAACGTCTTTTTGAATTTGTAGTAGTTCGTCTTTAGTGTCGGCTCCTGTTATCAAATCATCAACATAAAAATCATTATCAATTACTTTACTGGCAGTTGGATGGTTTGATTTATTTTCAATCGCTAATTGTAAGAGACATCGTACTGCCAAATACGGGGCTGATGCAAATCCATACGTTACCGTGTTTAATTGGTAACACTTTATTGGGTCGTTTGGATTGGCTCGCCAAAATATTTTTTGATACTTCCGTTGATGCTCATTTATCAAGATCTGACGATACATTTTACTGATGTCAGCTGTTATAACATAGTTATATTTCCTAAACCTGATTAAGATTGAAAATATATCATTTTGTAAGGATGGCCCTGTAAATTGCACATCGTTTAAGGACAAGCCGCTAACTGTTTTTGAAGAAGCATCAAAAACTATTCTGCATTTCGTAGTTAAACTAGATGCCTTTAATACTGGATGATGAGGTAAATAATAGCCAACTGATTTATCACTGGCTCCTTCATCATCTGGAATTTCAGACATGTGTCCTAATTCCATATATTCATTCATAAATAGCACGTACTGATTTCTTAAACTCGGATCCTTACCCAATTTACGTTCAATCGCTCGAAACCTGTTTAGCGCCATTTCTCTAGAACTCCCCAATTTATTTAATGTCCCTTTAAACGGAATGTTTACAATAAATCTGCCAGTGGGATCTCGTACTGTGGTATTTAAAAAATGTGATTCACAGTATTTTTCACTTTCTGAAAACCATGGCCCATCTGCCTTAATTTCTTCAATTTGCCAGAATTTTTGAATGGTGCTATTCAAGGAGTTGTCTAAATTCATGCTAAAACAGCTTACAGATGCATTGTTGTTTGCCGAAGGCCAGAGACCGCCGGCAACTACCCAACCAAATTGTGTTTGGCGTACTACGGGCATATCTGAACCTAAGTTTACTGTTTTGGGTCCTAATACTGCCCAAGAAACATGGGCTCCTAACAAAATGTCAATGTCTCCCGAAATATTAAATTTTGGATCAGCTAAATATAAATTAGTAGGAAGTTTTAATTCATCTTTGTTAAATGTTGCCGTCGGTAATTTATTTGTGATCTCCGGGAGCACTAAACATGAAATATCTACCTGATATTCACTGAATGGAGATTGTACCTGTACATACACTTGTTTATTCATATTAACTAAAGATTGTGCTATGCCCCAACTAGCATGACTGACTTTATTAATAGGCAATTTTAATTTTTTGCAAACTCGTTCAGAAATAAAGTTACTTTGAGCACCTCCATCTAGGAGCGCTCTGAACGTGCCAATTTGATTATTAGGTCCTTTAATTATCACGAGTGCCGTGGCTAATAAAACTTGGGACGCCACTGGTGGAATTCCCCAACTGTGGTTGTTTGTTGAAACATCTTGCCCCGGGCTATTATTTGCAATTCTATTTATCTGTGACGTAGAAATATTAGGGTCGCCTATAGACGTTCCAGGTAAGTTTTCCTTCCCGGAATTATTAAATCCTTCTAAGTGCAATAAAGAATTATGGGGTTTATTACATTTTACGCATCTTCTGGCCTTGCACTTCCAATAAGGATGCCGATTATTTAAACAATTTAGGCACAGTTTAATGGCCTTTATTGCGGATATTCTGTCTGGTATATTTAAATTTAAAAATAATTTACAATTATAGATTGGATGATTCTCGCCACAGTGATGACACCTTACTTCACTGCTTGTGAATGATTGTGTGGATTGTTTTTTGCTGAACACTTGCGACTTATTTGAATCACCTTTAACCCTTTCTATTTTTTCTAGCATATCGCATTTACCTTTTAAAAATGCAGACATATCTGCCATGTCGGCTAATTCCTTTTTACCCTTATAGGACTCCCAATCTCTACGAGTGACAGAATCAAACTTTTTGCGCAATATGAAAATGATAAAACGATCCAAAGCATCTGTATTTTCACCTAGGGTTTTGAGAGCTCTCAAATGTTTTATTGTGCTGTCGTACAAATTTCTTAATGCTTGATGCGACTCTTTATGGAGAACTGGATGATCTATTATTGCACCAATATGATTATCAATTATAAGCTCCTTGTTTTCGAATCTGTCCACCAAGAGTTGCCAGGCAGTTTTATAATTATCAGCAGAAGTTTCGATAGATTTTATTAATTGCAAAACGTCGTTACTTAACGATGATTTTAAATAAATAAATTTCTCAATATCTGAAAGCGACTCATTCGAATCTACCAAAGCTTTAAACGAATCTCTAAATTCCAGCCAATTTTCATATGTACCATCGAATGTTATTAACTTTATTGTAGGCAACTTAACCGACCTTTTAATATTTGAAGTTGAATTTGGACTAGCTACACTGTTAATAGAAGATGCATCGCGGTCATTTTGATTAGCTACAACGCGTTTTGAATATGAATCTAGAATCACATTTGCATCTCCGATTAAGGTAAAATATAAATTTTCAAATTCATTTCGCTCGTTTGCCTCAGCTTTGGTGCCTTCAAGTTGTTCAATGGAAGCTTGAATTTCATCGAAGTCGTTTAAAGTTGGTATAGTACTTTCCAACCTAATATTTAACTGGGCAATAATTCTTTCATTTAAATCTTCAGATACAATACTATTAAGAAAAGTCTGAAATCTTGTTAATTTACCCTTAACGGTTCCTCGTTTCAATTTTAAATTATCCATTCTTTGATTTAAATTGTTTAAGTAGATACAAGAAATAATACAAATAGCATAGGTATTAAATAAAACTATAAAATAAAGGAATACCTACTAAGTTGTTAAGGACTGATGGATTGATAAGGATTACAGACAATCTCACTTACCAAAAATCCACGCCACGTGCACTGTACCCAGGGGGTAGGCAGAAAATAATATCTTCAATTATCTCAAATTTTCCAAATCATCCGTCTCGATTGGACCAATGTCGACGATAACGATTGTAAATAATGAATAGTGGACTGTATATCTTTTATGTATTTATTTGGATAACTGAAGTAAACTTAACAATAACACTACTGCATCTACTCACGTTGCAAACGAGACTCACTGCATCTGCATAACCAAAAACACAACAACAACAACAACAAGAAGGTGGGGGTGCAACCTTCACCCTTTACAGGCAACTCTATACAGAGCGGACAGCTCTATGAAATCTAAACACAGGATTCACAAAGATCCCATCATCAGAAATGTATGAAAGTTATAGTACATATCTTATTGCAATATAGTGTCATTACACCTTGTATTCACAGGAAGTACACGTGTAGACAACTGATAAATGTAAAGTTGCTTAGCTGTCATTTTTATTGTGTGAGAACGTTTCTTTTTAGTTGTTAGTCAGATTTTTATGTCCGAAGCTTACGCATGTAAATTATAATAAATAAAGTTTATTTTTAAAAATAACATTTTTCGAAAGTGTTATAAAAGTGGCGCAGTCGGGTCGGATCGATAAACAAATATTAGAGAACATAATATTTGGTTCGTTTTAACGATTTGTTATCGATAGAACTTTGTGTTGGTGAAAAAAGTAGCTAACCAAAAACTTTTAGTTGAGTGAACTGAGTAGCTCAACAAGAAGACGACGGACAATCCATCTTTGAGGGAATATCAAAGCCGGATGTCGAGGACAATAATATTGCTGTAAGTACTTATGTCTTTTAGAGGTTCTTTAAGTAATAGATCTCTTTCTGAAAGTTCGGACTCTGACTCAAATTTTGAACAAAGTTCAATTTATCGTTCTAGATCACCAATCAGAACTAATACAAAAATGGCTCTTAATCAAAATCAAATTCCTGTTCTAAAAAAAGAATATTTGGACATGGTTCCAGAATTTCATGGTCAAACAGAACTGTTGCCTAGATTTCTGGAAATATGTGAGAAACTTGTAAATAAATTTTATAATGTTCAAGCACCAGAAGACTTTCAGAACGAATATCTGATGTCAAGTATTCTAGCGAAAATCAAAGGCGAAGCTGCTGTGAATGTCTCGTCTTGTATAATAAATAATTGGTTGGATTTAAAAAATGGACTCATCAATAGTTATGCAGATAAAAGAGATTGCTATAGTTTAAATATCGAAATGACAGAATTAAGACAAGGTAATGAAACACCTTTTGATTTTTATAATAGAGTTCAGCATTTATTAAATCTACAAATTTCTTATTTATCTACACATATTCCACGAAATGAATCTCATGTGTTGATAGGATATTTTCGCAACTATGCGCTTAGGATTTTATTACGCGGGTTGAAAGAACCTGTAGGTTCACTCATGAGAACTAAAAACCCAGCAGATTTGAACGTTGCCTTGAACATGCTTACTAACGATTTTCAGTTGGATATTCACCAACAGAAAAATTTTAAAACTGATTTTAAATCAAACCCAAATTTTCTAAATAAACAGGTTAATAAAGGTCAGCCTTTACAATTAACAAATTTCGCTCATAATGCAAGATCGCCAGTGCAAAACGCATTTAATAATCAGCCGCATTACAGTGGAAATAATATTCATAGAAATAATTTTAATACTCGTTTTAATAGTGGTAATAATTTTAATCAAAATAGGAATACAAATAATGTTTTCAAACCTAATCCAAATCAAAACTTTGCAAAACCAACTCCAATGAGTATTTCTACAAGAAATACACAGAGACCATCACAAAATCAAAATTTTCAACAAAACAGACAAAATTTTAATCAACAACGTCCAAATTATGTAGTTCAAGAACTATTTAATATTGACGACGAGCCGTCTGTTGAATTTCCAAAGGAAGATGATAATTTTTTAGAGGAAAATGCCTCGGAACAAAAATTGAATTAATGAACTTAACTAACGATCAAAGTGAGTTGCCTTATATTGAATTTCCGGAAAACAATTTAAAAATTTTAATAGATACAGGTAGTACTAGGTCATTTGTTAATCCAGTTGTGGCAAATAAATATTTTAAAAATTCAATAAAAAAGGATCCGTTTCAAATAAGCACAGCTCATGGAATCTCAATAGAACAATTTAGCACTATAATACCTTGCTCAAAAATATTTAAACAAGGTAACCTTCCTTTGAAATTTCACTTATTTAAATTCCACGATCATTTTGATGCTCTCTTAGGTTTGGACAATTTAAAGAAGTTGAACGCAACAATTAATTTAAGAAAAAATATTCTAATCACACCAGAATGTGAGATTAAAATATCTTATCATAACTTATCATCTCATAGTACGAATTGCATGATAGTGCAACCGAGATGTGAACAAGTAATTAAGGTTAATATCGATAATGTTCAAGAGGGTGAAATTGTCATACCTCACATGAAATTAGGGGAATTAGAAATTCCAGCTTGTGTAACAAATGTAAAAAATAGTGAAGCAATTTGTTCAGTTTTAAATCCACCAGAAAAAAAGTTTTCTGTGGAAATAACTCAACCAATTAAAGTAGAAAAGTTCGGAGAATACGAGCCAGACTATGTTAATTCTAATTTTAATCATTTTTCAACCGAAAAGGTTAGATTTGATGTGTCGAAAATTCGCACAGACCATATGAATTCGGAAGAAAAAAATGCAATTGAAGAGTATAATTACGAAATAATTCACAAAAAAGGTTGTTTAAACACAAACGCAGATGCATTATCTCGCATCGAACTTAATATGAACGAAACGCCAGGAAATTCTAAAGGAATTCTCCAATATATCGAAAAATTTAACGAAGATATAGGAAGGCCAAGCACTTCAACTCAAAATGTCGATAATCAATCATTATTTGTAGAAGTAGAAAATATAAACGATGATGACGAACTAGAAACTGTTCATTCAAGCGAAGAAAATCCTATAATTGGAGTACCAATTGTAGATTGTCCAGTAAACGTAGGAAAAAATCAGTTAATCATTTCAGAAGTTAATTTTGCACCTGCAGCACCTACTATTATTAAATTGTTTGGAAACAAACAAAGAATACTTATTCAATTTTCAGAAAATAAATTTGAACTAGATGTAATTAAATTTATTAAAGAGTTTATTGTTCCAAAAATTAAATATCATCTATATTTCGAAGATCCAGTTTACGAGAAGTTTAGTATAATTCTTCAAAACTACTTTAAAAACCCTGAAATAAAAATGCTTAAATGTACCAAAAAATTAATTGATATTATTGATCAAGATGAAATCAGACAAACTATTCAAAATTACCATGAAGGAAAAACGAATCATAGAGGTCTTGATGAAACACATAATAGAATAAAAATTTGTACTATTGGCCAAATCAACGTAGGTCAATTCAAACTTATATTAACCATTGTGAAATTTGTCAAATCACAAAGTATGATAGAAACCCACTGAAATTACAACTAAATTTAACTCCTACTGCAACAAGACCCTTCCAAATTTTACATATTGATGTTATTTCGTTAGATAAAGTTAAATTCTTAACAATAATAGATGCTTTCTCGAAATACGCGCAAGCATATCAAGTAAATTCTACTCAAAGTATAGAGATAATAAACAAATTAATTAAATATTTTACCCATCATTGCATTCCAGAACAAATTATAACCAATAATGGTTCAGAATTTAAAGGTTCGGCTCTACAAGAAATTTTAGAACTTCATAAAATTAATGTACATTTTATTAGTTCGCAACATCCAGAATCAAATGGAATGATAGAACGCTTCCATTCAACAAACCGAGCATTTGGACTTCAATTTTATATGTCCTACTAATAACCTTTATAGCCTATTTTACAGTAAAATGGATCAAAATTAAAAGATCCACAAAAATTCGAAAGGAACCACAAGAATTGGAAATGCAGCCAAAATCAAGAGAAAAGAAAATTAATCT
Source organism: Xestobium rufovillosum (assembly GCA_963966045.1). NCBI lineage: Eukaryota > Metazoa > Arthropoda > Insecta > Coleoptera > Ptinidae > Xestobium > Xestobium rufovillosum. The sequence goes on from OZ014493.1 coordinate 35,580,530, forward strand.
TCCCGAAGAAGCTTCATTCTAGCGATGGAGGAGTTATAGTACATATCTTATTGCAATATAGTGTCATTACACCTTGTATTCACAGGAAGTACACGTGTAGACAACTGATAAATGTAAAGTTGCTTAGCTGTCATTTTTATTGTGTGAGAACGTTTCTTTTTAGTTGTTAGTCAGATTTTTATGTCCGAAGCTTACGCATGTAAATTATAATAAATAAAGTTTATTTTTAAAAATAACATTTTTCGAAAGTGTTATAAAAGTTGAATAAATAAAACGTTATATATTGGTAGTTCGCGAAGTATTTATTTGTTAAATCAAAATAATTTCAGTATTGAAGATGTTTACAGGTATTTTAGTGCAGTATCTACTAGTCTAATTTATTATTGTAAGCCACTAACTGTAGTTAAGTACTATATTCTTACTTTATTTAATAACTGCAATATGCTGCAAGTAAATTAGGTACCTGCTTTGTGTATTTGTGTATTAATTTAACACTCACCAAATTAAATAACCAAAAACACATAATTTGCTAATTAAGCAAACTAAAATACAGGTGCATAATTTTGTCAATTTGATTACCATTAAACACGTGCTATAAGAGTCAAAAACTATTGAAATAAGAAATATACCACATTTTAAAATCCTTGTCCGATTTTATAACATCGTGATATATCAGCTGCGGTATGGTAGGTCATCGTTATGCTTAACGATTCCTGTAAAGATATTATTCTAATTAGAAGTGAGTATAGATAATCCGTCTTTTACCCATTAATATGCTAACGAAAAAATCGTTCCCTGTTCTCGTGCTACACTGCAATAAATCACAATTAATTAACACCCACAAGTGTAAGACCAATTATTTTAACTGGTATGTAGAGCAGTACTTTATGAACCTATTGGAATTATAAAGCACCATTTCTCAAACTGTGGTGGCGTGAAATACTTCTATAGAAATTAGCAACCGATAGATAGCAGCGATATCATGTACTTAGTGACATTGTGAGTTTATGGTTGAAACGAATTTTCATGGCTGCTCAATAATTTGAGCTCAAGTAACTGCCTAAAGTGTATTATATAGCAGTGCGTGTAAATAGCGAAATTTGATCATACCACTGTTATTGTTCAGGGCCAAAAATCATATTAGATATACCTAGTTACTGCCTGTAGTACCACCGAGGGTACCACCTTCCTTCATGTATTCATCGTCAAGTTTGTCTCTGTTACACAATTGAATTAACTTAAGAATCACGATCAAGAGACTTACCTGCCCAATACACTGAGCAAAGTAAATCCACTGTAGTTTTGTATTAGGTAGACTCTTGCACCAGCAGGTAGACCTGTCGCGACGAAAGAAGAACCTCTAACGTGTTCTGCGCGAAAAACCAATTTACGTATGACGGGTCTACAATGAAGTAATGGAGGTGTCCGCTGTAGCTGTCAGCTTCAGTGACGTGTCGGCCTTTATTGTTTACATATTTATGCTATTGTGTGTATACCTAAATGTGCTACTGAGGAAGCAATCAGGGCGCACGAGCAACCACGTGACAGGTTCTTCTTTTGTCGCGACAGGTATCACTTAAACTCAAATTAATGAGACAGATTTTCAAATTTCCAGATAGAGCTGCAATTGTTGAAATTTTAAGTAAAATAATAGTTTTTGAAAAAACTCGCTGTACCGAAAATTATTAACACCGATGGTTATTCCCGGGTAGGACGAAATCAGTGGCCCGTGATTTCCCTTTTGGAACGAAACAATGTTTAACAAATGAAGGGTTTAGGACCTAAACCCTTCATTTATCATTTAGGTTATTGTTGTAGTTGGAAGGTACCGCGAGATATTTCAAGCCCGCGTATTTAAAAAGAAAAGTATCATGAGTCAGTATTCAGTCAATTTTGTGTCCGTCTTATCATTAAGTAAAGAATTTCCGTGCCACCAGTCCACCTGTTGGGGATCATGTCATCTAAAATAACTCTGTTCAATTCGGGCATAATGAGCTAGTAGTTCATCATCGCGGAATAACAAGGTCTCATCTGGAATGTGAGAATCTGCATTATTTTGATGTAGTCCCATAATGCCGTAATAACATGATGTCTTAATAACTTCAAATATTCAATTTTCATGAATAAACAGGCCGTATAATCTATTATTACTGGACTATTGACTTTTGTGTACGGTTTTCCATTCAATGTGGATTGTGGCCAGTTCAACAGCCACAATTTTGCATGTTTCCATCTCCGTTCAGAAAAATTAATGTCGGGATGCAGTTCAGCGGTTCAATGTTTCTCCACACAAAACTGAATTCTGCAATCAGATGACGCACCTTTTAAGGCAGTTCATGAACTAATAAGGATGTTGATTATTATGGAATATTAAATTTCTCAAAAACGGAAGTACGTATACGAAATTTCATTTTTTACCAACACAGCCCGAGCCCGTAAATTAATCAAGATTTTTCTGTCTTCCACTTCCCTCACATGCCAGACTGGATAAGTACGAGTTATTACTGGAACTTATATTACCAACAAACGGTTGGACCCGCGATCGCCTAATAGGGCCCAAATAAGAGATGATGCAACAGGTTATTTTGGCAGTAGCATGCTGATGCTTCGTGACATTCGGTGATGCGGTAAGCTCCCAAATCCCGCGAAACTCAAAAATGTAATCTTCATTTTGCACGCCACTGGGGGCTACACCGAAGTTTGAAAGAAAAATCGGAAAGGACAAGGTCTATAAAGTTCATATTTTGATACATTACTCAAAATGTTTTCTCGCAAAATAGAACTGTCACGGTGACTAGAAATATTCTTTATTTGAGTTACAAACCAATAATACAGTATACAGCAGCGGCGGCTCCTTAATAAGTGCGCTCGTGCGTGAGCACTGCCTACAAAAATATGGTTTTAACCTTTTCTGATAAAAGGTTCAAACCTTATAATTATAAACTAATAAGTTCAAAACTTTTTGAATCTCTGCCGCAATATATATTATTATGCCAAATAATAAATAGTACGCGCTCTAAACATTCCGTGTCGTCTTTCAAAATGCCTACCACACACGCAACCAGCCGTCCGAGTACTGAGGTGTGGCACTCTAAGGGAAAATGCATATTCGATATGGGAGCGAGATCGGCGCGACTCGGGACAATTTCGTCGTACCTATGTGCTCCTAGGTGGAAGAATTATAGCTCGTCTGGGAGCGCTGCTTGAGCACACACTTACTGTTGGGCGAAGCACGGGACGCGGGAGTTTGTACTTCTGCGGCAGTGTTTATTGTTTCTTTTTACCATATTTAGGTCTGAGATAGCTCGTTGCTTTGCTTATAACGTGAGTAATTAGCTGCATTATCGTGTTTATTTTTAAATATTGAAATTTCCAATACTTAGTAGCATGGCTAAAGGTAGTGGTTTGGTTAAAGTCAACACTTAAACATTGTGAAGTGAACTTTAACAAAGTGGTCACCTGATTTGTGCAATTTTCAAAATTATTATTGTGTTGTAATACTCCATTCAATTAAAAATGAATATTTTATCTAAATATAGCCTTGAAACTTGAAATAAAATGAAATGGACGTCCTAAGCCTGTGCGAAATATCAAATGCTATTCGAAAGCTCGCTGTAAAAGTTGTGTGCGAAAGTTTACCCTTTTGGATTTGGTATTTTCGTTAAATATTGCGGTGAGTGAAATTTCTTGTTGAAAATGGCTTCTAAAGCACTTAATTTAAAAAATCTACGGGGGAGAAACCGCCAGATCCCCCCCCCCCCCCCCAATCCCTGAGCGCTGATTTCATTCTAGAGCACTGCCAAGTTCTAAAGTCAGGAGCCGCCACTGTAATACAGCCATTTCCTCTCTCATTTCGAAGAAACTTATTGTTATCACTGTGGGCATCGTAGTCCAATGCATTTGATGGTAGTAATTGGTAGAGAAACACGCGTGTGTTCATGGCTGAGTTTATTTCGATCTTTTTTACAAAAGTGCAGACGTCCGTATTTATACCTGTGTCAATTTTATGTTGTGAGTTGGGATTTGTTTAGCTGCTAAATGTATTATGTACCAAGTATTGTTTAATAATGTCCTAGACCGATAACGTAAGTCGTCAGTGGCATTTCTGATGGCGGCGTCAATGGAAACGGTTACGTCTTCTCCTTGAATGATGACAGTGTCGGTCTTGTCACGGCGCTGTACGACTGAGTGCGGAGGGGACCTTATAACTCAATCTTCATCCGTAGAAGGCGGTGAAGAGACGCCCGATGAATGAGAAAGCCAGGAAAATTACAATGATTACAAGCAGGGCGTCAGATGGGGTTGCTTGTTGTACTGACCGAAACTCGCAACATATACTGAAGCATACCGGGCGAACCACTCCTCTGAGACCCGCAAATTTCAAGTAAGCAAATTAATTCCGTTTTACTTATGGGTAATGTTAGAGCCTCCAATTCAAAAGGTATGCTGTCTTAAGAAAATAGACGATCTTGTTAACGCGTATTTTTAATGGCAAATAAAGTAAGGGTACGAACTTAAAATGACCGTAACGGAGCATTTTACCAATGCGAATATTTCCAACCTGCACTCAATTTGGGCCTCAAAAAGTAGATATAATCTCGAAAGGATCTGTAAACTTTATAAAAAAAGAACGCACGCCGCGAATGTCTCCGAAACTCGCCCTGACCATAAGAAAATGTATAATTTCGTTGAAATCGTCTAAGTTTCTGAATTCTGAATGATAGCCTATGATATCCTCTTTCAATTATTGTTCCCCGTTCAAGGGTTATGAACCCCACCATTTTTTCTTAAATCCTAGTGCTGGTCCACACTTCTCAGCGTTCCAGGATTTCCAGTGCTTTTAATTCAAGGAGGTTAGGAGACTAAAAGCCATTCAGCCAGACGAAAATTTTCTTTAGGTTAAAATCTAAAATTCCTGTCCTGGGCTGCTAGTTCCGGAGCAGATATAAATGATATATTTTGTGAAAATTTCGATGTAAAATTCGTTTCCTCCTGTTTTTACCTTTAGAAATCGAATCCTAATGTTACACATAGATACATAGATGAGTAGATATATTGCTGAATTTGATACGCTACTTTTACAAATCTGTAAAAATATAGGGATTCCATAAGAAATGGTGATAACAGTAATTGTGCGGAAACGGAAAGAGGCTGAAATATGACAATTACGGGAAAGTGTTTCGAGATCTTTTCAGTAAGAAAATATACCCTTTATTCCAAAACTTTTGATGCACACACATGTACTTTATTGCGTTCGCTCTATAAATAGAGTTGTTGTAATTAGATCCGGCGTATAAGTAAACAAGTAGATTCACAATAATACATGTACCGCATCTTCGCGGTACCGCAAGAATGTTACTGAGCCCACTACCGCGTTGTTTAAATTAAAAAGTACCTTTTTAGTACAAACGTTTACCGACTTTCCCCGATGGTTTGAGTCGACTCCCATCGCCATAACACAATTTCACTTTGACGTTCTTCTGTCACCTTAGTGTGTTGACCATCGCGGCGGCGGTAATCAAGGTCTAGCTGTACTTGATCTATATAAACACGGCTATGTAGGCGCAATCATCAAATAATAAATAATCAACTTGAATTAAACTAAGGCCGGTGATTCTATTAATCTTGAGACGACTTACCGCGCCAGCAATTACAAGGTTGTAAATCGCGACTGAATAGCAGGTAGCGCATTTTTCCGTCATTATACCATTGAACCCATTTAAATTTTATATACGTGTCTTTAAAATCAGTGGTGGTTGGTGGTTTCTTGTATGTAGTTGAAAGTGGAACACCATGTTTTGCACAGACGAGGATATAAAGAAAGCGGATATGTTTTGCATATAGATCCCGCAGCATCCACCGACCGACACTAGACGTGACGTCAACCAATGGAATTCACCTCACTACAAGAATGAAACAACTAATAAGCTAAATACCGCCAGGTACAAGCACACCATTTAACTTTCGAATTGGAATAGTTTAAGAGCTTGCGTATTTTTGTTTTCGCCGTAATAGGATACTTCGTATTTGTAATTATATAAAAAATAACTTTCGAGCGGAAACGAGACTAACGTAGAAGGTTCCAGCATCACAATTTCTGATGGATGCCTATAATTTGTCGATTTTACTCTTCAGAAGCAACCCTAAGCGATACTATTAACTACAATTGATTAGTTTTCTCTTTTTCCTTTCTTAAACAAAATGTCAACGAGCTGCTAGCTCTAGGTCATCCCATCCTTGTGTATGGCTTATACATATCAATTAAAATACGCATAGACATATTACAAAATTCCTCATTTTGTAAAATGACTAGGCGTTCTTATTACCTATGTATTTGAATACATCTTGTATTGCTCACAGCTCGCTACTGCATAAGTACCTATTTGTCTACTTATATCCATAAATTGTGAAATGTTTTTTACAATTAGATAGGTATATAGCGATATTATTTAGGTACTTACATCAAAACATCATTGACATACAAGGAACTCAGAAGAGACACCAATGCAGGTTACTCAAAAATTACACCGGTAAACTTCTGGAGGTACCTTGCTTCATAAATTTATTTTATCTAAGCATGCGAATCCGAAAACCCTTCTCGCAAAGATTTAAATTTGTGAAAGGAAACTGAAGGAAACGTGTTTAAGAAATGTTTATGCTAATCTTTAATAGTACCTATGTACCTAACTAGTAATTAACATAGAGTTCTCAGTCCGAAGACTTGTTGGACGCGTACCTCCATCCTTTCCTATCCTGAGCTAGCTTACGCATTTCCCTAAAAGTGGAACATTCCCAACTATTTGAAAGCAGTAGGCTAATCTGGGCCTACGCCTACCTCTTTTATACCTATCTCTGACTCTAGTATGTCGCGAACTAAGCCTTCGTGCCCCAGAAGGTGTCCTACCATCCTATATCCTCACCAAGCACCTTCATAGTCGGGGAGCAAGATGCTCTAATTCGACACCCTCTATACAACTCGAGCACACACAAGAAAATGAAGCTGATGCTTATGTACAATGACCTGCCGGATTCGAATTTTGAGGCCGCGAAAAGATTGGGAATTTCGAAAATGCTAGAAAATCGATTTTTCGTATAATTTTCCTAAATAAATTTTCGAACCTTTTTAATACTTTTCTTGTGGTATTTCAGCAACGAAAATAGTTAGAGACCTGTCTTTTTCATGGAATATACACTGAAGTGTGCTGATCATCACAGGTTACTCAAGTTGCCTCTACAATTTTCCAATTTTATGAAAAAAAATGTTTTCTTATTAGACCACAAATTCGTGTAATGAATTTTTCATGTACCGGGTAAGTAATCTTATTTTTCGGAATTATCATATACATATCCGAGATCAAATACGGACAAAGGCTCGAAATTATTTTTAGTAAAGAAGCCAAACATTAATATTGTCGCTGAAAAAAGTTACAGCGAATTAAACTCAAATAATTTGTGCGCGTTAGCCGCGCTGAGCCGTGTGGAAGTTGTTTAGGTGCAGGCGTGCAAACGCTGCATTAATATCGAGAACATTTGTATTTTTTATTCAGACAAATTGCATTTTTTCCCCTCACATAACCATGATATTATACATTCCACATTAGATTTCATGCATGCACATTGCAAAGAACAAGTGAAATTTTTACATTTACAGAACTGTATTATTGTAACATAATCGAGTTTAGAGCTATTTGTGAATGTTATTGGCATAATTACGTCATTTTCCATGTACCATCCACATTCAGGGATATTTGGGTTATTTGAGCTTCTTTGCCAAGCCGGTTTATATAAAGCACACTTCCTCGATACATAGCCGCACGTCTTAAAATGGGCCCAGGAACATATAATAGGGGCTGGCTTTTATCCCAGTGACGCAATATCATTTTTTCTGATGAGACAAAAATTAGGTTAGGGAGTGATTATCGACGTGAAAGGGTCTGAAGGGAACCGGGACGGAACAGTAATGTTTGGGGGGGGGGGGGAATAATGTATGGTCGCCGCACTCCACTTATTCAAGTGCCGCACACCTCTCCAACGAAATTGGAGAGAATTTCGTTTTTTATGGACATAACGCCACACCCCACCGCATAAAAATGGGTTGCCAATTTGCTACAGAATGAATTGTCCAGCAAACTCTCCTGACATGAATCCTTGTGAGAACGTGTGGGATACGCTAAAAAGGACCATTTTAAATAGAGATAACCCCCCTTTTACCCTTCAGGAGCTAATTGTTGCTGCTCAAGAAGAATGGAACAACACACCGCAGGAAGCCATTTTACTGAAATGTACAGAAAAGAGGACATACTGGTTATTGACATCTTCGTTTCTCACATTTTGCGGAGACTTTGATCTTTTCAAAAAAATAATTCGAAAATTTTCTTAAATTTAATTAATTAATTAATTAATTAATTAGGGATAGGCTTAGTAGTTACTCATAAGCCAGGGTTGCCACCTATAGGTACATACATAATTTTAAATGTGCTGATGCTTGAAATTTCTTCAACCATGTATATGTAACATGGTCTGATCCGAATTCACAGTAGGAACCTAGGAACAAAGCTTGGGCCTACTGCCGAATAATATTTGCAAAAGGTAGGTACTTTGTGACAGCTTTCCAGGCGACATAAGAAGACATTATGGGTTGCCTATTATCTAATATTCTTGTAGCATTCTTCTAGGTAAACATAACTCTTGGTCTCCCCTGCTCGACCATAATGCCTCCCTTTTGAAATTGTCGCCTACCTATTTGTTTTCATTTTGTTTTCTAAAGTGTTTTAATATGATTAAGACTCGAAGACCTTGTTAAGATATTGTACAGCAGACACATAAGTTTATTAAGTCACTTAATTTAAGTGTCGATTTAATTTGTAAAATATTCGATACAGCAGCTTTGCGTAGAATCTGAGGAGTTTAGATTTTCTAAGCCATTTCCATCCTAAAACTTAACCATTTGATTTCTGATTTAGATAATGTTTTGGAATTAGAAAGCCTATGCAGAATTCGAAGCGAAGGACTCGCTATGGAGAACGAGGAGTTTTAGAATTCGCGCCTACACGAAATTATATTTAGAAAACTAATAACTTTTGGAATTCATGGTTACTATGAATTCTTTATTATCTTACCTCACATGCCAAGCCAGAAACACAGTAATTAAAGTCGATACGTGTTTCGCTGACAACGTCGTCAGGGAGAAGGCTCGTAGTGAATTTGCGCCAAAGTTCAAGATCCAAACACTGTGTATGACTTCATGGTTATTTAAAATTATGTGTAAAGAATACAGCTTTAAAGATTAAGGACTAAAACATGCTATTCCTAATAATTAGTAATCATATGACATTATTGTAGTTCGTAACATTCAGTGTAAATATGTAAAAAGGTGAAGAGGTGAAAAACAACCTTCTACATCTACACCAAAGAATAATAGCTATAATCTCATTTTATGCTGGTCGCGTTCACACGATTCAGTTAAATTTATTGGTGACAACCCACAAAGCAATTGCACTATATATTTTAATAATAATCTTGCATTGGGTAATTACGTACATTATTCATATTGCAGTCCGCCTTCTTGACCTGTAACCTCTTGACCAATAGCGAATGTACTGCATTCTTGCAACAATATGGTGCAAGTGCAGTAGTTAGAGCAGTAAATTAAGTACTTAAATGTTATTTTCAAAGAAAATACAATGCAGTTTTGTGGGCGGCAATGTATGAACATTTCTCTAAAGAACGTACATAAAGTGGATGTAATAAGTAATAATAAATCATTAAATGTAAGTAGGTAGGTATATATTTCGGTACGTTTCTAGATTTTTTTTCTATTCTGGCGCAGCTATATTACTCCTTGTTGTACTTTAAAGTGACAGTTTTCAAACTGAAATGAGGAGAATGGCCTACACTTGGGCCTACCCTTACATCATGGTTCTCACTAAGCTCGTGGATATGATGTGCTTTAAATAATGGTAGTAGGATTATTTGATACCGTTTGATACATTACCCACTCTGTTTTAACGACTTCAGCTTACTCATAATTTTTTTAAGTTCAGCTTCCTGTACCTATTCTATTAATTATTTATATCCTTTGGGAAATAAAAGTTTATTGCTTTATTTAATTAAAAGTATTATACCGGGTATTATATTACACCTCTTTTACTTCAGAAGAATTGCCGTTACCATTATGCAAATTTTACTTAATTACTGTCATCAAGAGCCAACTTTGTTGAACCAGTTTTGGTCCAACAAAAATATGTGGCTATTATATCTTGAAGAAATTTAAGTACACTATTAAACGTCTACGGCGTTATTGCAGTGATTAACTTTCTCGCGTTTCATAGACAATTAAATAATAGATATCAAATGCCTGAAAAAATAGAACTAATTTTACTAAGTTCTCTTTGATTTCTGACACTATTTCTCTTTAATTGCCTCCAATTTATATGCTAATAGGGCTACATAATCGACTTTCGGGTCACGTGAAACCGTAAACTTATATTTTACATATGAACTAAACGATTCTGGTTAGACTAGTAGCTGCTAAGTACTTTACCGGTTTCGAGTAATAATTTATATTACCTAAGGGGCGGAGTAGGAGTTAAAGAGATCTATAAACCATCTGGATTTTTACAAGTTATTTATGCAGACATTCGTCATTCTACTCAAAACATAATTTTAATATGTTATGTACTCATAAATTAGGTAGGTACTCATGAACATTAGTTTCGAAGTATTCTTTAGTCCAACGAAAGAAAATATACAGGATGTTCCGCAATAGAATGTACGTAGCTTAATTATGTTTATGGTTAAACACTTGACGTTATTTTAGGTCGAAAAGTTCAATAAACATGTAGCCCAAAATCAATCGTTACAATTCAGTATGGCAATGTTTTCTATCAAACATTATGTTATAGCTTTGAAACGATTGATTTTGGGCTACATGTTTATTGGCCCTTTTCGACTTAAAATAACGTCAGGAACAAATGTTGGGTTTAATTAAGAACATAATGAGTGCTACCGGACCGTTCGAACAACTACTCTGGCAAATACCCCGCCAGGCATTGAATTATAGAACGAATCATTTTTTGTAAATTGCGTGGCGCCCTTAAATTTGTATTATTCACGAACCTCCCCGTCTCCACTGAACGGACCTAGCGATCGACAGTTTATTACTTTAAAATCACATTTGTGTTAGCGTGAAAAGGTATTATAACACAACTATTTACGAATATTTACAATTATTATTAGAGATTAGGAACATTAACTATCAGCGATTTTTTAGTACCAACAAAAATACAATTTAAGAGTCCAACTATCTTTACAACTCTCTGGACTCTCCCCGTATGTCGCTCATAGTTGTTACGGTATCATATTAAAGACTAACTGTGCGAATTTTCCAAGTATTTAAAATAGCATCGCAACTTCTAGAATTCACTCGAAAGCTTCTCAAAAACAACGAAAGCCACCGTCAACAGAGCCATGAATTATACCAAATTTACGTGTAGAACCCATATTTATTTCTTCTACATAAATCTACTCGATGATTCACTTTGTTTATGCGATACCTTAAATCATCAAAGGAGGTTTACTCAATAGACTTCATTCATAACAGTGCTACCTCCTGATCGCACTCGATCATAAATGGTCTTCTACACTCGCCTCGTGTACGGAGTAAGTCGGTCTAGATGAACCACCTTCTTCTTTGAACGCGGAAATCGTTGAATCCTATAAATGACATCATTGATCCTGGTCACCACTCGATAAGATCCCTCCAAATTCTCCTGCAGTTTCGACGACCGCCCTTTTTTCCATGCTAAATCGTTCTCTTGGCAACCTGCCGAATTAGCTTGGGCGTCGTAAGGTGTCTCCAGGGTGTACGTTTATCTTAAAAACTATAGTGAAGCGCATTATTTTAAGCTTCTAAATCACAAGCTGAAGGAAATAAGCGCAAAAAATGATAAGTCTAGCGACATTTAGCTTTCATATGTATACTGAATAAGTATTATCTACTCGACAATATATTTGGAGTAATGTAATAATTGTATAACATCGCGAAATATGACATACGAGAAAGGGGGGGATACCTACCTTTCGAAACCTAGTTTGGAATCCCCCATTTTTCAAAGCTTAGTGATCGTCACTCAACTTTATACGAGCTTTTAGCTCAACTTTATTCTCAACTTCATACAAATTCTTAACTCAACTTACTGTATGTTGAACTTTTATATTCACGAAATCATTTGTAACGAAGGACATAAAAGTTTATAAACGTCCGAGATACCTAACTATAAGAAGAATGCCCTTAAGGTGTTTAAATAAGACTTGATAGAAGAACCTTCTCTCAAAAATGTGTAACGTAACGTACGTTCCATTAGACAATGTCGTAAGTGAATCAATTTTATGCTGAATAGAAATTTTTAATAACATTAATTATTTTAATGTAAAAATTAATTGAATTAATGGCTTTTATAATAACATAGTGGTTCGAAGTTTCAAAATATCTATAATTATGTAGTCAAAAAATAATGGCGCGTTCTTAATTAAGATACCAATCAATTCAAGAACTTGTTTAGGCGCTAATGATGATGGAGGATCATTTAGAAGAGGCATTTCTATTTATACTCTCTGTCAATATTTTCGCACTCTTATTTTCATTTTACTTTTATTACACATTGAGGGCGATTTTGATAGTGAAGACGATTGTCTTAGAGTGCTCACACATGTAGACAAAGTCGGAAGATCACAGTGACATCACAGGAAATAGACCTTGATTGCAGCACACTTCAATATGGCGTTTCGTGGTTAAGAACTGGAAGCAGTACATATATGAAAAATTCGGTGAAATTCGGCTGTGGCAAACGACCCCATTGTAAATAAATTTCATTTGCGAGTAATTGCACAAAGTCGGCGAAGAGTTTCAAGTACCCAACCTTGTAGCGCCAACTGTAATGATGTCTGAAACGAATCTAAGGTCATGTGAACGAAAATTCATTTTTCTCTTGTCAAATTTTTGCATCGCATGCATTTGCGCAAATCTTAAAATGTATTCAACGCAATCCGCTTCTTTTTGTTTATATACAAAAGTAGGTATCATAAAGAATTCAAGGTTCTTCTAGGGAACTCAATTTATATAATAATCCATCTAATTATGATTTATTACAGCAAAGTTAACAATTCATATCGGTATGTAGTTTTGACAGTCGCTTGAATTAGAAACATCATTTGTCATAATCAGAATAAATATTTTTAAATTATTTGTTGAACTGTTCTCAAACAATTGAGAAACAAGTCATATTTAAAAGACATGCAATCATTTTAGAATAAGATTGATTTTTGTTGATGATTAGAGGGCTTGTGCTTTTTTCTGGCACATGTGCAACTGATGAGGTCTATTAAAAGTCGTACCGTACATAGGTACCTAAGTACTTTGTTTTGTTTCTCTTGCTCCATTTAAAATATGTATGGGAAGCATATGAGTATTTCTTTTCATTCTGTATCTGTATATAGCGAAAAAACTGGCAATATTTTGTTAAAACTTATTGACAGGCCGAAATGCGATCATCTATAAAAGCATTAAAAACTAGAGAGTTAATTTCCTTCGGAAACTTTTTTATCTCGCCATTTTTTGTAAAAGCGATAGCTGTAAGTAAAAAAATAGATTACATTATATTGAATAAGAACGGTTAATTAGCAAATTCATTTAGCGGTTTGACAGCTAGTCCGGACGTAAGTGAAGTTTCCAACAAAAAAAGCCAAAAAGTTTCAATATTTGGTGAAATCATAGATCTTCATGATTTTGGGAAATTGGACTTATGCCGCTGACGCAGGCATACTGGAAAAACGGAGACAAGAAACGGTTTTTTCAAAATATCTAGCTGGAACAAAAATAGTTAACTTCAAAATAGACCTTTTCATTTCGTTAGTGCGCATGTGCAGAAGTACACTGACAAACAGCTGTTCTTAGTTTTTGGGACGAATGTCACTGTCAGACTTTGAACTTCTTGTAAAATATTCGTAAGTAATAATTTCAATCACGCAGGTTTTTAATATGTAGCTGTGAAAATTAATCAATCTTTTAAAAGGAAACGGAAAAAAAGAATCTAATAGACAGGTGCGTATTTTTCTCCAATGTATGTATGTAATTACAAATAATTCTTATTTTAAAGACCCAACAAATAATTACGTAACATCCAATACACTTTTCCATTTCGAATCTTACTTCTTGCACATTTTCATTCACTCAACACAATTTACATAGGTGGAACAAGTCCTCACATAGTCACCGACCCAGTTATTAACTTGGATTTTCCCCCGGTTTAGGCACGGTTTGGAAAATTGATAAAATCGTAATCCCAAGCGATAGTTTGGCCTACTCACTCTGCTATCACCGTTGCAGTCACCAAAAGCGCCAAGTTTGGATGCTCCATACTGTCTTAGTTCCAAACTACTACTAATTTTGCACGTTTGCAATAAAATTTTAATGTATAAACCAAAGAATTGAAAATAAACACTTTCAAACAATACAAGACTTTGACATCTGTCCGAAATTGTCATGGCGCGATCGCGCGTGCGCCTCTGCATTTTTTTTATAATGAAAAGCCCTATTGAAGACAATAACATTTTCTACTTATGTTCCATACATTCTTGTTGCAAAGTGAATAGCGGGGTGAATATGTTTGGCGCAGCAGCAGTGTGAAGTGAAGTAGCTGTATTTTTTAACTTGGAAAGACTTATATTTCTCGCCCCTAATCACCTTATCGCCAGATTTTTTCTATTTACCAATATTGTCAGTGCTCAAGGGATGATCAAACTTCTTAGAGCATAACTTTGTATTATTTAATTTCATTCGAATAATACAATTCTTCCCACCATGAGGTATAAAGCACACGGTGTCTCCTAATCTACAAATATTTGTTGCAATTTTCTTCGTTTCGATATTTATACATAGATGGATCATCTCACTTTGGTATTCAGTGATATCTATGTATTTAGGAACTAGCACCTCTGCTTCTGAATCACCCCCCAACTGATTGATTTGTCGGTGTCAAAGTATGAAAGGATAGTTTCGAGGGATTATTGGATACCTCAGTCAGATAAGTCGAGTATCCCCGACCTGTCGTCTGCTGCGGATACGGCAAATAATTTATTAGATATTCCAAGCCAGCCTTTCTGAAACTACAGGATTGACAAGGACTTCTCAATCAACGGTGCTGCTCCGCACCCTTCTTTCTCTATTTGCATGTTCTGAGTCCACATAGTAATTCACAACCTTTCTTACATTTAGAAGCTATAAATTTAATTTCTTTGAACGAATTTAAGTTTTTCTTTGTTTTTTGTTATTTTAGGTAGTTTATTCTGTATTTAGTAATAAGATTTTGTGAAATAACTTCTCACTTCCATTTCAAATTCGCTACTGAATAGCAGTTTATAGAAGTATGCGTTAGTTTTAGACACTCGTCTAGTTGGAAAATTAAAAAACTTGTTTTAGTACTCGTATAAAGCGATTTTTATTTTTTTACAGAAAAGGTGACAGTCTCTTCCTCACAGTGCCCAAACTCTGACGTAGTCTATCTGTAAGGCTGCGTCGTCGCTTCCTTCTAGATTCCATGTAGGTAACCAGTCATCTCGTGCGTTCCAAAAGTCATTCCTTGCCTAAAATATTCCTCAATAACTACTTTGAAATTATTTTATTTCATTATATCTCGTTTATCTTGCGCATTTCAAAGTCATTTTTATGTCTAGACATGCATATCAAGCCATATTTGAAACGATATTCTCTATACAATATATTAAATATTAATTACCGAGGAGGATCCATTTGACCAAGGTTTACGTTTGGGAGTTTCAGCCCTGTCAGAGAAATAGTCGCCACCGATAGCAACGTTCAAAATAAAATGGAATTGCTGATCAAACGGAGCCATCTTACTCCCCGAACTCCAAATATTGTCGTATCCGCTATTGTTCAATTCGCCCAATTCCCAGAAACCGCCATTTGGCGGTGTAATTGTTCCCAAAGTAACGCCGTCTACTGACCAGCTAATGTGATCCGGAGTCCATTCCAGACCAAAAGTGTGAAAGGCAGAGTTATATGATGATGAAGCATTTACTTTGCTAAAGTGTGTTCGATAGTATTGGTTGTGGTTGGAATCAGGTCCCCAGTGCAAAGTCGACTCCATATATCTACTGCCCATGTCGTTTCCGTCATCCCTATATTCTGTATTTCCTCTGGTTTCCAAAATGTCTACTTCTCCTGATCGCGGCCAACCACCATACGTGTCACGCGTTGGCATCATCCAAAGAGCAGGCCACAACCAGTCTCCTGTGGGTGTTTTAGCCCTCAATTCTGCTCTACCGTATCTCCAGCTGAATCCATTTATTGACAGAAGTCGGGCACTGGTAATTGGACCTTTTCCCCCACTCGTATCAGCAGTTATGCTAGGTTTTATGTAAAGTACCCCATCAACAATAAAAGTGTTTTCGCAACACGTGTTTGTGTAGTATTCAAATTCATTATTCTAAAATGTCTATTGTTAATTTGCAAGATAATTTTCAAAGTTAGTTACTTACGTAGGGGTTGACCATTTCTTCGAATTTCCATATCCTCTGATCAAATGTATCAAAAGTATCTTCAAATATTAAATCACCGCTGCAGAAAGTATTTGGTGCAACAGCACCACTTACTTCTGTCGGGGTTTCCACACACTGACTTTTAATATGGGTTACCCCCAAAAACAGGGAGAGAATTAAGAGTTGAAACATGTTTGAACAATCTAAAACCAATGATCTGTTTGACTTTGTTTCTGGTTGTAGTTGTAGTTATCTTAAAGTTAATAATAATCTTAATCTCACATACAGAACAAATTTTATAAAAACACTCGAATTTCGATGTTTTGCTTATGAAATACACATAAATAGCTTCTTATCAGTACCTAGGTTACAGAAGAGTAATTTTCCGTCAAAAGAAAACAATAAGACGGGTAAATATTTAAACATTGGGGGAGAAAAACTCGTGTTCTCAAAAAGAAAATATTAAAATTAGTTTTCGTACAAAATTGGTTTTATTTTTGACAATGAAGTAAAATAATTATATTCTCACAATGCCCATACTCTCACGTAGTCTACCTGCAAGGCCGCGTCGTTGCTGCCCTCAAGGTTCCATGTTGGCAACCAATCACTTCTGGCGTTCCAGAAGTCGTTTCTGGCCTGAAATAGATCTAATTAAATATTGGAAATATACCATTTTACGACAAGTTAGTTTGCAAGATATTTGTACATTTTTGAATTATTCCTAAAACAACGTACAAAATAATTTCAAGGTTACAACAACCTATTATAAAATGCTAAACAAGATTCTCAGTAAGAAAAGGTTACCGTGCTTGCTCCGTTCTTCCAAGGTTTAGGCTTAGAAGTCACAGCGCTGTCAGAGAAATAATTACCACCAATAGCAACGTTCAGAATGAAATGGAACTGCTGATCAAATGGGGCCATTTTATTTCCTGAACTCCAGATATTTGAAAAACCACTATTAGACAATTGCCCTAATTCCCAGAAACCGCCACTTGGTGGAGCAACTGTGCCTCATTCTACGCCATCTACCGAAAAACTAATATGATCTGGAGTCCATTCCAGGTTTAAAATGTGAAAACCAGAACTGTACGACTGCGTTGCATTTACTCTACTGTAGTGAGTCACCCAAATGGCGAACGCCACAAAGGAGGATTCCGCCGCAGCTAAGCTCGAGCCGAAGATGGGGGTGGGCAAAACTGAAAAAGGGCGCCAAGGAGTTGTTGGCTGATCCTCCAATGAACACGCAAACACAGCGGTCACAGCTCCTAAAAACCGCTGGTACACAATAGGGCAAATGAATGAAAAAATAATAAAACAAATATAGTTCAATAATAAAGCCAGCATATAATAATAAAAAATAAATATAGCCCAGAATGAATATACAATAAAAAAAAATAGTGGTATAAATCAAAATAGCTATTAATATGAAAAAAAATAGTACAACAAAACTGCGGGAAATTTAGACGCCCGGTACTCACGTTGCGCCAAAAAAGAAAAACCAAAATAGGCGCCGATGACACGGTAAATACCCTACACGGTTGGAGCTCCGCACGCGCAGCGCACCGACGGGTCAATCGCACGCACTCTACCCAAACGCAAATAGACGCAAACGGCAGTATCGACCGTTTCTAAATCCCGTTACAAAAAAATATATCTAAGTATAAAATTGAATTGAAAATTGAATAAACGGCAAAAAAAACTAATCAAAATTTATCAAAGCAAACAACTCGTATCTAACTTAACACTGGCAAAATGATTAAACTATGTATGGAAAAAAAACTACCGGAATTATTTATACCAAAATGACAAATTAAATTTAACAAAATAACGTGACAAAATTATGTCAAAAAACAAACAGATGACCACAACAAGCCGTGGCCAGGCATCTACATTAACAATAGCCGAACGAGGCGAAAGTTCGAACGGACGGGCGACGCGAAGTCACAAAAAAACGAACACAAAATTGACACAAAAAGCTGTGACGGGCGCTACATAAAAACCAGCCATTGGACGCGATGTCCCAGACGGACAGGCGACGAAATAATCAAAATAGATATCTGACCTTCCAGAAGATAAAATGCAGGTCAGCTGCTACAGCAAATCACTTCCGTGTAGCTCAGCACCAGGTGATCGGCGCTTCTCGTAACGTGGGGGAAAGTGCAGCAAAAATCGAAATTTGCACTCCCGGAAAAATTGCTCCCAGGAAAAAAACCCGCGAGGGGTTTTTTCTCCAACAAAACCGACTGGACTCCAAATGCGAGTTAAAATCCCAAAAGGCATAGACGACGATCTCTAAACTTGCACAATACAACCAAATCGACGTCTTGAAACGGTCGGGACCCAAGAAAATCCCAGAAACTGGCAAGAAAATCTATTTCCCAAAACTTGGCGTCACCAACCACTCGCAAGAAGAATACAGCCGGAAGTGCCGTTTCAGAAAGCAAATCGGAATTTCCAAAAAAACCGCCGACTAAAATACAAGGTGGCCCCATCCGAAACTACAAATGTACCCAGAAGCACCCTAGATTTCCAAATCTTCCAGAGGCGTCACCGGTAATGAACTAGGTAACTAAAGGAAAGAAAGCTTAAAATGACTTGCAAACCCAAAGGAAAAGAAGATAGCAATAAGAAAAGTCATAAAGAGGTCTCAAGAGACAGAAGAATAGATAAGACAATGCATAAAGAACCGAAAGATGAGACAGGGAAAATGAAAATGAGAAGGCGCGCCACTGAGCATCTAAATGGGAAAATGTTCTGCACAAGTTGGCAGAACGGAAAGTAACCAAATTAACCTCAACAATCTGACAACAGACTAACAACAAGTTGGAGGCTATTAAATGAATAATTATACGACCAAATCGTGAAAAGGGAACGACATTCCTCCCCAAGGTAGGCTCAGCAAATTATAAATACGAAAGATGAACAATTCCAAGACTGAAAATGGCAGAAACATGAACAGAAAGCTACAAAGTACAGAGGCAATAAGGGGACTCAAAAATAGCAGGTAAGTGAGACAAAATCCATAAGACTAGCGAACCTAACAAGAAATAATAATTTTAAGACAGTTCTACCCTCAAACAAATCGATAGAAACTCAACAAGACAATGAACGGAGGCATGATCGCAGAACAGATGCAAGAACCGAGAACAGGGGCAATCAAAGCAATAATAGACTAAATATAAGTGAGAGACCTAAAATAGGAATACAAGTACGGTAATCAGAGCACGATGTAAGTACTAGTCTATAATAAAATGTTGAAAAAATACAATTGTTGTTTTAATACCAAATTAAAACGTAACAATCCCCCCCTTACTTCAAGAAAATTAACCCCTCTGGTTAATTTTCCTCTACAGGAGCACTCTTCAGGTCCTTGCTATGCCAGGTTCCAGGCAACATGCTACCGTCTTCATTTCGTAAGATGTAAGTCCAAGGTGATACTGGTCTATGCACGACGTAGGGACCCACGTACCTTGGAGCTAACTTTGCTGAAAAGTATTTTGAAGCATCTGAAAGGACATAATTCTTCTTCCAGACAAGCTGGCCCTCAACAAACTTTTCTCCACGGGCCCGAAGGTTGTACGCTTCTGTGCTGTTCTTAGAGGCAGACTCCAGGCGAACTCTGACATCCCTGAATACTTGCTTCAATGCCACGTTCCGGTCCACTGCAGTCTCCACAGTTTCATCATCTTCCACTCCAACATTCCTCTCCTCATATTCCTCACCTGAAATTACCATTTTTCGACCAAAATTAATAAAATATGGAGTAAGTTTTGTGGTCTCATGGCTGGAGGTTCTAATGGCACATGCTATGCGTTGCAGGTCTCGGTCCCACAGTCTGTGATTATCGGCAACATATATCGACAACATAGTTTTGAGTGTTCGATTAACTCGCTCAGTTGGGTTCGCTCTCGGATGGTAGTTAGCACAATACTTTATCGAACTCTGATATCCACTAACAACCTGTTGGAAATGCTTGCTACGATATTGGGTTCCATTGTCACAGATAATGGTACGAGGTACCCCATACGTCAAAAATACTTCATCCTCAATCCGTTTGGCAACACTCTGAGCTGTGGCGGTTCGCATCGGAAAGACTAACGAGTACTTGCTGAGGTAATCAGTGGCAACGAGGATATACTTGTGCCCCTTGGTGGTTCTAGGCAAGGGCCCCATCAAGTCTGTGGAGATCATTTCCCATGGCTTGTCTACTTTGGGGTGTGACACCATAAAATCATTGGCCTTCTCGCATCGAGGCTTATGAGCGATGCACGTCCGACACCTACGAACATAATCTGCAACATCGCGTCTCATTTTAGGCCAATAATATCTATCTGCCATCCTCGCATAGGTCTTGTAAACTCCAGCATGACCAGACGTGGGTGGATCATGGGCCTCTCGGATCAGATGTGGCCTATCCCTTTTAGCAACCACGAGTTTCCAGCAGTCAGCTTCAGAGGTTAATTGAGGGTAATCCGCCTTCACGTACTTAAACAGCCTGTCCTCCGCAACTCTCCAACTACGATACTTCAGTGGGTCACCAGCAACTCGATCCTTCATCCTAATCAACCAGCTATCCGGCTCTCCCTCAGGCGAGTCCAACTTGTTCTCAGGAGGCAAATCACCAATATCCAATGCATCCAGCACAGGAACCGACCTCGACAATGTATCTGGCACCACATGCTCCTTTCCCTTCCTGTGAACGATGGTAAATGCGTATTGTTGTAGTCTAACGGACCATCGAGCGAGACGGCCTGTTGGATCTTTCAAATTCTGCAACCATACAAGAGAATAATGGTCAGTGACTACTGTAAAAGGCACTCCCTCAATATACGGGCGTAATTTCTCGATGGCCCACAACACCGCAAGGCACTCTCGTTCGGTGGTAGAGTAATTTTGTTCTTGCTTCGTCAACGATTTACTCAAGTAGCTAACAACTTTCTCTCCATCAGGGTGCATCTGACTGAGCACTGCTCCCAACCCATAAGCAGAAGCATCGGTCTGTATGGTGAACGGCAGACTATAATCAGGGCAGCTCAAGATAGGGGCGGCAACAAGTAAATCCCTTATAGCACAGAAGGCAGTCTCACACTCCGAGGTCCAAACGAACTTCCTAGATTTCTTGAGAAGGGCGCATAGGGGTGCAATGATGGTAGAAAATGAAGGAATGAATCTTCGGTACCATGAAAAGGTACCCACCACGCGTCTAACCTGACGGACATTCTTGGGAGATGGAATCTCCAACATGGCACGGACTTTGTCTGGATCGGCACGCAAGCCGAAACGGTCAACCACATAGCCCAAGAAGCGCATCTGCGGACAACAAAACTGGCATTTTGACATGCTGACAGTGAGATTCGCATCTCTGAGGCGCCTAAAAACTTCTTCAAGCACTGTCAAATGCTCCTCGAACGACTGCGTGACGACCACGACATCATCTAAATAAACGAAGACGTGCGGCTCCAATTCGGGTCCCAGGACTTTATCGATAAGTCTCTGCCAAGTCGCGGGTGCGTTGTGCAGTCCAAAAGGTAAACGGCGGAACTGATACAGGCCTCTATTGGGCACAGCGAATGCGGTGTATTCTTTAGATGCCTCTGCCATGGGAACTTGCCAGTAGGCGGACTTTATATCTAAAGTGGATAGATATCGGGCATCCCTAAGTTTGTCCAGAGTATCCGTCACCATAGGAAGAGGGTAACTGTCTCGCACCGTCACACTATTTAATTTTCGGTAGTCCACACAGAAGCGATATCCTTCATCCTTCTTCCGAACCATTACAATAGGCGAGGACCAGGGGCTATTGGACTTCTCGACTACTCCCAGCCTCAACATTTCCTCTAACTCCTCGTCAATATGCTTCTGCATGATCGGGGACACACGATAATATCGCTGCTTGATAGGTGGCGAATTGGTGGTTATAACATGCTCTGCGAGAGTAGTACGACCCAAAGAAGAATCCATCAGCTCCGCATTGCGACTAATGAGCGCTTGCAACTGCTCTTTTTCTGCTGAATTGAGAAGTTCTTCTCCCTGTATATTATTGACGCAGTCCACAAAAGGGAGTTCGTCTGAGAAACGCCACTCGTTCATTCCAGGCACAACATCCATCAACTTCCAAAAATCCCACCCTAAAATGAGAAGGTGGGGCAGCTCCGGCACAACAAGCACATCCATCACACGCACACGTTCCTTAAGGTGAATAGGCAAAGAGCAGGTACCTAAAATGGCGCAACTATTTCCATTTGCCACCGTACACATCTCCCCCTCAGAGCCTTTTAAAGGAACTCCCATGTCTCGGACCACTTGCCAACCGGGCCCACCCAAAATCGTCCTGCTAGATCCCGAGTCCAACAAACCTAACATCTTCTTCCCGTACACATCAACAGACAGATAAGGTCGCTGGTCTCCCTGGGCCTGCTCCAAAATGAAATCAAGCACGGCTTGCACTTTGTTCACTGTCGGATTCACATCCTGGACATCCAAATCCCGACGAATTAAGGACGTCCGCTTCCGTTTCCCGAAGGCTTCCTACAATTTGGACAGTTTCTACGAGTGAACCCTTCAGTTTTACATCCGTAGCACATTAATCTCTTCGGCTGCATGCATCCTATAGCTCTGTGCCCTGGCTGGTTACAGTTAAAACAGAGTCCATCTGGTTTCTTCGTCCTGGACGATGATTCCGCACTTACAGCGACCACAGCAGGAGTTGCTTCGGTACTAATGTAAGCCAGATCAGGTTCTAGCATACTCTTCCTAGGTGGAAGCGAGAATGACTCCACATTACTTCGATGTTCTTCCAATTTCCTACACAGCGACTTCAACTGATCAATGGTAGTGACCTCCACGAGAGCTAACTGGGTTTGGTAAAATGGTGAGATGTTACGTAATAGGATTTTTAAACGAACCTTCTCAGAGATAGAACAATTCATCCTACCAAACATCGCGGACATGACAGCCAAGTAAATCCCAATACTCTCATCCGGGCCTTGTGTCCTCCGTTTTATCTCTTCTAAGAGCTTCTCGTTGTAGTCTGTAGGTTGGAATTCTCTTCTCAACGACCAAACTAACTCACCCCAATTGTTCACAGTCTTCCTCGCATCGCGGTACCATATAAGGGCCTTTCCAACAAACAGGTCGACACCAGAATCAAATAAGAGCTCCTCCGAAACATGCCTAGCCAAACGTAACTCTTCTACTCTTTCGAGGAAGGCATTAACGGACATACTTTTCTTTTCACCAGAAAACTGAAGTCCCCATTTGTTTACAGGCACGGCTTTGATGTGAGCTGAGGGCGGCAAAAGGCTTGAATGCCTAGGCATAGGCATACTAGACGGTCCAGGTTGAGGTTCCTGCGATGTCATCAAGACAGAGTCCTCTAGGATAGTGAGGCTAGGTGGTACATCTCCAACTTCCTCCACAACTCTCATAACACCAAATGATTCCACCTTCTCCTCCAAATCCGTTAAGAGCATCATAACACCTGACACCAATTTAGCTTTCCTCTCCCTCTGCTCCTTTGAAACCGTTACCATCCTATCAACACGTCCCAACACATGAGTCAACTTGCTTTCCATTCTCACGACAGATCCGCTATCCGCTGGTCCCTCTACACTCTCCATATCAGCCTTCAGTTCTCCAATCTTCTTCGCAACTGCTTCCTCATCTTGCTCAAACGTATAGGGGTATTCAGGATAGGAAATACTATCGCCAGACTTCTCCATCTTTCTAGCTCGCGCTAGGAGTTTGCGCATCTCGTCGCAAGTACCAGGTGCTATCCCTCTTATCTCCAATTCATATGTGAGTTCATCCGAAGAAAGGCGATTGACGTTCATGTTGCAAGGCATAACTGAAAATTACTATGCACGAATGCACGTGCAAAACTATTACAACACCACGCACAGCCTGTACACTAATATTGCTCACCACTATCACCAACAGAGCACCTAAGTATCACTGCACGTAAGTATTGCGCCTAAATTGCACGCACAAAGCACTCAAAAGAAACACAAAAAAATCGCAAAGGCACAAAAAAATTTTATTACTGTATATTCCCAAAATATAGAACAAAAAACCTCAATGCTTCCACGACGAAGCGAAAAAATAGAGGTTTCAAAAAAATGACCCGCAAAAAAAATGGCCTACAAAAAAAGGGCCCCACGTTGGGCGCCAGAAATGTGACGTCACCCAAATGGCGAACGCCACAAAGGAGGATTCCGCCGCAGCTAAGCTCGAGCCGAAGATGGGGGTGGGCAAAACTGAAAAAGGGCGCCAAGGAGTTGTTGGCTGATCCTCCAATGAACACGCAAACACAGCGGTCACAGCTCCTAAAAACCGCTGGTACACAATAGGGCAAATGAATGAAAAAATAATAAAACAAATATAGTTCAATAATAAAGCCAGCATATAATAATGAAAAATAAATATAGCCCAGAATGAATATACAATAAAAAAAAATAGTGGTATAAATCAAAATAGCTATTAATATGAAAAAAAATAGTACAACAAAACTGCGGGAAATTTAGACGCCCGGTACTCACGTTGCGCCAAAAAAGAAAAACCAAAATAGGCGCCGATGACACGGTAAATACCCTACACGGTTGGAGCTCCGCACGCGCAGCGCACCGACGGGTCAATCGCACGCACTCTACCCAAACGCAAATAGACGCAAACGGCAGTATCGACCGTTTCTAAATCCCGTTACAAAAAAATATATCTAAGTATAAAATTGAATTGAAAATTGAATAAACGGCAAAAAAAACTAATCAAAATTTATCAAAGCAAACAACTCGTATCTAACTTAACACTGGCAAAATGATTAAACTATGTATGGAAAAAAAAACTACCGGAATTATTTATACCAAAATGACAAATTAAATTTAACAAAATAACGTGACAAAATTATGTCAAAAAACAAACAGATGACCACAACAAGCCGTGGCCAGGCATCTACATTAACAATAGCCGAACGAGGCGAAAGTTCGAACGGACGGGCGACGCGAAGTCACAAAAAAACGAACACAAAATTGACACAAAAAGCTGTGACGGGCGCTACATAAAAACCAGCCATTGGACGCGATGTCCCAGACGGACAGGCGACGAAATAATCAAAATAGATATCTGACCTTCCAGAAGATAAAATGCAGGTCAGCTGCTACAGCAAATCACTTCCGTGTAGCTCAGCACCAGGTGATCGGCGCTTCTCGTAACGTGGGGGAAAGTGCAGCAAAAATCGAAATTTGCACTCCCGGAAAAATTGCTCCCAGGAAAAAAACCCGCGAGGGGTTTTTTCTCCAACAAAACCGACTGGACTCCAAATGCGAGTTAAAATCCCAAAAGGCATAGACGACGATCTCTAAACTTGCACAATACAACCAAATCGACGTCTTGAAACGGTCGGGACCCAAGAAAATCCCAGAAACTGGCAAGAAAATCTATTTCCCAAAACTTGGCGTCACCAACCACTCGCAAGAAGAATACAGCCGGAAGTGCCGTTTCAGAAAGCAAATCGGAATTTCCAAAAAAACCGCCGACTAAAATACAAGGTGGCCCCATCCGAAACTACAAATGTACCCAGAAGCACCCTAGATTTCCAAATCTTCCAGAGGCGTCACCGGTAATGAACTAGGTAACTAAAGGAAAGAAAGCTTAAAATGACTTGCAAACCCAAAGGAAAAGAAGATAGCAATAAGAAAAGTCATAAAGAGGTCTCAAGAGACAGAAGAATAGATAAGACAATGCATAAAGAACCGAAAGATGAGACAGGGAAAATGAAAATGAGAAGGCGCGCCACTGAGCATCTAAATGGGAAAATGTTCTGCACAAGTTGGCAGAACGGAAAGTAACCAAATTAACCTCAACAATCTGACAACAGACTAACAACAAGTTGGAGGCTATTAAATGAATAATTATACGACCAAATCGTGAAAAGGGAACGACATTCCTCCCCAAGGTAGGCTCAGCAAATTATAAATACGAAAGATGAACAATTCCAAGACTGAAAATGGCAGAAACATGAACAGAAAGCTACAAAGTACAGAGGCAATAAGGGGACTCAAAAATAGCAGGTAAGTGAGACAAAATCCATAAGACTAGCGAACCTAACAAGAAATAATAATTTTAAGACAGTTCTACCCTCAAACAAATCGATAGAAACTCAACAAGACAATGAACGGAGGCATGATCGCAGAACAGATGCAAGAACCGAGAACAGGGGCAATCAAAGCAATAATAGACTAAATATAAGTGAGAGACCTAAAATAGGAATACAAGTACGGTAATTAGAGCACGATGTAAGTACTAGTCTATAATAAAATGTTGAAAAAATACAATTGTTGTTTTAATACCAAATTAAAACGTAACAAGTTCTAGAATTCTGATTGTGGCTAGAATCAGGTCCCCAATGCAAAGTTGATGCCATATATCTGTTTCCTTGTTCTTGACCGTTTACTGTGTATACAGTATTTCCTCTGGTTTCCAATATATCTATCTCCTGATCTTGGCCAACTGCCATATCCGTTACGCGTTGACAACATCCAAACAGCAGGCCATAGCCAGTCTCCTGTTGGTGTTTTAACTCTTACTTCAGCTCTTCCATACTTCCAACTGAATCCATCTTTCGACAGCAGTCTTGTACTGGTTATTGGACCTTTTCCACCGCTAGTGTCTGCAGTTATTGTGGGTTTTATATAAAGTACTCCATCGACAACAAAAGTGTTGTCGCAGCATTTGCCTGTATAGTATTCGAATTCATTGTTCTATAATAAACAATAAGTAAACGTTTGATAGAAGACTAGACAAATTATTTTATTTATATAAGGACTGACCATTTCTTGGTATGACCATTTTTCCTGGTCAAACGTATCAAAATTATCTTCAAATATTAAGTCGCCGCTGCAGAAAGAAGATGGTGCAACTGCCCCGCTTACTTCTGTTGGAAATTGTGTGCACTGGCTTCTAATCTGGAGTACCACCAAGAAGAGCGACAAATACAACAGTAGAAACATTGTAGAGTGAAATCTGAATTGGTGTATTCCAAAAATAAAACTAATCGTATCATTGACTTCATTGTTGAATTTGCTTTAAATAAACGTCAAGGGTGTTAATCTGATGATCTCTTTATTTCAAGGAGTTTACATACATTTTACAAAAACAACACACTCGAATTCTAAACTTTGATTTTCAGAATTACCTATGTATAAAAATAATTTGTTATAAATAATATTTATTAGTATTAATTATTATCAACAGTTGGCAATTCATCAATATCAGTAATTCATTTCGGTATCTTCTGGTAGCATAGAAAGAATTTTATCCGCTGTTATTGCTCAGTTTGCTATTTTATTTGAATATGTTATACAAGGTGTTACAAAAAAGTGGGTTAAGCCATTAACCACAAATTATTTCGCCCAAAATAACGAAACATTCCTTATGCCATTTGTAGGGGATTGTTGATTAATTAATGTTTTTATAAAATATATACGTTTATTTCCCGCACACCAGGCATGACATTAATTTGTTTCTACCACTGACGGTTGACAGACGACACCAATATAAAAACAGACACAAACTTATTCCTTTTTGTGCTGCCACCCACTCAAAACATACTCTAGACCGTTCCCGCCAAAAATGCAAATTCAAATTACACATTTTTCATTTACGCGCGAGTTTACGCGTCTCTCTTTCAAGGATATCAAAGTTAAAATTCAAAATATGAATATTATTAATAACTCCTGTTTTTTAAGATATACTCAGTTGAAATTTTGCACATACCTTTTTCGCATGCCTGCGCAATTAAAGCGTAAACGAATGAAATTGGGGTTATGGTACCCATTGACTTCCAGACTTTTTCCTGCGCACGTCTATGCTTCAAAAGTTTTGTTTTTTAGATCAAGCGTTCATTCATTTTATTTTTGTCATTCTTGTAAAATTTTGATTTAGGGCTTGATTTACTAGATGCATCAAGAATAATAGTTTTTACTTACATACTTACCTTTTTTATTAATCATTATTTTGACAACCAAACGCCTTTTCAAGATGTACTTGGGAAAGAGCCCATTGTTCCGTCCCACTGAGAGAAAAGTTTATTTATACCAATGTGAATTTTATTTCGGTGAAATAAATGGTAGACCTGTATACAGCGAAATGAATATGTCAGTTCAATTAACTAAATCATCTAATTGGAGATTTTATTTCAATTAATTTCATAATTTATTTAACAGAAATAAATCATAGAGTTTGTTAACATATATTACTTACTTGTGACAAGTAAATTATGAATTTGTAGCTACCAAATCATTTATTTTCCACAAATAAAGGATTTATTTTAACGAACTCTACGATTCCTTTCTCTCAAATAAATGATGAAATGAAGTGAAATAAAATCTCCAATCTCTGCTTAATTGAACTGCCATATTTATTTCGCTGTATACCTGTAAGTACCATTTATTCGACAGAAGTGTGATTCACATATTAATAAATGAACCTTTCTCTCAATGTTCAGCTTTTCCTCTAAAATTATATTAGCCACAGCCAAGCATATACGTGACGTTGATTTAAGATTTAATAAGAAAGTATGTAACAATTAAAACCATTTCAAACTGGCCATTTTAACTTACCTTAAAAATGAATGAACACCAACCATCATCATGGGGAATATTCTATTCCAATGGAGTCACCCCAACCTCTTATATTATAAACTAAGTAATTTAAAGTGGCATCTTACCCCCGAACTTGGCGAATGAGAAATTCCCGGTTCAATTACAGCAACTTATCTTTAATAAACTTTCTGGCACTCATTATAAAACACTGTAAAATCCGTAAATTCAGAATTGATTGTTGCACTGTCCGACTGTTCACACGCACTCCCCATTGTCAAATTCCGATGCCGGTCTATGCACGTTTGTGGCGTCCTTTGTCTACTTTATTTCTGATAACCCAAGCTTTATTACGTTCAGCTCATTAAGATTTGTTCTAATAAATCGGATCAATCTGATGAAAATTAGCTTTATTTGTTACAAATATATCGTGCCTTTTGTTTCAAAGGCAATAATTATTTAGGCGAAACAATAGAAATAGCTTGAATTAAATTGGGAATAATCGTGAGAAACAATATATATTTGCCACAAATAAAGATACCAAATCAAGCATTTCATAATGGGAGATATACCAAAATAGTTAAGTAAGTTAAGTTAAGTAAATAAGTAAGGTTTATCTAAGAAGAAGTAATTTTTGGTTTTTAGCAAGTTACTGTTATTCTACAGTCGTATTTATTTGTTGGGAACTACCCATTTTTCTCAGTGCAGCATGTGCCGGTCTACTTGCTAATTAAGGACAAATAAGTGCATAATATTCTTTTTACAAAATTGAACTCCATATTGGAAAATACATTTTTTTTAAGAATTCCAAGCCGTAACCCTAGCCTAAAACAAACAGTGCCAGTGAGTGGATCAACAACACCTAGTCAACAACTTATAAATCAAGCCATACATCAAAATTTTGCAACAGTGAAAAAATAAAAGAAATTAGGTAATGCTTGATCTAAAAGTTAGTGACGTCAATGAGTATACTGCAACCCCCTTTCCTTCTTATATACGCCCTTCAGTTTTTTTGACCAAAATTACACAATAAGAAAAAGCTTGTAAAATTTCTATTGAATTTTGAATATCTTCGCATAAAATATTTTTTTTCAATTTTAACTTTGATACCTTGTGCCTTAAAAGAGGGGCGCTTAAATGAAAAATGGCATAAGGAAAGTTCCATTATTTTTGGCCAAATATTCTGTGATGGTTAACGACTTGACCTACTTTTTTGTAATACCTTGTACCTATACAATCCTAAAGCATCTCGGTCATCAATGCATAGAAATCTTAACGGGGTGAGTGTAGTGTGCGATGTTTCTAAAAAATATAACAAAGTTGTAGAGTACTAAAAAATTGTATAGTTATAGTATAAGCGTAAACATGATATTAGCAATGACACATGTCCTATATACCTCCCTATTTCCAATATTTAGGGAGATTTTTGATTTTTTGTGTGAGGTATACAATGTTAATATTATTCGTGTATTAAATATGTTTCAAAACGTCCACTGCAGTTTAGTGCCTTTTTGAGTAGAAGGCCTCTAAGCCACTGCATTGTCCAAACAACAGCAATTATAAAAGAGGCCATGTATTCCCATCCTTTGAACCATGCTGTTTAATAAATTTAATCAACTAGATACTATCGCTATAAAAACCTTCTTTTGCAGTTAACCGATGACACCTGTGCATAAAATTATGCATAAAGCCTTGGTAACTACTGTATTATTGCTATCAGATCATAATTACAGATGGAAATAAAGAGATATCAGCGTTGGAAGCACCTTGCACGTCCATCTGTGTACAGATATGTAAATCACAAAGCAAATAAATAAAGTCTGTTAATTATCTCGCGTACTATATACCTGCTTTCTAAAACAATTAACAGTGCACGTTCCTCTCCAACAAACACATTGCACTGGAATTCTTACACCGTCGATAAATCTTATTTACAGTCAAATATATGTTCATTAGTATCTACTTTTCAGATTGGTTAATGAGTGTATAAATAAAAAATCATGGTTTTGAACAATTCGACATGCAAATTATATCTCGTGCCATTCCATTCGCAAAATGTAAAAGATTGTGCTACAACATGCGCTAACGCTTGCCAAAATACATGCATGTCGATATATTTATAATATATAATTTATTAATATATTTCACGACAAAATTCCTTTGTACCCAAAGGCTGAAAAGGGTAGACGAAAATGTAATGTCTTGGCAGAACGCAGTGCTGCAATGCCTGTACTTGTCTGTCACCCTTCTATATAAAAGATGTTCTAAGCTGGGACTAGGCAACTAGGTAGACTGCTGGGAGCAACCAGCGTTTCAATATTTTGCAGAAAAAAGGGGTAGACTCGGGGTAGACCGTCATGGTCATGAGTAGATATAGGTCTAGGTCTTTGACATAGGTCTCGTGATATAACTAATCAAACGTCGTCTCAAATGTGGCATGAAGATTTTGCACAAAGAATATTGCCAAGTGAAATTTCGCCAGATTCTGTGTGAACTTGGCATCGAACTAGTTCGAACGAAGCTAGCACAATAGGACACTTGTGAAAAAATATATATGCCGTAAATTAATGCGTTGAGTCAGGTTGCATCAATATTTTTTATTGCCCCTTTTTAAAATTATATTACATTTATTTATTTGGCGCCACTTTGTGTCGGGCGAAGCGATTCCGGCCAGCACGTGTTGCGTGTAACGTCATCCATAAGTAAATAGTGCAACGAGTCCGTGGATACCAAACTACAGGCAACAACTGCATTCAGCAGAGTTTGAGTCGTTTGTGTCTGCCAGTGTCCAGTGTTAAATTGGCATAATGTAACGAAATGACTACAAAAACTTATTACAGATGGTGCATTTGTGCCTAAATTCGAAAATACTAGCACAAATAAAACTTATTCATTGTGCAAGAGACCCGAAACGACGGAAAGCGAGACAAGACTATTAGTTTTCCAAAACCAGCAGGATTTTCGTCTGTAAGGATCCTTTTTTTGTAAATATTTACGTAAAAATTATATGAGTACTACATACAGGATGTTCCATCTAAGACGGATTCTTCCATAGCTTTCTTTTTATTCATTTTAGAAAAAAAATATATATAAAAACCCCCATTTATTTTTGGCGATTATTGCTTTAAAATTATTTTCACTTATACAGACTGTCCCATTTCTTTTACACAACACCTTGCTTTGTTTTTTTTTAATGAAACACTATGCATCTGATTGCTTTGTTGAATTTAAGGTCCACTTTGCTAACCGTACATTGGGTCTAAAACTCACACAGTTTCGGTATTATTTGACGCTAAATATCGCCGCTTTTCAAATTTTAACAACTTTAACTTAAAAACGGCACGAGATATTGAAAAATAACTTACATGTCCGTATCACCATCATGTTAGGAGATGCTATACGTGGAAGATGCCAGGAGACTTAGGGAGATATCAAATAGATTACATTCTCGTTAGGCAAAGATTTAGAAATCAAGTTAGGGATTGTAGAAGTTATCCAGGAGCAGATATAGATAGTGATCACAACATAGTCGTATGAAAGCCAATCTTAAATTTAAGATTTTGAAAAAAAGAAGCGGAAGAAGGTATCTTGATCCAGAGAAACTAAAAGATGATGATATGCGCAATAAGTTCGAGAAAAAGACAAACGAAGCACTAAAGGGCACGGGTGGAAATATTGTTAGGGACATAGAGGCAGAATGGAATTGCATTAAAAATAGTTTAGTTTCCTCAGCTAGGGATATTTTGGGTCATAAGCAGAATGAAAGTAGGAAACCCTGGATAACAAAACATATTGTGAGTCTAATAGAGGAAAGGCGAAAATATAAAAATAGGTTAGATGAAACAGGGAAACAAAGATATAAGGCGATCAAGTGGGAAATTATTCGGAAATGTAGGAAAGCGAAAGAGCAATGGATCGATAATAAATGCAAAGAAGTGGAAGATAAATTCGAAGTAGGAAAGACTGATGAAGCATATAAAATAATTAGGAGAAATTTTAGAGAAATTGGATCTAGTACCAAAAACATTAGAAATGAGGCAGGAGATATCCTAATCGGAAGTGGGGAGAAGGCAGATAGGTGGAAAGAATATTTAGGAAACTTATATGCGGGACCGGAAGTGCAAGATATATTAGAAAGCGAAAGCAGTGTAGAGGGGGATAACCTAGGGAGTCCTATAATGAGAGAAGAGTTTGAGATAGCACTAAAAAGTTTAAGGAATAATAAAGCACCAGGTATAGATGGCTTGCAGGCAGAAATCTTAAAGTGCGCAGGTCAAGAGGTAATAGATCGTTTATTTAAATTAGTTAGTCGCATATACCTGACAGGCGAGATTCCAGAAGATTACAAACGGAACATCATAGTAGCTTTGCCAAAAAGAAAAGGCGCGGATAGATGCGAAAATTTTAGAACTATCAGTTTAACTTCCCATGCGTCAAAAATTTTAACTAGAATTGTGCAAAGAAGGATGGAGAAAAAGGCGGAAGAAATATTAGGAGAAGATCAGTTCGGATTTAGACGAAATAGAGGAACGCGCGAGGCCATTCTAGCTTTACGAGTAATTATAGAAAAAACGATAGAAAAGAGAAAGAGCGTCTATATAGGATTTGTAGATTTAGAAAAAGCCTTCGACAACGTAAAATGGGGGAAGATGTTCGAAGTGCTGAGAAAGGTAGGGATGAAATACAGGGACAGAAGAATAATACATAATCTCTACAAAGAGCAAAAGGCAGTTATAGAATGTGAGCAGGAACAAAGGGAAGTAGATATCCGGAAGGGAGTGAGACAGGGATGTGCATTGTCACCTCTAGTTTTCAACTTATATATCGAAGATGCGATTAATATTGTTAAGGAAAGAACAGCCTCAGGGATCAATGTACAGGGCCAAACTATTAATATGCTCAGATTTGCGGATGATATAGCAGTGTTAGCATCTAGCAAAGAAGAATTAGGAGCGGCTTTGAATGAAATGGAAGCAGTTTTGACACAGGGCTTCGGCATGAAAATCAATAAAAAGAAAACTAAAATTTTGGTATGTAGGGGATGTGAAAATAGAACTAAAATGGAAATACAAATTGGAAATGAGAAGATAGAGGAGGTCGCGGATTTCTGCTACTTAGGAAGTAAAATAACTCAAGACGGTAGGAGCACTAAAGATATAAAACAAAGAATGGCGCAGGGCCGAGTTGCGTTTAACAAAAAGAAACAACTGTTATGCTCGAGAACGGTTAATATAGAGACTAGGAAGAGACTCTTAACGTCGTATGTATGGAGTACGGCATTATACGGGTGCGAAACTTGGACAATAGGAGAAGCGGATAGAAAAAGAGTAGAAGCGTTTGAAATGTGGTGCTACAGACGCATGATGAAGATACCGTGGATAGATAAGGTTAGCAATAGGGAAGTATTAGAAAGAGTTGGAGAAAAGCGAAAGGTATGGAAAACAATAAAGAGTAGGAGAGATAGGATGGTAGGACACCTTCTAAGACACGAGGGAATAGTTCGTGACATACTAGAGTCAGAGATAGGAATAAAAAGAGGTAGGGGTAGGCCTAGATTAGACTACTGCTCTCAAATAGTTAGGGATGTAGGATGTTCTACTTTTAGGGAAATGCGTAGGTTAGCTCAGGATAGAAAAGAATGGAGGTACGCGTCCAACCAGTCTTCGGACTGAGAACCTTATGATGATGATGATCCTAGTTTTTAATCCTGGATTGGAAAATACTGCTGACTTGATCTGACCTGATTTTTAGTAATTTTTTTACTAATCAGGAAGCATTTTTTTACAGCCCCATTTGGCGGAGGATTAAAAACTGTATTAGGGGCATGTAAGCAATTCTTCAATATCTCGTAGGTACCGTTTTAAATTTTTAATTCATAAAATTTCAAAAGTTACTATTTTCAATGTGAAATAACCCTTAACCCTTAAATGCCCAAACGGGGTCCTCCAGGTACCCCAGTCATACACTTACTCTTTTAACTTTGTTACTTGCGCATGTTGGCAATATTGCGTCTAGCTATGTGTCAGTTGATGTTTAAGGTTATGTTACATAGTGTAAAATAACGGTTGGTTGTTTTACTTTTTAAGTTCTTACATAATTAGGTAAGTGGGGTCCTCTAAGTACCCCGATTGGGTGTTTACGTATCCAACTTTTTTCTTGTCATTAAAACTTTTCTTTTAGATTACGCAAACAATGAGTAGGCGTAACAAGAATCGACCTCTAACTGAAAAGGAACTTGCTGATATTGCGGCAAAATTTGGGGAATTCACTGATTCCGAGGCAGAATACGATAATGACACATTTGACGGTGACACAGACTACCTCGAAGAAACAATTTCCGAGTCGGAGGATGACAACGTAGAAATACAATCTGAAGAAGATCCAGAAGAACCACCTGGAGGTTTTGAGCTCTGTGACGAAGCACCTTCAGGTAATCAATACATTGCAAAATCTGGCTTAGAGTGGTATAGTCAACCGTACCCTTCAACTAAGCGGCTGCATAGGAATATGCGCCATGAATTCTTTTGTGTTGTATATAGAAAAGAACCCAGACTGGAAGAAGCAAAGTCCTAGTCGAAGGCGAATGTTTCTCTTACAACTTGCGGACGATCTTGCTCTCAGCAACATGAAGGTCCGTTCTATGTACAAACAACATCATTCGTATGTGAAGGCTGCTCTAAGGGACCTTGGAATAGAGCCACCCTGTTCTTCAGAAGATGCGGACAAGCCAGCGACCGCAACGAGAAAACGGGGCAGGTGTCACAAGTGCCCAAGAAAAGAGGACAAAAAAGTGAACATATCCTGTGGTCAGTGCAAGAAGTTTGTGTGTGAACAGCCTTGAAGAAAGCTGATATCCGTGGTTTGCATCGAATGCGCTTCGATAGAATAAATAAAGCCTTATTTAGTTTTCAAATTAATTAAGTTTTTTCGAATATACTTTTCTCCTATGACTTTTTCAACAAAAATAAAAATTTCGAATTCTGAAAGCTACTTTTATTAATTATTATGGTATAACTCATGTTCTAGAACCTACAGCAATCTGAAACTTGCAATAAATTAGGGGGTCCTTGGGAGACCCCACTTGGGCACTTACGTCGATTTTAATCACTTGGGCGTTCAAGGGTTAAATTCAAAAAGGCATTGGAAAATGCAATAATATACAGGCGTTTCATTTAAAAACAAAGTAAGGTACGGCGCAGAAGAAATGGAACAGTCGGTATTAGTGAAAATAATGGTACCTACATATTTGGGTAAAATTTTATTTCTTTCAACCAATAATAAAAGGGAAAATTATGTTTATGCTTCTTTGTAAACAATATTTTTAACAGGGGTACATGGTTAGGTATCACAAAGTAATTTTCTTATATGCACATGCAATTTAAGCGTACCTACCTCTCAGACTATATTCCAGGAATTTCAGCTGACGTACTTATATGAAGTGTTATTAGCAAAGAATTCAGCGATCATGAAGAAGTCGATTTTAGCTAAATTATCTGACTGGGCTTTAAAATGTCCTTCTTCCGTCATAATTACAAGTTAATGAAATCAATTACACTGGAAATATAACGGCCAAAACACTTATAACACTCAGTCGCAGAAAAATAAAACTCAAGGACTGGAAGAATAACTAAATACGTAAATAGCCACCGTATTGACGGAAGCCATGACACTTATGAGTGACGTCGCACCAATGAGAACGCACTCGAATATAGGGGACTATTTTGAAAGTTTCAATTAAATAAGTAAGATGCCGAACCATAACCTAATTCAGCAAAAAAAATGTAGGAATAATGAAATTACAAAACATAATTTGTGAAAATAAATAGGTAGGTACGGTAGTTAAGTATAAAATAGGTATACCTAATTTGTATTTCAAGTGCGAGTTTATTAAAATAATGCAACTTCTAACTTAAAATTTTGTAATTCTCCAGCACATACCTTTAACAATGCTATTCACAAGAAATCCCGACGAAGAGAAATGTCCTGATTTTTAAACAATGAAGATATCTGCTTTGTTATTTTAGAACACTTCTTTGTTAATTAATGTAAGTAGGTGTGACTGCAATGGTTTATAAACCTTCATAAAAATTCAGCTACAATTCCTTGAAGTTTGCGTAAAAATGTGTCCATATATAATTATTTTATTTGGCAAAAAATCATGTGATGCCAATTTGTGGGTACCAGTTTTGCAATTTCAACCTGCCACCATATTATTAAAATGCAAATTATTAGTTGACCTACTACGACCTATCGATTCCGTCACGGAGGCTTTATCTACGATGACCAGTACATGAGGTAGTTATACGAGTAAATGCCTAAGGATTGCGCAAAACTAATTAATTACCCGTATACATCGAAGCAAGTAGTACGACAATACATTATACGACAGAAATTTTACAATGGTGTGTGATCCAACCTGTGTGTATGCGGGCAAGTTTTAATGGGTTCACAAACAAGAACTAGCAAGAACTTTCTATAAAATTTTTAATAGAAATTAAGACACAAATGAAAAGTGCAAATATTGAGTTACGCTGAAAATTGGTGATCAAACAACAAAATAGAAGTGTTTTACGCACGTGCACGTTTGCCATAGGTAATATTGTGTGCCCACTTCTGTAACTTTCTTGTACATTAATCTTTAAAAGAGTGATCCTCAATAATTATTGTAAATTATTTTGAAACCATAAAACAGCCTTGTAATGGCCGTGTTTCATAAGTTAGGAGAGCGATATATGAAGTGATTTGGTTCTATCAAATTTTTGTCTCTTGTGCTAAGTGAAGTGCGAAAATTAAAAGAATGCCTTTTGATTTTTATCTCAAGAAACAGGTTCAGCTGAAAAACCAATATTTGGCACACAGTTTTCTATTAATTATTGCTAGTATCTAATGGTAGGTAGTCAGCCAAACTTATTCAAATCCTAAAAGGTTAGTTATTATCCAGTGGAACACAATAAAATCTCTCGAATATTTCAGACAAAAATTGATTCAGAAAAGAATTGATGAAAGTGGCAAATTTCGCACGATCATGAAATTTTATGCACGAGGCGCAACCGAGTGCAGAAATCACACGAGTGTACATGAAATACATTTTCCATCGAGCTATGTACACTGTATTTCCCACGACCCCTTAAGAAAGTCAAATTTATTCACAAAACAGTTACTTTATTTTCAATGGTTTGTTATCTATGTTAGTACATGTCAAAATTTCTAAGTAGCCTACCAATTATGAGCATATTCAATAAGTCCGACCGGCTCGGCTCATGAATGATTTCTTGATTTGCTCTCTTGCCCGCCAATTCACAAATGCCCAGTTCGTACCTAAAATATAGGCCTTCCATCGAGAAGCCATTAAAATGTTTAACTGTCGTAGCTTCTAAGACAGTTTTCTGGTAAAAAAATATTAGATTTGAAAAGAGACGCGACAGGATATTAAGTTCTTTATTTTTGGTTTTTCATATCTTCAGTCATTTGGGAAGAAATTTACGTAAAATTTATGTGCGCTTAGAATAAGTAATAAAGCTGTCATTCTTGCATCAACTTTTATCTAAAATGGCCGGAGATATAAAAAAGTTTGAGAGATTTTCATTAATTTCTTTTCAAGAAAACTAACCACCTTAAAAAATATTTATTAGTTATTTACAATATGTTCTTGTTAAAAGTGTAATTTTATTTTCTAACCCTTCGAACAATACAAAAACACTTTTAATATGTACTCATCCAATTTTTTTCTACAAACACTATCATCTGTAGGTTGCAAAAATTGACATATTAATATATTTAATGCTACTGTCATTAACTTAATTTGATTGGTTGAAAAGCAGTGCGATAAGAAAAACCAGTGCGTTAATAAACTCCTTAACGCATCCAAAATGAGTGCGTTAAGAAGTTCTTAACTGACGGGCGTAGATAATAGTTATTTACTACATAAGTACGTTTATAAAGCGTTATCACACGTATATCGTACAAATTTTTATGTACGTCCCTAAAAAGTGAAAATAAGCAGTAATTATAATTTAAAATCTGTCATGATTTTATTGAAAAAAACGCGGTAATGAACTCTTTATTTCACGCAAAATGAGTGGGATAAGAAGTTCTTAACTCACGGCCGAAGATAAAATATTTTATCTCTTGATAAAATATTTTATCTCTTGATAAAATATTTTATCAGGAGACAAGAGAAATGGTTTTGTATATTTATCTCTTGATAAAATATTTTATCTTCGGCCGTGAGTTAAGAACTTCTTATCCCACTCATTTTGCGTGGATTAAAGAGTTCGTTACCGCACGCGTTTTTTTCAATAAAATCATGACAGATTTTAAATTATAATTACCGTGTATTTTCACTTTTTAGGGGCGTAGATAAAAATTTGTACGATATACGTGTGATAACGCTTTATTAACGTACTTATATCGTAAAGAACTATTATCTACGCCCGTCAGTTAAGAACTTCTTAACGCACTCATTTTGGATGCGTTAAGGAGTTTATTAACGCACTCGTTTTTCTTATCGCACTACTTTTCAACCAATCAAATTAAGTTAATGACAGTAGCATTAAATATAATAATATGTCAATTTATACAACCGCCCGCCATGCCATCTCGATGTGTCGCCATTAGGCCTGCGACTTTTTTCGATATATTGATGTGGATATCGATATATCGATAATTTTATGTCGATATATCGATATTTCGATATATCGATATTTAGATATATCGATATTTCAATATATCGATATAGCGATATTTCGATATATCGACGTTTCGATAAACCGATATTTCGATATTGCAATAAATGTCGATATTTCAATGTTACGATATTATGGGTACCTATTTCAATTATTTACTACCTACTATATATTTATACTAATGAATAATGATCAAATACTTAACCTTACATGGAAAGGGCGTTAATTGACCACCGGCTAGCGACTATTCGCTGAAATATAACGTAATAAGTGTTCAACGCATATACGTGATACGGATACGTAATTCACTAACGAAATACTTATACAATAATATTCACTTGGACTATACCATGCTATATGCTACCCCTGTTAAGAGGAGGTTATACCGCGACCCTCACCGCGACCGATTAGTCGAATTGGCGCTTTTACTACCAGTCTATTTAGCTGAATAATTCTTTAAATTAGAAGCGTTGTTTTGAAACTAAATTCAAGAGGCATAACCTCCAGTATTGAAGCATCAGTTCATCGTGTCTCTATGTACTATAAACAGCAAAAGTAGTCTTCCACTTTACGGTTCAATTCCGCTTAAAATGCCATAACTAATTACGTTCTGAGGTAGCAACTGTCCGCCAATTAAAGTTTTGAAGGCGGATCTAAACAATTTTATTTGAGTGACAACAAATAATGTGTTAGCCTTGCACTAGTAAACAAAGGGCATTCATCAAAGTATCCAGATCGTATAACGAAAAATCACATCGTCTATGGGAAGCGGGGCTGACGAAAACATATCAACGTCCGGCACAAACGATTCACGTCGCAAACTGGAACACCACTTTTGCTGTACAGTGTACATACGAATAGCGAACAAGGTTTGCTTAGAATAAATAGATCAGATCAAACATTATTTTGCTGTAAATGTACAGGACAGCCACCTGGTATGGTACTCGTACTTGCCCGAACATTGTTGGAACCATCCAGTATCATTAGAATCTCATAAATAATTAATGAAGTAATTAGCTCTTACTGACATCTGACCGTAGGAGGTCGGTATATAAGTATGTTTCGTTTTTAATGAATAGAGCTGTACCGCACTGACGAGTCCTAAAAAGGACGAAACCAGTTGTCTTTGGTTACCCTGGTCATTCAGAACGAAACAGTGTTTGGTCTTATTTTTGGTTATATGACTACAATAAGAAATCGTAGCCATTTTTCAAACTAAGGGGCCTCCTTTCAAGTATTGCTGGCGGAGTGGGGAGGCTCCAAATTCTAATCACGCCACTGAATTCAATATTGTTTGTGATCTGGCGTTTTCGCTTTGTCTTATTATCCTTCAACATGCAGCCAAGCCTTCAGGTGACAATAAATTACTCCCATCCTAAAATTTGTCTTATTTTTGGAGAAGAATTAATGGACTACTTACATCAAAATGGAAAGTGTGACTATTATAGGCAGAAGTAAGACGTTTCATAATGAGCAAGGAATATTTCTTTCTGATTGATAGAGGCAGTGGTGGACATATAGGGTCTCCCCACTGGGTAGGGGTAAATACAAATTCTAAAACAGAAATGAATAGCTTCTTCCATAATGCATGCGGTCGTGTGGGAACCTAGCAACTCTGCCTAATTTTTGATATTATTCGTCTTACGTTTAGTAACAAGCACCAACTTTTACGTATAGGACAAAGTTTTCTAAGAAATCAATATGAGTTTACGTACTTTTGCGATTGCCCAACTCGTTCTACGTACTCGTTGGGCAAATTTCGCATGCGTACGTTACTAAAGCTCATATCCTACTTATACCGGGTGGGGATTTATTGTGTAATCGGCTCATATCTCTGGAACTATTTAAGATATCAAAATGAAATTTTGCATGAATGTGGGGAACCACATGGAGCATTTCCCAAAATTATTTAGGTATATACAGGATGTTCACATTCTAAGTACCACACCAAAGTTATATTTCTTTAAATGGAAACCCTACGTGTCCTTGCATAATATGGATTCCCCATAAAATTCCATGAAAATTGATATACTACATGATGTGGTTTTGACTAAGGAATGTTGAGATATTAACATTTTTGTGCCATTATGGACCCAAATTTATGACGCTACTGACGCATACTAACCAAAGCCACCTAAAATTTCTTTATTGAAATAGGTTCACACACTGCTGTATTTTTGAAATCTATAAATAATTTTATCATAATACTTGAGATAATACAGGGTGGTTAAGTTATGCAAAGCAGAATTTTTCTCAAAAATTTCAAATGGAACACCATGTATATTATTTGTACAATTGATGGTCATTTTATTAAGCTTTTTATTGATGTGGATATTGTCAAGTCTACCAGTAAAAGTTTCGAGAGAATGTGCGATTGAATTATAAAAATGTAGAGTTTCGTTAGTATTTTACATTATTTTTGACGATCTACCCTATTTTGTCACCGAAAACTCCAAAAAAGGTATGCATTTTGTTTCTATAAAATATTTAGCAAATGAAGTTTACATTAACACAAAAAATCCCATTGCAAGATTATTTCTTAAAGATAATATTTTATTCCATGGCACTCCTTGTTTGAACATTATACCCGACTTTAAAGACATTATACATTTAAGAATATAACCATCAAGAAACAATTTTACAATAAGATTTATTGTCTTTATATTGATACCAATTTGTAAATACAAAATATAAACATTTTTGTGAGTTTTGAGCAACAGAATAGGGGGAATTCGCCAGAAAGAGTATAAACTAATCATGAAATTCAAAAATTTTGATGTTCAATCGTAATATCTGCCGAAACTATCAGTAGTAGACCTGGCAATATCTACATCAATTAAAAGCTTAGTTAACTGACTGTCAGTTGTGCAAATAATATACATGGTATTCTATTTGAAATTTTTGAGAAAAATTCCCTTTTGCATAACTTAACCACCTTGTATAATCCTAAGTATTATGGTGAAAATATTTATAGATTTCACAAATACAGCAGTGTGTAAACCCCTTTCAATAAAAAATAATTAGGTGGCTTTGGTCAGTAGAACCCAGTAGCGTCATAAATTTGGGACCATAATGACACAAAAATGTCAATATCTTAACAGTCCCTACTCAAAACCACATCATGTAGTATACCAATTTTCATGAAATTTTATGGGGAATCGAAATCACGCAAATACTTGTGGGGTTTCCATTTGAAGAAATAGAACTTTGGTCTGGTACTCAGAATGTGAACAACCTGTATATACATAAATAATTTAACGAAATGCTCCATGTCGTTCCCCACATACGTGTAAAATTTCATTTTGATATCTTAAGCAGTACCAGA
Organism: Xestobium rufovillosum; assembly: GCA_963966045.1. Classification (NCBI taxonomy): domain Eukaryota; kingdom Metazoa; phylum Arthropoda; class Insecta; order Coleoptera; family Ptinidae; genus Xestobium; species Xestobium rufovillosum. The sequence continues at coordinate 35,623,690 of OZ014493.1, forward strand.
GATATGAACCGATTACACACTAAATCCCCACCCGGTATAGTAAATAACTGTTACTAAATTCACAATTCGAAATCCAGCTATTTTTACTCTATTCTTTGTCGTTAGTTACGTAGCGACCAGTATTCACTTTTAACACTAGTATTGTAGATGACGCACATGTCAAATAAATTAATTGCAAATGTCAAAATTTTCTCTTCAGATATTTAGTAATTAATAGTAATTTTTTAACTGTGGGATACAGGTTTCAAAAAAATGTTGTTTGATCCTCGATTACGAAATTCTTTTGCATTCTCGAATGCAAAATTAGCAATTCGCAATCTAGCATCAAAAATAACTGTTGCACTCGCGCCAAAATTTGTATTTAGGTATAGTTATTTCTAATATCCCCTAGCCGCCACCGTTGGCAACTAGTAACAAGTTCTCCCAGTACTCAAGGGTGGGTGGTGGTGGCTACCCTATCAAAGGAATTGATTTAGCAAAGCTCTCTCTATTTCATCTCCTCCCGGTTAAAAGAACATCTCAAGGTACTCTGTCACAAGGCAAATCTCGCCCTAAATTTCCAAGTTGTATTTTAAGTGGTTAATATTAAGAAAACAATAGTGTGTGTAAATATAGAGTATGAATGAGTAAAGTGTAAATAAACCTGTACATAAACGTTGAAGTGTTTGAAAAATATACAGTCCGCTACCCCGAAGAAACACGTGCCGCAACGATCAAAGAAAACCACGTGGGACCACAAGTACACCGCAACAATAACTTTTAATTTACGCCAATAATATGTAGTGGGTAATAAAGTTGTTCACTTATTGCTCTTGCGAACTTACACAAAAGTTTTTAACGCTCAAAATGAACTTTGGTAATTGGTAATTTTCGCACGATAAAATATGACCTCTGCTCCACGACTTTAATTAAGTATTTTCTCAAATTTCTTACACTAGGTATAACATTTCCTGAACAACTGTAATTTTTTAAATCCACAATTTAAAACTCCCAAACATTCAATATAGCACAACAGTAAACGTTCAATGTTTATGGGGCATTTTATGTTTTACCCTTACTAAGGGTTTAGTATTTTTGCTGAGAGTCTAGTATTTTTATCTAGTGTTTGTAGGTACTTTTTTACGAAACATTCTGTGCGTTACTGAGCATATTTGGAAAATGTATTTGGCATCTGAATATTATGCCGAGTATTTGTAACAAGAAACTAATACATCTGAAACTTTGGGTTAGAAAAGAACTTCCACTTTAAAAGTGGATAGAAGATCTAAAGGACATATCTGGAACAAAATGGCTACATAATGATATCACGAAAAGGAAAGAGTGGCAGAAAATAGAAAAAACCAGGAAGAAACGAATATTAACTTACATTTGTTATATTCTCACGTTCAACCAGATTTCCTCTTGATTTTGTTCTATTTAATATTTCTTTAATACTGCCTAGATTTTTGTATCGGTTCCGTATGCTTATATTATTTGCGAACATAAGAAATTCTATAATCATGCTTTATCAATTAATTTCATAAAATTATTTAACAAATTTTACTTTGAGTTACTTTATTAAGACTTATTGATGTTGCATTAACTTCATGTCAGTCGGTAGCAACCCAATTTGTGCAAACTATACGCTGACAGACTGACACGCAAAAATGCATCGCTGCAAGATTTCACATTCCATTTGGTAGATTTCGTATCTTATCTATCACGAAGAAAACTTTAAACAAACATAAATAGGACTTAGACTGACAAGGCTACCGAGTTAGCTGAAGATTTTTATCTGTCTTTTATGGAAAATAAGATGAATAACATTTCAATGTAAATAGCGGCGCTTCGCCTTCTAATGATACAAAAACAACCGCAAAATATGTTGTAATTTTAAAAGATCCATGTAAAGTTCAATTAGACACTAAAGCTGCTGCTATTAATTAAACAGGTAAATACTTGCAGAAGATTACACGCTTAGAAGTTACGTTAAGATAGTCATTGAGATGGAACGAAACTGAGGAGGACGAGCAACAAAGTCACGAAAAGTTTCTCAACAAAACAACTTTCATTCTTTTGTCTTTACACTAGTTACGCCAATTTAGATTCTACTCTGACGAGAAGTAATTTTATTTTGGAACTAGTAATGGATACGTTATGTAAAGGAATTACAAGGACAACATTTTTAGGTTAAGAAATGGTTATGTATATTTTAATATTTTTTCGGTTTCCTCTTTGTGTGGTCCATGTTGCTCAAATAAGCAACTCTTCCAGTACCAGCATATGTTTAATAAAAGTTTTGACAAAGGTGGGCTGATTGAAACTTTCAGAATGAAAAATGCCCAACAAATTATTCCGATTGTTACAAATGTCACTTAAAGAACAATAAAAGTTCGTTTCCTAAACAAACTATACCTACATATGCATAAACAAACATGTTTACTTAATTCATGTTCAACACAAACTAAACAAACAACACGAGCCAAATAAAAGTCAAGTGCACCAAACATTATTTGTGTGGCCGAGCCAAATTTGTAAGAATAACATTATCTACCTTGAAAACAGCTGCTTAATTATTAACAATTTGAAATGGCAGAGGTTGAAATTCACAATAATTACTTATCCACATAACGTTAAATTTATAAGAAATATTATATATTTATATCAATAATTATTACCTATTAATGGTGTTGGGCAAGCTGGCACACAAATCACAAATTGACAATGACCTAGTCATTCGTTAAAATGCGAAGAAAATTTGTATTAAGAAGTATTTTTCGCTGGCACTTGTTTGAATGCAGTTACAAGTAGAGATTCTTTAACCGCTAATTAATGGGTATAGAAAACCAGTTTATTGCTTGAACTAGTTTTTAATTAACAGAGGAAAAACTTCGATGTCTCCGTGAATTTATTAATTTTTCTTTACACGATTTACATTTATTTGCAAACAATATGTACCAAACGCTGTTCCTGTAAAACTACATGCACAACATATGCGTATACGTATAGCAATATGGTTTAATAATACGTATAAGTTCCTAAGCTGCCCAAGAAAAATGTTCCTAATGGGCATTATATTTTTCCCATCATTCTATGATCCTAAAAAAATTGAATACCTGCTGGACATAAGTAGTTTGTTTCAACTCTGTGTAGAATTACCATTTTGCTTTTCTAAATTTTAACTGAAATGCTACATTTTATGTTTATAGTCTTCCAAGTTCATTCCGCTCTCAGCAGGAATCGAATCCAATACGGTCAACACACGACGAATTGAGTTTGGCAGCCAAGCCAATGAGCCATCGTGAACACCCAATTTAATAATTAGTCTATTTTTTTCTTAAATATTACTTTATTAACTCAAGAGCTGGCTTAAAAAATGCATTGCCAAAGTTACCTCCTAAGAATGTAAAAGAAAGATTTAAATATATTATATGGCAATTTAACTCCAAAGAGTAAATTCTCATGGTTCCACGAAAACGAAGAGCCGTAGAAGAAAAATGACATCGCCACATTAAAGCTTCCCACAAATTAAAATAAAAAAAATTTTAGTTTTCCGCTATTTCTGATAATAACGCAAAAAAATAAAATAAGATCTCCTAAATTTACTTCTTTAGAAATAACTCAAAAACAAGAAACAATTTTTAAGATTGTTTAAGACCATTTGAATTTTTGAATAGTCCCCCAACTGCGCAACTTTACACCATTTAACCGAATCCGTGTCTATTGCTGTTTCCAATATCCCCATGATGTGCATTCTTATCTTGGGCAGTCTGAATAGTAGGTATTAAAGTTTTGCCTCATTTCTACAGGGTGGGTCAAAATTCAGAGTAGAATTTAACATTATTTGAATAACTTTTCTATTAACGAACCAATTTTAATAATATTATGATACAATGAAAGCTTAAAACGTATGGAGATTTGTTTCACTTAGTATGGAAGATGGTATCTTTTAAATAATGGAATGCCGGTTGCCGCCTCGCAAAGTCGGGCTCCTTCGAGGTGTAAATATGACAAATAGGTTTAATTCGGCTTTTGTGAAATAGATCTTTAGATTCAACAAACTGGATGACATTGTTAGACATGCTCATAACTCGTGGAATGTTTTATTTGTCTTGTTTTTTGTTTCCTATTTCAATACCTGTTTATTTTAATTTTTTGATTGTATTGTAGGGCTAGCAATGCTACATAAATTGTTTATTATTATTATTATACTAGCTGGTACCCGGCGCGTTGCTGCCGTTTGACGTTTGCTGCAATTTTTAAATTATGTTGAAAGGAAAGAAGATATTGTAGAATTGCAGAAATATTCTTTCAAATACATTTCCCGGTACGACGCGCGCCACCTATTGCCGAATGTCAATTGTCAATTTTTAAATTATGTTGAAAGGAAAGGAAATATTGTAGAATTGCAGAAATGTTCTTTCAAATACATTTCCCGGTATGACACGCGCACCACCTACTGTAAGTTAATTGTACTATGCCTATGACCTTCGCGCAAGTGCGAGCAATAAGTTGACTAAATTTTATCGCAATGGGATGAACGGTATGGCAGCGCATACAATACGAACAAACAAATATTGATTTTTATATTTTATAGCGGTACCCGGCACGCGTTGCTGTGCCAAAGAAAGAAGCACAATGGCAAATAATTATATTTATTTATCTGTTTTATTTATTTTATTTATTTATTTATTTGTTTGTTTATTTTTATTTATTTTATTTATTTATTTATTTGTTTGTTTATTTTTATTTATTTTATTTATTTATTTATTTATTTTTCTTTATTTATTTATTTTCTTTATTTATCCATTTATTTATCTATTTATTTATTTATTTTATGTATATGGCACGTAACGTGTTCATAGTACGCGCGTGACACAATCCGACTCCTAATTTCTACATTTTTTCAATTTCTACACAGGAAACCTGAATATTTCCGAAATAAACAGTAGTCTAGATTAATCTCTGAAAAGTCCTTTACCTGATAATGAATGTCTCATCAAATTCGGTTCAGTCATTTCCGAGATTAGCCCGGACAAACAAACAGACAGACAGACAGACAGACAGACAGATTTTATGTTTTGGTAACGTGGGAAAAATCATGTGAGCTTAGAAAAAAAGCATTTATTTCGAAATCACAGACAGACACTTCAATTTTATGTATATGTATAGATTTGAATGTCCTCACGGAGATCGTTTTTCATTAGCTCTGTTTCTAATGAAATTAAATATACCTAGCCTACAATCATTGCTAGCAATGGAGAGCTATAATTTTCCTTGAACTTAGATAAGACGTGGAGGCCTTATTGCTTACTAGTGATGCCGTCTAGACTTAGTCTTTCTAGACTCTTGTCTTGTCTTGTCTTGTCTAGATTATCAAGACAAGACCATTATAAAGTCTTGTCCTGAAATTTCAAGACAAGACAAGACTTACTGTTCTAGATCAAGAGTCTTGATGAAAATTCTAGAATAGATTTCTAGACTCTAGATAATTATTATACCTGCAGGATTTAGGTCATATGGGGTCATAGATATGGATATTTCATCATTATTTTAATACATAGGTAAGGTACATTCATAAGCAATACCAATGCCTTCGTGAGGTAGCTCACGAAGGCATTGGCAATACGCAAAGCATAATATTATTGAAACTAATCTTTAGACTTTTAACATTGGGAATGTTAATGTTCGTATGTGGGCCAGAGTTACGATTTTTGTCCAAGGCCTCCGACACGAAAGTGTCGAGGTCATATGACGTATACTGAGATAACGCAGCGATCGAGTGGTGAGAGCCGGGAGCCTACTATAGTGTGAAGTGTGCACAGTATGAGTATGCCCGGAGAACATGACGTAAAATAGTATATTCCGTAACGAGAATGGAAAGTGACAAATTTTCATACGAACGTGAAAATTTATGCACGAGGCGAAACCGAGTGCAGAAAAGAAATCATGCGAGTTTAAAGGAAATACACTTTCCATAGAGTTATGTACACTATTTTTCCCACGATAAAAAGTTAATTATGTTTTATGTATGGTGTTATCATTTCCAATGTCCTGATGGTTGCAAGGATTGCGAAATCTGTGAATTTTTAACAATAAAATAAAAATATTATAATTATTATTAAAGAAGATATCAAACTCATTAGTCAGGTCTACAAAATAAATGTATTTACTGCAATATCAAAATTCAAAAACATAAATTGGTAAATAAAATTAAACAAATACAAATTTAAAAAAACAACAATACAATACAGCAAGAAAACAAGAAAACTGCTCCAAAATAACCAAAATTAACTAATTGTCAGATATGTTAACATATTCTCGAATGGTTTTATTATATCTAGTAAGCCATATGACTGTTTACGAAATTTCATTTGTATTTTTCTTTCTTACAAAAATTGCATTTACCTACTTTGTCATTGTTACGAATAGTTTTAATTTCAATAAAAACCTGCACTTTTTTTCCTGTTACATCCAGTGCTCTGCATCTTTTATTGTATTTGGAAGTAGGTAGTACATTGTCATCATATATCACAGACTCCTCCGTGATCCCCTCACTACTTACTGTAAGTCTCAATAGCAATCTGTTTTTTTTTTGAAATGGAATATCTCACATTTCGTGTTCTCGTCGAATAATGGAGAAAATTTACTGTCTTTTGTCAGTATCATATTTCTAACATTTTTTGAGTTATTAGCATTTATATAATTTGTAATAATAATAATTCTTTGTTTATAGGCTTGGGTACAATAATAAAAAACTAACATCCCACACAACAAAATAAAATATTACCTGCACGTAAGGGCAAAGTTCAGCTCACTGAGCACTTCGAACGAAATATCTAGCAGCTGGTCTTCGCACACAACTTTGAAAATTTATATCTATCTAGCAATCAGGCTGTAAGAAATAATACGGTAAGGATTCCAGACTATATTTAAACAAAAACGACAAAATTTTCAACAGAAAACCAGTTTCCAATTTATAACTACAATTTTATCATATGCAATGGCATATTAGGCCTCTTACACGATCAATCATATTCACAATCTAATTGAATCAATCAGACCGACGGATTTGAAAATTCCCAGAAATCCATAAATTTCGTTTCATCATTCTCCATGAGTCTATACCTTACACGCGGTCAATCCTTGGCCTAACTGTCAATTCGATTGATCGTCTAAGCGACGCTTGGGTTTAAATTTTGCCGGTAAAATTTTTCGATCGTAAGGAGAGCAATTTTTCAAAAATGTCACGAACGAGGTCACGAGTCTACAAATTTTGCCAGGTATAATCTGAACTCGAATGATATCGGGCATGACTATTTCACGAAAGAGACCACAAAACTTAAACATAAACTTATTAAATGAGAAAAATGAGAAAAATGCAATTGAATTACAACGCCAGCCTGGTAACCCAAGGAACTTAAAAATATTTTTGCTGTAAAGTCATATAGCTTTCTAAATCCTAACAACCCCCCTGACGTTTTCGCCATTTTAATAGTCGTTCCCAAGCCAAATACAAAAAATGCGCCAAGCTAATGGGAATGCTTTGACTTTAGAGCTGCCGATTCATCTGTAGGTACTATATAATACAATGTATCTGATGCGCCAGCGCTTATGTGAATGCAGTTTTAGTCTAAAATCAGTAGGGTAGAAACATAAATATTCTGTAACGAAAAATAAGACAACACAATATGGGGACTTCCATTTGAAAAAAATTACAGTATTGAAGAGGGATAAGAGCTTATTTACATGGCTTGTTTCAAATTTAACGTAAAATGTAAAATTAAAAATGTACCAATATGCAAATAGGTCATCCATTTGAACTATCAAAGTGAAAAACAAATATTCAGGAATGCTCACATATACCACCTCAAATTTTTTTTTGCTCCAAAAGGATGTCTAGAATTTTAGAGCGCGGCTATAATTCAGAAAATAGAACTAGATCATATCATTTTAAAGTTAAATAGGCCCTCCCGAAGAATTCTTTGTGGAGTAGTTCAGAACGAAAGAGAATGAAAACTTCCTGGTACCACTTAACATTGTCATTAAAGTACCTGCAAGATCTGCATTCCTGAGGTGCATCGGTATTCAGTGCACAGATGAAGCTGAAATGATGATTGCGTTGTTCATCGTCGCCAATTCCGTCTTTGAGGTATAATTACCCAGATCAAAGCCGTATTTACATTGTCGTTGCAATCATTCTTTTGAAATGCAATGAACTGATCACCATTTTTTTATCTTTTCATCTTCGTTTGTATCTGGAAGATGGAAAGAGACGTCGAAGTTGTACGACGACTAGTTTTGCACAATATTTGTAATTCAGTAGATAAAAATGAAGATGATTTCACTTTGAACATCTGCTAGTTATTTAATGCAATGGCATGAACTTTCTCTATTAATGAATGATTACAGTTCCCTTTAATTTACAGTTTTCAAAAGATTTTGAACTACAATAATAACTAAAGTTGGTAAGGAGAACGCTTTCGCAAATGACCATATGGCAGATATATGTATTGACCATGATAAATTACTGTTGCAAATTGGTACAAAAATTTTCTGCTTTCCCCAAATGCAAATATTGCCAGTATTTAATATTTATTCAAATTAAAATAGGCAAAGTTATTACCATAATAATACACTTAATGAGAAGTAAACTAACTCAATGGAATAGCAATACCAATATGTATTTTAGGGAAATTTGAAGCTCTGAGTGCAATGTTTAAGGATCTGACTTTTACACAAAGTAATGCAATAACATCCGTCTGATATTACCACCCGACTACATCAAGGAATTTCGTACATGTGCCACTTTCGGGCGACATTTCTGCAAATGCATTCTTCATCTGCAGAACACACTCACATGCCTGAGATTCTCTTATCGACGAATATAAATACCACGATGGAGGTAAAAGTTCAAAAGGTAACTGAAAGTATTGATGCCAGTACAGTACGCAACAAGTAGTAAGATTCTTAATTTATTATTTATTCGTAAAAATGGATCAGATGAAAGATTGAGACCGTTGGAGGCTATATTGGTAAGACACATAGGTAAGACCTACAATACTAACAGAAATCTATACCTACCTAAGCTTTAAAAAATTCATCTTCCATGAGACATCCTGGGATATCTACCAAGTTTGTAACATTTTGCGCCGATATGCTTGTAAAACACCCTAACTTACTAATATAAAACGCTGGAGTCCACAGTATTCCATGAAGAGCTAAAGAAATTCACTAATTCATAAAAAGGCTCTGCTGTCAAATATTTCAAAGGTTTAAGAACTAAACGCGATAATTGCAACTAACTACAACGGTTACTTGCAATGACGAAGCACTATGAAAGTTGTGTTTCAGTTATTTAGAGAAGGGATATTTATACGGCCCTACAAGGCCTTCGATGGTGTAAGCAATAACGCTCTTCTTCAGAAATTAGAAGTAATGGGAGAGAGGGGAGAGGCTTTAGATATAACGAAGTCATATCTTCAAGCCCACAAACAGAGAGTGGTAACTAAAGATCCGGTTACAGGTGAAATTGCCTTCTCGAACTGGGAAATCATAAAGCAAGGGTCACCGCAAGGGTCTATACTAGGTCCTCTTCTGTTTTCATGTACGTGAAGTACTATTTACACGCAGTAATCACGAAGAATTAAGATGATAGAGACTGTGGTTAATTAATTAATTCAAAAATCAATTAGACCTCACAAAATTTGAAACACTAATAATTACGTATTTATTCATATTCCGTTTCGAGATTCACCTGTTATGGACATAGTAGTGGGTATTGATAGTTCTGGTCAGATATTGGATAACTTGGATAGATACATAAAAGATAACAAAAGCAAAATTAAAAGCACAGTGAAAGATAATCACTGTTATAATATCATTGAAGAACGTAAACAAAAATATTTCTTTTTATTTGAAAGCAGACAAGGGAAATAAGATTGTTGTATTAGATAAATCCGATTACTTCAATATAGTGGAGATATTTTTGAAAGATGGTCCATACAAAGAGATTGGTAAATCTCCATTGCCAAAATGTGTCGCAGTTCGGCTAAAAGTGCGATGAAAAATTGTCCAAATCTTATTACCACCCAAAGTAAATTCGGGTTAAGTGTGTCTAATCTTGTGGTTCCGAAGAAGTACGTCCTTCCTGAGATCTATATGGCGGGTAGATCGGTGAGACCCATCATTTCCGGTATTAACTCGCCAAGCTATCTGCTTTCTATAAGTGGCTAACGAAGGAATTCAGCGCATTGCTCACCGCTTCGGAAAGTTTTTCAGTTGCAAATTCACTAGAATTTATTAATAAAATTAAAAATGTGGTCCTTGATGAGTATGCCAGCTGTTGGTTTATTTCGACGTTGTGTCGTTTTTTCTAACTGTACCTATACCTACCACGCTTGCGTACTTGGAGGAGCTACTTACTGAGAATGAAGTAGACAAAATTAAAGTTGATGGATATTTGAAATTAACCTCATTAAGTATGTATGTCCCAAAAAAATTTTTAGATTAATAGTAAATTTTTTGAACAGCAGGGAGGGACTGCTATGTGTTTACGCGTAGGTAGTTTTCAAAAGAGATAGTGAGTGCTTCCCTAAAGTGTGGTTGCGTTATGTGGATGACGTGCTCGCAGTTTTTGATACCAAGAGGAGCAGAATTGGGGATTTTAATTCACGTTTTAATAGCTTTAAATTCACCTTCGAAATGGAACAACCCCTTTTTTGGATGTCTTGGTTGCCAGGAACGGCATTAGCCGCTTGGAATTTGATTTGTATAGGAAGGATGATCATTTATTATGGATTATGGAATTTTCGAGAACTGAACCATGCTTACCTGACGAAGGATATAACAAGCTCGTACTTTCTTCCTCCTAATACAAGTGATGAAGGGTCAGCAAATGAATGATGATGATCATCATGAATGATCACCATGAATATTGCGCTGTAGAATCTTTAGAAACAGGTTTTTTCGAAGGCACCTTAAATGGCGAAAGGTACATTGAGTTCCTAAAAAGTAGAATTATTGTTACCGGATCCAGAACCGCCAAAATGACGATTGTTAAATACTTCTTTATCGTTTTTGATGTTGTTCCCTTGGTAATCAAGCATTACATACTACCTGCAGTCATCAACTTCCGGCGTTATTATTAGATGCTGACCAATTCTAGCAGTGTTGCTTTGCTGTTATTGTGTTTTCATTTGTTTGGCTGAATTACACAAGAATTGATAATAATAATAATAATAAGCGTGAATTATAGTGACTGTGCTTGAGCTAAACGAATATTTTGTAGGTACTTACCTATGTAACTCTAATTTAATTAATCAATGCATCAGAATTACATCTTGAGTTCACCCTCCCCCCCGGAACAATAAACATTTTGCATGACATTTACTCCATTTGAACCTCGATTTGAACTAATTATACTCTATTGCAGAAACAGACTTTTATGCTGACAAGGACGGCACTTGTATTTTTCAAACGGCGGATATAATCAAATACCTATCATAGTTAAAGCTCGGCGTATGAAACAGAACCGTTATAGATGTTTAACATGATTGAAGTACCCACTCATTAAAATAAGTAGGTATTTTTGAATAAAAATGGAAGTGTAGATTTAACGCCATTTATAAAGACTCAAAAATAAACTTTCTGAGTAATGAGTTTCTCCTGTGATACACCTATAAGAGCGATTTGTTGTCGCTTGCTCATTGTCATGTTAATAGGTGTTGCAATACTGCAAGTAAACCAGTTGATGCAATTTCCTCATCAAACCCACTGCACTATTCGCTCGCATTTATTCTAAATACTAGATCACATTTTCTACTGAACGTGCATTTCGACATTCAAGATGTCACCAACGGTAGCCATATATCTTGTTGAATAAAATATATTAACTTCGTCACAGCACCGTTTCCACCGAGAAGATCTTTATCGCTTAATTGGCAGGTCTATCAGAACGGGTGCCGATTATAAGCGTTATGTGTAAAGTTGCCGTATTCACTAGGTACTTTGCAGCTATTAGTTATTATTAACGAGCTAACTTGTCAATTCTTAAGCGTCACTGGTGTCTTTTAAAGTCGCAGTGTGTCTTTCGTCTGCTACTGATTCCTGTAAATTATTCCAAGCGGCATGTTCCTATCCGAGTGTTCTAATAAATGAGCTGGAGCAAAGCATTGTGAACAGTTACAAGGTACTCGTTTGATACCATACTAATTGGACATAACACATGAAAAATAGGATAGTTCCTACCTGTAGTGAGTTCACTATATACACTGTACTTTTTCTACGACCACGCTTTTTCGGTTTAATTTTATAATTTTGTATCGAAGTAGTACTTGAAACTACAGTAATGTCATAATGCCAAAAACGTCATCGAAAAATAAAACAAAAAATAAATTTATTTTAAACAACTGAAATTCAACCAACTGCAGCCAAGTCATTGCCGACTGAAACCTCTGGCTCTATTAATAACATTATTAGCAACATTTCAACAAATTTCTCATTTACTTCTAGTTTTTCTTTAGTTAGGATTGCTTCTGTCACTAATAATAGTGGTGACCTTTGGTAACTAATAAGCAAACTTCATTCCAAAGCACCAGGCATGGCTTTGTTCAGGGATCTCCTACCGTATTCCAAACAATGGATATGAGAAACGCAGAATTACTGATGCCATGGTCGTGGACTTGTCCTCGGCCCGTCAGCGTTTATCAAAACTATTCGTTCGTTCATGACTTGCACCTGATTACGACATATCTGTGCCACACTACGTTCTTACGTACCAACTACCAATTGCGGCTAATGCCAACTCAAGAAAAGTTAAGAGGGTGTTTTGTCTCTTATATTATATACGGATAACTTAGTGATTGCCACACAAAATAATAATTTTATAACCATAGGAAATACACCGACGAATTGCCCTGGCGATATAACTGTCCACAAATTTGCCTTCGCAAAATCAGATTGGTCACCATCTACATTAATCATAAATACAAAGTGTTTAGTATTATCAGTCGAGATGCAAAATATATTTATTATATTACAGTCAACAATCAAACATCTGTAGTTAAAGTTTTGTTCTTTAAAGTTTATTAGTTTTTCCCTTACAGGCTATGGCTTTTGTAACCGAGCGGAAATATATGGTTGGATTTAACCAGTACGATGTCTATTGTAGTGGTAATTCCAGATGGGTCTCCTACTATCTCCGCCTACTTTAAAGATTCTATGGCTAAGAGCACCGGAGCTTTTTCTCGAATACCACATAATAAACACGATTATTAAATATAATGGAATAATTAATTATGCATTTGTTAAGCTAAAAGATTTGAAACCAATTCTAAGCTGAGTTCACTACGTTTTAAGTACACTTAAATGCAGTTACATCAAAAAATATACAAAGCAATAAAATTTTATTCAAACATACCTGATATAATCACTTTACACTTGTATTTATATTAAAATGAATTTATAATTATTTCATCGGTGCAAACGATCTTAAAAGCGAGGGTGAACAGTGTCTAATACAGTCTGTCCCAAAAGTAACTTGGTGAAATAAAAATATATTTTCTACATTATGATTACTGGATTTCCAATAATGGAGATTACAATAACAAAGACTAAAATTAACTAATTTGATTACTGATGAGATACAGTAATCGCCAATAAGATAGCAGATAATAATTTAAATTTTAAAATCGTTTTAAAACAACTAAAACAGGCACTTTCTGAGAACCCATCGCTCGAGGGTAAAACTTTTTGTTTTTTTGTTTTGTGAAAAATCATTTATCTTTGTTAAGAAAAAATTTTCAAGTGAAGTTGTCAGTGTCGAAGAACCTAACCCTTCACTTTTGGCTATCTATCTAATGAAACGAGCTGGGCAACCCAGCGTGCATCCCTAAAGCTAGGTTATGCAACCAAACACACCTGTTGAGTAGACTGCGATTCCTTTCAGTACTGGTTGCTTTCTGCGTTGTATGAGAATAAATGTGAAAAATTTAAAAGGTATGCCGAACACATTGAAGGACTTTTAATTAACAATGACGAACGAAACGAAATACTGAGAACGTACAGCACAGGAAATAATAGAAATAATCACAGGACTCAAGAACACCAAAAGTGAGGGCGAGAAGGGAATTCAGTCACAGACATAGAAGGAAGGAGGTGACGAGCTATAGAAACGGATATAAGAAGACCCGATAAAAATACGGAAAGATGAGAAAATGATTGAACACTAGAAAGATCCAATTCGCTGCCCAATATGTATACGAAAAGAGAGATGTAAGCAACTGTGAGAATGGGGTCGTTGCGCTAAATAGAAAATCGATATAATTTTGATAGAGATAAGTAACTAGGTGTTTATTGGCCCTCTGGGTTACATTAATTTACTCACCATTAGCTCAAAATTTAAACAATGGCGAGTTTAGCACGAAGCGCGCCTTCAGAGAATTAAACAGAAACACGTGCTGCCCCGGTTACGTCATTAGCTTAGAAGCGCTTGTGATTGGTCATCTGAATTGATGTTTTCATACCCAGAAAGCTCAACGTTACGTGGAGTTTGAGCCGGTAAAGTAGGGAGCAATAATGATTTGCCCTTGTTAGCAGGAAGTCATAATGATCATATATCTCTTTTGCAAAAAATGCGTGTGTCTAGAGCGAGGACAGCTTAAGGGGTATGTTTAAAATGCGTGTGTCAAATCTGGGGTCTGTTTTAAAAAAGTTACCGTCGGCAAAGTGGTCTGAAGTCTGAACCTAAACAGAGAACGGCGTGCGCATCATGATCATTTATGACTTCCTGATACTATGGGCAAGTGTTAGGAACATAGGCAAATCATCAGAATTTGACATTTGGAAATTTATTTCTATTTGTGTTGGGTCTGGGTGTATAAATAGTTATCTGCCGTTTATTTATGTGTCTTTATTCCTATTTATTGTGTCAATTAGTATATTTGTGTATGGAAAATAGAGCAAGGTTTCGTTAAAGCCGATTCAGACAATTTTATTGACAATTATTATTTATCTAATTTGGACTATTTCAGCGCTGAAATGAAAACTATTAAAACGAAACGGTGAGTGCTTCATTTATTTGGGAACTAGACACACTAAAAACAATACTGGACACTATCTGTCAAACGACTAGACTGCCATGATTGTTTATTAATTCAGTTTACATTTGAGAAGCAACTTTTGTACTTTCCGGCTAATATCGACAATTCTCGGCATTGCCACGGATCATTCATTTAAAAGGCTTAAAGGGCCAGCTTCTTAACTTTGAGTCTGGTTTAGATGCCTAAATCGTTCACTACAAGAAAAATGAAAAATACGGGTCAAATATTTTACGACAATCTTCGGGAAAATATGATTTTAAAAAATTGTGTAACGACCCCATTATAGAGGAATAGTATGATGGATGTGACATAAAAGATACTGGCAATAACAGTAAGAAGTAAATTAAGACAGTATACGAAGGGGAAAATATGAAAGGGACTTTAAACAGTGAAGGTCTTCGATCGACCAGGTTTTTACACTTACGGGGATCTTATGTAACAGCTGTGAACAAAATCTGGGACTGCACATATAGACTTCAAGTAGACATAGGTCAGGGTAATCCGGAAGGAATTGTTTGAATCATAACAAAATTCGGGCATGTACTCTGGATGCCCGAGGGTAGAGATGCAAAGAAAATGTTGATAGGTGAGGGAGGTAAGAAGAGGAAAGGCAGAGCAAAGGAAATACGTGCCTATTCAATACCACTCGTTCTCTAGCTCCAAGCATTCTCGACCTGCATGTGTTATTAGCATATTGCTGAAACAATACAATAAAATTTTAATGATACTATTACAAATAATCGGTTATTTAGATATGCACTTTTAACATCTGTACTTAAATGCAAGAACATGCATGATAATAAAGCGATTTACTGCAACTTTTAATGTGTACTTCGTCATTGAACGTAAATCTACAAGGGTACAACAGTTACAGTCACGCACCTCCTTGTCCAAGCCAAATTTACCTAATTATACCCTTTATGGATGTTGACCATCGAATTCAAACGTGACAAACAAGTGATTGGGAACATGTTTTCTAAAGACCTCCAAAAATTAGATTTGTGACATAAAAAACATTGTGACAAATACAGTGATGAAGCATTTATAAGATATTTGAAAAATTGTGAAATTGGCGATTGCAGATTCTAAGAAAGAAATGCCAATTAATTGTGAGACTGAGGAATCTCAACTACGTATTGGAATGTTATATTATGAATATTTAACGGTGATGACGACAATTCATTTGATAAACTGTGTGAATAAAATCATTTCCATCGAAGTCACATAACCTTCCTTTGACATTACAAAATCAGAATTGTTGCTGAGGCATTGACCTTATCTGATTGATTCATATCGTGCAAGTCCATTAGTTTATGATGCAGAAATGCTGTTCCAGGAGGCGAGGTGCTTTTACTCTGCTTCAGTTAAGTGGAATTGTGTTGTGACTCATTTTCACCTGTACCAACTTTTCTTGTCGAATAACTTACTGGTATGTATGATATTTTTATTACTAAATTGTGTTCTAATTGTGGCAGTGAAAAACTTTCATCGTTATGTGGTTTGCTTTCTTTTTAAATTTGCGGTTATGATACCATCTACGATTATTAACACTTTACTGTAGTTGAAATTAAATCAGCTACCGATATTGTTTTAAAAACTACGTGATTCAGCAATTGTCTCTTGGAACACTGGTGCTATAAAGTTATAAAAGAGATATTAATTTTACAGTAATTAGTGTACTATATTGAAGACAATCGGAATAATACACCCTATATCAATCAAGTGCCACTGCGGTGGGGACGAGCGTATGGTAGTGGCGGATGAACTCTTAAGAAAGCGGGGGGTTAAGTTTAGAACGGGCGCACTCTCAGTACTTAAATTGTACATTATATTTGATTTATTGTATTACATACTGTGTAAGGTGTTATTGAAATACCACGTATGTTCATTCGTTGTAATTTATAATAAATTGTTGCTTGTAATTTTATGGAGCATTTGTAAATTTTTGCAGTGTTTTCCTTATTTTATTGTTTACTTGGCCGTTTATATCTTTAATCGGTTTTATTTAGCTTGCATTGTTTGTGTCTTGTGTGGGTCAAATCTGGTAATTGAAATTTTACCCCCTTCCTGTTGACCGATTGATCTGAAATTTGGTTCACACCTTTAGTTGTGATGACAATACAATTATGTATATAGTTAAAATCACCTTACTTTTTATGCACGTCACCGGCTTCCTATCAGCACTGTTGCCACAAGAGTTTATGGTACTCAATTCCAAAATATTAAAATTCAATTTACCTCTCTAACTGAATTCAATGGTAATAAGGGTCCATTATTTTCCAATTCTCTTTCAAAATAGTTGATAAGGGACGCTACAAGCTCCTTACACCGACTGTTTAAGAACTTTGGCATTACACCAACAATAATAATAACAACACCGATAATAAATAACCAGGAGCACTATTATAGTTCTCAAAAGAACAGATTTTTACCGCAAAAGTTGATGAACAAAGAAAACAAGGGTTTAAAACACCAAAAACAACTAAAGTTAACGAAACTTGACGCTTTCAGAATATCAGCTGTCAAGTCAACCGGGAAACGTCAACAAATTAAGCGGCAATCATGCAACAAAATAGTGTTGTGTTTAGACATTCAAATATTTCTTTATTCTTTTTTAGCACATTCAATTTATATGACTTGTCATTTTACGTAAGGCGACTCTCAATCGTTACATTTTGTGACGTGCATAAAAAGTAAGGTGATTTTACCTTCTACATTCACGGCCTACCGACGCCTCAAGAACCATGCCTCTGACAACCCGATCAGGCCGCCGCCGGGTTCGATTTCCAGACAGATTTAACGTTTAGTGAACAGTGCTTTCATTTCAAAACTGGCCACCCTCAATAACGCTTGATATGAAGCGAATTCGGCTTAAACAAAAAACACGTCAATTTAGATATCGAGGGGGAAGTTTAAAACCAATACAGACTGAGTTCTAGGTTTCACCCCCTTACCCTCAGCTACCCCTACTTTGAAATTTCAAATAGCACCCTCTACCTTGTGATACATCATTTTAAAGGCCGTAAAAATCCTGAACCAACCACGTTTAAAAAATTGGATTCGGTCGATCCGTAAATAAGTTATGGTCAAAAATTGTAAGCTAAAGTCAAAAAATGTATTATGACAATTTTAGAAAGTTTACTTTATTATGTGTTCAAAATGTGCTCCATTATTTTCTAGACAATACAGTATGTTTTCGAATTCGTTGCGGTCTTTCTGAAAAGTTTCTGGAGTAATCCGTCTACACTCTTGGGTAATCCTATTTCATAAAACATGACAAAAAATTGCAAAGTGTGCTTTGGTAAAAGACTGTAGACGGATTACTCCAGAAACTTTTCAGAAAGTCCAAAACGAGTTTGAAAACATACTGTATTATTGTCTAGCAAATGATGGAGCACATTTTGAACACATAATAAAGTAGATTTTCTAAAATTGTCATAATAATTCTGAAAATACATTTTTTGACTTTATCTTAAAATTTTTGACCATAACTTATTTACGGATCGACCAAATCCAATTTTTTAAGCGTGGTTGGTTCAGGATTTTTACAGCCTTTAAAATGATGTATCACAAGGTAGGGGATGCTATTTGAAATTTCAAAGTAGGGGTATGTGAGGGTAATGGGGTGAAACCTAGAACTCAGTCTGTATTGGTTTTAAACTTCCCCCTCGATATCCAAAGTGACGTGTTTTTTGTTTAAACCGAATTCGCTTCATATCAAGCGTTATTGAGGGTGGCCAGTTTTGAAATGAAAGCACTGTATTCAGTAGGTATCATTGTAAATCCAAGATTGCCGCCGCCACAAAATGGCGGATTAGATATTTTTTCAACCCCCTCAATATGGGTATCAAATGAAAGGGCTTAACTAGTAGAATACAGTACGCCATGAAAAATTCAAAATCCAAGATGGCCGCCACCACAAAATGGCGAATTACTTTTTCCAATCCCCTCAATATGGGTATCAAATGAAAGGGCTTGACAAGTAGAACACAGTTCTCTTTAGAAAAATAATAACAGAACAAAAACAAACTAAAAACTTGAAAATAAAATGAATAAAAAAAATTTTAAGGTAAACGGTTTTATTGTAAAGAAACATAATAATGATGCAGATAATGTATTAAAGCTAAAAAATAATTAGGTAGGTACCAGGTACCAGGTACCAGTCATCACACCATCCTCCTCATCAATCTAGAGCATTGATCAGACTAAAATAAAATCTTGGGGCGTAGCGTAACCTGAGTAAATATGTAAATGATCGTTCTGCGATGTTTCTATCGAGAAGGTGCATCCAAAGCATACCTATAATGATATGAGCGGTTGTCTGTAGATAATAGAAATACGACTCGCCCCACGATTTTATTTTAGTCTGATCAATGCTCTAGATTGATGAGGAGAGTGGTGTGATGACTGGTATCTGGTATCTACCTAATTATTTTTTAGCTTTTAGTACATTATCTGCATCATTATTATGTTTCTTTACAATAAAACCGTTTAACTTACAATTTTTTTTTACTTATTTTATTGTACGTTTGTTCATGAGTTAATAGAGTTTAATAGAGATAATGTGGCAATAGATTTATAAAACTGAATCAGGATCAGGATGCCCTTTTATCACATTCCAAATTAAACACTTATGTATCATTATTTGATTACTAAACCGATAAACCATTCAGTGTCATTTAATTTCCTCTCGGCAACTCGTCTAATATAGTCACCTGGGCTGTAGTGGAAATTGGTTTGGGAAACACAACGTAGGAGTCTTTTTATAGACGATCACACCAGGTACAAATTAGACGGCTGTATTAGGTAGGTTAGGTAATTTAATGTAGACAGCAAGTAGGGAGACAGGTAGAAACTAATATTAATTTTATTTGCTTCAAGATTTAAACCGCGTTACATCAATTTATTATCATTTTGTAACTATCACATCACTCATAGGTATTGGAAAATCCATAGAGACAGGATCGAAATAAATCCTTTTGAAACTTCCGTGTTTCTGATGACGTGATCCGATAGGATAATTATTTATGAACAACTTGTTTTATACTTAACCGGATTACATTTCGTGCGACCAGTCGTCTGAACACTGGATGAAGCACGCTACCGAGAATTGAACTTAAGTGTTCAATTATTGAAGACCAATAAATCGGTACCTTGCTATTATGCTTATTGTATTATTCAATCTGATCGTAGGTAGCCCTAATAAATCTGAGAAGTTTTATGATGCTTTTTGGTAGAACAGAAGAATTTATAGTATAGGTACCTAATCACGTGGGCCGCTAGATAAATTTCCTCAAAGTGGAGTTAAGCTATTTTTGTGCGTGTATTTTCATATTGAGCGATAAATCGTGACAATAAATAACGCAACGATATATCGCCACAGTGTATAAATACGACACATAAAAGCAAAAACCGAACGTATTGCCGAAATTTGCAAACAAACATGTGCATGAAATCGCCACGGGCAAGGAAACATTTAGATTCATTGTTACGAGCTGCGATCCGGAAACTAAAAGAGAGTCGACACAATGGATTTTCCACAGCAAAGAAAATTCAATAAAATTCAGTCGATCTTACAGAACCATTATTTAGCTGATCAGCTCACGTGGTGATAATTTCATTGGAGGATCGTCGCACAGTAAATGCTGACATCAAGGCAGATATTCCACCACTTCTCTGTTTGGCAACAGTTCTAGAATTGTAAGTGTGGGCACTACTATAATGTCATTATGGCACCATAATTTTCTGGAAGGACTACCGATTTGTATCCGCCGGTAAGTCCAGGTCCTGTCGTTTTTCCTGCGTCATGTGGAAGGAAGTACTGAAGATCAGGAAAAAGATATGCAGGGTGAATTATTATGGGGCGGTGAGTTTTTGTGGCGGACCAGAAATAGTGGGTCGTGGAACCACTTTTTTGGCCGTATTCAGTGACGGGCAACTATAAAACAAAGCAGTAGGTACGTTTTGTATGCCTCTATTGCAACAAGTACCTATAACGCACGAACTGGCACTATTTAATTACCCAGTAAATTCTCGACGCTCGAATCGGCACGAAAACAGGTAGAAACCCAAAAACGCACGAAACGGGAACGCACGAAATGGGAAGATACCGCTCAGGATATGAAAGAATTGTGGTACGCTTCCAACCAGTCTTCGGACTGAGAACTTTATGATATAGAAATAAGGAAACATTAAAAATTACAATAATCATGCCTTACCGACTCTGCAATGTATATAAACTTCTAAAAGCCAGTCTTAATTAATAGTTAAGAGATTCATTAATTGATTATGAACGTGGCACGTTTTAGTGAGAAATAACAACATATATAGCATTTGAAGAAGCACCAAGCTGTTTTTCGCATTTCTCTTTTATTGGCTTTTAGCACATTAAAAGTTTCTTTTGGATAACGTAGGTGTGCAAATTGCGTAATTTGCAAACATCAATTTTCGTAGCGCAAGATGCAAGATAAGCTTGCCATAATACCGTCGCCATCGGTACCTAACATACACTGCGTAATTTTTTTCGAATTTTTCTGAGAACGTGTACTATCTAAAATATCAATATCATCTCTTGTACATATTGATCCTCGGAAGCAGCTTACTATAAGTATTTTTCGGTACAAGGAAGTCAAAATTCAGGATATTTGTGGTCGGACTATTTAGTCGCTTCTAAAATGGTGAACTGTCAACTCAAAGATATAGTTTTAAAAAAAATAAGGGCAACATGGGAAATCGTTATGCGCATTCGTGTCTAGAAGGGCACAAAAGTCCGGGATTGCAAAAAGCCAAAAAAAAAATATTTTGTAATTTTTTTTGCGAATTCAAAGGTGTTGAATTTTTTTTGAATCGTATTTGCGAGCGTAATATTTGACGTACAGTAATAATTTTTACATAAATAGAAAGCTTATTCTCTGCACTTTCCGCTGGTACCAAGCCTGTTTTTACTTATTGTTAATAATACCTATACAAATTGTTTAATTAGAGAATGTACAAAAAGTGCATTGCAAACTTCAGCATCGAGGGAATTTCCTAACTATTATAGTCAGCTGCATACATGTATCGTATCGAATGTTCCGAAAAGAATGTGGAAAATTTTGGTGAAACAATCATTTCAATAACGTTTTTGTAGCAAAAGTTATAAATATTTATTTACAGCGTACCGCTGCTCGCTGTCGCCGGGCAAACCCCGACGCAGTTCAGTTCCTGTCCCCATCATGCCTCGCATCATGCTCACGTCCGTCGCTTGTTAATCTGTGCGTTATCGCGTAAGTCTGTCTCTTTCTCACTAGCAGAATGTGTGACAAGAAATAAATTTTCGCCTTCGGTCAGCCTAAATGCTTTAATTGTAACGTATAAAATAAACTACATATTATTACACGTATTATGATTAATAAACATAAACTGCAACTTTTTACATAGGTAAGTAAAATATAAATTTGGAACAACATTTACATATTATCACCGATCTTGTACGACGGATGGCGACATCAATTTTAAAATGATTTTAGCGTGTGGAAGAGGTTGTAAATTTGGTAGTTTGTGTGATGGCAAACTGGAAAATTGACCTCTGCCCACCCCGCGTCGGATATTTTACAACTGGCATGTCTTCAGAAATTTAAAAGAAATAATAAATTAACCTAAATCTTTTCAACGCCTCTGCCTTATGATTCAAATTATTAATTAAATCATAGAAAACGACAAAATATCCGAGGTAGAGGTTCTGAGCAGTCCCTGAGCAGAGGCAGAGGTTTTGAAAGTGTTTGGAAAATAAGCCTACTTAGATTCAAACGAGCTGAAATGACTAAGTAGAGCTACTTTTCTAAGGCCCGGTTTTTCAAAGAAACCAACACCGGATTAAGTCTGACACCGGCTTCGTTACTATGATACAACCAATCAGAAAGCCGGTATCATAGCAACGAAGCCGGCGTCAGACTTAATCCGGTGTTGGATTCTTTGAAAAACCGGGCCTAAACCTATTGAAATGATTGTTTCACCAAAATTTTCCACATTCTTTTCGGAACATTCGATACGATACATGTATGCAGCTGACTATAATAGTTAGGAAATTCCCTCGATGCTGAAGTTTGCGATGCACTTTTTGTACATTCTCTAATAATTAAACAATTTGTATAGGTTTTATTAACAATAATATAAAAACGGGCTTTGTACCAGCGGAAAGTGCACAGAATAAGCTTTCTATTTATGTAAAAATTATTACTGTACGTCAAATATTACGCTCGCAAATACGATTTAAAAAAAAATTCAACACTTGAATTCGCAAAAAAAATTACAATATATATTTTTTTTGGCTTTTTGCAATCCCGGACTTTTGTGCCCTTCTAGACACGAATGCGCATAACGATTTCCCATGTTACCATTATTTTCTTAAAACTATATCTTCGAGTTGACACCTTCAGATTCCGTACTAATTCCCCCTCTTCAAATTTTAAACTAATCGAAGTTCCCCATTACTAAATATGGGTGTATATCGTAACCTATTGTTGTATTTTACTATGGAAATAATACCTGCTAAAAAGTTTTTTAGGGCTTCTCAATCAGTGCCCTCGCTTTTACAGCGATAAAAATTAGGAAGAAACAATTTTATCACCAAAATTTGCCCTATTATATTGTACAGGGGGTAATGCTTCGACGGAGCTTTACATCTGTATACTTTACGTTTTAGTGAAAAATGATGTCTGATTCAAAATATTTTGTTTTCTATATCAATCAATTCTAAGAAAATATATCAAAATAATTGTCTCGCAAAAGGATTGATTTTAGGAACACTTTGTATTGTGTCTTATTTTCTAACACTCTTATTATTTTAAAAACATAGCAGTCCTTTCCCACTTGTGCAATCCTACTCTTAATTAACTTTTTGAATAAATGATTTGAAGTTGTATCTACCAACACTTTAATTGTACATATTTTTTCACCTTGTGTTTGTTGTACTTTTCATGGAACAATCATTTTTACAATTAAACGCAATATAATAATTACTTTCCGACAATGTGAAGAAACAAAAAATTTGCAGTGTTCAAGTGTACGTAATTTAATGTGTAACGTAATGTTAATGGCAATGACGGACGAACGTAATAATTAATGTACTCATCACGAAACGGTATTATAAAATACGTTCTCTGAAATTATTTTCCGGTGATGATTGCGGACTAACAAAGAATCTAAAGTCTCTTGCTGGTGGTCGAACTTGACACAAATACCACAATGTTTTTCTGGATGCATTAAAACAAAAACAAAACATCGTGACGCAATTTAATCGAACTGCAGGAATTGTGAAAGATAAAGAGTAAGTAATAACAATAAATAACAGAGATAATAGTAAACCATAAATTAAAGCGGTGCTTTTAAAATATTGATGGCAGTTAAGTGCATAATTCACCTGATCATTTGAGCTTTCAGAATTTATAAAATATTGTGCAGGTCAACCTGTTATTAGCTATGCGATTGTTGGTATATTTCATTTGATTGTAACACGCATGATTGAATTTATAATCTGACAAGTAAGTGGCCCGCGGACTCGCCAACGGACTGTAAAAATCATTTATCTACAAGTGTTCTCGAACGTATAATGTTCACCGACTAGTCCCATAGATCTGGGACGGGTTTCTTCGCTTCAGATGAAGGGAAGGCCGAGATATGACACCCTCAAATTAGGGGTAGTCTTCTATACCGGCCAAACCGGGGGAGTGTGGAGTAGTTGTGAAAACGGATTCCGATAACCCCGTCGATCGGCCCAATAATATCCAGGAATCGTCCACCTCGAACAACAGTTGGTAAGGGAAATAATTTGTCTTCCCAAACCTTGCAAATCTCTGGGTCAAAAAAGTACGTAAAGGGGTGATCAAACTCATTCCTTGGGGTTGAAGGTGGAAAGTTGCGCGGAGTACAGTTCGAAACTAGAAATTCACAGATGTCCACCATTGAAAAAGAATCTCGCAAAAGTCAATGTTTAAAGCAGAAAGTTGCATCTGAAAATCGACAACAAAAATTTCGCGAGACAGCGCGGAATCATCTGAATCCAGATTTTGAGCGAAAATTTCACAGACCGCCCTGACGTGCTTGCTATGTTCAATTTCCAACTGGGTTTTTACATAATGTCATAAAAAGTTCCTCAGGGGCTACAAAACGCCCTTAATAAGTACATGCTTTATACGGGGTCGCCCACTTTCTTAAGGCCACATTTCCCGTTGGAGGTTCCACATGTTCCATGGTAAGAATAAGGTTCTCTGAAATTTTGTTTCAGTATCAGTCGAAAAAATTGAAATCGTTAGACATTTGAGAAAGTTATTAATGAGAAACAAGAGAGGATGCATTTATGCTTCGGAACGCTCCAAATATGGTCTTTCCAGACACCGGGGCCGATTTATTTTTCAACTCACATTTTTTTTTAAATCAGCGGAGATGAAAATACAGACCTTATTTTTCACGTTTCATCTCTCCGCCCCCGTCCCAATGTTCGAAATGTTAAAAAGTGCGACTTTAAAATCTCTACAAACTGCTCTAAGGTCGCAAATCGGATGTCGGTTGATAGAAAATAAACGGGCGTATCCAGCCGATCCACGTTCATCCTTCCAAAATGTTCTGAAGAAGTCACAAAGAAATTCAAACTTGGACAAAATTTTTCGTCTTTTTAAAAACTCGTTTTTTCAAGGTCGTTCTGTACTTAGAATTGTTGAGATACCCATAGAAAATTTTGGATTATTCATGCCTCGGGTATCGGTAACGAGGTCTCGGAGTGTCATCTCTCCGCTATAACATTTCACCTACCGCAATAAATATTTTGATAAACTCATTTCCTGAAGCCCCCAAGATTCTCATATGTGATGTGAAAATTTCAGCCCTCCACGCCATGGGAAATATCACCAAGTCTTGCATTCGCCCAATGATTTTACATGGAAACTTCTGACCGGGGAAGTCACTTTATATTTTGACCAGCTGTCATGCCATGAAGTTCCGGGTATCGAAGCCGTACTCTCGCCGCGTTCAAACATGAATCATTTTTTACTTGGGGTTTTGTTTCTGGCATATTTTAGCCGCAATTTTATTATTTTCGTCGAAGAAATCGTCAAATTTATACTTATTTATAGCCTACGGCTCGTGCTTCATCCTCGTTAATAATAACCACCATACCTAACTCGTTCGTAGAATAATATAGTAGAGGAGGTGGTGCAAATTTGGAAACCCAGTTTGTTTTAATTTGTAAAAAATCAGTGAATCGTTATTTTAACCTGGCAAATTGCCTTAAAATGCCTTATAATGTTGGAAATAGGGGACCATAAGTCACAAGTGCAAAAACCATGTACTTAAAAAATAAAAAAATATTTGGCTAACTTACTACATTTTGGATTTTTGAAAAATTGCGGTAATGTGGAAACGCCCTAAAATTACAGTAAATCAAAGTGTAAACACATAAAGATGTTGGAATATTGAACTTTAAGTATTATATTATTTTTATAATATGTTTTTATTCATAGAAAACATTATTATTTGATAGAAAAATACAACGCATTGCCCTCATCCACATGTTTCCAAGTTACTCGCACTTTAGCCAAACTGGATTTTACGATTTAAGTCAAGAAAACGTTAGCTTATGATTCATTGAAATCCAACAATACCTTCCCTATAACTCCCTTTCCCAATACTCTGATACGCATTACGCTACCTCTATGATAAGTTAGACTAAATAATACCACTAACTTAACTCCAAAAACTTCACGAAAATCACGAAACAGAAATCGACGCACCACCATTAACTACAATGCTCCACTGATTCCTAACGAATAGGAACGAGACGGCAATCGCCGCTAGAGTGAAGCTCTCTGCAGTCGAAATACTTGCCGTTTCCACATAACCCTCATGTTTCCACATTTGCACTCCTTCCTCTATAATTACTTTTATGCAACTCACAAAATTAAAATTTCAGATCTAGATAGTAAGTAAGTAAGTAAGAACTCCAAAATCTAAAAATGTCAAATACCGCGAGCAAGACACCATCATTTATACGTGTAGCAACTGTAGTAAAGAATATTCAAAAGACACGAAACAGAAGCTACAACTTTTTTAATTTCCTAAATTTGCATGTTTACTGTACATTAAACTTTGCTAAACAACTATGTTATTCCATTCTAATGTTGGATGTGTGCAATAAACAATAGCATAGCAGAGTAATTTGCAAAAGGAAACATCTACAAGCAAATACAGCCGAACCCTGATGTAAGCAGTCTTTAGGTGTTAAAGAGTTAAACACAATGAGATGCGCATGCTGCATTCATATTCATACACAGCCCGAAGCCGTGAAATTACTCTTACAAACTACTAACGCTGTAAGACAAACGTAACCTTTAAAAACCATTTGTTTCTGAAAGAGCAATCTTCCTCTAAACTTTAACATTTCCCGTAGTTATTCTAATCTCTAGACAAGTTAATAAGTAGAAACAGCTCTTATGCCGCATTCAATAATACCTATTGAGGTGTCAGTTGCACAACGGCAACACGGAATCTAGAGACCCTCCCTCTTTAAATAAACGATGAGAAGTATCCGTTTCTTTCGATTGCACTTGTTGATGTTTTAGGGCCACACTGCATGTTGTATAGAAATTGCTGTGTAACTGACAATTTGACACTGACAATCTAATAGAATGGATCTTCTAGCATACTTATTATTGTATAGTTACTTTCTTAAGCACACGCCCGTCTCTTTTATTGACTGGACGATGATCTCGATTTGATCATTCTAAAACACGAAAAACGTGTCTGAAATTAATTGATACATTGATTTGTAGATTTATTGCCCTAGGAGTAAATTGGGCTTTGGTCTACTTTCATATGTTAACAAAAGGAAATTAATGTCGATTTTACAAAGTTTTGAGTAGGCGCCAGATTTATTGTTCCGATGTCCAAATACAAAACCCCATTTTGCTGATGGTAAAAAATTCGGACATGTCGATTCCAAATTTTAGATGCGCGCCTTTTGGCGTCAGTTGTTTCTTCTGTCCGCCATGCTTGTGGGATCTGTGCATTATTTTTAAAATAGTACAGCCAGAAATAAGATATCAAAAGGTGTATTAAACCAATTCCTACTACTTGTCGTCCACCACCTTAATCGATGAGCGAGATAAAAATTGTAGTGAAAATGAGAAATCAGATCAGTGACAACCAATATCATTACTACGATTATGATAAGCATATTTTTCCGAAGACAGTCTAAAATGATTCAAGGAAGCACAGTGTTGAAATCAAGAAGAAACCAACCGACAGACTTTAGGAAGGGAGAAAAACCTCAACCTTAACCCACTAAGCAATCTCTTCCCAGATTGTGGACTGCGCTGCCGTTCTGCAGGATCAGGCTCCTTGTTTCTGGGAAATGACATATACTCCGATTTTCAAAAAAGTGTTTTGAACAAGAATTTAGCTTCCGACTCCTACATTCCCCCATCCTCTATTCTATTATTAAATTCAGCTACAAATAATTGGCAACATATTATCTGTAGTAATACAATAAGTGGTCTAGAATTCTCGGAAATTTTACGAAAGGTGTTGCGTTGCTTGGTAGCCACGAGTGTAAATTTGACAGTTAAAAGATTCTGTCAAATTTACACGAGTGGCTAGTAAAAGCAACAGCTTGAGTAAAATTACGTAAAAATTCCAGACCACGAATTGTATTTGACAAGATTATTTTTTGAATCGAAGCAAAGTAGTTCAAAATGAAATTTTATTTCAATTAATTCACATACAAAGAAAAGTGTTGGGAATATTTGACGTTTGGCAGGTACTAAAGTAACTAGATTATACATTATAAATGCACCTACTAATTCGAAACTATGGCAACTTGTCAACAAGCAAAATTGTCGAAAAAATTACCGGGGGTAAATACATAAGAGATCATTTTTTATCGATAAAAAATACATGTTTAATTGTATGAAAGTTTTATTGTCATGGCAAATAATCGAGAATCAAGGTACCTAGTGAAAAAATCGCGAGAGCTTGCTCGAACGATTTTTTCTACTTCCCTTGATTCGAGATTTTTTGCCGAATGGCAATAAAATTGGAATACAATTTGAAATGTATTTATCTTACAAAAAAATAATCTCGAATGTATTATACGGACAATTTAATTGGAAATACAAGATTTAATAAATAGTCGGGGAGCAGCCATCTCAAAAAGCGCTTATTTAAAGAGTTAGTCCGAAGTCGAGGACACACTTGTTTTGAAGACTGTTTTCTATGTAAAATCACCCGCTGAATCCGAATCCGGAGGGCGCCCGTTCATTTGGGACGGCCTTGGCCCTGAAAAATGCAGTTTTACGTAAAATTTCGAAAAATTGAAAACTCTGAACATTTCAGTTTACATCGTTATATCTTCGTTCTGGAGACAGCTAGGAAGCTAAATTTTTTTTTGAAATGTTTTCCAGGCATTTTTGATTGCAAACCTCTATACACAATTAACTGTTAAAAAATAACTACGTCAGCAATTTGTATTTTTGTACACCGCGTCATTTTTGTGCACCTTAATTTTCACCACGCGAGAAAATTTTTTATTGTAAAAGATAGATACCTATTCATTCGAAACAATATGTCGTGAAAAGTATGCAGAAGTTTTTAGTGAAAAAATCATCTCGATATCTGCAATACTGACAGAGTTACAGCAATTAACAAAATATTGCTTTTTGCGCTGCGGCATAGTGTTCTATCTCTACTCTGCGCATCTACCTACTCCGTGATGCATCTACGCCTGCGGGCGGCTAATCTCCGTCATATGCGGGAAACTCGTGCAAATACCTATTACTTTTCTTTGACAAAGTGATAAAACAGTTTCCGATATAATCAAGTTTATGTTTAATTGTTTACAAATAACAATAACTATGTGCGAGTCGGTGCGAGTAGTAGGTATATGTGGAATTGTTTTGGAATCACTGTTCGTGCGATTTTGATTGAAGACTGAGGTTAAGTTTACTATTAGTGAAAATGGAAATCAATTACAATTTGTGCATAATTTGTCAGATGAATGATTCAGCAGAAACAGTTCAAGCTGTAACTGAAAATGGATATAACGCATTGTTCAAGGCGGCAGGCAGGCCGTTTCTGACCCCTTGGCTGCCTCAAAGACTAGAAGTCTTTGGGCTGCCTGCGTGTCAAGTTACGTATAGCCGGATTGCTGCCCTCAACCTAACCTAAGCTAACGAACACTGTATCTACACCGAGATCTACACCCCTATACCGTTCCTCATTCGAAGAAAAAGATTCATTTTTTAAAAAGTTTTTATATTTGTTCTCAAAATAGGAATATATAAAAATTTGAACTCCATACATGAGCGTAACATAAATTTGATATAAGATCTACATCGAAATGCATAAAAAATACAATGTAAGTAAGAAGTAACTGCATAATATGAAGTTCTCCTGTTCTCCGTGCGTGCCGCCTTAAAGTGCATGCCACCTTTAACTTTTAAAGGAGGCATTCGGTAATCCGATTTCGTTTTTTCGGCGGGTGTATACTGTACAGCCCGCCGCGCCGCCTCAAAAATTGGCCGCCTGTGTGTTTGACACGCATTCCCCGCTCACTAGAAACGGCCCTGGCGGCAGGTACAAAAACAGATAGAATTAG
The DNA here is from genome assembly GCA_963966045.1 of Xestobium rufovillosum. Lineage (NCBI taxonomy): Eukaryota > Metazoa > Arthropoda > Insecta > Coleoptera > Ptinidae > Xestobium > Xestobium rufovillosum. Next base: position 35,654,395 of record OZ014493.1, read on the forward strand.
TGTAGGTATGTCTGTCGCAGAATTTGAAAAATTAAGAGCAGTTTTACAGTTATGATATGTTCATCATCATAAGGTTCTCAGTCCGAAGACTGGATGCGTACCTCCACTCTTTTCTATCCTGAGCTAACCTGCGCATTTCCCTAAAAGTAGAACATCCTACATCCCTAACTATTTGAGAGCAGTAGTCTAATCTAGGCCTACCCCTACCTCTATTTATTCCTATCTGTGACTCTAGTATGTCGCGAACTATTCCTTCGTGTCTTAGAAGGTGTCCTACCATCCTATCTCTCCTACTCTTTATTGTCTTCCATACCTTTCGCTTTTCCCCAACTCTTTCTAATACTTCCCTATTGCTAACCTTATCTATCCACGGTATCTTCATCATGCGCCTGTAGCACCACATTTCAAACGCTTCTACTCTTTTTCGATCCGCTTCCCCTATTGTCCAAGTTTCGCACCCGTATAATGCTGTACTCCATACATACGACTTTAAGAGTCTCTTCCTAGTCTCAATATTAACCGTTCTCGAACATAACAGTTGTTTCTTTCTGTTAAACGCAACTCGGCCCTGCGCTACTCTTTGTTTTATATCTTTAGTGCTCCTACCGTCTTGAGTTATTTTACTTCCTAAACAGCAGAAATCCGTGACCTCCTCTATCTTCTCATTTCCTATTTGTATGTCAACGTTAATTCTATTTTCACATCCCCTACATACCAAAATTTTAGTTTTCTTTTTATTGACTTTCATGCCATAGCCCTGTGTCAAAACTGCTTCCATTTCATTCAAAGCCGCTCCTAGTTCTTCTTTGCTAGATGCTAACACTGCTATATCATCCGCCAATCTGAGCATGTTAATAGTTTGACCCTGTACGTTAATCCCTGAGGCTGTTCTGTCCTTAACAATATTAATAGCATTTTCGATATATAAGTTGAAAACTAGAGGTGACAATGCACATCCCTGTCTCACTCCCTTCCGGATATCTACTTCCCTTCGTTCCTGCTCACATTCTATAACTGCCTTTTGCTCTTCGTAGAGATTATGTATTATTCTTCTGTCCCTATATTTCATCCCTACCTTTCTCAGCACTTCGAACATCTTCTCCCATTTTACGTTGTCGAAGACCTTTTCTAAATCTACAAATCCTATATAGACACTCTTTCTCTTTTCTATCGTTTTTTCTATAATTACTCGTAAAGCTAGGATGGCCTCGCGCGTTCCTCTATTTCGTCTAAATCCGAACTGATCTTCTCCTAATATTTCCTCCGCCTCTTTCTCCATCCTTCTTTGCACAATTCTAATTAAAATTTTTGACGCATGGGAAGTTAAACTGATGGTTCTGAAATTTTCGCACCTATCCGCGCCTTTCCTTTTTGGCAAAGCTACCATGATGTTCCGTTTGTAATCCTCTGGAATCTCGCCTGTCAGGTATATGCGACTAACTAATTTAAATAAACGATCTATTACCTCTTGACCTGCGCACTTTAAGATTTCTGCCTGCAAGCCGTCTATACCTGGCGCTTTATTGTTCCTTAAACTTTTTAGTGCTAGCTCAAACTCTTCTCTCATTATAGGATTCCCTAGGTTATCCCCCTCTACACTGCTTTCGCTTTCTAATATATCTTGCACTTCCTGTCCCGCATATAAGTTTCCTAAATATTCTTTCCACCTATCTGCCTTCTCCCCGCTTTCGATTAGGATATCTCCTGCCTCATTCCTAATGCTTTTGGTACTAGATCCAATTTCTCTAAAATTTCTCCTAATTATTTTATATGCTTCATCAGTCTTTCCTACTTCGAACTTATTTTCCACTTCTTTGCACTTTTTATCGATCCATTGCTCTTTCGCTTTCCTACATTTCCGAATAATTTCCCACTTGATCGCCTTATATCTTTGTTTCCCTATTTCATCTAACCTATTTTTATATTTTCGCCTTTCCTCTATTAGACTCACAATATGTTTTGTTATCCAGGGTTTCCTACTTTCATTCTGTTTATGACCCAAAATATCCCTAGCTGAGGAAACTAAACTATTTTTAATGCAATTCCATTCTTCCTCTATGTCCCTAACAATATTTTCGCCCGCGCCCTTTAGTACTTCGTTTGTCTTTTTCTCGAACTTATCGCGCGTATCATCATCTTTTAGTTTCTCTGGGTCAAGATACCTTCTTCCGCTTCGTTTTTTCAAAATCTTAAATTTAAGATTGGCCTTCATAACGACTATATTGTGATCACTATCTATATCTGCTCCTGGATAACTTCTACAATCCCTAACTTGATTTCTAAATCTTTGCCTAACAAGAATGTAATCTATTTGATATCTCCCTAGGTCTCCTGGCATCTTCCACGTGTAGCGTCTCCTAACATGATGGTGAAATAGAGTGTTCGCGACCGTTAAGTTATGTTTATCGCAGAACTTTATCAGTCTAACTCCCCTATCGTTCCTATTGCCTAATCCAAAGGGACCAACTATTCCGCCCTCTCGCCCTGTGCCTACGACTGCATTGAAATCTCCTATAATTATTAAATTTTCGTGTCCTCTCACAAAATCTAGCACATGTTCAATATCACTATAAACAGCCTCTACGACCTCATCACTGTAGTTAGAAGTGGGCATATATACCTGTATTATTACTGTTTTTACAGGTTTCGAATCTAACCTAACCATAACTACCCTGTCACTTTGCTGTAAGAAATTTTCTACACTCTGCCCTACTTTTCTCCGCATAACAATTCCTACTCCCGAATTTCCTCCTACAGATCCTGTGTGTATTACTCTAAAATCTCCGCTCCAGAAGTCTCCGGCTTCTGGCCATCGCACTTCACTAATACCTACTACGTCTAATGCTAACCTGTCCATCTCAATTTTCAAATTCTCTAACTTTCCTACTTGTTTCATGCTTCTAACATTCCACGCTCCGACTCGTGAGATGTTACACTTATCATTTCTGATGACTCCCTCCGAAGCAGTCCCCGCCCGGAGATCCGAATGTGGGACTATTTTACCTCCGGAATATTTTACTCCAGAAGGTGCCATCATCATAAATTCGAAGTACGCTGTACTAGGGATAGAATAATGTGGTGGTTTCCCTTTGCCTTCCACATCGCAGTAGTGTGTATCACAGTGCCATACCGACCCTCACGATCTCTGCCACTATGATTACTGAAAGAACTGCTGCCCCCTTTCAGATATGTTATTTGTAAACAATTAAACTTAAACATAATAGTTATTTACGTAACCAGTTATGAAAAGACTAATTTTATTTGACGAATATAATATTTGCCAAAACGAGCGAACGAAGTGAGCGAGTTTTGCAAATTATATGAGTCATATAAAATTAGCCTTTTCATAACGTGTTAAGTACAAAATTTTATCTAACCCCGCTTTAAAATAAAAAAGAATTGTGCTACTCCAAATAATGTAACATCCCTTCTAGCCGTACAAATAAATTCAACTTCATCGCTTTACCTTGGCGTTGCTATGGATACTACAAATAACTATTGTCAGTGATGAGTTTTTTATTTCAAATTACGCCAAAAATGGATGATTCTGATGTAGATATGCCTTCTGATATAGAAGAATCAGCGAATTTGGCAATAGATTCAATAATACCCTGTAATAAATTCTTACTTTTGTTTTTGCTTTTAAATATTCAGTTACGTAAAAGTTCATTATATAACTAGTTATATAAGGAAAGTTCATTACATAACTAGTTACGTAATGAACTGACAGTTATGAAAAATATGACGTTTCGTAATGTCAAAAATGCATTTAAAATGTGACATTTCATAGCGGGGTTAGATAAACTTCATTACATCGGAAACTGTTTTATCACTTTGCCAAAGAAAAGTAATAGGTATTTGCACGAGTTTCCCGCATATGACGGAGATTAGCCGCCCGCAGGCGCAGATGCACGGAGTAGGTAGATGCGTAGAGTAGAGATAGAACACTATATGCCGCAGCGCAAAAAGCAATATTTTGTTAATCGCTGTAACTCGGTCAGTATTGCAGATATCGAGATGATTTTTTTACTAAAAACTTCTGCATACTTTTCACGACATATTATTTCGATTGAATAGGTATCTATCTTTTACAATAAAAAACTTTCTCGCGTGGTGAAAATTAAGGTGCACAAAAATGACGCGGTGTACAAAATTACAAATTTCTGACGTAGTTATTTTTCGAAAGTTAATTGTGTATAGAGGTTTGCAATCAAAAATGCCTGGAGAACATTTCAAAAAAAAATTTAGCTTCCTAGCCTTCTCCAGAACGAAGATATGGCGATGTAAACTGAAATGTTCCGAGTTTTCAATTTTTCAAAATTTTACGTAAAAATGCATTTTTCAGGGTCAAGGCCGTCCCAAATGAACTGGCGCCCTCCGGATTCGGATTCAGCGGGTGATTTTACATAGAAAACAGTCTTCAAAACAAGTGTGTCCTCGACTTCGGACGCCCCTTTGAATTTAAGCAAGCTGCTCCCCGACTAGAAACAATAAACATTTTAAATTAACAGAACATATTAAAATACATATTTAAATATATTGTGTAGAGTTTGACTGATCTTTAGTTACATTCATATTTTGAACATGTTCATAAACAAAGTGCAATGGTTATATGTTATATTATGACTAGATTTTTTTTGCATATTATTATTATTAATGTTTTCAGTGGTAAAATTTTCTTGCCTTATGTTTATATCTATTGTAGTTTGGATTCCAGGAGGTCCAGGTCTCAGGTTGTTTATTAAACTAGCATGATATTCCTCGTCTAACTGTAAATAAGGGCCTAATGACTCAGCATTTGCATGTCCAGTCATTTTGATGAGCTGTTCTTCCGGGACACCTGATTTAGCAAGATTTGATACAGCATTGATCGATTTGAATGATTCGTGATTTTGTTTGTCAGAGTATCAAGCCCTATTCTTTCAGCAGATTGTTTGGTCCATTTTCCAATCTCATTTACTCCATAAGGCATATTTTTGTACCATTCAGAATTGCTTTTATTCCAGTAAGGATTTACAGTCAGAAATAGTCGATCTGACGTAATTCTATTAGTGCGTTTAGAAATAAGCTTTTTAAATAACCTTACCGGGCACATATCGAGATTATTGTAATTAGGCACTAACCCACTTACTGTCTGATAATTTTTGAGCTCCACCCTGGCATGTTTTGGAAAAAAATCGGGTTGTATTCAATTCTTCCGGTTACGTTACCATTTGATTTCTTTTCCTCTTTTAAAAAATGCACTTTGCATTTTGCTGCCTCTCCCCCTCTCCAGGCAAGTTCGAATGCTATTATATGTGTTGGTTACAAACCCACATACATGATCATACTTAGTTACTTAGTGTGCGCAAGTGACCTGTGCTCCGTGGCTGCCCTTCCACTAGTACCAGATACAGTTGAGTACTACTAGAGTTAAGTACGAAAACTCTCGCTGGTTATGTACCTGGCGAATAACTATATGAATATTGTATATAGTGTAAATAAACAAATACAGTCCACTACATAGATGTTCTTAATGTGTAGTTTAAGTATTACACATTAAAATGGTCCAATCAAGAGCCGAATTGGATGAAATAGTAGTAAACTTCTAACCAGTTAAATATGGTAAATGGTAATGGAATAAATTTTCCACCCAAAAAAGGACACAATAAGTTGCCCATGAATTTAATAAAATATATAACAGAACAGGGAGCACAATAGGTTGTTCACTTGAGAAGAAATCGTTGGGTAAGTTCAAACTGTACCTACTTATTCCGAGAACTCTCCGGCGCGCGGCGGCAGGCATATTATAAGCTGGTCTGCGAGCGGCGAGACCGGAGGCGGCTGCACTTTGGTTGGCAGTTTCAACAAGCAGAAGCAGAATTTTGAACGAGTCGGTAGTATTGCAGATAAACATTTTTGCAAAATTTTATTCCACGTTTGTTTTTCTCAAGAGCTGTTTTCATGTTTTTTCGATAGACACACGTATTTATTTGTGTTATTTACATTGAAGTTTTTCGTTGTTTTATTTTATATCGATAAAATAATATTTTCCAGCGTTATTATAAAATTTGTTGCAATATTTATTATTGTCGTATTAATATGCACACTTGTTTATAATTTTGTATGTGAATCTTTTTCATTTGTATACCAGTAAAAAACTCAGATAAGTGGCGTTTTTAAAGAATAGATACGTTCTAGCTTCTAGTTTCGAATATTTTTTTATTTTCAAAAAAATTGAGAATTTGCATTATAATGGCAACTAAAAAGAATATTCAGAGGCGTGCTTCTGCAAAAAGTACGATTCTAAAAATTGATACATTTATGCGAGAATACGAGCAGTTAGTAGAGAAGGATAAATTCACAATAGATGATTTTCAATTAAGAAAAGATATTGTTAATAAGGCATATGAGACTTATGAAGAAGTGCATGATGATATCCTGGTGGCTGATCCCACGCAGATAGATGATGTTGATATATTAGAATTGTATCTTTTAGTTATGGGAAAATTAGAAAAGGTTGTCAGAGTTCTTTCTATACAGGGTAATGCTGGTGCGATAGGTATTAAAACTGAGCATACGGCTCAACAGCAACCATTAGGTAAATCTTCATTACCAACCCTAGAAATACCTATGTATGATGGTAGTGATGTTAGTAAATTTAATTCCTTTTTTGATATTTTCACTGCCTTGATTCATAAAAATACGCAATTGTCTGATGTTCAGAAACTTTGTTATTTGAACAAGTATTTGAAGGGGGAGGCGTTAGAAATAATATCAAGTTTGCACATTACCGATGCGTCTTATGCCAGTGCAATTGATCTTCTCACAAAGAGATATGATAATAAGGCACTGATAATCAATGCCCACTTACAGCACTTGCTAGATATTCCCGCGGTTAGTGTAGGCTCATCAAAGAATTTGAGAGAATTTGTCTCAAAAATTAGGCAACAGGTTGGGTGTTTAAAAAATTTAGGTGAACCAGTAGAACAATGGAATTCGATCCTAGTATATATTTTAACGAAAAAAGTAAATTCTTTCACAAATAAGGCTTATCAGCTGGAAAAGGATCAAAGTCAATTGCCTGATTTGGATGCATTTTTGAAATTCGTAGCGAAACGAGCGTTGAGCTTAGAAGCTGCTACGTCGTCCTCATCTGTAAATAGTTGTAAAATTAAACAAAAGGTTACGTTGAATGTTTCCACAAATTTGAAAAATAAAAATCCCAGAAAACTTAATTCAAATAATAATGTTGCAGCACGCTGTGTGCTATGTAATGTACCAGATCATAAAATATTTTCATGCGCCAAATTCAAGAATTTTCCTATATGTGAACGATTGAGTTTGGTAGAAAAATATAAACTTTGTAAATTGTGTTTAAATAACCATTCGGGTGAATGTGCTTATACAAAAAAATGTGTACTGTGTGGCAAGTCACATAATAGTTTGCTTCATATTGATGAAAATCAAAATTCTCCTGTGTTTAGTCACACGGTTGCATTAGTTGAAAGCAGTCACTCATGCCAAGTGCTACTTCCCACTGCAGTTATTAGAATAAGAACCAATAGGGGCCACTTCATTAAGACAAAATGTCTACTTGATTCCTGTTCGCAAAGTTCATTTATAACTGCGAAGTTAGTGAGGTCTTTGGGAATAACACCTGATCATGATTTGGAAATCGTAGGATTATCTAACAACAAAACCAGAACTACTCAGCTTGTTGAATTGGATATATATTCTAATATTTCTAATGATAAAATTACTACCAAATTATCAGTTGTTCCAAGAATAACTTCAGAATTGCCTCAATTTTATTTCAATGTTAATAATCTTAAGATACCTCCTAATATATATTTAGCAGATGAAGAATTTAATGTGCCTTCGGAAATTTCGGTTCTTCTAGGAGCAGATATTTTCTTTGGGATTATTTCTACAGGCACAATTAAATATGGTCTTAATCAGCCAATTTTACAAAATACGCTCTTTGGATATATTGTCAGTGGTTCTGTGTCTACTAATAAATTAAATAATTGCAATAAAACTAATTTGTTATCTGTCTCCCTGCATTCTATTGTTGACAGCGAAGCAAATTTAGATAATTTGCTAATGAAATTTTGGGAAGCAGAGAATGTTATTGGGGAGACTGGCAAATTAGATTCGGAGGAAGAAATGTGCGAAGCCATTTTCGCAAAGTCTGTCACCAAGGTAGACAGAAGATTTCAGGTAAAATTGCCTTTAAAGGTCGAACTAAATGAATTAGATTTAGGGGACTCATTTCTATTTGCATACAGACGGTTAGAAAATTTAGGAAAACGTTTTAAAAATGATCCTAATTTATTTAAAAGATATTCAAAATTTATTCATGAATATGTCGCATTGGGTCATGCAAAATTTGTAGAATTTTCGGACTATACATCAGACGAGCCAGTGTATTTTTTACCACACCATCCAGTTATCCGTGAAGATAAAACATCAACTCGTCTTCGCGTAGTGTTCGATGGCTCCATGAAGGCAAAAAATAATATTTCTTTGAATGAAGTCATGTATAACGGAAAACTAGTTCAACCAGAGTTATTTGATATACTTATTAAGTTCAGAACGTATGACTATATTTTCACTTGCGACATAAGGCAGATGCATAGGCAAATATTAATTGATCCCACTCATAGAAGATTGCAAAATATCTTATGGAGGGATAATCCTTATACACCTGTCAAGTGTTTGCAATTAAAAACTGTTACATACGGTTTAAAAGCGAGTCCACATTTAGCAACTAGATGCCTAGCACAATTAGCTCAGGAAAATGCCCATTTGTATCCTCTAGCGTCCAATGCAATATTAAACAATTGTTACATAGACGATTTCTTGTGTGGATCAGATAATCTAGAAACTGCCATGCAAACACAAGCACAGTTGATTGAATTGTTGGGCAGTGCTCATTTCAAATTACATAAATGGTGCGCTAACCACACTGATTTGTTATGCAACATTTCAGAGTCACATCTTCAGTGTGATGAAGTTGAAATAAATAAGGACAATCTCATCATAAAAACTTTAGGTTTGGTATTTGAGGTGAAATCAGATATGTTCAAAATTCATTGTCCAGAAACCCAGTTAGCTAAAATACCCACGAAACGAAATGTTCTTAGCTTCATATCGAGAATTTATGACCCACTTGGATTGTCTGGACCAATTTTGGTCAAGGCCAAGCTCTTAATGCAAACGCTGTGGAGAAATAATTTATCGTGGGATGAAGAACTCCCTAGTAATCTGTCATCAGAATGGTACAAATTCGCTTCTGAACTTATGTCAATGCGCCCATTGCACATTGACAGAAATTTACATATGAGTAATGCTATCAGGAGCGAATTATTAGGTTATTGCGATTCTTCATCATATGCCTTTGGCGCTTGTTTGTATGTACGTACGGTATATGAATATCATGTCGATACAAATTTGCTATGTTCCAAGTCTCGAGTAGCTTCTTTAAATAAAAAGCTTACAATTCCCAAACTTGAACTTAATAGCTGTGTATTGCTAGCAAAATTAGCGCATAGGATTTATAATTTATTAAGGGACCGTATACACGGAGCATATTTATATTCAGATTCGACTATTGCCTTAAGTTGGATTCATACTAATCACTTAAAATTACATGTGTATATGGGAAATAGGGTGAAAATCATTAGGGAATTAACCCAATTGGCAGTATGTGCGATCAGAAATTAATCCAGCTGATTGTTTATCACGAGGCGTCCAACCCCAAGTTCTTCAAAATGAAGAGTCCTGGTGGCATGGACCATCTGAATTAGCAAGTCTAAATTTTGTACATAAAAACAATAATGAAGTAACTTCTTGTATAGATGATATTATTCTCTTAAACGAGTTTTCAGGAATCAACACATTAGCCTCAGTTGTCGCTGATGATAAAGGGGAATCTTTGCCTTTATTTACAAAATATTCTAATATAATTAAAATGCAAAGAATTACTGCTCTTTGTATTAGATTTAGTTTCAACCTTCGTAATAAAAATGGTATGCGTTATGGTAATATTACTGTGCAGGAAATGCGCAGTGCATTGATTGTACTTATTCGACAAGAGCAACGTACCTATTTCAAATTGGAGGTTGCCCAATTAAAGAAAAGTAAACCTATAAACTCCAATCTTACTTCTTTATATCCGTTCTTGGATACAGATGAAATTCTTCGTGTGGGTGGCAGACTGCAGAATGCTTCCATACCATTTACAAAGAAACATCCTATAATTTTGCCAAAAAACTCTCATATTACTAGATTAATCATACTACATGAGCACCTGATGTTATTACATGCTGGGCCAAAACAAGTGTTGGCAAATTTAAAGCAAAGGTATTGGCTTATTAACGGCAATCGAGAAGTAAAGAAAGTATTATATAAATGTGTCAAATGTTTTCGTATGAAGGCTGAAAGCTCAAAACAATTAATGGGCTCATTACCTGTAGATAGGGTAAATGTGGCTCGAGTATTTCAAAAGGTTGGAGTAGACTATGGAGGCCCTTTCCTAATTAAACAGTCAAGACTTAGAAAATCCTTAAATAGTAAATCTTACATTGTCTTATTCATCTGTTTCGTTACAAAGGCGATTCATATAGAATTAGCGTCTGATATGACGACTTCAACTTTTTTAAATGTCCTCAAACGTTTTATTTCAAGACGGGGACGTCCATCAAAAATCTTCAGTGATAATGGCTCTACATTTAAAGGAGCCCATAACCAATTAAGGGAGCTATTCTTATTACTTAGCTCAAATGAGCACAAAACAGCTGTGGAAAATACTTGTTCTTCTTTAGGTATTCAGTGGTCGTTTATACCAAGTTATTCTCCGGTATTTGGGGGTCTGTGGGAAGCCGGCATAAAATCGGCAAAACACCACTTGAAACGCGTATTAGGTACAACTATACTCACATATGAGGAACTGAATACTGTAGTTATTCAGGTGGAGGGTATTTTGAACTCCAGGCCGTTGTGCCAAATCACAAATGATCCTTCAGATCTTAACTTTCTAACTCCAAGTCATTTCATGATCGGATCAGAGTTGACTGGTATACCGGAACCTGATGTCACTACTGTTCCAATTAATCGTCTTAAGTTTTGGAAACTCTGCACTAGGATTCAGCAGTCATTTTGGAGGTCTTGGCCTAGAGATTACTTGGTGCAATTGCAAAACAGACCAAAATGGAAAAAAGAACTGCCTAATTTAGAAGTAGGGGTCTTAGTATTAATGAAGGAAGATAATGTTTCCCCGTTAGATTGGAAACTTGCCCGAATTACAAAAGTAGTAAGGGGAACTGACAACAAGGTCAGGGTTGTTGAAATTAAAACAAAAAACGGCACTTGTCTGACATCTATCACAAAAATATGTGTTTTACCCATATATGGTGAAAATTAATTTTGAAAATTTCGTATTATTTTTGTTTAGTTATATGTACATAAACATCATATAATAAAAATTAATTTTGAAATTTGTTATTCTATTTAGCTACTTGCTTATGTTCATTTACTGTTCAAACATTTTTGTATTGTTAAGGTTTCGATCTAGTTATTGTTTTGAAACTATTTAAGTGTAAATGCTACATAGGTCAATAATTGGTAAAGGGTTATAATATGCAGTTAATTTTTGTTTGAATTAAAATTATTTACTTTTCAATGTTATTATGTAGCGTTGTATTTCTTGCTGAAGGCTTGCTTATTTTAAGTCGAATTATGTATTTAGTTTTTAAGGTGCTTGCCGTGCCCCCCAGTTTATGTTGGTTACAAACCCACATACATGATCATACTTAGTTACTTAGTGTGCGCAAGTGACCTGTGCTCCGTGGCTGCCCTTCCACTAGTACCAGATACAGTTGAGTACTACTAGAGTTAAGTACGAAAACTCTCGCTGGTTATGTACCTGGCGAATAACTTTATATGAATATTGTATATAGTGTAAATAAACAAATACAGTCCACTACATAGATGTTCTTAATGTGTAGTTTAAGTATTACACAATATGATATAGTTTTTTTTGAAGTCCTTCTGGACAATCTTCGTTCCACAGATTCATTATTGTATATATTTATTTCTTACTCAGAGCAGTCGAACTTTGCTTCATCTTTCCGAGAATAGACTGAAGCTGCTTTCGTTTCGCATTTTTTGCATCCCTTGCTTGTTTGAATTCAATGTCTGTAAATGGATTAAATATTCGGGCGTACTCTTTGTAGTATTTTTCTTGAAGGAGTTTTGCAGTAACATTCCACATGGTCTTTATAACGCATTCTTTATAGTCTTCACCATCAGCTCTCTTCATATTACGTATAAAAGCCCAATAATTCATTATCAGTCCAAGCTCTTAATTTGAAGTAATTTCTAGAAGTTCATAATGCTTCTCTTTTAAAAATATTTCCATATTAAATTTTGATTTTTAACTGTACTCCTCGGAGTAACACTCTGTACAGTTTTTTGAATATCTTCCAAAGATTCTTGGCCAAATCTTGCCATTTCAAAACGACGATGTTGCAAGAAAACTCGAAAATAATATGACAGTGACAGTTGCCAAGGTAGAAATTTCAAAACTATCATTCACAGCATAGTTGATTAAAAGCAAGGCGCATATTTATCAGTAGTTATTGGGAAAGCTAGGTAGGTTTTTATCGTTTACAATGACAGTTGATTGGTCGATTTTAAGAAATTGAAGAAATATCATTGGCTCGTAATAATACACGCTTCTAGACCCAAATGAAATGTTCCAATTGGTCAATTTGACTATGAAAAAAATAATCATATTAACTCTTTAAATTTACTTTATTGCTGTAGGTTTCCAACCAGTTTTAACAATCGAACTGTTTCTCGAGCCAAACATAAAGTTTCCAATTTACGGTGGGCGGTATAGGTAAATATGCGATAAACGGTTTAGTACCTATATTCAAGTTTGTGTCAACAGCAATGAGGAAGCTACCAAACTATTAGATTAAATATTGAATTGCGACCATGTGATAATGGATGACTATAGGTACTAATCATTATTGCCTCCAAATTGCAATTGGAATACTACGCAGGGCTACCGCTGAATTTTGTGTTTATAAGTCATTATCGGTTCCATAATTTGCACATTACGATATTGCCAAAATATTTTATTAATTTAGGTTTACAAGCTTTTGCGTAGGTTATAAATAAAATACTACAAATTAAATAGGTACTCAGTATATTTTCCTATTATTTTATTCAACGCCGTTAAAAAAATCACTTCTTGTCTTCTCTCTTTTTAGTTGTCGTATTTCATATTTTATTTTAAACCTCTAAGGAAAGTAAAATATGGAAACACTTTGAAAATGCAAGTGATTGGTAACGTTATTGCTCGGTGTATAAATTTGCTCTGTTTTCTATTTAGTATTAAGATTGTTATTAAAAGTTTATACTTTTTTATTTTAAAATGCATGTTCATTATAAACAAATTCAATGTTAATAAAACATTTTGCCACTTAATGCTACAAATTATTTGATGTAAGTCTGTTCGTGAACAAAACGCAAAAAAACACAAAAATTTAAACCTTAATTATCTCAGAACTACCACAAAAGCAATAATAAACAACAAACAGACAAATTGCCAAACTCAAAACTAGTTATTGATTTGTGACTTTGTTAAAAAACATCTAACTGGCAAAACGTAGACGACAGGAAAACCAAATAGGCCAACTTAGAAACGTTTGAAATGTGGTGCTGACGAGGATAGGAAAGTTAATACTGTGGAGATATTAGAAATAGTTGGGGAAAAGAGAAACATGAAAGACGTTAAAGATAGGACGGTTGGACAACTGCTGAGACGCGAAGGATTGGTTCGCAACGTACTATACAGCACTACAGCATTGGAGTATTGCTTACAAAATATATGTCTTTGGGTAGATACCCAGATCCATCTACGGGGGTAGGTAGTTCGATTTTTGCAGTGCAATTTTAGTATTTTTGTGAAATGGTCTAAGTAATCACTCAATCATACAGAAACGTCATTTAACAACTAATTATTGTGGTGAATACGTCGTCCTCTTGTAATGAAAAGAAATTCATAGTTTCTTACTGACATACATGTGCTCTAGCTGGCACTGTATATGTTTACCACTTAAGCTACTAATTGGATTTCATTCTGTGACATTATGGCTTGTATACTTTAATAATTAGTAATTACGAAGTTGTTCAAAACCTGAAATTACGGTAGTGTTTGTGTACCTATGCTATTTTCCTAGTCTAGGAAACGGGACTTTCTGTCCGTTATAAAATCTGTGTGATGAACGTAAATTTGTTGCAACAAATGTAACAAAGTTTCATAAAAATGTTCGTCTGCGAATGCACTTGGTTTCAAATAACAGATATAAATGGTCTATTAAAGTTATTAATTCCGCCATTTGTAGTCTATTTATTAACTGTTCATAAAACTTTCATTCGCCAGAAATTAATAGCGACAACCATTTTTCGTTACTACCGCATTATATCAAAAATTCCGGGATTGCATAGGCGCGTTCCGTGTGTAAAAACCTGCCGGAACTTGGTCTTGGTGAGTATTTCGAGCTCTTGATAGTACCAAGCCCAAGTACCGGTGTACCGACTTAAATCACATGATCACATGATCGGCTCTCGCTTGGGATTCCGCATCACTAGCCATGGACGCAAGGTCATCTCGAAAAGCCGCCGTGCGCGACCTTGCCGCCAGCTTCTCCCTTCTCGACACCTTCCTTCCTGTGCGGCTCATGGTCGTCACCGACGGCAGTTTAAACTATACTTCGAACTACTGTTTTGTTCTGTTCAGCTGGTCGCGGGCAAGTCATCCGCGTGTCTCTGCAGCGAGTGAAATGATACATCGCGATCTCACTCCTCTGGTTAATTGGTGTAATTGGTAACTGTGGTGGCCCGGTTTGTTCTGTGTTGTGCGGTAGTGCCCCACTGACTTCCATTTGGATTTATTAATAACCACCAGGCTATCTTCTGCTTTCTTGGTACGATTACCATTACTATTATTAATTTACTCGGGCCTGGTTATATTACCTATTGAACTGATTCGTTCATTACCCAACGCTGCACCATAATATTACACACGAATATGTAAAATAATACTTTCTTTTGTTACAATGAATAGGTACTTTTGTTAATAGAACTAGAACGTGACTGCTGGATATATTTATGGATAAAATGCACAGCGTGCATTCAGTTTCTATTCGAATGAAAATTGAACGTACTATTATCAATTTGAATGCTTAATTCTAGAAGCTATCATCAGAATATGTTAGAAACACCATTATAATATCATAAAATTTACAGCTATAAAATAAAAAAGCAACATATTCGTATCACATTGAATATAGTACATACCTCGGTACATACCCACAATTTTATTATATTTCAATACTAGCGGGCCCGGCAGACGTTGTCCTGCCTAAAATTACTTTTCGTACTAATGTGGACCTTCAGGATGGCAATTAAAAACCCTTTTTAATTGTGGCACGAGCACTTTATTCAGGATATTACTACAACTCAACAACTATTCCTCCATCGCACTCTGCTACTCTCGCCATTACTTACTCTCTACTGTCAAAAACTTCTACCAACCTAAGATACTGAAAAGTAACTAAAACAACTTAAATTGCCAACAACTCGGCCAATCCTGATAAACATTATTCCCCTGAATAATACCTATACCACTTAACAACTTAACATATTCTCAATGTAGAATAAACCATTTTAAACGCAAACAAAATTATTGAACATAGTCCTTCATCTTCGCAGGTTGTTTCACTTGTCTTTGTGACCTCCGAGGATGAGTCTCTGGTTCTTGCTTAAATTTCAATTCTCCCGCTTCTATTTCTTCACGAACTTCTAGATCTTCATCAGTTTCCGTCTCTATCTCGCCTTTATCTTCTTCCTCTGCGATGTTTCTGTCTTCGTCGCCTTCGTCAGATTCCTCGTGATTCTTGTATACTTTCACCTGACTAACGTGCACTGTTGTTGTGAATTTTCTCTGCCCGGTTCCGGCCAACTCACTGATTCTATAAGTGTCATTTGGCAGCACTTCTGTTATGATAAACGATCCCTTGTATTTAGGCTGAAACTTCGTTGATTCGCCCGTTGACACTATTGGTCCTTTAATAAAAACTACATTTCCGGCCTCCAAATTAGGTCCCATTATGTGCTTTCTATCATACCACTCCTTCATTTCTGCTTGTCTTTCTAATATTCTCGCACGTATCCTTTCTTGCACTATCCTAGGTTCTTCATAATCATCCTGGCTTCTATTAATTTCCTCATATATAGTTGAGTCGAAATTAGGTTCGTACCCGTATAATGATTTAAATGGCGTTTCGCCCGTTGTCCTGCTCTCAGCCGAATTAAGATATCGCCCGACTAGGCCCAAATAATTATCCCAAGTACTTTCGTCAGCAATACTGGATACTAAGGTAGGTACCAACACCCTCATAAAAACTTCTGCCTGCCCATTGGCCTGTGGATGACGGCTCGATATTAGCGTATGTTTAATATTTCTCTCCCGACAAAATTGCTCAAACGACGCTGAGGTAAAACAAGTCCCTCTGTCGGATACTATCCTTATTGGGTTTCCATGTATGTTTATCACTTTCTGCAAATGTTTCAGATTACCTTTTGTTTTTGCACTCTTTGTCGCAAACAGGTATACAAATTTCGTCAGTGCATCCATGACAACTAAAATATACTTATTTCCACGTTTTGAAGTTATGAGCGGCCGCACAGTGATCGATGTGTACTCGTTCGAAAGGCCTTTTGGGGGCTGGAATAGCATGCAATAATCCCGGTTGTTGACCACTCACATTTTTATTTACAATACATTCCAGACATGATCTGATGTGTTTACGCACGTACCGACGTAAGCCCGCGAACCAAAACTTTCTCTGAATCGCCCCAATAGTTCTGTCCAATCCCATGTGTCCGTTTGAATTATGGAATTTTACGCACATTGCTTTGCGCATGCTCGTCGGAATGACGTACAAATCTTTCCCTACACCATTCATCACAACTATCTTAAGTAATCGTCCGTTCGCCAATTTATAACCTTTCACGCGCTGTTTCTCTTCAAAACTTCTTTCTTCTGCATTCTTCTTCAATATTCTCACTAAGTCCATTAAATCTTCATCCACTCTTTGAATCAACAGTACTTGGTCTTCTTCGCTAAGCGTCTGCAACACCTCCAACTTATCGTAAAGTCCATCTATGATGTCACCTGCAGGCTCAACCGCCGCTCTGGATAAACAGTCGACATGAGGCATCCTCACACCCGGTCTATGTTTTAACGACATGTCGTGCTCTTGTAACAGATGTAACCATCTTGCAACTTGTGAATTTTTAGTTTTAAACGCATTCATGTGGACCAAAGCTTCGCAGTCCGTTACACATGTAAATTTTGCGCCTACTAAGTAATTTCGCAGTTTATCAAGGGAATAGGCCACCGCCATCAATTCTAGCTTACATGAAGAATATCTCGATTCAGCTTCCGATGTTTTCTTAGACAAGTAAAATACTGGTCGAAGCACATCTTCTGGATCATCCGCCTGCAGTAGAATTCCTGCTATGCCATGCGCGGAGGCATCTGTGTGCACCTCTGTACGCGCCGCTTTAGGATTATATAACCGTAACACTGGACTTGCGCATAAAGCTCTTTTTAGATCCAAAAATGATCGTTCTTGATTCTCACCCCATCTAAACTCCACACCCTTTCGCGTTAAGTCCGTCAAATCTTTCGCCCTCGCTGCATAGTTTTTAATAAAACGCCTGAAATACCCGGTCAGACCTGTAAATCTACGAATCTCATGCACGTTCACAGGTCTTGGAAATTCTTCGACCGCACTCAATTTCTGACTCCCCGGCTTAATCCCATTAGCCGAAACATTATAACCCAAATAGTCCACCTCTGGTAGTCCAAAACGACATTTTGAAATTTTTAAGGTTAAGTTCGCTTTCCGTAACGCCGCTAACACAAGTTATAGTTTATTAAACATCTCTGGCCAATCCGCTGCCGCAATTAAAACATCGTCCAAGTACCACTTCGCGACATTTGACCCCAAGGGTCCCAACACAACCGACATCACTCTACTGAACTCGAATGGTGCGTTCATAAGCCCGAACATCTTTCTATTAAAGTGTCCCGTCGTATCATTAGTTATAAAGGCTGTTTTTAACTTTGCCTCTTCCGTAAGAGGTATTTGTAAGTACGCATGACCCAAGTCTAAAGTTGTAAACAATGCACAACCCGATAACCCTTCGAATTGTTCTTCTACGGTCGGTATTGGATAGTTCAACTTTGATGTCTGTAGGTTTAAAGCCCAATAATCGATAACTAATCTCGGTTCGCCACTTTTCTTACGTACCAAAAGACATGGAGATGCATACGACGATGTAGTATCCGATACAATACCGAATCGTTTCCATTCCTCGACAATTTTCGCAATTGTTTCCCGTTCGCTCGCACTTGCTCTGTACGGTCTAGCCCGAACCGGTACTCCCGTATCTTTAATGTCCATTGTGATTGCATTCGTACACCCGAGTTCCGCCAAATTAAACGCGAAACATTTCCGGTAACTATTAAAAAGTTCGACTAACCTGTTCACAATCTCCTCATCCACGTTCTCTCCGACGATCTCCATCTCCGCCGTAATTGGTTCTCGTTCCCCAGAAATTTCAGAGTAAACCATTCCCATTTCTTTTCCCTCGACCGCTTCAGCACTCTCTTCACCGAGTCTGACAGCCGATTTCTTTATGTTTTTCAATTTCAACATCTTTGTCACTACTATTTATCACTGGAACTACAGTACGGTCCTGTCCAATACAAACACTAATAAAATTTATTTGTCCCGATTTTAATTCCCCATTTTCGATTGTTTTAATTGGAACTCTCGCAGATTTTTCCTCTACCTGTAAATTATCAAACGGTTGTTCATTGCGCCACCCAAATACTAATTTATCGTCTATCTTGACATACGCGACATCCCGATTTTCCGTAAACGTACGCCCGATCAACATATCCGTATGCTGAACTTCGTCCGGTACCACACAGACTTTCACTCGTAAACATACATCGTCCAATGAAATATCCGCGTCCGCTATTCCGGAACATTTTACGCTTTTCCCGCCAAAACCAAACAACTGAGTGTCCCTTTTGTTAATTTTAAGTTTGAAGTCCCTAGCCACACTCTCTTTTATTGTACATACACTTGCGCCCATATCAACTAAAGCATCTACCACTGAATCATTAATTTTTACTTTCTTCAAGAATTTTTCTATCGATTCCGAATCTCCTCTTTTTCCAACTGTCAGTACATTCTCACGTTTAGAACAATCTTTCCGCAAATGTCCTACTTGGCCACAACCAAAACATTTTCGAACTGCCACCGGGGCTTTACAGTCGCGCGCCCAATGGTCCTTTTCACCGCACCGAAAGCACGTCAATGTTTCTCCACGATTCCCGTTTCTATAGACCCCTCGATTCCTATCACTACCATACGTTTCACGTCGAGGCCCGAAATTAACACCTTGAGCCGGCCCTGTACTCGTTTGCGGGGGCGGTAGTACTGTACGAGTCGCGCACTTCGTGTTTATGCGGTCCAGCACAAACAAATCGTCCAGCAGTTCGTCTATATCCGCGTGATTTTTCACAAGCAGACCGCCAATATTTTGTTTATTATTTAAACCTACTAACAACTGTTCTTTTGTTTCATTTAGCGATAAATTTAAAGACTTACACATCATGTGTTTCTCATGTACATACGAAGATACACTTTCTCTAACTCCCTGCATTCTCTTTCTCATCCGTTCCCACTTTTCCGTAGTACTGTAAACATCAATAAAAGCACGTCTAAACGCACGTTCAAAATCGCGAAATGATCTTATTGTATCCCGATGTGTTGTGTACCAACATTTGGCGCCACGCGTTAATTTTGCACTTATAATTTCTAAACAAATAATGTCCGACCATTGATTTAAAAGAGCACTGCTTATTAATTGATCTAACCAATCACCAGCTCGAATGTGATCTTCATCACCACTAAATTCAGAAATTGTTGGAAATCCGGGAACATTAAATGGTTGCTGAGTTCTCCTAACTTCAGAATGTTCCATTAACCTTAACATTCTCTCCATTTGAAACAATAACGTTGTCGTAACGTCACTTGCCGAACCATTTCCAGCATTTTGCATGTTATTTACATTTAAATTTTCCCCAGCTGTCACTCGCTCGGTTGACAATCTGTCAGCGCTAACCCAAAGCCCTCTGGTATCCCCGATACCTCCTACTGCAACGTCAACTTCCGCCGATTAGGGTCCCTGTATTTAGAGAGTACCGCAATCAATAGCTCCACTATATTTCAAAACTGTGAGTAAACAGCGGACTGCCGTGTCAGCAGCAAAATGTCAGATGTCAGTCAAAGTCCAGCTGAAATGTTGGTTTGTTTGGTGTTTATGTTTTATCGTCTTTTGTGAATCAGTGATATATATTTTCATAATCTGGTCTGTAGTATTATTCCTCAACGTATTACAGCGAAATTTTATTTGTTTATGGATCAAAAATCAGAAGGCGAATTCGCAATTTGTAACACATGTCAAATATGAAATCTGACGTTCAGGCACAATTCAAATTTGGCGCCTGTTATTGTGAGTAAACATGGCGGAGATTGCGGTACTCTCTCAATACAGGGACCCTACCGCCGATGGGCTCCCAGCGCCATCCAGAGTAGAATATCCCGAACTATCTCCGCTTCTCGGGAACACCTGCGTCCCGCTAAAATTACGTTCTTCCGCCATGCTCGACGCTTCCTTAACCTCCCAGGCTAAGAGATGCCAATTTTCACACGAGGATCCCACTGATACCTCACAACACACACGAATCTCACTTCTGAAATTAATGTGGACCTTCAGGATGGCAATTAAAAACCCTTTTTAATTGTGGCACGAGCACTTTATTCAGGATATTACTACAACTCAACAACTATTCCTCCATCGCACTCTGCTACTCTCACCATTACTTACTCTCTACTGTCAAAAACTTCTACCAACCTAAGATACTGAAAAGTAACTAAAACAACTTAAATTGCCAACAGTACTGAAATTTTTATTCATTAACCAAATCGTTTATTCAATATGAAACATTTTTCTCCATTTGGAGTCAAATTCTGATTACGTGTTTGTATTACAGCAATATTCTTTGATTATTCAGGTTATGTTCCATGCGATTGTCATATAATCGATCTGATGCGTACGCTCGATAGGTAGTGTCTTTTTTGCAATCTATCGTCGGCATTTTGGTCTTCCCGTTCTTCCTGTCCCTGCTCAGATCGTGATTGTGACAATCGTAGTCTCCAACTCATTTCGCTTTTCGCGTTGTCCATCGTTCTGATTCAGTCGTGAGTTTCATGTTCTTCTTGCTATACGTGTACGACGACCAATGTTGCTCCGTCTGATCGACAGCATTGCACTATAATTGATCATAACACAAACAACAGCACAAATTGTAATTTTTCTACGTACGGAAATTTTCGTTCGACGATCGAAGCTTATTGAACAGGACTGAAAACAACGACAATATCACTATCTGTTCACTTATACACATTTTGTTTATGAACCATCCTCACCCAATTACCAACAAAAAAACAGTCCAATCCGTCCAGCCGTTCCTTCTTTCTAGAAATTAACACAATTACCTCATTCGTTTAAAAATTCATTTAAAATATGTTGCTTAGCCAGTAAAGTGCCGTTACCAGTTTCATGAGATAAACTATTTCAAATTTACCTGGCTATATACATCAATTGTAATTTTATTTTAATTAAGGTTGGGATGTGTTTTTCCAGCTTTTTCTCCAGATCTTCCCGATTTTTTTTCAATTGATGGAAACATTCAATTTAGTAAATTCTATCCCTCGAGCATAACGAAAAAAACGAACAAGAATCGACCACATATGTCGTTCCTCGTCAATTATGATCGACAAACAATTGTGATTTTTACAGCTTTTCCGAATTTTCCGACTTACGTATATCCATCGTTCGAATGGTGTCTTGAGTTCATACAAAAATCCCATAGAAAAAGCACTTTCATTTTTTCCCGAATTTTCCAATTTTCCGGAAAACTTTTCCAATTTTTCTTTCCCTAAAACCGTTAAGCCGTTAAGCACTTTCAATTTCCAAACTTCCAGGTGGATTTTCCGAAACTTTTCTTTCATACAAATCTTGTCCTGACAATTACGAACACAACAAAAAAACAATCAGCCAAATCGGTCGAGCCGTTCTCAACTGATGATCTTTCATACATGCGGCAATTGATTTGGGGTTTTTACGTTTTTCCGGGCAATTTTTCCAATTTGTCTCTTCATAAGAACCTTCCTCGAACTTCAAGGAATATTTAAAAAAAATTAGCTAAATTGGTCCAGTCGTTCTCGAGGTTTGCGCTTAGCAACACATTTAGCGATTCATTTTTATTTATATATGTAGATAGATAGTTAAAAAAACATTTAGTTTTTAGTTTTTCCAGAATTTTCAAATTTTCCGGTGGATTTTCCGAAACTTTTCTTTCATACAAAGCTTGTCCTGACAATTACGAACACAAGAAAAAAACAATCAGCCAAATCGGTCGAGCGGTTCTCAAGTGATGATCTTTCATACATGCGGCAATTGATTTGGGGTTTTTACGTTGTTCCGGACAATTTTTCCAATTTTTCTCTTCATAAGAACCTTCCTCGAACTTCAAGGAATATTTCAAAAAAATTTAGCTAAATTGCTAAATTGGTCCAGCCGTTCTCGAGTTTTGCTCTTAGCAACACATTTAGCGATTCATTTTTATTGTATAGATAATTTCAATATTACGTCCAAGAAGAGGTATTACAATACTAGAAACAAGACAGCACTTACGTTCGAATAAACAAATAAATCTTATTTGGCTACAGCAAGGAACAGATGGTCTAATTCGGAAAGATACCTAATTGAATGAATATGAGAATACGCTTATGGGAGACTCGATTTTTAAACACTTTGCAATCAAAAATACGAAATTTGCAACGTCGTCATGATAGCATAAGGTAAATAATATAATTATCGTTGTAATAGTTAGGGCTAACTTTTCTCCCTGTCATTCTGACAAAAACATCACAGCTTATGAGATTTTATATACAGGGTATCCCACGACGACATTACACGATCTGTATATGGAAAAGTGTGTTTAGTAGAGTTACACAAATTTGCACAAATAGGTAATCGAGGATGCTCAATTCGACTAAAATATTTTAGACTTTCTGAGACTTCCGGTTATACCGGAAATAGACACCAACTTCCTTATTTTAAATGGAATGCACACATTTTTATTACAGATTTAGATTTTTGGTCAAATTTTATGGTCACTTTATGCAAAACATCGTAGGTGTAAAGTGCACCCTCTTCGAGATATTGGACGTTAAAAATAGTCATTTTTCAAATTTCATCAATTATAGCTTGGAAACGGTACGAGATAACGAAAAATAACTTACATGTCCCTATCCTAGTTTTTAATTCTCTATCCATTGAGCGTGGAAAATACTGCCTCCTGATTGGTCAAAAAATGACAAAAAGTTGCCAATCGGGAAGCTGTATTTTCCAGGCCCATTAGATAGCTAATTAAAAACTAGGATAGGGACATGTAAATCATTTTTCTTAATCTCGTACCGTTTCCAAGTTATAATTGATGAAATTTGAAAAATGACGATTTTTAACGTCCAATATCTCCAAGAGGGTGCACTTTACACATATGATGTTTTGCATTAGGTGACCTTAAAATTCGACCAAAAATCTAAATCCGTAATAAAAATGTGGACATTCCATTTAAAATAAGGAAGTTGGTGTCTATTTCCGGTATAACCGGAAGTCGCAGAAAGTCAAAAGTATTTTAGTCGAATTGAGCATCCTCGATTACCTAATTGTGCAAATTTGTGTAATTCTACTATACCTATATACTTTTCTATATACAGATCGTGTAAGGTCGTCCTGGGATACCCTGTATAGATAAATTAAATTATCGTAATTATCAATGTCCTTGGGTTATTGTAACTGAAATAATTCGACAGTTTTTCGAAAACTAGTTGCTTGTTGCCTGGCAATAGCCACAGCCCGAGTAAATAAACCTGCAATCTATATAAATAAAAATCAATTGCCGCATGTATGTAAGATCATCACTTGAGAACGGCTCGACCGATTTGGCTGATTTCTTTTTTGTTGTGTTCGTAATTGTCAGGACAAGGTTTGTATGAAAGAAAATTTTGGAAAATCCACCGGGAAAGTCGAAAATTTGGATGGTATGTTTGTATGAAAATCTGTTTGACAAACAAAAATGTGACGTTCAGTTTGACAGTTCTAAAAATTGAATTGTCAGTGTGTTATCGGTGGTGATCATGTATTTGGTGTTTCTTTGGAAAAATTGCCACCAGTGAGCAGGGGCGTAATTACGGGCCCGCGAAGCCCGCCACCGCGGGCGGGCCCCGACGCTTTTGGGGCCCCATGCTTCGCTTAATAATTCCGGAAACAAATGTTTTCAAAGTTAAAATTATGTTTTTTGTTAATACAGCTTTTACTTTAATTTGTTTTTCAATGGGGAGGGGGCCCATCAGAAATTTTGCGGGCGGGCCCCTAATTTGAAGTTACGCTACTGCCAGTGAGGCGTCGAAATATCGGTCGGCGTACGCGCAATGCAAGCGAACTACATGATCGTCGAGTCAATGAGACTGACGAAGATCGTAGACAGCGTTTGGAGCCAAGTCGAATAAGAATTTCTTAAGCCTCAAGCGCGATCCATTATGACTCCGGAACAACGGATACAGTCGAGTTCGACGGGCTCAGTTGGAGCTTACGCACAAAATAATTTGGAACGTCGACAAAACAGAGGCCGAACGTGGCATTAGGGAACGAAAAATTGGAAAAGTTGCCCGGAAAATTGGAAAATTCGGGAAAAACTGAAAGTGCTTTTCTCTATGGGATTTTTGTATGATATGGATATGCGTAAGTCGGGAAATTCGGACAAACTGTAAAAATCATAATTTTGGAAAATTCACCGGAAAATTTGGGAAAAACTAAAAGTGCTTAACGGCTGGACCGATTTGGCTGATTTTTTTTTGTTGTGATCGTAATTGTCAGGACAAGGTTTGTATGAAAGAAAATTTTTGGAGAATCCACCGGAAAATGTGAAAATTCGGGAAAAACTGAAAGTGCTTAACGGTTGGACCGATTTGGCTAATTCTTTTCAAAAATAACGTTTTTGGGGAACGAAAAATTGGACAAGTTGCCCGGAAAATTGGAAAATTCCGAAAAAACTGGAAGTGCTTTTTTCTATTGGATTTTTGTATGATATGGATAGGCGTAAGTCGGGAAATTCGGACAAACTGTAAAAATCATAATTTTTTGTATGCACTCGCGATCATAACTGACGATAGGAAGGACATATTTGGTTGAACATACACGTAATCAGAAGAATGTTTCACATTGAATAAACGATTTGGTTAATGAATCAAAAGTTCAATACGAAAAGTAATTTTAGGCAGGACAACGTCTGCCGGGCCCGCTAGTCTATATAAATAAAAATCAATTGCCGCATGTATGTAAGATCATCACTTGAGAACGGCTCGACCGATTTGGCTGATTTCTTTTTTGTTGTGTTCGTAATTGTCAGGACAAGGTATGTATGAAAGAAAAATTTGGAAAATCCACCGGGAAAGTCGAAAATTTGGATGGTATGTTTGTATGAAAATCTGTTTGACAAACAAAAATGTGACGTTCAGTTTGACAGTTCTAAAAATTGAATTGTCAGTGTGTTATCGGTGGTGATCATGTATTTGGTGTTTCTTTTGAAAAAAATGCCACCAGTGAGGCGTCGAAATATCGGTCGGCGAAAAATTGGAAAAGTTGCCCGGAAAATTGAAAAATTCGGGAAAAACTGAAAGTGCTTTTTTCTATGGGATTTTTGTATGATGAATATGCGTAAGTCGGGAAATTCGGATAAACTGTAAAAATCATAATTTTGGAAAATTCACCGGAAAATTTGAAAATTCGGGAAAAACTAAAAGTGCTTAACGGCTGGACCGATTTGGCTGATTTTTTTTGTTGTGATCGTAATTGTCAGGACAAGGTTTGTATGAAAGAAAATTTTTGGAGAATCTACCGGAAAATGTGAAAATTCGGGAAAAACTGAAAGTGCTTAACGGTTGGACCGATTTGGCTAATTCTTTTCATTTCTTTTCGAAAATAAGGAAAATTTAAAAATTCGGGAAAAACTGAAAGTGCTTTTTTCTATTGGATTTTTGTATGATATGGATAGGCGTAAGTCGGGAAATTCGGACAAAAGTAATTTTAGACAGGACAACGTCTGCCGGGCCCGCTAGTTGTAAAATAAAAAAAGTCCAGGGCATTTGCGTACTTTGGATCAAGAAGTACGCAGAGTACGCAAGAGTACGCAAATTGACGGTTATAGCCTTACAAAAATAAGAAATAAATTTATTTACGACTTCATACACTGCATGTAGTAGGTATCATGCTATCCAAGAGTTCGTAGGTTTGTATTTCAAATCCAGAAGTGCATACTTGTTTTGTATTATGGGTATTTATATAGTTTTACCCTCAAATTTATCAAATTAATATCTGTTACCTACCTGTTATTGTAAATAAAAAATATGTAAAAATAAAAATTACTTTTTATCGTACATAAAGTACTTAAAGTACTGAAATTACGCAACCCACGCTTAGGTCTAACCCACCTTACCCTATATCAAAAATTAAGTTATCAAATACTGCCTAAATAATTTCTTACTGCACGTTTCGTTTACTAATCCTTTGCAAGAACAAACGATCGTTAAATTACATTTAAATGCACTATCATCGTTTCTAACAGTTTGCAATACCGATACAAGATTGCTAATGAAACTCTTAATTTAATAACGAATGTAAAAGCAGTGCATATGAAATTCCGTACGTAAGAAAATTTTACTGGTTAGTGTTATAAAACATGCATTCACGTATTTAAACAATTTCTGGGAACTGAGAACTACAACAAATTAACAACACATTGTTGAGGAATAAAATAGTGTTGGAAAACAAACACTAATAAAGCTAAATGCGTTAAGTGTACCATAATTATATCCATCATAGGGGCAAGCACAGACATTAATTTATAAAATTGCAGACACGGCACAAGTTGCACAAACTTTTGAGGTAGTAACATAAAGCCTTGCTAAAAGCCGAATAGGTATGTCACCTTGTAAATTAAAATATTTTTATTCATATTTCACCCTCGCATTAGGGGGCAATATACAACGAAGATATCCGGGGTCATAAGGAGCTACCAAACATATTACATTTCATTAAGCTAGGGTTCCCTTCTATGAATTCTTAGTGAACTTACGTCAAAGTTCTCCATCCAACCACTGTGTGTTAGGGTTCTCTAGAAAATCGGTGCCGTCATATATGTATTATATGTTTCATTGTATAATAATCTAACAATCACAGTGGTTTCCTAGGAAACGGTACTGAACATCAAATAGCAATAGAGCGGTGGAGTTAAGCTGCGGTTTCCTAGATAGGCGGAGCGGGGCCGTCATATATGGCGGCCGTAATGCGGCGGTACATTATGTCGTAGAACGGCAGGAAAAATACGCAAGTCGTAGCGTTTATTATTATCAAAGTATATATTTTGTTGCACTGTTTTATAAATAACTGCAGGTTTTCAAACAGAATGGCTGATAAGTATCATATGACCGAAGTTACCGTGCTCCATATGATAAACTTTCGTGATAAAAATCACAGTTCCGTCGAAAGGCTTTGATGAAATGTTTGTTCACGTACTGCGCCACTTTATTACTATGCGATGTT
Organism: Xestobium rufovillosum; assembly: GCA_963966045.1. Taxonomy (NCBI): domain Eukaryota; kingdom Metazoa; phylum Arthropoda; class Insecta; order Coleoptera; family Ptinidae; genus Xestobium; species Xestobium rufovillosum. The sequence continues at coordinate 35,682,268 of OZ014493.1, forward strand.
CTGTACTGTTTCCTAGGAAACCACTTCGATTATTAGCTTATTACATTTGGAAACCTATGACGACACCACTTTTCTAGGAAACCTTACATAATATTTGAGACTGTAGTCGACGTTTTTTACGATGAAATTGGACAAAACATAGTAAATTAATTATACATAGTTATTTATCACATAGTGCAATAAAATGTATTCTGATAATAATAAACATTACGATTTCCGTATTTTCCCTGCCGTTCTACGACATAATGTATCGCCATATTACGGCCGCTATATGACGGCACCGCTTTTCTAGGAAACCGTAGAAAGCATATATTTAGAAATCATGTGATAACATCTAACTAAATCTAGATTCAAGTCTTTTGAAAAATCTAGCCACTAAAAGATAATAGCACGCGCAAAAACAAACAAATTACCAAAGAACGCAGGTGAAATTAATGTTAAGGACTTAATGAAAAAATGAAATTGCATTAAGAGACATTAGATTCCACGACTAGAGATATCCGCACCAACTTGCATGACAGGCAAATAATAAAAATAGATCGAGTTAGCAATATTAAGGTACCCCATAAAAGGAGCTGTGGAGACAAATTTATGAAAGACAATAAATAATGGGTGAACTAGGAAGGAAGAGAACCTTTTGAGACATAAAGGATTAGTTCGCGACATCCTGGAGGCGAAGAAAGGAATTAAAGGAAAACTAGGGAGACTAGACTATTATTCACAAATAGTTGGGGGATGTATAAGATGTTCTACTTTTGGGGAAATCCTCATCAGGGGAAAGGAAGGAAGTGCAGGTGTTGTATCCTTATCCAGATATTTAATCATGATGACTCCTAATGAGATTTGAACACAGGTTTTTAGAACTTTGAGAACCAGAGTGCCTCTATTTTATCGCTCATATCTTGATCACTAAATTTCATCCATGGCGACGTGGTTTAAGAAATCAATAGCGAGTGTGTTGTCAACTACAAAAACAATTAAATTCATAAACTGGTACCTCGCCAAATAAACGAGTTAAAATTAAAATCCTTGCGTTATTTGCTTATTTATGTAATAATTATTCTAATTACATACGTGCCTGATTACGATATTAATTGGATCCTATTTTGAATGTTAAATTTGAAAGTGCCTTAAATCTGAAACATGTTGGTGTTGGTCTCCATTTTATATTTACCAAAGTTGCAAATGCAACACTTGAAGGTGTAGGTAGGTACTCAAATTTGTGGTTAGTAAACAACTCTTAAATGGGAACTTTCAGAATTACGTTCTCTTTACTGAGAAACTGTCACAAACACATCTGGGCAAATTTATGTTTAAATTTAATTTAATATTTTTTTAAAGAAAATCGAGGAAAACATATCTATTACAGAATTTCCTTTGCAACATTCTCCAGCTTAATTTGAATAACAGCATTTTCAATCCGAACAATAGACAGAGAAATTTTTACATTAGATAATGAAGCCATTGTCGCCCACCATATAGGAAGTACGAATGATACTAGAATTCTTATGAATGAAAGAAAGAAATAATATTATAATAATCTCTCAGTTGTATACAACTTTTATAACACTTTCGAAAAATGTTATTTTTAAAAATAAACTTTATTTATTATAATTTACATGCGTAAGCTTCGGACATAAAAATCTGACTAACAACTAAAAAGAAACGTTCTCACACAATAATAATGACAGCTAAGCAACTTTACATTTATCAGTTGTCTACACGTGTACTTCCTGTGAATACAAGGTGTAATGACACTATATTGCAATAAGATATGTACTATAACTCCTCCATCGCTAGAATGAAGCTTCTTCGGGAAGATTAATTTTCTTTGCTCTTGATTTTGGCTGCATTTCCAATTCTTGTGGTTCCTTTCGAATTTTTGTGGATCTTTTAATTTTGATCCATTTTACTGTAAAATAGGCTATAAAGGTTATTAGTAGGACATATAAAATTGAAGTCCAAATGCTCGGTTTGTAATATTCAACATTTAAATTATCTTCTGTGATCGGATAAATGCGATTTGAAGAGATTTCCTGTAAACTGAGAGTTTTCAATTTTATTTTGAAATTTAGCATATTTTCTTGTTTCATTTCCAAATGAAGTCCGTCGACTATAGAAGGTTTTCCGAAGGTTTTATCTTGATAGACTATTTCTTGATTTTTGAAGTACAGGGTGCAGTTGCTTCTTTTTACCAAAAATATTCCTGTTAGAGTTTTGGTTTCCGACTGTGATTTGCACTTTATATTGAATCTTTCTTCTTGTGGAAATACTGCCAAGTATTGATTAATTTCGGGGACCATTTCCAAGTGATTTTTCGTTATTTCTAATTTGACATACTGACAATCGCTCGTGTTCATTTCCGATAGAATTTTTTCTTCACATAGGGCCATGTTATTTCTTAGTAAATAATTTGGACATTGAAATATTTTACCTTGGGTACAAATATCATTTAGAGGCTTAACAACATTATCTGATTTTAGTAAATACTTAACATCTGGAATAATTGTTCTAAATTCTGACCCATATTTTGTAGGAATAGGAAGTAAGTAATAAAGCTGAAAATTCTTTTCGAAATCGATTGGTATTGAAATAAAGTAACTAATTTTAGTATTATCAATTTTGCAATTAATTTTTATTACGGATTCAAAGTCTAATATGTTTTCATAAATTACTTCAAAAGGAAGTTCGTTTTTATAATGAGATGAAATTCTTTGTAGTTCCAGAAATAAATCTCTAGTTTTTATAACACTTGGATGGAGAACATTTAATTTACAGAAAGTTATAGAATTTTCAATATCTTGAAAAATATCTAGAACTGCGTTGTAGAGAATTAATAACTGATTATACAAGTCTTTAGCGAACAAAATATTTTGATGAATTATTTTTTCGTTAACCATTTGCTTTAATTGAAGGATTCTTGAAGTTAAAATAATTTCATTGTGCTGAATGTCTTGTATCGTATTGTTAAAATTTTTAATAAGTCTGTGACTGATAGAGTATTCGAATTTTAATTGATTCGTCAAGTTGTGTTCGTTCTCTTGAACGTGCTTTAGAATTTTCTCAAATTTTTCACCATCTGCGGCATCCAAATTGCCGGTTAAGGTTTTGATAATCGTTCCTAAACCATTAATCAAACCTCGTTTTTTCCTAGAATTATTTTGTAACTTAATGTTCTCGATTTTCTCATTAATTATTTTCTGTGTGTAAAGTACTATCTTATTATAATTCTCTAATTCACTAACATAAACACTATTATTTAAACTACTCAACCTAAGACTATCGTATTGATTATTTAAATTATTATATTGGTTATATAAGGATTTCAAGTCATAAAAATGAGTAAAAGTATGTTCTGAGCGTTGTAATTTAGCTGGACCCAATAATATTGGTAAAATACCTAAATTGTGGGTGATATTCCTTATTTCTGCTCCTCTTCCGATTGTAAGGAACCTGAAATAGTTTTAAATTTGTAAGTTTCTTTCCTAGGTCGCTTAATATTTGATAAATGAATTTTCTCTCTAGTATTATGATGAGTTGGATTAATTTTACCTGTTTTTAATTCTTTATCTATCGATCTAAGAGTTTCTGGTTTGTATTTATTATTTGTCTTACTCTGTTTTTGTTTATTTTTAACGAATATTTTTTCGGGTACTTCCGGGAGATTTTCACGGGTTTCATTAATTTTTCCGATAACATTTTCCTTTTTTTGTTGAAGTTTTTCGTTTAAATTTTGGTACATTAATTTAATTTTGTCTCTATGACGTATAGCATAGTTATTGACAATTTGTTTTTCAATTTCGATATTAAAAGGAGATTCTATATCTAGGTGACCTGTTACAATTTCATATGGTTTTAGATTTGTAGCAGAATGAATTGTATTGTTATAAGCCAACAATGCATAATTAAGTTTTATTTCTATTGGTTCATTTTGGTAATCTTTTTGATTGTTAAAAAGTCTAATGTGCTCGATTATTGTTGAATGGAAGCGTTCTATCATTCCATTTGATTCTGGATGTTGCGAACTAATAAAATGTACATTAATTTTATGAAGTTCTAAAATTTCTTGTAGAGCCGAACCTTTAAATTCTGAACCATTGTTGGTTATAATTTGTTCAGGAATGCAATGATGCGTAAAATATTTAATTAATTTGTTTATTACCTCTATACTTTGAGTAGAATTTACCTGATATGCTTGCGCGTATTTCGAGAAAGCATCTATTATTGTCAAGAATTTAACTTTATCTAACGAAATAACATCAATATGTAAAATTTGGAAGGGTCTTGTTGCAGTAGGAGTTAAATTTAGTTGTAATTTCAGTGGGTTTCTATCATACTTTGTGATTTGACAAATTTCACAATGGTTAATATAAGTTTGAATTGACCTACGTTGATTTGGCCAATAGTACAAATTTTTTATTCGATTATGTGTTTCATCAAGACCTCTATGATTCGTTTTTCCTTCATGGTAATTTTGAATAGTTTGTCTGATTTCATCTTGATCAATAATATCAATTAATTTTTTGGTACATTTAAGCATTTTTATTTCAGAGTTTTTAAAGTAGTTTTGAAGAATTGTACTAAACTTCTCGTAAACTGGATCTTCGAAATAAAGATGATATTTAATTTTTGGAACAATAAATTCTTTAATAAATTTAATTACATCTAGTTCAAATTTATTTTCTGAGAATTGAATAAGTATTCTTTGTTTGTTTCCAAACAATTTAATAATAGTAGGTGCTGCAGGTGCAAAATTAACTTCTGAAATGATTAACTGATTTTTTCCTACGTTTACTGGACAATCTACAATTGGTACTCCAATTATAGGATTTTCTTCGCTTGAATGAACAGTTTCTAGTTCGTCATCATCGTTTATATTTTCTACTTCTACAAATAATGATTGATTATCGACATTTTGAGTTGAAGTGCTTGGCCTTCCTATATCTTCGTTAAATTTTTCGATATATTGGAGAATTCCTTTAGAATTTCCTGGCGTTTCGTTCATATTAAGTTCGATGCGAGATAATGCATCTGCGTTTGTGTTTAAACAACCTTTTTTGTGAATTATTTCGTAATTATACTCTTCAATTGCATTTTTTTCTTCCGAATTCATATGGTCTGTGCGAATTTTCGACACATCAAATCTAACCTTTTCGGTTGAAAAATGATAAAAATTAGAATTAACATAGTCTGGCTCGTATTCTCCGAACTTTTCTACTTTAATTGGTTGAGTTATTTCCACAGAAAACTTTTTTTCTGGTGGATTTAAAACTGAACAAATTGCTTCACTATTTTTTACATTTGTTACACAAGCTGGAATTTCTAATTCCCCTAATTTCATGTGAGGTATGACAATTTCACCCTCTTGAACATTATCGATATTAACCTTAATTACTTGTTCACATCTCGGTTGCACTATCATGCAATTCGTACTATGAGATGATAAGTTATGATAAGATATTTTAATCTCACATTCTGGTGTGATTAGAATATTTTTTCTTAAATTAATTGTTGCGTTCAACTTCTTTAAATTGTCCAAACCTAAGAGAGCATCAAAATGATCGTGGAATTTAAATAAGTGAAATTTCAAAGGAAGGTTACCTTGTTTAAATATTTTTGAGCAAGGTATTATAGTGCTAAATTGTTCTATTGAGATTCCATGAGCTGTGCTTATTTGAAACGGATCCTTTTTTATTGAATTTTTAAAATATTTATTTGCCACAACTGGATTAACAAATGACCTAGTACTACCTGTATCTATTAAAATTTTTAAATTGTTTTCCGGAAATTCAATATAAGGCAACTCACTTTGATCGTTAGTTAAGTTCATTAATTCAATTTTTGTTCCGAGGCATTTTCCTCTAAAAAATTATCATCTTCCTTTGGAAATTCAACAGACGGCTCGTCGTCAATATTAAATAGTTCTTGAACTACATAATTTGGACGTTGTTGATTAAAATTTTGTCTGTTTTGTTGAAAATTTTGATTTTGTGATGGTCTCTGTGTATTTCTTGTAGAAATACTCATTGGAGTTGGTTTTGCAAAGTTTTGATTTGGATTAGGTTTGAAAACATTATTTGTATTCCTATTTTGATTAAAATTATTACCACTATTAAAACGAGTATTAAAATTATTTCTATGAATATTATTTCCACTGTAATGCGGCTGATTATTAAATGCGTTTTGCACTGGCGATCTTGCATTATGAGCGAAATTTGTTAATTGTAAAGGCTGACCTTTATTAACCTGTTTATTTAGAAAATTTGGGTTTGATTTAAAATCAGTTTTAAAATTTTTCTGTTGGTGAATATCCAACTGAAAATCGTTAGTAAGCATGTTCAAGGCAACGTTCAAATCTGCTGGGTTTTTAGTTCTCATGAGTGAACCTACAGGTTCTTTCAACCCGCGTAATAAAATCCTAAGCGCATAGTTGCGAAAATATCCTATCAACACATGAGATTCATTTCGTGGAATATGTGTAGATAAATAAGAAATTTGTAGATTTAATAAATGCTGAACTCTATTATAAAAATCAAAAGGTGTTTCATTACCTTGTCTTAATTCTGTCATTTCGATATTTAAACTATAGCAATCTCTTTTATCTGCATAACTATTGATGAGTGCATTTTTTAAATCCAACCAGTTATTTATTATACAAGACGAGACATTCACAGCAGCTTCGCCTTTGATTTTCGCTAGAATACTTGACATCAGATATTCGTTCTGAAAGTCTTCTGGTGCTTGAACATTATAAAATTTATTTACAAGTTTCTCACATATTTCCAGAAATCTAGGCAACAGTTCTGTTTGACCATGAAATTCTGGAACCATGTCCAAATATTCTTTTTTTAGAACAGGAATTTGATTTTGATTAAGAGCCATTTTTGTATTAGTTCTGATTGGTGATCTAGAACGATAAATTGAACTTTGTTCAAAATTTGAGTCAGAGTCCGAACTTTCAGAAAGAGATCTATTACTTAAAGAACCTCTAAAAGACATAAGTACTTACAGCAATATTATTGTCCTCGACATCCGGCTTTGATATTCCCTCAAAGATGGATTGTCCGTCGTCTTCTTGTTGAGCTACTCAGTTCACTCAACTAAAAGTTTTTGGTTAGCTACTTTTTTCACCAACACAAAGTTCTATCGATAACAAATCGTTAAAACGAACCAAATATTATGTTCTCTAATATTTGTTTATCGATCCTACCGACTGCGCCACTTTTATAACACTTTCGAAAAATGTTATTTTTAAAAATAAACTTTATTTATTATAATTTACATGCGTAAGCTTCGGACATAAAAATCTGACTAACAACTAAAAAGAAACGTTCTCACACAATAATAATGACAGCTAAGCAACTTTACATTTATCAGTTGTCTACACGTGTACTTCCTGTGAATACAAGGTGTAATGACACTATATTGCAATAAGATATGTACTATAACTTACATATATCATTGTGGGCAACACAATATAAACTCATTATTAAATTTCATCTTTCAACTAAAACACGTTCTGTCTTGCTTTTTCAGTTTCTCTCTAATGAAGCTTTTTGGTTCAATGTAAATTTCACAATGTGAAAAATTAATATATCCTGACAGATCTAATTTATTTAATTGCAGTAAATATGTTATTATTGTATTAAATATTGCGAAACTATTTCAAAATTAAAAGGTTTATGATGAAGATAAAAGAAATACCTTCGTATTTAATTGGTCATGTATATATCTGTTAGTTATATACGAAATCGGTGGACAAACTGATATTTAACCCAGCTGTTTCTGGGATATATTTAAAATTATACGTATATCCATGGTATCACTTTTCCTAAGAAATATCACTCGAAATATCACCACTTCATTCACAAGCGTATCAAATCTATTTGATGTTTGTTATTTTTGCTCGAATTTAAGGTAGATTAGACATTATTATGTCACTTCACTGTCGTAGCACCTTATTTTGTGTGTGTAATAATTTTTTCGCACCGCTCATATTGTTTTCGTGATCAATTTGAAAAGAAAAAGTAAATCAGACCCAGTTGCAGTGAATTTTTCGACAGTTGAGGACATTTACAAGGTTTAGAATGACCCTGCACATGTTTAAAATTTTCACTTGGCCTTTATAAACAAAAATATTACGTATACTGGGGAGCATGAAATTGCAAAAAACCGCTATTTGCATTTGTTGGCAATCGCGCTTAAGTTACACATGCAAACTTAATTTCATGCGAGATGTGAGCGATTAAACATTTAAATATTTATTATAAAAGCACTTCGCGATAGTAAATAAAAAGACTGTTACATGAAAATTAGTTATTTTTTAGTTAAACGTTATGTAAACTTCGTTATAATATGTATTATGGGAAAAACGCAAAGAATTTCCTCTGCGTTAAGTATTTGCTCTTATTTCAATAACTATGCTATCCCCCCCGCAGAATCCTTGGTGATGAAAATTTTGGTACCGGATTGTGGACGGAAAGCCCTGCCCGTCTGGAATAGTTTAATTTTATATTTCGATATTTTCAAATTTCATACGCCCTACTGCGGGTTGGTGAGTGGTTAGGAATGTGGGGATGGTAGGTTAGGAGGAAGGTAGGATCCATGTAGGGGGTTCATGATTCCTCACTTGTTGCAGGATGTGTATGGAATCATGAGCTCGCGTGGGCAGGGTCGCTCGGTCCCTGAAGTAGGTCGCTGTATGTGTGACTTTTGAGCATTTGAACTACAAATAAGTAAGGCTTTTCATTACGTAACTAATGATGACGATAGTGAGCGTGCAAAATGGTGATGTCAATTTATCTTCATTATCAAACAAACTGGCTCATTTATTCAGCTTTTACCATTTTAGGAAGACAATTACACAACGAAATATTACGTTGAATTATTCAAGGGTAAAATTTAATGCAGCTAGCGAAAAATTTTCACGTGCGCTTTTGAATTCTGCATTAATATTTCATGGTAATAGAAATGCCTTAATTTGTGCAATGTACACACAACCTGCTTTACTTTATTCCGCTTAAAAGGACGCATAATGTTACATAATTTGATATTTCACTCTCTTTTTAGTCGACGGTGTGCTAGCAAAGAGCGAAATTTATTATTGTTATCGTGTCATCTAGAGTAGCCCACAGTTCCATTTTAGTCCAGTAATGTTGTCCATTCAGATAATTTCGACAGCTCCGAAATTTTCGATCTGAACGATATCTGTGATAATGGAATCAAAGGATACAAATTCCTGTAACCAAGACCTGCAATCAGTACTAATGATTGTGCATTCGTTCCAATGCAAATATATGTATAATGAACGAACGTAATCTAAAACTCACTGAAGTGAACATAATACCGGTGAATGTTGAAAGTACCTAAACATAATAAAGTATTATTATGAATGTTGGCACTGAGTTAATTTAAGTGAATACATCTTGGGTATCAGGTTAGATGATATGGTTTTTGACGCAAAGTTTCAATATTCCCAATGAGAACCGTGGTCCTTCTCAAAATCAACTCCGTAAGCTCCAAGTTCACTTTTTGTTTCGAAGAAAGCACTTTCAGAAAATATTCTTCTAATGATTTAAGCAACTTACCAAATATACCGTTACCTTGTCATGAAATTTGATTGGCGATTTAGGGAGACTACAGCTGCTACAATATCGAGACTAGTCTTGGTACTTATTGTCTTGGTATCGTCTCGAATTTCAAGACTGTGGTCAAAAATCCAATAGATGCCAACACCAATACTACATCCCTCAAGACCAAGAGTATTCTCGAAACTCTTGTCAAGAGTCTCGACTTTATTTCAAATTTTAGAAAACCAAGTGCAAATTCAGAAACAATGAAAGTCAAAACGTATTAATATTTATTATTTAGTTAAGATAATTATATTTTGTCGAATTTTGTTAAATATTAACTTATATAAATAATTCATTACACATAATACAGAGTGATTCAAAAATGCTTATTAAAAATTCTGCTGCGTATTCCCGACATCTAATTCAGAAAAAAGTTTATGTAAACATGGGTCCCGAAACGCTTTGTTTCCAAGAGTGTTACAAGTTCATCAAGAAACTTAGATTTCCTACGCTCCAAGAAAAGTTTTTAGAATTTTAGAATTCGGTTAGCGCCATATACAAAATAAGGAAAGAAAATGCAAAATTAACAAATAAACAGAATTAAAATTATAAGGACGAAAAAATAATTATAAAGGCAGCAGCAGACACTGAAAGTGGACCTAAAATGAAAAATAAAAAGAATGATGCCTTCAAGCAGCCCAAGTACCCCAAATACTTTTTCACATAGAGCTTGAACCCCTCGGCCGGCATCGATTTAAAATCATAAGGGACAGAATTGTGCACCCAACATATCAAGTAAGAAAAGCTCTGTTTGCAAAACGTCTTTCGACCTGACGTTGATGTTATACATCTGTCCTAAACCTCAAACTTTTCTGTAAATAAGGGAGTACTAATAAGGGGAGAGGGAATCCACCGGCGGTGGTTAGTCGGTCCCTCTCATGACGTCGGACTCTCAGGGGTAGGGGCGCCGCTCTTGGGTAGGTCGAGGGGACTTATTGCCAGATAATGCGTTTGGTATGACCTCTTGAGATGGGGGGGTTGGTTTAGCCCCATTCTCAGCCGTCCGGCCTCCCATCCCGGGGTTCGTGCCGCCCTGCCCTCCAGAACAGGTCAGTTGGTTCGTGCCGTCCGCGGTATCAGGCGAAATCGTCATGATACGGAGGTCCCTGAACTCCTCTAGTCGGAAGGGTTTGATGGTCCTTGTTGGTCTACCATACCTTCTCATAGTCCTGACTTATGTTTGAACGAGCTTCATCGGGACTTCGGTGTGCATTGTAAGGAGATCTCTCCGGGTTGCATATTCGTATCGAACGTATGCTATCGCAGATTGGCAAATGCCGAACTTAGCTTAGTTTCGTATCGGACGACTGTGGTCGCAGAGGTATGGCAAATGAGCGAATGTCTGTCTCGAGTGATGGCGATCCCCTAGCTGTCCTTTTGGACCTGACCGATTTTTTGTTCAAAAGAAAAAAGAGAAATCATCATAACAAAAAACAACTACTGCGAGGTGAGAACCCTCAACGTTGCGACTTGGGAGACCACTGAACCACGAAAGTGTGCTGGCAAGACAGCTTACGAAAATAGTATATAAGTAGAAAATACGCCCGTTGCTGTAAGCACACAGCTGGGAATGCAATACGCTACGCTCGATACAAATATGCCTCCGGGTTCGAACCCGGACACAAGTTGATAGAGGACACCGGACTGCATCCAATCATCCGATGCCCAGAGGATACATGGTGACTGGGGGTCGTAACAATAACTCTCTTAAGAATGACTAACTCGGAATAGGCAGGTTCGGTAATTTTCAAATTTCATTAAAATTGATAGAGTTTATTATACTGAAGGCAGTTATGTTGTTAATTTTTGTTAAAAAAAAATTCCTTCGCCTGTGAAGCCGTTGCAAAGTTTTCCGTCGGTGCGAGGCTAGAAATCGTACCTTGCAGCGAGAGTAGGCCGCGTGACGTCAGAACTTAGTATAACATACAGGTCCCAGCTTCAGCGCGCAGCAGTCCCATAAGTATTATGCATATGCATGTGTAGTTAAATTGTTAAATATTATTAAGTGGTTCTAACTGGTGTTTTCTGTTTTGTACCCAGACTAATACATCGTACAGCACACCAATAAAACGGAAAAAGTGGTTCGTTGGAGCCAGAAGGAAAATCGGTCAGCATTATCGATATTTTCGCGAGTTAGTTTATCATTGCAAAAGTTTATAAAATTATCGGCTGCCCCATTGCAGCCACTCTAAATAAAATCGAACATAATGTAATTTATCGACAGTTTTCTGGGACCCTTGGTACTTGGTAACGTGTTACGGTTAGCATAATTTGAAACAGGATGCTAGGAGCATGACGGAGCCAAATACTGAATCGCCGTGGCGTTCCCTCCCTGAACTAAAAAAGGAAATTTTATTAACTATTTTTTCAATAATAATTAAATAGTACGTCATCATAAAGTTCTCTTTTGAAGACTGGTAGGACATTCTACATCCCCAACTATTTGAGAGCAGTAGTCTAATCTGCTCCAACGTCTACCTCTTTATTCCTATCTCTGACTCTAGTATGTCGCGAACTATTCCTTTGTGTCTCAGAAGGTGTCCTACCATCCTACGATCCTATCCCCTATTCTTTATTGTCTTCCATACTTTTCTCTTTTCCCCAACTCTTTCTAATTCCTCCTTATTGCTAACTTGTCTATACACGGTATCTTCAACACCCGTCTGTAGCATCACATTTCAAACGCTTCTACTCTTTTTCAATCCGCTTCTCCCATTGTCCAAGTTTCGCACCCATAGGTATAATTTCGTACTCCATACATGCGTCTTTAAGAGTCTCTTCCGAGTTTCTACATTAACCGTTCCAGAATATACCAGTTGTTTCTTTTTTGTTAAACAAGTACCTAGTACCTACGTAGCGTAGTTTTTTGATTCGCGTGAGTTGTATTTGTTTCCGTTTTTTTAAAAAATTTCCAATCCGTTATAAAACTGTTAACTTGATAACTTGTCAATCACTTAGGTATACATAAATGAGTAGGTATGTATTGTATTGTATTAGAGAATATACAAACAGAAGTAAGCAGGTATCTACAATCTACATACCTACTTAGGTATACTGAATTATAAAAGGCATGTACAGTTAATAAATTGTTGACTTTGTTTTACTTATATCGGTCTGCCTTTATACTACTGTTTTGAGGTTGAATGAAATTGGGGTTAGATGCAAGAATCATACACCATTTTCACATTTACCGGGACATTTACGTACTACATAAATATGGCAAATTATGTGAATCGGACTTTTGATACCCTTGTTGCATCATTATATCGATTATGTTGTCTTTGTTTTATGTTTCCTTGACACCTTACTTTAAAAATTCACGCTCGAAATAGTCCCAATAAGTATGTTATGAGATAGGTACCGCTTCACGGGCACTTCAAGAGAAGTGGGAGGAGCGCCTTACGAATCTCTGACGTCAAACCAATAACAAAGCGAACTAGCATGTGGGCGTGATAAGCTTATTTCTTTCGCTTATTACGCCGCAAAAAAATTTCGCCGTAAATCAATTACAATAACAACTTTCTGTCATTTTCATGCCAAAAATAGATATCTTATTTTTCTCCGAACCTCCCTATTGAATTTGACACTCTTCAAAGCGAAAAATTTCGATCTGACGATGTTGGATAATTTATAACTCTTGCGACATCAGACCAAAGAGTGACTGAATCGTTTGGTTTTAGAAGTTACACACAGTAATTGGATCAAGAACTTTGACGTAAATTCACTATGAATTCTTAATAAGTTAACCCCACACGCCAAAAGACAGTGACGCAGTTATTAAACTCGACAGGAGTTTAAGATTAATCTAAATCTAATCTTACATTACATTGCTATAAACACCCACCCCCCACTACTGAAGTAAAATATATCGATAAACCTATAGGGTTTCTTAAAACTATTTCGAACATAAGAGCTTAAAACTGGAGTTAAGCCAAAAAAATTTGGTCCCCACTTGGATGAGTGACCGCGTACTGCAAAAACTCAGTAGCTTACCTTTCTTTGGAGATAAGTCGGAGGTCCCGGTTGCGAAACTACGTCCTTGGCAATCGGCAACAGAATTTTTATAAAACTTTCGATGTTCAAGAATTCGGCTACCTAGCCACCTACGCTAATCTGCTGGCAGATGGGAATGACTCAAAGCACCAATGATTTCCTAATAATAAAGCAAATCAATGAGAACAAGAGTTCCTGCCGTGCAGGATCAGAAAGCAAAACTGTTTTCAGAGTTTCCCTGTAGTCTGAGAGACAAATATGTACTTACTATTCGATTTATTAGTGTTGCATAACTAATATTTCCTTGTTGTAAATTAGATCGATGACAACCATATTAACATGAAAAGATGTCCCTTTAATAACCAAACACCAACACTTCTAAAGAGCGTGAAGTTTAACTTTTGCCTTAGTGCATGCTAATCTTATTCAACGTCCGTTCCGTATCATTAAAACCAGTTCAGTATTATGGATATTATAATAATATGTTAAAGAGAATGAAGCGGATGTGTTTGCTGATGCGTGTCCGTACCGAACTATTAAAACAACTTGTGCAAGTGAATGGTTAATGGCAACAATAAATGAAATCAAATTCAACTAAAGCAGCAGTCACTATCAGAGCACTGTGAGGAAGTTTCCCCATAAATATAGAAAACATGAACAATCGATAAGCGGCTCTTTTCTGTAGTTTCTGTTTTAAATGCGTCTACTTCCTTGAGTGCGTTTATTGTGTGCAAGATGTAATGCGACTGACTTATACTTAAACGTGACCTTCGTGAAGTGAATTTTCTGCGTGATAAAAGTTTGTGGTAAAAAACTGGTATGATGCGTTTCTCTATATTCTCATACTTTACTTTATCGATAATTCTTAAATGTCACTAGCGTGGAACAAAGAACAATAAGTAAAATAACATTTAATGTGTCAGGTATAAAATAGAATAAAATATATACAAAAATAAATACAAAGACAAAAACGTGCCTATGTAGGATAAATTTATTGTATTGTGTATAAGTTTGGTGCGACTTCAATTTTCCTTAAACTTTTGGGAGAATTCCTCTATAGGGTAAAAGCATTTTTCGTTGAATATATATATGAAGTGTTGCGTTTTGAAAGCCGAAAAATCAGCTTGTGACTTGTGACTTTAATGTATCAAATTTTATATTTTTCCAAAAAATTGCAAATATTCGAAAAACGTTAAATTGGAAAGGTGTTTCTTTTCAATTTTATGCCCATATACCGAATTTGAACAAATTTGGAGAATCTAAATTTTAACAAAGTAAGAAAAATCAAATAATAGTAGACAAAATAGTTCCATTCAAAATTGTGAATGAAAATAAATTTGGACCATTTGAGCCAAAATTTATAAATACTTCGAAAGATCGCGACTTTGACGTGCATTTGTTTCTCCTTTTGGTCCCAAGGGAAAATGGAAGATGGTTTAGACTTCCCATATAATCTTTGGATGGGTGAGACCACCTTCACGTCAAGTGGCATAATTAGCTGTGGTGGTGGTCACATGGAAATCCCAGTTTTGTGGTATATTGTCGGGACCCATATTCTTTTAAAACGAACGTTTAGAGTGGCATTTTGTACAATAGAGCGATCGGGCCATATTTTTTCAGAGGAAATTTAAGTTCGCGAGAGTTCCTGCGATTTTTAAATAATAAAATAACTGAAGTTTTAGTTAGTATGCCTTTTATTGTAAGACGTGATTTATGGTATCAATGTGACGGTGCTCCAATCCATAATGCAGCAGCAATAAGAGAAAAGCTTTTACAATTATTGGGGATAAAGTAATTAAGCGTAACATGAAACACCACAGGCCGCCCAAGTCACCTGACCTGACCCCGCTATACTTCTTCTTATCGGGTTACATGAAGCGAAAAATCTATCGTCACAGACCTTTCCGGAATCTCTTTCATTTGGAGACAATTATTCGGGAGTGCATTAAATATTTCTCCCCAATTTTTGAGAAACTCAGTCAGAGACGTCTCAAGGCGAACAATTAATTGCATCGAACACGATGGAAGACATACACAGAATTGTAATAAATTCTTCGTTTCATTATTTATTGTTAATATTCATGGATTCCTATTGTTTAATATCATGTATTCATTTTATTTTTTGTTATTGTCTGTTACATTGTTTTAGTGGTATTAAAAGATTTACATTCTCCAAATTTGCTCAAATTTGGTATACTTACATACATATATGGGCATAAAATTGAAAAAGAAACAATTTTTCAATTTGACGTTTTTCTAAATTTAATTCCATATTTTTGGGAAGAATATCAAATTTGACAGATGTGATGGACTGCTTGAAAACTTTTATTGACGGAGTATTGCATATTTTTTGAAGGAGAAAGTACCCACATACTTTGCATAAATTATTAATTAACAAAACAATTTTAAATATGATACGGACTTTATTACTGGTGTCACTGTATACAAATAAAGTGAATTTTACTGCATAAACCTGATTAGTTTTATATTTAACTGTAAATTAGTGGGTGCCAATAATAAATTGGTTCAAATTATGATCAAATTCAGTTGTCGTCATTAGGTGTCAATAACCGATTTTTTAGTTGTTGCTTGTGCATCAGTTGTTGGCGGAGGTCTTTTGATATTACTGCTTCATTATTGCTATTTTTTATTTTTTTCGCCATAA
Organism: Xestobium rufovillosum; assembly: GCA_963966045.1. Lineage (NCBI taxonomy): Eukaryota > Metazoa > Arthropoda > Insecta > Coleoptera > Ptinidae > Xestobium > Xestobium rufovillosum. The sequence continues at coordinate 35,698,558 of OZ014493.1, forward strand.
AATTTTTTATAATTATGTTCAAGATTATGCCACTACTTTCTTTCAACCGCCCTCGCCTCTATTTCTGGATGGCAAACTGACGGGTGTTACATACCAGGAGTTTATTCATACCGTAGTGAGTTTAACTCCTCCCGCCAGCCAGCTTAGCCTGCATAACGTTATAAGCGAGGTTATAAGGGTGTATAACACCTCCACATCCAGCAGCGGATGAGTGACTGGCTAAGAAAAGCCAAAAATTAAAACGAGAAATAGACATACGGAGGAATTGGAGTTCAGAAGTGAAAGCAGGTTCAACTTAGGTACACCTTACTAAAAAATTCGTAAAAACGCCCCAAAGAGACCACCACCCTATCTAAATGAAGCAGAATAATACGTCTTGATAAAGTACATAAAAGAATGTGTACTGAATGGATTCACTGGACGTATAGAGACGATTTGGCCGATACTGTTCAGAATTTCTTGACGAGAGTGGCAGAAAAAAGATTCAAATATAATTTTTCCTAAATATGGGTTTGTATTTATTTTCTCAAAACTCAAAACAGGTGCCCGAAAATATTGAATAAACTCCGAAAGAAAATCTGTCTATAAAGTGCTCCAAATAACTAGGACGCCAAAACACTACAAAGAAGAGGTGTGCTCATCAGCATCAACTCTCTAACATATGCTTGATACAGTATAATAATAAGTGTTCATATACTGCGGCAAAGATGTGCAGTGTATATCCAATTTGCTTAATCATTGCATCTTCACCTCTGCAATATATCTATCAAATGCAAATTTTCTATCAGTAGTTAGAAAATGACAATACTGGATACGAACCCGTTCGGAGCACATAGCGCCATCGAGTTCTCGAGGTGCCATCGACTTCTTCGGCAGTGACCTTGAAAGAGACCAGAGGCTGCTGAAGGAGTCGTTGAGGCATCCGAAGAAGTGTCTTCAGCAGCGGCATCTGCAGCAGCCTCTGGTGTCTTTGAAGGTCATTGCCGAAGAAGTGGGCATGTCTTCAGCAGCGTCTGGTCATTGCTGAAGAAGTGGTGTTCAGCAGCGTCCAGGCGCATGCGCCGGGGCTATTCCTCAGGTCAGTCCACCCAGTTCTTCGGCAATGACCAGAGGCTGCTGAAGGAGTAATGTCTTCTGCCTCTGGTGTCTTCGGGGCCTTTGGTTGTGGCTCAGGCGCCTGCGCCGGGGCTCCGCCTTCAGCAGCTTCTGGTCATTGCTGAAGAAGTGGTCTTCAGCGGGCCCCCCTGGTGTCTCTCATTCTGTTGGGCCTTTGGATGTGGCTCAGGCGCCTGCGTCGGGGCTGTCGCGTACAAAGCACGTGTTGCTCACTGTTCAGGCCAGTCCATCCTGGCCCCATCCACTTCTTCGGCAATGACCAGAGGCTGCTGAAGGAGTCATGTCTTCAGCAACGGTGTCTTTGGGGCCTTTGGCCGTGGCTCAGGCGCATGCGCCGGGGTTTTCGCAAACGTTCTGGAAATGACGCCGACCGGGATTCGAACCCGGGTCCCCACGCACCGGAGCCCTCGCTCCAACCAACTGAGCTAATCGGCGGCCCACAAGCCCGTCTTTCAAATCATCCGTATATACTTATGATTGTAAACAGAAGTTACAGAATTAATATTTATTTTCTCGGAAATTTACAATTGTTTATACTAAATAAATATTGATATTAAAGTTTAAGAAAAAAGCACGTTCGCCGCCGATAAGAGATGTTATAATTGTTTTTATTATGGGAAATAACCTTTCATCTTGCCGATAGGATATGTTTGTTTAGGTTTGATCCCACGCTCTGCATGTGCATTTAATACGTTGTAGACACTACAAGGTGACCCGTTTGTTTGTTTGTATTATTACAATAAAATAACATTCTAGAATATTCTTCTGATTGTTTATTTGAAATTACTTGTTATCTTAATGCGTTTCGGACACGTGTGGGAAAAAAACATTCTAGAACATTCTCCAGTTTGTTTATTTGAAATTACTTGTTATCTTAATGCGTTTCGGGCACGAGTGGGAACCATCTGATTGATATATGCAAACATCTTAGTTCTCGGTAGTAGAACATTCTACATCGCTAATTATTTGAGAACAGTAGTCTAAATTTAGGCTAACCCCTACGTAAAAACTATGTCATGTGGGGTGTCAAATTAAAGGACTCGACTAGAGGTATCGGAATATTGGGGTGGATTTTAGGGGTGGTTTTTGGGGGTGGTTTTTGGGGGTGGTTTTAGGGGTAGCTTTTAGGGGTGGTTTTTAGGGGTGGTTTTGGAGGGCGATTTTTGGGGGTGGTTTTTAGGGGTGGCCACTCACTGACCGCGCCCCCGGCCACGCTCCTTGCCCCGCCCACCTAGATCATGTAGGGTATCAAATTAATCAGCTCGATGAGACAAAAAGGAATCTATAGTTATTCTCCTACTTCCGAATTCTTATCAGTAGTTGTCTGTCTGTATGTCTGTCGGTCCGTCTGTCTGTCTGTCTGTCTGTCTGTCTGTCTGTCTGTCTGTCTGTCTGTCTGTCTCTCCGTCTGTCTGTCTGTTTGCGAATACAGCTGTCTGTTGACACAGACAGCTGTATTCGCAAACACCATGGCTGATGACACGAGCAAGAATAAGACTGCGCATGCGCACGGTTGTATGGAGAGTATTTAAGCAAGAAAATTAACGGTGCTGTCAGTTAGTACTTGTGCTTCAACAAGGGAACCGCATTTGAATAATGACACACATAAACGTAGACACGTTTCGTGTTCTGGACGGTGCTGTTTTGGATGAGTCAGCACGCCGTGTCGAGGTGCACGTACATCAACCGTTCGTGACAACAACAACATTCAACGCCAATGACGAAATTCGCATACCAATCCACCAACAAGACGTTTACGTACTGCCGCATCTAAGCAGCATCTACATAGAGGGCAGGTTCATCAAGGGTGCAGGAGGCGGAAATGCGGCTTTAACAAATAACGCCCTCAGTTTCCTCTTTGACGACGTCCGCTATGAAATAAACGGGGTGGAGGTGGATCGAACAAAAAACGTGGGCATCACGAGCACACTGAAGGGTGTAGTTTCTCTGAATGAGGGTGAGGTAGGTGCCCTGGAGAATGCCGGCTGGACGAATACGGGAGACTCACCGAGCCACCTTATCGACGCGAACGGGAACTTTAACGTGTGCATCCCGGGAAGAATCCTGCTGGGATTCTTGGAAGATTACCCCAAAATTCTGTTAAATGTGTGTCACGAGCTCATTTTGACTCGATCGAAAAACGATAGGAACGCTTTCGTGGGTAACGAGGACACCAGAATTGAGTTGAGCAAGGTTCATTGGAGGGTGCCGTACGTCTATCCATCGGATGCTGAATACCTAAAACTTCTCAATATTGTCGAGGAAGAGAGAACGTTGCAGATATGTTTTCGCAGCTGGGAGCTGTACGAGTATCCGGTGTTGCCGCAAGCTACGAAACAAACGTGGGCCGTCAAGACTGCAACACGGTTGGAGAAACCCCGCTACGTTATTGTCGCCTTCCAGACGAATCGCAAAGCGAATTTGGACACGGATTCAAGCAAATTTGACCACTGCAATCTGACAAACGTCAAACTGTACCTGAATTTTGAGTGCTTCCCCTACGAGAATTTAAACTTGGATTTCTCCACGGGGAAATACGCCCTGCTATACGAAATGTACCAGAACTTCCAGAGTTCATACTATGGAAAAGTTGGCGAGCCGTTATACGGCAAGGAACAGTTCAAGGATCTAGCGCCCATCGTGGTGATTGACGCATCAAAGCAGTCGGAAAGCATCAAGCCTGGACCCATAGATATGCGTCTAGAATTTGAGTCGAGCGAGAATTTTCCGCCCAACACAACCGCATACTGTCTCATCCTGCTTGACCGCATCGTTGAGTATACACCGGGTAATGAATCGGTCAGAAGAGTGGTATGAGAAGCTGCAGGGCTTCTATTTTCCCAGAAAATACACGCATGCCTACTCTGTATACAGATTATAGTTTTAATTATATTGATGTAAAAATATATTCAACGTTTTTATTTTTGCGAAAACCCCGGCGCAGGCGCAAGGGCCACATCCAAAGGCCCAACAGCACCTAACAACAAGATCAGTTCTGATTGGATGCTGCCCACAACCACTCTCATTGGCTGTTGCCCCGCCCACTCTCATAGCCAGAGCCCGGCGCATGCGCCTGAGCCACGGCCAAAGGCCCCAAAGACACCGTTGCTAAAGACATGACTCCTTCAGCAGCCTCTGGTCATTGCCGAAGAAGTGGATGGGGCCAGGATAGACTGGCCTGAACAGTGAGCAACACGTGCTTTGTACGCGACAGCCCCGGCGCAGGCGCCTGAGCCACATCCAAAGGCCCAACAGAATGAGAGACACCAGGGGGGCCGCTGAAGACCACTTCTTCAGCAATGACCAGAAGCTGCTGAAGGCGGAGCCCCGGCGCAGGCGCCTGAGCCACAACCAAAGGCCCCAAAGACGCCAGAGGCAGAAGACATTACTCCTTCAGCAGCCTCTGGTCATTGCCGAAGAACTGGGTGGACTGACCTGAGGAATAGCCCCGGCGCATGCGCCTGGCCGCTGCTGAAGACCACTTCTTCGGCAATGACCAGACGCTGCTGAAGACATGCCCACTTCTTCGGCAATGACCTTCAAAGACACCAGAGGCTGCTGCAGATGCCGCTGCTGAAGACACTTCTTCGGATGCCTCAACGACTCCTTCAGCAGCCTCTGGTCTCTTTCAAGGTCACTGCCGAAGAAGTCGATGGCACCTCGAGAACTCGATGGCGCTATGTGCTCCGAACGGGTTCGTATCCAGTATTCTCACTACTAACTACTAACTACTTCTATCAAACATTGTCCCGGATATCTTGTTTGCAATGCGATGCAACTGTGAGGACAATAGTTGCATTCACCAAACATTCCAAACACTTGAGAATGAATGGAAATTGAGACGATTTGGTCTCGTACATTCAACAAACCTTGCTAATGAAATGGAAACTAGATTTTCACTTGTCACACAAATTCCTTTTAGCTCTATTATTGCTGACACAAATTTCATTGATTAAATTATAAAATATTGGCACAATATTTTTTACAACGAAGCTATTATAAATACTCTCGCAACAATCGTAAGAGTAGGCCAGAAACAAAATTACAATTACACCTGAATTAAAATTCGGCAAAAAAAACAATACAGTTTCATTCACAATTAATACCTGCTCAATAACAGTTGCGACACTGCTAACAAAATTTATGCGATATGCCTATTATAGGTTACAGATTTACCTTTAATTTCAGTAATTTGATATTGTTATAACACGAAAGTTATAACTCACCTGAACCTAGTATCAACAAGAATAATTGCGGTTTATACGTGGGAAACTTGAGAAAATTATATATGCATAAGACAATTAGCACTTTGTGTATACGCTTTGCGCCGTATATGGTTATTCAAAGAACGGATTTTGTTACATCTTGAATTATTGGCGTTCTAGTTTTCACCTATTTTATATGTAGGTGTTTGTGTTTGTAAACTAATAACCCTCCATCGTCCTCATTATACTAACTTTTTTAATGTTCTCTGCAGTTTTATATTTCTAAAGCCGACCGCGCACTAGGCGGCCAGGTTGCGCAATCAAACTCGCGACCACTAAGAATGTATTATAAGTGAAACATAGTGAACTTTGACTCCCGACCAGCAGTCCCATCAACCAGATTTTCTTCAGTTGTTTCGGTATTTAGGCGGTAAAAGGTTTTTAAACCATCGTAGTCGCATGGGTCGCCATTGAATTTTTTTAACATTCTGCGAGCAGGAGCCTTTCGGTGAAAAACGATTTTCTTCTCCACTATATCTGGAAAAGTTGCTGAATTTTAACGTATGTACTTACCCATCATTTCATACTGTAAATGCTTATTTATTTTATGGGTTACAGCTACCATGTTTAGTGGTGCAATTTCTTGTTATTAATCTTGGAGCAGTACCTATAGTTTCGCTTTTCTCCACTCAAAATCAATGATTAGTGGGATCATGACGGGATTTTATACAGAATACTTTATTCTTTTTTAATAAAATTGTAATAATCAATTCAATTTTTGTATTATTCTTTTTCCCAAAGTCCTTAATTAGACTAAGAAAAGATAATATTTATTCGTCCATACCACGACAAAAAGCAGTAAAATTTAAGTCCATTCTACGAGTAGATTAAAAATGGGCGTCAAAAAACACATCTAAAAATATATATTAATAATGTTTAAATATAATCTAATTTATACATTATATTTACGTCTCTCCTGCGGACATTTGAATGTTGATAGTCTATGTAGATCATCCATAGATGTCTAGTTTAGTGGAATTTTTAATATCTATTAGATTTAGGCTCAGTTGTTCAAAAAGGTAACACAAACTTAAATCTGACACCGGCTTCGTTGCCATAATACAACCAATCAGAAAGCCGGTATCATACCAACGAAGCCGATGTCCAACTTAAGCCGGTGTTCGTTTTTTTGAACAACCGGACCTTAGTGTGTTTCCTTGGATACTGTTGTGAACTTGCAATTGTTTTATTTTAATAGTGAACTGTATTTTTAATGAAATTTATTGCAAACTTGCAAACTTTCAAACATTACAACTTAACTAGTGGATCGACACCCTACTCACTACTTCTTAAGATGTATCTGACATCTACGTGTTTTCCACAGAGCTAATAATATGAGTATTGTCTTCGTAACTCCACCTATAGGTGGTATAACACAATAGAATGTATTACGGTGGTATTTACTACAACATTAAACGAAAAAATCCGACATATTCAATTACTATGCTGTTGTCCATTGCATGACTGTTTGATAAACATGAAAAAGGTTCGAGAAATGAAGCACAGAAGCTGCCTCCCTCTCAAACCCAAGCTTCTGATTTTATTTTTATTAATTTGCATGTCATATGCTCAGTCGTCTGTGAAAATTGTTTCTATTTCTTGCAAAGCCAAGTCTAATAAATTTTTCTTTGCTGTCCTGTTAGATATCCATATTTGTTAAAATAAATAAATAAATAAATAAATAAATAAATAAATAAATAAATAAATAAAGTAAAAAAGTCATAAATATATTTTTCTACTGTATTTACGGTTTCTCTCGAAATTTCTCCCAGTGTTTTGGGTGCGAAAAGAATACATTTTTTATAGACTGTTATAGAAAATTGACATGCTTTATTGATTTTCGTGCATACTAATTCAGTTACCACAAAATTAGAAGATTTGCCACAACAAATGCTAGAATAGACATTCAAGTTATTTTAAAGAAAAAAGTTTGATTAAATGGGAAATTACGTTACCTGTCATTATACCTGTTTAAAGTGGGTACACTTCTACCTATAATGCATTAAATTTATTAGCTCGAGCTGTCTTATAATGTTCATTAATGCCAAGACATTATTTTTACTATAGCATATGCTGTCGGCGAGTCATAATTTGCATAGTAAACAAGTATGCAGCTAAAATGGTTTTTTATAAATATTATTAACATCGGAATGCCACCAAAGTGCTAATTACTAGATGTTTGCTTTCCTATTACTATATTGAACTGGAAATGACTGAGCTATTACCGCTTAATACAACAAGAAGGCTATGGTATATAAATACACAGCAGCTGTAAACTTCCCCGTCTTCTCGTTAAAAAAAATGGTTAAAAATTTTCAATTAATGTGCAGTAACGTAGAAATCCTGCCCAGGTTCTAGTAATGATTTGTGGGAAATGTATATTAACTAAAATAAGCTAAAATTCCACATTTTAGTGACCACAAGTCTGATAGGTATAAATAATAATACAGGATTAGACAAACATATTTACCTTGATGTCAAAATAAACACTGCCTACTGTCAGATTAAACAGAAAATCGTAATTACATGTTAGTAAATCTTACAGCAATGCATTGTCCCGTCACAGAATCACATTTGCTTAAATACCTTTTATAGAATAGGTAGGTACATTATACGTGAGGCTTAAACATTGCCTTGTAGAATGCATTAAATACAAGTTACTCTATATGAAAAAACTTATTAAATCACAACACATGCATCTGTTAATACAGACATTCTCAGGAACTTGCATAAACAATTTTAATCGGATCAAGCGCCAGTTAACGTGGGAAACAAATTAATCAAGGGACAAATCACAAAACCAGTAACAGCAATATTATTTTTTTACTGCTAACGTGTAAACCGTGCAAACTTAAAATTATTTTCACAAGTTTAAAGATAGAGCGGGTTTTGGCGGTTTGCGTATAGGCCAATGACATACAACAAATTTGAATTAAATTTATGACTTTCAATTTAAAATCTGAACTTAAAAGTTCCCAACATATCCTCTAAGAGTAAACTACACCAAACGAGAGGATGTGCCCGTCCCTCTAAAAAACACTGGCGCCGTCACTGCACGTTTAGCGTCGCTTAAGTACTCTTTATCGCATCCTAATACTGAGTTATTTTTTTTCAGCAGTGGTTTGGCCATGAGGGGGTGGTTTGATGCCTTCCGCTACGATGGAGGACCCACTCTCTATAACTTCAACAACAGAACCGCTGTAACTGGAGACGTGACGATAATCACAGTACTGACTATATTTTGTACTTTATACGTAGCGTTTCTCATCATTCTTCCTGGTATAAGGAAAGAGGTAAGAGTTAATTGACTTGACCTCGTGTTTTTATGGTCCAATTGGCCTTGGATATCCCATTATAGCTAATATTAAAGATATGTCTAACCCTGAGCCATGACCACGATATTTTTCAAATTTAAGTTAAATGTATTTATTTTGTGTCGAGTGGGACGTTATTCCGATGAGCTAGTTCCTTATTTATATTTCTAGCGGTGTCGCTATAATTGTGGTTCAAAAACAAATAGATAATAATATATTCTTTTATCTGCAACCGTCAAGTTCAAATTATACGTTCATTACTTATGCATTTCCGGTTCATTATTCAATGGTTGCAGCTAAACAAAAAATTGCCATTGTAACACGTCGAAGTTACGGTGACGCGGAAAACGTCAAATTTATATTTTTTACTTGTCAAGAAATCGTGTATGTATTTGGCGTTTCTATAGCAACGTACTTTCCGAAGGCTATTTCCTGTGCACATAGAACATTTAGTTATATACTTGGGCCGCCCAACAGACGGAGTGATTACCCTGCAAGAACGTGCTCTAGCGGGGGCAGTAGTAATTAATGACGACCGATGCGGCTTCGTTGGGTCTAAAGAAAGCGCAGCACTGCGGTTCGGTTGTCCTAAATTGATGCTGGTCCCGCCTAGAGCACGTTCTTGCAGGGTGATCACTCCGTCTGTTCGTCGGCCCAAGTATAGACTTAATCCGGTGTTGGTTTCTTTGAAAAACCGGGCCTAAAAGACACTAAAAGTGCATCTTCTACGGCTCGTGCTTTAAACTTTCATCCTTGTTAACAATAGCCACTATAACTCACTCCTAGAATAATATACTATTATTAGGTATCTGCATCTGCATTAATAAATATAATAGGCACCTAACGTCTATAGGTAATATTCAAATCGACGTCAATTTAACACTAAAAGGAGCACGGGCCAAACGTTATAATAACGCTGAAGTGTCCGCGTAATCAACGCCATTTCACCGTTATTTGCTTGATTAACGTCATGGCCGACACGTAATATTAGACACAAAAAAATATTAACGTCTCCTTTTGGTGTTTTACGGCACGTTAATTTTTCTTTTATCTGACGAAATTTGATTTCAACGTCAATAGGTCACACCAACCCGTCGTTATCACGACAATTACACGTTTATGCTTTCAACGAACTACCTATTACAGTTATTTGACGTGTATTTCAAGTCATCTCTTACACGATGTCATAAATATTTAAGGTCTCTTCTATATTTCACTATGACGTCGAAAGAACGTTAGTAATTAGTTTATACCTACACTTCCAAGTTGAAATCACGTCACTTATACCCTAGATAAGTCAAGTAATATAGATGGCGAACTACCATGTCATACTTTGAAGCCTATTTCACAACAGCCATCTAGTATCACTGTCTCCTACTTTTATGCCAATAAAGTAGAGAACTTCGCTTGGCGGCTTTTAGCGCCACCTATTTCAGGAGTTATTTAATTGTAGTCAATAATTTATTGCTATATTATAACAGTAATTATTGAAAAATTTCTTGAAGTCTCAATAAAGAATGCGTAATAATTACTGGTACAGTTCATAAGAAAATAAATTTTCATGAAACACATTAAACACGAATAAAATGTATTGACGTTATCTGAAATCACATTTATAATAATTCCATTAACCACACATTTTAAGCAAGAGAGCAAAAAAACCGAAAGCACTTAGAACGTAAAAAAGACTATGAAATTTGTAAAACTCTGAATTTGGATTTTATTTAGGAAAACATTGCAGAAAAAATATTTCAAATATTAAATTAAGAAGCCAATTTTAAAGAACTAAAAAAATTAGAATCTGCATGAAAAATGTGATGGCACGCAACTTAGACTCGAACCCAAGTTTCCCACTTTCCGGGCGGGCGCCCTAACCAGTCGTTATTTCTATCGTATGCAAATAAGTGTAATTCTTGTGGGTAATGATTTTTTCTTTATTTCAGAGATTCACAACATTCTTCACAGTCTCACTAAGTTTATTCGTGGGAGCTACCATATTGGGTATGTATTGCACATTTTGTTTATGTTTATGGTCTCCATCGGGCACCCTCAATTTTCTAAAACCTTAAACACCTTCAGACTTTTCATATGAGTTTATTGTATCTGCGTGGCCATTTAATTCAAAAAGTTACTATTTAGGATTCTTACAAAATGCTTGGTACATAATTGTGAATTGTAATCAGCCTTAACCATCCACTCCTGGATGCTCAGACTCCCCTATTGTAGGTTATGCGCGAGTTCGGTGAGTTGGCGAAAACGGTTGAAATATCGTGACAAAAAAATCCTTGAAACCAGTTCTCAAATTTTCTCTATTTTCAATCTCTACGTTCCTTTCTTTCTTTGCATTGATCATGAATGTTCTAGACCTAAACTGTATCCCCAAATTGTGGAATGTTAGTTTCAGCAGGTATAATAAATTCACCGGTTCAATACTGAACATACTAGTAATCTACTTACCAAAATGAATGGTTTATCCATTTAGGAAGTTTATCTTTTTAGAATACGTATATGCGTAAAATTTAATCTCAACATTTCAGTTGCAGTCTTTGGTTCCAGCTGGCACGTAGGTAATTTAAACATAGTTAGCAGCTACAGAGCATTTTCCAAAGAAAAACTAGCAGCAAATTTGGGAGTATATGTTGGTCTTAGGCACGTCAACATAACACTGCAAGGTTAGTCGTCGTTCCATTTCGTTTAGCATAAATTAAATAACCTGTTTAACATAATCATTTACTCTGCAGCATCTGGAACGAACTGGACAACAGATGTGGATTTTAATGAGCAGTTCTTATGGTTAACGTCTGACCAAATGGGCGACAGTTATCGAGATGCGCTCGTTCGTGGTCTGCCCTTTCCTATTCTGATAGTAGCAGAATACTTTAGCATGGGACAGGAGGGGTTATCTTGGGGTGGACAGTATCGAGCAGCTGGATATTGCGCTACCATAATGCTATGGTAAGTTTTTAGTTAGAAATATTATGTACCCTGCGAACCATAATTTCCTTGAAAGAGCAAAACCAAAGTAGAATTTTCCTATAGAACAATTTCCAGATCTTAACGTAGGTACCTAATAACGTCAATTGACAGCTGGAGCGGATTTTCGAAACACATTTTTAATCATAAGCTCAAAAGTGAAGTCCTTGGGTGCAGGTTTGAGAAAAGATCTTATAAAAGTGTGGAAGTGGTGGAAGTGAAGAGTGGTGGTAATAGCAGAATTCAGCATGTAATTGAAGAGGTAGAGCGACTGAGGCAGGTGTGTGAAAATTTGCTGCAATCGAAAATAGAAAGAAGGATTCGACGGGACGTTTATCTGAAACGGTTGAAAGGTGCAACTGTATCTAATCGACAGGTTAGAATTATGTTAGTACGATGATCATCGGCTAGGAGTTGCAGTTAACAAGTTCTCGAAATGTTGCAACTTTTTGAAAAATTGCTTAGATAGTACGAATATTTATCGAAAGGACACAAACCAAGTCCTGATAGGTACCTACTAGATAGACGACGGCTACTGAGAGAAGCGTTGCCCCGAAACCACAATTTCGAAGCAGCTAAATAAATTTCGACACTACAGATAAAAATTCAGTGACTACCTTCCACGTGAGCCGATGTGGTAACTTCTGTATTAGTTGAAGGGCTAATATGACTTCGGCAACTTATGCAACCGGTGGTGAGTCAGGACGAAAAGTTCATAGTAGGAGCAAAACTTCTTCGGCCCACTACCAATAGTTTCTTCAACATTTTGATAAGAACAGAAAGCAGTGTGAAAATAATGTCGGCATACAGTCGATTGATGTTCCTTGCGAGAGAATTGCACTCGATATGGCTTTACATGTTCCAATTATCGATAACGAAAATCTCAATCCTCTAAGAAGTCTCATTTGGCTGGCAGGTGACTGGATGGGACCTTAGTATGACAATAGGATGAATTCTGCAGAATCTCATCAAGGCGATCTGGTATTGTCATACAAACTAGCTAGAAAGAAAGGGCGATCGCCAAAGCTGCAGAATAATTTTGAATGACTGTAACCGAATTACAAGAATTGATGGCAAAATGCAAAGATCTCCTCGAAGCAAAATGAAAATGGTTTATAGGGGTCGCTTGGCTCCAAAATAAATAGGCAGCCAACATCTGATCGAGAAGAATCAGATTTAGGAAGGGGGAAGTGTTACTTGAGATGGCGACCCCTATGATATGCCCGTGAAATTTGTTTACAAAATGCTATCGAATTTAAAAGATTTAAGATGCAAAACGTTTCTGGAAAAGATTTTGCTACGCTGATAATGAAGAAATTATAAGTTTTTGGAAATATTTTTATAATTTTGATGTTACGAGTACTATGTATTTTAAACTAATTTTCCAAAACCGAAATGACTTGAGCATGATAAGAAATGAGGCAATTGACATTCGGTTTTGAGTGTTAATGAATGGAAGCGAATTACAAAAGGCAAATTAAAAATCGAGAGATTAAGGAACCCAGATACTACTATATTATTCATTTAGTTCAAGAGAGTCGAGCAATTTTGGATAATGAAATAGCAGGGTTATAATTGGAAGTTACACATGAATTGCTACGGAAAGTTAATGATACGTACTCATTCGAATTATGCCCATCGATGCTTACAAGTTCCCCATTGATTACTTAATCAATGTCAACAAAATATAGTTATTTATTATTATTAACCCTCTGTCCCGCTAACATATTCAGTAAACAATTTAATTGCTATGAATGTTATATAAATGATTAACCGTGACATATTTGCATTGACCATTAACATTAGTGTGGAAATTTACTATTTACTAACCGCATAATGTCAAAACGATTATTCTGAATGCTATTTTTGTTTTAGGACTACTTTTGCCATGTGGGTCTTGATGAACTTAATGGTAATTGTAGTGCCCCGATATGGGGCCTTATTAATGACAGTTTGTGGACTGCTCATGTTAGCAACTGTTTGTGGGTACCTGCATATGTTACCAGAAAACCCTTTGGTGATCCATTTAGAAGGGAAAATGTTAAATTTGCATTTGGGATGGTGCTTTTGGTTGACATTAATCGCCGGTATAAGAATCTGAGTATCAATGAAGATTCAAGGAATCATTCAGTATTGCATTTGTTTCAGGAAGCATTTGTTTGATGGCGGGTGTACTCATTACTACAATTGAAATTATATACCCCCATAGCTTCTCGACTGTCTTAGAAGTTAATTATGATACACCGTATGATAGACATATAATTATAGAAGATAGTCGAGTTACTCGCTATCAGAAGAAGACTAAGTTAGAAGAACCTTCAAATACTTCCTTTGGAAGCAGGATATTAAGGTACTTAATTAGGTTTTTATATGGTGACAGATATTCAAAAAGACATGTAACGAAAGATATGCTTTAGGCGGTTATCTTCCAAAACGAGGAGTGAGAAGGAAGTGAATAGCAGTGTCATAGATAATCAAGAAATTGAATTAGAACACTCTAAGTCCCCTTGGAGGTACAATTGCAATCAACCTCAGAGTCCAGGTAGAAACGCGTTACCGAGGCCACAAGACACTGTATCTTCGATGTCTAGAGCCATTTCACCAATTCACCATGAATTTTCAAGGTAACTTTCAAGACAATAGCTTCGGGCAAACCGAGATCAAATAGTTCCGCTTCAACACAGTTAAGATCTTCGAAGCTGCTTAAATTATGGAAAAAACTGCGTATTGTTTTGTTTATAAATAAACATGCTTTGCTTATCCATATTGACGTTTAGGTAAAAAATTTTCAATTTAAGCTGTCGCTATTAGGCCAGACGGCAGGTAGTTTCATAAGGAAATCTGGAAAGCTGGAAATGACCTTAATCTCTTTATGTGAACCCACTTATTACTGCCCTAAGTTTTCGCCCTCGATCAAAGTCGGCGTTGGCCTTTATGGCCCAAAGAAGGTACCGATTTTCAGTTTTGTTCAAATATCTCTTAAAAAATCAACTTTATCAACAAAATAATCTAGACTAAATTACCAATAAAAAAGTCTTCTAGCGTTTTTTTCTAAAATTAACCGGTACGTAGCTACGGTCGTTCAAAGTGGAACCCTTTTTGGTCCTTGCCGAAACGTCAATAAAAATCACACATGCAATATCACAGTTTCTGTATGTTATAAATAATTATTATCATATCAGGCTCACAAGATGATAAGTGGTTACAATTATAACTGAGATAAAAGATAACCAGTTGAGGCAAATTACAATTATTATTATTATTTACATAATATCATACTCTTTTCCACGCCACTTTACGGTAGAGTAAATGGTGAGTTTTTTTTAAGTGTTGACCCAGTAGGCCTAAATTCACTATAAAAATTGCAAAGGTTAGTCGTTTCTTATTAGTTTAGACGATTAAGGCTGGCAGTCCTGATCTTCTTCATCAGTTTCTCCGCTATGGCTTTCATCGTCTGAAACATTATATTTGTCTGATATCGGATGCACAGGACGCTCAAGATGTTCGTCGATGTTTTCGTCATAATCTTCCATGTCATTCTCATCGGCAGCATTTGTACATGAGTGCCTATTGCTACAGATCCTGGAGCATCGGAGGCTCTTTTTTCTGCAACCACAAGTCGCGTTGCATCCCTTAGAACATTTACAGGATACTGAGTTCAGATGCGTCTGTGGCGCCGGATCCTTGGACGTAGTGATGCGAACTAAGCTAAACTAAGAATGCTTCCTTCCCCAAGCTAGTGAATTTGTATCATTTCCATGCCACGTTTGCGCTTGATGGTACGTCCTTAAAGAGTGCTCACGTGCCACTGATTGGGTTGAAGGTAGGCTTGTGAGGTTAAATCGATTTCTGCGTAGGGATTTTGCAAACAGCTGAAACCGCAATTCATTCAGGGTGTTTGCATTGTTTTTATTGTCATAAAGCGCAGCCAGAGCTGCAAAAATCGATTTAACCTCGCTAGCCTACCTCCAGCCCAATCAGCGGAACGTCAGCACTATTTAAGGGCGTACCATCAAGTGCAAAGAAGGTATGGAAATGATATAACTCCACTAGCTTAGCTTAGCTTAGCTTAGCTTAGTTCCCATCACTACGACCAAGGATCCGGCGCCACAGACGCTTTTGAACACAGTATCCTGTAAATGTTCTAAGGGATGCAACGCGGCTTATGGTTGCAGAAAAATGGGCCTCCGATGCTCCAGAATCTGTAGCAATTGCATAGGATACTCATGTACAAATGCTGCCGATGAGAATGAGATGGAAGATTACGACGAAAACATCGACGTTCATCTTGAGCGTCCTGTGCATCCGATATCAGACAAATATAATGAAAGCGATAGCGGAGAAACTAACGAAAATCAGGACTGCTAGCCTTCGTCGTCTAAACGAATAAAAATCGAATAACCTTTGACATTTTTATAGTGGATTTAGGCCTACTGGGGACACCACTTTAAGAAAGCACCATTTACTCTACCGCAAGGTGGCGTGGAAAAGAGTATGTAAATAATAATAATTGTAATTTGCTAAACTGGCTATCTTTTATCTCAGTTATAATTGTAACCACTTATCATCTTGTGATAATAATTATTTATAACATGCAGTAACTGTGATATTGCATGTGATTTCTATTGAAGGGCTCCACTTTGAACGGCCGTAGCGACCTACCGGTCAATTTTAGAAAAAAGACACTTTTTCATTAGAAATTTAGTCTAGATTATTTTTGATAACAGGTATTTTGTTGATACAGTTGATGGTTTAAGAGATATTTGAAAAAACTGAAAATCTATACCTTCTTTGGGCCATAAGGGCCAACGCCGATTTCACTCGAGGGGAAAACTTAGGACAGTAATAAGTGGGTCCAAATAAAGAGATTAAGACCATTTCCAATTTTCCACTAATTATTTCCTTATTGAGGCTTTTTTTGCCCTGCCGCCTGGCCTATATTAGATATCATATTTTTTAGTTTGGCTGTTGTGGCTATTGCCTAGCTACGAGTTTTCGAAAAACTGTCCAATTATTTATCTAACCCCGCTATGAAATATCACATTTTAAATACATTTTTGACATTACGGAACGTCATATTTTTCATAACTGTCAGTTCATTACGTAACTAGTTATGTAATGAACTTCCCTTACATAGCTAGTTATGTAATGAACTTTTACGTAACTGAATATTTAAAAGCAAAAACAAAAGTAAGAATTTATTACAGGGTATTATTGAATCTATTGTCAAATTCGCTGATTCTTCTATATCAGAAGGCATATCTACAGTGGCGGCGCTAGGGGGGTGCTGGGGTGGGCGGGAGCACAACCTACAAATCCAAGCATCGGCCACCGCCCACCCAAGCCGCCAGCCGTTGGCTTGAAACACCACCGGCAAGGGCGAATCTTCGGCACCCGGCGGCATGGCGTATGATGCAGGATCATATAATTTTAATGAATTATTGCCTGTGTTTTTAATATGTTGGTAAATTTACACTTTGTTTTTTTGCTAACTTCGTCCACCGTCTGCCCCCAAATTATTTTCTTTTGCCGGCATCAGCCCACCCATTTTAAAAGTCTAGCGCCGCCACTGCATATCTACATCAGAATCATCCACTTTTGGCGTAATTTGAAATAAAAAACTCATCACTGACAATAGTTATTTATAGTATCCATAGCAACGCCAAGGTAAAACGATGAAGTTGAATTTATTTGTACGGCTACAAGGGATGTTACATTATTTGGAGTAGCACAATTCTTTTTTATTTTAAAGCGGGGTTAGATAAAATTTTGTACTTAACACGTTAATTTGCAACACTCGCTCACTTCGTTCGCTCGTTTTGGCAAATATGTTCGTCAAATAAAATTAGTCTTTTCATAACTGGTTACGTAAATAACTATTTCAATTTATTCTCACTCTCTTATATTAATCAAACTGAAAACACACCTATTTTCACTTTCAGGAACATTTTGCTCCTTTTGGTAGGTTGCTCAGAAAAGGAAACTATTTCTGATTTATTTTCTGAGATTTGGGTGTAAAAGTTGTTTGAAGTACTCAGGTAATTTATGTTTCAGGTTGCGAGCCCCTTCTGAAAAGATACACGAAGTTTCCATGTGGTAAAATAACTTTGAAAAGTGATATTGCTAATTTATAGTGCAATTTCAATTTTAAGTGATTTTATTTGTGATATAGTTAAATTTATTAAGTTTAATAATTAATAATATTATTTATCGAATATTTGCCATAATTGTAAATTCCATAGGTAGGAGTATTTTTCACGACAAATGTTATCTCACGTTATTTCACAGAAATGTACTTAGTAATGTAGTCAAATTACAGCTCCAATTGTATAATTTATTATGTAAAAATAAAAACAATTTTATTTCCGATTATAATTTTTTATTTTGTAAAAAAGGAGACTAAAAATATTAAGTCACCCTTTGATTAATTAAATAATATGAATGCCTCTTTATTAATCAATATATCTTTCAAATTTTACATAAATTACATTTAAAATTGAAAGTGCGAAAATCTATTTATGAATTTGTAGGTTATATAAAATATTTTATATGTCTTGGTTGTAGTCTTGCATTATTGACTCCTCGTCACAATCACATTCTTGTCATCTGGCTATCAAAATGGTATCGACGTGTTTATCAATTTGTACTTCTTGGAAACCATAATCTTTTTTCGTTAGTTTCGTTTTATCGGCCAACATTAGGCCTTCACAGGTACAGCAATCACAACGCCAAAACAGAATTAGGCCTAGAAAAAATTGTTTCATCGAATTTCGGATAAAGCATTTTACTCACCAGTTAATGTCCAAAATAGCAAACCAGGCCAAATTTCTTGAAGAAGAGTACATGTTAAAATCACAGACAAAGATATACTAATAACTGCTGATACTGGAAACAAAGAAGGGGGCAAAAGATTGCTTCTTGCCCTTTCATTTATATTTTGGGGCATCACAAGAATTATTATTAGGACCAAAGTTATAGCCGACACCCCGGGCCATATTAAATACCTACAATCTATTATTACCCCTACAGCAAAAGCTACAGATGATACCAAAATTATTAAAATTGACACTATCACAATTAAACTTGATAAAATTGAAGGGGTTCTGTGTTCAGAAAAATTGTTTACTGTCGCAACCTGTAATAACAATCAATTAAAAACAAACCGGTTTGAAGTAGAACACTGTTTAATAAGTACATGTATGCGTTCCTTATATTCTTGTACAGCAGCATCTACATCAGTAGAACTACTAGATTCTTCATTTTCACTAAACTGTCTAGGATCTATTTCTTCTTCACTGTCAGAAGTACCGCTGTTAAGATTTGCTGAAAACTCTTCGGCGTTATTGCTGTAATCTCCTAGTAAAAGATATTCTTTGTCTTCTGTTATTCCTAAAACCACTGAATAAAAATTACTGTTTTCGTCAAAGCTTTAATCAAAACAACGTCTACCTCTTCTGTTCTTCATATCATTTCTGTCAATATTTGTTTTAGATGAGCTTCCTCCCAAGTAATTTGGCAAAGCATCAAACACTGCTTTAAAACGAGGAGTGGCAGAAATTTTTGTTTTTACTTGTCCTTGATTAAGCTTACTATAATGTATATTCGTATTACCTACTAAAAGTGTTAATTTAAAAAGAGCAAGTAAGTTTTTTTTATTATAGTGTAATACCTGAGTAAGTTTCATTAGCAAACTCTGGTTTAAATCTGTCGTACAATACTTTCGTCGTCCGCAAGGTGCATTTTATCAGAGGGCTTATATTTAAGAGACAGACTAAGTATGCCAGTGGACAGGCAAATGCTAGTATACATGTCAGACTTCCTAAAAAAATTATGTTACCCAGCACTTCAGATAAAATGTTTTTCGTATGTTTTACCAGCGATGAATAGTGCCAACATAGGAGCACCAGTCACAGAATTTTTGTACAACAATGAGGTTACGAGAACTTGCCATTCATTGCCAGAAAGTAGAATAATGAGATCGCAAAGAGAAGGAAATATTTCTGTCAGTGCCACCGATACAACGGACACTGTGAATACAGCCATCACTGGACGGGCCCAATCAACATCTCGAACTTCGAATATTCTTATCAGTGGGATTGCTGTACCAGCTAGTTCGCTGAAAAATAAAATCAAAATTATCAGTAAATTTTTAGTAGGTACCAACCTAAAAGTTTGAGTAATACAGGGGGAAGGCAACATGTGTACAATCACGTTTCAAATTTGTATAAAATGTGGAAGCCACATTGGTTTCGAGTTCTAAAATAATCAAAAATGGGGGATACGAAAAAAGACTTTAGGAAGATTATATCACATTATATTAGAAAATAATCAGTTGCCATCTTGGAATCAAGTACCTTTAGGCAAATTCTTCCGATACTGGGACATCTACAAAAACCAAAATACCTAGGTGACATGAGAATCACATTTTGAGGCCTTCCGGGATAGAGCGAGTTGAGTTTTAATAGCCACAATACTTTAGGGACAACGTACAATCCTATAAAACGGTGGAAACTTGGAGCACTGAAAAGTACAAGAGGGATTCGTTAAAACACCAAGCCACCTTCTTCATCAGACGGTTGCAGATGGCCACGTGGGTGCAGTCCAGACATCTTTTCTACTGATGAGATAACCAAGAGGTTGACGAGAAGAAGTAAAAGCAGGAGAAGAATTCCCCCAATCTGTAGCCAACTTACGATACGTAGCACTGATAATTTCTGCAAACTGGCAGATCAAATGCATCTAATTAATCGAGTCTACCATGAAACAAAAGCTTGTGGTTTTGTAGTTTGAGAGTATAAATTTGGCTCAGATAACTGGAATAGTTATTTTTTTATCTGTCCGTAAAGTAACTCGTGCACAGTGAAAATGCATTTAACCAGAGAAAATTTTAGAGCCATGATTTATTATGACTTCAAAAGTGGTTTATCTCCAAAGCAGAGTGTCGATCGGCTTCGTGCTGCATTTGGTAATGAAGCACCATCTCAGAGGACGGTTTATTCGTTTATAGCTGGTACAATGAATTTAAATTTGATCGAGTGTCACTCAGTGATGATTTGCGCGAAGGAAGACCAATTTTTGCAGTGACTGAAGAAAATGTGGCTGCTCTTAGAAGGATGGTTGAAGATGATAATCTAATCACCTACAGGATTATTAGAAGCATCTTCGGCATTGGCATGACTGCAGTAAACAAGATCTTACACGATAAATTTATGTGTAAAGAAAATTAGTTGTCATTGGATACCTCACAATTTAACAGAAGCGCAGAAGGTGCAACGGGTCGAATGGAGCAGAGCAACTTTAAAAAAATACAACGAAGGCAGGTCTAAAGCAGTTTATAATATCATTACTGGTGATGAAAGCTAGATATATGCATTTGAACCCGAATCAAAGCTGCAGTCGGCATAATGGGTCTTCCCTACTGACCCTAATCCTGTCAAAGTTAAGCAGTCTGGAAGTGTGGGGAAAAAGATGATAGTCTGTTTTTTCTTAAAATCTGGTCCCTTTGCAATTATAGCGCTAGAGAACAAACGCACAGTTATGTACTGCAGAATGGTATACAACAGTATGCCTGCCAGAAGTTTTTCAGATGGCTCCTTTACGTCATTTTAAAGGAGAGATACGTTTGCATCAGGACAACGCTTCAAGTCACAAGGCAAGGCAAACAATGCAATTTTTTGAGTTAAATTGTTGGAGCATCCACCATACAGTCCCGACCTGGCACCTTGCGATTTTTTATTTCCGCTGCTAAAGGATAAAATGCGGGGATTACGATTTTCAACCGCGGAAAATGCCGTGGAACACTTTAAAAACCTCGTTTCTGAAGTGGCCCAAGAAGAGTGGAATTTCTGTTTTGACAACTGGTTTTATCGAATGGGTAAATGTATTTGAGTTTGAGGGTGAATATTTTGAAAAACAATAATAAAAGTGTTTTTGCAAAAAACGCATTGGTTTCATGTAATTAATTGCAGAAATTTTTGGTGCCACCTACGTATAAAAAGAAAACTGGTGCAGTTTCTAAATATGAAACAGAATGCTCGCTTGGAGGCTGCAGGCTGCTAAACAACCTTGGCAACGATCGAAACAGACCTCCATCAGGTCTCACAGGTGTGACTGCTACTAACTACTGCTTGTAATGGTGAAAACTGCAAAATCGCAAAAATCTAAGACGCAGAAAACGAAGGCGAATCACATCGCCATATACATCCAAAAGGGTTACCGGGCATCTCGGAAAATCCAAACAATAAAGCAACTAGATAGTAGATCAGAACAGATCAGATTAAGTAGGTAACCCCTCTGATTCTTACACTATTTTTACGTACCGAAATGAACAGTACTAAATAGTATTCTTAACAATGTGATTAAGAAGATCGATGAAAGGAAGAAGCAGACAAGCTTCAGACGAGACGAAACCCTTTGTGGGCAAATCCTCAACGTTACATAACATTTCGAGGAAAGACAGGAGCGTAAGAAAAGGCAGATCCATGAGACATCGTAAATTGAAATACATCAAAAGATGGAACTGAAGTTTGTGGGAATAAATCACCAAGAAAAATCTACAGCAGGATTATAATTTCCTTTGCCCTCTTGGAAATCTGACATTTAAAAGATGACTGGTGTGAGGCATACAAGAAAAATTTTAAGGAATGCTCCTTCGTTGTCGATAAAATGAGAACTAATAGTCGAGAGCGATTCAACAACCTAAATATTTTCTGGTCTGTACAAGTCTGGAGGCTCCGGACGATAGGAGGAATCTAGTGTTATGAAATGACGGTGAAGAAAGTTAATTTTATGAACCTTCAAAAACCTGTCTTTTATGAGAAGCGTTTCTGAACCTTTGCTTATACGCAAAGTAAAACTTCCAGCTAGAGTCTACATTTATTTGCAAAAAGGACGATTATGCCTTCAAATTCAAGGACTCAAAGAAGTTCTTTGACTTTCGGCAGTAGAAGGAATTTAGAATTTCATTTAACTTTGCCATTTTGTTCATCACTTTGATATCAAAAGAGACAATGATTGCAAAGTAAGGAAAATTAAGTGTACCTTACCTATAGTGTGACATCAATGTAAAAATAGTAGCAGTTAAAGAATAGCATATGAGTGGAACGAGCACGAATGCTAAACATTTCAAACGTCTATACTTTTCTCCAAAATCTGGATATTTATTTGCAAAACCAAACGAACACATTGCGGCAGTAGTAATAACCTAAAAATACGTAAATTATAAAATGTAACTTGTTGAAAATAAATGCCGTCTTCTTACACAACTCCATTTGCGAAGCTCAAAATCTTCAGTCCAGTTCCAAAACTGTATGTCAGTATGATATCCTCCCACAGTTATAAAAAACAGGAAACTCGAAAGGACGCCGACAAATAGGATAATCGAGAAAGTCAGAGATCTCTAAAAATAAAGAAAAAACTGTAATACAAATTTCTCATATTCTGTGAAATCATTTTGTTTCAGGTCACACATGTAATAGGGGCGTATTTCACTTCCAATTGAGTTCAATTTAGTGTGTTAATCATAACGGGGATAATCTCATCATTATAATGCAGTTAAGTAGAATATAGGCAATATTCACGCATATAATACATATTTTATTGGCTCCGTAATTTTCAATATACCATTACACGGCCCATGATTAAAACATTAATCCTGAGTTAACTCGCAGTAAAAACTTTTAATGTCCTTTTTATTGTTGGGCGATGTCTGCCGACGGACCATTATTCTCTTCTTGCGGACACAAAGCTCTTTTTTCTGTAGATATGTATTGTTCTATTGTGCTGCGAAAATGTATATGCAATGCCACTCGACGTATCCTGCCAGAGAATAAGCTATTCACATTTTCAATTTAGTGTATGATTTTCCATTCTATGCGGTATCTTCTGGAATGCATTGTAGACGTATCATTCTTTGGCATGCTTAAGAATTGATAGTTGATTGAAAGCGTGATTATGTCTGTACACATGTTACACATACGCATTTCTGCAATTAACCTAATTTTTCTTTTAGGTAGTACATAGAGGTATAAACGCAGTGCTCACCCTTTGCAATGCGCACGAAATAGTTGTAAACTGGACACTGGAATTAATAATTCTTTTTACTTTGAATAATAAATGCTGGATTTTATTAGGCATCCCCATCGCGTGCCTTCTCAAGTTGAGGTTAGGGGAGCTCCCGCATAGCAAGATGCAAGAAAGAAAACGACCGAAGATAGACCTTAAATATAATTCGCAGGAATTTCGCGTCACTAAGGTCCAGTTTTTCAAAGAAACCAACACCGGATTAAGTCTAACACTGGCTTCCTTGCTATGATACCTGCTTTCTGATTGGTTGTATCATAGTAACGAAGCCGTTGTCAGACTTACTCCGGTGTTGGATTCTTTGAAAAACGCTTTCTGTTTCACATTTCTCTAATGTTAGGTATCCTTCTTTGCTTTGTTTGTAACAACAGTCGAATTTTCATTTCGTTCCTATTCCGTTTGCATTTTACGACTGTCAAATTGTCATAGCTTTTCGATTTCAATTTTTAATTTTGACATTTGACTTGTCAAGTGTTCAGTGGTGTTAGTTTCTGCAAGTTTTGATATATTTTATGTTCATTAAAATTATATTAAAATGAAAACTCGTCAAAATCAGTGCTTTCTGGGTAGGTACCTGCTAAATAGAAATTAATGTAATCGAGTCACAATTGTGAATGAAAGAAAGGTCCAACGAAGAACAATAACTTGGGCAATAAATGAGATGCATTGATTCAGGTAAATAATTGCTCTTCGAAGAGACTAACATACGTTGAACAGATTTGGCAAACCAAGAGGGACAATAAGTTCAAATCCTAGAGCTGTGAGTTCATCAGATGCTGTAAGAAACCTGAATTCAGATTCACCGTGGGTAATAATATAGAACATTTAGTTCTTAAAAGCAATCAGTCAGATGAAAATTTAGTGAACGAAAAACCAGATGAGAAATGGTGGAGGCGCCGGACAGAATTTTGGCGATGACAGAATCACCATCATAGCTCTCATGAATACATACTATCATATTGCCTGAGAGCAGCTTTTGCGCGACTTTACCTGAAATTGAAAGACTCTAATACCAAATTGCTCATCTGTAAAAATTATTTGACAGGCTCAATGCAATTTCTTTGCAAACAGTCGAAAGGAAAACACCTGGAAGTATACGCTGCTAATACGAGTGTTATTTAAAGAAGAATAGAATTGATTTGTTTGACACTGCTTGCTCCAATCGAAATTTCAAATATGCTTGGTTACTAAGCTCTCAAAGTGGTTGTTATTTGTAGGATATTATTTGTACCGGGTGTCCCATTAAGAGAGGTCGTCGGCTATATCTCACAAACCGTTAATCATACAGCTTTGGGAAAAAAATATTTTCAGCGAATATGGTCCTGAAAAATCGCTGGAAATTAGTTTCGAATTCCTAAAACGACCGCTAGGGGGCGTAACATATACGGTCAATTACAAAAATGGCTTTTTCTCTGATATTTTCAGATACAATATATATTCCAGTGGCCCGCATCCCAAACCTCAACATTTTTGCAAACTTTTTGTCCCATGTTTTTTGCTCCATCTCTTATGAAAGGGCGGGGAGCGCCAATCGTTGTTACATTCAAATTGTCGTAACTCCGGTTTGGTTCAATAGAATTTAGGAAACTTAGTTTCATTGAAAACGTATTTTTCAACTCTATCGTTCACATTACAAACAATGCTTGGAATATATTTTATCTGTCCGATAGAGACCGCTATTTGTAAATTTTATAAATTTTCTCGAAAATATTAAATGGTATGGTATACCTTTCTTCACACATTTAAAAAGAATGAACATTTATCAATAATTCAGTGTAAACCTCAACTTTATATCTCTTTCCAAACCGTAGAGCGTAGATATTAACAAAAAAATAAAGTAACCATAAAAAGCTACTAATTTTTATTAATATAGGTATCTAGTTAATAAGAGCATTATCACCCAACTTGTAATCAGTGCCTATTATATTCTGATTGCGTATATTCAAGAATTCATAATTATTTTGTGTTATGTAGTACGCCGGTAATTACCAAACAGTTTAATGATATCTGGGTCTAAGAACCCAGTGTGTTCCCTTTTAGCAAGTTGGCAATGAAAACAAAAAATGTATTTTATATATTTGATACTCAAAATATTAATTGTTTCGGTAAATTGTGTTCTTTGTCATGGAAAATGCCATTTTCTAATGATATATTTCGAATGCATGCAGAATGCAACAATTAACGAATAATTAAAATACACTTTTTTTGAGTGGTACTGGACCGTTCGAACAACTACTCCTGGGGCAAATACCCCGCCAGGCATTGAATTATAGAACTAAATCCAGATTTTATGTACTACGAGATCCATATTGCATGGTTCGAGTGTGTAGGGCAAAGCACCGTACTGATGAGTCCCAAAAGGACGAAACCAGTGGTCTACGGTTTTCCATGCACATTCGAAACATGCAATATTGAAAAACTTTTAACATACACTTTTTTTGTTTTCATGGCCAACTTTCTAAAAGGGAAAAACTGGGTTCTTAGACCGAGATATCATTAAACTGTTTGGTAATTACCGGCGTACTACATAACACAAAATAATTATGAATAATAAGCACTGATTCCAAGTTGGGTAACAATGCTCTTATTAGTTATTTTATTTCATAATTAGTTTTTTGTTAATATCTTCGGTTTGGACAGAGATATAAAGTTGAGGTGTTCACTGACTTATTGATAAATGTTCGTTCTTTTTAAATGTGCGAAGAAAGGTATACCATTCCATTTAATATTTACGCGAAAATTTAAAAAATCTGTTGAGTTTACAAATAGCGGCCTCTACCGGACAGATAAAACATATTCCAAGTATTGTTTGTAATGTGAACGATAGAGTTGAAAAATATGTTTTCAATGAAACTAAGTTTGTTACGACTTTTCAGGACCGTAATTACTGAAAATATTTTTTTCCCAAAGCTGTATGGATAACGGTTTATGAGATATAGCCGGCGACCTCTCTTAATGGGTGCTTGTGCCATATCCACTGAACAGACTATTAGATCGTGTGTCTCACAGTTGAGTTGTTTCTTCTTTCAATTACGATGAAAATTTCAGGAATTAAAAAAATAGACGCTAATTGTTGGAGAGGCATCGATGGTGAAATTAAATGATTTTTGAAAGTTTTCAATATTGCATAAAAGAATTGATAAATAGGTTTCCAAAAACACAGTTATCGAGAAGCAATCCTAATGTCCAGTTTATTGATTTCTGCGTATCTAAATTCGACGGAAATACTGCCCCTGTACTCAGGTACTCATGTACTCATACCTATTTTGAAGAATTGGTCATTTAACATCCGGTTGAATATAAAAAGCATGTGTTCAAGACTTTCTGGAAGAACGTGCATAAAATATAATAATAATAATAATAATATAAGAAATGTTTTTCAAAGGGCAAAAAATGTAATGCCTTGGAAAATTTTCTTTTCAAATTGAATATACTCATTACGTGGAAGTACTTCGGGCTTCATAGAATTTTTATAGCATTTTCAAAAACGAGTCGAAGATTAAGCTGCGCTAAGAGCAAATGCTTCATCAGAAATTCAGATGAAGATATTTCGTCAAGTTCATCTTTAGTTCCCTCTCCCTATAGGATAGCCTAGGTGGTCCCACTCAACACTAATTCCTTTCCTAATATATCTCCTACGTTTCGCCTGCCTGCCTTTACCCAGTTTCCGATTAGGACATCAAAAGATTTAATTACTAGTCCAGAGTTCTCTGAAACTTCTCCCAATTATTCGTCAGTCCTTCCTACTCCCAACTCTTTTTATATTTTCGCCTCTGCTCTCTTAGACCCAATATCCTTTTTCATGCAGTTTTCTACTTTCATTCTGTTTATAACCGCCAAGATTTTTTCAAAGTCGGGATTAGTTTTCATAAGCATTGTAGTAATCTGCTTCTGGTTAGCTTCCGCAGTTCCTAAGGAGAAAAGTAGTCCTCCGAAACTGCTGAAGTGAAAGAAGGCACCCAATTCCTTCCCCACCCTCGAGAGAGGGATTCTAAGCTTAATTTCATTTTATTCTAATAGAAACATTTTATCTACCCCACTCCCGGTTCAGGTAATCTAAAAAAATTCAGTGGTCTTTTGTCTTTTAAAGAATTGTGGAATACTTTTTATAAAGCGTTGGCCATCAATTATATTACTAATTAGTAAGTCAATAGGTAGTAAGGGGTGAAAAATTGGGCTTGACCTAACGTTATCGGTGTTTTTTTCAAATCAAGTGGCAAAAAGTTTGCTCTCTGGAACGCACTTTCAAACGACAGTAGTCCCAGAGCGCTGCGGCATTCTGTTATTTCAGGAAAAAGCAACTGATTTATTTCTTGCATTACAAATCTTCTGCATTTGCATTTCCTTATAAGCCATATGGCATGATTTCTGAGCCAACATCAGATTCGAATAATTCACTACATACACGCTGAAAAAGATTCGTTTCTATGCGGTCCTTATATTTTTGTCTGGTTTAGCATAATTTATCTTCAATAAAAATAATGCCAATTCATATGAGCAAGGGTTTTCAAACGTTTCCATTACCTCACTTACCTCTAAGCCTAACATAAAGAGAGTCGTCACAACTATAATAATGGTGACGCCTAATACATCAGGCCATGGTTCTCCGAGGGAATGGGATTCGATTCCAAACAACCATTCCCTCAAGCGTCCCCTTGTGGTATAATCCACTGTCGCACTTACAACTCGAGCGCAAGTAGCAGCTGAAGCAATGTGTTCGAGAATGTCGGTCCAAATAACTAGGAACTCTAATACATGACCACATTTTTTCCTTCGAACTGCGAACTCTGAAGAACTGGGCGAGCCACACAGTGCTGAAAACATAATTATTTTCATTCGTCATGGTAGAAAGTACCATTAACATTCAATAAGTCGAGTGGAAGACGGAAACACAAACAACTGGACATATTCAACAACTTGAGATTTTTTCCTTCTTCGTCAACTGGTACAATACATTTATTATATGCGGAATACAATCCCACCTAATGGTACGTAACACAATACAAAGACTATCTAACCTTTCTACCCCTCTGTGCTTGTTTATGCAACCAGTCATACGTACATTTCAATATTTAGATCTGCAACCACACCTGCACCTACCTATAGATTATTCAAATTTTTGTCGAGAATAACCTGACGAGAGTTGCAAATGTCACATACCTGATAAATTTATTGCAATGGCGACTATTGGCAGGGCAACGAGTGACCCAGCGCCAGAAAATTCCGATGATGCCAAGCCTATCAAAACTAGACTCCCCAAAGCCCAGTGGGTACATGAAAATGATAATGTTTCTAGCCCCATATTTTGCGTTTCACATTCGTTGTATTCGTTTCTTGTTTAGTGTCTGAAAGATAGAAGAAATTATTTTTGAGAAAATAGGCTTCAGAGTGGTTCATACCTCTAGCAACAAAATCTACTTGAAAATGCCAAGGATAAAGCTAAAGCATAAAGCGGAACTCCTTTATAAAGCGAGACTTAACAAAATAGCACGCAGAAATTATATTGGGCAATACTTGATCTATTTTTACTCATTTTAAGGAGCATCGGTTTCACTACAAATGCGGCAATACAGATAAATCTAGTATGGCATCGCACCCGTTGGATACAGGCCGGAAATTCAATAACAATAATTTGAAACTCTTAAAATCAGCGATTAATAAATTTGATTTAAACTCCTTGGAACTTGGAAAGTATAGCGATATATAAAAATAAAAACAGGTTTCTTTACAGTAATTATGGACCGATTCTAAATTCGATCCTGAATAGGTTTATTAGATATATAGAATTATTTAGGATTATTTATAGAATGGGATTTATAGGATTATCTATATAATTGTTTAGGACCAGCAGTTGTAAGAAACCAAATTTTATTGAGCCTAAGTTCTAAGTGTTCTAAGAGACCTAAGCTTTTTTGATTTCATTTGAATTGTGCTTGGTGTCTCTGGTAGAATGGAAAGTATTTAAGCAACGTAGTGTAAGTTTCAGCTTTGGTCAATTTTCATAAAAAATATATGCAACTGAAACCTATATTTTTTAACTTCTTTAACACTACATATTTCATAATTAAAATTTCATATCGCAAATTTAATGCCATAGAAAAAATATGGTTTTAATTGTTATATTTCCAAACTGCTGTATAATACGTTTCATGAATTAGATTCCGAAATAGAATTCAAAGTCTAATTCTCGAATCGAACTAGGAAAGTCTGGGGAAGTTCAAATCGTTTTAGATGTAACTCCGAGTTGAACTACATTCTGGAATCTGATGAAACGACTGAGATTTATCAGCTGTTAGTCTATAAAGTCCTGCCACCTATCGCCCAAAAGTATAATTATGATCATGCAAAATATAGTCACAATCTACTATGATTGGTTTCTATCACAGCTGCAAACTCCTCAGACGGAACCTCTACAGCTTGAAATTTTCAAGGTTTCTTGCTTTAGCGGCAACCGAATAAATCTGGAAGGATTAGTCGGCGGTCCTATCTTTAAATTCCCAAACATATTTGCAGCTATCCGTCAAATTCCTTTAGAAATTTTAAACTGGTTAATACGACTAACTTCAATGCCAATATAATTATTAAAATGAAACAAAAACCCTATGGAAAATTAGCCCTACAACTAAAATGGGAAAACAAATACATCTGCTTCCTGGGTGCATGATTATCCAGGCTTCGTTGGGGTACATTTTGAGTGCATGAGAAGACAATACGGATAAGGGTAAGTGCGGTGTTTCCAAATGAGCCTGCTGAGTTTCGGTTGTATCTTGAAAACCACACTTTCCCAAACATCAAAATTTCTTGTTCAAACAGCCTGCGTGAGACAAGTCTGGTGCCATACCAATTGTTATATTTTTATCAGCAACTTTCAACTTACGTCTATTCATTACCCACCTCTCCAACATTACGAGTATAACAGAAAATCAACGGAACATACGATTAAACAGCTTAATTTGCAGCTCTACTGGCAAACGAAATTATAATTACTTAATCAAAAAGGAGTATAGTAAACAAGAGCATACTACGTGCCGAGGTGGAAAATGTTTCATTACAGCGCGAGGCTGTTATGAAATTTGCCAGCGAGGTATGTACACTATTTTATTCACAATCATTAGTTTTAAGGAACAATAAAGGAATAAATAATTCATTTTATTTTTTAAATACTGCACTTTCTATAATTCTTGGTAGGCAGTGAAATTGACATTTATATTTTTATTAAGTACTTATTAAACTGACAAGCATATTTTTTGACAATAAAATAACTGAATATTAAGAGTATTTCTGGTGGTAATATATGTCTGGTAGTCAAGCAGAACTCCCTGAGACTGCAGAAAAAACGCTAGGAAATTTCATTCCAAGTTTATTACATAATTCATACTTAAGTATAAAATCAAATAGGCACTGAATTTTCCACCCGGGTGAAAGATTTTCTAACCCGGTCGGGAAGTAGAAGTCAAACTTTTTAAAAGTTGGCAATTGACTTGTTACTAACCGATTGTGAATAATAGTATATTGTGTCATAAGGGCAGAAAGTAGGCATTTGATGGCCCGCGGCTAAGAGCCAGCAAATGCCTTTCTGCCTGTGTGACACCCAACTGTTTTTCGCTTCCCATTAAACCAAATTACATAAATAACTGAAATTGTTGAAAACTTGTCGTGTTGTCTGTTTTGATTTAAATTGACGTTAATAACAAAATTTGTGAAACGTCAAAAAAGTGCACAAATAACATCAAAGATGTCCAGATTGTGATGAAAAACTATAAAGAAGAGACGTTCGGAGTTTAGAAGCCCAAGGGCGGGAAATCTAGCGTTCGGTTGTTTTTTTAGGGTTGCTATGATTCATTTTCAGGTATGAGAAGCGAAAAAAACATTTATATGGGAGGCT
Source organism: Xestobium rufovillosum (assembly GCA_963966045.1). NCBI lineage: Eukaryota > Metazoa > Arthropoda > Insecta > Coleoptera > Ptinidae > Xestobium > Xestobium rufovillosum. The sequence continues at coordinate 35,730,192 of OZ014493.1, forward strand.
GCGTTTCATACGAAGTATGTACTCGTATTCTGAAAAGCAATCCTTTAGAAAATTAAATTTCCTGAAGTTTTCAGGAAATTTTTTCTTTAAATTTTGAAAAGCAGTAGTATATTTTCAATACCACCTAAATTGCCCATATTAAAAATATTTCAAGTGCGTTCTAGTATTACTGAATAATTAATTAAATTAAGCAAAGTGTATAGGTAATGCGGAATAAAGAGGCGATATTTTTACAATAACAGGTAATTATATTTACAAGCCGTCTCTATAAACTCACTTTTAGTAATGTCAAATTTCTCTTATTGATTATTCTTGCAACTAAATTAGCTTTCAAATATTAACCGCCCCTAAACAAAACCAACAAATCAATAATCGCTCTAAGATGCGCAATATTAACAGGCAAACCATTAAACACAATAAATTTTTGGAATATAACATAAACTACCTACCGATTAAAGGTGAGAAACAACAACAAACTTACCAGAACATTATAGTCATATTATCGAACCGTAAAAAGACAAATATTATTGAAATTTTTAAAACGTCTTTGCCTTCACATGTATAGTGTTTACTGAATTCCTTCCCCGTAGATAATAAAGCTTTTATTTAATTAAGCTGCTGATTATTCACGGTAAACCTGAAAGCACGTGCTTCCTGGCCTGCAACCAGACTGCATTGTGAAATCGATAGGTCCTTTAATACGCAAGCGTCTTCAACGAAGGGACGGAAAAGAAATAACGTTGATCTTGGCAGGAATTTGTTTTTTATCGGAATCAATTACGTGGAGGAACTACGAATTGAAAATACGCTGAAATGGAATGTCTGCGTCTGCTTTTTCGGTACCTATTGGAATATTACAGGGGCGAATTCGTCTCGACGAACGATTGGACGTTGAATCGATGGAATGTTAATGCCGTTTACAGCGAAATCAGAGGGGAAAACATTTATTGAAGCGTCCGGAACTCGTGTGTAGAATGACTTAATAATGTAGGTTGATGTTCATAATTCAGTATGGACAGAAGTAAATTAAATTTAAATGTGAAACTAACCTATATTATATTATATTATATTATATTATATTATATTATATTATATTATATTATACTATACTATACTATACATACTATACTATAAATGATTTTCCCAATAACTGAACCGAAATTCTGGTAAAGGAAACGGAAGCCTATTTAAGCCAAATTTTCCTCAAAAATAGCTGTGCAATACCAAAATAAATTTAAAAAATTAAAAATCATGGTAGACATTTTTATCGGAAAATTTAACTAATAAAAGTTACATATTCAAATTTGCCCAAAAGGTATAACCAAATGTAAAAAATGTTGAAAATGTTGTTTAAATAAGTCCAAAAATATAATTTTAGTAGGTTTGCCTTTTGCAAAGCGTTTGTTGTGACAATTTTGTTCACACTTTATTTCTAACAAAATTTTCACAACACCCACTCCAATATACGTAAGAATTCGTTAAAATTATTAATTTTTGACGTTTTCTAGAACCAATGGAATTTTTAATATTTTCTGCCTGTTTATTTATTATAGTGATTATTTTTTTCATCGTCAAATTAACCAATAGGAACATTTCATTTGGGTCTATACTTGGGGCGCCCAACAGACGGAGTGATCACCCTGCAATCAAGAGCTCTAGGCAGGACCACTATCAATTTAGGGCGCTTTCTTTAGACCCAACGAAGTCGCATCACTCCAATTCGGTCGTCATAAATTAATATTGGCCCCGCTAGAGCACGTTCTTGCAGGGTGATCACTCCGTCTGTTCGGCGGCCCAAGTATAGAAGCGTGTATTATTTCGGTAATTTTTTTCGATAATTTTGCTTGTTGACAAGTTGCCATAGTTTCGAATTTGTAGGTGCTTTTATAATGTATAATCTAGTTACTTTAGTACCTGATGCCAAACGTCAAATATTCCCAACACATTTCTTTGTATGTGAATTAATTGAAATAAAATTTCGTTTTGAACTACCTTGCTTCGATTCAAAAAATAATCTTGTCAAATACAATTCGTGGTCTGGAATTTTTAGGTAATTTTACTCAAGCTGTTGCTTTTACTAGCCACTCGTGCAAATTTGACAGAAGATCACTCGCGCAAGCGCTCGTGATCTTTTAACTGTCAAATTTACACTCGTGGCTACCAGGCAACGCAACAGCTTTCGTAAAATTTCCGACAATTCCAGACCAGACCTTATTGTATTACTACAGACTATTCCATTTATCGAATTTCAAACCAATCAAATCTCGCCATTTCAGAATATATTGATGTATTCCAGCGAAAAAAGAACCTGCCAAAAATTTTATCGGGGATACAGCCGATTGGCTGTTAGAATTCAGCAGCAATCATACATTCCTTTGAAAATTGTAAGCTTTACCTACAAATCTCATTAAAGTATTATTGTAAAACTTTTTTTTCTGATAGACTAATGACGGAGCTTTGTTAAGGTATAAGAAAAACAACAGGGTTGCATATTGCATTTGATTTTTTTGACATTTAAACCATTTAACTTAAAGAAATTTGCAAAAAATAATACGTCCAAAGAAAAGTTGCAAATAGAATTTTGTTTTCATTTTTTGTTTTTTCATGATATGGCACGGGCAACTTGCTTGTCAAGAAAGAAAAAATATCGGCGCCATATTTAGTCCAAACATTAACTTATGGCATATCACTAGAAAGCGAATTTGTAGTAGAATCGAATGGCACTAAAAGGTATACAGGGTGCTACTTAAAATAAGAAAGTGAATGCAACTTCCGAAAGGCAATTGCGGACTGGACAACGATTTCGTGGTCACGCGGTATAAACTTGCGATTTTTCCCTTTTTCTTGATTGTCAAATGTCCAATAAATATGATATTAAATATAATAGTACGGAAACTGATAAAGTGAATGACAATCAAAGGTTTGCCTCTATCTCAAACTCAAAAATATAGTTTCTGTAAATCCCTAAAAACCTTAGGTCATAAAATAATATCCTCAAATATCAATCAAGAGTTCGACTAATGCAAAATAATTCTCCAGTTTACTTCTAAAACTTGTTGCCATTTAGTAATACCCACTCCAGAACCTTCTGGGTGGCGTGAATTAATTTTTTAAATTTGGGCAATTCCAAACAACCTCTATCAGTAAAATTTTCCGATAAAAGTTCCTAATATACGATTTCTCTTTTCTTCCATTTATTTTGGTATCGCAATTATTAGCTTTGCGTTTGAAGTTCATTAACCATTAGTAGACCCTGATGTGTTGATTGGAATGAATAAGAGCTAAAAAGTTACAAGGATGCTACACTCTTAAGTGGGAAATGGTAGACTCAGGCAGTAGAATTTTTTATCTTCACCGTGAAGAGTCGTTGAATATGATTTTTGGCATGAAGCTACCCTTGTCTGAGATATTGTCTATTTGCCCCTCTTACTCCCATAATTACAACCACCAAAAAGCTGATGTAATCAATTATCTTTTACATGAAGCACGTATCATTAGATGCTTCAGTCGGATTCTTGACGACGTCTTCTCGATTTCTCGATAATGCACAGTATATTATTGCTCTTGAGGGATGCCCTTAATTTCGCATATTTATAACTATCAACTTATCGGCCAAATAGAGGATTGAGAATGCAATTTTGTTTAATCGGCAGTTACCAAATTTATATAGAATTATTTGAATTATATGGAATTAACGAATTATAATGGAACCGAAAATCGGTTGTACACTTTTTGTGGAATTATCAGCCCTTTCGTTAACTAAAAATGAATTAGTTAGGGAACTAGTTAAACCTAGTATGTATCTTGGTCGAACACTCTATGCGCCTTTCCTGAGAGGATCCACAGTACCATAAATTGAATGAAAGTAAGGAATTACTATTACTCGTAGGTACAGTAGCCGGTGATGGAGACTCCATTGCTACATTTAGTGTATTTAATTTGGGGAATATTTCAGACGCTTACCCTTTGTACCATTGCACTCTCACTGTTGCCAACTTATTACCGTCCCGGAAAAATACTGTTAGCAAACCAACCCTTGAATTCGAGATTTATTTTTAGAGGAAAATCTTTTGAAATCAGAACCACTATGCTATTTTATAACAGTTTAGAAAGATTATGTTTCAGGTAACTTTTAGGGAGTACCTCCGTAGCCGGCGCCGGGCTTGCGTATAAGTAGTTGCCGGTGCGCTTCTATTTGGGAACGAAAAAGACTGATACAACGCATTTTAAACAGACCCCTTAACTGCCCTCTCGCACCAGACACACGCATTTTTTGCGAAAAAGATAATGTAAAAACGCGAGAGAAACAACTAACCTACCTATATGGGAGCTGATCGCACTCGGTCCGAGCATGCCAAACTACCAGTTCTGTGCGATACCTACCTACCTACCGTCGCGTCGCTGCTGGATGCGTTACAACTAACAAGGTACTTAAACTGCCCTATTATTAATTCGTAAACTGGCACTGCCGTCCAAAGTTATAGTAACCGGCTCCGGCAACAATACACCTATAAAACTGTAGCCGGCGCCGGTTACGGAGGCACTACCTAACTTTTAAAATTACGATGTTTATGACAAACATAAAACTGCTAGTAACTATTATGCACACTACCAATAATAAAACATTGTCATTTTCTTTAATGCATTTTCGGAAAACAAGAGAATTGAATAAGATACAAGTATAATCGAGCAAAGATTTCTTTCTGGTTGCATGAATGATATGTTGAATCACGACCGACTTTAATAAAGTCGGTCGTGGCTGAATAATCACAAACGGTAAAAAGCTCGAAGTACCGAAAACAAGGCATTGCAGCGAGAATGGAGAAAATGAAGGCAAGTTACAAATTAAGGCAAAGAAAGGAGTATGAGCATTAGGAAATATTCTAATTGGAAATAATTAATTTATTATGGTATGAATCATAAAAAATGTCAAAATAAAACAGTTTATCTTTTCAACATTATAAAGTGCATTTCTGAGGCGCAAAAGAAGAAAATATGTACATTCTACTAAGTTGACACATAGCAATTTGATATATTGCGACATATTTAATTTATATACGATTGGGCAAGACGAGCACAACATGCAAGGTCGGATTCAAATTTGGAAGACAAGGAAGGAGTTCAATGTCAGTTGTGAAACTGGACATAACACACAAATACAGTTAGAAATTTCTTAGATGCATATGAATTAAAATATTCCAACCTCGATTTGAATTATAGTAACGGGATTAAGAAGAATTTAACACTTATTGGGTTGTGATGCCCAGGATTAAATGGGATTAAGAGGTCCTGGAAAACAAAACCGATGACACTTGCTTCTGATTGTGCAAATTAACTAGCAAACTTTTTCTACAATGGTTAATTTCAGTTGTGTACAGGAAGTTCGCGTTAATAAGACAATAAATTTCAAATTTCATTCGAAATAATTAATGGAAGTCAGCTGCTAACGGCTATGGGAATGTAAATATGCATATTAAATATTATACCTAATCAACAGATCGAATATTTCAACGGTCAGTGCGGTGAAAGGCAAAAGAAATTCTACACAGAAAAAATGCTGGGTTAAATGTTTAGAGCATTTTTTCCGACAGGGGCATAAAGGTCGAGCATCGTATTGCTCACCTTGTTTATAGGCAATGTCATGTTTTGAGCATATGGTGGGAGCACAAGTAGGTACTGTATTACTGTATGATTTATTCATAAAGAATATTTCATTGCATTCACAAGAAGTCGAATCACCCTCTTCAGGTACTAAAATATTTTACTTCAGGATAATTATATTAGCAGGATCAAAAAAACAGTTTGGAAGAAAATTGTCCTATAGGTTGTACAATTTATGCAGCTTTATAGAACTGACACTAAGTTATTTAACAACACAGTAGTTTCTTTTCTATGATAATATTACTTAACTGTTAAAGAACAGACCTAATGCATAATAAGTTTCTATTCCTTTTCTAGCATTGATAGAAACAGATATCTGACACCTATTAAAACAGTGTCATGATCGACCGTTACGCAAATTATGAAGTAATTGTCATCACACACGTTTCTAAAAGTGCAAATAAAATGCGGACGAAAACTTAAGACGTGTTTAAATCACGTGCCGAATAATCCTGTAGTTCCCCACTTAACGATTTTGATGCTTACGTGTTGCATGCACCCGTTCTTACAAATACTTTCAGTTTCGATTCGTTATTTCACGCGTATGCGTAATATTGGTAATAACTTACTCAGTACTAATTATTGTAAGCCTCAAGTGTGATATGATTGGTTCAAACTTTCAACAGGTAAATACTAAATAGTAACTAGCAATATTAGTCAACTATGCAAAAAAATTGTTCTGAAATTTATGATAAAATTCAAATTCAAGCAAAGATAACAAACAGTCTGGAACGTTAGACGTTAGGGTGGTGATTTTTTCGATGCTACCATTGATATCTTGGGAACGGTAAAAGATACGATTGAGAATATGAAAAGAAATCCAGGATATTTTGATCGGTTCCTGATTTATCAAGGAAAAAATTGATATTGTGATTTCCGGAAAAAATAGTATCTTCCCTATTACAGACGCTGCATTAATCAAACTTTGTAACGTTATGCTTTTGGCCACTCCGAGTTGAATGCTGTCAATACAAATGTTCTAGGTATTCTAGATTGCAAGCTGCAATAGCGATATTCGCTCTTAATCTAACAACACGCTAAAATCTGTCTACTGCGCATTTTTATTGCATTTTCTTCTTCTATCACCATCACCAGGATGAAGGGTTTGTACAGGTGTTTATGGTTTTTGATGATTTTTCAAACTTATGAATCATCAATACCGCACTCCTGAGCAATTCTTCGACTTGAGTTTTCTGGATTAATCGCTAGTTGTGCCAATACACTCACTTCATTAACATTAATATTTTCCCTATACGGCCTTCGCGGTCTTCTAAACCTGTCACAAATAGCCAACTTTCCAATTTTATAAACAAGAACAAGAAAATTTAAATTTTAGCAAGTTTTTCGGAAAAATCTAATTTTTTGGTCTACCTAATGGTGTGAAAATTCAATGTGGCGGCCATAAGGAACAAAAAATTTTACAATCTAGAATGCCTAGAAAATTTCTATTGACATTGTTTAACTCGGAGTGGTCAAAGACATAAAGTTACACAGTTTGACTAAAACAGCGTCAAGACACTATGTTTTTCTTAAACCACAATTTTCAGTTTTTTCGTGATAATTCAGGAACCAATCAAAATATCCTGGATTGCTTTTCGGATTTTGAACCGTCCTGACAAGGTGCATGTTTTTTCTAATTTAACTAACCTCGTATCTTTTACTTTTCTCAAGATACCAATATGATAAGCATCGAAAAAATCACCACCCTGTATACTTAATTTTCAATATGTTTTTCTCTTACTTTTTAAGTTATAAATCAAGGAGTTAGTCTTTTTCCCGAAATAATTAACTAACATTGTTCGGCTGACCATTCTAATACAAATTAAATGTCAAAAAATTAAACACGTAAAGTTGTGTCTTCCCGACAAAAGTGTAAGCCGCCAATACGTACCTATTAAATACTACATTATTATTTAATCGTTGACTGATTTAATTGATTATTTTTTTCATCGTCAAATTGGCCAATAGAAACATTTCATTTGGGTCCCGTGGCGTGTATTATTTCGGTAATTTCGATAATTTTACTTATTGATAAGTTGCCACAGTTGCGAATTTGTAGATGCATTATTTTAATTTATAATCTAGTTACTTTAGTACGTGCCAAACGTCAAATATTCCCAACACCTTTCTTTGTATATGAATTAATTGAAATAAAATTCATTTTGAACTACGTTGCTTCGATTCAAAAAATAATCTTGTTGAATACAATTCGTGGTCTGGAATTTTTAGGTAATTTTACTCAAGCTATTGCTTTTACTAACCACTCGTGTAAATTTGACAGAAGATCACTCGCGCAAGCGCTCGTGATCTTTTAACTGTCAAATTTACACCCGTGGTTACCAAGCAAAGCAAAAGCTTTCGTAAAATTTCCGATAATTCGAGACCACTTATTGTATTACTACAGACAATAATATCAAACGTGACGTAAATCGTCCAGTTCGAAGTGAAGCTATTGAAGAAGCAATTTAAAGCGATTTAAAAAAATACGGTTATGTAAGAAATGAAAACCCGTTTTATATGAGAGGTCACTTGACCTCATGGGCTATTTAAAATTTTTGGGGGTTGCTACCCTCGTACAGAGCGAGAGCCACAAGAATGTTTCTGCCGTAAACATTGGTCCCCTTTGATATACAAGTTGAAGTGTTTCTGTTTTTGTTATTTTTGTTTTTATTATTTTGCCGGCTTTTTTTGACGGGGGAGGGTGCAAAATTTTCGTTAGGAATTTTCTTCCTGATGTTTTTAATAGTAAGTAAACCTTAAACTATTACTCACCAATGGTAGCAAGAAGTGCTAGACCAAGACACAATATTTCAAAAATTAGATACGTACATACTACTACTGGTAGTTGAGCACGAAAGTACGAAGGGATCCAAGGATGCTTCAAGCCCAACGATATGTTTGGGGTAGCATCCCGTATGAGATCTCGTGGTATACAAAATCTGGATTTAGTTCTATAATTCAATGCCTGGGCTGCGTTCGAGAACGTCGCACCGGAGTGAAAATTACACTCGGCCGTTAAATTAGAGTGGGGGGTACAGTGCGACGCCCGAGTAGGTTAGTTTTCGAACGCATCGTAGAGTGATTTCAGTTTTCAAATTTGATTGGTTGTTGGCATAAACTAGACACTGTTTAATTTGTGGCACTTGACTGTTTGTAAAACAAGAAAGTATTTTTTGGAATGTATTCCCATGGTAAAAGTAGTTATTTGTTCCCTTCCTTTAGTTGCTAAATTTTTTATAGGTATGCATATACAATAATTTATTAGACGATGGCAGCTGTATTTTTTATAAACACGATTTTTTCATTATCCATTACAGACATTTTAAATTAACATCGTAAACGGAAATTCCTTATTTTTACTTAGCCTAATACAAAAGTAAAAAGTGGTATTTTCCCGCTATTTGAAGGAACCTGACATTGGATTGCCCTTATTGCGCATGACGAACGAATTTCGCCGTACTTTTTTGTGGGGTGATCTGGAGCGACGCTCCGGGTAAGCCCCACGAATTTTCGAACGCTACGGGGCGATAGGGGAATACAGGCGATCCGAGTTCTCGAACGGGCTTTGGTTTGATTTTCGCTCCGGTGCGACGTTCTCGAACGCAGCCCTGGCGGTGTATTTACCAGAGGCGTAGTTGTTCGAACGGTTCAGTACCACTCAATTAGATGCATTTAAAGTGTAGTGGTACAAGCAGTAGAGTTAGGTCAAGTTCGCAAGTAGCTCAGGATGGAAAGGGATGGAGGTGCGCGTCCAGCTGCCTGAAGACTAAAAGACTAATTCCATCTCACTGGAACTACCCTAATTGAATATTAGCAAAAATAAGACCCGTTATTTATTTATTTGATAGTTTCGGCATTCGTAAGGTAACGTCCCGTGAGGTTAAAGAGGTTACCTTCCGTTATCACACTGGAGCAGCCTCCGGCCCCAGACGAGTCTTTCAAGGAGTACCTGAAACTGGACACATAACTATTATGAGAAAGTGGTTTTGTTCGCTTTCTTCATCAACCTGCTAACCCATTTCCGGCAATATTTTATATATCTCGAACTCGATAATCGGATAGAAATTTGTCGTAACTTGTGTTATTTAATAGCCGATATACACAGGCGGTTGATTTTTATGGAAAGTATTACGCAAGTTTTGCTGTTTTGATATGTAGGTTGGTAATTACTCTTATAAATTGATGTTCCACGTTCAAAATAATAATGTTGCTTACGTTCCCTTCACACATTCAAAATGTTTTGACTTTCTTGCATAATGAATGCTAATAGGTTCACTGGAATGCACCGAGTCGCGAATAAAATGAAATGTGCGAAACAAAAATTATGCAATATCATAAAGCACACAACGCCAAATGCATTCGAAGTTGTTTTTGCAGAATTCGACACCATGTTCTTTACAGTACTTATACTTATAAATTAACAAATCTTTCTCACCTTCGTACCTGCTGTTTCAAAGACTGTGTGTATTTGCAGGCCCTAATTACCCGTAGTTTGTTTGGAAAAGATGCTTTTCTCATATACCAAATTGTTGCATTCAATATGATTATAGAAAACTGCAGAGCACCGGTTTCGGCTTTCTGGGACTCGTCAGCGCAGTTTTCTGCATTCATTTTATACGCAACTAACTTACTTCTCGTGGACTATGGAGAACGTTATAGTTGTGTTTTCCTATTTCAACAGAGTCTTGTTCTATCGGTGGTCCCCATCAGGTCAGGTCGCAATCATTACAAATATTATTTTGTTAAATGTTTGAATACGATATTTAACGCATCAAGTGTTCGTAATATAAATGCACTGGCGGTGTTGCCTGCAATAAGATGAACTGAGCACTATAGTCACAGCGAATTTTCAAACAAATTTTAGGTACCTATCTAATCCCCAAGAACGATGCTTTTAATTATAGTATGTATAGTAAAGACTTTTATTCTTCTTTCGTTTGCAATATTCAAATAGTTCCTAAACTCTTAGTAATGCCAAAACAAACCAATTTTCTAACAATTCTGTTATTGACGAAAATATGTTTAAAATTTTCATCATCACACGTTTCTCAGAAAACTTCTTACATCTGCTAGCTTTTGTGACAGTCGGAATTTTCTTATTAAAAAACTTGAAAGTAAGCACTTTAACTTTCCTCTTTTCCACTTCGTGTTTCCACTCCGGCTAGCAACATGCTGACACTGAAAAAGTTTTACTAATCACTAACGAAATGTTGAGTGCTTCCTTAAAGTTTACACTGAAACACTTGAAGTAAGTTACAAACTTTGCAATTATTTCCAAGTGGTATGAAGCCAAGTTATTTGCATCTTACCTATACATTAATGTAACGAAGTTACATTTTATATCTGAAAGTTTCTATTTAAGTGATTGGTTTGACTTGACTGCTAGTTCTTCAATTTCAACCAAATCCAAAACCTTGTGCGCTGTTTGAAAGGAAGAGGAAGCTACTGAATACAATGAATCCAAGCAAGGAATAATTGTTGTCAAATTTAGACTCCAAAATAGATTTGTGGTTGTGGTACGAACTATGACAATGAAAACTTAATTCACAGCAGCTCAGAACAGCATTTATTCTAATTTATTGGTTCTAACACTAACATTCCCTGTTCTGTTCCAGATCAGCATGAAACTTTCAATGGTCTATCTCCTGCTGACGATAGCAATAGCAAAATCACAATTTCCTGATAGACGGAAAGACATCCAACACAGGGCAGTGCTGCAAACAGCGGCATTTGAAGCCCAGTTGCCAAATTCCCTTTTAAATCCTTTTTATCAAAATCCGGAAACGAGGGCCATTTTGGCGAAGAGTTCTTGGTTTGGACCTGGCGAACGCAGAGTGAAAAATCGAGATACCGATAAAATACCACGAAAAGATATTTTTAATGTACTGAATCACGCTGGGTTGCTACCACAACAGCAATTGTTGTAATATTTATGTAAAAATCATATACCCAAGTTTGTACATATTAGAAATAAGTTGTAACTAAAGGCTGAATTGTATGAATAACTAATAAATAAGGTGTAAGAAGAACTATGGGCAAAGATTTATGAATGTTTTTGACCATCAAAATGGAGTTATAAATATAAACTGTCCATTTTTATATTTGTCAGTAGACAAGACGCGGAATCAGATAAATCGCGTTTTGTCTGGACAAAACGCGAATCCCGGCAGCTGATTTTAAGGTCAAAATTTTATAGTTTTGGTACTCGCAGTGATTCATCCGTGATCACCAACAACGCTACCCCACTGCAAAGTAATATTATTTATGTCCTTGGACCCCTATGTTCAAGGTCAAAATTTTAGAGTTTTGATACTCGCAATGATTCCTGCTGACCTCCAAAAAAACGAAACATGGTCCAGCTTTCGCCAGCAACGCTCTCCCACTCCAGGATATACCTATTGTGTATTTCCCTAGATCCGTAGCCCCCCTTATATGCTTATGCTTAAAATTTTACAGTTTTGATACTTGCAATGATTCCTTCCTATCACCAAAAAGCAAAATGCAAAAGTTCAATATAGTTTCCCACAATAATAACGCGTCCAGAAAATATTATATCGCCGCACCTGCGCACAGAAAATAATAGTTATTTATTCTGTTCTTGTTATATTTATGTTCAGTTAAAATGGTGCAGTTTTCATACACGCAGTTTTACCAATTTAGTAGTGAAATTAAGGTATTCTCTCCTGAATACGCTCCTGGAAAATTGAGTTGCTGGTGCTGGAGCTGCAGCAACGTTGCTAACTTGATGCTGGTAGAATGCTTATGACTAGGGATGGCAAAATATTTTCATATATCGATATATTGTATCATATTATGATATATTGAAACGATATATCGATACGTACGATATATTGCAAAGAAAATATCGATATATTTCTTGATTACAAAAACCTGCCTACCAAAAGCTAGGTACAACAGACAGGAATAAAGCGTGCTATTATTTCCTTGTTTGCATTAGTAATAGCGTATTTTCTTTAAAGAAATACCTTTCATGACGAGACACCGGAACAACACATGGAATGCAAAATTCTGTAAATAACAACAAACTTTAGAAGAGAAAAGAAAAAGGATCCGCTTGGATTCGAACAAAAACTCCCTGCGCGTTTTGCTACTGAGTCTAACTCGTTCCTTGTTTAGCATGAAGTTAAGCAGTCTATTAAAGCGATTGCAAATGGAAGTGGCCTACTTAGCAAAACCTAGTTGGGATATAAATAAAATACTAACAGAGAACATCAGCGTACAGCATTACAGCATATTTCCACTAATATAACTTTATAACCATGCAGGTTCACAGTTTGCGTTTTTCTCAAGGTAATGGTGTGATGTGTGTATAAATATTTTTATGTAAATTTTAAAATATCACTTCTTTGACAGAAAAGGGAAAGCAAACTTTTCGATATATCGAACTGATATATCGATATATATATATATATATCGATAGATTAGAACATTAAAAACTGTATAAATATATCGATATATATGACTGTATTTATCGATATTTTGAATATATCGATATATTTTTGCCATCCCTACTTATGACATTTGACAGTTCACATTCACAGTTATCAAATCAAAATTCAAATATATTTCGTTAAAGAGCTGCTGTTATTTGTTATTTCAGAAAACCAGTTCGCTGTGGTGTTATTTATCATTAATAAAATTATTGTAAGTTTCATTCTTTCCTAGCTTTTTTAAATTCGTAAAGTTAATTTATATGTATCAAAGCTAGGTTATGAACACCGTTTCTGTACGTTTCCAAATTTGTACTCTTACAAAATCCTTTTGATGCTCGTTGGAACGAAAGTAAGGCAAAATGTCTATGAATAAGTATATGCACCCTCGCAACATTTACAAAGCACCTCCAGATTTTAAGCAATTAGCCATTGATTATCCGGAGTTCAGAAAATTTGCAAAACAGGTAAGTGATTTTATTATGAGAAAAATTTGTGCTTACAAACATGCTGACAATCTATACAGGATGTAACTGGCAAGATAACGATCAATTTTAAAGATGTTTCTGCTCTAAGAGCTCTGACAGCGACACTCCTTAAAAAGGACTTTAATTTGGACGTCACGATACCTTTAAATAAACTTATACCAACTGTGCCTTTGAGACTAAACTACATTTTATGGATTGAAGATCTTTTGGGTATATCAGGAATATATTCTGATATAAAAGGAATTGACATAGGAACCGGTGCTTCGTGTGTATATCCTTTAATGGCAGCCAGAAAATATAAATGGAAAATGATTGCTACTGATATCGATCTTGACAGTATTAAAATTGCAGAAGAAAATATAAAGAAAAATAATTTAGAGGAATTCATAACAGGTACGAAAAATGAAAATGTTATTCTTCATTAATCTCCAATTTATATTTTTAACAACGTTCTAACACAGTTTGCTAATTTGCATAAACCAATTACCATAGATTAATTTGTAGTTAGAAAAGTTAATGAAGACAATGTGCTGTTACAAGTAGCTGATAAAGAGAGATTTGACTTTTGTATGTGTAATCCACCATTTTTCTCGGCGGTGCAAGAATTACATCCATTTTTTAAAGCTAGGAAAGATTCTAGACCTCGACCACGTAATGCATTTTGTGCGGCAACTTCTGAAGTTGTTACTAATGGGGGTGAAATAGAATTCATAACGAACATTATTAATGAAAGTAAAATTATAAAGGAGCGAATTCGGTAAATCTTGTTAATTTTTGTAGTTCCGTAATTTCAAATCCTTTTTGGTGGTTACAGAATATACACTACTATGGTTGGTCATAAATCTAGTCTAAATCCATTGAAAATACTGTTACGAGAAGCAGGTGTTCGTAGTTTTAAGCAGACAAATTTTTGCCAAGGTTATACTACAAGGTGGGGCTTAGCTTGGACTTTCTGTGATATAGATCTAAGAAAAATTCCTCAGCAAACTGTGGTAGCATCTAAAAAGCAGAAGACAAAACAACCTCTCAAATATATGATACCTGCAAATTCAGAGCTGGCAGTTGAGGATTTTGTTAGACCAACTATTACTGTCTTAAATGATTTACAGGTAATTAATAATAATTCTAAAATGAAGTCTGTTTTATGAAACCTTGTTGTATTGTATGTGTGGTACTTTTTCAGATAGATTTTGAAGAAATTAAGCACTCCAAAAATATACTTGCTTACAATATAGTTGCTAGAAAGAATACATGGTCACATCAACGTAGAAAAAGGAGAGAAATGAAAAGATTAACAAATTCGTCAGAAACGAATTTAACTTCAACAAATAACTCTAAAGTACACTCCGTTGAACTCATACCAGACACATTAATTACAAATTCAAATGGAGAATGTTCAGCTCCCAGCCAAGATACCACCATGGAAAATCTCTATGACCAAACAACTAATGGTTCTGGATATCGATCTACAACGCCAGAATTAGATAATTTTGTTAATTTTCTAGCGGACATTAATATACAAGTTAGTCCTGAAAGTGTGAAACGGGATTTCGAAGATGAAGAAGATGATGCGTATTATGAGCACAAGAGGATTAAAATGGACTGCAAAGAGGGCCAAGAGCAGTTTTATTTGAAATGTTTATTAGTTATTCGAAGGGAAGAATCAAACTTTTCTGTTGAATTATCTTGGATTGATGGGATTGAAAATAGAGATATTCTGCACCAAATTCTGCAGTATATTAAAAATAATCTTAAGCTACAATAATTTGGCATATTAGGGTATTAAGCCAAAATATACTATTAAGTTAAATATTTACAAAAATATGCTTTTTGATAAGAAATTGTTATCTTTGTTGAATTTAGAATAAGGAATATTCATTTTTGTTTTGTTGGAAAATATATTTTTTTTATTTTCTCAATCGATTTTCTGTTTTATAATACCAAAAGGAACAATACCATCATTTTTCAAGATGTATGCAGAATAAATTAATAGCTGCAAGAAGGCTGTGGTAATGTGGTATTCGGGTAGGTAACATAAAAATGGTTTCCTTGCTTCTGAAACGGTGTTTCTTAAAGTTAAAGTAATCCAACTAAAATACTATTATTTAGTTGTACGTACATGAATGATCACCCAAAAGAAAGCTGAGAGTATGTGTAAACCAACGGAACGATCTGGAATCAAATTAGTAGAAGAAATTGCGAAATGAGACTTCACATCAGCTATAATGTTTATCAATATAAGAGCATGCGCTTAAAGAGGGTCGGGTTGCGATTAAGAGGGTCTCCTCCAACTTGAAAATATCGTTGGTCCAAGGACTTTGTGAGGGGGCTTAGCTATTTACATTTACGACTGAAGCATCCGGTATACTCACAGTCTAAGCGTTTGTTTGTGAAAAGGCAATAACGAAGAACATTCGCCTGGTCGGTTGTTTGAATATAATAACAAACAACACTACCCACTGGCTAACGAACGTGTAGGCTGTACAACAAAATCAGATGTTTCATAAGAACGCTGGGTCCATTCCATAAGTCAGTGGTCTCCTCCGAGTTATGGATAGTGAGCGATAATCAAAAAATCGATATATCGTAAACCGAAACAGGTATTCGATATTTAGAACTTATCGGTATACTGCGTATTCGATTTTCGGTATGTTAATATTCTAAATATAAGTCGAGGGTATTGTCAATTTATCACGCAAGTAGTGACATAATATGGCATTCCAAACAAACCTTCACCATATGATTGGCTACCACTGCATGGATAGAGGATGGATCCATGATGAAAACTGACAGTTTTAACGATTCACTTTTATAGTGAGTAGACTTCTCGAGTCTGTACATTTTGGCAGTCCGCCATTGTTGTTGGAGGGCGAACATTTTGTCGTTCATAATGCAGTGGCACGCACGGTTTTTACAATAATTGTTTCCTTATTAAAGTCAATACATTGGATGAAAGCAATGATATTCTATACTAATAAACACCAAGATCCCATGTATTCGGCATATGTACCTACTTTATTTCTAACATAGAAGACGTTCTTTTTTCTCCCTCTTTTTTACCTAATTTTGTCGTGTTAACGTTAACTCTCTTTTGACAAAAAGTCAAAATGATTTTTTTGGCGTAGCGCGCTAATTAAATAATTGCATTAAATTTAAACGTTGTAACCTTGTCGCTTGAATTTTTATTTTAATTAATTTAATAATCGGAAAGTTGTACGATTATCCGGATAGTGCCCATCACTAGTTATATTGGCGTGACGACACATTGCGTGTTGCGTCCGCCATCTTATCGTACATGCGGACTCATGTTAACGGTGCTGGTTTTGCAAAAATAGTTTGAAATGGTTATTTGTGCCGTTATGGGTTGCGGAACCAGGACTGGTAGGGACAAGGAAAGGTTTTTTTCCATACCGGCCTTGAGAGATAGGGAGTGCGGTCAAACGAGAGAACTTTCACAGAGACGACGAGCGCTTTGGTTATTCCGGATTAAGCGTGCCGATCTTCAGGAAAAGGACGTGAAGTCATATACAAAAGTGTGTGGCAAACATTTCCAAAGCGGTAAATATTTTGAACTCTATTTTCTTGCAATAATATCAGAGCTGATTTGAAGGTTATGTGTGTATTCTCTTATATGATTATTATATTGTTCTTACTCTGTTGTCAGCTAAGTACTGTTTATTATTTGAAACCATGCACATACCTATCAAAATGATTTTCAGGACAACCTTCCAAACTTTTTGAAGAAACTAGTCCCGATTGGGCTCCAAACATTAATTTGGGATACCCAGAAAAAAGTGATAAATCAATGCAGTTAGCACAACTCCGATATGGTAGAGCAGAGACTCGCAAAAACAAGAGAAAAGCTGAAGAAATGGTCAAAGCGGCCGTTGATAACAAGAAGATGAAAGAAAGTGAGGACTGCATTACACCAACGGAACATTCACAAATGGGAGAAGAGCTACAGCAAGTTATACTTGGAGAGGATTAATTTTTAAATCCAAGTGTCAGGATTATGACAAATACTGGTAAAGATGTCTTTGGTTCCAAAACAATCTCAAAAAATTCATGCAAAGCTAATCGTCAAACATAGAATACTGAACTGTGATTCATAAAGAAAGCTACCCAGATTTGTGTTGGACATCACTATGAAGCTGTAGGTTGTGGGTTCCTACAAGAAAAGTATTGTACAAAGCACTGGAGAAAATAGTACAAACTTTGTTTTCATGCAGAAGTATTTTGTCGTGCAATGAAATGAAAACAAGTTATTGCTGAAAGACCTATTCTTGGCACCTCTTCTGCATCTCCATGGTCATTGCAGACCTCAGAGGAGGATCAATCAAACGATTTAAAATCGTAAAATTTGTATCACTTATTTTTAATGAAAACTAATTTCTGTTCTGGCAAATATTCAATTAAAACAACTAAAAGGAAAAAAATATATTACTTATCCCACTTCTCACGAGTATAATAAATATAATTACATACAAATATATATATCGATAATGTTACACGTAAAAAACTTACACCTCATGCGTATGCAATATTATAGCACTATAATCGCATCTAGTTGCAGAACATAACTGCTCCACCATTATTTAGTCTTGTTTTGATACCTTTTCACCCTTTGAACCACTCTGTAAAATAAAGAAACAAATTTAAAGTTGAATTCAACAGGTCGTAGTCCCGAATTCGTACTTTATTGTTTGACGACCATCCCAAAGGACTCATAAATCGATGCCGAAAATTCACTTTCTCCCTTAATTTGTCTGGTATAACCATCGATGTCGTAATTAAATTTCCCAAAAATAACACTAAGAACATACCACTCAATACTGGAACCTATTCAACACAAAATGCATCAAATAAAATAGTAAAATGATTTAAATACACACATGCCACGTGGCACTGGGGTGGAAGCTTAGTTGGTACAGGGCATATGCATTATATAATTGGAAAAAGTATCCCGCATAAAGGAACGGTAATAAAAAGCTTAATCCTCGCCACATCCAAGAGTGGAATCCCTCAATTGTAATATCCATGTTATGCCTTTCTCCCAAAGCTTTCAGTCTGTACAGAACCCCTCTCTGATACCTAAACTGTAAATACTGAACGACACCTGTAATTATGAAAGATAAATCAATTAGTAATTCTCAACAATTATAACATAGAACGTACTAATGTAACCGTTGAAATACATAAATTGACTTCTGAACAGAGACCAGGTTTCAGTATCGGGCCAAATTAAGAGAATCCCAGCAACAACTGTTGAGAAAAAATGGTGAAACCTCCACCAGCCTTTTATTCTCGATCCATTTACTTTCAAAATGCTCTCACGTATAGTCAGGGTACAGTAATACCACACCAGCAGAAATATGTAACTTAATTCTAATGCTCTAAAACAATACTTTTTGAAAAGGAAATTCCAAATTGAATATACCGTTTCTGGTTACCTATATCTAAAAGTCATATTTAGTAGTGCTAATACAAAGCCTATTATGCTCAAAACAAGTTTGAACTTTTCATACTCATCTTTATATTTGAACCTGAAAAAAAGTACATAGACGTAGGTAATTTATTATTACTTAAATTGATGTTTGTTACGCATTATGTTCGACGAAAATTATTCAGCTATGACCTTGTCTTAATACCTACTATTTTATTTAAATTGTGTAATAATTTTTCAGTATGCATGATGTTTTAGCAGGCTAAAAGGAGCTCATGTTTAGGTTCTTAAAAAGCTCGAGCATATTTTTTTACAGAAGTCTTCGAACTAAATCGAAGCTTCAGCAATGACGTTAGTGTTATATTAAAACGTAATTCAGGTTTTTAATAGCTGATTGATAGATTTTTAATTTTTTTCATTAACAGTAGAGTGATCAATTCATGTTTGGATATTATGAAACTAATCTAAACGAACAAAATATGTATGCTAGGAATGTTCAGAATTTAAACACGAGTTAAATTGTCTCCGATACTTCAATTTGATGAGGAAGTGGTTAATGCACGTATTAAAAGGCGATTAGATCATAAATCATCAAAATGATTTAAGTAGCCTGATTTTGTAACTTTCAATTATGTAAAGTATTTTCAAAGATTTTAATAAAAAGTTCCAATACAATTCCTTTTTTAAATTGTGTGTAAGACAATGGTAGTTTTATGAACCAACATACACCATACAATTTTCAGTACGTCACTACTTTTGTGATCAAATATCAATAATTTTGCCAGTAACCAACTAGGAAATTGTCTGAATCGACTTTAATAAAATCCTGCTATATTTTCTGTATAAAATACACAAATAACAAACTCCAAATGTCAAGAAGATTATTTGTAACATTATTGTTCCCTATGTTACCGACTCAAAGGCCACCACATAACTTTAGCCTTCTGGGTATTAGAACAACATCAGATGACCAATCACAAGCGCTTTTCAGCTATTGGGTTAATTCATATGTAACGGAGTTCCTACTGTCATAATTTAAAAAAAAGGTAAATGAGTTCTTTTTAGACATTAAGTAGTGATCATACAAAATTATGGTTAAGTACCTATTTTTTATAGGGTTCAAGTTTCTTGGATTAACTGGATAATTTATTACACTACTAAACCCTATTTATTGGTATAGATTATTGAATTAAAATTAGAAATTTCACTTTTAAACTGATAGTAAGATTCTATTTCATTTTTAGCATGATTGCTCTTATAACTTATTAATTTACCCACATTGTTTCATCTTGTCAGAATCATCTATACCTGTTATAGATTATGTACTTCAATCCTAATTAAGTGAACTTGCACTCTTCTTTTCAAATATGAAAAAGCTAATATAAATACTTTGCAGTAACAATCATTTTTAAAAATTTATCACTTACTTCTCTTCTTTGTTTAATATAGAGACATTCACATTCCCCAGTATGATTTTAAGATAGGTTCCATTTGGTTTAGGTAATGTCTGTTCAATGTGATGCATTTGTGCTTTTCGATTCATCATACTATTTTCCAGTTCTTCTATTTTCTGTTTATTGGCCTTATCCTTTCTTAATCTGTCGAAAGAACTTAAATAATTTTTTAACCATAAAACTAAATTATGTATGCATTATAAATAATTGCTAACAAACGGAGTATCTATCCTTGATAGAGAGTCGTTTCACACAAGCCACGTCAATTTATATGCATCAAATCACCATAGAATACAATTAAATGTGATCCTATAACCTAGAGATCGTGCACCAAGAAATGCCTTCATAAGTTTACTTCCAGCAGACTGACATGCAAGTGGAAAATAGAATATCACTCGTAAACTAACAGACACTTGCTAACCTTTGTGTTTTATAAGGAAAACCTTTAATGCTTTAATGTTAAGTGCACACACTGTATAAATGTTCAACAGCTGCATATTCACTAACCAAGACAAATTATGTATTTGTAAAGTATGAAAAATAGGTACCTAGTAAAAATATAGAGCACACCACATAATGGTGGTCGACAAATAAAATTGTTTGGGAAGTTTCCTTCTGTCTTTTCTAATAAAGGCCTTACCTATGATCAAAACAGCAAATAGCAAAAGGTGCTACGGAATGTTGAGTTTAAAAAGCTGAAAAACTATTCAATATTGCTACATAGTCAAAGAAACTAGTATCAAATTAAACTGGCGACATATGAAAAGCGATCACGGAGGCCTACATCTAAAGGACAGAAAATAGCCAAGAAAAAGACAAGAATGAAATTAAAGAGTTTTGCGGCTACTGACACTTCGTGTGTAGCGAAACAAATCTTCTAGTGTATACTAAGAAAAAGTAGGTAAAGAATCAAATATTTTTAACTCGTCAGTTTCAAAATAAACTAGCTGATTCTCTCTTGTTTTAATTAATTGTATGGACGAGGTATTATCTTTTTGATTCCAATTACTTTTTAATAACCAAGGATCACCCTAATGATCGGGTATGAACCTTCTATATCACTAGTTGGTTCTACTTAGTCACCAGGAGTTCTACTGACTGCATTTTTCCTATGGGAACCAAAACATGATTCAGAAAAGCATAACTAACCCTTTTAAACTTTTGGAAATTATGCCCATACGATATCTCTGATGAGTTACGTGTTTTATACATTTTTTCTGTAATTCATCGAGTTCTATTAATTTCTCTTGGTAAGTCTTATTTGTGGTCTAAAATAAAAAAAGTAAGTTAATTAAATATTTAAAATACATTAAAAAATCTAACCTCTAACTCTTTAAAATCGTTGGTAAGGTCAGTCCATTCCTCGAATACGTTATCACACATTTTGGATTATTGGTAATTACATCCAGGAATACAATGCAACCGCTAAATGGGCATCACATCACTAAATTTTTATTTCCTGCACAAAAAACTAAGTACTTGTCATAAGAACAACCTTGAACTTCAGATTCAGAATAAAGATCAAATATACAAACAACCAACTGATAAACAATAAATTTTTCAATATCTATTAATCCTCGGTATTTTGCAATTATTTCTTTCAAACACGCCAAATAACACAACCCTGAAATGTTTTTTTAATAATTATAAGCAGAATGTAGTAATATTCCTTAAGAAATTCCAAGTTCTAAAATTTTCAACAGTAGTTCAAATAAATACTGAAACTTTTGGTAATTTTCTCAGTGTAGCCAACACTTAGAATTGGAATTGATCACAAACGGAAGAATGAGAGAGGACTCGGCATAGGGGACATAAGTGCTTCCGTCATACGTCAGATTTTTATTCCAAACAAAACAAAAGCACGTGCCATTTGACGTTTATCGATATTATTTACAACGTCTTAAACTAATTTTTACAATATATATTAGAGACTTTTGCAGTGAAAACAGTTTATTTTCAATTTGTGTGTTGGGCTTACGTGTAAAAACTTGAAAACAACTATAATTATATTTCAGAGGTTAGGTTAAAACGTCAGAAAGCACGTGGCTTTGTTTTGTTTGGAATGAAAATCTGACGTTGGTGACGCGCAACTTACGTCGTCCATTTACATGTACAACTGAAGCAGCATGGATATTGACAGTGCTAAGCGTTTGTCTTAATTTCACATTATTTAAAAATCTATGGTATCGACGGCCAGTTATTTAATAGGTTTTGTTTTTTTTGTATTTCTTCCAATATGTATACAGAAAAACTTACTTTCACTCTAAAATCGTTCATTGCAATATAAATCTCATGCTTCTTATAAGTTTGATCTAACAATGCATCACAAAAGTAACAAAGCAAAGTCAGGCGCTACCTATAACGTTTTAATCTAACTTATGCAATAAAATTATTATAGTCGTTTTCAAGTTTTTACACGTAAGCCCAACGCACAAATTGAAAATACATATACTACTTTCACTGCAAAACTTCTATAATTATATTGCTAAAGTTAGCTTAAGACGTTGTAAATAAGACTATGAAACGTCAAATGGCACATTCGTTATGCTTACAATGGAAATCTGACGTATGACGGAGACACTTGTGCAGTGTATTATTATTTTCTTCTTGACGCTATGTCAAAATTTTTACTTACTAGCTAGAAATTTCAATTTAAGAAATACAAATTTCAACTTGCCTAGTCGATATCTCTATTTAGTAAGAAACATTTCTACTTAATTAATTATTTTCTTTTTAGCCCTTCAACACTGTCGTACTGAATGGTGGGGTAGTTTTGCAATGAAGACTACGTCACTACTTTTGTAATCTTTTATTTTTATTTTTTGTGTTGATGGAATTAATGTAAATAATATTATTTATATGTTGGAAACACTTCTTTCCCAATTTCCATGGAAGAACTGTCAATGTCTAATCTATTTTTGAGCCTGCGCAAAGTGATGATGGTTTAGGTGTCAAAATAATATTTGTGATTTGTTGTTGGGACGGTTTTTGGTTCATTGAGCGTTAAATGTGAAACAAAAATTGTGCAAATGTTAGAAAGATGATTTGAGTTTGACTGACAATGAGTGTGTTTGGAGATTTTCAGCAAGTTTGGTCTAAAAGGTTTCCTGATAGTTCCCTTCCTGCAGCTTGGGAGGAGGATGTAAGGGCAAACTTGGCAAAACACAAACAGAAGGTTTCTCTGCTTAAAGTAGAATTAGAGAAAGAAGAGTTTTATGTTGAATATCTCGAGAGATTATTGTCGGATGTTGAAGAACACAAGAAAAAGATTTCTAAGGATAAATGTGAAATAGAAGAAAATAAAAATGATCGTTCAGAACCCAGCACTGATAGTGTTAGCATATCTAAGGTAAATACAGTAATTTCCTAGAATTTAATCTGTTATCTTATCTTTTTGTGGTTATTGAATGGTCGTGACTCCAGTTATATTAGGGCGTTCTTACTCATTGTGTATTTTTACATCCGTGACAATTTCTAGCTTGTAGTACTTCACTATTTACAGTGATTGATTTCACAACTTACACAAGAATATTGCCTTTAGATGCTACAAATATGAATAACCTAAGTGTGGAGAAATAAATGTAACGAATACGTCTTTAGATGAATAACATACTTTGACTCATAGAGGATAAATTATATGACAAATAAAAACTCTCTTTCTATAAGAAATAACTCAGTTTTATTGTTTTGAAATACATGTTTGTTTCAGAATATGTTATAAACACAAAATTAATTTTAAAATATTGACTGGTATGTTTTAAAAAACATACTAAAAGCAAAAACTGATTAAAATAGAAATATGTGACTAAGTATTTAGAAAATAGTGGTATTATTAACGTTCCATTGCACTCTGAGTTGACCTCTCAATTATTAAAACAAAGAGTATCAAATGTAACACTTGACTTTAATTCATTAAATATGTTTTAATTAATGTATTCATAGTCACCTCAACTGTGTATTCCTTACTGTATGAAGGTTAACATTAGTATTACTGTCATGTAGTTACATGCTGGCAAATTAAGGAAATGTTTTTCTGATTGTGGCATTACGTTTCATATTTTGAATTTTATTTTGCGTGATTATCATTTATTGCTCGATTTAGTGTCATTGCGAGGTATTTCTTTCGTATATTTTATTTTGATGTACTTCCAAGTAAAGCATAATATTTGTGTATTTCTGAATATGATTTAAAAACCACTAGTACTATTCCATTTTGGCAAAACAAATGTATTATGTATGCACTCCATTATTTCCACATTTCACTAAATTTATATGTTAGCTAAAAAAAATCTTGATAAATAAAAGTCCCATGCAAATTACTTCCTCTCTCTGTTCCTCTCCTTAGAAAACGTAAGTTTGTAGCTATCAGTCTTTCATATATCCCAAGAAAAATTGACATGTATGAGTATTTATCAAAGTTTCTCTCTAGCAAGTCAGGTCAAGTGGAGGGTCAAGTTAAGTGAACCCCGAAGGGTTGTTCACGCGGGGAAATATTCGTACACAGTGCAGGCAATTTTTTGGCAATGCGAGGAAATGTTCGGCAATTTTGGGAAATTTTAGGGCAATTCAAGGAAATTCTGGGGCAATGCAAGGAAATTCTGGGGCAATGCAAGGAAATTTTGGTGCAATGTATGGAAATTTTGGGGTAATGCAAGGAAATTCTGAGGCAATTCAATGAAATTTTGGGGCAATTCAAGGAAATGTCTAGGAATTTCATGGTATTTTAGAAGCAATGTGAGGAAATTTTCAGGCAATGTTGAGGCAGTTTCAGAGGCAATTCAACGCTTACAAGTGTACAAGCATGCAAATTTAGATAGCAGTACTTGCTTAGGTTTATCCTATCTTGAAATTCTGAAATCTGAAATACACATTTCAAATATTATGCAGCAAAACGACAGGTATGTGAATAAATAGAGGTCAAATGCTCCTAAACGTATACATATGGGTAATTAGATATTTTACTTATTATTTTATTTTTTACATATTAAGTAACTTTATATATACAGGGTGTTCATGGAATCATTCTACAATGGCTAACTTTTTTATTTGAAATCGGAGAAGGTTCGTTAAATAGACAAAGTTTAATAATTTCTCGAGAAGAATTTGATGGTGGTGGCAGAAAAACAATCGAGCATCGCATCTTTGAGATATCACTATCAACTTCCTTAACTTAAATGGAACAACCAACTTTCAATTACACCATCGCATTTAAAATCAGAAAATACGCAAGAAATTATAAGGTGACCCACCACCTACAGTCAACTGTTTTGGAGTTGCCGACAACTGTTCACGGAATCGTTCTACAATGGCTAACTTTTTTATTTGAAATCTGAGAAAGTTTGTTAAATGGACAAAGTTTAACAACTTTTCGAGAAGAATTTGATGGTGCTGGCAGAAAAACAATCGAGCATCGCATCTTTGAGATATCGCTATCAACTTCCTTAACTTAAATGAAACGACCAACTTTCAATTACACCATCGCATTTAAAATCAAAAAATACGCAAGAAAGTATAAGGTGACCCACCACCTATAGTCAACTGTTTTGGAGTTGCCGACAACTGTTCAGGGAATCGTTCTACAATGGCTAACTTTTTTATTTGAAATCTGAGAAAGTTCGTTAAATGGACAAAGTTTAACAACATTTCGAGAAGAATTTGATGGTGCTGGCAGAAAAACAATCGAGCATCGCATCTTTGAGATATCGCTATCAACTTCCTTAACTTAAATGGAACGACCAACTTTCAATTACACCATCGCATTTAAAATCAAAAAATACGCAAAAAATTATAAGGTGACCCACCATCTACAGTCAACTGTTTTGGGGTTGCCGACAACTGTTCACGGAATCGTTCTACAATGGCTAACTTTTTTGTTTGGAATCTGAGAAAGTTCGTTAAATAAACGAAGTTTAATAGTTTCTCGAGAAGAATTTTATGGTGCTGGCAGAAAAACAATCGAGCATCGCATTTCTAAGATATCGCTATCAACTGCCTTAACATAAATAGAACGACCAACTTTCAATTACACCACCGCATTTAAAATCAAAAAATACGCAAAAAATTATAAGGTGACCCACCACCTACACCCTACAGTCCATTTAACGAACTTTCTCCGTTTTCAAATAAAAAAGTTAGCCATTGTAGAATGATTCCGTTGCCGGCAACTCCAAAACAGTTGACTGTAGGTGGTGGGTCATCTTATAATTTTTTGCGTATTTTTTGATTCTAAATGCGATAGTGTAATTGAAAGTTGGTCGTTCCATTTAAGTTAAGGAAGTTGATAGCGATATCTCAAAGATGCGATGCTCGATTGTTCTTCTGCCACCACCATCAAATTCTTCTCGAAAAGTTATTAAACTTTGTCCATTTAACGATCTTTCTCCGATTTCAAATAAAAAAGTTAGCCATTGTAGAACGATTCCGTGAGCAGTTGTCGGCAACTCCAAAACAGTTGACTGTAGGTGGTGGGTCACCTTATAATTTTTTGCGTATATTTTAATTTTAAATGCGGTGGTGTAATTGAAAGTTGGTCGTTCTATTTAAGTTAAGGGAGTTGATAGCGATATCTCAAAGACCCGATGCTCGATTATTTTTCTGCCAGAACCATAAAATTCTTCTCGACAAACTATTAAACTTCGTCCATTTAACGAACTTTCTCAGATTTCAAATAAAAAAGTTAGCCATTGTAGAACGATTCCGTGAACAGTTGTCGGCAACTCCAAAACAGTTGACTGTAGGTGGTGGGTCACCTCATAATTTTTTGCGTATTTTTTGATTTTAAATGCGATGGTGTAATTGAAATTTGGTCGTTCCATTTAAGTTAAGGAAGTTGATAGCGATATCTCAAAGATGCGATGCTCGATTGTTTTTCTGCCACCACCATCAAATTCCTCTCGAGAAATTATTAAACTTTGTCCATTTAACGAACTTTCTCCGATTTCAAATAAAAAAGTTAGCCATTGTAGAACGATTCCGTGAACAGTTGTCGGCAACTCCAAAACAGTAGAATGTAGGTGGTGGGTCACTTTATAATTTCTTGCGTATTTTCTGATTTTAAATGCGATGGTGTAATTGAAAGTTGGTCATTCCATTTAAGTTAAGGAAGTTGATAGCGATATCTCAAAGATGCGATGCTCGATTGTTTTTCTGCCAGCGCCGTCAAATTCTTCTCGAGAAGTTATTAAACTTTGTACATTTAACGATCTTTCTCCGATTTCAAATAAAAAAGTTAGCCATTGTAGAATGATTCCGTGAACAGTTGTCGGCAACTCATAAACAGTTGACTGTAGGTGGTAGGTCACCTCATAATTTTTTGCGTATTTTTTGATTTTAAATGCGATGGTGTAATTGAAAGTTGGTCGTTCCATTTAAGTTAAGGAAGTTGATAGCGATATCTCAAAGATGCGATCCTCGATTGTTTTTCTGCCATCACCATCAAATTCTTCTCGAAAAGTTATTCAACTTTGTCCATTTAACGAACTTTCTCAGATTCCAAATAAAAAAGTTAGCCATTGAAGAACGATTTCGTGAACAGTTGTCGGCAACTCCAAAACAGTTGACTGTAGGTGGTGGGTCACCTTATAATTTCTTGCGTATTTCCTGATTTTAAATGCGATGGTGTAATTGAAAGTTGGTCGTTTCATTTAAGTTAAGGAAGTTGATAGCGATATCTCAAAGATGCGATGCTCGATTGTTTTTCTGCCAACACCATCAAATTCTTCTCAAAAAGTTATTAAACTTTGTCCATTTAACGATCTTTCTCCGATTTCAAATAAAAAAGTTAGCCATTGTAGAACGATTCCGTGAACAGTTGTTGGCAACTCCAAAACAGTTGACTGTAGGTGGTGGGTCACCTTATAATTTCTTGCGTATTTTTTAATTTTAAATGCGATGGTGTAATTGAAAGTTGGTCGTTCCATTTAAGTTAAGGAAGTTGATAGCGATATCTCAAAGATGCGATGCTCGATTGTTTTTCTGCCACCACCATCAAATTCTTCTCGAGAAATTATTAAACTTTGTCCATTTAACGAACCTTCTCCGATTTCAAATAAAAAAGTTAGCCATTGTAGAATGATTCCATGAACACCCTGTATATACAAGGTGTTACAAAAAGTAGGTTAAGCCGTTAACCACAAATTATCTGGTCAAAAATAATGGGACTTTCCTTATGCCATTTTTCATTTAGGCTTCTTTCTTTCGAGATACAGGGTGTTAAAGTTTTTACTGGGATTTTTATTAATGACTCCTTTGTTTTTTACGATATTCCGTTGAAATTTTTTCATATACCTGCACAATGTTTATATAACTTTGATAAAAAAAATCGATGCGCGAACGGAAGAAAGGGGAGTTGTAATACCTTCGGTAATACCCATTGACCCCCCAACTTTTCCCTGAGCACGTCTATGGTTCTTTTAAAATTTTGATTTAGGGCTTGGTTTACGAGATGTTGCAACTCATTTGACTATGTATTGTTGATCCACTCGCAGTTTAAATCTCCCAATTTTTCTTAGATGACGAACTAAGCTCGAGAAAAATGTCCTTGGAGGAATATGTCCCTGCATAACGTCTAAGCTTCAGAAAAATGCCCTTGGATGGTACCTTTTTTATTCATAATTATTTTGACAACTTAACGCCTATCTGTCTTTCTTTCCAATGCTTAGTTCGTCACCTAAGAAAAATTGGGAGATTTAAACAGCGACACATAGTCAAATGAGGTGCAACATCTCGTAAACCAAGCCCTAAATCAAAATTTTACAAGAGTGAAAAAAATAAAAGAAATGAACGTTTGGTATAAAAAGCAATACCTTTGAACCATAGACGTGCACCGGGAAAAGTTGGGAGGTCAATGGGTATTACGACCCCCCATTTCCTCCGTTCGCGCATCGATTTTTTTGATCAAAATTACACAAACATTGTGTCGGTATATGAAAAAATGTTGTACAAAATTTCAATGGAATATCGTAAAAAACAAAGGAGTTATTAATAAAAATTGTTTTTTAAATTTTAACTTTAACACCCTGTATCTTGAAAAATGAAAAATGGCATAAGGAAAGTCCCATTATTTTCGGCCAGATAATCTGTGGCTAGCGGCTTGACCTACTTTTTTTGTAACACCCTATATACTTACTCGTATTTCTGGAGAGTATATGTACATAAATACATATTCAGATTTATCGAAGGATGTTAATAGGTAATTAATTCACCTAAATTTGTAATTTATCTTGTGTTTCGGACCAATAATATTTTAGGAGATATAATTTAAGACGAGTACATGCTACCTATTACGTTATTTCTTATACTTCATTAGGGGGTTAGGTATACGGGTATTAAATTAATTTTAAGGTACACCTTCAGTTGTTTCAAATTCAAATGCAACGACGCTATTATACATACAATTAAGTTACCCGGTTTATTAAAATTTGCAAAACTAGAAAAAATCTCAGAAAAAATTGAGAGTGAATTTTGAAATCAGCATTTCAGTTCTTTTAATAATTCAAAGAGGTCAGAATTTTTCCTTTTTGTAAGGGGATATTTGTTGGGCATATAAAACGGCACTACTTTGCCCTTTTAAGGGGATATTACTAATTCGATGAACTTGAAATTCTTTGGATATAATAATTTGAGTACAAACAAATCGATTGAATAACCTAGATTTTTTATTTTTGTTTTACACTTTCAGTAATAAGAAAATGAGAAAATTGAACGTGTGAAATTCAAAATTCTGTTAAGCTTATTGTTCCATTAATTTTTTAATTGCATTTTTTTAATATTCAAAAATAAACCCAGGATTCTTCCGAAGTTTTGTAAATTTTGACGAGAACGCAGTGCATACCTTATACCTTATAGACCTACGAGGGGACTTGTGAACAATGGAGATTTATAAATCAACAATAAAAGTCAAATGGCTGGAACTCTCTCTAGCGTGATGGCGATACATTATCTGACAATAATCTGACCGATTTTTTATTCATTAAAAAATCACCATAACGAAAAAAATTGACCACGGCGAGACGGGAACCCTTAGACTTGCAAATTCATCGAATGTCGCATCGACTACTGAGCCACGAAGGTGTTGACGTACAAGTTCAAGAACTCGTTTCTTGATAATACGCCCAGTCCCGTAGGTATGTCATCGCCTTAACCTAAATTATATCTCCACCAACAAAGTTGCCTATGCTTGCGAATGTACAGTCGGACACACTGCATAAAATTATCCATCTCTAAATTCATTAGCAACTCCAACTAAAATGTACGAGACCAACGCTTTTTGTAAGCGTTCAGAGTAGAGTTAAATCTACAATAAATCCCGAGATAAAATCTACCTATTTCAAAGTATAATAAAAAATGAAATGTAATTTGGGGAAATTCTGGGGCAATTCAGAGGCAATGCAAGGAAGTTTGAGGAAATTCTGGGGAAATTTTGTAGCAATTCGATGAATTTTGGGGAAATTCTGAGGAAATTTCGAGGAAATTTTAAATCATTTGAGGCAATATAGGGGAAATACGAGGTTGAAGGGGCAATGCTGGGGAATTTTGAGGCAATTGAGGGAAATTTTAGGCATTTTTAAGGAAAAGGAAATTTTTTGTTCAGCAAAATACGGTCGTGAACAACCCCTCGGTGAACCCAATACATTTTGCAATTTTGTCAATTCATATTTCTTGTATGTGCAGTTTAGTTTACGCCTGTTGTATTTCAGGATGACAAAGAACCAAAACCGACAGCTCCACCGCTGGAGCCATCTGAAACGGAAGTTAATTCCGTTAACATGATTGTTAGTGAACTGTCTGAACACTTAAACGAGACTGCAGCTAATACTAGCGTATTAAAATCTACTGACCAAGATTTGACTGATCCTAGTAGTTTTATTACTGTGATAGAAGTGAATGGCCAGAAATCATCTGAAATTAATACACCGCCTGTATTGAGAAAACCACCGAAGTAATTACTCGTCTAAATATATTTATTCTATAGGAGTTTTTAAAAAAATCATTTCTGTAGGTTACCAGCAAAACCTGTGAAGCGCTCAAGTAGCAGTGTCCAGGAGAAAGCAACGACTAGAGTTAATAGTAGGGAAAGCAGTGAATCGCTGGTGTCTTCATGTGAGCAACTTCCGAGTACGGATGAACCTTATTATGACTTGGTTGCTGCTGAAGACGAAGCAGGTTTCCAGAGTAAGTCTCATTGTTTCTTTTTTAGATTTGTTTACTGAACGTTCGAGTGTTTCTAGGTAATCATTCCAGTAGCGAAAATGTTTTTAGTTCAACTTGCACATTGCCCATAACATGTAAGCACAATTCTTTGCAAAGCCAAGTATCTACAGAGCCTCAGTCACCAGGAACATCAAATTATGTTAATATCGAATATTTCATTCAGTAAGTTTCTTGTAAATGTTTGTCAGTTTTTCTTTTATACATGATGATCAATTATTGTAGAAAAAGAGTTGGAGCTGATGTCCATAGTAGTAGTGATGAAGAGCCTGAAGATGCCCCTGAATTACTCCGAAGAAGTACAGATGAAGGTTCTTACGCTAGTTCGAGTTCACTTGAGTCAACCACACCTTCGACCAGACGAAAGTTCAGCCAGGTATTTCATATTAAGAACTTTCTTTATTAAATTACTTAAGGTAATATTTGGTTGTTAAAGGAAGGTGATACTAAAGTTGAAGCAGAAAGGATGACTATGTATAAATGCATTTTATCTAATATAATTGACAGCGAAACAAATTATGTCGAGTGGTTAGCAGTTTTACTTAAGGTAAAAGATGAACATAAATTTGTGAAATTCGAAATATTTTCATAAATGTTTCAGTATATGAAAGCTATCCAAGCCACAATTGGTACATCTCAGCCAATTGTTACAGAAGCCGAGTTGCGAACAATTTTTTACAAGATTCCTGAATTATATAGTCTTCACGTAAATTTTTTGGAGGGTCTGAAAAGGTATATCAAACATTGGGATACAAGAATAGGTGATTCGTTCAAAACTATGGTGAGTAACATAAACAAACATAAGGAATTTTCGTTTCTAGTCATAAGAACATACACATTTTCACCGTAAGTCTTTAGAAAAATCTGCTGTTACTGTCAACTTATAATCGTGTTGGGAGAAGGCATATGACGGGCCTATGTGCATGTTGCGGTCTACTTTTGACAATTTTGCTGTCTATTTTTGACGGTTTGTGTCGTCCCGGCCTAATTTTTTTCAACAGAATTTAATTCATGAAAATTTTATAACATAATATTACGTCCTAATATTATTACAACATAATATACAGGGTGGAACTTTCTAATGGAATAAATTCCGTAAAAACTGAACGGCTAATATTTGATAGAAATCCTCGGACACGTCGATTTTTGATTTTAATTGCACACCTAATAATGTAAATTTCATCACCATTTGGTCACATGACTACGAGTCATGATGTCACAGTAAATTTTTTTGAATAGCAAGGTATGTTAAATTTTATATCGTTGGATATATTCTTTCGAGAGAAATTCAGTGCCATTTTCCGTTTTTCAAGATCTTTATTACTTTTCGAGAAAAATTGTTTCAAACTGCAGGAACGTACAAGTCATAAAAATAAAACTGGCCATGAAACAAACACATTTTTACTATCAAAATTGAATTTTTAAAGTAACTTAATTTGCTAATGACAAAGCGGTAGAAAACAATTTATGTACTTAAGAGCCCGACACACCAATTTGCTGAGCGACTTTGATCAGTAGTCGAAAGATAGACGAGAGCACGAGCTATGACGAAAAAATTCAAATGCAAGGGTACCGCTGTTTACTACATAATAACTTTTTTGTTTTTTGGCCGAAATTGAAAATTTTATGTAGTCTTACAAACCAGAGGTTCAGTCTACTATTGCTATTAACCAGATTCTGAGATTTTCTTTTCAGGAAAGTTTTATTATAAGAAGCAGTTTTTCGCCCTCATATAACATGCTCTTTCGTTTATTATTTTCATGTTTTTTAACAAATTTGAAAATAGCAGTAGTAGATTTGTATTTTAAGAACTGTTTGCAAACAAAAACAACTTAATATCATTTATAGTTTTTGAAATATTTACAAACGGGCGAACGTCTACCGTGCTCCCAAAATTCCTGTGTGTGTCGGGCTCTTAAATGGGATTTCCAATCAAAGTAAATGGCCAGCTTTATTTTTATAACGTATACGTCCCTGCAGTTTGAAACGATTTTTTTCGAAAACTAATAAAGATAAAAAGATATTGAAAAACGGAAAACGGCACTGAATTTCTCTCGAGAGAATCTATCCAACAATATAAAATTTAACATACCTTGCTATTTAAAAAAATGTAATGTGACTTCATAACTCGTAATCACGTGATCAAATGGTGATGAAATTTACATTAGAAGGTGTGCAATTAAAATCAAAAATCAACGTGTCCAAGGATTTCGATCAAATATTAGTCGTTCAGTTTTTACTGAATTTATTCCATTAGAAAGTTCCACCCTGTATACATACGGTTAAAGAATTCTATGTAACTGAAACCTAGGAAATACGACTACAAATGTTCAATTTTTTCTTAGAAGGCAACTGCATACGTAATTTAAGACTGGGATTTATCAGATGTTAGTCTATAACAGGCCCGTGCAACCTTTTACGCGAGAGGGCCATTTGCAAATTTTATGAAATCTTAGCGGGCCGCACTACTGAACTACTGGCTATCAAGTGTTCCCTCGATGTGGTGGGTCCAGAGTATTTTGAATAATTAAAGAGGAACACGTTAATATTGAGATTTGCGATTTTATAATAGAAAAAGTTGACAAAATACATTTTTTTACTAGAAACATTAAACAAAAACGTTATGAACTTGTACATTTGTGTGTGTAAAAATAAATAAAATTACCATCAATACCCAAATTATTGAGAAAAAAAAATTATTCTTCAAACAATGTTTAACAAAACTTATAGGTACATACTTCAATAAAACGTGTACAAAAATTACGAGACTGAATGGACGACCACTGTGCGCGCACTGCGTCTGCATACTCCCACCACGATTAGTAAATATTGTGCGCGTAATTTCTTTATGTAACCAGTAAGCGTCCTCGGCTGAATTCAGGCGACCTGAGGTGTTATAAATCAAAAAATAAACTGCTTTCTTGGAATGTGATTCTCTTATCTGATGGACACCAGACTCACAGATTCTGAGCTGTAAAACTTTAAATACAAATCCGGAGTTAACGCAAAAAACAATAACAAACGAAAAAACTGCAACAAACTAGGTTTGATCTGCGGCATCCCAACATGGAGGGAGTTGCCTGACACCTTAACGAAGAAATACTTAACAAGTGTTGCGTTGGAAGAATTGGCCCGAATTTAGCCAAACGAGGTCCCATAACGCATACTGGTTACATAACGAAATTATGCACATTATGTCGCATCACAGACACCACCATGTCTGTGTGTTCCACGCACTTTCCGTAACCGTACAGTTCATGAAAAGGTTCATTTCGCAGAACGGAGTGTTAGAAAAAAGTTTTTTCATGACAGAAACTGTATTCATACATCCAGTTTATAAAATGTGTAATCACTGCATGTGCTGTACATAAAACTGTGTATTTTATGTGTTCCTTGTTTGGAGATTTTTCATTTCCTTAACGGACATTACTTTGCTTTATTTTTTAAATATTCAGTTCATTACTCCTGTGCCGCGGGCCGCACAAAAATGACAGAGGGGCCGCATGGGCCCGCGGGCCGCAGCTTGTACGGGCCTGGTCTATAAAGTGCTGCCACCTATCGCCCAAAAGTGTGATTAGGATTATGCAAAATATAGTAACAATCTATTATGATTGGTTTCTATCACAGCTGCAAACTCCTCAGACGGAACGTCTACAACTTGGAATTTTCAAGGTTTTTTGCTTTAGCGGCAACCGAATAAATCTGGGAGGATTAGTCGGCGGTCCTATCTTCAATTTTTATTTTCTATTTAGAAATAAGAATAAACTGAAGGGCCACCGCCATCTGCATTGCAATGGCCACACTACTACTACTGTTAAACCGTTAAACGTCCAGTTTACTGTGCTTCTCGCCCAAATATGCACAAGATGGAGAGATTGCAATATAATTTTCATTCCAACAACGCCGTTCAACCAAGTAACGAATCAAGACGTTCTTGGTTGAAAATGAGTAACGAATAATTAACTTAGACAACCCTACTTTTATTCCAACTAGGGATGCCATGGGTACCCGGCCATTACCCGGTATTCGGCCTATCCGGCCAATTTTTGCAAATACCCGGTTTTGCCGGATAACGCTCTCTATCCGGCCGGATAGTAGCAAAGTTAAAAATTAACAGTTTAATCTTAAAACTGATATTTAATTTTTTGTTACGTATTAAAGTAAGTATATAAAAAACGAAAACATGTTTAAAAATAAAGAAAACGTAAAATATAGACTTCTGGAACTAAAGAACAATTTCGTCCTTATGACAAATACAAATATGTAAGTATTATAAATTTTAAAAAAACGTAGACAAATAAATAAGCAAACAGAGCTCCGTGAATATATTATAGTTGGTGCACGCTTGTTCATGCGTTTACAGGTTAGTTTCGCGCTGTCCGGGCATGCTCGGGTATGGCTCGGGCACGATACCCGGTATCCGGCCGCCGGGTACCCGGTTTTCGGGTACCCGCTTAATGATATTCGGTATCCGGCGAACAAATTTTGCCGGGTATCTGTTACCCGGTTTTTATTGAAATTGGATCCGCGGCATCACTAATTCCAACTCCATTCTGAAATTAAAGTAGATAGGGCGTTAAATAAAAAAAAGATTTATCAATAAAGGATCAACTTAGAGACTCGCACTACTTTTATAGTAATATTTTTCGTTCCCCTTAAATAAATCTCCCTCAAATTATTGAAAAATTCGTTATAAAACCGTCATAAACTCGACACCTTTTTTTACTATTTGCACGCATATTTATCGTAATTCGTAATTAGAAAGTAGGGTTGTCTACGTTAATTATTTGTTATTCATTTTCAACCAAGAACGTCTTGTTACGTTACTTGGTTCAGCCGGAGTGAAAATTATTTTGCAATCTCTCCATTTTGTGAATATTTGGGCGAGTTGCACAGTAAACTGGACGTTTGACAGTAGTAGTAGTGTGGTGCATTGCAATGCAGATGGCGCTGGCGCTTCAGTTTATCCTCTTATTTCTAGATAGAAAATAATAATTTAAAGATAGGACCACCGACTAATCCTCCTAGATTTATTCGGTTGCCGCTAAAGCAAAAAATCTTGAAAATTCCAAGATGTAGAGGTTCCGTTGGAAGAGTTTGCAGCTGTGATAGAAACCAATCATAATAGATTGTGACTAGATTTTGCATAATCCTAATCACACTTTTGGGCGATATATCGCAGCCTTAAACCACAAAATGTCTTGTGCAAAAGCAGACGAAAATAAAATCTCGAACGAGCACAAATATCTTCCGCTGCACTTGTAATGGGAAGCAATATCGCATTGTTCAACACTCACAATCTCATAAGGTTGTGAAAAGTTGCCAACAGATTTGCGACACGCATAACGATGCGTAAATCTGTTCCAACATTTTTAAAATAACATTTATTTTGCAGGCTGTAAACTTGCCATTGTATGGTGCTTTTTTGAGCAATTATGGTAGAGCATTGGATACTGTAAGAAAATGCAGTGTGGCTAATTCCCAGTTTGGAGAGATAACCAAAAACATTACTTGCAAGCAGTTGTCTGGTCAGCCTATATCATTAGAGGACTTACTTCATAAGCCTGTTGCTAGAGTACAGAAGAATGCTTTGGTGTTACATGATCTTTTGAAATATACACCCAAATCGCAACCCGATTACAATAGTTTATTTGAAGCTCTACAGATTACAAGAACATTTTTGGATCAGTTCAATATTATACAAACAAAGTCTATGTTCCCTGTAAGTTTCGAAACAATCCTTTATTATTTTTATTTATATTTTGTTGTTTATTTTAGGTGCCTGACAGAGCACAAAGACGTCTAGTCAAAAATTCTTTCATCGTTGAGTTTGCTGATGGACACCGCAAACTTAGACATTTATTTCTATTCAACGATGTTATTGCTTGTGCAAAGTACAAAGTAAGTGCGAAATAATCACGTTGTTGAGAGTTAAGTGCATCAGTGTTTTGGTTTTCAGTCTTCAGGTCGTAACGAAAAATACACATTCGAGTTGAAATGGTTTATTCCTGTAGAAGATATATACATCTTGGAAGAATCAACAGCTAATCCACATGAAGTATCTTCAACTAATATTGTCGCTTTAAAATCTCAGGCATCGAATGTTAGAGATCAGCTCAGGCAGGAAGAGGAAAAGGGTGGCGAAGAAAAGGTAAGTGTTTCATTTACTTTGTTACACTTTATTTCCCTCTCCAATTGTCTCATCTACTTCTACCCCTTCCACTTTCCACTTACCATGTTCTACTGCCGCACAGCCTCTTTCCCAGTAGATTTTTTCCCGGTTCTTTCTACTTAAATTTTTACTTCCCTCTTTCCTTATCTCTTCGACACTCTATTTTGCCAGTTGATTACCTCCTCTACATCTCTCTTTTCCTTGTTTTTCATGCATCCTTTATTCTTTCCTGTAGCTTCTTACTAACTTCTCCCGCAATGTCAAATGCTGCCATGAGATCTACGAAGCATACTACTATCACTATCCTACCTTTCTTTTTCACCTCTTCAGTTGTTCCTTAATTATTAGTATAATTTGTTACAGAAATTGAGGCTAGGAAGAGGTTCAGAGAAATTTAAGAAACGGCTTATGGAGTTGGAAAGTCAACTGGTGCTGGTGTCGCCCAATCTGGTATTCCGAATTAAACACAGGCAAACTACAAAGACGTACATATTCTTCCTGTCGTCAGAATTCGAACGAACGCAGTGGATTGAAGCTATCCAGACATTGCAGAGGACGAGCAAACCTCCGGCACCCTCTACTAACTTCAGTATGTTTGAATTGCAGACGTGGATAACAGCCTGCAGAGCCTTCCTGAAAACTAATATGGGATCTTATTTGTTGAGATCGGGGCATGATGAGAAATTACTCGTTGGTGATCTGCATATTACTATTTTTGATATGCATGGGCTTGAGTTTGCAACAGGTGAGGCAATATAGAATTGTGTAGAATAGATGTATGATGTTGGTTCCTGGTTCGTAAATTAGAACACAAAAAAAATCCAGTCCTGCCAAAAGTTCTGTTATAATAAAATTAATCACTGGATACGATTTGATAGTAATATTCCTAGTTATAATAATAATAATAATATCTCTACTCACTCCTACTAACCCTAAGGTTAGCCCCAGAAGCTATATAGCTTGTGCGGGACGGAGGAGGAGGCATATTACTATTGGCCGCAGGTGCGTCACAGGAACGATCTACAGTTGTTAGTACTCTACCCACCATTTAGTGCGAGAATGAGGAAAACCTGGAAAACCTCATTAGGTAAAGCTGGACAGGCAATTCAAGGCGCGCCCTAGCCACAGCGCAGAAATGAGTCACCCATCCATAGCCAAACCGCGGGCACTGTTGCTGAGCATTAACGACTACTCACTCGCGCATGCCAGCAAGATCCCACGGCCCGGATATTATAAAAATAGAAATAAAGAATTCAAGTTACATATGACGATATCAGATGCTGGGGGA
The DNA here is from genome assembly GCA_963966045.1 of Xestobium rufovillosum. Taxonomy (NCBI): domain Eukaryota; kingdom Metazoa; phylum Arthropoda; class Insecta; order Coleoptera; family Ptinidae; genus Xestobium; species Xestobium rufovillosum. The sequence goes on from OZ014493.1 coordinate 35,769,357, forward strand.
CATCGAATTATTAATTATTTTTTTCTGCCTTAAAGTGAACCACAGAGAAAAACACGAAAATATGGTTCAAATATTTTCATCCAAATTTTCAATATTTGAAATAAAAAAAGTCGTCCAGTTGCCCATTGTCTAGATAACATACGAGAACCAATAGCACTTGACAATCAGCTATGTGTTAACATTATTCTAAGCAGTGTTCCAGCTATGTGTTATACGAGGGTGAATCAATTATGAACCGGACTTTTCTTTTCAACTCCTCACAGGTGAAATGAGGGCCGTGACGTCTTGGTATATGTTGGATAGGGATGTCAAGAGGCGGGGAGTAAACCGGCTTGCCAACCGGAGCAGATTGGCTGTTACTAGCATCATGTCTGATCAAGAGGTGCGCACGTTTGCTGCGCAACACATCGTCATCAAATATTTGTTTCTGGAGGGCGTAAAACCTGCCGAAATTTTGCGTCGAATAACTGCACAGTTCGCTGAAAAAACCCTTTCAAGGACCCAAGTCTACGACTGGCACAAACAAATTTTAGGCGGCCGAAAGTCAGTGGAAAGCGCCAGCCATACACGCCGACCCTGGACAAGCATCAGTGAGGAGAATATTCGTGCGACCCGTGAGCTGATTAAAGGTGACCGCCACATTACAGTATGGGAAATGACTGTACACATCGGGATATCATACGGGAGTGCCCAATAGTTACCGAAAATTGTCGGCAAGGAGGAGTTCCTCGCCTCTTGACGGAAGATCAGGAAACAAACCATCTTGCAGTGGGCGAAAGACTTTTGGTGAGATATCGTGCAGGGGGGGATAATTTATTGAGACCTTGGACATGTTTTTCAGCGAACTGTGCAGTTAGTCGACGCAAAATTTCGGTAGGTTTTACGCTCTCCCACGTGACAAAAAGTTTATGATAATGCCTTGCGCAACAGACGTGCGCACCTCTTGCTCAGACATGATGCTGCTAACAGTCAATCTGCTCAGCCTGGCTAGCCGGTGTACTCCCCGCCTCTTGACATCCCTACCCAACATATACCAAGACGTCATGTCCCTCATTTCACCTATGGGGCGTTAAAAAGAAAAGTCCACTTCATATTTGATTCGCCCTCGTAAAACTTTTTATTCGAGATATTCTACAGCATTCACACAGGCTTTCAGACAAGCAAGTCATTCGGGTATTGCAGCACACACTGTCTCAATGGATGTTTGGCTACTGCTTTTTGGTTTAAGATTTCACGTCCTCTAAAATTGACCAGTTATACTTTAAATTCATGGCACTTTGTCTTTTGCTGCACAGGAGGAATTCTATCATTATTTGGTGGTTGTAATGCTCTCCAATAGTGAATATTTTTCATTTGCGAGACAGATTATTTCTTGCATGAAAAGGGTGTTTTGATCTTGATGACCTGATCTCTTTCAAAGCTGCAGTGAATAGACCCTGTCGATCGTCTGCATGTTCTCTTATGCAGGTAGTCCATGTGGACACATGTTCTGTTGCAGAAGTGGGTTCCTGCAAATTCTCTCCTGAACATCCATAACAGCAGCTGGAGTCTGCACACTTGGACCTCCATTTTGTGTCCTGTCTCAGGTTCCTATGCTTTCATCATAATGTTTTGTGGCTCAATCCTTTAAATTTTTTGGGGTTTGAAGAGCTCAAAAATTTCCGATTTCTGAGCTTGTTTGTTTTGAGTGATCAATATATTGATTGGAATTAAGAAGTGGATTTAAAAGCCGCACTATTACATGATCACTAGCTGATTGTCAAGTGCTATTGGTTCTCGTATGTTATCTAGACAATGGGCAACTGGACGACTTTTTTTTATTTCAAATATTGAAAATTTGGATGAAAATATTTGAACCATATTTTCGTGTTTTTCTCTGTGGTTCACTTTAAGGCAGAAAAAAATAATTAATAATTTTGCCTGGCACATTCGATGTCCCCCAGCATCTGATATCGTCATATGTAACTTGAATTCTTTATTTCTATTTTAATAATAAATAGCGAATTATTTAACTTGTATACATGAAAATGAAACATTTGCAAAATACAATGACTGTACCACTTAGAATTATTCTGAGAAAATAGTACTGAAGTACATACTAAAAAAGCTCTTGAATTATATGACAACACAGCGATTTTGCATTTTGCATAACCTTTGCTTGCTGCCTTGACATCTGGATCTGACGTGAAACTAGGGTTACCAGGTGCTGAATTCAAAATTCCGGTCGTGACCAGTGAAAAATCCTGATTTTATAAGAAAAGTCCGATTTCTGGCGTAAAAAATGAAACTACAATTTTTAATTTCCTTTTTATTACTTATATAAGCTTGTGCCGAGCGTGCGTGATATTGAGTTACTGTGCCACGTTTTCAAGGAGAGTGTAGGGGGCAAGCAGTCAGTCAGCAGCCGTCCGCCGGAAGCGAGACACGGCAAGAAGTTATTTTTTACGTACCGCTGACAAAAGTCGAGTTGTTCTTTTGTATGTCAATGTATGTCGTATGTGTGCAGAAATATATTGTTTTATACTTGGGCCGCCCAACAGATGGAGTGATCACCCTGCAAGATCGTTCTCTAGCGGGGCCAATATTAATTTATGACGACCGAATTGGAATGATGCGACTTCGTTGGGTCTAAAGAAAGCGCATCACTGCGGTTCTGTCGTCCTAAATTGATAGTGGTCCCGTCTAGAGCCGTGATCACTCCGTCTGTTGGGCGGCCCAAGTATGGTTAGTGTTTCCAAGGCCAACGCTTTTAATTTGAAGAACCTACCTTTACCAAAATTTACCCGGGTTACAAGCTTTTTATAACTAATTAAGTTACTTATATTTTTGGCCACTTGAAACAGTTTTTAAAAAGTCTTTTTTCCCGTAAATTGCACCATAAAATTCCTCACCTGTCATATTTCATTGTATTGAGTTAGTAATATAGCCCTTATGGAATCCACTGACAATCTATTTCTTTCTTTCGTCCACTGTTACGTAATTAATGAGAAAACTCTTTCGACATTCGCATTATGCGGCATAATGCAAAAAAAATATTGAAAAATTTTCAATAATTGTGAAAACTGTGTGCTATCATTACAGTCGTTAAAGAAAATACTCCACTGCTTTTCAGAAAGTTCTTCGTAAAAATCGCTTGTTTTGGTTTTTAGGCAATTTTTTAACAGACAAAGCTCTTCTAATAAATGAGCATCATCAATAATGATGCTTTTGTTTCTCAAAAATGTAACACAAGGAATAATGTCATCAAACTAACTCATAATTTTGTTTCAATAACATCCAATCAAGACATTTGTAGCATTATGTAGTTTATACATTCTTGGTCTCGTGCGTCGTCGTGCAGTTACGTTCTCGCATCGCGCTACCCTGCTACCGCATCGTTGCCGGATGGCGCAAAAAATCCGGTCTTTAATGAAATCCGGGCGGAGTCCGGTCAACACCTTTAAAATACGGTCAAGACCGATTTATCCGGTCTGATGGTAACCCTACGTGAAACTAGACATTGACAAACGAAAATGACAAATATGCTGTAGTCCAATGTCTCGTGTTTTAATTGGTTTTAGCGCAATCTACGTCATTAAGTTTAAATAGCAAAAAACCCCACTTGAAAAAGTTGATCTTTGGAAGCATTTTAAACAATTATTTTCATAAATTTGGAACTTTTATCAAGACGTAATGTATTAAGGTAGCTACAATGTCTCGTGTTTTAATTGGTTTTAGCGCAATCTACGTCATTAAGTTTAAATAGCAAAAACCCCACTTGAAAAAGTTGATCTTTGGAAGCATTTTAAACAATTATTTTCATAAATTTGGAACTTTTATCAAGACGAAATGTGTTAAGGAAGCTACAATGCCTCGTATTTTAATTGGTTTTAGTGCAATCTACGTCATTAAGTTTAAATAGCAAAAAACCCCACTTGAAAAAGTTGATCTTTGGTTCTTTGGAAGCATTTTAAACAATTATTTTTCATAAATTTGGAACTTTTATCAAGACGTAATGTGGTATTTACTATGATATGAATAAAAAGAAAAAATCCACAAATTTAATCAGTGTACAGTTGCCCATTGCCAGAAATTACAATTATACCTGAATTTTGTGCGTTTGAAGCTTCATTTACACAAAGGCAAACAAAAAATTGTTCGTTTCATTTGTAAACCTGGCTTTTGCCTTGTTGGCTTATAAATTTCTAAATGTCTTGCACTCCATAAAAATGTTGCGGGTATAGATATTAATTTGAATAAATTAAATAACTCTACTTAATATAAGTAAATGCTTATTTATGCAGATTTGTACATATGCATCGAAGTTGATTTCTACGGGCACTTCTTCCGCAAGGCAAAGACAAAAGTCAAACACGACACAGCTGCTCCATCGTGGAATGAATCATTCGTCATTGATCTGGAGGGTTGTGAAAATCTACGTTTGCTGGTTTACAGAGAATCTCATCCACAAGATTCTTTATTTGGCAAGCACACACAGACTATTACACGATTAGGGCAGGAAGTGGAAGAGAAAAATTTAGAAATTAATGGGTGCACACTTAGAATTGGACTGAAATTTGTGCCTTGTGAAGTCAGTCTGCGCAGGGTACCTGCTGGCAAAGTAGGGTCATTGTTTGGTGAAAAGATTCAACAGGTCTGCAAGTAAGTAAATAATAATTGAACTTGAAAAATATACGATTGGTTGATGACAAATTAATGTCATTGTTTTTTTAGGAGACAAAAAAGAAATATACCTTTTATTGTATCAGCATGTATACGTGAAGTTGAGAGGCGTGGAATGTCTGAAGTGGGAATTTACAGGGTGTCTGGTTCTGCATCAGACTTAGCGCGGCTAAAAAAATCTTTTGAAACGAGTACGTACTAAAATAACCTACTAGTGGCATGAATAAATTATCGAAAAATCTTGCTTTTTAGATTCTTACGAAGCGGAACAGTTACTGAAAGAAGTAGACATACATTCAGTTACTGGGATTCTGAAGCTGTATTTAAGGGAATTGCCAGAAGCGCTATTTACTGATCACTTGTATCCAACTCTACTAGAAGCTTTCAACCAAAGTAACGGGAACCTTATGAGGCGGACTGAACTTCTGAAAGATTGCTTCACGAAGCTACCAAAACAAAATAAAGAAACTATCGAAACAATTTTAGAGCACCTTATAAGGTACTGTTGAGTATGTTGAACGAATGTAGAATATTGCTATTGTTTCTTTTAGGATATACAAACATGAAAATGAAAACAAAATGTCCCTACATAACTTGGCAACAGTTTTCGGACCAACGCTGTTAAGGCCGGGTGGTAAAGTGGAGAATATAAAACAAAAAGATTTGTTGGCTACAGGAACTGTAGATGTGATGGCTCAGGCAGGGATTTTGTACTGTTTTCTCCAGGATCTTTATAGTACACAAAAGAACTGTTGACATTCGTGTACAAAAAGCGTGGTAAAGTATTTATGGACTGATAGTATTTTTGCGGCATTTAAAGCATTTAGATTTAAAAGCATTCATGTAGGAGTTTTTTTGAGAACTTTTCAGTAGGCCTGTGCGGTTATTACAATTCGCAATCAATTATCGATTGTTGTAAAGTAATCGACAAATTTGATTAATCGATTATTTGATAAATCGATTAATCAGCTGATCGATTTTTCAAATACTCGATTATTTGATTAATCAATTTTTTATTATCCGATAACTTGATTAATTGATTGATCGATTTTTCGATTAGTCGATTACGTGATTGATCGATTATTTGATTAATCAGTTAGTCGATTATCAATTAATCGATTATTTGATCTATCAGCTTATTGATTGTTTAATTAATTGATTAACTGTTTGATTAACTGATTAAGCGATTATTTGGTTAATCGATTAATCAAATAATATCGCTTAATTAAATAATAGATTAATCAAGTGAACAATTGATCAAATAAACGATTAATAAAATAATCGATTAATCAAATAATTAATTAATCGAAATATCGATCAGCCGATTAATCAGATAATCAATTAATAGGTGTTTGAGTAATCGATTAATCAATAATTTGATTGATTATTGATTAATCGATTATTTGATTAATCAATTATTGTAAAATCTATAATCAAATAATCGATTATATTTCGATTAATCGATTATTTTGCACAGCCCTACTTGTCAGTATTGCATTGTAGAAATTAAATCTAACTTTTTATGTTAAGAATTTTAATGAACTTCATCAGTTCATTATGAGCAATAGTAGAGGTGGGTTTAGACCTGCGTCTAAAAATCAATCAATCTATTGCAATAGATTGTTTTTGGTGGATCGGAAAATCGTATCGATGAATCAGTTTTTCCACTTCGATTCGATTCATCAATTAATTGAAGGGATATTCGAGAGATACTGCAGAAAATATCACGCATTTAAATTTACTTATCATAAGTCATCAATCCAATACACATAGGTTTACTCCAAAAATTGTTCTCAAACTTTATAATGTATGTATAGCGCTTCCCCAATTTTCCCTTTGAATCAATCCCTTCATTCATTTGAACCTTGGAAACATATTTCACCCTGTGCACTTCCAATTTTTACGCTTTCGGATAGAACCTAAAAAATGATTTCGATTGATGCTAAATAAATATCTGATATACAGCGTGGGTCAATAGTGCAGGATTCTTGAATATATCCTAAGCGGCGGCAATATTGAAAAACATTAAATATAAAAGTTAACCCCAATGACAAGTCGCTTCAACTAAGATTATTTTCAGGTATATAGCATGTCCCATATTTGTTGTATGGAGGTCAATTTCGTTATTTTAAATGAGATACTTGTATTTGGCTTCATTTCCAAATTCCTCGAACGATTTTACTATGAAATTTAATTGTATTAAATGTTATTTGTCTAGTCTCCATATTTCGTGAGTTACAGCAATTTTTTAATGAATGTGGGTAAATGCAGATCAATTTTAAAAAGAACCTGCGTCGATTGGTGCTGTGGCACAGCAAGTATTGTATCGGACTATTGTACCCCATGGTGCATTTCATCTAGTCAGAACCCGAAATGTCTAAGGTTCTTAGACAATAGCCGAAAAATATTCTTGTATTTAATATTTCGAACTTTATCTAGACAGATTGCATTCTGTCTGAGGCATATTAAACAAAACACATACCGTCGGCATAATTTGAAACAGGATGCTAGGAGCATGATGGGGCTAAATACTGGGCTGACTGGTCTACTTCCATTTTCACGTGCTCTAATAGACTGTTAAACTTCGTTGAAATCGAGCAACAGGCGTGGCTCAGTGCCAAAATGCGCAAGGAGTAATTGTTCAAATACAAGGGGATGCTTTTTCTTTTTTTTTTCTAAAGTTTATTGTAATTTACAGAATTTTGAAATCGATGTGTTGTGTTCGATGTCCTGTCAGGAAAGGTATTTTTTTAAAGAAAATCCGCAATTACTAATGAAAACAAGGGAATAATAGCACGCTATTGGCAAAACCTACTTGAGATGTAAATAAAAGCCATGCTCCTAGCTTCCTGTGTTTCAGAATATGCATACCGTCATTACCACGCGTTGGTCAGCAGCTCATGTTCAGACAAAATGCATCTTGTCTGTAACATATACATAATGGGGTCATTTCATTACACAATGGAGTCGTTCAGTGTTACAGAATTTCATAGTGTTACCCTGTATAACCCATAGTTTATCGCATTTAAGTTATATCCACATAATAAAATCAAAATATTTTCATATATTCAGGCTACAATATTAATTTTAGGGTACTTACATTTTAAATAATAATACTCCATCTGTGACATGTTACGAGGAATTACCAATAAAATAATTTCCTTGCACATGCTTCGTAACCATTGGTGGAGCAAAATGTGTGCAACCAGTGTGTTGGTTAGTCGCTTAATTCACACAGAAATTAGTTTCAAATTTTGAGGTTATAATTTACAATTTGGAATTCTCGTGTTTTTGTTTGTTTCTTGGCCGACGATTATTTTAAATTTTATTCAAACACGGTCGGGCATGCGCAACACAGAATGTCAACACATGTTGGAAGTGTAAAAAAAACTAAAACTGAGAGAACGCATTTTTTGAAACAGACCTCGCACCAGACACACACATTTTTGGGAAAAAGGTGATTTAGAAAGAAGCAAAATAAATGAAACCTGTACTGGAGCAGAACTTACCTAGCCCTAGGAGAACAAGACGGCAGTTCTGTATGGTACCCGAACACCCACCGAAGCTGTTGGCGGTGCTTTTCGATAACGAATTACTTAAACTCTTAAACGTCATTTTACTGATATTGTGTAATGCGCACGTCCGACCGTCTTGGAACAAAATTTATGCTTAAAGTAATCGTCGGCCTAATCAGTAGTCACTCCCTAGTCCCTAATAAATATTTTGACATTTATTCCATGACAGAGTTGTCGGCATTCACGGTTATCGTCAGTTGACTGTATGAAAAATTTGTATTACCTTCAGTATTTTGTAAGAAATACTAAAATAACCAATTGATGTATTCCAACAAAATGTTTACCAGGCCATATTCTTAAGATAGTATAGGTATCGCATAGAACTGGTAGTTTGGTATTCTCGGGCTGGATGGGATCGGCTCCCGTAGAGGTTAGGTTTTTTCTCACGATTTTACATGATCTTTTTTGCAAAAAATACGTGGGTCTGGTACGAGGACAGCTAAGGGGTCTGTTTAAAATGTGTGTGTCAACTCTGGGGTCTGTTTTAAAAAGTTTCCGTCAGCAAAGTGGTCTGTTTCGTATTCACGTGAAAGGAAAAATATTAAATTGCGTTCACGTTAGCGTGGAAGTAGACCCGGCCTAAAAGGAAATGTAGCAATGCCAATTGTATTGGAAATAGCTGACATACGTTCAATGATTCCGAGTTGCTCGATATCCATAAGAGAAACGAGAATAGATATCTTTGTCCCTATATTACGTCAAAAACGGATATAATAATAATTAATATTTTAATTATTTTTTATTTGGACTTAAACGTGAGAAACTGCAAAAAAGAAAAAACACAGCATCTTTTTTATGACAAAATCTTTTATTTAAGGCAGTTTCCAGAAAATAGTGAACGACCCTATTTTTGAATGCGAGTGTCTACACAACCGCTGCGGCGGATAAATATTTATTGATACCCAACCGCCGTGCTCGCTTCTATTTGGGAACGAAAAAGACTCTATGGGAGTTGATCCCACCCAGCCCGAGAATACCAAACCACCAACTCTGTGCGATACCTACCTACCCACCAATGCTGCTGGTTGCTTTTGCAATTAACAAAGTACTTAAACGAAAGTACGTACCCGCCGCGGCGGTTTGGTGGACAATCCCTTTTTGAATTGCCTATTTTTGCAAAGATTCTGGTAAAATACTTCCCCAAATTTTTTAATTTTCTTCTGAGCGCATGTTTCAAACATCAAAGTTTAGACGCTTGCCCTTTTAAATTTTAATTGTCTCTTTTCCCAAGATTTGTTACCTAAACGGGCGACTTCTAATAAGTCCACTAAAAAGCATTTTCCTTTGTCAGGGCAAGTTTTCGAAATTACGAAAAAATTTCACTTGCGGCCAGACTTTGGATCTTAAGGGCAAATATTTTGTAAATCAGTAGTAGTAATAATAATAATAATAACAACAGCAAATATTTCTGGAACATGGGGTGGGGGGAATTTCATCATCTTCATACAGAACAACCTTTGGTTACACTTAGTAAAAATAGGACGAAACTAAAGAAGTATTCCGACAGTTTTTAACTAAAATCTTCTAGACACTGCATAGGAATTGATAATAACCCACGAAGTTTACATTTTTATTTGAGGAAAAATGGCAAGTCATTAAAAATTTTGTTCCTTATAAATGTTGAGCAGTGTGATAGGTAGGGGTGGCAAAGTTTTGCCAACTCCGGTCCAATCCGTTGACCTTTCCAGGTTTTCCTCATTGAATAAGATAGTACTTGCAGCGCACTTGATTTTAACAGAATTTTCGTTTTTACTGTCTGGCATTTTTGCATACATATTATTTACGCTGTGACTCGCGGCACGCTAACGTGCCTCTAAAATCAATATTAGAGGCACGCGAAACGTCATCATTGTTACGTACGTCACACGTCGGCGTCGGTTCGGTTCGCGCGTCGCGTGGTTAGCAAGGGCAGGCAGGAATATTATTTTAATTTGAAAAGGCGTTTAAACGAACATGGATATTAGTAATTGTAGTGCAGTAGGTATGTGAATAGATTTTGTAGTCTAGTTTTTACTTCCGTAACGTAAATGGACCAATACACTACATATAATAGTTATATTCATTTTGTTCCCACTACCCGCTTTCCCGCCAATTCGCCAATAGGCATGGCTTATGTCTCTTCAGCTATTCAGTTCAGTAATCAAACTGAAAAGCAGTAAAAATACTAATAGGCATGTATACATGTATAACTTACATTAGGTATTATCTTATTACCTATATACGGGCAAAAACGTTTGCAAAACTGAAAATTAATTTTTCGTTGAAAATATTTCCGCCTACCGACAAGGCTCCACCAGGATGATTCATAACGAATATACCATATTTTGGGGTGATAGAGGAGTTGAAAATAAGAAGATGCTGAGACCATATTTCCTAAAATGGCTCTCTACAAAGATACAGGGTGTTGGAATTTCTAAATAAATCTCGGAAAATAGGGTACTTGTGCTATTGAATTAAAATTTCGTGGTCGATTGTTCTCTGTTCAAAAAACATTTACTGCCAAATGGTTTCCCAGGTACTTTTAGAACAACAGCAAAAAGTTGATGCATTGTTCATCAAAAATGTAAATTATGTACCAATTTATAAAAATGGCAATTTACTAAGAGCCTCAGAGTCGTAAAAAAATCAGCCATACTTTTTTACTTACAAACTGAATTCAACATTTATAAATTTCAACCTCATCGGTCATCGGTAGAAACCAGTGGTGTTACATTGTTTAAGCTGAAGGAAGGGGTTCGCCACTATGTTAATGGCCCCCAAAATTTGAACACTCAATAGCTTTCGAAGTTTCGGAAATACTAAAAATAATATTTCTTTTTTGATGAAACTGTATTTTTGTTAGTAATAATTTTAAAACACATGTCCAAATAAACTTTTCTTGTCATTTTCATCATCTTCATCTCCCGAAGTTTTTTAAACTCGCTATGAATTACCCCATAATATGTTATTCACCCCGAGAGTTGAAGTGATATTCACCTATCTCGATCACGCACATTGATTGTGGATTGGTGTTCGTTTTTCATGGATTACTAAAGCAACTGTAGGAAATTTTATCGGAAATTTTGCACACATATAAGGCTTCCTGTTATGCAGAAATGCGCGTAGATTACGGCGGTTTTTTGTAATTTCAGAAAGTCTTATTTCACAATTGTATTAAAAAAATAATAATCAAGCATACTTACACGCTCTTCTGAAATTTCAAAGCTCAATTTAGCATAAGAAATTTAAGCATGCAAAATTTCAGGTAGAATTTGAAATTTGCATTTTCTTTATCAGCTAGTACTTCGGGAATAATCAGAGAACCACTTGAGCACCAACATGAAATATATGTAGGCCTTCAGTTTTCGTCATAGGTATGAAGATTTAACAGTATTCCTCAAAGAATACGAAGTTGCTAATAAGCAGAAATTTTATAAAAAGAGTAGTCGTACAGTTGCAGCTTCTTTGAAAATTCATGGGCAGAAAACTATTTGCCCCCTTTCATTATGTAGAATTACATGTAGGTAGGAAGATAGGTAAAATATCAAATAATTAGAAAAATCAAGAAATCGTACTTATTACTTACGCAATTTAAAATCTTGCTAATAAATATTGTTCAAATTTGTTCAAAAAGCTTAAGTTCAAAATGTGATCAAATTGCAGAAATGTCGAAATTTTGTCTATAAAAACTTGTCCGAAAAATGTTGCGTTTTGGAAAGCGTGCTGCGACAAGTTTGTGCAAAATTTAATTTTTTTTTAATTCAATCAAACTCGATTTAAGCTTTTCGGGCGCAATTCTGAACAACGTTAGTAAAATTTTACAATAAGAATGTCGAATAGGTACGATTTCTTGATTTTTTTCCATTTATTTTGGTATCCCAACCTTGCATTTGAAGGAACTAAATGACCCTTGCCCATAAACTCTAATGAGTTCTGTCTTTGTGGTGAATTTTGCTCAAATCCGATTAAAAAAGTTATGAAGTTGATATTATGTACACTTTTAATAGTGGCACACTGTATACTTAACGACTTATTTTGTTTGTGTCTATGCCAATTTTATGATTAAAAGTTTTATAAGTGTTTTCGCAGGTACTGATGTTTGGAATCAATTGAACTGTTTTTTTATCTATTTTATTAAAAATTACTTTTTAATACTGGCATTATTTCTTGATTATGTACGTAAGAACGTGCGAACGTGGTATGATGTGAACGTATGACGTATACACAATGATGACGTTTCTGTTTCGCGTGCCTGTAATATTTATCTTAAGCGTGCCTCGAGTCACAGCGTATTATTTATAGTTTCATGGTGTATATTAAATTAGTTCGAATTCTTGTATGAACAGAAGTCTTTTCTTTTTTTAATTTGAAACTAATGATTTGACATGTTTGAAAAGTCAAAATCCTTCCTCGGATGTGTGTAAGTAGACTTGCTCTGCAAAAAGTGCAGATGCCGTAGATTGAGGTTCCCATGTGTTGTAGTTCATGGCGCTTTTATTCCTGTTCTTAACATAAAAAGTTTTTATATGAAATGACTGAAAAATTTTTAATAGAAATTTTTAAACAATTGTCCACGTGTAATCGTAGATTTAAATGCTGGCCCTAGTGCTTTTAGTATTTTTATATTTGTATACCAACATCGTGAATGTATTGTATTTTGTAACCATAATTTTCATACGAAGCCTTACTTTTGTATGTTGTATGTATTTGTACGTTACTGTCCCGCTCTTAAATAAGTGCATATAAATTATTTTATACCTAAGTATTCCTGTACTGTAGTTTTGTACATATTTATATACTTCAGTAAAATATATATACCTACGCGAACAAATAGTTCAAATTTAATTCCTGTACTTTTTAATTCTCGCAGCGAAAGAACTCGACAAAGCATTTTTAAATCGTTTTTAATCCATATGTACAATATTTATATATCACTTAAAAGTACAAAGCTGAAACGCCTACTTGCATTTAAAATGCTTAAACTTAGTCCGTCACTTCTTTCCTTTTGAAATTCAGTTTTTACACTTTTAAATACTAACATAACTAAACAACGAATCTCAAAGGTGGGGCTTGTAGTAAAAAAATAATAAAAAAAACATTTGGCGTGAAAATAAATTTTACTCAGTTCAGGTCTCTATCTTCTAAGTACTTATATTCAAATGTAAAACCTTCCTTCTTCCGTTGGCCCCACTTCTCATAGTCAAAGTAAATATACGTGCCCTAAAAGAAGATATGTGATGAAATAAAAATGCACGGTCCATTTATAAACGTAACGTTAAACTCTTCTTTAAAATATATTAGGCACTGATTTAATGACCGCCAGCACATTGGCAAAATCACATCCCACGAAATAATTAACAACACGAAAAGAAAATAATCTCTATACCTGCTCGTATTCTTCATTAATAATTTTTGGTTCTTCGTGTCTCTGGAACCACATCATATATTTCGTATGGAACCTCCAGCTTTGTTTTTTTAAAGCCTTAGCTGCCAGATACTGCGCTTTAGTTCCTTCCATATAATAAAACACGAAAAACAAGGTCTCCGTTGCGAGTCTTTGATAAAATTCAAGAGTATCCGAGTGTGGAAGTGGTTGCTGAATGTAATAAGGTGGTGTTTGATATTGATTTCGAGGCAGGTAAGTTCGTATTCTTTCCGAATCCGAAGGATGAGGCATATGGAAGTATGCAGATTCCATCATTTGAAATTGCGCTTGGTGTTCTTTTTGAAGGGGCACTGCTCCCAACGGTGCCACGCCCAGAAGAGGTGGAATGTGCGCTTCCGACTTTCCTGTATTTTGCATTTTGTTCGATTCGAGCATGACTTGATTACTATCCAAACCAGCACGGTCTATTACCTGCTGCGCTATTGTTTTTAAAGATGACATGCCATCTATTACCTGCAAATATACAAAAAAATTAGTTTCAACATAATAATCGCACTCTTGAAAACATGTTTTCCCACGACTAAGAATGTTCCGCGGTTGAACTTAAAAGAAACTATAAAACAGTTATACTTGTGTTATTTCGTCTAGGTAACAATTTGGCCTTATAAAAGTTTTGTATTTGCTCGTAAAATTTTGTCGAAGTTATCAATCGGCCAAAAAAGTTTCCAGATGACTTCTAGAGTGCCTGCTATCTGCCCCCGGTGAACGTATTGATATTTTAACTAATAACGTCCTAAAATATGAATGAATTTCAATTTTCTCAGTCTTCCCAGATTTCAAAGAACCACTTTTTACCGTGTAATGTCCGGAGTAGGCCTGCGCAATATTGAAAATTTGATATCGAATATGGATATCAAAAATATATTGATGTACCTATATCGATGTAAAATCTATATGGGTGAATATTTCAAAACTGTCGATTTTCGCGACCGTTTTCGTGATCGCATAAAAAAGTGACAAATCCTGTCAATTTTGCACTTTTAGATCTTTTCCAATCATAACCGTAAACATAAACACGAAAAACGGATAATTTTTTTTTGTTTGTGTTTTTCCAGAAAATCGAACCCACGGTAATGATTTTCCTTATTTCCTCACTTGTAAATCATAAGACGCCATTGTCGTGGACATATCGTCATTTGCGTGTCCACACAAGAACACGACAATGACGAGCAAGGTAATGACGATTTTGAGGTGATAGTCTCTTCAAATTTTTATTGAAGAATTTAATAGAACTATTGCGTTACCATTTACTTGACAGTCATACTTTGACGCACTTTGTGATAATATAATATTTTTTATGTCTGCATACTTGAAATAATACTTAACCCGACAATGACGGGAGCGATGTAACAAGCCGTGTTCGTTTGCTTTCAGAGCACATAGTTACCCCTACATTGAACAAATGCTACTGACCGTTACACATACATTGTATTTACATATTAGACGCTCAAAAACTGCCGGAATTTGCCGAATGTGCCGGGTATTTAATAGTAAATTGTGTACATTTTGTGGAAGCACGGTAATGACGCTTATGGGCGTAAACAAACTTACTTATTATACTTATTATATTCAATTTTTTGGTTGCATCGCATTATTCGATATTTTCTCCGCCTGTATTGGACAGGATATTTCAAAATTTAATTGTTAAATGATTGTAAAAAAATAAAATGTCTGTGTACTTCGGATGTGAACAAGGCACGGTAATGATGATTGCCACACAAAATTCAAAATACTCTTTTGGCTATGCTTGTTTTAATTAAAATAAGTAAGGGACCAAGTGAGAACAGTTAATTGAATTATGCAGCAAGTACTTTTTTTAAAGTGGGATGTTAACTTTTGAAATAACAAACCTGAACAGGCGAATTGACACTTTCGAAATATTCACCCATATGTCGATATCTCTAAATATCGGTATATCGATTATCGATATTTTGACCTTCCAGTATCGTTATTTGATATATCGATATCCATATCAAATATCGATATAAAAAAAACGATATATATTGAAATATCGATATACAGGTGTTCCAAATTAACGGAGCACTATTGCTAACTTTGTTATCTTTGGAGCTACGATTCCGCTCAAATGGGTAAACTAGTAGTATTTTTGGCGTAGATTACGGTGGTGAAAACAGAAAAACAATAAAACATCAAGTTTTCGAGTTATCCACGAAAATGACTTTTTTTAAATGGAACCCCCTGCATATTCTTGCATATTTTGAAAAAGAAAATCAATCATTCTTAACAGAAAAGTCTGAATTAACGACCATCGTAAAATTTAAAATGAAGACGTTTTGAGCCATTAAAGCATTGCTTCGCTACCGTAACTGCTATTTACGTTGTTCGAAAAAAGTAATACGGATAAGTTACTATGATACAACAACCAGAAGACCGGTATCATAGCAACTGATCTGATGTCCAAGTTAATCCTGTGTTACTTTTTTCGAACAACCACTAGAAAATCGATGTACCATTGTACCAACGCTAAACCTACGTAAGCCAAGAAACAAACAATGGTAGTCGTTAATTAAGACTTTTCTGTTAAGAATGATTTTCTCTTTCAAAATATACAAGAATATACAGGGGGTTCCATTTAAAAAAAAAGACATTTTCGTAGATAATTCGAAAACTTGATGTTCAATTGTTTTTCTGTTTTCACCACCGTAATCTACGCCAAAAATACTACTAGTTTACCCATTTGAGCGGAATCATAGCTTCAAAGATAACAAAGTTAGCAATAGTGCCCCGTTAATTTGGAATATCCTGTATGTCAATACAGTAGAACCCCTATTATCCGTGCCTTACGGGACCGGGTAACTCACGGATAATTGAAAAACACGGATACCTTTTATTTCACAGAACAAGCTTTATATTATACATATTATGACATAAAATAAATACTTTTTATTTCATAAAACAAACTACCTATGTATAGTTAAAATCACCTTACTTTTTATGCACTGTTGCCACAAGAGTTTATGGTTCTCAATTCCAAAATATTAAAATTCAATTTACCTCTCTAACTGAATTCAATGGTAATAAGGGTCCATTATTTTCCAATTCTCTTTCAAAATAGTTGATAAGGGATGCTACAAGCTCCTTACACCGACTGTTTAAGAACTTGGGAATTATACCAACAATGACAATAACAACACCGATAATAAATGACCAGGAGCTCTATTTTAGTTCTCAAAAGAACAGATTTTTACCGCAAAAGTTGATGAACAAAGAAAACAAGGGTTTAAAACACCAAAAACAACAAAAGTTAACGAAACTTGACGCTTTCAGAGTATCAGCTGTCAAGTCAACCGGGAAACGTCAACAAATTAAGCGGCAATCATGCAACAAAATAGTGTTGTATTTAGACATTCAAATATTTCTTTATTCTTTTTTAGCACATTTAATTTATATGACTTGTCATTTTACGTAAGGCGACTCTCAATCGTTACATTTTGTGACGTGCATAAAAAGTAAGGTGATTTTACCTGTATATACGCAACATAACATAAACCAAATACTTTTTATTTTATGTAACAAACTATACGTGACGTAATAACGCAAAGCAAACTAAACTGAACCAGTGCAAACACAAGGAAACATGTCAAAACAAATCCTCAGGTGCCGCTCGGATAATCCGCATGCCAGATAATCCGCGCACGGATAATAGAGGTTCTACTGTATATCGATATATCTAAATATCGATTATCGATATATCGAAATAAAAATATCGATATTTCGATATATCGACATTCCAGTATCGTTATTCGATACAGTGAAACCTCTCTTAAGCCGACACCAGTGGTCACCGATTTTGTGTCCGTTTATGGGAGGTGTCCGTTTAATAGAGATAGAGAAAGCCCCATAAGCGACAGTTCGTTCCCTAAAAAGTGTCCGCTTATCGGAGGTATCCGGTTAATAGAGGTGTCCGTTATGGGAGGTTTCACTGTATATCGATATCCATATCGAATATCGATATAAAAAAAACTATATACAAGGTGATTCTTTTAAAGCGCACATTAGAAAATTTTCGACTTCTACTTATGCTAGAGCTAGGAAACTTGGAACCTAGCCATAATCGACGATTCCGAGACGAAATTAAATATTTACAGGATGACGTCACTTTTAAAAATGGCGGAAGTAGACGCCATCTTTGTTTTTTTAAATGGAATGCTCACATTTTTATTACGGATTTAGATTTATGGTCGAATTTTAAGGTCACCTTATGCAAAACATCATATGTGTAAAGTGCACCATCTTCGAGGTATTGGACGTTAAAAATCCTCATTTTTCAAATTTCATCAATTATAGCTTGGAAACTGTACGAGATAAAGAAAAATGGCTTACATGTCCCTATCCCAGTTTTTAATTCTCTATCTAATGAGCCTGGAAAATACTGCCTTCTGATTGGCAATTTTTTGTCATTTTTGACCAATCAGGAGGCAGTATTTTTCAGACCCATTAGATAGAGAATTAAAAACTGGGATAGGGACATGTAAGTTATTTTTCTTTATCTCGTACAGTTTCCAAGCTATAATTGATGAAATTTGAAAAATGAGGATTTTTAACGTCCAATATCTCGAAGATGGTGCACTTTACACATATGATGTTTTGCATAAGGTGACCTTAAAATTCGACCATAAATTGAAATCCGTAATAAAAATGTGGGCATTCCATTTAAAAAACAAAGATGGCGTCTACTTCCGCCATTTTTAAGAGTGACGTCATCCTGTAAATATTTAATTTCATCTCGGAATCGTCGATTATGGCTAGGTTCCAAGTTTCATAGCTCTAGCATAAGTAGAAGTCAAAAATTTTCTAATGTGCGCTTTAAAAGAATCACTCGGTATATCGAAATGTCGATATATCTAAATATCGATTATCGATATATCGAAATAAAAATATCAATATGTCGATATATCTAAATATCGGTATATCTATTACAGATATTTCGACATTCCTGTATCGTTATTCGATATATCGATATCCATATCGAATATCGATATAGAAAAAACGATATATATCGATATATCTAAATATTGGTATATCGATATAAAAATATCGATGTTATCGAAATATCGATTACATCGATATATCGAAATAAAAATATCGATATTCCGATATATTGACATTCCGGTATCGTTATTCGATATATCGATATCCATACTGATATATCGAAAAAAGTCACAGGCCTAGTCCGGAGTCTTTACCTTCAAAGAAAGGCTCCATGAAAGAAATCGACGACCTTTTAAAATACGTCATTTTTAAAGGTGTCCTTCAACCACTAAGAAACATTTTATATCACAAATGAAAAGGAACAAAAAATGTAAAGTGGTCGACCCATATAAAAACTTCCACGCTATGATCGCCGCAGAGCCAGAGAAATTTATTTGATTATGTGGTCCTTCGGCTCCCTATGCACACTACGAACCTTGCTGAAGAGAAGAGGTTTCTAATTTTTAACTTTAAAACCTTTTGTTTTAAACTTCTTAAATTAAAGATGGAAAAGATTTTTTTTTTAATATCGGGTCATGTTACAACTAGGCCTGCGCGATATTGAAAATTTGATATCGAATATCGATATCAAAAAGATATCGATATATATCGATATATCGAAATATCGATATATGTCGATATATCGAAATATCGAAATATCGATATATCGAAATATCGATATATCAAAATATCGAAATATCGATATATCGAAATATCGATATTTCGATAGATACTTATACAGTGTGTCCAAAAAAGTGTGTAACAGGAGGAAAACTCATATTGATTTCTTAGAAAACTTTGTCCTACGTAAAAGTTGGTGCTTGTTACTAAACGTAAGACGAATAATATCAAAAATTAGGCAGAGTTGCTAGGTTCCCACACGACCGCATGCATTATGGAAGAAGCTATTCATTTCTGTTTTAGAATATGTATTTACCCCTACCCAGTGGGGAGACCCTATCTATCCGCCACTGCCTCTATCAATTAGAAAGAAATATTCCTTGCTCCTTCTGCCTGCAATAGTCACACTTTCCATTTTGATGTAGGTAAGTAATCCATTAATTCGTCTCCAAAATAAGACAAATTTTAGGATGGGAGTAATTTATTGTCACCTGAAAGCTTGGCTGCATGTTGAAGGATAATAAGACAAAGCGAAAACGTCAGATCACAAACAATATTGAATTCAGTGGCGTGATTAGAATTTGGAGCCTCCCCACTCCGCCAGCAATACTTGAAAGGAGGCCCCTTAGTTTGAAAAATGGCTACGATTTTTTATTGTAGTCATATAACCAAAAATAAGACCAAACACCGTTTTGTTCTGAATAACCAGGGTAACCAAAGGCAACTGGTTTCGTCCTTTTTAAGACTCATCAGTGCTGTACAGCTCTATACATTAAGAACGAAACATACTTATATACCGACCTCCTACGGTCAGATGTCAATAAGAGCTAATTACTTCATTAAAGGGGGTCTGTCACAAAAATACAACTTGTGATGAAAAAATAGTAAAAAAATATCTAAGAATAACAGCGAAATCCGCATCTAAAAAACTGCAACCGTTTTCGAGATACTCATTTCTGAAGTGGAGTGATTATTGCGCGTGACGTCATGGCGACACTTGGCGCGCGCTCTTAAAGCCGCTGCGTACGCCGTGCCGCTCTTCCAAATCGGTTGTTTCTTGCAGTTTCCCTTGTTTGTATTTTCCTGAGATATCCATAAAATTTGCGTAAGGTGAAGTTGTTAAGAGCACAGGTTAAGATGTCTAATTATTGTGTTTTTGGATGTAATAACAACTCGTCCGAATCTTTACATAGATTTCCTGATAAAAATAAGGAGCCTCGCCGGTTTAAAGCGTGGAAAAATAGAATAAATCGCCGTGATTTTTATCTAGGTCTAAGGAATAATGTACTCAAAAATTTCAATTCTGTTTTTATTTAAATTCAGTTTTGATTTATTAAGAATAAAACTATTTTGTTATATTTCGTTAATAAACGTATAAGATTAGGTAGGGATATTATAAATTAATTAGAATTTTCAAAGCACACTATTAATGCAGATCTATCATTATTATAAGATTTACTGTTCTTGCCCATCTTCATATTCTTTGAAACCAGTGTATATGCCATTAATTTCAGGAAAGCGTTCCCGAATTTGGCTTACTACGCAAGCTGGAATAACAATTTTATTGAAATGTCCAATTGAAGTCCAAGAATTCACCCAAGATGTAAAATTTTTGTAGGAAAGATGACGCCAAAGCCTGTTATTCACTTTCATATACCTCTTCTTTTCGGCGCGGCTTTTGCACTTCCTTTAATATTATATTGTGTCTTACAATATTTAAAGTATCTAAATTTAAAACTATATTATCAAAACTTTCATGCAAAGTTATGCATATATTTTCGTTCCTAACTTTAGTTATTTCATCATTATCCCAACAGCAAACACTTTCCTTCTTACTAGGCATCGGCACACAGTTTGTGCACTTGCACCATCTTACGTTGTTCAACCGCGCATTATCATTTTCTTCGATTCTTTTAAGATTTTCAGTGTCCATACGCCTCATTTCCGACTCACTATATTTTGTTTCAAGCCCGAAAGCCATGCTCAATAAATTTTTGCAACTGAACTGCGTGAAATAACCTTGCAACAATTATTGAACACGAGGTACAACACGCCGCAGCTGGTCGACCACAATGCGCGCCCCAGCCTATACGCCGCGCGGTGTCGCCATGACGTCACGAGTGAATACGACATATCGTTTAGCGCGCATATCTCTGAAACGGCTTGTCGTAAAGAAGTGCGGATTGAAAATTTGTTCTTAGAATTCTTTGTTCTACAATTTTCATTTTTGTGATAGACCCCCTTTAATTATTTATGAGATTCTAATGATACTGAATGGTTCCAACAATGTTCGGGCAAGTACGAGTAAAGTCTGTAAAGTTAAAGACTGGGCTGTCACGTGATCAGCGCAATAGACCTGTTTTCGTCCGAAGGCGGAACTCGCAAATCCAGTGGCGCCGTCAAGAACTTCAAGATTACTGTGCGTCCATTGTTGTTTTATTGACTCATGTTTGAGTGTGCTTTTTTTAGTGGATATTCTGTTTTATTTTGCGTTTTTATTGTGAGTGTTGCTTAAAAGACTAAAAAACTATCATCTTTATTTGAAAAACGGAGTTCGAGGTAATTAATACTACAAATTCTTGTAACTGAATTGAAGGTTAAAATTTTTTGTGTTTGCAGATTATTCTGCTTATTTTGTGATCTCGGTGTTATTTAAAAGACTTTTGAAAAATCGTCGATAGTATTTGTTATCCAGGTAATACTACAATCAAAGTAATTTTACACATTAAATCCAAGTTGAAATTTTTGACGTTTGTAGGTTAGAAATGTCTCCCAAAAAAATTGGCAAACCCGGCATGGTAATTCATAGCCAAGGCCGTGAAATTATCAGTAACGTGATAAAGTTTATGCGGGAAGAAGCGCAAAATGGAATTAGGATTCCTTTAAAGAATTACAGGTATGTACGTACCCACTTCATAATGAGCTTGATTATTGTTAAGATCCAATTGTGTGTTTAAGGCAAAGAGTTATAGAAGCAACAGGTGTTTCGAGAAACACAGTAGCGAAGATTTTGAAGGAATCGAAAAGCGTAGAAGCTGAGCCTAGCACCTCCTTTGCTACACCACATAAGGAACGACCGCGAAAGAAGCGTAAGCTCGGCCTGATTTCTGTGGGAGAAACGGAAACAATACGGGAAATTATACGTAATTTTTTTATTTTGGAGAAAAGGAATCCCTCTCTCAATTGTAAGTACATAATTACCATTATAAAAAAGAAAACTTCGTTAAGGTGTGTTTTCATTGCAACTGCTAGCAGTTGTTACTTGTCAAATACGGGGTGATTCATTGTAAAGTCTGCTGAACTTCTTTTTTCATAAATAGAGGGAACGTGGTAATAAGAAAGTTCAAGATATTTTCGTGTATTTTTTGGATATACAGTAGGCGCTCGGTTATATGAACACTTAATTATATGAACTATCCGCAACAGTGAACAGGCCAAGTAAAACATATCAGGTTCTATAGAGTGAACAGTGTTAATCTCGATTAAGTGAACAGCAAGGTTTGCATGTTGGATTTCCAGTGAAAACCCAACAAATGGACCAAAATGTCATCCATATAACAAAACTCTACTACAGGTCTAGTTTGTTGTCTTCAATTGTATCTTCAAAATCTAGAGATCTATCTAAACTTCTAAAAGAATTAACAATTAAGGATGCCATCATTAATCTTTCTCTGGCATGGAGTAGGCTTCAGGCTGACACGATTAAGAAGTGTTGGAAAAACATACTGAATTTTACAGAAAACGACGATGATAAAGATCCAGAAGGAGATATTCCACTTAGCATTTTGAAAGAAAAGTACAGAAGTGAAACAGAAGAGCAACTGCAAGTAACTTTATTGAATGTAGTGGATAATCAGGTAAGCATAAATTTTATTTGAAGTTTCTTTAGAATTTAGTGGAAGAGAGGACATTCAAAAGTGGAACGATAAAGATCACGTCAATGACCAAGATAGTGACAGTGGTGATCAGTGATGGCCATGAAGATCCTGCAGAAATAAGAGAAAAAAGTTCTTCTGGAGCTGGGGATGCATTTAATACAGATATTCACTGGAGCAAAATAAACATACACGACATTGACGACTTGCTGGTTCTGCGAAAGTGTAGAGATAAAGCACTGCAGAAAAGTTTAGCCGTGAAGAAAGTGCAACAACACATTACACAATACTTTAGTAACGTGTAACATGCTAATACATTAATGTCATTTTAATAATAATATACTTTTGATTATATGAACAATTTGATATTATGAACACCCCTCGTTTGTATTAGTTCACATAATCGAGCGTCTACTGTAATATCAAAAAACCAATTGGGTGCTGCTGTTGCGTAGCCAAGTTATGAAAGTATGAATCGCACTTGCATTTTAGTAAATGGAATGCTTTGGATATTTAACTTCCTGGATTCC
This sequence comes from Xestobium rufovillosum, assembly GCA_963966045.1. NCBI lineage: Eukaryota > Metazoa > Arthropoda > Insecta > Coleoptera > Ptinidae > Xestobium > Xestobium rufovillosum. The sequence goes on from OZ014493.1 coordinate 35,793,037, forward strand.
GTCTTCAATTGTAGATAAATTTCAAGAAACTTACTTTCTGTTGAAACCCAATGATTTTTCAGACAATTATATTTCACGATGTGTTTTCAATGTGTATAATGTATTTTTCATCGAAACATGAATGAAATATGCAATGACGGAAAGTGATCCCAATAATCAGGGGCTATTTGAACAAATTATTCTAGGAACAAATGGCAATTACTGCTTTTTCGTTAAATAACAAATGCTACATTTAAATACCTACCTATCGCATCATCTAGCCTAATATCACCTTGTATTCCAGGTATTCTACAGAAGATTAAAGATTCTGAACTTTCTTTTTCTGGCTCGAGGCAGTCGCTATGGGTTTTTCTGAAATCTATTGGATTCAGGTATGGCTGCTTTTGTATATCCAAAGTCAAAATATTTCGGATGCCGTTACTACATGCATATTCAAATTTCTGTTTCATTAAATGCTTATGTTTTGAAAATACTTTTATAACAACAGATAGCAAAAGTGAGCCTGCTTGAGTGGGACACCTCGTTTACTTCTATTTCCATTTAAGGTGGCGAAAGACAGAAGACAACCGTAAGATTTTAATGGAAAGCCATGACATTCGCCTGAAAAGGGTGAAATACTTGAAACAAATTCTGCAATACCGGGAAGAAGGCCGAACCATTATATATACGGATGAAACGTATATACACAGCAGCCATGTCCAGCCGAAAGGGTGGTATGATGAGTCTACTAAAAACTTAAAGAAGCCGATTTCTAAAGGCCAAAGGCCGATTATTGTACATGCCGGAGGTGAAAATGGTTTCATTCCCAATGCGTTGCTCATTTTTCGGTCAGGTAACACATACGTAAGTAATTTTAATATCAAAATGTAACCAAACATTGTCTCTAGGTTCTAAATCAGGAGATTACCACGATGACATGAATAATGCCAATTTCATGACATGGGTGCAGAAACAATTACTGCCCAACATGCCGCCTAATTGTGTACTTGTTATTGATAATGCATCATATCACAATGTCCTGGTGGAAAAAAACCTGACATCTGCGAGCCGAAAAGGCGAGATGGTGAAGTGGCTTGAAGAACGTCAAATACATTTTGATGGCTCAAATACAAAACCTGAGCTTTATGGTCTTATCAAACAAAATTTGTATCGATTCCCAAAGAAATACAAATTGGATGAGCTTCTTGAAGCCCATGGTCACCGAGTGTTACGGCTTCCTCCTTATCACCCGGAATTGAACCCCATAGAGAAGATATGGGCCACTGTAAAGAACTGGGTAGCTAGCAGAAACGTTACTTTTAAATTAGGTGATGTGGAGGAATTAGCACGTGGAAAATTTTCCATTATTAGCTCAGAAGAGTGGAAAGATGTATGTGGCCATGTGCAAAAAGTGGAAAAAACTTTCTTTGAGAAAGAGCATCTGATGGACGATGCATTGGATTCGTTGAAGTTCACTGTGAACACAGGATCATCTGATGATGAGAGTGAAGATGAATATCAAGTCACAACTGAAGATGATGGTGGTGATGATGATGATGATGATGATGATGATGATGAAGACGACGAAGACGAGGATTTAGGAGTACAACCACTACCAAGTGATTAACCCTTAGTTGATAGAGTGTCCAAGCGTCCTTCCAGCAGCACGTATTTTCGACCCTATTGTTTTCAGTACATTTGCGTCCCCATATGAGAACGTAACCACCACCATCGGATTTGTCGTAAAATTTTGCCTATCTAAAGTGTAAGTTTCATCTCGTTCAGACCAGTAGGAGGCAAGCTACGGAGAAGGAGACAACTCTTGAAAAAAATCTCGCACGTACAGTGGCTTGCACGCTAATTATGCCGCGGGTTTTTCAAAAGCAAAGAATATTTTAAATGGTGTATGTCCGCGTTTGGAGACAATTATTTGAGCGCCGTATGCAACGGAAGAGTAACTAAAATCTCTGGGTCTCTGGGTCTTGTGACAGTTCTGCGAGACTTGAACAATACAAAAACGAAAATTAGTGCTGAGTTATTACAAAAGAATGGCAAGTGTTTAATTATACTATAGGTAATAAATTAGATTAAAATTTCCTATTTTACGCAGATTTAGGAAACAATCAGCATCGCAGGCGCAGTGTTATTTTTTAATGTTTTCCAAGTTATTTTGTACGAGAATAAATAAAAATGTTTCTCAGCAGATGTTTTATTTAATAAATAGCAAAATTGTTACGGCGCCTATGAAATTTGGGTCCGTACTGCCGAAAGCTGCGCACGTACTGCCGGCAGGACAATCCCATTTAAAAATAATGTCCTGCTGGTAGGACTAGCGGCTCTGTCCAGCTGTCCCGCCCGAAGCTCCTTCCCGCAGGACAAATGCCTGGACGTTCTATCATTAGGCCTTGTGCGACATGACATACCTCAAGCACCAAGGATTCTTATTTTTTGAAAGGTCAACAAGGCGTTTAGTTCTTAATATATGTGAATTCCACTTATTTATTTTTGGTAGTTAATAGAACTCTCTAAATTTTTAATTACAGAATAATAAGTTTATTTTGCAATTCTTTAACTCTTCAGTGCTGAAAAATAGTAAATTGGATTATTCGGCTTCCTTTATGATTTATTCTAATTTTCTTTTGTCACATAAGTAAACAACTTGTTCAAAAACCTGTTTTCAACTATAACAATTATGGAATTGAGATTATTTGCACATAAACATGCCGATTTCGTAATTGACATAACCTCACACCAAACGTCACATTTATAATTTATCTGTACTTATGACGAAATCCCCTTTTCTTAAGTTCTTCTTAATGTGTTTCGCGATTTTTTCATGCCTTAAAATGCTAATTTTCCTGTTTTGAATGTAACTTTTATGAATTCATTGTTAAAATAATAATAAATTTCACATATACGCCGGTACGGCACTGTTTCTGTCAAAATCATATTTCCCGCTACATTTTCGCGCAGCCACCATCTTGTCCGGGCCCAGTCTCTAACTTTACAGACTTTACCATACCAGGTGGCTGTCCTGTACATTTACAACAAAATAATGTTTGATCTGATCTATTTATTCTAAGCAAACCTTGTTCGCTATTCGTATGTACTATAAATTCCAAAAGTGGTGTTTGCGATGCGAATCGTTTATGCCGGACGTTGCTATGTTTTCTTCAGCCCCCCCCCCCCCCCCCCATAGACGATATGATTTTTCGTTAAAAAACGGGATTATTTATCTATTTTGCTGCCCTTTGTTTACTAGTGCAAGGCTAACACGTTTGTTGTCATTCAAATAAAATCGTTTAGATCCGCCTTCAAAACTTTAATTGACGGACAGTTGCTAAGGTTTTTTACCTCAGAATGTAATTGGTTATGGCATTTTAAGCAGAATTGAACCGTAAAGTGGAACAGCAATTTTGGCGTTGATAGTACACTGTACAGCAAAAGTGGTGTTCCAATTTGCGATGTGAATCGTTTGTGCCGGACGTTGATATGTTTTCGTCAGCCCCGCTTCCCACAGACCATGTGATTTTTCATTATACGATCTCGATTCTTTGACGAATGCCCTTTGTTTACTAGGGCAAGGCTAACACATTTGTTGTCACTCAAATAAAATTGTTTAGATCCGCCTTCAAAACTTTAATTGGCGGACAGTTGCTAAGGTTTTTTTACCTCAGAACGTAATTAGTTATGGCATTTTAAGCGGAATTGAACCGTAAAGTGGAAGACCACTTTTGCTGTTTATAGTACATAGAGACACGATGAACTGTTGCTTCAATACTGGAGGTTATACCTCTTGAATTTAGTTTCAAAACAACGCTTCTAATCTAAAGAATTATTCAGCTATATTCTTCAAGTATTCTTCAAGTTAGGGCATAGTTAAAGGATTGAAATTGTATCCTACATGCGGCATAAAATTAATGTAATTTCACATCAGTCACTTTCACATTGCAACTATGTTTTAGGTTTTACTGTTGCAAAAACTCGACGTAGGCTAAACGGTTTCCGGTACCAGAAGTTATTCGCCAATTCGACTAATAGGTCGCGGTATAACCTCCTCTTAACAGGGGTAGCATATAGCAGGGTTCAGGGTATAGTCCAAGTGAACATATTGTATAAGTATTTCGTTAGTGAATTACGTATCCATATCACGTATATGTGTTGAACACTTATTATATTACGTTATATTTCAGCGAATAGCCGCTAGCCGGTTGTCAATTAACGCCCTTTCCACGTAAGGTTATAATAATTATATGGTTAAGTATTTGATCATTATTATAAGTTCATTAGTATAATTATAATATAGGTAGGTTAGGTAGTAAATAATTGAAATAGGTACCCATAATATCGTAACATTGAAATATCGACATATTGCAATATCGAAATATCGATATATCGAAATATCGATATATCGAAATATCGATATATCGAAATATTGACATATCGATATATCAAAATATCGATATATCGAAATATCGACATATCGATATATCTAAATTCGATATATCGACATAAAAATATCGATATATCGAAATATCGATATTTCGATATATCGACATTCCGGTATCGTTATTCGATATATCGATATCGATATATCGAAAAAAGTCGCAGGCCTAGTTACAACATGCACAAAATGGAACGATTTTTATTCAGTTTAGTATCGTATCTTGTTATCGTTGTATCATGTATCTATTCATCATGTATCTACTACTTTTTGTGCGTCATTATTATTTCTAGTTTACTAATATGATAATATGATAGTCATAGTCGCGTTTGAAAATTTTCCCATCTAGTATCGTAACATGGAATGTTACGATACTTGTATCGTAAATAACTATTAATATCGGATAATTCCTAGTGTTCAAGTTTATTTCACAAAGACGATAATCACTACATAAAATTTCAATTAGAATTTCTCAACCTTCAATTCTTCAATATCACGTGTTATGGTGAAAACATGACTAAAAGGTTGCCAATTTGCTTAAAGCTTAGGATCCGCGCATGGCACCATCTAATGAACTTCGAGCTGAATAATTAAGATTTTTTTATGTGATAATAAAACACTGACATTTGAAGAATAGTTGCAAGCGATTATACATACAACAATCAGGGTTCTCTCCAGTCATGCTCACATTCATTTTGAGGTTTGGTTCAAATCTTACCTTGTTTTCCAAAGTCGGACCGTTCATAATCGGCTGCGAAAGTGCCTGAAGTGCTGCTTCTCGTATAGGTTGAGGTGATGTTCTACTGCTGGCAACACTAGACACAGGACTCGTACAATTGTTTTGTGCATGATGATCATTAAAAACTGCAGGTTTCTGACCAGGGTTTGTCGAGTTTTGTATAACCTGACAAAAATAATAAGAATCCTATAGGTAAGTATTTATACAAGGAGTAAAACGTAAATTCAGACGGATAATGTTAGACTTATGCAACCAGAGAAGAACATAAGCCATTCCTGTGCAGTAATGCAATCGCGACAGGTTCTTTTCTAATTGTAAGAGTTCCACTCACATGTGCTGTAGACTGCACCGTTGTTGGATGATGGTGCGAAGAATTCGTCACACTTTGCGTGCTTGCAATTAACGTAGCTGTTAAATTGGTGGTGGTCATCACAGATATAGGTGTACTTTCAATTGTCGCTAAACCAATCAAAAAAATAAAACGTTTTCCTCACTACAATCCTCTCATTTACTTACACGTATTTGTAGGTTTGGAAGGCGTACTGTTGGTAGCAGCTGCCACAGAGGCAAAATTACCCGAAGTAGACATCTGACTTAAAAGAGGTGAATTTTCTCTGACTGACATTTTACTCGGCGTACTGCTCACTAATATGGGTTTATTACTGGGCGTAGACGTCGCACTATTGCAACTCGAGTTCAAAATGGAATTACTACTACTACTATTTAACGTTGTACTTGTGGCTCTCACTGCCGTCGGTTTTACAGGCTGAAATGTAGAAATACATTTAATAAACATGGTAAATAGCGAGAACAAATTTGACTTGCAAAGATTCGAAATTGTTTTGAAGTCTTAAGAACCAAATAATAAAAAGCAAATACAGTAGGATCCTGTTATTAAAAAAAATATATAACTTCTTTTTTTTGGTCCCCAGAGGGTCTACTGTATACTGAACTCACTTTGGGCACTTCCTTCGCTATGACCTTCTTATCGGCACATTCGTTTGAACTGTCACTGGAATGATTATATGGCGGAACACTAAGAGGTGGCGAAGCAATTGGTGATGATCCTGAAATGAGCGAGGTGGGTGATCCCCCTGTACCATTGCTGTCTGTGGTGGCAGATGATGGTAAACCAACACCGGATAACTCAACTTCATCAATGCCAATTATATCATCATAGATAAATTCGTTATCTTCGAAATCGGGTTCTACAAGATAGTATTCAACGTTGTCTTTTATCCTTCGAATCTGTTAAAAGAATCAGATTTAACTTTACGTCATGTGTTTACTTCTTTGTTGCGAATACCTGTGATACCTCTACAGACATATTATCCAACATTCTCAACAAAGTCTCTAGTTTACGTATGTGAAATCGATGTCTCTCTAATTTTGATTTACACTCATCCATTTTTTCTTGCTTATCTTTATCTAATTTCTTTTTCTTATTAGCTAATAGGGACTCTATCTCACATTCAAATTGATCTACCTATAATTAAGATAACTTGTATTGACTTGGAAGACTCATATCACAAGTCACAGACTGAAAGTAATTAAGAGTGATACATCTGAAGAGCAATTTTATAAAGGTGTTATATGTTCCATAATTTCAGAAAAGGCTAGATAGGTACTGTATCAAATGACCAAAAATAACTTCGGAAATTTTGTTGGCTTTCAAAGCTTTTTATATATTCCAGAGTTTTGACATAACAAAGTAGTTTGAGTAATTCTAAAGCTATCTTCAGATTATCCAGAAACACAGAGATATTTCAACAAGGTAAATTTTCTTGAGACTGCAAACTGCAGATGGGTCAATCCTTTAGCAAAGAAAACAAGTGTGAGGTGTAAATATGACATGCTTCCCATGTTGTGAAGATTCAATTGGTTTTTGACCAACATTAACGTATTTAAAAAGACTGTGACAGTTTAGTTTAAAAAAATAAAACTGATAACTTGCATTGGAAGAAGGTGCAGGAAGGTGAAGTGAAGCTTCAAATTTCACCATGCTTTTGAATATGAGCATAAAAGCAAAAAGGTTATCACTGGAACATTTTATCACTAAAAGAACGTTATTGTTATCAATTTGTTTGTTTCTTGATTTAAAGAGTGTGAAAACAGTTAAAAAACATAGGCGAGTTATTTCTGGTCATCCTATAATTATACGAAAAAGACCCCACCTGAATATTGAGTTGGCCAATGGTTGAAACAAGCCATGTTTGAATTTCATCTCGTTCTCGCTGCGCAGGATCTAATTTTTGTGCAGCCCCCAAGCCCTCTTTCGAATATGCCTTTGTTTTCGTTTCTCGTTCCACAACTTTAAACCTTTCCATTTGCTAAAAAATATTGCATAAACACTTGAGTCGGATAACGGAGACGTAAACTTTCTTGAAGTGCTGATTTAGAAATACTTTTGAATATGGAAAGGCTACATTAATTTTTCCGAACCGTATTGTTCGCAAATAAGTAGTTGGAAATGTAGGATATGTAGTTAAGCCCATGACGGGAAAGGAGGGAGTTGCATGGCTAACCAGACTTCCAACTGGAAAACTTATGATGGTAAAAAACTGGTGTTTAGTAAATTGTCACATCCAACGAAAGAAGAGTGACGCCGCCATTTAAATTACATTATTAGACCTCTCATCTTTCCCTGAGCGGACTATACAGGATTTCAGATTTTATGGTGGTGAATAATAATTAGGACAAGCAGAGGAAAATGAAAATTGCTTAAAAACAAAAAATGTTCGTTCTTGCTAACACTCATGCAAAATTAAAACTCATTTTATATAACAAATTTCATTTATCGGGAACCATACTTCAAGGTTCGTTACAAGCCAAATGTCAAGAATAATATACAAAATCAAGTTAACTTACAGTTTCTATAAGTTTTCTATTTTCCATCAACAAACTTTTATCTTTAATTTCCCCTGAAGCTATCCAACTTTTTATTTGATCACGGAGTCTCTGCAATTTCTTGATTTCCTTCTTGAGATCGGCTTCATATTTTTCCTTTTGATTACTATTCGTTGCATTATGCACTTTTTGCCAAATATCCTCAAAAGTCTCCACTCCCTCTGTTACTTTTTTTAAACAACGATCAATTTCACCTAGAAAATAGAGAATCTTGCACGATAAGTAAAAACAAAGGTATTTTGTGAGGTTATGGCAGCTGTCAATATCATTTGTAATTGTTTATGTGCATAAATTAATCTTTATTATTTATTTATTAGATTAAATATTTAAGATTCCTGTATTAACAAGAGAAAAATTTCATATTGCAATTTGAAGGAACCTTTCAAGCAAAATCTTGGAAATATGCCGTTATTTATTTTACTTTTTTGAGAGCATTGACAGATGCCGAATGGTTTTACGTCAGTTCAACCATATTTGACCCTGTTTATGCACGAAATATTACTTCATTTATGAAATAATTTAAGTGGCTTTACAAAAACATAAACAAAATTTGTATGCACAGCTGATAAACATCAGATTCTCCTCACCTTGCAATTTCCTCGACGCAGCCATGTCTGGAAACGTTCAGTTCATACTCGTTTTCTTGTTTTTATATGTACATTTAAAGCGTTCCATGCAATCAAAAACACAACCAGTAGAAAGTAAATAGACAGTGCTTTGATAAATGCCGCAAAATATACTTCGAAAATGATCTCAAAATCACAAAAATGCTGTAGATGCACTCGACTGCTGAGAACAGAACCTAATATTTTGTCAACGTTGTCAAATCTAGTTGTTTTTCGACGGAAATGTCAAAATACCACGTTGCCAAATATCTTGTAAAAAAATATTTTAAAAATTTCTAAAACCTGCAAATCAAAATAAGTAGCTTTTCTATATTTGGCTCTTGAAGAAACATTTCCGAAAAATTTAATCGTCGGTAGTAATTTTCATTTTTTCCTTGATACCCACTGGAATAGGGGACATAAGTGCCTTCGTCATACGATTTTCATTTCAAACAAAACAAAAGCACGTGCCATTTGACGTTTATCGATATTATTTACAACAAAGACTTATAGAGGAGACTTAGCTATTTACATTTTCGATTGAAGCAGGGTGAATATTCACAGTTTAAGCGTTTGTGTGTGGAAAAGACAAAACAAAACAGCCGACCAGTTGTGTAGTGGCAGGTGCCGCTGCGGCAACATTCGCGGAACATTCGCTTGGTCCGTTGCTTGAATATAATAACAAACAACGATCCCCGCGACCCGCTTGCCTACGAACGGTAGGCTTCAAAACAAAATCAACTGTTCCATAAGGACGCTAGGTCCATTCTAGACGTCTTTGATTTACAACGTCTTAAACTAGTTTTTGCAATATAAATATAGACGTTTTGCAGTGAAAACAGTTTATTTTCAATTTGTGTGTTGGGCTTACGTGTAAAAACTTGAAAACAACTATAATTATATTTCAGAGATTAGGTTAAAACGTCAGAAAGCACATGGATTTGTTTTGTTTGGAATGAAAATCCGACGTTTGTGACGCGCCATTTATCTCCCCCATTTATGGTTATCTTTTCCGATAACTAGGTACCAACTTAACCTTTCGAGTTCTACTCACAGAGTTGCATATACTCTATGGTTCTACCACAGAATAAAGAATAGGCGGGAAAACGTCAATGTGACGTTCACAGATGTTTGTCAACTGCATTTTAGGTTTTTAAATTGTTAAGGTGTAGAACTATTTAATTTGTGGTGTAGAAGCAAGCGATAAGAAAATAGAGAAGAATTATAAATATGTCTCAAAGAAGCATAACGTAAGTATTAAAGTAAGGAAGCTATAAGTAGATAAACTGATTAATTTTGAGCAAGTATACTGATGGGTAAATTTGTTTATTCTAGGTCCTTTTTTGCACGTATTACACCAAAACCTCAAACAGAAGTTGATAAGAAAGATGTAGGGTATGTACAATGATATAATTATGTGTTTAGTTCGTGCAACTTTATACAAAGCTCTGTTGATAAACCTTGCACCTGGCAAGGTTAGATCAACCTTCAGTATATTATCTGTGATACAAGATTTACATTTATTTAACATTAGAAACTTATCTGCGTCATCATCGAAGGAGAACGAAGATGGAAAGAGACAGCGTGAAGCCAGCAGCAATGAAAGTTACGATGAAGCGTAAGTTGATCATAGAATGACAATCCAGATTCATAATCTTTTATTCTTAGCTGTTGCTCATCTGAAGTCAAGACTACGCCACTCCGAAAAACAGGTAAGCAAAGTTTTGTGGGCCATCTGAACTAATAGCTAATAAGGCCAGTTCTTGATCTGATTAATGTGACTTAAAGGAGGTTTGCACCAAAAATCAAAATTGTAGAATAATAAATTGTAAAAACAAAGATCCACTTCTCGTTGCCCTATGTCAAGCGAATTGCAGGTTAAGCGCACTAAAATCTATGTAGCTGGCCATACACGAACACGCTTTCCTGGCGGATTAGAGCGGCACGCAAATTCCGCACGATTGGAACAGGAACGACTTATCGCATCTACGTCCACTAACGTTAAACAAAGTTGGGCATACACAAACACGCTTTCCTGATGGATTAGCACGTCACGCAAATCTCACTTTGTTGGAGTGGCACGGATGGCTGTTTTGGCGGGGCGTGGGGCGTTTCGCAAAATCGAAATTCTTGTTATGTTAAATGGACCTGGATATTTAAACTTGTTAGCAACAAATTTGGAAGACATGCTAGATGAATTGCCATTACGAATAGTTCAAAACCTTGAATGGTATCAGCAAGATGGAGCTGCTCCTCACAGCGCCCACATCGTAATAATAATAATATACTTTATTAATAGCATAATGCTAAATTTAAAACAACATAACCATTCTTGCTAAAAATTAAATATGATAATTCAATTTTACATAAATTTTTAAAGACTTTAAATATACGCTTTCCAAATTCATGGCTTGGCGCATTCAGTCCTGTTCGTTGACCTCCAAGATTGCCATTCTTGACGCCTTTGGATTATTTTTGGTGCGGCTGTGTGAAAGACATTGTCTATGCAACATCAACTGAAAATGTCAATCATCTTCGCTGAAAAATCGAAAATACCTTCGAATCCGTTCCAAGACTGACCATCTAAAAAGCAGTGGATGAAATTAATTTGCGAATTAACTTTTGCATCATGAATAACGACTCGCACGATTCTTAATCGCCACAAAAAAGCGCAACTTTTCTCTAATTTAACCGACCTCGAATTTCTTATCGTTTCCAAAATAGCAATGGTGAGCATCGAAATTTTCACCACCCTGTAGAGACCACAAATTTTGAAATCACTAGTGTACATATTTGTGTATCACATTACATAACTACTTTGTATATTTTTTTCTGAGGGGTAAATATCCCGAAAAATTTTTGTACACAGGACTCGGAATTCCAAAGATTTCCGAGGAATTTCAAAGATTTCCTAGGAATTCCAAAGATTTCCTAGGAATTCCAAAGAATTCCTAGGAATTCCAAAGATTTCCTAGGAATTCCAAAGATTTCCTAGGAATTCCAAAGATTTCCAAGGAATTCCAAAGAATTTCAAGGAATTCCAAAGATTTCCTAGGAATTCCAAAGATTTCCAAGGAATTCCAATGATTTCCGAGGCCTTCCAAAATAATTTTATGGAATTCCGAACGTCTTCGAGGAAGGTAATCTCCTCCCAATTATCCCAAACAAAAGTGCAATACTGGCATAAACCTTTTTACTTTTATGCTTAAATTTCTTAATAGAGTGCTTAAAGAAACAAAATAAACTAATTTTTGATTATTTAATAGTATATTATTATATGAGCGATTATGACAACCATTATTCACGAAGATGATGTTTGAGCCCACGAGCCGAAGGCGAGTGGCTCAAATCATCTGAGTGAATAATGGTCATAATCGCGAATATAATACTATACTTTTTCTACACCTATTAAACAAATAAATTAGACTCAAATTTGATAACTTTAATGGAACACTATCATAATACATTAATTTTTATTTTTCAATAAATGGACTACTTACTAGGAATATATATTGAAATTTGTGCAGTTAGTAATATATAAATTTGGAGTTATCCCTTCCATTGGTTAATACTGGCAGTTTTAGTGGTTGAATTGTTAGTTTGTACAGATTAATGGGTACCTACTCGACCCAAGTGCATACGTTGGAAAACATAAACAAGTAATACGGCGAGATACACTTGGCTGTCACCCGAGCGATTGTCAGCTCCAGCAAGAGTTGATCGCGGTCGATATAAAATATCATTGGATCAGGGAAACAGTGATTATTGAATCTATATTTGTGATTGGCCAAAATGCCGTGAATTATGATTTCATAATTCACTACAGTGAATTATGGGTACGATATTTCACGAAGAAAATCCGAATAATTGTCATATAATTAAATAGGTGTAGAAAAAACATATTATTTTATTAAAGAAAGCAAAATATATATGTATATAAAAAAGGCAGCTCTTTAAACTAAAAATAACAAAATGGTAGCTTGAAAATAAACGTAAATAGGTACTAATACATACAGTGTGCCTCACTTTTTACGACTTATTGCTCTGTTATTAAAATGGAAGTCATGAAAAGTGAGATATATTGTGTAACGAATGAATATCATTAAAAAGGAACATAGAACGTATAACCTCTAATATAGGTAACTTTACATAAATGTTACGGTAATTGTGATTAATCCGGCTATTTTGTATAAATATCGGTTATTATACGAGGCTTATCCACAAATTAAGTTCCAATTGGTCATAAAAGTTATAAGAATTTTTTTCTTTTAATTGTTTTATTTGTATTTCCTTAAATGTACCTTAAACTACTTCCCTTCATAATCACCGCTTAAATTAAGGCATTTATCAGAGGGTGACATAAGTTTTTGTATGCCAGCGTCTGTGAAATTTGCGTCCAACACTCGGTTCAACATTTTCATCCAATCCTGAACCAAAGTCTTTACTTCTTCATCGTTATTGCATAGCTGTCCTGCTAAAAGTTTCTTAAGTTGGAGAAAGAGATGAAAACCACTTGGTGCAAAATCGGGGCTATGAGGCGGATAATCAAAAATTTCCCATTGAAATTTTGTCAAGAGTGCTCGTGTCGAAGCGGCTGCGTGAGGTCGGGCATTGTCATGCAGCAAAAAAAATTCCCGTACAGAGAAGACCTGACCTTTTGTTCTTTATTCTTTCCAAAAAATTTCTGCGCTCCGAACTTTTTTTGCATTTAAAAATTCAATCAGATCGTATTTCACAGCAGACGGATTTTCTAGAACTGCGCTCATTTTGACACAATGTCATACGTTTGCTGTCAACGATATATGAATAATTTGTCTTCTGAGGCCTTCGTATTTAGTGCTGAAGCTTTCCTGGCCAGATTTGTCCCAATCGCACCATTTGCTTAAAACATATCCACGATCGGAACTTACTTTGTGGATATGTCTCGTACATACTTAATCACCACGAAATTTGGCGAATATAATAAATTCTTTAATATTTGCAGTAGGAAATTAATTGAATTGGCTGGTTTTTATATTTGATACCCACAACTTAATGGTAAATGTAATAAAAGCCTTTAAAATATTCGATTTTTTAAATTAACCGGACGATATATAAAATCACCAACCAAGTATGGCAAATGTAATAAATTACGTTAGATATAACCGACCTGCCCTGTATGGAGTTCACCCTTGGAATGTATGACACTTGCGTACAAGGCAAATTTATGACATTAGCGTCCATAAAGCAAAATAAGGCTCAGCAGGTAAATTAAACAACTCTGATCTAGTGGAAATTGCGTGAAACATAAAATTTGGATTCCTAATTTAAATATTTATTTCGAACACCTATTATGTTAAATATTGAGGTAAGTTAACTTGATTCCCCCGGTGATTTATTTTGTAAAATGTTTGTTGAATGATCTTTGAGGAGAATCATATTATAAACGCTAACGACTGAGACTTACAACGCCCCGTTCGCTTCGCTCCGCTCCGCTTGACCTTAACCTGGCAGATTTTTATGTTGTACACAAATGACACTTGTTTCGAGCTGCCCGCTTTTCCTGATGGACATCTATCCTTAGTACGCAAATGTTACGTACGCAAGTACCTTGACGCCCACCCTCCAGCTCCATGCCTTAATAATTGGAACAGAAAATAGAAGAAAACAAAATAATTTATTATTATCAGTATTATTGCCACCGCGTCTTGGAACCCTTTCGCAATTTCCTAAATCAAATATTCTCGAAATTATCAAAAAAGTACTATTTAGAACCCAATAATACCTACAATGGACAGTTACCCAACTAAATTCACAGATTAGAGACTAAACTTCTGAAACTAATACAGAATTGTGACAGCACTGTACCTCACCCCACCCTCAAATTGAAAATTATTGGCCGGTGGATGCGAATGCAATGGATGCCTGCAGATTGCAGAAACTCAGATACCCCTCCTATTACTTATCACACCACTAAAATTTTATTTTCATACAGATAATGAATAGAATATTAAAATGTATTTCAAATATTCTTAAGGAACGTGTGGAGAAATTAATATTTACCGACAAAGTTCTTGGGAAAGATTGTCCTTCCATAAAATTTGCTATTCAACATTGTTTGCTGAAAAACCATTAGGAATCTACTGCTGCGTGCTTCTTTTTTCCGGAAAAAAACGATAATTAAAACGAATCAAAGTTGCCTTAGAAACATTTGGAATTGACTGTTTTACCTCATAAGGACCACATACAAAATTAACGGTTTCGGGGAATTCCAGGGAATTCCCAGAGAATTCCAAGGACTTCCAAGGAATTCCAAGGACTTCCAAGGAATTCCACTGGAATTCCAAATAAGTGTACCCAAATTTTTCGGGATATTTACCCCTCATTTTTTTCTTTAAGCGAAACGATCAAAGGTAGGATCGACAGCAGCACAATTAAAGCCTGAAATATTGGCAATATTGAATAAATCCCAAGAAAGTGCAAAACGGCCATCAGAAGAATCAAATTCAGATACTGCTGATAATAAGAAAAGCCACACTATAAAAGAAACAAAAAGTAAAATAAAAGGAAAGAAGAGAAAAAAGATTATAGTGCAGACTGATTCTAGCAGTGATGAAAATGAAATAAACCCTGAAAAAGAGAATGGAAAGAAAATGGAAGTTGAAGAAAAAATTCAAGACCTTAAGAACGTAAATGGCAAGAGTCCTCTGTCTACATCTACAGACAAAAGAAGATCTAGTAGAAGTGAAAGTGAAGATAAGGATACTGGAGCTTTACGCGAAACTGCTAAGACAGAAAAGAAAGACGTTCCAAAAGATACTTCTAAAGATTCGAAGTCAAAAAATAAACAAGTTCTTAATATATTTTTTGGTAAGCATTGTTTTGCATATGCAAACACATAGTAAGACAACCATTTTTAAGGTAAAAAAGCAGGTCAGAGTGGAAATGATACAAAAAATAATGGCTCCGTGTACAATCCACAAGTATCAAAATATCATCCGATAGATGATGCTACTTGGAAGCATGGCGAAAAGTATTATAATTGTTGGTTTGTGTTATATTTGAGTTACATAAAAATCTTGCAGGGTACCGTATATGGCTTTAGCTCGTACATTGGAAGAAATAGAGAATATTTCTGCTCGCTTAAAAATGGTGGAAATTTTAAGCAATTATTTACGTTCTGTAATGGTTCTGAGTCCCGAAGATTTGTTGCCAAGTGTATATATGTGCCTTAACCAACTGGCACCAGCTTACGAAGGTGACTTTAATTTCAAACTAATTATTTTTATAAATTTGGGTTAATTTCAATTGGTGATTAGATACAAAGAATATATCTATTTTTGCAGGACTGGAGTTGGGAATAGCAGATCAGAATTTGATAAAAGCCATTGCACAAACAACAGGTAGAACCATCGCACAAATCAAGGCAGATGCGCAAGCTTCAGGTGACTTGGGCATCGTTGCCGAACATTCAAAAAACAATCAAAGAATGATTTTCCAGCCTGCACCTCTTACTGTTCGCGGAGTTTTCGAGAAACTAAAGGAAATTGCAAAAATGTCTGGCCATGCAGTAAGTAATAATTACAGACTTCGGATTATACTCTCATTTGTTTAATCACAACAATAATAAAATTATTATTTTCTTTCTTGCTTTTAGTCACAAGCAAAGAAAGTCGAAAAAATCCAGTCAATATTTGTGGCATGTAAGAGTGTGGAAGCTAGGTTTTTTATTAGATCTTTATCAGGGAAATTGAGGATAGGACTTGCAGAGCAATCTGTACTGCAAGCTCTGGCATTAGCTTGTACCAGAACACCCCCTAATCAAACGTACCCTTTTAAAATTTTGAATACTTCCAAGAATATGTCGTCAGAGGCATTTAAGGGCAAATATGAAGAAAATGCATTAACTCTTAAAACAACCTACAGGTAAGAAATTTTAGTGTGGAGAAGTTTGTATTTTAAATACTTCTATGCAACAGTGAATGTCCAAATTATGAAAAAATTATTCCTGTAATATTGAAAGATGGAATAGAAAAATTGCCAGAATTTTGTAAGTTAGAACCAGGGGTGCCTTTGAAGCCCATGCTGGCACATCCAACTAAAGGAATCCAGGAAGTGCTGCAGCGATTTGAGGGGATGAAATTTACTTGTGAATGGAAGTACGATGGTGAAAGAGCTCAGGTAAGGCAAGTCAGCTTTTCTTTTTCAGGGCGTGTTTTACTTGTTTTATCGTGTTAAATAACTTCCCCTCTTTCAGATTCATATTTCTGAGAAAGGTGAGGTAAGTATCTACAGTCGTAATCAGGAAAATAACACATCAAAATATCCTGATATAATATCGAGATTAGAGAATTGCAAGACTGAAAACGTCAAATCATGTATATTGGATTGTGAAGCAGTTGCGTGGGATAAAGAAAACAACCAGATTCTGCCTTTCCAAATTCTAAGTACGAGAAAAAGAAAGGTATGGTATTGATTATTGATTCAAATAGAATTTTTTGTATTTTTGTTTCGTCTAGGATGCAAACGTAGCTGAAATCAAAGTACAAGTATGTGTGTTCATGTTTGATCTCCTCTATTTTAATGGAGAACCTCTGGTAAAGAAATCCTTTGCCCACCGAAGGTCATTACTAAAAGAACATTTTAAAGAAAAGGAAGGAGAGTGGTGGTTTGCGAAAGCTATGGATACGAAAACAATGGAAGAAGTGCAAGAATTTCTTGAAGAAAGCATTAAAGGTAAAAACCCTGTTAAAATAAACGATTGGTGCAACAGGACAGCAACATCATCACAGGCCTGGATTCGAAAGGTTTTGTGCAGGTCCCAAGATTTGCTTGTGCGTTTTACATTTCTAGAAGCTCCGGTTTACCTATCAAGCATATTTACTCCATACATACGTTTTTAAGAGTCTCTATATTTGCCATTTCCAAGCATAACAGTTGCTCCTTTTTATTAGTTACCAGCTGTTGGTCTATAAATAGTGGAGTAAAATCGACCCGAAATTATGCCGTTTTTCAAAATGAAGGTATAACCATTGTTTAAACAATGGTATAACTAAATGGGACCGTCACCGTCATGTAGAGCACAATTTTGGCCATCCGAAATGGAGTTTCACAACTTTTTTTAGTAGGGCCGAATTTTGCAAAATCAAATTTTTCGTGCCTGAGAGGTAATTCGAAAACTGTGTTTTTTAAAACATGTATTGGGTTATTAAATCGAAGGAGTTGAGCTACAATTTTGAAATTTTGGTATATTGCTGAAAAACCCATAACGCTTCTAATGCAATTTTCAAAACGTAGGGCCTTTTTGAGAAAATGAGCTTCGAATTCGCCACTAGCTAATCCGTGCATTGAATATTTCACCCAGCGAGGAGCTATGCTAATAATTGGAAATATGTGTATACATATATTGAGGCAAAGAAAGACAAAACTATAGAAAAGTTTAAAAAAAACAATCAGCACGCTAGGTCTTATAGTTTTCGAGAAATCGAATTTTAATTTGAATGCGGCTTAGTTTCACTGGTACTGACAAATGCGCGCTCGGACCCTCGGGTCTCCACGGTGCACGACCGACCCACACTACGACTTGGCGTTACATGCAAATTATTTACCACGCACAAAATTTAAAAAGCACTGCACAGTAAGAAATGTAAGTCTTTTATTTATCAAATGATTGGGTATAAAAACGATCACAAATTTGAAATAGGTTAAATGGTAAATTAAACGTCTTCATCGGTATCATCGTTCTCTACAATTTCCGGCATGTTATTACAATTATTGCCAGAACATTCTAAACAACATTTTAGTCGTTGATAGTTTCTACATTTACTTGATGAAAATCTATAATTAACTGAACTGATAATATTTAAAAAGACAAACTTTTCTAGACTTTCACAATTTATTTTCAATAACATAACAATTGCTTCGCCAACAGAGTGGCTTATGTTGGTACCAACATCTGACGAAGCCACTGTGTTGGTGAAACAATTGTTATGTCATTGAAAATAAATTGTGAAAATCTAGACAAGTTTGTCTTTTTATTATCAGTTCAGTTAACATTTTAATCCTTCTTTTATGCAAACACATTTTGAGTTGTATTTTTGACGTAAAGATTTTCTTCGTTGTCATCGAAATTATCAATACTAGCATGAATACAATTTTTTTTCCTTTTCATTAATTGGTTCTAGTCCATACGGGATATAAATGTCTTTTTCAGTACTTCACCTATGTTTAGCCAAAGCGGTTGTTATACTCCTTATATCGTTACAAGAACAAGAACAAGAAAATCCCATGTTATAAAGATCGATTATTTTTCTGCGTCTGACGTTATTACATAATTATATAAGTACATACAAACCTAAACCTATCTGCAAGTTATTCTTGGAAAATTCTTTTGAGTAAAAGCTCATGATGATATTTGCAAGACTTACAAAATCTGTATTATCTCTATCATCATCTGGAGTTTTTAAAACCTATTTTGAAAACGTCAATAAAACTTCAGGAACTTGACTTTCAAATTCTTCTTTCATTATAGCATTAACAGACTGAAAGAATTTGCTCGTTTTTTGTGGTCAGATATAGCTTTTTGCAAAATTCCCACAGCTCTGTGAAGGATTTGATTATCAGAAAGCGAGCCAGGTTTAAAGGAAAAGTATCCCGAAAACATTCATCATCATCTGAACTACTGGGCATAATATTAACAACTTTTTCATCCGAAGCACAAACTATATCCGATTTTCGTCTAATTTTTGCAGCTATAGTTTTTTTCGAAATATATTTGCTGTAACATGTTCGATGATATTTTGCGTCATAAGCCAAAAGGTCATTATAATTTGCAAGCCGTGAAATCATTTCTGCATCATCACATCTGTTAGCAGCGTCTAAAATTTTTGCGCGTGTTGATTGTCCTGTACCTATTGATAACATAAACCAGATACTTAAAAATTAAATACCAGTTTGTACTGAAGTTAATTTTTCTTGTTTCTTTTTTCCCACTCTTTTACAAAATAAACACATTGTACGTATTTCAAAATAATCATTGCTTCGAGTTCGAAGCTGATCATTTGAACTAGTGCTGGGTTGAGCAGAAGGGTCAGAATTCCTTAATGTACTGTAATGGACCCTACCCCACCCTTGCAAGTTTCTGCTCACCTGACTATCTACCTGCTCAGCGCTGATTAATTAACCTAATTAAAGTTTACCTAAATACCTGTCGAAGTGGCCACGTGATCGTTTTTACCTAGATTTGGCGTATTCTTTTTTTTACGCTTTGTTTGGTACTGTTCTTTTTACCTTGATTTTGCGTACTGTTCTTTTTACGCTTTATTTGGTAGGTACTTTTCTTTTTACCTGGATTTTGCGTACTGTTCTTTTTACGCTTTATTTGATAGGTACTTTTCTTTTTACCTGGATTTTGCGTACTGTTCTTTTTACGCTTTATTTGGTACTGTTCTTTTTACCTTTGATTTTGCAAAGTACAAACTGGTCAGTTAGGCGTCAATCGATAAGGATCTACAATATTTGTCGACTCAAATTTAAACAAGTATGCATCCTTTGTCTCCAATGCGGTTACAGAAAATATGTAAAATAATGAAATTGTTTACAATAACATACCTGTATTAAGAAGCACTGGATTACACTTATACTTAGTTACCTATTTAGCGCGACTTTTACAAAAACCGTAGCCTTAAACTTCGAAAGCCAAACCACCTCTTTTTTAATCCTAAACACCCCGTGTTCCAGGCCTAACTAACTTTCCCCGCGTCTCTCTAGTCTGGAGCGTAACCTTCCGAACCTACTTTTGTTTATGTCTGCATTCCAGTGAACGCAACTTTATAAGTATATAGTCTGTCCCGAAAATAACCTATTGACATAAAATAGGCATTTTTAAGTATGATTGAAGTATGATTAAGTACTGGACTTCCTAATAATGGGGATTACAATGAAAAAGACTAAAATTAGCTAACTTACTCACTAATGACGACTCAGTATTCACCAATGAGATAGACAACTATAACAAGCACTCTCTGAGATCCCACCGCTCGAAGGGAAAACCTTTTGTATTTCTCTTATATTTTGGGAAAACCTCTTGGGAAAAACCCATTTATCTTTATTAGGTGAAAACCTTCAAGTGAAGTCATCAGCGTCTAAGAACCTAAAATCCTTTATTCGCTTTTGGCTAGCTATTTAATGAAACGAACTAGGCAACCCAACGTGCATTTCTAAAGCTAGGTTATGCAACCAAACATACACCCGTTGAGTAGACTGCGATCCCTTTCAGACGCCCCATGATGATTATAAATGGGCCGCAGGACCAGTTTGAATCATCACCATATTCTTGATTCTAGTTCATTCAGGCGGTGTCACATGAAATCAGAAAATTGGTATTAGTATGTTGAAAAACAGTAGCTTCCTAAATTTTTATCCTAGCTGGAGTTAACCTAACCTGAGGCGACCTAAGTGAAATGATCCTGACCAGAATAACTATCCCGGGTAAAATTGATCTGACCTGAGCTGGTATAACTTTTATAAACTTCTGGTGTTGAAAACAATAAACAGCAACTGTAGTAGATTAGGTACCTAACAGAATCAAAGCTACAACTCTAATTGTGCCCGAAAACAAAATTGAAACACGTGTCTCCCTATCACTGCTTTGTATTCTTGCTGTTTGTTGGGTTTCTCAGAAATGTTTCTATCTCTTTCATAAACGTCGCCCTAAATACTTTAATTATTTAGTGACATGCCTACGCCCCAATTTCCTGGACTAATTAAATTACTAAATTAGTAACACAAATAAATGACTACCTACGCCTATGTCTGCACGCCACTGGTACTTCATATGAAATACCCACACACAGCGCCAAAACCTTCGCATCACCCAGTTCTCAGTTCTAGCTCGTTCAATTATTTTTCAAGGAACGGGGAAAAAGCTTCTGATTATTTTTGCTTAGTTTTTACTATCCCAAAAAATGGCAATGAAGGGAAGTTACAGTTGGCCCTGTAAACAAATTGGGGTCGTTTCTTGTTTGGCAGTGTTCAAGTGGTGTTCAATTTGTTGTTGATAGTATTGTTAGTCTCCAAAAATGGTCCGAAATGTGATTTGGCAATTAAACAGATCCAGAATAATGTCTCTGATAGAAACGGGTCACTCTCGAAGAGAAGTTGCGCAAACTTGGAAACTAACCAACGTGATAGGTATATCCTGAACCTGTAATCGATTTCTAGCAACTAATTCAATAATGGTTCGTCCACGAAATGACAGAAGTTGGAGATTAATATTCTGACTGATTTTCATCCACTGGTAACCTTTAGAGAGATGTAAGATGTGGAACTTGTGTTGCACCCCAGTACGAAGCTGATTAGCTGATCTTGGATTACAACGTAAGGAGCCAGACACGGGGTATGAGTTTTTGGCAACCTATGACTATATGACCAATTCAGTTGAGCACGTCCAGGATGTGCTTAAGTGTGCAATTGGTCAACGTCCACAACCTACAATGACCAGCAAGGGCTGATAAGGGTTGCAACAGAAGAGTGAGGAAACCTACCCATCGAGACTATCGATCAATTACTGATAAGCATGAAGAGACTAATTCGAGTTGGCATTAAAGCGTGAGATCGGAATACGTTGTATTAGTGAGTGTCTGGCAAAAGGAAAATCAAATAGCCACAATATGTACCCTTTTTTTTCCAAACACCCTGTACACTGGCACCGTAAATTAATTATTTGCCAACAAAGATTGTGTTCATTCAGAAAAAATTGTGAAAGATCATATTACCAGAATTTAAATCAACCCGAAGTAGAATTTGCCACTAGACTAGGGTGACACTAAACTTCCGGCACCATGGGCTTGTATTAAATGAAAAACCTTTACCCTGTATACCTAAATAAGGGAAATCACTTCAACTTGCAACACATATTATCTGGGGTTGCTACCTAGGGGTTCTTGAACCTTAATATTCCCACCATCAGACAGACAGTGGCTGTCAAAAATTTTATGTTGAGTGCATATTTTGTCTAGCATGACCTACCTACTAAAATGGCTATAAATCCTATAAATTTACCTATAAGATGTTTCTTTGCGTAAATCTGTCAGTGGTCAACAAAAATCATTTCCTAGATAAACAATCTACCGCCACAACGCCCCAACCCTCTAATTGCTAACAAACTAGACCTCTTATAGTTTTATGATAAATTGATAATTTCCTGCTTATTGTTTTGGCTAAGGTAACTAAGTGGTTACTTTCGATCGTCCTTTTGGCACTATGAACTCGTCAAGAAGGGTACCTACCTAATTGATAATCAACCTGGCTAAATGATGATTAAACATTTTTTTTTTTCGTGACAACCCCTCATAAAAACTTTCTTTGTAAATACCTATATGATTGGAAGAAAGAAATATTTTCGTTATTAATAACTCGTGAAATAATGGTTTGTTCGAAATTGTTTAAACATTTATATTTTAGTTGTTTATGTTTCTTTACCTCTTTCTAATTTTCCTCGTTTGTGATGGCAGATGGCTCCTCTTTATCGATTCATGTGTTTTGAACAAAGTTGTGGAATGTCTGGATCACCAAAATGTTTTTGTTGCGTCTCCCCGGTCCTGTTTTCGCATGATTGTGCCCCCTTGTAGAATTATTAGGTATACTCCTCAAGTATTATCAGGAACTGGAACTCACAACATAATCACGGCAGTACATTGAATCAATTTAGGAAATAAGGAAGCAAAATACCAAATAAATACTTCTATGTGCTGCACGTCAAACGAAATTGCATCTACAAGTTTAGAACCTCTGGAATATTCCAAGGGTTTGTTTATGTTTGAAAGTGCGGATGTTTACACTTTCGGTCGACAGCGTGTGGATGCAGATTATTTTATTTAATTTTACCTTTGAAAATATTTAAATCAATTCATTCAATTTTCAATTAAATTTTCCGGGGACGTGTTATAGTTCCGCCTTAAGAAAATTGTTAGTTTGTTAAGAGACAAGTCATGTAAGTGCTTTTATCGAAATCCGTCGGCAAAATAATGGAACGGCACCTGTAAACTCTAAACAAAAAATCGACCATTTAAAATGCCGCCCTCTTGTCCTTGTCCTCGGCTAACTGTAAACATCTGCTATGCACTCGCCCCTTCGACTGAAATGTGACCCCGTTGACCTAAACAAACCAACACCCTCAAGTTTCTTAAAAATAACTCAAGAATTTGTATAAAGCAGAAACCATAACACATGTACTCAGTTGGAACTTTGGGAAAATTTTTCTTATCGCACATAGAGAGAATTATTTATTTGAATAACACAAAAACTAAAATAATGGAAATTAAAATCCAGGGTAAAGTTAAGTCAAACTGTGTTCAGTCTGCAGCTGCGTTTGTGTTTACGTCTGGTCTCAGTTCAAGTGCTAGATAAGTAGGTACATAGGGAAGATAAAAGTAAACTGTAAGCAATCTGCATTTTAGAGTACGTTTTCTGACAAAGAAATTTTATGAAAATTAAAATTTTATATTGTGTCTATTCTCGCCGCCCCCGCTGTGAAAACCTTCTTATCCTGGTCACGGCGCCAAATTTCTGTAATGGACCCTACCCCACCCTTGCAAGTTTCTGCTCACCTGACTATCTACCTGCTCAGCGCTGATTAATTAACCTAATTAAAGTTTACCTAAATACCTGTCGAAGTGGCCACGTGATCGTCTATTACCTACGTTGTGTATTACCTATGCCATTACAGACCCCATTACTTTGATAAGAAAGGATCACAAGCGAGGACGTTAATAATAGACACAAATAAAGTTGAGAAATTAAGATTTATTCATATCTTTGGTAGTATTATTCAATTATCGTTAATCAATTTCGTACAAAATCAGATACGTATACTGTTTGCCTTATTCGCATATAAGACAAAGAGATTTGTAGAATTCTCTATTGAAATTAGTAAGTGTCTGATATGTTTACCGACGGACGACAATCAAACCAACGTATAATTTGCTTTGTTGGCTAATAGTTATAACGTATTGTTTGTTTTACGTTTCATTTGGTAGGTACTATTCTTTTTACCTAGATTTGGCGTATTCTTTTTTTTACGCTTTGTTTGGTACTGTTCTTTTTACCTTGATTTTGCGTACTGTTCTTTTTACGCTTTATTTGGTAGGTACTTTTCTTTTTACCTGGATTTTGCGTACTGTTCTTTTTACGCTTTATTTGATAGGTACTTTTCTTTTTACCTGGATTTTGCATACTGTTCTTTTTACGCTTTATTTGGTACTGTTCTTTTTACCTTTGATTTTGCAAAGTACAAACTGGTCAGTTAGGCGTCAATCGATAAGGATCTACAATATTTGTCGACTCAAATTTAAACAAGTATGCATCCTTTGTCTCCAATGCGGTTACAGAAAATATGTAAAATAATGAAATTGTTTACAATAACATACCTGTATTAAGAAGCACTGGATTACACTTATACTTAGTTACCTATTTAGCGCGACTTTTACAAAAACCGTAGCCTTAAACTTCGAAAGCCAAACCACCTCTTTTTTAATCCTAAACACCCCGTGTTTCAGGCCTAACTAACTTTCCCCGCGTCTCTCTAGTCTGGAGCGTAACCTTCCGAACCTACTTTTGTTTATGTCTGCATTCCAGTGAACGCAACTTTATAAGTATATAGTATGTCCCGAAAATAACCTATTGACATAAAATAGGCATTTTTAAGTATGATTGAAGTATGATTAAGTACTGGACTTCCTAATAATGGGGATTACAATGAAAAAGACTAAAATTAGCTAACTTACTCACTAATGACGACTCAGTATTCACCAATGAGATAGCAGAGAATAATTTACATTATGAGACAACTATAACAAGCACTCTCTGAGATCCCACCGCTCGAAGGGAAAACCTTTTGTATTTCTCTTATATTTTGGGAAAACCTCTTGGGAAAAACCCATTTATCTTTATTAGGTGAAAACCTTCAAGTGAAGTCATCAGCGTCTAAGAACCTAAAATCCTTTATTCGCTTTTGGCTAGCTATTTAATGAAACGAACTAGGCAACCCAACGTGCATTTCTAAAGCTAGGTTATGCAACCAAACATACACCCGTTGAGTAGACTGCGATCCCTTTCAGTACCTAGCAGTAATAATATTTTCTTGACTTATATACGAACAAGATGCATGAAATTTAAAACTTTTTATACCATTTGAAACTGAATTCTGATGTAAAAGAATATATTTTGAAAATTCATCTTGTCTGCATTCAACTGATTTTATTATGTTTATTAACCCTTTCTTAGTTGGCTTGTTGACAATCACGCTTTTGGTAGAATCACAAACATTCCCACAAATTAAACATAACAAATTCTCCTCCATCTCAGACAATTTATATTATGAGTAAAGAAACTGCAATAATTAATTTTATAACTAAAACTATTCGTTTCATATGGGCTTACTCGCCAAATTTTATTTCTAAGGACGAAGACTAATGATTTACAAATAAGGAATCTGTACAAGCTCCTAAACGCCCGTTGCATTAGTGAAAAATGAAGGTCACTCCAATCCCATATAATATGCGTAACTGATAGTGTAACTGAGTCCGACCGACTGCGCGCGCAACCGGCATTCCAAATTTCTGAAAACTATAAGACCTAGCATGCTGATTGTTTTTTTAAAAACTTTTCTCTAGTTTTGTCTTTCTTTGACTCAATATATGTATACACATATTTCTAATCATTAACATAGCCCCTCGCTGGGTGAAATTTTCAATGCATGGATTAGCTAGTGGCGAATTCGAAGCTCAGTTTCTCGCAAAAACCCTACGTTTTGGAAATTTTGAAAGTTTCATTAGAAGCGCTATGGTTTTTTCAGCAATACACCAAAATTTCAAAATTGTAGCTCAACTCCTTGATTTAATACCGGATATATGTTTTAAAAAACACAGTTTTCGAATTACTTCTCAAGCACGAAAAATTAGATTTTGCAAAATTCGACCCTACTAAAAAAGTTGTGAAATTCCTTTTCGGATGGCCAAAAGTGTACTCTACAAGATGGTAAAGGTCTCATTTAGTTATACCTGCAAATAAAAAAATGTCAGAAGTAAGCAAGATAGCCGGCCGATTTTACTCCACTAAAAGTGCTGCCACCTATCACCCAAAAGTGTGATTAGGATTATGCAAAATAAAGTCAATCTATTATGATTGGTTTCTATCACAGCTGCAAAGTCTTCAGACGGAACCTCTACAGCTTGGAATGTTCAAGGTTTTTTGCTTTAGCGGCAACCGAATAAATCTGGGAGGATTAGTCGGCGGTCCTATCTTTAAATTATTATTTTCTATTTAGAAATATGAGAATGAACCACATACTTAGATAAATATACCGCCTTTGGACCATTGCGCATCAATTCCGGTCATGCAATAAAAAGGGATAGAAAATCACGCAATTTTTACATACTCGCGGTCGATTGGTGGATGTGGTCCAATCAAATCTGGAGTTGCTTGCTGGCTCAACAACTGACAAGTGTCAAGTAACATAACCAAAGAAAATATTGTTTGTTTAGGTACTTATATTCTTTGGTTTCACATTTTGAATGTGATTTAAAAATTTTTTACGTTTATTCAGATCAGTTGGAATAGTTTTAAGTGTTGAAGTGTTCTTTTTTTCTTTTTGTGTGAAGTTTTCATATTGTAGTGCACCTATACACCTGCTGTTCCTTTTAGTATCTCTATAGATGCGCCATTGAACGGATACGGTTTTCAAGTTGCCTCATTTTTTTAGGAAATTGTGAAGGATTAATGGTGAAGACATTGGAAGAAGAAGCTACATATGAAATAGCTAAGAGATCCCGCAACTGGTTAAAATTAAAAAAGGATTACCTAGATGGAGTTGGTGATACTCTTGACTTGGTTGTGATTGGTGGATACATTGGTAAAGGCAAACGCACTGGAACTTATGGTGGTTACCTGTTGGCTTGTTACGATCAAGATAATGAAGAATATCAGAGTATTTGCAAGGTGTGTATAAAACGGCAGGCCTGAAATTAAACTTTAAGTTTATATTTTTTGAAACCTAAAATAATCGACTTTGCTCAAACAACTACTCTTCGGGCAAATACCCCAACAGGCATTGAACTACAGAGCAATTTCATCGTTTCTATTTTACCTTTGTTTTACCTTTTTTGTCACAGATAGGCACTGGTTTCAGTGACGAAGATCTACAGAAACATTCAGAATTCCTCAAAAATCATAAAATACCGAGTGCTAAATCTTACTATAGGTATGACTCTGCTCATGAACCTGATCACTGGTTTGATCCTGTGCAGGTGTGGGAAATAAAATGTGCAGATTTGTCACTTTCTCCTGTTCATCGTGCTGCAATGGGAATTGTAGGTAAACAACCAAACTTTTTTGTCATTACTAACAGTTTTATTTTAGGTTGATCCAGAAAAGGGTATTTCTTTGAGATTTCCAAGATTTGTTAGAATTCGTGATGATAAGGGTGCAGAAGATGCTACCTCTGCACAACAAGTGGCCGATATGTATTCAAACCAAGATCAAATTAAAAATCAGGGCACTAAAGCGATAGACGAGGAGGATTTTTATTAAATAGGTGTTCTTAAATTATACATTTACTTCACAATAAATAAAATGATATTTAAAATATTGTCTGCTGACGTATTAACTACACAAAAAAAATCCAAAGGCCAGAGATAAAACTTTAATAAAATATATTAAATACATAAATAAATGGATATGCCTCACTGTCAATAAATCAGGTACAAGCCGTCATGAAGAATAATGGTTTACTTAAACATATTCTTCAATTTTTCTTTGTCTATCTCATTTTTACATTTCAAAAGTGCGTCTAAATGGTTTAATTCCTTTTTGACTAAGGAAGTTAGTGAAGGGTCTAATTTTACAACTTTTTCAAAGTCTTCTTTAGCGTATTCAGGATTCCACACAGCAACATGAGCCTTTCCTCTTCTGAATAAAGCCTTCACATTGTCTACACCAAATCAATTGCATATTAGTAAATATGAGAATTTATGAGTCTTGTTCTTACCAGGCTCGGATTGTAGAACAGTTGTACAGTATTCTATGACTGAATAATACTCGTTTTGGTTCAGCTTACATTGTGCATAATTCAAAAGCAGAGGATTTTTTTGCATGTTAAGATTATTCCATTCAGTATCACGTGGCTTTTCTCTACAGAAAACGTTAAAAGTTTATTGTTAGTGTGATGTAATAATAATAATAACCGTCTTTATTGTGACTTACAATACAGAAAAATAGAGAGAAAAAAAAACATTTTTAATGCCACAAAGGGTGAAGTTCAGCACATGCTGTTCTTCCACTTAACCCCAATATAATATAACAATTAAAAGAAGCAAGAACAAGTGTATCTGGCTATAGGCCTACGAAAAACTAATTAATGCGGTAGAATAGGAAAGAAGAAATAGAAAAAGGCGAAAGTAAAGGGCAAAGAAAAGTAGAAAAAAGCAAGAGAAAAAAACAGCAAATAGAGACAATTACTGTAGTATTTATATTTATTGTTCAATTAAGAAGGATCTGCGTTACCTTTTTGCGAAACTTAAATATGGTAAGAGACCTGGTTCCTCTTGACAGTTTGTTATAAACATTACTAATATTGTAGGAGAAAGATCTTTCAAACAATGCAGACTTATGCAAAGGCGGAGTAATAAGAGATTTTCTACGTATGTTGAGATTATGTACATCAGTTCGATAACGAATCTTGTTATACAGATATGGCGGGCAGCCAGTAGTAACAATTCCGTGAAAGAAAACACATGAATACAGAAAACGCCTGTTGCACATGTTAAGCCAGTTTAATTCTTTAATTTTAGAAGATATATGATCCCTTCTACGCATACCACATATCAGCCTGGCACACGAATTCTGCACCACCTGTGTCCTTCGAGACGTATCTGCATCAATGCAAAATCCATATAATACATCACAATACGCAAAATGTGACAAAACCAACGAATCACACAACAACCGGATTGTAGATTTTTGCAAAAAATCCTTGCTTGCATATATAAGTTTTAGATTGCAAAAAGCCATCTTGACACAATTTTTTATATGTGTTTTAAACCTCAAATCCACATCAATTGTAACACCAAGACTTTTAGACTCATCAACACAGTTTAAAATTTTATTACCAGCTTTAATTCTTAAAGTGTTAACAAGCTCTTTGCGAATTGAATGTTTTCCAAACAACATCAGTACAGACTTTTCAGGATTAATGATTAAATTGTGGTCAAGAGAAGCCTGGATTAATAATGACAAATTCTCGTTAATGCGATCTGTGGCCTGCACAATATCTACCGGTGAAAATGTATAGTAAATTTGCGTATCGTCTGCATAGCAATGCACCCTGGAATATAATAAGCATGAATACAAATTCGAAGTATAGATAGAGAATAGAAGAGGGCCAAGGATGGTACCCTGTGGAACTCCTCTGTCCAAGGTGCTATCCAGGGAGCAATTATCTTTAATTCGAACTATTTGCTTCCTGTTGGTTAAATAACTAAGAAAGAAATTAATTACACCTTGGCTAAAACCGATATATGATAAAATTGATAGCAAAATGTGATGATTTATACAATCAAAGGCTTTAGAGTAATCCAAAAGAATTAATGCAGTTAACTTATTATCATCCGTGGAAAGTAAAATTTCATCAACAATATGTGTAAGAGCTGTAGCGCAACTATAGTGTTTTCTGAAGCCCGATTGGAAAGAAGGAATAATGTTATAAATATTTAAGTGTTGTAAAATTTGGTTATACACTACCCTCTCTAGCACCTTGGACAAAGAAGGTAGGATGCTGATTGGTCTCAAATCTTTATACTCTCTTGGCTGACTGATCTTCGCTAAAGGAGTAACATATGATGTTTTCCACAGCTTGGGTATAATACCGCAAGTCAAACAGCAATTTATTAGGTGTACGAGATAAGGCAAAATACCGGGAAGACAAAGCAAAAGCATCCTGACCGAAATACTATCAACACCAACTGCTTTACTTTTGATTGAATGAATCATGTCTGATACAATACATATTTTCATCTACTAATGAGAAGTGTAATTTTTCTGGAAATGGAACTCTACAGTTAGTGGAATAAAACCTCGCCGTAGCCTCCACGTCTCCAACAGGAAAATTTTTAACACAATTTACGAAATAATCATTTATTTCGTTTACATTCGAAAGCTCCGGCGGAATTTCACTCAAACTTCTACCCGAATAAACATTTAGCCTTTTTAATTCTTTCCAGAGATGTTTAGACCCATACACTTCAAGCCTCGACTTTAAATATGCCCTTTTCTCATTTCTGATTGCTGTTGATGTAAAGTTTTTTAGTTGTTTATGGTATTCTAGATGTTCCGTTAAACCAGATGTTCTATACCTAATCAGCGCCTTATCTCGTAATTTCATTAATAGCAGAACATTGTCAGACAGCCAAGGAAGCCTTAGGTTTTGTAATTCTACTGGTTGTGATTGGGGCATGTTTGTCAAATAAATCTAGAATTAATGAATTCAGGAACGAAACCTTTTCATCGATGTCTGAAATATACAAAATATTGTTAAGTGGGAGCAAATCAAGGTCTCTCCTAAAATCATCTGAGTTAAAACGTTTGAAATTTCTGTAAGTTACAAAACCGGCCTCATGTTTAATTGTTGGAATCGTTAATTCGCAGAAGATAAACTCATGATCAGTTATCAATTGATGGAAATTATGAACGCCACTTTTACTCACAAGAGATGTTTGAGAACATACTATCACCGTTGATCAACGCTATCACGTCACATTTTAGTTATTGAGTATCTCGTTGGCTCTGTAATAAGTTGTGTGGTTGTGTCAATCCGTAAGAGTCAAATAATGAAATAAGTCTATTGGTATTAGAATTATGTATATCTAGAAAATCTACATTCATATCCCCAGCACATATTAATTGGTCGCAGGAAAAAATTACTGTATATAGTTTCTTCAAAATTTTCCATAAATTCAATAAAATTTGTATTTGGAAGCCTATAAATTGCACCCACGCCATATTTAAATCCACCCAGTGACAACTTAATCCAAATTTGCTCCAGTGAAGGTTTTTGTCCAACTTCAATCGATGTACTGCTAAATGAAACTCTAATATACAGACCTACACCACCGCCTCGACCCTCCCGATCCATTCTCAAAATTCTATAACCTGGAATACCGACTGCCACGTCATCTTTACCTGAACTGAGCCATGTCTCACTAAGTAAAATTATGTCATAATCTGCCCGCAATAAAAGATCCTTAAAATTAACAAATCCTGCCAATAAAGAACGAATATTTATATGACCGATTCTTAGATTCATTATAGATGTGCACAAGTTAATATATTAAATAATAAAATAAAGAAGTTGCGATAATACATGTATAAAAAAAGGACTAATTAATAAGACGCAAAATGAATCAGAAATTTCTATCTGCAATGAAGAGAAGAAAACGAGAGCAAAAGGAAGAGCAGAAAATAAGAAAAGAGGAAGATAAGAAGGTAAGAAAAGAAATGGGGGTAAGAAATGAAAGGAAACAAACATGTATAAGCAAATTACAAAAGACCCATTGTCGACATGAAGCATCATCATAATATACCCAGACTCCATTTTACAACACCACCGACACCCCAAAGCAAGTATTTTATTTCTATTTTCACACATCCGCCACAAATTAAACTCATCTTCAATGACCAAAAACAAATATAATATTCTAAGTTGTAGAACCATTGCCATTTTGCAGACAAGAACAATCATATCAAAACAGAATTATACATTTCCAAAAACTTTAAATTTAAGTCACATGTATTGATAAATTTCTGGGCAGAATTTTATTAACAGCCTACAGTATGTATGATTCAAGATTCACAATTTTTACTTACATAAGTGGTAATTGCAATCATTTCTGTATGGTTTAAAAGTGAAAAAAAAATTATGTCACTATGATGGTGAACCCACAAAATAATAATGGCCTAAATGTAATGTTTATAAATGATGGATGAATGAGTTGCAGAAAGGTGTGTTCAGTCGTAGACAGAATAACTCAAGACCCCTTATGTAAATGTTGGCGCGGTTTTTAACTTCATAGTAATTGAGAAATTTCGTTGATGGCATATACGTACAAAATTCATATTATCTAGCTTCAGCTGTAGGAATAAATATTTTATCTCTGGATATATTTGCATGTGGCAACTCAACCAGCAATCGCCCAGAGTAGGTCTCAGTATGTCTGAGTATAAGAACTTGTCAGTAATATTACAAACTAAGCCCAACATTTTTAATATTTTTATTCGTTGTGGAATATAATTTATAATTCGTAAATTGAATTGTATTATTATGTACCGTTGAAAGGGGAACACCCACATAGGTCGGCATCCGCAGAAGTTATTTTTTTCCTCGCGTATTTATAAGATCTTTGTTACTAAAAATGTCAGTTAAGTGGTCTTTTTCAAAAATGTGCTTATCAGGTTTCTGTCAGTCTGTTTCATTTGATAATACTTTTGTTACAAGTTTCAAAACAATTAAACATTACATTTGCGGACCCGTAATGACTGGAATACTGATCCGCAATTTGTGGACCCCGATACTCTTCGAATTATTTTACCTCAACATTAACTGTTCCAACATTCCAATAGCTTGAGCATATAGTTTTCCTGCCTCTTCATACCGTTTTTCTTTAAATTCTTTATTACCACGTTCTCGTAATTCCGGTATTAATTTCAGTTTCTCTTCTTCGTCCATTTGCCACACCTCTTTCTCATACTCATCAGGTTGCTCAACTTTTAGTACTTCTATAACATAAATCGTGAAAAATGAAGAATTTGTTTTAGGCAGTTCTAATGTTGTAGTTGTAACGCACCTATTGTGAATTCTAGATTTACAGGATTTTTTATCAAATTATTTAAATCCTCGTAACCAACACCTTCTGTTTGCAACGTCATTGCACAGCAATGTGGTTTGCGCTGCTCTCTTGGAATATGCACGTCTCGTATTGTTTTAGATACAAATGGATATTGTAACACTAACTAAAAATTTATTGGATTTACTGTAATTAAGAGCTACTTTCTTGAATATCGCATTTACGTTCTTGTCAACAGTAAATGTTGCAACTTCATTTAAATCCATTCTTTGAATTACCGCTTCCCAAACTTCCAATTTAAACTTTTTTCCTAACACAATATGCAATGGTTCTCCTAGTCCCATCTTTCGAGAATCGTCAAGAAGCGTACGTTCCTCATCACATAGACGTGTTTGAAAGTGAAAATACACCTGGGAAATTAATTGATTTATTACTTATAGAAAGTCCTTTTAAGAACAAATCTGTTCTTACTTTTGCTCCTTCTTTAAAATTGACACTTTTGGTCCCGGCATATAAGATTTTCTTCACTATTAGAGGATTGTTAGGTGGCGTCATTATTGTTTAAATTCTTCCTACAAATTAACTCAAAAGCTATTTAATTTGGGCCTATTCTGCTTGTTTTGTAAGCTTTTCAAGCGTTAGAAAAATGTAAATGTAATTAAACATTGACAGATGAGCAAATGACAGTCCCAAACAATTTTGACATTTATGACTGCAGTGTTGCCCAGAGATATGAAGTTGTTGGGATATATTTCTTGTGCAACCTCCAAAAACTATTAAATTGATAACACAATTAGTGACGTACTTCCTTCCAAACAACCCCCCCACTTTACCAAATAATTTTTTGCAGCGAGGGGTTTTGTTTGGGATGAAAAGTGACAGTGCATTGTGATTTGTGATGAGCCACTACGTCGCTACTTGTGTTTATCAATTCCTTCGTGAAAATCGTCAATTTGGGGATCGATGTAACCTCCCCAAATGGACCGAGAAGTTGTTACGTATTTTAATTCCAAACAAAACAAAACCACTTGCTTTTGTCATCTGTTAGTCATCTTAAAGTAAATTTAGCAAAAAGGTTACACCAGTTTTAAAGTTTTTACATGCACGCACAACACACCAATTAAAATAAACTGTTTCCATTGCAATATTACTATATGTAATTATTATATTGCAAAATTTAGGTTCATAGTTCATTGACACTGAGAGAAGATGTCAAAGGAACATGATTTTGTTTGGAATGGTAATTTGACGTATGTGATGTCACAATTGCGTAATCAATTGGTCATAAAACACGCAATGGCCACAATGTTGGAATACCGCGTTTATTTATATCCCAACTAGGTTTTGCCTCTTTCTCGCGCGTTAATTCGGGGCCTAAGTGCCTCCGTCATACGTCAGATTTTCATCCAAACAAAACAAAAGCACGTGCCATTTGACGTTTATCGATATTATTTACAACGTCTTAAACTAGTTTTTGCAATATAATTCTAGACGTTTTGCAGTGAAAACAGTTTATTTTCAATTTGTGTGTTGGGCTTACGCGTAAAAACTTGAAAACAACTATATGTAATTATAATTATATTTCAGAGGTTAAGTTAAAACGTCAGAAAGCATGTGGCTTTGTTTTGTTTGGAATGAAAATCTGACGTTTGTGACGCGCCACTTATCTCCCGAATAGACTGTTAAACTTCATGCTATGCAAGCAAAAGGCTTGGCGCAGTGCCGAAAAACGAAAACGCTGACACTTTTAAGGCGCGTGGGAGTTTTTGTGCGAATCCAAGTGGATCCCTTTTCTTTTTTCTTCTGAAGCTTGTTGTAATTTACAGAATTTTGCATTCCATGTGTCGTATCTGGTGGCCCGTCACGAAAGGTATTTGTTTAAAGAAAATCCCCGATTACTAATGAAAAACGGTACATTGGCAAAACCTAGTTCAGATAGATAGATTAGAGACTTATGGATACGATTAAACACTGGAATACCATCTTTTTCTGCGTTTTCCATAGATTGTCATATTCTACTTTATCAACATCCTATTTCATTTGAATTTAAAAATGTTTTTCTAGAAACACTATTAAAAATAACATGTCAGTTTAGTTTCTAGTGTTAAAAATGTAATTTTTAGGCACTAGTTCACTCTTAACACTGGTGTTAAAAGTACTCCAGGTCCGGTTTCAAAAGAAAAACCATGGGAATTTTTTTATTTTTATTAATATTGATGGTACAATTTGAAGAACTAGAAATATGTTTAGGTACCATGTGTAACATCCCCCTTTTTTATTTTTGAAGATACATTTTTGCAATTTGGTATATCGTATGTACTGAGTAAACGCCAAGTTTTGACACAAACAAGGAAATATTCACACTTCCGGTTTCAGCGGAAGTGATGATTTGCTTTTCAAATGGGTCAACCCGTATATTATTGAATTTTTGGGCTCTACATGATTTTCTGAATGCAATGGTACCACATAAGCGATTTTCAAGTCTGAGACTTTTTAAAATCAAATTTTAATTTTGTCATTTAAGGATTTCAGTAAGTACCTATGCCATGGCTTGGTTCCAATGTATTCTAATAGACTCAGATAATGCCATAAAAAACGGGATTGCGCCGCAAATGCTAAATAATGTGATTTTTTGGGCAAAACTATTTTTTTTCAAATGGAACCATATTGGTACCAAGGTACCTACTATTCAAGGCTACTATTAATAAGGAATCTTCTTGCCTTGTTTTTTTTGCAATGGTAAAATCCCCAAAGATAATTTAAGATAAGATTCAAGATAAAAAAGATAAGACTTTGTAGTTTGGAGACACTTTATTAATATATCATACCTGCTTAATAATTCAGTTCTAAAACATAACAGGAAAGACGAAATTAATTATGTCTAATTCAAAATCTGACCGTTGTGACCAAACAGACTCAATTTTTGATATTTTCAAGTAAATATTTTTACAACTCATTATAAAAATTTCCGTATTTTAAAAAGATGTCATTGCAGGAAAAAGAAAAAGAACAAGCCGAAAATTTATAGCGAAACGAAAATTGCAGAAGAGTCAATTATATATGACATGAATAATTTTAAGCGAGGATTTGCTATAATATTCAACCATTTTGAGTTTTCTAATGAAACTTTCGAGAAAAGAGAGGGCACTGAAGTAGATGTAAATACTTTAGAGAATGCCTTCAACTCTTTGTCATTTGAAATAACAGTTTGTAATGATTATACTTATGCGAAGATATATGATAAAATTCACGAAAGTATTTACTTTGGGCAAATTATTGCTAAAATTTTTGAACTAAGTAGTCTGTTTTAGTCGCAGAGATTGATCACTCAGGTCATGACTGTTTGGTAATCGTGGTTTTGAGCCATGGCGAAGAAGGCAAAATTTATGCACACGACCATGCCTATTCAACCGATCTTTTATGGCAACCATTTTCAGGGGATAAGTGTGCATCATTAGCTGGAAAACCAAAAATGTTCTTCATCCAAGTATGTCAGTGTAAGAGTAATATTTGGGCGATGAATATTTATTATTTAAATTATAGGCTTGCAGAGGTGAGAAGGTAGATTCAGGTGTCTTATTGAAAACAAGATCATTATTACAGAAAGATACTTCTGCAGTATCCTCTTATAGTATACCTGTTATGGCAGATATACTAGTAATGTACTCAACATATGAAGGTAACTATAACTATAATACCTTTTTCTCTCCATTAATATACAGGGTGTTAATGAATTCTACTCGAAGGCCGAAGTCGGCTTGTACTTTTTGTAAGTGGTACAGACGAAGCTGTTGTTTGCCAAGTATTTGCCAAACACTCACATGGTTTATCCTGCTGGTTTCATCCTGCTTGTGATTTGTATGGTGCCCATAGGCCATTGGTTTTCAAAGTGGGGGGCGCGCCCCACTAGGGAGGCGCGATAAAAAGTAAAGGGGGGCGCGAGCGAGAAACGGAAAATATTATTTTTAAATAAAAACAGCTGCTAGACTGCTAGAGTGTAGCTCTCGGTCAAGCTCTAGCGCTTTCTAGCAGCTAGAGCTAGAGTCTAGTCTGTGCCAACGGGGGGCGTGGGCATTTTCATTTTAGACAGTAGGGAGGCGTGACAAAAAAACTTTGGGAACCACTGCCATAGGCGAATCCTCCTCCTACTCAAAGTCAGTAGTCTCACAAGTTCTACGACCACATGTATCCCTGAAAGGTGTTTTTTGCTCCCCTATAAGCCCTGAAAGTCTGTAAAACTTATTCATTAACACCCTGTACAGAAAAGGGTAATGCCATAAGTAGGCCACAGTGCATATCCAAAATTAAACTAATGGCAGAACCAACCAACCCTCTCAGATTAAAGCAATTAAAGACTTTTGTACTTGATGGCTACACAAAAATTTGCCTTTATAACACTTAGCGTTACTTTTGTTTCACATTCCGTGCTCACTCACTTCCATACTTGTAGGATATTACTCTTGGAGAAATCCTGATAGCGGATCATGGTTCATACAATGTCTATGCGAAGAGTTAAATAAGTATAAGAGAGAAAAAGATTTAATGGCAATTTTAACAAGGGTAAACCGAAGGATGGCAATGGAATTTGAAAGTTATGTGCCCGATAATCCTTCAATGGATATGAAAAAGCAAATTGGTTCTATAGTAAGCACGTTTACTAGACTTTTGTACTTTTATCCTTCCGAAGACTTAGAAAGCTCTAAAGAAAGATGACGATATTTAATGATAATTCTTTTTATAATATGTGAGAATTAATACACATATTGTTAATAGTAAATATTTAATAACACTCTTAATAATATATACATCTACTTTATGTGTATTACAAGTTGGGATAATTGTTTTAACAAATCAGTTCATACATCATGCAAGTATGTATAATAGATATACTTATGCATCTGCTTATTCTGAACAATTAAATCACTCAGAAGAAGAATTTTGTTTGTTTATTTTATCAAGGCAACAAGAGCATGCTTGTAGTCTCCACTTGTATCACTCTGAAATAAAAGCGTGTTATTCCAAAACATAAAAAGCTTTTCATTGCCCTACCCCGCCACCCTTGTATTTAGAATTCCTACTCGTTCGCGTATCGATTTAAGAGCAGTTCATGTTTGTTTTGATTTCTTATTTTATAAAAGATCTATTCTACATGGCGAATAATATGAAAGTATAGTTATTAAAAATTTCTATCACTTGCAGTCAGAGGTTCAGTCATATCATGAGAAGTAGTTACAATAAAATAATTATAATTCCCTTAAGGCTGCGGAATTTGAGCACTAAAAACGGGACATGTAGACACATTTTTATTCCAACACCATTCTGAAATTCAAGTAGATAGGGCGTTAAATAAAAAAAAGATTTATCAATGAAGGATAAACTTAGAGACTCGCACTACTTTTATTGTAATATTTTTCGTTCGCCTTAAATAAATCTCCCTCAAATTATTGAAAAATCCGTCATAAACTCGACACCTTTTTTACTAATTGTACACATATTTATCGTAATTAGAAAGTAGGGTTGTCTAAGTTAATTATTCCTTATTCATTTTCGACCGTCTTGATACGTTACTTGGTTCAGCTGGCATGTTGGAATGAAAATTATTTTGCAATCTCTCCATTTTGTGAATATTTGGGGAAGTTGCACAGTAAACTGGACGTTTGACAGTAGTAGTAGTGTGGTGCATTGCAATGCAGATGGCAGTGGCGCTTCAGTTTATCCTCTTATTTCTAAATAGAAAATAATAACTTAAAGATAGGACCGCTGACTAATCCTCCCAGATTTATTCGGTTGCCGCTAAAGCAAAAAACCTTGAAAATCCCAAGCTATAGAGGTTCCGTCGGAAGAGTTTGCATCTGTGATAGAAACCAATCGTAATAGATTGTGAGTATATTTTGCATAATCCTAATTACACTTTTGGGCGATAGGTGGCAGCACTTTATAGACTAACAGCTGATATATCGCAGCCTTAAGAAATGACTAGCAATGTGCAAAGTCAGTAACATAGAATTTGAAGCTGCAGGATCATGGACGGGCCGCTCAAGAAAACCATTTCTTTTCAACTGTTTTCAAGAACTTTACGAAAAGATGCCCATGCCTCTATCCAGAGATGACAAAGTGAGCTTATTATATTTTAGTCAGGGCATTTGATAATTTAGACAAAACATTTCGCTTTTTGATATATTATTTCATTTGAATAGTAAAATAATTCTCTCTAACAGGCTCTACAGTTAAGAAATTTTTACACTTATGCAAATTATAAGTGCAGGAACTTCCGAAAGATGCGACTTTCAGTATAAATTTATGGGCATTTTAAGGACTGCCAAAATGACTGTTCTACCAAAACTGGGACGTCTGCTTCCATTATTTATATTTAAAGGAGCAGGTTCAGATTGGTCTTTGGATTTTCTAACTGCATTCACATTAGAAAAGGTAATTTTTAACTCGAAGACACGCCTGACGAACAACTATTTGCATAACAAATTAATCTATGAGCTGCGAACGAGACTTATTTTATTAGAGGCTAGAGGGAGTTTGACATAATCGGTTGGACATTAAATAATCGAGGCATTCATATTGAAAGTAAATATTTATGGACAAACATCCGAAGAAACTTGATCCGACAAAATTCAACCGGGCGTTTCGTCAGACGATCAATCTAAAAGTGCCCAAATAATTACTAATAATATAATAAAATGCCCAAAAGAAGTCGTCAAGTGCTGAAAGATAAACATTACCAAATCACTTTTCTACTTACTTTTACATAGCTTTCTAAAGTTTTCTCATACAGTATTTCAAATTCTTGCTTGATATTTCCCAAATCAAGTTCAGATCGACTAACAATAATACGAATCAATGTTTTGTCATCCGTACCTAATCCATGCATGGCGTGATATAATCGTTTTGCAAAAAATATTGGAGGGTACTGCACACATTCCACTAAAATAAAATAAAGATGAATAACGCTAATTTAGAATTTGCTTACTTCCCAAAACTATTAGTAACAAGTTTATTTACCTAAAGCTAATAAACATTCCTTATAATCGTCATGCAATTCGTGCTTTATTGCTTGCTGTAATGTGTTACCAGACACATTTTTATATTCTTCGAAAATTTGATTCAACAGGCAAAAGTTTTCATGGGCCATTATCTTATTGAATACTCCTTCATCTGTACCCCACCGATCTTCACCAGCAGCATACAATGCTTCTGCTTGCTCCCGAGCTTTTTCTTCATCAACCTCATTGGAATCATCTCTCACTCCTGTTACTATCAAAGTCAAAAATCTGCGAAAATCTCCGGATGTTTCTCTACAAAGATGCTCCACTAGTGGACGGTTGTACACTGAAATAAGAAATATCTAAAATAAGCAAACTGAGCATAAAAAGTAGGGTTATGCTACTTAAGAACTACTGTCAAAACGTTTCAACTACTGAGTCGACGCATATATTAGAACTAATTTATATCAAGGCTTACTAGATTCGTACGTGTCGACAATTTCTTGTAACCCAGTGTTAGTTTTCGTGCAGAGAATTTCAATGAGAGCCTGTTCGTCTGTCCCGCAACCTTCCATAGCTCTATGTAATTCCTTGCACAGATATTCCACTGGAGGGAGCATTAGTCCAATTATAACATCCTCGAAATCTCCGCCCAAGTCCCCTTTCAAATCTTCTATTAAGTCCTATGGTTAAACATATAATATAAAACACTCGTATCTAATCATTTAATTATGCTTACGCCTCCTAGTTCTTCGCAATAAACTTTTGTTATCTCTTGTCTTTGGGCATTAGAACGAGATGTAAGTATGTCAATTATTGTTTGTTCATCGGTGCCAAGGCCCTCAATGGCTTCTTTTATATTCTGAGCATCTTCGAGGGGGTTGAAATTTGGTGCTGGGCAGATAGTGGGAATTCCCTGAACAAAAAATTTGAAAGTTATTGGTTTGATACGTAAAGCCTTACAGTTAAATTATTTGCATGGGGCTATAATTTTCATAAGTCGCAGACACGACAAATTAATGAATGAATCACATATACGACGTTGAGCGTATCCATCTATTACAAAAATTTCTAATTCAAACATTCGAGTCGAAACAGTTGCTGGCCAAAAGTTAATATAAGAGTTTATAGACGTTGGGCCATACCTCCCGGAGCTACCGCAATTAATTCACTGTCCCTGGGGCCTTGTCGAAGACTCGTCTGTCTCGTTCACGCTCAGTCGAAATTTCAGCAAACATGTCGAAATTTTTACATAGCAAGTTAAAATTTGTGAAATCATTCATTACAATAAAACTCACGCTTTATTAATTAGTCTTGTCCTCCAAGAATTTCAACGCCGTACCTACTAAGTCGAACTAAGTAGAACTAAGTAGAAATTTCAATTTACATAGTCGAAAGTTCCAAGTGACTTTTTTCTTCTCTTGGTCCTATGTCGAAATTTATACTTGCTAAGTAAAAATTCGAATTTATTATTAGTTATCATAATTTTCTTCTTGGCCCTTCAGCGTCGTCGGGCGTCCAATTATTCAAGATTGGGCAATTATCACGGGCCCTTTCCGCCTGTTACCTATACGGTCGTTAACATAAATATCTTGGAATCTTGCCTTTTGCCAATAAGTAGTTTTAGTTTCCGAAATTTTTTGAATAGCCGAACAAAAATGTTTACCATGGAAATTTTAGTCACAAAGACACCAGATATTCTATATTGAAGATTCATAGTGTAAAAGGGCCCACACACTATGCAATTTGTTGTACGACAAGTTGTACTACAGATTGGACAGACAATCGGTGCAACAAGTTGCTTAGTATTTTGCCCACATATTGTTGAACGACAACGCCACAGACTATGCAATTATCGTTTCGACGGACGAATCTACTTGGGTTGTACAAGTAGTACAACCCAGGTATAATAGATTCGACCGTCGGCGTCGAAACGATAATTACATAGTCTGTGGCGTTGTCGTTCAACAAGATGTACGACACGGTTGGATCGTATGGAAGTTTGGCCAGTGAAACATTTGTTGTACAACCGCACTTGGTGTACGACAGATTGCATAGTGCGTGCGCGTCGTGTGTGTTTGAAACGATTTCAAATTCAAACCGTTGATCGGTGTCACGTTGCTGGTCAGTACCTACTATAATTTAAAAAATAATATGGATAATCATCATACATTTTGGGCTGACTATTGAAATTTATCGTGTACTGGCATGTTTGTGGGATGTAAATTCTCATACTAAGCAGTTTTGCATACGGGCCCTGTCATCCTTTGTTACGCCACTGTTGTTTAACAAACAAATACATTTGGTGTTGAAAATGTTTACTGGTGGTTCATTTTTGGTTTAACTAAACAAATGAACGATATGTTCTAGCTCTAACTACATATAAGAAGTAATAGGTACCTATACCTATTTTAACTGCAACAGTAGTGTTTTAAGCATTCAAATACCAAACTATCATAATAAAATAATTTGAAACCACAAAGGTTGTTAAAGTAGTTAAATTCGTTATTTACGTTAATAAAAACAAATTTACACAGATTATAAAGATTTTAAAGATAACTTTGGATTCTTTTTGACTAACTGCTCACACATTGGAATATAAAACGAAAAATTGATTTTTTCCGATATTACAGCTATTTTTACTGCTTAAAATGTTCTATTTTAGAAAAGTAAACAATACAATAATATAGTCATTTTATTCTGCTGTATTCCACATATTGTGCGCTGTTCTCAAGTAGGTACTTACAATATAATACATACTGATGGGAGTTTTCGTCTGCTTCCGTTCAACAATTTGGCAGTGTATTAGTACGAACTACTTAGGAACTGTGATTCAACTAGGTACGAAAATCTAGTGCTAATTTACTTTGTTTCAAAACCGGCCTGCGAGCTG
Source organism: Xestobium rufovillosum (assembly GCA_963966045.1). Classification (NCBI taxonomy): domain Eukaryota; kingdom Metazoa; phylum Arthropoda; class Insecta; order Coleoptera; family Ptinidae; genus Xestobium; species Xestobium rufovillosum. Next base: position 35,836,471 of record OZ014493.1, read on the forward strand.
CGACACTAACAAATTCAGACTGAAACTTGCGTAGTCCCATCTCTGATGTTTATATGTACCATGTACTTAACTTGTGAAATATAACATGTTTGCTTAACAATGAATAACGAAATTTACTAGAATCGGCCAAGTTTGACTGACGCGCACGTAAATTATAAATAAATTCAATAGTAATTTACCCGCACATTTAATAAATGCCGCTGATCAATAGTACAGCACGCCAGAAAAATTTGTTAATTGATTGCCTATACAAAATAGGATCGACAAAACGAATTTTGACAATAATATTTAATATTCAGCAATAGCTAATTTAACTAGGTACCTACTAGTTAAATTCCTGTTTTTTTAGAAAAGTTCGGCAGCGTTTAGTTTATGTATACGTTGCGTAAATTCCTTATAACCTCTTGTAGTAAAAAAGTGGACAACTTTTACTCCCGAGATTGTGTCGAAAATCAAGTTTACGTTTTTGTTTCCAACTTTCCTCGAGTCAGTTTATCTTGAAAAATTAAGAAATTCTTTTTGGGTAGAAGTACATAGATACCAATATTTCCAGTTTTTAGTGTTTCTTGTGAAAGTAACTATAGGTACCTACCTATGGAAACAAAAATTCATTGTTCAGGGCAACCACCTATATATCAACCTCTACGCCAAATAATTTTAAATTACTTTTAATGTCAGCCGAGACGCATTGCTTTGAGGTAGATACCTACCTGTACAAGTGTTTTAGTCTAATTGATAATTATTTAAGTCAAATGCTACCCTAATTTCGAACTTAAACTATTTTTATAAGATGAGTAAAAATAGATCTTAATTTGTTAATTTATTTTACCTCGTATATTAATTATCACATTGGCGCGTCGTAAATTTTTATATATTTTAAGGTTATTACCAAATAAATTTGTATATAAATTTATTAATCAATGATATTGTAGACACATTTTTATGGTAAATTCCAGATGTAATTCGCCAGTATAATTATTAAAATTTTCCGTATAACGCATCAGTGAATTTCTTTCCTAAAGTACGAAATATTAATTCTAAAAAAAACACCGAAAAAGATCGGTAGGAAACTCTTTTGTTATCTCAAACCGTTACTCCAAAAATGCGGGGCATATTGCACTCAAGATTTACATTTTAACTATGAATTCTTTATAAGTCAGCCCTACACGCCAAAAACAGTGACACAGTAATTAAACTCGACACGTGTTTCGCTGACAACGTCAGCATCTTCAAGAGTTTGAAGATTTACTGTGTCGAGTTTAATTACTGTGTCACTGTTTTTGGCGTGAATTCATAGTGAATTTACGCCAAAGTTCTCAGTTCAAGTTCTATATGTTTTAAAATAATTTCAATCGTTAACAGGCCATACTTGGCGTAATATGAAATTAAAGCTGCAAACGCTTATTATATAACTTGAGAAAAGAACCGCTCATTTTTTAAATACATACATTCCATTTAAAAATGCATTTTCACCGTTAGATAAATTCTTTCTTCTACGTAAATGCCTTGCAACACTGAATTATGCTAATCAAGATAGACTTTCTGTGATGTCACGCGCTTTCCCGGCGCGGAAAGTAATTTTTCAAATTTTTCATAAACTAGATCACATCAAATAAATACGGTTACGGGTTTCCTTATTTATGTAGGTACTACTCTCTAATACATGATGCCCAACAAACACAAACTGGAAACGATGAAAGACCCCGTTCTAGTAAGCAACCCAAAAATTTTGGAGTTCAGGAAAAAACTTCTGCACAACCGCATACCTAGTAAAATTGATTAGGGCATCCAAAAATGCAGTAATATACAGAGTTGCTTTTGAAGTACAGTGCAGAAGAAATGGAGCAGCTTGTAAGTGAAACGCTGCAGCAATAAAAACCCAAAATATTTTACAGGTTTTTAGAAATACAGTCACAAAACTTCAAAACCATATCTTTGTTTTTTGAAACTGTATCATCATTTTTATATCAATGGTTTTCTTTCTCATTCTTTTGAATACTTATGTATGTAGATTATCTACTGTAGTATGTACAAAATTTTCAGTAGGTATACGGTATGTCCCCAGATGGAGTTATAAAGTGGAAAAAATACTTATTTTTAATTTCTCAGAAAAAAATTACTTCATAAAAAATCTTGCTTGTTCTTATTAAACGTCTAGCTCGCATATTATTTTTTATCCAACTGTTCCAGAATAGTATATTATACACGAGCGAGTGAAACGAGCGAGTTTTGTAATCATCTGAGGTAATAATAGCATCATTATAACGAGTTGTATACTATACTTTGTCCACGACTATCAAAACAGATTCCCAGAAAGAATTTACCTTCATTTCCCTTCTCCAGTGTAAGAAAGATTCATACATACGCTCTCAGGTATAATTTTCTTGGTTTTTTGGGCAATGAATCTAATGAGGCAAGTTCTGCAGCTTCTTTTATTGCTGGTGCTGTTAAAGAAACCTCGTTTTCACTCTCACTACTCATTATATCTTCTTTTTTAGAATATGCATTTCAAATTAAAAGCAAACCATGCTGATTTGACGTTTCAATTTGAACTGACACATCGCGATCGCGGCCTACTAAATAAATGTAAAAAAGGGTCAAAGCGATGTTCCTATTGGTGTAGTGAATAATATTCATTAATCACTGCAGTGATTAATGTATCTAATTATGATTGAAGAAACACAAGTATAAAGAGTATATTATAAGATAGTCGTGGACAAAATACTTTATTAATTTTTTTGCATTTTTCGACTTAGAAAATTTTCATTAATATTAACGCTAATGTAAAAGTTTTTTTAATTCAGTACTGTATGCTACTGGTAAGGAATGCCGCTGTTCAGTAGCTAATAAAAAAATTTCAACAAAAATGTGGGTGCAGGAATTAGTTAAAAGCTTTTTAGAAATTAGTTCTGCCGAAATTTAAGAAATAAACAAAAAGCGGCTTAACGAAGATGATACTTTTTTTTTGATTTAAATGGCGCGCTATTTGGTTAGGTACTTCAAGAAAATGTTTTTTTTTTAATTTGCAATAATTTAATAAAAGTCCAAAATTGCATAAAATTATTACTAACAAATTTCCTGTAATAGTTGGATAAAAAACTGTATGTGCTATGGGAGTTTCAGCTTTTTTATAGTTATTTTTTTTGAAAAGTTAAAAACAATTTATTTTTGTCCTCTTTGTAACCCAATCCCGGGACACATTGTATAAAAAATTAATATTTTCACCACGTATGTAGGTGTTTCTAAAATGAGGTAACTTATAAAAATAAATTAAGATGAAAGAAAAAAGCTGGTTAGAAAACCCAAAAATCCACTCGATACAGGTTGATCCATTTAAAAAAATATATTAACACGCTGTGCAGAAAAAATGGGACAGCTCATATTGTTGAAGAAAATTACTTGAATCTTGTAAATTAATTTTTGAACATGAAAGTTAGCCAGAAATTTATTATTTAGTGTGATTAAAGTATAGAACTGGTTGTAGGTGCTTCATAAAAATTGAATAAATTTTACAGGATAGCATGAGCCATGAGTAACCACTTCCGAATAATTTAAGTCAGTAAGTAGGTATTTTCTTTTTCAACAAAAACAGTGTTATATTAATAAACATAGACCACTACCTATTACTCTAAAGGATCTGCAAAAATTGTATTCCACGTCTCGCGTAAACTACTCTGTATACTTACCTTTACCGTTTTCTAGAATCCAGTATTTTTGATGTACCTACTTATCTTATCTGGGACATCAATTTACAAGCAAAAGCTATTTTTGGAAATACGTCAACAAGCTGCCGTAGGTCAGTAAATTCACTTTTTAAATTCCTTCCATTGTTATTACAAAATCTGAATTTCCTTATACATACTTATATTTCTCAACTTCCGCACTCATTTGGGAAAGAAAATCTGAAGACTTACAATAATATTATATTTAAATGAATTCATTTGTCAAATAAAACTAAATTATTGTTTACACTTAATTAATGCAGATTCCTCCAAAAACACACACTACTTCTTAGCAAATGATATTTTCATGGCATGAGTAGGCGTTATTTTGAATCCCTGAAGCGCATCTTTTGCAGCACCAGACTGCATTTCATTTTCAAACTCCACAAAAGCAATGTCATGTCGATTTGGGACCAATCGAACTTCTTTAAATCCAGGGAACCTGAAAATTCCTTGATAGTAAGCAACTCAATAAAATAATACACATGCATTAGGAGAGAACAAGAACATTGCCAGAGCTCAGAAAATAGTCGCCTAGAAAGAATACTAGACCATAAATGGCCACAATTATACTTCAGGGATCGCAAAAAGAAAAAAGAGCAAGAGACCGATAATTATTATCAATAAAAAGACATACAAAATACAATAGAAGAAAATTCAAAGTGTCACCACAAAAATGGAAGCTGACAAGCCCATTAACTGTTAGACATAAAGAAGACGAATAATATTGGGCAGATAGTTACGAATTTTAACTTACTGATTAAACAACATCGATAACATCATTTCGCTGGTCTCATCTGGTAAGTTCGTCAAGAACAAGATTTGATTTGGAGGTTGCTCAGCATTATTTCCTCCCGGAATTCTGTTAGGATCCTTGTTCTTTTTCTTCTTCTTTGGTGCTTCATCTTCCTTTGATGGAGGAGGTCGTATCTTCTTTGGACGCTCAGAGAATGTTCCTTTCATTTTAGCTATGACGTCTGAATCTGTTTTACTATACTGTATTCTCTAAAATGTTCAATTAATTAGAACTATTTTGATCAAACTTATTTATTCTTACCATGGGCTTATCGTAGAAAGGAAAACCTTGCATTGAACGCAATGCATTAGTGGCGCTCTGTATTTCTTTAAATATGACAAATGCTTGCCCCCTCATTTTTAAAGTTTTTAGGGCAACTATGTCTAATATTTGTCCAAATTGCGAAAATATCGCATAAAGAGACTTCTTTAACTCTTCCTTCTTGATCTTTTCATTCAAATTATTAATATAAATAGTGTTATTTGGTCGAATGTCCATTTTGAGGTTAATTAGCAAACAACTAGAGTAAATACGTCGATAAGACGAACAGAAACTAAAATTTGGTTTTGTAATACTTACAGTGTGCTCTTTCTTATGAAAGATTGTGTATTATTTTACTATTACAATAATTGCAAAAACTAAAACACACGAACTTAACCAAGAAATCGGCTTCTTTGACATAGCATCATCGGTAAATAAGGAAGCATGAAATTGCAAAGCGGGTAATTTCAGTCCCTGTAATTACCAGATGTTTTCTCTCGTGGGAAGATGGCAGCACCAACGCAAGCGGATGATTCCTGTTATACAGATACGCGGATTGGTAGGTACCTAAACCTGAAATTAAAGTAAAATTTGCAGTCTATGGTTTCCTTTAGCGGTAGAAGTTAAGAAAAGCGTTTCGTAGAGAGTGGTTTTGAACACCGCAACGTAATGTAATAGGTAATACGCAAATACGGCACCGTCACAAGACAATAATTTATTTACCTATACTAAACTACTTAAATTACTAAATGAATTATTATCTAATATCTAAACAAAAACTCCTCTAGCAAGCACGCAGTACGTATAGACGTATTAGGTATGATGAGTGCCTCAAACCAACGAGAAATTGGGGTGACATTCTGTGAGGTCTCTTAAGATCACAGAATTTGGATTTAGTTCTATAATTCAATGCCTGGCGGGGTATTTGTCCGAGGAGTAGTTGTTCGAATGGTCCAGTGCAACTCATTGCTCCTACATAATTACTGTAGTAATTGGGTCTTGCTGATATCTGTCCCAAAAGCGTTAGTATACATAATACAGCAAGTTGGAATTATTTGAGGCAAAGATTGCTTATGCATGCGTATGTAGTGCTACTGTCGTATGGCCATCTGTTAGCAGGCATTACCGACCCACTTGCAACTCTTTATCTTGATCGCATCACTCGGAAACCTTGGGAAATAGGTTTTCCGCAAAATTGATTAATCGAGCTCAACAACAAGTACCGCCGACTCAGTGTGATACACCAGGAGCCCAAATGCACCATCCATTCTCTCTTCATCCGCCATCATGTAACGCCTTCAGAACACAGCAAACAATAACCAAACGTGTTTTTCAGAATCTAGTCAATACCATTTATTCAAGACACCCCTCTAGAGGATCCAGATCACCACCAGCAGCTCTGGTAGACGAGATCAACCCAGACCAATTCGCATAGTTCTTTTCATATCGCGACCCAGACTCCCGCCCAAGCACTAAGTGCGTACTGCGACAGCAGAGCTTTCTGGTACCCTCTACAATGGAAATTACTCTAATCACAATAGGTAGTATTAGCGTGACGTCAATATCGGTGACTGACGGAGCCGTCTGCCATCTTGTAGTACATGTGTCAAGATCAGAAAGCACAGTTTTGCGTTTTTGCGGTGCCGATTTTTGGTCATTACATAATGCGCAAATAGTTCTGAGAGAGATCGAAGTTTTTTTTTGTGAGACTCCGAGAAAAAGGAAGTGCAATTTCAAATTTTCGGATTGAAAACAGGAAATATCAAGTATTTTATATCATCGAGTGTTTGAAGGGTATGTATGCATATGCTATTATTGTGTTAATTTCGTGAGCTATTATTCTGTAGGCATAGGTATCTATAATAATTGGAATGTTTATAACCTTTTTAGCAGTTATTTGTAATTAACTCTGTTTATGCATATGTTGTGTATTTATTTAAACTTTATTAACCACTCCGTATATCGGCATAATGCCTAACAATTAATCACACTGTTACTTTTTATTGTTTGCGATACTTTGGCGTATAATTTAGTTTCTATGTTCTTTTCCTGAAGAAGCAAAATAACGTATTGCGTTCACCCGACTTTCTTGTACAAATTCAGTTATTAATGATCGTAATCAAATCTCTCACGTATGTAAGTGCAAAATAGATTTAAAATAGGTATGCCTACACAAACATAATTTGTATAGGTACGAAAGACATTTATTAACTATGGCAAGAACTATTTTATCTCACGTATTTAATTTTCTGAAGCGGAAATTGGATGCGAAAGCTTGCAATATTCTATTATCTGTAATAATAACGACGCCAACGCTGCGCTTTATTATATTGGGAAAGTTGCGCTTTTTCAGAAAATTAAAATGATGAATTAGTTCCTAGGACGGAATTGCACGTCACTTTAACTCGCATGGTACCTACTAGTTTTTTAGAATAATCATGGGAATCTTTATTGCCTTTATTTCCTACTAAATTAACACTGACACCATGCATGAACAGAGATATTCATTCTCACTCTGTTTACGGCTAAATAGTATTCTTTTTAGCAGAAATTGCAGGGCCTAAAGTAAAAATATTGCTGGAAAATAAATATGATGTGATATAGGTATTATAGTCCTGTTAATTATTACAGGTATAAGAATATCAATTTAATATTAATCGCAATTCAAAATTTGTTATTCATTCCCAAAAGTTGTTGAAGAATTTTATTTAAAGTGTGGTTTTGTACCATAATTTGTAATGCACCCTAGGTACGTAATAATATTATAGATGGTCCTCACCATAAGGCTATCAGTCCTAAGAGTCGTTGGACACGCATCTTTATCTTTTCCTATTCCGAAAACTGAACATCCTACATCCACAATATACATATATTTTTATTCTTACCTTCGCCTCCTTCTAATTTCTCGTTTCCAATTTGTATTTTATTAATAACCCTATTCTGGCGATCCCCATGTCTTTACCAAGATTTTGATTGCATTTTTATTCATTCATATATCGCAGCTATCTGTCAAAACTGCTTCTATTTATTTAAGAGCTATTTCCAATTTTTGTTTTGCAGGATGCCAATACAACAAATTATAATATAATACTGTTCGGTCCCTATTTTTATCCCAATATTTTTGAGCATTTCGAATACGTTTTTCCTGGGAGGCGGCGAACACGTTTGCCTTAAGGTAGGCACGCTTTCCTAGGGGCGACTCTAGCGATCATCGACCTGCGATTGTCACTTATAACGATTATCGCAATTTTCTGGGTCTGTTGAATTTGTATATTCCCGTTTTCCTATACGCTCGTTGTTGAATTTCTTCCTAAATTTCCGATATTCTTATTATTCTTTAGCGTCAAGGAATACCTAAATCCGAATCAGCATGGATTTTTCATGGGCAGATCAGTGGCGACCAGTCTGGTTGCATTTGTTCACTATATGCATCACAACATCGATGGGCGTATTTAGGTGGATGCAATGTATACGGCTCGGCCCAAGCTTTTGACAAAGTTCACTACCCTAGTTTAATTTCAAAATTGGCGAATTTCGGTATAATCGGTGACCTACTGAGATGGATGGAGTCATATTTGAGCAAACGAAGTCAGTCTGTTATTGTTAATGGCAGTAAATCAAGTGTAGCAAATGTAACATCAGGGGTGTCACAAGGCTCGCATTTAGGTTCTCTATTATTTTCAATATACCGTGAGACAAACTTCCATGTGTACATGGGGAAATAACATGGGCAATTACATTTTTGGGGATTCCTGCTCCCCATGTGTAATTACAGTGGTGGTAAAGGTAGCAATCGAAAGACTATTTTTTTCTGCGTATGATGATAACAAAAAGTCTGCAATTTTCCAATTTATTAAAGCATTAAAAGCAAAAATTACACTAATAATTTTCAAATTAAAACACGGATATTCATCAGATTACCTATGACAATTTAATTTATTCTAATCAGACTCCCTTGATTCTAATTTCTAATTCGTCTGAACTGTCAACATTATTTATCGACAATTTAAAATTTGGGTTTCAAAATGAACAAAAATATTTATTCAGTTGAAGAAAAGGTTTTCATTGTGAAAACATTTTACGGCGGCAATAGTCTGCGGGTAGTCCGTGACTTATTTTCTGTAAAATTCAATAACAGTCCTATTCCTTCGGTAACAACAATAAAAGATTTAGTTAAGAAATTTGAAGATACTGGGAATCTTTCATTGAAAGAAGGTAATTTTTACTAATAAATTTACTTGGTTTTTATTTAGATAATTCTGATTCGCTTATTATTATTACCTATAGTTGCTAATTCCTTATTGTTCGCTAACTTAAATTTTACTGGGATTATGTGAAATTTAACAAGTGATAACGTGGAGTGAAACAAAACTAAAATTAATCTTATCATTTATTTTTTTAGTCGTTCCAAGAAATCTAAATGTTGAGGTAGAGGAAATGGTAATAGGCCTGATAACTGCTAGTCGAACATCTAGTTTAAGGTCTATTGCCCTAGATATAAAAGAGTTGGGCATTTGGTTTGTTTCCAGATTGATGTTTGATATCCACACTGAAAAATTTTTGCAAAAAATTCTTGAGGTGCCTTGAATACATTTTTATAATTGCAAGGAAATTATTCAAGCTCTTGTACCTATACTTCCTTATTACGATACAATTTAGAATATTGTAGTGTTATTTGGAATCCATTTTATAATACCTAAATATGGTGAGAGAATTGAAAAAATACAAAGAAAATTCATAAATATACCTAATTTAAAATTTAATCGACATGGGTAGGTATGTTTTTTGCAAGCTCATCATAAGGTTCTCAGTCCGAAGACTGGTTGGACGCGTACCTCCATTCTTTTCTATCCTGAGCTAACCTACGCATTTCCCTAAAAGTAGAACATCCTACATCCCTAACTATTTGAGAGCAGTAGTCTAATCTAGGCCTACCCCTACCTCTTTTTATTCCTATCTCTGACTCTAGTATGTCGCGAACTATTCCTTCGTGTCTTAGAAGGTGTCCTACCATCCTATCTCTCCTACTCTTTATTGTTTTCCATACCTTTCGCCTTTCCCCAACTCTTTCTAATACTTCCCTATTGCTAACCTTATCTATCCACGGTATCTTCATCATGCGTCTGTAACACCACAGTTCAAACGCTTCTACTCTTTTTCTATCCGCTTCTCCTATTGTCCAAGTTTCGCACCCGTATAATGCCGTACTCCATACATACGACTTTAAGAGTCTCTTCCTAGTCTCTATATTAACCGTTCTCGAACATAACAGTTGTTTCTTTTTGTTAAACGCAACTCGTCCCTGCGCCATTCTTTGTTTTATATCTTTAGTGCTCCTACCGTCTTGGGTTATTTTACTTCCTAAGTAGCAGAAATCCGCGACCTCCTCTATCTTCTCATTTCCTATTTGTATTTCAATTTTAGTTCTATTTTCACTCCATCTACATTTGTTTCATGCTTCTAACATTCCACGCTCCGACTCGTGAGATGTTACACTTATCATTTCTGATGACTCCCCCCGAAGCAGTCCCCGCCCGGAGATCCGAATGTGGGACTATTTTACCTCCGGAATATTTTACTCCAGAAAGTGCCATCATCATAAATTCGAAGTACGCTGTACCAGGGATATAATAATGTGGTGGTTTCCCGTTGCCTTCCACATCGCAGTAGTGTGTATCACAGTGCCATACCGACCCTCACGATCTCTGCCACTATGATTACTGAAAGAGCTGCTGCCCCCTTTCAGGGACTTGATTTAGTCTGGCTTCTCAAATAAAAACCCCTCCAATATGGTTAAACCTATGGTTCGGCAAGCTATGAAAATAAATTGAGGCTTCAAAATTTACTTTTTTATCTGTCAGGCGTAGTTTGTTGGACACACTTCTCCTACATAGAGTCATTAACAATAAATTATTCTGCATCCAATTTTTTGGTTTCTTATTTAGAGTTTAATGGTCCCCAAATAAACTTCACACCTGCAACACCACACCAACTATGAATTCACCCATAATTCACCCATAATTCACCCATAATTCACCCTAATAATTACGACAATAAATTTTCGCCACTGGACATTTTTAATTTATCAATCAATGCTTATAAAAGTCCGGTGGTTTTTTGGCCCTTCTTTTTCTTTCTTATATTAATGTGTCAGAGGGTTACATCATGTATCTTGTTTGTTTAAACTATCTATATTGTATATTATAATATTACTTTGTGTTACCCTGTGTTTGGGAATTATGTCTGTTGGGTAACCCATTACAATAAAATAAAAATTAAAAAAAATATTTTTTTATATACCTACCTACCTAAAGTCTGAATAATATAACTTGGCGTATGGGTTGACACATGCATGTGAACTAATTTGTTTCGACATTGACAGTACTGTAACACTAATACTAGTTTCCATGATAACCTTTTTGGGACTAACTAATTATTACGAAACAAGCAGAGACGTACAAATACATTGTTACCCAACACTAAAATTGAGAATGAGTGAAATAAATAGTTACAATGGAAAATCTTGATTATTTTATCTTACGTTAATAATTAGCGAGAGACACATCAAACTAACATAATGCGTAGATTATTTCAATCATACGCCAAGTTATATATTATTCAGACTTTAGATAGTTTTGACAGCTTTTACGAGTTCTATAGCAGTCTGTTAAAATAAATGTCAACTTTGAGAACACGGACTTATTATCTTCTTGATTAACCAAATTCTAGAAAATGGAGAAGTTACAGTGAAAAGGTTTCCTTCGGTCTATCAGTTTAAACTATAATAATGTACATTATAGGATTAATGTCCGAGTTGAATAAAGCAGAGACTATGCCAATTCACAATTCTGTGTGATAAAATGTCATGAAATGAATTCAGAAGCGCCTAGTAGGTGGCAACGGTAATGAAATGCTACAAACCTTATCTAATATTGATACTTCAAACCTCAACTTTTTATTTCTCAGAGATACAGTAAAAGAAGTTCGTATAACATCCTTAAGAATGAAAGTCGCAAGCTGTTTTATAGTTTTCTTGTGGAACCAATATTACATTCACATATTAAATTTCCTACAAACAATTTTTGGTCCATCAAATAAATTAATGTTGACAGGAAGAAGCGACAGAAATAATAACACATGTCTTCAGCTCACCATAATTCCCAAGTGCTTGTATGGATTTCTAATGATCTAAATCCACACCTTAGGCACGTTTCTGACAGTAAACATCGCTATAAATAACTGAAATCTGAAATGGATAAATAGGTGTAAAATTATATTCAGAAAACCTAAAACGATACCGACACATCTATATAGATGGCTTTCTGATATGACAGCTTTGAGAAACAGTTATATTTTAAATGTATGGTAAACCTGAGGCAGAAAGCAGGTTTTGTTATTGATGACTCGAGGTGTGTTAAGTTATGACGCGTCACGCGTAATGCGTGCGGATTCTCAGGCACTTATACAAGTAGAATATACAAATGGACATAGACAAGGGCTAATATCTTTGTTAACATATATACAGCTATGAAACTGTTTTAATTTCTAACTTCGCGTAAAACACACGAATAATCTTGGAGACATCAACAGTACGTTAAGCACGGAACCCTTTAGGTTTGAAGGCAAGTGGTGGCTATAGTTGTTACTGACGTGCCGTCAAATATTATGAGCAACGTTGACGAAGATCTGTATAGGTAATCTGTGGGTGAAGGATCGTGGATCGGTTAAGAAAATAAACGCTACCGGGCGTTTACCTTCGCATGTTTGGTTGTATAAAGGACCAGTAGAAATTAGTATAGGTAAATATGAACATTTTATGGGTCATTAAAGTCCTGCTATTCAAAAAATGTAACGCAGGTTTTTAAGTCTAACAGCGGCTTCGCTGCTATGATACCGGCTTTCTGATTGGTTGTATCATAGCAACTCAGCCGGTGTCACTTAAGTCCGTTTTACTTTTTACAAGCAACTGGGCCTAAGTGAATTTTTACTTGCAAGAGGTATTTCCAAAACAAAACTTTCAGTAAAATTACAAGATCTCCGAAACTGCATACGTTTTTTGCCGCAAATTACTTTCTAGGTATCTTGGAGGGAAATGCCGTACATACCTACTTAGATATTTTGAGAGTCAAGACAGGTGCCTGGTTAAAATTAGAAGGCGTCACAGAATTCACATGTAAAACTTTACTAAACTTAATATCTTTCTTGACTTTCAGTGGTATGAATTATCGGAGTAAGAGTTTTAATTTCGTTTTTGCTTTGAAAATTAGATAAATTTTCAATTTTGCATTAAATTGTCAGCTATTGAACTGCCACTCATAGGTATTTGTTCTGGATTTTTACAATTAGGGCCTATGTTTGGACCAGTATAATTAACCTGCTCAATCCGAGCTGTGATTTTGTTAATACTGAAGAAGAGCCAGCTCAAGAATTGCGTCTAGAGACTTTCATTCAGTGGATAATAAATTAGATACTATTATTCTCTAATATTTAATGATTTAAATTGATTATAAACTACTATTATAATTTATTGAGAGCGAAGACTTGTGCTGACGGGTATAATATTGAACCTATCTACCTATCTACTCAAAAATGAAGTCTGAGTTTGTGTTGAAAGGTTGTTTAGCATTTTCGAAAGGTCCTCTACTATGGAACAACATCTAACTTGAAGTCTTTTAGAAATGAATTGTTCATATTTAGAAAGGTATACGAATATTAATTATGCAATTATTAATATACGGGGAATGCGGCAAACTTCTTCAGTGTGTGGAGCTAAGAGATCTGGAATTTTGTTAAGAGTGGAACAACTTTGATTATGTTTGGACGAAACGTCAACGTCTAGCCACTTCTCGAAGTGGTTTCCACTCGAAAGTCGAGGATGCCAATCAATTATTAACTTGTTAAGAAGAAGGCGAAAGTTTCAAATATGTCCTTGATCTTTGTTGACATTAGACACTGCAGATGTGATAATGCATAATTCATTTGTAATTCAATTTTTTGTTTGGGGTATCGTATTTACATTTAGGTAGGTACCTCACAATTTTTTAAATTATATGAAACATTACTGAAGATATTCACAAGTAATTCTTCATGGATTAGAATATAGATGACTATTTTTATACTTATTATCTAGATCATTATTTGAGTCGACCATAAACTGACATTTAAATGGAATTATTTGAGTGATAATATAGGCAGAATAATTAAAATGCGACCGTAGATGATTACATCATCGAACAGAAAATAATCTGACCATTTACTATAAAGAAATAGGTAGATACGTTAAGTATTCCGTCTATTTAATCTCTAAGATTTATTGGCCAGCAAGAACATAAACAAAAAAACAGGAACCAAGCCTTGCTATTATAAATGTAGAAAATTTGCCTAGCACGAGCCGACCGCTTGCCGATCCGCTCCCGTCATAAGCAACTCGTATAAATATGCAAAACACTTATCAATGACATCTAATCATTATTCCTAAACCTACTTAGATCATCCTATCCGAGAGGCAGGCGTGGTCCTTTATAATTCCTCCACCTTGTCCTCTGGTATAGGCTACCAGAAATTTCTCACTACTAACCTCTCGCGAATCGCAGAATGCTCTTTTAAAACTAGGCGGGTCTATATCCTTACCGAAGCCGCGAACACACTGACAAGTAGCGGCACTAGCGGCAGGATTCATCAACTAGAGATCACTCTCAGGTACAGATTCGGAGAGGCTGATGCTGATCAGTGTTTGCGCGTCTCACCTGTAGCTCGCTTACTTGGGATGTATCGCGGGCCGTAGTTTCGGAATGCCGCGCTGTTCGATCTCCACACCCTCTGAGAAAGGTCAGTGTACCCTTATTTTTCTTAGATTGCTCTTAAAGATTGATTCGAACGTGTTGTTTTGGGAGACTTCGACGGTGCGTTAGGAGCGAAATTTTTCAGTTAATTATGCGGGTGCGTTATGTTTTTTTGATAAATTTATCGAATTACGTGAGTAACTAAGTAATTACAATATACATCTCTGAGATGTATAAATATTATAGCTCGTTATATCGTAAACACAAGAAGCGTTGAGTTCTGTTTGATATACGGACTGTCGTGCAGCATAAAATAGGAGGGTAATTAAATCGTACTTTAATCAGTCACGTTTATATGTGTTTCGTAACCAAGCATAACGTATATGCAAAGTAACTATAAATGAAGATTCTTATTTTTTCTGAAGATGTGAACGTCGTCGTGGTATGTTTTATAGGCTCACTCGCATAAATTTATTTCTCAAGACCTCTCGCAATTTAAGTTTTTGCCCACAAGAGCGATTAATTCAATCAAATAAACTGTAACTCATCTTTTATTAAGGAAATGTCATGCACAATCAGTGACTCGATGGTATAACCTGCAAGTATGTAGATGAAAGTTCATTAATATTCTTTTGACATACCCATACTTGAAATGCAGATGTAGGTGCTTTATTTGTAAAGTACCATCTCCAATTTGATCTGGTGACACCATCTGTACATAGTTTTCATGTTCAAACCAATTAAATCTTGAAAGCTTAGCAAAGATTGGACTCTGTTTGGAATGCAAAATTAGGCTATCACTATTTACAAATCCCACGAGAGCTGTCGGTACAATTAACAAAAGTTTTCATTTGTCAATTCTTATTGTGTATGAAAATTTGGCTTTTGTACCTGTAGAACTGCAAACCCATATCATTTATTTCTATATAATTTAGGGCTGCCCTTATTTCTTGCGGCATTTGTTTCAGGGCGCCGAT
This sequence comes from Xestobium rufovillosum, assembly GCA_963966045.1. Lineage (NCBI taxonomy): Eukaryota > Metazoa > Arthropoda > Insecta > Coleoptera > Ptinidae > Xestobium > Xestobium rufovillosum. Next base: position 35,852,009 of record OZ014493.1, read on the forward strand.
GATATTTGAGCACAGAAACTGAAAATGTCTGCCTATTAGCCTATGAGTTTCACATTTAATTAAATATTACATATTACACAATTTTGCTCTTTGGATGAGAAATATATATTTTTTCCGTAATAGGTCGACATTCTCAACGGGGCAAATGCAAATGAGAATAATAATTTGTATAAGTACTGATTTAAATAAATTGCTAATAAATATTAGGTATAGATTTGGCGACTAGGCACTTGTCATTTAGTTATGTTTAGTTGAGGTTCACGAAGACGTTTTAATGTAGATATACCGGATATAAAATAGGATGAAGATATCTGATGGTACATACTTGTAGTAGGTTATACATTATAAGTTGTATTTTCTCCGTCTCGTAAAACGAACGAAGGAACTTAAAAGTTTAGTGTGGAAATTTAGATTTTGCGTATTTACGGTGAAAGCGAGTTTAAAAATCATTCAATTATAATTTTATAATTATACCTATAATTGATTTACGTTATTTGACCAATATTGTAGTTTAAATCGTTTATATTGAACCGCACACATCTTATTTTCAATAGAATTTGCTGTAATTCAACATTTTATGTCTCTCTTTGGGAGACTTCAACGTTGCGTTAAACGCGAAAGCCGTTCAGAGATGTTAATTTGTATGTTTGTTGACCTATTTTTTGTATTGGCCAGGGTATGACCCACTTTAGCATACGCAAAACTTGTATTGGAGCAATTTATGTTTTAAAAGCGTAGATGAAAAGAATCGCCTGGTAGTAGATACAATACTTCAACAAATAAATGTAGGTGGGTTATAAAACTTCATTTTGAAGGCATTTGAAAAGGGGATGATGGTCACAGTGATGGTACTTATATGTAAGCGAAAGTTGCTAATATCGTACAACTTAATAAGAATTATGATGCCTATTATAATATTTTATAACCCCATTTCAAATTATTGAATATAACCTGGAAATAACGTAAATTAATAGAAAAGCGATCACGCTGAATACCTATACATATATGAGTGATGGATGTGAAAAATGCTGCCTCTAGCAACCGCGTTCGTTTTGTAATGCCCATACTTAAGTTGGAGGTAGTGAGTAGTGACACCACAAAGTTTTTGAGACAAGGAAAGTGAATTTCATTGCAAGAGGCGCTGATGGTATTTTAAGTGCACTCAAGAAAGCCCAGATATGGTGAATTACATGATCAAGAGAAGTTGGTCGGTTGACAGTAAGGCGTATAGAGGAGACAATATATGCTTTAGGTAAATGGCAGATACTAGTTGAACAGTGATAAAATAGTTCAAAAACTGTCAGCAAGATGGATATGTACCTACCTATTCCGAATGATGACGCCCGAACAAAAGATCTTCTTAATTAAAACATTTTCTTGATCACTCTGTTACGAATGATGAAACTTCAACATCAGTTCCGGGTCTAAGCGACAAAGTATGGTGACGTCATTCAGAATCTCCTCCTTTAAGCTAATTCCAAGTACCTACAGACTTTAGAGGAAAATATAGAAGTCAATAGATACAGATTTTGGGCTGGTGAAATAATTTTACTCATAGTTTAATTTCAAAGTGCCAGCACAATCACTGGTCAATATCATGCAACACTAGTAACAAAACGATAATTATTACACTAAAGCACTAAAGGAAAAATAATATGCCTGATGGAATTGCTTTCGTCAGCATATTTCTCCAGTTCATAAGGTATCTTCCCGTTTCGGGCGTTCCCGTTTCGTGCGTTTTTGGGTTTCTACCTGTTTTCGTGCCGATTCGAGCGTCAAGAATTTACTGGGTAATTAAATAGTGCCAGTTCGTGTGTTATAGGTACTTGTTGCAATAAAGGCATACAAAACGTACCTACTGCTTTGTTTTATATAGTTGCCCGTCACTGAATACGGCCAAAAAAGTGGTTCCACGGCCCACTATTTCTGGTCTGCGGGCAAGCTCAGCTCGCGAAGCGAGATGAGCGTTTAAGTCTCCCCCCCCCAAAAAAAATAAAAACATTATTTGAAAATAATAGGAGCGAAATCAACATACAATTCCGCATTGAAGTCTATAGTTATTAACAGCGTTGTGTTCTAAATATAAACTGGAATTAGGGGCTTACTGCATTATCAGCAGGTCAGCGCCCGAAACGGCACTCAAAGCAGGTAGAGGTTTGGGACGACGCACGAAACGGCACAAATTTCATCGACGTCCGAAACGGGAACGCACGAAATGGGACTAAACCGTTCAAAAGAGCCACATTTCTGACTTTAAAGTTGAATCATTTACCCTACTCACCTGACTTAGCTCCTAGCGATCTTTATATAAACGGTGTCCCAACGAAAACTTGTACTCCCGTAAAACTCGGCAAAATAAACGTTTTGACAAAAATCCAAAAATACGTCGATTTTTATATCAAAGGGGACGAATTTTTATGCAATAATCATTCTTGCAACTCTAGCCCTGTGCGGGGGGTAGCGACTCCCCCAAAATTTTTAAATGGAACGGGGGTCAAATGATCCCTATTTTGGAAGGGTTTTTCATTACTTGCACAACCGTATTAGTTTTATTCAATTAGATCAATTTGTTACCGAGAAATTGCTTCTTGAAGTTAATAAAAGCACAAAAAGGTTTAAACTATCGAATGTATTGTTCGAAATGACCTCCACCAATTGTCATACAATAATACATTCTGGATTCAAATCCAGGTCTTACATTTCTCAAGACCTCAGGAGTTATTAGCCGGCATTCTTCTTTGGAATAATTTTGATTTAGTAAATAAACACGATTTTATACTGTGGCGAATACATTTGTTCTGATGTTCTTTTGTTCTTACTTTTTATTCTTATTAGTTTTTCTTGATTTTGTTACTTTTCCATTCTAATACATTCGATAGTTTAAACCTTTTTGTGCTTTATTAATTTTTTAACTTGGAAATTTCAAGAAGCAATTTCTCGGTAACAAATTGATCGAATTGAATAAAACAAATACGGTTGTGTAAGTAATGAAGAACCCTTCCAAAGTAGGGAACATTTAACCCCCGTCCCCCCCGCACAGGGCTAGAGTTGCAAGAATGATTATTGCATAAAAATTGGTCCCCTTTGATATAAAAATCGACGTGTTTTTGGATTTTTGTCAAAACGTTTATTTTGCCGAGTTTTACGGGGGTACAAGTTTTCGTTGGGTCACCGTGCATTTTCGAAACAAAAAGAGAGTTTTCGGGTATAAAACTGTAGCAATCCTTATGAGGATCAAGATTTTCTAGTTTTTCTAGAATATAAACACTGTTATTAACTCACTTTTTGCACCAAACTACAAATCTTCGGCTTCTCTGTGAGTTACTGTCTTATAGTTACACATTGAACCCGCTAGATGGAGCAAGAATGAATAAAAGCGATGGTACGGATTAGGAATTCTTTCAGTGGTGGCTCGTAATGAAGGACTCTAGGGTGCCGACCTCCCAAAAATTTCTAAAACAAAATTAAACAAAATCACGCCCAGAATTTTCTTACGTTTAATTTTTATCGAACTAAGTAGGTATAATAAATTATAATATTGTAGTGTATCATTGGGGCGATCCCGGTCTCCGGTCGGAATATATTGAGAATGGTATAAACGAAGTACAGGGGAAGAACTACGTGTTTTAAGCAACAATTCACAGAAGCTGCCGTATAGCGAGATGGATAGCGCAATGGGTTAGGGAATTCTTTGGCCCGGTTTATGTATACTTGCAGCGGTTGGTTTTCGCGTTTATATTGTTTCAGTTAGTTATTTCGGCAGTAATGAGGAGTTTTTAAATACTATTTTGAGAGACCCAATATTTTTCATGTTGAGCGGTAGCAAATTATAAAACACTTCAAATACTGATAGAAACAACCGCTCTCAAATAAGGTAATTTTATGAAGTGGATAACACAATTTGTCCCAATTTCTGGTATAATATCGTTGATTCTATACACAAAATAGATACTCTGACAAGTAAACATTTCAGGGAGTGAAAAGATTTTTACTTTTAAAATAGTATCCAGTAGGGTGGATCTATACATATAGTTCTGCACGAAGCTGACTTAGATCGCTTTTAAAAATCCTTCGAAGGCAACACGTGAAAATAAAAAGGGCCTTGACAAATTGCTATAAGGAAAGAATATTCTCGCTGCAAGAGATTTGTGTCAGTGTTTCGTTCTTGCAGCTGCGACGTGTTTACGGCTCTTCCTCGTCTATCTTGTACCTATTCAAGATATCTCCAGCACGTACGTACCCATATTCAAATATGTACCTATGCAATTTGTGCAAAGATTTGAAAAATAAAAAGCACGTCACCATCAGGTAGGTCAATGTATTCCCACGGGGTCTCGGGGTCTGTCCGTTGGTGCATGTGTGCGTACCGCGTCCGTCTTCTCGTGTTCTATGACAATGATGATGCGGCATCGTGTACACGAGAAGTAATTGATCCGTATGCGAGAGGCATCACATGGAAAGACACTTAATTAAACGTATCCATTGAATCTGGTTAGAGATGTGCGCATTAACGAGAGAGGCGGCTCGACTGAGTGACATTTCAAACCGCCGACTGATGGTTACTAATGGCCATGCTACGAATACTTATACCATTTCGCCCATCGCGGACACCAACTTGCCCGAGTCGCATACCGTAATGCCCCTTAACTGCGTTAGAATACAGCTTTTATTCCTGGTTAAATTCCAGCTAATGCTCCTTTTTCAAAGACCTGTTTTCTTACCTTGAGAATCGGCGAGATATTATTATGCTTTTTTGGAACTAATATGAATGGCTATACACTTGTTTATAACTGTATAAATATTTCCTTTTCGGAACTTATCAGGCGTTGCAAAAACTATACACCAAGGACGATATGTTGCCAATAAGCACGATTGCGAATTGATGGGTTTACAATGCATAGAAATGTTACTATCGTTATATCAGTTACCTCTAGCTAATAAATAATAATGTAGATGTGAGAAGTGAAATTAATGAAAGAATGAAAAAGTAGATAAATTATGGATAGTTATTGAAATGAATTTAAGTAGAATGGTGAAATGGTAATATTATAAAAACGAAAGTTAACATATGCGAAATAATCACAGCGTTGAAAAGTGTTTTAGATACATCGGATTTCAGTTAGGCACAATTTTGCAGAATAAAGGACAATTATTCTGCTTTGTTCCTAACATCACATAAACTGCCCCATAAAAGATAAGAATATGCTTCAATCACTAACACCTTCTCGTCTCTACGGTTGAATTCGCATAAGAAATTTTACCCATACTTTATTTCATAATTCTGTGCCATATATTTTTTTTTCAATTTTTTTCTGACTTTATTAAAAAAATGTTTGATATTGTGTTATCTTCAGTTTATCGTTATTGTAGGTCCTGATTTCGTTTTTGTAATGATTCATCGGGAGATAAATGCCGTGGAAGGATAAAACATCCCTTATGATATTCTACAAGCCGGTCCACAAACTGGAAGTGTCGCAGAAAATTGTAGAACTAGGAAGACACTAAATGCTCAAGACCCCTTAATTATGATTTCAGTATCTAGAGAGCCTTTACTAACATGAGGCTATTATCAGTGCAATTCTCAAACCTTATACCATATGAGTTAGTGGGTTGGTAACATAAATGATGCGTCCTTCATACACAGGGGTGGACTGAACTGGATAGGCCCTGTTGGTTATGTGGCCCGATGATCCCATTTACAGTTCATGAAAATGGCAACCTGCACTTAACCAAGAAATCAAATGATATGCTATAGAATCTACGGAATACTTAGAATTTGAAGCCACTATGGTTCTCTTCTAACATTATTATAAATTTTACCGATGTTATATGTATGTGAAAGATTTTTTGAAGGGAGTTGTCCTATGTAGGTGTTGAGTAATTCATAATTTCCTTCTTAAATAGTGAACAACATATCCGTATCTGAGCGTGTCTTATAAATATGGAGTGAGCAGCAAATGTGGTAAAATAGAAAACACACGAATGGATTGACCATATTTAACTAACCGATTTCTTTGATTTAATTTGAGATATGCTCACGTCTTATCATACCACATTTTAACATGGTGCGTGCATACAGGAGTTATAAAGTACAACGCAATATGAAAAATTTTATAGCGCCAAAATATCACAAAGTAATTGTTTAGTCTTTTGATTAAGAATATTTCTGCTCAAGTAAATTAATTCTAATTCAGGAAATGCCTTTTTAATAAAATTAGAGATGTGTGTCTTGGAACGCAAAATCAATATACAGTGATTTCATTTCAAAACTAGCCACCCTCAATAGCACTACTTGATATGAAGGGAATTCGGCTTAAACAAAAAACACGTCTATTTAGATATCGAGGGGGAAGTTTAAAACCAATGCAGATTGAGTTCTAGGTTTCACCTCTTTACCCTCAGCTACCACTACTTTGAAATTTAAATAGTACCCCCTACCTTGTGATACATCATTTTAAAGGCCGTGAAAATTCTAAATTAACCACATTTAAAAAATTGGATTCGGTTGATCCGTAAATAATTTATGGTCAAAAATTATAAGATAGTCAAAAAATGTATTTTCAGAATTATTATGACAATACAATACAGTCAATTTTCGAACTCGTTGCGGATTTTCTGGAGTAATCCAGTATCTTACAATTTTTGACTATAACTTATTTACGGATCAACCGAATCCAATTTTTTACACGTGGTTAGTTCAGGATCTTTACGACCTTTAAAATGATATATCACAAGATAGGTGGTGCTATTTGAATTTTCAAATTAGTGGTATAGTTGCGTATTGTCTGCATAGCTATGTCATGCTGTCCTATTTTCGCTGTGATTTGGCGGTTTCTTATAGAGCCTCAGGGTTTTCGCGAATCTGAGCTACTTTTTTGGGTACCTATAATAGAATGTCGAAACCAGAATTTGGATATCGTTTTTAGTTATCGATTTTCAAAAACTCCCTCAAATTCTTTTTGTACTAAGCATACTAAAACTGTTATGATTGACTCCTATAGAACTTTTTCCAAGGAATTCAGTGGCGTACATAGTTTTTTTATAGGGGGCGTATTTTTTGAGTTATGTCATAAAGTTGAATTTTTTAAATGGAAATCATAGTAGACTTTGGTCTTTAAGCTATCAATATATATATATATATATATATATTTATATTGTTACTTACAAAATGGCAACGATTTTGGTACTTTTTAGGTTTTGACTTTAGAAAATATAAGATATCGAAAAATACGACATAATTGCTAGGGTTTTGCACAAGACCAAGAAAAGTCTTGGTCTTGTCTTGTCTTGGTCTTGAATTCGAGACCAATACCAAGACCAAGACTAACATAAATGATCCAAGACCAATACCAAGACTTAACCTCCAAGACCAAGAGTCTTGGAGCAAGAGTCTTGGAAAAGTCTTGGTCTTGATATTTTAAAATTTGTTATTTTTTAGTTTATTAAAAAATTAATTAGAACAACTGCAATTAAATTTAAGGAATACAATTTTTTAGGCAATAAGTAAATATAATAATTAGGAAACTACAAAGATATTATAATATTTATTGTTCAAAAACTAAAATATAAATAAAAGCAAAACACTAACACCATGGCATCATTGCGGTCGCACAGCACGGATAAGTGTTTCCCGCGAATCTCTGTTTCGCACTCTACGTCATGCGCGAGAGGTGACAAAATTGGGCTGCTTACCGAACATACTATACAATATCATTATACTATAATCTGTACTAGAATAAATAAGATAAGTTTTATGGGAAGTAAGTACATTTCAGATGTCGGATAATTTTTTAGAGCTTTCATTTTGGTTTTTGAATTAAGTTTATTACATTACATCAAAATATCAATTTTAGTACAGCCATGAACTAAATACAAAAGTTGTAGTGAGTCAAGTGAACAAAAAATTATGAAATTATGCAAATATGAAATAGAATTCTTATTTTTGAACTATCTCCCCTTAAGTGGGCGTGGAAACATTGAAATTCATAAATTTCTCGTACTCTCATAAAAACCAAACAAGACCAAGAAAAAACAATACCAAGACCAAGACTTATGTGGTTCTCGTCTTGGTCTTGGGTGTCAAGACCAAGACCGAGACCAAGCCCAACACGATGATGCAAGACCAATACCAAGACTGGTGTAAGTCTCGTCTTGTCTTGGTCTTGCGAAACCCTAATAATTGCTGCTTTCAATAAATGTCGAGAGAATGTAAATGAACCAATGGATCTATATCTCAATATGTACACAAAAAATTCCTAGATACCCATTTCCAATATAATACCTCTCCATCGAATTATTAAATTTAGATACCCAGAAAGAAGACAACCAAGCAAAATGATGTTTTCGCGATTAAAATCAAATTTAATTCACTATGGGTCATTCAATAAACCTAGAAAATTTATAATAAAGAAAATAGGGAAGATATAAATGTTTTAGCGTTGGTTGAGGCGACACCAAAAACTTCTTGTCGCGAAATCGAATCACAAGTTGATGTTTCCAAAACAAAAGTTCAAAAAATATTAAAAAAGGCAGATATAGGCCATATAAAATTCAAATTACTCATCATCTCTTCCCGGGAGATCAAGAAAGGAGGCTTAATTTTTGTAGGTGGTACTTAAATAAAATTCAAGAAAATCCAGAATTTGGGCGGTCTGTCATTTGGACAGATGAAACTCACATAAGCAGCGTAGGATTATTTAACAGTCATAATGTGCGTCATTGGTCTGATACAAATCAGCACCAAACTTTTGAACGTCAGAGGCAAGGACGTTTTGGATTTAACGTTTCGTGTTTTATTTTGGGTGGTCATCTAGCATACTTACCAAATTTTTGATGGAAACTTAACGGGATTGAGATACATTAATTTATTGAATATTAACGCAGAGAGGATAATGGAAAATGTCCCGTTAATAAACATAAACAGGGTTTATTTCCAACAAGATGGTGTCCCTGCACACAATTCTGCAATAGTTAGGAATTATTTAGAAAATCATTTTCCGGGTAGATGGCTGGATACAAATAGACCTATATTGTGATGTGCAAGATCACCGGATCTGAGTATATTAGACTTTTTTGTTTGGGCATTTTTAAAAGAGAAAATATACACTTACGAAGATACAACAATCAAGCCGAGCTAACTGAGGCAACACATGCAACTTTCCGATATTTGCAAGCCCATCCTATTTTTTAATTAATGCCATCAATCTATTAACTAAAAGATGTAGATTATGTGTTGAAAAACATGGCAATCAATTTGAGCAGTTCCTATACTTTTTTGGTTGTTGTTTTTCTATTTTTGTTGCTTTTATTTCAGTTGTTATTAAAAATTGGTAACATAAAATCACAACAAAAATAGGACACCCTGTACTCTAAAACCCCTGGCGCAGTTATGCAACATACATACATAAATGGAAAACAATAGGGGACCCAGGATTGAACCTTGTGATACACCCCCGTTCAAGGCTCCTTCGAATGAAAATTTATCTCTGTCTTTGACATACTGCCTTATAACTGACAAATAATTTTTATATAACTGAACTGAATCATTACTAAACATAGAGTACCACAGAATAGACAGCAGCATATCTTGATTTAGGTAGCCGAAGGCTTTTGAATTGACGCATTTGTGTTACCATCGTCAGCTGTCCCCAGAATACTAAGAGTAACTTGGGTTAGAAACCAAACCGATGGATGGTAATATGTTGGAACTCCTCGGGTGTTCTTTAGTTCTTTGAAGCCTCTTGGACTATGCAAGAGAGTTCTGCTCAAAATTCTGTTTACTACATAGTGACCTCTTCAGTTTATTAAGCTCCACATTAGTAGTAGTGTAAAACCTTAGTGTCACGCTAGCAATTAACTCTGCTTCACTTTCGAAAAACGAAAGTTTTCCGATTTATAGTTACATTACTTATACTTAAGAATACACGCCCACGAATACTCAAAATTGAGGAGTATTCATGATCGCTTATCATATAAATTATACAATAAGTAAAATGTAAACAAATGACTTGTCACCTCTGTATTATTCAAAGAGCGTCAACGCCAGAGCAATAAAACTCGAACAAATTCTACGAACTGTTAATGGTCGTGTTAGAAAACGGCATTATTACGATCATTTCACATTATTTACATTCGAAATTAGCCTTATTGCATTCAGACGTTTTATATATGCATCTGCACTCACACGACCACTTTCAGAGCATAAAATAACTGTCAACATTTTTGACGTGTAAACGCATCGTGTTTAAAGAGAATCGCTTTTTGTCGCAAAACATTATACATTTTATGTCAGATTCTTGTCATAAACCTGTACGTTATACAAGGAGTCGTAAATATCAACTAGTTTGTCCCAGATTAGGAGAGGCAGAGATTACTTGCCGCTCGCGATTTATTATATTGTTGATGGCATGTCCAACGGATCCTTCGCAAGAACGCCATTATTTTAATTATACAACTCATGTAGATATTTCGCAATCGAATCTTCCGTATCATTTATCAGTTTTGTCTTATAGTTCCTTAGGGGTATTTGATCATGAAGGAGAAGCCGAAAAAGATTCCAATAACATTTTTGACGTTGCCCATAGAGGGCGTTACTTATAACCTATTGCTTTGATAAATTGACCCATAACTTTTTACCATGTACAAGGTGTCCCAAACTGGACGCGTTCTTATGGGAACACTCCTTATTTGAAGAGATAGAAAAAAATTAACCAAGGTGTCCGGAGCTCAAATTTAATGAGAAAACCACTGGCGCAAACAAAACTTTGCTATCTCTTATCGTTTGGCCGCTAGAGGGCCATTCTCAAATTTCGTCGATTTCTTTAATGTCCTATAACTTGTTTATTAATAAAGATAATTAATTTTGGTAAAAACTTTCTTAAGGCACTTTTTTCCGTAGAATCCATTGCAATAGGCAGTTTTTTTACAGCGCGTTTAGATTTTCGTGCACCACTCCAAACTAATTTTTTTTATATAGACCACCCTATATATTATGAGAGTTTTGAAAATCTCGTAAAATTTCCTGAATTTTGATGTATCACTTTTCATGTTTATCTTAAAAACCATTAGCAACATTTAAAGAATTATTAATTTAATATAATAACTATGAGTAATCTTATCATGAAACTTTAGATCGGTGGTTTTAATCATAACATGTTAGCATCCTATGTCATTTTATTAGTCCTGGCAATCTTGATTTCTGTAGGCACAATATTTTAATTTTTAAATCGTAATGTTGCTAATGGTTTTTAATATAAACATGACAAATGATACATCAAAATTTAGGAAATTTTACGAGCTTTTCAAAAATCTCATAATATATAGGGTGGTCTATATAAAAAAATGAGTTTGGGGTGGTGCACGAAAATCTAAACTCCCTGTAAAAAAACTGCCTATTGCAATGGATTTTACGGAAAAAAGTGCCTTAAGAAAGTTTTTACCAAAATTAATTATCTTTATTAATAAACAAGTTATAGGACATAAAAGAAATCGACGAAATTTGAGAATCGCCCTCTAGCGGCCAAACGATAAGAGATAGCAAAGTTTTGTTTGCGCCAGTGGTTTTCTCATTAAATTTGAGCTCCGGACACCTTGGCTATTTTTTTTCTATCTCTTCAAATAAGGGATGTTCCCATAAGAACGCGTCCAGTTTGGGACACCTTGTACATCTAACGCCAAATCGGCTCCAAATCTGAAAGATCAACCTTTTTTAAATAATAAATGTATTCTTGTCTTATTTTGATATTCCAGCAAATTTTCAAGAAAAAACGACTTAATGCAGATAGAGTTTAAATCTTAGAAATGAAATGCTTATTAAGTACGGCTAACAAAATAAATTTTAAATCACTACAAACGCTTAGGTACAAGAAAAATAAAATTTGGAAACATTAAATTTTAAAGTAGTTATTGGAAGTGTCCACCATTCACTTGGATACATTTTTCAATGCGTTTCCTGAGAGACCTCCGAGTTCTAAACAATGCCCCTGGATTACCTTTGATTTCATTGGCAGCCGCTTGTATTCTTCGCCATAGCTCATCGGGTGAATCAACAGCTTCTTTATAAACCATATCTTTCATTCTAGACCACACCGAAAAATCCAGAGGATTTACGTCGGGGCTTCTAGGCGGCCAAGCAAATTCACTTCCACGGCCAATCCACCGATGTGGAAAGACGTTGTCTAAGTACTCCCACACCGACCGGGAAAAATGTGTGGGCGCCCCGTTCTGCGTAAACCACATATTTTCCCTTAAATTAAGTGGTACTTCTTCAAGCAGTTCGTACAAATTTTGAAGAAAATTTAAATAAAGTGGACCGTTCAGATTGGGTGAAAGTTAAAAAGGCCCAATAAAGAAATTTGAAGCTACACCGCACCAAACATTGATCTTAAATTCACGTTGATAGTGTCTTTCTTTAACGGCATGGGGGGTTTTCAGAATCCCACAAATGATTGTTTCGCCAGTTAAAAACTCCACGTCGAGTAAACGTTGCCTCATCTGTGAAGAGGATTTTGTAAGAAATTAGCGAAACGTAGACGAGCAGGAGGATCTTCCGGTAACAAATTTTGTACTGAAGTAATGTGGTATGGGCGAAGCTTCTCTTTGTGCAAAATTCTCCAAATCGAAGAGCTACTTACGCCTGTTGCCGCACTTAAACGACGGGTACTTACGCCTGGATTTTCGTGCAGTCTGACCAAAACCTCACCTTCCTGCTCAGCCGAAATAATCGTCGGATCGCTATTTTCACCTTTTGGACGGAAAGATCCTCTTTCGCCTAAGCGATTGTACAGATTTCTAAATAATTTATGATTTGGTTGTCTTCAATGGGGTATAACTCTGAATACCTTCGGGCTGTAGCGAGCCCATGGAACTTCGGAGTAAATTCACTACAAACTGTTTATAAGTAAACCCCACACGGCGAAATAGTAACAGTATTAAACTTTCTCCTCTGCACTCCTGAAGATGCTGATGTTGCCAGCGAAACACTTGTCGACTTTAACACTGTCACTCTTTTGACGTGTGGGGTTAACTTTTAAAGAATTCATACTCATCAGCAGTGTTGGCCTCATCGCAACGCAATAGAGTAGCTGTTTATGAAATTATGAGTAGATATTACATAACAATCTTCCAGGTGGTCTTATTAGTAATTAATATTAATTTTATTGTACATATCATGTACTGTAAAATGTTGTTCATTGCTATATAACTGCCAATAAAACTGCCTTTCATTTAATTTGCATTACTTAGTGCAACTAGAATTGCGAAAACTCGTAGTAGGTAATATAACTAAAAAATGATAGGGATTGGTTACCACCAAATCCTGCTGTTTTGATAACTTACAAATTTAAGCATAACATGTAGCAGATCGAGAAATTAATAACCAGTAAATTTTTAACTTTTAAATTTTTACATATGACATAAGGACTACTGATGGATCAACTTTGAAGTACATGACAATAGTAATAAATAATAACGATAGTGAGTGCTGAGGTTTGTTCCTACTAATGACCTTGTGTTCATTTGTGGTGCATAAAATACGAGTTTATGTGGCTACTATAGGGAAAATGCAACAGAGACCCTTGGAAAATTGTGTTTATATCAACAAAGGAGCCATCCTATAAAACATCCTAATTATCCGGGTGTCATCTATTTCTTCGGATGGAACAAGGACGTCTTCAGCAGCAGCGCCCCCTGGTGTCTTAGGCAAGGTGAATACTGAAGAAGTCATCGCACAAGTTCAAGGTTATTGTTGCTCAGATGAAAAAGAACTGGTGGACGTAGTCTTGTCTTCGAGGACGACGCGATGGCACATGCTCCAGCAGTTGACGTCGGTGCCGACGGAGTGTTCAGTATAATCGCGTCACTGCATGTGCGGGAGTTTTCCATGAATTATCATGTTTTGATAACAAACAAATCTGTTTTTATTGACACACATTTTGTTTACATAAAATCGACTTTACATTAATCTAAGGAAGCACACGCTTGAGTCCACACTCCACACTCCACCTCGACGGTGACTTCGTCAGCGACGATCTTGTCCAAGATACCAGAGATCGATGTTACTGAACACTTTTTTGCTCCAGCTGAAGAAATTAATGACACTTGGACAACTGGAAGGGGCGGTCCAGAACTCTCATATCATAACTACTATCAATGATTATTCGTACACTGGCTGTCCCAGAGTAAACCGCCATACGTCAATGCTGATTAAAAAATGTTTAATGACCTAGTGTCCTATTTTCTATCGTTTAGCAGATGTGAATAATGTAACTTCTTCAACAAAACAATAGGCAATCGGACAACTTTTTTATTTCACAATTAGAAACAACTACTTAAAATATTTGACAAGTGCTTTTTTCTTTTCCCGCCTGTGGCCCACATTTCCCGAGAAAAAAATGTGTCCCTGGCGATTTACTTTTGGAACACCCTGTATAACTATGCAAATGCATATTTCTTTTTATTGGACAAGAGTGAAAACTATGTGCTAATTGGACCATAGTTGGAAGTCGTTTCGATGCAGATTTCCTTGCAAAATTATTATAAATTTATGGATTATAATATAAAACAGGTATTGTTAATAAATGATAGTGGACTTATTTCTGAGGCCGGAGCAAAGGTTATTTAAGTAATTAAATGTCAGAAGGACTCGACTTCCACGTGGTGCATTAATTTGGAAACACGATCAAATTTTTAAAAAAAATGCCACCTTTGGGTTAAATAAAACAATAAAAATTGCACGGGGACGGATCGGCGAGGTTGAGAGAAATGATGCAATGTTCATAAAATGCACTGTATATTGATCGTGTTACACTTTTCTGAGAAAATGTACGCCACTGCCAAACACCATTTGGCCACCTTAATTACCCTTTCTCGTTACCAAACAGACTACAGACATTACGGAACGCATTCGCGATAAATATAGTGAAGAACTAGAAATTTAACACCTTTTTAAAATTTATGTATGCTTATCTATTTTTATTTTCTCATTTATTTAATTAATATCCTAAAAGTTGTCACGTTACAACTTGCAAATTAATATGGCCAACAGATTTGTCCAATAAAATATTATAGATAGATACCCCTTTCTCCTTGAGATAAGTTATTGCTACTCGCTTTCCAGCTTCCACAGTCGGCAGTTTCTACTAATTTCTCATCCAGAGCAGGCTGCATCTTTATCCGAATCACTCACCATATAAATACCGCAACGCTCTAACATATGCAAGCGACGCATATTATCTCTTTAAGGATATATTCATCTATATAGGACGTGGATTAGATGGGAATGGAGATTGTCCGTGCATTTCGACTTGCCGATTGTTGGCCATTCATTCCCTACGTGCTTTGCATACAAGATTTAATTCAAATCTAAAAAATGCGCTAATTGAACGATTGTTATTAGCCAGAAATAATAATAATCATTTACTCGCAAAGATCATGTATCCAGATATGACAGATATGACAATACATTATGCATATAAAAACGAATAAATTGTAGAACTCACGACAAAGCTAAAGCAGCTGGTAGATGAGTAAAATACAGGGTGGGGTACGTCCAACTTTTGTTACAAAAATATCGGAAATCTTAGTTTAAATGGAATACCATAATTTTCACGAGTGATACAATTTTAAGTTAAATTGCTCAATTAACATTACTTCTAACATACCTACATATTTCAATTATTTCAAAAAATTTGCAACTGCATGTTGTTGCAATCAACTGCATTTCTAAAAATCGTGCGTATGTACAGATCCCAAATTTGAATACAACTGTATTACAACTTTTTAGAAATGAATACAGAGTTCAAAAAAATGTCAAACTGTCAGCTGTTAAAATTCGGTGGGTGATTTTATTTAATATTCTGTTCGGGCAGGCGGCGCCCTAGATCCCTTCATTATGAGCCGTCACTGCTTGCCAAACTTGGGGTATACACAAAAGAACTGAAATGTGCTTGAATCGAAAAAATCTCTGCCTTTTGTTTTAGCTTGTTTTTGTTGTGTTTTAGTGTTGTTTCCGCTTTAACTGCTATTGAAAAACTTTTCATTAAGCAGTTATTTTATTCTGTTATTTATATATTTATTTATGTCTCTTATCCCCCAGTCTATTTGATTTGAAAAAAAAATAGTAGTGTGTTTAGTACACTTTCCTAAGCGACATCATACGCGGAACTAATGTGATCGCAGTAGTTGTCATTGCCCCTTCTTTTCCAAGCTTTCTGGATATAAAAATTTTAAATTTTGGATAAGTCAAACAGGCAGGTTTAAATTTTTACAGAATGCGAAAGAGGTAAATAACATATTGATACAAACTTTTGCCCCGGAACGACGCTCATGGTTATGAGTCACGCTGTTTGTCTGCAAGCCTCAGCTGTTTTTATGGCGTTGACCTTGTCGTCTGTTTATGAGCCCCGAAAATTCGAATGCTAGAGCAATCTCATTCTGGAACAATAGTCCAATTCCGGAATAATCTACGAAGAGTATTTAGGTATTGGGAAGCAAGAGGCCAGGATGACAGTTTGAAGTTTTGGTTTTGAGATGAGAAGAATGCGATAATTTATAGGCTCCGCAAGCGATAGACCCGAGCGAGTACCTATACGTCTTAAGTGTGACAGTACATGCGTTTCGTTTACTGTCTGGTATCGGTACGTGCGAATTTTTGTTGTCGCGTTTTTAGCTGTACCGGGGCGTTTGCGGACGTGATTAAACGTTGTTTGTAAGGGAGTTTTAGAGAAGCTCGAACTGTTGATTTACGTATTGCGGATTGTTTAGGTTAGGTAATTAGTGGCGTATTGTTTAATTGTTCGCTGGTAATTATTTAATTGATATTGCTTGTTCTTGTTTGTGTATTGCTTGTATATTTCGCTGCTTATTGATCATTTTAAAATTTCATGTTCTCGAATCACTTTTATTATTTGTAAATATTTATACATAAGTCACTGAAAGTAAATTTTGTAAATACGAAATACGTTACAATATTGTACAGTTTTGAGCCATTCAATTTCAGGTTGCGTTGACACAAACTGTATATTTGGCGTCTACCAAAATTAATGTGCTTAAAACTGAGGCCGGATCACAGCATCATTCTTATACCAAAGTAACATTAACTTTAAAAGCATTTTTCTCTAAAACCGTACGTTTTAGGAATTCACAACAAGTATGCCTTTTTTACAGTTAATCGAGTACTCTTTCCATAAAACTAGCAATTGTTTTAAAATTTGTACCAGGGAACATAATACGACAAAAACAAAAGAAGGCGTAGAGTGAAAGTTGTCGCCCTCTATGTTTTACTCAAAAGTAAGTGCATATTATTGTTTAGCTACCCAAAACACTTTCCTATACCAAGTTTCACTGAAATAACTTCAAAAGTGCTGGAGAAGTAATGAAAAAATTAAATAAAAAATTGTTCTTCGAAGGCCCCTAACTCTTTAAGGAAGCAGAAATGTTCTAATATAAATTGGTTCAGATCGGTTTCTTTTAACCCAAGGAAGCTAGAGTTGAAGTATGACCCATTCTTTGCTGGACACTCTGTATAATGAAGATCTAACGGATTAAGCGAAGGGTGAACCGCAGAGGAATTTTGGTGTACAAGCTTGAGGAATTGCAGAGGAATTAGTACGGAATTACATAAATTTGTAGGGAATTGCAGGAATTGTTTAGGGAATTGCAGGAATTAGTCAGGAATTAGTGAGGAATTGCACAGGAATTGCAGGAATTACAAGGGAATTGCAGAAATGTTTACTAACGATTGCGCATGCGCTGTAAATTATTGTATCATCTTTTCAAATATAAGTTACAGGAATTACATGGTTAATTACAGGAATTACACGGGTAATTGGGGGAATTACTTGAGGAATTGCATGAATTAGATAGGAATTGCGGGAAATTAAAAGGAATTACACATAAATAGAGGAATTTGTGTACAAGCTTGAGGAATTACATAAATTTGTAGGGAATTGCAGGAATTGTTTGGGGAACTGTAGGAATTAGTGAGGAATTGCAGGAATTACAAGGGAATTGCAGAAATGTTTACCCCTCTTATACTAACGATTGCGCATGCGCTGTATCGGACGTACAGTAAATGCAAGAATTAGTTGTAAGGGAATTCCAGGAATTAGAAGGGGAATTGCAGGAATTACATGAGGAATTGCAGGAGTTACATGGGGAATTGCCAGGAATTACATGGAGATTAGCGGGAATTACTTGAGGAATTGCAGGAATTAGATAGGAATTGCGGGGAATTAAAAGGAATTACACATAAAGTCATCAGAAATGATAAGTGTAACATCTCACGAGTCGGAGCGTGGAATGTTAGAAGCATGAAACAAGTAGGGAAGTTAGAGAATTTGAAAATTGAGATGGATAGGTTAGCATTAGACGTAGTAGGTATCAGTGAAGTGCGATGGCCAGAAGCTGGAGACTTCTGGAGCGGAGATTTTAGAGTAATACACAGAGGATCTGTAGGAGGAAATTCGGGAGTAGGAATTGTTATGCGGAAAAAAGTAGGACAGAGTGTAGAAAATTTCTTACAGCAAAGTGACAGGGTAGTTATGGTTAGGTTAGATTCGAAACCTGTAAAAACAGTAATAATACAGGTATATATGCCCACTTCTAACTACAGTGATGAGGCCGTAGAGGCAGTTTATAGTGATATTGAATATGTGCTAGATTTTGTGAGAGGGCACGAAAATTTAATAATTACAGGAGATTTCAATGCAGTCGTAGGCACAGGGCGAGAGGGCGGAATAGTTGGCCCCTTTGGATTAGGCAATAGGAACGATAGGGGAGTTAGACTGATAGAGTTCTGCGATAAACATAACTTAACGGTCGCGAACACTCTATTTCACCATCATGTTAAGAGATGCTATACGTGGAAGATGCCAGGAGACTTAGGGAGATATCAAATAGATTACATTCTCGTTAGGCAAAGATTTAGAAATCAAGTTAGGGATTGTAGAAGTTATCCAGGAGCAGATATAGATAGTGATCAAAACATAGTCGTTATGAAAGCCAATCTTAAATTTAAGATTTTGAAAAAAAGAAGCGGAAGAAGGTATCTTGACCCGGAGAAACTAAAAGATGATGATATGCGCAATAAGTTCGAGAAAAAGACAAACGAAGCACTAAAGGGCACGGGTGGAAATATTGTTAGGGACATAGAGGCAGAATGGAATTACATTAAAAATAGTTTAGTTTCCTCAGCTAGGGATATTTTGGGTCATAAACAGAATGAAAGTAGGAAACCCTGGATAACAAAACATATTGTGAGTCTAATAGAGGAAAGGCGAAAATATAAAAATAGGTTAGATGAAATAGGGAAACAAAGATATAAGGCGATCAAGTGGGAAATTATTCGGAAATGTAGGAAAGCGAAAGAGCAATGGATCGATAATAAATGCAAAGAAGTGGAAGATAAATTCGAAGTAGGAAAGACTGATGAAGCATATAAAATAATTAGGAGAAATTTTAGAGAAATTGGATCTAGTACCAAAAACATTAGAAATGAGGCAGGAGATATCCTAATCGGAAGTGGGGAGAAGGCAGATAGGTGGAAAGAATATTTAGGAAACTTATATGCGGGACAGGAAGTGCAAGATATATTAGAAAGCGAAAGCAGTGTAGAGGGGGATAACCTAGGGAGTCCTATAATGAGAGAAGAGTTTGAGATAGCACTAAAAAGTTTAAGGAATAATAAAACACCAGGTATAGATGGCTTGCAGGCAGAAATCTTAAAGTGCGCAGGTCAAGAGGTAATAGATCGTTTATTTAAATTAGTTAGTCGCATATACCTGACAGGCGAGATTCCAGAAGATTACAAACGGAACATCATAGTAGCTTTGCCAAAAAGAAAAGGCGCGGATAGATGCGAAAATTTTAGAACTATCAGTTTAACTTCCCATGCGTCAAAAATTTTAACTAGAATTGTGCAAAGAAGGATGGAGAAAAAGGCGGAAGAAATATTAGGAGAAGATCAGTTCGGATTTAGACGAAATAGAGGAACGCGCGAGGCCATTCTAGCTTTACGAGTAATTATAGAAAAAACGATAGAAAAGAGAAAGAGCGTCTATATAGGATTTGTAGATTTAGAAAAAGCCTTCGACAACGTAAAATGGGGGAAGATGTTCGAAGTGCTGAGAAAGGTAGGGATGAAATACAGGGACAGAAGAATAATACATACTCTCTACAAAGAGCAAAAGGCAGTTATAGAATGTGAGCAGGAACAAAGGGAAGTAGATATCCGGAAGGGAGTGAGACAGGGATGTGCATTGTCACCTCTAGTTTTCAACTTATATATCGAAGATGCGATTAATATTGTTAAGGAAAGAACAGCCTCAGGGATCAATGTACAGGGCCAAACTATTAACATGCTCAGATTTGCGGATGATATAGCAGTGTTAGCATCTAGCAAAGAAGAATTAGGAGCGGCTTTGAATGAAATGGAAGCAGTTTTGACACAGGGCTTCGGAATGAAAATCAATAAAAAGAAAACTAAAATTTTAGTATGTAGGGGATGTGAAAATAGAACTAAAATGGAAATACAAATTGGAAATGAGAAGATAGAGGAGGTCGCGGATTTCTGCTACTTAGGAAGTAAAATAACTCAAGACGGTAGGAGCACTAAAGATATAAAACAAAGAATGGCGCAGGGCCGAGTTGCGTTTAACAAAAAGAAACAACTGTTATGCTCGAGAACGGTTAATATAGAGACTAGGAAGAGACTCTTAACGTCGTATGTATGGAGTACGGCATTATACGGGTGCGAAACTTGGACAATAGGAGAAGCGGATAGAAAAAGAGTAGAAGCGTTTGAAATGTGGTGCTACAGACGCATGATGAAGATACCGTGGATAGATAAGGTTAGCAATAGGGAAGTATTAGAAAGAGTTGGGGAAAAGCGAAAGGTATGGAAAACAATAAAGAGTAGGAGAGATAGGATGGTAGGACACCTTCTAAGACACGAAGGAATAGTTCGTGACATACTAGAGTCAGAGATAGGAATAAAAAGAGGTAGGGGTAGGCCTAGATTAGACTACTGCTCTCAAATAGTTAGGGATGTAGGATGTTCTACTTTTAGGGAAATGCGTAGGTTAGCTCAGGATAGAAAAGAATGGAGGTACACGTCCAACCAGTCTTCGGACTGAGAACCTTATGATGATGACACATAAATAGAGGAATTGGTGTACAAGATTTTGCTCTGCGGTTCACCCCTTGGGATTAAGTATCTGTTTTCGGGTTCTTTGAAAAAAACTGATGAGAATTTAAGTTTGCTTGTAGATTTTCTGTCACCCGACTTAAAAATAGGAATGACGGTAGCCTCTTTAAAACTTTTGGACATGATCCGTTTTGAATACTACGACTTATTAATATTGTTAATGGTTCAGAAATGTTAGTTACTGCTGCTTTTAATAAGTTTGTGTTATGACAATCTCATACTTACATATGTCTTTCTACGTCTTTTGCACCCGTTGGTTCGAATTTGCACTGGAAGTTCTTACAATTACCTGTGGAAGGGTAATTAACATATTGATCCGATGAAATATTTATGGCATTATTGTTTTCAATTTGCAGATGAACCAGCAATGCAAGGTGTGCGGAGAGCCAGCGGCCGGTTTTCACTTCGGTGCTTTCACCTGCGAGGGCTGCAAGGTCAGTAAATATCCACCCACACGCTGACCTCCGACCTGATCTAATATTACGTATACTAGTTCCGATATGCAGACAAATTTTAATGAAGCTAAACCTTTTTATATGTAAATTTTTCTGGGATTTATAACAACTCATTTTCTTATACAGGGTCCTTAAGAACAACCGGCAACCTTTCAAGTTAGACTTCTGAGAAAAATTTAGGGGGGTGTAACAAAATATATCTACGTAAATGTGCATCGCTTTCAAGATACAGTTCTATAAATTTTTCAGAAAATAAAAGAAGCTAGGTAACACTTTCAGAGGAGCTGAACAAACTTTAGGTGTCTGTTTGACAAATTATCTCTTCTTTTAGGAGAATGTTTATTATTCTAATCTTTAGAGACAATGTTAAGAAAAGCGACTTTGTGAGTTTCTAGTGGGTACAATTGAATGTTGGTAATATTTTAGTGCCTAGTTACTCCAAAGTTTGGTGATACGAAGAAAGATATAAAAGTGCCCATAAAAATGCATTAAACGGTTTTAATTTTTTAAGTGTTTGTGACATTTGGACCAGTTTTTTTTAATTTCTCGTAAAATTTTAAACAAATCAGATTTTCATTAAGGAAATTAGCATACAATCTCCATAACACCTGAATTATTCTCATATTCCTTGACTTTTATTCGAACATTATCCATAATTTAATTAAATCCCGTTGCCAAAATCTGCACCATTAGATATTTTTGAGCTCGCTTGATCCCATCAACCGTAATCGTTCCGTCTCGGAAGAGTGATATAGACCGCGGCATATAATTATTTTTAGACACATATTAGCAATTATAAAACATAAAACATATTATTAAACGCTCATTATTAAAGACAACTTTCGTGTGGCCCATAATTAAAAAATATATTCCGTTTTCCGGAGTAATGCTATTACACTTGGTAATTTGTTATAAGTAGGTAAGTTTGAAGTTTACACTTTAACAGTTGGCATCATTAATCTTTTTAGTTCAAAGTTTATTGCTCATATGGCCATATTTTTCACCGTTTGCGGAACTGTTGTCTGGCACCTAGTTTTCATTAGTGCCACGTGTTTTTTGTAGATAGACATCTCATTTTAATTGGTTATGATGCGTCTTTATAAATTGTGGAACATTATCCTGAACAACATTATGAGTTCTTGCATAAAATGTGTTCTCTAAATTCGTTTCACGTATAAAACTCATCAAGTGGATAATTACTACGAAACGAATAAGTAAAGTAAAGAACTGGAAGGTTTCAAATCCTTCATTTTAATTTCATACCGACATGTTTTCAATTTTGACAAAAATTCTCGGAAAATACCTATGCAGGCTATGAGCAACCAAGATGCTTCCAGCATCCCACTTGAGGTTATTCCACGCCTTATTCCATTCTGAAAATCTCCAAGGCCCTCATGAACAATATTCAAGTCATCTCCATCTTGTCATGCCTCTATATCCTGTTCCATCTTCTACCCACAAGTCGTCGTTCTTATCCCAGTTGCTGGTGGTCTCGAGGATCAAGTATCGAATCCGAGAGATTCACATTTTTTCACTTTCTGAAAGTTTATTTTATTCTTTCAGTCATATTTTTCTTTCTCACATCTACCATTCATTCTTTAGTATTATGTACTGTGTTTTTGCACGAATTTCTGTTTCCGTTACCGAGTTGTAACAACTGTTACCGTTCCTACGTATCGATTAAGAACAATAAATTTTACGTTTTTTTAAAAAATTCGTATGCGTATACTTAGTCTGTGACGCGTAACGTTGGTTCTTGCGCAAACTTTACTGCGCAGTCAAGCCCCTCCCATTAATGTCAATTTATTGAAGCTATTGGTTAAACAATGTGTAGCAGTGAACAATTCCTTACTATAGAAGTTGTATTAGTTTTGAGCCACTCTGTATCGTCAAGGGAATATGTTAAACAGCGTCATAGCCTTCAGTTCAGATCACCAACAGGTAAACGGTGTTTGCTTTTAAATAAAAGGTTCCTATACGTGTATAAATAACAAATGACGAGATAATTCGTCGTTATGCATAAATGCATTTGATACACATATTATTAATTCGTTTGTCAGGGAACATAATGATACATTCACATATAAAACGAATTACGTATGCACATAGTAATCTGTCCAGGGTGCAATTACTATTGCCCACACGCGAGTCCAATACAGCATGAGTGACATAATTGTATTGAAGTTAATCAGTGCGGAGTGGAGTGCATTGGATCGCGATGCCTTTGAACCCACATTATGTCTGTCACTTTACGATTTGTAGAAATTACGTCACCGGTTATTAATAACACATTTCCGCCATCGCCCGCATATTTGGCCAGGTGGTATATTGAATGCGAGTAAAACATGAGGAGCGGTCACTACATTACGGACGGTCATCGCGAATGAGTCACTTTAATTGCTTTCAGTGGGCGCCAGGAAAATGCGATTTTCTTTTATGTAACTAGCGGAAGGATGTATTGGTTTGGTTATGAGAAGACAGGAGCAGTTCAAAAAAATAAAAGCGCAATTAGTTTATTAGCATAAAATAGTGGAAACTACAAGGTTGTGAACTTGTATCTCCTACCTCTTAATGAAGTGATTTACAATAAAAATAACGCGGTTGCTTAGCAGAAAGTTTAACATTTTTGGCAAGAATTGTTTAGGTATACTTAGGTGCATGGCGTTTCTTTGTTGCTTAAATTTTTGGACTTCGCATTCGAGAAAATGAATTTTTGCAATAATTAACACTGTAAGTGCAGCTAGTGTAAGGAATAATTCGTTTTCCCACGACCCCCTAGGAAAGCGGCACGTTGCATACAGCATAGCAGGCCGGAAACTTGACAATTGCGTTGCCCGTGCGCTAAACTCAAAACTGTGCTGTAATTTTCGAAAATCGCGCAGTTCATTCAAATTTTTTAGTCAGCTTTGAGATTTTGACGTTTACTGAAAAAATATCCTGCCGCGTCTCTTTTTAAATCTAATAATTTTTTATCAGAAAAATCTATTAAAAGGTAAGGCAGTCGAACATTTTAATGGCTACTCCGTGGAAGACCTAAATATTTTAGGTACGAACTACTGGTCATTTATGAATTGGCGGGCAAGAGAACAAATCAATGTGTCATTCATGAGCCGGTCGGAATGAATATTATGCTCATAGTAAGTTAGTAGGCTACTTGGAAATTTTGACATCTGTAAACATAGACAACAAATCCTTAAAAATAAAGTTACTGTTTTATGAATAAATTTGTCTTCTTAAGGGGTCGTGGGAAAAATAGTGTACATAACTCGATTGAAAGTGTATTTCCTATAAAATCGAGTGATTTCACGCTCGTACATGACCAGAATGATGTAAGTGAATATTATATTTAGCTAGTAAGTTGATAGTTATTTACGAAACGAGTGCGAGAAGACATTTTTCGCGCATGAGCGCAATGTTCATTTGCGCGAATGCGCCGAAGACGTCTTCGTGCATCGAGGTTCGTACAATATTTTTTGAAACGAACATTATAATTTTTTAATTATTATCTAATAAGTTTCCAATTTAAAATTTCAAAAAATCAAGTGGTTACATTGACAGATTTCCATTTGACAATTGTAGAAAATGACATTTGGTTTAATTTATTGAATTGAGTTGTCAAAGTGTCAATCGAATTAATAGCGATTTATCTTTATTCTTTCACTATTTTCAACATCCAAATTGGAGAAATGGCGTTTTGTTAACCAAACTTTATTACTATCAAGTCAAATTATTTCTAGAAAGCCTGAAAGGGCCAGTGCTTTTTGCTAGATTTCGCGCACTAGTGCGCGAACACTATGTTTGAGTTTGTCTATCGGGTTCGCGAAATGTCATTTTGAGAGCGGTAAGTTCAAAAATAATTTTTGTGTCCTACAAAATAGAAAACCGACTTCAATATACAATGAGAACATCATCAATATAGTCGAAGTCAATTAAATACGCATTATTAAGGATAACTCAAAAACTACTATTCAGATCTTGATCAAATTTATATGGGACCACATGAGAAGTACCAGCTTTCAAATAAAAAAAGAATCATCAAAATCGGTTCACCTAGAAAAAAGTTCTGAGGTAACACACATAAAAAAATACAGTCGAATTGAGTACCTCCTCCTTTTTTGAAGTCGGTTAAAAAGGCGACAATCGATAGACCTTGATGGAAAGCAGTAGCATAGCAAAATTGAAAATGAAAATTCCTCTTCGAATGCTTCCAGGCAATTAGTGTTTCTCGATGAAACGTGGATATGCGAAAGAGGGAGCCAAACGAAATCATGGCAGGACGATGGTATGAAAAGCGTGCGAGAATCCGAGGGCTACGAAGACAAACGGTATATAGTCTTACATGCTGGTCACACTAATGGTTTTGTGGGTAATACTGCACTGGTTTACGTTAAAAAATCTAAATTGGTAGATTATCATGGTGACATGAATGGCGATATCTTCAAGAAATGCCTGGATTAAAAATTAGTTCCCAACTTATCCGTGAAGAAGTAGGTTATGGCAATGAAAATGGAATTGCGTTGTGGGAAAAGGCTTTACAGAAGTGCATAAAAGAGGCATGGACAACCGTGATCACAGACACACTGAGAAAGTGATATCGGAATGGTACGATAGAGAGCACACCCTTGACACCATCCAAGAAATTCTTTTAAGTGTTGACGGTAGCATAAGTGAATCAGATACTGATGATCCAGCCACGATTTTGACGTGCATAGCTCAATGACATTCATCCAATAT
The DNA here is from genome assembly GCA_963966045.1 of Xestobium rufovillosum. Taxonomy (NCBI): domain Eukaryota; kingdom Metazoa; phylum Arthropoda; class Insecta; order Coleoptera; family Ptinidae; genus Xestobium; species Xestobium rufovillosum. Next base: position 35,878,400 of record OZ014493.1, read on the forward strand.
AAAAAAAAGTCCGTACCACGAGACTTTCTCAAATAATGATTATTTTGGTTTTGAATTTTAGTCTACTTTACATTAAAGGGTACTCAAAATGAATTAAATTTGGCTTAGGTGCTACCCATCGTAATTTTAGATTGAATTATTGGATTTACCAGATCCAGCTTTATACCTAAAATATAAATAATTGCGGAAGAATACCTGCATGTAGGTATCGGCATTAATTTTAATACCGGCAATTATTTAAATGAGAGCTATGCAGTTTATTACCTTCTTTATGTGTTGTGTTCGTTGCTCAATTAAAAAACGTTACAATGTATAAAATATTGGTTCACGATGCGCCACTGTTTGCATTTCGTGCTGTACTGTTTTTATCCACTGATAATGCATTACTAAAAGTCAAAGCTTTTTATAAGAGATAGCGAAGTGATCTTAATGGTGTCAACTAAATATTTATAGTCGTGTTGAAATGAAGATGGTCGCTCTCGCATTGTGAAACTAAAATAGTTGATCAATTAAAAAGCACGTATTAAGCGATCAGATTTAAAAATTATAATACTTAATACTTAAAGAATAGCCGCGTCTTCAGTTAAATGCCAACCTGTTATTTTAATTTGTATTTATACATTAATAATGATTTATAAGAGGAACAATTTCAAATTTGCTATTAAACTAATAAGATAAATAAATAGTATTTTTCCCGTCATTCCTCGGAGAAATTAATTTTACGTCTAATGAAAGTAATTTATTTATTAGATATGAATTGATAAATAAATCCTGAAAAATTTCTGAAAATTGTTAATCTTTTACTTCAAAAATCTTGAGTGGTAATATTGCATAATTCGAGGGTGTAGGCAAAGCACGAAACCTGGTCTACGGTTACCCATGCACATTCGAAACATGAAATAGTGAAACTTTCAATATACAGGATTTTTCGATTTAAGCCTACGTTAGGCATTATCTCCATTATTAAAACAAGTTCTGATCTGAAAATTTGCACATCTACATATGCCACGGGGGCAAGTTTAAAGAAAATATTTTCTTTTCCTCTTATACCGGAAGTTGATACCAACTCATGTATTTCAAAAAGGAATGCTATACCTTTCATCCCATTTTCAATTTCTGTAGACATTTGTACCTGTTACAAAAAAATCTAAGTTATGTATTGGATTTCAGATATATCTTGATTTTTATAAAACAAATTTTGCGTGCATAGTTCTAGCAAATTATTAACGTTCCCGAAATTACTAAGAATAAATTAATTGAATTTGCACAGTGCTCAAATCACGACTTCTGTCAATATAAGTTATAGTACATATCTTATTGCAATATAGTGTCATTACACCTTGTATTCACAGGAAGTACACGTGTAGACAACTGATAAATGTAAAGTTGCTTAGCTGTCATTTTTATTGTGTGAGAACGTTTCTTTTTAGTTGTTAGTCAGATTTTTATGTCCGAAGCTTACGCATGTAAATTATAATAAATAAAGTTTCTTTTTAAAAATAACATTTTTCGAAAGTGGTATAAAAGTGGCGCAGTCGGTAGGATCGATAAACAAATATTAGAGAACATAATATTTGGTTCGTTTTAACGATTTGTTATCGATAGAACTTTGTGTTGGTGAAAAAAGTAGCTAACCAAAAACTTTTAGTTGAGTGAACTGAGTAGCTCAACAAGAAGACGACGGACAATCCATCTTTGAGGGAATATCAAAGCCGGATGTCGAGGACAATAATATTGCTGTAAGTACTTATGTCTTTTAGAGGTTCTTTAAGTAATAGATCTCTTTCTGAAAGTTCGGACTCTGACTCAAATTTTGAACAAAGTTCAATTTATCGTTCTAGATCACCGATCAGAACTAATACAAAAATGGCTCTTAATCAAAATCAAATTCCTGTTCTAAAAAAAGAATATTTGGACATGGTTCCAGAATTTCATGGTCAAACAGAACTGTTGCCTAGATTTCTGGAAATATGTGAGAAACTTGTAAATAAATTTTATAATGTTCAAGCACCAGAAGACTTTCAGAACGAATATCTGATGTCAAGTATTCTAGCGAAAATCAAAGGCGAAGCTGCTGTGAATGTCTCGTCTTGTATAATAAATAATTGGTTGGATTTAAAAAATGGACTCATCAATAGTTATGCAGATAAAAGAGATTGCTATAGTTTAAATATCGAAATGACAGAATTAAGACAAGGTAATGAAACACCTTTTGATTTTTATAATAGAGTTCAGCATTTATTAAATCTACAAATTTCTTATTTATCTACACATATTCCACGAAATGAATCTCATGTGTTGATAGGATATTTTCGCAACTATGCGCTTAGGATTTTATTACGCGGGTTGAAAGAACCTGTAGGTTCACTCATGAGAACTAAAAACCCAGCAGATTTGAACGTTGCCTTGAACATGCTTACTAACGATTTTCAGTTGGATATTCACCAACAGAAAAATTTTAAAAGTGATTTTAAATCAAACCCAAATTTTCTAAATAAACAGGTTAATAAAGGTCAGCCTTTACAATTAACAAATTTCGCTCATAATGCAAGATCGCCAGTGCAAAACGCATTTAATAATCAGCCGCATTACAGTGGAAATAATATTCATAGAAATAATTTTAATACTCGTTTTAATAGTGGTAATAATTTTAATCAAAATAGGAATACAAATAATGTTTTCAAACCTAATCCAAATCCAAACTTTGCAAAACCAACTCCAATGAGTATTTCTACGAGAAATACACAGAGACCATTACAAAGTCAAAATTTTCAGCAAAACACACAAAATTTTAATCAACAACGTCCAAATTATGTAGTTCAAGAATTATTTAATATTGACGACGAACCGTCTGTTGAATTTCCAAAGGAAGATGATAATTTTTTAGAGGAAAATGCCTCGGAACAAAAATTGAATTAATGAACTTAACTAACGATCAAAGTGAGTTGCCTTATATTGAATTTCCGGAAAACAATTTAAAAATTTTAATAGATACAGGTAGTACCAGGTCATTTGTTAATCCAGTTGTGGCAAATAAATATTTTAAAAATTCAATAAAAAAGGATCCGTTTCAAATAAGCACAGCTCATGGAATCTCAATAGAACAATTTAGCACTATAATACCTTGCTCAAAAATATTTAAACAAGGTAACCTTCCTTTGAAATTTCACTTATTTAAATTTCACGATCATTTTGATGCTCTCTTAGGTTTGGACAATTTAAAGAAGTTGAACGCAACAATTAATTTAAGAAAAAATATTCTAATCACACCACAATGTGAGATTAAAATATCTTATCATAACTTATCATCTCATAGTACGAATTGCATGATAGTGCAACCGAGATGTGAACAAGTAATTAAGGTTAATATCGATAATGTTCAAGAGGGTGAAATTGTCATACCTCACATCAAATTAGGGGAATTAGAAATTCCAGCTTGTGTAACAAATGTAAAAAATAGTGAAGCAATTTGTTCAATTTTAAATCCATCAGAAAAAAAGTTTTCTGTGGAAATAACTCAACCAATTAAAGTAGAAAAGTTCGGAGAATACGAGCCAGACTATTTTAATTCTAATTTTAATCATTTTTCGACCGAAAAGGTTAGATTTGATGTGTCGAAAATTCGCACAGACCATATGAATTCGGAAGAAAAAAATGCAATTGAAAATTTAATTAAGAAATATGCTGATGTTTTCCATTTAGAAAACAAGCAATTGAGTTTCACTAGTCAAATTAAACATAGTATTAAAACTAAAGATGACGTTCCTGTCTATACAAAGTCATATAGGTACCCCCACGTACATAAGCAAGAAGTACGCAATCAAATTCAGAAAATGCTGGATCAAAATATAATACGACCATCTTGTTCTCCTTGGTCCTCACCAATTTGGGTGGTTCCAAAAAAATTGGACGCGTCAGGTAAGCGTAAGTGGCGTATTGTAGTAGATTACAGAAAGCTGAATGAAAAAACGATCGGAGATCGTTATCCATTGCCCAATATCACGGAATTGTTAGATAAATTAGGCAAATGCCATTATTTTACTACATTGGATTTAGCATCGGGTTTTCACCAGATTGAAATGGCTGAAGAAGATATTCCAAAAACCGCTTTTAACACAGAGAACGGTCACTATGAGTTCTTACGTATGCCATTCGGTCTGAGGAACGCTCCAGCTACATTCCAAAGAGTAATGGATAACATCTTGCGTGGAATTCAGAACGAAAGATGCCTCGTTTACTTGGACGATATAATTATTTATAGTACTAGTTTACAGGAACATATTAATAGTTTAAAACAAGTATTCGAAAGATTGAGAATCTCGAATTTCAAGATACAGTTGGATAAGTCGGAGTTCTTAAGAAAAGAAGTCGCTTATCTAGGACATGTCGTAACCCCAGAAGGTGTTCTGCCGAATCCTGATAAAATTAAAACTATACAGAATTATCCAATACCAAAAAATGCAAAACAAATAAAAGGTTTTCTAGGATTACTCTCATATTATAGAAAGTTTATTAAAAATTTGTCAAAAATAACGAAACCCATGACTAAGTGTTTAAAGAAGGATAACGTAATAAATATTAACGATCCTGAATATAAAGAGTGTTTCGAATTATGCAAAAATTTACTAATAAACAAACCTATTCTACAGTATCCAGATTTTGACCAACCATTCAATTTAACCACAGACGCCAGTAATTTTGCATTAGGCGCTGTTTTGTCTCAAGGAAAAATTGGCAGTGATTTACCAGTGGCGTACGCAAGTAGAACATTAACTGATTGTGAAATAAATTATTCGACTATAGAAAAAGAGTGTTTAGCGATTGTTTGGGCTGTAAAATATTTCAGACCATATTTATTCGATACTAAATTTAAAATCATTACTGATCACAAACCCCTTATTTGGTTATTTTCATTGAAGGAGCCAAATTCAAAATTAATACGATGGCGACTCAAACTTGAAGAGTATAATTACGAAATCATTCACAAAAAAGGTTGTTTAAACACAAACGCAGATGCATTATCTCGCATCGAACTTAATATGAACGAAACGTCAGGAAATTCTAAAGGAATTCTCCAATATATCGAAAAATTTAACGAAGATATAGGAAGGCCAAGCACTTCAACTCAAAATGTCGATAATCAATCATTAGTTGTAGAAGTAGAAAATATAAACGATGATGACGAACTAGAAACTGTTCATTCAAGCGAAGAAAATCCTATAATTGGAGTACCAATTGTAGATTGTCCAGTAAACGTAGGAAAAAATCAGTTAATCATTTCAAAAGTTAATTTTGCACCTGCAGCACCTACTATTATTAAATTGTTTGGAAACAAACAAAGAATACTTATTCAATTCTCAGAAAATAAATTTGAACTAGATGTAATTAAATTTATTAAAGAATTTATTGTTCCAAAAATTAAATATCATCTTTATTTCGAAGATCCAGTTTACGAGAAGTTTAGTACAATTCTTCAAAACTACTTTAAAAACTCTGAAATAAAAATGCTTAAATGTACCAAAAAATTAATTGATATTATTGATCAAGATGAAATCAGACAAACTATTCAAAATTACCATGAAGGAAAAACGAATCATAGAGGTCTTGATGAAACACATAATCGAATAAAAAATTTGTACTATTGGCCAAATCAACGTAGGTCAATTCAAACTTATATTAACCATTGTGAAATTTGTCAAATCACAAAGTATGATAGAAACCCACTGAAATTACAACTAAATTTAACTCCTACTGCAACAAGACCCTTCCAAATTTTACATATTGATGTTATTTCGTTAGATAAAGTTAAATTCTTGACAATAATAGATGCTTTCTCGAAATACGCGCAAGCATATCAGGTAAATTCTACTCAAAGTATAGAGGTAATAAACAAATTAATTAAATATTTTACGCATCATTGCATTCCTGAACAAATTATAACCAACAATGGTTCAGAATTTAAAGGTTCGGCTCTACAAGAAATTTTAGAACTTCATAAAATTAATGTACATTTTATTAGTTCGCAACATCCAGAATCAAATGGAATGATAGAACGCTTCCATTCAACAATAATCGAGCACATTAGACTTTTTAACAATCAAAAAGATTACCAAAATGAACCAATAGAAATAAAACTTAATTATGCATTGTTGGCTTATAACAATACAATTCATTCTGCTACAAATCTAAAACCATATGAAATTGTAACAGGTCACCTAGATATAGAATCTCCTTTTAATATCGAAATTGAAAAACAAATTGTCAATAACTATGCTATACGTCATAGAGACAAAATTAAATTAATGTACCAAAATTTAAACGAAAAACTTCAACAAAAAAAGGAAAATGTTATCGGAAAAATTAATGAAACCCGTGAAAATCTCCCGGAAGTACCCGAAAAAATATTCGTTAAAAATAAACAAAAACAGAGTAAGACAAATAATAAATACAAACCAGAAACTCTTAGATCGATAGATAAAGAATTAAAAACAGGTAAAATTAATCCAACTCATCATAATACTAGAGAGAAAATTCATTTATCAAATATTAAGCGACCTAGGAAAGAAACTTACAAATTTAAAACTATTTCAGGTTCCTTACAATCGGAAGAGGAGCAGAAATAAGGAATATCACCCACAATTTAGGTATTTTACCAATATTATTGGGTCCAGCTAAATTACAACGCTCAGAACATACTTTTACTCATTTTTATGACTTGAAATCCTTATATAACCAATATAATAATTTAAATAATCAATACGATAGTCTTAGGTTGAGTAGTTTAAATAATAGTGTTTATGTTAGTGAATTAGAGAATTATAATAAGATAGTACTTTACACACAGAAAATAATTAATGAGAAAATCGAGAACATTAAGTTACAAAATAATTCTAGGAAAAAACGAGGTTTGATTAATGGTTTAGGAACGATTATCAAAACCTTAACCGGCAATTTGGATGCCGCAGATGGTGAAAAATTTGAGAAAATTCTAAAGCACGTTCAAGAGAACGAACACAACTTGGCGAATCAATTAAAATTCGAATACTCTATCAGTCACAGACTTATTAAAAATTTTAACAATACGATACAAGACATTCAGCACAATGAAATTATTTTAACTTCAAGAATCCTTCAATTAAAGCAAATGGTTAACGAAAAAATAATTCATCAAAATATTTTATTCGCTAAAGACTTGTATAATCAGTTATTAATTCTCTACAACGCAGTTCTAGATATTTTTCAAGATATTGAAAATTCTATAACTTTCTGTAAATTAAATGTTCTCCATCCAAGTGTTATAAAAACTAGAGATTTATTTCTGGAACTACAAAGAATTTCATCTCATTATAAAAACGAACTTCCTTTTGAAGTAATTTATGAAAACATATTAGACTTTGAATCCGTAATAAAAATTAATTGCAAAATTGATAATACTAAAATTAGTTACTTTATTTCAATACCAATCGATTTCGAAAAGAATTTTCAGCTTTATTACTTACTTCCTATTCCTACAAAATATGGGTCAGAATTTAGAACAATTATTCCAGATGTTAAGTATTTACTAAAATCAGATAACGTTGTTAAGCCTCTAAATGATATTTGTACCCAAGGTAAAATATTTCAATGTCCAAATTATTTACTAAGAAATAACATGGCCCTATGTGAAGAAAAAATTCTATCGGAAATGAACACGAGCAATTGTCAGTATGTCAAATTAGAAATAACGAAAAATCACTTGGAAATGGTTCCCGAAATTAATCAATACTTGGCAGTATTTCCACAAGAAGAAAGATTCAATATAAAGTGCAAATCACAGTCGGAAACCAAAACTCTAACAGGAATATTTTTGGTAAAAAGAAGCAACTGCACCCTGTACTTCAAAAATCAAGAAATAGTCTATCAAGATAAAACCTTCGGAAAACCTTCTATAGTTGACGGACTTCATTTGGAAATGAAACAAGAAAATATGCTAAATTTCAAAATAAAATTGAAAACTCTCAGTTTACAGGAAATCTCTTCAAATCGCATTTATCCGATCACAGAAGATAATTTAAATGTTGAATATTACAAACCGAGCATTTGGACTTCAATTTTATATGTCCTACTAATAACCTTTATAGCCTATTTTACAGTAAAATGGATCAAAATTAAAAGATCCACAAAAATTCGAAAGGAACCACAAGAATTGGAAATGCAGCCAAAATCAAGAGAAAAGAAAATTAATCTTCCCGAAGAAGCTTCATTCTAGCGATGGAGGAGTTATAGTACATATCTTATTGCAATATAGTGTCATTACACCTTGTATTCACAGGAAGTACACGTGTAGACAACTGATAAATGTAAAGTTGCTTAGCTGTCATTTTTATTGTGTGAGAACGTTTCTTTTTAGTTGTTAGTCAGATTTTTATGTCCGAAGCTTACGCATGTAAATTATAATAAATAAAGTTTCTTTTTAAAAATAACATTTTTCGAAAGTGGTATAAAAGTTATATACATGGGGGGTATACAAATTCTTGTTGAATTTTAGAAAATTATTCCTACAATGGACAACTGGACGACTTTTTTTTATTTGAAATATTGAAAATTTGGATGAAAATATTTGACCCCTATTTTTGCGTTTTTCTCTGTTCTTTTGCCTGGCGCAATTAACGTCACGCGTGCATCCGATATTGCCATATGTAACTTGAAATCATTATTTCTACTTTTCTAATATATAGCGAATTATTTAAATTGTGTACATGAAAATTAAATATTTGCAAAACACAATGACTGTACCACCTAAAATTATTTCGAGAAAATGGAACTGAAGAACTAAAAACGCTTTTGAACTTGGCTCTGAAATATACGACAATACAGAGCGGTTTTGACGGGAAGTAGGTTATTCGTATTTTATCAGATTCTATTACAGCAATCGTCAAACGTGATGGCGAAAGCCCGCGCAGGCAAGTTTCAGGCAGTGGCGCGAGATTCCCTGGACTATAGAAGAATTTATTATGAAGTTAATCGTGCGCCAGTGACAGTTGCCTGCGTCCAATCCCGGTCGAGAGCGTAGTGGATGAATAGTGGGGATTACTCAACTGCGCATCTCTGTTGCTCGCCATCACGCTTGACGAATGACGATTGCTGTAGTAGTCTAAATGATGTCACTTATGACGTTTGCATAACCTTTGCTTGCTGTTTTGACGTCTGGATCTGATGTGAAACTAGAAATATGCTGTAACTAAAATGTCTCACGTTTTAATTGGTTTTGGAGCAATATACGTCATTAAGTTTAAATTGTGAGTGAGCGAAAAAACTCATTTGAAAAAGTTGATCTTGGGAAGCGTTTTAACCAATTATTTTTTGTAAATTTTTAAGTTTTATCAAGACGTAATGTGTTAAGTTGGTGTTCACTACGGTATTAAAAGAAAACATCTCACAAATTCAATTAGTGGCCAGTTGCCCATTACTTTCTTATTTAAAATACTTATATCCATATTTTTCTTTACGTTTTTGAATTCTCCATATTTTTCTTTACATTTTTGAATTCTCGTCAAAATTTAAGTACGTAGGTAGAGTTGTTAAACACATGACTAACCATGTTCTATACTAAACCAACTTTACAACTACCTAATCTGACAAGAACAATATTAAACATTTGAATGGAGGTATCAGCATTCTTCACAGCACTCTTGGGGGGTGAAAATTTTCTCTTAAAAATCAAGATTGCTAAAGTTGTACATACTGTTTAGGAAAAATTTTGTTCTAAACAACCCTACTTTTAATATCGTAATGTAATAATTAATGTGCTTTCTCGTTCTTCCCGTTAGTTTTGCTAGTGCTATTCTTAATAAACTATTTTTCTTCCATTTTCACTTTCCTTGCATATCGGTGAAGCCATTATTGCATTATGAAAAATTTCAGTGCATGTGCCCGATTTCACAAAAAGCTATTTCATTCAAAAACTAAGCATTTTACGAGAAAATTTGAAGATACCAATTTCTTCCCGAATTGAACGTAGATTATAAATACATTAATATCACCTGCATTCGCCAGTGGCGTAACGTAGGATTGGGAAATAAATAAACGGCCTACCTCGTAGCAACGTTATTGATGTGGTAAGCAGAGCAATTTTTTTTGGAAAATTAGAACTTTGCAAATGAAAACGACTCCTTAAATTTCAACTCAATAACTTTTCTAGTTACTAATATAAAAAAAAATATTTAAAAAATATTAAAATTTTTACAACCTGTATCTTTGTTAATAGTCACTTTAGAACATATGTTCATATAAACTTTTCGTCTTATTTGGAGTTCCTTTAGCACCCATTTTAATTTGGCTTCCCGTTCTGAATCACCCTGTATAAAAAATTACAATTTTTTATAGATATAAAATAATATTCGGAAATATTAAGCAATTCAGCCTGCTGTCAAGTGTTTTTTGTCATACCAACCCCAAAAAGTATTCTTAAGCCTTTGTTGAAACTCTCACAAGAAGAAGTCTATTCGGAATTTTATCCAGCTTATATCCACCCACAAGTTTGAACCCGGCAGGAGAATCATATCTTGTAGATCGCAATGTTAAGCAGATCCAGAGTATCGATTTAAACCAAAAGCGGGTAGTATTAAGTAGGGATTACTGGTCGTACGTACGTGACCTACATTGGCACTGTCGAGTTCAGTAGCGAATGCGGAGATAAAGAACTGATCGGACCCGCTGAGTTATAATCAACTCCATAAGGATTTGTTTCTGATCATAGATTACTGCAGTTGTTTACGTCTAGGTATTGATCCGCGCTGTCGCTTGCATTTACTCAGCTATCACTGTAAACGATCTAATGAAAAGTATCTTAGACATCAGACTAATTAACGCACTTTGATTGGCCTTCATCAGCTCAGCGCTAATTGTTGTTGGAGAGTATGTTTATTGAAGGAAATACAACAATTAAGGCATTGTTAAGTTGTTCTACATCTTCTCCAGCATCATTTACAGTTTTATGTAAAGTAGTAAAATGGTTTTCCTATTTGTACACATAATGTACATTAAGTATAATGTCAGGGCTTGCACAGACGTAACGCTTGAAACTCGAGCAGTCTGCAGTAATCGTAAATGTTCTAATGGTTAGTTCTATCATTACTGCAAACTCTTAACTGAAATTTTATAACGTGTTGACAGTAACTGTTAATAGATTTGAATAATAGAGGAATTTTAGCAATTTTCCGCGCACTGTCAACTCAATTATGCTGAGAATACAGGTTTTAGTGCTTAAAACGGTTTTGTCATTACTGACGCAAGAGCGTGCAATAGTGGTGCAAAGTTTATGTTTAGAATAGTGTTTCAAAACCGTTCATTTTAATTAATAGTGACAAGAAAGTCGTGCTGATTGTCCCTTTCGGTCTCCAAATTTATTTTTACTAAAGTATGTACACAGTCACGACCTTATACAATTCTTAGTCGGTACCTGGGTGACAAGAACATCAAAACTTACCAAAAAGTTCCCAGGTTTTAAAGTACACCCTCTGCGATGAGGAATACTGGATTACAATTTGGCGAGCGATTCAAATTAATACTAGACTGGTCTATCATGGAATAAATTCTGTCGTTTAAGATATCAAGGTTGCTGTAGTCTTCAGAAACTGTGAACACCAAATTCTTTACAACTGAAATCCAAATCTTCAATATCTTTGAATTAAATGAAATCGCAGCAATAACATTTTGGGAGAGTGAAAGGCAGAAAATATTATACATGGTTTGAGTGCAATTACATGACCATTTCTTTTGAAAACCATTTTATGTTGCGAATGGTTGTAATATTTTTCTCTCAATTGTTATAAAGGAATCTTACCATCATGAGAATCGCCATCACTGTACTGCCCCGCCTCTACGTCATTGTCAAAACTAAGGTAACTGGAAGTACCGAGCATGATCGACCGCCATATTGGTTCCAATTTGCAATTGGTTGCGAATTTGCAGCAGACATACCAAAGCCAAAGTTCATTTATTTTCCTAAATTAAATGATTAAGATAATATGGCAAGTGACAAAAATTCGACTATATATAGATTTCGGAATTAAATGTGAAGCAAAGAGCGAGTACACATTTACGAATTTTTGTCATCCTATTATTTTTTTAGTTCGGATGGATAAACGTCCTAGTACAGTACATTATAGCTTAAAATCATAACTACTCTACGAAAATTGCAAACAAGGTAAATAAACGAAAATTTATTTGGATCTAATATACAGGGTGAGTCACTAAGGCGAAATCGGTCTATAACAAACGTAGGTACAGTTCAAAATGGAAGAAACTTTTTTAAATAAAAGTTTTTCAAAAATAACTGCTTAATGAGAGAAAAATATTTTCAAATATGGCGGACTTCCGGTTATACCGGAATTGGACACTGACTTTGTTATTTTAAATGGAACACCCTGTATATTATTGCATTTTTGGATTTCTCATGAAAAATAAATGTCAGTTTGTTAATCAAACATTGGGTCTCAGTCGAACCGCTTTGGATGTTTTTAATTTTTTTTTTAATTTTGACGTTTGCAGTAGTTGGCGCCATTTTGAATATCTTCGAAACGAAAGCAGTTAGAGGAATGCGGTTTCGGTATAACCGGAAGTCCGCCATATTTTCATCTCATTGAGCACTTATTTTTGAAAAACTTTAATTTGAAAAAGTTTCTTCAATTTTGAACTGTACATTTGTTGTAGACCGATTTCGCCTTAGTGACTCACCCTGTATATGCTCCTGACAACCCAGTTTACTCGGGTAAAAGCTTCCAGTAGGACAGAAAATGGCGGTCGATCATGTCTGGTGTTTCTAGGTGCTGCTCTAGTTCAAATTCGAACGTCCAGGTAATTCAAAATTAATAATTCCCGATTCCTCCACATGGCAAGCATTGAAGTTATCACCATTCGAAACATTTTCCGATTATTGTCTTCTACAAACGACACGTTTTAAAACAAAACATGCTGATACTGCATGAAGTCTTTTGGCAAGGACAGTACTTTTTTGGGGAATTTACAGCAAAATAGAAAAAAATTGATGCAAACTACCACAAGTAAGCAAGGAACCCATTTGTAATTTTTTATCTTTATTCTATGTCTCCCATAAAAAGTTTCTACAAGAATGCAATGTGCAATATTATAGTCCTCCATGGTGGTTAATTGACAGATAATCTTAAGAAAATGTAAAATTATTATGGTTTAGCTTTAGCACATCCAAATTTGATATTGGGCTCGTTGGAAAGAGGACGAACGAGTGCACATCGCATGAGTTGGTTTTTGGGGTCTGCGATGCACGGGGGCGATATTATAAGGGTGGAAAGTTGAGGTACGTTTTAGCAGTTTTGCTTAAAAGTGGGAAAGAGTTATAAACATATATTGCAATTATTACCAATTTGTGCCAGTTTCACGCAGTCCCCACTGTTCTGGTTGTTGCAGGGTGTGGACGTCTGTCGTTGTTTACAAGTTGTTACATTGATGTTTATTTATTTATTCTTGAAACTTAGCAACTTCAGTAATTTTTTTATTATTCTTTGGCTGATGCACTAACTCTTTCCCGGTGTTTCAAACCTGTTACTCCGGCATTTATTTTATTAGAAGTTTCTTCTCGAGTTTCTTATAGCAATTTTCCGAATTTGACTTTCGATCGTTTTGTGTTTCTAGTTTCATGAGTTTTACCCGTTATTATTCACCATTTTCCGATAACCTTGCTATTACTCACGTTTCCCCCCAATTTATATCTTCCAGTAACAGCACCTCCTGCACATCATCTATGGGTCTTATAAATAATTTTCTTTTCCTGGATTACTGCCACATCGTTTGGTCCATGTATTCCAATATGATATTCCTTAATTATAAAATTCAATTGTCAATATTCTCTAGGCTATTACGTTATATCTCATCAAGATTTCCGAGATAATTTTTATACTAACTCTAAAATGCAGCACAATTGTTAACTTTCCTTCAATAACATATAACATGGTGTTATTATAATAAACAACAGTAACTGATGTGGGATATTAAACTCAATGAATGAGAAATTCCATAAATACCTTTCCCTGCAAGAACATTTAATTTTGACACGTTAAAATTAAGCATTTAAATTTTTATTGGGTTTGGCTTCATTGAGAGTTTATGTAGGATCATTAAATATTATCTTTTGACCTGATCTGCGAATTTTTCACTCATGAATGACTCACACGCCCGATGTAGGTATCTGGGTATTCTACAAAATATTTTATTAGATTTTCTACTCATAAATTAGCGTACCTACGTCATAAAATTCGCGGAATCCGATTCTTCCCATTGTGTCTCTCATGGAGTACTTAACTTGCAAAAAGTTACCAGAGAAATACTTTGAGTTGCAGTAAACAATATTAGCAATAAAACAAACTGAAATGCGCAATTTACTGCTACTTAAAGACGTCCGTGTGCGTTGCTTGTGTTGTTTTTAATGGATCTTGGCAGACGCTGCAACAGAAAAACAACAAAAAAGCTGCTCTTGGTGACTCTAGAAATTAACATGTATAAATTACTGCTGTTCTTTATTAGGTCCCAATAAAAATGATGTTTGGTCCGGTTGCGGGTTCTTTACCCTCATTATAAATTCTTCGTGCGCTTTTATAACATCTGTTGCACGTTGAGAAGTTATTAACACTACCAGTCATCAACTGACGGATCTACTATTGGTGCAATAATTATTAATGATGTGTCAAAGAATTCAATAAAAAGTATTTTTTAGGCGATTCGTATTATCTTTAAATGGCTTTATTGTATAATGTGACATTTTAAGAAATTGTTATTAACAAACAGGCCGTTAGCTGTTGGCAGAAGGAACCATAAATATAACTGATACCTACTGCATTATTTCGTTGCATAAAATTCGCATTCATGCATGGCAACTAGTGTTATTATTAATGGCGTTGTTTATGATCTTACTATCTAAATTGAGAAGATTTCTACAAACATGTTAGGAGAATGATTAATTTTTTGCTACGTATCTTAACCATAAGGTTAAATTAAGAATTTTATAAAGTGATTGGACTAAAACGTCCATATTTCACTAAACCAACAGGTGTTTTGCATTATACTTGAATAATGTGACATATTTTGTAAAATGTTAATTTTGCTAGTGATACCTCTCCGCGTCTTTGTCTTATTGTCTCTTCAGTACTGAGCATTTTTGTGTTCTCAAATAATAGCCGTAAAACCCATCAGGAGATCAGGGTTGGTTTGTTTTCCTTGTGCCACTACCTAATGGCATGACCATGGCAACTACTATTAATTTTATATATCGCCCTTTAAATTTATTATAGATATTGAATTTATGGCCCATACCTAACGTGTGCTAAGCCATACTAGACTTATCTGTACAGGGTGTCCTATTTTCGTTGTGATTTGAGGGTTTCTCATAGAAGCAGCTGAGATAGAGCGTTGGGGTTTTCGCGAACCTGAGCTACTTTTTTGAGTATAATAGAAAGCTGAAACCAGAATTTGGATATCGTTTTTAGTTTTCGAGAAAAAATTTTTTTTTATCGATTTTCAAAAATTCCCTACAATTCTTTTTGTACTAAGCAGACTAAAACTGTTAAGAGCCTACGGGCAGGCAGGCCCTAAGGGAGGAAAAAAAAACTGTTAAGATTGATTCCTATAGAACATTTTCGAAGGAATTCAGTGGTGTACGTAGTTTTTTCCAGGTGGCGTATTTTTTGAGTTATGACAAAAAGTTTAATTTTTTAAATGGAAACCACAGTAGGCTTTGGTAAAGTTCGAAAGGTCTTTTTTTAAGCTATCAAAATATACATATATACTTGTATATTGTTATTTCAAAAAACGGCAAAGCTTTTGGTACTTTTTACCTTTAGAAAATATAAGATAGGTAGGTACATCCAAGATACCTGTGATTTTATGTTAGCAACATTTAATAACAACTGAAATAAAAACAACAAAAACAGAAAAAACAGCAAACCAAACAAAACAAACAAAAGCAAGAAAAACAACAAACAACAAAATTGTAGGAACTGCTCAAATTGATTGCCATGTTTTTCAACACATAATCTACATCTTTTAGTTAATAGATTGATGGCATTAATTAAAAAAATAGGATGGGCTTGCAAATATCAGAAAGCTGCATGTGTTGCCTCTGCTAGCTCGGCTTGATTGTTGTATCTTCGTATGTATATTTTTTCTTTAAAAATGCCCAAACGAAAAAGTCTAATATACTCAGATCCGGTGATCTTGCAGGCCACAATATACCCAACCATCTGCCCGGAAAATGATTTTCTAAATAATTTCTAACTATTGCAGGATTGTGTGCACGGAACATTTTCCATTATCGCCTCTGCGTTAATATATTCAATAAATTAATGTATCTCAATCCCGTTCAGTTTCCATCATAAATTTGGTATGCTAGTTGACCACCCAAAATAAAACACGAAACGTTAAATCCAAAAAGTCCTTGACTATGACGTTCAAAAGTTTGGTGCTGATTTGTATCAGACCAGTGACGCCTGGTAAATAATCCTACGCTGCTTATGTGAGTTTCATCTGTCCAAATGACAGACCGCCCAAATTCTTGATTTTCTTGAATTTTATTTAAGTACCACCTACAAAAATTAAGCCTTCTTTCTTGATCTCCCGGGAAGATATGGTGAATAATTTGAATTTTATATGGCCTATGTTTGCCTTTTTTAATATTTTTTAACTTTTGTTTTGGAAACACCAACTTGTGATTCGATTTCGCGATAAGAAGTTTTTGGTGTCAACCAACGATAAAACATTTATTTCTTCCTCTTTCCTATTTTCTTTATTATAAATTTTGTTTCTAGGTTTATTGAATGACCAATAGTGAATTAAATTTGATTTTAATCTGGAAAACATCATTTTGCTTGGTTGTCTTCTTTCTGGGTATCTAGATTTAATAAATTGATGGGTATTATACTGGAAATGGGTATCTAGGAATTTCTTGTGTACCTGTTGAGATATAGGCTGGTCACATTTTGGTGATATTTGAAATTGGTCTATTAGTGAACATTTAACCGTCTAATATGAAGGGTGATTGTGAAATGGGCGTAGAAAGTGTATATTTAACAAAGAAAAATGTTCAATAGGGTTTACCCGAATTTGCGAATGAATTTATTCCATTTGAAAGTTCCACCGTGTTTATAATGTAAGTATTCCAAAAAGTGCTAAGAAAAAATGACCAGTCTGAGCCAGTTGTAGGTTTTTTATTAACTTAACTGTCCATCTAATGGTGACGATAGCATTAACTAAAGAAATTCTAACACGAAAGAGTGAGATACCCAAGTAGTGCACTTAAGTGGTAAAACAAGTTAAAATGAATATAGAAGAGTACTTGACCATTCTAAATTCCAAGACCTTACACGAATTTCGTGTTAAGATAGAGTACATGAACCGTGACATTTGAATCATGTAAATAACCTCCCGGTTTTAATGTCAAAGATGCACCTCTTATCGAAATTATTAGGTGCCGGTTTATCAGTCTTAACGCAGCGCCCATCTGGAAGACCATGTATATCAGATTTTATTGAAATTTTAGAGGACCCGTCGCATTAAAACCGAAGGTTTGCTGTGATAAATTTTATTACTGGCCCATAAAAATCATTATTTAAATTCGGTTTTATAACTCTCATGTATGGGCATTCTGAATTTTTCAAGTCGGGCAGGTGTTCATTGTTCTTTCTGACCCAAGGATCGGCGCGTATGCATATAAATTTGTGTTCTTAAAATATATATGAGTGTTTAGCAGAGGATCGAGAAAACACCGCCTTTAGAAAAAATTGCTTGACAGCTATTCAAATTCAACTAGATTATTTGGTAAACACAAACCTGCTGGAATAAAAAAGCAAACACATCTGAAACTATTAAGCAACTCGACAATTCTTGAACACACAGAAAACACAGATAATCCTTTTAACACTCAAAAGCTAACGTTTTTGTACCACTGGTCCCCTGATACAATTATTAATAATTAGATCTGCGGTTGAACGAATCAATTTTGTAAACTATTCTATTTGTATATTGAATTTATAACACCACTATGCGCACTACCAATAATTGCTATATATAACATACCTATGTGGCCACAGATGGACTTAACCAAAGACTTATAGAGGGGACTTAGCTATTTACATTTTCGATTGAAGCAGGGTGAATATTCACAGTCTAAGCGTTTGTGTGTGGAAAAGGCAAAACAAAACAGCCGACCAGTTGTGTAGTGAACAGGTGCCGCCGCGGAAACATAATATCGCGGAACATTCGCTTGGTCCGTTGCTTGAATATAA
The DNA here is from genome assembly GCA_963966045.1 of Xestobium rufovillosum. Lineage (NCBI taxonomy): Eukaryota > Metazoa > Arthropoda > Insecta > Coleoptera > Ptinidae > Xestobium > Xestobium rufovillosum. The sequence goes on from OZ014493.1 coordinate 35,896,690, forward strand.
TAACAAACAACGATCCCCGCGACCCGCTTGCCTACGAACGTGTAGGCTTCAAAACAAAATCAGCTGTTCCATAAGGACGCTAGGTCCATTCTAGACGTCTTTGGTCTTAACTATACTTGTAAAAACTTTTATTTCCAGTTTTTCGGAAAAGCCATTCTGCATAATTTCTTTTGCTTCTTATATAAACACGATTCACGTTGAGAAACTTTGAATTTTCGCTCTCTGGCGTTTTTGGATATTGAACATATAATTTATACTACGTTCTGAAAATATAAATACATAATCACCCAAAATATCACCCCCTCCATAATATGTAATGTAGATTGTAGTAGAGCTTGCAGTTCACCTTTTCCAAAATGGTCTATTTCCTTGAAATTTGAAAGAACTCTAAGAATAACAGACTTAAGGCTAGATTTCTGGATGCTGTCTTTCAGCTTTGTAGGAAAATATTGTAATGGACCCTACCCCACCCTTGCACGTTTCTGCTCACCTGTCTATCTACCTGCTCAGCGCTGATTAATTAACCTAATTGAAGTTTACCTAAGTACCTGTCGAAGTGGCCACGTGATCGTCTATTACCTACGTTGGGTATTACCTATGCAAAATGCAAAATTGAAAAATACGGCATTAAAGGCAAAAAAAGTTGCAACAGAAAAGTTTTTTTTTTAAATAACACCAAAAATACAGTCGTATCCGCTTTTTTCGAAAATATTTGCAGTAAATAATTTTTTTTAAACTTTTTTCACAGCATCCTTTAGGGCACTTGAAGACCCAACTTTGCTTTAATTTGAGCAACTTCGCATCTCTTAGGGGTTCCGAAATCCATCACCTGTAAACACAAATTCAATATATTCCTTTCTTTCATACAGAATGGCTAAAGGATAGCTTATATGCTGATTAGTTACTAAGTTTTGCATGTTTTGAATGTTTTACTTTGTGCATAGACTTTAAGAATACTGTTTTCCACACCCAGCAGGACTAGCCTTTATCCTTGCAAAGAGACAACAGAATAGCGTGTGTTATAATAAAATGGCTGATGATACACCCACCGATAGTATAAAGTGAGCCTGAGAAATAGGTTAGCAGATCATCTCAAGCCTCCGCTGCAGCATTTCATATATATACTTATTTTAATGTTCGACTTTAGATGACTGCGATGCCTAGTAATTTATTGTTAAATTTCTATTCAGGTAGTGCAAAAATGTAATTGTAAAAGCTCGGAATTTATCACTAACCCGCATTCCTGCTCATGAAACTACAGTAATGTAGTAATATTGAGTTATGAATGCTTTAACCGTTACAAAGTGCGAAATATTTTTGATGGCAACAATTGAGATAGTAGGTATAATAAGTTATTAAATTCAACTGAATATGTAATTGAAAGATATTATTGACAAAAGAAACAAAGCGACAGATGTTTGAAAAACCTGTATTGTTTTGGGTCAATATTGTTGGAATGGCATAATATAAACAAATTGGTATGTAAAATGACTTATTCCCATTTCGTGCTTTCCCGTTTCGTGCGTCGATGAACATTTTCCCGTTTCGTGCGTCGTTCCAAACCTCTACCTGGTTTGGGTGCCGTTTCTTGCGCTAACCTGTTGATAATGGAGTAAGCCACTAATTCGAGTTTATCTTTACAACACAACGCTGTTAATAACTAGACTTCAATGCGGAAGTGTATGTTGATTTCTCGCCAAGCAGCACTCAACTCTTGTGAACTATATTTCTATGCTTCAGCGATATGAAAAAGATGACAACAGTGGCTGCTGGTAAAAGGTACACCATTATCATAGAAGAAATCGGGAAGATGTACTTCAGTAGTGATAATTTTTGTACATACCTATAGGTAAATTTTATGAACTTCTGTGTAGTCTGCAGCTATGTTAGCCCATGTATTTCTGAGACATCCTGTAGGTATATTATGAAGAAACCTGGAAGTTTGTGCAGTGAAAATCGATCTCTCAAGTACGCATGAATTAAATTCTTATTTTGTAAAGACCATCTGTTCGAGCAGCATTATTAATGGAGAGACTTCAACGATCACAAAAGCGTGAAATGTACCTACTTACGCTGCGTAGGAACGATGAAAAATTGTATGAAAAGCTCTTGTAGACCTGCACATGTTTCGAATTAATCCAAATCAAACTTAAATTTATGTAATTTCCAAAGCTCTCTGTTTAGAGACATGCTAGTAATTATTGTAACTCCGTTTGTGACAGTGTGTTTATAAACAAACCACTTTTTTCGTCGACAATGATTACAAAACAACGATTAGCATACAAATAGACAGTATATAAACATAAGCAATTATAATAAGCAGCACGACATCCAATTAAAAATAACTTAATAAGATGCAGACTTGGCTGGAGTAACAGCATAAAGTCGGGTACGCAGTGAATGCACGTGCAGAACTCGCAAACTATCACCTTCACGAACGTTACTTGCGATGGCCAAAGTGTTCGATGCGCGATTATTAAAATAAGATAGCTGCTACTATGAAAAATGGCGGTACCCCGTAGAGTAGTTAATCAGTTTCTATACGCATGTTGGTGGTGTTGTTGATTCTACTAATGAGACTCCAAATTCGCCATTTATTAATTGGACCCATATCATGTCGCCTAATTAACGATAATTGAAGATGATAACGTAATGATGAATGAAACGCTTCATTTCACAAATCAGTGTTGGGAAATATGCTTCAGGAAGGAGAAGCTACCGGATTCTTATTAGGTTTTTAATATTTACAGTCGTTAAAATTTTATGAAGGCCATAATTTTTCAGTTAATCATATTTTTATGAATGCAATAATGACATAATAATTGCCTTCTCCATAGTACGAAATCTTCAACACAGCAATATACTTAAGTGAACAAATAACTAAAAACTGCATATCCAGTCGTACTTAACTTTTCCGCTTTTCTGGTACCTACAGTTACTGCAGAGAGAGATAATAAGTTACAATTTGGCAAATTGTCAGTTTTTCCAAGAGATCAGAAACATCCTTTTTTAGTTTTGATTTGTCGTTAATAATTATTTATTGCTTATGGCTTATTTTGTTTTTTATTTGTCTCTTTTTATTGTTTGTTTAAGTTTTAATCATTCAATTAATTCAACATACAATCGTATTTTGATAACCTTAATGAGATATACGAATATTGTTCAACGAACCATGGACTATATCTCCGTACAGTAATTATCTAATTGATATTTTAATACATTTAAGCTTGTTTATAATGATATAAACGGTCATTTAAGTCCCTCTCTGCAGTGATAATGACCAGTTAGCAAATCGTACCTATTTATTCCTCATGTAAATTATAAACCAGTGATAAATGATGTAGTGCAAAATACAGTACGATGAATTATTGAACGGTTATTATAAACGTTTAGAATTAATATGATCCAACAACTCTATTACATGACAGAGCACTTTAACACGACAAGAAAGCCCTGCCCACTTAATCCCACCATTGTTTATTGCACTCGATTTAATTAGCAGGGCTCGTTTGGACTTGTTGACGCCATAAGAAGCTTTTAAAATGATACATTTTGTCAACAGTCCTCGTGCTTCTAACAGAGAAGGGAATTTGTCATGCATACATGAAGGATAAAAGAAGTTGATTAGATTTTACCACAGGTATTTCTGTATCCAAAAAGTAAAGGGCTTAAGATTTTGTTGATCCTGGACAGTCCTAAAAATTCTGGCTGAAGCGTCTGGCAAGAACAGAGGCACAAATTATTGAAAACTGTTAAATATGTTCCCTGTAATGCCAAAGGCGAATTCATCTGATTACTTGTGAAATATCATATAGGGAAGATGCCCTTATTGATGAACATTTCAAAAACGCTCTTGTTTAAGAGCAATGTGAATACATTTCAAATTATGTTAAATACAAAATACTATAGACTACAAATTTTGTTAAAATACAAGTATTAGGATACTGCCTCCAATGAATTTTTGAATATTACTTTTGTGTGATTTTGATGTACTCGTTTTTATATAAATTGCACACATGCACTAAATATATTACTAACTGCTTATTTATTTATTTATTAGACCAAAATTTCTTATAGAATTAATATTTTTATATCCAGATATGCCTTTCCGCTTTATATATTTATATATTTATTTTATATTTTATATGAAGTAATGCAAGAACAACACCTAGGTCACCTTTCCACGTACCAACCTACGTACTGGCCGAGTGATCCTCAAAAGGTTCCTGACTGTCTTCACTTCTTTATAACTAAAGGTTTCTCAGATGGGTATCTGGACATTGAATCAAACTTTGACATAGAGTCAGACCACAGTCCAGTAGTTGCAACATTGTTTTCAACAATAAAAGAAAAAGAAATATCGGATAAGTTATGTAATTATCGAACTAACTGGCGGAGTTTCAGAGACACTATTAACGAAGCAGTAAACTTAAATGTAGCATTACGAACAAATGAAGACTTGGAAAGAGAAGTTGAAAACCTGACAATTGTAATACAAGAGGCCGCATGGAAATCAACACCACAATTACATAAGAAAAAGACAAGAATAAACTGCCCCCCAATGTTCGAGAGAAGATTCTTGAAAAGAGACGGCTAAGGAGGACCTGGAGAATGACAAGAAACCCTGAAGATAAAAGAAATTTTAATCGAGCAACACGACAACTAAAGGAATTGCTAAAGGAACTTAAAAATAACAGATTTCAAGAATACTTGCAAAACATGACATCATCAACAGAAAATGAGTATGCTTTATGGAAAGCTACCAAATACATCAAACAACCACGACAACAAATCCCACCCATACGAAAAACAAATGGAAGTTGGGCAAGAACAGATAAAGAAAAGGCAGAAGCGTTTGGAGACTATCTAGAAGAAGTTTTTACACCACTACCATTACATAAAACTATAGAAGAGGAAGAAATTATGGCTTTTCTTGAGGAGAGCGAGGAAACAAGAGAAGAGATAAATTTCGTGACACCAAAGGAAGTGCAAAATATGATAAAAAAATGACCTAAATCCAAAAAAGGCACCTGGGTATGATAAAATCACGGGCGAAATCATTAAGCAATTACCTCGTAAAGCAATTGTTATGTTAACACAACTCTACAATGCAGTCATTAGGCTAAAATATTTCCCCGCTCAGTGGAAAGTTGCAGAAGTAATCCTTATTCAGAAACCCGGTAAACCGCCAAACCTACCTACCTCATACCGACCTATTAGTCTACTACCTGTAATGTCGAAGATGATGGAAAAACTATTACAAATCATAACTGAGAAGAACTTGGTTCCCGATCATCAGTTTGGCTTCAGAACACAGCATTCCACCATTGAGCAGATCCACAGAGTAGTCGGCACCATTAATAAAGCCTTTGAGGAAAAAAGTTACTGCGCTGCAGTTTTCCTTGATGTTAGCCAGGCCTTTGATAAGGTCTGGCATAAAGGATTGCAGTATAAACTTAAGAAAAACGTACCAGAAGCTATGTACAACATTCTAAAATCATACCTGACCGAAAGGCATTTCCATGTAAGATACGAAAATGAACAACCTAAATTGTATTCAATAAAATCGGGAGTACCGCAGGGTAGTGTGCTTGGACCAATTTTTTATTTAATATACACTGCTGATATACCTACAAGTAATACGTTTGCTGATGATACAGCAATATTAGCAGTACACCAACAACCAGATGAGGCAGCTGCAAAACTGCAGGATGGGCTAAGCAAAATTGAGAAGTGGGCTAAAAAGTGGCATATTACAATTAATGAAACAAAATCAAGCCACATAACATTTACTAAGTGCCATGGAAAATCATCACATGTTACATTAGACAATAAACAAATTCCTACCACTGAATGTGTAAAGTACCTGGGCATGCATTTAGACAGAGGTTTAACATGGAGAACTCATATATGGACCAAACGGAAACAGTTGGGTTTGAAATTTCGAAAGCATTATTGGCTTCTTGGGCGTAAGTCAAAACTATCAATAAAAAATAAATTACTAGTGTACAATGTTATATTTAAACCCGTATGGACATATGGCCTGCAACTCTGGGGAACAGCTTCAAAGTCAAACAATGCGATCATCGAAAGGTTCCAGTCAAAGGTGTTACGTGCAATGTGCGATGCTCCGTGGTTTGTTACAAATAAAGATATTAGCAGTGATCTGGGGGTGCCGACAGTTAGTGAAATAATTGTTGAGTGCAGTGTAAAGTATATACAGAGATTGGAAAATCATCCAAATATACTAGCATTAAATTTATTAGATAATAGTGAACAAACTAGACGTTTAAAACGCAAAACACCGCTGGATTTACAATATATCACAGGGGACGATTAACTGAACTTATGTGAATATTTTGTACAAAAACTAGTTTAAGGTAATCATATGGGGATAAATCTGTCACTGGACACAAACCTCAAATATGCTTATTGTTTGTATAAATAGATTGCATTGTAAACAAATATCGAAAAAAAAAATATATTTAATGACGACCAATATTAAAGATAAGGCATTTGATGAGACTACTCCAAATGATGAATTGAGGAATGCTATTGAGTTCGCGTGAAAAATGTGGAATAATCTATCTTTTACCGAGATGCTCACTTAGATTATCGAACAGGTTTGCAATTTCCTGGTATTGTGTCCCGTTTTATATCCTGCTAATAGTGTTAAAACGCTGATGTAAGTGCATGTATAACATAACTATAAATGCTGCGAAATTTATAGCCTAATATAATTCCTGATTTTGGGTGAGATAATAATTATGATTACCATAACCGTCTTCATTTTATTAGAATATATTAAAAAGTTTCGGCAACAAATTAAACGAAGCTTCCAAAAAAAGAACATAAATAAAATAAATGGCGCTAATTGTCCTTTCTCTTGAGATAATACCAATAAATGATCCCCCATGGTTATGGTAAAAAAACTAGTCAATGACAAAACTAAATGTCAACGCAGAATTTCCTCTTGGTCTCCTGCGATGATCCTTTTAAGAATTAATAATAATGAGCAGCGACTTTCGAAGGAAATAATCATCAAATTGCTATAGTTTTAGTCTGGCTAGAAAATTACCATAGATATAATCTTTACTACCGTTTGCAAAATGTTGCCATTAAGGTCCGAAAGAAGACATACAAATGTTGGAAGTCACATACATCTTGAAATTTTTACGTTTGTTAATTATGATTTAGTTTTAGAAGTCACTTATTTAACATTATGTTGAATTTTATGACTTGAAAATAAACGCTTAACCTCCCAACGACCCTAGTCTTGTCGGGACTATATTCGAAAGGAAACCATCTGTTCTGGCTGGACCATGCAATTTAATAATTGTTTCATGGGTAAAAGGAATACTCAATCTAGTAATAAGTAAGAGTGTAGTAAATTTAAATAGCATTAGCAGAGTAAATAATGGGTAAAATTGTGTCGTTTTTTTTGATGAGCTTAGAACAAGATCAGACCCAGTGGGTATTGTCAACAACAGCATTATACACATAGAAACTCAAAATACGACATTTTTTAGCGGTCACCACATTTTTTATTTTTAAAAAACTATACAATTTTTACTTTTTTAAAAGTCATGCTTTTTTGCATATCTACTGACATATCTCAAAAACGAATTGAGCTATCGACGTAATCTTTTTTTTTGTTTTAAAGCACACACCTATGCGCTTCTTTAGATGTATAATAATAATGGTATTGTTTTTTAAATAAATGATAAAAACGCCGATGATCTTGGACGTTCAGAAAATATGCAGGTAAATTTTCACTAATCGAGAAACTTTTTTGTTTTGGAAATTTTTGTATAACATGATGCGAAGGAAATATAGCCAAAATACCAAAAAAGTTTTTAGAAAAAAAATCTCTGGATATTTTCAATAGTTTTTATAATATAACTTTTTAGTTTGGAGGGTAATATCTAAGTTTGCGCGCACGGTTCAATAATAGTGGGTAATGGGTCGGCACCTTTAATTTTGCTGTGTTTATTGCCTATTTTCAGTATTTTCGGTTATTGGTCTGCAATGCTTGGGCACCTCAGATACAAATTATTAAAGCCTGACCAAGTTAAAAAGGGACTAGTGCCTTTAAAATATTGAAAGAGTTTCCATGTCAAGTTTATTTTTGGAAATATTTCATCGTTTTTTTGTTAAACTCAAAGGACTTAAAGGGTAAAAGCTCTGGTCGTTTCGGAGGGCTAAAAAAGGGCAATATGTGTCGAAAGGGAAAATCAAGATCTTCTAAGCTTAATGACTAAGGACCTTTTCTAGGTATATTTTCACCTATAAACGTAATGTTTTCTAAACGTTGCTGAAATACCATCATACCCACGCAATGAGTAGTATTTTTTCCGTAGATTGTGTCATCATTTAAATCAAAATTATTTATATACTCGCGTGTGTGTAATTTTTGATTGTATTACCAACAACTTTTACCTGGAGGTATACATAAATTTTGTCATTACTAATTCTTTGTTTGGCAATGTTGGTTGTTAATAATTGTCTAATGTCGTTATAAGTACAGCTAATACCAATTTCAGATAGGAAGTCAAAAAGTTGTCTACTTCGTAGTAAATGGTGTACACATAAGCCTAATCCAAATTTAAAAAGTTTTTTTATATAACTTGACGAAAACGCTATAATAAGATTGCAAGAAATAACAGCTTTTGGATTTAAATTTTTTTCTAACGTTATAACTATCATCGTCGATAAGCCAAGATATAAATTGTAGCAACATACATATTTGGTACTTGCTTTGCAAACTCATTTTGATTAATATCATGAGGAGTTAAGGAACTGGAACATTTGTTCGTGGAGAACTGAAATTGTGTGTTTTTTAAAAATTCCAGCTGCTTAATGCAAAATTTAATATTCATTTTGATAAACTTCTTCCTTACAGACATCATTATTAACAGTTTCAGATACAAAGGAAGAACTTGAATCTGATTCTCTCCCTGATTCTATTTTATCAGAGTTTGATGAAAAAGTCGGGATTTGGGCTCATCATCATAAGGTTCTCAGTCCGAAGACTGGTTGGACGCGTACCTCCATTCTTTTCTATCCTGAGCTAACCTACGCATTTCCCTAAAAGTAGAACATCCTACATCCCTAACTATTTGAGAGCAGTAGTCTAATCTAGGCCTACCCCTACCTCTTTTTATTCCTATCTCTGACTCTAGTATGTCACGAACTATTCCTTCGTGTCTTAGAAGGTGTCCTACCATCCTATCTCTCCTACTCTTTATTGTTTTCCATACCTTTCGCTTTTCCCCAACTCTTTCTAATACTTCCCTATTGCTAACCTTATCTATCCACGGTATCTTCATCATGCGTCTGTAGCACCACATTTCAAACGCTTCTACTCTTTTTCTATCCGCTTCTCCTATTGTCCAAGTTTCGCACCCGTATAATGCCGTACTCCATACATACGACGTTAAGAGTCTCTTCCTAGTCTCTATATTAACCGTTCTCGAGCATAACAGTTGTTTCTTTTTGTTAAACGCAACTCGGCCCTGCGCCATTCTTTGTTTTATATCTTTAGTGCTCCTACCGTCTTGAGTTATTTTACTTCCTAAGTAGCAGAAATCCGCGACCTCCTCTATCTTCTCATTTCCAATTTGTATTTCCATTTTAGTTCTATTTTCACATCCCCTACATACCAAAATTTTAGTTTTCTTTTTATTGATTTTCATGCCGAAGCCCTGTGTCAAAACTGCTTCCATTTCATTCAGAGCCGCTCCTAATTCTTCTTTGCTAGATGCTAACACTGCTATATCATCCGCAAATCTGAGCATGTTAATAGTTTGGCCCTGTACATTGATCCCTGAGGCTGTTCTTTCCTTAACAATATTAATCGCATCTTCGATATATAAGTTGAAAACTAGAGGTGACAATGCACATCCCTGTCTCACTCCCTTCCGGATATCTACTTCCCTTTGTTCTTGCTCACATTCTATAACTGCCTTTTGCTCTTTGTAGAGATTATGTATTATTCTTCTGTCCCTGTATTTCATCCCTACCTTTCTCAGCACTTCGAACATCTTCCCCCATTTTACGTTGTCGAAGGCTTTTTCTAAATCTACAAATCCTATATAGACGCTCTTTCTCTTTTCTATCGTTTTTTCTATAATTACTCGTAAAGCTAGAATGGCCTCGCGCGTTCCTCTATTTCGTCTAAATCCGAACTGATCTTCTCCTAATATTTCTTCCGCCTTTTTCTCCATCCTTCTTTGCACAATTCTAGTTAAAATTTTTGACGCATGGGAAGTTAAACTGATAGTTCTAAAATTTTCGCATCTATCCGCGCCTTTTCTTTTTGGCAAAGCTACTATGATGTTCCGTTTGTAATCTTCTGGAATCTCGCCTGTCAGGTATATGCGACTAACTAGTTTAAATAAACGATCTATTACCTCTTGACCTGCGCACTTTAAGATTTCTGCCTGCAAGCCATCTATACCTGGTGCTTTATTATTCCTTAAACTTTTTAGTGCTATCTCAAACTCTTCTCTCATTATAGGACTCCCTAGGTTATCCCCCTCTACACTGCTTTCGCTTTCTAATATATCTTGCACTTCCTGTCCCGCATATAAGTTTCCTAAATATTCTTTCCACCTATCTGCCTTCTCCCCACTTCCGATTAGGATATCTCCTGCCTCATTTCTAATGTTTTTGGTACTAGATCCAATTTCTCCAAAATTTCTCCTAATTATTTTATATGCTTCATCAGTCTTTCCTACTTCGAATTTATCTTCCACTTCTTTGCATTTATTATCGATCCATTGCTCTTTCGCTTTCCTACATTCCCGAATAATTTCCCACTTGATCGCCTTATAGCTTTGTTTCCCTGTTTCATCTAACCTATTTTTATATTTTCGCCTTTCCTCTATTAGACTCACAATATGTTTTGTTATCCAGGGTTTCCTACTTTCATTCTGTTTATGACCCAAAATTAGCTGAGGGATTTGGGCTAAGTTTTTGTTAATTTTCAATTTATTTAAAAATGCTTGTATGTTATACATATTTCGAAATGTAATGGCTATAACACGACCTATGATATTTCGCATCATGTGCAAACAAATCGTCATAACCGGTGAACTTTGCAACCATTCCAATATCGCCCATCTTTTTGGCCGCTATGATTATTTATACATAAATACTTTTTCCTGTCCCCTCAAGAGATTAAGATAAATTGGCTATTGTAGTGCATATTCTTAAAAGTTTCTATAATTTTTTATTGTACGCTACCCGGTTTCCTATTTTAAAATTTTAAGTGTATTTTATCCAAATATAAGTCAGCAAACAAAAGTGTAGACTGTAGGTACCTCAGTAGTTTTTTATTCTGAGGTAGGCACTTACAACCTCACTCTCGACCTACCTCAAAAAATGATCAGTTTGGAACTTTTTTATTTCATATATCAGTGGTATATTTTTTGCAAATTAATGTTTAATTTAAATCAGAATTTTTGGAGTTTTATTTTTGTTTATCTTTTGACTGACGAAACCCCTAAAATAATAAAAAGAAATGAGTACCTAATACAATCTGCAAACTTGTTTGTAAAAATGTTAATTTTTGCTTTTTCTATGTCCCTTTTTAATTGTAAATAAGGCACATTTCACGTATTTTAAATAATTCCATGTTACCCCTACTTTTTGAAGAATTCTTCAGTTTAAAATATAATTCTTGATTGCTAAAATTTTCTGTCCAAAATCATCTTTTCTCAGTTCCGCAGCCCTAATTATTATCTCTAAACCCCACTTCCAAGGCTTATGCACAACAAGTGTATCTTTTTCCTCCACAACTTCACCACATAATAAGCACTTCGTTTTAATATTTAGCTCATCTATCTTAAATATTTTTAAGCAGTAAAAATTAAAGAACTCGCCACTAACAATACGAACTACATGTGTAAATAAAAGACTATTTACATATTTCTTTCATGTTATATCGCACGCGTCGATATTGTCATCGGTCGCTCCTTATTATTAGCCGATATAAAAAATCATAGCGCCTAAACTACAAAAGTCACAATAACAATTATGCTGCCAAAAACTTTTCTGGTCTTTTGGCGGCATTTCCTTCGCAGCATGTTATATAAAAATTTCCAAAACAAAAAAGTTTCTCGATTAGTGAAAATTTGCCTGGGTAATTTTTGAACTTCCTAGGTTACCGACGTTTTGAGCATATTAAAACAAAAAAAAAACAACCAATACTATGCTTAGAAAGAAGCGCCTAAGTGTGTGTTGTAAAACAAAAAAAGATCATGTCGATACCTCAATTAGATACCTAGATATTAGAGTAGATATATAAAAAAGCAAGGTTTTTGAAAAAGGTACGTATCCACACTTTTTTGGAAATAAAAATTTTCGTGACCACAAAAAATGTCGTATCTTGTGATTTCTCATAAATAATGACCTAACTAATAAAATGAGATATGTCTCAGTTTGTTCTAAGATAAAAAAATTAAAATCGAGAAGGAAGCGACTTTTGCCTTGGTTTTTACTGCACTACATGTCGGAAAATAACCTGCAAATACAATCGAACTGTACCAGAGAAAATCATAAGTTTCGACGAAACCTTTGATTCTTTCGATTTAACGCCGTTGACTTTGAAGTGTTGAAATTGATATAATAAACAGGGCGTTCGCAGTTTTTTGGAACTGTCAGATTTACGTGATTCATTGTTTCCATGCTTGCTTTCCATGTAAAATATGTGGAATTGGTATACCAATTTAGGCTCTATTACTTAATTTAGATGTGTTGTCTCTAGGTATATCCACAATTCAACGGCCAATCACGAGGCATTTCACAATGGAATTAATAGAGTAATTTTGAGGCGTTTTAGAGCGACTAATTCTCCTCAAGTTTCTTTTTTTTTCTAAGTGACGGTTCTATATGTTCATAGCTCTTATTATTCGACCATTTTATTATTATTTCCATACGAAACCTTTTTTACCCTTTTTTGAACATGGTATCTAGAAAGTTAATAAATTATATCAAGACTTTGGAATCAATTTGGAAATACCAATATAACGTATTTCAGATTTTACCTGGACTATTCCCAGAGCCCAGAAATGTGATCAATTAATGAATCGTGACATGCATTATTTCTATAATTTCTTAGTTTGAACCCGTTTACTTACACACAGTGGATGGATCAAGAACTTTGACGTAAATTCACTATGAATTCTTAATAAGTTAACCCCACACGCCAAAAGACAGTGACACAGTAATTAAACTCGACACGTGTTTCGCTGACAATCTTCTACTCCTGAAGATGCTGACGTTGTCAGCGAAACACGTGTCGAGTTTAATTACTGTGTCACTGTCTTTTGGCGTGTGGGGTTAACTTATTAAGAATTCATAGTGTTTACTTACGTATATTCTAGAGTCTGCAGCTCCCCAAAACGTTCATTTCTAGAACTTCTAGTTCAGTTTCCCATGTATTTTAGCACTTTTAAAATACATGGCGTTTAGTTCTTTTGATCTGGTTACTTAAGGCCAAAAGTTATGAAAGTGTGCAAGTGGTCCCACAGGAAGAAATGGGAGGGAGGTCGACTTGGGACAAGAGGGAAGCATATAATCAATCAGTCCAAGCAAATGCCGAAGGAAAAAGAAACATACAAACATAAAATAATAATATCTACTTACAAAGTCAAAATCTGAAGTGTCCACAACGCTATTGGTTCCTACCTTATCGACTCAAACTTCTAAGTAGTTTTGTCGTGGGTTCCCAGCGTTAATCAAAAGAACAGGTGGGATTCCTGGGATAGAGCAATCACAGGCGCTTTTAAACTGATGACGTAGATGGGCACACATGCGTTTCCGTTAGATTTTGGATAAATGTAAATAAATTTATCCTAGAGGCTCATCAAAGGTCTATAGTTAGGGTAAACCAAGGAGAGATGCCGGTATGGGTGAGATGCCCATTGTTATTATCTAAACTTACAAAAATTATAGAAGGAGTTAGCTACTACATCAGTCGTTCAGATACATGTACTCTGTGTTTGATTTGTTTTTGTGCCATGAAAATACTGTTTTCGGTAAGATACAAACTAACAATTAATTTAACATTCGTTAAAATTTTCGTAGACTATCACTACAATTATTATAATTTTGAATTGAATGCTCAAAATTTGCGAATAAATGTGATGTTACGTTGAAATGCAGTTTGTAAGGTTATGTTTCGACGAAGTTCGGTTAGTTTAAGCTACAGTGATTCTAAGTTGTAACGTTTGGCAACTCTCCCATAAGTTAGAGAGAGATGCCGATTTTAAAGGGGGTGAGATGCCAACAATGTTTTATGTGTTTTTTGCACAAATGTCAACGTTTTATAAAAGAAAAAGTAACTCGCGCGGTGCCTGGTCGAAGGAAGATTTGAGAGCTGCTGTAACGGCAGTGAATGAAGGGACAGACGTTGGTGAAGCTGCTAGGATTTATAGTATTCCACTGCGGACCCTAAAAAAAGTTGAAAAAAATGATTTTTCAAAAGGTACACTTGGGGGAGAAACGGAACGGAAGCTTACGAATCACATAAAACAATTACAATGGCGAGGTTTTGCGCCAACGAGGAACGATGTAAGGGAAATGGCTTACCAACTTGCTGAAAAAGCAAAAATTAAACACAACTTTAATAAGACAGAAGAGCGAGCCGGTCTAGATTGGCTTAAGCCATTTTTGCGCAGAAATCAGGATTTGGCAATAAGAAAGGCTGAGGGAGTATCAAGGCAAAGAATGTTGGGACTGAATAGAGATGTTGTTAGTCCATATTTTAACTTGCTGAATGACATTATGGAAGAATATAATTTGCTCGATAAACCTGGTTCCATTTATAACGTAGACGAATCAGGTCTGCAGCTCAATACAAGGCCCGGAATGGTTATTGCAGAAAAGAGCTCCAAGGCTGTTTCATCCCCAACATCAGGGGAAAAGGGCGACACAATTACTGTCGTCGCTTGCTGCAATGCCGAAGGAATTTTTCTACCTCCTATACTGCATTTTCAAAGGCACAAATAAGAAAGCAGAACTTTCAGATGACTTGCCCCCTGAATCTCAAATCTATATGTCGAAAAAGTCTGCATATTTGTATATTAATCACGACATATTCTTAGACTCCCAATGGTAGTTGGCATCTCTCCCATATAATGTGGGAGAAATGTCAAATGAAGAGTATCTTTTATTAAATTAAAAAAAATGTTTAATTTTGCACTAGAAGTTTAAAATTTTGTTATGATGTTGCTAAATGAATAAATGTTATGTTGTATGTCGAACAAACTGTTATTTTTATCAATGAAAATTTTTATTTAATTAATTTATAAAAGCGGCACCTCTCCCGGGTTTACCCCACGCATTTTAATCAAAATTATATTGTTTTTCTATTTATTTATTTTTTATTGCGGTTATTTTGGGAGAGTTAGCGCAGAGGTTCAGATGGCGCAGGAACTTAGTTCGAACCTCATATTGGCATGGTGCAGAGGGTAGTAAATATTTGAGCAGCCAAAGTTCATCGCATTCTTCTAAAATTTTGAATTCTTTGCAAAAAATTTGAAAGTATGCAGTATACAGTATGTCCCCGGATTATTATTTTTGACTTCTCAAAATCACTCTTTTTAAAAAATTCCCAAATTCCCAGAGCGCATGAATTATTTATCCAACTACATATTACAGGAAATATGTTACTAATTTTTATGCATTTTTTAAACTTTTATTAAAATATTGTTAAATTCAAAAATCGTTATTCATGAATGTTTGAGTAATCAAATAGTGTGCCATATACGTCAAATAGAAGCAGTACCAACTTCGTGAAACCTATTTTTGTTTTTTGAACTCATCCAAATTCTAAAAAAATGACCAATTTCCGCACCGACATCAAAAACATCTCATTTTTACCTGAAAATTTAGTAATTTCTGGTCGCTAGAAATCCTCACAAGTGAATTAAGTAAATTCTTTACTGTAGTGTCAAAATTACCTAGTGAAAATTTTCGATATCGGAAAATGCAAAAAATTGACAGGATAATTTTGACCTTCACAATCAATCTCTGCTATTCTAGCTTTAAACAGAACCTAAAATGAAAAGCTATTGGCTATTACTGTTCTTTGTCGTTATCTCCGTCAACTTAGAATTACGTATTTTTATTTGCATTTATTTCGGCACAAAACTTAAATTTATTTTCTTTTGATCCTTTAATGGAATATCGAAAATTTTGACATGCAATATAGAGGAACTTTAAGAATTGAAGAAACTTACCCCACACGCCCAGAAAGTGACTCAGTAATTAAACTAGACACGTGTATTGCTATACGGAGTAAACTTATTGAGAATGCATAGTGAATTCATGTCAAAGTTAGCAATCCAACCACTGTATGTGTAAAAAGGTAAAAAATAAGCAAATAGGAATAAAAGTTTGATGTTTAGAAATCAGTAAAAGACAAGGCTATAAATTCAGTTAAAATGGTTAAGCTGCAGTCGAGGAAAACTGACGGCCATTCATTTGCTCTTGCACCAGCAGATACTTCATTAAGTTTTCAACTACGAAGGTTGGATACATACCTGCTTAACATTGTGTTTATGCTGGTCTTAATCACTGAAAATGTACCCACTTACCTACCTCTTAATCATAGTCCATGTTGACTGTAATTATTATTCAACTCAACTGCCAATGAATTATTTCACTCTGGAGAGACGTAGTCCTTGTAAGAATTATTAGACTTCATTCGGCATTTTACAGTAAAACAGGTTTAAGCAAAGAGGTAAATGTAGGTAATTGTGCAGAAGAGAAAGAGAAGTAAACTTCATTTTCATTCACAGATTAACATATCAAACAATTCCAAAATTTTAATATGCTAATCCGGATAATACTTCACCTGTATATCTTCCTGCTTTAGAAGGTGATATTTGTTGAGCAAATAATGACGCGAGAGGTGAAATAAAATAACGATCAGTGCTCTGACATAACTTCAACTTTTACTTTTAATATCACATTTATTTTTAAATTTTCAAATTAATTAAAGATGATTTATGACAGGTACTTGAGACCGTTCGGTAAAAGCACTGCGCTTCAAATCTACTCTAAGATGTACTAAGTGCCTAAATTAAGTAGAGCACTACAGTTTTGACTGGTACAAATTGTATGTAATTAAGATCAACGTATTGCACAGGTAAATTAGGAAGTTTATTGGCATTCACGTCAGAATTATTTAGTGCCAGTGTAATAAAAAAAATACATCCCGGAGTCTAATAATTAATAAAGTTGAAAAGATTAAACACGTATTTATGTATAACAAAATTTATCATAAAAATATCCTTCATAAGTTTGATTATAATTGCGCCATTCACTCTGGTCTGTCAGGGTTGCTGTGCTTAGCTAACTAAATACTTTCAAATATTTCTTTTTAAAGAGACAAAGTTGTAAGAAAACTTGATTTACAACGCAACAAATACTAAAACTGAAAGCTTTAAAGACACCCGTGATTGTTGTAATACCTATCACACAAAACAAAGAGCAGTTTCTGTAATACAGGGAAATATTTTAATGCTTAAAGAAAATGATACGTGTGAATTCTCGAACAAAACTGATGATGCCTGAACTTAAAAAAATATTGTTATTCATACTTATACGTGATGCGTCCATAAAATTCGAAGAACAAAGGCACAGTAATAGCAAATGTGTTAAATTTCCTCCTTTTCTGAACACATTCTTTAATCAGGACCACGAAGTGGTCGACTATTACTCCAGCTCTTCTAGAGCATTGACAAATGCAACCATGCACTTTTGATACTGACACAGACACGGTATTAAAAATTTTAGGCCTACAGTGGCACTCCATCAGCGATTCCTTGTACCAAACGTATTATTTTGCCGGATACTGCAAGGATTTATGATGTGTTGCCGATTCAGATGGTCATCACTTGATGGCAGAAATTTATTTCGTCTCTTCCTTCTATTTCCGAGTTGCAGATTCCACGCTGTATAAAACCTCAACTTTTCTCATCTTGTCAACTCCACTCATTTTGTGACGCATCTGAGGCAGGCTACGCAAATGTTGTATATTCACGTTTCAATTCGCAGGAGCAAGTGTACACGTCTCGCTTCTTATGGCAAAATCGAAAGTGGCTCCATTGAAGCGTCGCTCTATCCCCCGCCTGGAGCTGTGTTCGGCTGTTCTTTTGACTAAAATGGCCTCATCTGTAGTTGGTACCTGTTCAGAGACCTTGAACATAGAGCAGGTTTTAGCCTGGAGTGACTCTACGGACGCCTTGGCGTGGATTCGTTCTTTCCCACATCGTTGGAAGACTTTAGTGGCTATCCGGGTGTCTTATAAACAAGACAGGGTACCACCATTTTGCTGGTGTCACGTTAGATCAAAAGACAATCCCGCGGACCCGCTTCCTGAGGAACCGATTTCAAGTTCCCTATGCTGGGTGGGTCCTCAATGGATTATGCAAGTTCCGGAGTTTTGGTGATTTGGTACATCGTCATCCTTCTTGCCTCGATCTAGGACTGAAAATGAAAGTTACGTATGGGACATAAGTTTTGAAAAAAAAAAATCAACATGCTTAATTAGAAAAATAACGAAATTTTATTTAAACTTAAATATTAATGTTTAATTTTATATCTTTTGACAACATGAAAACTAATCTATAAAACTGATAGCGGACCGTGGTCCTCAATGGCAAGCAATTTGGCTAACACTTCTTTCATCTTCCTTTGGACGATGTTCAGATCCACTTCCCGAATTTTTCTCAAAATTCATGCTCGCTGTTCATTTTAGGCCTTCCAACCGTTTTCATAAACCTTTCGAAACAATAATGACCAAAATCCTTTTATTGGCCGAGCTTAAGGGACATTTGGGGGTTATCTTCTCTCGGTACATAATTGACGTTATTCTGCTCTAACCATTCCCGAGTCCTCCTGGCATAATGGCATGAAGCGAGATCAGGCCAAAATAATATATCGTCGTTCTGAAGATGGATATTAATAAAATTGAGTACTTTCGGTAAACATCTTTGGGTATAAAGCCCAGCATCCACTGCCTCTCTTCGAACTCAGCCAACATAGGGTGTTGCAACCCCACCCTCAGAAATCGCGCACCAGACTGAAACTTTGTCAAATTAGTGCAAGGTATACCCTCTTTGCATTCTCTTATTGCCGTATAAATTGTTGCCTGGCTAACATTTTGATCTCTGAACAAGTTCACAATTATTTCACTTTTGGGCAACCGTCCAATTAAGCGATAGACACTGGCTAATTTCAAGTTTGTACGACATTTTGAACTTGCTTATTGAATAAATTTGACTTTTATCAATAACAACAAAACATAATTTGTTTACTGGTTCGATGATAACGAGACCAGACACCAAAATCGAGTAGAAATTTCAAGGTAAACTTTTTCTCAAAACTTATGTCCCTTACGTTAGGACCATCATATTAGGTGCGCAGCACGCTGAATGTGCTAGAAGTTCTTTTAGTGCGCTTCTCTTCTTTGCGCAGAATTCAAGGTTGTGGCTCGTTGCTTACGTTTTGTTTGAAAGGCTCGAAATCGAGGACAAAACTTCTGGTGCTTTAAAGGAGTTTGAATTACGTCAAGTGCTATTGTGCATCATAAAATCCGTGCAATCTCAAACTCTTCGTCAAGAAATTCGTGATATTCGGAACGGTCAGACTGATAGCAAATCTCCTCAGAGACTATCTCCCTTCCTCGATGATGATGGTGTCTTACGTGTTGGTGGGCGTTTGGTTCACTTTTCGTTACCGTACGAAACCAAGCATCCAGCGTTTCTGCTCCGTAACCATCGTCTAACGGAATTTCTTGTTAACCAGATTCATCAAAATCATTTACATCCTGGATTCAAATCCATGGTATATTTGCTACAGCAGAGTTTCTGGATTTTATCATGCCACAGAGCCGTTAGTAATTATTTATCTCCCTGCTGCCGTTGTTTTCGTGCACATCGTAAAACGGTAGTACCAATAATGGGCAACCTTCCTTATTTGCAGTACAATAAGACTAAACTCTTTAGCTGCGTGATGTAGGGGTGCTCGTACCCAGAAAGCCTATTTGTGCCTTTTTTGTTTGTTTCTCTGCCAAGAATCTTCATGTTGAGGTAGCTTCGGGCAGCTCAGTGGCGTTGAAATGTCTAACAAGTGAATATTTTTCGGCAAACAGTCCTAGTGCCCATACCGGCTAGTTTTTACCTAGCTGCATTAATTCTTCAGCCCTTGGTCGATGGTCTGCTAATAAATATCCGCGACTCTCTCAGCCCAGGAATTTCTATCCTTGAGTTGTCTGATATGGAAGTGGGCTATGACCTTATTATAACACACTTTCTTCCCACTTCACTAGGAGGTCTTCCCTAATGACATTTTACCCTATAGTAGAATAAATCTGTTCTGCTCGTTGAACGTTGAATTATATAGTTACAGCTTTCAATGCTGTCGGTTTTCAGTACAATTTAGACGCCCCTGTTTTGAGGGGATCTCCTAATTGGCACATACGTAATTCCTGTTCGTAATGCGGTCGCTAGATTACCCAGTCTTATGCTAATTTCAATACCTGCGCCTTTATCATCAATGCCTACCATAGCGCTATTTGCAGTTTTGGACTCATAGTATGTATATCAAATGGTTTGGCAAATAGGGATGCAAAAAGGTAAAATCGGAAAAGAATTTTCTTTCCGCCAAAACTTTGTCGATCGGGACGAAATTTCTGACAGCAGCTCGTGCGCCCCTCGGGTATCGGTTTGAGACCTTTGCGATTTTTGCGCTTCCACTAAAACACCCTAAAACCTAAACCTAAAACACTCCCGACACTCGAAACTTATCTGTTCTTGGATCCGACAACCGAACGGCTTCGGTGGTCGGGATCGAGAGTCGCGAGAGCCGGTGGGTGTTTATGCCGGGTCCAATTGCTGCGTCTCGAATCGTTTCAGAGATAAGACGCCCTCAAATTAGGGGCAGTTGTTTATACCGACCGAACTGGAGGGCTCAGAGTAAGTTTGATGATGGATTCCTTTGGCCCAAGTCTTCGAACCTAAAATAACTGAAAATCATTCCAAGGAAATCATGCCAAGGAAAAAAATTTTCACCCGAAACTCTTACCAAAAATGTGAGTTAAAAACATTGAAACTGGTGGTCTAACTCGTCCGAGGGGGCGGACGGTGACGCATGGCGCGAGGAGCAGTTCGAAAGTGGAACGTTAGAACCATCTCCTTAAGCAAAAGAAATTTGAAAAGTTCGAAGTTTGAGGGTAGAAAGTTGTTTTTGAAAATCGACAACAACAATGTCGGGAGACAGGGAAATCGTTCACGTTTAAACACCAAAGTGCCAAAATTTCGGCCAACATTTCTGTGCTCGGAGTGACGTTCAGAAACAGTTCCGGCGTCTGCTCTTTTCTAATAAAGTTCACGGACCCTCTCGAAATTAGATTTCAATATGCAGACGACCGCGGTCTTGGGTACCCATTTCGCATTTTCCAAATAAACTTTTCTGGAGTCAACTGTGAGTGCAGGTTGAAAAGTTTTTCTTGGATCGTCGACTCCTTGCGGTCGCTGTTCATTTATAGTTTCACATTTGCCATGGTTTGCATCGACCCTATGTATGAACGTTTTTGCACCTTTCATAAGCTGTTTAAGGATTTTCGTCTTCTTGGTTTATGTGTCATGATATTACGATACTAGCGATCCATAAGTTATCGGGGGGATTACCCTGGAGTACATCTAGAAGATAACTGCTGGCCTTAGCCCCATGATTTTCTATCACGTTCATGAAGGTCCTTAATTTTAGGGTGACCTTCTTATTTACTCTCTTGCTAAGTTTAATCTCGTCTCACAACTGAAGTTTCTTTAGATCCTGGAGATTCTTTCTTCGGGTCAAGGCCACTGGAGCTGTCTTCCCTGAGTTTAAGAGGCACCATATTCTACCATCCCCAGGGCCCATTGCTTCAGGTTAGAAATGAGCTAATTCTTGTTCTAGTTCAAGAAAACCTTCACCACCAGGTTTCATAGTAAATACGACAAAACTGCACCATGCGGCTATCCCCCTCCAGCAACCACCTCCTGGTTACTTTGCCCTGTGGGCTAAGAATTACTGTCCTACCTCTTATCTTAAACCTTATCAACTTTGCAACAGACCGATCGATTTTGCGGACTTCGGCAGTTGCTTTAATGGAGTCAAAAGACTTATTTCCATATATTTCGATAACTGTAACTTGGCAAGACGCCCAAGTACTAAATTCTTGTAAATACTAAGCTACTTACTTAATTGACCAGGAGGTTGAAGTGACCTTACCCGACATCAACTTTGTGCAGCAGTATAAAACGTGTAACGAGCACTAATATTTTTACACGATGTGTGCTCGGTGTCACGCCACAAGTACTTATTTATAACACCTAAGACCTGTGAAGTACTTACGACGGGTTTATTATCCTGCCATAAAACGGCAGAAGTTGCAGGACCTCCCAACTGTTGTCGTTCGATCAGCGCGGTTTGCGCAATGGAAGTTTAATTAATGTTTGATTTTATATCATTTCTCGATACCACAAATATTTATTAATAATATACTTAAAAACGCGACGGAGAAGAACAATGAAAATTAAGATGGCCGCAGTCTCATTTTACTTATAGATATTGCTGATGGTTTTTGAACTAATTAAAATAAATTGCATATAAAATTAATTTTGAATAGGTTATGAAATAGGTAGGCAGCAATCAATGTGTGGAAGATATATTTATGCATCATTAATTTGTGCAAAAAATTTGTTAATTCCTTGCATTTTTCTGGCAGAAATGAGTCTCGGGTTGCACTTAAAATTTATTCAAGAATCTGGAAGTTATGTATTCTGTAATTTACTTAAATGTTAAGTGGTTGTAGCTTAATAATTTGTGAACATCAGAAAGGTCATAATAGCAACCGACATCACCAAAGCAAGGAAGTCATGAAGAAATGCACAAAAACTATTTTCTACTCGTGAAAAGGTGAACAATGGGGGTACTCCTTTGCTCTTTTAAACTATTCATAGGCGCATATCCCAGAAAATAAGGTAATAGCAACACCACTTCCTAAAGTACCTTTGGTACTGCGTCCTACTACCGTACTTCCAACACTTTCGAAAATAATGGAAAGGTTTGTCAGTAATAAATTAGTTGAACATATAACGACCGACAAAATTTTTCGTATTCTATGGGGGCGAGATAGCAGAGCAAACCAAGGTTTGGGGAGCGATGAGGTGGTAGAGGATTCAAGAAAAATGGAAACAGTGAATCGGAAAACCATAGCTAAGGACAGAGAAGCATGGAGAGAGATAGGGGACACAACCAAATCACACAGATAACTGTTGAAGATAATGAAACAGAAGAGACATTGCTAATAATCCACATTCTAAAAATGGATTGGGAGAGCTTCGGAAGAAGCAGCTAAAACATTTCACGAATAAATGAACTTGCTTTCATTATTTTTTAATACTTTTGTGCCTGCACGAACAACATTAAACTTTCAACCGAACACTGTTCCGTCTTTATATAATAATCCAAGAACTTAGTCAGGTAGATGTATTAAGAAAACTGTTATGAACGTGTTTCTTATCAATGAATTTCCACTAAAGTCTCATGATAATTTAGGATTATTACAGATACAATTACAATAAGGCTGAGAGCTGATCAAGGCAGTTAACAGGCGTAATAGTCGGCTATTTAGTTTAGAGGAATTAATGGATATTGAGTGTTAGTGTTCATTTAGCAAAATGAATACGTACTATTATCTCTTCGAAATTATCGAAATAAACTTTTAATTATACATATTTATACTCAACTTTTCCATATATAGATATTCCCTATGATAAGTAATCAGTATTTACTAATTTCAGCAACGCTGAGTGTAATGTAATTCATGCGTAAAGCTATCTCTTTAAGTAGTGTTTATGGCTAGGAAAGCACTATAGAGGATGTACAATATATCACGTAGAATAGTTGTGATATAAATTATAGAACAAGTTTCGAACACAATTTTAGTACTCTTGGATTTAACGTTAATGTCACTTATTGCTTACTGCTGCTGCTATGAATGTCAGGCGTTGCCATGAATTGTGGTCAGTGTGCTCAATGTACGACAATATGTATGCATATAGTACTTTTAGTGTGCCGTGTGACCGCGAGTCAGTGTTTTAGTTATTCACCAACTTCTAGTTTGTTTTGAAATTTTTGTTTACTGTCGTAAGTAATTAGGTGTGTATTAAGTTTTGTGTTTGGCTATACTTGTGCATAATATACTTACATACATATTTATTGTAGTTTAAATTTTTCTAAAAACTAATAAATATGCTAATAGTTTGGTGTGTTCATTTAAACACGTAAATATATTTACTTTGTGACATTTTTACTATTCCATATTTGTTTGGCAGAAGTATTGTCGTATTTTATTATCACTCTAGTTATGGGTTAGGAGTTCCCATGTGCGTTGTGAATATAGCTTGCAGAGCGATCAGATCTAGAAGAAGAAAGTCATGTGTTGTGTTATGTCATTTCGTTTCGGGTAGGATAGTAAATGTTGGTGTGAAAGAATGTTTAAGGAAAGTTACGTTGACGACCATTAGCAAAATTTGAAGAGACCGTACTATTTGAGTAACGGTAAAAACAGAAGTAATAATCCGCATTAATATTTGAGTAACATTTGATTGTAAACTTTGGTTTATGAATATAGGTACAATACCTATACTTCCTTAAACTTTCATTGAGCGAATAGGAAATTTATCAAAAATCCGAGAATGGTTTCATGGGGTTAAGATATGTTGCACAATATGCAGACTTAGTTGAAACTTTGGGATGCCATTTTCCAGTAAAAACAATCCAATATTTTACAACAATAGAGGTTTATCACAAAGAACAACCGCCCTCAAAATTTTGCAGTTGCGGCGAAAAATTTTTTTTTCAAGAAACTTTAACAAGCTCAATTTTTGTTGGACGTTATTTTAGGACATTTTATCTATAATAATAAGGGGACTGAAGGATTTTTGTGGATGATTGCGTCTTTCGTTCATGAACACCAATAAATTGCCTTACATCCTAGAAAGATTCAAAGTGAAGTTGGTCAATCAAATAGTAGTAATGCAGTACAGTACTTGTAGGAGACAACATACTGCAGTCAAATGCTATACCGACAAAAATATCAAAATGCTCCGTAGAATAACCCAGTTGGCAAAATTTTATCCGGGTAGGAAAACAAAAAACTTTTGTGGATAATTTGCGAATGCCGCTAAAGAGACGGTTTGTGTTGATTGTGGCAGAACGGTGCGTTGCGTTGCTGGAATGTTATGACCAATAGCCACCAGTGTTTATGACACTGACTAACGTTTGCGAGGAAGAGGTTCGTATCAAGGAAGTTATGGTTCTCGGCGAAAACAGGCCACAGAGTCGTGGATGAAAGACTTGTTTTGTAGACATTTTTCCGGAAACGATATACGAGTACAATATTGCGGTTGAGGCCCGGAATCGTTTGATATACATGAAACAGGTAAATATTGGCGAGAAAGCCGTTTCAGAAAAGAAGGTTCGATGTTTGAAAACAAACTAGAAACTACTAGTCCAGAGATACTGCCACACCATCGAATAGCAAGATTATTGTAATCTGAGGGGTTGACAACTTATGAATTGTTGTGTACAGGCTAATGTGAATTGAATTCAAATTAAATTCGAATAGAATTGAATTGACTGAATTGAGTTGCATTATAAGAATTGAATTTGAATTGACTGAATTTTTTCGAATTGGGTTGAATTAAATTTGAATTGACAGAATTACTTGCGAATTGATCTGAATTGACAGAGAATTACTTGCGAATTGATATGATTTGAATTTGAATTGAATTGAATTTGAATCGTTTGAATTGAACTTGAATTGGTCGAATTGAATTTGAACTGTATATTGCGTGTCTGACGATTGAAAACATAATACGAAATTCGAAGCGACTGCTCGAGATTCTGTTTGCTTCTAGAAAAAAGGGAGGGAAAAAGCATGATTGACTGTGCAATTGTCATAGTATTTCGCAGCTAGCAGTTGGCTCCACATTAGCGTGATATTAGCAGACATAGAGAGCAGAACTCGAGTAGAGGTTAATCTAGTTAGCTACCTGATAGTTTTGCTTCCGGGGTTCCCCCAATTTTCGTGTTTTGTTAGTTTTATGGTGTGCATGAAAAATTGGATATGGATCAGGATAAAGAAAAAAGCATAAGACAAAGCGAGGGAGAAGGGAACTAATCAATAGAATATGGACTTCGATGGAAAAGACTGTGCATTTAGGAGAGATACCATTTTATATAAAGTTTTTATTATATAGGTGCGGTTACGACACCTTTTTGTCACTGATAAATGCGGAAGAAAATTTCATAAGCGCGATAGAGGAATACTTAGCGGAAAATATCGGAGACATACAGGAAGAAATTAAGACTAAAGGATTGCATGAATTGCACTATATGCGCGTGAAAGAAAAATTTCAATTTTTACCAGGTGGGTAAAGTTCTTAATTTTTATAGTAGTACGTAAATTAATGGTGGTGCATTTTGCTTTCAGTACTGAATATTATTTTAGCCCTCATTCCAATAGTTGAGTTTGGAAAAAATTGCCGATTTCAATGGTACACGTTTCTGAATTTATATGTATAGGTATATACAAGGTGTTCCATTGAGCGTGTGTTGCAACCTTAGTTGCAACCAAGTTTGTTATTGTAAATGGAATGCTAAAGTGTCTGTTACTCGTTCAGAGCCCTTCCTAATTCTTCTTTGCTGGATGCTAATACTGCTATATCATCCGCGGATCTGAGCATATTAATAGTTTGGTCCTGTATATTAATTCCAGCAGCTATTCTGTCTTTAACAATATTAATCGCATCTTCGATATATAAATTGAAAACTAGCGGTGGCAAGGCACATCTCTGGCTCATTCCCCTTCGAATACTTATCTGCTTCTTTACGTTCCTGGCTCAAATTCTATAGCTGCTGTTCGCTCTTTGTAGAAATTACGTATTATTCTCCTATCCATATATCCATATATCCTCCCTACATTTCTGAGCACTTCGGGCATCTTCCTCCATTTTACGCCGTCGAAGTTTTTTTCTAAATCTGCAACCTCTATACAGGGTGATTCAGAACACATACGCCAAACTTCAGCAGTTTATAGAGGAGCTCAAAATAAGAAGAAAAGTTCCTATGGACATGCAACCAAAAGATACACTTAAGTAAGATACAGGGTGTTGAAGTTCCTGGAAAAAGAATGATTATCTCCAAAACCAAGGAAGCCATAGAATTGAAATTTTTAGGGTACCTAACTGTCCTTTGTAGACCTCTATTATTAAAAAAAAATACTGGTAAATGGCATTTCCTGTTTTATAAATATTTCGATTGGTTTCGTCTTTTATTCAAATTTAATTTGAAATTTATTTACCTAACTGAGAAGTGAAAAGTCAAAAATATTTTACATTTGCCGGCAACAAGGTTTACTGGGAATAAATAACTTAACTAGCAAGGCATGGAACCAAACTAAAAATTTAATTCATTGAATTAAATTCGAATTGCTCGAACAGAAAATGAATTGTTCGAACTGAAGTTGAATTTGTTGAATTAAATCCAAACTTCTGGAATTAATTTTAATTTTTTGAAGTAATTCTGCATTTTTGAATTACTTCCGAATTTTTTGAATTAGTTCAGAATATTTGAATTTTCCTGAATTACTTCAAAATGGAATTGAATTGTACGTCAATTTTTTAAGTTGTCAACCCCTCGTTGTAATCTGCATAAAGACACGTCGGGTGGACACCCGAACAGTGGAACAGGGTACTCTTCTCAGATGAGTGTAGGTTTCGGTTGATGTTCAACTTATGTTCAATACTCTTGGAGACACAAACAGAGGCGGTTATAAAATGACCTTGCTACTCTTTCTAATAGCTCGGGTGTAATGTTTTGAAATGCGTTTCTGATTCTTTGCTGCATGTTTTCTGGTGTGGTTGGAGGTTCCTGATAAACGATTTCCTTAACGTAGCCCCACAAAAAGAAATCCAATTTAGTTAAGTCGGGTGATCGGGGCGGCCAATTACATGGCCAATCCACCGGTTTCAAAAGGTTGTATTGAGATTGTCCCTGACTCGTAATGAATAATGTACTGGGGCTCCGTCGAGCTACAGCCACAATGCATCTCTCAAATCAAAGCTATTGGTTAATTTTGGCATAGATTTGGCAATTGATTTTGCAAAAAATCAAGATACATAGCACCGTTCAAATGTCCGTTAAAGAAGTGAGGACCAATAATATGTTCACCAATAATCCCCCCCCCCCCCCACCTGCCTAAAAATCTTTGAATTGTGGTGGGAATAGTAATGAACATGTTCTAGTTATTGATTTTAAAACTGCAAAGTAAAATTATTATTTATTAGATAATAATTTTACGATTTTACGAATATCTGTGAAACCTTTGAGATTGTCGAGATAATTGTAATTAGAAAACATGTTCATTTTTTAATTCTACATCCGATGGGATAAAAATATACAGGGTGTCGCATTTGAAAAAATTGAGAAAAATAGCATTACATTTTGGAAAGTTTGGCATTGAATTTTGAACATCCTGTATAAGTTATTTTTATGATATTCATAGTAGGATAAATTGACCTGCTGCTTTTTTGGTTTGAAGATGTTTCTTCTGTTTTTTATAATTTTTTTTTAAATATGAACGATTTTTTTTCCGATTTTGATTTATTTCTCTGGAACTATCAAATCAAATTTGATAATATTCTAGGGATATGTATAGTAGCTCGAAAGGATCTCAAAAATCAATAAGACTACAGGGCATTCCATTTAAAAAATACAACTTTGATGCACCACCAATTTTCGGGACACCCTGTATATTCAAAAATATTTTTAAAATGTGCTTTCTAACAAACAGTCTAATGTCCCGTTTCAATCATTTTTCTAAAATAAATCGTTTAGGTGTAGTAGAAGACGGGAGGTGAGATGCAGGACCCTGTATAGCAAGATTAAATTGCATGGTTTGAGTGTCCCGTTTCAATCATTTTTCTAAAATAAATCATTTAGGAGGCGAGATGCAGGACCCTGTATACGAGTACCTATACGAATATTTTTGTACGCATTTTCCATAAAATTTTTGAATTTACCAATTTTACTTTATTAATTTATTAATATTACAACAAAGCTTTTTAAAGACATACCCCATTACTGTATTTTCGCCTCCCTATTATTACTTAAGACACTTGTTTTGGTTGCTTAATGTTGAAAATTTCCGGTGAATTGAATCGACAATATGAATATAAATTAAGAGAATGAAATTTGACACTCTTTAGATATTTTTAACTTTTAGTGATCGAGTTTGAAAATGAAAGAGTCTTTATGTAACAGTCCTTACTGTGTCGTAACCTCATGAGATGTATCTTATGAAAGAATTAATAAAAGAGGACAGTGATGGTCCCATAACTCAAACGAATAGCGCGATACATTGCAAGAATCATTTGTTACAATCAGAGCAATTCCTGTATGAAATTGTGTAATAAATACGGGTAGGCCGGTACTTTATCGCCAACACTAACAACATAGAGAATGCTCCATTTATACGAGTGCTCATTCGAACCAGACATGACCGCAAGAATTACAGTCGGATATAAATTATCAGGGCCGTTTGCAGATGATGAATGGCCGGGAGTTGCAAGCGGAATAGCTCACGATCGATATGCAAGTGCAAGGATTCGAATTTCTCGGCCTGTCGAGCACACAGGTACATCATGCATTTGTCGTGTACCAGAATCCTCTTTCCTGGACGGGATTATAAACAACGGGATCGTTACAACTTGCAACTTGTGTATGTATACATACGGGTATACAACAGTTCCAACATGCCGACTTCTTTTACCAAGCTGGCTATCTAATATCTCCACGCGCAATTTATTGGTGGATCGGAGGATACTGTACGGTGTGTCACTGTCTGGTATTTCCCAGGATTTACGTATTTTGATATCAGTATACTTATCTTCAGGTTGAATTAAGTAGTTAAAATATCTTACAGCCCAAATAGTATAACACTTTTCAAAGGTAATTAGTAATTATTTTATATTTCCTACTCTAATGTGAATATTAAGTATACATCCTATCTAATAAAAGTGATGTTAGTCGTGGAGAATGCGCAATAGACACGTACCGTTTCGATCTAGCGAAGTCAGATTTTTCGTTTCCGTCTCTTTTTAATACGTACGGGAGCCGATCGCCAAAAGTGCGTACGTCTGAACTATCACAGGTAGATATCATGTTTGTTGTCGTTGTAAAAGTATACGCCGTCAGAAACAATTCAAAGTTATTGGACGCATGTGCTCCATAAGCCCCAGCCAAATTGAACTATTTCATTTTCGATATTATTACTCCATATTAAAGGAGCAAACATATTTGAAAATCTGAAAACAGTAAACGGAGAAATACAGGAATCTTATGTAGCAGCGTGTTTAAAATTAGGTCTTATTTAAGATCATCACGAGTGGAAAGGAGCCATGAATGAAGCTGAAATTTGGATGATGCCCAGACAGCTGAGCTATTTATTCATTCATATTTTAATGCATTGCCGACCAATTTATAAGGAAGAATTGTGGGAAGAATTTAAAGAAGCAATGTCACAAGGTTATGAAAGACGTTACAGCAATACTGAAGGACAAAAAAGCCTATATTCAAATTAGTTCCATGCTTTCTGCGGAAGGTTACAATCTTTCAATGTTTCCTACCATGCCACGACATTGAATATGCAAATGAAGAACAAGCAGTAGAAATAGGATCACGACAATATAAACACCTAAATGAAAAGCAGAAAGAAATTGTAGATATTATTTTGGGTAAATGCGATGCTAACATAAATGAATCAATTTCTGAATCTTCATGTTTTTATATAGACGGTCCAGGAGGCTCCTGTAAGACTTATGTTTATACAACCCTTTACAGTTTACTGAAGAGTAAGAATACAATTGTTTGTACCATGGCCTTCACGGGCATAGCAGCAACACTACTTCCTCATGGCAGAACAGTTCATAAAACGTTTGGGTTACCTGTTCCTCTGTTTTTAGATTCATCTTCCAACTTTAAGAAAAAATCAAAAGAAGCAGATTATTTAAGGAGTGTAGATGTTTTTATTTGGGATGAAGCTCCTGTGGCGCCAAGGTATGCTTTAGACATTATAGACAGAACCTTACGAGACTTTATGAATTGTGATGTTCCGTTTGGTGGAAAAATTATGGTGTTGCGAGGAGATTTTTGACAATTGTTACCAGTTAAAATAAATGCTACCCGCTGTGAAACAGTGAATTTAAGTATCAAATTTAGTTCTCTTTGGAGTTATTTCCATAAATTTTCTTAAACACAAAATATGCGGGCAGGAACAAGAATTCACCAAGTTTTTATTGGATGTTGGAGATGGAGTTTTGAATGATATGAATAGCAATTGGGAATTGCCACAGAGATGTATTTATAATTCGGATATCGTTGAACGTATATATGGAGGAATCAATGAGAGAAAAGCGATTCATAGATATGACCTAATCAGCTATTCTGATGTTGAAGACATTAACAAAAAAGTGGTAGAACTGTTAGATATAAAAACAGAAAAAATATATACAAACTTGGATAGTGTTGAAAATTGTGATAATGGAGATTTAAATGATGCTATTCTTCCTGAATATTTAAATACTTTAAACCCGCCAAATTTTCCTCCGCATGAATTGAAGTTGAGAGTATATTGTATTGTGATGTTGGTTAGAAATCTCAGCATTAATGAAGGCTTATGTAATGGTGCGAGATTGTTAATTTTACAATTGGGAGACAATATCCTACAGTGCAAAATTTTAATAGGCGATAAACATGGAGATATAGTTTTCGTTAATCGTATAGCGTTTTACTGTGAAAATGTTTATCCTTTTACTTTTAAAAGACGACAATAATTTCCCATTAAACTAGCGTTTGCAATGGCTATTAACAAATCACAAGGCCAAACATTTGATCAAATAGGAATTGATCTCCGAAAAGAAATATTTACTCACGGACAATTATGCGTGGCTTTTTCAAGAGTTCGTTCTTGGGAAGGTTCGATAATTTATTTAGGAAATCAAAGAAATAGCCGTATAGTTCAAAACTACGTTTTCAGGGAATTATATCAGATGTAAATTATTCTGTAATCAGGCAATAATGCGTTTCTTTGAAGTCATGATTCGACTAGGGCAGTGAGCGCGCGTAGCGCGCGAGATGACCTAGTTTGAATAAAAACTAGATGAACTAAATTGAAATTGGAGGGACAGGTAAAGGTAATTCTTCATTATAGACTTTCGAAAAATTACTACATATTACAGGTTTCCCAATAGTATAGTTTTAAGCCTTTATTATTGAAGTGAAACTTCTTTAGCGGCACCTCGAAAATTGCCCGAGAACTGAGAGTAAAATTTCAAGGTCGCGTCACGTTTTCGAGCATTTCATTACACGAGAAAGACGAAAGAAATAACGTTGAGATAAGGAGAGTTATACATGCATGAGTAGCTGAGATACTATCGTGCACTGTGATTATTTACGTTTTTTACGTTTGTGTCCTATGAATATTCGATTATATCCGTGAACAGTTATTATGTAAGTATATTTAAGATATTTTAATATTTTAATTTTAATGATAATGACGTTTGTATGCTTATATTGCGTCAAAAAAACGACTGAACGTCCACGTGAAATGCTCTCTCTCTCTCTCTGTCTCTCACCGTAAATCTCTCTCAGAAGTTTCACTTCTATCACGTATACGGTGCTATACGCGCATTTTTTTTTCGAATATACAGGTTGTTCCATTTCAACTTCACAGTAGGTACGTAAGTTTGTTTTTGTATTTTTGTGTTTCTTAGTAGATTTTACCGCGGGGATATAGAAAATATTTTTGTCTAAACTACATATATCTTCTATTGCAGTCACTTTTTTGAAGATTTTGACATAGTTGAATAATATTGAGAATTAAATATCTTGGATTGCAGTCAAAAAGAACATGCTATAGATTTATTGTGAGAAAAGTTTTTCACCCTTATAATTATTGAATGTAGAATTCAACAAGTAAGTATAATAAATTTGATTTAATAGTTAATTGGGATACTTGTATCAGTTCATATTACGATAAGAGATGGGACAATTTTTCAACGAGTCACTTTACAGTAATGTATGTTATTATGACATTTTTACCACTCTATTGCTGTAAAGTATGTTATTATAACATTCAAATAAATATCGTAAAGTTTAGTAGTCGATAAAATGATTAAAAACTTGATGTAATTTCGTAATTTATTAAGCACTTCCCTATTTAAAACCGAGATTTGAATAGCGATCTTGACTTTTTATAGCTTTTGCGTCTGATGAAGAATTTAAAGTAAAATAAATGGGCAAGTGCAGAGAAGTGATGCAGAAACAACTTAATATAATGCAGCTATCCAATTCCTTACTACACAAGTGTCAGCAATTTAGCAATATTGATTGCAGTCATTTGTACAACTACCGTGGAAGCATCTTACCTGAACGAGGAGAGAAACATTTTCCTCGACTCGTCCCATTAAAAATGACAATTAATATCAGTTATGTGAGTGCGCTGGCAAAGCACAAGACCGTCATAAACACAACAAAAGCATAAATGCATCCGTGGTCTCGACAAAAATAACCCTGTTCTGCTTATTATTATGCTAAATCCTACGCAAAATTGCTTTCGTTGGTACATAATGTAATTGCAAATTGGTGCGATAGAAACTAGATAAATTATTATTGCGCCATTACGGAAAACGAATGCGACTATATAAGTAATTCTATTTTAGAGCGCACGTAATAAAATGATGCGAAAGTAACATGTTCTATGGGTTTGATACGAAAATACAGTGAACGTTTATTTTACATCCTGAAGTACCTGCTAACTGAAAGTACGGTTTGCTACGTTAACATAGTAATATGCAAAGACGACCTCGTTCTTTACCGCCAATATTACACACTTCTCGCCGATACAAGATTAGGATTCATTTCTAATATTAATTGATTTATTCATAGGTGAAACAATGTTCTTTCTATTCAAATTAATACAGCGGTCACTTGTTTATTACCTACCATTTTAATTCCTCGTTTCCCACATTTCCTAGTAGTGTCAGCGGCACGGCCTATTGCAATATTTTTCTATTATAGATAAAGGTCTTCAGTGAAACACTGTGTGGTCAGTCAAATCATAAGATTACGTAAGCCTAATTAAAGTTCCCCCAAAAGGACGAAATTATCTTATCACACGCGTTATGGCAGGGATGAAACATAAAAGAATACCAAGAAGTTGTAGCCCTCAATTCTTCATATCAAAACATACGAGCACTTCTCAACTATGAAGAGAATCTGGTGAAGTTACAGAGGGTAGGGATGGCAATAAAAGAATATTTAATAAAAATTAATTCTTGCACTGTGAAAAGGCATTTAATAAACTTACAAAAAAAGGAATTCTTATGAAATATTTTGTAATTCTATCCCATGCACTGTATTATGCATATCAACGTTTCCAGGCAGCTGAGGAACGTAAACTAATGATGAAAATCTGCTCTTATCGGAGTTTTGGTGTTACACCCATCATTGAAATCTCCAAAACTTTGGCACTACTAAGAGTATTCAATGTCTCTAACTGTGACAAGGAGATTTACATACACGTTCTAAGCCGTTATTTTAAATTAGGTATTATTGTTTATTGCTGAACCTAAATTTGCACCCCATGTCAATAAATTAATAAAAATCATCTTTCAATACGTTGGGTATAGTAGGAAACCTGAGATCCCGAAGTAAATTTAAGATTAGTGACTATCGACGAAATGAAGAAGGCATACCACCCATACGAAATTTAGAAAATCGCATCGTAAAATAAATTAGGTGAGAAACAAATAACAGGCACCTTCATGTACATGGGAAGTTTTCATAGTTTTCATTGCTAGTATAGTTGTCAGCCAGTGTTTACTTTATGGCTGCTATAGGCGGGTATTGCGAATTTCTTTAATAAACTCTAACACTTTCCAATCACAACTCAAAAAATAATGGATTTGAAGAATAAAAGCAAGCGGCATAGGTAAGATATAAAGCACTTAAAATTAAGTGAAGTGCAGCTCTGCGGTGGGGTAGCTCTGTTAGATGTAATGTGTTATACAATTTTTATGTACAAATATGTCCCCCGCATTATTTTTGTTGACATGTCTCAGCAATTTGCTTACATAGTCTTTGGGCTCCGAGTTCTGAGATATTGGGGGTGGATATTTTTCAAAGCATTCGCGACCGGTACTAAAATTTCAGTCAGCATTTTAAGCGATTTCTCTAATCCATATTTAGCGAGCTTTTCTAGAATCCGTTCTAGTTCCGATGCTGTGTATAAAAACATAAGTTCTAGCTTGCTAATTTTGCAAATTTTTAATTATTGGAACTTACTGCACTGATTTCTCTCTACATTTTGCTTTGTGTTTGACGGGTCCGTTAGTAGAAACGAGTTCGCCCCCTCATTTTCCTACTTTTTGCCCCAAGAATTTGCAGTGCTTCGGGGAAAAAAATATTTCCCACAGTAACTCCCGTGCGATTACGTTGATTTTTGGATATTTTCGGTCTTATCGACGGGGCTTTCGGAATCCGTCTTCGAATTACGGTTCGGCCGGTATAAAAAATTACACTCATTTTGAGGGCGCCGTATCTCCCCGCGGGTGCGACTCTCGCGTTCGGGACCCCCCCTATGACCTACAACTTTTCGGCCGGCGAAAAAGAGGGAGTCGCCCGTTTTTCCCCGCACGTCGCCGGTTCTTTTGGGTGCGATGGAACATTTTCGACCCTTTCCGGTGGTTCAGATTTCAAAATACCCGATCGAAATTCATATCTGGTAAATGAATTACAATTTGCAATTAAAAGTTTGTGATGTAACACTAAAAAGACATACTAATGCATTTATAATAATAATAATAACTAATAATAATAGTAACAATAATAATAATAATAGTAGTTGTTACGACTTTGCAACAGAAATTATTTAAGGGCTTTAGATGTACCTAATGTATGTTGCAATATTATGTAGAAATTTAAAAAATGCACCAAAAAAATTAGTTCCAGTAAAAACTATAAGTGCGTTTGTAGCAGCATCATTTCCGTTTGTATGAAAAACTTCTTTCAAATAGTCTATAACACAATTTTTTCGAACTTCAATGGATAATTCGATATTTTCTAGAAACTTTTCGTGTAAAGAAAAACGCGCAATTGGACGAACCGCCATCGTTAAAATATACACAAATACACAAAATATCCACAAACTAAAGCTACACCACAACACGCAATATCAAACAACAGAGTAATAGCCACCGAAAGTGCGAACACCAAGAGGCGCAAATACAATGCCGGGTGAACGTGACAACGCAACCCCCTGTCGTAAGAGGGGCAAACCGATGCAATCCATTTAGGTGTTTTTGTTTACCTAAGACCCTAACTAACACTGTGTACCGAAAATTATTTTGTCCTCTTGTGTCCTCTGTTTCGTAGAATACATTTAGTGCGAAAATTAGTGGAATATGGAGGGTACATAAAGTACTGGTGAATTTAAAAGCAGGTAAAATTTCTTAGAAAAATAATACGTTCAGGTGATAGCTAAAGGTCAAACTTTCTCGGCATATTCATTTTTTCAAATATTTTGCAAGATAAATTCTGCACAGCCCCTAGAAAAGGTCGTATTTCAGAGAACTCAATTTTTGTTCGAAATGCATGTGTTTTATCGCACGCTTCGGGACTAATATTGTCTTTCTATGTAATTTCATTTTGCAATTATTTATTTCAGAAGTTGACCAGATACTAGAAGAACGATTGTGTGTTATGTTTAGCGTCATATAAAAAAATAAAAATCTTGATTTTCGATCGACTATTTGGGATTTTGAACCACTGTGCGCCGAGTTTGTTATCGCTTAGAAACTGGGTGTTTTGGGGGAGGTGGAAAAATCTCGACGGTCCCCGCGGATCCGGGACGAATTCGCCCGCTACCCCGTCATATTTCGCCCCGATCGCCGCAGTTTTCGCGGAGAAATTTTTTTTTCGATTTTTGACGTTTTCGCCACCGCTCGCATGTAGCGGGGGATGACTAAGCGGGGCCGAAACTTGTCGATCGGCCGTAACGGGTGGTTTTATTCCGTAAAAATACCGTTTTTAGGCAATTTTGCATTTTTAAAAGTAGGCGTGGCCACTACCGCGTTTAGTATAAAGTAATAATCTGCAACTATAGCTACGTAATTACAAGCCATTTTTTCATCGTGAACGGGTAAACATAGGTTTGAGCGGAGAGAACAGAAATATTATATCAAGTTTCCGAAATTTGAAATTTCCAACCTTTTACACCCTCCCTGGAACGTCATTATTATAAGATAATATTTTAAAATTTTTAAATGCACATATTTCAAGAAATACCAAAGATAAATTTCGCGTGTGCTATATCGCTGTAATCAGAATAAAATTTTCTGTCGAATGAGGTGGAGATATACAGGTTTTTCCAATTAAGAGAAAATTCCAAGTTATGTTTGAAACTTTACAAATTTCAGTTTCAAGTTTCAATATTGAAGAACTTAATAAACAGAACTAAAACTTCTGATGTACTCAACTTACTTTTGTAATTATCATAAAAATCTTGGTTCAGTATGTTGTGGATTTTCATTTATAATGTTAAAAGCCAAAAATCTGACGTATAACGCGTATTGAAAAACTGGTGACGCTTTTAGTTGTTATTTTGAATGAACATGTGGTTGCTTTTGTGGATATTTTATACATTCTGAATATGTATTTCAAAACCAACAAGTTTTTATAAGAAAATCTTAATGAAAGTTAACCTAAAACAATAAGCAGAATCCGTAAGGCATAAAAGGAAACAGTTAAGCTTAAACAACTTCCAGTATAACAGGAAGTGTGGAGAATCCTATTGTTTTCATTCTACGGAGCATCTTCCAAAACCAGTTATTCCAATATACATTATGTACTAAAATTTCAGTAGTTTTTCTAAACCGTTTAATTGCCCACTTAGACCCGGTATTATTAAAATAATCAGAAAAGTTCATATTTCTCACTTTCGCCTCACTGGGCTGTTTAAAATACTTATTTCGATTTTTCCCGAAACTCGTGATCGTTTAACCCACACAATCAACATGTAAATAAAATACATTTCGAAACCTGTACTCTCAAATATCGGCCTGACGAGCAGGAATTACCGTTGCAGCCAAACAGCAAGATGAGTATTAGGACCTGCACACTATAAGCTACAACAGTTGTTTCTCGGCGGGTTCCCACGACCTCGAGAAAGAAAGATGCATAGCGCACTGCGTGGGTCAGACCGCAACGATACAGCTTCAAGTAAGCACACTTTCATTTTGAGCATCCGATCGGTCAGGTTAATCTAGGAGCCGCTGAAATATATTAACAAGAGATTTCTAGATCTAGAACGATCTTTAAGCAAATTCGATCGTGTTTAACGAGGATTTAGAACAGGTTGGTAAGTGATTCGACCTTGTTGCCACTGGAAATGTTTTGATTTGGGAATTCCCGTACTTGATTAGCTCCATTAAACGTTAATTGGTCTACATTAAGCTACAAATTTAAGTTTTTTCTTGACTCTATTATTGTTGTAAGTATTTGCGCAAAGGCATTTTCTTGTTTTGTGAATTAAATTAATTTTAAAAAGATGTTAAACTAAGTGACAGGTTTATAGTTACGGTTTGTTTAAGTTACCTAATATGCGATACATTTATTAAAGCAGCAGCTGATTCATTAATACAGGATGCTCCAGAATTATTCTATCATATTTCCGTGGCCTACTCAGAACGACAAATTAAACGAGAAATAATATTTTGTTTCACCTAAAGAAGAGGGTGGTAATCTTCTAAAGACTCATTTTTAGCTGTAACTTCCAGAGGACTTATGGAATTTTGTGTACGTCCATAGAAAAGGTGGATGGAAATTTCAGTGAATTTCATTTTCATCCCCTTCCTCATAATTCCATACTTATCTAGCTGTTCTGTCGGACGGCTATAGGTTTGAAACGCAAACGCGATACAAGTGCGCCGTATAAAACATACCCTGGTAAGCTTAGATCTGAAATACGAGTGTTGGAATCTTGAAGATATTTTGCATAATTTCGATTTACCACTTATATTCTGGTAGCTGGGAGCTGAGGGAGAAAGGCGACATCTGGTTGTGGAGGTGCTTGTAACTTTGGTTTGGTTTATCCGAATTTGGCAAACTTAGTCTCATTGGAAAGGGCTATCTTCGTATAATTAGACACTGTTATAAGTTAGGCCCTTTTTTGTTGAGGTATTTCAATAATATTACTTTAATTTTGGCGGAATTTTCTTGAAATTTTTCTGTTGAAACTTTGCTTTCGACACCAATGCTGTTGTCAGTTCTTCAACGGCACCTTCTTGCTTTTGAAGCTGTAACTCTCCCGTCATTAAGCGAGTTATCACTGTTTCAATATTTAGTTTCGTTGAATCTATCGAATCCCACGCACTATGGAAGTACCTAGTAGTTAAATTTAGGAGGCAAAATTTCAATTGACATCAACATTGAATCTGGTATAGCACTACCGTGCTTCTCCATTTTGCTCACCATTTGCTCCACTTTTGAAATGTACGCTGCTATGAATGAAGAGTCCCATTTAAATTCAAAAAACTGCCTTTAAATTAGTGCCAGACTCTCTTCAGGTTACAAATCTTACGCTCTATGCAGCTTTATCCACATTTCTTCAGCGTTTTGACAATTCATTAACAGCTGTAATGGTTTGGCTTCCACCGAAGTCAGAATTATTTTCCTTGCAATGCGATTGGCCTTTTTCCATTTCTTTGTCTTTGGAAATAATTCTGGTCTGTAGATGCTGGCTTCATGAAAGTACCATCGTAAACATCCAAATCATCTTCACTATCCAGCAACGTACTTACAACGAACGGCCATTGCTGCCAGTTTTTACTATACCAAAGTTTTTCAATTTCCATATTGACATCAATAATCTTTGAATACACTACAAAAAACTAGCCACACCCAATGACCATACCAAATTTCCTCAATCACAACACGCAACTTATTTGTAGACTGGGCCCATAACCTATTAAGGTACCTTCGGAAGTAAGGGATTTTTGTGAGAGCACAATGGATAATAACAGTAACACTTATATTGTAGTCCCATTTAGTGCGTTCCCGTTTCGTGCGTCGATGAAAATTTTCCCGTTTCGTGCGTCATCCCAAGCCTCTACCTGGTTTGAGTGCCGTTTCGTGCGCTGACCTGCTGACAATGCAGTAAGCCACTAATGCGGAAGTTAATGTT
Source organism: Xestobium rufovillosum (assembly GCA_963966045.1). Classification (NCBI taxonomy): domain Eukaryota; kingdom Metazoa; phylum Arthropoda; class Insecta; order Coleoptera; family Ptinidae; genus Xestobium; species Xestobium rufovillosum. The sequence continues at coordinate 35,937,056 of OZ014493.1, forward strand.
TTTGTTTTTGGGGGAGGGGTGAGACTTAAACGCTCCGCTCGCTCAGCTTGCCCGCAGACCGGAAATAGTGGGCCGTGGAACCACTTTTTTGGCCGTATTCGGTGACGGGCAACTATAAAACAAAGCAGTACGTTTCGTATGCCTTTATTGCAACTGGTACAACATGTTCAAAGTAAAGGATATCGTTGTGCAACGCACGAACTGGCACTACTTAATTACCCTGTAAATTCTTGACGCTCGAATCGGCACGAAAACAGGTAGAAATCCAAAAACGCACGAAACGGGAACGCACGAAATGGGAAGATACCATATTGTAACACGTTGTTAAACATACGCCAACAACTTAGAAACGAACAGGGGGTATATAAAAATGCAGATGTATACAATTTCAGCAGGCATTCGTTTCCGGCGTGAACTGTTGCCAAACGCTAAAAGCCAAAACATTAAACAATACACGTGATATATGATTCGCAGGCATACAGTTTTATGTTCTGTTTTTCTTGTTCTGTAGTCATCACAAAAGGACACTTTTTTAAAAAATCGGCAAACTCATTGAAAACTATAAAATAAATAATAAAAAATAAAAAAATAAGTCAAAATTATATCATAATTAAAAATAGGTCAAGATGACGAAATAAGCAGTGAAAAATCGCACATTGACGTCTTTTTTCTATCTGGAGATATAGACAAAAGTGATTTAGGAATGATAGGCTCCTCGTCACCTTTATATGTACCACCGAATGCAGTAGATATGAAACAATCATAGTCATTGAAATTTTTATATGTTAATTCTTCTTGCCCGTTTCAGAATAGTTCTGATGTTCTGAAACACCCTGCTTTAACAAGCAGTACCAATATAAAGTTTTGAAATAACAATTCTGCTTGATTATTTCGGGAAATATAATCGATTGTTATTTATTGTTATGTATTCGATGGCTCAGTATTCAATGTTAATTCCAAGTATGCATGTGTTTGACCCAGACTTTTCTTCGTTTCAGTCGTTCTTCGGGAGGACGTACAACAACCTGAGCTCAATATCAGAATGCAAGAACAACGGCGAATGTGTCATAAACAAAAAGAACCGCACAGCCTGCAAAGCGTGCCGGCTGCGGAAGTGCCTACTGGTCGGCATGTCGAAGAGCGGCTCCCGGTACGGACGTCGCTCCAACTGGTTCAAGATTCATTGTCTTATCCAAGAGCAACAGCAGCAAGCCGGCGCCGGTCTAGCAGCCGCGGCGGCCAGTCTTCTAAGGCCTCATCCTTACTTACCCTTATTTCGCAACCCTCCACCCACAACCAGAGACACAAGAAGTTCGGAGTCCGACAGCGGCGCCTCGTCAGCCGATCCCGACGACGAATCGAGATCCACAAGTGCGTTAAGTTGCCTTAAAGTGTCCGCGTCGCCATCTAGTGATCGGGATTATTACTCGAGTTCTTCTAAAAAACTGCCATCGCCTGCTAGTGATAGCGAGTGTGTAGCCCGTAGAAAACTCTCAAGTGCAGTGGCGAATCCGACACCCGCGTCACCGGCGTCTTTACCGGCTATTTCACCCGGCAGTATGCTACCAAGGTGGTTTCCTCCACTTCAGCAAGCGGCGAGAAACCCCGGTGCTTGGAGAGACTTGTGGTTGAGCGGACCGCTAGCAATGGCTGCTAGTTCGGCATCTGATCAGGATCAACCGATCGATTTGTCGGTGCGATCACGATCTCCTAGTCGTACCGCGGTGCAGTCGGACAGCGAATCTGAATTTTGTGTTGATGTAGGTGTTGATGAACCTGTTAAGACGGGGCCGTTAGATTTGACTTTGGACAGGCAGACTGATGTTATAACAAACTAAATAAGAGATTTATATTCATGTACATAATAATTTTGCTCTCCGATTTTGGAGTGTCTTATGCAGGTGTCTGGCAAAGGATCACTAAAGAGCAGGGGGAGGGAGCTACTTTTCCAAGAGAATACCAAATGATTATTAGGTACGGAGAAAAATAAATTGATCTAAAAGTTGAAACACAGATTGATTCATTTTTCAGGACTAAAAAAGCAGAAAAGACTTATCACTTAAATATATACTACAACTAATTCTAAAGCTCTTTCTTAATGGTCACAGATTTGTTAAGGACTGCACTGCACCTGTGTCAAAAATATATTTAATTTTTAGCAAATATTTTTGCTTGGCACCAACCTGTATAAAATTGTTGACGACAAGAGTGAAAACCTTATAAAAACTGCAAGTATGTGAAAACAAAAATTTCTCATAAAGATAGTCAAATATGCATAATTTTAATATTGCTATAACGATAAGAAACAAAACTCTGAATAATACAGTTGAGTATTAAAAACGGAGACAGCCGTAACGACGTTTTAATTTGTTTTTTATGAGAAAAATTGAAAAGGGTAACCCAATGCACGTTTGTAAAATTTCCTCCCCCATTTTACTTACCTATGCCACAATTAATTTTTTTTATTGTAAATGGATTTACTACAATTATTGTGGATTTCTCTTTTAATTTTGGAATACCTACTTGTGTTGAAGGTTATGTGCTTACCTAATCCTAGTAGTTTTTGAGCTAACTGAAGCTTAATTTTTCTTCGGGGCGAAAACGCTAAGGATGTAAAATTTCTTGGCTGATTCCAAATCCCGTTGGACAACTGAAACTATTAATAATATTGTAACGGAAAATGGAACTGTTTTAATAATTTAATTGAACGGCCATAACATTTTTTCAGGTGGAATGTTTTGGCACTATTGAATTCGCAGCAAAATTCTCTCCCCCTTAAGTGTCACTTTCCATTCCTATTCTTAGTAAGCTTTGGAATAAAACTATTATTTGTACTGTAGTACTTCTAGTCTCCTTGGCCATGGATCCCTTAAACTAAAAGACTGGTATGATCCCAGACACCTGAGAGACCATTCACTCGATAATCGTGCCGTTAATCTCATCGTATAGTTGGGCCATTGGCCATTATCACAGTACCAATGGATTCTTGCGAATTTCAAAATTTTATCTCTTGTAGGTAAGTAGGAGAAAACAGTAATATTTTGTATTCAAAAATCTGAATACCTACGTTCTTTACTTGTTAAGTGCGAAGCGAAGCGAGCGGAGCGTTGCAGTCGTATCTGCCCGGCAAGAGATGTGACAGTTCCAGGTAAAAACTGACCGCGAGGGGAACGTACGGTTTTGGCCCAATTATACTATAGGATAATTATCTCCATTGGGGGTCTGGCCCACCTATACTACCTTTCGAGTTGTAGGCGATGTGACAAAACAGCAATAGATTTTTTCTCATTTCCTGTAATTAGGTTAGCAAAACATACGCGAGAAACAAAATCTGTTTTTGACATGTCAGATTAAAGAATTCCAAATTTTTTCCCATTTAGTTGTTTTTCTATCTTAGATACCCTACCCAATCAAACAGTATGGTCGAGAATGGTCTGAAATCTGGGACAACTTGTATATTATTGTTCCAGTATTCCAATAAAAAATTAGTTTAGTGTAGGAATGAGACTCTAGCTGTCAAAATATGCGATTTACCTAATAACTATTAGGATTGGGCGAGTATAACAGTTATCAAATGACCTCCAATTTAAAATAACAAAGTTGGAAATGGGACAACCTGTATATGCAGAAATATTTTATAAATGTGCATTGTGAGAAATGATCCAAACTTTCATTTTATGCTTTTACTCCAAAACGAACAACTGTCCCAGTTTTTCATGACTCACACTGTATAATATGTTAATATGTATTATTCTTGGAAGCAACGTCATTATTTTACCTCATCATAAGGTTCTCAGTCCGAAGACTGGTTGGATGCGTACCTCCACTCTTTTCTATCCTGAGCTAACCTGCGCATTTCCCTAAAAGTAGAACATCCTACATCCCTAACTATTTGAGAGCAGTAGTCTAATCTAGGCCTACCCCTACCTCTTTTTATTCCTATCTCTGACTCTAGTATGTCGCGAACTATTCCTTCGTGTCTTAGAAGGTGTCCTACCATCCTATCTCTCCTACTCTTTATTGTCTTCCATACCTTTCGCTTTTCCCCAACTCTTTCTAATACTTCCCTATTGCTAACCTTATCTATCCACGGTATCTTCATCATGCGCCTGTAGCACCACATTTCAAACGCTTCTACTCTTTTTCGATCCGCTTCCCCTATTGTCCAAGTTTCGCACCCGTATAATGCCGTACTCCATACATACGACTTTAAGAGTCTCTTCCTAGTCTCAATATTAACCGTTCTCGAACATAACAGTTGTTTCTTTCTGTTAAACGCAACTCGGCCCTGCGCTACTCTTTGTTTTATATCTTTAGTGCTCCTACCGTCTTGAGTTATTTTACTTCCTAAATAGCAGAAATCCGTGACCTCCTCTATCTTCTCATTTCCTATTTGTATGTCAACGTTAATTCTATTTTCACATCCCCTACATACCAAAATTTTAGTTTTCTTTTTATTGACTTTCATGCCATAGCCCTGTGTCAAAACTGCTTCCATTTCATTCAAAGCCGCTCCTAGTTCTTCTTTGCTAGATGCTAACACTGCTATATCATCCGCAAATCTGAGCATGTTAATAGTTTGACCCTGTACGTTAATCCCTGAGGCTGTTCTGTCCTTAACAATATTAATAGCATCTTCGATATATAAGTTGAAAACTAGAGGTGACAATGCACATCCCTGTCTCACTCCCTTCCGGATATCTACTTCCCTTCGTTCCTGCTCACATTCTATAACTGCCTTTTGCTCTTCGTAGAGATTATGTATTATTCTTCTGTCCCTATATTTCATCCCTACCTTTCTCAGCACTTCGAACATCTTCTCCCATTTTACGTTGTCGAAGGCCTTTTCTAAATCTACAAATCCTATATAGACGCTCTTTCTCTTTTCTATCGTTTTTTCTATAATTACCCGCTAGGATGGCCTCGCGCGTTCCTCTATTTCGTCTAAATCCGAACTGATCTTCTCCTAATATTTCCTCCGCCTTTTTCTCCATCCTTCTTTGCACAATTCTAATTAAAATTTTTGACGCATGGGAAGTTAAACTGATGGTTCTGAAATTTTCGCACCTATCCGCGCCTTTCCTTTTTGGCAAAGCTACCATGATGTTCCGTTTGTAATCCTCTGGAATCTCGCCTGTCAGGTATATGCGACTAACTAATTTAAATAAACGATCTATTACCTCTTGACCTGCGCACTTTAAGATTTCTGCCTGCAAGCCGTCTATACCTGGCGCTTTATTGTTCCTTAAACTTTTTAGTGCTAGCTCAAACTCTTCTCTCATTATAGGATTCCCTAGGTTATCCCCCTCTACACTGCTTTCGCTTTCTAATATATCTTGCACTTCCTGTCCCGCATATAAGTTTCCTAAATATTCTTTCCACCTATCTGCCTTCTCCCCGCTTTCGATTAGGATATCTCCTGCCTCATTCCTAATGCTTTTGGTACTAGATCCAATTTCTCTAAAATTTCTCCTAATTATTTTTACCTGAATGTCTAAAATAAACTTCCCTTTCTGAAATGGAAGAAGTAGATTGTGTACATTTTGTAATCTTTATTAAAAATTTCAATCACTCAAATACGCTTCATATTTGCTAGACTGAAAATAATTTAAAATTAAATGCTTTTAAGAGCAAATCCAGATTTTAGATTCTCAATTTGTGCTTCGAATTAGATTTTCATCAGATCATAGTCGATAATATTTCCATTTTGCAACAAATTTAGGAAAATATTAATTTTGAATCCCTAAAATGTCAAATGCGTAAATATTATTTCTTCCTTCAAATTGCTAATCTAAACTTTTGCAGGTTACTTAGGTGTCCAAGTAAGATAGTTACAGAATTTCCAATACATTTTTCGGCGAGCAGTATTTGCTCGTAAGGGCGCTAATTCAACTTTTTAATTGCATTCACTAGTGCCGTTTTGAGACTACGTGAATAAAGCTATAGTTGGCGATACCAAACACCCACGCACATCTCTCTACCGACAAGGACTGGTACTAAGCTACTGTAAATGCACTTTTAATTTAAAATGAATGTGGATATAAAGCAATACGGCAAAATTATCTTTTTCATAGAATTTGTTACTGAAGAAAACAAAAGTGCAAAATTTGTTTTTAAGAGTGCGACAAAAATGTCGCTTATACCTACTGTAAATAACTGAATCTGCGTCTCGGCCGTAAATTATCCAGTTGTTTTTATTAAAATATTATTTACATCTTCTTATAGATTTATTTATTACCTTTTTAAGAATCGTGATATTTGCTTGGAGTTGTAGAAATAATGCTATATTCCTGTTAAAATTATAATGTAGGCAGTTATTTTATTATCCTGAGTGTTTTCCGATGTATCCTTACGGTTGTTGTTCTATGAACTTCCAAGAATGGATGTTGCAGCTCGCTCTCTAATGCCCATTCCCATTTATTTAGTTTAGCCTCAAACTTATAGCCGGACTGCTACATTTTATGTATATTCATAAACCTATCGTGAAAACAATTTAGTTTATTAACAAATTGGATGTAAATAGTACATATTAAAAGCCAGTTTTTGCCATAAGAATGTTTTTATAGGTAGTTATCGAAAATATCAAGCAAAAGATCCGGAAAAATGTTATGTTGTGATTTCGATGTTTGTAGTTATGTACTTATATGTTCCTTGATATTATATTTGCCAGTATATTTGTTTTTCAATGAATTGTTTATACTTAGGATAAATTCAGTGGCATTTTTGTGCCTTCTGAGATATAGGGAAAAGCGACAGTTTGTATCATCAGTACCTGATTATTTACTTAATAAAGAAAATACTTTAAAATGCAAAAATGTGTAAGTATATGAAATATATTTTTCTGTTTATAATAATTTATTACCATATGTAAGCGTTTAAGGGGGTAATGGCGCAGGATTGATACTTCTGCATCACTAGTGTATTATAAAATGCCAGATATTTTTATAGAGAATTTATTTAATAAGAAATTTTAGTATTATATATACGGCCAGTAAATATGTGCCTTATGTTATTATTACTGCAATAAAGTGTTTTGTTTTATTTTTGTCTTACTATTATATTTACATATTCATTTCTTTATCCTAACCTTAAAGACGAAATAAAGAAAATTCTTAATTCCCACATTGTTTTCAATAATATATTTCTAGGCCATTTTTGAAACCTGTTCTGATGAGAGACCTATTCAGATGTAATAAAATAAATAAATGCAATAGTCTATTTGACTAAGAAGTTTGCACATTTAAATAAATTATACCTAAAGCAGTAAAATAAAAATGTAAACTTCTTCTAACGAGGAAATTACATTTAGTAACAATGTGGGTGTTCTAGCGCACTCTAGCGTTAATTTGAATAGAAATTGGGTTGTGATATATTCCAGATTGCATAAATAAGAATTTTAATACTGTGAGAAGATCAAGCGTGTGTTTTACCGCTTTTATAACTCCTTAAGGTGTCCATACACGATCAATATTTATTGTCGATATAAATGTTTTCTAAACACCATTTTATTAATCCAACCTTCTAAAATAACGATTTCTATATTTAAAAATCAGGAGTCATTATAAAGCAGTAAGTATTTTAAGTGAAATTTTTCATCGTTACCGATGGCTTGGAGGGAAAAAATTTTCAGAACAACTAGGTACTTCCAATGGAAAGTTTTTAGCCTCAACCAGCTCATGGAGCAAGGAATAACCAGATAATTTATGGGGTTGGGTCAGTTTAATACTAAATAAATTGTGTTATCATTTAGCATTTTTATTACTTTGCTATAATTGAAAGCCAATAAGATATAATAAAGCAGAGATGAGACGCGAAATCGAACTATATTGAATTTGAAAGCGTATCACATTTTTAACGATTTAGTCCCATTTCATGCGTTCCCGTTTCGTAATTTTCCCGTTTAGTGCGTCATCCCAAACCTCTACCTGGTTTGAGTGCCGTTTCGTGCGCTGACCTGCTGATAATGCAGTAAGCCACTAATTCGAGTTTATCTTTACAACACAACGCTGTTAATAACTAGACTTCAATGCTGAAGGGTATGTTGGTTTCTCTCCTATTGTTTTCAAATGTTAATGTTTTTGTTTTGGGGGAGACTTAAACGCTCCGCATGCCCACAGACCGGAAATAGTGGGCCATGGAGCCACTTTTTTGGCCGTATTCAGTAACGGGCAACACCACTTTTTTGGCCGTATTCAGTGAAAGGCAACTATAAAACAAAGCAGTACGTTTTGTATGCCTTTATTGCAACAGGTACAACATGTTCAAAGTAAAGGGTATCGTTGTGCAACGCAAGAACTGGCAGTAAATTCTTGACGCTCGAATCGGCACGAAAACAGGTAGAAACCCAAAAACGCACGAAACGGGAACGCACGAAACGGGAAGATATCATTGCGAATGGCTATTGATACAGATTCGCTTAAATGGCGAAAAGGTTGTGTAGATAGGAGACTATTAAAACGGTCTTAAAAAATCTCAAAAGTTTTTGAGTTATTTCTAAAAAAGTGAATTTATGGAATTTTGTTTTAATTTTTTTTCGCATTATTACATATCAGAAATAATGAAAAACTCAAAATACTTCTTCATTACAATTTATTGTAGCAATATATTTTTTCTTCTACGACGTTTCGTTTCTGTGGAACCATCATCAACTTATTTTTTTCAAATACGGACCTGGAATGGTTTTAACGGTTTTTGGAACCCTTTTCTATTCTGAATTCACTGTGTATCACACATAGTGTTTACTTTGTGTTTCAGGCTAGTTTTGAAGTGATACTTTTTATCGCGCGGTAGGCGTAAAATCGTTCAACGATGAAACGAAAAGCGTGGGGATATAGTGAGTTGTGGGGCTCACCCTGACTTAATGGTGCATAAATTTTGAAGAAAAATATTCTGAATTCTGAGTAATAATAATTGAGTTACTAATAACGAAGTTATTTACTTTACGCTCTGTATATCTATCTCACTTCACGTCAGCTTAGAGGAAACACAAACCAGCATTGGTGCCATTCTTTACCTAATTTGGAATCATCAATTTATTATTGACTTTATAGTTATTATATGGGAAGTATTTGCTCTAATTATGGCAAGGGCACAAGAGATATGTCAAAGGACAAGTAAAAGGATAATTGAATTTTATAAATATATCAATCGTTTTCAATCGGTATTGAAACAAATTTAGGTTATTGCAGTACCGCACTCAGGTCGGTTAAAGTGCGGAAAATATTATTGCTTGAATATTGAATACCTGTTTGAGTTTTGACGGTTTTCTAAAAAAATCCTAAATCAATTTTTTTGGATGGATCAGTCCCTATACCATGTTTTCACTCGTGATATATGTATGTTTATGGTCTTCGCCGCGTCTACTACTTTCTTCCATTTTTTCCACCCTCAGAATGTACTTTCGAATTACTTATTTCTAATCTTCTTAGATCATTCACAACATCGTCATACTATCGCGTTGTGGGCCTTCCTTTTACTCTGCTTTCGTTATTCAATTATTATTTGAAGGCTCTTATATTCCATCGTTCCTTATTCTAATTCGTTGTGCTTTAGTAAGCTTTACGCCTTTTCCATTTAATTCCCATGTTTCCTTGGGTTGCTTTTATATATATATAAACTTAATATTGCCCATACATATTTCCATACAAGACCACAAAAAATGATTCATCACCACAGTATTGGAAAATCGTAAACAAATTGTTTATAAATCATTTTAATACGCATGTAAATATTCTCAAAATTTTGTGTGTATCCGTTCAGGTATCGAATATATTTACTTATCTATACTTTCTTCAACCTTTATGCCTTCAAGATGTATTTTAGAACATAATATTGTCCAATACAAAGTAATCCTACAATGCAGTTCATTGTATTGCTGTATTATGTGCAACAAGTTGTTACATTGTGATGTTCGCGGATATAATATGCGATGCTGTAACCGACGTATTTAGTGATGAAATCGATATCGAATCAGCAAGATGTTACATTACTTGATTACCGCGTATCTGAAAAATCACCGTCCGTCTTACCTTTAATGAAACAACAATGGCATTGATTCATTTTGGCTATATCATGTAAGTCCAAGTGAGAACACATAATTTATTTGCACAACAATAGCGACATTATCGGATTAGCCTAGATTTCGTGAAAACAGTTCGTTAATATAAAATTCATAACCTTGCTATTACCAAATAAGCGTCATAATCGAAATTAACTGAGCTACATTTTTCTTAAGTGGTTTGCGTGTTTCCAACGCCTTGGGTGGCGTACAATTGTCACGCGCCTACGCTGCCGGTTAGTCACAACTGTAGTATCGGATACACACATCACACACGCGATCCTGCCTCGTCCAGTCTCTGGGTAGGTATCGTTGGTAATCTGGTTTAGATACCTACCCAGTTCTTCTAGACAAAGATATAATTTATTACGATAATACGTGCGTTGGAAATTAGTTATAAACACCAAACACTTCAGAGGTGAAGTACACCAAACCATTATAACTGTTATCGTTCACGTGATTTGGACTACCTATCGGCAACGTAATGTGTGTATCTAAATTTTGAAACAGTAACAGAATCTTGTGGGTATAGTGTAACTCGGCATAAAAAATGACAAAGGCTGCTTAATTATCGATATTTCAATATTTTTATTTCGATATATCGATATTACGGAATATCGACATTACGATATACCGATACATGGATATTTCGGGATTCGAGAGAGCGTTGACTGGGCGGGTTATTCACTGATATCTAAACGTAGGTATTACATGGAATTTAATATAGTATCTATTATTCTACTAAAAACAAGCGCGTGATTCACTTACATAAGAGAAAAGCATAAATATTAAGCATATATATGTACATAGGTACTAAAAACTAAAATTAATATAAGGAATATTTACATTTAGGTACACTTCATAAATTGCAAGTAATAAGACGCCAGTATCCGTGTTGTCAAAAAGGTATCTTTCCGATTCGTGCGTTCCCGTTTCGTGCGTTCCCGTTTCGTGCGTTTTTGGGTTTCTACCTGTTTTCGTGCCAATTCGAGCGTCAAGAATTTACTGGGTAATTAAGTAGTACCAGTTCGTGCGTTGCACAACGATATCCTTTCTTTGAACATGTTGTACCTGTTGCAATAAAGGCATACAAAACGTACTGCTTTGTTTTATAGTTTCCCATCACTGAATACGGCCAAAAGAGTGGTGTTGCCCGTCACTGAATACGGCCAAAAAAGTGGTTCCATGGCTCACCATTTCCGGTCTGTGGGCAAGCATAGCGAGTGAGGCGAGCCGTTTAAGTCTCCCCCCCAAAATAAAAACATTAACATTTGAAAACAATAGGAGATAAATCAACATTTACATTTCCGCATCGAAGTCTTGAAGTCTAGTTATTAACAGCGTTGTGTTGTAAAGATAAACTCGAATTAGTGGCTTACTGCATTATCAGCAGGTCAGCGCACGAAACGCCACTCAAATCAGGTAGAGGTTTGGGATGACGCACGAAACGGGAAAATTTTCATCGGCGCACGAAATGGGACTAAATACAAAGGTAAGAAACTTCGGTACTTTTGATGTTAGAGCATTATTATACGGGGTTGTTCGAGTCGTAGTATTGCTTTCATGAAACCTCCAATGTTTGAATTTCATTTTAGATGTACCTAGCAGTTTTCTGATCATAATACTCGCTCTGAAATACAAAATTCTCTATTATTCAATTTAGAAAAGTGATTGTACTCTTCAACTTCTTAATCCGCTTTTTTAAGAAATATTTCCACCGCTTGCATATATCTCGTTCTAGGATTCCCCTGTCTCTTGTAACAGTATAATTTAACTTAGTATGGAAAGTGGTTTTCTGATCTAAATAAATAAAAATTGCCATAAATTCCTGTTTAGCAAAATAATATTGAGGAGCGTTTAATTTGTTTCATTTAGACACAAAAGTTGGAACGAGTATTCCAATTTCGAATCCTAATAAGTTTGTAGCGGCATCGGGTGTATTATTGCAGAGTAGGTACATTTTGCGATGATAGCAGTTATCAGAATGTTCCTCGGCGTGAGAACGGTCACCTGCACGAGGTGTTATTGTCTGAGATTCACACGATCTCGTAGCACCAACTCTATTATAACCAATTATTTGGTTTGTGTTATACATATCACGCTCTCTGTCCCGATATGGAAATCCAAAACGTGCGCACGAATCTCCGTTCTCGCATATCGGGAAATGCGCCACCGATACTTATTCGCCCGACGCATTATCCGCGCCATTGCCGGAAGAAGCCTATATGCTGAATATGATGCACTGTTATATACAAAAGTCACAAGCATAAAATGCGTTATACATATAAAAAAACCGGACTCCCTTCTCCGCTTTTGCGTTTTTGTCATTATACCTGGCGTTACAAACCAAACTTCACCCGCGACACCCCTCCTGCACGGAAAAATTATACGTACAAATTTTTACTTGGGAAATTTATTTGTGATTGCGCTTTCCGCAAATCCCGTGTTACAAGAAAGAGTCAATGTCTAAATTTTCGACCGCGAAGTGTGGATGGGTGAACAAGGGTGGAATCCAATACAGAATTGAGAAAAGTGCTCTCAAATATTATTTTCCATCTGGGCAGAGGCCAGTCATCATATCGGCAAAGCAAATGAGAGTTTATTCCAGCGTAAATGCCGTTTAACCCGTTCTATCAGAAACTCTTAAGTATTAAACGTTCTTTAAAATTTAAAGTGTGATACTTATTAAGATTGCAGCAATCTGACATTAGCATAGGTCAAAATTGTAAATACACTTGCTAAAGTGTTACTGCAACACGTTTACTTGCTGGACTCGTCACGTATAAAGCATGGCAGCCGCGTTTATCAAAATGAGGTAAAAAAATGTGATAGTGGAGATGCTACCGGTCGGAGCCTTTTTTATACAACAAACTGTATTGCGGACACGTTCTTAGATTCTTGGAAAGTGCAGATGTAACTTTAAATCTACAACTGTCTCAATCCTCCAGGCGAGTGTGAAATAGTTTCTTTTATTTTGCAAGAGCAATAAATAGATTACCGGCTGCTGTAGCTCATGGTGTTACACATACAAATTACATGATTGACTATCTTGGGAATAGGATAGAGAAGGATGTCGATTATAGATGGGAAAATCGCTGCGTATTTGACAGAGTTACGATAATTTAATACGGAATCTTATGGACGCATTATAAATATAACAATTTGTTTTAGAAGTTTTATACACTCGGCTCTTTAATGGGAGCCTTTGATTTCTTCCGTCATAAGTGAAAGAATTTATTTATGTCAGTCGGAACACAGTCAGTACTTATGCCATATCGTTAATATTTCATAATTAGGCTCATAATAGTTTATAATCTGTTATTTAGAATCCTTTGCGAATTACAAACACGTGGGAAAAATCGTATCTACCTTTCGGCTAATACCGACCTTAGAAGTTGGGTAGTTGAGTAGGACAGCTCTATCAAATGTCAATAAATTTCGTTGAATTTGCGAGCTTCTCCGTCTAAGCTCATAGTTGAAACCACAACCGTTACGCTTCTGCATTCTGCGCCTCCCTCACTGTATAGCTTGACGGAACAGATGGTCTTTCACCAGTACCACCTTAACCCCATTGGTACTGGTTAATAGGATCATCAGCAGGATAGCTCGAAAACGTGACGCTTCATCCAGTTTTGGTTACTCGTAATCCAACATTCGGTCAGCCTTTTTACTTTCAGTAATCACCTTGATTCTTCTTGTTACCGTTGATAAGTGACAGTCGAGGGCATTTATACGACACTATCCTACATCATCATCATCTTTGGCATTCTTTAACCACACACGTGTTAGCGGGTTTCCTATAAGTGGTGTTAAGGGTAAAGGCTGTGGGGTGTAACGTTTGCTTCTTCTTCCTCTTGCTGCTCGTGTGGGTAAGGTTCCCCTTTCCACATTTGATGGGTGATTTGCTATTCTTGTAATTGGACAGGTGGGTCCATAACATTTATGGACGTTTACGTGCTCACTTGAATGAAGTAGCCCGAGTAGCAATCGAAGGCGAATGTACATTAATTAACTTGCTTTGAGGTGGTTTACATAGTGTGATTTTGAAATAACAAGACGAAGAGGACTTGCTTAAGGTAGCTGCTGGTCTTAACTTCCGTTTTTTATGGAAACAGATAAAACGTTCAATGCCCGGGCTATTTCCTTTAAAACACCCGTTTTTCTGTATCTGCTCTTATACCCCTTATGGTTGGGATCCCATAGCAAGGGATTTTCTGTGTACTACAAGCCTGGACGTACATATTTTCTGTATTCCACTTTGTGTCGTCACTGTCATGCGACGTAGCATTAATTTAATAAACGGTGGATTACAAAATATACAGGGTGTCCCGGTGAAGGTGGGAAATCTTTCGGGTGCGTATGGATTACACGAAAATAACACCCCAAGTTCATATAAAGTTTTCTCTTACGACGTTCCCCTGCCGAGATATTCTCCCTTAAATTGGAGAAATAAAATTCATTTTTTTGACATAAAATTTTTATTTTTAATTGTATTTCGATAATTTTCTTGGTAACGTACGTAGTGATTGAATGTCGATAACATAATGCTGTCCGTTTTTTGATAGTGCATCAGGGAAGCAAGGGGTGAACTACCCCTTACCTTCTTAACTTCATATTTTTTAACGGGCTGGGTATTTTTAAGTTTTAATCGCATTTTTTGTTTCCCCGGACATTTTGATAATAAAAAGTTACTCTTGTTAGGTTTCGATAAAATGAAGCGTTTTCGAGAAAATGAAACTCAACGAGCAAGAGGTACAGTGTTTCTACGATTTTCATCTTTCTTTTTTCTCGCATTAATTTCAAAGATATCAAAAAATCTAAAGCTCTTTCAATCAATTACTTCTTAGGAATTTTTTAAATATGATTTGACCCTACATTAGCTATTTCTTTTGAAATTCATTAAAAAATTTCCAGGTCGGTATTAAGAAAAATAAAAATTGACGATTTAGACGAGACGTCGTACAAAAATAACCTTAACAATTTGCGAAAGGTAGTGAAAATTTCCATTAAAAAATTGCTTTCGGTTTTTCGAATGCCAGAAAAAATGAAAATGAAAATCGTAGAAACACAGTACCTCTTGCTTGTTGAGTTTTATTTTCTCGAAAATGCTTCATTTTATCGAAACCTAACAAGAGTAACTTTTTATTACCAAAATATCCGGTGAAACAAAAAATGCGGTTAAAACTTAAAAATATCCAGCCCGTTAAAAAATATGAAGTTAAGAAGGTAAGGGGTAGTTCACCCCTTGCTTCCCTGATGCACTATCAAAAAACGGGCAGCATTATTTTATCGATATTCAATCACTACGTACGTCACCAAGAAAATAATCGAAATACAATTAAAAATAAAAATTTTATGTCAAAAAAATGATTTTTATTTCTCAAATTTAAGGGAGAATATCTCGGCAGGGGAAGGTCGTAGGAGAAAACTTTATATGAACTTGGGGTCTTATTTTCGTGTAATCTCTAAGCACCCGAGAGATTTCCCACCTTCACCGGGACACCCTGTATACGACAACAATAAACATGTTTATGTAAACTGTGAGACAGTTCTGTTCTTGGTTTATGGTTATTTAACTGTCCACACTGCATGACAGAGTTGACAAAATGTTGCTTGAAATCGAGACAAAATAAGAACGTTTGGTCTTTATTGACTTGCAACGGGACACAAGAAAGTTCGTGAAATAGAAAACAATACAAAAATGAAACACGAAATTTGCAGAAATGTTTTACAATTATTGTCGCCAAATTGACTTTAAAAAGTTGTTAACAGGCGCTAACCTACAAATAAATAAAAAAACATAAATCAGTAAATAAATAAAAAAAATGACAGTGAATGTTATGCACATCAGGATATTTTATTATTTTACTTGAAAACTATCAGTTTTATGAATAGGCAAAAATGTATCTAAATGTATTAAGCTTCATCATGTCAATTATTAAATAAGAAAATTCCGCCTGCTTAAAAATTTGGAATGAAAAAACTAAAGGGTGTTGCAAATTTTAACCCTTGCTAGTACGAGACGAAGATTGAAAAATTGCATTTAAAAGTCAGTATGCGAGTAGATTATGTTCCCCCATTTCACTCCGCTTATTTTTTGCCAAGGTATCACCTCCTGAAATGTTTCGCATATATTTAGAATCACCCTGTATATTGAAACTTGTAACTGAAGAGTGGTGGTGAGAATAGCAATAATATTTACATTAAGCGGGCAGGAAGAACGTCTATTACGAGGTTAAGGGTAGTGTTTCGGTCTCGGCGAGACGAGATCGAGACTTGATGTGTCTCGCTTTATTCTGTACGTAATATAAAAAAATAAGACTTATTAATTTCAAATTTAAAATTAAAAAAAGACGATCTTAACCAAACTGCATAAAGAATATTAAAAAAAATTAAGCTATGAGGGTTGTGAATGTTCACTTTTCCCTAAACGGATTCTCGTAAAACTTTCTGAAGATATTGTATATGGTAACTTTACTATATCAGAGAAATTTGGTTGTTGAATCTTAAAATGGTTTGAATGTTATTGTAGAAAAACTTTTTGCAATCCCCCTTCTTCAAAAGACCGTAGCTCCTCTCCGATGGGGCATCGGATATATGTTTATAGGTGTATTCATATTTTTGTTCAAATAATCTGCTTTCAAATTTCCGCGGGGGAATTCTAGGACACACCTGTATATAACTGTATGTGGCTTCTTTTAGACGAACCCAAACCTATTTCAAAGGATCCCTTGGTAGGACTCTAATAATCTTTAATTTCCTATGCTCACTCAGCAGAAGTAAGTTTTCCCTACTTCCAAGAAAGAAATGATTGAGTGCTGCCTTGCAGACATTTTCTGATTTCCTCGAGTCATGTACTGGAGGTCAGCGGCGGCATGCATTTTTATAATAACGTTTAAGAGCTGTGAGCTCAGTATAGGTTTCACACGATAGTGTTTCGAATTGTTCGCTTTCCTCTCAGTTGCCTAGCTGCGAATGTGTGGTCGACTGTTTAGAAATTGCTGGGAAATCTCAATTGTTCCACTGAATGTGAGACATCAAATCTCTGTGACAGAGCTATATGGACAACGAGCATGCGAAACAGCCTGTGCGTTAAATGAATTATTTCTCTGTATATGGACAAACTCTGAAATCAAACCGAAGTGTATATCACAATATCTATTTGATGCTTATTAACTTTAATAGTAATAACAAAGAATTCACATTACCCACCTTGAGCTAATCGGCCACGCTACCAAGAAAAATAAAATTGGAAGAAATTGCAGAATTCGCAGCGCTGCATTCTGTGGAACAGTAAAATAAAAATTCTAGGGTCCTTAGAGTGTTAATCGTCTCTCATTATTGAAGGCGCAATTTTAACTATACATTATGGGTATATTAAAATGTATTGATATTCAAAGTAATAAAGTGTACTATTGTACATACATTACTGTCTACTGTTAATTATTACGGCGATGGACTTCTGTGGTTTGGGAAAGTGAGAGTGCACAGCTACACAAACCGGGAAACATAAAAAGACCAAATGCAGCGGAAACACCATATTTGAAACGCGACTGTACAAAATTAGGTCCTGGATTTCTCGCGACTGCTGCATGCGAAACAAGATTTTGTTGTACGAAATTTGGTCGAGGCCTTTAACCCGTGCACGCGATAATCTAGATGTCCATACCTAACGAGCCGATAAAGCGACTAACCCAGATTTAGACGAGATATGTGCACGAAAAATCTGCATGTTCGTGATTCCCACGCATGCAGATGATACTGTAGAGGATAGTGTACACTGTATTACTAGGTTACTTGTCATTAATCATAATGTAGAAGTGGATTTGATGATTCAGATTTAAAATAAGTACTACGCGCTGGTTGGGTCTTAGAAATTGAAATTAATATCTATTACCTATGCATCTTCCCTTCAGGCCTTAATTATTGTGCATATCATTAGTGATATTGTCTTCATCTATTACAAAACATCGATACAACAAGAGATTGCAATTAATCCGAATAAATTTTATTTTGCACGAAAAATTGTTGCTAAGAGATTTTTCGGAATCAAATGACACGAGCGACGCGAAGCGGAGCGAGTGATTTTTCTACTGTCACTCCGTATAGCGACAAGTTTGAGTGTTTACCAACGATATGTTTGGGGTAGAATCCCGTATGACATCTCGTAGTAGGTACATAAAATCTTGATTTAGTTCCATAATTCAAAGCCTGGCGGGGTATTTGCCCGAGGAATTGTTGTTCGAACGGTCCAGTACCACTTGTAACAAAATGACATTTTTTCTAGGATTTATTGCAATCACTATCCCATTTCTTCTGACAAGCACCTAACTTCGTTTTTTTAAATGGAACATCCTGTATTTCACTTCATTTTCGAATTCCTTGATCGATTTGACTATCAGGTTGTATAAAGTCATTTTTGTCTAAACTTCATATTTTTTAAGTTGCGGGCATTTTTTTTGTGAATATTGACATGTAGAGCAATTTTGAAATTTCATAATTTGGACATTGAATGAAACTGTAGCAGTAATATTTTAGTGGAGTGAAAGCAATATGTAGAAACAACTTCTGCGGTAAGAAAAAATTGAAACTATTATACAGGGTATTAGCAATTACATAACCAAATTAGAAAACTTAAGAACACCATAACTTTGTAATTTCAAGTAGAACGCTATTGCTTTTAGGTCATTTTTAGATTCCCCATAATATTGCCTTTCATTTTGCTAATGCTTCCCTATACCCAAAATCAACCGTTTTTGCCAAATTTGCATTTCGTTGAAAAGAGTGCCAAATCAGACAACTAAATAAAAACAAACAATAGCAATATTTAATTAAACAGTAACAATTACATAAAAGGTCAACATTTAGCGAATAAATAAAATAATATTATAAAGCATATAACAAAAACAATAGAAAGTTAAATAGAAATTAATAAGAATCTAAGAAAAATAATAGGTACCTAGGTATTCAGATACTTCTAAGATGTGCTCAACATGCTGACCGTTTTGTTGTATGCACAACTGAATTCTCTGCTGAAATGAATTTTCAACTCGTCTCAAGACTTCAGGATTAATCCTTAGAAATGCATCACATATTCTTTCTATCATGTCAGCTCTTGTAGAGGGTCGCACTTGGTACACTTGATCTTTAACAAAACCCAACAAATAAAAACCTAGCTTCGTCAAGTCAGGGGACCTAGCTGGCCAATTTATAGGGCTGCCTCTACCAATCCATCTGTTAGGAAACTGATTATCCAGGTAGTTTCTTACCCGCGCTGTAGTGTGCAGGGCACCGTCGTGTTGTATCCATAACCTTCGTGTTACGCCTAATGGCAACTCGTCCAACATATCATGTTGCAGAAATTGGAAGTAGGTGTTTCCTTCCACATTACCAAAAAATAAGAACCAACAACTCATGTCTCAACAATACAAAGTGTTCCATCCGCTCCTCCCATCCGCGCTCTCCTGCAGGATCTTCTTCACTGTATTCCATATGGGGTTCTCCTTCTACCCATGTCTCCTCCTCTGCTCCGCACATCCTACACTTCTTCTTATCTTCACTTTCCCAATATCTTCTTCCTCTCATTTCATTCCCCACTCTAAACCTTGCCACGCTTTTCATCTTCTCTTCCTTTCCTCTTATCTGCAAATATCTAGGCAACCCTATTGCCCTTATTTCTCTGTAGCGGCTGTCCTGTTCTTGTATCCGCTTATCTCTTTCCCCTATTTCACACCTCATGTTCCACCCCTTCATTCTTCTGTACTCTATTTCTATAGTTTCATGCCCTCTTTCCTGGTAAAACTTTTCTCGTTTTTCTTCCCACCTCGATTTCCCAGTTCCTCCCTTCCTTATTTCATCTCAACACTGTCTTGCCAACTCGTTATCACCTCCGCCTCTCAGTTTTTCTTCAAACTTAATTGCTCTTTTCCCCGCTATGGTTCTCAATGATTTTTTCCCAACAACTTCATTAGCCCTCTTCTGTTCACCGTATCAAACACTGCCTTTCCACAAAATATGTCATTATCTTTCCTTTCTTTTTTCTCACCTATCTTCCGACTACATGATTCAGGGTATATATACTCTCTGAAGTGCCTGTTCCTTTTTTGAACCCTGCCTGTCCTTCTGCAATAATTTGTTTCTCCTCTATCTGCTATCTCTTCCTCCAACCTCCTTGCCAAGACAGATGTGTATATCTTATATATGATGTAGGCAACAGTGTTATTCCTCTATAATCACTTACCTCTTCCCCATCTCCCTTCTTCTTTATCGGTACAATTAATCCCTCTCTCCATCTTCTTGGAAAACCTTTGCCTTTCCATATGATATTACATACTTCTTTTATCATTCTTAGTGGTTCATCCCCCATGCATCCAAAATGCATCTGCTGCTTTTCTAGTCTAATTTCATCTGTCTGCACCGCTTCTTGTATTTCTTTGTGTTTGCTTTCTCCTTCACCTCTTTCTTCCTCCGTCCCTTTCAGCATATGCATGAAATATCTCTTCCATACATCCATTTCTATTTTTTTCATCTGTACCTTATTTGGTATTTGTAGGTAAGTACCTATATTTTCTGTAGAAAATTAATCCACTTTGAAATCTGGTTTATGCCGATTGGCATGTTATTGTACCAACCCTTTGAATTAGCACTGTTCCAATTCTAATTAATTGACGAGAATAGTCTATCAGTTTCTTTTCAACGCTTTCATCATAATTTTAATCTCGCAAAAAATTTCCGGTGCATGCATTTTGTACTTTCATTAGTAAAGGTAATGTCCAAAGAGAGACTAGAGTTTTTGTGCCCGAAAGTTTTTTCCCCGTTGTACTCGACTCGCCTGTGCAACTTCAGTAAATTAAATAATTCATAGCACGTGTTTAAGCTCATGTCTAAGCAGATTTCCAGCGTGCCAGGTCCGTAGAGAGGCATAATAGAAGAACATTAGCGACAGTTAGCGGTCGGAGCACGAGTGGACTAGTGCCAAACACTCGTGTATCTCAGTTTTTATCCCAAATAGCGGTGTCTTGTTAGAACTTTGTCAGTTTATCGGGAAATAATTGTGCAATAGATCAAAGTCGGAATTCGATGTGGCTGAACGCTATGATGTCTTGGCATCTCAATGTCAGACGAAAGTAGTTTCAGAAATAAAAAACTACATGCATCTTTCATCACGTGAATACTAATTGTTTCGTTTTTGTCCAAGTCCTGAAATGGATCTCACTCTGCTAGAGGAAATAGAAAGCGAGTTACTGGATTTGCACATTAATATGCTTATTGAACTGAAGAAACGAACTCAAAGAAAGCTGAAAGTAAAACAGATTTTTCAAATTGTGAGAAATTACTCACAAGAAGTAGGTCCGTTTAAGATGAGGGTAGGGTAGATGGCGTGGAAAGCAAACTCCGATTCAATTTGGCAAACATGTCTTATTATTACTGAATTATCACTTACTTAGTTAGTTACTGATATTTTTGTGCGTCTTCTTTTTTGTCGTTCCGTTACATTTAAATTTTTTGTTATACCGTTCTACTAAATTCTGTCAACGGCGGGTTGAATAAGTCTTAAACTAAGCATCTTTAAGTATCCGTTTCTTAAACATGAATAAAAATTACGTTTATACTTTCTTCATTGAGAGATGAAGAAGAGAGTATAAGTAAGCAAGAAGACAATAAAATTAATAAGAAAAAAGTTAAAAAAGCCCAGCAAAAAGACCAATACAATTGAGAAAAGATACCAAAAGAAGTTTTAAAAAATGACAATCACATAAAAATGTGCAAGGAAAGAAAAAAACAGAAAAAATAGTAGAAGAATAGCTTGAGGATAAAAGAAGGAAGGACGTGGAAAGATGCCTTTATTGAATCAATTACAAACAAAAGTGCAGAAAAGCAAATTATAAGAAAAAATCTGGAAGGAAAATAACAAAAATTGCATGACAGATTTTTACAAAATTCGACAAGTGCAGTTGTTCCGTTATGTGCGATACTCACCCGAATGCGTTTCGTATAGTATCTTCTCAATTTAAATTTATACCCAAGAAAGTAAAGTTCAGTTCAAAGACGTTCTAAAACAGTAATGCTAATGCCCTGTCGATTTATAATGTCATGTTAAATAAACAGAAATTACAATAAAAACGCAATTAGACTAAGAAATGCTGATAAAACTTATCAAAATTCGGCCAAATAATTTTTCGAATACGAGCAATCCCCACAGAAACAACAGCTTAGTAACAATTTCCAACGATTCTTGTATAATCCCGCAGTTAATACAAGTAAATGGCCGAAGGCATTAAGATAATTCTAGATTAGATATTTGAAAAACATTCTCCAATGGTCCATTATTCCATTTCCGATGGGTTTTGTGGGATGGGCACACTAGAAGAATTTTTTGGTGGTCTCATTTGAATTGCTACCTGGTAGTAATAATTAGAAAAAAATACCAGTAGCAGATAGATAAGGTTCGTCTTTGTAGAAACGATTAGGAGAGGTTTTCGTGTTTCAACGGCCATAATATGGCTTGGCACTCGAATAAATAAGAACGTATTCTATACCAAAGTTGCAAATAATTTATGTCGACCTTAGGTTTGAAATTACGATATTGGAATAGAAATACACTTAGCATGCAAATTTCTGCACTTCTAGAAAATTCAGTTACTATAACAATAATTTTACACGGAACTTTAGAAATACTATTTTGAAACTGGCTTTTGCTTGGTACATACAGGTTGTCCAGAAATCAATGTCCGATAGAAACAGACATAATCTTCTGTTAAACATACGTATTAATTATTAATGCAAAACAGCTCTTAATCATCAGCATCAGGAGATGAGTGCGGGTCAGAGGAAGCACGGAAGCCAGTAGAGAAAAGTATGAAGATTGTGTTCAGGAACTGAAAAGGCACAGATTTTTGGGAGCATCTGAGGGAATTTGAGAAACGAAAATTTTGAGGGAGAGTATGTATATTGGAGGAAGTATGGAATCGGTGATCGACTATGACATAGTTAATTTAATTAATTAATTAATTAATTTATTATTATTATTATTATATAATAAATTGACGCAGTGAATGGTTACCGAGGAAATGGAATACATAAGAAGGGGGGCTAGAGGAAGAACAGAGAACTATAGAGATTTAACAATACTAAATACAGCATATAAGGTTTCTGATATGACACTACAAGAAGCTTAGGTAAACTATTTGCATTTTTGGTTTATTTGACGGTTTCATTAGCAAAACGTTGGAAGGAAATAACAAGAAACAGTGGAAAATGTGGGAAATGAAGAGGAGAAAATATTGAAAGAAGAAGAAGAGACAATCAAGGTCCCATTGAAGTTCAAAGAAAAGTTGGAAAATGCAAGGTATAATCCTAAATATAACGCAATTCTAATACAGGCGTTGCCAAAAAAGGTTGGAGACAATGGTAGACAGGAGATGATAGTGAAGTTTAGATGCGGGAACGAGGAACATTCAAGAAGACATTAGATGAGGGAGGAAGAGAGAAATTGCAGAATATGTGAAGAGAAAGAGCAAAACATCGAACACATCCAAAGACAATGCATCTACATAAAGCGAGATAAAGCAGAAATAGGAGGGAAAGAGGTCTGATTGCACGAGGATGGAAGAGGCGTGGAATGGATGAGAAGAGTGAAGACGGCAAGAGAAGAAAGGGAAGTGCATTCGGCAAAGCTCCAGAAACCCAGCGTCTTTATTATAGTTTCCCAAACTTGAGAATTCCATGCCCAAGAACACTCACATTTATACGCTTTGATCATCATCTCCATAAGTGAAGTGATAGTGGTAGACCGCGAATTGTTCGCACTACCCAAGCAGAAAAAATAACCTTATTAAATACGGCAGAAAAAACCTTTTATGTCTGAAAGTTACCATTGTGCCATTTCGGGAAAATTGCACTAAACTAAGTGACTTAGGAAGCTTATAGGCTTATAGGCTAGTACATATTTAGTATTAATTTCTTCTGTTACGTTGGGAATGGAAGGAAATTATTATGTATAATGTATATGACTGATGTTATTAAAATAAAACGTCTCGTATAAAATAAATGTGAAGCAATATTTTATAAAAATATTCGTCCTTGGAAATCGATAAACACCGATTATCGGATGGTTGATCAACGAACGCACGAAAATCGTGAATGAGAGTAAAAGTAATAGGTAATAAATCTGGTCAAGGTAAATACCAGCAAATTGGAACTATTCGTGCATTTGTATAAAGTAGCGTGTTCCAAATTTTCCGAAAAGGTTGCACCGAAATACATATAGATACTAAACTAGAAACTATGCGACAAAATAAAAGTTCTTTAATGTGTTTAATATCCTTTTTCTTTATATATATATTTAAAATTTTCCTTCCTTGTTTTCTATTACGGAAACTTGACTTTCTCTAATGCATCCACAACATACTCGTAACTAAAGTACCTACTTTTAAGTCACAAGAACTTAGATTACTTGAAAAATGGACAAGATCACCGGACTTGTGAGCATTAGGAAGGACATTTGATTGGCACAGACGCCGTAGGGAGTGAAGATTATTAAAATACATATTTTAACTTAGAACAGTAACCCCAATTTCTTAATAAAAAAGTGTTAGCCGCAAACATTTTCTTCTTGAATTATTTATTTATTTATTTATTTGGAAGACGATATTGCCTGTTTTAGGGTTTCTAATTAAGCTGCAGCTTCCCCTAGTTATTCATTTTCTTTACCAAAATATCACCTCTACAATTTTGTTCAACCTGAAATGTTAAAACCTTCAAAGAAATTAATATCAGTAAGGTTAAAAATAAACATTATAGGCAAAAATATTTTATTGTATAACAGGGAAGTAAAAGTCCGTTTATGTTCCTCGACACTTCTTATTTATTTACTAATAAATGCAACCGGTTTCGGGTTCATCTACTAACAACCCGAAACCGGTCGCATTTATTAGTAAATAAATAAGAAGTGTCGAGGAACATAAACGGACTTTTACTTCCCTGTTATACAAGAACATACCTCGATAATATGGAGAACTTCAGAAGATTCAAAAATATTTTATGCAGCTTCATAGTACAATCAATTTAGGAATCCAAAAATTAAATCAAATACATGAGGTTGGTCCATTAAGAAAACAAAACGGGACAATCTTAATAAATAAAAATAACATTAAAGTGCGGAGAACTAAAAATTCCACTGGTGCACTGGGCGAAAAAATAGAGTCAAAAATCAACTCTACAGAACTCTACGCAGTATGTATGTTAATATTTTATGCAGTTGAATCAACTTTACAGTAGCCTAAAATAAGCAGACCTCCATGTTTTTGCTAAACCGTGCGGTTTCGGCACTTTTTCTGTTGATCCAGATTTACATTCTTTTTACAGAAAAAGCTATCAGGTTAACCTACTTAGTCGCATATCACGCTGCCAACACTTGAACATAATTAACTTCAATAAACGCAGAAATATGGCCCCCACCTTGAAAGGACCTCCTTTCCACATCTTGCATCGCTAGGGAGCAAAAGGCATATCTTTGGAAAATCTCTTCTGACCACTCCTTGAGACGTCTTCACAAATGCAACACGACAAATACCGTCTTTACCAGGAGAAAGTGATATTATACGGCCGATCTTCCATCTGATGGGTGGCAGATTGTCTTCCTTTGACGACACCAGCGTGCCCACTTGAATTTCACCCTTTGACCACTTTGACTGCTTTTGCAGTTCAGACAAATACTCCTTACTCCATCTTTCCCAAACATACTGCTGAAGTTTTTGGATGTTTTGGTAACTGGACAATCTCATATCTTGAACTTCGAGTAACCTTGAATCCGGAACGGCGGTTTAAATGGCCGCCCTCTAGGAAGTGAGCTGGAGTGATGGGAGATAGGTCGTCGGGATCAGAGGAGGACGGGAATAACGGTCTAGAATTCAATACGGCCTCAATTTGCGTCAGAAGAGTGCATAACTCTTCAAAAACAAGAGATGCATTTCCTACAATTCTTTGAAGGTGATGCTTAGTAGATTTGATTCCTGCTTCCCAACTACCACCAAAGTGAGGTGAATAAGAAGGTATGAAATGCCAAGGAATACTCTCCATTGCAAATGTTTCGCCCAAATTTTCTGAAGATGCTTGCAAGCATGCTCCTAATTCACTCAGCTCTTTATCTGCTTCATGTCTTATGTTTGTGGAAAGCACTTGCTGGCGCAATTAATTTTGAAGGATGAATATGTACGCCTATTGCATGCCGGAGCACAAACCTTATTAGCGTCAATTCATGAAACTCTATGGCCAATTTCAGGGCGGAATTTAGCTCGGAAAACTATACTTTCTTGTGTAAGATGTTTACGATTCAAACTAAAATTAGTTCAACCAATCATGGGGCTCAAAAATTAGTAAGGCTTGGATTTGTTTATATATTTGCTTCGCTACTAGAGCTGTGCATTTGGAGCCAGTTTCAAATTTGTCAAGTGAGTGTCATTTATGTTTTTCAAAATTATTAGTCAGTAACTTTTTTGGGTATATCTGTACACCTCTTCATTTATACTACAGTGCTTCAAGTTTAATAAAATTTTATGCATTTTCTTTAAACATTCTAGGATTAACCTACTTATAAGGAAGAGGTCTTCAACTTTTATGTTGAAGTAAACACTAGAAAATATGACAGGAAAGTGATTTAAATTGGGCTTCACTGTAAATTGGAGATGGTTTACTTATTTTAGTCTGGCATGGAAACTTATTAAAATTGAGTCTAGCTGAAATCCACGTAATATACAACATTTGTATATCGAGCAATATTCTGACGAAAATATAGACACCCCATTTAGAGATTTACACATATTCTCGTTGCGTGTGAATAGTCCATTTGATTAGCAAATCGTAAGTGGTCAATTGCAGAGTTGTGTTCATTACCTAACCTAACATTTATGCATTTGTTCCAGTATCACGATTCGGAGCAGCACCACCACGTTTGCGATGAATGACATTCAAGATTTTAATTGCGGGTATATAGTTTACTAACCTTGGTATTTCTATCCGTGAGATTCTCACACTTGAATTTATTCGTCCCCTCTGACCAAAAGTAGATTCGAATGCCTTTTTCCTTTAAGTGTTGGTTTTCTCAAAGATCATTACTAAAAGCAATCGTGGGTTTGCTGGGAGCCTTGAAACAGAAGTTGCAATAATTCTATGTAGCAATAAAAATGGTATATAAAAATACTGCTTCTGAATTATCTTATGTAGTGATTGCATTATTCAGTAATTAATGCAACTGAAACTGAAAACTAAACACAAGATATCATTGTAGATGTATATTCGTGGTAGTAAGTACCAAATTTTCCGGTGATACGAATATACATTGGGTATTGTGCAATATCTGGGAATGTGGTACAGATTTTTGCCGAACTAATGCTGTTAATTGAATTAAAGGAAACTGTAAAAGGCAATGCTACTTTCAAGAAAACTAGAATTGTTATTTGAAAAATTTATATGTGAAGACGCTCTTACAGATTTAGCCTCACGAGAGCAATTAACAGCATTTTATTGTGGAGAAACAAGTAATATCGCATTGCTGTAGGTATTAGATTTAAATGCGCGCCTTCATTTACCTAACGCTAAATCTGATTTCTCAAATGAACATCATGAATAAAGCATTCGTCTGTCCTAATATCCATAAGCCGAACAAAGTATTTTATTGATACTATAGCTTACAACTGGGCATTCTGCTTTATATTCATTGAATAACTACAGAAGCGAAATATAACAGTTATGGCATGTGCTGCCAGTTGCCCCAGGGTATAAATCTGCATTGAATGACCGGCTTTTCGAAACCAGCAGCAGCAAACAGCCGAAGATATTTATTACTGAATCGCAACGATCCAGTCACCAATTAATTTGTCCATTGGTTAGTAATTGCACGTTTCCTGCTCTGGATGGAGCTGCGCTTAGGACGGCTACTCTAAGACTGTCCGTCGACGGATGCCCGCTTACATAAAGCAGGGATGATTATCCGGACAACTGTTCGCGAAGATGTGCGCTGCCAGACAACGATCGGACCATAAATTCCAGCTAGAATCATAAATAGAGAAGACAATGCCGCTGGGTGACTGAACCTAGGAAAAGGTAACTGCTTGAATTACGTAGCCGAAGAAATGTCGTAAAACATATTGCTCCTAGCGCAGCTACCGTTTGTTACTTTACGTGCACTTAACCAAAGTTACTTTTAAGCCTAAGGCAACCCGAGAGTCCGAGGATCATTTATTCCTAGGTAATTGTGATCTGACTAATCTGAAAATTCGATATTAAGCGTGTGAAATAAAAAAGATTTTGCATTCAGATTTCCAATACGGTTGCGACTCCTTCGTCCTTTCGAAGCCGCCTGACATGATAGTCTGCGACGGTCAAGTTTAAGCATTGTTTTGGGAAAAATAATTTTGTTGCAAAACTTCTTTTATACGATGAATATAGTTTATACTTTATTATTGGTCTGATTTGTTAAGTAGCATCCTTAAAATAGAAACACTCCCACGGGGTCATCTTTTAAGCATGGCTTATACTCGTAGTTTGCCATATCGGAAGTGCAAACGCACTCTAAAAAGTTGAAGTAAGTCTCTAATGTTTATTTTTATACTACTACTTTCATGGATACTATACCATTTTGATGGATACTGTACAAAAAAACAATAGGACGTTTCCAATTAGATGGTGTTTCGTAGATTTAACACCAGCCTCCCAAACTCCCCCAAAATGTGGGGAATAGATTGGAATGAACTTCCAGTTAAAAAGATTTTCAAATTTTTCCGTGGTCTAATAAAATTTTATGTGGCTTCCCCCTACGAGCTGCAAATCTACGCAAACTTTGTATATAAATGCCTCTGTGGAGAGAGCAGATACAAACTACAAATGCCTTGTTTTGGTGCTCAGTAAAAGTAGCAAACTGGAAAAATAAACAAAGTTATTATATTGTTATACCACCATGGGAGCCTTTCTTAAGATCACTGATAAGAGACAAATTCATTAAAAGAGTACACCAAAGACTGCCATAAATCAGTGTGCACATTTGCCTTCTATATAGATGTTGATTATAAGTTAATGTAAATAGTAGGAGTAACTAGATATTTTGATAAAGCTGAAAGCAGAATTGGAGAACACGATCTGCCCACCCATGAGAGCATTCGCATTAGAAATATGTAATTTATAGTTGCTGTGAAATAAGAATAATTACTCTGACTCCTCCTTTTACACCGATGTTATTCATAATTTAAAACAGTCGTCTGACCGCAAGAATCACTTCGTGAGACCGTGCATTACCGGGCCCAATAAATAAACCCAAACCTCAAATATGCAACGGTCAATTACATCGCAACCAAG
Organism: Xestobium rufovillosum; assembly: GCA_963966045.1. Classification (NCBI taxonomy): domain Eukaryota; kingdom Metazoa; phylum Arthropoda; class Insecta; order Coleoptera; family Ptinidae; genus Xestobium; species Xestobium rufovillosum. The sequence continues at coordinate 35,966,463 of OZ014493.1, forward strand.
AGGCGTAATCAGATTTGAGCGTTTCCCTTTGGAGAGATAAAAAACTCTGCAAACGTTCTGCATGCAACGTTACTAAAGTAAATAATTTTTAGAATAAGTGACCGCCTATTTACTTGAGTCCAAATAAACTCTTTAGTTACAAACCTCAAGAACTTTACATTTTCTATCGCTGTATTTTCCATAATATCCTAGGTAAATTGTCGTCATACCATATAGGTTTGGTAATGTAGAGGTAGGTGGGACTCTGTATGCAAATAGTTGGGGATGTACTATTGGAAGAGGCACACTAAAATAACAATGGAAAGAAAAGAACGTATAAAGGTATTAGTCATTTCATATGAGAACGGACAATGACGTAGCGTGCGCACAAACTAGGTTTTCTGGACGTACCGCGGTTGCTAGGCAACAAGAACGCGACCATTAATTTTCTTCTCGCTTCAGTGTCGGACGCTCACAGCGTTGTATTTTACATAGCCTCTGACTTTGATAGTGCGCCTTCTGGTGCCACAGTTGATGCGTGACGTCATTATTTCCACAACCTTTTTTGGCTAAATTTTCGTTTTACAACCATATTATTCTCAATTTAAATATTCGTGTTTTTTTTAAAATGGAAAAGTTCGGCAACACGACCTAGCCACCATCCATCAAACAAATATTCTTTAGGACGAAACCAGTGGTCTACGGTTTTCCATACACATTCGAAACATGCAATATTGAAAAATCGTTCAGCATTCTCAAAGTATTACAAAACCACGCTTATATTACCTGAAAATATTGTAAACATTTATCAGTAGCTGCATTTCTAGATCACTCAATGTATAAATCCGTGTATGCGATATTCATGCCTACTAGCGCGCACATTGCACACGTTCTCATAATTCATGAATGTGTTTAGTCAAAGCTGTGCCTACACGTTGCTATAACTTGCCAACGTAATCTATTAAATGGTTCGCATCAACAGGTTCGACCGCGATCAGTTCCGATAAAAAGATTCGTCAAATACCTGATAGAAAATCGGCTCGGGCCATATGTAGAAGTTTCACGCGGCACGAAGATGCCCTAAGTCTGTGAGTAATGTCGCCGCTCCTAGAAGCTGGGCGAGATCAACCAGACCACCAGCATCGTCCAGACGCTACGCATGTCCTCTGACCCCGATCCCATTACAAATGCCCGCGCATATCTCACTTGAGTGTTGCTTACTCGCCGTGTGTGACATCTTCTTGTCTTAAAATACAAACACGATATATTTAGACAATAACGAGCGGTTTTTATGGCTGATTTCACTATTCACGACGTATCCTGAAAGACACTCCATGATTTATGCGTATACTTTAGTTCGTAATCAAATCGGAAAGCCCATCCTGGTGTGGAATTTTCTCATAAAATCTGCCGAGATTGACTATACGTAACTGCTCATTTATTGACAAGTTATGTGATTGAAGATTTTGATATACTGTACCATATTTCACTAGTGCTTGTTTTTATTATGCTATGAAGGCTCAGTTTTTGCTGAAGAAATTGTAATTTGTATCCGTACTGAGTTCAGAAAAATGGATTCGAACGTTTTCGTTCTTTCTTATCTATGTCTTAATGAAATTGCCCAATTTCATGTCAAGTTAATTGACCTCCGAAGAGAGTTCATCACGCATTATCTATTCCTCTGGACAATTAGTATTAATTTGTGGGAGATAACAAAATGGACTGTTATCTGGAGGGCACATTGTGGCGTTATCCATCCCTATGACCATTGCACAAAAGAAGCTTCTTTAATTTTCTCATAAGAACTGCGAGCCGTATAGTTAATCCTATAGTTGTCTTGTGTTTATTTAAGTAAGAAGTTTTATTGAGCTGAATTTATAAGAACAAAATTTGAGGTTTTAGTAAACTTTTCATTATTTAGTACCTTCACCAATTTGGTAAATTTTCATTGATCTTTATCTAATGAATCCTAAGAGTTATTCGGCGCAGTTTCCATCAGCCGAGCTTTATGTTTGCAGCGTACAAAAAAGAGTAAATTTTTCACGCATCGGGCGTAGAAGAGATAAATTATTAGCGAATTCTCAGCGGACCAGTTTGCTGCTGGAGCAAGTGTGTAGTGTGCGGTGCGATTACTGGCGGAGGTCCATTTATACATGATGATATATTTGCCGAGATTTCGGTCCGTCGGTGTGCACAAATAAGAACGAATAAAAATTGAATTATGTCGGAGAAAGGTGTATATTCCGAAATAATTCGCTACATTTATCTTGCTTACTTCTTAGGAATGCCTGACAAAAACGCACCTTGTTTGGACAAACCTGCCCCATGAATCTCGCACAAAAAGTTCTGTCAGGATATTTTTTCTGCGGGTATCTCAAGCATTTCAGGGTTTGAATTTGTCTTGTGACATACTGACTTTCGATACAGATCTACATACCTACGTAAAAATACGGCATTGTATTAATTCTGAAATATTGAAAGATAGGTACATTACGCGATTTTAATATTTCTTCATCACTTGTCTATGATTTTGTACTTGACCGTGAAAAGTTCTTTTTGTTCTTAATTTTTATTTAATTTTTGGGTTGGTTGTTGAGGCATGTGGCATTATGGCAAATTATTCTAATGTATAATAACATTTTAATTGTATTACTCTAATAGTTTGTTCCTGAAAATTAACTTGTTAACGAAGCAGTATAATCAATACGAATAAGAAAGACTCAACATCGTGGGCCATAAGCGACTTCAACGCCAAGCATCAAATGCGGAACAGTTTCAGGATGAACCCTCTAAGATTATGTTGAGAACAGGGACCTAGCTGTGATAGGACCAGTGGAACCGACTCACTTTCCGGTGTGAGGAGCATCCGACGTCTTGGACATGGCGGTGCTCAATGAGGTTACGTTAAATATGACGGCGGTCAACGACCTGGACTCGGATAACAATCCCGTGATACTGACCCTTGGAGACGGCCCAGATGGTGATGAAGTACGGATGAAGTCAGTTGGGATGCCTTCACGGACCATCTAGAAGCCAACATGACCGGAGCACCGCAGATAAGGACCCCGCTTCAGCTTGATGAAGCCGTCAACCTTCTGACGGGCGCCATTTACTCCTCCATCTCGGCGGCATCAAGGGTAAGCGAGATGGACATATCTCGTCACAGTCTTCCCGATGACATCACCGATCTGATCCGCGAGAAGAACAAGGTGAGGAAAAGGCACCAACGGACATGGCAGCCGGAGGACAGGGTGACGTACCTATAACAGGTTAGTTGATGAATTGTTACAGGAACGCCGTGATGAGTCGTGGAGGAAGAAAATTGAATCTCTCGAGGAGAATGATCACCCTTTCTGGAGAATGACCAAAATCCTGAGAAACAAGAAATCTTCATAGCCCCCCATCAACGGGGAAGCTGCGTTAACCTATACGGACGTCGACAAGGCGAAGGCCTTCGCGGACAACCTAGAGCGGCAATGTACACCGAATTTTGATGATGATACGGACCCGGACCACGTTGACCGGATCCACCGAACAGTGCGCCATCGTCTCTCGGGGCAGGCGGGAGGCCCAATTCGGCCAGCGACTGTGGAGGAGGTCGACGACCTCATCAGATGCTCCAAGCTCCGAAAAGCGCCAGAACCGGACGGTATCTCCAACAGAGTCATCAAGACACTCCAGGTGCTATCTTTTAGCCGTAATTAATGCCATATTACGTCTGCGCCACTTTCCAAAACAATGGAAGTGCGCAGATATAATAATGTTACAGAAACAGAGGCAGTCTGCGACGATTTCGCTGAACTACCGTCCCATCAGTATCCTGCCTGTCCTCGGGACGCTAGCGGAAAGCGTCATTCTGTCCTGGCTGCGCGAAGAAGTCGAGGAGTTGGAAAGCATCCCCAACGAGCAGTTCGGCTTTATACGCCGCCACTCCACCGTCCAACAGGTGCTCCGTCTCGTGGAGTACACCACGGACGGATTCTACCGGCGCCGTATTCTTGGACGCCTCCAAGGCGTTCGACAAGGTATGGGACGAGGGACTCCCCTTCAAGCTGATGGAGGCTGAAATCCACCCAGAACTGATCAGAATCATTGCCTCGTTTTTACAACAGCGGCGCTTCAGGATCAAACTTGGAAGCGTTCGTTCATCAGAACGCCGGATGGAAGCAGGCTTACCACAGGGCTCCCTGCTCTCGCCGGGACATACCGAAGACAGAGAACATCGCACTCTCCTACGCGGATGATACTGCTGTGGCCAACCGGTCCACGGCTCCACACATGGTCTCCTGGAGGCTCCAGGAAGCGGTGAACAACTTTAAAGTCTGGTTCCAGATCTGACGAATCCACGTCAATCCTGGGAAGATCAGTGTGATAGTCCTGTCTCGCAGGAGACACTTTTCGGAGGACGACATCAGGATGTTCGACCGCCGAATTCCCTGGACCAACGAGGTTAAGTATTTTGGCGTCAAGATCGACAGGAAGATGACCTTGGGGCCTCACGTGACCACTGCACCAATAGAGCGAAGGCAGCTATGGCCTGCCTGTACCCTCTCCTCAACAGGAGAAGTGAGCTCAGCCCCGAGAACAAGGTCCAGTTTCATTGCCAAGCTCCAAGTGGTACAAGGCCCTGAGGATGACCCTAGATGCACCTTGGTACATCAGGATCACCCAGATCCACCAGGACATCTCCATACCGACGATAACCGAGTTTATCCGGGAAGCAATAGGAAAGACATTTCTCGGCATAGTCGGCTACGAAAACCCACATGTGAGGGACTTGGGCGACTACGACGAAAGTGTTCACCAAAAACACAAGAGGCCGAAGGTGGTACTTTGGTAGACAAGATGAGATACCTAAGTTGGGGCCTGTCACTAGGACAGATAGTTTTAGATACTTATTTTGTAATATCTTAAGTACCTCATGTAACCTATCATTAAGACAGCTAGATTCTATGTTCAAATATCTTAAGGAACTATGCATTGTAATACAAAAACCATTGTAACATAGAGATTAAGAGTAGACTGTAAACCAAGGAACTCAATAAAGAATAATATGTTAAAGTAAAGTCATAAAAGAGATCTGGTTGCAATGACCAAACACTATACAATTAATACATAAAATATGAATGTTCAAGTTAGAAGTTAGCAACTTATACTATTTCATGACTGAAAGACGGCATTTTAAATGAGATAGTTATGTATTAAAATGTGGAGGTTTAAAGGGTTATGTACGTAACATCATACTCACAGGAGGAGGTTTGAATTGTAAATGGAGAATAAATTGGGGCGAGTTACTCGTTCATTAGTATATTATCCAGCGAGTTTTAATTCATCCGAGTTAATAATAGCCATAACTCGAGAGTTGGGTAATATACTCTTGAATTTTTTGTATATTTTTATAATCCTTAGGTATAATTACCACTCCTTCAGTTTATTTAAATAACGTGGTATTCATGAAAGTGATATCCTATAAAACGTATACAGATACAATAATCTTGCATGGAATGCGAGTACGACAGCATAAACATTTTAGAGACTCAAAGAATGATATTCACTTTCAAGGAGTATGCATTGCAACTTTGTTTGACAGTTTTTTTGTTCTCCACCCTATCTGTTTGTGATCTTGTCGTGAATAGAAAGTACTCTGCCCGCTTTACACAATTAAAACCGCAGAGCCTTTACGACTTTGTGCAGCGGATGAGTAATATGCAAAATATAAAGCGTGGACGATATACGGCCGCGTCAACAAAGTAAGCACGTGAGTTATAGGACGATAAGTTGAAGAATAGGTCAGTTACCAGACCTACACTTATTTTAACTGCCTCGGCTGCGAACCACACACATTGCCAATTTAAATACATCAAGGCAGCGAAGAACTAGAGAGAATAGGCTAGAAATGTAGTAAAATGTAACCTTCTGCATACCAAAGAGTGAGCTTTTCAGTATGGGAAGAGTTATGCCGGTAGTTTATGGAGCAGGTGACCGGTGGCATCCGTGTCGACAGCGGCAGTAGCGTGATATGGAGCGACTCGCGACCACAATTGAACCAAGATCGCTGCTCCTTGGATGTACCGCGGACGCGACAACCTGCAGCGGCTCTCACTACTTCAAGAGAAAATGCGACCGATGCGCAAGTTAACTATCTCGCAACTTAACTCCAAGAAAGTGCACAACGTAATATTGAAAAAGTATTCATCAAGGAAATAGTAAGATATTTTTAATTTGGTCTTTGGTATAAACTGGCGTAGCAGTAAAAAATTAATGGGATTTAATACTCTAAAAATATTTAAAAAAATGTAGTTTATGTTATCTTCTGTTACTATTTGGTAGTAATTCATGTTGAATTCGTAGTACGCAAAGTATTTTATTAATTCAACATGAATTATTCATAAATAATATAAACGGAATAAAAAATGCCAGCACGGCAGCTCAAGAAAGACTATACAAAATTTTATGAGAAATGAAAAATAAACTGAAAAAAAATATTCAACAAAACATTTTCAAACCAAATTAAAAGATTGGTTAAAATATTTCAACAGTATTTTTAATAATAATTATGAAAAATTAAAATTATTTAATATGAATGCATGTGCCCCTAAATTATATGGACTAATCAAAAACCATAAAATTAATGCACCTATAAGACCAGTAGTATCACATATTAATGCTCCCACAAGAAATTTAGCTAAAAATACAACAAATTTTAAATCCAAATTTAGTTTAAAAAATTCTTTAGAATTAATTAACAAAATTAAAAATAAAAATATTCCAACAGGGTCCTTTCTGGTTTCTTTTGATGTTACATGTTCCCTAGTATTCCTCCTAATGAATTCTTGAAATTAATTGAAAATATTTTAGATAAAATACATAATAAAATTGTTACAAAAATGATATTACTGCTTTCCAACTTTGTATTGAACAAAATTATCTCTAGTTCAATAATAAATATTATGCTCAAAATTTAGGTCTTGCTAAGGTTATTAGCAGATATTTTCATGTCAGATATTGAGGAGAAAATTATGAATTCAGAATTAAGAAAACAACATATTCTATTTTGGTATAGAAATTAAATAACGTCGATATCGTTATTTGTTTTTAAAAATTTTATTTCTTACAAAGTTCAACTTATTGCTATGAGCTATCCGATATAACTAACTTCTACAATTCTAATTCTTGCTAACAGCGGAAAACACTACATCAGCACTGTAGATAACATGTAGCAACTAAAGTGCTGAATTCATGGGAAGGTGTTCATATAACACCTCCCGCCGAAGATTCTGCTCCGGAGATAACATTTCGAGGAAGCGGAGCGGGCAATCTTCCAGGAGATGATTGGTCCATGAATCGATTGACGAATACTTCCTTGACTTTTTTCTTGAAACACAAAAATATTGTTATTAGTATTATTAATGCAATAAACGAATATGAAATGTAGTTATGATGATGGTTGCTTGGTTCAAGTTGTTGCAGAGTCGAAAGTTGTGTTCTTAATTTCAATTCTTCTAGGTTGTCCAAATTTATTTTCTTAATTTCGAGCGCTGGTTTCCATTGTTTTTCGCTAGGTATGATAATTTCGTTGAATTCCATGATGAGGGGTTGACTGGTAGAATAATCGCTTATTGGGTGAACTATTTCTTGATTGATTTGTAGTTCACATGATTTGCTGCTTTTTATTAAAAACGTTCCTTGAAGCTTTTTAATTTGTTGATTGGTGGGGCAGGAACTTCGAATTTCGGATTCGTATGGAGAGGTCAATGTCCAGAGAGCCGTATTTTTGATTTCGTGAATTTGGTTGATGTCTATGTGTATCAGATCTTGAGAGCAATTGGATAGATCTTGACTGCGGATCAGCTGTACTTCGCAGGGTCCTTGCGAATTTTCGATTAGTGCTTGTGGACAATAATATTGGCCATTTATTAATACACAGATATCGTTTTCAAAGGCAAAGTGATTTTTGGATAAAAGTATATGTTGTGTTTTTGGAATAATGACTCTAAATTTTGTTTCGTACAGCCAAACAGGAATTGGAAATAATTTATATAAATCGAATAATTCTTCATAATAGATCGGAACGTGTAAAATAAATACAAGCTTTCCGTTATAAATATAGGAGTCTACTGTTATTAAATTTTGAAAATGTATTAAATTTCCATGATTAATTTGGAAGGGTAATTTACTTGATTTTAAGTTGGATTTAATATTTAATAGAGCTTGGTACAATTCTGAGGTTTTAATTATGCTGGGGTGCATTATGTGCAACTTTGTAAAAGTTATTGCATTAAGTAACTTGGTTAGAATATTTTGGAAACTCTGGAACATAAACTGAATTTGGTTTAATGTATTTGCTATATTGTGAATATTATTAAAAGTAATTTCGTCTTTTAAATAACTTTCAGCTTGAAGAAGTCTGGACTGCAAGATTACTTCGTTTTGATTTAATTCGTGAATGGTTTTATTGAAATTTTCGATAATTCCGAGAGAAAGTCCATGTTCTTTTAAAATATTTTCGTGTATGATTTTCTGATTACTCTGCAATTCACTTATTAATGATTCAAAACGTTCGCCGTCTGTACTATCTAAATTTCCTGTTATAGATTTGAAAATTGACCCAAGGCCGTCAATTAAACCTCTTTTAGTTTTTTGTGTTGGTAAAATATCGTGAATCATTTCATCGATATCATTTTGAATGTAATTGATTGCTTTAAAATAATTACTAAATTCTCCAAAATAAGCTGAATTGTTCAAAGTGCTTTTGTAAAAATTATTGTACTGAATGTTGAGTTTTTGAATTTGAGGTAAGAGTAAGGAGATATTGTAAAAGTGTATCAATTTATATGAATATTCTTGAATTTTCGCCGTTCCCAGGTGGACGGGTAGCAATCCTGGATTATTTTTGAGATTCTGTATCTCGACTTGTGCCAGGCTGTGGCGAAAGATCAGGGCGAACCTGTAACAAACGTTTTTTGTCAAGTTTGAGAGGTCTTTTTATATTACTGATGTGCAGTTTCCGATTTTTCGGAGTCATAATTACTTTCCTTTTTGCATTGACTGATTCTATTTGAATTTTAGGCCTAAATTTATTTTGCAATTTTGTTCTTCGCGCTTGCAGTTCTTTAGGGTACACTTCGTTTGTTTCTGTTAGATCTATGGTTTCTCTATTTTCGTTTGCTTTAGATATTACGACATCTTTGTGATCAATTAATTTTTTATTCAACTCTTTATAAATTAATTCTGTTTTTTCTTTGTGGTTTTGAACATAGTTTGACATGAGAATTTTGTTACAATCGATATCGAAAGGATTTTCTAGATTTAGATGACCTGAAATAATTTCTTGAGGAGTCTTTTTTGTCACAGAATGAATTGTGTTATTGTAGGCAAGTAGAGCATACCTAATTTTGGTTTTTAAACTATCTTTAGGAAATTGTAAATTTAGTAAACGTAAGTGTTCTATTATGGTACTGTGTATGCGTTCAATTTGTCCATTTGACTTTGGATTTTCGGGTGTTATAAAATGTATGTCGACTTTATGTAGCGAAAGTAATTCTTTCAAGTTATTATTTTTTATTTCTCCGCCGTTATCACCAATTATTCGTTTAGGGATGCCAAAACATGAGAAGAATTGCAACAAATTATCGATGGTTTCTACAGAATTTAAACTGTTTTGGTGGTAAGCCTGAGTGAATTTTGAAAAAGAATCAATAATTGTCAAAAATATTTCTTTATCGATTTTAAATGAGTCGATATGAATAATCTCAAATGGTTTTGTAGCAGTTGGAGTTATGTTTAATTCAAGATTTATAGGTTTACGTTCGTATTTCGCTAATTGACAATACTCGCAAGTATTTATAAAATTTTGTATATAGCTAGTCATGTTTGGAAAATAATAAATGAGTTTGATTCTTTGTTCGGTTTCGTTTATACCACGATGGTTGGTTTTTCCTTCGTGATATTTTTGAATAACCTCGGAAATTTGGTCAATGGGAACATCGATCAGTTTGTTTCGCGTACAGATAAATTTATAGTTCGGCCATTTAAACGTTTTTCTTATGATTTCACAAAATGGGAAGTAGGCTTCAGGTGGATCGAAATATAGGTAATAGGTGACTTTTGGAACCGCATATTCTTTAACAAATTTGATTACTTCCTTTTCTAAATTATTTTTATTTATCTGAACTACTAGTCTTTGTTTGTTGGGATAAGGTCTGGATAATTTTGGATCAGCAGGTGAGTGATTCACTAAATGAATTTCAAATTGATTTTGGGCGGTATTAAATAGTTTTTCTGAAATAGGGATTTCTACGATAGGATTTTCTGCGTCGTTTGAGTGTTGTGTTTGGTCATCTCCGTCAATAAAGTCATTATCATTTAAGATATTTACTTCTGATTCATCTTTTTGTGCAATAACTGAGTCTAGGTCTACATTGGCTTTGGCCATTTCTTCATTGAAATTTTTGATAAAGTCTAAAATGTTTTTGTCCTTGTCTATTTCGTTAAGGTTTATTTGAATACGCGAAAGAGCGTCCGCGTTAGTATTTAATTTGCCTTTTTTGTAAAAGATATCATAGTTGTACTCCTCAAGTTTGAGGCGCCAACGTACAAGTTTGGAATTGGGTTCCTTAAGGGAAAACAGCCAATTTAACGGTTTATGATCAGTTATTATGTTAAATTTGACTCCAAATAAATAAGGTCTAAAATATTTAACTGCATCAACAATAGCTAGAAGCTCTTTCTCTATTGTCGAGTAATTTAGTTCTGAATCGCTTAAAGTACGTGAAAAATATGAAATCGGTAGGTCCTTTCCAATGGGCCCTTGTGATAGCACGGCTCCAATGGCAACGTTGCTAGCGTCTGTCGTCAGGTTAAATATTCGGGAGAAGTCAGGGTATTGGAGTATTGGTTCGTTCATTAATAGGTTTTTGCAGATGTTAAAGCAGGATAGAAATTCTTCGTTGTGTTCAATGGTAGCATTCTTTTTTAAACATTTCGTGAGAGGTTTGGTTAATTTTGCAAAGTTTTTTATGAATTTACGGTAGTAGCCTAAAAGTCCGAGAAATCCTTTTAATTGTTTTGATGTTTTTGGAGCTGGAAATTTTTGTATAGCAATAATTTTGTCCGGATTTGGTTTAATTCCGTCCGGTGTAATTACGTGTCCTAAATAACTAACTTCTGTTCGTAGAAATTCAGATTTGTCAAGCTGAATTTTAAAGTTTGACTCGCGGAGTCTCTGGAATACCTTTTTTAAATTTACGATATGTTCCTGAAGGGATACGCTGAAAATTATTATGTCATCTAAGTATACCAGACAAAGTTCGTTTTGAACACCTCTTAAAATATTATCCATGACGCGCTGGAAGGTCGCTGGAGCATTTTTAAGTCCGAACGGCATACGCAGGAACTCATAATGCCCGTTTTCAACGTTAAATGCTGTTTTGGGAGTATCTGCGGGATCCATCTCTATTTGGTGGAAGCCCGAGGCCAGGTCAAGCGTCGTAAAATATTGACAACGGCCTAATTTGTCCAATATGTCGCTGATATTTGGTAATGGATATTTGTCACTGATTGTCTTTTCGTTCAATTTGCGGTAGTCCACGACTACTCGCCATTTTTGTCTACCGCTAGCGTCCAATTTTTTCGGAACAATCCAAATTGGAGAGCTCCATGGTGAACTACTTGGTTTTATAATTTTTTGATCTAACATTTTATTAATTTGGCCTTGCACTTCTTGTTTGTGGACATAAGGATATCGGTAGGTTTTAGTGTAGACAGGAATTTCGTCCGAAGTCTTTATCTGATGCTTAATTTTGTTTGTGAAACTTAACATTTTATTGTCTCCATGAAATATGTCTGAATATTGTTTAATTAACTTTAAAATAGCTGCCTTTTCTTCCGCATTCATGTGATCCGTACGGATTTCAGGTAACTCTTTTTTGTACTGTAAATCGTGACATTGAAAATTATTAAAATTTTGAAATTCTGGATTTACTTTATCAAAATTTTGCGGATCAATTAGCTCTTTTTCGTCTAAAATTTCTACGTCAAAAGGCTCAGAAAAATCTAAATGTGCAATTTCGTCAGTATTATTGCGAACAGTAACATACGCGGAATAATCTCTTGCAGATGTAATACAAGAAGGTATCTCACAACCGTGAGATTGTAAATGAGAAACAATTACATCACCTGATTCTACGTTAGTTCTTATCTTAACACATTGCTCTGTACGAGGTTCAATGTCATAAGAGTTGAACTCTTTTTGTCGTATTTCTTGGTAGTAAATTTTTAATTTAGCATTAGGTGTTATCAAAATTTTATTCTTAAAATCTAGGGAAGCATTAAGGTATTCTAAATTATCTAATCCTAAAAGTCCTCTAAAAATACTATGAAATTTAAAAAGTCGAAAACGTAAATATTCATCAGGCCTATTTAATATTTTCGGTATTGGCATATAACCACTATATTTATGCGCTGATTTAGAAAAAGCATTAGTTATGACAAAGGGATCATATGTAATGGAATCTGGGAATATTTTTTCTGCAATATCTGGATCAATAAAGGAATTAGTAGCACCGGTATCTATAAGAAATTTTAAATCAGGATATTCTGGAAAAATTACATATGGAAGTTTGCTAATTGATTTTTCGTTCCAATTAAACGATATCATGTTTGGTTCTGAGGTTCGGCAACATCCTGAAAATTTTGGTTTTCAGAATTCTGATCGTTATCGGCTTCGTAGGAATTTTCTGGAGGTAATTGATTTTCGGAATATTGGAGCCAGTTATTTTCGTCAAAATAGTCGGGATTTTCTTGAATTTCGGTATTATAAAGTTCTTGGGAAGTGAAATTACGCTGTGACGTTTGCGGGAAATTTTGAGGAGGTTTGAAAGTTTGCCTTGTACTGACACTCATAGGCGTCGGTGTTGGAGGCTTGTAATGGGGGTTAGGTTTAAAAACATTTTTATTAAATTGATTGGGATTATTATTCGAGCCAAAAACTTGTTTGTTGGTGAAGAATCTCTGTTGAACAGGACGTGGTTGTACGTTTATAGGTTGAGAAGGGAATGGTCTATTAGGATTAGGATTGAATTGTTGGTTATGATTAAATTGATTGAATCGTGGTTTTTGTAGATTATGTTGCGCATTATGCTGTACACTATGTTGTATGTTATTTTGTTTATTATCCTTTTGATAATAACGAACGTTTGCTTCTTCATTAATGAATTGCAGAGCACTCTGCAAATCATTTGGCCGCATAGCCCTAATAGAACTACCTAGGGGTTCTCTTAGGCCAGCTAGAAATGTTTTTAGACACAATTTATTATACAATTGTTGTTTGATCCTCTTACCTTCTTCGGTCGGTTCATTGGTTTTGACGTATGAACAGAGCAAATTTAGAATACTTATACAATTGTCGTAAAACTGTGCAGGTTTTTCATTATTTTGTTTTAATAAAACAAGGTCTCGAATTAGACAAACTTCATCTCTTTGGTCGCTAAAATTACGAACCAAAGTTTCTTTTAATTCCGTCCAAGTACTTATAGTTTGAATATTTATTGCAATGCGGGCATTCCCGTGTATTTTGTTAATGATTGATTTTAAAATAAATGTATTTAAGAAATTTGCTGGTTCGGCGAAATTACAGAAAGTATTTATTATACTTTCAGCTGCACCTATAAATTCTAACAATTCGTTTGCGTTACCGTCAAATGTCGGTACGCAAGACAAATATTCAGGTTTAAAAGCTAATGTAGCCATTGTACTATTTTCGCTTACAGGAAAGCTTTTATTTATTTTTTCGTCCTGTGCTAAACCAGTAGCAGAGGAGGAAATATTAAGATTAATAACAGATTCAATTAAATCGTCTAATTCGAACATATACTTTTAAGAAAAAATGCACTTACCCTATCACGATGATCTGGAATTGCATGGGCCAGCAGGAATCTGTCCACAGTGGATGCGGCTTCTTGAATTTTGATGACCGTCTCAGGTTCCCTGGGGGTGATGTTCTGGATTGCCGGTTAATCGTTAAAACGAACGCGATTTTCTGCGATTGATTGATCGCCCGTCAATCCTACCGACTGCGCCAATTAAATAACGTCGATATCGTTATTTGTTTTTAAAAATTTTATTTCTTACAAAGTTCAACTTATTGCTATGAGCTATCCGATATAACTAACTTCTACAATTCTAATTCTTGCTAACAGCGGAAAACACTACATCAGCACTGTAGATAACATGTAGCAACTAAAGTGCTGAATTCATGGGAAGGTGTTCATATAACATAGATTTGTAGATGATATTGCTTGTTTTAATAGACAATTTTCAACCGCATTTTTTGTTTCCCCGGATATTTTGCTAATAAAAAGTTACTCTTGTTAGGTTTTGATAAAATGAAGCGTTTTCGAGAAAATAAAACTGAACGAGCAAGAGGTACGATTTTATTTTTTCTGGCGTTATTTTCAGATATCAAAAAATCGAAAGCTCTTTCAATAAATTATTTCTTAGGAATTTTTTTGACCCTACATTAGCTATTTCTTTTGAAATTCATTAAAAATTGTCCAGGTCCGCATTAAGAAAAATAAAAATTGACGACGTAGACAACAGACGAAACGTTGTACAAAAATAACCTTAACAGTTTGCGAAAGGTAGTGAAAATTTACATTAAAAAATTGCTTTCGGTTTTTCGAATGCCAGAAAAAATGAAAATGAAAATCGTAGAAACACGGTACCTCTTGATCGATGAGTTTTATTTTCTCGAAAACACTTCATTTTATCGAAACCTAACAAGAGTAACTTTTTATTAGCAAAATGTCCGGCGAAACAAAAAATGCGGTTAAAAATTAAAAATATCCAGCCCCTTAAAATTTTTGAAGTTAAGAAGGTAAGCGGTAGTTCACCCCTTGCTCTCCTGATGCACTATCAAAAACGGGCCGCATTTTCTTATCGACATTCGATCACCACATACGTTACAAAGAAAATTAGCGAAATACAATTAAAAATAAAAATTGTATGTAAAAAAAACGATTTTTATTTCTCCATTTTAACGGAAGGGGAAGGTCGTAGGAGAAAACTTTATATGAACGTGTGGTATTATTTTCGTGTAATCTATACGCACCCGAGAGATTTCCCGCCTTTACCGGGACACCCTGTATATTAGAGTCTATAGAAATTTATAAACATAAAAGTGATAAAAAATATAACTTACTTAATGGCCAAGTTGATTTAATACAATCTAGTTTATTTAAACATTTGTAAATATCTTTTGACCAAAATAAATCTCAGGTGTTGGTATAACAGGTTCTCATACATTTTTTCTGAAGTTCTAACCTATCTTATTGCCATTATGACATTTATTGACTTATTTCTCTTTTTTAGTTTATTTCAAGATTAGCAGTTGGCAGTTGTCAAGATTCCATGGATATATTATTTATTTAGTTTTTTCTGTTCTGATATTTGTCTTGAAGGTTTTTTCAATTGAATTTATTGTTTTTTCCCAAATGGTTTTCTTTAAATTCATTGTTTTTTCCCTTCAAGCGACGAGGTATTCGAATTTCCTTTGTGTTTTTCCAATGCGTCCTAGGTAAATACTGAAATTCTGTTATCTAGTTAGCTTATTTCATGGATATCATCATTTTAATTATTGGTATTGTTTTTCTCAATTTTAGTTTCCTTGTCTATTGTTCCCTTAGTGTCATATTAATTTATTCACAATTTTCTTTTATGTAAACATATTTTAATGACGAGATTTTCAATCTTGAAACCGTCAATATTATATTAAACCTTTTCCATTGGGTAGTATGCAAAGTATTTTATTAATTCAACAATTAAAAAAAATGATATGTTGCGTTGTTTATGTCTGTTTGAAGAAGCTACTATATGTTAGATGAACCGCATCAACCCTGTATACTAGGTTTGAGTGATTTTTTTTTCGATTTTTTATTTGTAATACTGCTGAAAAGTTGTCTTTATGATGTCATATGACATATATAACTTTTTTTATGCAATCGGAAAATATTTTGAGGGACTGCCATATTCTTATAAGTAGTTCTAAATTAGCAGTAAAAAGTAAAACGTGGTTTTCTAAATACTTTTTTACGGTATCAGTTAATCGTGTTGACAGTAATAATAGTTTTGGATGCATTTATTTTTCATCAATAAATTGTACCAAAAAAGTTAACAATGATCAGTAAACATCGAAAGGGTACCCTGTAGAACGGCAGTAATAATAACATTGGCTATTAGTGTATGACAAGAATATAGGTACCTATTAGGTACCTATTAGGTACCTATATATTAAACATATTCGTATAGGTACAGAATTTTCTCGACTTTAATTCCGATAATCATGTAATTTACGCTAAAGTTGATAATAGGTGTAACTGAGATATTTACAAATATTTGACAAAATACCAATTTTTGGTACTTTTACAGAATGTGATTATTTTGAATAACATCGCATAAAACTTGTTGTTCCATTGGAAAAAGAGCACTCGTTCTGCTTGTAAGAACTGAAAGAAGTTTTACTATTCAAAGCGCCATTCATAATGATTAAATTTACGCGTCTCCTGTTCTGACGTACCATTAAACTCACCACGTAACTCCGAGCGACTAAACCCATTCTAAACACTTTCATTATTGAAACTCCTCCGCAGGATTAAAAGTCTAAAATAGGCTTAAAAATTTTGCAGCGTTACTGAATGTGTTCATTTTGAGTTGGCGTTCGTTAGTTCGATACAAATACCTGTTATTACAGGTGACAAGTGGAAATGGCTACAAAGATCGTAATTATCTGTAGAAAGTCAATCCACAAATGGTAACGGTGAAGATGTTACATTTAAATTGCGGTGGCACTTGAAAATGTACAAGTCCGAGTTTCATGACAGTCAAATTAGTATGAAACTCATAATTGCGCAGGGAATGTACGCTTGTTATTTCTGACGAGAATAGAGCATCCTGGACAATGACTCACCGACTTTACTTCTTGATCAACGAGCTCGTTGGCAGACAAATTGCAGTGCGATTTCAAGTATGGGTATTTCACTTATCGATTACTAGCATAATAAAAGAGTTCTTTCAAGAATGGAAGACTGAATAAGTCCTTTTGTGAGTATAGAAAATTATCGCATTCATTATCATTTCTTTTTTTAATTCTGGTTAACTCGCATTTATAATATTGGTTTTTCCATTATTTGCCATCTCTCATTAGAAGCCTGCATGGTGTGAATGTGCACAGCAATCCGCAGACCGGTTTCGTCCTATTGGGACTCTTCAGTACGGCGCCGCTATGCACAAACACACCCTGCCCAACGATCTCCCTATAAATAACTGCGATAGTCATCCATAAGGGAGAGCCAAAATCACGCCATCTAGAACGTAAATTGT
This sequence comes from Xestobium rufovillosum, assembly GCA_963966045.1. Lineage (NCBI taxonomy): Eukaryota > Metazoa > Arthropoda > Insecta > Coleoptera > Ptinidae > Xestobium > Xestobium rufovillosum. Next base: position 35,983,818 of record OZ014493.1, read on the forward strand.
TGAACAGCTGCCGACTAATACACCCGCTCAAACAACTACACCTCGAGCAAATACTCCGCCAGGCATTGAATTACAGAACGGGCCTACGTCGGCAGAATGTACATTAGGATGCACACAAGAGGCCTACCCCAGCAAAGCTGGCCTTGAAAGCCTCCATACGTGCCCCATCGTACCACAGTGAACCAGGTTCACTATTCAAGCTAGAAGCCTGCATGGATGACTATCGCAGTTATTTATAGGGAGATCGTTGGGCAGGGTGTGTTTGTGCATAGCGGCGCCGTACTGAAGAGTCCCAATAGGACGAAACCGGTCTGCGGATTGCTGTGCACATTCACACCATGCAGGCTTCTAGCTTGAATAGTGAACCTGGTTCACTGTGGTACGATGGGGCACGTATGGAGGCTTTCAAGGCCAGCTTTGCTGGGGTAGGCCTCTTGTGTGCATCCTAATGTACATTCTGCCGACGTAGGCCCGTTCTGTAATTCAATGCCTGGCGGAGTATTTGCTCGAGGTGTAGTTGTTTGAGCGGGTGTATTAGTCGGCAGCTGTTCAACAATTTACGTTCTAGATGGCGTGATTTTGGCTCTCCCTTATGGATGACTATCGCAGTTATTTATAGGGAGATCGTTGGGCAGGGTGTGTTTGTGCATAGCGGCGCCGTACTGAAGAGTCCCAATAGGACGAAACCGGTCTGCGGATTGCTGTGCACATTCACACCATGCAGGCTTCTAGCTTGAATAGTGAACCTGGTTCACTGTGGTACGATGGGGCACGTATGGAGGCTTTCAAGGCCAGCTTTGCTGGGGTAGGCCTCTTGTGTGCATCCTAATGTACATTCTGCCGACGTAGGCCCGTTCTGTAATTCAATGCCTGGCGGAGTATTTGCTCGAGGTGTAGTTGTTTGAGCGGGTGTATTAGTCGGCAGCTGTTCAACAATTTACGTTCTAGATGGCGTGATTTTGGCTCTCCCTTATGGATGACTATCGCAGTTATTTATAGGGAGATCGTTGGGCAGGGTGTGTTTGTGCATAGCGGCGCCGTACTGAAGAGTCCCAATAGGACGAAACCGGTCTGCGGATTGCTGTGCACATTCACACCATGCAGGCTTCTAGCTTGAATAGTGAACCTGGTTCACTGTGGTACGATGGGGCACGTATGGAGGCTTTCAAGGCCAGCTTTGCTGGGGTAGGCCTCTTGTGTGCATCCTAATGTACATTCTGCCGACGTAGGCCCGTTCTGTAATTCAATGCCTGGCGGAGTATTTGCTCGAGGTGTAGTTGTTTGAGCGGGTGTATTAGTCGGCAGCTGTTCAACAATTTACGTTCTAGATGGCGTGATTTTGGCTCTCCCTTATGGATGACTATCGCAGTTATTTATAGGGAGATCGTTGGGCAGGGTGTGTTTGTGCATAGCGGCGCCGTACTGAAGAGTCCCAATAGGACGAAACCGGTCTGCGGATTGCTGTGCACATTCACACCATGCAGGCTTCTAGCTTGAATAGTGAACCTGGTTCACTGTGGTACGATGGGGCACGTATGGAGGCTTTCAAGGCCAGCTTTGCTGGGGTAGGCCTCTTGTGTGCATCCTAATGTACATTCTGCCGACGTAGGCCCGTTCTGTAATTCAATGCCTGGCGGAGTATTTGCTCGAGGTGTAGTTGTTTGAGCGGGTGTATTAGTCGGCAGCTGTTCATCTCTCATTAGGTACACAGAATATTTATTTTTTAACTTTTATTTGATCGAGAATAAAAGTGAAAAAATATAAAGTATGATTAATAAAGTGACATTAAAATGTTATGAGGTATCAGAAAAAAATATAAAATTATACCTGTTCTATAAGAAAAAAGAAAGTTGCCTATGATTACTACTATTAGGATGCACCTCGTATAATTGAAAATATTTTTAGGAGATAGAATTTTCAAAATAAACTCAAGTTACTTTGAACATTTTTTCTGTATCTGCTCTTGTTACGGACTAACAGCCCGTCCACGCTTGAAAATCACACCCTACTTGGATAAAATAAAAGATAAAACTATAAAAGTAGGATTTTTTGATGTACCTAACAAATATATTTTCTAATGTTCCACCTAAAGAATGCTTAAAATTGTTATCATTTGTTTATGTCTAATATTGAAGAAAAAATTATTAGGTAATTCAGATCTAGGAAAACAACATACATACTTTCTTTTGGTACATATAATTAAACCATTCATTTCAATATTTTTAGGAGAGCTAGGTACGCACACAGACATCACACTTTCATCAAATCCATTTCGTCTTTAGACTCAAAAGATTTCTGCTTACAACTCAAATAGAGCCTTTACCGTTCCTTTATCTAAAACTAACTTAGAAAAATAATGAAATACCTACAATAAGAACAATTGCTATTAATAAAGGATTCAAAATAGAATAATTAACAATAAAAAATAAAAAATAAAACATTACTTATAATAGCACAAACCCAAAATTATCAGATAAAAAATATATTAAATTTGGTCGTATAACTTACGTAGGAAATGTTTCTGAAAAAATTGCCAGTATTTTGACAAAAAACCGTATACTTGTAGCATTTAAACTTTCAAATATTTTATCCCATATTTTGTTGAATGCAAAAGATAAAGCTAATAAATTTTATAGGTATATATCAATTAAAATGCTCTGAAGTGGGCTGGAATTGTCTGAAATTTTACGAAAGCTGTTGCTTTGCTTGGTAACCGCGAATGTAAATTTGACAGTTAAAAGATCACGAGCGCTTGCGCGAGTGATCTTCTGTCAAATTTACACGGGTGGTTAGTAAAAGCAACAACTAATAATACAATAAAAGATATGCAATCGACATTTGGGTTTGAACTTTTCTCAAATGCTGCTGTAACGATGCAGAATGCAAATAATTGTAGTTTTACAATAAATGTCCATAACTAAAAAATATTTCATTGAAGAAATAATAAAATATTGAAAATAATAGTGTTGTTTTCCTGAAAAAAAATGCGGGAGGTAAGGTTTTTTACCGTGATATACAGGGTGTCCCACCTCGAGTGTGCCAAACGAAAATTGCTAGTAGAGAAATTCATTCTAAACAAAAATGTCCATATGAATGTATGTCTGATTCTTTACCGTTACAGAGATAAATAATTTAAAAGACTTTCTAAACAAATGCTGATTTTACAAATTTTCAATTTCAAATTATTAGTTTGCCATGAAATGCAAATGAACTGCGGGGTCAAACGAAAACAACTACTTAATAAAAAGAAAGCCGTTTTAAGAAAAAAAGTTCATATGAACCTAATTTCCGATTCGCAACCATTATCAAGATATAATTAATTTTTTTTAGTAGTTAAAGCATGTATTATTTAAAATTCGTAATCGAAAATAAAATAAACAAAATAGAACAAAGTAGGTACTTAACAAACATTTAAAACGGAACAAGAACATAAAAACATAAATAAAAAAATGTTAAAGTTCTAATCCTTGTGCACGAATACCTATAGGTACAAGAATTATTGCACTTTTAGAAAATCTTTAAAATGACTTATCTCAGTAATGGTAAAGAATCGGACATGCGTTCATATGAACTTTTTTGCTTAGAATGACGTTCTATACTAGTAGTTTTCGTTTGGCACACTCGAGGTGGGACACTCTGTATATGTATATGATTTTTTCTTCAAACGCATGTTTTTTAATGTATAAGTTCTAAAATTTTTCTTTAGGAATTCATTGGATTTGTAAGATAACTATGGTAATTTCTCAAATTTCCAAATCAACTAGGCGTTGCAAAGTTTTGATGGTGACATTAAGAATACAAACAAAAAATGCGGGAACCAATGTATTTTACCTCCCGGCGGGAGGTAAAATAATATTACCTCCCGCTGGTTGGAAATTGAGAGTTTTGTTTCCTGAAATGAGGGAGCAAAAGCCTACTTTCTATATAGTGAGTAGAAAAAATGTTATTTACCTTTGTTACCATGACAACTGCAAATTAAGTGATTTTTCTGGCAAAATGCTCAAAAATAAATTTTTTTATCCAGGACTAATACATAATACAAGTATTATATCTGTAATTTTTGTAATATAATGCCCTATGTTATTCCCCTAGCGAATAATGGTGAGGGAATAATGAACTATTATTCCCTCTCGCAAACCAATTAGAAAATAGTACTTGAATCATGGTTTCTGTGAAATTTAAGGCAACCATGGCAAGGGTGATAAATAAAATGACTGTTTAAACAAATAGTTGTGAAAAGTTAGTTGTATCCGTTTTTTGTTGCAATTTTGTGATGGAAAGTGAACAAGAAGGTGAATTTTCCTGTACACCACCAGATATTCTTCAATGCTTCTTCTCCATGTTGAGAACTGTTTTGGTAATAAATCACGACGTGCACATTGAAAAGTATGGTAAACTTCGTTCTTTTTTGAAAAGAAAATTGTGTTACAGATTAGTCGTGGATAAAGTATAGTAAAAACTCGCTATAATGATTGCACCCCTCGCTCGCTCGTGTTGTAACTTTCATCCTAGGGAAAAATAGCATTAATTATAGGGTTGTTGCATAATATGCTATTATACATGTATTATTTTAGTAATTGAACTATCTTGCCGAATTAGATTGGAGATGTGGAGCGGTTTGGTTGACCGACAACCTTTCTCAGCAACAAAATATCGTTTGAGTGAAAAATTTATCCGATAAAATAAAAACCTCTCGTCTAAAATACAGTCGATGAAATCCTAAAGTTCCCTGAATTACCAGCTTAACAGCTTAACAACTCAATTCATACATAAACGATGTGAGCCATTAACACCGTTAATAAAATAATAAAGTAAATAGGCATGTGCACGAGAAGAGCTGAAAGAAGGACGTATAAGAGTGAAGTAGCAAGAAGAAATGAAATGTGAAAAAAGTAATGATCCATACAAATATAAAATGTTTCAAAATTTCAGCACTTAAAAAGTACACATTTTGTACTTCTGTGTGGAGGATACGTGTACTAAATATACTTAATCAATCAAACATACAAATGTGTAAACCACGCTAGTACCAAGCTGTAGACCATATTATTCAACATTTAATAAAATAAATTAGTAGATGACCCTGGAAAGTACATTGACCTGAACTAATCTCAGTCCGTTACGGAAAATCGAAAATTTCGCAAATTCAGATGCCCTAAAGCACCCATTCTTAAAAAAGTATATAGCAAACATCACATGCACCGCTGCAGAGCGTGAGTGTCCGGTTAGTTATGGTCAAAGCGAAGATACGTCCACAAGATTGACACATAGTTCATTGAAGGTCGGCTGTCCCCTTCTCACATATACACATCGTATTGATTGTAATATATTGCTGCATTCATGGGGCAATAAAAGATAATCATTTAGCATAGTTTATTCAAGTGCCGATACACAACGGTGAATAATTGCTCTGCCTTTATTATTCTGATATATTGGGTGCTTTGCGGTATCCTTTCTTGTACAAAGGAGAAACTCACAAACTTGCAAATCGGTAACTAATTTCTTGAAGAAAATTATCCATTATTGTCGCTAGTTGTACATCAATGTTCAGGTAATTATGGGTAAATATGGTGTGTGTTTAAAACGCTCTTTGGGAGGCAAGAGTGGTGTTATTGCCTACAATGTGCAACATCCCAATGTGAAGATTGTTACAATAAAAGTAATGCCAAGAGCATTTACAATATATTTCGCTGCACTTATTGTCGTCTGCTTTGGATTAATAAAAACTTGATCTAAATTAGTGAATAATTTATCATAAGAGAAGCACGGTCAGCTTCAGTGTGTTCGCAGCATTCAAATAAAGTTTAAAGTTCTACAGGTTCATAATCCAGAAAATTGATGAACTCAATTGAATAACTATAAAGTAGGTATTACACTTATGTTTGTGTATAGAGAGGTACCTACAGAGCGCGAAGGGCAGTCCGTTCTGAATGTATTTATATGTGATTTACTATTATAGTCGTTAATGAACGATTTTGCCGCATGTAAGCACCCAGCTAAAATGGCAGCCGGTGAGGTATTCTGACATTTGTGAGCTAAGTTATTTACAACCTATTTCTTTATGACTCTCTTATTGAGAATACATAACTTGCGCTGTATTGTTTGTATTTTTTATGCCTTTTTAAACAGTGAACGCCTCTAATATTTTCTTACAGCAGGAAGTGACATATAAGTGTTTTGACATAGAAAAATTTATACTGGAGAAATCGACACGTACAGTAAATCATTACTGTTTGCCTCCAGCTTATTAGATTTTGTACTAAAAACATTACTGTAAATGTTACTGGTAGGAAACAAACAGAGAAATTTGTCATAGTCTACTCCAGAGCGCGACCTAAGCGGCAAATATTCAGAAGAAAGTTTCAATTAATTTCTGACAGATGACAGATTTAATAATAATATATTTAATTAACATATGTTATAAAACACAGATCACTGAATATGTTATCCTAAAGTTTTCATTCAGAAGACTGGTTGGACGCGTAGCTTCATTCTTTTCTCTCCTGAGCTAAAAAAGGAAAACCAAAATAGGCGCAGATGACGCGGATAATGTACTACACTATTGGAGCTCCGCACGCGCAAGTGCACCGACGGGTCAATCACACGCACTCTACCTACAATACTATCAGACGCAAACGAAAGTATCGACTGTTACTAAATCCCGTCAAGAAATGGATACTTCTACAAGTCAAAATTGAATTTAAAAAAAACTTGTGTGTTAGCTCCGACGCACGACTGGAGTTTACTCCGTACGAACGATTATTTTAACTTCAATCACTTGATAATAGGGTACACGCGAATGTAAGTTTTATACCCAAATGTGTATTTATCAGATGGTTTATGTTCGAAAATGTCCAACTACATATATCAAAATATAAATTGTTTATAAATTTAGTAATTAAGTGACAATCTGCTAAACGTCGATCCCACTGGCAATGAAATAAATACTTTTCCTGGTGTTCGAATAGGCGTTGATTCACATTTCGGCACTAAGCAATATTTGGAGTATTTAATATTAGGTTTTTCCATATTAAATCAAAGGATTCAACAAATTTAGGAACGAACAAACACTGCAAATGCTGACTTTACAACGTCAACTGTCATATCTACTCTATGCCACTCTATTTTCACTATTTCCATGCTCTATGCAGTCAGACATAAACCGCCGTATCCATGTATACGTACATAATTTCCATTTGACAGGTAACGTAACGTTCATTAGTTAACGCTTGATTTTACTACTCATAAAATTTCCGTACCGCGGGGTATAACTGAAAATCGATTCTTAAGGAGTAAACTCCAACAAACCAAAGTCTTTTAAGAATTTGTTTGACTGCAGGAACAATAGCAAAAAATACAAAACTCGCGTGTCCATCTGAAGGTATAGAATCTGCCACTTTCTCAACATTAATTAAGTGGACATATCAGAAAGGAATTACACATATCCGTTTTCATTCTAATCCGTGCGCTTCATTACTCTGTTAATCTGCCGGCTCGAGCGAACCTAGTCGGTATTCAGTGTTTGTCCCTATTTGGACGATACTCGGTTTCATTGGAGACGGTTGTTTTTGTCACATAATCTCGGATGTTGACAAATACTTGAATCCCCATTCGATTTACCTCGAAGACATGTTTTATTTAATTAATGAGGCAGTCTTGGTCGGCGGCATCACGTGCCTTCATTGATATGTAAATGGTTGCGTTCTGGTCTAGTTGAATATGCGATGCATTTTGTCGATCGCTTTGTCCAACTTCCACTTGGATTATGCCGCTTTTTTGGTCGTGGTGTTCGTCCTGGAACGGTGTTGCGTTCATCAAACGAATCACGTACCTAGTTACATACGTTCTCACTTTCTTAGAAGCTACTTCTTTTTAATCTTACAAGAAATTTGTGAATGCCCAGTGAATGTCACGGACACCTTGCAACGAAAAATAAAAAAATATTTTACAAAAAATCATATCAAGTGCCCCAATTGTAGAAATCACAAATAAATCTTTCCATGATGTACCCCGCAAGAGTAACTGCAAAAATTAGGTTCTGTTACATTTTGCAGTAGCGTTACCGACGTATGTGTAATGCACTATGAAAATAATTATATATTTAATCCACAGGAAAGTAGTTATTAGCGTAAATGTGCTTTACAAAAACACACTATTGGATCACGAACGTACAAAAATTTCAGAGATTCACACGTTTCTTAGCATTTGAGCTTGATTCAGTAAAGCAAAAACACCGACACAATAGATTTAAACGCAATCAAGTAACATCGTGGATGAGCTATTGCGTTTGTTTTTGCAGTTGCTCTATTTCCTTAATAGCGGGAAGTAGTACTGGAGTACCAGTTTTTGTGAAACCTCGTCAACAAGGAGGAAGCGAACTGGGTGACTCAAGCGCAGTAGGTAATTAGTTTGTAGCAAGAAAATAATTCTTTAAATAAGTGTGAAATCAGACAAACAAGCTTATTGCGAACTTCAACATTTTTAAACGGTCTTATTTAGCTTGCTTCGTTTGTGTCTTGTGTGGGTCAAATCGCGGGCGCGGTCAAATTTAGTAATGGAAATTTTACCCCCTTCCTGTTGACCGATTGATCTGAAATTTGGTAAACCCTTTTAGTTGTGATGAAAATACAATTATGTATATTCAGTATCATTGTAAATCCAAGATGGCCGAAGCCATAAAATGGCGGATTAGATATTTTTTTCAACCCCCTCAATATGGGCATCAAATGAAAGGGCTTAACTAGTAGAATACAGCACACCATGAAAAATTCAAAATCCAAGATGGCCGCCACCACAAAATGGCGGATTACTTTTTTTTCAATCCCCTCAATATGGGTATCAAATTAAAGGGCTTGACAAGTAGAACACAGTACACTTTAGAAAAATATTGACAAAACAAAGACAAACGAAAAAAACTAAAAACTTGAAAATAAAATAAGTAAAAAAAAATTTTAAGTTAAACGGTTTTATTTTAAAGAAACATAATTATGATGCAGATAATGTACTAAAAGCTAAAAAATAATTAGGTATGTACCAGGTACCAGTCTTCACACCACTCTCCTCATCAATCTAGAGCATTGATCAGACTAAAATAAAATCGTGGGGCTTGGCGTAACCTGAGTAAATATGTAAATGATCGTTCTGCGATGTTGTTTATTGAGAAGATGCATCCAAAGCATACCTATAATGATATGAGCGGTTGACTGTAGATAATAGAAATTCGGCTCTCCCCACGATTTTATTTTAGTCTGATCAATGCTCTAGATTGATGAGGAGAGTGGTGTGATGACTGGTACCTGGTACCTACCTAATTATTTTTTTTAGCTCTTAGTGCATTATCTGCATCATTATTATCAGGTCAGGTCAATAAAACCGTTTAACTTAATTTTTTTTACTTATTTTATTTGTTCTGAGAAAATAAGGGGTGTTGCATGACCGAACAAATTCAGCAAGCCATGTTGCTTAATGACATTTTAAGTAGAAAAGTTCAATTCACAACGCCCGCCTCTTCAAAATTTGGAAGTTGTACCTCTACAGGAAAGTAGCCGCATAGGAAAATTTTAAGCACTTACTTACATATCTGTGTAGGCGTAAAGTGGGGTCAACGAACACGCGCATTGACCCTTAATTTCATATTTTCTTTTTTCTATTATTTTTGACAATGAAACATTGCGAAAACTTGTGTACTATCTTCAAAATTTTAAACTCTGTGTCGCCACTGGACGTTTCATCTCCGTATTGTTGACGACAAAACTAATCAAACTACCTAATCAAACCATCATCAAGATCAGACCTCCGGATATTTTATTTCTTGACGAGAAAAAGGTTTTAATGTGATATGACGACAATTTTATTTTTATGTTGGTAATCGATTATACCAAAAATCTCTGGCTGTAAAGACGAAGCTCGCGTCAAACAGTTACAAAATTTGTCTCTTTCTCATATAGCCTTATCGACCGAGATTCAAGCAATCTGCTTCCGTATCGAGAAGGAAAATCAAGGCCCATATGATTAACTTCCACAAAAACTAATACGAAACGTGCCTATTTGGGTTTCTCTTTAATTATGAACCAGTGTCATTATCTTCCTTCAAAGCGGTGCGGTGAAGACAAGGAAAACGCACACTCTGGGGCAACAGCAGCTACGATAAATTATACAGTAGGATACCCGGTAGCAGTCTTCAATAATGATCAGTATTAGTGTATCAGTATAAGAAGATTCTAATTAGACAGAAGGCGTCTTTCTTGCAATTGGCGGCCTCCCGTGCGCCAGGCGGTAAGTAATACTCAGATAACTGGCTTAGCAAAAAGCAACTAATAATTTTCACGTCAAATACTCTCCAAGTTAATTAAAAGAAAAACGAAGTTTTCTTGCTGTTAGAGTATGTAGCATCTAGTATTTTGCAATTAATAATTTCCAGTTTGTAATGATTTCAAAATAGCAGAAGCTCAACTGATCACGAATAATTAAGTAGTGCATTTTCAAGCGTCATTTTATAATGAAGAACTTTCGAAGCCGGATTATTTTTAATTATTCGTTATGAAATTATAATAATATGAAATAATTTCACCTGTTCTGAATCAACGTATATGTAGAATGTTTAGAATACCACACCAATTTAATGGGGGAATGATGGGACCTCCACTTTAAGGTCAACAACCCCAAAAACGAACAACTAGTTCCATATTCAGAGATGTATATTATACACCCCATCCCTTATCCTTACATGGTCTAAGAATGTTAGAAGTTTTTCAATATTGCCTGTTTCGAATGTGCATGGAACCCTGCAGGAATATACAGGGTGATTCACAGAGACGGCCGGTTAGACGTTTCTCAGAAACGGAAGCGAATTAAAATCTGAAAATTTGCACACAACAGTTATCGGCTTAGACCATTCTAATTAAAATATTTTCAACGCCCGACAACTTCCGGTTATACCGGAAACGAGTACCTACTCTCTTCGAGATATTATTAGACGTTAAAAATCGTCATTTTTCAAATTTCGTCAATTTTAGTTTGGAAACGGTACGAGATAAAGAAAAATGACTTACATGTCCCTATCCCAGTTTTTAATTCTCTATCTAATAGATATGGAAAATACTGCCTCCTGATTGGTCAAAAAATGACAAAAAGTGCGGTACACTATTATATAACTTTGCAATATTGTATTTGAAAGACTGTTCATAAAGTGCAGTCCTATGGAGCACCTTAGTGTCCTGCTTCAGGATGCTGAGTAATTCTAACTGTGCTCCTGTTGTAGATAAAATAACAATTCAGGTGGCTTTAAAAATTGCCCAGATATATGAACACTTTGCGATATAATGTATGTTGTTGCAAGCATACAATTATGGTAAAATGAATGATTTTACGAGCAATAATTTTAAATAATTACAGGCCCACAGACAGTATTAAAAATTAAGATATTGCTTTTTAGGTGGATCCAGTCGCATTCTCAACACTTCCGTGTAAGCCTCAAGTTTATTATATGCAGTCTGTTAACGTCTTCATTGGCTGGTATGTTACCCACGCCTGATGGTGTTCATGCGAGAGAGTTCTTTAAAACCAGGAATTTTAATTTGAGGGAAATAGTGGGAATTTATTTTATATTTATGGGATCAAACCCACGCGCGCTTTTTTAAAAAATAATAGCCGTGCTAAAAGACATTTTGATGGGTTCATTTTGTAACGTAGAATGCGTCATAATGTTATAAAAGTTTCTAGAATCTGTAGGAAGTACAAGTGCCGACTTCTTTTATGTTCTTATTTATAAATTTATTATTATACATATTCATAAATTTTATTTTTTTATAATCGGGGAAATATACGAACCAACACTTCACGTTACGCGAATGGGCACCTATAAATTAATATTAGAGCTTTAAAACAGTTGAAATTTGCTTAGAACCAGTTACCTAAAATGGACATTACGACTAAAAACTATTTTTCGTTATTTATTGATCAAAGATATCTATAATACAAGTTCCAGTAAAATATTTATATACGTACAAATTTCGTCAAACTTCCACGAAACGTTAAGATTTACGACTTGATTAATATGCAACACATTGCCCCAACTGTCGGCGTTCTGGCTGAAATTATGATAGGTTCATATTTTTCGTTTTTTCATAACCTCACATGAAATTCATAATTTGTGTGGAGATGGTACACTTGTAACGACTTGCAAGATTTGAAGACGGGAACATTCATTTAGTGCTTAAAATTCCACTGCTAATGGAAATCTACGAACTGCAGAAACCGATTATATTCAATTTATTTATTTATTTATTTATTTATACATATGCAGGAACTTTTTTATGGACGGTTAACATCACTATCTTTTTAATCTTGATAGATACAGTATTGGTTAAATGTAGAAAAAGTTGTGTATTTTCATAAATGATTATAAAACAGCTTTAATATTTTGTTAATAATCATGGGTCACTTGATATAAAAAGGAAACTGAAAATCTCTATTTTTAGCGAACTTCTATACGGTTGGCGGTACTGCCATGAAATTTAGATTTCCTCGACCTACTAAGAAAGTGACACGTCGTATACAACTAAGTAACACTCGTAGTTGTGTGCTATAAATAAAAATCGCACGGGTATATTCAAATGTTGTAGGCAGCTTTGAAATTTTGACGTTTGCTGAATAAATAAATAATTAATAAATTAGGCTTTCTTAAGGGGTCGTGGGAAAACAGAAACTTGATGGAAAGTGTACTTCATAAAAACTCATGTAATTTCTGCACTCGGCTGTGCCTCGTGCATGAAATTTCACACTTGTACGAAATTTGTACAGCGTACCCGTAAAGTTCGGAACAAATTCATTATCTCAATAGCTGGTTATTAGAACTAAATAAAATTTAGTGTGGGAAGATTACAAATTATGACAAACTTATTTTTGCTATTGGCAGTGTTGCCACGTCTACCGTTTTTCCCCTATTGATGCAAACGTTTTTATTTTAAAGGAAGGGCCTATATGTATATTGATACAGATTTGAAAAGTACTCTTCTTGACGAGTTCATTGATATTAGTTTTAATGAGTCTTCGTTAAGCAGCAACAGATATTTAATGAAAACGTGTTATTAACTTTTATTTCATTAAAATTCTAAAATTATGCGAAAGACTGGAACGAGTAATATACTTGTATTAAAAAGAATACATCACTTATAACAAAGTTTAAGTACATACTTGTTTTATCTTTACAGATGTTCAAATATTGCTGTCTATGAACATTTTGTCAATACCGAAACCGATAAAAGAACCTTTCCTGAGTGTTTCGGATGGTATCAGAGTTAATTTCTCGTACCTCAGCCCGGATTCCGGTCATCAATGTCTTTATTGATACTTGACGTAAACCTATTGTATCTAGTATCAATGAATTCCCTAAGGAGAGTACTTTTCAAACTGACAAGCAGTGTTGCCAACCCTAGTCGTAAATATTTCGGAAGCTTGGTTGCCAAATTTCGGTAGATTTCGGTAGATTCGTTTTTAAACAGAAAAACAATAAGCAGGAATAAAGCCATGGCCTCAAAGGTGCCGCCGAAGCGCGGCGCACGGCGGCTTCGTTTTGTTTTCATACTAGTTTTTTTTGCATAACTACACAACTACACTCCTGGACAGAAAAAACCGGACACTTGAAAATTTTGTGTTTTTTTGCATTTTTTCAATATTACTAAGTAAATGTTGAAATAAGCTAACTTTGTGAAATTTCGATTGTTTATTAAACAAGGTTTAGTAAAGAATTCACAATTAATACATTCTTAGATAAATGTGTAATCTTAATGATATTGAAGAATAAAAATGTAAAAAACCAAGTGTCACATTTTTCTTGTCCAGGTGTGTATAATGTACCGCTGCACTAAAATGATACCATACGAGTTTCCTAAGAAGAAAGGAAAAACGCAAAAGCGTTACAAATTATGATCTGTGCGCAATTACCGGTTATTTCTTAATTATATAATTGAAAAACTAAAATTTCGGTAGAATTATGTATCATTTCGGTAGATCGATAGATAACATATAAAATCGGTAGATCTACCGAAATTTAGGTACGGTTGGCAACACTGCTGACAAGTGACAAAAGACATTCTAAAAGTAAGGATATGAGTAACTAGATACAATGTACTACCAACCCACTGACAAAATAGGCGGCAAAATTTGAAATTCAAAAGAGAGCCTCTATATAAAACAAAATCAAACCAAGACCACAAGCCATGGTACAGTATTCAACAATGTGGTAAAAAAATAAAACACTAAATCAACCTTCAACATATGGGAAAAATAGGGGAGCAGGGAAACAACAATAACAAATTAAAGGGAAGGTTAATGACCCCAACAATAAAAATGGGCTAAGTAATCATAATAGGATAGTAATAATTATAAGTATAATTGTCAATATAAACCACCCTAAATTTTAGGGAAAAAAGGCCGAAGGTAGCATAAAAGTATCAAATGAATGGATATAAGAATGTAAGGAGGTCAACGACCTCCAACAGAAAAGAGGGAAAAGGGGGAAGAGATCAGAGGATGAGGGAAAGAACATGATTCGACTGAGGAGAGGAACCTAAAGCACATAGGTGCCTCGGGAATCGGGTTTCTGTGAGGTACAAAAAGAAAACGAGATAATTAACCAGAGATGGATAGGCTGACATTGTCACTATATCCACGCGTATGCACAGTTTTTAAGAGATGAAGGAGGTAGACATAAATGTTACTGAGGTTATCAGTAGGTATTACTGAAAATTTTAGAAATCATAAAGTTGTAAGAATATGTTAAGGTGAGTTTTATTCTTGAAAACGAAAGCAATGTGGTAAGAGAGTTCCTTTACATCAGGTACAATGACAAAGAATTCTACAGGAGGACGAACATTAAGGAAGCTACTGGGGTAGGAGTTAGTGAGTAGAAGTCTGACCAAACCGGAATGAAGTTACGAAGGGTGAGAAATCCTATGGACACTGTTTTTCATTCCCAATACTAAATTGATCCTGATCGAGAATCTATGATGGGAGGTGAAGTTCACAAATCTCCCAGAGCTCGATGACTTCCTATAGGTACCACTCCAACTTCAAAGTATTATTGGGACATCTATGTACAATGGTGTGTTCAGTCAGTCTCATTTTCAATTTTATCTTTTCATGGATAGAGTTGAGAAGTTGTAAAACAGTATCTACCTTACCGAAAGGGAGACATAAACATATCGACATATTTCTAGACGAAGGGAATGTTAAAATCAAAGGAAGAGGGGGCTAGGTCCAAGACATCATCCACGACGTACTGTGCTGTAATCGGAGATATCTGAGAACCCACAGGAGAACCGGTGAGCTGTTTATAGCAGGTACCATTATAAGAAAAGAGGGTGTTACTGAAGGAAGTTCACCCCATTAAGGGTGTCGACAAGACATAGGTTGGTATGGCGTCTGATGGAGGTTGAATGTCTAGTAACAGAGTTCAAAGTCAAGTTGAGTGGAGTATTCGTAAAAAGAGATACCGCCGTCAAAACTAAGGATGACATAATAATGGGGAAGACGAAAATCGTTCGCCAAAGACGCAAATTGAACAATGGGGAGTTCTGTTAGAATTTTTAGAATACCCGATGTGGGGGCTGGGTGGAAGAAATTATGGCCCAGTGGCTGCATCCCCTTTGAGCTCCAAATCTGGTAAGACGGACATTAACAAGAAAATAATATGTAAAAATGGCATATCCTAAGAAAGAGTTTAACTATTCATTCAATGGAATTTTCCCGGTGTAGCCCTTAACTAGTACTTCTCGACTATATGGACGACTGTAGTAACAAATTGGAGTAGGTTGTTGCCCCCAAGGCTGTGGGTACATACATGTCGTGTTTGGATCAGGTTAAGGCTCTTCCAATACATGTATCGTGGGAGTTTGAAATCATTGAGATGGAGCGCTTCGGGTATACCATTTTTCGTCCAGAGCTCTTGTCATTTAGAATCAAGATTACCATCCCCGAGTTATTGGATTTCTGGGAAGGAAGCTGTTTTACTGCCAAGTTCGGCATATTATAACGGATGGGAAGTTGGAGATTATTCAATATTTTGATATGCTCTTCAGCAGTCTTCCTTATCTTCGTAGTGCAGGTGGGTGGATTAGTGTCGGCAGGCAATATAATGAAGATGCTGCGGAAATGTATTATTCTAGGCATCCGTATTACCACCTAGTTCGAATCACCCGAATCGATTTTCATGAAAATCGGCCCAAGAAACCCTTCAATAATATAATAATCAGAAGAAGATACAATAATGTTAATAGTTTGGGTCAAAAATATTATGCCTTGTTAGACATCAGGCAAAGACGAAAATTTTATGCAAATAGAGAATATTGGTGAGAGAACTTGCAAGTTGTTCAAAAAATATTAGGTAATAGTGACAGTGATTCTATTCTTCGGAATTCCCACGTTTTTGTAACTATTGTGTCTGGGTTTGACTGCGAATTAGAAAGATGTTTTCTGCAAAAGAGTTGTGCGGCCGTTGGTGCGCCCGACTTAAATTGGATGACCGGTGACCTCTTCGGGCAGATTAAAATACTGGGACGAGTCGGTCATTACCGAATATGGAAGCGTTGCGATAAATATTTTGCAATAAATAAAAGGGAACAATTTATTGATTGAACTTTTCGTAAATCAATAATGCGAAAGTGTTCGCATACAAGAGCGTAAATATTAATAGTTTCCATAAATACCATTAAGTTGAACTTTTCGTAATACTCGTAGATATCCCCATACGTGACTAATTAAATAGTTCGGCGAAAAGTGTGTAATAGACCGGAATAAAATTTCGTATCACTCATGAAACGTGACCGACCAGTGAATAAAATTTCTAGTGTGATTGATAAGGTTACGCGCATGCACTATCATTTATATTTCCAATTAATTTATCGTTGCAACTCGCCGTTTCCGTACAAGTAAAATTTATGCCGAACACTTAGCATATCTTATGAAGTTGTTATTTATTTTCACGTCTTTGTTTAACATCTGACATAAATTTAAATGTAAGGCATTATACCTATAGACAATGAAGGCATTCGTAAAAATGGAAGTAACATTTGACTTTGTGTTTCGCCCACGGCGAACCATCACGTCGTATTATATTATAACAGTGTCGGAAGTGGATGTTGTAATCCACTCGGGGCAGGGGCGGATTTGCAGCAGGGCAGAGCAGAGTGTAAGGGATGGTTATCAGAGAAAAACCAAGATCAGCAAAGGCAACATTTTTGTTCATATTATTTTAAGCGTAATTTATACATAATCAGGCACACAAGAAAAAATTAAATGAAAATAAGTAATAAATAATGTAAAATATGTAGTGACGTTGACAATTAAATAGTGATTTTTCTTACTTAATTTGCATACAAGTTTTTGTATTCTGTCAAAAATTGTCAACAAAATATTGAATGATGGAATACAAGATGTTAAGAAATTATAAGACATTAGACCGATAAGAAAGGAATAAATTTAAAAAATACTTTAACATAAACAATACCAAGAGTTTAAGAAAAATAATAAAATAGAAAATAAAAACTATAAAAATCTAAGAAAAAGATCTGGGTAACAATATTGATGATGGTATCCAGAATATATAAAAATCCTTGATGAAAAAGACAAAATGTGCGGCTAGCAAAACTTCAGAAATATCCTTAAGGCAGACATCCTTCCATCCTACTTTAGAAAAACCGAAGTAAGCAATTGTTATTATGAAACCTGAAACGCCAAGTAACCTATACCAGAGAGCTATGCTATAGACTCACAACACTCCTCAGCTGCTACTATACCGGGTGGGGATTTAGTGTGTAATCGGTTCATATCTCTGGTACTGCTTAAGATATCAAAATGAAATTTTACACGTATGTGGGGAATGACATGGATCATTTCGTAAAATTATTTATGTATATACAGGATGTTCACATTCTGAGTAGCAGACCAAAGTTCTATTTCTTTAAATGGAAACCCCACAAGTATTTGCGTGATTTCGATTCCCCATAAAATTTCATGAAAATTGATATACTACATGATGTGGTTTTGAGTAAGGACTGTTAAGATATTGACATTTTTGTGTCATTTTGGTCCCAAATTTATGACGCTACTGGCGTCTACTGACCAAAGCCACCTAATTATTTTTTACTGAAAGGGGTTTACACACTGCTATATTTGTGAACTCCATATTTACTGAAAGGGGTTTACACACTGCTATATTTGTGAACTCCATAAATACTTTCACCATAAAACTTAGGATTATACAAGGTGGTTAAGTTATGCAAAAGAAAATTTTTATCAAAAATTTCAAATAGAATACCATGTATATTATTTGCACAACTGACAGTCAGTTAACTAAGCTTTTAATTGATGTAGATATTGCCAGGTTTACTACTGATAGTTTCGGCAGATATTACGATTGAACATAAAAATTTTTGAATTTCGTTATTAGTTTATACTCTTTTTGGCGAATTCCCCCTATTCTATTGCTCAAAACTCACAATAATGTTTTTATTTTCTATTTGCAAATTGGTATCAATATGAAGACAATAAATCTTATTGTCAAATTGTTTCTTGATGGTTATATTCTTAAATATAATATAATGTCTTTTTAAAGTCGGGTATAATGTTCAAACAAGGAGTGCCATGGAAGAAATAATCTTGCAATGGGATTTTTTGTGTTAATGTAAACTTCATTTGCTAAATATTTTACAGAAACAATATGCAGACCTTTTTTGGAGTTTTGGGTGACAAAATAAGGGAGATTGTCAAAAATAATGTAAAATACTAACGAAACTACATTTTTATAATTCAATTGTACATTATGTCGAAACTTTTACTGGTAGACTTGACAATATCCACATCAATAAAATGCTTAGTAAAATTACAATCAATTGTACAAATAATATACATGGTGTTCCATTTGAAATTTTTGAGAAAAATTCTGTTTTGCATAACTTAACCACCCTGTATTATCTCAAGTATTATGATAAAATTATTTATAGATTTCACAGCAGTGTGTGAACTTATTTCAATAAAGAAATTTTAGGCGGCTTTGGTTAGTATGCGTCAGTAGCGTCATAAATTTGGGCCCATAATGGCACAAAAATGTCAATATCTCAACATTCCTTAGTCAAAACCACATCATGTAGTACACTGAGAAAAATGTTTTAAAATTGCGTCGACTTTTTCAATTACAAATTGTAAAATCTCTTTCAACAGAACGAAATTTAAAACGTTGTGTAAAATAAAACACAAATTTGAAGTAAATTTACACTAAAGAAGATAATTTACAATATAAAGTATATTATTGCACAGTGGATCTTAAAAATCCTCTTTGAAGGGTGTAAATTTCCGCTCCGTGGTGTAAATTTACTTTCTCTGAAGCGCAGCGCATAGGCTTGTTCGAGCCTGCCTAAGTAACTGATGTCAAAGTGCATAACGAAATTGTGTGCGGAGTGCGGCGTGTGTTGATTCTGCAGAATTAAAAGGTAATGGTGTTAAATATTAAAAACATTTGATTGCTATATCAATATAAAATAATTTCAGTGGTCGTACATATAAAATGAACACTTTCTGTTGTTCATCTTGCACAGAAACATTTGAATCAATTACAAAGTACAATACTCATCAGAAGCTTCATAAATACACGCCACATTGCTTTTTTATATGCAAAGAAAATAGATGTTACAGACAATTCAATTCTTATAAAGCATTTTATATGCACAATTACAGAAATCACAGCCGTCCACCCAATAAAAATGTACTCCGACTAGAATGCAATGTAATGTCTTGCTCTTACCAGTTTAAATCAAAAAGAACGCTATCAAGTCATATTACTGAACATATTCGAAGTGGGGAGAGTGTTAAATGTCCATTACCAGTTTGTGAAAAAATTAAGACTAAATATTATAATGTTTCATCGTGGAGAAGTCATTTATTTCGTAAACATTATGATAACTTAAGTTTTAACTGTTTAGAAACAAATCCTCAATCAGAAATAAGAGAAGCAGATAACATCCAGACTACGGAAGAAAATTCTCTTCAGCCAGACCCCGAGAATTTGAATTTGACAACATTAAAGAGCTCGTATTGTAAAGCTATTTCAACATTGTATTTAACATTGCGATCAAAATATTATGTGACAGATAAAGCAATAACTGCTATAATTCAGGGCATAAAAGATATAACCGAGGTAACCGATGAAAACATTAAGCAATTTTTATTTAAAAATTATAACATAAACATTTCAAGCGAAACTTTAAAAAATAATAATCTTTTTAATGAAATACACGGTCCCTTCGGCCCGCTAAGAACAAAATTTTCACGTGACAAATATTATAAAAAGGAGTTCAAATATGTCGCCCCAAAAAGTATAATGCTCGGTAATCATAATAATAAGGACAGATTCTTTTATTACATTCCCATTTTGGAAACTTTGACTGGTTTATTGCAAAATGAAACATTTTCTCGTAGATATTTCCAAACAACCAATAAAGAAATACGAGACGAACGCGTTCTATACGATTTTGTAGATGGGCTTCTTTTTAAAAATAACAACTTCTTCAAAATTAATCCTTCAGCATTTAGAATTATTCTGTTCCAAGATTCTTTTGAACTTTGCAATCCTCTAGGTTCATCAAAGAAAAAACATAAATTGTTAGGTGTTTACATGATATTGGGCAATTTACCAACGCATACTTGGTCTAAAGTCGAAAATATTTTCCTAGTTGCGATAGCCAAACAAGTAGATGTTGATTTTTATGGAATAAACTTAATTTTTGATATTATAGTTAACGATTTAAAAATTTTAGAAGTAACTGGTATTGACGTTGAAGGGCAAAATTTTAAAGGCGCGTTATTTGCCATGTTAGGAGACAATCTAGGAAGCCATGAAATAGGCGGTTTCACGCAAAATTTTAGCACTGCATCGTATTTATGCAGGTACTGTTATATTGAAAAGAAAGATATTAGTTCAATTTTTGAAGGATTCCAGTGGCGCACGAAGGAGACATGTGAATTAGACGAAGAATTGAAGGAAATTGCAAACGAAAACACATACAAAGGCATAAAAAACAAATCAATTTTAAATTCTCTTACCAATTTTCATACTTGTAATTTTGGTTTACCACCTTGTGTGGCACATGATGTTTTCGAAGGTGTTGCCCAATATGACGTAATGCTAATGGTGAACGAATTAATCTTAAAAAAATATTTTTCACTGCAAACTCTAAACAACAGACTTCAAGAATTGAAGATCATTGGTATCTCCTTAAGTTTGCCGTTGTTTAAAGAGAGAAGCGAGAAAATGCCAGGTAGTGCTCACGAGAACATGACAATTTTACAGCTCTTGCCCTTTGCGATCTCAGATCTAATTACTGATTACGAAAACGAAGCCTGGCAAATGATTTTGTTGTTGAGAACTATTTGTAATATTCTCTTAGCAGTAAAATTATCTAAAGCACAGATATTTCACTTAAAATCACTCATTAAAGGATATATCGAAATGCGTCTGCGCCTCTTTCCTAATGTGCTGCTGAGACCAAAACATCATTATTTATTGCATTATCCCCACTTAATTTTACAGCTTGGTCCTTTAAAACATTTATGGACTTTAAGATTGGAATCTAAACATAAATATTTCAAAACTATTGTTAAACATTCTCCTAACTTCAGAAATGTCTTATTCTCCTTATCCGAAAAGCATCAATTGCTTCAAGCCCTGAACAGTAGTCAATTATGTGCTATGTTCGCCGATAATGTTGTTGCTGAGGATGTAATGATTTTTAACAGCCAACATTACTCAAAGGAGTTTTCAGAAATCATATTTCAAAATTTTAGAAATGAAGCATTACTTTTTCTTTCAAAGTTTGTGACGTATAGGGGTATAAAATATAAAGAAAAATCATTTCTTTGCTATGGCAAAGATAATTTTGGAGATTTTTTAATATTAAAGTTGAATTATATTGCTATTGATAAAAATTACTCAAAAATGTTATTTATTGGTAATTCTTTTAAAATCTCATACGACGGTTGTTCTGGTTTGTATTATACAAGTGAAAACGACAATTATGATGAAAATCTGATGGGGTGCTTTTATGACCAATTACTTCACATCGAACCTTTATACACTGGAATAAGCAAAACCGACTCCGACAATTTATTGTTTTATTTCAAGGCTGCTCCTTTGGATATTGTATAATATTGAGATTTCTTTGGGTCTTGCTGGATATAGCACAAGTTCTACAATTTAAATTTAGGTATATGCATTTAAAATCCAAAATTTACCGTATTATTTTTTAAGTAGTTCATATTTCAGATTCCTATATAATTGTAATTATTTCTTACCTTAAGATGAGTTCCGAGGAGAAAGTTTTGTTCAAAATTTGGAACTGTCACAGGACCAAAAAAATAACCTTATTATTAAACCCTATACAGGACAATTTATATGAACAAGTAATAATTAAAGGTAAATGATGGTTCATCAGATTTAATTACTTTTTATTTGAAAATTATACCTTTTCTTGCAGCCTCACAAAAATTAGATGTAGACGGATCTGTACTTGTGCTAGAAAGTGATGGAACCTTGATCGACGAGAACGAAGTACTCTTGTATCTTAAAAAAGAAATATTCATATTACTACAAAAGAATGAAATTTGGGTGCCCCAAAACTCAAGTATTAATGACAGCTATTCAAGCACAGTCACAGTAACAGACATGTCGGCAAATGATATTACATTTGACAACTTGCCTATCGGCTCAAGCACTGTCTGTGACCCTGAAATCATAACTAAAGCCAACGAAGAAATTCCACTTCTGGTATTTGATGTTACTACATCAGAAGTGGGATCAAGTTCAGTAACTTCGAACTCTATAATACCTTCATCAGTTCTTAATCCTCCTGACCGGGTTATTACAGAAGACTTCTGGAGACGGTTCGAAATACCGTGGAATAAGTTGCCCAAAAACATTTTAGATGATATCAATCAAGGAAAACGTGGAAAAAACATTGAAGCTGAGGTACTGAATTTGGTTCTTCGCGAGATGAGAAGTATTCAAACCCGAATACCGCTGAATCATTTCAGAACAGTAGTGCATAAAATTATACAGAAGTCTCCCAGGACATTTCAGGACATAGATGACGACGGAACAGTACTTGCAGATGGTTCGAGTACATTGCTCCTGAAACTAAAAGATAGAAACAACTACAAAAACAGTTTAAAAAGAACAGCTCTTGCGGAAGATAAACGACCACCAAAAAGGAAGAAGGGCGAGACTGATATTTCTATTCAAAACTCAGAAGAAAACAATTTACAAGAAGATGGTCTCGAGAATGCTTTTGGAGAACTCACTGAAACATATTTACATTTAGATGATACAAAATTGGTAGAACTACTCAATAAAACTTATTCTCAACAAAGGGACATAATTAGTAAAAATCCGTCAATTCACGACGTAAAGCAGTCGTGGCCTTTTTTATTACATGGAAGAACTTTATCTTGGCATTACGGTAGGTTGATGGGTCACAGTATCAACCAATTGGAAACGGCAATAAATTTAAAATTGGATTGCATGCTAAATTATGCCTTGAAGAAAAAATTTATCAAAAGGATTCCTATCTTGGTATCTGAAAAGCATATGGAACTAATAAGAGCCTTAACCGTCCACTTCAAGGAGTCTTTTGGGAGCATAGTTAAGTCGTTGCAGGTATGTTGTTTTATGATAGTTTTCCGCATTTGCAAAATCAAAATTTTTAAGAATGAGACCGAAATCGAAAACAGTATTCCATGTATGAGTCCAGTGATTGTCTATTTTGAAGGTCAGTAGTACTTACCTTAATTCTATAACACGAATATTCTTCATGATTTTAGTTTACAGAAGGAGATGCCTATTACGTGGTAATAGATAAGCTGGTCATTAATGAAGGCACCAATTTGTTCATAGAGGCTTTAAAACAATTTTATGCTTCCTTTTTTATTTTCAACCTGAAATACCCCACAAAAGCAAACTGTACCATGGAGTTAATACAAAGATATTTCATGAAAACTAATCCTGACAGTGGAACAAAATCAAACACTTTTACGAAGTCTAAAACTTCAGTAATTAGATTTCTAAAAGCACTAGGGACTTATATGCTGGTGAGTTCTTGTACTTCAAAATTTAGAATAATGACTTATTTCATTTTCTCATTGTAGGATAAGGATAATATATAATGTAATGTTTATGGACTTAAAATAATGATCGTCTATTCAGTTTGTGATAAAATATTTATTTTTGTTATCAAAAGGTTTTTTAAATATACTTACCAAGTTCATAGTTTTATTTGATTAAATGTCTGCACCGAAATATAGCGAGTATGCATAAATTCGTATTCATAATTAGGGGGTTCCAGACAATAAAAATATGAAGGGTGCAGGCTGCGAAAAGTGCACGTATACCCCCAAGGTTAAGGTAGGGGCTAAATACAATTCTAATGGGTACGCCAATCTTTAGACTGGAAAGAGCAAAGTATTTATTTTAAACTAATGTTAATTAATAATAATAATAACGTTTATTTAGCATATGCTATACATACAAGACGTCTTTCTCATTTCAAGATCAATGTGACATAGTCTATAATTCTTCAAACATATTCGCCAGTGATACGTTCTAGAATATTTCGTACATGTATTTTCTTAAATTATAAGTACATCAAATTGTTGACTGTTTCTGTTTAATTTCTTTGCAATGCTGACACGTCAAAAACAATATGACTATTTTTATATTTTTCTGCTACAACTCCCATACTGTTTGAGACAGATCAAATTTCTAAACGGCATATTAATTAGAGCAAAATTCCGCAAAAGTGCCGGGTTTAAACCTACCCTATAAGAAGATCCCTCGAAATTAAATCGCCCTCTGTAAACTTCCTACACACTGCACTTTTAAAATACAGGATGAGGAATTTCGAAATAGAATATCATTAAAAAATGTACTTGTTATTTTCAGTAAAACTTTTGGGCATGACGTAAATCGTTGTCGTGTGACTCTATGACGATAAAAGCGGCATTATCATTAAAATGTGTACAATTAAAAATATAAACAGTTACGTATTATTTACTGAATTTAATCCATTTCAAAGTTCCACTCTGTATAATAAAACCAAACAACATTTAATAAACTAAAATATGTGTTTAATAATAATAAAGAATACAACATTGCTTAACAAATTTAAAAACATGCTTAGGAAACATTTTTTTTATTAAAAATTCCGTGAAAAATTGTAAAAAAATTAGTAATTCCTGGAAACCCATTTTCAATGCGATATTCCATCGTAGTTTTATATTTAACGGTAAGTATTATTACAATGTAAAAGTCAGCTGTAATTTTTATTGGTATAGTAAAATAACGATGAAAAATTCCATCACAGGTAAGTAGATTTACGCATGATGTTTAAAATTACACAAAGTCAGTAAATTTGCTTTACCAATAGACTGTAAACGAATTGCCGACTATTCGTTGCGGAAAGATTTTTCTCAGTGTATATCAATTTTCATGGAATTTTATGGGGAATCCATATTATGCAATGACACGTAGGGTTTCCATTTAAAGAAATAGAACTTTGGTCTGGTACTTAGAATGTGAACATCCTGTATACACCTAGATAATTTTGGGAAATGCTCCATGTGGTTCCCCACATTCGCGCAAAATTTCGTTTTGATATCTTAAATAGTTCCAGAGATATGAGCCGATTAGACACTAAATCCCCACCCATTATAATTTGAACTTATCATTTATAACAGGAGCCAGCAGAGCAAGCAGAGTATCGTTCTGGGAGAAGCTGTGGAGATCAAGTAGGTATGGCTACTGACAACACCCATTGAGGCTGATGACTTCTAGAAACAACATAAAGTTTCAGCCGCATTTGTTGATGCAACCTCAATGTATGGTATTGAGTGGGAGGAAGGCCCTTATATACAAGCTATTAAAGTTGTTTCTTGGAGAAAATGTCATGCCTGGTTGTCAGCTTACCTGCTTCACAATTTTCCATTTGACTAACCTCAAAACCAACCGTCAGCTAAAAGACAATTTGCTGTGATTCTGTCTACTGGCTGCAACGCCTTGACGTCCAACTCTGACTATAGAAATATACGCTAAGTAAATAAAGAAAATAACGGTGAAAGATAAAATCATGAACTGTGACTATAGAGGGCACTTTTAGGTTTAAAGGAGAACTTGATGCGGTCCTGCATGAGACATTTAAGCCGTTGCGTATTATAGGTAGGTATATGGAGCGATTGTAATTGTTTGGAAATTGATCCAATTTACTGTGACTCAAACAGGATATGGCAAGGTCTGTAAACAATAGAATCACGATGGGCGCTAACTGGAGCATGATGATGTTCGTATTATGAAACCTTCTATTGATAACCCCCTCTAAACAATAAGTTCTACAACGATGAAGAATTATAATTAGAAATTTAGGATTTACGTACAGATAATTATTATTTATTGCATGTTATTTCTGACTGAATATTCCATATAAATTACACTTACAGTAAACATAAGTACAGGGTCTAATTAATAATTGGATAATTTTCCTGCCTTGGCTGGTATTTTTTGTTATTGTCAGACTAGTATATCATACCGAAAATTCTAATTTGTATTGTATCATAACTGAGGCCCCATCTTTGCCTTGTGTTCATGCTGCGTTAGTAGCTACTTCTTTTGCCACTTGTTCCTCCTCCTTGTTGCAGAAAAGACATAATTCTGATTAAATATTTCAACATTTTTTAATTCTAAATAGAATGGATTTTGACTGTACCTAACTTTAGATTCTACTAAGCTGCAGTTTGGTCGAATATAGTCGGCTGAAATATAACTGAAACAATAACTAAAAGATGGTCTGTGCTTAAAAATATGATACATAATAATAAATCATGCGAGCAAAATGTTTCATAAACCAATTACATTTCCCGCGTTTAGTTTTTTTTAAGGTCAAACGTTAGGATTGTGAAGGATCGCCATCAGGTAAGAACAGAATTGAGTTGTCAGTATGATAGATTTTAAACCGACAGATTATAATTTATCATCACAGATTTTGGTTCGGACCAGAATGAGCCGTGTGAAGTAAATTTATTGGGTTAAATGTAATTACTGGTATTGCGTGACCGGGTATGTTCTCTCTCGACATGGGGTTACTAGCTTAAAAAATACTCGAATCTATGATATGTCTTTACACGCGCTGTTTATGATAAATAAATTGCTATCTAATTATGTGTTTGTGTTTCCCAATGATCATTTCTCAACAGTGTTTTGTAACAATTTATATGCATTATAGTGTTCGAAATGCGAATTTATTTATCGATGTTATGGTAAAATTTACCGATGTTATACGCCTGTTTACACGATCCTAGGATGAAAACGACGAAGTTAGTGCTGTTATTAATGGCTTGTAACAGCTTTACCTGTACAAAAAATTCCTTGTAGAGAACATAGTTATTTTAGTATTCGCGTAATTTTATACACCCACGCGCTCTATGGGAAATGACAATGAGGCTATTATAAAGTTGTACTAAACGCAGTAACTGTTATAGTCGAATATAGGCAACCATTATGCGGTATGCTGGCTACTCCACGTTTATAGAAAATAATACCATACTTCTCACTGAAAATTGTTCCAGTGTTGCATTTTCCAATAACACGTAAAAGCTTTGAACTGGATACACTACAGATGTGATAATCTGCAAGCGAAGGGATCGATTTTTCGCACTTGTTCTTGCTCGAAGTCGATACATGGTGTACAAATATTAAGCTATGTGCTTCTATAAAGCAAACGTCATTTTTAATGGCACCCCCTGACTTGTCAAGTAAAAATTCTTTGAAATCTTCCACGGAAGTCCCTATTTTGGGAAATAGGCGATATGTGCCAAGTTTTCAAAAAACGGCCATAACCCGTGATTAGATTGTACAAATGATCTCGTAGTACACAAAATCTGGATTTAGTTCTATAATTCAATGCTTGGCTGGGTATTTGCCCGAGGAGTAGTTGTTCGAACGGTCCAGTACCACTCTTTGTCTACCCATTTTGCAAAGCCAATATACGGTTCTTTACTTCGGACGGGTTTGAACACTATTATATTTTACTCTAATCAGGTGATGCAAATTCGACGACCACCTTTAAGATATCGGTTATTTAAAAAGATATGTGGTGTGTGCAAATTAGCACTTGTGCAGAATTTGGTGCATTTGCAAGATATAGTTATTGTTGAGAAATATAATCTACCATATACGACGTACGAGTTACGTCCAAATTTTGTGGAACACTATGTCATAGATTGTGATTACCTGACAAAAACGAAACTTATTTCTGGTAAATTGGTGGGGGTGTGCCGATAGGGCAGAAAAAGGTCAAATGGTCAAGCTGACTATTCACGGCAAAAAACCTTTTTTGTTTTTCGACTATAACTTTTACACCGTTTTAGATTGAACTGATTTCTCAACGGCATATTATTGAGTGCCAAATTCTGCGAAAGCTCCAAATTTAAACCTAATGTATCCTTTAAAATCTTTAAAATAAGCGAAATTTTTACAGACTAAGAGAAAGCGACATTTATTCAGTCATTTCAGCAAAATAAAATTTGGTTTTTTATTGTTACCCCATAGAATGAGCGACCAATAGGGTAAGTCCGGGATAGTTGGCCATAGTTTCTAAAAAACTACTTAAAACTAACCATACTAAAGCCAAGCCTCTTCTTCTTTTTTTACTGAATATTTAAACTTTAACTCAGCATAAACTCCAAATAAACTTAAATTAAAATGTAACATTTAACTAAAAAAAAACATATATCCAAAAGTGTACCTATGGCCATCTCTCCCGAGTAAGCCGGGAGAGATGGCCATAGGCTTACAATTCTTACTTCTTACTTCTTATTTCTTACTTCTTATTTCCTTTCTTTTTTCAGTCCACACTTTTGACAGAAATTATCATAAGTCGTACAGGTCTCGTGTAACCAAAATCCGCATTTTATACTTTTTATCCAATCTACTTTTTGCTTTGTTTGGTTATAGTCTTCTCCAAAACCCACACCCAGAGCTGATACAGCAAATTGGAGAAAAAAAAACACAAGTGGGTGAATTACATATTTCGAAATTTTGAACTAAGTCGACGTTTCGACGAGGATATTAGTCATTTTCAAGACAGTATGATTAATAATAATCAACCATGCTTCCAAAGAAGTAGAAGATTGATTTGGTTGCCAATCGAGAAACATGGCTTGAGTTACTCCATTTTAAAATGTTTAAATGTAATTTCTTAAAAATCTGGGCTTCACCCCTTAATTTTTTATGTAAATCAATCTTCTACTTCTTCGGAAGCATGGTTGATTATTATTAATAATCATACTGTCTTGAAAATGACGAATATCCTCGTAGAAGCGTCGACTAAGTTCAAAATTCACCCATCAACCTCCAATTTGCTGTATCAACTCTATAAGAGAAAAAATGGTTCTAAGTCTTTCTGCTTTATTTTCACCTAAAATAGTAAAGTAGGTTCTGAAAACGCATTTTGGGGCATGGCCATCTCTCCCTGAAAATAATGGGCCATTTATCCCGTTTTTACGGGAGAGATGGCCCACCCAAGTACGACACACAAAGTCAGCTGTGCAATCGTAATTTGAGGTTAAAGTGTCTGTAAGATGTCACAAACACCAGACTATTACAACAAGATTATTGAAAAAACACTACACGAAATATGAACCATTTAGATAAGTAAGCTCATGCTAAAAGTTTCCCTATGAAATAAATTAACAATTAATGCTATTTTCTTACCTTTCTTAATGTTTTGACGCACGAAGCCACAATTGACGTACCTTACAACTTAGGTTGAACAAACTAATTGCACTCCTATTGCCTTCTAAAAGTGGGTCGAGAAACTTTTAGCTATGGCCATCTCTTTCACGTGGCCATCTCTTCCATGTGGCCAACTTACCCTATAACAAACAACAAATAGTAGATTTTTGTATGTTGTCCTAAAAATGTTGTTATTGTTATTAAGATATTGGTTATAGATATATAACCAATGTAGATAGATAAATAACCAATATCATAACAATATTGTATAACATTAGTAGGCAAACATAAGGAAATCTCACATTCTTTATATTGACCAATATGTGGAACTCTACGCTGGTAATATATATGTACTATATAATACGTGTGCTACTGGGGGTGTTCAGATGACAAGTTAACAAACTCTTGTTTGGCTTTATCTAACGTCGCCCAAGTTGTTTAATACATTTCTAGGAAACCATATAGATTTTCAATCTATTTTAGTTAGAACGCTGGTGATGGAAGAGCCGATTATTACCTCTATACTAGCACCGACAAATTTCCTACTCGACTAGCAGCAACAAACGAACTGTAAAATAACAATAAGCGAATTCTCTTTCCTTATAAGTTGGCCGTAAATTTAAGTTGGATTGCTGGATTATTAGTGAGCCAACTCCGAATATAGGATAATGTTA
Source organism: Xestobium rufovillosum (assembly GCA_963966045.1). Classification (NCBI taxonomy): domain Eukaryota; kingdom Metazoa; phylum Arthropoda; class Insecta; order Coleoptera; family Ptinidae; genus Xestobium; species Xestobium rufovillosum. Next base: position 36,014,319 of record OZ014493.1, read on the forward strand.
GAGTGTGAATAGTATGTTGAGCGCTTTCTTGTGGACGCGGCTGCATCGGAATTTGTATTCGACTACGTAAATTAAATCTTTTTTTTAATCACCCGATATCGAAGCACAAATAACGACGATCGTGCAACATGTAAATACTGACTAGAAACTAAAACGGCAGGCAAACACGTGTTAATTATGTGGTGTATAACTAAGCCGTTGTTTGCTATCAGATCAGGACCTTCTTAATTGACTTGTTACATTATAGAGTGCGCACAAAAAATGCTCCACAACAACAGACTAGCAGTAGTTTAGCATACATTCAAGTCGCCTTCAGGCAGCATTAATAGCTGAACAATCGAGAACTTTTCGAATAAGTTTTTAAACTTAACACAATAATTGATATTACGAGGTAGTGAAAATACTATTACTAATTTTTAAATCGCGAGGAAAAACGATATACATCAGAAAGTTGAAATATCCAGTATGGCACCCAGTAAGCATTAAAAAAACTTAATCGTAATTCGTTTTCGTTCCGCGCAGTGTGCAATCCTGAGGGTGGTTTACGGAAAATCATTTTATAATAAGAGAGATTGCGCTATTGGGCTAATAAAATAAAATTGTATACCCTGCTATGACTTTAAGCTGGAACCATTTTAAGAACATTTTATTTAATATACGAGTATACTTGAAGCAGTAAGAATGAGATTAGGCGTAGGAGAGGGCGAGAGTAAGGCAGCGATGAAACACTGCACAGGGCTTTATGGAGTAGAAAAGTAACACAAAAATAAAAATAATATCATAGAAAGCAATCTTGGAAATAACAAGCGCATACGCTTCTGAAGTAGAAAATAGGGAAGGAGGAATAGAAAAGATCAATAGGACAAGTTGAGGTGCGCCATTTGGGACTTTTCCAGACCGGATCGAGTAAGAATCATTAACATCAGAAAAATAGTTGAAATAGGCACTGATATAGTTGATATTAATAAGGAGAAGCAGTTCCGTCGATACGGACATTTGAGAAGAACTGGCGTCGAGAGGTAGCCCAGAAAAATATGGAAATATGTTCCCCTACTAGAAGAAAGCAGGAACGTCCAAAAAATATTGGAAGAACGAAGTCGAGAGCGCGATGGCATGCAGAGGTCTGCAGTTTTTGGCATGTTAAATTCTACATTATTCCAAGAAAAATTTCGAATTTTAAGATATTGTAAAACATTGAGGAAACTAGGTGTCCGCATATTTTCTTCAAAAATCCACGAGATAGAAAGGTTTAAAGCCACACTCCCACGAATGCCCTAGATTATAAATTATGTTTATTACAGTTATCAATTAATTAATATTGAAATGTGTAACAAGCCTTTTAATATAGGGTTGTAGGTGATTAATTGGGTCGTAAACAAGTTTGTTCCATAGTACTATGTATTTAGATATTACTGACCAGAGCGAAAGTTGAACTATATAATATGTGAGCGGGATTTGCAGTCGATATTGAAGGGAATGGCAATCTACTATATTCCTGTAGATACTGATGACTTCATTTAAAAGGTCTCCCAATCAAATTACAGAAAATATAAGATGCACTCAAACGGGTTTCTCTTAGAACTGTGTATTCTAGTCGTTGTATAATGCAAATTATTTTCTGATAGCAAATTTTGGGCTTCGCTATATAACAAGGTAGTAGATTAGAACATAGTGGTAAGGTCCCTATTTCAGAAAAAGTAAGATACATTTCGGAAAACGTTAATTGTAATTTAGATTAGTGACTTGTATTTTAGAAAGCACAACTGTAATAATTAAAATTAGTTAATTGTATTTCAGAAGACGTAAAGTGTAATACAGATTAGTGGATAGTATTTGAGAAAGCGTAAAAAGTAAGTCAGATTAGTAAGTTGTATTTCAGATAGCGTGAATTGTAATTAAAAATGCGTTATTTGTAATTTAGAAATCACGTTTCTTGTTAGTTTGTTAAAGACAAGTATAATTTAAAGTGTTCAATGAAAGAAAGGTAAATGTTTTATGTTATCAATACGTTACGTTTACTCTGCTACATATTACGTGAACTTATTTGAAAATGTTTTTAATCTCAAATGTAACTAACTATGTAGGTAATGCCTTTTGAAATCAAATTAAGCAATCTGAATTACAAATAATGATGTTTTCTAAAATACAATTTACAAAATCTGGATCACAAATTATGTTGATTGAAGTTTGATAATCTGAAGTAGGCCTGTGCGAAAAAATCGATTAATCAACAAATTCGATTAATCGATTATTGGTTAATCGATTATTTGATTAATCAAATATTTGATTAATTGATTATTTTGCTAATCGATTATTTGAGTAATCGTTTATTTGAGCAATCGATTAGGTATTTGAATAATCCGTTGTTTGATAAATCAATTATTTTGATAAACGAAGTTGCCATCACCTCGCCGGAAAAAAATAACTTTTTGGGGATTTCTCTTCTTCCTCCTGCCGGTTGTGTCAACGGCGGTGACGAAGAAACACAGCATAGTGAAGCAATTATTAATGGATAGCAGTTCAAAGTTAGGTTTAAAATTGATTAATAACAATATAGGTATTAAGACAGCCATCACAATATTTTATTTCTCTTTATTTCATCTTTTCTTAATTTGTACTGTTTTATTAGTTTTAAACTTAACCCTGAATTGATATTCATTGACTGGTTGTATATACGTGTGCGTTATGTATTAATTTGGTATTACCTGCTCCATTCGTTTTGAAGTATCAGTGTATAAGCGTTACACTTTTGCATAACCTTGTTTACTACTTGCTTGCTGTTTTGACAACTGAATCTGACGTGAAATTAGACATCAACATATGAGAATGACAAATTTGCTGTAGCTAAATTGACTCGTGTTTTAATTGGTTTTAGCTTGTTTTACGTCGTTAAGCTCAAACGGCATAGGAGCGGAACCATTTATGTAACCATTTATGGATATAAACTTTCCTATTAATTTCGCGTGAACACCCTGTACATGCAATCTTAATGAGCCATTCTGTCCATATCTAATTTACATGGAATCTTGCGGTTTGTATGGTTCATCAAATTACTTCGGTAACTTGGAGCGGTTTTTGTTGGGTCAACGGCCACATGTGTCAGTTGAAAGAATGAGAGGAAGGGGCGCAGAACAAGAAGAATGGATGACATATGAACGACGCTACTAAGCAATATCACATATAGCTAAAGAGTAAGGAGTCTGCACCGCACAGCGCGCAAAGACGTCACCTGAATGCATAATGCGGCTATCTCTGCCTAATATATGTGCAAACAAAAACCATAATTGTCAAGATTAGTCATATAGCAAGTTTATTGCTTTTGTAATATGTTGTACTTTTGTCGTAAATTACTTTTAGATATGGAAGCGGGCATATCAGCGACCGACTATGGAACAACCGATTTTAAAATTGAATGCTGTTCTTTGAATGAACATTACATACACATTTCACGTTCGACATAAAAGGGCATATCAAAATGCACAGCTGCGGTCCATTTTATTCGCATATTTTATGGACCATTTTAAGGATGCTGTCGAGTACTTCAGGAAGGAGAATACGGAATTCGTTCATTTGCATGAGTTGGTTCGTTGGCCTTGGGCGAAATTGACTTGTTAGAGGAAACGTCAAGCCGAATTTAAACATACATTTGTTGTTTTCTTTTAAAGCTGCATCGCATGTGATGAAAATATTAATCACGTCAAAGGCAAAACTTTCTATGAAATAGTGGTTGGTATTTAATAAATACAATGTTGAGCAGAAAATGGGAAAAATATTATTAAAAAACTGGTTAGTTTCTATGCCATTTTAATCACCACATTGACTCATTAAAATGTACCACCAATTGCGAAGATAAGCTGAAAACTCTAACATAAGCAGGTTTCATTCTTTCAGATATTGCACTGATTTGAGTTTCAGTTTTATTTTGTACCTACTCTTTTTGTGTACTTTGTATCTTTTTATTAATTATTTTAGATCACGTTAGATCGTTTTGGTATTAATATAATTATTGTTTACATCGGAATAAAATGCAAACGTTTTTTAAATTTGCTTATTAATCTATTTTTTGGTAGGCATGCCTCTGAGTATAAATTTTTATCATTGATTTATTCCTATGTGTATTTGGCGTCGCCAAGCCACGCCCATCACTGCATTCTTAAAGCAGATAGACTATAGTTACATATTTTGGAATCTGTAAAAATTTGTGAAATTGGGAATGGTCAAAACTATAGTTTACTTGACAAATTGATTTGATACATCGAAGTTTATTTAAATTTTTGTATGTTATTTAGGTTTTTTTTACTTTTGAAGGTTTTCTGAAATGTTGGCACTGTGAATAACAGCGCAATTCATAAATTCCTTTGTTACAGTTTATTTGTGTTAGTTTGATCAGTGATCCCAATGTTTTCGTTGCGCTAGGTTCATCATAATAAGGTTCCTAGTCTGAAGACGCGTAGCTCCGTCCTTTCCTATCTTGAGCTAACCTACGTATTTTCCTAAAAGTGGAACATTCTACATTTCTAGCTATTTGAGAGCAGTAGTCTAATCTAGGCCTACCCCTACCTCTTTTTGTTCCTATCACTGACTCTAGTATGTCGCGAACAATTCCTTCCTGTCTTAGAAGGTGTCCTACCATCCTATCTCTCCTATTCTTTATTGTCTTCCATACCTTTCGCTTTTCCACAACTCTTTCTAATACCTCCCTACTGCTAACCTTATCTATTCACGGTATCTTCATAGATTTTATTGAAATTGAAGCATGGAAGTTTACGAATACAACAATAAGTCTTTATTAAGTTTTTAGTAAGTTGAGAGAATTTAAGCAGTTCACAAGGAAAATTATGCGGTACCACCAATTTATTTTTAAATTTTGGAGTTTATGCCCCTCCGCTTGCAGTAAATAATTACCAACTAAAATTTAGTCAGCCACATTTTCGTCAATTAGTGAAGTGATCTGACAGATCCCCCAAGTGAGTATACAAGTGATGGAATTCTCCAAATTCGCCTCTCTCTAAAAATTTATGGATATTGATAATATTGATAATTGAATTCATATGCATAAAATCTCATAATGATGTTTTTGTCAGAATGACAGCGAAACAAGTTAGCCCTAACTATTATAGCGGTAATTATGTTATTTACCTTTTGCTACCATGACGACGTTGTAAATTTCGTATTTTTGCTTGTAAAATGTTGAATTGCCTGTCAGCAATTTGGCTTAATATTGCTCCGTCTCCGGCGACATGCTTTTTTTTACTCTCATTTCGTCAAATTGCTGGGCAAAATATTGGCAGTATAATATATTGCTCTTACTATTACATGAGCTTGCTTGTTTGATATTTTTCCGGAATTCATAATACGAGTTGCTTGCAGAGCAAAATTTGCTTCTTTTTGCCAATTAATACTAATGATTGAACACCGCCTTCTATTTCCTTCAATTTTTTATTTTTTATGTCGGTTGTCCTCGTTCTTTATTAATATTTGTCGAAGATAATATAGAATGTAAGTTGTTGCTTGTAGATACTAGATTGGAATAATTTAACGTTCTCTATCCCTATAATCAAAAAGTTTAACGATCTAAAGCAGATTAAACTCGTTAAATGTTAAAAAAGCGTAGTAGTAATAGTATTTGTAATAATAATTGATGCACAAACATAAAATTTTATATTATTTATAGAACCAGTATTTCAAGCCAAATTTTATTATATACCAAACGCTCACTTACTCGATTATAGGGCATTGTAAATTAATTTTAAATAGTAATAAATTCAGGATTATAGTAATAAAATTAAAATACGAACAGGAGCTAGAACGCCCACATTATGAGAAGATGATGAACTTTTTTAGAACTTTGTATGTGGTTGACTATGGTTACTTTATTGTGTCTGTATTTGAACTAGTGTGGGGCATGTTGTGTGACTGCGCTATAAACGACGCCCTCTGGAGAAATATCACGCATTATGCTGTTGAAATTCTATTGTTATGTCCACACTTAATTAATTAGTCTATTCTACTTGCAACAGTGCAATATTTTATGCAGTGGAAGCCGTATGTGTGCGCCGAGAAAAGTTATGGCTTTAATGGAACAGGTCGCAATTTTAGAACTGTCCTTGTAAGAGACGGTATTGATTCTTCTATTCCCCATTCTTTGCCAGACGTATCCATTAATGATTATTTCATTGATTTTAGTGCACCCAACCAAAAAGTGACGTAAATACAATAAAAAATTCATTAAAATTGGTCCGATGAAGAAATACATTGTCGGAATGAATACCATTAATCGGTTAATAAACACATTCATTGGCCAATGTAAGGTTCATTGTATTTATGAATTTAATTCATTGGTTTTTGTTCTCATATTTTCGTTAAGACAATAACGTTATACATTGCAGTCATGTAGATCATACATTGAGCTAACGTACTACTTTTATAGTATTAATGTCGCGTATACATTCTACCAATTAACTTTGTACATTCATTGTATGCGCAGTATACCTTGGTTGAATTAACTAATTCATTGGCCCAATGTAAGGCTTACATTAATTTCATAAATATCATTTATTGTCTCAACGAAATGATTTATTGTACCAATGAATTGGTACAGTGAATCATTGTCCAACTTACATTAATTTCATGAATTATCGGGTTTATACATGCTGTCCATTTAGTATGCAAAAGGAAGATATCTCTAGTTCTATAAGAAATAAAAAATATTTTGTTTATAAAATGTTCTAGAGATTTGAAGATAGCATAACCTTATATTTTTAGGTTGTGTCAGCTTGAGATCTCTAGAACACTTATAGACAACATATTTTTTTATTTCTTTTAAAACTACACAGAGAGGGTACTTATCTTGTTATCTTCGTTTTGAGCAGAAACGGAAAATATTTATTAACGACCAGTTTTTCCTCTTGTTGAAGGATTCTTAAGTAAATTCTGAGTTTAAAATTGACAACTCACTTTAGAAATATCAGTCTTGTACTTGTCTTCTATAGTTGGTTTTAAGTTGCTGTAATCTCTTGCAAGAAGAGTAGAAACTGCTGCTAAGGATTAGAAAGATACCTACATAGGGAAGATAAAGTAGGATACAAGGCAAAATAAGACAAAATCAATTTAAACACTTTTTATTCTATGTTCAGGTTATATAAAAACTTAAAATAAAAACGTAATAATTAAAATACCATTTGAAGTTGATATCTAGAGAACTGTTTGCTTTTTAATTTTTTAAATTATCTTGTTTCTATAGATATATCTGACTTTCATATGTAACCAGCTACATTTTACAATAAAAGAGACGCCCAACGTCCAACTAACTAATCTTATGTTTAGTACCTACGAACATATTTTCGGATCTCTTCTAAACAAAAATAATATAATAAATATAAAGATGCCTTTGGATAAATACAACTAAATAAGAATTAACAAGAGTAAATTTTAGAAAACAACTATGAATACATACTAAGTTATCGGTCGCAATCATTGAATAATCTTAGAGATGTTTAAGGTGATAGTGTACCCGTACATTTTCAGCGACTTAGTTCCGGTCTGGCAAACCATCAAATTTAAATAAGCTCGGATGTTAGGAAATTCTGCAAGCAACATATTTCGTAAATTAATAGGAATAGGAGAGAGGGTGTAGTGTACTTACCGAATTTATTGAACACGCACATCAAATTCACCCCCTTGACACAGACTTTGAAATCAAAAATCACAGCGAACACGCCGAACACTAACGTAAACTGACGCTCTTTAAGCTGTCTTAACGGAAACGACGGAAACCAACGAAAACCAAACAGAAAACTTCGAAGAGAGCTAAGTTCCTATCGGAACACATCGGCATTGCTCGACTACCTGTTCATTCATTGCGACAATGTATAACTGCATTGGCTCAAGGAACGGTCATATTAGCAAAATATTTGAGACATTGGGACGATGTACCCGTTTATTGACCAATAAAAGTGTACATTGAGACAATGTACCCGTTTGTTGACTAATAAACTTATACATCAATATTATGAAGTTGTGTTATTAATTCTGTTCATTGATTTAATAAATAAATTTATTAATATAATGAATATGTACGTTGGGCTAATTTAAAATTTCATTGTAACAATGATTTGCCACATCAACTTTTAATAAACGGAGTTTATAATATCAATGATCACGGTTATCAACTCATCAAAAAGGGACAGAGCGATTTTCGTAATATTAATGAAAAATTAATTGAGCCAATGAACTTTGAGTTAATAAACGACGTTTATTAATATTATGAACGGATTTTTTTTCAGTGTGTATATTATGTAAATATTATTATGTTAATAAATTTTTCTGTTCCCGCAAGGCCTCGGGAAACTCAAAATGACAATATTGAGAAGATTTTGCAACAAGTCGAACAGCACCTGGAATAGTTAAGAATGATGGCGAAAGACGAAAAGTGATTAGCCTGTTTCGTACACCAACGAGAATTAACAAGAATCTTTATGTTTATTTAAAATTTTATAAAATATTCATTTTTTGAACTCGTATGCCTGCGAAAAAATCAAAGCAACGTTTTATGAGTGAAAATGGACGTTTAGGGAGTTGCACCAGCTTTATACATGATGTATCTACAACCCGTGCAGAAACGGAAGTTGATCTGTACGCTGAAACATGCCGTCTGCCCATACGGGTTGTGATTTCCGACCATCTAGTTCACGTTGCACGCCGCCAAACGCACTTGCCACTTCTATTTGCGACTGAAAGCGACCACCGGTCACTCCATATAGGTGACAGATGGCTCTCTGCTGAGAATGCAGACAACCGTAGATCATAATACAGGACCAAGTAGTAAACACTACACTTCGCCTTACAGGTATGCGCTTTTACTAAGAAAGAGCCGGATCGGTATGGTATACAACACTGTTTATTTGTGCGTCAAGAGACTTTTCTTAGTCAGGTTCAAGTCAAAGATCTCCTGTTTTCTGCAATCAGTCGCAAAATCTTTATTAGCTTGTATGCAAATGTAAAATATAATTTGTGGTCATCAGTTATAACTCCTGGAGAATTTTTACATATATGTATATACATGTAATCTGAACACTTTTTCTACATGTAAGTAATTTGTTTTATTTGGAATATTGTAATTAATAAATTACGACTCAGCTAAATCATGACATTTCTGTATCTCCAGTTGAAATATCTTGAACGGCAATGTAGATGACATTGAGCGTTCGTTCATTGAAAGCTGGCCAAGAAAATTTATCAGTACCGGTAAAATACGAATCGGTCGATCGATCCCTTGTGCACAAAGTGCCGCTGTCAGATATGGACCGTTTTGTTTATGGTGTCAGGTCCTTGATCGTCCGAACATGACCACTTTTAAGGAAAGCATTATCTATCAGCAGGTGATGTGTGTGGTCTCGCGGTTATATAGGGAAAGAAATACTACATTTTTCAATAAAAATCTAAATTATCTAATTTAAAATAATAGCTGTCCGTATAGATAACGCACCGCCAGATATTTCAGTAATTGTGATTCTGAAATAGTGTAAATTTACGCACTTTCTGTTACACTAGAAATTATTTAGTGTATCCAGGTTTCAGTATGAGAATATTATAAGAATTTGGGACAATAGGGAGGTTCGGAGAAAAATAAGATATGTATTTTTGGCATGAAAATGACAGAAAATTGTTATTGTAATTGATTTACGGAGAATTTTTTTTTCTAAAAATTTGTTTTGCGGCGTAATAAGCGAAAGAAATTAGCTTATAACGCCCACATGCTAGTTCGCTTTGTTATTGGTTTGACGTCAGAGATTCGTAAGGCGCTCCTCCCACTTCTCTTGAAGTGCCCGTGAAGCGGTACCTATCTCATAACATACTTATTGGGACTATTTCGAGCGTGAATTTTTAAAGTAAGGTGTCAATGAAACATAAAACAAAGACAACAATGGATATAATGGTGCAACAAGGGTATCAAAAGTCCGATTCACATAATTTGCCATATTTATGTAGTAAGTAAATGTCCCGGTTAATGCGGAAATGGTGTGTGATTCTTGCATCTAACGCCAATTTCATTCAACCTCAAAACAGTAGTGTAAAGGCAGACCGGTATAAGTAAAACAAAGTCAACAATTTATTAACTGTACATGCCTTTTATAATTCAGTATAAGTAGGTATGTAGATTGTAGATACCCGCTTACTTCTGTTTGTAAAATAGGTACCTACCTATATTCTCTAATACAATACAATACATACCTACTCATTTATGTAGGTATGTATACCTAAGTGATTGACAAGTTATCAAGTTAACAGTTTTATAACGGATTGGAAATGTTTTAAAAAAACGGAAACAAATACAACTCAAGCGAATGAAAAAACTACGCTACGTAGGTAGATACTAGGTACTTGTTTAACAAAAAGAAACAACTGCTATATTCTGGAACGGTTAATGTAGAAACTCGAAAGAGACTCTTAAAGACGCATGAATGGAGTACGAAATTATACCTATGGGTGCGAAACTTAGACAATGGGAGAAGCGGATTGAAAAAGAGTAGAAGCGTTTGAAATGTGATGCTACCGACGGGTGTTGAAGATACCGTGGATAGACAAGTTAGCAATAAGGAGGAATTAGAAAGAGTTGGGGAAAAGAGAAAAGTATGGAAGACAATAAAGAATAGGGGATAGGATCGTAGGATGGTAGGACACCTTCTGAAACACAAAGGAATAGCTCGCGACATACTAGAGTCAGAGATAGGAATAAAGAGGTAGAGGTTGGAGCAGATTAGACTACTGCTCTCAAATAGTTGGGGATGTAGAATGTTCTACTTTTACGGAAATGCGTAGGCTAGCTCAAGGAAAGGACGGAGGTACGCGTCCTACCAGTCTTCAAAAGAGAACTTTATGATGACGTACTATTTAATTATTATTGTAAAATAGTTAATAAAATTTCCTTGTTTAGTTCAGGGAGGGAACGCTACGGCGATTCAGTATTTGGCTCCGTCATGCTCCTAGGTAGCATCCTGTTTCAAATTATGCTAACCGTAACACGTTACCAAGTACCAAGGGGGTCCCAGAAAACTGTCGATAAATTACATTATGTTCGATTTTATTTAGAGTGGCTGCAATGGGGCAGCCGATAATTTTATAAACTTTTGCAATGATAAACTAACTCGCGAAAATATCGATAATGCTGACCGATTTTCCTTCTGGCTCCAACGAACCACTTTTTCCGTTTTATTGGTGTGCTGTACGACGCATTAGTCTGGGTACAAAACAGAAAACACCAGTTAGAACCAGTTAATAATATTTAACAATTTAACTACACATGCATAATATCCAGTTTCGTTTGCGAATAATGTCTTGTTCGCCGCGCTGTCATAGTTTTCGAAGCTTAATTCTTATCTTCCTATCTTCAGTACCTATATCACAGAGTCTTTGACTAATAGCAATTACAACCCCGTAACTCGTAACATTATAGGCGGGCCATCTCCAAGAACATAATTCCTCCTATTGGGTGATCAATTGGCATTACTATCCCACATCCATATCATATCTATCCCCCCATTCTTCTTGTTAACATAATGCACAAACCGTCTTCTCTCCCTATAGCAAAATCTCAGATCTTCTAACGTCTGCCCAAGATTCCTTGCCATTGCACCAGAAGGTATGTATCGTATTCATGTGTACAGTAAACCGATCGAGTGATGGCGAGCGGTATGGATCCGTACTAGACGTAGTTGCACTCTGCATCACCGCCTACCAATTACGTTACGATTGGCCGCACTGACCACCACCGCTCGCCATCACTCGATCGGTTTACTGTACTCGTATGACTGCCCATATTTCAATTATTGAAGTAAGTACCCACTGTGAACTCTTAAGCAATGAATGAGTTACGCCGTTTAACTGACACACCCAATATACTATTAGTAGTGTCTTAATTGATCTGTTTGAATTTTCTAGTACAATTCCTTATAGACAAATAGCGGATATTCTCTATATATTATTTTATTTGATACCTATTTATGTTTTATGTGCAAGTCTAATATGTGTTTACTGGCTACGCATTCCAGTACAAAGTAACACAACTATTAGGGTGGCGCACATAATATTAAATTAAATGAGGAATTTGTGTCAGTAACGCAATAAAATCAAAACGTTTTAATAACACATTGCCGGTTTTGAATTGTGCCTTAAATTGCATTTACCAGAATATAATAATTACGTGTGGAACCGAAGATCGTATAAAACGTCAATAACAACACGCCTCTCTCGTGGTATTACGACTCATCACAAATGGCGATGTAGCGAAATTTCTAGTTTAACTTTTTTTGCACTTCTATAAGAGGTGCGTGAATAGGTACAGGACTCAAACGTGGTAAACTAAGTTGCTCGTTTTGTGTCTAGCAAAAAAGCCGTTTTCTTGAATTACTGTATCAAAGTAAGTTTGTTCACAGTAATATGAATAAATAACCCAGATGGAGCAACTTCATGGTTAGCCATAAAAGAGCTTGAACGAAGTAAGTTCATGGTAGGCATCAAAATTTTACTGCAAAAGGCGAAGTTACACCTTGTATATAATTTTCTGCTTTTTATAACTGCTTAACACTGTTCCACCACATCAAAATATTGCTGCAACTTTATTTAGTTTCTTCTGGTTTTTAACCAAATATTTTAGAAAATTTTCCTGAATTTTTAAAAGTACTGCACTGCATTTTTTGAATGCGAATTTTCTTAAATGCGTGTTAGGCACGGGAATTCTGAAATTCTATTCAGCAACAAATTACTTCAGAACTATGCATAATAAGTAAGTATGCACTGCATTTCACCTGTTTTATGACACATTTATGTATAAATAGAATTATTGTAGAAGGCTGTCGAACAATGCTGGGAAATCAGAAAAATAAATGGTAATGGAGGAACACATTAAAGCAAATAAGCAGTCTTTGGTTACGTAATTACGCCTGTAAATACTGAAGACGATTTTCAAATGGTGTAATAAAATAACACATAAAACTGAAAAGAGTACACGTATTTAAAATTTATAATCATGGATAGTAAAACTGATCAGTCGGTACGATTCTACCATGGCACATTTACTATATCGTAAATATTATATTATGGCAAGTACTAATACTCTCCAGAGATTTAACGTTTATAAATTTTAAACGAATTGTGCAAATTGGCATACGGTATGTTTCACTGCCTATAATTTCCGTACAATTCAACACATTTTTTATTGTAACAGTGTTATCACTTCTATACCAATTCGATTCTAGTACCACAGAATGAAAAACTACGTAGTAAATTCAACTTACCCTGCCTGTTGTTCATGTATAACCCAACGGCTGTAAAAACATGAAACATATTTCAGGGTAAAAAGCTTAGCTATCGATCTTTGAGATAAATATACAGGCTGTTCCAATAGTTTTAAGAAATCTAATTTTATAGCTCTTATGTTCAAAATAGATCTAAGAAACCCTATAGGTTTATCGATTCATTTTACTTCAGGAGTGTGGGTTGGGTATTTATAGCAAAGTAATGTAAGATTAGATTTAGATTAATCTTAATCAATTGAAAACAATACTGGACCAGAAATGAATCCGTGTGGAACGCCGCGTGAATGCTACTATTCGCTATCGAGCGCAACAACTTGGGTGTGATCTGACAAATAGTTTTTAAAAGGTCTGACGGAACTTCAACTTAAACCTGTATAATTTTACACACATACCGTTGAATGCTGTAATATGTCAAAGGCCTTGGAATAATTTAGCAAGACCAAAATAGATAATAAATTTATCTGCATCAGATGCAAGTGGAATTTCGCCATTTACTTTTAATGCTGTAGCATTATATTTTTTTCTGAATCCAGATTGGTTAGGGGCTAGAAGTTAAATGTAAATTTAACTGGAAACAGATGATTTCCTTCGAGGGGTAAACAACTGACCAGAATTGTGTTCACCAGAATTCCTTTGGGTCAAATAATTCCCCTGAGTTCCACAGACTTCCTCAGAATTCCTCAGAATTCCTCACTTCCTCTAAAATTCCTCTTGAAATTCTCAATTTGGGAGCGGTGGGGTGGCGGTAGAAAGGGGGAGAGGAGCAAGCTAGTTTGCAAATTTTTTTCAATATCTATAAAGAAATTAAATTAAATTGATAAGTAATAAGTAATATTTGACAGTAGTATAGGGTAAGGAATAATATAACAGGAATTTGAAGACAAAATTAAAACTTTATTAAAACAAAATTAACAATAAAAATAAAAGTTCATTCAAAATTAACGAATATATACAAGGTGTCTTACGAAGTTTCAGACAGACGATAAGTATCTCGTAATAGTTTAGCGGAAGGAAAATGAAATTTATTGGATTTATACAGGGTGGCCCGAAATTAGCGTGCAATATTTTACCAGCGTGTTCTGTGGTCAAAATTAAAACAAGAAATTCCTATAAGCATATACCGAAATATGCTTCCCAAGGGAGCTATAGCTTTCTAAAAGAGAAGGCCTGAAGACGTTTTCTTCCAAGTATCTTCCAAACAAATTCATTTAAAATTATGAAAGTTGATGGAATGTGTAAGTACCAAATGCTGAATCTTTTGGTGTAAACATAATTTTTAAAATTTAACATGGGCGTCTTAAATCTGGAGGTGGCGGATGTAAGATTTACCCCAACTTTTTTCAAAGCATGTCATTTTCAATTTTTCCATAAAAATTTGCAACTTCAGAGTTTTTGCAAAAAAATGTGCTCCTGTTTCGTTTTGATAGGAGGCACCGTTATAGCACAACCGATTCAAAAATTTTTCTGCATGATGCCCAAAAAATTCCTACAAGTAGTGGATAACTTCGTTTGTATACTTAAACGATACAGGATCACATTTTTTGCAAAAAAACCGGAGTTGCAAATTTTTACGGAAAAATTGAAAACGGCATGCTCTAAAAAAGTTGGGGTAAATCTTACCTCCGCCACCCCCAGCTTTGAGACGCCCCTGTTAAATTTTAAAAAGTACGTTTCCAGCAAAAGATTCAACATTTGGTACTTACACATTCCATTAAATTTCATGATTTTAACTGGACTTGTTTCGAAGATATTTAGAAGAAAACTTCCTCAGGTTTTCTCTTTTAGAAAGCTAATAGCTCTCTTGCGAAGCATATTTCGGTATACGCTTATAGGATCATTTTGCCTTATTTTTGACCACAGAACACGCTGGTAAAATATTGCACGCTAATTTCGGACCACCCTGTATATCTGAAAGCTGTGCTTCTTTTTGTGTTATTCAATTTTCTTTAATGTTCTCCATTTCCCATCACGTAGGCCCAACTTCAAATGTTAAATGGGATATCCTGTATGTAAATGCATTTTTGAAAAAGGTATTCAAAGACGATTTCAATGATACCATATTTATTGCTATTTTTTTTTAGTAAAACAACGGATATCTTTGAAAAACAAAGTAACAATATCCTAGCAACCGATAAATGAATAACTCTCTAAATGTATGTCAAAAGTTAACTTGAATGTGAATCACAACTTGACTCACGTCAACTTTTGACATTTTGCGTTGGTCACTCAGTTATTCATTTATCGGTTGCTAGGATATTGTTTGTCGAATAAGTTCGTTATTTTACTAAAAATGACAATAAATGTGGTATCATAAAAATCGCCTGAATAACCTTTTCAAAAATGCTTTTACGTACAGGGTATCCCATTTAACCTCACATTTAACATATTGAAGTTGAGCCTCGAGTTAAGCTCACGTGACAGGAAGTGAAGAACCGGAAAGAAAATCGAATACTACAAAAATACAATTAAACAAATCCACGAAATCAATTTTCGTCCCACTAAGCGATTACGAGATATCGCCTGTCTGAAATGTCGTGGGACACCTTGTATATATGTAAAAAATAAAACTTATTTTGATTCAAATAACATTAGTTCCTCGGCATGTTCTATTGAAAATTATAAAAAAGTGTACAAAACTTACTGCTTATAATAATAAATATTTCCAAGCACCTTACTAACGCGCGAAATAACATCACAAAATGCATAATACATTATGCAGCGTATGCAATGTTGCCAAGTCTACTGAAATTTCACAAGATCTGATGCCTTTAGAACTATCTAATGATTTGGTCGAAGGTTTTGAACTGATTGTAAAATAGGAACCCCAATGCAACTCTTTATTACGTAATATTCCAGAAAAATCCTCAAGAAATCTTGGAAAATTCTTTAAAAATACTCTATAATTCCGCAGATTTCCTCAGAATTCCTCATAATTCTTCAGAATTCCTCAGAATTCCTCATAAATCCACAGAATTCCATAGAATTCCTCAAAATTCCACAGAATTCCTCAGAATTCCTTTAGTGTGTACACTATAATTCCTCAGTTGTTTACCCCTCGATTTCCTTCTAGTAACTACTTTTGATAAGCACGGAAGTATTATAATAGGTTGGCGATTTGAAAAATTGACAGGATATCGAACTTCACCCTTAAGCAAACACGTACTTATTAAATTTGTTACAAATGGAAAATATAAGGACAACAGAGTTATAACATTTCGGAATCCATACCTTCTACATCAGTACTATAAGTTTTAACATTGGAAATGTTAATGTTTGTACATGGGGCCAGAGTTACGATTTTTGTCCAAGGCCACCGACACGAAATTGTTGAGGTCATATGACTTATACTGAGATAATGCAGCGCTCGAGTGGTGAGAGCCGGGAGCCTACTATAGAGTGAAGTGTGCACAGTATGAGTATGCCCGGAAAACATGACGTAAAATAGTATATTCCGTAACGAAAATGGAAAGTGACAAGTTTCATACGAACGTGAAATTTTATGCACGAGGCGCAGCCGAGTGCAGAAAAGAAATCACGCGAGTTTAAAGGAAATACACTTTCCATGGAGTTATGTACACTATTTTTTAATTCCCTCGATCAAAAGTTAATTATGTTTTATGTATGGTGTTATCATTTCCAATGTCCCGATGATTGCAAGGATTGCGATATCTGTGAATTTTTTACGACACCCAGCACACCCGAAACTTGTTCACATGAATCTATGTCAAAATCCAATGAATTATTGCTGTTATAAATAATAGTTAATTTTGCCAGATAAGATCTAAACTTATTGAACTAAAAGAGCCGAAAAACGCAAAATCACATTTTATTGACCGTAAATATTTCATACCTCAGTTATCAGTTACTACACTGCAAGTCTTACAATAACAATAAATGTTATTGGTAGTAGCTTTTTAACTGAGTTAATCCAGGAACCAAGCAACGAAAATATAATTTGTTTCTTATATACAAACTGTCATGCTGCTTATGGATGAAATTCAGTCACATGCAAACCTAATGAACCTCAAATAGAAATTGTAACACTAAAAGGAAAATGAGATCCAAATATTGCAATGTTACGTACTTATGTATAGCAGGTTCCATTTAAGATAAAGAAGTTTGTTGCTTGTTCGGTGAAATGAGACAACCTCTATAACAAAGGATAAAAATATATCAGCTAGTATAGCGTGGAAAAATATCAACAGTAATTTGACGAATATTTTCATTTTGCCGGAATTTATATTTTGAACGAAATTTTGCTGCCAGGCATAAGAGGTGCCAGGTATAAGAGGTGCACGGACCGAAAACGAAACTATATGGCTTTTGAAAAGACTTTTATTATATTTCACTACTTTACAGAAGATAATGCAGCTCTGTTAATAAGCATATCAACTTCCAAAAGTAAACCAAAGATATTATTCCAGACCAAAGTTTCTTTGACATAATCATAGTGGAGTATAACATTTTAATGGTTACTAAATTTTTTAATTGCTTTTTTAACGGCTGAGAACTGGTCCATATTGGGATAAACTCGGCAAACTTTATAACTTAGTGAGTTGAATTAGGAAGCTGCTCGTTTAATATTGCCTGCATTTCGGTATAATTTTAACTAGTTTGTTTTGATAAATCAGGGGACAAATAAAACAGTCAAAATATTTTATTGAAATATCTGATGTCTCAATTTTTAATTGCTACTTTTATTATTATTTTTTTACTTGCCTATTCATTAATCCTAGATCCGGTATTTTCTCAAACAACGTACTAAAATTAATGGCATATTGTATGGAAACCTATTTCGTGCATTTAATAGTTAGATAAAGTGAATACCTCAGTCACCTGATAAATGAGTGAATGAGGAAATTTTGCAGTCGTAAATACATTTCTTTCTGAGGCCTCAAATGTAAAAGGAGACTCGGCTTCTTAATAAATAACTCTTCCCGATAAGATAAATATAGCAGTCCAGGAGATTACTTTAAATCAGCTTTTTTTCGATCGACTCTATATAGCTCCAGCAAATCTGCTGCTATAAGCGGTATACTTGATCAATTTATTCTTTCTTAGTACGTATAGGTACCTTAGTATAAAATAAACATTCAAAAATTCAGTGTACAATACGAAATTGTGCAATGAGGTGTTAAAAATATTTGTAGTGGCCTGCCCGTTGCCACTAAACAAAACTTAATCGTTAATCTCAGAATTGTTAGAAATCAACCGGTAATTTACGGTAGCACCTGTTGCAAATTTCCCTAAACTGAAATGGCTGGGTCTTTTATCATAGCAAAGTTTAACACATAATTTCAGAACCGTCTCGGACTATAAACATCACCCTAAATAAATTGCAAATTGCAATAACGCGAACGTCAAATAAGTTACAGAGAAAACCACCGTTTAACAGTCTTAACTACACCGTTTAAATTTATGATAATGTGCTATTGCAAGGACGCGTACTCTCCAACAACACTTTATGCATACATGAAACTGTTTTTACATATTTTAGTTTCCCATTGAGCGAAATTTACTCAACAACGTAATTATTATGTATTTACATCTTGATCCGCAGTGATTGTATTAAAGAAGAAGATGTAGAAAGAGTCGTCCTTGATGAGAATGAGTGAAACACTTACTGCCTCGTGATACAATTATATTAAATTAATAATGATCTTAGTTTGTTCCGGTTTTGTGAAAAATGCATAACGGCCTTGAAGGTAGATCGCATAACGTCTCCGTGAGTGATTCGCTTCTTGCGTTATTTGGACTCATCAGGAGGCCATCATTACTCGTAATTAACTCTGTGAATCAGCTAGGCAGCATTTTTTGTGCCTTGCCGGAACACGACTTCACGTTTGCTTTTGTACAATATGCTTGTGGGATAAGACGGTAAGTACTTACATTTTAACTCATCTGTTTTGTTGCTATATGTATCTACATAACCTAACATTGAATGAAATGAAAGGAGGTAGAAATGTTAAATATTTTACGTTACGGTGTCTTCTTCGGAGCATCTTCTGAAGAAGACACCGAGATGAGGGTCGAAAAGTCAAGTATCTGTCTATAAGACGACGTGGCAGCCAGCCCGGAACATATAATATTATTTCTGTTTCAGACATCGTCCACGGAAGCCCACAAACCAAAATAACGTCAGAATTGTGTGATAATATGTCATTTTCCAAAAAGTGAAAAAATGCGGAAGTTTATTTATGGATTCTAGCAATACTTACATAGAGAAAATTCTGTACCCAGTTCAAGTGAATCCATTTCCACAGTAGTAATATAACACTGGTCAAACACACCAAACGCCAAACCAACTGCGTATTTTACCCACAAACCAAAAAGTGAAGTGAAGTGAAGTCAAGGGAATAAAATGAAAATAAAGAATTTTTTACAATGGAAAAATGCAAGTGCATAATAAAAGTTAATAATTTTTTATTTCTGTAACAGCCAAAATCACAAGAGTTTGTTTCTTTTAACTATTTTAATTCAAAATGATTCGAGACTACAAAAGTAGTGTACCTATGTGTTAGACCCGAAATGTGAATTCGGATAATACCCGAAAAAATTGCTCAGACTAGTAATGCGGAAATAAAATATTCAAAAATCCAGCGTTCAAAATTACGCATCTGTTCTAAGTATTCTGAAAATTACACTGCCCGTTGCTCCTTTAAAGACAGGCAGAATATTGTGTTGCCGTACCTCGCTACGCAGAAGATCACGGCGAATAATTCCGCTATACCACAGCATAATACAGCAGTTAAAGTTCTTGGCGGTGTCTTTGAACTATTTTAGTTGCATTTGGTGACCTCCAACTGTAAGTGATTTACGACCGCGGCGTTTTATAAATCGGTTTGACACTGGTATTAACTCGGCGACGGATGAAAAAGAACACGTGCGTAGCCTGAGAAGTTGCACGGGCTACGCTGCGCGAGCTAGAAAATTTAGGGAGAGCTGTTCTGCTGTATTATGCCGTGACCATACTACGCTGTGGAAACGTCTTTTATTGCAGGTAAATAATGAACAAATAATAGGCGGTATAAACTCAATAAAAATAACTTGTAATTGTATTTCCGGTATCCTCTTTTGCAGACAGAAATGGTTTTATTCAAGGTATCGAAATAAAACTTTACACGTATGTTGAGATCCTCACGAAGCATCTGATAAAATTATTTTGGTGTATACAGGGTGCTCACACTCTGAGGACCAAACCAAAGTTATGTTTTTTTAAACATATTTGAATTCCCAATAAGATTTCATGAAAGATGGTATACTACACGATGGGGTTTAGAGTGAGCGATTTTAAGACATTACCCCTTTCAGTGCCAGTGTGGACCCAACTTTGAGGAGCTGCTGACATCTACTGGTCGAAGCTATTTAAGATTTCTTTATCGGACTAGGTTCACAGACTGCTCTATTTGTAAAATTCTTGAGTACTTTTGTCACAAAACTTAACATCATACAGGGTGGACAGCTTATGCAAAAGGCATTTTTTCTTAAAAATTTCAAATGGAACACCTCATAAATTATTTCCGTATTTGATAGACAGTTTAATAAGCTTTTTAATGATGTAGATATTGTTAGGTCTGCGACTGACGGTTTCGGTAGAATTGAAAATTGAACTTTAAAATGTAGTAATTTGACCGGTAGTTTATTCGTTTCTACCATATTTTAGCGCCGAAAACACAAAATATGATTTCCATTTTGTTTCTGGAAGTTGATTTCACATTGAGACAAAAAATTTCATCGCCAGATTGCTTCTTCATGGTCATATTCTTAAATAAATGGTAACTTATTAAACATAGGTAGGTATAAATTGAAACAAGGGGTGCCATGGAAGAAAACCGTCCTTTCACAAAGTAATCTTGCAATGAGATAGCTCAGTTCGCTAAATGGTCTGTAAAAACAAAGTTTAAACATTTTCTGAGTTTTGGGTGGCAAAATGGAGGAAATTCACCAAAAATGGTACAAAATGACGGCAAAAATCTCAATTCTTAAGGTTCAATCTTTATTTCTGCCTAAATTATCAGTCGCAGACCTGCCAATATCTGCATTAGTCAAAAGCTTAATAAACTGGCTATCAAACCTGCAAATAATATACGGTGTGTCCCATTTAACATTTTTAAGAAAAGCTCCATTTTGCGCAAGGTCTGTACAATACGAACTATTGAGAAAAAAATGTTAATGGATTTTACAAATACAGTATCCTCTGAACCTAGTCATAGTTAGCTTTGACCAGCAGATGTCAGTAGCACCACAAATTTGACTACGTTTAAATAGAAGCATCCCCTGTTTAAGACACTTATGAAAAAAATTGAATGTATTGCGTGTGTCATTTTGAGAAATAAATTGATAGAACTCATCAAAATAAGAAAATAAGGAAAGAAAGAATAAAAAATACGTTATTGAGGAAATGCTTCGTACCAAAGATACAGCTCTGAGGAAGGTGTCAGAAAAATATTGTTTTTTAAAAAAAAAAAAATACAGGTAGACTAAAATTATTAAAATTCGGCACGTTTTGTTACTGACACTATTTTATGTTTTATAAATTATTTCAGTTTGCCGTTGAAAAGTGATACCTATAACTGAACAGGAGGGTGTTTTTTTATTCCAGTATTTTATTATATTTTGCAGTGTAGATACAAGCATATTAAAGTAACATTTGAGATTCCTCCAAGAATCGCAAATCTTCAAAACCGCGCTATGTTAACTACTCTATCCATCGCATAAACCGAGATTAGCACGAATACGGAAACCGTATAAATAAAAATTTAACTACATTACTTTGGCGCCGCTTTTATCTCAGTGCCTTCCTACTAATTAATCCCTTTTTCATTTATCTCACTTTCTAATTTTTGAAATTTATTACGTCGCTTTTCAAAAATGAAGCGAGCGCCGTTATCTCGGAGAGCATTAAATTAGGGACTCTAGAGAATTTAATGCTAGATAAAGCACTTAACCTCTAATGTAAATTTAAGGAAATTAAGATACACGCTTTTTATCAATGTCTCAGCAGTTTTTCATAACAACTCCTTATGGTCGCATCAAACACACCTGATTCACCAGTTTTCTGTGAAACTCTTGCGCAGCGCGTCACTCACTACATCATGTTTTTGTATTTATGTGCTGAAACAAGTAAAGAAGTTACTAACCGCACGAGAAGCAGATACAAATTTCCGTATTAGAAAGTCGGATGATATGATTCCGCATAAGTGTAGAATATAAATGGAGCAAACAGGATGCTTAAAAAGAGTTAACGGCCTCCTGTGCACATCTTCTAGATACAACCGCTCTTGTACCTACCTACCCGCTATACGTTAAATGGTAAATACTTTCTTATATTAAAGACCTCATAGTCTTCGCCGTTTGGAATTATTCATTGCAATACTGGACATTAACTTTTGCAGCTATATGTACTTTGGGTTCGTTTATGTGCTGCCGTTATAGCAGATAGTGTTATAAATCGTATACATCCTAGAAATTGCCTGGTTATTACGTTTGTATATTGCCTATTCAACAGATAGCCTTGCAAAAAGTGCGTGTTGACTACATGTGGTCAAACGAATTGCTGAGGCGCTTCTAAGATGTGAATTAATACCAAGTGGGTTTATCTAGTTATGTTTCTCAACAAAATTAATCTAACATCTGAAAAATTATACCCTCAATTTTCTTGAATCAATTTCGCTGCTTCAGTGAACTGATAGTTATTAAACGTTGTCTCCATTTCCATTCATCACAATCAATTTCGAAGTGCAAATAGGAGACGTATAAAGGGTTCAAGTATTTGTTTCATGCTAAAGAGCTTGATCGTGGATGACTTATCTGCATCTTACATGCAGTAGGTACCTATAAATCGATCTAGGTACCTATGGAAATCAAGTGTCTGCAGAGTTACCTTTCTTAACTTAAAGGAGCTTTTTCAGAAACATTGAAAAACTTCCTTTAGGAAACAAGTTCAAAATTGTTTAGTTTGGGACTGGAAATTCAGATGCTCAGAACCAGGAATCTGGTTAGTTTCATTCGTAAATTTTGTTTTTCGAAACCTATCAGGCTTTCAGTTGCAAATTTCGGATTGCTATTGCCATCGATATAAGACATAAGACGAATAGGTACATACCTACTCAATATTCTGCAACAGTTTCTTCTGAAGCAGTAGTCTCAATAGTGCTGATGATCACGTTTGTCCGAATGGATGGGAAAAGCTTATACAATGTGTTGCACTTAAGATTAAAGAAGTAGATTTTAATTTTTTATCACCTAGGTACAAAAGTTGCATTTTTCCATTTCCAAATTTTGATTTGTTGTAAATATTTTGCCTTCTGTGATAAAACGGAAATGGCAAAACTCCATAATTCATATTAGCTACTTTTTAATTAAAATTTTTTTTTAGGAAAACTTGTTTAGGGTGGTTTTAAATGCCCTTATACTCGTATTTAAAAAAAGTCAAGATATTAATGTTTAAAAAAAAGGTTTTCAACGTTGCAGGTACCTTCTTTGTGTTCAACAAAACAGCCAAAACCGCAACTTTTTATTTAATTTAGTTTCCGAGATATCATTAATTTTTTAAAACGCTGCAAACGTCAAATTTGTCGAAAAATGTCAAATTACGACCAAACGGTACATCTTAAGTTCAAAGAGATTTTAACAAAATGACCCTAAAATTCAATGAGGAATTAAAAAAAGCAATAATATACAGGCTGTTCCATTTAAAATAACGAAGTTAGTTTCTATTTCCGCTGTAACCGGAAATTCGTTGTTTTTGAAAATAATTTTAAAATATGTAGTTCACAAATTAGAGCTACTTTTGTACTTAGCAGTTTTTCGTATTTCTAAGAGTAGTGGACTTAAGGAGGAAACACGCTAACATGAATTATGGAAATAAACAATTTTGTTTTGATTAGAGATTAGGAAAAGTATTGTATTGATACGAACTTTTGACCCGCAAGCGACGCCCCTGGTTGTGACTCACGTTATTTGTTTGACGGCGAGATGTCGTTGATTTATTACGCCGCGACCTTGTCGCTGTTTATGGCTTCCGAAAAGTTAGAGAAATAAAAGAATTTTCCAATACTGGAATCTTCGAGAAATAGAACAATGTTCGAAGACTATTATAAAATGGGAAGCAAGAAGCCGAGTGGACAGTCTGAAGTTTGGAAGTTCGAAGCGGATGTCAAAGCGATAATAGAATCGGGCGATAATTTATAGGCGGCGGGAGAACTGTTGTGTATACGCGACTAGTGTCGGTACGGTACGCGAGTGAGCGAATTCTTTGGTGGCGTTTTTATGTGTACCGGGGCGTCTTCGAACGCGATTAACCGTTGGTTATAAGAGCGTCTTAGAGAAGTTTGAACGGTTGATTTGTATACTGTAGATTGTTTAGGTTAGGTAATTAATTGTTTAAGTGTTTTCTTGAAATTATTTAATTGTAATTGCTTGTTGTTTGTTTTGCTGCTTGTATATTTTGCTGTCATTGTTCATTTTGTTAAGTCCATGTTCTCAAAAATCACTTTTGTTAATCATTGTAAATATTTGTACATATTAAAGTCACAGTAAATAAATTGTGTGTAAAAACGAAATACGTTACAGTATTTACAAAAATGAAAGTTTGGAAATAAGAAAGGTGCAGCTTATATACTTTAGATGGTAAATGGTAAATCTAGCAAAGATAATACCGAGGCGTTTTCATCTAAAGTGGGACCTACTGTATATGCCATTGTGTTTGAAAGTGGAAAGTGCAGTAATTTTCATTTACGATATATTAATAGACAGGTACATTCTGAACAAAATGACACCTCTAAAACACTTCTTTCCGATTTCAAATAAACTCGAAATTAAATTTTGAAATATTAATCTAGGCCACACCCAGAAACGGCTGGTCTTTCACATTGGACTTTTACTCCAGAAATATAATATGGAGATATTGCTTTGTTGCATCACTTCTGATATTACAGTGTTTTTCTCTTAATAATTAAAGTTTGTCGTTTTTGAGAAAGGAAATTAAAAACCCGGTAAACAACTGCTCAAAAATACTACCTATATTATACCTATGTGTCAAACTGCCACTTTCAAACTACGAAGCAAATCATTTCTGCGCCCAAGAAAGAAAAAAATTACCATTTACCTTTGTTATTTCAAGTTTCAGTTATTTCATTATTTAAATCATTTTCTGTATTTGTTTAATAATGTATTTGAATTATATCTTCATGTTATTTGACCTATGAATGTAGGTTAGAAGCTTTTTGACACTTTGCAAGAATCAAGCGTGCAACTTTGGACGTAACCGTATCCAAACAGTCAAGGTGGCTTTCAGACCGAATTTCTAAATTTCTAAATTTGCTCATATTTTAAAACTATTTTTTTTTGTTCCATGTACCAAAAATTTCACAACCGATACAACCGATACAGGTCTCAAATCAGTGTTATTTTAGGTGATCTAAGATTTATGCGCCTTCCTCATTGATAAAAATATCGTGAACAAAAACTGGCAGCAAAAATTAGGATTTTTTTTTAAATTTGAGACACCACACTTCGATTTTACGTAATATTTTTTTTTGTCATGAAATATTTTCCATTTGTGCAACCTGTTACAGAAGTATTCTATATACAGGGTGTCCCACTGATGTATACTTTAGAGTCGTAAAGCGAAAAGTTGTTTTGGTTAGATTTGCAATGTTTTCAGACGCTCATCCTTTGAACGATCTTGGCAGGTTTTTAAAAGGAATTTAGTAAGCACGATCAAGTAGGCTTATATCAAACGGCCAATGATTTTCTTCATCAGATTTAGTAACATTACTGGCATATGTAGGCTTACTTGACGAGAGGCAAATATTTAATTTAAACTTGAAATATTTCAAGATCGATCAAAAAATTAAATTTCTTCTTTGAATTTTCCTTGTCATTCTAAACAACGTTTCCCTTTATTACTTTTTGATTTGAACGAGTACACTATAATGTTTCATTATTGAGAATTTTTGCATTTTTTGAATGAAACAGCCTGTAGATTGCTATTTTTGTTTAAGCTCGTTTTTTATTTAGAAATATTTCTTTTGGCTATTAATTCAGCTGGACTCAAACTCGAAAATGTCCTACCAGAATGTGAAGATATGCTTTTTTGTATTTCAATTATAGGTTATTTGGAGGTCGCTATTTCAAAAACAAGCAAATGTGACAAAAGAAACAAGAGTATCTTAAAAATTTTCTGTTCAGACAAAAGCAATTCTGTACAAACTAATTGATTGAGCAATAATTCAGAATTGCAGCAATGATATACATGAACTTTTATGTAAGGAACAGAGAGCCTAGAAGAATTGTCACCGCCCCTCTAAGTAAGAATAATAATTGTAAGGATATGGGTCTAGTGATTGCGTTCACCTACTATTTACCTACCATTCCTACATTCAGAGTGGAGTTGTTTTCAGATAGCGTGGCGCTGAAATACTTGTTTATCATTATATAGGTATATCCTACCAAGAAACTTTGAAGTAAAGATATTGTAAATACATCAGCCTGCAAAATTGTCTTCAGTATCCGGCATTCCAGTCCTATTCATCTTGTTTTGATGTTGATTTCATTTTGTTTGTGTGCCTGTCTGGCTCAGTTTATATAACCTTACACGACATTGGGCAAGTAATTAAGAATTAACCCGCTAATTGACAGACATTATCAAAACAAACATTAATAGCAGTCTGCAAAAAACTACCTTAATGGTGTGTGTTAACAGTTACATTCCGAAATCGCAGATGTAGTGACGCAATATTTACAATAAAAAAGTGAAGTGATGACATTGAAAACATACTATGTAACATGAAAAAACGCACTAGATGATGGGAACCTGTTGCGAAAGTGATCAAGTGATTGCGGATGCAGATAAACTGGTGCAATGCAAAGGTCACTCGTGATCTCTGGTACCTGTTGCTTCGGTCAAACACGCATATCCGTGACTGTTTTTTACGAGTTAAGCGATTTTAAATTTTAAGTAATTTGTTGCTTTTAATTACTGACAGCGCCGTCACCTTGAGAACACTCTGATTTTGTTGCATCAATCGGGTCAACTTTTCTAGGTTTATGTTACGTTTATGTGCATAAGACAGATAATAAAAAGTTTCGAAGATCTTTAGTAAAGTGTTTATAGCTAAATAATTTATGAACTAGCAACACCTTAGAAGTATTCGTCTCACGCTAATATCACTAATCAGGTTCTCAAACTAGTGTTTCACCACATACTATTAGTAGACATATAGCGTCGTTTCTGGACCAAATCGCTGTATTTCAAAAAATAACATGGCTTTAGATGGGCTAAATTACTACACAAATATTGCAGCACTTTATTGTTCAAGAAAAAATGACTTGATGTAATATGATATGTTCAAGGTCATGTCAATGGCTTGGAGGTAGAAATAAGCGCTGTATTCCAAACGGTGTAGCTGTGTAGCAGCATGTTCAGAGAGACAGGTCTAGAATCGGCTGCATACTTTTAAGAGAAAGCGCTGTATTGCAAACAAAAGTAGAGCGTGTTATTCGATGATTCCTTTGCATTGTATTACCTATACCTATATGAACATGACACTGTAGGTCGTTTGAAAGTCAAAGATACAGAGGTTTCAAATTATGCGTGCCTACATTTATTCAAACTCTGTGTAATAAGATATGTCGCACCATATTCAAGGTTATTCAACTTCCGCTTCATGCTAGTATAAAATCTGAG
Source organism: Xestobium rufovillosum (assembly GCA_963966045.1). NCBI lineage: Eukaryota > Metazoa > Arthropoda > Insecta > Coleoptera > Ptinidae > Xestobium > Xestobium rufovillosum. The sequence goes on from OZ014493.1 coordinate 36,042,327, forward strand.
TCATCATTTGATGTCTCCAGCGAATTTCAAATTATGCATGTCCAGCGTAATTTGTTATAATTGCAGCGCTTTTACAAGTGTCATATTTCACCAACGCCGGATGTGAAAAAATGATACCATAGGTTATTTGAAAGTCAAAGAATCAAACTGCAGTGCTTTTACAAGTGTCATATTTCACCAACGTTGGATGTGAAAAATGATACCATAGGTTATTTGAAAGTCAAAGGATCATGTCCCGGTAAGAGGGGGAGATTCGAATTACTTATATACGAACTGTTTAGTTTTCCATATCATTTATATAATCGAGAGTGAACAACGCAAAAATGTCCATACTCCAACAGCTTAACGAACAATCTTACATTAAACCCTACATAAATGCTCAATATCTCGAAGAAAATAAAAAATATGAAGTGGAAAGTTTCAGTACACTAAGCACCAAATATGGCGAGCGCGTAGTGGCAGACTTGGGGCAGACTCAAACAATTCTACCGCTGAGATTCCACAGCCTGTTTGCCGATGATCACCTAAAAAATTTCAACGAGGAAATAGAAAAGAAGGTAAAAAAGATTTACTTGATTCAAAAAGGTATCGTGGGTAGCACAGTGAATATAGAGTTTGAAGAAGAAGAAGTCAAGAATAATTAATTATAACGAACAAACAAGAAGAATTAGAAGTAAGACTTGAATCTTTTCTCAAATCGCTTAGAAAGCTTGCTCAAGAATTAGCTGTATACGAAGTGAGAAAAAAATTCAGCCGTATTAATTTAGATCCAAACCATAACAATGAAAACTCAAAGAAACCTAAAGAATTTTAGAAATAAGACACGCATCTATCTTCCAATCGTTTAGAAGACTTGTGGGGAATAACGCATAATGTTCATCTTTCCAAAAAATTTGACAAGCAGTCTTACTTGCAAAATAACCAACCAACCAACAGAGTGCAGGAAGAATGAAAAAACTGTTCGTTTCAATTACAATATCCAAATACACTATGTGGATGCAAGAGATCCAAGCAGAAAAGGACCATGGGAGATGTACGCAAGAGATCGTGAACGGTTTTTGGAAAGAATTCGTAGAACTTCATTGATTTTGGAACCTATGCTTAAGGAAAGAATTATGTTATATAATTTGAAAGCATCCTTAAAATTGTAAATCCACTCAATAAATAAACAGATGAACATGCTAATGTATTTTTTACTGCATTCCCTGAAAGTATAGAAAAACGAAGAGAAAGTAATTCGATTTCAACGGGTCTTAAGACTATGTTAGCGTGGTTCTGTATTGATTATCGATTATTGATAATCGATTATTGGTTATCAATTATTCGTTATTGATTGACTATCGATTATTGGTTATTGGTTGATTATCGATAATATATTATTGATTATCGATTATTGGTTATCGATTATTGATTTCGATTATTGATTTTTGATTATCGATTATTGGTTAATGATTATTGATTGATTATCGATTATTGATTATTGATTGATTATCGATTATTGATTATCGATTATTGATTATCGATGATTGGTTATCGATTATCGATTATTGATTATTGATTGATTATCGATTATTGATTATCGACTATCGGTTATTGATTGATTATCGATTATTGATTATCGATTATCGATTATTGATTATCGATTATCGATTATTGATTATCGATTATTGATTATTGATTGATTATCGATTATTGATTATCGATTATTGATTATTGATTGATTATCGATTATTGATTATCGATTATTGATTATCGATTATTGATTATCGATTATTGATTATCGATTATTGATTATCGATGATCGATTATCGATTATTCGTTATTAATTGATTATCGATTATTAATTATCGATTATTGGTTATTGATTGATTATCGATTATTGATGATCGATTATTGGTTATTGATTGATTATCGATTATTGATTATCGATTTTTGGTTATTGATTGATTATCGATTATTGATTATTGATTGATTATTGGTTATTGATTATCGATTATTGATTATTGATTGATTATCGATTATTGATTATCGATTATTGATTATCGATTATTGATTATCGATGATCGATTATCGATTATTCGTTATTAATTGATTATCGATTATTAATTATCGATTATTGGTTATTGATTGATTATCGATTATTGATGATCGATTATTGGTTATTGATTGATTATCGATTATTGATTATCGATTTTTGGTTATTGATTGATTATCGATTATTGATTATCGATTATTGGTTATTGATTGATTATCGATTATTGGTTATAGATTGATTATCGATTATTGATTATCGATTATTGATTATCGATTATTCATTATCGATTATTGATTATCGATTATTGGTTATCGATTATCGATTATTGGTTATTGATTGATTATCGATTATTGATTATCGATTATTGATTATCGATTATTGGTTATTGATTGATTATCGATTATTGGTTATTGATTGATTATCGATTATTGATTATTGGTTTTTGATTGATTATCGATTATTGGTTATTGATTGATTATCGATTATTGGTTATTGATTGATTATCGATTATTGGTTATTGATTGATTGTCGATTATTGATTATAGATTATTTATTATCGATTATTGATTATCGATTATTGGTTATTGATTTACTTAGAAATATACCGTACTCGCATTTATTTCAACTTACATACTCTAAAAATGGTGGGTGCTGTTGTAATACGAGTATACAATTCAATATTAATGGTAATATCAATTTTCAACGTGTAATTCAATACAGCAGCATGAAATTTCGAGCTCGTCATTCAGTACAGTTGCATCAAATTTCAAGCGTGATGATGAATATGTAATTTTATATTATGTAACCCTACACTCTCGAAAAATCCGAGAAACGTGCACGTGTTGTTTGTAACATAATACTCGTAATAATCAGGACTGTAATTTGATATTATTGCGTCAAACTATCCTCGATTCAGCACTATTTTCGTTGCTATAAATTAAACCAACACGACGGTTCAGATTAGTCTCGATCGAAGTGTTTTGAAATTTCTGTGCGCTATATTGAGAGTCATGTCGACGGAAACGGTTTCAAATTTGAGCAGTAAAATGATCAAAGTTTACGATCGATCGTTTAAGCTGCTGAAGACATCTGACGCTGTTGACCGCTTTATTCGCCACATCAAAGGTGACATCAAATTGGTAAGAACGGCTATCAAAAATGAAATTTACCTCAAGAAAGCTGATGAAAACCCGTTTAGATTGGAGAGTAATTTAGCATTTCTCATTTTTCATTTGGAAAAATTAAAACAACTGAAAATTTCATTTGTCAAAGAGGGCGGTGGCTTATTAAAACGTCAAAGTCACTCGAATCTCAAATGGCGAAATGTTGAATCTTGTTTTTCTGGAAGATTGCAGACTGGCATCATATCAAATTTAAAAGTAAAGGATCCACTCGTATTTTTAAATAAAGCATTTCGAAGTTTTGCGTACAAGATTAGAATTTTGGTGAAAGATTCCATGCTTAAAGTAAATGTTATTCTTACGGGAAATTTTGTCAAACCTCAAAACGGAGACGTTGATTTGAAGTCCTTTTCAACAAGAAATTCCAAAATTGACAGGGGAACAGATTTGAAACAGTGGTACAAAACCAATATTGTGGACGTGCTTATGACTAAATTAGAAGAATTTAGAGAAAAAGATTCTGGTTGGGCGCTTCTAGAAATATTAGGATTGAAAGTTAACATTAGCACTTATTGTCCGATAAAGGGTGGATATTCAACATTTGTGCGGCTTCCTGAATTCATTAAAAAAAACATGCGGTCGTTAGCATAAAAAACGACGATGAATATTGCTTCCTTTGGGCCGTGACGTCAGCATTATTTCCCGCACAAAGTCACTCCGATAGAACATCTTCTTATCCTCCATGTTGGTCTGTTTTAAATTACTCTGGAATTGAATTTCCCATTTCGCTTGATGATGTCTCCAAATTTGAAAAGCTGAACAATCTCTCAATTAATTTATTTTGCTTGAATGACAAAGAAAAGGTGCTACCCTTTCGCTTAAGCGAAAATTTCTCTTCTCACAGAGAAACCATCAATCTTTTGGTGTTGCAAGTTGATAACTCTTTTAAATTTCAACACGTAAATCGCAGCAATAAAGAACGATTATTTCATTATGCTTGGATAAAGAATTTCTCTAGACTCGTTTCGAGTCAGATTTCCAAGCACGAGCACAAAAATTATGTGTGTTACATATGCTTAAATCACTTTCAAACAGATGAACGCTTGCAAAAACATATGAAGTACTGCAAACATTCAAATTCATGTTCTATTAAATTACCGGAGAAGCCAGACAACTATCTGTTCTTTAAAAACGTTCACTTTCAAGAAGCCGTTCCTTTCTGTATATATGCCGACTTGGAGAGTTTGCTGGAAAAGTGTGACGGCTCGAATTCTTTTCAGAATACTTGGAATTATCAGAAACACACAGCTTTTAGTGTAGCTTATTACTTCAAGTGTTCTTACGATGATTCTTTGTCTTATTTTCAAACGTATAGAGGCGAAGATTGTATAAAGTGGTTCGTTACAGAATTACACAAAATAGCCAAGTTTACGAATGATGCGTTTAAAACGATTAGTCCAATGTTCAATTTCGACAATCGACAGCATTCTGCCACCCGATGTCATATATGTAAGAAACCTTTTGAAGCAGGCCAAATTAAAGTACGAGATCATTGCCATTTTACTGGCAGATTTAGAGGTTTGGCTCATCAAGGATGCAACATAAATTACAGAAATTCTCACGCGGTGCCTGTTGTTTTTCACAACCTCAGTGGATACGATGCTCATTTTATAATCAGAGAGTTGGCTTTGCTTATCCCCGGACATATTAAACTTCTGCCAATAAATAAAGAAAAATACATATCCTTCACCAAATACGTCGAAGGAACGAATGTGAACTTCAGATTTATAGATTCATATAGGTTTATGGCTAGCAGCATCGAAAAACTTGCGCCATATTTAGATGATGATAAGAAAGTAATTACTCGTTCTCTTTGTAAAACTGACGAAGAATTTAAAATGTTGACGCGGAAAGGAATTTTTCCTTACGACTATTTGGACTGTTGGGAAAAACTTGAAGATGAAAAACTTCCTGAAAAGCAATCATTTTACAGCATCTTGCATGATGAAGCAGTTTCTGAAAGCGACTACCTGCATGCTTGTAATATTTGGCAAACATTTGACATTCAAACTTTGGGGCAATATTCAGACTTGTATTTAAAGACTGATGTTCTTCTTCTATCAGATATTTTCGAAAATTTTCGTCGAACGTGTTTGCAAACATATGCGTTAGATCCTCTTCATTATTATACCGCCCCAGGCTTAGCATTCGATGCCATGTTAAAGACCACCGACATACGTTTGGAACTTCTCACCGATGTTGACCAAATAATGTTTATTGAAAGAGGAATTCGAGGCGGGGTGGCTCAGTGCTCTAACAGATATGCCTCGGCTAACAATAGGTACATGGAGAGTTTCAATCCTCACGAGCCATCCACCTTTTTGATGTATTTCGATGTTAATAATCTATATGGAGCCGCCATGTCTCAGTATCTCCCTTACGGAGAATTCGAGTTTCTCGAGAAAGAGGAAATCCATCAAACAGGTCTAAATATCTTAGACACTCCGGATGAGTCTGATGTTGGCTACATTTTAGATTGCGATTTTGAATATCCTTCCCACTTGCACGATCTCCATAGCGATTTGCCTCTAGCACCCGAACATATGGTCCCGCCTGTAAGCGAATCGGAGTCTAAACAAAAGAAACTACTCTTAACGCTGTATTCAAAAAAGAATTATATTATTCACTACAGGAACCTGAAGCAATATATTAAATATGGGTTAAAGTTAACTTGCATCAATAGAGCTCTTAGGTTTAAACAGAGTCCTTGGTTAAAAAAGACTTGAACACCGAAATGAGACAAAAATCTAAAAATGATTTCGATAAAAATTTTTATAAACTCATGATTAATGCCGTTTTCGGCAAATGTATGGAGAATGTTAGAAAACACAAAACTGTACATTTAGTTACAAGATGGGAAGGACGCTTCGGTGCCAGGGACTATATTTCTAGACCAAATTTTCACAGTCGCACAATTTTTGATGAGGACTTGGTCATTATTGAAATGAATAAGTTAGAAATATGCATGAATAAACCCATTTATGTAGGCTGCAGTATTTTAGACATATCTAAAACGTTTGTTTACGGTTTCCATTACGGGTACATATTAAAGGAATTGAGCGACAGAACGAAGCTTCTGTATACCGACACGGACAGTCTCATATACGAATTCATTGATTTAGATATTTACGAAATTATGAAACGCGACGGTAATATGTTCGACACCTCCGACTATAAAATTGACAATCCTTTCGGCATCCAGTTAAAAAACAAAAAGATTCCTGGATTAATGAAGGATGAGAACAACGGCAACATAATGTTGGAATTTGTAGGTTTGCGTGCAAAAATGTATGCGTACACCGTGCGAGAAATGGATGGTATTTCCGTGAATAAAAAATCGAAAGGTTCCACAAAATCTGCAATGAGAAAAATTTCTATTGATGATTATAAAGATTCACTTTTCAATTTTAAAGTGATTTCCAAAACCCAGCACCTCATACGATCAAAAAAACACGAATTATTTTCAGTTAAACAAAATAAAGTTGCTCTGAGTCCTTACGATGATAAACGAATTTTAAGTTATTTCACAACTGATACGAAACCGTGGGGATTCTCCGCTCCGGCATCCCGATAATGCAATAAAACTTCCATTATGCTCTCTGCATTTTGTATATAAATAGTGAATTATACTTCTCGAAAACAGTTCGAGTTTAAGATGTCGGTTCCACTTCACGCTCAGATGAAAGCGCGCTTGTATCAAGCAATAATTCGCATTCACGAACAATTTTTAACGCTTTCCATTACTGGGCGTCCAGAGTTTCATAAACATTTAATGGTGAATAAAATATTAAATAAAATTAACATTGTTGTGCTAGACAAAGCCATTTACTTGGCTGCAACAAACGCGTTCGTGACGGACAAAAATATCATTTGTTTGCTGCTTGATAAAAGAAGGAGTATGGACAAGCACGTCTGCGAGGTAATGGAAGCTTGTATGTGTGATGGATGTTGCAGTCTTAATTTTGCAAGGTTAAATTACATTTTGCATAAACATAATTTTAACTTCAATAATTTTCACAAAATTTACCTATTTGAAATATTGTCCGGTGAAAAATATAATGAAAGCTTTCAATGTAATAACACTTCATACGAGTTAGAAAATTTCGTTAAAAATCACACAAGTTCTCTTCAATGTGTTGATGAAGTTGTTTGTGAATTAGCTTACAAGGCAAATGCTAAGTTGCTTGAAAATTTTATTGCTGTACTCAAAACTAAATCTTTTGCATTTAATTTCACGCCTGCCACAAACAAACGACACTGCAATATTGTCAAATGGTTGAAGCAAAATATTCGAAAGGGTGAGGAAGGTGGGAGTCCTCTGGGTTGGCACTGTGGACCAGATTCTGCTGTATGGCCCTCTACCACATTGGAGGATTATAAGATTACTTTGACATTATTAAACTGTTTATATTAGAAACTATGTGTGCAAATAAAACAACTTGAAATATTTTTTTGTTTTTATTTATTAACATTTGTATTCATTTAAATACCATTTGTGCAATAAGAATACATTCTCTCTTGAACATTGAAGCTTATTTATAAAATGTTCCATGCAGTGGAATGAATTGGTTAATTTATATTTACATTTTAACGTGCTTAAATTAGGACAGTTCATCGATTGCATGTCAATTACATTATTGGAATTAATCAACATTTTTTGAAGCCAAATCTTTTTTTCTAAACCTTTCACTAAAATTATTCGATTTGTTTCAATTTTGCTGTTAAAAAATCTGGACACTTCTTTGTGATTAATAATAGGTAAATTTTCATCGCGGGACGTCCAGGACAACCCGTGGATATTGCGAGTCAACCATTCCATCTGATTTCGAACCTGTTCTGAAAGACAGTAATATTCTATGGGCATGGAAACCATGTAATGCCAGAGCGAACCCTTGACCACATCATACACTGCAATTTCTCTGCACAAGAATTCCGATTTCCTGTACTGAAATCCTTGAACGTCTACGATGTACATAATTTATAGTGCTCTTACTGCGTTCGTTAACGGATTGTATTTGATTAAACGATCGTGCAATATAAGACAATAACAAGCTGTGTTTGCAGGAATATTTGCACTCGTTTCGAATTCTAAACGAATATCGACTGCACCAGATTTCAAGATCTCGTTCTGACGAGAACAGTCGATGACTGCTAGAGGTGCCGAGTTGCGGAAATTTATAGGTGTGAAAAGAGGTTCGCACTCCCTCTCGTAATATGACTCTTGAAACTGCACATACATTTCGTACAACGTAGCAAATAAGTTGGCATCGAAATTCAAATTAAGATTGTCATAGGGATAGCTTTCTGAATTCAAATACAGCTTGATGTTAGTTAACTTGCAATGATCGAACTTGCTGCAGTCTCTGAATATCTTATTTTTTCTGTCTCTTTGAAGCCCCACTAAAATATAACGTGGCTTTTCCAACTGATTTGTAGTTTTCACTGCCCAGGTGTGGCGTTGAGTTTCCTGCAGTAATGGATACTCGTGCAGTTCCCATCCTCTAAATGCTACTTCTAATTCTACATTTTTTGACATATAGGTTATGAGCTTCAATCTCTGAGCGTCTGCTACTGCTATGTGCGGTACTTTCCATAACACTTTCAGTAAGGTTACTTTCGTTGTTTCATCCTGGTTTTCGTTAACCACAGCATTGATATCCGAATTACTTCGTATTAATATCGGTTCTTGCCGCACATTTAAAACAATTTTCTTAAAGTCCTCGCAAAATCCTAGGAACATCCTAAGCGGAATGCTGACATTAAAATTCCCGTTGCTGTCGACAGTTGTAGAATTTTGCATCGGGAACCATCCGGCGTTTTGCAATCGCACGCTCTCATTTGCGTTGTATGAAACGTATCCCTTCATTGTTGATGTTAAACCAGGATTCCTTACGCGATCTACCACAGATCCGCCCATTTCATATCTAATTTCATCGAATAAAAATAATATGCCATTATTTATAAAACGTGCAGTTTTCGAAACTGTTCCTTCAACCGTCAATAGTTTGCCCTCAATGTACAAAGAACTACCCCAAGGTAACGTATACGCATCCTGTTGTTGGATGGGGATTCGAATTTCATCATTATTTTGAAGTGATGTAGCTGCATACGGTTGATGTGTATGCTTCTCCGCATTAACTATAGCGTTGTCGAATACAGCTCTATCGCTTACGTTTAAAATTTCGCTATTCATTACTGGTCTTTCTAATAGTGCAGCGAATAATAAATTTGCAAAAATTTGATTTGCAAGCCACTTTCACTCTAATCCACAGCTTTTCTAATTTTCCTATTTTTCACTCGATTTATTTTTAATCCTAGCGATGTGAGAAAAGCTCGACTTGCTGGTGTTAGTTGAACCAAAGTATTGGAAAAACTGCCTGTATGTTTTCTGCCGAGTGTATTTATATGACCTCCAGTTCGACGTCTCTTCCAATTATCATAACGGATTCCCATTCTGAATCCTTTTCAAATGAAGTCTTACCGTTATCACTTCACCTCTGAAATTGATCAAGTGGCCGTTTTGATCCAGTATTTTAACTGTAATTTCGCTTATCTGGTTTGTCTTGATTGGTAAATAAATCACACTTTTAGGGGTTTCGGTTATTTTGAATCCTGCTGGCACTGATGGAAAGAATTCGTGTATGACATGTACTTGTCGACTGTTGACATATGATCCTCCCACCAAATTACATTCTACACATATTGCGCTAACTTTTACTATGTTTACTGGAGAATCCGATACATGTCGTTTATCTGGTTGAAGTTTACGCGATTCGAACCCCAACAGCCATGCAATCGAATCTTTCTTTGTGAAATCAATTTAGTAGTTGCATTTAATTTCACTTCTCAGAGTATTATTATTTGCACGTATGTTCAAAATTACAGGAGGCTTTCTTTTCTTATTACTGTAAATAGTGTAAAAGTTTTTAGTCGGATCCAGCACATCGTTTAGCTCTCCCAAATTAGAAGTATCAGCTTCTATAACTTTTTCAAGTTTTTTAAAAGATGTTTGTAGAAACTCATTAATATCGTTAACTTCGTAAGATCCCTCCGGTATTTCAATATAATCACCATGTTGACCATAATAAAACTTGTTGCATCCCGTTTCTATATTCGGGAACGAATTGTACGCTTCAAAGTTTATCAACCCCAAAGCGTACTCTGCATTTTCTTCGTTTAAATTAATTGGCGGATGCAAGTTTGCAGTTAAAATAGAACTATTTCCAGTCAAAGCAAATGTAAAAGACATGTTTCTTAACACTTGTTAATTACGTAATGAGAAAGTTTCCTCGCATTAATCTAATTATACAAAAATTTCAAACACAATGTATCGAATGACTGAAAAGTTGCGTGATTGTAATGAATTTTGCAGTCACCACGACCATTTAAATATTGTATAAGTTCTGTTGGCGGTCTCAGATTACCATAACTATCGAAATATGTTGCAGTACTCCCATGCTTCTTGTATGCAGTCCAGTGCGTACCAGTTCCTTTCTCATCATCCAGATTAATAATGCCACATTCTTTCATGCGAACTTTACGAGGCAAATTATTTCGCATAAATACACCACGGAAATATTTAATATTCAGCTTTTTAATGTATTTCTCTAAGTCTAAATTTGTTAGAGCACGTTTAGGTAATTTTATTGGTAGTTTTTTGGGCGAGAAGGAGAGTTTAAAAAAAGACCCAGTCCTTTTTTATATGGTTTCAAATACAATCCTTTTCCCATAGCTATTGATTCCATCATTTTGTTATGACGAAGACTTTCATCCAATTTGTCTTTTGCAGATTTTGCATCATTAACAGCTTTTGCGATTCCAGCCGCACCGCCGCTAAGTGCTCCGAGAGCACTTAATCCCGCAAATATCGGTATTAACGGCAAGAAGCCGCCAGTTCTCGGTAATGGTATAATCCGCTTTGGCTTAATCCTTTTCCTTTGCTTTGCAGTCTTCACTGCTTTTACAGCAATTTTTATTGCATCACTTATACCGGCGTATTTGCCGTTTCTTAATGCAGCAGTTGCTTTTTTAGTTACGTCTGTAAACTTCAGAGCTCCACCAGTTTTCTTTATTTTGAGTTTAGATTTTTTCGTGCGCTTAGAACTACAACCCATACCCAATTTCAATTTCGTTTTCATAGCTGCAGCCACTCCCAATGCAGCAGCTTTCTCTCCCAAAGACGACTCGTTGGAATAGAACCTTTTTGCAGCTTTATCTGCTAAAATTTTATCTGCTTGATGTCGATTTGATAAATTGTCGGTTTTTGAATAAGCTAGATCGTGTGCCTTACAAGCTTCATCCAGACCATTAACACCAATATCTCCTCGACGTAGTCTTTCTCTTAGTTTTGTTCCAGGTCCGCAAAACTTGTATCCGGGTATATGAAGTTCGACTGGTAATTTATTTATCACCGAATTTAGTAAACCGCCACCACCTTTTCTTTCGATTTTCTTTGAATCGCTTTTTAACTTTCTGCAGTGTTTTATCATTTAGACAGCATCAGTTCGATTCATATATTGGTACTGCACTATAGTTTGAAGTTATCTACTTATATATATATATATATATATATATACCCCAATCTACATTGTACAGAAGTTTAAGAAAAGTCATGCGTGTTATAAAGCAGATTCTTACTTTACCAATTAATAATCATGATGATGAAAAATGTGCAAGTTTCAAACGTCATGGTCAGTTATTACCTGCATCAATTCGTTGCATAGTTGTGGGGCCTTCAAACTGCGGAAAAACAAATGTTATGATTAGTCTGATAGAGCATCCTAATGGGCTACGATTTCAGAATGTTTACGTGTATTCCAAATCGCTATTTGAACCAAAGTATCTATATTTAGAAGAATTATTGAAACCTATTAAAGGAATTAATTATTACACATTTAACGATTGCGAAAAAATTTTACGTCCATCGGAAGCCAAAAGAAATTCCTTATTTATATTTGATGACGTAGCCTGCGATAAACAATCTGTTATTCGAGAGTATTTCAGTATGGGTAGGCATAAGGATGTGGATTCATTCTATTTGTGTCAAACGTACACTCGTATTCCCAAACATTTGGTTCGAGATAATGCAAACGTTCTAGTTCTTTTCAAGCAAGATGATATGAATTTAAAACATGTGTACGATGATCATGTTACTACAGATATGAAATATGATGAGTTTAAGAGTATGTGTAAGATATGTTGGAAAGATAAATACGGATTTTTGGTGATTAACAAAGATTGCGATCCGAACAGTGGAAGATATAGAAAAGGCTTCGATCACTATATATATCTTTAGGAGAACAAATCGATTTATACATCGAACGAACACTTGACTGGCAGCAGTATTTTGAAATAAAACAACAAAATCTGCTGTTTCTGAGCTGTACTAAATTGTTTAACAAGTGTACGCAAGTTGTGTAACGAATTTTTGAATATGATGAAAAATACTGACATAGAAATAAAGAAAAGGTTAATAAGCAAGAGAAAGAATGTAAAAAGGAAATTAGAAGCTCTCAAAATTGGAGAACTTAACCGGGAGGAAGTATTTTTACCCATTACAAGAAGACTTCATAGCATTTCAACAAAACTTGATAACAGCAACGATTCCAAATATATTAAGAAAGAAGTTAAACAAGAAGAAAAAGAAGAAGACTACTTAAATTCTAATGACGAAGACAAATTAGACCTTTCTAATCAACCGAAATTTACATTAACTGAAGATGTTGATGATGATGATGATATGCGGGATGCTAGTTTAAACTCTGATAGGTCGGATAGTTCTGCAAAGGTTCTTGAAACTAAAGTAAATGTAGAACAGTTTGGTGTGCTACCTCGAGAATACATAAATGAAATGATGACTGATAAGGAAAACAAATTCGACTTTAAATATGGAACACGGTTTGAACCAGAAACTAACCAATTTAAAATTGGAAATTCTGTTTTAACATTCGAAGATTCGGATGTAATTATTGCGGATGCAACATTCAAAGGAACTCGTGGTTTATATGAATTGTTGTTTAAGAAGCATCCTCTAGATTATAACGAAAAGGAGTTGAGAACCTACTTATCAATAGTTAAACACACCAATGCTCATAAACGTCATTATAAAGATGATAGTCAAATTGATGGAAACGCATCACTGAAATATAAAAAAATTATATCGCAATTAAATGTTGAACCGTCTACACCTAAAAAATCGTCTAAGGCACAGAAACCTCCCACAAAATTGGGATTCGGACAAAACATGATTATGGAAGTGTCAAGAAAGCCTGTAGACTATATATATTGGGATAATCCAAATGAACTCGTAGATCGTCTACGACTGTTAGTAGCTTCCCAACTTGCAGGCCATAGTGGTCACAGAAACGAAATCAATTCAATCATTGAAGAATTGCGCGAGGCTCAAATAATAACTTAAAATGAGTATTGACAAATTTGGTAGATACATAGGTCATCCAAAAGCAAACTATTCTGGAAATGTTGAAGACCTGCCTACTTTAATTATAAGATTATTACAGAATTTTTATTATGATACAATTGTAACTTTTAAGATGAATTGTAAAAATTCTGTATGGATATTTCCCTATCGCTCGGCATTTATTGTGGATGTACGATATGCAAATCCATCAAATGTAATTACTGTAATAAACGACAAAGAATTTATGTTGGATGATCTTAAAAATGTTATACTAAATTTTAGAGATAGTGTAACTTTTCGGGGTATAAATGATGACGATTGGGAGAATTTTTTCGTAGAGTTCATACTCAGATGTCCCTTGGTGTATGTTCCAGAGGACTAAGAATTTGCATAAAACATGACTTATTTGCAAGCATCTGAAATTAAACGTGACATTGTTAACGAATTACACAAAACTGCTCGAATTAATTTTAAAAGGCGAAGAGTTGTAGTTAAAGGTTTGAATGATTTGTTCCAAGCAGACTTGGTAGAAATGCTTCCCTATGCAAAGGAAAATAGAGGACATAAGTATATTCTAGTAGTAATAAACTGTTTCTCAAAATTCGTTTGGTGTGAGCCTGTAAAAACTAAATCCGCAGTAGATGTTGCTAATGCTATGACAAAAATATTGAAACAAGCTGAGAAACCTCCAAAACACCTACAAACAGATATGGGAAAGGAATTTTATAATACTGTTTTTAGCACATTAATAAAAAAGTATTGTATTAACCATTATAGCGTTTATAGTACTAAAAAGGCTTCTATTGTTGAGAGAGTAAATAGAACTTTAAAAAGTATAATGTGGAAACGGTTTAGCTTGCAAGGTTCTTACAAGTGGTTAGATATGCTCAAGACTGTGGTCGAAACGTATAACAACACGATGCATTCGACTATACACTTGAAGCCCGCCAACGTTAGTAAGAAAAATGAAAAAGCTGTTTTGAAAAAAGTATATACTCACGTTAAGATGGTTGAAAAGAACGTAAAATTTCGTGTAGGTGATCATGTCAGAATAAGTAAATATAGGGAAGCTTTCGAGAAAGGCTATACACCAAATTGGTCCAACGAAATATTTACTATAAAAAATGTTGTACGTACTTTTCCTACTACATACTTATTAAAAGATGAAAAAGGTGAAGATATACGTGGAGGATTTTATGAAATGGAGCTGCAGAAAGTTAAACATCCTGATGTTTTTTGGTGGAGAAGGTGGTGAGAAGAAAAGGGAATAAAGTATTGGTCAAGTGGTTGGGTTTTGATAAGACTCATAACAGCTGGATTGATAAGAACAATCACATTTAATTTTGTAGTAGGAATATAATAAAACTAAAAAATAAAATTGGTGTCTTTTATTTAAGTTTTGCATTTAACCAAAGAATAGTGTACAATGATGTATGATAGTAACAAAACTAAAGAGGCAAAAAACACTAGTGTAGAATAAAAATAAATTGGAATTCTTGCATGATTCCATATAAGACATTTCCATTCTGATTCGGCTAAAGTTCCACTCTGGTACAAGTATCGTATTTTCGCATGCACATATGTATTATCAGACTTTTCTGCTCCTAATTCATTTACGAGGACTTCAGAATTGTTTAAGATATCTTCGTAAAACAGTCTCCATCGCTCAGGCCATTTCGGTGTATCCTGCTGATATGTATCACAACTTTCTGAAAACTTGATGCTGACAAATGCTTGAACTACTCCCTCAGGTCTTTGGACAATAAGATATTTTTCTGGAGTGATTGTTGCTAGAACCAGAGCTGCAATTACAATACTACTCATGTTTGTGATAAGAGTCCTCGAAATATTAGTATATTTATAAGACATTTTCTCCCTACCGAAAATATTCTCAGAAAATTTGCGATGATACCATTGGCTCTTTTGTCTTGAGTTGATTAACCTCTGCCTTCTTGGCGTTGGTGAAATATGAAACTTGTAAAAGCACTGCAGTTTGATCCTTTAACTTGAAATTCGCTGGAGACATCAAATGATGACTCAGATTTTATACTAGCATGAAGCGGAAGTTGAATAACCTTGAATATGATGCGACATATCTTATTACCCCGAGTTTGAATAAATCTAGGCACGCATAATTTGAAACCTCTGTATCTTTGACTTTCAAACGACCTACAGTGTCATGTTCACATAGGTAATGCAATGCAAAGGAATCATCGAATTACACGCTCTACTGTTGTTTGCAATACAGCGCTTAGTCTTAAAAGTATGCAGCCGATTCTAGACCTGTCCCTTTGAACATGCTGCTACACAGCTACACCGTTTGGAATACAGCGCTTATTTCTACCTCCAAGCCATTGACATGACCTTGAACATGATACCTGCTATCATATTACATCAAGTCATTTTTCTCTTGAACAATAAAGTGCTGCAATATTTGTGTAGTAATTTAGCCCATCTAAAGCCATGTTATTTTTTGAAATACAGCGATTTGGTCCAGAAACGACGCTATATGTCTACTACTATTGATATCGTATTCATTTTGAAACAAATTCAACAAGTCAACATTCACGCAGTAGTTACGCGAATTTTTCAAGCTAATTATAGTAAATTAATTTTTTCAGAGTTCCATATACACTACTGCATTAGATACTTTAATTTCTTGGGCAAGTAAATAAGTTCTCAGAAAATTAATTAAATTCGTAAAAGCGAACCATTCGTTTGATTTTTCCCGAACACAAAGGAAAATTTTTATTACTTTCTATAATATTTTATACGCTTGGTCTTTCTGAGTCTACTGGTTTTTAAATTTTCACAATCAGAGTTTAACTATCTATTATTAGCTGACGCTCTATCAGATCCCCACCGCGGAGCTCGATAATTGCGAATACTCGATACTACAACAGAATGAACGTATTTTGGAAGCTCATATTTTTTGGTTTTGCCTATCTATAGTAAAATTGGTTCAATTGACAAATGGGTGAATATTTCAAAACTGTCGATTTTCGCGACCGTTTTCGTGAACGCACAAAAAAGTGACAAATCCTGTCAATTTTGCACTTTTAGGTCTTTTCCAATCATAACCGTAAACATAAACACGAAAAACGGATAATTTTTTTTGTTTGTGTTTTTCCAGAAATCGGTAATGATTTTCCTTATTTCCTCACTTGTAAATCATAAGACGCCATTGTCGTGGACATATCGTCATTTGCGTGTCCACACAAGAACACGACAATGACGAGCACGGTAATGACGATTTTGAGGTGATAGTCTCTTCAAATTTTAATTGAAGAATTTAATAGAACTATTGAGTTACCATTTACTTAACAGTCATACTTTGACATACTTTGTGATAATAAGGTGAAGTGGGGTGTTTAGTAAAAATGTGATAGTTCTAACATATGAGCTTGTAAAACTTTCAAGAATCCCCATCTAGGAATTTTGCTGCATACATCACATTATCTGCACCCTGTCCAATATATATCCTCATTCCTCAATGGTAGAGCTCTAAGTTGTGTGTTGTTCAGTTTCTGATTTTTTTTAAAAACAATGTCACTACTACACTCTTCCCCGGCATCTTGGGGCAAGTGTGTAGCCAGGCTGTATTTTCTATATATGAGCATTAAGACAAATATGGGGGCAAGAGTGTGAAGCTCATTTATTTAGTAAATAGCAATATAAATATATTTTTTTAATACTTAAATGGAAAGTCTCAATAATAATTAGTTTAATGGGATAACATAATAAACAAAACCATACATTTTTACAAAAAGTTATCAAAAAGTGTTTATTTTTAAATTAAGAACAATAAGGTAGTACTTGAAGGTAAGAATACATGTCATTGGATATTATAGGCCGAAAAATTCACATCGAAATGAATTAAACCACGTCGACCTATGGTAGGTGTTGGAAGGATGAGTGTAATATCACTTTTGGCAGCAGATGCACACTCTTCTGGAGTTTTGAAAGAAAATACTGTTGCAGAAAATCGATCTAGGGTAGGTACTTTTTTTGTAAATTTTATTTCCACATCATCATCTTCAATATCGACAGAAATAACTTGCCCAACATAGTACCTTTCCATTTTCTTTCCTGGCAGACATACAAGTACCCAGTCATCCACTTCGACGTCATCTGAAGTTTTATTGATTTGTTTCATGCACGTATTTAAGTCTTCAGCGTCTCTTATCTCTTCTTCTAAGATATCATCATCATCACTATCGTCCAACGTCATTTCTTCTATGCAGTCTTCTTCTTCACTCGAGTCTTGGTCTTTCTCTGGTACCATATTCTTTTCGAGAATTTTCTTGTCAGGTTTCTGCCTCTTATTATTCGATGCTGATGACTTTTCCGCTAAGCGTCGCATAACTTCATCCGTTGTTATCACTTCTGCTCCCGAACCTACTTTTCTCTTTCTTAATTTTTCAGGTGCTTCGCTTTGCTTGACCGTTGACAGCAATAATTCTTCGAAAGAGCAGTTTGTTTTTGGTTCAGGTACTCGTTCAGGTAACTCTTCATTAACACCGGACGTGCCTGGCTCTACGTTTTCTGATGCAGCCTTTCGTTCTTGCTGATGTTGCTCCCATCTTTTGTAAGCTAATGAATCGTATTGCTCTTTAGAAACCACGTTTTCATTAAACGGAAATATGCCGCTTTTTTTGAATCCATTAGAAATTATGACAGGATCTGTATCTCTCCATATCTGGCAAACTAAGGAGCTAAATTTTTTCTTTGGTATTTTCCTTCCTGTGTTGTGCCTTTGCCATTCAACCAAAGCCTGGTCCCAATTTACTTTTAAGGATTTAAAGACAGACAAATCTAGTGGCTGCAAAATGTGTGAAGAGTGGGGAGGCAACTTAAGAATAGTGACGGCATTCTCCATCGCAATTTTGATTAACTCCCCGCCAACGTGAGACACATGACCATCGTAGACCAGCAAGATCGGCCGCTCAGGTCCAAACGCTTCAAGTAAACTTGTTTGAAAATATCGTAGGAAAATATTAGACTCCATCCACCCGTTTTTTGCTGTCGCGTAAGTGGTACCCGGAAATGCTTCTGCTGGTGGAGCCACCCATTCGTCCCACATGTTTTTAGCTTTAAAAACAATGAATGGTGGAGCTTTAAACCCATCAGCGCTTACAGCCATCAATACTGTAATATTTTCTCTACCAGTTCCTGCTGTGGTTCGCGAAGATGCGGCCCCCCGTTTACTTACAATTTGTTTCGTCTAGATGCCATATCTGACGTGGCTTATCGTGTAAATTGAGTTTATCCAACTGTTCTTGTAAAAACCCGAAAATAGTCATTGATTATGAATGGATCTAAGCATTTCTTTCTAACATATTCCACTGATTGCGGTTTCTTTATGGACAGATTATGACGTTTAGAAAATCTTAGGTACCAGTCTTCTCCTGGTCTTCCGTTCTTAAATGGAGTTTTGTAACAAGTTTTCTTTCTTGCTTCTGTTTTTTTTTTCTTCAGGGGTGTGGGTGATCGAAGAGAAATACTCATCTACGCGAACTACACAAACTTTAATGACTTTCATAAAACAAACATAAACGTAAATATGTGAGGTTTAAAAGATAATTTTACAAAACATAAGTAAGATGTAAAAAAATGACAGCGAGCCTCACTCGACGGTCGACGGCCCGTTGAGCTATATTCTACTGGACGCCTAACAACTCAGGCACCATCTCGAGCTGCGCGCGCCGTGGAAATAGGGGTGGTTGTTACATCCTCCCCCTTTGGATTCCTGAACCGTCCCGGTAGGAATCCAACTGAAGAAGTTTCAGCACAACAGGGCATCTTGCACGCCTTGGGGTGACGACGGCCCCGTAGTGAATAAGGGTGCACCTGACTGGGCTCTTCTTTGGTGCAGAATTCGTCTGTGGAGACTCTTCTTCTTGAATTATAGGGTCCGTTGGTTGAGCCCGCTCTTTCGACTTCTTCGGACGGCCCCTTTTCCGTATGGGATAGATAGGAGTAGGATCGTCTTCCTCTACATTCTGCACAAATGGCCGTAGCGAGGAAACATGATAGGTGCCCAATGGTACTTCTGGTGCACTGGTAGAAGCTATTTGATAAGATGTTGGAGACACCTTCTTAATGATAATGTATGGGCCATCACGACGAGGTGTAAACTTAGAGGTGACCATATTTCCCGCATTACTTAATACATAAGAGTCTACTAACACCTTGGAACCGATTTCATAATCTTCGATAGAACGGTACCGTGTGTCGGCATATCGTTTACTACGCTCTTGCTGAACTTCAATGTTTTCGCGAGCGCGGGTAAGAGTTTCGTTCATTTGTTTTAAATAGTTCGTGGTGTCTGAGATCACATTTTCATTTTCGAGCACGGCACGAAGGTCTCTGTGTACGTCTCCCGGTGTCCTCATTTCTCGAGCGAAACACAGGAACGAAGGAGTAAACCCGATACTGAGATTATTAGAACTGTTCATAGCGAACCGCACTGCTGGTAAAGAGTCTTTCCAACTACAATGGTCTTTGCCCACAATAATGGACAGCTGGATTTTAAGGTCTCTATTCCGGCGTTCTTCTGGATTCGAAGCAGGGTGGTAAACAGGAATGAGGTTTTGTTTAAATCCGAAAACGTACGCGACTTGTTGCAGAATGTCAGAAACGAACTGAGTTCCGTTGTCACTCACAACGCGACGCGGAGTTCCGTAGCGCAAGAACACCTCATCGATTAAACACTGAGCACACGCATCGGCGGTGGCTTGTTTTAGAGCAAATAGTTCTATCCACCTGGTAACAGTGTCCTCAACAGCGAAAACCCACTTTTCACCGGTCGGAGCTTCCGGAAGTGGACCGAACAAATCTATAGCCAGGGTTTCAAAACGTTGTGAAGGTACAGGCGTTTGAAGCAAGCCGGCAGGTTTAAGAGTACTGGGTTTGTATTTCTGACATTGAACACATCTTCTCGTATGTGCTGTAATGTCTCGACGCATGGTCGGCCAGTAATACTTGGACACAATTCGTCTATAGGTTTTATCAAAACCGTAGTGACCAGCCATGGGGTCATCATGATGCTCACGTAAAATTTCATTGACTTGGGTTGTAGGGATAACTAACTGGGCCTCCTCAGAATCACTCTCATCACAATACCTATAAAGTACCCCATTCATGATAACATATCCACGATCCGTGAATCTACTAAAGTCCAAACTGTCGGGCCCTGGGTTTTCCAGGCACTCAATGATCTTGCGAATCTCAGGATCATCCAATTGCGCACTTCTAGTCTCTGTAGCGGTTTTACTTGGCAACACTATAGAGACAGTACTTATGTCAAGAGCAGCAACGGCATCTACAGGAGGACGCGACAACATGTCAGCGACCACGTTACTACGACCGGGTAAATATTCTATTCTGAAGTCCAAATCTTGTAGGATTAGTGCCCACCTCGCAAGGCGTCCGCTGGGCGAACGAAGGCTAAGTAGCCAACGTAAGGGTTGATGGTCACTTCTTGTAATTACTGGTGACCCTTCGAGATACCCTCGAAACTTCTGAGCTTCATAAACTACTGCTAATGCCTCTCGCTCGGTAGTGCTGAAGTTACACTCCGCCGAGAGGAGTAAACGGCTGGCGTACTCCACTGGTCGTTCGTTTTCTCCCTCCCCCTGGAGTAAGCATGCACCAATTGCATATGAACTGGCATCCGTTTTTAAGACATAGGGCTGAGAGGAGTCAGCTTGTACCAGAATTGGAGCTGTGGTAAGAAGCTTCTTCAAGGTGTCATACGATTCTTGTTGATCCTTGCCCCAAAACCATGTGATTCTCTTTTTGGTTAGGGAAGTCAGAGGCTTAGCCACTGCCGCAAAGTTGGGAACGAATCGTCGGAACCAACTACATGTTTGTAAAAATGATTGTAATTCCTTGACGGTTTTGGGTGCCGGACGTTCGGAGATCTTATCAGGATCGGCTGTGATTCCAGTCGACGATATCAAGTGCCCCAAATACCGCACTTGGGCACACGCGAATGAACATTTCGCTCGATTAACTTTTAGTCTAAAATACACCAGACGTTCAAAAACAGTCTTTAAGTCATTTAAATGTTCATCAAGGCTGCCGGAAATAACAATTAGATCGTCTAAATATGCGAACACTAGCACATCGCGTAATCCAGCACGAAAACGGTCTATCATACGCTGAAATGATGCCGGTGCGTTACGCAACCCGAAGGGCATTCTGGTGAAACGATAAATGCCGAACGGAGTAATGAAAGCTGTCTTATCACGATCTTGGGGACGAACCGAAATTTGCCAGTAGCCGCAACGCAAATCCAAAGTGGACATAAATAAACTCGGTTTAGCTGCGTGTAAAAGGTCATCTAACCTAGGCAACGGATAACAGTCGGGCACGGTCACACTATTTAAGCGTCGATAGTCAATACAAACACGAAAAGTTCCATCGCGTTTTGGGACTAACACCACTGGCACTGCGTAAGCGCTCTCGCACTCTTCTACTACGCCAGTATCCAGCATTCGATTAACTTCCTTCTCTAGAGCTTCTCTCTTTACCGGAGAAAGTCTATAGGGTGGAACTGAAATTGGTTTATCGTCAGTGAGCTGTATGCAATGCTCAGCAAACGGTGTTGGCTCGGTTGGTTCGGTGAATAGATCATGATAGGTCGTTAACAATTCGTTGAAAGCATCACGATCAGATGACGCGAGACAATCGCCCTCATTTTGTCGTAACTCAACATCCAAAAGATTTACGGAGGCACCTAACTTGGAACATTCTTGCACAAACTCAAAGTGTTGGAGAGGCGAATCGGGGAAATGGTAAACCATGTTACCCATATCCATGATGATTTTGGAATTTTTAATGAAATCTATGGCCAGAAGAGTTTTATTTCGAGTGTGTTCTGGCACAGCAATGAAAGTAACGGGAATGAATCGGTTATGTAGAATAACATCAACATTGAATTCCAATGCGTCTACCTGACGAGGCAGACCATCTGCTAAGAACATGGTGGCATGTAAAGAAGAGAATGGCACACCCATGGCTAATAAATGGTCGTACAACCGACGACCAGCAATTGAACGTTTTGCGCCTGTATCTACATATGCGTATCCTGCTAGATTTCCTACTTGAATAGGCAAAAGAGGTCTAGCACTATTTGATTCAATTTCTGAAGTCAGAATTTCCAACGATGAAACATTGGCAGTGTTCTGTGCTTTAGGGTTGCAGTTAGGGCAAGTGGAGCGAAGAAAACCTGGAGTCTTGCATCCGTAGCACGAAATAGATATTGGCGGCGGTGTCGCAATAGTCGTTAGTTTTATTGGTGTGCTCTGGGTAGCAGCGGACGGACCGACGTCCTTACGCGGCGCGAGTCGTGCGGGAGCACCAACATTATTGTCTTTAGAGGTCAACTTCTCGACAAGTTTACGGCATTCTGTCTTGGTATGCCCAAGATACTTACAGTACTGGCACCTTACTGACGCTTGCGCAGAATTTGGTTCCCTTTTCGCGTCAATCACACACCGATCAAAAGTTTCTTCCGCTAAACGGGATTCCGTTAAAAGTTCGGTAAAAGTGTTTACTTTCACGCGTGGTACCTTTTCACGAATACACTTATGCAACAAACCGTACACCATGTCCAATTGTACAGCTTCAGTGTGCGTACCTGGGGGTAATTTTGAAAGTATCGCACGAGCCTGACAAACGAAAACATCCGTAGGTGTATTAAAGTCTTGCTCTTTAGCGAAGAGGTCGCGATACACTTGGTACGACGGCTTTTGTGGGCCAAAAGTGGTTCTCAAAAGGGTTAAAGCGTCAATCCACGTGTTAAGGGTTGATTTTACACCAAGAAACCACGAGGAAGCAAATCCATCTAACAGCATGGGCAGACCTTTGAGAGCGTTCTCATCGGTAATCTGTACACAGTCTTTGTACACAAGAATGGCGTCAATGAACGCGTTAACGTCCGAATCTTTTGAACCATTAAATCTCGAAGCGCATTTTGAAAAATTACCGCTCGCGGGAACCGGTTGAGGCTGCTGATTAGCAACGGTTAGCCTTGCAAGCAGTGCTTGAAATTGTTGTTCAGTTAATGTAACATTCGCCATGTCCGTAGATTGCGTAGCACGGTTGCGCAACCAATAGGTATGTTCTCCACGGTTTTCCGTGATTGGTTACGGAAAAGAGAAAAATAAAAGAAAATACACTCACCGACGTTCCAGTAAAAGAGCATAAATGTTACCAAAATGCAGAGTTGATGTCTTCAACAACCGCTTAAAAGTTCGTTAAACACGAAGAAACTCAGTCTCACAAAATGTTCAAAGCAAACTTAAACGATGTACAAAGTGACGTAGAGTCTCTGTTGCACAGAAAACTTTGCAAAATTTCAAGAAACACAACGGTACGATGCACACAGTGACGCGACGTCTCTAACATGCACGTTTTGAAATCCGTTATGAAAACACTGATTAGAAGTAGCCTTTAAAACCAAACGCCCACGCGCGGTGAGAAAATTCAACCGAAAAAAGTACGCGTGCACGAACGAATAAAATGTTTTTACACTGAACTTCCGCAGATTAGGTATGCAATCGCGAGAAAAAAATAATCTCTTCGGCCACTCGCTTGGGCGCCACTTGTAACAAGTTTTCTTTCTTGCTTCTGTTTTTTTTTTCTTCAGGGGTGTGGGTGATCGAAGAGAAATACTCATCTACGCGAACTACACAAACTTTAATGACTTTCATAAAACAAACATAAACGTAAATATGTGAGGTTTAAAAGATAATTTTACAAAACATAAGTAAGATGTAAAAAAATGACAGCGAGCCTCACTCGACGGTCGACGGCCCGTTGAGCTATATTCTACTGGACGCCTAACAACTCAGGCACCATCTCGAGCTGCGCGCGCCGTGGAAATAGGGGTGGTTGTTACAGTTTTAATATTATTTTGTTTGACAAACTGTTCAACAATGCTGAAAACATCCTTCCTTGACAATCCCCAGCCCTATTTTTCCATTGTTATTAAACATTCTGCTAATCTGGCTTCATCCTCCAAGGGAATTCCTGTTCTTCCTCCCATTGTAGACGATTTCTTCCCCCTGAGCCCTCTTCTGTGATAACTCAAAGTCATTTGCGGTATTTTGTACTTCTTGTGGGCGCCATATTGACTTATCACACCTCTGTTAATTTCGTCTAATGCTCTATTTAAGTCATCTCTTGTGTAGGTACTGCCCCTATTAGATCTTCTCTCATAGAAATGAAAGAAAACATCGTGGTACATTCTATTTTATGGGTTTGGGGTAAGTGTGTAGTATACTACACACTTACCACTATTGTTTACTACACAAACGCCCCCAGGTGATATTTCACTGGGGCAACAGTTTAGTAAACAATATTTTTAGGTTAATTTAGGACAGTGCAAAAATATATATAAGAATTAAACCATTCTTACCTCCAGTAAGTATTGCACACGTTAAATACACACACTTAAGTTTTTAAACTAAGATGACAGTGGATTAAGTGCGTCTCCTCAAACTGTACTTCTACCGGGCAAATGATGCGTTCCATTAAAATACTTCGGTTGGTCCGTGAACGATTTCTGCAGAAATTCTTCTGTTTTAGAATACTTTATTTAGGTGATAACCGTGATTTTTCATAGATGTCGATAGCATGTTCAAAATAGTTGAGATGTTATGAGCTGCCTACACACTTACCCCGGGTACACACTTACCCCACTTCACCTTATCATATTTTTTATGTCTGCATACTTGAAATAATATTTAACCCGACAATGACGGGAGCGACGTAACAAGCCGTGTTCGTTTGCTTTCAGAGCACATAGTTACCCCTACATTGAACAAATGCTACTGACCGTTACACATACATTGTATTTACATATTAGACGCTTGAAAACTGCCGGAATTTGCCGAATGTGCCGGGTATTTAATAGTAAATTGTGCACATTTTGTGGGAGCACGGTAATGTCACTTATGGGCGTGAACAAACTTTGAGGTGATATTAAGGGAAAAATATACTTATTATAATCAATTTTTTGGTTGCATCGCATTATTCCATATTTTCTCCG
This sequence comes from Xestobium rufovillosum, assembly GCA_963966045.1. NCBI lineage: Eukaryota > Metazoa > Arthropoda > Insecta > Coleoptera > Ptinidae > Xestobium > Xestobium rufovillosum. The sequence goes on from OZ014493.1 coordinate 36,068,021, forward strand.
CCTGTATTAGACAGGATATTTCAAAATTTAATTGTTAAATAATTGTAAAAAATAAAATGTCTGTGTACTTCGGATGTGAACGAGGCACGGTAATGATGATTGCCACACAAAATTCAAGATACTCTTTTGGCTATGCTTGTTTTAATTAAAATAAGTAAGGGACCAAGTGAGAACAGTTAATTGAATTATGCAGCAAGTACTTTATTTTTAAAGTGGGATGTTAACTTTTGAAATAACAAACCTGAACAGGCGATTTGACACTTTCGAAATGTTCACCCAAATGTATCTATTAATCAGTTCGCACAATGTTAAAATAAAACGTAATGCATTGTGGAATAGGTAAACAAGAAAATTCATTCGTTGTCACAAGAACTGTTTTCTATATTTGGATGTTCTCATGCCACATGCTACATTTCGAAAATTCCGCCTTCAAATTTAACACACAGGTCCGCTTGTGGACACTGGTAACTTTTCCGACTTCTGATAAGAAAAATTATTGATTTTAACATTTAACACAAGCTTATCTATCTAGTTCAAATATTTTCTTACTTGAATTCATAATAGCTATTACGAGTACAGATTACAGTTGTGATAATAAAATACAAGAGAAAGAAGCTTTAATTAGCAATTTGAAGTTCTATGGCAACACATTAAAATATATGCAGTTGATAGCTCACAAGTATTATAAAAATTAACAAAAATAAATTCATAATTGCACCACAGCAGAAGTGCAAGCTTACAAATATAAATTATTGAGCTCCGCGGTGGGGATCGATTTGCGAGATGATGTGAGTGCCAGTGAATAATTAATAAATGTGATAGGTATTTGTGTTATTTGTCATGGCAAATAACAAATGCCTAGGCAAATGACTATTTGTCTAAATTTGCTTCATGCCTACGACATATACATAATGATTGTAGACTACTACTGCTTCTTTTGGCAGGACATACTAATATTTGTTTATCTAAGTATCTATCGAACATATGTTCGTTTTCTTCCAACAATCCAGTTTTCAAAGCAGTTGAATTTCTTTAAACCACACTTAACACCTGCTGGCAAGCCGTATTAGTGCGCGTCTTCTTTTTCTGAAAGTACAAATTACAGGTGATGATCTAGTTCTAATGCCAATAAAGGCATTATTGTCGATGTATATACACTTCGGTATTTATAATTACTCGGTATTCGCTTTATAAATAATACCACCTTTTGCTCTATAGTCCATTAGCACTAAATGCACTAGCATCTTCTTAGAATTACCTGGAAAACAATTAATTCTTCCTGTACTTTATTGAGAGCGATTAAAATTGACTTTACTACTTTAGTTGGAACTTCCAGATATGTCACTTTATTACGTAATGTTTGCCTTGATAAGTCCACAAGAGACTTGATAAATTAACGAATAGTGCGTTAATTCACAAACCGTTCTTCTCGTTCCACTCCTGTGATGCTCGTCCTTCTCCTATGTGGGCGTATAAAGTACCCAATATTTTATTAATTAAACTAGAAAACAGTGTCGGCGATTTCTGCTGGTATGCATATTTGACAAATAATTTTAAAATTTTAGTTAGATATGTATGTGTTATTTTCTTAATTGGAGAGTAGGAATGCATAGCAAGAGGTCACGAAACCTGTAAATTTTTCTCCACTATAATAGGAAGTTGATCTTCTTACAGCGGGAGCCGCAGGAATTCCAGAGGGCGACTGTTACTATCTTTTAATTATATTTAGTCTCATAATTTACGTCTCTCGCGAGATAAATCGCTTTATAATGGCCTTAATGGGCAAGATCTCTTTCGCCCGAATAAAATGTTTGTGTAAGTGACAATTTTGTCCGTGATTTAGTGTTTCACCTATGATAAGAGATTCATCACCATCCGTTACGCCATCGAAATGTGTAGCACATATATGTCCATAACGAGACCATAAATTCCCCTTAATTGTTTAAAGAAGACGATCGTTTCTGAGATTATCCTTGATAATTGCGTAATGGCTTGTTTCCACAAATTTTAGAACAGTTATCGGGCCATAAAACGTGACGAAATAGAACACATTAACATAGGAATTGTCCGGAATATTAACTAGCCACTTGCTTTATATATATTACCAAATTAGATCAGCGATATACTGAGACATTTCGTTTAATTATTCCCATATATCTGTCTTAACAAGCCCGCATTTTTAACGAAACCATAATAAATAAAGTGATGTCCTCGATCTCGAATACTTGACTTTATGATATTCCTGAAATCTTTGGTGTGGTATGCGAAGTGTGTACGAAATTGCCCGCTACATTACCACAAATTTCGATGCAGAATATGTACGCTGGTTTGCATACTGGACCACATTCAAGCAACAAAATATTACAGGCATCCACAGAGAGAATAAATTACAAAATACAGATTCCAGAGTCATTATATTGGCTTGCTATCGCACTTGTTTTGCACTTTAAGTTTAACTTTTTGTAACGTCGTTGTCGCAGACTTACTTCGAAACTTGAAATATTATTATTATTGATAGATTTCTCAGAAGCTTATGGAAATAAATGTCATAAATAAAGCTTCTACTAAGCATCTACTAAGTCCGCGAATGAAGACTAGTGCTTCCTTGATAATTTATTGTAAAGAGAACTTCGGACGTAAGTTAGATGTTGGGGCAGCTTATCATTAATTTTTTGCTTTCTTCATAACAAACAAACCCATCACATGTCTTAAATAGTCATCAATAATACTAACATTACTTCATTCAACTAATTATTTAGGAATGTGTTCTAATTTTCTGGATACGTCTAATTTCCTTGACAGTACGATACCGCCCACAACCTCATTTAAAAATGTTAGTTTTGCAAGGTAAGGAGAAACCATTTTAGTACTTTTATTATTCTGTCTAGAGTTTTTGGAGAAATTAATTTTTATTGCGACCCAGGTACTGTTTTTGAATATATACACATAATAAATTAGGACAGTAATTGGAGGAGCAGTCCGCATAACCTCCCATATGTTTTCCTGACTCACCTGAAAGTTTCAGATCGCGGTTCTGCAAACGACTATCTAGATTATCGTGTGGTAGTCGAGCAGTATAACAAGGTAAAAAAGATCCACTCTCTTGTGGTAGCAATATCCTTATCTAAACGGCGAGAAATTTTTTACTAGTGCACACCTAGACGTTCCATAATGTAATGAGTCAATTACGGGCTCCTCATCAGATAAAAACAATGCGGCCAGGTCTACACCACTTTATAATTACCGGACGCTGCTGCTGCTTCGATATAATACTCGTGGAATTTACATAAACACGATCCTAACGATTCGTTATCGATACTCCCGGCCAACAAACGTCTTTATTACGTATTTACTTTCCTTCCAAATATAATTAAGGCTGTGTGTTTATAGAAGCGAGCAGGAAAATGATCTCGACCATCATAAATAAATTATCGACTACTGAGAGATTGTTATCGATCTAGGAGATTATTTAATGTACTGTCAAAATACCTAATCTGTTTTAAGTTTATCTCATATTGTAATCTGATCAAGATATGTTGAAGAATTATCGGATACGCAATATCTGATTCCGATATATAAAGTTGTTCAGAATTTGCTATTTTAAGTAAAAAATCGTTTATATTCTTGACGAGATAAGAAGATAAATTGAAAATTGGTTTCTTAATTACCGGTAAAAGGAGTGGTTACAAAATGCCAAACTTACATGACTTTTACTAAAATTATTTAAATTCTCTTTTAGTAACAATCTTATGTGCTAGTGCATCGTAACTTACTCAACATATAGTCTATAAATGAAGTTTTATTTTCTAGAATAAGACTTAGAATAAGACTAGTACGTCTTTTTTGTATTCTTAAGTGAGAAAATTGAAAAACAAACGTAAACAGACGGAGGACAGGATAGATAAATGAATACAAAAATGTGGAGAACACTTGAGGAAATAATAATGGAAGACTTGCAGAGTTATAATAAAATTAAAATCGTGGAAATAAAATAATGTAGGCTAAAACGATAGTCATTAAGAAATTGTGACGTAACGCTACAAAAGAGGCTCCAGCAGCGACTATACCCTAGTCGAAGATGGAAGAGGGGCTAAAAAAGAAAAATGGCGCCAAGGACTTTTTGGTTGATCCTCTGAAGCCAAAACTCAATAAACCAATGACCACAGCTCTTAAAGATAATAATTGATAATAGCAGTGTGAGAGGGATATCAATAAAAAGTAGTCGAACCCTGAATATCGTATAATAAATACCTATTAAAAATGTCAATAAATACTTGTGCAAGGTTAGTCACCCGATATTAATATTCCCTCCAGAAAAATAAGCTAAAATAGACTCAGGTGGCGTCAGCCTTTACGCGATCGAAGCTTCACACACGCAAGCGCACCGACGGGTCGATAACACGTATGCTACTTACAATAAATGAACGGCGTAACGCGAGTGTCGGCTGAACCAAATTTCGAGAAAAAATACATGCTAAATCATGGTTGAATTACTAAAGGTAAACAAAATCGTTGAATGACTGAAGCTACTACTCTAAATAAATTATGAAAGTTATTAAAAAATAGCTAAGTTATGACTGAGGAAATTGAGAAAGTTAGAACAACTGCTCCTAGGGTAAATACGTCTCATAGTACGCAAATATGAATTTAGGTTCATAATGCAGTGCTTAGCAGTGCTACTATATTCGCTGGTGCAATTGTCCAAATTTTTAACTGGTTCTGCCTATACAAGACTTTTTTAATAACCCCAAAGAAAGGATTAGATCAGGAAATCTAGAAAGTCATGCCTTCGCAAGTTTCACTTAGATATTTCCAAAAATTCGGATGAGCACAATCATGCAACGTATCTACCTAATACTAAACTTCAAGTACTTAATGGAAGCAACAGTTTAAAAATAGATGTATATTCAGGGTCAGTTAAAAGATTAGAAAAAATAACAGACGCTCTTAGACTATGCCCTTCTCAGACTCGTCGCCTCCGAATATTTCAGATAAATTAAGAGCAGAAGTTATAGTACACACAGTAGATGGGTTCTTAGAACGTAGAACCCTGTAGGTATGCCGATCCCTTTCGCTTGGGAGACCAATTTGGTTGCTCTCGTGTTCGAAATGCTTCTAGAATTTCATGGAACTATTTTGAACATGGGGGAGAGATGGAGTTGATTTCTTGAGTGGGAGGGGCTGATGAAGAAACCCTATAGGTTTATCAATCCTCTTCACTTTAGGAGTGGGGGTTGCGTATTTATTGCGATGTAATTTAAGTTTAGAGTTAGATTAATCTTCAACTCCTGAAGATGCTGACGTTGTCAGCGAAACACGTGTCGAGTTTAATTACTGTGTCACTGTCTTTTGGCGTGTGGGGTTAACTTATTCCGAATTCATACTACAGAAGTTATAGGTTGAATGGACTCGGATGATTCTGTTTAGAATTCCTTTGTAGTATTTCTTCTCTCTTATTACCCCATATTAGTTTATGGCGTGTTTTAATATTCCCAATGTTTCTTAAGAAAAAAATAAATAACTTAACATTTCTAATGTATGTTGCAGGTATGCAGGCTTGTAGACTTAAAGAAAAGACATAATTGCATCATAATGTTTCCACAAGTTTTCCTTCTCTCCTATTAATTCTTAGAGTCGTATAAGTAATTTATTTTAGAAGAACCTACTTGGATACCAGTTTTCAGTCGCACGGAGAACTATTAATATTTTTTAAATTTAAATACGCGATTGTGTCACTAACAGAAAACAACCATAATCGATTACTACGATAGAAGTACAAACGCACACGGAAAGGTCGCAGGCGCATCTTCTACCCGAGCAATAACAATTAATAATCGAGATTTCTAAAGCGCTATTTTTATTCTTCGAGAAACTGATAGAGGCACCAGATAGAAAGCATCAAGTAGATGGGTAATTATGAATTCATTTGCGTGTTGGTTGTGTTAAATTAACAGTTAATAATAAATGATAAGAATGAAATATCCTGTGCGACTTAATGAAAGTAGTAATGAAAAACAACTCTGCGAGAGGTACATACTATTGTAAATAGGCAAGCCATGATTGCCATACGTTTTCGAGCTTCACTTAGCCAATGGTTATTTTTAAATTCATTATATTAACGGGTAGGTAATTGTTAGCGGCTCCAATAACTCTAAAGCTTAAAATACGGGCCAATGTAACTTGTATTATACTAAAAGTACTTACTTAGTTAGTTAGTTTTACAAGTGGGTCGATCGGCTACTAGGCCCTTCTGAACTGCGACCAGCAAGGTCTTTTGTTCTTACCCTTCATCTAATAGGTTCCTAGGAATTCCAGTCTCCTCGCGAAGCCTAGTAGGTATTTCCCTAGGAGACTTTTCCCTCACTTCGTCAGGTGTTAATCCCACACAAAGTGAGCAAGTCTTGCGCGAGCAATTGCTACGCACTCACACAGTAAGTGTTCTGAGGTTTCGTCTTCCGATTCACATAGTCTACACAAGCGACTATCTGATTTACCCAGTTTATTGAGATGATATCTCGCTGGGCAATGTCTGGTAAGGAGGCCTGCAAGGAGCCTCAGTTCATTCCTGGATAGATCAAGGAGTTTTCTGGCATTCCCTGGCGAGTAGTCAATGAACTTTTTCGCCTGTCTCTGACCTGAGACCTGAAATCTTCCCCCAATGGGATCGTTTTCTGTTCCTTTCCCACCGTTCGACTTCTATCCGTCTGTGTGTTTTATTTAAACCAAAGAACGGTTCCGGTCCAATGGGTGGTGTCTTGGAGGCTGCTCTAGCCAGTTCGTCGGCGTTCTCATTGCCTGGTATTCCCTGATGACCCGGCACCCACATAAGGGTAAGCTTGTTACCCCTTGCCAGTTATTTTAGGGATTGTCGACATTCCCAGATCGACCTCGTCTCAAGGGTGTGGGCCTTTAGTGCTTTGATGGTTGCCTGGCTGCCCGTGAGAATGTAGATCCGTTTTCCCCTGAGGTTTCTCCGTAAACACTCTTGGGCACACAGATCGACAGCAAGCATTTCTGCTTGTCCTATGGTTGGGGAGTTTCCCAAGGCCACGGATACCCTGTATTTGGGTCCATATATGCCTATGCCTGTCCCATCATCTGTTTTCGATCCATCTGTGTACCATATGGACGAGTTTGGATCTAATTGGTTTAAACGGGTTCTCACCGTTTGGCGGCCCTCAATGACCACTTCAAACGGAACTTCGAAGTCAAACACTTTCGGCATTAGGCCCGATGGTTTTTCCAAAAACTCTGTCTGTATCTCTTCCAGAATCTTTAGATGTCCTTTCCAGTTTCCTTGTTTGAACTTTTCAGTCTGGGAAAGTTTTAAGGCAGCTAGCAGACCATCCTTTCTCACTTGTAAGTAAAATGGAAGCAGGTCCAACATTATACCTCTATGGCTGCCGTGGGAGTTGTGCCCATAGCCCCAGTTATTCCCATACACACTAGCCGCTGCAGTTTTTGCAGTTTATGCTGCGTTATAATTTCTTGAGTTTTCGTCCACCATACCAAAGATGCATATGTGACGATGGGTCTTATGACCGTTGTGTAAGACCAGTAGGTCATTTTCGGTTGTAGTCCCCATGTCTTTCCAAAAAGTTTGCGGCATATCCATAGGGCCGCCGTAGCCTTGGAGAGAGTCTTATTGACATGCAAATTCCAGTTCAGCTTACTATCCAGGAATATACCAAGATATTTGGCTTCGCTAGAAAATTCGATTGTTTGTCCATTTAACTGTGGAGTTCGTAGATTCAGTTTCCTTCGTCTTGTAAATGGAATTACGGTGGTTTTTCCTGGATGTACACTAAGTCCCTCCTCCAGGCACCAAATTGCTGATAATGTTTAGAGCACTCTGCATTAGGCTTGACAGAACTCCATCATGCTTGCCTCTAATAATAACAACTAGGTCGTCTGCATAACCCTGTGCATTAAGGCCGCTATTATTTAGTCTATTGAGAAGGCCATCCATAACGATAGACCACAGCATGGGTGATAGTACTCCACCTTGTGGACATCCCTTTACTGCAGTTACCGACGTCTCGACCCCTCCCGCAGAGACTGTAATAATTCGGCCTTTGAGCATGGCTTCTATCCATCTAATGATGGAAGGTTCAATTCCTTTTTCTGAAGCAGCTTTCCTGATAGATTTGTGAGAGGTGTTATCAAAAGCACCCTCTATATCCACAAATAACCCAATCGCGACTTCTTTTTCCGCAAGTGCTTCCTCTATATCTTTCACTAAATGATGCAGGGCATCTACTGTGGATTTGCCCGTCTGATGGGCAAATTGCTTTCTGTGAAGCACAATGTTGCTTCTTATATGGTAATCTAAGATTTTTTCCATTACTTGCATAAAGCAACACAGCAAGTTATTATACAAGCAGCAAAATTGGTTGAAGACGAAGATGATTCAGACAAGGACATTTCTCTTTCAAAATTCTAAAAGCTTGTTCAATAACACGGCGAGTTGGCTTATGCCTTCTGACAATTTCCACTTGTGCAGGATCATTCGGATTCCTTATGACAGGGGGTATGCGAGCCATTCCCTCAATCCATAAGCACGGTCGCCAAGGACGACACCGTTTGGAATAGGCCTCCAGCCTTGATCCATTCTTCTGGCAAACTCACTTCTTCTTAATACCCTTGCATCATGCACACTTCCGAGAAAGTTTGCATTAACATAATAAAATTCCGAATTGGGCCCACATTACATTCATAGAGTGGTTTCCATGACGGTCAACGTAAGACGCTTCGTCGTCTACAGGAGCGTCAATGTCCATTAAAGTTCCATCCAAAGTTCCTATTACCATTGGCACTCCAGCTATGTTGTGAAATTGATGAATAGCGCGACCCATATTTTGAGGAAAATTAACAAATTGTCGCAGTAATATATATTACTAACAGCGTTTACCACATTGTGTACTGCTCATTGTGCTGTTGCTTTTGAGATACAATGCATATCGCCAACTGCATGATATTGAGCACCTGTGCCGAACCAGTGAAGAGCTGTCTGAATCTGCTGTATTGGAGAAATTGCTAATTTCTTGCAGTCCTATGGTTTAGAAGATGCCCAATGTTAGTCACTAGAAACTCCAATTTTGTTCCGCACGTAGTCGAAACATTTCATTGAATTTATAAACATGATGAATTTCGTAGTTGGTTCTCACCTTAAAGTTTTTTTGATATCTTACAAAAACCTCATCTTCAGATTCACTGTCATTATTGCTATTATCAGTCATATACATAGGTATTTTAAGTACCTACGTACAAAAATAAAAGTATAAGAACTTAGATTTTTGGAACTGCATACTCACTTTATTTTTTATAATAGAACTACAACTAGCAAAAGAGACCCTACAACACTATGAAGCTTTGTAGCTTGTAGTCAGTATTTTTAGCAATTTTCTACTAGCTCTGAGATTTTATGAAACAAGATACTAATAAATTTAATTATTATGTTTGTAAAAATGTAAGTTAATAACTTGTAACTAATAAAACCTGACCAGCGATTTTTGAAACCAATGTTATTGAAATTCACTAGTAATACAAGTTTGTAACTTGTATTACTAGCGTTTTAAGTTTTATGAAACAGGCCCCAGGTGGTATTAGTAAACTGCGTAAAATTACAATTTTTTTCCATTCCTAGGCAAATCCTTCGTTGTGCATCGCCCCATTTTTGCAAGTTTATATCAACCCCCGCAATACAAGGAGTTCCTTGCTGTAAAGAAAATGTTCTTTATCATTTTTGCATTTTAGTGGCGGTTACTACCCTGTCACTTTAAAGTTGCTTGATCCACGGTAGGTGAGCTCTCAGTTGCCATTGGAGTTGTGAGATTTTTCGAATAGGTTAACTGATGACACCGTGAACTAAGCCCTTATCTAAACGATGATACATCCCGCGCATTCCTCATTGGATAGCCAATCGGAATGATTGTCTGACGGGATTACTCTTCACCTTGGTATTGGTTAATGAGATCATTTTAATTGACTTTGTCGTTACTTTATATTCTGCCATGGCTTAAATTGTACAGTGCGGAGTTGAGCTTTCAAAGTAAGTTCAGAAAGAACGCTTTCCGAAAATTATACCTTAAGGAGATCAAATTAAATTTTGAAATTAACTGCTATGCCTTTTTATAATTATGAAGTAAATAATGATTCCTTAAATAATGAGACAACTTTTAACACAATAAACTCCAGGTGGTTTTTGCAATAAATTAGACAAATTCCCTTCAGTTTTTTCTTTCACTAAACTGTATATTTTTATGTGTGGGACACTAACCTCATATACCGATTATTAATGATAAATTTGTTATAATTATTTATAATATAATATAACCATTTTCACATATGTCGCTGCGTTCCAGATTGTTATCTCCGCCGGTTTCTTTGAACAAAATATGGTTTGGCAGACGAGCGCGGAATACTCTGAATTTACATTCGTATTATTAATTTAGTTTAGCGCCTGCTTTTCGAATATACTCTCACCCAGTGGATCAAAATATATTATCATGGAATCCTTTTTACCCTACAAAGTTTATTTTATGATTGTACGTTCGTCATCTGTTAAACAGTATGAAATTTTTATTTAAATATTCCTTTTTTATGGTTATTTTTATAGACAGTCCGTCGAAGAGTGCGGTTTTTGTGCCTCCTGGAGCGTAGAAAATATATAATTTGTTTGTTAATTCAAACAACTTATAGTCCACAAAATTCAGATGTGTCAAATAATAGTCACTTAATATGGAGACAACTTTTAGCACCGTATAACTCCAGGTGACTTTTGTGATAAATTACATCTTCATTTCTTTCTATCACCAAATTATATTTTTATGTTTCGGACGCTAGCATCGTATACTTCTCACTATGCTAGCGTATCATCTTTACGTACCTACCTGCTGCGTGCGGATTATACATTCGTGATAATATTAAGAATAATTTTTTCGGGAAAACTCTTGGACACGTGGTCTTGTATTGTGACCGTTAGGAATTATGACTCTGCTGCATACCCAAAGTGTTGACAAGCGCCTACCGATTCTTCGGGGGCAACTTACTCAACTAATTTAATCGAGTTGTCGATTGCATGAATTTGTTTCGTACTTATATGAAGCCACAAATGACTGAGACTCGCTCCGGCCCAACGGCCTCCATTCAATTGACTGGAGAGATTATTTGTTTAAAAAAATAAAATAGAACTCAACAAGCTGCGAACTTGAGACCACTGCACTATCAATCTCCGAAGCGCTGCAAACCACGTCCAGACAGACGGTATCTAAACACGCATTTTTTGCTCAATAATACGTTTAACAGATGTGTTGCTGAGTTGACTCTTAGGGATTAGCAAATCAGCAGCACCGTGCTACTATAATAACTTTTAAATAACTTTCCCGAAGGATTCTGAAAGAGTTCGGTATCGTAGAAATACTTTTTTATCAAGAAACATTTGGAGCCTGTAACTCGAACGAAGATGGGGTTAAGAAAATGTTCGACCTTGCAACACAGGTTATCTTCAACAACTGTGCCTTGCCACCCTGGGGAAAGCTATAAATATAAAGAGGACATGGCGAGCCGTCGGCTGCTGACAATGTTCTGAACTTTAGCTCCGCCCAAAATTGGCAACACGCGGGTACAACTTCGAAACACCTTTGAGTACCAGCAGGCGCTGTACCTTGTACTCTTGTACTCATTTTGAGTTTGGTTAACTTGGCAAATTTCATTTTACTAACGAAATAAATGTGTACCTACCAAAAGGTTACACTAATTTTGGTTCCCTTCTCACGAGAAACGAACGAAATTTCTTGGGGGTTGGGTAAGGGACCATTCAAAAGTTGCCCCCAAGTTACTCCCCGTCCCGCAGTTAAATATGCGTCTTTAGCAATTTATGTAATGTTTAATAATTATTACTCCCAGCTAGTAAAGCATTTGTTAAGGCGCCCACTCACACACGTACTTGCGTTAAGTTTTGAATGAACAGGCAAAAACGTGCATTCAAAATTGTGCGTGTGTGGTGCAAGCCTTAACACTTTTTTGAACTGCGCAGTTGAACCGTTCATTTCAAGTCTGTCTTGAAATTTTAACTGTACACCGACGATTGCGCATTCAAAATTGTGCGTGTGTGGTCAAAACCTCAAGTTTTGTTTAATACAGTGGCGCGCAGCAGGTGACATAGTTTTAACGGATTTATTTGATTTTGAGTAGTTAATATAATAGAAGTAGATAAGTAATTTTTTATATATATTTATACTAAACGTATTTTAAACATTATTATGTTTTCAACAAAAACAAACAATTCGACTATAATTTCACCCGTCCACCCGTCGCACAATCGTCAACCTTGCCCCGAATAGCGGCGAAAACGTGAAAAATCGAAAATATTTTTTTAATGAACGAAAACACGGGCAAAAACGCCTTCGATCGGGATGAAATTTGAGAAGTTCAAAGGCGAATTCGTCCCGGATCCGCAGTGACCATCGCGAGTTTTCCAACTTCGGTAAAACACCCCGTTTCCAAGCGATAACGAACTCGGCGTACCGGAAGGGGCCGAAAATGTTCCATCGCACCCAGAAGAACAAGCCATGCGAAAAAACGGGCGTCGTCCGCTCTTCCGCCGACAAAAGTTGTAGGTCATAAGGCGATCTCGAACGCGGGAGTCGAACCGTCAGCGAGATACGGCGCCCTCAAAAGAAGGGTAGTTTTTTCGCCGGGTAAATTTGAAGGCGGATTCCGATAGCCCAGTCGATCGGACCGAACATATTTAAAAATCATCTCCCTCGCACAGAGGTTGATGGGGCAAATAATTTTTTCCCCGAAGCAATGCAAAATTTTAGGGCAAAAAGCACGCAAAACGGGGGCCAAATTCGTCCCTGGAGGTCGAAGGGGGAAGTCCAGCGGGGTACGGTTCGAAAGGGGAAAGTTCAAAGAGTGTTAAGTTGGACGGAATTTTGGATCGGTCAACGTTTAAGGGTAGAAAAATACATTAGAAAATGGCAAACAAAAATTTCCGGCGATCTTACAAGATCAGACACCCGCCTGTCAAATTTTTCGTCGAAATTGCGTATTTTATTATGCTCGGGGTGACTTTCACAGACCGCCCTGACAAGTACAACTCTTCTAAGAGATTAATATGTGAAAAGTGATCACGTTTCAGCAACCAATGTTTCTCCCATCTACTCCGACTGAATCTTTGTTTATTTTTCTTTCTCAAAATAATTGGGCCCGCCACTGACAATAAATTAAATTCTTCTCTCGAGGCCATGTTTTATAAAACTGCGAAGTGAAAATTGTGTGTGTGTGGAGAACCGTCGCGCAACATTCCGTTCAAAACTTTTGAATGTACAGTTTTGAATTAATTCTAAATTGCGTGTGTGTGGGGCCCTTTATATGTAGTTATAGAATTTGCTTTGGCTTCAACACAAAAATACCTACATTCTAAGCACACTTATAGAACTTTTTCATTTTCATCAATTATAACTTGAGAACGGAAATAGATATTAAAAAATTAATTGGGTGTTCGTAGCCTAGTTTTTAATCCTCTATCTAAAGGGTTCGGAAAATAGTGCTTCGGAATTGGTCAAAATATGACCAAAAAATTACCAATCGGAAAGTAGTATTTTTCAGCGCCGTTAGACAGAGAATTAAAAACTAGGGTAGGTACATGTAAGGCATCTCGTACAGTTTCCAAGTTATAATTGATAAAATTTGAAAAATTGACGATATTTAACGACAAAAATGACGCCGAATGTATGGTTAACAAGGTATCCCTTAAATTCAACAAGGAATTAATAAATGTAATTTAAAAAGGCAAAGTTGGGTGTCGTGCAGAAGAAATGGAACGGCTTGTATAAGTGAAAATAATTTTATAAAAGAGATAATCAAAAACGGATGTGGGTCTCTCCTATAATATTTTCTCTAAAATGTATAATAAAGGTGCTATAGAAGAATCCCACTTAGGTCACCTGATTGGAAGGAAATTTTTCTTCTGATTACAGTAGGTAATATGAAACTTTTCTTTGGTGCTTTTCAAAATATTTGCATTTAAAAAGTCATGATATTATTGTCATTGTTTTCACTAAATTGTTTACTTGCTGAAATGTTAATCTTATAAGGAACTTCAAAATCAGTGAAGAATAACAACAAAATAATTCACAGCATACATGACTACAAAATTACTACATTTTTCAAATGCAAATATTACAAAAAGTATCAAAAATACATTTCATGTGTGTGCAGCATTGCTGTAATTAGAATAAGATGTTTCATTTAAAAAAATCTAAGTAGGTAATGTCTGAAATTGAAAAAAAAATACATTCAATTCTTTTTCTAACAAAATGGCTGAAAACTTCAAAACCAAAACTAAAACTTTACTTATTTTTGTGAGTACAAGAATAACAAAGGTAATGGGAACGGGAAATTTAAGTGAAATACTCTGCACTTATCAAGTTTTATTTACCAACTTTATTAACTTTTCAAAGAAATTTAATTGGCTCCATGTCCAACAAGCGTTTTGATATTCACAAAGTACCCATGTTCACTATCAATCAAGGAACTTCCAAAATACACATTTTAGATGCCTATAGTGCCTGTCCATCATCTCAATTTCACAATTTGGAATCCTGTAGACGCATGAAATATGAAAATCAGGTAGACGAACAGCCACTGTATTCTTTAACAAGAGAAGCCATTTTTTTTCCTTAAAGTTGCTGGAAAGTAGATTAACCTTCCATCGCCGAATTGGGATCTTTCGTGAAATATAGGGAAGGCTCAAATAATATAGTTAAAATAAAACGTTTACGGGCGAATTTCGGTATCTTCCCGTTTCGTGCGTTCCCGTTTCGTGCGTTTTTGGGTTTCTACCTGTTTTCGTATAGATTCGAGCGTCAAGAATTTACTGGGTAATTAAGTAGTGCCAGTTCGTGCGTTGCACAACGATATCCTTTACTTTGAACATGTTGTACCTGTTGAAATAAAGGCATACAAAACGTACTGCTTTATTTTATAGTTGCCCGTCACTGAATACGGCCAAAAAAGTGGTTCCACGGCCCACTATTTCCGGTCTGTGGACAAGCTTCGCGAGCGAAGCGGGCGGAGCGTTTAAGTTTCCCCCCCTCCAAAGAAAAACATTAACATTTGAAAACAATAGGAGACACATACACTTCCGCATTGAAGTCTAATTATTAACAGCGTTGTGTTGTAAAGATAAACTCGAATTAGTGGCTTGCTGCATTATCAGCAGGTCAGCGCACGAAACAGCATTCAAACCAGGTAAAGGTTTGGGACGACGCACGAAACGGGAAAATTTTCATCGACGCACGAAATGGGAACGCACGAAATGGGACTAAATCCGAATTTCAGCAATCTTGGAAAAATTGTAGGTATTACTGGTTTATCGTGCTCGGAGTACAAATTTACTATTTATTTTACTTACAACTGAGTACAAAATGCAGTGAACTTCGGATATTGCAAATGGTCTGGGTAATGCCGTGATTCCATCGGCATAAACTATTTTTAACATTTTACCCTTTCTAAATGTAGTAAAAGAAAACCATGGAAAATTGATAAAAATAACATTACTCGTACTAAAATCACCGTTCTAATGCAAAATGATGAGTTTTGTATGTTTCTAGAGACCAGGCACCATCAACATTATTTTATTCTTTTATTAAAGGTGCTTTTTAGTCACAATTACTTAGAATTATTACTACGCATTTTTTGTAAAAGGATTCCAACTAAAGTTTTTTCCACCTATTTTGCTTGGTTACAACTTTCCTAGCATTCTGTAATCATTAATTGCCGCTTCGGAAATGTCAAGGCTTCCGATACAGCTCTATATAAATTACGTTACGGTTTATGTCCAGCATATTAATAAAGGATGAACATGGGGACCTTGAGTGCAAGCACATATTAGTTTTAATAAAATTTAATAAAAAGCAAGCAGTTTCTACATGCACCGACGCTTCCAGCCAGCAAGCAAATGACCCAGAGATTTGTTGACATTTTCCTGGCAGTTAAGGAACGGCAGTTTCAAGAAATATTACCGGAATCATTCTGGTAGATGTTCTCCGGTTTTGTGACAAATAGTTTACTTTTGCTGCAATAATTCTCCGTATGTTCTAAGCATGTATGTTAAATTTAGAAACGCGTTTATTATATTTCATAATACCTGAGCGATAATTCACTTCTGCAAAAAATACTATACATCTTCTGGTTAATCGTCCTTTTAATTGAAAGCAGAAACAATAAATTAGTTTAATTTGTTATTTTACGCATCACGGCCTCGCGCGTTGAAAAATAATTACACGAAAACTTGATTTATCTGTACAACATCTACACTTTTCTACTAATGTTTGTATGTAAGTGTACAGTATCAGATGTCTTCCGTTATGCTAAGTAATTGGATGCAAATGCTATTTTATTTTGCTTGACGGAAACACCTATAGTCTAAAAAATATTATATATTTCGCATAAAAATAAATCTTGGAAATTTTGTCCGTATAAATCGATTAACGATATATTGATATATCGAAAAGTTGATTATCGATATATCGGAATATAATACCTGCAGTATCGATATTTCGATAGGTATGTAATATCCACCTTTTATCTCTTCCCATGTTGTAGAAGATGTTCAATAATAGGTATTAGACAAAAGATACTACTAAGAATTCCAATACTGCAGTGGTAGATTCAAAACATTGTCCATTATAAATTAACATAGGAGTATTAAAGTTTAAAAGTTTACGAATATATCAATGACAAAACTAGATCGAAGTCTTTGTGGTCATTCATATTTCCTGTTGTAGTATCCATTAACCCAAATTATGCACTTAAATATAAAATATGTCTCCAGTTGCCGTGAGAAGCGGACAACGAAGCGCGCATTTTTATAGTCAAAGGAATCCAACATATTTCCATAGTTATTTAAATTGCTTTAATGGTGCCCGAATAAGTAAAATGTGTTGCATTTCTACTGTTTAAAATTTCTTATTGTCCCTAGAAACGTATACTCAAAGTTTTTTTTTCGAAAACTGTCATTAAAAGTTGACTTTCACATGATTTTTATTAATTGTCCAAACAACAGTTTTTTGGTCTACAGAATGTAATAGTATATTACGTTACGAGATGGAAAGTGACAAATTTCATACGAGCGTGAAATTTTATGCACGAGGCATATCCGAGTGCAGAAATCACGGGAGTTTATAGGAAATACACTCCATCGAGTTATGTACACTATTTTTCCCACGACCCCTTAAGAAGATAATTTTATTTATAAAACAGTAACTTTATTTTTAAGGATTTGTTGTCTATGTTAACAGATGTGAAAATTTCCAAGTAGCCTGCTAATTTACTATGAGCTTAATATTCTAATAATTCCGACCGGCTCATGAATGACCGGTTGATTTGTTCTCTTGCCCGCCAATTCATAAATGACCAGTTCGTACCTAAAATATTTAGGTCTTCCACGAAGTAGCCATTAAAATGTTCAACTGCCGTACCTTTTAACAGATTTTTCTGATAAACATTGGTAGATTTAAAAAGAAACGCGACAGGATATTTATTCAGTAAAAGTCAAAATCTCAAAGCTGCCTACAAAATTTGAATGAACCTGTGCGATTTTCAAATATTGCAGCACAGTTGCGAGTTTAGCGCACGGGCAACGCAGTTATCAAGTTTCCGGCCTACTATGCTGTATGCAACGTGCCGCTTTCCTAGGGGGTCGTGGGAAAAAGGCTCTTACATCCCATCAGGATGTAATAGTTATTATCCTAACAAGTGCCGAAAGGGTCAGTTTCCCGCACGCGACAGCAGTTACCCGAACGACGCGAAGCGGAGGTTGCGGAGGGTCGCAGAGAAAGAGGTATCGAGTTATCGTTGGTGCCGCAGGGAAACGGTGCAATATTTGAGGACGTGGATGCTTCTAAACTGCAGCTGGAAGTTGATGGAATAGCGTTTGAAACATTGAGATTGAGAATTTTGTTGGGCATATATTTTTTCAGTTTGATTGACTCGTCCCCTCCAGGTAGCCTTCGGCAACAGACGTGGATTTCCTAAACGTTTTCCATTTTTGCGCTTCAAAAAGAATCAGTGGTGTGGAGTCTGCTTTGAGCGTAAGCCTGCATATTTTCTGTATAAATTTAAAAAACTTTTATTATTAAGTTCTTTGGATACTACAAAGGATCTAGTGGGCTGGTTTTTGGAGTCCTGGATAGTGACGATTACAAAGTCTCCTTTGTCGTTGGGTGAGTTTGGTTCACTCCTCACGCCGGTAGGCACCAGAAAGCCCAAAAATGGCTACCAACTTAAATAGAAGATAAACCTCATCGGGTGCTTCTTTCATAAATTTCGTTATGTCGTCTTCTTGTGTAAAAATTCTTGCTTTTTTGGGCGAAAACCCACATTGTGTCTCTTTGATGATTTATGTTTTATTTAGTCATTTTTCTATATACTTATATTTCACTTGGAGGTTTTTCCCAATTCAATTTATCGTTTTTTCTCAAATGGTTTTCTTTAAATTCATTGGTTTTTCCCTTCAAGCAACGAGGTAGGTATTCGATTTTTTTCCTTTTTATTTTTAGTCAAATTAATTGTAAATGTCAAAATTTTCTCTTCACATTTTTAGTAATGAATAATAATTTTTGAACCGTGGGATCCAGTTTTCGAAAAAATGTTGTTTAATACTCGATTGCGAAATTCTTTTGCATTCTAGACTGATTTTTTTGCGCGCTATTGCTCGCAAAAAAACTATCATCCTCGAATCCAAAAATAGCATTTCGCAATCTAGCATCTAAAATAACTATTTCCGTTTGCTCCTCATTAAGCTAGAGATCTAAAGAAATCGCATTATAATGTATTTTTTTTTCATTTACTTACATTCATTTCCTATCTGCATCTGTTTTAACCTTTCTGGAAAAGTTATGATATCCCTGTGCTAATTGTCAAGGTCAGTAAATGTGCAGGTTCACTCACGACTGTGCCCTATTTAGATCAATCTTTCTCAGTGACATCGTGCGACTGTAGGGAACACGACTACAATGACTTTATCATGATACGTATAATTACGTGAGGGCGTTCAGAAACGATTATGCCATTACAGAACCAATGCCATACCATTTAACTCTCGCCACGCGACGAATGAACTGGATTAATGCAATTGAAATACTACTAGACCGTAATAGGTAGGTGCCTATTAGTTAGGACGCTTACACATTGGATTGTGAAATATACAGAAGGAAAACTGGAAGTTTAAAGTTTTTTAAGTTTTTCTCAACTAAGGTGGGGTTGAATTTCCATGGGCTACAGAAATAACGAAATAACAAAATTACAGAATTTCAGAAAATTAGTATGGAACAATCTCGAATAACGCGAATAGTGTCAGATATTACTTTTAGTGTAAATAAATGAATTGGTGTTTTTATTTCCTTTGCGCCTGGAAGCAAGCACTGATGGTTCCCTTGCCAAAGACAAAGAACGAAATGGGGAAATGAGGTGCCGCAGGGCAGCATTTTAGGACCGTTACTTTAAACAATCTACACATCTACTTTTAACAAATTGCTAAATCTTCGGCTACTTTATTTGGTAGTGGCTATGCATGTTAGAAGTGCGGCAATGGGGCTGTTTGCTGCCAGATGACATCTATCAGGCTATTGGTAGAAGCTATACCAAGTTTCCTTCGCTTGTGCCCCTAGACCCAAGTATTAGGTAAATTAATATTTTTGTTCTTGAAGGAAAACGAAGCATATTTTGAAGTGGTCTTTCTATAACGAAACAGAAAACATAGAACTGACCAGACAACATGCAAAATTGGCATTAAAGCATTAAAGCATGTAACACCTAAAACAATGCGTAAAATTGGACATACCTGGTTATGTAACATACATGTTTTAAATTACACCATTTTTTCTGTACCTACTTTTAAGTCTCAAAGCTGAATTCCCATTTGCATGGAAAATTCCGTGTTCAGCATTGACTTGAACATCTCGAATACATTAATGTATTTGGATTACTATTTGTCCGGCATCGATTTATATCAAGATCGCTTACAAATTGATTCCTTTATCCTTGTTGTACGATTAAACTGATTGATGTCTCATATTACAGATATCGTAGATACATTTCTTGCACTGACGCGGTCGATTAATTCCAAACTTGTTTCGATTTATATTTTATGTGTGGTACAACGAAAAAGTGCTCATCGATTTATTTAAAACCGCTTCAATTAATGCGCCTCGCCGAAGAAATTATCTACATCAGATGAAGATTAAAATTTTGTTATGAGAATTGAATTAAATGATCAAGGATAATTATCTACCTAGTTTAACTCTCTTAATTGATTTAAGTGATAACTCATGAGTACTAATAGTTCGTAGTGTGTAGAGCAATTAATCGACAAAGATTTTACATTTACCTACAACAACTTTAAACAAGTTTGTAGATATCGTCCTTTCCATTTTTAAAATAAAAAAGGGAAATAGGAAAACCGACACACAGAGTCTATTCATACTGCAAGACATAAAAAAGCGGCTTTTCATCACCTGACCTGATTTTCATATTTTTGACATTTCCAGAAAATATTGTCGCCAATATGACGACTGTGGTCTTCCCTTTTTCATAGTCAAAAGGTCTGTGTCCTTAATTGGCTTTTATCTTTTTGTTCATCAGTGAGGTTATGTAAATAAAATCATTTAAAATTAAGGGAGTGACTACTGAACAGTCCGCCGGTCACTTCTAAATTTTGTTCCAGGACAGTCGACACAATATCAGTAAAATGACGTTTAAGAACTTTGTTACTAAAAGACATCGCCAACAATCTCGGTGGGTGTTCGGGTATGGTACAAAGCTACCATTTTGTTCTCCTACGGCCACACGAGTTCTGCGCCCGCTCGGGTCCGTATTTTTTGCTTGTTGCTACATCATCTTTTTGCCAAAAAATGCGTGTGTCTTGTGCGAAAGGGCAAGTAAGGGTCTATTTTAAGAAAGCGTTCTCTCAGCTTTAGTTTTTTTACACTTCCAAAATGCCAAATATAGGTTACATTCTGTAATGCGCAAGCGGCCAGACTGTGCAGTAGTCACTCCCTAAAATTAATAAGGCGTAATTTTTCATCAAAATGAAGAAGTATGCAGTGTTGTCCAAATGATTCGAACAAATTAATTATAAAGTTCGAGATAATTTATTATTTTAGTGTCTTTTTTATTAATCTCACTTTTGGAAGAACAAAAATTCTTAAAATCTCAAACATTGGAAGATTGGAACATCATAGAAAACAACATCCCCTGGCTACCTGAAATCCAAATGTTTCGAATTTTTCAGTGCCCTCTTATCTGGGGTAGCTGTCTGTGATAAATCATAGCACAACAAATCTTAATTTACTTCTGTAATTGACTATTTGACGGGGTATTTGCCCGAGGAGTAGTTATTCGAACTGTCCAGTACGTAACTTATTGTTCCTATAATATACATAGTATACAAAGTAATTCATAATGACTATAGAATCATTTGGAGGTGATAGAGGAAGTCAAATAAATGGAGAGGTTTCTATGGCATAGGTTTTTATAACATATCATGTCCTAAAATTTCTAAAAAAAAAGTTTCTTTTAATGCACATGAACCTTCGACAGTTATTTAATTAATATTTTGATTAAAATTTAACACCTTGTTTTTTGTTTTGAGTTATTTTAGGGAATACGGCCATGTGGACTTTTCCTCTTATTTTGACTTCTTCTATCACCTCACGAAGTTTTTGACAATCGTTCTGAGTTACAATGTATCAGATGTGAGGGGACCATTAGAATCTCGATTATATGAAAAATAGAGGGTAGATTTACATACTGCAATCAGACATGCCTTGAAAGAATTAGAACCAATAACAATAAATCATTTGTTATAATCCAGTGTTACTTTATGTAAAATGGTATTTCCATTCGAAAAATAGTGTGATAAGTACTCTTAAAATAATTACGGAAAAAATGGGGCCAGTCTATAGGTGTAAATTTGGTTGAATAACCAAACGTTGCAATGTATGTATGTATGTTTGGTTGTATAACCAAGATGGAGAGCTAGCAGAGAGAGGTATAAAGTGTTGTATTTTAGAATAGATCTCTACAAAGGGCGAGATCCATATGGTGGCATCGAATTTGAATTAGCTTTTAAGTTAATGTTTCGCAGAAACTGTGTACAGAGGATATTTATTGCACAAAGAGGAAACCAGTGGTCTACAGTGCTGTATATGCTTTGAACTTAAATGTTTATTGTAAAAAAATCTTCATCCTTAAGAATCTCAATTTTTTGTAATGCGTATTTTGATGGTTCTAACATTTTGTAATGCCATGTGAATTCTCTCGATATCAAACCTTAATTATTTATTACTTCATGCAAGAACAAACTATAATTATAATTTTAAACCCAAAATTATGACGCATCCTTGTTTTGTAGTCCAAACAACAACTGATGTTAAATTTCATAACAAATTTGGGAACTCTAACATACATTCTAATATACACTCTTCCATGTTCGGTACATATTATTAATGAAAATTCTAATAGATACCCGGTAATTATAACATGGCAAAATTGAGATTTATGACCGTTATATTTTAATAATCAGTTTTAAGAAAATTAATACTTATCTATAGGCACTGAGAGCAATTAAAGCGGCGAATTTAGGAGACTCTTTGCTAAGAGATCCCCTTTTGGCCGATTTTATCACGAACAACATAAATCATTTAACTGACAGGTACAACGTCGTTTACGAATTGAGATGTTTCAAATGCGTCAAGAATTTTATAATACTGTGTATGATGCATGAAAGCTTGGAAGAAAGCTATCACGATCGTGGAGAAAACCTTTCTCGAATTCTTTATTTCATTCCAACTTTTCTTGTACCTACCTAGAACTGGTATATTGTCAGCGATTAAGAATACATGGCTGGCAGATTTTAGATTATTCAGTCTTTCTTACTTTATATTTATATTATTATCTTGTAATTTCATTACTCCCATTATGTTCAATGTTTTTTTTTAAATTTGCTGCTAATATTTCTCGAGTTCCCAGCATAAGTTTCTTAGATCTTCACCTCATCGTTTATACAGCCTTACGCAAAAGTTCTCCTTCTCGGAAGGCATCTGTTGGTGCTGTATAATTAGACAAGGACAGCTGGTGGCACTTGGTATTTCTAAAGTTTTGATTATTAGCACCAGTAGTTAATAATAACACTTTTATTTCAATTAAGTACTAACTTAAAGTTCATCATAGTTTCGTAATTAATTCAGCCATATTAACTGGCTCTAAAATTATGAATGTATAATATCTTCATCTTCTTGACAAATAGGTAAATAACGCTACACTAAAAAACTTGCATAAATAATCTAACCTATGGTTCACGGATCATAAATGAAAAACGACATCGTAAAAATTGACAGTAGGATGCCATCATATAAAACCATTATGCGTCAAAAGCATGCGTGAAAATCCAAACACCTGACTGTTTTCACGTCCAATTGAGTCATCTTGAACAGGTAAAACTACATTTTATTGGTAAATAGTTAACGGAGTAACTACTGCTCTGTCCGACCGTTACATTAAATTTTGTTCCAACACAGTCGGACGTGCGCATTACGCAATGTCGATAAAATGGCATTTAAGAGCCAGACACACAGGAATTCTTGGAGTACGGCAGACGTTTGCTTGTTTGTAAATATTTCAAAAACTATAAATGGTATTAGATAGTTTTTGTTTGCTTTAGTTTCATAATTTGTTTTTACACTTCCAAAATGCAAAATATGTTGACATTGTGTAATGCGCATGCCCGGCCGTGCTCGAACAAAATTTTAGGTGACGGTCGGGCGGAGCAGTAGTCACTCCCAATAATTAATTTAATGAATTGAACGTCCTTCTTTAGAGTCGACATTTACTTAGATACCCTATTGAGGTTATGAACCTTTTGCATTGTTTAAAAAACTTTGCCTTTATTAATCTTGCCACGCACGGGATTTACCACAAAAGATTCAAGGCAAGGAGCAACACGTACCTACATTATAATAAAATAAAGCAGCATAAGGCAATTTAATATGAAAGATCAGAGTGGTTTTTCCTGGAACAGTACATAACTTTGATGTCTTCTATTATACTTTTTAGCAGGGAGCAGTAAAATTGCTACTCTTATCGGTACACATTTATAGCACCACTTAAGTCATAAACAATTATACGCTATAAAATCACCTTTTATAGTAAGGAAATATTACTGCTGCATATGTTAGCATATCCAAATAATTATGGCTTAGCAAAATATGAAAATAAGATCTCCCTGAGCAGATAACTAAGGCAAGAAAAATTCAAAATTAATAATCAGAAGACCTGATTATCATACAGGGTGTGTTGCACGGCATACCGTATAAATTCAAGGATACCATTTTCAGTCGGAAATGCCCTTAAAAATATTGAGTTATTATTATTTTTATTACATACAATTTAAAGTGGACACCGAACCACTGCTGGCGCTTTGTACGTCGGTGGTTGCTCTACGAGACAGAGCGGCCGTGAAAATTTCAGTCGTCTTTGATAGGAATCGATCCCAGTACCTTATATTTAGTATCCATACACCAAGAAACTACACCACGCCACCAAGTCTTGTGAAAACAAGTTACCAGAGCTTTTGGAAATTGGTCCACCGAGGAACAGACTGAATTGAGTTTCTATACTCAAATCAGTAGATACTGAAAAAAATTATTGGGTTATTCTGCGCTTTAAAATCAACATTCAAACATCATAAAATTCATATTACTAAAGCTAATTTGTTTCAACTTTGTATAATGTAAAATAGTTCTCTTGATTTATAGTGGCATTTAAAAATACTAACAAGTGGTATTTATGACTTGAAGATCTTAGCTTAATCACCTATTTTGCCTTACCCAAATATAAAAAAATGCCGTAAAGTTTGAAATATACCGTATAAAATTAGAAAAGGATTGGGGCAAATTTTTAAAATCAGATTTTTTAAATCAGATTTTTTTTTTGAAAAAATAGGTAAATATTGTTTCGTAGAAGGTGAAACGTAAGCCAGTCTCGAATCTCGGGTTCAAACCCTGTCAAATACAATAAATTTTACAAGCCCCTAGGAACAACAACAAATATTTTGTCGCCATAAAATTTTCCCTAAACGAAGTGCTTTGGAATTTGCATTAATCTGGCTGTTGGAAAAATATACGAGTATAATAAGTATTTCTGATATGAAGGGCATAAATTAATAATGTGCATGACTAAAGCAATGTCAAAAAGTCCTGATTAACTCATGGCCCCACAAAACAGTCGTTTCTAAGATTCTGGCTTTGTTTTGTCAGAGAAGGAATTTCTTGCTCCCTTAGAAATTCCACATATTCTTGAGTATCTAACCCCAAAGAATGAAGTTAAGAATGTTTTGATCGGGAGATCTAGGAGGCCGTGCAACTTGTCCGTCACATCCCATCTCTCTTGAAAAAGGAATGTTCCCTTAAAACGTATCTTAAAAGTATCGATTTGGCACCATAATCAGGCCGATAGTGCTTGAATCAAATATGACCTAACAAGCAGGAAAGGATTAAGGTACCTATGCGTTCCTAGGCACCTAGTTTTAATGGCCCCGCTAACCTCCAAGTTTATAACACTACTATGCGCACTGCCAATAATTTTTATACAGGGTAGTCCACAACGCGCGCGTCGGTCAATAGTCGCTAAACCGCTGGACTTATGGAAAAATATTTTTAATAAAACTTGTAACGTTTCATTTTTGCTGTAACTTAAAATTATTTTCAATTATACAGGTTGTCCCATTTCTTCTGCGCAGTACCTAACTCTATTTTTTTAACGGAACTCCCTGTATTTGATAGCATTTTGAAGTTCTGTGTTGAATTTAAGTGCCACTTTGTTAACCGTACATTGGGTCTAAGTCCCACAGTTTCAAAGTTATTTGATGTTAGAAATCGTAATTTTTCAAGTTTCGCCATTTATAACTTGTAAAACGTTCGAGATAAAGAAAAATGACTTACGTGTCCCTATCTTAGTTTTTAATTCTCTATCTAATGGGACTGGAAAATACTGCTTCCTGATAGGTCACTTTTTGCCATTTTTTGACCAATCAGGTAGCAGTATTTTCCAGGTCCATTAGATAGAGGATTAAAAACTATGATAGCGACACGTAAGCCATTTTCCTTTATCTCGAACCTTTTACACGTTATAAATGGCGAAACTTGAAAAATGACGATTTCTAAAATCAAATAACTCCGAAATTGTGGGACTTAGACCCAATGTATGGTTAACACTTAAATTCAACAAAGAATTCCAAAATGCTATGTAATATAATAATAATAATAATAATATCTCTACTCACTCCTACTAACCCTAAGGTTAGCGCCAGAAGCTAACTATATAGCTTGTGCGGGATGGAGGAGGCGGCATATTACTATTGGCCGCAGGTGCGTCACAGGAACGACCTACAGTTGTTAGTACTCTACCCACCATTTAGTGCGAGAATGAGGAAAACCTGATTAACCTCATTAGGTAAAGCGATTAGGATAGGCGATCCAAGGCGCGCCCTAGCCACAGCGCAGAAATGAGTCACCCATCCATAGCCAAACCGCGGGCACTGTTGCTGAGCATTAACGACTACTCACTCGCGCATGCCAGCAAGATCCAACGGCTCAGTTATAGGGTGTTCCATTTAAAAAAGTCAAGTTAGGTGCCGTGCAGAAGAAATGGGACAGCCTGTGTACTTGAAAATAATTTTCAGTTGCAGCAAAGATGAAACGTTACAAGTTTTATTTCAAAAATTTCCCATAAGTCCAATGGTTTAGCGACTATTGACCGACGCGCGCGTAGTGGACTACCCTGTATAACATTGTAGTCAATTTCTAAATGCATTTTCTTTCTTTCCATTGTCAGAGATTGTTTTCATTATTGAAAATAAATAACATAATTCCGTAGAACCCAGAAAACTTCAAAAATTTCAAACAAACAAACAAACAAACAAACAAACAAACAAACAAACAAACAAACAAACAAACAAACAAACAAACAAATAAAGAAACAAACCAATGCAGTCTTGCATTCCAGAAAGTCTGCAAAAAATATTAGTGACTTTGACATCATTATTGATAAACATTTTAGGAAACCTAAAATTACCTGCCGAAATAATTTAAATTTACAATAATTTAAAAAGATTAGATTGTATTAAACCAATTTGTTCGTTAAGTAAGTTATATTTTTTATCAAGTTTATGTTTATAAGTTTCTATAAATTATAAAACATTTAATTGATAAAATTTTTCCAAATTATGCAATAATTTAGTTTTTTAAGAATAGGAAATTTGTGATTATTTTATAAAAAATGGTTTGCAAAATTTGAATCGTTATTCCTCAACCGAAATGATCTTAAATGTTCATTATCTTATATGAATAGACCTACCAATTTGACCTGTTGACCTGTTGGTATATACCTATAATGAAAAATTAATAGAACTTCGTAAAGATCCAACAAAATAAATCTATAAATCTAAATTAATTAACATGAATGCATGTGTACGTAAATTATATTTCATAATCAAAAATCATAAATTAAATGTCCCTATAAAACCCGTAGTATTGCCCCTACTAGACTAAATCTAAAAATATTGATCATATTTTTAAACATATTACAAATTTTACTCCCAAATTTGGTCTAAAAAATTCATTAGATATTATAATATAATAAAAGATAAAACTATACTAATAGGTTCATTTTTAGTTTCTTTTGATGTAACAAATAGGTAATGTGGTCTTCCTAAAATCAAATATGTGGCACGCTCATTTTCGAGGAGTGCCAGACTTACCTTTTTACAATGTTGTTAGTGGTCTTGTTGAAATTTCTTCTTGCAACATTGGGAGTACTGGAATATGAAAAGATAACGGAAGAAAGCAAATTTGCTAAACACTACTGGACTGATATTTTATATTAGGAGTATCATAAATGACATTTCCCCTATAAATGATACACCTACAAATCATTTGAAACAATTCAGAGTAGGAAGTTATCTCTATTAAAAAGATAAGTTAAGCAGAAAGTACTTAACTGGAAGACAAGTAACTGCAGGGAAGCGCTGAAGTTTGTTAAACTATTCCGGTTCTTGTGTGAGTAGGTACTCAAATAATTTGCGCTGAGATAGTACGTAGAGGGGTCGTTCTTCCTCTTACTGACCTGACCTATGGGCATAGCGAACGCATTATGTTAATTTCACTCGGCATTTTAACCCCGGGCCCGTCTAAATTAACACATCCAACAATTCTACACACGGAGTCGTGTATTAATAACACGTACCGAATGCACGGAAAACACCCGCCTGAGAAATGAGTGCGATATTTCATCCTATTGTCTAATAACAGCGCATTAGAAAACGTGCTTAAATTGATGGTCGGTGTCTTCATCTAGTTATTTACACTTAAGGTGGATTTTAAATGTGCCTTAAACGGGCGGAATATACCACAAAAGAATATTTGGGTCGTCGATCGAATAGTAAAGACAGCCTGGGGCGTTCTGGTTGAAACAAGTGAGAAAGAATTGCTTTGTAAATTGACGCAATTTGTCTTCAGCGACTTCCACAATATTTGGAATGTTTGTATGTATTTCACAAGTAAACTGTCACTGTCTAACCAATATTATAATTCTGGAATTTACTTGCAAAACAATACCCCCCCCCTCCCTTCATGTATCTATTATTTCCAAAAAAAGTGTACATAAAAACTGTAGGCGAATTTTATTTCATTTGATGACTATCTCCTGTGTATGTCAAAGTGGGATATCGAAGATCAAATGCTCACGTGTGAGCAAAACTTTACAATAAATTCTAGTATAGTTTAACTATCTTACATTATTTTGTACAAATTTCGTATAGGCATCATCTACATCATCGTTTTCTGGAGCAAGATTTTGCACACTCTTATTTTTATATAGTTTAGTTTCCTCAGCTAGGGATATTTTGGGTCATAAACAGAATGAAAGTAGGAAACCCTGGATAACAAAACATATTGTGAGTCTAATAGAGGAAAGGCGAAAATATAAAAATAGGTTAGATGAAACAGGGAAACAAAGATATAAGGCGATCAAGTGGGAAATTATTCGGGAATGTAGGAAAGCGAAAGAGCAATGGATTGATAATAAATGCAAAGAAGTGGAAGATAAATTCGAAGTAGGAAAGACTGATGAAGCATATAAAATAATTAGGAGAAATTTTAGAGAAATTGGATCTAGTACCAAAAACATTAGAAATGAGGCAGGAGATGAGATATCCTAATCGGAAGTGGGGAGAAGGCAGATAGGTGGAAAGAATATTTAGGAAACTTATATGCGGGACAGGAAGTGCAAGATATATTAGAAAGCGAAAGCAGTGTAGAGGGGGATAACCTAGGGAGACCTATAATGAGAGAAGAGTTTGAGATAGCACTAAAAAGTTTAAGGAATAATAAAGCACCAGGTATAGATGGCTTGCAGGCAGAAATCTTAAAGTGCGCAGGTCAAGAGGTAATAGATCGTTTATTTAAACTAGTTAGTCGCATATACCTGACAGGCGAGATTCCAGAAGATTACAAACGGAACATCATAGTAGCTTTGCCAAAAAGAAAAGGCGCGGATAGATGCGAAAATTTTAGAACTATCAGTTTAACTTCCCATGCGTCAAAAATTTTAACTAGAATTGTGCAAAGAAGGATGGAGAAAAAGGCGGAAGAAATATTAGGAGAAGATCAGTTCGGATTTAGACGAAATAGAGGAACGCGCGAGGCCATTCTAGCTTTACGAGTAATTATAGAAAAAACGATAGAAAAGAGAAAGAGCGTCTATATAGGATTTGTAGATTTAGAAAAAGCCTTCGACAACGTAAAATGGGGGAAGATGTTCGAAGTGCTGAGAAAGGTAGGGATGAAATACAGGGACAGAAGAATAATACATAATCTCTACAAAGAGCAAAAGGCAGTTATAGAATGTGAGCAGGAACAAAGGGAAGTAGATATCCGGAAGGGAGTGAGACAGGGATGTGCATTGTCACCTCTAGTTTTCAACTTATATATCGAAGATGCGATTAATATTGTTAAGGAAAGAACAGCCTCAGGGATCAATGTACAGGGCCAAACTATTAACATGCTCAGATTTGCGGATGATATAGCAGTGTTAGCATCTAGCAAAGAAGAATTAGGAGCGGCTTTGAATGAAATGGAAGCAGTTTTGACACAGGGCTTCGGCATGAAAATCAATAAAAAGAAAACTAAAATTTTGGTATGTAGGGGATGTGAAAATAGAACTAAAATGGAAATACAAATTGGAAATGAGAAGATAGAGGAGGTCGCGGATTTCTGCTACTTAGGAAGTAAAATAACTCAAGACGGTAGGAGCACTAAAGATATAAAACAAAGAATGGCGCAGGGCCGAGTTGCGTTTAACAAAAAGAAACAACTGTTATGCTCGAGAACGGTTAATATAGAGACTAGGAAGAGACTCTTAACGTCGTATGTATGGAGTACGGCATTATACGGGTGCGAAACTTGGACAATAGGAGAAGCGGATAGAAAAAGAGTAGAAGCGTTTGAAATGTGGTGCTACAGACGCATGATGAAGATACCGTGGATAGATAAGGTTAGCAATAGGGAAGTATTAGAAAGAGTTGGGGAAAAGCGAAAGGTATGGAAAACAATAAAGAGTAGGAGAGATAGGATGGTAGGACACCTTCTAAGACACGAAGGAATAGTTCGTGACATACTAGAGTCAGAGATAGGAATAAAAAGAGGTAGGGGTAGCCCTAGATTAGACTACTGCTCTCAAATAGTTAGGGATGTAGGATGTTCTACTTTTAGGGAAATGCGTAGGTTAGCTCAGGATAGAAAAGAATGGAGGTACGCGTCCAACCAGTCTTCGGACTGAGAACCTTATGATGATGATGATTATTTTTGGAATTTGTGAAGTCCCTTATTGTCCGAGTATCCTGACAAATTTAACCATAAAAGGCAACTTTTTGCTAGTGGGCTGTAAAATTTTACGTTCAATATTTACGGTATAACACCTAATAAAATGTTCGTCAGCGATCAACGGTCTGGTTTTAAGATCTGGACCAGTCACTTTATAAAAGGATGCGATTAAATTTATTGCAAGTACGAATCTCGGTTCTGATTTTAATTAGTACTTTTTATGGGAAGAATTCGAGCATCTGAAAGGTACAGCGTCATAAAATTAGTTATAGCGCACAGAAAATGTGAGTGTAGGTATGGTTATGGTATTTGCGGCAAGGCTTCGGAGCCAAAGCATTTCAAAACATGTATAGAACTTGTATAGTAATATCTATGTAAAAAAATATTTTTTAACATGTCGGTCTAGTGTCAAAAGTACTCCAGGTCCGGTTTGAAAAGAAATAAAATAAGGATATTTTAATATTAATATTTAGTATTATAATTTTAATATTATATAATATTAATATTAATGGTGCAATTTGAACAATTAGAAATATTTATTCCTTGTGAAGTAAGAATTTCCTTCGTGGTTTCTGATGAACTAGTGGCATCGACATTCAAATTGTCTACAGAAGTGAAGGTTGATAGCTGCTTTCCTGCTTCATGGATGTCATCGGAAGAATCTGCCGTGCAAATTCATTTTTGTTTCCTATAGGATCCTCGACGTAGCTTTCCGCAATTGTTGACGATTTCCATACTCCATGTCTTTTGATCATCATAAGATTTGTCCCCAAGTCTGCCAATAACGTAGACGAAGAACGACGGAAACAATGTCCTGTAAAATGTTTAAAATCTGGGAGTGTTAAAAATTCTGCTAAATCGACGGGAATTTTTCCAAATATGTTAATCCCAACTGGATTCGCAGTCCACTTATTGATGTTATATTTCATAAAAAATCTTTGAGGAACCATAAATGTGACTGTTTTAGGGCTACATAGTTTCTATATAAATTAATGTAAGATGGATCATAATGTTGAAAATTACTATCAACAATCAAACTTTGGTAACTAGCAAATGTGAAATTCTTGAAATGCGCGATTTTTTAAATATTTTTGTTAAATGTAACTACTGTATGCTTATTTTTTCGTCAGTGTTGTTGCATTTCTTTACCTAATATTATACAGAGCATTAAATACTCTACACTACACATTTTTCTACAAATCTTGTAGAAAAATAGTGTATATGATGCATGCATTGAAAGTGATTTTAATTTGTTCGTGGGGTTACTTGATATGAGATGATACCGCATGTTGGTGAATGTTAAGTGCTGATGTTGCAAAACCAAGAACTGCCTGATAAAAAGTTGTTCCGTAAATTTTGGGAGTGAATTAATAGGCCATTAAAAATATAGTGTAGTGTAGTGCAGTGTAGTGTAGTGTAGTGTAGTGTAGTGTAGTGTAGTGTAGTGTAGTGTAGTGTAGTGTAGTGTAGTGTAGTGTAGTGTAGTGTAGTGTAGTGTAGTGTAGTGTAGTGTAGTGTAGTGTAGTGTAGTGTAGTGTAGTGTAATTGATATTGCCCTATAACATTTTCTCTAGAACATTTATTGATTAGAGACGATGCTTTTCTTTGTCTTCCTTAATTCTTCGGCTCCTTAAAAAGTTGGAACCAAAATATCTTTCCTTTATCGTGGAAAATGCAAAAAATTAGAACGACCTACCACAATTGTCTTACGTCCGAAATTGCATATCCTTGATTTAAATAACTTTGATTAGTAACCATTAGGCACTAGCATTAATTGACAGAAAATTCCCTTCACTTTCATTGAAAGTTGGATAGATAAACTCTATTTCCATAAATCAGCAATATAAGAGCTTGAAGCTTGTTCATGAACTTGCTAGTAGTTTTCGGGAACAGATAGGTATTGTATAATTTTAGTTTCCTTGTTTTTCATGCCTGAAAAGCACTGGTCAAATTCTTCTGGTCCACATCCGCAAGGTGTTGATGCAGTTGTTCATCATCTTCCCCAACCACCTGACCATATCTGGTACGAAGTATTTAATTTGTTCTATCCCGATGCTAACTAACTTCAACTTTTATACCGGGTGTCAACGGATTTAGGGCCTAAATTCTTCAGAGGTATAGGATATATTCCAAAAGCAATTCTTTATTCCTTCGCATGCTCAATCTTCTCTTTACCTATCATCTTCCCATTGAGTTATTGGTAGACCATTTAATTCGCTGTGAGGATGTGACCCTCCGCTCCATCTTCTTTACTCCAGTTCTAGTGTTTTAAAGTACTTCTATTATTTAGCCTAATATCAAGGTTCAAGGTGTTTTGTACAAGTATTCTTTCTTTCTTACTTTCATAAGATACTCTTGCTGGAATGGTACCATATGAGAGGGAATCGTAGTCCAGATAAGAAATGAACCAGGTGCAGAATTCACGAGGGATGATGATGCTAGTGGCGGTTGTTGAAAATTCAATGACAATCGAATTTCTGAATTTCTGAATTGTACTCATACTATAATCTATATTACTGAATCACCTACGCTCGTCTCTCAGCAGGTCTTATTACACAATTATGTTACAGCTAATAAAAAAACTATGTTCCAATTGGTACCATTTGCATAACTGAGTGACTTTGCTAAATAAACACTTCACAGATGTGCAAAAAACGTAGAATGATTAAAGAATCGATGCTTATAGTCATCATTTATTAGTAATACCTGCACGAGCTTGGCCGGTTTTGTGAGAATTTTTTCTTGCGGAGCGCGCGTACTTAGTCTAACATATCGGCGTATCCCAGTAATAATCCTGTCATGTATGACTAACTTCTTCTCATACCGACAATATAAATATAACGTTTGACATAATGCTTTCTAGGAATGCTCATGTCGGCAACGCACCGCTCGTTTTGTTTTTGCAGAAAATATGTATCGACGTTGGCTTCTTCAGAATACCGCATCTGTCACTGTAATGTCAACTGATGAGAAGGACAAGCAGCACGATTTTCTAAATTCGTTATTAACGTGAGCAGCTGCTGGCAATTTTCAGGATGCTTCTCCCTAGCATTAAAATAATAAAGTAGCAAATTTATAAATTTATTTGATTCGCTGAGTATATTAATTTGATTTCCCGAATGGTTTCTAGAGCTGCTCGCCGTCTTCAGAAATATTCAAATAGATTTTTTGAAAAACTACCGTCATAGTGATATTGCTACTCCCTCAATTTTGTCTGGACCCCAACTCAGTTATTCCAAAGTTGATAATGCAATAATTGGCACGAATTACCAAGAAAACAAACATTGAAAACCTAAACTATGAACTAATACATTTCTTATCAGAAACCAATATATCCTCCGCTCTTTCTGTTAACTTCGTTCGACTCATGAAATTCAAATAAATTTTTAAACTGCGCCCTTCTTTTGCATCCTGTCCGAAATTTTATGTCAGAATTGCATCGAATTATCGTGTGAAATACCTGGAAGCATCAATATGCATGGTAATAAACAGATTATAGCTGAAACTAGCCTTATATAATTTCAACCAAATTTAAATGAAACCATTATGCTTTCAGCAACCGCTAGCAATTAACTAAATTAATACCACCATCAATATGTTTGACGGAAATACTTAATTACTACAAGTGGATTACGTTAATCTTATTGAACGATATAGATGCCTTTAAATAGATTTACATAAATACTTGAAATACTTTTTTTAAGATTACATCGGCGCTCTATGTGTCCATTCAAATTTATGACGATAACATAGATTACGACCATTTTAACATGATTAAAAAAATGTCGTCGTTAGACTGAGACATTGCCTAATGTAAATACATAAATTTTAGAATATTGGTAATCCGTCTTAGGGTATAACATCTGCTCTTTGATATCTGCTTGTCGAATACTGCTCTAGAGTAGAAATATGTATAATTCGAAAGTAAACCAGTAGTTATACATAGTATATTCTACCTTAATTAAAAGTACAATAGCAAACCCTTCTTTCTATATCATGTACAAAGGTCATTTTTGAGAGAAGTCAGAAATAATTCGTTTTGTTCGCTTTGTAACCCAATGTGAGAACATAGGTATATTTATGTGTCCCTGCGATAAGATGGAAGGTATTTCAAAAACATAGTGAAAGTTTCAGCTTTAGGGTTCTCTATACTCCTGAGGATTCTGACGTTGCCAGCGAAACACGTGCCGAGTTTAATTACTGTGTCAGTGTCTTGGCGTGTGGGATTAACTTGTAAAGAATTCATAATAGATGAAGGGGCAAGTATTCGCTGCAAATATCTTTTCTCCGCAGCATGCCGGAGCACAGGTCGATATAAAAAAGGTTGAATCTCACATATACCTTCAATGCATTTGCTTGTATAATACATAAAAGAGTGTTAAATGCTATGCGTGACAAGACCGTGGAAAATAGGCACCTTCGGCATATCAATTACTATTGCTAATTGAATCGAACTAATCTGGTATTTTAGTAATAATCATACATGTTAACAAAATGCGTACGTGTGCATTAGTTTATAGAGATTAAAACGTCTCCTGTCAGTTATGGCTGCAATAATAATCTTGTAATATGAACATAATAGCATATATTTGCAACAGTCGCATTCAGATCAGACCTCGACTTCAATGGGCAATTTAAGGAACAACTTGCCCGAGGATTATTCCATAAAAAAATTGCAACTTACAATTGCGTAACACGTTTTAACAAAATATGATTAAAACTTAATTCGATTTCATTGTAGACTCATGATTAAATACGAGTATATCCTTATGTATCTATATCAATATTACATGCTTATTACAGAACGCCACTAAAAGTAGTTGACCAGTCCAGGTTAAATGCATACCTCAGCCACCATGGTCGGAATGAATAGATAAAGTGGCCAAACAGATGACGTTATAGAGAGAATCTTCATGCGTGATGTGTAACTGGATGCAGCAAGTAGTCTAGCAAGAAAAGTTAGATGGAAGAAAGGACTTTCTTGTTGCGTCTTATACCTAACTTGCAACTGCATGTCTGACTGACGGTTGGGAATTACCATTCAATAGCTTTAGATGACTTGCCTTAGTCAGTCGATAAGCACATGGTCGAGCGTGTGACAGTTCCGTCAACCCGGGGTCCCTGCTTCCTTTTACTTCGACGACCTCACCATATTTTGCAGAACCAGCCCATAAGAGAGTTAGGACATAATCTTTTGAATCTATAAAACTTTTACAATTTCTGGGAGATGGCTAAGTTTTACTATTTTGGATGTGGAACGGTGATTCAAAGATCAAAGACCATCTGAAGCATGCCATCCATAGTAAATAATTTGCTCATTCTTCATTCTGTGAAACAAGTAGCCATCCCCAGTTTAAGACCAAATTTTTTCCAAAGCGACTTTTGTCGAAATGGCAACAATGTTTTCGGGAACATTGGTCACACGAAAGCAACAATGTCGTCTGTTTTTTATTTTAGCCAAAAACTGTGAAAAATATGAAATCAATTTATCTATTTAGTCTACAAGAACATGCAGAGTGAGTTTGACTGGGTAAACGAGTTGTATGTAAGTATAGCAGAAGCACTAAATACAACAGAAACATCATTAATTATACATAGTTTTCGTTAATTTCTGGAACAAAGTGGCATTTACACCTTGTATTTTCTCAATAATCTTCTAAGTCTAATTTTTAAGTACGTTTCAGCTATTTTTAAAGTTATACTTGTTCATTACGAAAGAATGATGAGAGTGAAATTTTACGATGCGCGCGCACTATGCAACAAAAATCGACAGGATAAAGTTGTTCACTAAACCTACTTACAGTTTAATAAAAAAGGCTACCAACTAAATAGTGGTGGAGTTGCCCACTGCATATATTTACATGCGTGTAGAGATTGATAAATTTATTGTGATGAATATTCGTGATAAAAATAGTGCGAATAAGTTTCTTAAAATATATTTTAAGTGTATTTCTCTAAGTGAGGTTAAGTTTCGGTATGTATTTATTTCCATTATAAATTATAAATTGTAACTTTGTCATTTATTAAATACTTCAAATTTATAAATCAAAATAAATATACTTACACATAGGATCGATAGGGGGAAAATCGGGAATAGGAATTGTTATGGAGAGATTACTTTTTTCATCGTCAAATTGACCAATAGGAACATTGCATTTGGGTCTAGAAGCGTGTATTATTTCGGTTAATACACGCCTATTCTAAGAGCCAATGAGATTTCTTCAATTTCTTCAAATCGACCAATCAACTGTCATTGTAAACGATAAAACCATACTTAGCTTTCCCAATAACTGATAAATATGCGTCTTGCTTTTAATCAACTAAGCTGTGAATGATAGTTTTGAAATTTCTACCTTGGCAACTGTCACTGTTATATTATTTTCGAATTTTCTTGCAACGTCGTTTTAAATTGTCCGTATAATGTAGTTGTGTATTAACCTCCCTAAAATACATTCGAGATCATTTTTTTTATAAGATAAATACATTTCATATTGTATTCAAATTTTATTACCATTCGGCAAAAAATCTCGAATCAAGGGAAGTAGAAAAAATCGCTCGAGCAAGCTCTCGCGATTTTTTCACTACCTTGATTCTCGATTATTTGCCATGACAATAAAACTTTCATATAGGGCCGGTTTTTCAAAGAATCCAACACCGGGTTAAGTCTGACACCGGCTTCGTTGCTATGATACAACCAATCCGAAAGCCGGTATCATAGCAACAAAGCCGGTGTCAGACTTAACGCGTTGTTGGATTCTTTGAAAAACCGGGACATAGTCTGTCAACTATAACTTTACGCACACGTGACAAACAGTAACCGCATGGGTCAAGTAAATTCAAGGCCGAGTCTGATTCTAAGCAGTGGCGTGTACTGGAAAGGCCTTCTGGGCTCAATAAATTGAGAGCTTGTTTGTACATATAATAAGCAGGCACTATCATTAATATAATTATTTAATTTACCTGCTGAATGGCATTTAGAGATATTAAAACACCACCATAGTCTCTTTCGGCCGCAAAGTATTGAGGTAAATTTACAACAAACCTTCTTGCTTGCGAATTCAAGGGCTTGCCCGGCATAATATACCTATGCTGATCTTACATTATGTAGGTAGTCTTTCAAGAAACACAATAGAAAGATGAAAAACGGCAACACAAAACGATGAAAGAACTGTAACACAGATAATTCTTAACAAAAATACTAAGCTTCCGAACCAAAATTAATGAAACATTGAAAAAATACACAAAAAACTTGACGCCGCTGAATCAATGTCAAAGGCAAGGCACGTTACGACTACGACATGAAATGATAAACGCCTCTCTTTTTAACCAAATACAAAGATTTTGAGCGGTTGTCTTAGCATTGACAGACGTACGTTCATATGGCCGTCCCTGATAATATTATGAATAAAACGGCATAGCAGCATGGCGCATGTCGCATTTAATTTGATACACGCGCAAAGATCGATTTTACAGAGTATACAATTAAACATGTATTTATCGATTATTTTTTTCATCGTCAAATTGACCAATAGGAACATTTCATTTGGGTCTAGAAGCGTGTATTATTTCGGTTATTTTTTGACGTTTCTATTTTCCAATAAATGAACAGTATTTTTGATCACGCGTTTAATTCTGACCAATTAAATCATTATTATAGTGAGAATTTTTTACCTAACTTGTCCCAGCGGGAATTTTTTTTAGTATTTTGTTTTTGTTGATAAAACGACTTGTTTTCTGGTTTTGACATATGTCATATGTTTTAATCCCAAATTGTGACACTGAAAGAATAATATTGAAGAGTTGTTTCACATTTGAACATCAAAAAATAACCTTTCGAATACCACACGACAGTAAGAATAACTTGGAAAATAATTCTCCACATTTTACTCAAACTTGTCGCCATTCGGCAATAGCCACTCGACCCCTACGGGCTCTCGTGTCTATTGCCTGGCGACAAGTTTTCGAAAATCTGTCGAATTATTTTCAAGTTATTCTCACTCTCTTGTGATATTACGTACGGTAATTTTTTTCGATAATTTCGCTTGTTGACAAGTTGCCATAGTTTCGAATTTGTAGGTGCATTTATAATGTATAATCTAGTTACTTTAGTACCTGCCAAACGTCAAATATTCCCAACACATTTCTTTGTATGTGAATTAATTTAAATAAAATTTCGTTTTGAACTACCTTGCTTCGATTCAAAAAATAATCTTGTCAAATACAATTCGTGGTCTGGAATTTTTAGGTAATTTTACTCAAGCTGTTGCTTTTACTAGCCACTCGTGAAAATTTGACAGATCACTCGCGCAAGCGCTCATGATCTTTTATCTGTCAAATTTACACTCGTGGCTACCAAGCAACGCAACAGCCTTCGTAAAATTTCCGACAATTCCAGACCACTTATTGTATTACTACAGATAAACGAATGATCTCTTATGTATTTACCTACGGTAATTTTTTTTGATAATTTTGCTGAAACTTGATTTTGTGAAGGGGCAGGAAAATTCAGGGAGAGTATAGATGGAATAATCGGCCCCTTTGGATTAGGTAATAGGAAAAACAGGGGAGTTAGACTGATAGATAGAATTTTTAAAATTTAATTATTTAATTGAATTCAGATTTTGTCCACCGTGTTTATGATCAGGAAATTTTATTTCCATTAATTATTTACGTGCTAAATAAAGTTATTTTTGTATTACGCCAAAGAAGTATAACTTCTAACGCGGGTACATAAGTACACGCACCAGTTTTTTTTTAATCAGCTACACGTAAATCCTCAACCAAATTTGTTACTTACCCATGAAACGATAAGTTACTTGGCTGCTGAACGCTTCACAACAGATGTGCATCACAAAGTTTTCACGGCGTATCCAGTAGGGTTACACATCATTGGCTGACGATTACAATACATTAATAAAAGAATGGTAATATGATGGGAGTTCCAATAATTGTATACGATTCTAAACGAAGCTTTCAACATTATAATTTATAATTTACTAAAATTTTGTCACCAACAAGTGTGGAGGATATCGTTTCTGATAAATTTCACTTTGGTGGAGTTCCGGCTTTGGGATTTGAAGTTTGCTATTCTTACTTCACAATTTTAGCACTTGGATCTTATCAACCAAACATTTCACATGTGTATCTCGGCAGCAATTTTTTGTGATCAAACTTGTTAAAACCCGATCTATCTATCAGAAGTCCTCATTCGTACTTGATGAATCTAATACAAGCATAAAAATTCAGATAGATAAAGTTGTTATTTTATTACTGCTACCAGAACCAACAATAAACCGAAAGACATTAAAATAATCATAACCTTATTATCTATACAGTAAGAAAAACAATTTAAAAGCAATTAAATTGTTTGTGTGGTAAGCTACTACCAAGGTGATAAGGCTGAGTACAATAAAAGCTCTATGCACTGCTCCGTAATAGAATAATGTATAGGAGCTTTTCAAATATTTATAAAGGTGCGAGAAAATCCACTTATCGTCAATAAAACACTTCCGCACAATTAAAAGGCCTACGCAGCGCACTCCTAGTTTAATATCCATCTAATTGAGGATATTAATTAACTGGATATAAAAATACAAAACATGCGCTTCGAATGCCTCGCGCTTGCAGGCTGAAATATTTTGATTTGCAATTAACAACTATTAATGTGCCTGTTTAATGAAGCAATTGTTTCTCAAATGGCATTTTAACAAGGAGTTTTTTAGCCAACAGGCAATAAATTTCAAATTCATTGCATCCACTTTAGTTTTAGACGTTTAGCAATAAAGGTTGTCTATTGATTTTGAAATTATGGATGCAATAACAAAAAGCAATAAATAATTAATTTTAATAATTTCATGATTTCCGATTTAATTTGTATAACACGTAGCGTGCAGGTATTTCAAAATAAGTGCAGGAAAAGTATTCTAAGATGTTAACATCCAAAATTATTGAAAAAGCAGCCAATAGTGCAAGATTCGTCGTTGGAAATAGATTTTCTGTTTTACTTTTATCCCATCTAAGAGTTGATTACATTATTACTTTCGATGTTGACTGCAA
Source organism: Xestobium rufovillosum (assembly GCA_963966045.1). NCBI lineage: Eukaryota > Metazoa > Arthropoda > Insecta > Coleoptera > Ptinidae > Xestobium > Xestobium rufovillosum. The sequence goes on from OZ014493.1 coordinate 36,109,024, forward strand.
GTTCCTGAATATACAAAATCTGCAATCAAAACTCAAGTCTGAAATGTCCATATCATAAATTATTTCCCACAGTGTAAAAGATATCTTTACTGGAAATGCCCGATATCCCGATGTCGCGCGCCTTTGCACCGACTCTGGTAATAAATTAAGAGCAGCAAGGACAGGTACGGCCAAGTAATCTGATCAACATTCGGATTGAATACTTAAACTACAAAGGGCATTCTTTTACAGCAACTTCGTTTTTTTATTTGCAAAAATAAAAATGGTCTCTTGGAACTCGAAAATATAACTCATTCCGAGTAACTTATATCAGTTTAAAGAGTAGGCTTTGAACAATAATTATTGTGGAAATATTTAACACTTAGCAAAACTGTAACAAACTTTTGTAAAAATTAACTGAATGGTTCGAGTGCAACGCTACTTATTCGTAGTGACGACAATTTTTCTCTAGATGATAGCAAATAAAATTATAAAAAGAGACCCACACACGATTAAAAATAAATTTATAAATTTCGTGAATTATTGGCATGAAGTATAGTATATTTTACAACAAGAGATGAAAATACTGTTTTTTTCGAAAAAAACGTATTTCATCTCGAGTAGGAAACGCTATTTTTTCTACACGTAAATTTGGGGGTCTGCATGATTCACAGTATTCACTTTCTGAGTCCATTTAAATTGCTATTAAATTATAAGCGAACCCTCACAATGTAAATTATTAATTGTTTATTTAGTCGTTGCTAGGTAACATAGATACGCAGGCTACTAAATGAAAGTGTTTCTTATCCATTTATTAAAACTATAAATTTGGCATTTTCATTTTCAGTTCTAGAGATGAAAATACATATTTTCATCTCTAGAGTAAAAAAATGTCACTTTCATATAGAGTAGACAGTTGAAAAATTGCTATTTTCATATATATGTGTAGAAAAAATTATTTCTTCCACACAGTAGTTGGATCAAGAACTTTGACGTAAATTCACTATGAATTCTGAATAAGTTAAACCCACACGCCAAAAGACAGTGACACAGTAATTAAACTCGACACGTGTTTCGCTGACAACGTCAGCATCTTATTCAGGAGTTGAAGATTAATCTAAATTTAAGCTAACAGTAAATTGCTATAAATATCCAACCCCCACTCTTGGAGTGAAATGGACCGATAAACCTATAGGGTTTCCAGAACTATTTTGGCAATAAAATTGTTTTCTCAAATGAAAGGGTTTCTTAGAACTATTTTGAGCAAAATAGCAATAAAATTGTTGTTTCAAAACTGGAGGGTAAATATTTATGGCTGAATTTATGGCCCGTTTCCAACGCCTGTGACGCCATGCTAGACTTATCAGTTCGGCCGTATTTGTAATGGGCTTGATGCTCCTTGAAGAGAGTTAAAACAGACCGAGTTGACTGCCCGATATATTTTTTGTGTCAGTCTCCACATGCTATTTCGTAAATTCCCGCTTTATGAATGGACTCCGTTTTATCTTTCGCATTTCCAAGTAGATTTTGTAAATTGTTGCTCGAAGTGTGAACCACTTTGAAGTCCGCTTTCCCGAAAATCGTATTCATACCTCTGATGGGTATCTGCGATACATGTGGTATTTTTATAAATTTAGTAATTTTATTACCCCCATTTAAAGTGGTGGAATTTCGCAATAGAATTTTAAATTTTCGCTTCCTAATTAACCTATTGACAATTTCTTATATCTTTGATTGTATTTACTTCCTTGCGGTATCTTTCAACGGATAATGGTAGACTCAGCAGTCTATTGCATGCATGATAACGAATTATTAATTTCATTCGACGTCAGCTCACTTTTTCCCAGTGTACCTGTACCAAAGGCTTTGGAGTACTTGTATGAATTCTTTAATAACAAACTACCAAAGAATATATATTAATTTAACCAATCTGTGTATGCAACAGAATTATTTCAAAGCCAGTGGATCATTCTTTCAACAAAGTGAAGGTACAGCCATGGGAAATTGCCTCTCTCCTTTCTTAGCAGAAATTTTCATGGGCAAATTTGAAACCCAACTGAAAGATGAGCCCCCATATTTCCCAAAAGCGTGGGTGAGATATGTAGACGGTATATTTGCCATTTTTGACACTAGTAAATGAAACATTGAAGATTTTTTGAGCGACTTAAATAGTAGATTCCATTCAATCAAATTTACCCATGGAATAGAAAGAGAAGGACAGCTTCCATTTTTGGATATTTTGGTAATTAGGAAAGACAGTAAGTTAGAATTTGACATCTATAGGAAAGAAACCAGTACAGCTCGGTACATAACTGCAGATTCGAACCACTTCCAGTCAGCACAAGGAGGCTAGTTTTGGTCTTTTAGTTAATAGACTGCTGAGTCTACCATTATCCGTTGAAAGATACCGAAAGGAAGTAAATACAATCAAAAATATAGCGAGACATAGTTTGGCGTGCAGTTTCATCACCAAGAATAATACAAAATACATATTTTTGAGTTGAAAATAGAGAAACGGTAACCATAAAGTCTCAATGCTCCAAACATTTTTTTGTTGCAAATTATAGTAGAGAAAGGTCAATATTGGTCCCAACTAGTTTTTAATAATTAGATGTCATGGCCCTCCTGATTTACAAAAAACCAAAATATACTAGAAGTTAGTTTCCAACCAAGCAGGGCTTATTTCCAAAAAACCAAACTGAAATTTCAAAATTTTCAGCCAATCATACCTCTTGTAACATCAATCCTGGGACACACTGTAGGGCTTACGAGGAGTGTTTCCACAACATTTTATTTCTCGCTGTGCCCAGAAAGATCCAGGTTTTTCTTCTGAGCTCCCAAAGAATTAAGTTGTTGGCTTGCAAATAAATAAAGATCGTAATTGATGAATTTAAAACCAACAATTAATCGCAAATTCGAACTGTATTATCAACTAATTAAAGTCATGTCTTGAAAGTTTCGATATTGTAGTAGGTATTGAATATGCATGAATAACCGTAGACAACTGGTTTCGTTCTTGTGGAACATCAGCATCACGGAAGAAATGAGCAGTACTGAATCTTTCGAACAACTACTCCTAGGGCAAGTATCCCGTTAGGTATTGAATTGCTGAAAAAAATGTAGGATGGTTTACCAGGGTGACAAATTACTATTTAGAAAATGAAATGAAATAATCAGATAGGTATTTAAAAAATAATAAAATATGACAGAAAAACTTTTTAATGAAGTATGCATATTAGAAACGCTTCCTGGTACTATAGAAGTAGGTACAGGCACTGAATATTAAAACACAATTAATTTTAGCCATTTTTAAGCGAAACATACCTGCCTTATCCTTCAGTACCATAATTCCTGAAAATGTCTCCTCGCGGCAATCACTGTCGTAAATTAATTATTTACAGCATAATAATGTTCCCCGCATTCCTTTAATCGTGTTTGTAAATGCGTTAATGTGAACATAAAATCCAGACATACCTACTAATATTTGTATTTGTTTCTATACGGATAGAGGACCTACATTTGACTTTTAAATTTGGTAGTAAAATCGTACATGTTTCTGTAATGCTGTAGTTACAAATTACTCTTGTACCGTTTTATTCGCTGCGACACAGATACGTGAAGATAAACAAATTAATTTTAGTGGGCATAATAAAAACCTAATTTTCTCTTGATTGTTTGAGTGCTTAACAACGTCATTCTTGCACGGAAATTTTTGTTGGCACTACGTAAAAGCATATTAATTTAAGAAGTACAATTTGACAAAGGACTTTATTAAATATGCAAGTAACACGGAATAACCGCAGAAATGATTGACCATATTGGGAGACAGACAAGTTGAATAGGGAGGTTCGGAGAAAAATAAGATATCTATTTTTGGCATGAAAATGACAGAAAATTGTTATTGTAATTGATTTACGGCGACATTTTTTTTCTAACAGATTTTTTTGCGGCGTAATAAGCGACAGAAATTAGCTTATCACGCCCACATGCTAGTTCGCTTTGTTATTGGTTTGACGTCAGAGATTCGTAAGGCGCTCCTCCCACTTCTCGTGAAGTGCCCGTGAAGCGGTACCTATCTCATAACATGAGAGCGTGAATTTTTAAAGTAAGGTGTCAAGGAAACATAAAACAAAGACAACATAATCGATATAATGATGCAACAAGGGTATCAAAAGTCCGATTCACATATTTTGCCATATTTATGTAATAGGTAGGTAAATGTCCCGGTAAATGTGGAAATGGTGTGTGATTCTTGCATCTACCCCCAATTTCATTCAACCTCAAAACAGTAGTGTAAAGGCAGACCGGTATAAGTAAAACAAATTCAACAATTTATTAACTGTACATGCCTTTTATAATTCAGTATAAGTAAGTATGTAGATTGTAGATACCTGCTTACTTCTGTTTGTAAAATAGGTACCTACCTATATTCTCTAATACAATACAATACATACCTATTACATACTCATTTATGTAGGTATGTATACCTAAGTGATTGATAAGTTAACAAGTTAACAGTTTTATAACGGATTGGAAATTTTTTAAAAAAACGGAAACAAATACAACTCACGCGAATCAAAAAACTACGCTACGTAGGTACTAGGTACTTGTTTAACAAAAATAAACAACTGCTATATTCTGGAACGGCTAATGTAGAAACTCGGAAGAGACTCTTAAAGACGCATGTATGGAGTGCGAAATTATACCTATGGGTGCGAAACTTGGACAATGGGAGAAGCGGATTGAAAAAGAGTAGAAGCGCTTGAAATGTGATTCTACAGACAGGTGTTGAAGATACCGTGGATAGACAAGTTAGCAATAAGGAGGAATTAGAAAGAGTTGAGGAAAAGAGAAAAGTATGGAAGACAATAAAGAATAGGGGATAGGATCGTAGGATGGTAGGACACCTTCTGAGACACAAAGGAATAGTTCGCTACGTACTAGAGTCAGAGATAGGAATAAAGAGGTAGAGGTTGGAGCAGATTAGACTACTGCTCTCAAATAGTTGGGGATGTAGAATGTTCTACTTTTACGGAAATGCGTAGGGTAGCTCAGGGAAAGGATGTAGGTACGCGTCCTACCAGTCTTCAAAAGAGAGCTTTATGATGACGTACTATTTAATTATTATTGTAAAATAGTTAATCAAATTTCCTTTTTTAGTTCAGGGAGGGAACGGTACGGCGATTCAGTATTTGGCTCCGTCATGCTCCTAACATCCTGTTTCAAATTATGCTAACCGTAACACGTTACCAAGTACCAAGGGGTCCCAGAAAACTGTCGATAAATTACATTATGTTCGATTTTATTTAGAGTGGCTGCAATGGGGCAGCCGATAATTTTATAAACTTTTGCAATGATAAACTAACTCGCGCAAATATCGATAATGCTCACCGATTTTCCTTCTGGCTCCAACGAACCACTTTTCCGTTTTATTGGTGTGCTGTACGATGTATTAGTCTGGGTATAAAACAGAAAACGCCAGTTAGAACCAGTTAATAATATTTAACAATTTAACTACACATGCATATGCATAATACTTATGGGACTGCTGCGCGCTGAAGCTGGGACTTGTACGTTATACTAAGTTCTGACGTCACGCGGCCTAGTCTCTCTGCAAGGTACGATTTCTAGCCTCGCACCGACGGAAAACTTTGCAACGGCTTCACAGGCGAAGGAATTTTTTTTTAACAAAAATTAAGAACATAACTGCCTTCAGTATAATAAACTCTATCAATTTTAATGAAATTTGAAAATTACCGAACCTGCTTATTATGGTTATAGACGGCAGAGTTCCAAAATACGTATTTTGGAAAATGGTGGCCATGCTGTGTAGTTTTATAAGAAAGGAGTTAGGAATAGATCTTCAAAATATGGGGGAACTACACCTTGAGCAAATGTTATGAAAGAACACTTGATGTCCACTTCCTGTACTTCTCGCGAAAAGGTTGATGACAGTACCGCCAAGTTTTCCGGTCTTCGTCGGTGAAATGTAAACTTACGGCTTATGGATTCGAAATATCCCCATAAGTAACACGAGAAGTTTCTGAAATGTGAAATTCATTTTACAGCACGCGGGTAAATTTATTATTAAGTAGATACGGATGCATTCGTGCAGTGTTCTGCATTTCTGACGCATCGTAAATCACGTTTTGCAATTTTCTGCATTCCCATTAACAATTAAGCAAAAATAACCTGAAGTATAAACAAATCTCGACTAATTCACTAATAATGATTTTGCAATTGGCATCGGCTCGGAATGAGAGATGGAGGTCAATCAAATCATTTTCTGGTGCTCTGTTATTAGGCGTTTGCCGAGTCGATTTGTAGAACAAACTCGGTAGCAAAATTCAATTTGATGCATGAGTCCATTATAACGGAAAAAATTAATTTTGCTCATCTATAATATGCGCTTTCGAGATCAACCCTCATCAATCTCGGGAGATTAATATGCAAAATTGCACATGCATTCGTTTATAGCTACAGATGTTCCCATAACTTCAGTGGCGTTGATACTGTAGAAGAATTGGGGGTCGTCATCCCAATTTCATAAATTTCACTTTCTTCTGATTTTTTTTGTTTTTATGAAAAATTTTTATCAATTCAACAATAACTGAAAAATTTGAAATGCCTAAGTATGTATATATGTTGGCGACAAAGTCCGAAAACGGCCTTTTCGACTATTTCTAGGTTTCAACGTTGAGGACCAAATCTCGAAATGTACTTTGCCTTTGGGCTTTGGCCGTTTGCAAACGACCAGACTTATAGGATTGGACAAATGTGAAATGCCCAAAGTTAGAATTAATGCATAGACCGTTCCGACTTGGCCGTGTGATCAAACTGATAATAACCGACCTGTAAATATTTGAGTAAGATAACTTTGAATAAATGCCCGGTGTTCACTTGCTGTTATCGTAAAAGATATCACCAATTAAACATTTCCCCATGTACACATGAAAGTTTGTCACTCGGTATATGGTGATACGAAATTACTTAAATGCTCTTTTCTTTATTTCTGTACAATAAAAAGTAAAGGGGCAATTTTCGTCCACCTATATGTACCTTTATGTTTGTCATTACGTACCTCTGGCACCGTGCCATACGCGTCTCAAAAACGCAGCTTTAAAATTGCCTAGCTTGTCCGTGCCCAGTGAGTAGTAATATGTTCAAACCCCGTAATTAGGGACCTGTACAGTGAAGGTTAAATCGATTTCTCAATCTTGTGCGACAGCGTCTATGAATGAGATGACAGGAATCGATTGCACCCGGGTAACTGAGGGTCACTGGTGACATACGGAGGGCGAACGAACTATTTACTTGTCACGAATGTCCTAGCGGCACCGACGCCGACGTTCTCCAACGAGATCGCAATCTTTTTGCTGCAACGAAAATCTCACCGAAGCCCGCCTAGGAGTCGGCATATTTTATTGCTATTACGGATACTCCGAGGCACCGCAAAAGTTCAGTTTTGATCATACGACGCACCTAATGTGCTATCAGGGATATTCCGCGAGAGACGCATTTTATTTTCATTTAAATATTTTGTATCTATAGTCAGTTTTTCTTTTACAGTTTTAAAATGTATATATAGTTAAAGTAATAGAGTCCGTTTATATTTTGTTTATTCTGCTTATTATTTCATTGACGTTTAGCAATAGTATGTAATTGAACCCGCCCATCTGCGACTAAGAGCTTAAGGGTGAACAACGAATAAATCTTCCACCGACCAGACCGTACAGGCAACGCCGAACACGTTCATAAGCGAACGTGCAGATCCTCCTAGATATACAGTGTGTCCCAATAAGTGAGACCGAGGGACACAGGTGTATGTTTAGGGGCCCGAACCGAGAACGTCGTTGTATAAGTGACGTCCGAGTAGAGAAGACAAAGTAATCGTTGTAAAGTACCTAAAATTGGGAGTATTTTCTATTCAGTAGAACATCAATAGAGAAAACAGTTGATCGGTGGGTGCAGACCTAGTTGGGCCGACCCAGAGGCGAAATACCCGTTGGATATATTTACTGCAGGCACTAAGGACTGAACCCACAACCTTTGTAAGTGTAGTCTTGTCTAGTGCTCTAATCACTAGACTAACACGCGTCTTATGTGATTAATACAACGGCGGACCCAGAATACAACCCTGTGGCACTCTAGATTTAAGTTCCAGTCGTGACGATCTCAGCTGCTCCCTTCCTTTCAGAAAAGTAAGAAATGAAAACAATGCAATTGAGGAAAAGCCAATATCTCTAAAAATTGACAAGACAGTATCATAATCGATGGTGTCAACCAGAACCCGTCCTGTGAAATTAATGCTCCCTGTTGAAATTCGACACCTGCTCTATGAAATTTGAGATCTCCTTTTTGAAATTCGACAACCGTCCTGTGAAATTTAATACTTCCTCCTGAAATTCTACATCTTGTCGATGAAATTTGATACCTCCTTGAGTCTTAATCTGTCTGTAATTAGCTTCAGGAGCGCTGCTCTTCCAACACTTCGTAGAACGAATAATGTCTTTCACCATACTCAAAAGGGCTGTGAAACAACAGTGATCTCATCGAAAACCAGATTGCGTAACTGGTAATAAGTTATTGCGAAATACATATTCGCCTTCAACTGAGAATCACCTTATAGCGCATGAAAATTAACCATTTATAATTAAAGATCAGACAACAGTACGCACCTACGCACGTACCAAAAAGTGTCCGCTGTCCAACATTTGTGTCTGCGTCAGCCGTCAGGTAGGTATTCCAAATCCTATTTTGTATATCCACTCAATGTATACTTTTTTGTTTGCCAGTGGTCAGTTTCCAGTTGAAAGCCAGTGATAGTTTATTATTTTCTCTTCCTCTCCTGTAATATCGGACACAAATCAGAATTTTAGGAAGTTTGATATTCTAAGGCCCGTGTGTATTAAAGTTTCTGAACAAATAGATGTCATGGTAGCTGGATTTTGGAGCCTCAAGAGCAGCAAACACAAGCTTTAACCGGAAACAACAGGTCATAGACCTAGAATAAGAAGAAGTCTTGGTCTTTATGTAAGGATGAGTGAATCATTGAACTAAGCCGAATTTGTTGTTTGCTGAAGAACCCAGAGAACGCAATTATTCTGTAATCAATGGCAAAAGTCCATTAAGTATAACAAACTATTAACATGCAGAGTTCTGAAAGGAGTGCACAATAAGTCGTGGTCCGAAGGGGGTCCAGGGAACTAGCCCAGGCCATGTTCAGGGACATCATGATTGATACAGAATTCACATCTGATATCGTTTTAAAAATGTATTCCTTGTTCATTACGGATATCTAATTTATCCTTGCTTTGTTTAGGCCGGTGAAAATACAGCGCCGCTAATGTGCGGACAATGTAGCTCGTTTAAGACACGAGCGGGTGTCAACAAAAGGAATCTAAATATCTATCATTATCACACCCACCACTGTCGTTATACTACGCCTCACGAATTTATTATGACTGGGATCTTTCGCGTTGGATGGCGAGCAGTTTATCTCGTGGAACAGCCGCAGATCACAACATAAATTAGTCCAAAAAACGTTAGGTAATTATTATAATGCAGAGCCATTAATTCATGAATATTTAATTGGGTTCTGAAACTATTTGCCGCACTTCGAGTGACCCTAAAACTGGGAATTAATGGTTACACAAGAAACTAATAGTAAACCGATTTATATTTTTTTGAGAAATATTCAAATCCAACACAATTAACTGTATTTCGAAAAGCATTTTAATTAAATTGTTTACATACTAATGTGAACGCAGCGTTTGATATATATCCGAAATTTACGAAACTTAGCTCGTTGTGGGTGTTTTAATGGAAAAGCTGATGGCGTATTTTTCTACAAGTAGCATAAATATATCGTCTTTCGTTTGCCGTGCAATAAATCTGCTGTTTACGCCAATCTCGGGTTCGAAGAATCTTTTACATTTCAGGCGTCTTAGAAACTAGGATTTACGATTCTAATGGCTTTAATTCATTCAACCGTTATAGCTTATTTTGTATATATGTGTATTAAAGATCTAAACAGATTTTTCTACACTGTATATTATGCATTTTCTCAATTTGTTTTAATAAACATACAAGTACGGATTTATTGCAAGATTCAAACAAAATAAAGTGGTGAAGAGGGCCTTGCCACTAAACCAAAAATGCAAGTGAACGTAAACACTAAACAAAATCAAGCAAAACCAGTACAATTCCAGAGTTTCTTTTCCTTTGAAAATATACAATGTGCATGTATAAGAACAAAAATGTCTTAAAAAAATAACAAGAGTACTAAACCGTATAAATAAAACAAACCTAATAATATAGATACTAAACCTAATAATATAGATACCGTCCATCAATATTATGGTCTAAGCATGGTCCGTTCACAGGGTAATTCAGATTGGGTGCGCAAAACAGTTTCCTTAAAAAATTGTTTTTGTTTCAGTGTCTAGAAAACTGAAAGCTACCTAATTCAAATTTTATGGACCATTTTCATTTATGGGCATCTATTGTTCTAAACGGTTTTGCTTTTGTACCTCTTTCAGTGGCGTCTCTACACGGTAGGTCGTCTACTCATTTTTGCCTAAACTATAATACTACGCCACTGATCTACGCAGGTAATTTTAAGGTACTAATATTACGTAATAATATTGTGTAGTCTGGGTCCTTATCTGAATCGTCTTTGCTTCCGAGTACATTGCATAGGAATTCATCATCTTCATCTGAATTTTGATTTTCTAAAGTGTAACATACAGTTTTAGCAACCATGGGAAAACGAACGGATTTATTTGAATTGTTTTCTTCTGGTACGGATTTATTGTCTTGTAATTTAGGTTGATCCACCAATGTTGGTTTTGACTTTTTTGAAAGACAAATCAAAGGTATGTCATCATCTGTTGAATCACTTATCTCTGATCACTTCCCAAAAACTTAAGTCACTGTCATTTTCACACTGTAATACGATTCCATAGTACCACTTTTTTTTATAAAGCATTTCAACTTTCACATCACTTCTAAATTTACGCTGTTTCTTGCTCACAAAGTCCAATTCATTACTACAAACAATGTTCTTTGTCTGGTCATCTTATTGCACTTATACGTCCATCTTTATTTGAAATGGTACACCGTTAAGTTTTGTAACTTCACTATTGACAGAAATGCAGCTAATACAGCAAGTGTCAGACATTGTTCAATTATTTTATTTCTTGAATATGTCGCATTATCTTCTAGGAAGAGCGATGCAAAAACACCCATAAGAAGACTTTTTTACTATTACCGAACATTTTTAAAGCGTACCACTTCAAATGTTGAGCAGTGTAGTTGTTATTGATCAAACTAAAACAAGAAGACGTATCTGGACATACGCCTTTTAGTTTGCAATATTTGCTATTCGTATTCGCATTGCAAACAAAAAGGCGTATCTCGAGATACGCTCTTTTGTTTGCCGTTGAAACGAGCAATACCGAGATACGCCCAAACTGTTTTTCTTATAGCTCATGAACCAAGAGAGATTGAGATACCCCCTTTTGTGAGCAGCTAGAAAATGTCTGCACGAAAGTGAAAACGGCGTATCTCAAAATCCGACTTTTTTTGAGATACGCCCTTTCGTATGCAAGGCGACGATAATATATGCGTTCAATTTGGAAGAAAATCAGCACCTTTGATTTTTTTCGTAAGCTGTCTAGTTTCTAAGTGAAAAAGCTTTTTGTGAAATCATTGTTAATCTGCAATTCTGGTTTAAAAATTATTAATCAACAATCGATTGTTCTGGAACATTGGAGGTCTACAAAGGACAATAGCAAGCAAGATTTTAATTCAATTGTTTTCAATGTTTTGGAGATAATCTTTTTCTTTTAATAAACTTCAACAACCTGTATCTCTATTAGCAGTAAATTTTGGACACATATTCAAAGAAAAGTTTTTTTCTTATTTGAGCTCCTCTATAATTCCTTTAAGTTTGTCATGAAACAGGCTGTATACAGAATCACAATAAGTGAAATATGATAACACCTAAGATTCAGTTTAAGAAAAAAACACCCAAGATTCAGTTTAAGAAATATATAAGATCCTTGAATTAAACGCTCAATATGGTGTGAAAGTTTCAAGCAGATACATATTAATTCGTATTATAAATGTTTGCTTATTATCATATACAGGAAATTTAAACAATCACTTGGTATTATCATCAAGAGAATTTAGTAAATCTGACATGTAAATAATAAATAAAAGAGGACTCAGGATTGAACCTTGTGATACCTCCAAAGGTAGCAATGTTGAGCTAGATAATATATTTCGCTGAAAAGTTCCTTCTCTTGTCAGTTTTCCAAGCGATACATAAAAACGGTTATTATCTAATATACTGAACAAATTGCAGTTCTGAGTTTTCAAGGTAAGCAAACTTAAGGCAATGTAGTGCCTTTCGCATAAGATGCTCGATGCTCGATTCGTCGGGATACAAATAATCAGAGTGTCACTAACTTGCTCTTACTGTCAGTGGTGTCTCTAGTTTAAAAATTGTTATTTTTGTAAAGTTAATAGAAGCTCTACTGATCGCTAACATCTAATGATCACTTGTACACTGAACTTGTGTTTAATTGCGAAATTCTACTCAAGTAAGTATTAAAAATGGATGTTATAAATTTAGATTGTTGTTATTTATTTATGTTTCGTTTAATTTTTTTTTCTTATACTTCGCACGCCACTGCAACTGCTTGACAACTGCTTGGCGACAAATGAAGCATTGATTTGATTCATACCGATCTGCTTTTGTTGCCGCGATCAAAGATCCGTTGATCAAACTGTAGACAATTTAATGCAAGGTAGATAATTTTCCGTAAATGTCAAAAATTGGGGCCTAGGTACTTGTTCGTTTTAAAATCAAATATTTTAGCAATAACACTGCAGCTTGTGGTGTACCTACTGTCAGGTACAATTTTCTGTGATTGGCCAAATCTGGAGAAATAGTAATAACTTATTGTCATTGGGGTAATTAGAATGGGGTTGAATAACCACTAGTATATTTGTAGCAGTACCTGCTGATTTATTCGAGCTACTGTTACTAGTGTCAAAAGTGAAATATTTCCAACATATACCTACATATACCTATTTTCTGAAGATTATTCATGGAAATATTTTATTTTACGAATCAAAAGATGCATGTCAATATAAAGAAAACCATAAATTGAATTTCTACCCTAACCAAATCTTCTGGTCAGTAGACGAAGTTTAAATTAGATTCGTGGTTAAACTTAAACGTACTAATCCAATCAGAATAGTTTTTTGTTCTTTGATATATTTTATTACGCATGGAATCAGTTCAGGTTAATTTAACAAAGCACCCAGCTGGGTAAAAATTGAAGAACAAACATGAACATTAAGCGGTAGCCACATGCATTATACATCTTTCGATCTCAATTACCATTTTTTATTGCTTTTGTTAGAACTTAATCCTCTCCTGATAATTGATCTCCATGGGAGTCAAACCGCAACAACAAACAAAGGCCCGACAAAGATGCATTCCTGAAATATTGTTTCGTATGACTTGATTGTTCGCAATTAGAATTTCGGCTCGAACGGTCATTGTTATCTAAAAAGGAGACCCGAGTTACGCTGTTTACTTTGTAATTTGCGGTTTACCTTGCCCATCGCTGAATAAATATCACGATTTTTTTAATGGAAATCCAAGTGGAAAAATACAGTTAAATTTTATTGCAGGTCGGTATATTGATTCAATTTACGAGGTTATTTTTAACCATGCACAATGCCTTAGTCTTATGCAACTTCTGTCTAGGCATAGCAGATACGCACGCCAATTTGTCTATAACGAAAAGAAAATTGTGGAATAAAAGACGGCTAAATGAAGCGTATACTTAGTTATTATGAAAAATAAATGTTAGGCATCGGTTTGATAGAAAAATCATATTATAAAACTAAGATTCTGTAAAATAGGTCAATTACTTGAAAACCTTCGATAAATGGTATTATATGGGTTAAAGTGCTGACATACATTGAATTTCTTCTGACCGTATTTTTAAATTCCCTAAAAGTCAGAAGTTTCACTGTAAATCCCAAATTCGGATTTCTTTTTTTTACTGCAGTGGCCAGAGTATTCCATATAATATGGATAAGTCGTGTATCAATGAAATCAGAAAAAACTGTTTCTTTCAATAAATCGGAAGACAAAAAAGTTGTTCATAAGAAAATATAAAGTTGATGATGGTCTGACATAAACGAAACTCTTTCCTGTACATCCATGAAGATGTACTGCTAGAGTAAGGAAAATTGCTCAAATAATGTAATAATGTTTTTCCGAAACGCCGGCAAAAACGATAAGAGATTTTTTTCACCCTAACTTTTATACCACTTGAGATATATTTGCATACACTACTAAATTTAGATAATTTCCAAATCTTGTTTCATATATTCTTTTGTCAAAAATACAAAATAAACAAATGTAGGTATAGGAACATGAGAACATGGTTAGATGCACATTTATTTTCTCTATAAAGTTAGTGTGTCTATAAGTAAGTATCATGCCATTTAAAATAGTATATTGCTTAATAAATTATAAGGAGGAAAAGTGTCTGTAGGCTGACAACAAAAACTACTTTTCCTCCGAGTAAAACATGCTGTTGGTGGTGTTCAAGAATAACAACTTGTAAATGCAACTTAAACTTTATTTTCATTCTGGACGTATGTACAATATTTACAACTTGAAAACTGAATTACGACCACAACCAGGCACGCAGTCTCACGTCCTGTACTCTGAAGATTAAAAGACTTGGATACAGTTGCCAAATTCAGACTCAATTACCACTACCGGGCATGCAGTCTCACATCCCATTCCCCGAAGAGAAAGACTTGGAACTAGTGGTTTGAGTCGAATGACTGTATTGTTACGGCAGCTTGCTGACTTTTATAATAAACTGGAAAGTCCCCAAGTTCACTTCACCCAATCGGAGATTTTGTCCAAGTCAACTTCGTCTAATCGGAGTTCTTTCATATTACTTCAGAATCTACATGACATTCCTAATTTTTAATTTTTTGTTACTCAAAATCGTGAAATATCCAGGTATCTCTGAAAACATCATAGGAAATTCGTTAACTGTCGGCGTGGGCGAACAACAGTTACTTTTGCTGCCTTGGCAGTAAAGTTGAACTTTAAGTTCATGTATGCAGTCGCGAAATTTCATGTTTTTCTGACGTTCGAAGAAAAAAATATTTTAGCTATTTTTGTGTGTCGAGAGATATCTTTTAACAAAAGCTTCCCTGTAAGATATTTCTATAAATTTTTACATGATCGGGAACTCCAAAACTTTGTTTTATCCACATTGAGACTGCAACTTGTTATAATTAATTACTAATTATTGAGACATTAATTTTGGTTAAATAACCTTTGCATCAAACTGATGTTCAGAAAAAAATATAACTCGAAAAATATTGATTTTAGGTCTGGGGGAACTTGTAGCAAAATAACCTTAAAATTTTTATGAAAATTAAAAAATATATATAATTGAGGAATTTCATTTAAAATAAGAAAGTTTAGCCTTAACTTTCGGAGTATACTTAACCATATTGTGCTACTAGATCTTATAGTAGTACACAAATCTGGATTTAATTCTATAATTCAATGCCTAGCGGGGTATTTGCCGAAGCAGTAGTTGTTCGAACGGTAGAGTACTATACTCATGTCCGCCGCATAATTTGACCAATAAGTAGCTTTTGCTAATACCCCCACCAAGCGTGTAGGTATATAAACAGCACAGGGTGCAGGGCAAAGCACCGTACTGATGAACTTCAGAAGGGCGAAACCGGTAGTGTACGGTAATATTTAAAAAGTTCTAAAATAGATACTGCTACTGCTAGTTGAGCACGAAAGTACGCAGAGATCCAAGGATGCTTCAAGCCCAACAATGTGTTTGGGGTAGCATCCCTTATGAGAGCTTTAACATTTTTGTGTCTTACTACGTTTCATAGAAAAGGATTTTCGTGAATAACCCAAGTCCTTCAATTCATAGTGTATCTTTTTGTATCTTATAGTTTGAAGTCAATACAAAGCATTGCCATTACTCTCTAATTAATTTAATAAACTGTATAGTTTTCTGTGCGAATATTGTAACCTTTTAAACAATATTTCCACGTTCTTAAAGTGACAGGCCCATTCAAGTGGTCCATTGATTGTAATGATACTGGATTGTTTCTGTTTTCAACGATTATTTATACTTAATGTATTGGATATATACCTCACACTGTTTGAAGGATATCTCATTTATCACTGAAAAGTAATCAGTCAAAGTTTACAGCGCATCGACTCTTATACTTCCAGCATCTATCAGTGTAAAATTTCATCTATGGGTACACACATCTCTTGCATCTCTTGCATCTCTTGTGTTTTTGTTATTGGTATTGTTAGGAAGATTTATATTTTTCAAATCCACATGGTTACCATAATATTTCTGTCGTCAATATAATCTTATACGCAAAATATTTTCTCAGAGTAAGGTCTATTTTCAGAAAAGGTCATTATTTGTCTATAATTTCCACACAAAATTATTCTCTGCAGTAAAATGGTACTCTATAATTCCCTTTCTAATTTAAAGTTGTGGCAAAACCGAAATGCAAATGGTGTTAAGAGGAACATAAAACACCAGGTAAATAATAATTATTATAAGTAACCGATTTTCCTAAGACGTTTCGATTTACGAGTAAGTGGTAATGTAAGACAGAATAATTTATTCTCCGAGTTTAACAAATTATGAAACAGATGACTGACAATAATTATTATTGTACCTATTGAATTGTACTTTCGCTGTTGAAGAACAATCCGTTTCTTTATTGCAGTCTTAACGATAATTGATTGGTTGTTTTCTAAATCACTACACATTCATTATCTATTGATTAAGCAGCACATGTATACGATAAGCTTTATGTGATAAATTATTGCCAGTTCCAGTCAAATAAATTGCATGCTAAACTGCTAAACTGAGGTGATTAAATAATAATGGAATATAATAGAAAGAAGCACAACAATTGTTGCAAAAGAGCTATGCCCAAATATTTACATTGTACAACCATCTCTATTATTTTTCCATCAGTCTTAATTTGAAATCTATTATTAACCCATTCATTCACAATTTTCCCTTTCCCAACTAGGCCTGCGACTTTTTCGATATATCGATATTGATATCGATATATCGATATATCGAATAACGATACCGGAATGTCGATATATCGAAACATCGATATTTCGATATATCGATATTTTTATGTCGATACATCGATATTTCGATATATCGATATTTAGATATATCGATATTTCAATATATCAATATATAGATATATCGATATTTCGATATATCGATATATCGATATGTCGATATTTCGATATATTGATATATCGATTTAGCGCGGTGTCGACGTTTTACAATGATTTTAATAACTTCTGGTACCGGAAACCGTTGAGCCTACGTCGAGTTTTTCTAAGTAATGTGCAAGTGACTGAAATTACATTAATTTTATGCCGCATGTAGGATATAATTTCAATGCCCTAACTTGAAGCATACTTGAAGAATAGCTGAATAATTCTTTAGATTAGAAGCGTTGTTTTGAAACTAAATTCAAGAAGTATAACCTCCAGTATCAGTATCAGTTCATTGTGTCTCTATGTACTATTAACAGCAAAAGTGGTCTTCCACTTTACGGTTCAATTCCGCTTAAAATGCCACAACCAATTACGTTCTGAGGTAAAAAACCTTATCAACTGTCCGCCAATTAAAGTTTTGAAGGCGGATCTAAACAATTTTATTTGAATGACAACAAATGTGTTAGCCTTGCACTAGTAAACAAAGGGCATTCATCAAAGTATCGAGATCGGATAACGAAAAATCACATCGTCTATGGGGAGCGGGGCTGACGAAAACATAACAACGTCCGGCACAAACGATTCACATCGCAAACTGGAACTAACACCACTTTTGCTGATAATAGTACATACTAATAGCGAACAAGGTTTGCTTAGAATAAATAGATCAGATCAAACATTATTTTGCTGTAAATATACAGGACAGCCACCTGGTATGGTACTTGAAGTTGCCCGAACATTGTTGGAACTATCCAGTATCATTAGAATCCCATAAATAATTAATGAAGTCGGTATATAAGTATGTTTCGTTCTTAATATATAGAGCTGTACCGCACTGACGAGTCCTAAAGAGGACGAAATCAGTTGTCTTTGGTTACCCTGGTCATTCAGAACGAAACAATGTTTGGTCTTATTTTTGGTTATATGACTACAATAAAAAATCGTAGCCATTTTTCAAACTAAGGGGCCTCCTTTCAAGTATTGCTGGCGGAGTGGGGAGGCCCCAAATTCTAATCACGCCACTGAATTCAATATTGTCTGTGACCTGGAGTTTTCGCTTTGTCTTATTATCCTTCAACATGCAGCCAAGCCTTCAGGTGACAATAAATTACTCCCACCCTAAAATTTGTCTTATTTTGGAGAAGAATTAATGGACTACTTACATCAAAATGGAAAGTGTGGCAATTACAGGCAGGAGTAAGACGTTTCATAATGAGCACGGAATATTTGTTTCTGATTGATAGAGGCAGTGGCGGACATATTGGGTCTCCCTACTGGGTAGGGGTAAATACATATTCTAAAACAGAAATGAATAGCTTCTTCCATAATGCATGAGGTCGTGTGGGAACCTAGCAACTCTGCCTAATTTTTGATATTATTCGTCTTACGTTTAGTAACAAGCACCAACTTTTACGTTGGACAGTTTTCTAAGAAATCAATATAAGAGTTTTCCTCCTGTTGCACACTTTTTTGGACACGCACTGTATCTATCAAAATATCGATATTTCGATATGCCGATATGTCGATTTAACGATATGTCGATATTTCGATACATCGATATATCAATATATCGATATTTCGATATGTCGATATTTCGATATATCGATATTTCGATATTTCGATATATCGATATATATCGATATCTTTTTGATATCGATATTCGATATCAAATTTTCAATATCGCGCAGGCCTATTCCCAACTAACATTATCTTACTTTGGTCTATATTTAACTTTAATCTATTAATTTGAAGCCACTGTGCCACATTTCCCAGTTCATAATCTACCATCTTCCGAATTTCCCTATCATCTTTTCCTGCTACATACATCACCAAGTCATCGTCAAACAAATGGAATTTACAGTTTTTAAAAATACTTACAATATCAATTATATACAAAAAAAATAGGAGAGGACCCAATATGCTACCTTGTGACACCCTAACTTCAACTAGCAACTCAGGAGATACCACATTGCCATATTTTACTTTCTGTTTTCTGCCACTTAAATAACTTTGAAACCACTCCAGTATTTTCTCTTTATTAATCCCAATGTTTTTCATTTTATTTAATAACCGTTTTCTGCTAACTGTTTCAAACGCCCCCTTCAGGTCGAGAAAAACCACCGCCGTTACTAAATTTTGATCAGTATTGTCCATCCACTCACTTATGATGTACTGAAGCGCCGTCTCACAACTAATGACCCTCTCGAAATCCTGATTGAGTCTCTGTGATCAGCCCATTCTTCTTTACAAACTTCACTAGTTGTACATAAACCACCTTTTCTAAAATTTTTGCCAATGCAAGTAACATATTAACTGTACGGTAATGTTCTAGCTCTTTTTCATTATTTATCTTTTTTTGGTTACTATCGTTGAAACTTTGAAATGATCTGGAAATATTCATGTTTCCAGAGAAGAGTTTATTATATTAATTATTAATATACATATCTGCTCCGAATTCGGATATTATTTCCCTAAACCCGGATCGATCCGGATCCGGATTCTGCCCTCTGATGTTTTTTACTATTGTTATTGTGCTACAAGTTTGTAATCTGCTTATTTGGTGGAAGACCACAACGAACATCTCGCAGAGGTACATGGTAGGGGAGGCAGAGGCTCGATTAATTAATGTGGAATTTCCCTCCTTTCAGCATCACAGTGCAAATTAATTTTTGGTAAGTATTTTGAATACGAATTCCATGCCTTTCTAAAGTCCATCAAATATGAATCAGTTTAAAGATTTCAAAATACCTGAACAAATTACAATGTATAATACAACTATAAAATTATCGTTATATATAGAAAGAGAAATGAACAAAGTGTTGTACCAACAACAAAAGAGATCGCTTTTATGTAACCCACAGTCGAGTTTTTGTCGGTGTACAAGCAGGGTCTAATCTAATTTAAATATAATGTAAGTATAATGAGCAGCGCCCTCTAGTGGCGAACCCACAATGACTCACACCTGTAGGTGATACAGTTGTTAGAAGGTGTGAGAATCCGGACAAAGGAGGATGATGTTTGATTTTTTGATTCAGGGACAGTGACGGGGACAAGTCGACTTACGGATGAATTATTGTTTGTTTTACAACAACGGCAGGGTCTGAATAGTGCACGAAACTCTGACATTAAGAAGCATTAAAACTGATGAATGCATCTATAATTTTCAATTTGCACACATTATGCGGTGGAAAAATCGTAATTAGAGGAAATTATTCTAAACAGAAACTGTTCGTGGTGAACTATTACTGTAGTATTATGCCAGTGGGCGGGCTGACTGCTATTTCTAAAATCAAACTTAGTTTGCTTGCATAATAATAGATACTGAGATAAAATATGTATGCACTGAGATCATTAAATACAAAGAAACACATTCATAGTGCCATTGTACCAATAAAAGGACGCTCACAAGACATGATGAGCCATAGACAAGATGTTGATAGCTTGATAAGGACTGAAAATCGGTCCATTTTACTGCAATTTTTCTTTGCACCGCCTACATCCTCGCATTAACCATGTTATGGCCTGAATTTATTTCGAGTGTCGTCTATAATATTCCCATTAAATCTTGAAATGGATACGTCAGAGCGATGTCAATCTGTTTTATTAGTTTTATACAACACAAGAAACTGCAAACATATTTTTTTAAATTTTTGATTATATGTGTTTTAGATATGTAAATACAGGCAGAATACTGTGTGAATCCGTTTGAACAAGAAACGAAATTTATTATTATTACTTTTGAAACAAATATGGTCCAAGATACAGTCGAGTACTAAATTATTTGAAAATGGTGTTGCAGCAAGCGTAATATTTACGTATTGATCTTTTCAAAACTATATTTCCATGTGCCGATCGCTGTCACCCCGGGTGTCCACTCCACGATGAGTTAAAATATCGGTGGCTCGTTCGAGATTTGACGGAAATTTTTCCAACTTCGTAATATTTTAATATACTTTTTAGGAGTCAAGTGTGAGTGCAGATA
This sequence comes from Xestobium rufovillosum, assembly GCA_963966045.1. Lineage (NCBI taxonomy): Eukaryota > Metazoa > Arthropoda > Insecta > Coleoptera > Ptinidae > Xestobium > Xestobium rufovillosum. Next base: position 36,130,341 of record OZ014493.1, read on the forward strand.
GGAAATTATTGAACGGGAGACGGTCAGTTACGATCATTTTAAGATTGTACCTTTGCGTTTGCCAAAAATTGTTCCTCATGGGTCGCAGGAAGCCTTTAAAAAGGACGTGCTTTACGAGGTCATCCATTTTCTTAAAACAGTCTTCCTTTCGCAAGGAAAAAGAAGATGCAAGAACATAAATCAAACAAAAAATGAAGAAAATGGAAGATCTGGAATGTGAAGCAGAAGAAGAGGAAAAAGGCGATATGCGACGTATTGGTGAAAGTGATGGTTTGGAACATGTAGACTTTCTAGAAAGCGATAAGATGCTGGAATTGGACGAAGTACTAAATGTTAGAACAGGTATCCTTCAACGAATAAGGGTATGATAGAAAGTCCGATGATCTTCGACAATCTATACTTAAAATTGGTTAGGTACCGGTTTCGGGGTCCTTATCTAACACTTCATCATCAGGCCGACCAAGAGCTACATAAAAAGGACACAATATACAAACCATCTACATCCTAAAACTATACTTACAGTGATAAAATGAGGATTAACCCAACGAGCAGGGACCACATGAGCTTCCCAACAAAGATGGCAAAGCGAAATATTATAGAGACTACGAAGTTCAAAACAAAGAGTGGGTAACAAACTGAGATATCTCTGACGAAAGTGAAACAGCAACTTAAACACGTCTGAAGGAAGGAAGGAAGAAGTGCCTTTTTTCCTGGACTATCACAGCAATTTGATGAAAACCGAACGTACAGAACCGTACAGATTATTTATTTATTTATGAAACGGAACCTTCACATTAAACAAAACCTTTGGGCATCAGAGAAACGAACAAAGACCCAGCTCACTGCTAGCACTATGCAAACCAGATGACCACGATGGTTGCTTTTCAATTTCAATTGAAATTTGTTTAGTTATTTATAAATTAACCAATGGCGGTTTCTCCTTAAGGTCAATTGGTCAATGGCCCTTCTAAAATATTCTAATCAAAACCAAAATTTTAATAAAAATATTTTTGTCTAACAGTTTCAAATTTAAAATCCTCAGCAGTCTGCATTCGCAGCAATACTAGAAATAGTCAAGCGTCAAACCGCGCTGAGCGCTCTCTAGCAAGCCGGGCCGTAATTAAAATTGGCCCTGCATAGCTCTTATGGCTTATGGAGAAATGCATGTAAAGAAGAACAGTGACAGCAGATAGCGAATTCTTGAGTGAAAGTGAGAGTCACCTTTTACTCCTATGTCTCTAATACCTTCAATGCCCCGATGACAACTGCACAGAATCGAGTTAATCAGTTCTTGTTCGTTGTTCTTCAGTAATCAGTATTTTGTTCTCAGTTCTTCTCAGACAGAGGGCGGAAGTGTTTATAGTTACAGTTGTAATATTATGTCGTGAGGAATTTCGCAACAATGCCGGTACAGTCGCCATACTTCAACTTTTTATTAACATGAATTTGTTTGAAAGATTTTCTGAAGCAGTGAACTTATTAAATATCTTGTGTTACACTACCGATGACAACCGTGGAAAGTGAGAGACGTTTTAACTTTGAAGCGGGTAAAAACATTTTTACGCAATATAATGGGACAGACTTCAACGAAAAAGTCATAGACTATTTTGCAGAACAGAAGGATAGGAATATTGACTTGAAATATACACACGTTTAAGGGATGTTTTATTTTAACAATATTTGTCCCGGTTCTTATATTTTTGAAGTTTTGTATATATATATATATATTTGTTCTCCCTACAATCGTGCGTCCCTATATTGTGCAATTACATGCAATCCTGCGTCCACCGTAATTCTGCGTCCATATACGGACGCAGGATTGCCTGCCCATAGTAAACGTTGGCGGGGAGTGGTAGCAGCCTGCAGAAACAAAATCAGGTGGACGTCAAATTGTCGGTATAATAAAATTGATCAGTATAATGAAGTTCACAAAATTTCCGCTGCGAGGCGCTGCGGAATTTTTCTATATACACGATTCCGTATATACATAATTTATGCTTCCGCGTATTCTGCGTCCGATCGATATACTTACTTTCACGATGTGGTGGTTACTGCTACCGAAGAGAGTGGCAACAGGGTTTTTATTCTTTATCATCTGTCTATGAGGAGCTGGTGGAAAAAGTCTTTTAATAATCTTGCCTCAGCCGCGCGCAACTAAATTTCAGAAATATGTAAATCTAATATTGAATAATGAATTTATTGCTTCCCATTTGGGATTACAATTTAAAATAAAGAAACAAATGGAACAAATAAAAGTAAAATAAAATTATTCTCACAATTCATTTCAGCATATCTTAACTCCCATTCATGTGTAATTCACCCTCCATCTCCTTTCTGCCCCTCTGTATCAATTCCATCCACTTCTCCCCTCCGCTTTCCTCCAGTATCATCTCCACTCTCACTTCTTCGGAGTTCTCTCTCCACCAGCACCTCTCTAACACATGTTCTCATGTCTCCTCCGCCTCGTATACCCTACACATTCTTCTGTCTTCGCTTTTCAAATACCTTCCATCTCTCATCTCATTATATAGATATTCGACCCGGATTTGCTCCAACAATTATTTCCCGGGCAAGTGCCCCGACAGGCATTGAATTACAGAGCAAATTCAATGCATGTAGAGGTATTTGCCCGGGAAATAGTTGTTGGAGCAAATCCGGGTAGAATTTTTATATTTTTGCTCTTCGACTTTAAGAATAGATGCTGGTTTGGTTTGTTTGTACATAGCTGCTCCATACTGATGAGCTCTAATAAGAGTGAAATCATGATATGCGGTTGCTGTATGCAAACAAACCAAACAGTTTCTATTCTTCCTTTGTTCTCATCTCATTTCCCAGCTTAAACCTCGCCACCCTTATTATCCTCTCCTCCCTTCCGCTTCTTTGTAAATATCCTGGCAGTCCCTCTGCTCTTATCTCATTGTATTTATTGTTGTATCTTGATCGTCTTCTCTTCTTTATCCTGTTCTTGTATTTGCCTGTCTCTCTCCTCTACCTCTCTCACTATGTTCCATCCTGATGTTCTAAAGTTCCCCACTTCTGCTGATGTCTACCCTCGCTCCTGGTAAAAATATTCTTGCTTCTCTTCCCATTTCGATCTTTCATTTCCTCTCTTCCGTACCTCTTCCTAACACTGCCTGGCTAACTCGTTACAGCACCCACCTTAACTTTTCTTCGTATTTCATTGTTCTCGTTCCTGCCCTGATTCTCAATTTATCTCTGTTTGTCTCCTCTCTTATCATGTACCCTGTCGTTATCCAATTTAAATCCAGTGTCGATCTTTATGTACTTCTCATGGAGCCACTCTATTTTCTCTCTCTCTCTCTCTCTCTCCTCACCCCCAAATTTCCGCTCCATACATTCCTACGCTCCTCACTAATGCGTCAATCCACTTTACTATTCTCTTCCAGTCCCTCAAACATTCCTCTTTCCCAATCCCCATACCTACCTGTTTCATCGCTATTGTTGTCTTGCTACATCTCTTACATGCTTCTTTTGTCGCCCACTTTGTAAGGTGAATCCAAGGTATTTAAACTCTCATTTCTTCCAACTCTTCCCACTTCCAATTCTATATGCGACTTCTTCCTGAATCTCATAATTTAGTCTTCTCCGTGTTCAATGCTAGTTCTTTCCTCTCCAAACATTCCATTCTTATCAGCATCTAATTGCGTTCTTTCTCTTCCTTTGCCAAGAGGACTATATCATCCGCATATGCTGGTGCCTAATATTTCTTTTTCCCTATCATCACTCCTCCCGCCTGCCCCTCATTACCTCTTCTAAATATGACTTCTCTATCTACCCGTCCAAAATACTTCACTTAGCCGTCCTCCCACCCTTACTATGTTTCTTGCTCTATATGTTTCTTGCCCTGTATTCCCTCTTAATTACTTTCTTTCTCTCCAACAATTTTTTTCCTGTTAATTTTGGCAAATGCTACCGTCAGATCCACTAAGTATGTCATTATTTTCCCTCCCTTCCTTTTCGTTTCTATCCCTATTACATGATTCAGTGCGTAAATATTTTCAATCGTACCTCCCTCTCCCTTTCCTGAATCCTGATTGCCCTTCTTCTCCTCTAACTTTTCTTCCAGTATATTTGCCAGTACTGGTGCATATTTTTTGTATATGTTTGCGTCAGTCTCACTCCTTCGTAATCTGCCGTTTCCCTCCCATCTCCATTCTTTCTTATTGGCAGTATCAGTCTCTCCCTTCACATTCCCATATTCCACTGCATATCTTCCTTATCATCTCCAGTGTTTCCTCAACTTCATGTGTCTTTACTTCATTTTGTAGTTCGTCCACTCCTGCAGCTTTTCCTAATTTCAATTTATGAATTCTTAATAAGTTAACCCCACACGCTAAAAGACATCATCATCATCATCATAAGGTTCTCAGTCCGAAGACTGGTTGGACGCGTACCTCCATTCTTTTCTATCCTGAGCTAACCTACGCATTTCCCTAAAAGTAGAACATCCTACATCCCTAACTATTTGAGAGCAGTAGTCTAATCTAGGCCTACCCCTACCTCTTTTTATTCCTATCTCTGACTCTAGTATGTCACGAACTATTCCTTCGTGTCTTAGAAGGTGTCCTACCATCCTATCTCTCCTACTCTTTATTGTTTTCCATACCTTTCGCTTTTCCCCAACTCTTTCTAATACTTCCCTATTGCTAACCTTATCTATCCACGGTATCTTCATCATGCGTCTGTAGCACCACATTTCAAACGCTTCTACTCTTTTTCTATCCGCTTCTCCTATTGTCCAAGTTTCGCACCCGTATAATGCCGTACTCCATACATACGACGTTAAGAGTCTCTTCCTAGTCTCTATATTAACCGTTCTCGAGCATAACAGTTGTTTATTTTTGTTAAACGCAACTCGGCCCTGCGCCATTCTTTGTTTTATATCTTTAGTGCTCCTACCGTCTTGAGTTATTTTACTTCCTAAGTAGCAGAAATCCGCGACCTCCTCTATCTTCTCATTTCCAATTTTTATTTCCATTTTAGTTCTATTTTCACATCCCCTACATACCAAAATTTTAGTTTTCTTTTTATTGATTTTCATGCCGAATCCCTGTGTCAAAACTGCTTCCATTTCATTCAAAGCCGCTCCTAATTCTTTGCTAGATGCTAATACTGCTATATCATCCGCAAATCTGAGCATGTTAATAGTTTGGCCCTGTACATTGATCCCTGAGGCTGTTCTTTCCTTAACAATATTAATCGCATCTTCGATATATAAGTTGAAAACTAGAGGTGACAATGCACATCCCTGTCTCACTCCCTTCCGGATATCTACTTCCCTTTGTTCCTGCTCACATTCTATAACTGCCTTTTGCTCTTTGTAGAGATTATGTATTATTCTTCTGTCCCTGTATTTCATCCCTACCTTTCTCAGCACTTCGAACATCTTCCCCCATTTTACGTTGTCGAAGGCTTTTTCTAAATCTACAAATCCTATATAGACGCTCTTCCTCTTTTCTATCGTTTTTTCTATAATTACTCGTAAAGCTAGAATGGCCTCGCGCGTTCCTCTATTTCGTCTAAATCCGAACTGATCTTCTCCTAATATTTCTTCCGCCTTTTTCTCCATCCTTCTTTGCACAATTCTAGTTAAAATTTTTGACGCATGGGAAGTTAAACTGATAGTTCTAAAATTTTCGCATCTATCCGCGCCTTTTCTTTTTGGCAAAGCTACTATGATGTTCCGTTTGTAATCTTCTGGAATCTCGCCTGTCAGGTATATGCGACTAACTAGTTTAAATAAACGATCTATTACCTCTTGACCTGCGCACTTTAAGATTTCTGCCTGCAAGCCATCTATACCTGGTGCTTTATTATTCCTTAAACTTTTTAGTGCTATCTCAAACTCTTCTCTCATTATAGGACTCCCTAGGTTATCCCCCTCTACACTGCTTTCGCTTTCTAATATATCTTGCACTTCCTGTCCCGCATATAAGTTTCCTAAATATTCTTTCCACCTATCTGCCTTCTCCCCGCTTCCGATTAGGATATCTCCTGCCTCATTTCTAATGTTTTTGGTACTAGATCCAATTTCTCTAAAATTTCTCCTAATTATTTTATATGCTTCATCAGTCTTTCCTACTTCGAATTTATCTTCCACTTCTTTGCATTTATTATCGATCCATTGCTCCATTGCGCTAAAAGACAGTAAGGATTAATCTTCAACTCCTAAGGATGCTGACGTTGTCAGCGAAACACGTGTCGGGTTTCATTACTGTGTCACTGTATTTTGGCGTGTGAGGTTAACTTATTAAGAATTTATAGTGAATTTACGTCAAAGTTCTCGATTCAACCACTCTGTGCTCTTTCAATCTGTTTACCACGTCTCCGACTTCCTCCAGTTTATTGTCTCTACTTGTACCTCTTTACTTGTTTCTTCGTTCATGTCATTCTCATAATTTTCTCTCTCCCCCTCCGCCCCCCCCCCCGTACTTTTATAAAGTGCCTCTTCCAATCACCCATTGTAATTCTTTAATCTATCTCTCTTCCTCGTTTCCTCTCTCTACTTATTATATTCCATACTTCTTTTTCTGACTTCACTTTTCCTATTTTTTGCAATAGCTTGATACTTGCCCCTTCCTTTTCTTTCGGCATAAGTTCTTGTAGGCATTTTTAGCTTCCTAGTCTAAGCTAGGTAGCTATTGTGATAGTCGTTTTTTGACCATGGTGTTTTTTCATCAAATGTGGACGTTTCAGGTCATTCTAAGACTTTTTGGCAAGGTGGCACATTTCCGTCCGTATGTATGTGTGTATGTCTGTTGGCACTTTTACGGGAAAACGGCTCCACAGATTTTGCTGAATTTTTGCATACATATATCAGAGATGGTTCATAGGAAACTGGCGGGGCGGGTTTTTTTAAACACTTTTGAGCCGAGATATGACGTCATAGAACATTTTTTTCAATGAGACCGTATATATTTTTGTATTGCATCGGCTAGAGGGTATTTTTCTCTACACGATATGCGAAAATCGTAATAGGTTGTATAAGGAAAAAATTGAGAAAAAAAATTACGAAACGGCGCGCGCGCGCGCGCGCCAAACGCGCCTTCCAGTTCAGTTGTGGCTGTGGCTAGGAAGCTGTTCTGTCAATGCGTTGACAACTAGTTTTCTGACCTACCTATACTCTTCCAGGCTCATCTCCTCTTCGACATCTCATTGCTTTCCTTACTTCTCTATATCTCCCCACTCCCTGTCCCTCCAATTATTTGTCCTTCCTCCCCCCTTACATCCTTTTGGATAGTTTTCCATCTTGGTGCTCCCCTTATTATCTGTTCTCTCTCCTTCACCATCTCATCTGTATTTTCTTCTCTGACTTCTTTTCCTCTGATGTTCTTCTTGTACTCCTCTAATCCTTCCTCCGACCAACCTATCACTGCTTTTTCCTCTTGATCTCATTTTTTTTATTTTCGCCATGTTGCATTCTTCTTTTAGTTCTGCAATTGTCGGACAGTGGTCCGAGTCCACGCTGTCTCCCACCTTCAGACTATCTTTACCAAGCTTCCATATTTCTAATGACATAATCAGTTACAGAGGTTCCTATTCCTCCCACATAATAAGTTTTCCCTCCATACCTCCTCTGTTCATTCCATTCATTATTCCCCAACCTTCCTCTTCCACTAATTCCAGCACTAACTTTCCGTCTTTGTTTATGTTTTTCTTGGATTCCCGCCTACCCAAAGGACTTGTACCTTGACGCAGTTCTAGTAATACTGGGACGGGTGGGATGGCTTGCGCGCTTCAATGATCTAAAGAGCCGAACCATAGGTTTAACCATATTGGAGGGGTTTTTATTTGAGAAGCCAGACTAAATCAAGTCCCTGAAAGGGGGCAGCAGCTCTTTCAGTAATCATAGTGGCAGAGATCGTGAGGGTCGGTATGGCACTGTGATACACACTACTGCGATGTGGAAGGCAACGGGAAACCACCACATTATTATATCCCTGGTACAGCGTACTTCGAATTTATGATGATGGCACTTTCTGGAGTAAAATATTCCGGAGGTAAAATAGTCCCACATTCGGATCTCCGGGCGGGGACTGCTTCGGGGGGAGTCATCAGAAATGATAAGTGTAACATCTCACGAGTCGGAGCGTGGAATGTTAGAAGCATAAAACAAGTAGGAAAGTTAGAGAATTTGAAAATTGAGATGGATAGGTTAGCATTAGACGTAGTAGGTATTAGTGAAGTGCGATGGCCAGAAGCCGGAGACTTCTGGAGCGGAGATTTTAGAGTAATACACACAGGATCTGTAGGAGGAAATTCGGGAGTAGGAATTGTTATGCGGAAAAAAGTAGGGCAGAGTGTAGAAAATTTCTTACAGCAAAGTGACAGGGTAGTTATGGTTAGGTTAGATTCGAAACCTGTAAAAACAGTAATAATACAGGTATATATGCCCACTTCTAACTACAGTGATGAGGTCGTAGAGGCAGTTTATAGTGATATTGAACATGTGCTAGATTTTGTGAGAGGACACGAAAATTTAATAATTATAGGAGATTTCAATGCAGTCGTAGGCACAGGGCGAGAGGGCGGAATAGTTGGTCCCTTTGGATTAGGCAATAGGAACGATAGGGGAGTGAGACTGATAGAGTTCTGCGATAAACATAACTTAACGGTCGCGAACACTCTATTTCACCATCATGTTAGGAGACGCTACACGTGGAAGATGCCAGGAGACCTAGGGAGATATCAAATAGATTACATTCTTGTTAGGCAAAGATTTAGAAATCAAGTTAGGGATTGTAGAAGTTATCCAGGAGCATATATAGATAGTGATCACAATATAGTCGTTATGAAGGCCAATCCTAAATTTAAGATTTTGAAAAAACGAAGCCGAAGAAGGTATCTTGACCCAGAGAAACTAAAAGATGATGATACGCGCGATAAGTTCGAGAAAAAGACAAACGAAGTACTAAAGGGCGCGGGCGAAAATATTGTTAGGGACATAGAGGAAGAATGGAATTGCATTAAAAATAGTTTAGTTTCCTCAGCTAGGGATATTTTGGGTCATAAACAGAATGAAAGTAGGAAACCCTGGATAACAAAACATATTGTGAGTCTAATAGAGGAAAGGCGCAAATATAAAAATAGGTTAGATGAAATAGGGAAACAAAGATATAAGGCGATCAAGTGGGAAATTATTCGGAAATGTAGGAAAGCGAAAGAGCAATGGATCGATGATAAGTGCAAAGAAGTGGAAAATAAGTTCGAAATAGGAAAGACTGATGAATCATATAAAATAATTAGGAGAAATTTTAGAGAAATTGGATCTAGTACCAAAAGCATTAGGAATGAGGCAGGAGATATCCTAATCGAAAGCGGGGAGAAGGCAGATAGGTGGAAAGAATGTTTAGGAAACTTATATGCGGGACAGGAAGTGCAAGATATATTAGAAAGTGAAAGCAGTGTAGAAGGGGATAACCTAGGGAGTCCTATAATGAGAGAAGAGTTTGAGCTAGCACTAAAAAGTTTAAGGAATAATAAAGCACCAGGTATAGATGGCTTGCAGGCAGAAATCTTAAAGTGCGCAGGTCAAGAGGTAATAGATCGTTTATTTAAATTAGTTAGTCGCATATACCTGACAGGCGAGTTTCCAGAGGATTACAAACTGAACATCATGGTAGCTTTGCCAAAAAGGAAAGGCGCGGATAGATGCGAAAATTTTAGAACTATCAGTTTAACTTCCCATGCGTCAAAAATTTTAACTAGAATTGTGCAAAGAAGGATGGAGAAAAAGGCGGAAGAAATATTAGGAGAAGATCAGTTCGGATTTAGACGAAATAGAGGAACGCGCGAGGCCATTCTAGCTTTACGAGTAATTATAGAAAAAACGATAGAAAAGAGAAAGAGCGTATATATAGGATTTGTAGATTTAGAAAAAGCCTTCGACAACGTAAAATGGGGGAAGATGTTCGAAGTGCTGAGAAAGGTAGGGATGAAATACAGGGACAGAAGAATAATACATAATCTCTACAAAGAGCAAAAGGCAGTTATAGAATGTGAGCAGGAACGAAGGGAAGTAGATATCCGGAAGGGAGTGAGACAGGGATGTGCATTGTCACCTCTAGTTTTCAACTTATATATCGAAGATGCGATTAATATTGTTAAGGAAAGAACAGCCTCAGGGATCAATGTGCAGGGCCAAACTATTAACATGCTCAGATTTGCGGATGATATAGCAGTGTTAGCATCTAGCAAAGAAGAATTTGGAGCGGCTTTGAATGAAATGGAAGCAGTTTTGACACAGGGCTACGGCATGAAAATCAATAAAAAGAAAACTAAAATTTTGGTATGTAGATGGAGTGAAAATAGAACTAAAATTGAAATACAAATAGGAAATGAGAAGATAGAGGAGGTCGCGGATTTCTGCTACTTAGGAAGTAAAATAACCCAAGACGGTAGGAGCACTAAAGATATAAAACAAAGAATGGCGCAGGGACGAGTTGCGTTTAACAAAAAGAAACAACTGTTATGTTCGAGAACGGTTAATATAGAGACTAGGAAGAGACTCTTAAAGTCGTATGTATGGAGTACGGCATTATACGGGTGCGAAACTTGGACAATAGGAGAAGCGGATAGAAAAAGAGTAGAAGCGTTTGAACTGTGGTGTTACAGACGCATGATGAAGATACCGTGGATAGATAAGGTTAGCAATAGGGAAGTATTAGAAAGAGTTGGGGAAAGGCGAAAGGTATGGAAAACAATAAAGAGTAGGAGAGATAGGATGGTAGGACACCTTCTAAGACACGAAGGAATAGTTCGCGACATACTAGAGTCAGAGATAGGAATAAAAAGAGGTAGGGGTAGGCCTAGATTAGACTACTGCTCTCAAATAGTTAGGGATGTAGGATGTTCTACTTTTAGGGAAATGCGTAGGTTAGCTCAGGATAGAAAAGAATGGAGGTACGCGTCCAACCAGTCTTCGGACTGAGAACCTTATGATGATGGATTCCCGCCCCCCAGTACTTTTATAAAGTGCCTCTTCCAATCAGCCATTGTAATTCTTTCATCTATCTCTCTTCCTCGTTTCCTCTCTCTACTTATTATATTCCATACTTCTTTTTCTGACTTCACTTTTCCTATTTTTTGCAATAGCTTGATACTTGCCCCTTCCTTTTCTTTCGGCATAAGTTCTTGTAGGCATTTTTTTCTGACCTACCTATACCTACTCTTCCAGGCTCATCTCCTCTTCGACATCTCATTGCTTTCCTTACTTCTCTATATCTCCCCACTCCCTGTCCCTCCACTTATTTATCCTTCCTCCCCCCTTACATCCTTTTGGATAGTTTTCCATCTTGGTGCTCCCCTTATTATCTGTTCTATCTCCTCCACCATCTCATCTGTATTTTCTTCTCTGACTTCTTTTCCTCTGATGTTCTTCTTGTACTCCTCTAATCCTTCCTCCGACCAACCTATCACTGCTTTTTCCTCTTGATCTCATTTTTTTCTTTTCGTCATGTTGCATTCTTCTTTTAATTCTGCAATTGTCGGACAGTGGTCCGAGTCCACGCTGTCTCCCACCTTCAGACTCTATCTTTACCAAGCTTCCATATTTCCAATGACATAATCAGTTACAGAGGTTCCTCTTCCTTCCACATAATAAATTTTCCCTCCACATCTCCTCTGTTCATTCCATTCATTATTCCCCAACCTTCCTCTTCCATTAATTCCAGCACTAACTTTTCGTCTTTGTTTATGTTTTTCTTGGATTTCCTTGCTGTTTCTTCCTCTTCGTCAACTGTTGCCATCATTCCTCCTCTTTCACCTGTTCTTGTATTGAAATGGCCTCCTATTAATATGTTCTTCACCACCTCTTCCCCGCCTCTTATTTATTTTAACACTCTTATCTTCTCCTGCATATTATTAGTCACATTAAATAAATTACGCACTGGGTTTACCCTACGGGAAAAATTTAAGAAACCTGAAATAGAAAATGCGTGGCAAGAAGCATTTAAAAAAATACATTTTTCGTTTTTATCCAAAGTAGAAGAAGTCTTGTTTTACTTACTTTTGCGAGTTCCAATAAATTGTCCTATGATTGGCACCACTTCGCAGAGGAGTAGACAAAAAAGTTACTTATACTTACCAGTGTTGGCATTCTGGATTAGAATCTTCGACGGCTTCCACAACAATTATTCATATCCCTACATATCTTTCTCTTGCTTCTCCAGCGATCATCCGTACGAAAGCGCTGAAGATTCAACCTCTCACTTTACTTAACCCAATCGATGAGCTTAAGTTTAATAACTGGTGAATATTTAAATGGCAACGTCGCGGAGTTCAGCTGCGCCATTAAGTAAAACTGAATATACAATCGGACGCTCAAAGAGGTGGACGGTGAACTGGAATATACGGAGGACGCCTTAAAACCCTACTCATAAAAGGACGTCTTACTACATGAATAGTAAACTTTCCGTTATCTGACAGATTTTGAAATATCTTTGGCGGTTTTCCTTTTCTCCAGTGGTATGTGACTCTCTATCCTTGTTTAAAATTGTATATACACCATTAGTTCATGTGGACGCGGGATTGGGGAGGTAGTGAAAGGACGCGGCAATGATAGAGAGATGTATATATATATATATATATATGTATATATTTTTAGTATTAGGTAATTATTAGTTCCAAAACCAAAATGACCCCCATGGTTATTAACCCTCGAGCCACCACTGCAATTAACGTACTGTTTAAAAGAGAGATTCAGAAGAGAACAACGTGATTTCCCAGAAAAGAACAGTCCTTATGACCTTAAACAATTTTATGGAAATCTGTTTAAATTGAAGAACATAGTAAATCTTCCTCATATACTGTTTTAAGATTTTTTGGTTTTAAATTGCAAGAATTCCGATACCTACATAAATATTGACAGTTAATTAATTCCATCATCATTCCGCAACTTACATAGGCTCTCTCTCGCGGTGAATCATATCCAGCTGGTAAAGTACCTTCGCGGCAAGTGAAAGACCAGTGTTCGAATCCCGGTCGGCGCTTGTTCAAATTTTTCGCGAGGGGTTCCTGTGCTTTTTTTTACATTTGATCGCTGTGCCCGATTTTTTGTCTATTTCTCACTATTTAATATTTAAAACGTTACTCCATTGGTGTAGTGTTTTATTGGTAGGGAATTATTACCAATAATGCAAGTTGCCTTCTAGACACGGTAAGCAAAACTTCCTTGTTGGCTGCTGCATAGTTTTCATATACAACGAGTAGAACATGAACTTGTACAGAACAGCGATTTCAGATAAAGTGAGTGGTTCATGTTTCTTAAGCTGTTCATATCCCGATGGCACACTCTGCAGCACCAATAACGTCATTTTATAACTGATTTGTATTCGAAACTGTCTGTTCTTTGCAGTGGTGCACTAGACTATATATGGCTTAAGTGCTTCTACTAAACCAAAAGAGTAGCAACAAAATAAATTTTATATTCTTGAATGGTTACATTAAATGTGTATTGACTCCCTGGGGTATAAGAGAGGATATCGCTCGAATACGGTGACTTATAGGGTGTCAGCCTGGATCGGCATTGCTGCATATTTTTAATTAGTAATGGAAATCAAAGTTAAATTCCCCAAGCACTTTTGCGTTTTGTTTGTGAATGAAAATTACTTGATAAGGATTTAATTTGTTTTAGTCAAATAAAAAAAAGGATTCACATAACTTGTACTCGCTCTTCTCATTCGACTGTAAGAGGTCTATCAAATCCTGTAGAAAAGTTCAGGTATCGATAAGAAACAGTGCAGAATAGAAAGTTTTATTAAAAAAATAAAAACTTGACGAATTAATAATAGCTATAACTCGAGAGTGGGCTATTTTACCTTATCTGCAAAAACTCATGGAAAATTGCGCCATTACGGTCACACCAGACTCTTTGGTTTAGGTAAGTGAACAAATCAAGTACCCCTTGAAAGACCGTTTCCGTAGAAACGTATAATACATACATGATTTCCGACAACATAAATATAAATAATTTGACGTTTTTTGCTATAAGATAAATTTTTTGATTGGTTGCAACTCAATGGACATTGAATAATGAATCTTATTGTGTGTTATAATTTGACGGCTCCATTGGCCACACATACGAAATCTAACTGCGCACACACTCTTTTGGTGACATTGTGTTCTGCACAAGTTTCCTTCCTGAACAGATTTTTCTTCCCCATAGCAGAACGTGTCCTCCTGCCATTTGCATATCTGTAGCACGTTTTCTCTAGGCAAAATGATAAAGTTTTAAGTGTTCTCCCGGCGTACTACGGATGCAATAAAAGCTAGCGGAGTTTGAATCTACCGATGTGGCACTGCAAAATATATCGAGCAGTGATGTGATCGGTCTGCACGCTGGATGGCCTACCATCACGATGTTCAGCTCGGGGAGCACGACTCATTTTTTATAATTCTAACATATGTCATGGTAAAATTTTACTGAATGCGAACACGGATGTAACTGTCTCTGCAGCCACCAGAGGTTGCCTTGTTCAGCACGATCACCCATGGAGGCGCCACCTACGCAGACAGAACCGACTTGTTCTTATCCTCTTAGTAAGTGCTGCTATATTAAAGCTTGAATTTAGTATAATTTATTGGAACTATATTTTTAGAGCAGGAAGAATAGAAAGTTTTCTCAAAAACCTCTTGTATTTTATTTTAGTAAGTCGTAGATACTAGAAGTGAACAGGAACATAGTTGATGGTGTAGGTTTGGATGCCTGACCTATAACTGTGTTACAGGCACTGCCGAAGTTCCCTTCCAATGCAGAATAATATTTGGACCCAGATATAACGGAAGGAACCAACTAACAAAAGATAAACTATGAGAGAAACTATGAGAGAAACCGTTTATAGTTTGAAGGTGATTAAGTCAAATAATAGTAATTTAAAAAAAGATTTAATGGGGTTTAGTGTTCTAAATTAGAAACAAGTTACACTAAACAATATTTATAGAAAATTAAAACAAAAACATAAAAACACTAACAAAAATCATTTGGTTCCCTTTTGCTTAAATAAATAAACATTAAAAGATAATTTTCAAAACATATTTGAAATGAAAACATTTTTTGGAAGATTTTCTAAATTTCTTCAACGATACTCTGGGTCTCCGGTCAATTTCGTATAAAATTTTTGATCGGCAGCGGGAATGATGTAAATATGACTTAATGTTATCCGGCTTACTGCTTTTGCTTCTGGCCACAATACTGTCAACTGATCAACAATATGAACTCTTCTTCTTCTTTTTCTTCTTCTTCACTTCACCTTCTGCTTTCGGCGTCGTCGTTTTTCAGGTCCGGTTGTCTTTTATCCATCTATCCGACTTTTTCCTGTATAACGCCATTATACTCATCTCTGCCAGTGATTTTCCCCTGGTGTTTCCAATTTCCTCTATTCTCTTCTTCCATGTTTTCCTAGGTCTACCTCTCTTCTTTCCTCTGCCTACCTCTGCATCATATATCATTTTTACTAGCCTCTGTTGGCTCATTCTTTCTATATGGCCATACCACTGTAGTTATTTGTTTTCTATTTTTATTATTATACTCTTCTGTTTTGTTTGTTCTCTTATAACTTCATTTCTTATTCGATCTATTTTTGTTACGTTCTTAATCTTCCCGAGAAATTTCATTTCCGATGCTGTCAATTGTTGCTCGTGTTTTCTATGTGTCGCCTATGTTTCGCTGGCATAAATTAGTGATGGCAGAGCCACTTGATTGTATATTTCAATTTGATGTTCTCCGATATTCCCTTTTTCCTAAGATTGTATTGCTTATCGAGTAATATATTCTATTTGCTTTGTTTCTTCTGTTATTTATTTTCGTGCCTATTTCTCCATCCTCCGTTATTATAATCCCTAAATATTCATATGTAGTGACCACCTCTAGGGTAAATCAGGCAAACGTGCCCCAGTCGATAACGTGCCCCACTCGGGACACTAACAGATGCATTTTGAATTTTGCGCTAATTTGATCCGAACGTGTCAGTGACTCAAGTATGGCTGCGATGTAGACAGCACAGTGCCGGTTTTTATTTGTTTTAAGTGAGAAAAAGTGATTAAGAGGTATGTACGACAGTGTGAATTTGTTTTTACGTCAAGTTAAAGCATTTGCTTCATACTTTTTTACTTTTTTATAGTTTAATTCTAAATCTAACCTCTTTTGACTTTTGTATTCCTACTATTGCGTTCCGTTTTTGGTAAACTTTTTTGTCGTATTCAAGTGGGGCACATTACACTGAACATTGGCTAATGTGCCCTGATTTGTTTCGGATAATGTGCCCCATCTGTGGATTATTTTCAAATTATTATTTTTATGAATTTCTAATTTAATTATTATATTTCAGGAAATGGGAAAAGTTAAAAATTATAGATCCAAGAAGATGGACGGAAGAAAATATGATAAAAGCGATGGAAGATGTGATAAGCAAGAAATGGGCGTAAATGAGGCGAGCCGGACATGTGACATACCATCACGAACCTTACGTAGACACATCCTCAGGATCTGGAAAAGCGAGCAGAACATTGGTAGACAAATGGGGTTGCAAAAATAAAGGAAAGGGAAAAGGAAAAGAGACAAAAATGATAGGTTTTACTGGGGCACATAAGACTGATGTATCCGTGAAATGTGCCCCACCCTAGATTTTAAGAAATTGTTGATTTCAGCTGTTTCACACCCAACCAAAAAGTGACGTAAATACAATAAAAAAGTTTATTGTAACAATGAAAAAAATCATTAAAATTGGTCCGATGAAGAAATACATTGTCGGAATGAATACCATTAATCGGTTAATAAACACGTTTATTGGCCAATGTAAGGTTCATTGTATTTATGAATTTAATTCATTGGTTTTTGTTCTCATATTTTCGTTAAGACAATAACGTTATACATTGCAGTCATGTAGATCATACATTGAGCTAACGTACTACTTTTATAGTATTAATGTCGCGTATACATTCTACCAATTAACTTTGTACATTCATTGTATGCGCAGTATACCTTGGTTGAATTAACTAGTTCATTAGCCCAATGTAAGGCTTACATTAATTTCATAAATATCATTTATTGTCTCAACGAAATGATTTATTGTACCAATGAATTGGTACAGTGAATCAATGTCCAACTTACATTAATTTCAAGATTATCGGGCTTATACATGCTGTCCATTTAGTCCATTTAGTTCTATAAGAAATAAAAAATATTGTGTTTATAAAATGTTCTAGAGATTTCAAGATGGCACAACCTTATATTTTTAGGTTGTGTCAGCTTGAGATCTCTAGAACATGTTTTTTTATTTCTTTTAGAACTACACATAGAGGGTACTTATCTTGTTATCTTCGTTTTGAGCAGTAAACGGAAAATATCTATTAACGACCAGTTTTTCCTCTTGTTGAAGGATTCTTAAGTAAATTCTGAGTTTAGAATTGACAACTCACTTTAGAAATATCAGTCTTGTACTTGTCTTCTATAGTTGGTTTTAAGTTGCTGTAATCTCTTGCAAGAAGAGTAGAAACTGCTGCTAAGGATTAAAAAGATACCTACATAGGGAAGATGAAGTAAGATACAAGGCAAAATAAGACAAAATCAATTTAAACACTTTTTATTCCATGTTCGAGGTTATAGAAAAACTTAAAATAAAAACGTAATAATTAAAATACCATTTGAAGTTGATATCTAGAGAACTGTTTGCTTTTTAATTTTTTTAATTATCTTGTTTCTACAGTATATCTGACTTACATATATAACCAGCTACATTTTACAATAAAAGAGACGCCCAACGGCCAAGTAACTAATTTTATGTTTAGTACCTACGAACATATTTTCGAACCTCTTCTAAACAAAAATAATATAATAAATATAAAGATGCCTTTGGATAAATACAACTAAATAAAAATTAACAAGCGTAAATTTTAGAAAACCACTATGAATACATACTAAATTATCGGTCGCAATCATTTAATAATTGAATAATCTCAGATATGTTTGAAGGTGATAGTGTACCCGTCCATTTTCAGCGACTTAGTTCCGGTCTAGCAAAACATCAAATTTAAATAAGCTTGGATGTTAGGAAATTCTGCAAGCAACATATTTCCTAAATTAATAGGAATATGAGGGAGGGTGTAGTGCACTTACCGAATTTATTGAACACACACATCAAATTCACCCCCTTGACACAGACTTTGAAATCAAAAATCACAGCGAACACGTCGAACCCTAACGTAAACTGATGACGCTCTTTAAGCTGTCTTAACGGAAACGACGGAAACCAACGAAAACCAAACAGAAAACTTCGAAGAGAGCTAAGTTCCTATCGGAACACATCGGCATTTCTCGACTACCTGTTCGTTCATTGCGACAATGTATAACTGCATTGGCTCAAGGAACGGTCATATTAGCAAAATATTTGGAACATTGGGACAATGTACCCGTTTATTGACCAATAAAAGTGTACATTGAGACAATGTACCCGTTTGTTGACTAATAAACTTATACATCAATATTATGAAGTTGTGTTATTACTTCTGTTCATTGAATTAATAAATAAATTTATCAATATAATGAATATGTACGTTGGGCCAATTTAAAATTTCATTGTAACAATGATTTGCCACATCAACTTTTAATAAACGGAATTTATAATATCAATGATCACGGTTATCAACTCATCAAAAAGGGACAGAGCGATTTTCGTAATATTAATGAAAAATTAATTGAACCAATGAACTTTGAGTTAATAAACGACGTTTATTAATATTATGAACGGATTTTTTTTCAGTGCAATTACATTTTAGAAGATTTTTCTAGTTTTTGTTATGCAAATTGAGTCGGAGGTTAAGACTAATACTTTAATAAACATGTTCTAAATAATACCGTTTTTATTTCAATTCTTCGAATGGTGGGGCACGATTGCCAGACCCTAGTGATACCTACATCCTTACATTTAATATTCTGGTTCATTCTTTGCTTAACTCAAAATCTTCATAAATAATTTTGCAATATGGAACCAATCCTCAAATTTGTGAGGAAACTTACCGATATAGTTTCCTGATTCGAAATAACGATTGACGGGGTTGGATCTGAAGGCTGGATACAACACTACTACCTGCCATTGGCATGTTACTCTAACCAAATAAAAAAAAGACTGATTCAAAACTGAAGCGAATTAGAATACTCAATATAGATAGAACCAAATTGCTTTGGTTCCTTTTCGTTAAAATTTGTTCTATGCTAGTTTTACAACAAGGATCCAAAAACCTTTGAGTTTTTATTACACGGAGTACTATATTCTTTTATTACTTTTTCTGTAGGATCTTTTTGCCAAGAGATAGCGCATTAGTGGAGTTTATATTTGGTTCTCTTTTGCACAACTGAAAACAGGACTGTTTAGTTCCAAATTGCTATATAATTATAGTTTTACTAGAATTCTTGGTTGGTTCCTTATTGCATATCTGTGTCCATTTCTAAGCTTATTAGACGTTCTCATTGTAAAAAGGCATCGTTTAATAAAGTGTTACAAATATTGAAAAGAAATAGCATTGTTTTTTTCACATTTATAGACCCTTACTTTAATCCAAACTCGCCAGGAGGCGTGACTTAGCCAAGACCAAATTCTACCCGCATTTCTTTCCTATCCCCGACAATACATTGTAAGTAAACATTTTAAATTATAGAAAAAACACGCAATCTGTAATGTCACGTACTGTAAGATTTGGACTCCTGCTCCTGAAATCTCAAATACGTTTTTCAGTAGACCTCGACTGATCCCATAGCCAGTAGTAGTACCTCTCTTCATATCCCGACCTTTACGAAACCACAACTAATCCGAGATTAGGAAGACGCGAGGGAATGGAATGTAATATATTTTTTGAATCTGAATAATAATTTGAACACATACTTAGATTAAAGAACTAGGTACTACAGAGTGACGCGATAATTCTAATAGTTCCAAGTGTGCAATAACTGGGTGATTCAAAGTTCCAATTCTAGCATCAGTTGTTTTCCGGTTTTGGTGGTGGAAAATTTATTTTCGATGAAAATTCCGTCAATTCTTCCTGTTTTAATAGGTGGTAAGGGTGTGGATTTGTGCACTCTTAGACGATGCGAGGAAGCGGCGGTTCTATAGCAGTTCTTTATATAATCTATTGCTCTGGCGAGTCGCCAGTCACTTCCATAAATATAGGTACTTCTGCATCATCATTCAAGCATACCTAATAAAAGACTTTATTCTAACGTCCGCGTGAGGTAAATATTTTTCGGAACTCTGCCGGCTTCACAGTACCATGACACTTTCACTTCGCAGAAGTGCTCCAAGAAAACGTGTCTGTCACAAAGAAAATTAAATCAGGACTAATTTTCAACGAACTGATCGGTATTCAGTGGTGTTCGATTTTTTGATATGAGGTCAAATCGTCATACATAAAACATGAATCGAGGACCTCATTTTTCATAAGTGCACAAGCTATTCAACTGTCTCGAGAGGACCCACCTATATTTACACTTTAGACATGTCTGACCGTGTGAAAGAACACGAGTTATGTGCGAAAACAATGCTGGCTCGATATGAATGACAAAGCATATTCATGCAGACACACTTCAGCCGCAAAGGGTGGGCCCAGATCACAGATCTCAATCTACACCTACCATATTTCAAACATCTCGAGTGCACTACAGGCCCAATCAAGTTCCAATAATTGTACAACACAAATTATGTCATGCAAATCTTGTATTTATTTTTGAACGAGCGAGTTGCGTCAGTTGGAGTACCCAAACAGTTTGTTCAAGTAATGGAAGGCTACCGAGTGCAGCCTTTTTGAACTACTGAAAGTACTTATATTACGTCACATTTACTAGCTATAATCAAATCTGCTGCATAATCCTGACAGTACCTACTTGGTTGTCGACTACCAAACTTCGCAAACTTTGCTAATCGAAGGGGTTCACTATGCATTCCTTATAAGTTTACCCCATTTGCTAAAACAGTGACACGTGTTTCACTGACAACCTCAGTATCTTCAGGAATATAAAGTTCAATTACTGGAAGGGTTATTATCGTAACGAACATTTTATTAGGAAGTCAAATAACTCGCGATGGTACACAGTAAAAAATTGGGCCGTGTTAAATGAGTAGTGTTCGGTGTTAATAAATTAGTGTTAAATTTTAGTGTTGGCAAACACTGTACTTTAACACTACAGGAAATTATGTTTACACTACAGTTTAAAGCACTAGTAGTGTATAAGCAGTGTGCACTATCTTTACGACACACTATTAGTGTTGTATGAATGCGAGGGGGTAAATAAGATATGATACGCATGCGCCATATTCAATCTGTTTTTGGATTCTAGTGCTAATAAACTCTACAGCTGCACTAGCAGGTACAGTAAAAAGTGCCGCGAACGTTTTTTAGTGTTATTTAACACTAAAACGAAACTGTAGAACGTTACGCATGCGTTAAACACACGTGTTTTCTGCTGAGGCCAGCCATTGCTGCATGTTTGTTCAGTCGTTGATGTGGTTTGTGGTATAAATCGAAATTCGAATAGGAAGGTGCCGGGTTGCAGTTTAAAGTGAAGATTGTGTATTTATATAAAAGTGTAAGCTTTTATTTTTTGTTATACTATATTACTAGCCAATATGCTCTTACTTCCGGATAATAAAAATCGACGCTGTAAAATTTTGCAACAGCAAGTTTTGGAAAGTGTACTTATACTGCAGTGTACTGTACTGTACTTATATTTCCATACATCTACCTATATACATTATATAAATCTATGTCCCATTTATTTTAAATAATGTACTTTGCACACTTTTTAAATAAAACGTATGCTTATTTCCCTATATAATATTGTTTTCATTGTAACAAGAAATATCCTATCCTACCTAACCACTACGTAGTAAATTGCAAACACTACTAGTGATAATTATAACACTGTATATTTCTGATAAGAACACTATTAGTGAATATTAACTCTGTTTATTAACACTGCTGTGCCTTAAGTTACTGTTAATATAGTGAAAATTGTCACTACTTTAGTGTAAAATGTGCACTGCATGTGGCACTCTTCCAGTGATTACTTGCACTACTATAGTGTACAATGTACACTACATGTAACACTATTCTAGTGCTTATTCTAGTGTTAATATGTGACACTATTAGTGGGTCGCAAATAGACTTTAGGTAGTGTTGATTAGTGTTTATTTTTAACACTACATTTTTTACTGTGTAGGAGCGTCACACTAGAGTCGGAGATAGGAATAAAAAGAGGTAGGGGTAGGCCCAGATTAGACTACTGCTATCAAATAGTTAGAGATGTAGGATGTTCTACTTTTAGGGAAATGCGTGTGGTAGCTCAGGATATGAAAGGATGCAGATACGCGTCAAACCAGTCTGGGGGTATTGATTGTTGATTACACGAATGTGTTACGTTTTATGAAACCAAAGCAATTCATTTAAAAGCAGGTGTTGCGTTCTTTTGTAATGAGCCTCTATAATAAAAATGAAATTTTAAGAATTTCTTAAGTTTAATTTTACATGTTTTATAGCTTTGTAATTTTATAACAATAGTTTTGGGAAACTTGTACCGGATGTACAAATAAGAAAGGTCGGCGGCCGTATATCCATAACCGTTTGCCCTAGATTGGCCGCTAGGGGGCGTAAGGGCTACACCAAAGGAGAAAAATAATTTTTTCCCTGAAAAATCACCAATAAAGGGTTATCAAAAATAATTTTGTTTAATTCTACTGAAAATTCTGAATAACTTTCGTTTAGAATTTTTTGCTCTAGCTCGTCAAATAGAAATGGCATGGGCGGACAAACATTGAGATGAAAGAATGCTTCTAACTCCGGTTTGGCTCAACGGAATTGGATAAACTTGAGCTTCTTGAGAAGAGCTTTCCTTGTTCTATCAAACGAAAGTTAAATAAAGTCATTTCGAATTTCGTGGCCACCGGTAGAGGGCGCGATTTTACATTCAAAGGTATTTTCGCGTTTATCTTGAAGAATTCAAATGGAATAATATAGTTTTTTTAATACTGCCAAAAAGAGGTGAATATTATAAGAAA
This sequence comes from Xestobium rufovillosum, assembly GCA_963966045.1. Lineage (NCBI taxonomy): Eukaryota > Metazoa > Arthropoda > Insecta > Coleoptera > Ptinidae > Xestobium > Xestobium rufovillosum. The sequence continues at coordinate 36,153,401 of OZ014493.1, forward strand.
AATGGCGCAAGCCGCATGGTGATATCTTTTTTAGAACCGAAGATATAAATGAAGGAATATTGAGAATGGCTGCTCCATTAACTTGAACAGAAATTTTGAGTGCAAAAATCAAGTAGGCTTCGATATGACCCATTTTCATTTCGAACAATACAAAACTATGAGAAAAATATTATTACTTTGTTATTAAAAATAATAAAGAAAAATATTAAAATGTTTCTTTATTATAATACACAAGTTGAAAAAAATAATTAGTAGGCTTGCGCCATTTTTCTTATAATTTCCATCTCTTTTTAGCAGTATTAAAAAAAACTATATTATTCCATTTGAATTTTTCAAGATAAACGCGAAAATAGCTTTGAATGTAAAATCGCGCCCTCTACCGGTGGCCACGAAATTCGAAATGACTTTATTTAACTTTCGTTTGATAGAACAAGGAAAGCTCTTCTCAAGAAGCTCAAGTTTGTCCAATTCCGTTGAGCCAAACCGGAGTTAGAAGCATTCTTTCATCTCAAAATCCTAAACGAAAGTTATTCAGAATTTTCAGTAGAATTCAACAAAATTATTTTTGATAATCCTTTATTGGTGATTTTTCAGGGAAACAAATATTTTTCTCCTTTGGTGTAGCCCTTACGCCCCCTAGCGGCCAATCTACGAACTTAAAAATAATTTCCAGCAATTTCTCGTGGCCAATCTTAAATATTTTTTCCCGAAAGTTCTAGGGCAAATGGTTACGGATATTCAAAAATACAACAAATTTTAAATCCAAATTCAGTTTAAAAAATGCTTTAGAATTAATTAATAAACAATATCAAAAATAAAAATATTTCAACAGGGTTCTTTTTGGTTTCTTTTGATGTTATAAATATGTTCCCTAATACGTATTCCTCCTAATGAATGCTTAAAATTAAATAAAAATATTTTAAATAAAACATACTAACATTGTCATAAAAAATTATATTATTGCTGCATTTCCAGTTCAATAATAAGTATTATGCTCAAAATTTAGCTCTTGCTATGGGTTTACCAATTAGTTCTTTATTAGCAGATATTTTCATGTCAGATATTGAAGAAAAAAATATGAATTCAGATTTAGGCAAACAACATATTCTATTTTGGTATAGATATGTAGATGATATTATTGCTTGCTTTAAAGAAACAACAAGACAATTAGACAATATTCAAAATTTTTTAAACAGTATTCACCCAAAAATAAAATTTACAAAAGAAACAAAAACTGAAGGCAAAATTAATTTTTTAGATTTAACTTTAATAAATGAATATAATAAAATAAATTTCGATATTTTTAGGAAGCCAACGTATACACTATACAGATATTACTCTTTCATCAAATTCATTTCACTCCTTTTGTCAAAAAATTTCTGCTTACAATTCTATGGTACACAGAACCTTTACAGTACCACTATCTTTGGATAAATTGAATAAATAACTTAACATAATTAGAACAATTGCTATAAATAACGGATATAAAATTGAAATCATCAATAGACTCATTAACAATAAAAAATTTAAAATTGCTTGTAACAACACATATTTCCTAAATTATGTAATCATAAAGTTACCAAATTTTGCAGAATTACTTATTTTGGAAATATTTCTGAAAAGATTGCCAGTATTTTAAGAAAAAACAGCATACAGGTCGCATTTAAACCTTCAAATATATTATCACATATTTTATTTAACAGTAAAGACAGAACACATAAACTTGACCACACAGGTGTTTATCAACTAAATTGCTTAGACTGTAACAGCATTATATATCGGACAAACTGGCAGATCTATACGTATTAGGTATAATGAACATTTAAGATCTTTTCGTTTAAAAATTATCATTCAAGTTTTGCTAGTCATTTCTTTGATAACAATCATCAATTCCCTCCGTTAGAAAATATTAAATTATTGTTTAATTTTATAGAGTTATCAATTAGATATATTAGAGTCTATAGAAGTTTATAAACATAAAAATCATAAAAATTATAACTTACTTAATGACCAAGTTGATTTAATACAATCTAGTTTATATAAACTTTTGTAAATATCTTTTGACCAAAATAATTTTCAGGTGTCGGTATAACAGGTTCTCTCTTATATACTTTTTTCTGAAGTTCTAACCTCTCTTATTGCCATTATGACATTTATTGACTTATTTCTCTTTTTTTAGTTTATTGTAGGATTAGTAGTTGGCAGTTGTCAAGATTCCATGGATATTTTGTTTATTTAGTTTTTTATGATATTTCACTTGAAGGTTTTTTCAATTATTGAATTTATGGTTTTTTCCTAAATGGTTTTCTTTAAATTCATTGTTTATTCCCTTCAACTGTTCCCTTAGTGTCATATTTATTTAAAATTTTACTTTTTCTGATGATGAGATTTTTATAATCTTGAAACCGGTCAAAGTTCTGTAATAAATTGTTATATTGGTAGTATGCAGTGTATTTCATTGATTCATAAGTTATAGAGGTTTACAAAGAAATTTTCATTCAGTAATTCTCATAGTTTCAAAGATATTAAAAGTAATAAATTTTTGGTCGAGAAATTTCAACATCCTATAATACATTTTTTGTTAGTTGTTATTTTACATTTTTCTTGGATTATGCGAGACTGTAGACACATAAATCAAAAGTTTACGTGTAAAATAAAATTTTGTTTCCAAATTTCAATAAACACTAAGAAATAAATGTATTGTCTTAACCAGAAACTTAAGCATCGTCTTTCAAAGAATAATAGAACGGAGCTTAATATTTACAAGAATTTAGTTCGAAACTTGATACTCGTATCTTCTTTTAAATGTTGTTTAACTAGAATATTATCCGGAGACATCCATTCTTCTCAGATTACGTAAGTAGTTTAAGTAGTTCAGCTGCAGAGGAAAAACCCATATAGTCCACTGATGTGCCGCATTGCTTGTGGTAACCCGCAGGGCAAACGGTTCTTGTTTAAAACAAATTCTCATTCCGCATGGTAAGAACCGCTCCTTTGTGAACACAAGATTCGAGCGCGATACTTGACTGCGAAGTGGTCCACAATTAGCTCATCCTCAGATTGAAATCTGTCACGCACGTCCTGCACAGTTTTATGCAAATGTGGGTTATGCATTACTTCGAACTACTTTGCTAATTGCTAACTAAACAACTCGCCCATTTCCATTTCACTTTATAATACGCTCGAGAGTGTTGTCACCTTAAAAGCACTTATCCCATTAAAACATTTCGTTTTCATTGTGATCTCTGCGCGTCAATAAAATGCAAGATGGGAAAGTGAAGTCCTTTTATACAAGTGAGGCGAAACAATACAATTTTAAGTAGTGCCCTCTTCACATGGACTGTAGTAAATAAATACTGCTAATAAAACTTTTACTTCATTTTTTTCTCAAAAGAACAACATTCATATTGCATCAGATATCGAGAATAAACGTCGACAATAAAATATTTTCACACAGGCAGTGGCATTAGCAATATGAGACACCACGGTATACGTTTGGTTGCCTATTAAAATTTAAACATACAGTGTGTAAGAAGGAAAACTCCCACTTCAAATAATTATTAAATAATGCGGATAGGGATAGGGTATTGCAATAAATGCAATAAAGAAAGCAACTTCAGGATCGTTAAAGTATTGACTGAGATTTAGAAGAAAACCTAGAAGAAAAACCTTTTTTTAGGTTTTAGTTTGTCACGTTGTAATTCACACAGCACCACAAAAGCACAAGAAAAAGGGGGCAAAATCCGTAGTGTGCAGGTCGAGAGGTAAGAGAGCGTTTATTTAAACTAGTTAGCCGTATATACGAGACAGGTGAGATTCCAGAAGATTGCAAAAGAACATCGTAGTTGCATTGCCAAAAAGGAAAGGTGCAGGTAAGTGCGAAAATTTTAGAACTATCAATTTAGCTTCCCACGCGTCAAAATTTTTAACTACAATTGTGCAAAGAAGGATGGAGAAAAGGGCGGAAGAAATATTAGGAGATCAGTTCGGATTTAGGCGAAATAGGGGAACGCGCGAAGCCATTCTAGCTTTACGAGTAATTATAGAAAAAACAATAGAAAAGAGAAAGAGCGTCTATATAGGATTTGTAGATTTAGAAAAAGCCTTCGACAACGTAAAATGGGGGAAGATGTTCGAAGTGCTCAGAAAGGTAGGGATGACATATAGGGACAGAAGAATAATACATAATCTCTGCAAAGAGCAAACGGCAGTTATATAATTTGAGCAGGAACAAAGAGAAGTAGATATTCGGAAGGGAGTGAGACAGGGATGTGTATTGTCACCTCTAGTTTTCAACTTATATATCGATGATGCGATTAATATTGTTAAGGACAGAACAGCGTCAATGATTAATGTACAGGGTCAAATTATTAACATGCTTAGATATAGCAGTGTTAGCATCTAGCAAAGAAGAATCATTAATTGCTTTGAAAGAAATGGAAGCAGTTTTGACAGAGGACTACGGCATGAAAATCAATAAAAAGAAAACCAAAATTTTGGTATGTAGAGGGCGTGAAAATAGAACTAAAACTGAAATACAAATAGAAAATGAGAAGGTAGAGGAAGTCGCTGATTCCTGCTGTTTAGGAAGTAAAATAAGTCGAGATGGTAGGAGCGCTAATGAAAGACATAAAACAAAGAATAGCGCAGGGTCGAGTTGCGTTTAACAAAAATAAACAACTGTTATGTTCTGGAACGGTTAATGTAGAAACTCGGAAGAGACTCTTAAAGACTTATAACAATACAATCTAACAATTGGTAAGAGCCTCTGGTTCTGGCGAAATAGGTCCAGAATTAATGAGATATTCTGAATATTTGCAGATTCGTTGACTCAGTTTTGATGTGGACCAAAACTAACTTTACTTTTATTTAAGGGGATATCGCAATCTGTGAAAATTTGAGCATCTAGGCCAGAGGATACTACAAATCCGACGAATTTGAAATTTTCGGAACTTATAGTTTAAATACAGAAATCGCATTGATTTTCAGTTATCAATATTGCGAAAATTTAAATTGCAACATTCAAAATTCTGTTTCTGTCTGTCTGTTAAATTGATTTTTCTATAAATTTGATTTCCTTTAATTTTTAAAAATAAGCCCAGCAGTGGGTACTAAGGTTTATAAATAATCAACGAGATCCGCAGTACCCGACACAGACCTGTCACTTGTCTTCTCATTTGATTTATTTGTGTTTAAACTTCATGTCCTAAAGTTCGTCCGGCCTAATCTGGAGTTTCAAGTTTTAGCACATTCAACCACAAGATTTTGTGCTCTTGGTGCTAAAAGAAATCCTAACTGATGAAAAGTTAAGGAAACAACAAACTTCTGAAAATTCAAGCTGCGTTTTTAATTTATGTGAAAACGATCGGGCAATATTTTGGTTTGTAAGTTTTATTTGAATCAGAAATATTGTTATACGTTCCAGGCTGGCTGCTACGTCGTGTAACAGACACACCGAAAGGCAAATTTAACGTTTCGCCGCTAAACTCTGTGTCTCCATCAAAAGATGCTCTCACACTAGTAACCTGGTAAGTGCTGGGTTCTTGTTCTACTTATCATTGACTGCTTTTTTACGTATGAGAGGTTTCCATAATATCTCTGATTTCTTCATCTCTCTCTTTCTATATATTGGTCATAATATACCTCATACGTGGAAATAAGGCAGCCAATGGTTCATCGCGCATGATTGGACAGAATGGTGTATAAAATAGGACAGGGACCCAGCACTTCCCAGATTCAGAGTATCTTTTGCAGAAGACACCCAGATACTTTTGTAAACCTTTCGCCGGCTAGAAGAGGTAGGTAGTTTTCCCGTCACTTGTGTTCTATAACGCACATTTTTCACCAAAATTTTCAGTCTCTAATTAAATACACTTTCCTATGTTAAGCAGTTCTTTATGCTTTTCAATTCTATATGGTACCGATACGAACAAGAGAAATGTTTTGACTGCCCATCAGTTAGCTATAGATGGTAAATAACATACAGTGAACTAAAAAGATTGCAACTTGCCAATTTATTAATTTATGCGTGTGGGAAACATTTTAAAGTGATGAACTTAATTAGATACGGGAATTTAAATCAGTGCAAAGTAGTACAAAAGATTTTATATAAACAACAAAAAACAAAAACTTATGCGCTCATCTGAGATGTATGGAACATAATTAGGTTACATATCATCTCTTCTAACGTTCATAATGTCCGTCTCGACCCATGCAAGCTACATTAATTTCTCGTAAATTGCGGATCGCAAAAAACTGTCTGCTGACCTAACACTGAACTGATGATGTGAAGGCATCAAAGTTCACAGAAGAACATGCCAAGTTAGTGTTAACTTTGAATTAATTTTTAACTTGTTAGCGCTAGATGTAACAAGATGACATGCATGAAGACATGTAATCTATTATCATGGCATGTTTTGTATATTTTGTGCTGACTTCATGACGGAAAACACGGTAATGTAACATATATCAGATTTCACGATTAATTTCCTAAAAAGTGTTTCGTGAGAAAGAATAGGTAGGTACCTACGTTAAATGATCTGACTTTTGAGCACAATCAAAACAAGGCTTCACTTTCTATTATTATATATTGCATTGTGAAAATAATACTCTACGCATTTGTATAATTTGTATATGAAGTATTATAATATCGTATACTTACACTCGATAGATTATTGTGAAACAATTTAACACGTACTCACCTTTCTAGCAATTACTATACCTTAAACCAGTCAACGAGGGAAAAATTATTAAAAAATCCAATAAATATTTGTTAATAGCTTCTACGAAGAAGGTTACTGAAATTTGACTTACCCTTCGGGCTGTCGTGAATATCTTTCTTTCAAAGAGTCTTCGGAAACTTGTCGAATTATTTACAATTTATTCTCACTCTGTTGAGATATTGTTACTGATTATTTTTTGACGTTGTATAGAATCAATTAAATGGTTCCAATGTTTTTCGTTTCAGCTAATCATGTGATTACATTATCATAAAGTTCATAGTCCGAAGACTGGTTGGACGTGAACCTCTGTCCTTTTCTATCCTGAGCTACACTACGCATTTCCCTAAAAGTAGAACATCCTACACCCCTAACTATTTGATAGCAGTATAGTCTGATCTGGGCCTACCTATTCCTCTTTTTATTCCTATCTCCGACTCTAATATGTCGCGAGCTATTCATTCGTGTCTCATAAGCTGTCCTACCATCGTACCATCCTATCTCTCCTATTCTTTATTGCCTTCCATACCATTTGTTTTTCCTCAACTCCTTCTAATATCTCCCTATTGCTAACCTTATCTATCTATGCTAACCTTATCAAGCGTCTGTAGCACCACATTTCAAACGCTTATATTCTTTCTCGATCCGGTTCTCCTAGTGTCCAAGTTTCATACCCGTACAATGCCGTACATACGTCTTTAATAAGGGTCTCTTCCGAGTTTTCTTTCTCACTTAATAAGTTTATGTTTGAGTTTTGTGGTGTATTTCGTGAAGTAATTAATCCTGACGAATATCATTCGAGTTTAGATTTTACCATGAAAAATTTGTCGATTGTAGGCTCGAGATGTCCAATTTGCTCGTGGCATTGTTGAAAAATTGTAGGACTGACGATGACGTCTCGTAATTTTTATGTAATGTCAACCTTTCGATATAATTGAAAAGTTTGGGCGGCAAAATTTAAACTCTTATAATATTGGCATATGAGAATATGGTCTTAAGATTATTCCCGAGATTAGTGTCTGCAGCTAGCTTTTTGTTCTTGATTGACAAATTTTAGTTAAATATTGTGTCAAATATAATAAAAGTAGATAAGCTATGCCGGTCCGGGGCCAAAGTATACGTCATATATACGTCTTTTGAACGTCATTTTATTTTTACTTCCGGTCTGGGATAACGGAACCAAGGGCTTTTTCATGCGAACCCTTCATGTGCTCATGCGTGCTAAAGACTTTTTCATCCGATCCCTTAGAATGAAAGCGATCGCATGAAAACGCACATGAGCACATGAAGGGTTCGCATGAAAAAACCCTTGGTTCTGTTGTCCCAGACCGGAAGTAAAAATAAAATGACGTTAAAAAGACGAATATTTAACGTATATATGACGTATATTTTGACCCGGACCAGCATAGCTTATCTACTAATAAATTTGTTAACTGATAAAATGTATGAAAATCAAAGATTTACCTTTCATAAATGTAGTTTTTGTGGTTCCATAAAAATTTTTGGACAAAAAGATCTCAAATATCCTTCAATAGTCCAGTAAATAGAAAATATTAATAATAATGATAATTCTCCAGTTTACTTCTAAAACTCAAGGGGTTCTATCGCGCAGTATAACCGTAAAATAAGAAGTTCCGGAAGGTGGCCGCGTTGATTAAAAAGATCTTCGCCCGGGAGATTAACATCAACAATTTATCAGTACCACCTAGAAGAAGACAATTTCCAGTTTCGCCTATTCTCAGTGGTTGTCCAGATTTAGTGAGCACGATGCCCACTGTGAAGTTGTCCATGAAAACATTAGTTTCTATGAATCTCCATACGATTCCGCTCCGGTCGCTCGAGAATGCTGTGAAGCACGTGCACTTTGTAAACGCATGTGATTTACTAGAATTCCTACTGTCCGATCGGATTCGACGTATTAATCAAACGATACTATACCGTACAGTACGTCTCCGGTATAAGGATTGCACAATCAGATCTTCAGATCCGAACGTGAGTTATAAATAAAGATATAGTTACCCATCTCTACAGCGGTCGCTAACGGTGGAGATTAAATGCGTTTTGTTTATTGAGGACAATTTAAGATGTTACATGCTCAAACACAGTTCACCGGATTACATATTATACGTATCTTGCGGGATATCTTCTGTACGCCGCTCATGCAAAACAGATAACGCTGAAATCTGTACGTTTTTACTTTCCGGTGAAAATTATGTGTGACTTACGCACGCTTAACGCGAAACGTGCCGTGTGGATTCGCTTCGTCCTCGGATAATTATGATAATAACTAAAATTTCCGCACGATCTTGGTGCTCGCCTGTACGAGGATGGGGAAATCTTTACGTTTTCAAGTAACATCGAAAATTCTAACTACCTGTTATTTGAAATTAGGTTGTAACAATTACCATTGATCGGCACCACGAGGTATCATTGAGCAGAGAATATTACATCAGCTGATGAAAGGGCGCTATTTAAAATACGTTCTCCTTGCAGACGCTTTAGAATTAGATAGATTCACAACAACATTATTGTAAACTAAGAAATTACACTTCTTAGATACCTTATAACGTGCCAAAATGACGTTACAAAAACAAAATACTAAACTATAATAGGTCCTTACGGATAGAGGCAGCGCGGCCAGCCTAAACGGAGAGTAGGGGTGGGCCAAGCACAAAAAAAAGATATTAACCGAGGGCGCCACGTGATTTTCCCAATCACACTGCCTCCACTCCACTTACTAAACAAAGTCACGAAAAGATACATGAAGGTACCTATAACCGTTGAAAATAAAATTTAAAAGGTATATAATTATGATACAATTCACTAGTAAATAAAAAAATAAGTATTAATATTTGAGAAATGAAAATTGCAAGTACAACAAAAATAATAGGCAAATTTATACAATAATAGTGACCAAGAAAAAAAAATGGTCGCAATGCCGTGATCTAAGTCTGCGTACAGTGCAAAAAACCGAAATGAAAATAGACGCGGGCGACGCGATGACGTACGGCGACGAAGCTTGGCTGACCCAAGTTCACCAATTGTTAAGACACAACCGGAACGATAGGGAAGAATCTGACCTAAGGTGAAATTTTCACTTCCCGGAGTCACAGAAGTCCAGGTACAGGCAGCAGGATTCGAGAATAGCGCCGGATGGCAGCTACAACTAAGAAAACCGCGCCCGTAGGGGAGGCTTAAGTTATTTATACACCCGGGTAGAAAAACCCTGAAATATACAAAGAAAAGACGCACAATAGAATCACGAATGAAGAAGAACGCTATAGAGATAGATAACATAGAAGGATGGCTCACCTTCAGAGGGTTTCCAGAAAATTTGGGGTTGACCGCGTGGTACTGAAATCCTGAAAAATCGGAGGAATCATCGAATTAGATACACTTCAAACGAAGCAAACACAAAATTCGAACGCTCCTTTATGCTGATGAAAGACTAAATCCAAGAAACTTGATGTACAAACACGCAATAATAGAATTAGAAAATTCTGTCAATCACCAACTATGCACTATAACAGTCAGAAACCAAAAGAGAAACGAACGGCGCTACAAGAGATGATCTTGGGGAAAAAAAGGATAGTGACGTCGCGTCACAAGAAGGGGCGATGCGCAAGAAAATATTACGACAGAAAAGAGACCTACAATAAAGCCAAACGCGACAGGTATACTATACCAAGGGCGGATGTAAACCATCAAAGTAGAAGTAAATGAAAAGAAGCGATAATAACATAAAGAAGAGAATACGAAGCAGATAAACTAATCCCCACATGCACGCCAATGAACGAGAACTTCAAAATTGCAGGCTGAGGATTGACAGACAGACTGCCAGGGTCAAACGTCCTCACGAAATAAACAAATGAACATATGGAAGCATCTTACATGGAAGAATTTAAGTTGATGACAATTCCACCTGACTAAGACTACTTATGAAAAATTAGTGGACACAAAACGTAAGCAAATAAACCTAATACAATATGAGTACCAAGGGATGCAACTATTTTAGGCAACCAAATTTAAGACATGAAACAGCAGACAAAAGGACCCAAATCTAATAAGAAAATAGATTGTAAATCATAATAGATGAACATACACAAACAGTAGTTAGAGGAGGAAAAGAAAATGTTATAACCTAGGATTTGTTAAACTACTTTATTTCCGAAAATTTGCTATGATTTAAGAAGATGTATTATCATAATCAACTTTCTAGTTCGAAAACTGAGAGGGCGCGCAACTCTATCGATTCCTACTTTCAGCTAACCTACACATTTCCTTAAAAGTAGAGCATCCTACATCCCTAACTAACAGTACCTAGTCTCTTCTCAGTGCAAGGCACACTTGTCAAATTTGATCGCAATCACTGAACACGTTCTCTCGCCATTAAAAAATTAGGTAACATATGTCTTAAGAACTTTAACTCTCGAGGGTGAGTTCACAAAGAACAATCGGATAAATTTAGGTAATGTAGATCGGGTTTAAGTGCGGAATTGATCTCAGTGGTCTGCAGTAAGTAGCGTTTCTATTGAAAATTTTTTAACATAATTTCAGCACACAATTCTTTTAGCTCTTGTTTCCTTTAACTATATTTTAAATACCCATAAGTTGCAAAAGAAAAATACGACATTCAACGAAAGTTCCGCTGCTGCTCTACCGTTGAAGTCTCCATGTAAAATCATTATGTTTTAAATAGCAACAGCGTGGAGAGCATAAGCGTCTACAACATACTGTTGCATTTCTATTGAGATTTATGTAGCGGGTCATCTGGTTTTCATTTTCGTTTAATAATAATTACAAAATCTCCTATGGCTTTGTGCCGTCATAAACTAACAAAATTTACTGGACCAAGCTGTCACATAATAACGGCAGATGGGTGCTACATTATACTAACTAAATGAGTCAAAACCGAGCGTGGGTTGTGTTACACGAGTATCGTACCTGTATGAAACATTCCTAGAATAACTATTAAATACTTGTTTGGTTGTTTGTGGAGTTTAATTTAATAAACATATATTTATGTTCTTGTTAGAGACGGGGAAGCTGCTCAGTTGTACTTAATTATAAACTAAATGAAAATCTTGATAAAATATAACAAGTTTGTGGATACGCAGACAAACATTATCCTAAGTGGTAGTTGTGAAAAATTTCGCTCGAAAAATTGAGGAATAATTTTGTTCGTTCTCTGAATGCAAATTATGTCAGTACCTCTACTGACTGGTCTAATTGTGACAGAAAAATAATAGTAAGTTATCTCCATAAATATTATCGCAATAATGAGTGGTACCTATACTCGACAATTCGAACAACCTATAAAGAATAGGAGGGATAGAACCTTCTGTGACACGAGCAGTTTGGGGGTAGAGAATGTTCTATTTTCGGGAAAATGCGTAGGTCAACTCATAATAAAAAAGATTTGAGGTGCACCCACAGCCATTCTTCAAACAAAATGTAGACGATTAAATTAAAAATATAGGGTGTGAAAAAAATTCGTACAAGACGTCCTTAATTACCTGCATAATATACATTCGTGTGAATTTTAAAATAGAATAACTAATACAATAACCAATCTGTTTTGGGAATGCCTAAACCTAGTCGGTGTTTCATGTTCGTTTTTCTATTCTAATTATCAGTTTACAAACCATAGGCTAAACAACCATGCATGATTTTGACAACACGCTTGAATTTTCTTGAACTCCCGAAAATGCCCATTAACTGACGAAGATAAATGAATGTACGTCATGTGTTATTAAGCTATTTTGGCTAATTTACGTCACTGTGTGCAATACTCATAATTACTAAGTTAATTCGTCTAGGTCGAGGGTCGTGGGTTGGCATTCGGAGGTCAGCGGTACCTACCTTTCATCTAAAATTATACTGTTTCAAATATTCCCATTAGCACTTTCTATAAGAAGCGTTTTATAATAATGTTCCCATTTTATGAAAGAATGGCCAAAATGTTTGACTAAACGTACAAACCAGTTTACCTTTAGTAAATGCTGCGGCATTTACGAGTATATTGTATTAGATTTTTCGCATAAATTTCTATGATAAACGCGCCTGAAAGTCTATGAACCTAAATCTCATTCGAGATTACAATTATATACATGTATATCAATTTCTGCAACTTGTAATATTTTTGAAAAATAATTGAAAATGAAGAAAATGTAACAGCAGCACAATTAAATATCTAGTTCATCATAAAGTTTTGGTTGGAAACGTACCTCCATTATTTCCTATCCTGAGCTAATCCACGCATTTCCCTAAAAGTTGAATATCCTATATCACCAACTATTTGAGAGTTCATTCGTGTCTCATAAGCTGTCCTACCATCCTATCTCTCGCATTTAATTTTTGTTTGTCTTATATTAGTTTTGTAAAGTGGTTTTCCCGCTTTTAGTTATGTCACCTTTCGTTATTCTCGTTCATTTAGAACATAAAATGCTACAAGAATAGGCAGGTTCGGTAATTTTCAAATTTCATTAAAATTGATAGAGTTTATTATTCTGAAGGCAGCTATGTTGTTAATTTTTGTTAAAAAAAATTCCTTCGCCTGTGAAGCCGTTGCAAAGTTTTCTGTCGGTGCGAGGGTAGAAATCGTACCTTGCAGCGAGAGTAGGCCGCGTGACGTCAGAACTTAGTATAACGTACAAGTCCCAGCTTCAGCGCGCAGCAGTCCCATAAGTATTATGCATATGCATGTGTAGTTAAATTGTTAAATATTATTAACTGGTTCTAACTGGTGAACTCCCTGAACTAAAAAAGGAAATTTTATTAACTATTTTACAATAATAATTAAATAGTACGTCATCATAAAGTTCTCTTTTGAAGACTGGTAGGACACGTACCTCCATCCTTTCCCTGAGCTAGCCTACGCATTTCCGTAAAAGTAGAATATTCTACATCCCCAATTATTTGAGAGCAGTAGTCTAATCTGTTCCAACCTCTACCTCTTTATTCCTATATCTATGTCGCGAACTATTCCTTTGTGTCTCAGAAGGTGTCCTACCATCCTACGATCCTATCCCCTATTCTTTATTGTCTTCCATACTTTTCTCTTTTCCCCAACTCTTTCTAATTCCTCCTTATTGCTAACTTGTCTATCCACGGTATCTTCAACACCCGTCTGTAGCATCACATTTCAAACGCTTCTACTCTTTTTCAATCCGCTTCTCCCATTGTCCAAGTTTCGCACCCATAGGTATAATTTCGTACTCCATACATGCGTCTTTAAGAGTCTCTTCCGAGTTTCTATATTAACCGTTCCAGGATATAGCAGTTGTTTCTTTTTGTTAAACAAGTACCTAGTACCTACGTAGCGTAGTTTTTTGATTCGCGTGAGTTGTATTTGTTTCCGTTTTTTTAAAAAATTTCCAATCCGTTATAAAACTGTTAACTTGATAACTTGTCAATCACTTAGGTATACATACCTACATAAATGAGTAGGTATGTATTGTATTGTATTAGAGAATATAGGTAGGTACCTATTTTACAAACAGAAGTATGCAGGTATCTACAATCTACATATACTTTGTATGATGGATCTTTGCGTGTGTATAAAATTAGTTAAGACATACGCGCCTACTGCTAGCCCGTACCATTCCTTAATATAAATGCAGCGACGTATGTCATTTGGTTGTAAGACATACGTCTCATAATACAATATTGAGCGGAACACAAATGCAACTATATGAAGTGATGTCGAAGCGCCATTCAGCGTTACAGTTCATAGGCGTGTGGTGTAGGTACCTACTATCAAGTAAATGTCATAATGTGGAATTAATTTTATAAACTTTTTATAATGTTTTACCGCGTTTCTGATGCTTTAAAGATTAGCTTGCGTACAGTTTCCAGCATCAAAGTACGTTCAGAAAGAAATGAGCCTTTGCTTAGTCCAGGAAAATCCCGGCAACGGAAAAAGTAAAAAACCCGAGAAAAAACCGAAGATTTAGACGAATGCCAAAAAATGGAAATTCGTAATGTTATATACAACATGTATGCACAAGGTAAGTTTATTTTTTAAATAGGTACTATGAACTCACTAAAATCTAGAATTGCATCACAAAATATATCTTAAAAATCTAAGTTTCTTTCATTTCTTCTTCTTCTGGTGCCATACCTACTAATTAATACATTATGTAACTGTTAAATCACCATATTTATATCTGTATCTGAGCAAAATAAAAACACACGCCACTGCTTGACAATACACTCGACCTTGAAATGATTTGTTTCATATGTAAGCAGTTGTGACGCACGCGCAAAGATCCATCATACAAACTGTACCTACTTATACTGAATTATAAAAGGCATGTACAGTTAATAAATTGTTGACTCTGTTTTACTTATACCAGTCTGCCTTTACACTACTGTTTTGAGGTTGAATGAAATTGGGGTTAGATGCAAGAATCACACACCATTTCCACATTTACCTGGACATTTACCTACCTACTACATAAATATGGCAAATTATGTGAATCGGACTTTTGATACCCTTGTTGCATCATTATATCGGTTATGTTGTCTTTGTTTTATGTTTCCTTGACACCTTACTTTAAAAATTTAAGCTCGAAATAGTCCCAATAAGTATGCTATGAGATAGGTACCGCTTCACGGGCACTTCAAGAGAAGTGGGAGGAGCACCTTACGAATCTCTGACGTCAAACCAATAACAAAGCGAACTAGCATGTGGGCGTGATAAGCCCAATTACAATAACAATTTTCTGTAATTTTCATGCCAAAAATAGATATCTTATTTTTCTTCGAACCTCCTTATTGAAAATACGAAAACACCATCAACGTAACAGCACATCATGCGAGCAAATATCTGGCGTTTTAATGTTGTTTGTCGCACTATAGCTACCCCCTGGTACCTAATTAAATGAACTTTGCCTTGACATTCTTTCTCCATTACTGAGAACAGAGTTCTTAGTAATTCCGATGACAAGACTATTTAATTATTTTTGTTTTAATAGGCACCAATAAGTGCCTACACATGTTTGTATTTTACGAAATTACAGGTGACGAGAGGGAACACAAAATGTGTTTATCATGGTCGGAAGTCAAACACACTAAGATGTTTACAATTTAATAATCTATTCAATTGTTTTCCTACCTACTGAACAATATCCCACGGCCATCAGAGCGCCTGTTGTGGGAAATTATAACGAGACAACTTGCCAGACAAATAAGCCTAATCTACATACAATCCTCCATAAAATCTTTCTTCCCTGTATAACTTATTTCTTATGCTTAGTATCGTACGACCAGGGTGTTAACTGCCTAGGTGACGTTGTAATTTTTCCGGGCGTGGCAAACTCAACTACAATTGGATGAATCTCCATTTATTTTAATATTTATTTCAATATAATATCTGGATATTAAATAATATGTAACGTAAGAGTGTGATGGTTGCCTGTCGAGGATTAGATGCAGTTATTCCTTCTCGATTATACATATACACAAGCCTCTTTATTTAAGTCATTCTGTAGTAAGCACATTGCAGAAAATGTTACGTGGAAAACAGTATCGTACAACGTTTTATCTACTATCAGTGCGATCACAACTATCAATATTCCCAAACAAAAATGAACAGAAAGAACATGAGATATTCTTAGTCTGATATCTACCATACTTCCCATTTATACATTGATTTACCTTTTTTTGCAACTCGCAACTCGCAAGTAGGAAACTTGGACTAACCGCCCCGAATCTAATGGCACAAACTTGCTTCAGGCATACACTCCTATTAGTATAAATCACACAGCAACAGACTGAAGAGCTTTACTGTTATTAATCAAAAGTTACCACGCTCTCGATCAATAACTCGAAGAAATCAATCAATATTTCTGTTTTACATGGTTTAAAAATAAAATGGATTTAATGTAACAGGCACGTTCGATATATTATCAATTAGTACCAGGTGTGCCAGGGTCGAAGGTGAGAGAAGAGGTCAGTAAAGCCATAAATTCGGGAATGTCCTGACCGTTCTCGATGGTCACGCTGCGCTGGATCGATAATTTGTGTTCGCATTTCGAAATATTTCAGTATTCTGAATATAAAATTGATCACTTACAGGTTCTTATAGAACGTGAAGTCCAAACATTGCCATGCACAGCAACAAACTCACATTTATTAATACTGGGAACACATAAGTTTTGTTTTAGTAGGTACTGCTACCGCCACGATCAGGGCCGTATTAATTGTAAGGTCAACAGGGCCCTAAAGCAAATAAAACGTGCAGTTTCGGAGATTCGGAGATCTAACCCTTTATACCCCTTTTTGTTAGCGCGTTATCTTTGTTATACAACCAAACATACACACAAATACATCGCAATGTTTAGTTATGCAACCAAACCTACACCTGCTGAAATCAAAATTTTATTGCCTATTCAAATTTGCTAAATGGAGGCGTACCATTCAAAATGAAATGACGTCATTGGACAGAAACTAAAAGGAGTGGAAAAAGTGTGAAAATTATCGGAAATCGTTTTTTAATCAAATCAACTTGAAGATTCCAAATTCGAAAAGTCTCGTATTTCGAATTTTTTGGCAAGCTTTGCAGCTAAGTATAACAAATTTAAGGGTATATTCCCTTTCCTATTTTAGCAAGGAAAGGTCGCCCAAAATACAATGTGTGGTATGATCTATCATACACACGCCCCTGATGGATCTTATAGTGTTAATCGGTTGTGGAAAATAGTTATTAACATATAGTCTGGTGATGTATTTCCAAATTAGCATACAAAATTAATAAATTGTGAAAGGGGACACTCGCGATAGTACCATTGTTGCTTAATCCAGCCCTGACCACGATTAATCGTAGATAATATATCAATTCAGCGCAAGTGAGTTAAGTTTGAAATTTTTGAGTTTGTTCCTTTGATGATGTAATTCTACTGGAGTGTTTTGAGCATTCTAATAAATTTCTGCGAACCATCGCTGTATAAGTAAGCCAACTGTCCGTCGTCGGGCTGCCGCGGACGATTTTACAAAAGCGTACATTTGTAAGTCACGTTCGCTCGGGCGCAATAAGCATTGAAATGGGTTTTCTTCGTGCGACAAGAAGCCAACAATAAAATCGACGCAACATTAGAAATGCCGTCTAAAAACACAGTTATTCGGTGCTAAATAACTTTTTCCGAGCTGCCGCCAGGATCCTGATCGTTTTGTTTATGGTGCCAGCTCTCTGATCGTTTGGACATGACCGCTTTTATCCGCGAATGCTTAGAATGTGTGTGTGGTCTGCTCTCTGCTATCGCAGACGAAAAAATCGCAACACCTAATATAATTCCGCAATTTGTGTTTTTATTGGCCGTTGTCGGCTATTTTAATTACAGCACAAGATGCCTTCTGCAACCTTTGGCTATACAATAAAAGCGGCGCTTCTTCTGCGCCAGTTAACTACTGAATGATGGTAACACGAGAGCAAGCATTCAAGTAACTAAGTTAGGAACACGCTCGCACAAGTTCGTTTTCTTTGAATTCAACCCATCCTTGGAAACTACCTCTATTACCAACTATTTTTAGTGGACCACAGATCACAATAAATTGTACATAAAGCTTAGAAAAGAAGCAATTCTCAAAACTGGCCAAAAGTTACAGCTACAGTTAATACTAGAAGACCTACCTATCAGTTTTTGTGTAATGTGGGTAAAATAGATATCCATCTAAACAATTTCAGGAAAAGGTGGCCTTGAATTTTTACAGAATAATACTACACTTTCTATAAGGTAATGTAATGGTCCTGACCCCACCCTTGTAACTTTGTTAAGAAAGCTTAACCCTATCCTACTTGCGTCCCGCGGGTTATCTAAGTCGACCAATTAATAAGGGAACCACTTAAATGTTTAGAGATCGTTTCCCTAACTAACCACTATCAGACACCTGATTTATAACAAATGCAAGCTATTTCACAATATGATGTAGTAAGGGAAAACAAGAAAATAATATTATATTCATTTATTGTAAATACATTTAGATTGTTTGAACAATGACTCTATGTAAGTAAAATTCTTACGCTGGTCCTTGTTAAGTGTGTGACTGGTACTCATTACTCAAATCAATTTTGTGTTAAGGAGTAATCAGAATGGGTTACTGACGTTATTATTAAAATTTCTATAACTTGATGATTATGTTTCGGTATGACACAATAAACACGTTTCAAGTTAAGTAACTACGAGTTTTGAGTATTACATGTGCGATGAGCACCCTGCAACGGCTGCAAGTTCGTGTTCCCCGACCTTCTTACGACTCTTCCTAGTCCACACATCTCCCACATTCCATGTTCATTGTATAATAACAAAAGAACACTTAAAACAATTATCTGTCTATTATCGGCAATTTTACGAAAAATTGTAAATTTTCGTAAAAATGCGTAAAAATATTTTGCAAATTTTTGTAAAAAAATTGGTATTCCGTAAAATTTCGTAATTTTTGTAAAAATTTGCGCAAATTTATTTTACAAAAATTTTCAAAATTTTTGTAAAATATTTTGACAATTTTTACAAAATATTTTACAAATTTTTACAAAGTAGATATATTTTACATAGTTTTTTAAAAATTACATAATTTTACGGAATAACAAATTTTTTACAAAATATTTTTACAAATTTTTACAAAAATTTACAAAGGCCTTAAAATACGCAATATTTTTTATCTAAACTTTTTCTACTATGTATCTCTAATAGTTTAGCCACAATATTTTTTTAAATAATTAAAATGTTAATAACAAATTAACGCCTAATCTAATTATTACTAAAATCAATAGGTCTGGGTCCTCGTCGAGACGCACTTTTCAAAAAAAATCATTAAAATCGGTTAGGTTTTGCGGCAGTTATCGAACGCCAAAGAAATTCGGACACGCTTTTTCTCGAAGTTTTGAACTTAGTACAATGCGAATCTAACCTTATCTCTGATACGAATTTTTGTCGGTAATACAATACTTCCATTTCCTTATTCGGAACATGGAAGTAAAAAAGTGTAAGTATACAATTTCGGAGATCTCGTAGCTTTTATATTTTGTGAGTAAACCAACATTTAACTTTCTAACTTTCAAGTTACATCAGCTCCTAAAATCTAACCCTTTATACCCCTTCCTGCTGGCTCTCTATCTCGGTTATACAACCAAACATACATACATCGCAACGCTTAGTTATGCAACCAAATCTACATCTATAATCTTGTTCGATCTTTTTCAATTAAAGTAGGCACTTCTCAGTTCATTTCATTTTGTAAGAATGTGTCCTTCACTAGGTATAATACACGATTTACAGAGTTTTTCTTTAAATGCCTCGTATGAACTGATAGAAAACAAAAGGATCTAAAGATTTCTTCTCTATTTAGACGAATAAATTAAGTATTAAAATTCACAGATTTCGCAATCCTTGCAACCATCGGGACATTGGAAATGATAACACCATACATAAAACATAAAACATAATTAACTTTCTATCGTGGGAAAAATAGTATACAAAACTCGATGGAAAGTGTATTTCCTTTAAACTCGCATGATTTCCTTTCACGCTTATATGAAATTTGTCACTTTCTATGCTCGTTACGGAATATGCTATTTTATGTCATATTCTCCGGGCATACTCATACTGTGCACACTTCACACTATAGCAGACTCCCGGCTCTCACCACTCGAGCGCTACATTATCTCAGTATACGTCATATGACCTCCACATTTTCGTGTCGGTGACCTTGAACAAAAATCGTAACTTTGGTCCCATAAACGAACATTAACATTTCCAATGTTAAAATTGTATTACCATTTCAAAGATCTTTGCCTGCTTTTTCACTTAACAAATTTAATATGATGAATTCATAAACTGCGGAAGCTACAGATTCACTCGTTGCTGTTGTTTATCAGGTAAACAAAATATTTTAATATTACAGGAATTTGTTTTTCTATATCGCATTTTCGGTAATATCACTTTTTACCTATGCGAGGTAGAACGTTCAAATTAAGTAAGTTCATCAATAATTCCATTAAAATTTGCCACACATTACCACACATTATACACAATTAATTTAAAAAACCTATACTTACTAAATGTACAAATTATCAACATTAGAAATGTTAATGCACCAAAAATATAAGATGTGTTTCATATTAACATAAATATTTCATTATTAAATTATAACGAGATATGGATGTCTCATCGAAATGTAAAAGAACCCGTAGTAAAAGTGCATATTTCATCTTTCCAAACCTGCTCCTCTTAAAAACTTCTGGTAGCCGGCGAAATAAAAAATATGAAAAGGTAGTTTATAGATTCAGTAAACGAGAGGTCCGCGGTATTTTAATTAAATAATCTCGCTGTCTTTCCGTTATTCGCTATTCACATATTTTTTGAACTTTTATTTATAAAATTTCAACATGACAACACACAAATAGTAGCAACTTAATAAATAAAAGTATTACTGGTCTCCGATGCGTGGGATGATTTTCCCATTGGTCGGCTGGGTAGACAGGTTTTGTAATGTTTCCTTGTCATTCTAAACTTTGTTGCTAAGATGTTATCTATTGCATAAACTCCGACGACTTATAAAAGCACCAGCTCGACCTTCCACCCTAAAAATTACCAACCATCTCGGTCAATATCATTTTGTAGGAGCGTATCTTACAACATAATTTTCCACAGCCGACTTCAATTATAAAACAAGTCATTACAGGAGCGCATAAAAACGCCGGCACTTGTTATTAGAAAGGTGTTAGTTGCTTTGAGAAGATTGTTTATGTATTGTCCTGCGGTTTCCTCATTGCATCACGTGTGTCAATGTTTCCAGCAGGTGCGAGTGGGCTGGACCGGCACAAAGCCTTCTTGTTATAGAAATTGCATCGATGTACCGCTAGAAAGACGTCGCTTTGCGTTGTTTATGGTCTGCATTATTGCACTTTGTTTCAATTTTTAATGCTCGTCTGGCTTTGTTGGGTGCCTTAATAACACTAATTAGTAAATCGGTTGCAAGTTCTCCTAGAAATCGTTCGACTGAATTATAGAATTTAATTTTTACTGTGCAGTAATGCCTCCCTGTGTTACAATCTCATGATGGCATTGCATTCGGAACGTATTTGTGTATACACACCTACATAATATTATGGATTCGTGTCCAACATAGCCACAAACAAAAAGGAAACAACACGGCAGGACACAACATTAACTTACTACGAGCATAATATTCTAATAATTCCACTGGCTCATGAATGACACGTTGATTTGATCTCTTGCTCGCCAATTCATAAATGACAAGTTCGCCCCTAAAATACTTAGGTCTTCCACGGAGTAGCCATTAAAATGTTCAATTGCCGTACCTCTTAAGAGATTTTTCTGATAAAAAATTATTAAATTTAAAAAGAGACCCGACAGTAGCTTCCTACAAAATTTGAATGAACCTCTGCGATTTTCAAATATTGCAGCACAGTTGCGAGTTTAGAGCACGGGCAACGCAATTGTCAAGTTTCCGGCCTACTATGCTGTATGCAACGTGCCGTTTTCCTAGGGGGTCGTGGACAAAGTGATTATTTAGCCCGGAGATAGTAACTTACAAGGGCAGTCCACTAGAGCATATTATATATTTCTTTAACACAATATTTTCATTCCATTTGGCTAATTATCCAAAATGAAAGTTAACTTTGTGTTGCTGATTTTTCACGGAAAGGTGAAAAAGTGTTAAATTGTTTTAGGATTTAATCACCCATGCACTGAGTTCATCTCGCTTCAAGAGCAAACAATTAACCTTGCCTTCCTGTTTGGCAGAATCAATTTATTGTCAATGTTAATACAATCAATTACTTACATGGTATTGCTTTCTCTTGGAAAATATCAAGAGTCAATTATCGGAAATGTCTGTTTATCGAAAGTGATTGCGCTGATGGCTCATCTCGATGACGGTTTTGTTTATGGTATCAATAATAAAAGTGTGGGCCCCTACATCTTGGAATTACCAATTTGGGTTTATGAATTTGCATTTTATGGTCTTTAGAGAAACTTATTAAACTGTGTTAAAATCTTCTACTTATTAGGAGAAATTGGCAGTAATTCATATTCTGAATCATAATCATCACGATATATCTGGTACAGTAATTACAAAATGATGAATACTTATTTATGTGCAGGAAGAGAAACTTCTCAAACAATACGCAGAAATAAACCAAAGTGCTAGCGAATTTATTGCTATTATAAATAACTAGGTAGTTTATGAGTGCAAATTTAAGTATTTTACAGTTTAGCACTAAAATATTATCCAAGCGAATTGCACTTAATAACACATATTAAAATCGAATGATTCAAGTGCTGTATTGGGTAAGTACTAAGAATATTCTCGTACACTGAACACTCAGTGTTTGGGTCTGTAACCTGACGTAAGTACTTATATGAATTCACGCCAAAAACAGTAACACAATCTTCAAGTCCTGATGTTGCTGACGTGCTCAGCGAAACACGTGTCGAGTTTTTGATGTTTGGAATTAACTTATAAAGAATTCATAGTACAAGGAAGGCAAATATTCGTAATTAGGTTTACAAGTAGGTTAGACAAAAATATAATGGCACAAGAAATACAAACTGGCAAAGAGCTACTAAGATTCCAAATATTCATTGTTGGCATACTGGCATCTTTATCATTTTACCCCGTATACGTTTTACAGCCTGTCAAGCCCTTGGAAAGTTTTCAAAAGAACTTTCTCTAGGAATCATTTTAAAATTTCTGCAGTTTGTTAAGGAGTCCAAAAAATGTACGTCCATTAAATTTTTCAATTAAAATGACTATCCAAAAACAGGTCTTACATGAAAAATCGGAACACCCTTTACTGTCAACATATAATGCCTTCAATACGTGTCATTCAAAGAAAAGACTATTTTTGTACAATGAAAACCAAAGAATTCAAAATAATAGATAGATTGACCACATCGTCAACAATCGTATTGACTATATCGGTACGTGAAGTGCGTGCGTCGCTTAGAAGTGCCTTTTGGGAAGCAAAGGACCACCTGACCTGCTAAGTTATGTTTGTGTGCACGCTTTGGGCGTTTATGAATAAGTTGACGTAAGAAGAATATAGGGGCATGCATCAAATAAATTAGGGCACTAAATGTCAAAAATCAGACCAAAAATACCAGCGAATTTACGACACGTATTCATTTTAAAGCGGAATAGTTTATAATCATCGTAAAATTTTAATTCAACTATAAATCACATAAAATGAGCCGTAATTTATTACTCGTTTCGTATCTATACAGGAAAGAACACTGCGCATAGACATTTTATGATTGGAAAGAAAAGAAGAGACTATTGTGTTTTGGTTGAAAAATCAACAGTGCCATTGAAACGGTACTTAAACAACAGGCACCACGTATTTGTAACTGGAGGAATTTTAATTTTTATCGCGAGTCCGTAGGACCACTTCCCGCAGCGACAGATCCTTATGCGTTTCAGTTTTATGTTACACTCCTGCTTCATGGGCGCTGTATATCACATACGTATTGTTAGACCGATCAGCGCTAAAGCCGTCCTCACACGAAGCTCTGTTGCGTTATTTTACAAAAACATATGTTACAATTATACAAGTATATGGACGAGCAGGAAGAGAGCGTGTAGGTCGCCGATTTCGATTCCCGGTCGGCGGCATTTTTACGGAGTTTAACATTTCAGAAGTTGGATAGGCAACCCGCGTGTTAGGAGATCACGGCGGGCGGAGAGCACAAGAGGTGCGTTGTGCGTAGCAGGTTCCCGTCGCGTGCGCTGAAAGTAGCCAGGGGCTGGGGTAGCCGAGGACGGCTAGCTTGTCAGGACAGGTCGAACTGTTACAATCATAAGTATATAAGGAAGAGTAGGAAGAGAGCGTGTAGGTCGCCGATTAGCTCAGTGGGTTGGAGCGCGGGGTTAGGAACGCGGGGACCCGGGTTCAATTCCTGATCGGCGGTATTTTTACGGCGTTTAACACATAGACGGGCGGTTTTTAAAGTTTTCAAGTTCCTTTTTAACACGGAGAAGTATATTCAATTTTTTTCTAAAAACATGGTTTCCGTGTCAGGTGTAACCTGTAAGACTTTCCCTTTATCACAAAATGTAAATTCCGTTGTTTTGAGTTGTTTTAAAGTTATCTTGAATGACAGTAGCAGTTACAATGAATCATGTTTCTCCTATGAGAATATCTGCAAGACCAGAAAAATATTTCTTGTTCTTGCATACTTCTTGAGACCTCATTTCTTGTCTTGCTGCAAGATCTTGCAATTTCTTGCAATAGTAATAATAATAATATCAGTATCAGCAATAACTATATTTATATACCTGCCAGGTACCCCAAAATTGCATGTTATAATAGTATAATAGTATATGGTTCATTACTGCACAGTGTGGAATAATGAACCACATTATGCGCTATGTAATGAAGAGCAGATGAGAAAACCGACATTTTGAAATGGTGGAGGAAATATGACAGCACATTTCCTTGCCTAGCCAAGAAGGCATAGATATTTTCAGTTTTCTGGCAAAATCGGTTCCCCCGGGACGCTCTTTTCCAGTGCTTCCCTCGTCACACGAAAACTAAGAAACCGACTCAACGCTGAGTCGGTAAGAAGCTTCATGTATTTAAATTCTTGGACAAATAATGCTGAAATTATTATCGTATCTCATCTGTTCCTGAAGATGCTGACTTTGTCATCGAAACTCTTGTCGTGTGCCTATTATAATCATCGCCGTATTTCTTCGGGGTAAAAACTTAAAAAGTGTTCAATTAATTGTGAAATTGTGCCTACCAAAGTTCAGGGTCGTTCATCTAAATACGTAGGTATAACGAATGAAAACTAATTTAAGAATAGTTATGATAAGTACAATAAAAATGCAAGATTTGCAAAAATTTGCAAGCTCTTGTTTTTCGTCTTGCAATTTTAATTCTTGTCTTGTCTTGCTCTTGGAAAACAAAATCTTTTCTTGCTTTTCGAGAAACTTCATGCAAGAAAAAGAGCAAGAGCAAGAAATTTGCAAGACTCTCGTGAAACACTAATGAGAAATGACAATTCTAGTACACCGCGTCAAGACGGGCACAAAAATGAAATGAAAAATAGATTTCTACTCATGCCCGCACTGCGACCTGTGATCTATTGCGCCACTTGCTTCTTCCTCGCGGCTACCAAAGGTCTGTTTCTTTAATCAAGTCCAGAAGCTTCTTTGGCCCCACAGTTCTCAGTTTCAATTGGTATATGCCTCGCGGTTGCAGAGGAGATGGACTGGTGTTCATCGTCTTGTCCGAATCTCTAGCAAACAGGACCCGTCTGTAATCCCAGAATGTGGAGATGTTTGTTCAACTAACAGTGTCCTGTAACAGTTTCTATCAGAATCCTCATATATCTTCGGCTGAGATTGAGGTTTCGAGTTCTATCATTTAAAGAACTGTGCCTCATGCCTGTCGCTTTTGACCAGTACGCCTGGTGCCATTTCCGCAGAAGAGTTTAATCTCCGGCTTGGTTGCTTCATGTGTTATTATTCCACATGTTGGCTCAGGGTTAATTCTTTTTTTCTTGCTCGTCTTTGTCTGCCTCCAGGTTGCCTGCTATATTGGTATGAATTGGAGTCTATATTACAGTTTTACATTGTTCTTTTCCGCCGCTAGATTATCTAGTGTTTGGAGACATTCCAGAACTAGCTCGAATATAATTTCTACATAACCATTAACCAAGCAGTATTAGGGCAACCTGGCTATCTGTGAAACGGAGGTACATCTACCACTGCAGTCCTTCTCCAATATCATTGTCGAGAACGTTAAGATGGCAAATATTTCTTGGGCGCTATGCGACAAAGTACTGTCGCATAGCGCCCAAGATTTTGACAGATATGTTGTCTCCTGGTATGCCATAAGCGCCATCTCAAACGCCTTCTACAGTTTTGAAGCCATCCGTGTATAACAGACAACTCCATTTGACTCAGGCATGCTGAGTACATGGTTCTCCGTTAATAATTCTCAAAAGAAGGCACAGAGGCCTTTCTCTGAAGTGTTCTTTAGTCTGTAGGCCCCTTTGATGGTCTCCACCTTCACCAGTAAGTAGAGGGGTGGTATAAGTCCAGTGGTATCTCCATTGCTGCCGTGGGCGTAGTGGACATAGCCCTTGTAATTCCTAGGCGGGCTAAACTTTGTATCCTCAATAACGTACTACTTTCTACTTCAGCTACAGAAGTCTCTCCTGAAAAAGTGGTAAATATTGTATCGATAAAAGAAAACAGAATAAGGTGGTTTGGGCATTTAACAAGAATGAACCAACAAAAAACCCTCTCGGTAAAATATGGGGAACGAAAATGGGAGAACCAAGACGAAGAGGAAGATCAATGGATCAGTAGAAGAAAGAGGTACTAGTGGATCTATAGTATTTAATCATCGGAAGATGAGAGAAAAGAAATACATATCTAACAATTTTCTCAAATTCCCCCCCCCCCCCAAACAAATCTAAACCAACTAACTCGCCTCTTGTTCCCTTAACTCCGCCATTAAAAGCGTTTGTTCCAGATGAAAGTATCAGCCATGACGCGTAAATTTTCCAGTCAATTATCTTTTTTAACATTTCAAGCAGTAACAATGAAATTATTTGCGTGAAAAACCAGTGTGAAAATTGCCTAAATAAAAGATGGTCCAGATATCCGCGACATAAATTCAGAAATAATTGCTGCGATTACGCATGCTTTATTCCTCTCTGAAACGGTCAAATTACAGACACTGCAATATTACACCGAAAGTGAGAGATGCACTTTGCAAAATGATGCATCAGCTGCTGCTCGTAAAAATGTATGCTGTCCGACTTTTCAGTGTTATTTATTTCTGGGTTCTCGATAACATAACAATTTATTTCTTAATTTTCTTGATATATTACGCGTTAATAATACATCTTCGGTTTGCTGCTATTGGTTGTGATCCAGTTTTAGTTTATTTCTTATAAGTATTCACACGCTAACAACTACCTGACAATGGACCGAACTTCCAGTACTTATTTTGAACTGGACCACCAAAAATCATTTCTAGAATGAATATATGAAATGAAGTTTAAAGGAAAAAGTATATATTAGAGTCTGTTAAACTCTTGGGAATAGTTTATTATTATGGAGCATGGCATTACAAGGTTTCGAAACGCAAACGAAAAGAAAAACTGACATCAGGAAACTTATAATTTTAACAGCTACGAATATTTAAAAAACAGTATATCGTTTAATTTTCAACTTAAGAGTTTGCTTCATCTTAAAAACAAGAGATTTAAATCTGTGTTTAGCTTCATGGTCTTACTTTCTCTGTCAATTTAAAACCGAATCGAATAGACTAAATTAAAGTCTCTGGAATACAAATTCCATAAAAAATGTTGTTCGTCTTTGGAGGTAATCCAATAAATTGACGATAAGTACCAATAGATTGCATTTCCAATACGAATAAGTCGCCTATACAGTTGCTACTGCTTCATTCCCACGATCACCACATGTATGTCCCACAAGGCGAGCCTCTATTACTTAGATATTGCCCGCACATGCCATACATCAGATATTGTACGGCGGTGTGGTACGCGACCGAGTATCTTCCACACTTTCACCTGATGACCCGGTCCCGGGCACTCCCACATCCATAACTATAATTTCAAATTCAAACCTCCAGTGACATTAATTAATCTGCAGTAAAAACGAGAATTACCATTAAAAATTAATAAATATGTCCGACAACCGATTACGAATTTAAGTCGTGTTATTTAGATTCTAACGATCCGGATGATATAATGCGGTGTATTACTTTTCATAATTAAAACTCCATGAACAGTCCATCATATTTATAACTGTTTTAAGGTTAATAGAGCACCTTTTGCTACATTAAATGCGCAGGGAACTGTTGAACTAATCACCAAAGCGCAAGTCTTTTGACGTTAAAAATGATTAGATTTTCAATGTAGCTCCAGAGTACATAATTTACTAGGATAGTGCAAATTTGATCGGAAACTTCTTAAGTAGTAATAACAATAACATCATAATTTTATGTTTCAAATATTGCATTTTCTTCAAAATTCGCACATTTATACCAACGCACAGACAGTTTGCAAATATCGATGGAGATTTTGATGACCTGCAAAACCAAATTCGCTTCGTTTCCAAAGTCTCCTCATCAAAAAGTTTAAAGAACCATAATCCTCTCCCTCGCGCATTTGCACAAAAGTAGAACATCCTTCATCCCCAACTAACAGTACATAGTGTAATTTGTCTGAAAAGGTGCCCTACCATTCCATCTCTCTCACTATTCATTGTCTTCTATATATTTATATTTCTGGAATTCTTTATAATGCTTCTTTATTGCTAAATCTATCTTGATAATGCGTCTGTAACACCACATTTCAAACGCTTCTAATCATTTCCTATTCGATTCTCTTTTCGTTCACATGTGTACAGTCCAACAGATTTAAGTTGGTGAGGGGTGGGGTTGCGACGCGTTGGCGCCTGCTGCAGCCTGCATCTAACTCAGCGCAACAGTGGCGTGGACTTCTTTTTACTCTTGGGAATAAATATTAAATAATAAAAATTCAGTAAATTATTAGTACCAAAGTTAATTCAGAATGTAAACATACAAATGTAATGTGATTTATTGCGACCATAATAATACTATTCCTCTTTGTGAAGCCCTACTCTGCCCACTTACTGTTTCTCTCATCAAACGTTTTTAGGCCCGGTTTTTCAAAGAATCAAACACCGGGTTAAGTCTGACCCCGGCTTCGTTGCTATGATACAACAAATCAGACAGCCGGTATCATAGCAACGAAGCCGGTGTCAGACTTAATCCGGTGTTGGATTCTTTGAAAAACATGGACTTGGGCATCTTAAACCAACATCAAAGTTTAGACGCTGGCCCTTTAAACATTTTAAATGATTCCGTGAATAAGGCAGTAAGGATAAAAGGGACTTATTGACTCAAGCAATAAATTTAGCTAGATGCCAATCATTTCGCCAATAACCGCCCGGAAAATTGTCTTAATCAATTTTAACAAAACCTTGTTCCATTTTCCGTATATGATACGCAAACTGGCCCAAGAAATAAGAACACGCAAATAGATAAATACATAAATAATAAACTCCAAACTGCTAAATATCAAATTCTGATTATTCTTAACATTTATTATTGCTCCCTACCTTATCGACTCTAAATCTCCGTATCTTTACCAGCCTCGGTACGTAGCCTACCTGTCGGTAGGCTACGCTCGGTACCAGAGTAACAATTCGGATGACCAACGACAAGGGCTTTTAAACTCATAACGTAGCAGGGGCAAGCGCGCTTTTCTGCTTAATTTTCTGAATGCGCGCTTCATAGTTCTAATACTAGAATTTATTGTTATACGTAATGGTAAATTATTGCTGTATTTTCTACCATACCGGACATTATTAATATTAATGTCTGCAATACGAGGAACAAGAATATGGATATAACAAATTTGCATCTGAGTCACAGTGCAGATGGCGCTGTCAAAAATATTTCCAAAAATGTATCGCGTAGAAATCAACTAAGTTTAAATACATGTGTAAAGAGTACGACAGCCATCTGCGCAACGGGTTAGTGAGTTCAATCGCTGAACCGGGAACCGTCGACATGGCATCTAGTAATACGTGGGTTCAAATCCAACCCATTGCACAGATGGCCGTCGTGCTCGTTGCACTTGTATTTTTGGAAATATTTTTGACATTTATTGTGAATCTTCGAAAATTATTACGCGAAAAGTTCTTTGGTGTACTTTGTATATGTTATCTGCTACTCGAAATATTCTTAAAACACTTTGGGGACATAGAAATCGCAATTTTCACATTTCCCATGTTAAACAGAATGCTTCAGAATTCGCGTGAAACACGGTATAATGTTAGCCTACCTATACAGGCTGTCTGAAATTTCGTGTGCAACATGGGGATCTCTGTAATCTTAACAGCTAGACCCTAGGTTTAAATTCGGCAAAATTGCCAAATGTCCTCAAAAGAAAATCGAGATATTCTGAATTGTTCTCCTGAAAACTGCAAAAAACTGAAACATTGCGTTTTCGTTTTTTGGCTGTAACTTTTTTATTTGACCTTGTATTTTCATTCTGTGGAAACTTTTACATTACCACTTTTTATTCTCTATTTGATAGCATCATTACCATTTTGCTACGTCGATTCGTTTTCGTTTTTTAAGGGTCAATTTCATTTTTTCTTATGGGCGCCATAACTGATTGACAGGTGCCTTTTTTCATATTTTTACAGTTTTTATAAATTTTTGGCGATTTTTATTTCTGCGTTCTAGTTATCCTTGACAAAATCAGAAATAATATGATTACCATGGAAACAAAGTCACTAACGTCAAGTTGCTAATTTTCTCTTGCAACTTTTTTCCATTTGTGCCGTATTTGTTTACATTTTCCCAGTTTTGAATTTGTTTTTGTTTTGTTCATTTTCGTTTGTGTTCTTGAGTTCGTACTATTATTGTTTCTTCTTTTGTGTTTTTGAATTTGTATTATTTGTAATTAATTTTAAAAATGTTCTCCAACGAAGAAAAACGAAATATGATTCAATTGTATTATTCGTAGAGACAGAATAATCAACGATAATTCATATTAAGGTTACTCTGTTTCCATGGCAACTATTACATTATTCCTATTAAATTAGGTATGGATAATTATTAGAAAGTAAATACAAAAATTGATAAAATTAAAAAAACTGGCAAAAACAGTTAAAAGGGCAATGTGAGGAAGGTAGTTGTATTCAGAAAATAGACGTGGATTAGCTCACCTGCCACTCAGATATGACGCCTATAAGAAAAAATAAAGTTGGCTTTTAAAAAACAAAAAGGAATCGGCGTAGCCAATGAGTGGTAATGCTATCAAATAGACAGTAAAAAGTGGCAATGTAAAAGTTTTTACAGAATGAAGATACAAGGTCAAACAAAAAAGTTACAGCCAAGAAACGGAAACGTAATTTTTGATTTTTTTTCGGTTTTCACGAAAACGGTTCAGAATATCACGATTTTGTTTTCTGTAAATTAGCCAGCATAAAATTTCGCAACTTTGCCGAATTTAAACCTAGGGTCTAGCTGTTAAAATAACAGAAATCCTCATGTTGCACACTGAATTTCAGACAGACTGTATATTTAAATTTTGAAATTTTCTAATTTTCGTACCTGCTTCAATGCTTGAATATTCCACGCTCCAACTTGTGAAATGTTGCCGATGGCACCTTCCGAGGAAGTTCCCCCTGGACTCTCGGACTCTTTTACGTTAAGAGATAGGTAGCTACCTACTATCATCACAGATTTTAGGACATTGTACTAGGAATAAAAAAAATATGGTGGTTTCCCGTTGCCTTGCGCATCACAGTAGTGTCAGCATCACACTGATACTAACCACCACGGTCTCTGCCTGTCTGGCGTCCCGCTAAAAATCGTCCCGTATATATGGTTAAACATACGATTCGGATCTTTAAATGACTGACACGCGGAAACCATCCCACCAGTGATAAAATTACTTGAACTGAATCTAGGTGCAAGTCCAAAGGGATAGGTTGCCGTCATGAGCACTTATACCTACACCATAAACCCTTAGTGGTCTATCCTTCTAAAACAGTGACAAAGTAATTAAGCGGGTTTCGCTGTGAGAACGCCCACGTCCTCTGGAGTATCCATGAAGATCAGTTTTTTTCTCCTCAAAAGTATGAAGTTAAGTTGATCTTCATTTTGGCTACCTAAAATATTGCTAGAGCCTACTGCTTACAAAGCGAGGTTTTTCATGCTATGTGTATGAATGCATTTTTTATTCAAACCCTGCTGTTATAGTTGTTTCAATTTGATAAATGAAAATTAAACTCTTTCAGCGTCTAATAGGGCTTATAATTTATAAGTTTTGAAATTGGGCTTCGAAGTGCGAGGGGTCTTCCGGGTTATCACAATTGTTTAAACTGTGCGGCGTCACAATAATACCTGTGAGAACATAGAAATTACTAGATAACGGAAATTGAACCGCATAGCAATTAGTCAGAAATATAAGCTTGACTTTATGAACCCAAGCACTCTGAAGTGCGAATAAAAATCGATATAAATTGCTTTATATGCGCAACACACGTTTAGGTGTAACTTATCTCGTAAAGCTGTTATTTTTGTTTGCATAGAAGTACATTAGCGTGTTCATGTCCATGTAAAAATAACAAACATGTGTGTAAGGTGTGATCTCTATGCTCTCTGGATAACTATGATTAATACTGGGATAGCAGATAGCGTACGTTAATGAATTATGCAGGCGTCGCTTCGGAGAATCCTCCGGTGGATGAATGAAACTGTTGGAGGAATTAAAGAAACAGCTTGTCTTGATTAAATAAATGCCGCTTGAATGTTCCTTTCGCAGGACATCCATCACTAGATTTATGCAATTTCTGGATAGTTCTGACGCGTAAATTCCAACTTACATTGCTTGCATTTCGAAATTATTCTTCGCTATAAATATTTTCATTGAAGCTTTCGCTCCGTAGCAAAATTTAAACTATTCAATTTGGTGAAATGCAACTAAGTTCTTTAGAAAACTCTATTAACATTTCACCAATTTGCTTCTAGGTGGCACTGATTTGATTCTTGCTTACACTTGGCCCACGCGTGATATGAATTGTGTATTTAGCTTTTAGTACGTCTTGCCGTGCATACATTATTCTAGTTCTATGATATATCGAATTACTATATTGGGACTACATGGAATGAACTATTGGCGTAATATATTAGTCCAATATTAATAAAATAGTACCTACCCAAAGGACTTGTACCTTGACGCAGTTCTAGTAATACTGGGACGGGTGGGATGGCTTGCGCGCTTCAATGATTTAAAGAGCCGAACCATAGGTTTAACGATATTGGAGGGGTTTTTATTTGAGAAGCCAGACTAAATCAAGTCCCTGAAAGGGGGCAGCAGCTCTTTCAGTAATCATAGTGGCAGAGATCGTGAGGGTCGGTATGGCACTGTGATACACACTACTGCGATGTGGAAGACAACGGGAAACCACCACATTATTATATCCCTGGTACAGCGTACTTCGAATTTATGATGATGGCACTTTCTGGAGTAAAATATTCCGGAGGTAAAATAGTCCCACATTCGGATCTCCGGGCGGGGACTGCTTCGGGGGGAGTCATCAGAAATGATAAGTGTAACATCTCACGAGTCGGAGCGTGGAATGTTAGAAGCATGAAACAAGTAGGAAAGTTAGAGAATTTGAAAATTGAGATGGATAGGTTAGCATTAGACATAGTAGGTATTAGTGAAGTGCGATGGCCAGAAGCCGGAGACTTCTGGAGCGGAGATTTTAGAGTAATACACACAGGATCTGTAGGAGGAAATTCGGGAGTAGGAATTGTTATGCGGAAAAAAGTAGGGCAGAGTGTAGAAAATTTCTTACAGCAAAGTGACAGGGTAGTTATGGTTAGGTTAGATTCGAAACCTGTAAAAACAGTAATAATACAGGTATATATGCCCACTTCTAACTACAGTGATGAGGTCGTAGAGGCAGTTTATAGTGATATTGAACATGTGCTAGATTTTGTGAGAGGACACGAAAATTTAATAATTATAGGAGATTTCAATGCAGTCGTAGGCACAGGGCGAGAGGGCGGAATAGTTGGTCCCTTTGGATTAGGCAATAGGAACGATAGGGGAGTGAGACTGATAGAGTTCTGCGATAAACATAACTTAACGGTCGCGAACACTCTATTTCACCATCATGTTAGGAGACGCTACACGTGGCAGATGCCAGGAGACCTAGGGAGATATCAAATAGATTACATTCTTGTTAGGCAAAGATTTAGAAATCAAGTTAGGGATTGTAGAAGTTATCCAGGAGCAGATATAGATAGTGATCACAATATAGTCGTTATGAAGGCCAATCTTAAATTTAAGATTTTGAAAAAACGAAGCGGAAGAAGGTATCTTGACCCAGAGAAACTAAAAGATGATGATACGCGCGATAAGTTCGAGAAAAAGACAAACGAAGTACTAAAGGGCGCGGGCGAAAATATTGTTAGGGACATAGAGGAAGAATGGAATTGCATTAAAAATAGTTTAGTTTCCTCAGCTAGGGATATTTTGGGTCATAAACAGAATGAAAGTAGGAAACCCTGGATAACAAAACATATTGTGAGTCTAATAGAGGAAAGGCGCAAATATAAAAATAGGTTAGATGAAATAGGGAAACAAAGATATAAGGCGATCAAGTGGGAAATTATTCGGAAATGTAGGAAAGCGAAAGAGCAATGGATCGATGATAAGTGCAAAGAAGTGGAAAATAAGTTCGAAATAGGAAAGACTGATGAAGCATATAAAATAATTAGGAGAAATTTTAGAGAAATTGAATCTAGTACCAAAAGCATTAGGAATGAGGCAGGAGATATCCTAATCGAAAGCGGGGAGAAGGCAGATAGGTGGAAAGAATATTTAGGAAACTTATGCGGGACAGGAAGTGCAAGATATATTAGAAAGTGAAAGCAGTGTAGAAGGGGATAACCTACCTAGGGAGTCCTATAATGAGAGAAGAGTTTGAGCTAGCACTAAAAAGTTTAAGGAATAATAAAGCACCAGGTATAGATGGCTTGCAGGCAGAAATCTTAAAGTGCGCAGGTCAAGAGGTAATAGATCGTTTATTTAAATTAGTTAGTCGCATATACCTGACAGGCGAGATTCCAGAGGATTACAAACTGAACATCATGGTAGCTTTGCCAAAAAGGAAAGGCGCGGATAGATGCGAAAATTTTAGAACTATCAGTTTAACTTCCCATGCGTCAAAAATTTTAACTAGAATTGTGCAAAGAAGGATGGAGAAAAAGGCGGAAGAAATATTAGGAGAAGATCAGTTCGGATTTAGACGAAATAGAGGAACGCGCGAGGCCATTCTAGCTTTACGAGTAATTATAGAAAAAACGATAGAAAAGAGAAAGAGCGTATATATAGGATTTGTAGATTTAGAAAAAGCCTTCGACAACGTAAAATGGGGGAAGATGTTCGAAGTGCTGAGAAAGGTAGGGATGAAATACAGGGACAGAAGAATAATACATAATCTCTACAAAGAGCAAAAGGCAGTTATAGAATGTGAGCAGGAACGAAGGGAAGTAGATATCCGGAAGGGAGTGAGACAGGGATGTGCATTGTCACCTCTAGTTTTCAACTTATATATCGAAGATGCGATTAATATTGTTAAGGAAAGAACAGCCTCAGGGATTAATGTACAGGGTCAAACTATTAACATGCTCAGATTTGCGGATGATATAGCAGTGTTAGCATCTAGCAAAGAAGAATTAGGAGCGGCTTTGAATGAAATGGAAGCAGTTTTGACACAGGGCTACGGCATGAAAATCAATAAAAAGAAAACTAAAACTTTGGTATGTAGATGGAGTGAAAATAGAACTAAAATTGAAATACAAATAGGAAATGAGAAGATAGAGGAGGTCGCGGATTTCTGCTACTTAGGAAGTAAAATAACCCAAGACGGTAGGAGCACTAAAGATATAAAACAAAGAATGGCGCAGGGACGAGTTGCGTTTAACAAAAAGAAACAACTGTTATGTTCGAGAACGGTTAATATAGAGACTAGGAAGAGACTCTTAAAGTCGTATGTATGGAGTACGGCATTATACGGGTGCGAAACTTGGACAATAGGAGAAGCGGATAGAAAAAGAGTAGAAGCGTTTGAACTGTGGTGTTACAGACGCATGATGAAGATACCGTGGATAGATAAGGTTAGCAATAGGGAAGTATTAGAAAGAGTTGGGGAAAGGCGAAAGGTATGGAAAACAATAAAGAGTAGGAGAGATAGGATGGTAGGACACCTTCTAAGACACGAAGGAATAGTTCGCGACATACTTGAGTCAGAGATAGGAATAAAAAGAGGTAGGGGTAGGCCTAGATTAGACTACTGCTCTCAAATAGTTAGGGATGTAGGATGTTCTACTTTTAGGGAAATGCGTAGGTTAGCTCAGGATAGAAAAGAATTGAGGTACGCGTCCAACCAGTCTTCGGACTGAGAACCTTATGATGACCTACGTATTGGCGACATAAAAAAAATTCGGTGACATAGAACTTGTCTTCTCTAACGTGGACGATAGGCGAAGGGAATGGAATAGTTTAAAGTGTAGTGCTGCTGCCGCATGATAAATATACCCCGTGGATAGGTAAGGTAAGATTAGAAATAGGGAGGCATTAGAAAGAGTTACGGAAAAGAGAAATATATGAAAGGCAATTAAAATAGAATGGTAGAAGTAGAACACCTTCTGAAACACAAGGGATTAGTTCGTGACACAATAGAAGCGAAAATATTAGTAACTAAAAGTAAACGTACTATACGTTTAACGTTGACTCAGATAGGAGGATATAGAATGTTCTACTTTCGGGGAAAAGCATAAGCGCAGGATAGGAAAGAGTGATAGAGAGGACAGAATGTACCCCTTTCGTATGCATCATTATTTAAAAATTATATTTAATATAATGTAACATATTCCAATTTAACAATTTCATTTACAAGTGACAATTTACAAATACTTACAATTTATAAATGATTTGAATACGTACATGAATTTATAATAAACAGTTAAGCAACGAGAATTAAACAATTAAATAACAAACAATAAACAATCCAACAATCCACATCTAATAGTTTAATCTCTTCTAAAATAACTTTTCTAAACAACGGTCAATATCGCATCGAATCACCCTGGTATGCACTATTACACGCAACGAATTTCTCCTGTACCGTCAAACCTAATTTCTATCTCATGTCTTTCTTTTTCTAACCATTTCTTAAAGAACTAAACTGCCCTCACGTTCTCTTACTTGCCTTCATACCCTCCGAGCTCCGACTAAGCCTTCCGGACATAGAACAGTTTCTACATATACCTATCTGATTCATAAAAACAAGGTCGATCGTTAAAAACATCTGTCCACTTGTTTAGAAAAACGGCCGTCGGTACGGGGGTTACTCTCGTAACAAAGACTATTTGTTTTTAGAATTACACTACTCAAAACTGTACAGGGATATTCTGAAAAATCTCTACAAAATCTGTTAAAAACTTGTATACATGTACTTTACGTATTCAGTTATGAAGCAAAGGTGGTCTTTTATAACGTTACCAATGATACTCCGTCGTTTCCTTTGTGTTTACGTTGACATTTATTCATAAGTTACCACAGTGCGAATGCTACATTATAGAAAAACTTCGTTTTGATAGAAGTTTACATCCAGTGAGTACAGTGGAACTAGTGAATGCAATACTGGTTTTCGGTATACCGAAAAACAAGGTATACCGGGCATTTTCTTGGTATACCGGTATTGATAAGAAAAATACCGGTATTTCGGTATTTCGGTATTTTTATAATTTATAATTTATTTTGCTTCAAGAGTTTGTGGTTTGTGTTGATTTGTTGTATTTTTCTACCTAAATTCTAAATTTATCAATCTATTTTAAGATATTATGTTATGTACTTGTTTACTTACTCGATTACATGTTCTATATATTTTATTTAAGGCTGGAGTATTCGAACACCCGAGTTCTCCTCGTTCCTGAGACTGGGTTAATACAGACAGTCCAGCTCAAAAACTGTATTAGTTATAAACATGAATGTCGGTTTAAAGAAAAGCTGAGGGTTGGTAGAATATGCCTATGCCTATTTTGTTTACCATATTTTCACTGCTGTTAAAATTAACAAAGTTGAAAATTGTAAATTTTAACGGAAATCTTTAGCATTATTCATACACAAATTGTATGTTCGAATTTTAATTAACTGCCAAATAAAATATGTGAGCATACTCGCCGATGTTTTAGCTTTATTTTAAGACTATATTTGCCTTATTTCGTTATTTCAATTTTCTGCTGGACTGACTGTACCGAACGGTTGCTAAAGCTATGTCTATTTCTGTCTTACACATGTACTACCGATCTTTTGTCCTGTCTATGCGTATCCCAGCCTTGTTGATGTTAAACAATAAATTGTTTTGTTTTTGATTTTTTGAATGTATGACTTTTTTGTGTTAAATAGACCATATTAAGGTAATACCGGTATAATACCGGTATTCCGGTATTTTATTTTGAAAATACCGAAATAGCGGTTTTGAAATTTTGGTCCGGTATTGCATTCACTAAGTGGAACTAATTTCGGTTAAATTTAAGTCGATTTAAGTCTTACGTTTTCGTTTATTGAAGTCTTTTTCGAAATGGAACGTAGTCACTTGGCGTGAGACGAAATACTGCGAGCATTAGGCATGTTACAAGCCGGTCGACGCCAAGTTGAGGTTTCGGAGGAATTTTAAGAGTCACAAAGTGTCATAAGCCGCTTATGGCGACGTTATCAAGCTAATGGGAATGTTCGAAACCAATATCGCGGAAGAACTGACCTCGTTTGGATACAAGGCAATATGGGAAGCCAAATTTATCTAAATCAGGTTATTTTACCTGTCGTACAACCGTATGCAGGAGCTGTATGTGGAATTTTTTTTTCATGCAAGATAATGCTCGTCCCCATACAGCACGGCTTGTAACGGATGCACTAGACGAGCTCAACATGTCATTGTTTCTGTGGTCCGCTCAATCACCGGATATGAATCCGATTGGGCATGCTTGGGATTTATTGCAAAGAAGGGTTTCAGCGGCGTACGACACGTTAACAACCCTCGAGGCTTGTTTAGAGTTCTTGAGAGGGAATGGAGAGCGATTCCTAAGCACGACCTGAACCATTTAATTTTTAGCATGCCTAATCGCATTAGGGCACTACTGAATGCTGGTGGAGGTCACACCAGATATTGAAAACCAAAATAGTGGCATTTTCTTAACTCTTCCTTTTTGTGCAAACGTTAAAATTGTTTGCAAAGTTCTTCAATTTTCAACCCTTGATTTGTTTTTTGTTTTGTTTCTACCCTTGCCATTAATTATTGTTTTAAATTTGGTTGTAAATTACTCGAATTTAGTTGTTTCTTATTAAATCTATGTAATGCAACAGCTAAAATATTTAATGTGACTAAAAACTTTGTGTTCCTTCAATATCCCTGTACGGTTTCGCGTAGTGTATTTAGAAATTCTTTCATAAAA
This sequence comes from Xestobium rufovillosum, assembly GCA_963966045.1. Taxonomy (NCBI): domain Eukaryota; kingdom Metazoa; phylum Arthropoda; class Insecta; order Coleoptera; family Ptinidae; genus Xestobium; species Xestobium rufovillosum. Next base: position 36,193,202 of record OZ014493.1, read on the forward strand.
TTATTTCCTGGTAAAATAGGTAATAGGGAAAAGATTTTACAAAGAGGAAAAACTAAACGTAATAAAAAAGAAAATCAAATAAAATTTCTAATAAAGATTCGTTTAAAATGATGTGTGTGACGAAAGCAAACAAATGTATTGCAACTCCATATCTTAAGGTGATAATATTTTTTTTGTTAATGATTTCTTGGACCAAAAACCTATTGATTTGTTACAATGTCGATTTCCTCAAATATAAAGTAATGCATAATACGAAATTTATTTATTCTAATATAGATTGTTCGAAATAGAAGTTAGTCCTCGAAAGGCCCTCTTGTGATCTTTAAATTTAAATTCTGACAAGATACGTGACTGATCACTGGGACCGGAATAAAAATCAACTGAGGAATGCACTTTTTAATTTTTTTGTACGTAACAGGAAAACCAATTCATGAAGTGGAAACTGTCGAACAAATTGCACGTTGCAAGAATTGGCCGCGCTACTTCATAAGTATAAATCTTCCCATTTTAAAGAATCCTTTCTTGTCTGTCAAAAGTTGATTCATCGAAACGCGTTTCAGGTATGCCGGCACATATTATGTCGTTGCCGCATTGATTTACTTGTTCATGGTCGAAAAATAATTTGCATAGCGTTACGTCGGCGAGCCACATTTGCGGTAATTCTGGCACGACGTCGCTCTCCGCCGACCGACAATGTTATCTCTGTGTGGAACGTGTGCATTGTTGCGCACCGCGGCCTGGGTCAGAGATCGCGAGAACTCACTGACCTGAAGCGCCGTGCTCGAACGCGCGCTGCCCCATCCCGCAGGCTCATCTGGAGGATGTCGACGCCTGCAGATGAATCTAGTAAGCCCGGTGCGGTGTGGCATTTCATCGCCCGCCGATAATTCGCACCTATCTGCAACAGATCGGCATCACTTGGCGGCCTTTCACGCACGTACCCGACCGATCCGTGATTTCCTATTTATGGCAGTGGAGCATTCTGCTGTTGTTGCTGCGATCGATATTTCGTTTAATGATTCCACGGTATTATTATTGGGCCTAATGAGCGCTCTCGTAGGCCTGCCATAACGAGATATGTTTATTAGTTTGCTACGAGAGCAATTTGCCTATTGCCTTATTTGTGCCGAAGAGCGAAGCGCATTTTCTTCTCTAAATGTAGATTAGAACTCAATTTGCTGCTGCTAAGAAGTGACAGATGTGCGATGTTGAAATGCGTTAAGCTTAAAAGGAATCCCAAGTCTTAGCCTCTAATAATGATTTACACATAACCGTCAAATTAGATCTGCAAGAATATGTCCGATACGTCTTACTGAATTTGTTGAGGTTATTGGGCATCTGTTCAATAATTAACAGAAGAATGAAAATGTAATAGATTTGAAAAGGTGTAATATGATTGCACTCATAAAAGACACATAGTCTTGAGAGTTATTTTTGGAGATTTCCTGTGCCTAATCAAATTGTCTCAAATTGTTATTTCTTGTACCTATGCTATTTCACTTATGAGGGTGTATTGTAATCAAGTACGATAGTGCCTGTTCTTTAACAGAAGATACCGAATTTATCAAAATTTAGAAGAATTTGGGAAAATTTATCTACTGTGGTTAACAAAAAATGTTCATTTTCTGTTTTAAAGCAAACCAACCTTCTGGATTTTAGAAACCAATACTGAAAATAAAGGTTTTTCATACGCCCAATATAACGTGCATAACTAACGTGACCATATATTTTTTGTGTCAAAGCGGGACGTCCCCTGCGGAATTATGTAAAAAAACTTTTTGGTATTTTACAAGTTTTTTCAAAGCCCCCGAACGGGGGGCGAAACGTCGATTATATAATCATTTATTTATTTACGAGTAAGCCAGAATTTCGCAAAATTTAAAATATTAAAAGTTATACTGGCACAAATTAATCAAGAATTTCTAGGTAATAACTAATAGTAACATTCAATCAGCGCAGCGCAAAAACAAATAGATGTTTTGTTAAACGATGTATTGATTACATCGATGTTAAAGCAAACGGTGGTATGCGATGCCGATACATCGATGTTTCATTTTATTTTGCCATTCCTAAACGCGGCGCAGTGTGCTCCAAAGACTTATAGACTGGACCTAGCGTCCTTATGTAACAGCTGATTTTGTTTTGAAGCCTACACGTTCGTAGACCAGCGGGTCGCGGGGATCGTTGTTTGTTATTATATTCAAGCAACGGACCAAGCGAATGTTCCGCGATATTCTGTTTCAGCGGCAGCACCTGTTTGCTACACAACTGGTCGGCTGCTTTGTTTTGCCTTTTCCACACACAAACGCTTAGACTGTGAGCACACATCCTGCTTCAGCCCTAAATGTAAATAGCTAAGTCCCCTCTATAAGTCTTTGGTGTGCTCGCTCTCTCGTCACTCGCCGTGCCTCCCCCGCCTCGCCAGCCCGCCAACCGCGCCACGCGTTGCGAGTGTACAAAATAATTGTAGGTAAATTAAATTATCGTTTGGTCTGTTTGCGAAAATGGGACTTTTATGTCCTCGCTGGGGACAGCGGGACGGAGAGCCTGGAAGCGGGACTGTCCCGCCCAAAGCGGGACGTTATGCATAACCTACCTATTTCATTGATAATTTACCTCTATTTCAAACTCAGAAAATGTCGTTCTTGTTTTTCCATTAAAGGTTTAAGTCAAAAAATAATCCTCTCAAATATCACTCGAGTTCAATAAATAAATAATAATAGTAGTGTCTTTATTGTATCACAGATACAATTACTTTTTACAAGTTAACCTATGTAAATAAACATTAATTAGAATGTATGCAATTCCCACATACCACTTAAAAAATATGCAACTAGCTTAGGGCGAAGTTCAGATGGATGCCACAGCACCCCCTGCTCTACCACTTAACCCTACAGATCACATTCAATTACATTAAATATTATAATATACTATACCATTCAGAACAGACAACGACACCTGAAACCAGGAATAAGAGTCGCCATCGGCAAAATCGATAAAACAGTCCCTGATAACATCAATATACCTCTCCATCAACGACGGCGACAGACCCCCACCCCCCAAAAGACTTGTGAAAATGGAGATTAATAAATCAAACACCAGCTTAAAAAAACAAAACAATAATAATTATTAATATTAATAATAATAAAGAGCAACCGTACCACAAAGTGGACCACACAGAATCGCACCATAAACAATTTTGGTTTTTGTAACAAAAACCTATGTAAATGATTTTTAAAGTAAAGATAGGATACATTTTTGAGATTTTTGGGCAATTCGTTATAGATTTTACAAAAATAAAGAGAGAAGCGTCTACTGCACAAAGCAGTTCTGTATTGAGGAGGAGACAATCTGCCCATAAATTTCACATTAATGTTGTGTACGTCAGTTCTAAATTAAGTTTCTCAAATAAATATGGTGGAGTTTTAAATAAAAAAAAATATTAACAAATATACATGAAAGCTTAAGAAGGCATCTGTGTTCCACATTTAGCCAACCACTAGTAAATTATTTATGTGATATTTATGGTCTAATTTTCTAATGCCGTATGTACAGGATGTCCTGGTGAAGGTGGGAAATATCTCGGGTGCGTATATATTACACGAAAATAACACCCCAAGTTCATATAAAGTTTTCTTCTACGACCTTCCCCTGCCGAGATATTCTCCCTTAAACTGGAGAAATAAAAATAATTTTTTGACATAAAATTTTTATTTTTAAATGTATTTCGATAATTTTCTTGGTGACGTACATAGTGATTGAATGTCGATAAAATAATGGAACCCGTTGTTTAATAGTGCATCAGGGGAGCAAGGGGTGAACTATCTACCCCTTACGTTCTTAACTTAATATTTTTTAAGGGGCTGGATATTATTAATTTTTAACCGCATTTTTTGTTTCCTCGGACATTTTGCTAATAAAAAGTTACTCTAGTTAGGTTTTGATAAAATGAAGCGTTTTCGAGAAAATAAAACTCAGCGAGCAAGAGGTACAGTGTTTCTACGATTTTCGTTTTTATTGTTTTTGTATTTCGGCGAGGGAAGGTCGTAGGAGAAAACTTTATATGAACTTGGGGTGTTATTTTCGAATAATTTCCCACCTTCACCGGGACAACCTGTATAACTCAAACAGGAATTTTGCATTTTTTGAATTTTATATTTGGTGGCTTGATCCAAACACGGGGAAAACACCTCAGAAAAAAAAATGTGAAAGCACAAGTGAGTTACAAAGTAATTTTTTATTCCAATCGAAAGAATATTTTTGTAAGAGTAAATAAGTTTTAGGTTGACTAATGCTCGTCTCATGCACAAAGCAATATGTTCCCTATAGCGAAAGCTGTTGTCAAGCACCAGTCCCAAGTCCCTCACTCTCCATTTTAGTTCTCAACCTCGTTGCCATACGCTAACACTCATTCTACGACATCCAGAAGTGCTGGTCCTGTGAACTTTTCAATTTATTCTCACTCCCTTGTGATATTACTACTGAGAATCTGTAATTTTTTCACTTCTCAGTCAGTGTGTACAAAATTATATTCTATGTAAATTCCACATTAAATTGATGTAGGAAAGGAAATAGAAGTAAAGGTTCAGTCCCTGGCCGTTGAACTGAAAATACTGAAATTTAGGTAGAATGTATTTTATGTAAAATTTTTAAATTGGGGATAATTTCCTCCTAAATCAGAAGCGCTGGAGAATCAAACGGCATTATTTATGGCCTGCTTTAGATTCTGAATGTCTGAAAAGTCATTAATACGCAAAATGTGCGCAAAATCTTTAACAAGAAAATTCACCTTTGTTAAGGTATGGTTATAGTTATTCTCCCGACTTTTGAATTTTTTATTGGCTATACCAGTCTTTAAAGTTTAAAGCAATCAAAGCTTGCCATTTCTAAATATATTGTTGTATTCCAGCTAAAAAAAATATAGGAGATACGAAGCCAATGGACTGTTAGGTAGTAGATTTTTCCTTGCAAAATTTGTCGATTGCAGACTCGCAGTGCCCAATTTTGCTGGTTACATTGTTAAAAGATCCGTTACAATCAAAAAATGTTGCCAGCAAAATCAAAACTCTTATGATATTACATATGAAAAAATGTAATACTTTTTAGTCGACCTGCATATGCCAAACTAAATGTTATATAAAAATATATTGGAGATACCTAATTTTATACACTTAAAGTTAACAGAAATCCAACATTACAAAATAAGAAAAATGTGAGAGGTTATAAAATATTAATAATAACGGCATCATTTACTAGGAAATTAGTAAAATAATGTGATGTAAACAAATAAATAATTACCATTTTAAAATTTGGGTCATTAACTTCAAAGCATTGATTACGTAATTTTAATTCATCTCTGTAAATAGCCTTAATGAACCCCTTTAGCGTTAAAATTTTATATAAGTGTGTATAATAAGTGTATTTCTATTATATTATTGTATAAAACAAGTTTTCTTGCGGCATGCGGTATGCAACTTGTTATACGGGCAACCCAGGCAAGCAGTCTAACTTTCCCTGTCGTAAGCAACCTGTTTGGCGAGTAAAGCACCTTGTAGGATGTAGCAGGCAAACCAATAATTTTATTTTAACACCTGCACATCTAAACAAAATCAAACACCATCAATTATCATGGTGTATTTCCTAATTCGACCTTCTTCACGTTAGTTTGTGGATAATGTTACATACAATAAAAATATCTACTCGTTTCACTTTCGTTCTGAGCCGTCTAATAAATCGCTTGCTTTTGTATCGTTATTCATTTACAATCAACAACTTAGTTCAAAAGTCAAAGACGCTAGCTTGTCAAGTTCTGTATTTACAAATATTGTGATTTGAAGAAGGTGGCAAGTGGGACGAAACCTTTCAACTTTGGCATCAATCTAACAGATCCACAAATTAGCACTATGCACAGCCAGATTTCTTTATAACTTAATAGTTATACCTAAAGATCGTTGTTTTCGTTCGTAAAACCAAGCATGGACTTAGATTGTAAAAACATGTACGCTCAACTTTCCCTCAAAATTTCGAATCACTAATTCTTGAACATTTTCAAAAGTTATGGTATGAAAACCAAAATTTTGGTGTGTAGGGGGCGTGAAAATAAGACTAAAACGAAAATACTAATTGGAAACGAGAAGATAGAGGAAAATTTCTGCTATTTAGGAAGTTAAATAAGCAAATAACTTGCGATGGTAGGAGCTCTACGCTCTAGAGATATAAAACAAATAGCGCAGGCCAGAATAATTGCATTTAATAGAAATAAACAACTATTATGCTCGGGAATGATTAATGTAGAAACTCGGAAGAGGCTCTTAAAAACGTATGTATGGAGTAGGGCATTGTACTGGTGCGAGACTTGGACGATAGGAGAAGCGGATAGGAAGAAATTACAAGCATTTGAAATGTGGTGCTACAGACGCAAGAGGAAGATACCGTGGATAGATAAGGTTAGAGAGATATTAGAAAGAGTTGGAGAAAAGAGAAATTTATGGAAGACTCGGGGTCTTTTCAATTACTTTATTTTAAGTCCATAAAGAAAAAAACACCATGGTAGCACTTTTGGTACCTACATTCTGTAACTCTGTATTGTATAACTATACTTACAGACAGTTTTACATCTAAGTATACAAGGTTAAATAACTAAATAGGTACATATCAAAAAAAACACAGACATCAAATTAATATTAGGTGCTCTGTAAAATTAGGAGCAATTTGCACATAATTTACCTGTAGTGAATTACTATTATGAGCGGCCACAATTAGAAAAACTCAATGGCCAATTATCTAGAAAAGGCAGAACGAGTACAATCGTTTGTCCAATTCTCCTGTCAACAAATGTCGTGCGCTACTGGGTGGTATCTTCCGTGTAACAAGTTCAAATTATAAGCTCCGATATTGACTTCGGCCTAATTATAACTCCATAATTCGATACCATAATCGATCGTGGCTCACCAATTTGGTTAGTCTGTTATTGTTTCTCTACTACGGCGTTTGTTTTTTAAATCGAAATCTTATTCCTTCGTCGAATCTTCAGGGACACGGCGCCGTAAAGGAAGTTAGATTGAATCGAAACACAGGAAACCGCATAATTGCACGAGATTACTACTGTTTAAATCGATCCTTATTTGTAGAAGGACCACACAAACGAACAGTTTTTATGAGAAGCGGACGGTTATTTACTGTACCATAATGTTCTAATAGAACATGCACGACAGCAACAAGAGCAAAACGTGTTACCTACATTCTGTTTTAAATCGTGCAAAAGAAGTAGATTTTGCCAGCAACAGAATACTTCTTTTTACTTACAGAGTAGCTGGTATGCTGAGTTTGGATTATTTTACCTTAATTTAGTTGCTAGTAAACCAATGTTTTCGTTTTATTTACGGAAAAGATAGTTACAGAGCATTGCTTATAAAATAAAATATGGTTAGTAAAAAATGCAACTACCGATACGATAAAGTATAATATAGCGATAATAATGAACGTCTTGAACAACCTTGAACATGTAGGGGAGACCGGGGTATAATGGATCCCTAGAGGTCAAATTAGTGATTGCTTAGGCACGCACCTCCATCCCCTCCTATCTTGAGCTAACCTACGCATTTTCCTAAAAGTAGAACATCCTACATCCCCAACTACTTGAGAGCAATAATGTAATCTGGGCCTACCCAGTAAGTATAACAGAAGCACTAAATACAACAGAAAGAGTATTAATGACACATTACAAAATAAAATAGTTTTCGTTTCTGGAGCAAATTGGCGTTTTCACCCTTTATTTTCTCAGTAACCTTCTTTGCATAACTATTAAGTCTAATTTTCAAGTACCTTTCACCTATTTTTTTAATCAGTTGCACCTCGTGTAAATTTTCAACCAAACTTGTTACTTACCCATGAAACCATAAGTTAATACCTGGCTGCTGAACGTTTTTACAGTCGTGAGCAACGCTAAATATCACCATGGTAAACAAAAAACTGCTCCCTGGGCAAGAACACCTGGTCATCTCGCGTTAGAAAAGGATGGAGATACGTAACTAGTAGGTACGACGTACGAGTTGCATACACAACATATGTGTTTCAAAAAGCTTTTACGGCGTAAACGGCAATGGGCCTAACCAGTAGGGCTGCACATCATTGTTACCAAGAAATCACTAGCGCCATCTGTTAACTAAAAGCTGAAAAATGCTCCAGCGTCTACGTGAAGTTGAGGACTCATGGTTTTGGCGAGTACACCCGTGTTTTGATTAAAAAATTACAATTTTCAAATAGCATAGGTACAAAACACAATAATTTGCAATTTTTATATTCTTATTTAAACACCCATTCCAAAATTGATTAAAACCCATACAGTATATAAAATAATAAAATTAAATGTAGCAAATATGACAAAATATATCTTGGGCAAACAAAAAACAATTTAATTACTAGACTAAAGCAACACAAATATAAAAATAGTAATTCAGCCACAAGCAAACACATCAAAAATGCAAATGACGATTTCGATTTTAACGACACTATAATAATTTTGGAAATAAAAAAATTTAAATTTGGGCTATTTCTGGAAATGTTACATAAGATCAAAAAGACTAAAATTCTGTGAATGATAGAACATTTATTCAAAATTTAAGTCAAATTTATAGTAATATAGGTAATAACACAAATCCTGCCGTCTGGTACTTAATTATTATTATTATTATTGTTAAATTAATATACATATTATGTACATTTCATAATTTTATCAAAACCAAATGTGCTAATTATACATATAATTTTTAATCCTATGTACATAGTTATGCCATTTTGTACAAATTTTGTTAGAAAAATAATTGTCATTTTTATATTTTTCATTTTTAATAAATCTTGACAACGGCCCTAAACGGGGCCGAAACGTCGATTCCACAAAATTGAAATGATATACAATATACTGGCACAAACTGAAGAATAATTTCGATCTAACATCAGGGTTTCTTAACAGAGCGACTTAACCTTACTACAACACATTTTATTAATAGCTACTAATACTTCGCTTTCAATTTTTAGGATGCCTTGTACTTACCACAGTCACCCTTGTTGACTGCCATCCAATTCCAAAAATTAAGTGGAAGAGAAACCGTAAGTCAGCCGGTACCAGCACACCGTATATAAAGAAGCTTGAAGAAGAGAAGAAGAAGGAAATTGAAATAGAAGAAAAGAGAAAAAGGAAGAACGAGCCGAAACCGGTTAGCATAAAAAGTCTTAAATCAAAGAACGCGACAAAGAAAAAGAAAAATTAGAGTAAAGGAAAGTGACGACCCGAGCAATTAAAGGAGTGAATTTTTTTTTGCGAGAAATAACACATTTTTCGAAGGGCGAAGGATGGATCAGGAGTAACCAACATCAGGTGCATGACGATTTCGATTTCACGTGTGATTTCTGTTTGATTTAGATAAAGACTAGAGTGCAAAAAACCTCATGTTAGATTTATTTGTTCAATAAATTTGTATTTGGTGTAGGTTGTGCAGGTACCAAAAATGTGGAGTTTATTTTTAGTTTTTATTTTATTTTTGGGAACCAAAAATACACAATTAATTTTTAGTTGTTTTGATCTTACGAATATATTGGTAGCTTGCATTCATATTTGTTTATTGTACCTTAAAAGTGGGATTCTACCCAAAAGAGAGTACCTTTTGAGGGGGTCACTTTAGCCCATTGGTGGATCATTTTTTCTCTAACATTTGGGTAAAATGATCCTTCTGCAGACACTGACCAAGAAACCATTATCTCCTAGAATCTCTAGTTAAAGTCTAATACTTTATAATCTGATATTTTTGGAAACATAGCAGTTTTAACCTTAGGGAGTTCATTATACCCCGGCTTCCCCTAAAAGAGCAACGTGGCCACTCACAACATGAGAACCAGCGAAGTTCAAGACAGAGCACACATCTGTACTCGTATGATGTAGTCTGTTCTTTCACTCTACTTCAGTTTAGAGTAACCATAGCGGAAAAAATGCTACAGTCAACATGGAAACCTATTGCTATCTTCCACATGAAGCAAAAGCTATGTCTCTTGCGTGCGCATGATCTCACAATTTTAGATACATTTCTCGAGATATGGTTAGAGGGAAGCAACATTTCTTAAATATTTTGATATAAATTTCTAACTATCAGAAAATCGGACCATCCCAAATAGTACCTACCTCTGATCGGTAATAGCAGAATTATCAGGTTCTATGAAGCAGCTCCCGGATGCTATTAACATGCATTTTTAGCAATACTTAACTCACGCAACTGTTTAAACTAATTATCTTAAACCCTCCTTACAGAATTCTTAACAAGCAATGTAGCGACCATACTATCTGGCACCACTAATTATTATGAATATTCCTATACTACGCCCAATAGGGGCGCATGTGTCGGTCGATGGTATCACAGTTGCGTTCAACCACGTAGCGTAAGTTGACATGTTGTTTATTGCTTGCTGGTCACAGACCGCCTCGTCCGATTCTAATGCTCGCAACTAAGCAGGCATATTAAGATTAATAACGTTGCGGGACCGGGTGGAAGTAAGCATAGATGTCGCCCGTGTTTATGGAATACACGAGATTACAGGTTGCTGTCTGGTAGGGTATCAAAGCCTATATCCGCGATGGCTTAACGTGGGTGTGAAATATCGTCCTGGCACCGGCACAACAGATCCGATGGACAACCATTTGTTACATGTTTGAGCATGCTGCATATTTATAATCCGAATGAGATTAATTAGTTGTGTGGACATTGACAATAATTTGTTTGCAAATAACTCTCGTGTATGATTAAATATTATGGTATAAGTTATATGTAGACACAGGAAAATCCACTTGCATGGATTTGCAATTTTCCCTTCATATGCTCTGAGAGAACATAGGCTAGCGCCATTATCTTAACTTGTAATGAGTTGTCAAATATTTGTTAGATGGTTGAATGTAGGGACATAACTTTCTTGCCGACTATGAAAGTGCCTGCTGTTACTTGAATAAAAAAAAACAACGACGAAATAGTTACAGTTCGATTTTTAAAAGAAGCATCTTTCGTCATCGACTATATTCGTATGAATTAAGACAGAGACGTATGTCGCAGTTGTTTCTTCTCTCAATGACGGCATTCTGAGACGTAACCGTCGACACAAATATGTGTCAAACAAACGTCAGAAACGTAAATGTCAGCAAAATGTTGGAAGTTTAAAATTACGTTCTAAAGTGATGAATAATTTAAATTGAGGTACTAATTACTTACTAAAATCAAGAAAAATTGAGTAATAGAGAAAATCAAGAGAAAAATTCACTTAGAAGGTAAGGTAGGGAGTTAGGAACTCAATGGGGTTGACCGATTAAATATATTTTAGCATATATGCATAATATGGAAAAGTTATGAAGTTAAACAATAAGTAAAAGTACAAATGCCAGTAAGAATGAAGCTCACGCTTCGCTGGGGTCCTGTAGAACGGAAACCAGGTTCTTCGGTCTTACAGTAAAGAGCAGAGAAAAAAATGTTATATTGTTAGCTATGCAGAAGCAATGATTTCAATATTATGTAGTATTACAAAATTACATAGGGTCTATGGATTTGCAATATTTATCTACATTAATATATCAAACACAAAAATAATAGGTGTAAAACTATACAAAAAATTGGTTAAGTGGGAATCAATTCCCGCATGAAGGGTTCCGTACATACCTACATTAAAAAAGATTTTGTCTAATCTACAATATTATAATCAGCTATCAGTAGCAATAAAGGGGCACTGTTTCCTTTTTCAGCTTTAAAATAATGGAGCAGGGATAGCACCATTTCCTGGCACTTCGAATTCCACATACGTCCTCTCATGAGTAAATATAAATGTATAAATTTTAAAAGTTTTTAATATTAAACTTAACCTAAAAACTTACCGATTAACTTTTCTTTGTAACCAATAAGAAATTGATAGATTTCTAAACAGCAAACGGAACAACAAAACGGCACTTATATTAGAACAACTCGAATAAACTCAAAACCCCCCAAATATAACACAGACTAGGAACAAACTAAATTCACACGGCGCCGTCGCTGTAGCCAATAATGCCCAGATGCCGACCTTGACATTGACAGATTGACACTGACAGTTAGAGTTGCCACGGACCATATGCGCTACGACGGTATTTAAGCAGTTGTCTTTGTCATCATTACGCTCTTACCATTAAAGGGTGGGAAAGACATGATTATCCATACTGTTACGTTGGTCGTAAATCGACAATAAATTCGTTACGAAAGTTGCTTCTTTTAAAAATAGAACTGTATTTACGAAACGAGTGCGAGAAGACATTTTTCGCGCATGAGCGCAATGTTTGAAGCACGAGCGACGAAGGAGCGAGTGCTTCATTTGCGCGAATGCGCCGAAGACGTCTTCGCGCATCGAGGTTCATACAATATTTTTTGAAACGAACATTATAATTTTTTAATTAATATCTAATAAGTTTCCAATTTAAAATTTCAAAAAATCAAGTGGTTACATTGACAGATTTACATTTGACAATTGTAGAAAATGACATTTGGTTTAATTTATTGAATTGAGTTGCCAAAGTGTCAATCGAATTAATAGCGATTTATCTTTATTCTTTCACTATTTTCAACATCCAAATTGGAGAAATGGAGTTTTGTTAACCAAACTTTATTACTATCAAGTCAAATTATTTCTAGAAAGCCTGAAAGGGCCAGTGCTTTTTGCTAGATTTCGCGCACTAGTGCGCGAACACTATGTTTGAGTTTGTCTGTCGGGTTCCCGAAATGTCATTTTGAGAGCTGTGAGTTCAAAAAACAATATACGAGTACAATGTACAAAATACAATATGCAATACGCAATATGCCATATGCAATATGCTTCTTGGCGCAATATAAAAAATGCTCTGATGACATTATTGAAGGAAATTGCAATTTTTCCTTCCATTTATAGTATAAGAAAAATTTATAGCCATACCAATCCGATATCAAATACCTATTATCTTGTTAATCATACACAGTTGCCTTTTACAAAACTAGGTACCGTACGCATATTATAAATAGCTATTGGTTGACGATTGCAGATAGAATAACAAACCCAATGTTGTTGATAAACTGTTTAGATAACTCGTTACAAACCGTGAAAGCTATTTAAAGAATTTTGAGCGCAGCTACCGGAAGAATAATTGATGATTCTGTAGAGGCGTCAATTTCGACAAACATTTTAATTATTTGACACAAGCTTGATCGAGTAATCGCATCATATTGGCTTTTAAACTAAACAAAAGAGGTTCTCTATTAACCTTTTTGACCGCCATAGTATTGCCTATTCCTTCGTACGTACGTGTACCCTTTTACACGAAAGTTTATGAGCGTGGTATCGAAAGTGTGATTTATGCCGCGGCACAATTCGTTTGACGAGCCTGCCACCTATAAAATATGGATACTCTGTCGTGACTACGGCGATTCCCAACAGGTTGCTACTTTTGCAATTAATTTTGCCAAGGACTAATAAGCTTATTGTGCGTTTGATCATTTTTTGCAGCAGGTTTTGATTTATTTTTTCTTCTTATCGGGGGGCTAATAAATTTGATCGAAATAATGGCGATGCTCAGATGCTGATATTAAAAAAAGAAATGGGTAGAATTGATTTTTCTGTAAATTCCCAGAGTTAAGAGTATGGGCAGTACGTCTTCCACTATGCAAGACCATCCAAACCATAGGTATATGGCTTTCTGACTTCTTCATACAAAATTGTCATAATGGAGTAAGTGTATAGGAAGGTAAATCTCAAAATTCTTGCAGAGAAAGTTAGCCTAATTTCAATTAAATGATAGAAATCTCTGAACTCTGAACCCAAAATCTTTAACGGAAGGAAGTTAATGAAATATTACAAAAATACCTTGCGTAACGCTTAATACTATCATTTTGCAAAGTAATATCTGATTTAGACAATGTTGCATTGTTCCTCACCAACTGTAATTTTAGAATGAAACAACAAATCAACCTAAATTCTAACAATCAGATTAATGTATTCAAGACTCTTGAATGATACTAATTTTTCTTTGGTCGTCTCATATAACAGCAAATAATATTTGACAAACAAGTGACTGTAAAATAATACTACCACCTACAATGCATTAAATGCAATTAGATTCAGTTTAGCTACAAATTACCAGAGTTATAGATGCATGATTTAGAGAAACGTGACTCGCACAGGACATCCACAATGAATCTTTGTCTGAAACAAAAACGCATTTGTGAAGATCTAATTTTGCTTGTCATGCTTTATTTTCAAAATAAATAGGAAGTTATCATAGACTTTTAAAATAATTTGGTTATAAACTGTCACGCATAAGTCTCTTGATGTGACAACCGGAAGATCTGATCGCGTCTAAACCAATACCAGAGATGGAATTCAGTAAGAGAGTGCTAAGAAGACTTATTCTCCAAAAATATAATGTAAAACTATTCGAGAAGTTGCGTGTGAACCATAGGGCGCGAGTAGCAAAATTGTTGTAGTTTAAAAACTTACAGTTGAAATCGGGTGAATAGACGAAAAGAATAGATGCGATAGAGGAACATACGAAAGGAAAAATATCCTACTATTATCTCCAAAATAACCGTTGCAGCTGGCTAAGAACGAACGTTTTTCAATGAGCACGTACCATTTGTAACGAGCAGAATTACCAGGTTTAGAGAGCTGTTTGGATGACGGACAACATTCATTTTTTAATAAATTTGAGAAGGCATTGGTAAGGTTTAGAAGGTCAGGCAATCCTTCACATTTTACGAACTACAAAGAGATGAGAAATTTTAAATCTGTGGCCATCAGAAGGGAGAAGAATTCATTTTTTAATTCAAAATTAAAATCTAGTGGCATGAGTAACGTGTGGAGGGTGTTACCAAACCTCAATATCTCTATATATATAAAAGAAAGTCGTGTTAGTTACACTATTTATAACTCAAGAACGGCTGAACCGATTTGGCTGAAAATTGGTGGGGAGGTAGCTTAGAACCAGGAGACGGACATAGGATACTTTTTATCCCGTTTCCGTGGGACGTTTTCAGTAATGTTCTTAACAAACTTTGTGTCACACCAGTCTATAAACCGTCTATAACAAATTTCATACACTTTTTTAAATTTATCGGGCAATAAATCTGTTGTAGCTTCATTTGCTGTTTCAATTGTATCTGCAGGAGTACAAATAGTTTCTTCCTCACCATCCGAAATCGACATTTTCGACAGTTTCACAACAAAATATTACAATTTTAAACTGACAACTTGAAATTAATTACTAACTTGATAATTTTGGTCATTGTACATAAATACACGTATCCATAGTTACGCAGAGGAACGTAACGTTTTTTTAGGTAACGCTCGATTTTACTTCTCACAGCGGGTGATCCTGTGAAGTTTGGTAGCGATCGGATCAACAGAATTTTTTTTTCTTGGTTTTGTGAGAAATCGGGGCTTGATATGACACATATCAACTGTCAGATTTGACAAATAAAATTCAGACCGTCAGAAAGTATTAAATAAATTTTATTTGTCAAATCTGACAGTTGATAAGTGTCATATCAAGCCCCCGCCTCGCACAAAACAAAAAAATTATGTTGATCCGATCGCTACCAAACTTCACAGGAACACTCGCTGGGCTAATCTGAAGATTAACTTACAGTAGGTGCCGCGCATGTCGTACCGGGACCGGGCAGCAAATAATTTATAAAGTGAAAATGCAAACGTCAAACGGCATATGCCATTCGCAGTTTATCAAGTTTCAAACGATTTTACCACAATTATTTCTTCAGAGGCAGCAACGCGCCGGGTACCAGCTAGTTTTAAATAAAAAACTAACCAAGCGCTTTGTGGTGTCACGAGAACTGAAACGCTGGCGCTGTGTCCTCGCTTTACTGACGCTTGCCTGATAGAAACAGCGCGAAGCATGAGACAGAGCGTGGCTAAAGAGTGGGGCGTTCGATATTCCCTTTCTCCTCTGCCCGTCTTCTCAGACTGCTCCCCTCCATTCGTTTCACTTTTCGTGACGTTCGCATTTGCCAACACAGGAACTTACTCTACCGAGACAAAAGAAGTTTCACTTCAAAAAGTACAAGGACCCTTTTCCATCAAACCTGTCGGATATGGATAAACTTAATGCAGACGGACTGGTGCGTTTTTATCAGAGTGGTACTAAATGTAAATTTGATAATTTGGATTGATCGATTCTAGTGAAATTCTTTCAATATTGAAGACGATTAAGAGTAAAGCTGTTGGTTTGGATTGAGTAGGAGTTGAACTGATTGGGCTGTGTTGTCCACTAATTTTGTCGTATATAGTACATATCATTAATACACGTTTGCTTGAGGAGGTTTTTCCAGACATTTGGAAGAATTCATGTCACTCCCCTCCTCAAAGCCAGTAATGCTACACAATTTAAACATTTGCGTCCTATTAGTGTTATTCCTGTTTTATCCAAGATGCTGGAAAGAGCGCTATTCAATCAAATGAAAGTTCACTTGACATTCTATAACATTTTGCCACTTTTCCAATCAGGCTTTAGACCTAATATTATAGCTTCGGAGCAGCACTTGCAAATGTTACTGATGATGTTCTGATTGCTTCAGATAGACAATATTAATTTGACTGCTTTGGTTATGCTGGATTACTCCATACTTTCTTACTCCGAATTTGCCGGATTTGGGGACATTGCTATACAGTTTGTCCAAAATTATTTATTTGCTACAAAGCAAGTAGTTATAGTCGGGAATGGGTACTCTCTGTAAGGCACCATGGACCGTGACGTACCACAGAGCTTAATTCTGGGACCTCTGTTGTTTTCCGTCTATACTTCTAATCTCTATTCGTGTGTGTATGTCTCCTCTGTCCACTGTTATGCTGACGATACACAAATTTATTATTCGTTTCGCCCATCTGACATGGTTTCTGCAAATAATTTTATTAAATCCCGATAAGTCTGTGTTGATGTTGTTGTCTCTTGTGAGACTGCTGGTGTAGGCTAACTGAATATGTCAAATAGGCAATTGCTCTATACGCTTTTATTCTATCACAAAATAATGAAAACTTAGATGCCACCTCATCTTAAAACGCTATCGGAAATTTTTCAATGCATTTCAAATTGAGCTTTGATGATCTTACATTGCAACTTATATTTTATACTTTCCGTTCTATTAACAATAAATAAATCATCATCATAAGGTTCTCAGTCCGAAGACTGGTTGGACGCGTACCTCCATTCTTTTCTATCCTGAGCTAACCTACGCATTTCCCTAAAAGTAGAACATCCTACATCCCTAACTATTTGAGAGCAGTAGTCTAATCTAGGCCTACCCCTACCTCTTTTTATTCCTATCTCTGACTCTAGTATGTCACGAACTATTCCTTCGTGTCTTAGAAGGTGTCCTACCATCCTATCTCTCCTACTCTTTATTGTTTTCCATACCTTCCGCTTTTCCCCAACTCTTTCTAATACTTCCCTATTGCTAACCTTATCATGCGTCTGTAGCACCACATTTCAAACGCTTCTACTCTTTTTCTATCTGCTTCTCCTATTGTCCAAGTTTCGCACCCGTATAATGCCGTACTCCATACATACGACGTTAAGAGTCTCTTCCTAGTCTCTATATTAACCGTTCTCGAGCATAACAGTTGTTTCTTTTTGTTAAACGCAACTCGGCCCTGCGCCATTCTTTGTTTTATATCTTTAGTGCTCCTACCGTCTTGAGTTATTTTACTTCCTAAGTAGCAGAAATCCGCGACCTCCTCTATCTTCTCATTTCCAATTTGTATTTCCATTTTAGTTCTATTTTCACATCCCCTACATACCAAAATTTTAGTTTTCTTTTTATTGATTTTCATGCCGAAGCCCTGTGTCAAAACTGCTTCCATTTCATTCAGAGCCGCTCCTAATTCTTCTTTGCTAGATGCTAACACTGCTATATCATCCGCAAATCTGAGCATGTTAATAGTTTGGCCCTGTACATTGATCCCTGAGGCTGTTCTTTCCTTAACAATATTAATCGCATCTTCGATATATAAGTTGAAAACTAGAGGTGACAATGCACATCCCTGTCTCACTCCCTTCCGGATATCTACAATAATTACAATAATAATTACTATGAAGCTTTTTCTTGATCTTTGTGTAGTAAGATCCGAAAGAAGTAAAACAACCAAACTGATGGACTATTGTTAGAAATTATAAATCTATCACGAATTTGGAAAATAAACAATGTTTCCAACGTCGTTGTAGGTAAAAGCTGGACGAAAATTCTCGCTTTTATTTCACTTGATAAACTGTGCGTCTGCATGATTTGTTTGAAAGTGCGTGTTAGATTCATGTGTGAGCCTGTGAACACATTAAAGTGAGATATTGCGCGTGGAGGTATCCGCTAAGAGCATCTCGGGTCAGGTGAAAACCGACGATGATCAATACTGACTGGTTCATTCCGGGCACGCGGAAATGCCTCGGACTCCCTGGGGGGATTCTGATAAACTCTCAGCCGAACTGATTGAAAGCTATCATCGTGGATAAACGTTTGGAATTGGCCGTAAATGTCCCACGAAATCACTCTTTGACTTATGATCCACACTACCTGTCACTGGCAGAGGCCTTCTTCGCACGGCACATTTTTAACACGTTAGTCACGTTATCGATAAAATTGTTATGACAATAGGATACTGCATTCAGTTTCCTAATGCTGGAAGTCGCGCCCAAGGCAGTGTGTATGATTGCATATTTATACAGGGTTCGCTATTTTAAACGAATTGCAAGGAACTTTACTGACGAAATGTTTTAGTTCACTCAAAATATTGCTACTTATATAGAAAGCAAAGAGTGACTAAGTTAGTATCTAGTCGACATGTTCTTACATTATTTGTCTCTTCCTGAAATCTCCTAAATAAGCCAGAAACCATGCGATTATGCACTGTCATCATCATAAAGTTCTCAGTCCGAAGACTGGTTGGACGCGTACCTCCATCCTTTCCTATCCTGAGCTAATCTACGCATGCCCCTAAAAGTAGACCATTTTACATTCCTAACTGACCTCTTTAAGGATTATCTCAACGGTAGGACCCAGAAAGTTAGGTTGAAGGGTGTAATAAGTGAAGAGGAAAACGTAAATTATGATGTACCTCAATGTCCAGAATGTGCTGAGAGAAGAACGAGACTTTTAATATTCAGATTGAGGTTCCATAGGGTATTCAGTAAGCCATTAATCTATTCATCTTTCCGAATACCCCTCATCAAGGTACTCTCGGCAACAGCACTAGAACGAATAGGCGTCCCTTCACGCATGAACCACATGTTAATCCTCACTTGATTGGAGACGTCTTGAATTAAATTATTAAAAAGAATATCGGTGAACAGATCCAGTGTTTTTGTGTAAAACAATTCGCTCCCTTGCGTTTATGGAAAAGTGATCTTGGTTTCTGCTTTTCGTAGTCATTATGTGGATTTCGCCTGTCCAGATACGTAGGTATATATGCAGATGGTCATACTAAATAAATGATACCAGACACAGTCGTCGAGGCAAAGTAGGAGAGAGTATGAAATTGCATCTCATTAACATCTATAGAACCTATAAGGTCTACAATATATTTCTGCATTACCTATCGAAACTATTCTGAGAACCTGTACGCGTTCGGTACGAAGCAAAAGACAAAGTATTACGAGTTCAACATGTATCAATCTAAAGACTAGTATTGTAAAGTCCATCAGTGTCGGACATGTATACAAATCAAAGTGAATAACAAAAAAGTATGAAATAATATGATGCGCCTGTCTGACCTCCTTAGAACGATGATTTTCTTATATTCGCACGACTATGAGATTACAATTTGAGTAATTTGAAAGTTAAGAAACGTCAAAAATACATAATGTGTTTGCACTCAGTAGAATTTAAGAATTAAGTCACCAGTTGGTTCGTGCTTTTAACGGAGCTGCGACACCAAAATCGTTCAATAAATTTATAGCGCTGGTTTCAAATGTGTGAGAAAATAATTCTAGCTGTGAAATAGATTCGACTTATTTCGTTAAGCAGCAGGTTTTCTTTTCCGGAATGTGGATCGAACAATGGCATACCGCACGCCACACATTTAATTTATTTACTATACACGCGTGTATTTCAGTTTACTCTTTGGCAGATATAATTATTATTTTTAGATCTCCTTTCATTTTTATGTAAACTTTAAAAATAAGCTTAATGTTAAAATGATAACCATTCTCCTGCCCTTTCTTCTAAGAATTTTTATTTGCGTCAATCTAACATATTATTGTAGTAGGTCTTCAAAAATGCATTTAATTAGAAATTTCCACTATATGTTATGGCATGTTATTAACATCCTCTAAAGTACAAACATATATTTCCTCAAACTACCAGCATCAATTTTATTTTTATTTTGCCACATTTGAATATGGGATGGAATTCGATCAATTTATTGCATTTCATGGTCTACCTAATGTAAATTTTGATTCTTCAAAATTCAGATTATTTTCCATTTTGCAGAATTATGTTCATTAACCCTTTCCTTATTCAGAATTTTATACTTTTCATTTACCTGTAAAGACACACGTTGGTCAATTTAAAATATTTCTGTTTTTGTGAATGTCTTGAAAATTCAAAACGTATGATGCACCATTTTTGATATGTGACTGGAATGACGTCTTTATTAATCTTCATCAATATCTATTGTGAAATCGTGAATTCAAATACTTCGTAATGAATTATAAATTGCAGTTATTTGAGCTGTAGGTATGAGCACATAGCAAATCAAAAACTCTGGCAGAACTTGTTCAGACTAATTTAATTCAGGGAATAATTAATAACTAGCCAAAATGTAAGGAATAATAGGTGTAAAAAGTAAGTTTCAGGGAGTTTTTTACCACACTCTTTCAAACATAAACTCGTGCGATAAAAATAAAAACTTTTGTTTAGCATAGGTACCTACTATTACCTATAAATGGCATGGATATTTTATTAGAATGATCCCTTACTTAATCTATTGTTTGTGGGGTTTATAATGTCCCTCTACTTGTCATCAGGTTCGTGTTCTTATTCCTCATTCACATCTACCATGAACGAGCGACAGAAGGTTAGCCTTCTCATCTTGCGTTGAAGTCTCCCACGTTGCATTGAATTCTAGCACTTATTTTTAAATTATAACTGCAATTTTACGTATGTGGGTATGTAGTAAGTATGTAGCAGATAGTGTGGTGTATCCTAAATAATGAATTATTTCTTAAATACCTGGTGTGCACATAGGTATGTTGACGTATCAGAAAATTGGAAGGATTTCTCGTAGATTTTTGAAAGTTCTAGGATTTATAAGTACTTTCAGGAATTTGTCACGCATTTCGGAGCAGTATAGAGATTTCCTAAGGATTTCCAACGATTCCATAAGAATCTCCAAATGAGGACCGTTTTTTGAAAACTCTACAATTACCTATATTTTTGTCAAAAATGAGTTACCTATACATAAAATATATACATTTTGATAGTGAGGAATCCGATAAACCAATTAAATCTTTAAAAGGTCGAAATCTACTATGCTAAATGCTAAAACTCGATATCTACCGATAGTCTGTTCTGGAAGAACTCGACATTTACTCTTGTTACATAAGTAAATAAGCCCTTTTATATGTAAAAAGTAAATAGAATAAAACAGTTTTTTTTGTTGATCATTTACTATAAAATTATAGCGCAAGTCTCTGTCTGTTTAAGTGGTGTTTACTGCTAATATATAGACAGTAGTGATGGTGTTAATGCGGAAATTGGAGGAATGGATCTTGAATATAACAAAGTATAGTGACTGAAGTAGACCATTGGAGGAAGTATCAAGTACCTAATCAAGAAAAAATATTATAGAATATTTAATAAATATGTGTAAAAGTTTGGGGTAAAAACTGGAGTTTAATGAAGGTAGGTATCAGAGAACATCCTCAAATCTAAAATTCATTTTAAAATAAGTAACGCTAGGACACCTTCTGAGACATGAAGGATTAGTTCACGACATACAAGAGTCAGATATAGGAATAAAGAGAGGTAGAAGTAGGCCCAGATTAGACTACTGCTCTCAAATAGTTGGTGATGTAGGATGTTCAACTTTTGGGGAAATGCGTAGGTTAACTCAGGATAGGAGAGGATGGAGGTACGCGTCCAACCAGCCTTCGAACTGAAAACTTTATGATGATGTATGCAGAAAACAATATTTCAACAAAACGTATGACCAATAAATAATATTTACAATATCGAATCACTTACGCAGTCTTGCGATTTGTGCAGTTCTTTTCCTTGTTGATGATGTCATTTTTCCGTGTGCAGACCGTTAAATCATACGTTAAAGAACCATGTACCTGATTTAACCCCAAACTAGACAGGTACCCGCTGCCATCAGCTTAGGTTCGTACCTACTAAAAGGTTTTTACAAATCTAGAAATGATTTTCAAAATTTTGTTCAAAATTTCGAGGATTTTTTCAGAGATTTCTTTACAATTTTGTATAATTTCTTGCGGAAATTTCTTCTAAGATTCCCAGGGATTCTTCAGTAATTCTTATGACTTCTTATTTGCATTATTTTGCTATTCTACTAGAAGACCGTCTATATTTCCGAATATTCGGTTTATAATCAACTTTTACTGTGAAGACTTTGACGAAGTGATTTTACTTCAAGAATTATTTTTATTAGTTGTTAGTGTTGCGTGAGTGCACTATATTTTTAGGAATCTGTAGTTGCTAGAGGTGAAAAAGCTTAAATAATAATAATAACTTAAATAATCAGATGAAAATTTCGTAATTTCAGAAATTTCATTTTCGCTTTGCAGCACGGATCGCCTATCACATAAAACATGTGGAGCACTATAGCAGTATAAAATCTATATTCCTAACAGTTAAAACTGGAACGCAATTTTCTTTAATTATCGAAACTCACGTTCGCCAGCCTGAAAGCTTCTTGGCAAGTTGACAGGTATAAATCAACTCATCCCGTGATATTACGTGGAAGTTGGCCATCACGGCCTGCCCCGGTGTGGGAATGGTGAAATTGAATTTACTTGTTAGTGATTTAGATGAACTACAGCCTCACCAGCGGTCGACTAAGTCAATAAATCAGAACCGCGTGAGTTCGCGCCAGAAACAATATAATATTTAATAATAACCTACGTGTGCATTAGGATCAAAAAATAAACATTAGATAATCTATAATTATATAGGGAACACGACCGTGGACGCTCGCACACACACAACACCCAGGGTAGATCTCTATAACAACGAGTTGGTCTGAAATTATTTATTAGTTCGCAGGTACTTATGATTGTGTCTAGTGCGCACTATCGAATGTGAAATATTGGTATCGATTCGTTGCATTTATCGCTGTATTCATCTGAGGAATTTACGTACGTTATCTTGCAATACTCATATGGAGCTGATCATGAGAAGAGTTAATTAAAACGTTTCATACGTTGTTGTTTCCTTAATAACTCTTGACAGCTTCATCTGATAGCAAGTAATTGTCTGGAATGATGGAATTAACTCGTCCAAGCAGTACACGTACTCACCAGAACTGGATTCAGCATCATGTGAAATTATTTTGATGGACTAATAGCTGACCTGCTACCACTTAGGGTAAAGTAGACACGAATGGGCTGATTTTGACATTTTCAATTCTTGCACTCAGTATTTATGAATCAAATTACATAGAATATCTAATACAATATCTATACAAGTACATATATTACAAAGACTTTTTAAAGACAACATACATATTGTAATCAACATAGTGCCGCGGAAACCTGGGCCATAAGGAAAGAGGAAATGACCAGGCCAGATGTGAGTGACCGGAAAATAAATGTTCCGAATACCGCAAACAGAGAATTTTACGAACATATACTCATTTTGGAAGAGCTGGTCATCCAATCTGGTCTACGCAATAAAATTATAAGGTTATACCTGCTACATTTCGGACTTGTTGCTCGAAGAAACAATGGCATGGCAAAGCCGATAATCTTGAGAAAGTGCTAAGGAAAATGGCGAAGAAGAAGATTGCCAGCGCAGTGGAAAAATCAAATAAAAACGCTAGTAGGCCAGGCTCTTATACGACACATTTCAGTCAGCACTAGAAGTTAACTGTTTTCCCGGAAGTTAGCAAGCTGATTCATTTGCAGCAACTTCTAGCTAAGGGTGGACCTATGGTTTCTTCAAGAGAGCTGCATATATGTACACAGATAAATTAAACGGGAAATTTTTGAAGCAATTGAAATAATGAAATAATTAACCACCGGCACTTGCTTCTGGTAGTCTACTGTAGGAACCGATGTACAACAGTCATTGACACTACGTAATGAGAGGCAGTTACTCAGATACTTTTAATAGTTCAGAAAGTCTAGCTATTTGAATCGTATCTGGTAGAAAAATTCTTCTTCTGGGTCGACGCACTGTTTTACGTTTTTCCACCAGTCCTCTTCGGAACAAGCCGTTCGCTATGGGAGTCCCTTCCATCAATCAACTGGGAAATTGTAGCGCGCTACACTATGCCACCTCTACTTTTCGCTTCGGTTCATTGGTATCCATGGCGACGTTTCATATGCTCTTCTCGCTTCTTATTGCCGGTAACGTTGCGACCTTTTCCCTGATGCGACAGAACAAAATAACGAACGTCAATCTGAATTTATTAAATCTGTCTTATGCTCTGTTACAATGCTAATCACATTAACTTTTTCGCCTGGTTGCATAGAAAACAGTCTGCTGTTTATTTATTTGGACCAAAAAAACTGTTACGAAATTGTTAATGAGAACATTCTACCTACCCTCTTTGACTGTTTGTGTTCTTTTTCCAAAATCTTTTCGGGACAGTTTTTCCCTTATTTCCACCTTAAAACATTATTTCCAGAATTATCCCAAATCAACTAGAGTCAATTTTTCTGTTTACACATTCTTTTTCAAACAAAAAAGAATATCTGTTTACTGCAGTTCTAAAGAGAAAATTCGCTTTATTTTTACAGTTGATCAGTATCAAATGTGCAAGTCTCCGATGCCCGCTGTTACATTCAAATGCTACGTATAATGTAAGACTAACGTAGTTATTATTTGCTTGACTCGACACTCCGTCCGACACAATTTACAAGAGACACGTTACTCGTATATATCATATCGAGTACAGGTTCCTATAATTGGACTCGGAGGGTGTTCTGTCTATAATATCATTCATCAGCAATGTCACTCTTGGCAGTGTGCCTAATCGACGTGAAATATTGTAACCATTTGTAACGATTTAAACGCTTCAGAACATAAATTAATAGTTCAATTAGCAATGCAATTAAAACGCCGCGGTCTATCATATCCTTAATCAAATTATGATATCAGTATCTGGGTCTGGGGCATATGTATATTACATCGGCACACTTATGAGTGTAGACACCTGTTCATTTATTATGCAGCCCATTTTAAATGGACAATGTTACATTCTAGAATGAGGGATCAACTTAAAGTTTGAACCAATTAACGCAGCAAGGTATGTAAATACTATAGCCATGGTTTCAATCGCAAATACCTTTTTATATTGAATTATTTTGGTTGTATTATACAATATCACTCTCTTCCGAGATTTTGTTGTGCCACTAATAGCCATAGCAACCAGTAAAGCAACGAACAAGTATGTAGATTAAGAAATTTCATCTCGGGCGATTTGTGCATATTTTAGAGCTTAATCGGAAATAGGACTTGACGCTCGGTGCCAAAACGAGCATGCAGCACCGTTTGTCACATGCATATACTTGATTTATCAGACTTCGTCTCTCTCGTGGTGTGCGCATCCGCGGCTGAAGCTAAATTTTTCGAGCAACAGAAAAAAGGTTTTTGTTAGATCTAATAAATTTCATTAAAACCTCTGGAAGGACACAGCAAAATGGTGACAGAAAACTATAATTATAATTAACAAATTACACCCAATAACGAGACTCAATGCGCATGATCTGAGCTCTTTTTTAATTTAGTAAAACGTATATTTTTGCGTACTTACAAATTGACAATTTTCCCTAATTTAAATACGAAACAAGACATTTTCTTCTGAAATTACAAAGAAACAGAAATCAAACCGCATTTCTGCATAACAAGAACTTTAAGTGTGCAAAATGTCAGGTAAGGATTCAGAGATTTGGATGTGTAATCTATTGAGAACGGGCACCTAGTTGTCAGCGTGCGCGGGCGAGACAGTTGAAACTTCATATAGGCCCTTTAAGAAGCATGCAAAGGGATGGCGAGCAGAAAGAATCATAGCGTAGACGTAGATGGACTGGAATGAACTGACTAAAACCATCTCCACACTATGTGGCAAACTAGGCGAACGTTTGCTATGCGTGAAGTTTGCCAAACTTGACCTAGAGATTCGGCAAGTGTCAGCGTGCGTAGAATATTCCATACACACTATAGGTAATGCCGAATCTCCAAACATATGCGGTGTGATATTCGTGGCGGGAAAAGGCACAAACGTTCGTGCATTCGAAGTGGTTGGTTCTGTTGTAATGGAGGACAACGATGACGAAGTTATTGCTGCAAGTGTGACGTGTGACGTATTCTCACTACTAGGGGTGAGCGATATTTAAACAATATCGATAGAATCGATATATCGCATATTCGATATATCAATACAACGATATATCAATATATCGATGTTCCGAACATATCGATCATATCAATATGTCAAACATCAATTCAATATAAATTTTTTTAGGTATAGATATACACAGTGTCCCACTTAACTTGATTAGTACAGGGAACTTTTAAACCGCGGTAGTTACAAGGGTGCTCAAATGGGGAAAAATGTTGCTTATTATAATTGTAATTTAGCAGTACCAAGAGAACTTCGGAAACTATTTCTGTTTCTGAGAAAATCGGGAAAAAGTGAAAATGGTCTATATATTGTTTTTGTTCTAGAGCCCTTATTCGTTGATATTTTGATACGAAAAATTAAAGCAAGTTATGCTTGAAAATTCTCAATAGGCCGGTAGTATCAATTTTTATACAGGGTGTTTAATTTAGGAGTACCAGAGGTTAAGTTTGTTTTTTCTTATGGCCACCATATTGGTATTAGTCATATTCTAGTAGACTGTTTCAAGAGCTTTTCAACCCTGCATAAAAATTGCTTTAAAATTTCTTATCAAAATATCAACTAATAAGGGCTCTAGAACAAAAACAATATGTTGCCCATTTTAAATTTTTCCCTATTTTCTCAGAAACAGATATATTTTCCGAAGTATACTGATAAATTACAATAATTATAATGAGAAACATTTTTCCCCATTTGAGCACCTTTGTAACTACCGCGGTTTAAAAGTTCCCCATACTAAACAAGTTAAGTGGGACACTGCGTATACCTATTTGATACAATCTATACATATAAGTACCTACTTAATGTTCAAATAATAGACTATTTTGCAAAATTTATTATAGTTTATTCCAAATTAAAACACAATTAATAAAATATCAACATAAATTGAGAGAAACAAAGATAATGTATGTCGCATTAAAGTAAAATAAAATAAAATATTTTTTATCTAACGTCCCAAAGAAAAATTACAAAAATTAAAATATCTATATAAAAACAAATATACTCCATTTATTTTTTTACTATTTTTGCGTGAAAATTTCTTTTTAACAATGTATCACAAGTTCACAAGTCACAATTCACAACTTCACAACTTTGCTTTTTCTTAATATAAACAAGGAATAAATAATTTTTTTTTAAATACGGTGACAATATTGAATTCCACGAAGTTACTGGTACTTCATTAAAGTAGGTCATGTACATGAAAGAGGCAGTTTTATAATTCTGGCAAAGTAGAATTTCAGTTTTCCAATGCCCACTTTCGTGCAGTTTTCTTATTACCAAGGACATTATATACTAAATAGAAATAGTATACCTTTGCTTATTACCTTCAAAATTCAAAAATAATATGACCAACAGACCCAAAATTTAATTAAGAAGAAAAGAAGTGTTTGGTTTGTTCGCCCATAGCAACCCCATAATATTGCCCCATATTGCTTTTGTGTACGCTAGGGGCATCGAATGGATTATTCATTCCTACATTAGTTATTAGTAGGGGGTATCCTGATGTTATGTCACCGTTTAGCACATGCTTTCGTCAAGGACTTGCTCTGTAATTCAATGCCTGCCGGGGTATTTGCCCGGGGAGTAGTTCGGGCCGAATTTTTATTTGACTCAAAATTTTCCATTTTTCTATTTTGATGACAAGAGCCGTTTTATGTTTGAACAAATTACTCCCAACTGTGTAATTCAGGGGTCTTCCTTATTTATTAAGAAAATAATGCTATGGGTTGTGAAGTGATAGGTCGTTGAAATTAGAATATTACGGGAAGTCCAAATATATAAAGCAATAAAGAGAACTCTATTTAAAATAAGAAAGGACGGCCCCACTTGCAATTTAAAAGTGGGTTAGCTCAATCGAATTTCTTCCCTTTATTTAAAACAGCGAAGAAGAAAGTTCCCTTCATCACCCGGTATGTTACGTACTTGCGTGTCATGTGCGAATTTTAAATGAAATGAAGATGAATAAAAATACATTCTCTAACAAACCTCAACAACAATAAAAATTAATATAAAGATGCCCAAAAAATGAAAAATAAATTCGTTAGACGAAAATTAAAATGACAATTTATTTCCTAAGATCTGACAAACAATATGTTGCATTTAATTATAATTACTATAAGCAACCTATAGTAATAACTATTACACTAACTAATCTAGAAGTAGATTTGAGTATTAGAACACATGCCTAAGTAAGCGATTAACTGTAGATAAAAATCAAGACCATACAGTTTCAACTCTTCATCAATCAGTTGCTCATTACTCATCTTAAATCGAGTAGAACTGCAACGTAACAATTAGAGCGCATTTACGCCATTTATAATGTTGCGTCAAGTTCGTGATGCTATGTATGAGACCCTTTCGCTTAACATCTAAATTAACACAAATAGTAAAGGATTCTTTCACTTGCGTTTCGAAATTACAGACTGTTTGAGACCATTATCTGCGGAGATAATTGTGAAGAGCAACAGTAAAGTGCTACTCAAATAAGCAGTTTGCACTCAATCTATGAAAATTACGTATTACTAATGTTTCAAAAACAAAACAAAAAACTCTTGACAAGATGATACAATCTTTCAGGGCCGCGAGAATTGTGGAGATACTTGGAGTGTGCGAACAGTATTTTCTTAATTTAGATGACGACAGGCGTTGCTAAGAAGGACATATTTGAACATGTTAATTTGCCTGTAACGATGATGATCTATGCATATTATTAATAAAGGATCGTGCTACTTTTCATTTTGGCATTTTCACACTTCAATAATTTGCTCCAAGAATTTTACGACTTGAACAATTAAGATCAGCAGCATTTGAACTAGTTGAGAGGAAATGTCTACCTATTTCTTTATCAGTTTTTAATTATATATCGTTGTTAAGGTAATTATTCGGATTTACTGAATATCTTCAGTCATAACCTATTAGTTAGGGAACCGCAATAGTAAATAATTGCTGCATTTTCTAGACGGTATGATTATTAATGTATGGAACACGAGAAATAAGAGTATGGATATAAGAAAGTTGCATCTGAGTCGCCCTGCAGAGGGAGTTCGCTTAAAATCGTTAAATTAAAAGTTGCTATTGACATATTTTCTACGAAGTTGTTTTTCTTTTACTGACGTTTTGCATCATAAGGAATGTTAAAATCTAAAATATCTCTAAAATCTAAAATATTAGATAGTGGCAAATGGGTACCAGGTGGTCCCAAACATGTAGAAACGGGTGAGTCACGTGACATATTTTCTACCAACTGATTCTTCTTTTAATAACTGTTTGCTTCATAAGGAATGTTAAAATATCACTGCCAGATGCATTAGATAGTCGCGAGTGGGTGCCAGACGACCCCAAACATGTAAAAGTGAGAGGGTCACGTGACATATTTTCTACCATCTGGAATTTGGTTAGTTGTTAAACTTAGATATACACTGCCGAACAAAAAAAAACGGGACACTTGTTTTTATTTTTATATTGAAGCCCTACAATATTTTTATGTAAATTAACTTACGCAAATAATTAACGATTGCCTTACTAGTGGGGAAAAAAGAAACTTTTAGCTGAATATTGCACCTTTTGTAAGCCTAAACAGCCAAATCAACATTTTGACTTTTCATGCATCTTTATTGAAACAACAAAATCTTTTAACTTATTGGGCTGCTCTGTATTTTCTATTGTATTTTTGGTGATATTTCATTTGTAAACGTTAACTTTTAACATTTTTCATACAATGCGCCCCGAAATTTGTTCACAAATTGTTGTTTTAAGTCACGATGGCCGAAGTGTGCGGTATATTGCTCAAGTGCTGAATTTACCCCGTAACACATTGCAAAATGCATTCTTGCGATTTCGTGAAACTCATGGGTTTGCAAGGAAGGTCGGATATGGTCGTCCACGGACTACGAACCATCAAGATGACCGTTTTCTCCATGTAGCTGCACTGCGCGATCGAGCATTGCCATCACCTATTCTTCCTGGACTGGTTAGCCGATGTTCGATAAGTGGCAGTTTCAGCCAGAACAGTTCGAAGAAGGCTAAACGAATATGGTTTGACTTCAAGATACTCGGCTACGGGTCGCCTGTTGACCGTAGAACATCGCAGAACACGACTTGTGTTTGCACGGCAATATGTAAATTGGGACGAACATCAATGGAGGAACGTGCTCTTCTCGGACGAGTCAAGATTTAGTGTTAGGTCACCCGACGGGTGTGTAAAGGTGCGGCGAAGACCAGCGAAGCGGTACAGTCAATGTTACATATCTCCCAGGATCAGTTTCAATGGTGGTAGCATTATGGTGTGGGCCGGAATATCTTTGGGGGCTCACCCAGGATTGGTTTTCATTGAAAATGGAACAATGGCTGCACACCGATACATTGTCGAGTGCCTGGAAACCTATGTCACACCATATATGCCATTTATAAGGACCAATTTTGTGTTTATGGATGACAACGCCCGACCACACACAGCAAAAGTTGTTATCGAGTACCGTGAAGAGGTTGGTTTTGGACGCCTCCCATGGCCAGCCAATAGTCCAGACCTGAATCCCATTAAACATCCGTGGGTTCAGCTTGGGAAAAGGATTAGACGTCGCCAACCCCTACCAGAAACATTAAATGGCGCTTCAAGAAGAATGGGAATAAATACCCCAACAATCTATTGATAACCTCATTCAGAGTATGCCACAACGTTTAAGGGGAGTAATTAGAGTTCGTGGTGGTAACACCCATTACTAATTTGGTTCTACCCGTGTGCTTTTCCTGTTAATAATTTCTTTTTGTTTTTCTTTTTAAGTTCTTAAGTAACAGTTGATCTCTAAAAAATACTTTTGTTAGGTTTTTGTTGACGAATCATTTTGTTTCTTGTTTTTTATTTATTGCTACGATGAAAATAATATCGTTAAATATAATTTCAAACTCTCCGTTGTTTTTTTATTCACTAAAATAGTAATTCTGAGAGTGTCCGGCAGTGTATTTTGGGCAAAAAAATAATTACCAGTCGAATAGCTAATGAGAAAATGCTTGTCAGACGCGTGTAAAGGCGTTGATTAACAAACAAGTTCATATAAAAATTTTTGATACTTCAATTTGGTTGAAACGATTATTTTGTTATTTTAGTATGAATTACTTAAATCAAATACGTAGCAATTCTAATTCCAAACCACTCCCAAACGGCTCAGCGCGGCTAGCCCTCACAAATTATTTGTGTTTAACTCGCTGTAACTTTTTTCAGAACAATATTAATATTTCGTTTCTTCACCAAAAATAATTTCGAGCCCTTGTCCGTATTTGGTCTCGCATATGTATATGTTAATTCCGAAACGTAAGATTACTTACCCGGTACATGAAAAATACATTAGGTACACAAATTTGTGGTCTAGCAAGAAAACATTTTTTTTATAAAATTGGAAAATTGTAGTGGCAACGTGAGTACACTGTGATGATCAGCACACTTCAGTGTATATTCCGCGAAAAAAACAGGTCTCTAACTCTTTTTGTTGCTGAAATACAACAATAAAAGTATTAAAAATGATCGAAAATTGATTCAGGGAAATTTTACGAAAAAATCGGTTTTCCGGCATTTTTGCAATTTCCGATATTTTCGTGACCTCAAAATTCGAATCCGGCAGGTCATTTTAAATACGAATCAGCTTCTTTTTCTTGTGTGTATTCGAGTTGTATAGAGGGTGTCGAATTAGAGCACCTTGCTCCCCGACTATTTGTTTATATTGCTCGTTCGTTGAGTACTCCGAGACAATTAAAATTAATGTTTTATTCTCATCGCGAAGAAATAGGAACAGGACAATGCAGGATTTGACGAGAAATTAGAGATCGAGAATGAAGGATGTAATTTTGAGTTTGTAATTTTAAGACTAAAATCTATAATCTGTATGTGGCGCGCTACCAAACTATGAATCTACAGGGTGTCCCAGAACAACGGGGCAATATTTCCGGAGAATATCGCTTGGATCAAAATAACACAAGAATGTATAATTTTTTTTCTAGGACGCCTCCCTTCGAAGTTATTCGCCGTTAAAGGTCAAGTCCTGAAGAAGGTTTTTGCCCATAACTTTCAAACTACTGTATCAAATGTTATTTGGACTGCAGACATAGTAAGCAAGTATCTATGATCGAGTGACATGACATCTTCCGTATCTTTTATAGGAAGCCGGGGGTGGAACGCCCCTAATGCTTTTCACCTTAACTTGATTGATGCTTTTAACGAATTTGCAATGACATTTTTAAATTTCTTATAGAATTTTGTCAAAAAAGGTACTTTTATTTGAAACCGTTAAAACCGAGGGGTAAACAACTGACCAGAATTGTGTACACCAGAATTCCTTTGGGTCAAATAATTCCCCTGACTTCCACAGACTTCCTCAGAATCCCTCAGAATTCCTCAGAATTCCTGAGAATTCCTCAGAATTCCTCAGAATTCCTCAGAATTCCTCAGACTTCCTCTAAAATTCCTCTCGAAATTCTCTAAATTTCTCTCGATTTCTCAATTTGGGAGCGGTGGGGTGGCGGTAGAAAGGGGGAGGGGAGGATGCTAGTTTGCAAATTTTTTTCAATATCCAATGAAATTAAATTAAATTGACAAGTAATAAGTAATATTTGACAGTAGTATAGGGTAAGAAATACATAACAGGAATTTGAAGAAAAAATTAAAACTTTATTAAAACAAAATTAACAATAAAAATAAAAGTTCATTCAAAATTAACGAATATATGCAAGGTGTCTTACGAAGTTTCAATCAGGCGATATCTCGTAATAGTTTAGCGGAAGGAAAATGAAATTTGGTGGATTTATACAGGGTGTTCCGGTGAAGGTGGGAAATCTATCGGGTGCGTATAGATTACACGAAAATAACGTCCCAAGTTCCTATAAAGTTTTCTACTACGACCTTCCCCTGCCGAGATATTCTCCCTTAAATTGGAGAAATGATTATGTTTTTTACATAACATTTTTATTTTTAATAGTATTTCGATCATTTTCTTGGTGACGTACGTAGTGA
Organism: Xestobium rufovillosum; assembly: GCA_963966045.1. Taxonomy (NCBI): domain Eukaryota; kingdom Metazoa; phylum Arthropoda; class Insecta; order Coleoptera; family Ptinidae; genus Xestobium; species Xestobium rufovillosum. The sequence goes on from OZ014493.1 coordinate 36,226,809, forward strand.
TTGAATGTCGATAAAATAATGCGATCAGTTTTTTGCTAGTGCATCAGGGGAGCAAGGGGTGAACTACCCCTTACCTTCTTAACTTCATATTTTTTAAGGTGCTGGATATTTTTAATTTTTAACACCATTTTTTGTTTCCCCAGACATTTTTCTAATATGCCAGAAAAAATGAAAACGAAAATCGTAGAAACACGGTACCTCTTGCTCGTTGAGTTTTATTTTCTGGAAAACGTTTCATTTTATAGAAACCTAACAAGAGTAACTTTTTATTCCGGAGAACCAAAAAATGCGGTTAAAAATTAAAAATATCAAGCCCCTTAAAAAATATGAAGTTAAGAAGGTAAGGGGTAGTTCACCCCTTGCTCCCCTAATGCACTATCAAAAAAAGGGTCGCAATATTTTATCGACATTCACTCACTACGTACGTCACCAAGAAAATTATTAAAATACAATTAAAAATAAAAATTTTATGTAAATAAAAGGATTTTTATTTCTCCAATTTAAGGGAGACATTGGAAGGTCGTAGGAGAAAACTTTATATGAACTTGGGGTGTTATTTTCGTGTAATCTATAGGCACCCGAGAGATTTCTCACCTTCACCGGGACACCTGTATATCTGAAAGCTGTGCTTCATTTTGTATTATTCAATTTTCTTTAAAGTTCTCCATTTCCCATCACGTAAGCCCAACTTCAAATGTTAAATAGGATATCCTGTATGTAAACGTATTTTTGAAAAAGGTATTCAAAGACAATTTCAATGATACCATATTTATTGCTATTTTTTTAGTAAACAACGGATATCTTCGAAAAACAAAGTAACAATATCCTAGCAACCGATAAATGAATAACTCTCTAAATGTATGTCAAAAGTTGACTTGAATGTGAATCACAATTTGACTCACGTCAACTTTTGATATTTAGCGTTATACTTGGGCCGCCCAACAGACGGAGTGATCACCCTGCAAGAACGTGCTCTAGCGGGGCCAATATTAATTTATGACGACCGAATTGGAGTGATGCGACTTCGTTGGGTCTAAACAAAGCGCATCACTGCGGTTCTGTCGTCCTAAATTGATAGTGGTCCCGCCCAGAGCTCATGCTTGCAGGGTGATCACTCCGTCTGTTGGGCGGCCCAAGTATAGTCACTCGGTTATTCATTTATCGGTTGCTAGGATATTGTTTGTCGAATAAGTTCGTTATTTTACTAAAAATGACAATAAATGTGGTATCATAAAAATCGTCTGAATAACCTTTTCAAAAATGCGTTTACATACAGGTATCCCTTTTAACCTCACATTTAACATATTGAAGTTGAGCCTCGAGTTAAGCTCACGTAACAGGAAGTGAAGAACCGGAAAGAAAATCGAATAATACAAAAATACAGTTAAACAAATCCAGGAAATTCCATTTTCGTCCCACTAAGCGATTACGAGATATCGCCTATCTGAAATGTCGTGGGACACCTTGTATATATGTAAAAAATAAAACTTATTTTGCTTCAAATAACATTAGTAAAAAATAATAATAATAAATAGTTCCAAGCACCTTACTAACGCGCGAAATAACATTACAAAATGCATAATACATTATGCAGTGCATGCAATGTTGCCAAGTCTACTGAAATTTCACAAAATCTGATGCCTTTAGAACTATCTAATGATTTGGTCGAAGGTTTTGAACTGATTGTAAAATAGGAACCCCAATGCAACTTTTTATTCCAGAAAAATCCTCAAGAAATCTTGGAAAATTCTTTAAAAAATACTCTATAATTCCTCAGATTTCCTCAGAATTCCTCAGAATTCCTCAGAATTCTTCAGAATTCCTCATAATTCCACAGAATTCCATAGAATTCCTCAAAATTCCACAGAATTCCTCAAAATTCCTTTAGAGTGTACACTATAATTCCTCAGTTGTTTACCGCTCGGTTAAAACGACCCGTTTCCGAGAAAAATGTAATCCTCGAATGACCAATTTCAAAATTAGAAAAAATTTTGAACTGGCAATGAATCCAACTCCCGATGGATTTGGAAAGAGTTAATTGTGTTACGATGTTTTAATTTCTTACTGCTTGCTCGTTTGTTTGGGAATACTTTGACGCATGCTGCAAGTTCAATGTGCATAGTTTACGTGCCGAACCTATTTTAACTCAACACCGTAAAATTTATTATTCAACATTCTTTGTCTTCTTTTATGAGATTTAACTAGGAAATTCCACTCAATTAAGGATATATTATTTTGAGACAGCGTGAGCATTGTAAATCTCCTACGAATAAAAGTTTCCGATTGAAACTACAAATTAAGTACACCAGCTAAAGCGTTTAAGCAATTGGAACGTGAGAGAATTGAGGCAAAATGCCAACAGTCAAATTAAAACAGTGGTATTTCTGATCTAGTTAGAGTGTGCCGTGTACTGGGATATTATACATCATCCCAGCAAGTCATGCTTGTTACATCGTCTAAATTGAATTCAGGCAGGCAACGTGCTTTATAGTCAAATGGCAAAGGAATTAGACTTTACCTTAATTTATTACGATTCATTAAATCGCGAGTTATTCGAAAATCTTGACACTTTCTTTAGCAGGACTTATCGCATTAAGTATTTGTTGGTCTGTCAACTGGTATAAATCGCATTCAAAAAGGTATTTACGAGTACAGTCACCGCCGTCTACATTCCACTTTAGATTGTCTGTATTCTTGATCTAGATAGCCGGGCGTAAATTGAAATATTGTACCTGTACCTGTTTGTGTATGTTTAGCTCTCATATCAGTTCCGAATAATCGGGAGAGGTCGCACTTTGGGCCCGCCCCTGCATTAAATGTGATGTATTTGTGTTTCACAACGTCGATTTCAATCAGTATTTCATTTCGTGTAGAGGTAGGTCTGTTTTATACACACGAATTAATGATATTCGAGCCGGAACAGTTGTCGGATCGACATTTAAGTCCAGGCTTCATCAGCTTGAAGTGGGTAGGTTAGGCATAAAACTGGTGATATTGCAAGTTGTTTTATTTTCGTTTACATGATTCACCGTCAATACGAAGCATAGGCAAAAAGGTGTTATGTGTTACATTGTGGTTACACAAAGATATAGAACAGTTGTTTGGGTAATTTCACTTCCTGTATGCCGGATATTAAATGCTTCCAAAATATAAATTCAAATAGAAAAAAAATATCACAAGAACTGAAATGGTTATGGATGCAGCAGAAAACTACGAGATACATATGATTTGAAAGAAGAAAATATAGGCAAATTGAGAGAAAATATCTCTTAATCAATCTGTTTCTGGCAACTGGTCTCTATCAGCCACAGTGCTTTGTATTGCCAACTTAATATCCGTATCCAGAACAATTAACAAAATTCAGAAATCAGTGATTTGTAACGTATTTGTCATTTCACAGAACCAAATGCTTCATCGTTCATCGGCACCCAAGCAGACAAGAAGGTAGGTATTGTGGGCGTTGGGCCGCCTCGCACTGATAATCCTTATCATATTTGATGAGGAAGGAAATATTTAATGACGCACTTAGAAAACGTTTACAAAATTCAGAAGAAATAGCTGAAATTGAAAACGATGAAATCTTAAAATCTTTAAGCCAAAGCGTGCTTTAGAGAACAACAGGTCATCATCATAAGGTTCTCAGTCCGAAGACTGGTTGGACGCGTACCTCCATTCTTTTCTATCCTGAGCTAACCTACGCATTTCCCTAAAAGTAGAACATCCTACATCCCTAACTATTTGAGAGCAGTAGTCTCAAATTTGAGAGAAACAACAGGGGAAGATGAAAAATATTTGAAGAAATGTTGCAGTTATGACGGAACTAGAAAACTTGTACAATGAATGTCTTAAGAGGAAACGATATTTCCAAATTCTGTGGTAGTGCTCGTGCAGAAAAAGGCGGTACAAACACCTTGCAGAGCAACCAAAAATTTTCCTTCAAAGGCAATAAGCATGTTAACTGGCGTTCATGAACTGACACGCACGTAACCTAAGAGAACTAACCACTTGAGACCATTCGCGATGGAGGTGGTGCAATGGACTAAATTTTGAAAACTTTAGTTGCGAATTGACCAGATTTTTATGGAGTAGATTAACTGTGAGAGGTGACTGTTGCCAAAGGATGCCAGCAGGATGAGGTTTCAACGCATGTTGGTGGATGAGAAGGAACACACGTGCTGATATAACAATTCAAATTATGTGAGAGTTCGGAGAGGTACTCAACTTTGAGAATAATGGAAAGACGTTGCATAGAAGTACCAACTCTGAGTCTTGATAAGACAACAGTCATGGCCTCCAAGAGAAGAAGGAATGTTTAGGAGATGAACGAGCTTCGGTGTGGAGACCAGAAATTCATTCTAGCAAGAAATTGACGATTTTGGACTAACCTAAGCAACCTAACAACGTAGTTCCAAACTCCCAAGCTTGAATGTATACTTGCTATAAGAACAAGACATCCGCATAGTATGTGATGGGAAGTTTCTTCCTCTTCTCCACACATCCTGCAATCAGGATTGCCTTGTGTCTTCCACTCCAATGGTGGTGAGATACCTATAAGCGTCCCGTAAATAGTTACACTGCCCATCTGATTGGTTTTTACCTTGTCGCAATAACTCTCCAGCTTTCTTGCTGGATGGTCTGCTAATGAACATCCACGATTGCGTTCGTCCAGAAGTCTCCATCCAATAAGAGGTAGGTTTTTGTCTTACTAGGTCCTCTATAATCCCTTTAGCTGTCTGATATGTCAAGAGTTAAGGTACTATCAGCGGAACTTTGACTCCCTTCCTCGCCAAGAGGTTTGCTTTCTCATTCTTCTTTGATACTGGCTTTATACCGCCATTAGGGATCCATATGTTGCTGAGGAGATTATAACCATTGCTGGTCTTAGCCCCAAAGTTTTCCCCAGCAAACCCATAGGGCTCCGGTAGCCTTCTTGGTTAATTTCTCCAGATTAACCTCAAGTACTTAAATTCATTGAATCTTCTGACTTCACAAACGAAGACTCTTCAGGTTCTGAATAGTTGCCGAGGTAACATGTGAACAGATGGTATAAAAAGAGAAAACGATGTCCAGCTCGTGATACTAATCAGTGCAATGTCCCTAATCGCAGTTATGAAGCAAGATAAATTAACGTTCGTATACTCACCGAAGAAATGGTTGTTGGAACTGTTCAACTCAAACAAGGAAGACGTCGTTAATTGGTAGCAATGAGACAAATTTCTTATTATCTGAAGAAAGTAAGCTTAAACCTTCAGTTTCCTACAAACCGCTGAAGATATATTAGCGTTACCCATATTAGGATAAAAGTAACAATTTGAAAATTTCATATTAAACACAGCAACACTTGGCGAGTTGAACCCGTTGGTATGCGCCCATCTACACAATATATAATGTGTTACGGTAAACCATCATGAGAATGTTTCTAAGACATGAGTGGCAAATAGCAAAGCATTAAGAGTTCGCAGAAAGGCCGTACAAATTGTCAATATTTCACGATATATTTGCAACGGATATTGATTCCGCATATTCGAATGCGAACGAGTGCAATTTCATAGAGGCGTATAATATGAAATTATTTTGTGGAACAGCGGACGTGGACATGAATAATGCCGTTCGATCCTACCATGTAATTAAAACAAAATGCGCGCATGTGAAGCTTGGGCTGCTCTCTGGGATCTCAAAAGGCTTGATAAATGAACGCCTTTGCCCCTCGGTACGTACAGTACCTCTGTCTGAATTTTAAGCACGATTTACTGCAGAGTGAATTTGCTGTATCACGAAATTAAAGAATAAAATACATACTCCCTTCCAACGATGGCGATGGGTTACGTTTTCAGTCCAAATTTATTAACCAGCTGTTAAAAATTACGCATAACGGGGAAACTTCCAAGTTGTTTGCCGTAAATTTGATTTATTTACAACTTTGAAATTGGTCACTAAAATACCACACACTTCGACTATTAACGGCTCTATTTTGTATTAAAACTCGTTTTATGTTTCGAATATCGATTAGTCGAAGAAGATGAAGATGGTGGAGAAAAAGAGGAACACAGTAGGTAATTCAGCTATACTTTGAATTTATTTTGAATTTTTATACTTTTTATAGTAAGATAAAGCAGAAACTTTCCACTACTGCTGGGTACTTCCAGTATTATAATTTCGTTGCATGTTTACTCTTCGTCTAAATACTGTAATAGTCCTAACCCCATATAGAAACCTGGCTACCTAGATATACTGAGAGATACCTGATGTGAAAATTACCTGATAAAAAAACTATCAGAAATAGATGGTCATGTGATCGTAATCCTTCGTTATGTTTATTAACCCTACCTATACCACAATAAAACAATTTTTTTATGGTGCATTGTGGTAATTACAAAAGTTTTGCTTAGGAATAAAATGCGGTTAATTATTTGAGCTGAATTAAATCGGACCTGGATTAATTCAGACTTCTCATCATGTTCATAACTTGTTGCAGCAGTTTACTTCATTCAATTCGTATATATCAATACAAACCTTTTTTTCAACCAGTTACATCTAATTGTCTACTCAATCGAATGTCAAATTGAGATAGGTACTCATGGTTTTTTATTTACTGCTATACAAAGTGATACAAAGTGATAATTCTTGCACATATGCACATGCTTCTTCTATTTGGTATCACTAATGAGTGTTTTAGTAGAAAATAAAAACTTTTAGTATTGATGGTTTTAATAAATATGTTTAAAATTAAAAACAAGTTATCGAACTAACAATAATAAGCAAGTTTTGGAAATAAAATATTACACTTGTGCGAAATCCGAAAAAATGTTAAGTACCTAGCTAGAAAAAATGAAAATTACTATATTATAAAAATTAGAATATTTATATGCATTAAAAAGTAAACCAAATACAAAATTTCAAATAAGCTTTCATAATGCATATGACCCGTAAAGCATTAGTTTGATTTGGTGGTGCTACAGTATTATCACAGCATAATACGGCAGATAAAGTGTTTGACGGTGTCTTTGAACTATTTTAGCTGCATTTGGTGACCTCCAATTGTAAGTGATTTACTACCGCGACGTATTATCAAAAGGTTTGACGCCGGTATTAACTCGGTGACAAATGAAAAAGAACACGTGGGGAGCCTGAGAAGTTGCGCGGGCTCCGCTACGCGAGCTAGAAAATTTAGGGAGAGCTGTTCTGCTGTATTATGCTGTGGTATTATCTATAGCATTGGTGAAATACTGAAGTTCAGGAAGTTCTCTACAGGTTAGGCCAAAATGTTTCTTTAATTGTTTTTCACAATCATCAAGTTTGCCTTGTTTAACTTTGCAGCCAATTGGTATATGTATTGGAACTATCATTCGTAAGAACGCTTTTAAAAAATCCAATATCGCCTCTGTAGTGTACTTCTCCTTTTACATTTGCCTCAGTTTTCTATAGGAAGATCCTTCGTGATGGTGTAAATTTGAAGTGCCACTGACCTGAAGGTTTCATTTCTTCCGAAAAAAGTTGATTTAAAGTTCTTAACTTGTATATTTCATTGTCTAGCCGATACACCGTTCCACGTTCTTTATAAATTTCACAGAATTGGCTTGGATCAGTCATTGTATCACATATTTGGTATATTCGAACGTCCTGGCACTAGAAAAATTACTAGATCCCCCCTTATATTTTGTGGGACTTTTTTATTTAACCACATTGCGATCATCCCAATCATTGTCCCAATTTTGTTTTGGTCGGGACATCCAAAGGTCCCAGTGGAAGATCAAGGGCAGTCTTACTGCCTCCTGAACGGCGCCTTAAGATTCCACTGCTTTGATCATTATTATGTAGTGCTGAATATTGAAAAATAAACAAAATATTCAAATTAACTGGTTTAAGCTATCAAAAAAGAAAATCGATCATATCTCGAAAACGGTTGGTCTGCGGACCCATATTTATTTTGACTTTTTACTTGCTTTTGATCGTATTATATGCCCTCTAAATATTGAAAACTTTTTTCAACCCCTGTATACAAAGCAATCATTGATCAGAATAGACGAGTTTTAAAACAAAGAGTTTGCAATAGGTGAGTTTTGGAACTACTACTGAAGTGTATATGTTGATTGGCTTAGACAATTTATTATAGAAAACCATTTTATTTTAGAAAGTGAATATGAAATTAAAAAGGAAGTTTTAATTTCTCCATATGAGTCCTAAAAGAATATATAAGTACATAAAACAACATTATACATAGTTGGAGAAATAATACACTGAAATATTTCTCTGTAAGCTCACTATTTGTACCTTATTGGATATCCCGTGTAATTGCTTATAGTGTATATTGTAAGGAAATAAACTTAATCGAATATGACGCCCTGTCCAGTTAGCTAAAGTAAATTTAAACAAGCTCGAAAGTGCCAAAGGCTCTCATTTCAAAACGAGACGTAATAATTATTTTTCCCACTAACTATAAATTATGTTGTTCTAGTACCGAACAGTTCACGGGTGGCCAAAGTCGATCTCAATTTCCCCAACTGCTTATCTGATACATCTCGGCCAGCCCTCTATGTATTTAATGCCTTTTGCTTATGATTTGTTACGAAGAAAATATATGGCTGGTAAATTTCTGGTTATAAAAATAGTTCATTCCTATCAATTTCTTTGTAAAAGAAGCCAAGAAAATTGTAATGATTACAGACTAAATATAGTTTTTAGTTCCAAAGAAGTTAAAGCAATTGACTTCCACACCAAACTAATTTATGTGCTAACCGAATTTACTGTACCTACGTATGCTAAAATTTACCCTTTGAACAGACCAGAACATGGTTTCATGACTAATGTCACAAATATGGATCTTATGGGATAGATAGCCAAATAATTATTCTATTAACATCTAAATACAGGACCTTGCTCTCAAACACTTAGTATTAAGATCACATAATTGATATTTCTATTATGCATTCTGTCGACACGAGTACAGAATACAGAACAGACCTTGTGAACACCACGATATATAAATTGTATCAAATTTAACACGTAGGAGTTAATCTGCTATAAAATTTTGTTTATTGATAATGAAAGCAATTGTTAAGACTTAATAGCACGAAGAGAAACCTTGGGCACATAAACTAATAATTACAGATTCATGAGTTCTCCCAGGGAATTTACTGATTTTTCTCTAGTTCGTCACCTTTTGTTGTGCCTACGTCCATCAGAAATAAATGAATAAAGATTCAGGAGTGCCAGTAAAAAATTCAAATACACAGATGGAGTTATTATCTCCATAAAAGTGTGAATCCGTAATAAATGATTGTGAAAGTGCACGTAATATATTTGCAGGAAATAAAATATGCAAAACGTATTGTTTTGTGCAATTTATTCAAAAGAGATGCAAACTCTTAGAGATGATTCATGATTGTGTAAGAACTTTTTCAGTTTGGGTTGCTGTACACAACTAACTTGAGAAATGAAGGTTTCAGCGCCAGTCAATAAGCATGTTCAAACTTGGCAACTCACCTGGCCGATTTGTTGAAACTGCAAATGGGATAATGCAACACCAATACGATTATCTACAAGTTTTAAGCCAGACTGTTGCTGTTTTCAGCTATTGAGTCCTACTGGACATAGGTGTTCATGAACATCTATATCCAAATCTTTGCTTTAAACACTTGGGTGAAATACGACGCAGTGTATATCCAAGTTTTCCATTTCCAAATTTTTCTATTCATCCAATTCTATATGTCTGGCAATCATAGCAAAGCTCTTGCTGGCCTTCCTCTTATCGTTCTTCCTTGAAGGGTCCGTTGCCATTTTCCTGTCTTCCACCTCGTTCCCTCCATCCTTTCGATTGTCTCGATTTCTGCACTTCCATGATTCATGGGATCCTTTCGTTTCTCATATATTCAAACCTTGATGCCCCACTACTACTTCTCCAATAATCCAGTTGAAATACAAAGGACCTATCTTTACTCCATTTATTCAACCTCTGTACTTTCCACAACTTACTGGTATATTATGTGTTTATTTTTTTCGTGACCTGACCATTCCAGAGGGCAGAGGTTAGTTTTCTCGTATTTTGCGATTCTCTTGACAACTTTTATTTTTTATTTACTCTGCACTCTCACCGGTGTATGTGAATGTTTACATTTTTGGACATCAATTTTCATATCAACCACTTCATTCTCGTCAGAAATTTGATGGACAGCCCCTACTTCTCATATTGGTCTTTAAGTTGTCGAAACATGTAGTTAGTATATACAAGGTGTACCAAATTCTATGCTTCTTCTAGTTGCAGTGTTTTTCTAAGAAAAGTCCATATTTTTAATTGTATTACGATTCTGTTACCCTGTTTCCTGAAACTTACCGCAGGACGCACCTACTGATTTCTGAAATGTTGAAAAGCTATACGTGTTCAGCAGAAAAGAGTGTAAAACATGGATTCGTGAGTTTCTACATGATGTCGGAAGGCGCTATTTCAATAGATGTTATAAATATTACGTCTTACTCCTGACCCACGGTTTTCGTGCCATGTCACAAATTCCATGATGTGCAGTGGCATGTTTGCGCAAAGTTATAATTCATAACATTTTCTCCAATCACTAAACTGCTTCATAATGTATGTTGTCATAAATTCGTTTACACAAACTTGCTATAAAATGAAGACATTAATAGTACGCCCACTATTTGCGCTCATGCCATATGACATGCAATATTTTCTTTATATTTAGAACTATGGGGCGACCACCGGGTAATTGAGAGAGTAATTAAGTGTTACTTATAATGCGTAGGAACGCCAGGTATTTACTCTTTACTATTTGAATTATTCGTCACTAAACAGTATTTAATTCAGTGGAGGTCAGAGTTCTGTGAAGAACATGTTGTATAAGTTCTGATTTTTTTTTTAATTAACAAATTTCTGAAATTGTCAATTTTTCTTATCACTTACGTATAGTTTCAAGTTATTTAGATAAGAGTTGTTTGGGTAGAAAAATTTGATAAATTTTGCTTAGTTGTTTCGTATATTCAACTATATATATTTTTTGTGACGGGATTTTGCAACAGTCGATACTTCCGACTGCGTTTAATCGCGTTGGTGAGTAGAGTGCCTGCGATAGGCCCGTCAGTGCGCTGCGCGTGCGGAGCTCCAACCGTTTAGTGTATTTACCGTGTTATCTGCACCTATTTTGATTTACAATCAAAAGCATGAATTATAGACAGGAATATTTGTTACCCAACAGGTTTAACGTGTCCATTATACAGGTTTAAACCATAATATCTAGCATGGCGTACAAGTAAGCTGTGATTACTGAATCCAGATCATAACACTGGATTCATGAACCATGAAAGGGCACTATATCTGTTTGCAACATTTATGTCCATTGTCCATGCAAAGACACAGCCGACCTGACTGTAACATTATGCATAAAAGGTGAAGAACCAATTTTCTGCAAACGGCAATCCTCGAGCGTCGAATCAAGCTCGGAATAATCACTTACGTTTACTTTTTACCTTACTAAGAGCATGTTATTTACTGAACTTGTTCAAGTTGCACCGAACAGTGTAAATACAACTTAAATATACATTGGTCAGTTTGCCCTCGGGAATGTTGATCAGTGCTGTGAACACGAGCCTCATAGACGGATCGACTTGATATACCCCACACGATTAATTGCCGATCTGGGATCGTTTACATCTCCGCTTGCTAACTTCTTACTCGCTTCAACACCACGTCTACCGATTAATGGGGAAATTAGACGTTTTTCCTTGTTGTTTCGCTTCTATTGCTGCGTTCAGACTTGACAGGATCTCCTCTTGTACGGCCGTAAAATTTGAATTTTATGAAACCAGGCGGCGTGATTTATATTTAACGTCTTAATTAGACCGCTTCGGTTGTCATAAAATGGAGGTGTTAACTTTTAGTGGACTGAACAAAATGGCCAATTTGAACTGAATTTTTGGGTACGATGGTACATATTAATGTCATGGCTCATTAGAGGATTGTAAAATACAACATGGTTTCGCAAAATAAAGTCTTCCAAGGTTTCAAGAGATTCTTCTTTTGAAATATAAAAGACGCAAATAATCGTATCTACCAAGTTATGGTTAGGCGAGATGATGTCATTGGCAGGTTGAAATAATAAATGATGAACTCGGTGAAACCTAAACCTGGATGCTTACAATGTACATTATAAAATACAATTTACAATGTTTCCCCTGAATAAATACAAGGCTAAAATTTGCAGAGCGTCACGAATGCTCTGCATACCAGATCACCGCCTGAAGTCTAATTGAAATTCAGCACGACTTGGTTACAACACTGGCGCTAGTCGGATCATGTCATCGTTTGTCATTTTATAGCATGCCATTTTGATAGTCAACTTGGGCTACCTTGCTGAATATATTTATTATTTGTCGTCCGCTTTTGGAATTTTGTTAATAATCGTGGGTGGTTATTCAAAGCATCTGTCTGCTCATGGTGAGATTTTAAATCAGGTTTATTTGAAGAGCAGGACATGAACAACGAATATAAATAGAACAGCAATTAAATAATGTCTTCCACTTGTAAACATTTTTAGATTCACGCATGTAATGAATACCATATAGTGACCCGAAAAGGAAAGGTCACATCTGGTGCTAAAATATTAAATTTTAAGCAAGTACCATCAAACAATTTCTATATTCATGAATAACTACAACATTTTGTAGTAGGGTGGTACAGTTTATGTTCCATATAATTTTTTATTGTAAAGATAAATTAAGTATAGTTTCTCCAACTTGGGAATACTCAGGTTCCTAATCCTCTTATCAACAAATGTCAATGCATGAAGAAAAATAAATTGGCTATTGCGGTCAAGAAGTTTTGCAAAATACGATTTTATAGGTGCGTGCTCCACATGGTTTAATTTCATTCGAATAATACGGTTTTTGTCGCAGCTGAAAATCTGTTTCATTTCTAAGGTGGTGACTACCCAAATCATAGAACTTTCCATAATAATTGAGAATACACCACTATAATAAATCACTAAAAATCATTAAATTTCACTATAATAAATCACTTTAGTAAATAACTTAGCGACAAGCAAAAAAGTCGTAAATTATTCGGGAGGTAGAGATATCCTTTAACGACGGCACTTTAATTCATCAAAGGAGGCTTACTTAATAGACTTCATTCATATCTTTTACCAATAATGGCATCAACTTGATCTCTCCATAACGGCCAAATTTTGTGGAAAGGTTGCCACAGATACTAAAAATGCAATTGATAAGAATTTTGCTCCATTTACCTCTAATTTGTGTTCTCTTTTTACCGTGTGTTTCAAAATAAACGATAGATTGCACATTTTAATATGGAAAATATTATAAATAGTCGAATATTTCCTTTCCAGTACATAGTTCGTAGGAGTTTAAATGGCTTTTGTAGAAAATTCTTTATAAACTTTTAGACGAGCCTTGTACCATTTAACATCTAAGAATTGGAAACTTTTAAGGGAAATTTAGTTTTTTTTTAAATTGAGCTTAAAATTTACGTGACCATTTATTTTACCTGAATACTGGTCTCCCTATGTAAATGCGACCTGGTACCCATAAACAAAGCAAGTTCATGGTGGCTGATGCTCGTTTCTGTTTGGATGCAGGCTGTTATTATTGGTATTGTTGCTTCATTTTTGTTTTGTACCCTAGCCCCTAGCGCACCGGGATTAGATGCGAAAGAGGTATTTTTATACACATTGGCGGCGCAGGATCAAATCTGACTGTTGCAATTTTTAACTTTTATTGTTACTGTATCAGATTCATAATTATTTTGATCTTGCTTTTCATTATAATCAACAATAAAGACGTTTGAAAAACGTTTGAAAACGTGTTGAACATAAAGATAAGGAATACCTCGAGGAATCCTGTATGGCTGTTTGTCCTTGTAAAGGTACCCATTAATATTAAATTTATTGTTAGTATAAATGTTGTCAATATATCATCTTATTTCAGATTCTTCGATTTTTATGCCTACAAGAATCTTTGTTTTAGGAGGCTTATTTATTAAAAATGACACATTGGCAATATTTATAGTGACAATATACAGTGTATCCCCAGATACACTAAAATTATGATAGAAATTAGTTTTTATTCAAACAGGGGGGCAGGACTGACCTCCAGAAGATGAAATTTCTGCTTTTCAGACTTTTTTACCTATGCGTTGATCCGGGGACGCATTGTATATTGATCGTAGACACCTACGAATTTTTTCACGCTTTATCCGAAGCCGAACGATAGTAAGCCAGAATGTAACGCGTGGAGCACCGCTGTGACGTCACAGCCATGGACGGAGCGCTGCTACTTGCCGATTCTCAATGATACCGTATAGTCGGGAAGCAAGGTGCTCTGATTCGACACACTCTATACAACCCGAACACACACAAGAAAAGTTCGGAAATTGTGAAAATGCCGGAAAATCGATTTTTCTTAAAATTTTTCTAAATCAATTTTCAACCATTTTTAATACTTTTCTTGTTGTAGTTCAGCAACGAAAAGAGTTGGAGACCTGCTTTTTTCATGGAATATACACTGAAGTGTGCTGATCATCACAGTGTACTCACGTTGCCTCTACAAATTTTCAATTTTATGCAAAAAAAATGTTTTCTTGCTAGACCACAAATTTTTGTAATGTATTTTTCGTGTACCGGGCAAGTAATCTTATTTTTCGGAATTAACATACACATATGCGAGACCAAATACGGACAAAAGTTCGAAATTATTTTTGATGAAGAAACGAAATATTAATGTTGTTGCTGAAAAAAGTTACAGCGAGTTAAACACAAATAATTTGTGCGCGCTAGCCGCGCTGATCTGTGTAGGAGTGGTTTATGTGCAGGCGTACAAACGCTGCATTAATATCGAGAAAATTAATTTGTGCTTTTCATTCTGACAAATTGCATTTCCCCTCACATATTGCACATTAGATTTCATGGATTATTTTATTTCATAATTATTTATACGTTACCTCCAATTAAATGTTAGTTAATGAAGCATCAGTAAACATTTTGTTAGCGGGTGTATCTTATTTTGTTAAGATTTGTTTCCCACAATGTTTTCTACTATATTTTTTAGTTTTGTTTTTGATGCGGAATGCGGCTCATTTAATATTATTACATATTTACATACGCATGTTCTGTAGGTTTTTAATGTCAAACGTTTGTTCAAAATAGGAAAATATGGTATTATACCTTTAATTATATATTCTCTTAATAAAAATTTCAAAAGTCCAGTTGTCGTTATTGAATATTTTGGTACACTAGCATTATTTCCATGCCGAGAACACTGAACGTCCATACAGAGTTGGCCACGATTACTACGTCACGGCCGCTACATTCCGGCTTGATCTATCGTTCGGCTTCGCTTCATCTCAGGCCGCTAATAAAATTGTAGCGTTCTCTAAACGGAATAATCAAATATCAAGCTCAACTTTTCAAAAGAAAAACTAGATTTTCCCTAAAAGTTTTCAGTTTTAACGGATCTATTTTGTCTTGTTTTAGAATTATGAGGAACATTCATGATATGCTTCAAATCACTCTTATCTTCGTTATTAAGAATACCTTTCGACAATATCATCATAATAACATCTCAACATGTGGGATAAATTTTATATCCCTCGAATTTGCAATTCCGTGTCATATATTGCATAAATGATGCTATCGCTACCGTGCATCGAAGTAGAATGATCACGACCACGTTTACTAATTCACGGCTCAAATTTGCACCTTGTGTTGAAAATACATTTGCAAGTGTCAATAATTTCAATAAAGCCGTATCTCTCGTCGTAAACTATCGTAGATAAGGTGGAGTAATCTGATGTAATGGTTTTCGCACATGCATTGTTAATCGGTTACACAGAGGTGTTGTACGGGTGGCAATTATATTGTCTGGATATTATAATAATAATAAACGCAAAGAGTGACATTAGGACTGCATATTAATTCGGTTTTGCAAGGTTAAGCAAAAATGTTTATTGGTGTTTTTGTAGTATTCCCCCAGGGGAAATGTGTTAATCTTCACACCAAGATATGACAGCCTAACATTATAACACAATGACACGATGAATTCAATTTAAACAAATGGACGTGTTCATGAATTGTTAATGAAGTTAGTAATTATATTAATTAAAATGATTTAATGTTTAGAGTTAATATTGTTTCATATAAAACGGAAACAAATTTGAGATAGGTACTAGATTTTAAAAATAAATTGCGAATGTTGTAATTTCACATTACTTATCAATTCAGTATTCCATTCAAACCCAGAAAAACTAAAGGGGCGGATTGAATTTGTTGGTAATTTATTAACAAATTGCCGTATCTTATATAATTTTGTAAATTACGAAAATAAAAAAGTTAAATTTATTAAACTAATAAGATAGGTAATCAGTAGGTAAATAGTGACTTATTTAATCATCGCAAGTGAAAAAAGGACAACAAAATAAATCACAGCTTACTTGACAATACGATGTTATGATTATGACAATATTGTAAAAATTTTTTTCTACACCTATTTAATTATATGACAATTATTGACATTTTCTTTGTGAAATATCGTACCTATAATTCACTGTAGTGAATTATGGTTTCATAATTCACGGTATTCGGCCAATCACAAATATAGATTCAATAATCACTGTTTCGCTCATCCAATGATATTTTATATCGACCGCGATCAACTCTTGCTGCAGCTGACAATCGACGCGGGTGACAGCCAAGTGTATCGCCATATTGTTGTTTACGTTTTCCAACGCATGCACTTCGTTCGAGTAGGTACCAATTAATCCGTGCAAATTAACAATTCCACCACTAAAAATGCCAGAATTTAACTATGGAAGGGACAACTCCAAATTTATATATTACTAACTGCACAAATTTCAATATACAGGGTGTATTCGAATAAGTGCGAAAAAATTTAAGAGGCTATTCCTTGATGAAAATTAAAGGGGGTGTTTGATATAAACAAATCCTCATATGTACCTCCCTTAGGAGTGACGCTCCTCCAAAGTGGGAGGTGGAAATTAGGTTTTTATTTATTTTCCCAAAATCTGAAAAAGTTAAGGAAATGAAATTTGGTGGAAGGCTTCTAATGTTAAAAAGGCTACATTCGAATATTTTTTGACCTATCCATATTGTTATAAGTGGATGAAACTCGCAACCCCTCTTAATTTTTTCCCTTTTAACGTTTTACATTTTTACTGTGTAAGAATTTGATTGTTTAAAAATACGCCTTAGAAAGCTTCATTCATTTAAAAACTTTCGTATCTCTTTTGCTGTTTTTGTAAAATCAATAGTTTTCGGGAAAAAAAATAATTAACTTCATCATGCACTGAAAGAATTAAATTCCAAGTAAATGTAGTAGGCGGCACCAAGTTGCTTAGAGGGGTTGCGAGTTTCATCCACTTATAACAATATGGATCGGTCTAGAAAATCTTCGAAAGTAGGCTTTTTAACATTGGAAACCTTCCGCCAAATTTCATTTCCCTAACTATTTCAGATTTTGACAAAAAAATAAAAAACATAATTTCCGCCTTCCACTTTGGAGGAGCGTAACTCCTAAGGGAGGGACATATGAGGATTTGCTTATATCAAACACCCCCTTTAATTTTCAACAAGGAATCGCCTCTTAAATTTTTTCGCACTTATTTGGATACACCCTGTATATTCCTAGTAAGTAGTTCATTTATTGAAAAATAAAAATTAATGTATTATGATAGTGTTCCATTAAAGTTATCAAATTTGAGTCTAATTTATTTGTTTAATAGGTGTACAAAAAGTATAGTATTATATTCGCGATTATGACCATTATTCACTCAGATGGTTTGAGCCACTCGCCTTCGGCTCGTGGGCTCAAACATCATCTTCGTGAATAATGGCTGTCATAATCGCTCATACTATACTATAATATACTATATACTATATATACTATAATATACTATAATATACTATATACTATATACTATAATATGCAATAATATATATTCCAAAAAGTAACAAAGATACTTATTAACGTGTGTATAATTAGAATAAAATTTTTTGCCGGATGATATACAGATTGTCCAATAAAAAAAACTTGTGTGTGTCAGCTCCGACGCACGACTGGAGTTTACTCCTTACCAACGATTATTTTAACTTCAATCACTTGATAATAGGGTACTCGCGAATGTCAGTTTTATACCCAAATGTGTATTTATCAGATGGTTTATGCTCGAAAATGTCCAACTACATCAAAATATAAATTGTTCATAAATTCAGTAATTAAGTGACAATCTGCTAAACGTCGATCCCACTGGCAATGAAATAAATACTTTTCCTGGTGTTCGAATAGGCGTTGATTCACATTTCGGCACTAAGCAATATTTATTTATTATTAGGTTCTTCCATATTAAATCAAAAGATTCAAAAAATTCAGGAACGAACAAACACTGGAAATGCTGACTTTACAACGCCAACTGTCATATCTACTTTATGCCACTCTATTTTCACTATTTCCATGCTCAGACAAACATCCGTATCCATAATTTCAATGTTGCAGGTAACGTAACGCGTTACTTTTAGTTAACGCGAAATGCTTTTACTACTCGTAAAATTTCCGTACCGCGGGCTCTAACTGAAAATCGTTTCTTAAGGAGTAAACTCCAAAAATCAAATTACGAATGTAGCTTGGCAAATTTAATTTTCAATTGTTTTTTAGTAACATATTTAAAAACTAACTAACAAAACTAAAACTTCTGATGTAATTACAAAAACAGCGGAGATAGAGGGAGTGGGAACCTGTTCCTAATGTGGTATATCCGTGCAGTTTTCGTCCTCCAAAAGTAATATTAATTTCAATTTTGGAATAGGCGTACTTGAAAAAAATTTTATACTCTTTCTAAATTTGCAAAAAAAGGGAGATCTGAATCGTAAAATAATATTTCCAAAATGACATGAAAACGAACACACGCAAAAATATAAGAATGGATAAAGCATTTCTAAGATAAGGAAAAGTTGTTTTTAATTTTAATCCCTGATGCTCTGTAAAATAAGATCATTCTAAACAAACTCACGTTCAGAGAATCTAAAAAATTGAATTAAAAAAAGTAAAGTGTTACGCAGAAGAAATGTAACACTCTGTATAACTGAAGGTAATTTTAATTTTTAAGAATAAGACTAAAATAAGAATTTTGTTATTACCAAACCTAAGAATGAGTGAGGGAGGAAACCCCTGTTAGGTGGACACATTGAAGAAAATTCTTAGCATTAAAATAATATTATATTATTGTGAAGGCAATATAACATCTTATTTACGTAGGTAGTTACCGTAATAGGCATGGGAAAAATGCACCTCAAAGTGATTGTTTTTAAATATGCTTCATTACATTAACCTACTCATATTTTGTAAAAACCGTCGCACCTTTTATTCATTTCCAATCTGTAAATTTGGCGTAATTGTAGGAGGACAGGATGCAAACCCATCTTCGCGATGGATGAATTTCCATTGAAGCAAAGCCACCTACAGAACTGTTGGGTGTAATCTTGAGCAACTTCACACACGTTTAACAACAATTGTTCATTAGATTAGCATAATAATCCTTTTAACTAATGGGCTGGTTGTAATTAGAATGCAACATTATTTCGACTACAAAGCATAGTTTCCTTCCGATATAGCATCAAGGACAACTATTACAATATTACGGATTTGTACAAGAATATGATTATTAGCCTCCTGTCGGACTTCCTACGTCACCTAGATGTGCAGCGATCTTTCGAAATGCGGGATGTGTTGCATGGTCTATGAATCATGGCTCTATACTTAATTTGATAGGCATGATTCCACGATCGCTAGAAGAGTCGACGCCTTGTAAGGCAAATGAGGTTGCGTGGAAAACGTCCGAGCGTACACAGTATTGAAAACTGATGGGATAGAACTGGAGCAGACTCGATATAAAATATATATATGTGACGTCTCAAAATCATGATTAGAAGATGGGAAGTAGCCCACGAAACCATTTCGGTCAAATAAATAGTAGGTACATTTTTAAATTCAGGTTTTTGTCAAACTGTTTGCTTTTACCTTTGATAGGTATTATGTATAATTTCCAATAGTTATTTTTGTGAGGTTTAATAACAACTATTTAAGGAAGGTGCTTAAAGAAACTGTGAATGCAATATTCAACGTTTTTTGTTCATCTAACAGGCGAAAGCAATAAATTCAATATCAAAACCAGATTTGGAAAAAACTTAATGATTCAATCTTCATGATCGTCACGCCACTCCAATGTGTTCGAGAATAAAGTTTTTCATTTTTTTCGGAAACGGATTGTGCTATAGCTAATATGCAAGAAGAGTATATTTTTATACATTCTTAGTGATCTTTCCATGTTGTTTTTTTCAAAATTCCACACCAAAACATTCTGTTCAGTAAAGTCTCTCACAAACCCCCATAGCACAACGCCACTTTTGCAGATTTAGAGACAAGCTCCTTTCGCCATGATCTACTATACAGGGTGATTGAACGTTTGTGGAAAACTGATATTGTTTAAGTTCTGAAAATTTGAATTTGTTTGTTTTTCATAGCCACCTCTCAATTTAACAGATTTTCAGTTTCATTGCACTTCCGGTTATACCGGAAGTCAACATCACCTCACTTATTTTAAATAAAATGTACATTTTTGAATTTTCACTCCACTTTAAGGCGACTCCATATATATCCAATTCTCGTGGTTTTTGAAAAATTTTGAATTATTTGGAAAAATATTTATTTTTAGACTGTCGTTTAAAATACATACCTCCCAAGTTTCTGGAGATTAAGGAAGTTCCGAAGAACATAATCGAATTGACCAAATTTTGTACCAGGTGTTTAACACTCGATGCTAATGGGCAACTGGACGAATTTTTGTTTATTTGAAAAAATGAAAATTTGGGCGAAAATATTTGACCTTTATTTTTGCATTTTTCTCTGTGCTTCACTTTAAGGCAGGAAAAAATTAATTAATAATTTTGCCTGGCGCAATTGACGTCACTTTTGCATCCGATATTGTCATATGTAACTTGAAATCATTATTTCTACTTTTCTAATTAATAGCGAATTATTTAAATTGTATACATGCAAATGAAACACTGCAAAACCCAACCACTGTATCACCTAAAATTATTTCGAGAAAGAAGAAATAAAAACGCTTTTGAACTTCGCTCTGAGTTATATGACAACACAGCGGTTTTGACGGGAAGTAGTTTATTCGTATTTTATCAGATTCTGTCAGCTGTCCTGATGTCACTTCTGGCGTTTGCATAACCTTTGCGTGCCGTTTTGACATCTAAATCTGACGTGAACCTAGAAATTAACCTCGAAATTGACAAACGAAAATTACAAATATGCAGTAGCTCAAATGACTCACTTATTTGTCGTTTGGTGTCTGCGCGGGAATAGGTTTTTAAACTATTTGATCATGCTCATTGGTGAGCGCAATGCACGTCATTTGCGTTTAAGCCACGCCCACACTGAAATCTCGTTTGAAAAAGTGGATGTTTGGAAGCATTTTAAACAATTATTTGTCATGAATATAAAACTTTTATCAAGACGTAATGTGTTAAGGTGGTATTTACTGTGATATTGAAAGAAAAAATTACACAAATTTAATCAGTGTCCAGTTGGCCATTCATATAAATTTTAAATATTTAAAAGTCATAGTTATCTGAAATACAACATCCTATAATTTATTATATTTCGAGTCGATTCACCCCGAACATTCATATGCCTATCATAAAATATGAAATACAGGGTGTTGTATTTAGGACAATTTATTGACTTTAAATGTTTGAAATTTATCTAAAGTAACCTTGAATATTGAACGCACTGTACAAAATTAGAACAATTTGACTAAGTTTTTTGAAATAAACATGTTTTCTTAACTTTCAGAAACTTGTGATCTGTATTTTTGAATGATATGTACTCCAAAAATCAAACTTTTTCAAAGAATTAAAAATCTTTCAATAATCTCGAGGTATAGGTAAATTTACATTAGAATGTAAAAAACTCATAGAGTTAAAAGAAATTCATTTCTTGCTTATATCCTACCAATTTAGTACCAGCCCAGCAGTCCCGAAACGTCGTCATTAATAGAAAAGTTAGAGGAAGTTTTACTAATTTCCATATTATAAGCAATCGATAGGATCAGGAAAAATATTTGTGTACAGCAAAACATCCTCGAAACTATGACTTATGGTGATGCTGGTTGTTACAGCGTGACTTGGATCACGCTAGGTACTTAACAAACGTTAAGACCACCAC
This sequence comes from Xestobium rufovillosum, assembly GCA_963966045.1. Taxonomy (NCBI): domain Eukaryota; kingdom Metazoa; phylum Arthropoda; class Insecta; order Coleoptera; family Ptinidae; genus Xestobium; species Xestobium rufovillosum. Next base: position 36,249,075 of record OZ014493.1, read on the forward strand.
ATACGCACCAACTTCCCAATCGTTTTGCTTGTGCAGTTTTAAGTCGTAATGCAAAACGGAAACGCAAACAAAATCGAAATCCAGCAAAATTATTATTATGTGCTCGACCACATGTTGAAATCGCTGCAATGTTCCTTTCAAAGAAGGTTGAGTACACATGGGATATCGCGAAAAAGCATATAGGTACAGACAAAACTACACACTCTTAAAAACACCTTTAATCAATCCTTCCCCAATATTGGTAGCAATATTGGGATCTTGCTGGCATGCGCGAGTGAGTAGTCGTTAATGCTCAGCAACAGTGCCCGCGGTTTGGCTATGGATGGGTGACCCATTTCTGCGCTGTGGCTAGGGCGCGCCTTGGATCGCCTATCCAGCTTTACCTAATGAGGTTTTCCAGGTTTTCCTCATTCTCGCACTAAATGGTGGGTAGAGTACTAACAACTGTAGGTCGTTCCTGTGACGCACCTGCGGCCTATAGTAATATGCCGCCTCTTCCGTCCCGCACAAGCTAGCACTAGCTTCTGGGGCTAACCTTAGGGTTAGTTTGGAGTGAGTAGAGATATTATTATTATTATATTATATTATAATTTGGCCACAAGTTGATCAAGACAAAATATGTGTGGAATCTATTGCCGGATCCATCGTAGTTTACTATACTTTGAACCTCATTTACCTAATTCAGTATTTAGTATTTAGAATTAGTATTTAGAATTATGACAAATTAACGATTTTGGTGGAATAATAATAATAATATACTAATTTATTAAATGATGTAATCCACCTTTGTATTGCAAAAACATTTTTAAATTTTCATATTATTGCAATTAACTAACTGAACTTTAGTCATTTTTCCCATGAAATATTTAAATTAATTATTTTTTTTATTTACTATAGATACATCGCAATTTAGTAGCTTGCTGACGGTTTTCTGGTTTACTACTACAGTAGAATATTAATTAAATAGCTGTTGTTAATTAGCAAAGATCATTATTTCTATTGAAGATTACTAGTGTTTCTTGACCTTTGTTGTTATAAATTTATTTTCATAGACCGTCTTCCACATAGGAAACTGCTATATTAGACAAATTTGCATTAGTTATTTATAACATCGTAGTAGAATTCGCAACTTATTAGTTAAATCTTTATTTAATTGAAATTTTGCCTAAATTATCAGAGGCGGATTAATAATCGCGATCTACGTTTGGATGGGTAACCAGTATTTGCAACCATTCAGTACGCCGCGATAAGCTGAACTCCCCTCTCCAACACGCATTAAGCCAGCGTGGCGTTGTAAGGCTTATTACACACCCATAAGTGGAAACTGAATATCCAGCAGTGGATGGGTTTATATACGAGTATAAAAGATTTATACCATTAAAAAGTTAACTATAATTATGGCAAATTCGAAAATTTTTGGAATTTTATTTCGCAGTTGTCTATTATTCTTGAAAAACAATAACCAAACAACAACAAATTAATAAAACAACATCAGAAAAATTAAGCTGACATGAAAATGATGTTCTGCATTCATTGCAATACTTTTAGAGGAAATGGTTAATTTTTAAGCAACAAAGTATTTGCAGAGGTTTCGATTGTTATGTTAAACGTAACATGAAACAAAGTAATGCATTAATTTTATTATTGATATGGGAGGCTTTTTATTTACACACAACAGTGTGGGTTACAATGTAGTAATAGCGCGACATATCCCGGAAATATCGAAACTAAATAAATTGCTTGTTACATTTGACATTGAAAAAGTATAATTAATTAATACACTCATAAATGCAAAGTGCGGTTGTAAAATTATTAACATTATGAGATCACTAGTAACCAAAACGTTTCGAAATTAATAATTTTATTAATAATACCAAACCGAAAATACTTATATAAAACATTACCATGATATCCAGTTTTTGGTTATACCAAAGCACGTGTGGGTTGTGCAACATAATGATTTATTAGTCATAAAAAACTATTCTTTGTAAGAATTAGACTGATGTAATAATATTATACGAGGTATTAAAAAATTCTGAAACTCTTAAATATATTGTAATAAAATTTAGGAGGACCGCTATCCTAGGGTTGACGCCGATTAAAAAATCTGATATTCCATATTCCAACTTAAATGAAACCGAAATTTTTGCCTTTTCTAGGTCAGATTTGCAGTTTAAACAGAGTAAAAAAATAATAGAGCATAAAAATTGAAAAAATTCATTTTCTTTGAAAATCCAAATTCAAGTTTTAAAAATACCTTCGTAACACCCGACAAATTCGGTTAATAGCTTCTTGGTCTAGCTTTCGAAATAAAAGAAGTGGTAAAGAAGGAATTTCTTTTCACAAGAATGTGGCGGGCTTGAACCAATTTGGTTTCTTTGGAAAGGGTAATAAATTGTAGTGCACTAATAGTCATTTACGATATACGATTGGTCGTAATAGCTTATATTACGATACGAGTTTGATAACCCATAAAGTATCGTAATATGAAGTTACGAAAAAAGTGTCGTGCAACGTTTTATTTATACTATCAATATGACCACGACCAACTTATTATCTTAAGAAATAATTATGAAACGAATAATATTAATGATGCACAAAAAAGAAGTAGACCGGATAGATTTTTTTCTTCTGCCATGCTCTCTAGACAGCACTGCGAGAATTTTTGTCTCGGATATGAACTCGTCTTGCTATTGTCTTGAATTCAAGACAAGACGAAGATTTTCTGTATTTCGTCAAGACCAAAACTTTTCTATTCAAGATCAACGGTCTTGTCGAAACTCTCACACGGTTCTTTAAATATTGTGACGGACAAAAAATATTTGAATATATATTGCATCAAGAAGTTTATTAAATTAGAAGTAAGAACGAGCTCTAAAAGGTCTGTACAAAACTCTAAAACGTATTCACGAGACCAAAATAAGACTATTTAACCTAGTTTACCTATATACCTCTATTCAAAAGGGCAACGAAGGTCAAAAATCTTCAAAAAATTAATTTTTTATAGAAAAGATTGAACTGGAGTAAATTTAGGATAGGGATCAAATTTGGAATACGAATCTGTACCGAAAAAAGGGTTCTTGTGACATATTTTTTTGGTCGGAAGTATAACGTTAACGTAGTGGTCAGAAGTTGGCCATCCAAGTGCAAAGGTTCATATTTTTTAATGGTTTAGGCAATACTAGGGTTGCCATAAATCTTTCGACTTATATCGGGACAATCATTCCAGAATGCACCGCAGGCGAAAATTTTTCAAGGCGCATTCACCATTTTATAATAATTCAAACCAATATACACAAGAACGCAAAAACAAGTCCTGTCGCCGTGATGGTGTCTGAATAGGGCTTTTCATTATTAAAAAAATGCTAAGGCGCCTGCGCGATCATACCATGACAATTTCGGACAGATGTCAATTAATTAGTCATGGGTAACTCGTTAAATTTATAATTTTTCGTATTTCAAACACCCTCCTTATTTGGTATACTTGGGCCGCCGAACAGACGGAGTGATCACCCTGCAAGAACGTGCTCTAGGCGGGACCACTATCAATTTAGGACAACCGAACCACAGTGATGCGCTTTCTTTAGACCCAATGAAGTCGCATCACTCCAATTCGGTCGTCACAAATTACTATTGGCCCAGCTAGAGCACTTTTTTGCAGGGTGATCACTCCGTCTGTTGGGCGGCCCAAGTATAGTCTACTATTTATTTACGAATATCCTACACGTTCAAGGCCTCACAGTGACTGACATTCGTCCGAAAATCTAAGAACAGCTGATTGTCAGTACACTTATGCACATGCGCTCTAACGAAATACTAACGAAATGAAAAGGTCTATTCTGAAGACTACAACAACGTACAACGTGGCACGAAACCGCGAAACGCGGAAAAGTGCGCCAACATTGTTTGTCTAGAAATTGCGCCCTCTACACTAGTTTTATGTACCTACCGATTTATATAGAGATGGAATAAAATGCAACCGATTTGTTTGTGTATTCCAAACAAAAATGGGCTATCGGGATTTTTAATGGTTTTATCGGGACGTCGCGTCGGGACCTAAGGGTCAATAACGGTGACTGTCCCGATATATCGGGACGGTTGGTAACCCTAGGCAATACCTTTAAAACTTTTTCTGCAAACAGCATTTTCTTAATTTTTGTTAAATTGCACTATCTGCCTCACTGCAGGCCAGGCTCTGCCAGCCATAATGTAACTAATATATTGTAATGCTAAGACTAAACAAAACTAACATATCCATTTATCCAAGAGCAAAACCAGACCGCGTCATACGAGACTTTGTCAAGAATAAGTCAAGACTTACTAGGTTGTCCTCGTCTTGATTTCGTCTTGAGTGCAGCCTTAGTTTAGCGTTTACAATAAGTTAGTTCCATTTGATTTTATTTTAGTGTCAGTTAGCCATGCAATTCACTTCATAAAATACACTACGTAAAGAGGGCAATATGGAAATTTCATCCCCTAAGAACTGTAAAGAAATGCAAATATTAATGTCGCAAAGTTTGGAATGTATTGATAGTACCTAAAGAAAAATCTGTATTTACCCTAGAAGAAACGAATGCCCCAAACCGAAAGTTAGGTAGGTACTACCGTTGATTGAGGGTACTACCTTGTGGTTGACAGAAGTTAAGATCAAATATAGGGCTTACTCGTTTTTGAGGGTATAAACATGCCATAAGAAAAGTAAAAGAAGCAGTATGCCATAAAATTTTCTCGCCACACATAATATGGTTTCAGAGCATCTCTGGGAAACGGTATTGTCGTAGTTCCATACATCCCATTTTCGTAAAAGGCGAAATCAGTGGCAGTTCCGTACACGATGCACGTGTCGCAATACTGGGGGATAATTTCTAAGAAACTGTCAATAGCAATAGTGGTAGTTGCGTACAGGTACAATCCCTTAGTGACCGTATACTCGGAGAGCATTCTAAGAATCCCCCGGATTGTTTACGTAGGTACCTGAACATATAATTTTGAATTTAGTCCCATTCCTTGCGTTCCCGTTTCGTGTGTCTCCGTATACTCGGAAAGCATTCTAACATTTGAAAACAAATAGGAGAGAAATTTTCATCGACGCACGAAACGGTAACGCACGAAATGGGACTAAATCCAAAATTATATGTTCAGGTACCTACGTAAACTAAGGGATTGTACCTGTACTCAACTACCACTATTGCTAATGACAGTTTCTTACAAATGATCCCCAGCATCGCGACACGTGCATCGTGTATGGAACTGTTACTGATTTCGCCTTGTACGGAAATGGGATGTACGGAACTGCCACCAATTCCTGGAAAACATCATCCGGAGGGAGAATTATTTAATTATTTTCAAAATACAATTCAAACAAAACTGAAACTGAAACTTAAAGAAATATAAAGTTTCTTCTACTGGAACACCATTCATCAGCAATATTTTTCACTATAACTTAAAAATTAGATCTGAACTTCCGATTTGCTTCATTATTTTCTTCATATTATGTCTGGTACAAGCATGTAATAAAAAATATACAATTCCATTAATTTTTTGGGAAAATTGGGCACATTTGTAAATTTTACAAACAGCGCCATCTACGTAAAACAAAATTTAAGTTTGAACACATAATTTTATTAAGCCAGAAATTAATGCGCTTGAAAATGAGACCAAATTTGTTAAAATTCCCTCTTTGCTATCCCTTTATTTCCAAAGCTAGTCCAAGAAGTTGTTAACCAGTACTAGGAAGATTCTGAAAACCCCTTTTTTCAGTTTATGCCCACGAAAGCTAAAAATATGTTTGGTGAATTTCTTGCGGCCATTTATATTACAGAATATTTTCCGAAGGCCATAGAAAGACTTTTCGATGGTGTGGCCGGTCGCCAACTTTAACGGGACACCAGGTATATTTATGTTATCTTGCTTAACAAATGTGTACAGGGTCACAACTGACGAGTCCCAAATTAACGAAACACGTTTGAAGGGAAAAATATTTAGTTGTAATTTATTTATTTATTTAACTTTAACCACTTACTTATAATAAAGGATAATCATAGGGCAAAAAGATAAACCATATTTCTCGGGTGCACTATGTATGTATGTACTTACATATTGTAAATTTTATATATGTAGAACCGTCAGAGCAAATGCGATATTTTACGTGGGCTTTCTCTCTTAAATAAAATACCGTTCCACTGCATCTATTTTGAAACTAAAGTACAGCATTCGTCAGACGTGATAGCGAGCAACAGAGATGCGCAGTTGAGTAATCCCCACTATTCATCCACTACGCTATCGACCGGGATTGGTTTTCGGTGGACACACGCAACTGTCAGTGGCGCACGATTAACTTCATAATAAATTCATCTATAGTCCAGGGAACCTCGCGCCACTGCCTGAAACTAGGGCGTGGCCTTGCCTGCGCGGGCTTTCGCTATCACGATTGACGATTGTTGTAGGTGTACGTAGTATGTACCTGTCAATATTAATATTTTGGCAAGAAAATATAGTACTTGCCACGGTCTGCTACTAGCAGAACTCCAGAAGTATTTTTTTAGAAAATTTATGTTCAATTTTCCGTCATTCAAATTATGCATCAAGATTGGTGTGGAGTATCAAAATCCGCAAGAATTTTATATTTGCTGATCCACTACTTAGGTATTGTAGTAGTAAAATTCCATAGTGCTGAAATACATATTAGCATCATCTGTAATATAAATGGGCGGTGTAATGAATAAAATCCGGCCCTTGTATATAGGTAACTTGGCAGACAAAGCTCAATTGCCGTTGATAAATGTAGATCAGATACAGCGATAGCACTGAAATATACGTGTTCAATAAAGAGGTAGTTGATTAATAGTATCAAATTTTTATCAATTAATTAGCATTTGGAACAGAAACACGGTGTATTATGTAGGTCGAACAAATGACATACCTATGTTATGGACAAAGATAAATCACTGACATGTATTGATGACCAGATCGGTAGACAGGCCAGCAGGTATCGTGTGAACAGATATGGTCTTGTTTCTACATCGATAAATTTAGCTGCAGTTAAAATTTTGAAACTCCGCGGCCGACGGTTGGCGCAGATTGAATACGAGATAAGTGGTTGGTGGATTGGAAACTGAAATGAGGTAAAAATTATCTAGCAAGGATATACCCCTATACACAAGATGTTACTTACATACTTTTGCATGTACTATGAGTTCTATGCCAAAAGTTAATTGTACCTAGGGTACAACAAAAATTGATGGATCATTTCTGTGGGCTGTTTCACACGACAAAATCTGTTTTGTGTTTCCATCTAACACAATAATATGACGATGAGCCAGTGTGTTTTGAAAAGCTTTTTGAGTTATATAATTAAGTTTGTCTTGTCCCGTAATATTCCTTAGGTTATCCGACATTAGTGATCGCTCCATTGTTGTTATTTAACGTTATTGTTTGCTATAAATTGTTAGGCACATTGTACCTTAGCGCACGTATCTCCTATCACGACCAATTAAGCGATCCCGCAACGTTATTCTATAAAATAATTAATTGATCCTTTCACCCAGAGTTTTATTAAAAATATACCCATGTAACGTATCATTATTTCGTGAATTGCTATACTTTTATAAAACAAATTATATGATATTTACTGTTAATGATAGGCGAAATGTAGATCTAAGCTACGAAGCAGGTTATTATTAAACGCGAACACGTCAGGAAACGTCTTTGGTGGTGGATGTCACCGAGGTGGAACTTTCCGAGGACAAGAAATAATATCGAACACTGAAAAAAAAACCGTTCATAATATTAATAAACGTCGTTTATTAACTCAAAGTTCATTGGTTCAATTAATTTTTCATTAATATTACGAAAATCGCTCTGTCCATTTTTGATGAGTTGATAAACGTGATCATTGATATTATGAATTCCGTTTATTAAAAGTTTATGTGGCAAATCATTGTTACAATGAAATTTTAAATTGGCCCAACGTACATATTCATTGTATTGATAAATTTATTCATTAAATCAATGAACAGAATTAATAACACAACTTCATAATATTGATGTATAAGTTTATTAGTCAACAAACGGGTACATTGTCTCAATGTACACTTTTATTGGTCAATAAACGGGTACATTGTCCCAATGTCCCAAATATTTTGCTAATATGACCGTTCCTTGAGCCAATGCAGTTATACATTGTCGCAATGAACGAACAGGTAGTCGAGCAATGCCGATATGTTCCGATAGGAACTTAGCTCTCTTCGAAGTTTTCTGTTTGGTTTTCGTTGGTTTCCGTCGTTTCCGTTAAGACAGCTTAAAGAGCGTCAGTTTACGTTAGTGTTCGGCGTGTTCGCTGTGATTTTTGATTTCAAAGTCTGTGTCAAGGGGGTGAATTTGATGCGTGTGTGTTCAATAAATTCGGTAAGTACACTACACCCTCCCTCCTATTCCTATTAATTTAGGAAATATGTTTTGCTTGCAGAATTTCCTAACATCCGAGCTTATTTAAATTTGATGTTTTGCTAGACCGGAATTAAGTCGCTGAAAATGCACGGGTACACTATCACCTTAAACATCTCTGAAATTATTCAATTCTTAAATGATTGCGACCGATAATTTAGTATGTATTCATAGTTGTTTTATAAGATTTACTCTTGTTAATTCTTATTTAGTTGTATTTATCCAAAGGCATCTTTATATTTATTATATTATTTTTGTTTAGAAGAGGTCCGAAAATATGTTCATAGGTTCTAAACATAAGATTAGTTTATTGGCCGTTGGGCGTCTTTTTATTGTAAAATGTAGCTGGTTATATGTAAGTCAGATATATCTATACAAACAAGATAATAAATTAAAAAAATTAAAAAGCAAACAGTTCTCTAGATATCAACTTCAAATGGTATTTTATTTATTACGTTTTTATTTTAAGTTTTTCTATAACCTCGAACATAGAATAAAAAGTGTTTAAATTGATTTTGTCTTATTTTGCCTTGTATCTTACTTCATCTTCCCTATGTAGGTATCTTTTTAATCCTTAGCAGCAGTTTCTACTCTTCTTGCAAGAGACTGCAGCAACTTAAAATCAACTATAGAAGGCAAGTACAAGACTGATATTTGTAAAGTGAGTTGTCAATTCTAAACTCAGAATTTACTTAAGAATCCTTCAACAAGAGGAAAAACTGGTAGTTAAAAAATATTTTCCGTTTACTGCTCAAAACGAAGATAACAAGATAAGTACCCTCTCTGTAGTTCTAAAAGGAATTTTAAAAAATGTTGTCTTTAAGTGTTCTAGAGATCTCAAGCTGACACAACCTAAAAATATAAGGTTGTGCTATCTTGAAATCTCTAGAACATTTTATAAACAAAATATTTTCTATTTCTTATAGAACTAGAGATATCTTCCTTTTGCATACTAAATGGACAGCATGTATAAACCCGATAATTCATGAAATTAATGTAAGTTGGACATTGATTCACTGTACCAATACATTGGTACAATAAATCATTTCGTTGAGACAATAAATGATATTTATGAAATTAATGTAAGCCTTACATTGGGCCAATGAACTAGTTAATTCAACTAAGGTATACTGCGCATACAATGAATGTACAAAGTTAATTGGTAGAATGTATACGCGACATTAATACTATAAAAGTAGTACGTTAGCTCAATGTATGATCTACATGACTGCAATGTATAACGTTATTGTCTTAACGAAAATATGAGAACAAAAACCAATGAATTAAATTCATAAATACAATGAACCTTATTTATTTATTTATTATTTTGTTTGTTCCATTCATTTATTCGTTTATTTATTGAGTTGTAATCCCAAATGGGAAACAATAAAACCATTATCTATCTATCAATGAACCTTACATTGGCCAATAAATGTGTTTATGCACAACCGGGCGCAGCAGGCCACTTTAAATGCTTTGTTTTAGGGCTTAAAGTGTCATTTTATTATTGACAGCTATATTGCGGGCTTTCGTTGTACTTTACGGCCCGGCGGGCCGTAAAGTACTGATTTAGTTTTTACTCTATTTTGAAAAGATGACAAATTTTGTTTTAATTCTTAAATAATAAGGTGGCAGATAGCTCTAAGATATAAGAAAGTGTAAGACACTGAAAAGTCATTTATTGAGGAGCAATTACAAAAGTTATTTTGTATGTAACAGTACTTAGGTTAGCGTAGGTAAACGATTACATAAATTTACAATATGGCTGTCGTTGTTTACGGCGTCTCTATGGTTATTTGAATGAACTCTTCGTTGGGAATAAAGTCAAGTAGCTATCTGTCAGTGTGACTTTATTTTTATGCAACGCAAAAATTTATCAAAAATAATTATGTAGTATTTGCAAGAACTAAGATGACCGGTTGTGCATAAAATTTTGTATGCACCTCGGGCACAACTAGCGTTTATGGCCAGACTCTAACACGAGTCGGGCCATAAACGCCTGTTTGTGCACTCGGTGCATAAATAACTATTATTAACCGATTAATGGTATTCATTCCGACAATGTATTTCTTCATCGGACCAATTTTAATGAATTTTTTCATTGTTACAATAAACTTTTTTATTGTATTTACGTCACTTTTTGGTTGGGTGAAGCAGACACATTAGTTCATTTTCCAGCGAGTTGCATACTGGTAGATGAAACCTGTTATTCTAGACAAGTGTGCCCAGACAGTAGCCCTTGAACGAACGTTGCCATAGAAACGTATTCGCAAGACAGTCGCCAACGATCAACGCTAACGCAGTAAATTATTTGATTTTCCATTTGAAATTTGGACTTTTGGCACCCTTGCATCGAATTGTTTGTGTTTAGACTTGATATTCTAAAAATTTCAGGATCGTCGGATTAATAATAGGCAGCTTCTATCTTAAGATCTCAAATTTTAACACATTGCCAAGCTTACCCTGAAAATTTTATTTATTCGTGGTAGGGTAGACTGAAACGAGCAAATTTGCTTGGATATTCTAGACATATTTTTCAACAATTAACCATGTAGCGAAGCAGTAAGGTTTAGAATAAGACCATGAATTGATGTTGCTCCAGTAGCAGCCAAACAGAGCTACCTGCAGATACCGATACATCATTATTGATCACATTTGAATGAAGATAATTATCGCGGATGAATGATACTGATGATGAATAATTACCGTCAGTATGCAAGTACCAATCATCTCTCACCTGTTCTTCCACGTCAGTTCACATAACCAAGAGAAATAAAGTCCCCATAAACCGCAGCATCGCGAGTTAAATAAGTCCAGCTGTGTAAAATTGATAAAAGATTTCGCTGTCCCTTAATTGCAAATAGTTAAATATTTAATTGCTCGTAAATCATAAGCGTGACTTCAGATTTGATTTTCTGCAATTGTGCACTATTTAAATTTTAATTGATGGTTAAAGGAAGGAGTAGGAAGATAATTCTTGATGGGACAGGTGGTTGATTTTACGGAAGTAGATTCTTTGTCAGGCTAAGACGACTTACACAGTGAGCATTGCGTACTATGAAACAGAAAAATTTACGCACGTTTGCATTACTAGCGTTTTGTTAGTATTATGGGCATTATAGTGTTCATAGACAAAATGTACAAAACTTTACGCTCATAACGAAAAGACTGATTAAAGTTACTGAAATAATTTGCGGTATACCTGGGGAAATCAAGCAATTCCTAGTGATAATTTAGTAACCAAAGAGTACTTATATCATTAGATGAAAACCAAATCACCATCTACCCCACTTTCTGTAACAATTCATGACTACCAGTCATTATCATATTTTGATAAAATTTGTGAAGTTCTATGTTTATTTTCCATGTTATTTTCCTTCTTGACTAACATCAAAATGAAGCTACAACATAGAGATCGACATTGATCTGTTAAACAATCTTATTAATACATGCATTCTCAGTTCAACATGTGTGCAAAATGAGCAGTAATTTTACGATTATTCAGTCTTCTCCTACGCCATTTGCACCACAAGACATACTATAATGTGTAGGTACTGACTTATTTAAATACATTCTTTAGAAACAACGATTTAGTTAAGTTATAGATTTTACATTGGACTTCTTAATTAACTAATAAATGGAAGAAGACACAAAAAGACTACAACATGTATAAAAGTGACAGATTTGAAGTTAAAACAGTGATCAATAAGGCAAAACATCAATCATTGGAATACTTTGGACATAAGAAGAAAGTTAATTATACAGAAAACCAAAAATAATGCCAGAATTGAGGAAGCATAAAGCACCGCAACTAACTAATATAAAAGACAAGGAAGGACATGTACTAACGGACGAAAGAGATGTAATGGAAAGGTGGAAACAGCAAGTTGAAGAACTCGCAAAAACGGTCCAACGTGAAGAAGGTCTTAATGAAGAGGCGCAGACGCCCTCTCACAATGGTGAAAATTTACAACCAATAGCAGAACCAAAAGTTGAAAACTAAAAACTGGAAGCAACATTAGAGAACACACTGCATGAATTTAGAAGAGGAAGGAGTTCTCAAGTCTAATATTTATAATGAGACAATTAGGGGAAAAGCTACTCAGGAAAAGGAAAGAACTTAATCTGGTTCATCAATTTAAATGAAGCTTTTGATAGAGTAAATAGAAAAGAACGGAGATGGAAACAGTTAATATAGGAACTATAAAAACACCATATAAAAATAACAGAAATAAAACAGGAGCCACGACGACGAATCCAAGGAATTCGAGACAAGGGATGGAACTGTCTGTTGATGTTTTTAGATCTTTGAAGCACACAAGCCATTAGCCATGCCACCCGTCCCAGTAGGTAGGTATTAGATATTAGAACTACGTCAAGGTACAAGCCCGTTGGGAATGGGATGTAAGTCAATGATATTAATATGTAAAATTTGGGTACGCGAAATGTAATATAGGTACGCATAAAATATATGATACACTATACAGGGTGTTACACCATCGTATGTCACAAATACGTGGACGTGTACTAGGAACAAAAACAAGGAATGAAGTTCTTCAAATTTTTGTCAGTGGCGTCATAATATTGTTTTTGCTTCAGGTTGCAGACATTCCCTGCATCTACGCCACTGGTTGTAGTTGAAATGCCATATTTCGGTATTGAATGCCGTATCATTAGTTCATACAGTACGCCAAATTTTGCAGTGATACCTTTGTTCATTCAAAAGTTATATTATATTTTTCTTTAAAAAATTTTAACCCCCCTGTAACTTTAAATCAAATCAAGCTAGGACTTGTTTCCTTGTCCTCTCTATAATGCCCAGTGACAAGTAAGTAAAAATCGGTAAACAGTAATTGCTTTTCAGCAGGATTAGACTTCGAGATTTCTCTTGTTTCCTTTTACTCATTAAAATTTTTAATACTTTATGTTATAAGCACAAACTGATCCAGAAATGTTTCCGGTCATTACCTGCTTTTCTATAACACTTCGTCAACCAGCATACGGAACTCTTGGCACAAAATTACCCCTAAATCAATTACAGGATCGACTGCAATTGTAATTACAAATCGGAGAATGCAAAATTCATTTCTAAATCCAAATTCAATCACTCAATTCGACAAGGAAGCATTAATAAATCCGAAGCATAATTTTCATGATTAAATATGATTATAGATGTATAAGTGTTGATGGATAGTTTGCGCAACGGGTGGTGAGGCTAGCAGATACTCCTAACACCCTCCAGCATTCAAAACATCCATCATCTTCACGCCGATAAGGTCAATAACGCAATCACTGCTATAAGTAAAAAAATATTCTCATGAATTATTGCTCACATTTATATATGTACACATGTAGATTGTGCTTTTATTCTGAAATATAGATTCTTTTGATTAATTCAATGTCTTAGTTGTTTAAAGTGATGCATCTATTCGTCCTTCTGCGTGCTTTAGATGGCAAAATGAATGGTTAGTTAATTAGAATACAATTATGATAAATGAAGGTGCCCTTAAGTTGTTGAATTCATATTCAGTTCCTGAAGAACCTGTTGTGACTTCTCATCTCACAGCCTTGCTTGGAATTTTTTATGTTTTGATATTTGTTCTTACGTTTTACGTTTGAATAAGTTTTATAACGTAACCTTCGATTCCTACGTTGTGGATCAGTTAGCCAATAGTTTTGGGACTAGTTGTTCAATGAACTCCAAAATTGAATTGAACATGCAGTCTGTCTACTTAATATGGGTTCTCGTTCTCATGCCTTTGTTATATTTGATAGAAAAAAGTTGCTTTTAATTTCAAATAATTTTCATTATAGTCGGGAATCTGACTCTATGGGAAATCGTTATGCGCATTCGCGTCTAGAAGGGTGCAAAAGGCCGGGATTGCAAAAAGCCAAAAAAAAATATTTTGTAATTTCTTTTTGCGAATTCGAAAGTGTTGAATTTTTTTTTGAATCGTATTTGCGAGCGTAATATTTGACGTACAGTAATAATTTTTACATAAATAGAAAGCTTATTCTCTGCACTTTCCGATGGTACCAAACCCGTTTTTATATTATTGTTAATAAAACCTATACAAGTTGTTTAATTAGAGAATGTACAAAAAGTGCATTGCAAACTTCAGCATCGAGGGAATTTCCTAACTATTATAGTCAGCTGCATACATGTATCGTATCGAATGTTCCGAAAAGAATGTGGAAAATTTTGGTGAAACAATCATTTCAATAACGTTTTTGTAGCAAAAGTTATAAATATTTATTTACAGCGTACCGCTGCCCGCTGTCGCCGGGCAAACCCCGACGCAGTTCAGTTCCTATCCCCATCATGCCTGATGCGAGGCATGATGAGGACAGGAACTGAGCATGATGCGATGCTCACGTCCGTCTCTTGTTAATCTGTGCGTTATCGCGTAAGTCTGTCTCTTTCTCACTAGCAGAATGTGTGACAAGAAATAAATTTTCCTCTTCGGTCAGCCTAAACACTTTAATTGTAACGTGTAAAAAAACCTACATATTATTACACGTATTATGATTAATAAACATAAACTGCAACTTTTTACATACATAGGTAACTAAAATATAAATTTGGAATAACATTTACATATTATCACCGATCTAGTACGACGAATGGCGACATCAATTTTAAAATGATTTTAGCGTGTGGAAGAGGTTGTAAATTTGGTAGTTTGTGTGATGGCAAACAGGAAAATTGACCTCTGTCCACCTCGCGTCGGATATTTTACAATTGGCATGCCTTCAAAAATTTAAAAGAAAGAATAAGTTAACCTAAATCTTTTCAACGCCTCTGCCTTATGATTCAACTTATTAATTAAATCATAGAAAACGACAAAATATCCGAGGTAGAGGTTCTAAGCAGTCCCTGAGCAGAGGCAGAGGTTTTGAAAGTGTTTGGAAAATAGGCCTACTTAGATTCAAACGAGCTGAAATGACTAAGTAGAGCTACTTTTCGAAACATATTTAAATCGTCTGCCTCTGATCTGAAGCTGTACAGGATCTCTGCCTCAGATATTTTCTTGTTCATGATTTAATTAATAAATTGATGTAATCAAAGACAGGGGCACTGAAAAGATTTAGGTTAACTTTTTTCTGCCATTTGTAAAATGTCCCACGCTGGGTGCTCCCACATGGATGTTCCTGATTTCCAACAGACACTTTACAATTTTATATGAATACGAAGGGCGCTGAAATGAGTTATAAAAATTGTCACTATCCGGAGTAATAATCACACATTCCTTCACAATAACAACCGATTATGCAATTTATATCTGCTACAATTACAATCTCTTGAACAATTATGTACCTACCTACCTTTACATTTGCAGAATACATTGTCGTTTGTTTCTATTTGCGGCCTAATACTTATTGTTATTAACTTTGGTATGTATATGTTATCTTTGAAAATCCATCCGAAGTTTTCGGGGTTACGGATAACAGGATTAAAAGTTGTTGAATTTTTCCAAACAATAAACTCGATAACAAACTGGTAAGCGCCGGCTCTTATTAACACATGTTGATGAAAGGCATCTTCTGTTGGTAGTAAATTTCGAATATCGGATTTGCAATTATGAAACAAGTGAGCTCTCAGTTTATTTAAATTTTCTTGAAAATGAAGCTTATTGTGTCGCATCCACTTAAAACATATGCAATCAATAGTAAACCAGTATTTTGCGATAGTTCTCTAATAACAACATGAATTGGTATAGACAGATCAAATCTACGGATCCACAACTCTTTGATTTGAATTCATCATGATACGTGTTACGTGTAATAATAGGTAGTTTATTTTATACGTTACAATTAAAGCATTTAGGCTGACCGAAGACGAAAATTTATTTCTTGTCACACATTCTGCTAGTGAGAAAGAGACAGACTTACGCGATAACGCACAGATTAACAAGAGACGGACGTGAGCATGATGCGAGGCATGATGGCGACAGGAACTGAACTGCGTCGGGGTTTGCCCGGCGACACCGGGCAGCGGTACGCTGTAAATAAATATTTATAACTTTTGCTACAAAAACGTTATTCAAATGATTGTTTCACCAAAATTTTACACATTCTTTTCGGAACATTCGATACGATACATGTATGCAGGAGACTATAATAGTTAGGAAATTCCCTCGATGCTGAAGTTTGCAATGCACTTTTTGTACATTCTCGAATTAAACAATTTGTATAGGTTTTATTAACAATAATATAAAAACGGGCTTGGTACCAGCGGAAAGTGCAGAGAATAAGCTTTCTATTTATGTAAAAATTATTACTGTACGTCAAATATTACGCTCGCAAATACGATTCAAAAAAAAATTCAACACTTCTGAATTCGCAAAAAAAAATTACAAAATATTTTTTTTGGCTCTTTGCAATCCCGGACTTTTGCGCCCTTCTAGACACGAATGCGCATAATAACGATTTCCAATGTTGCACTTATTTTTTTAAAACTATATCTTCGAGTTGACACCCCTTGATCGATTTTCGACCTTCAGATTCCGTACTATTACTACGTAATGCTCCATATCTTCCGCACAGTACCACAGTTTTTTTTAAAATAACCTATAATGGTTGTCCTTAAGTATCCTAAAAGTTAAAAGTTTATAAAAAAACATTTCACATTTTTATAAACTCAGTGTCTCAGGAATTTTTCTCTAAAATAATACCATAGTCACCCCTTGGGCCAGCCCCTGTTTAATTGAAAAACGGAATTGTTTTATCAAAAATTGATCCATTGTGTAGTATCCTTTTGTACAAAGTTTCATTAAAATATCTCCATCGGTTTTCGAGCTCTCTCAAAAAAACGTTTTCTTTCCCTCAACTTTTTCACCCTGCATCTTGGAAATGAAGCCGTTTTAGAAATATGTTCATATGAAATAGTTGTCTCAAAATAAAGTAAAGAACTACATCTTAAAAACTTTTAGAATACTTAAGGACCACCCTGTATATATGGCGAACCTGACAAATCAGAAGTTGAGAAACACATTTCTATAAATCAACCATTCTCCCTATTGTTCTAAAAACAAAATTTCAAATATTATGAGTCATCACTTTCGTTGAAACAAGAAGTGATGTCATAATAAATAAAGAAAAAACGAACAGCAATTAGTAGAAAACTATTAATTTTAATCGCTGTCATCAGCTACACATTTTTTGATGTAATTAGTAACTCATTAATATTACAAACAACACACATTTACACATTTATTTATGTGTAAGACACATAACATATTTGCACAAATAAAAATATTTACTAGCTGGAGGCTTTTTATATACATTTTTTAAATTATTTTATGCCGCCGAAAAATGTGGAGCAGATTTCGAGCATATTGGGGCAGTACCATATTTGGAAACCGTCGTGCCAGAACATGATTTACTGGCAGGGACCTGTTTTAATAATGCAGCTAAAGCAATTTATAAAAAAGACCTCACACTGCTGTTGGAAGTGTTTTGCTCGTATACGTAGTAAAAGCGGTCAATACCAACGACATAACCGCTAATTTTCCCCTGTATAACAAAAGGACGACGAAGAAATTTCAATTAAGTTCGTTGCTCCATTATTGCCACTTTCCGAAAATTATTACAAGAATTCAACAGGTAAGTGCTTATTAACACCTTTCTAAAAAGACAAAGAAAGTTGGAAGCAGCGTCTCTGCAAAGAAATTTACCAGCTCTCCAAATACCGGGGCATGTCAATTAACGACGCACTCAAAGAAACAAAAATCGTCGTCCACCTGTCAGTGTCAAATTAATTTTTATATTCAGTTGCCTAGTTCTGTAAGGTTTTGTATTAGACGCGTTTATATTATTTAGTGTTAATGGGAAAGAGGGGAAGCAAAAAGTGCAAAAGATGTTACTAGCACAATTGGAAAATTTAACAAAATAAAAAAAACAAAATCAACATTATACGTTTCTTTTTCTTCTCTAATATTCTGTTCACTTTATTTTTTATGTGTATAACAATATCGTTATTTAGAAACTGACGATCCCTGTGTTCTAGGCAACGGGCAGACGAATATTTTAAATGTGTATAGGGATTCTTGATAGACCACTTTGTTGGGTGACCGCACTGTAGCAACAATCCTAAGAGCAATAATAGTTATTTACGACAGAAGTATTGTAACAGTTCATATTGTGATATAAAATGGGAAAATTATCGTGTATCGTAGTATGAAGTTACGATAAAGAGTATCGTACAACGTTTTATCAGCGAGACCACGACTATCATATTTGCTTAAGAAATAATTAGTAAACTAGAAATAATAATCATGCACAAAAAAGTAGCAGACCGGTACGTATAAATTTTGACTTCCGTCAGTACTCTTCACATCTCTGCGAATGAGAAGTTTTCCTCGGACATCGAGATGGCTGTGAAATGTTTTCTTTCAGCATCTCCTGGTCCTGAGATAATATATCCAATTGAGCAAATTTTGTAATTAACGTTTACAAGTAAGTTTCATTTGATTTGATTTTAGTATTAATTTGCCTGGCTAACGTACCTATGTCATTATGGCATTCAAGTGAATGTCATAAAAATTTGTATTATGTACTGATAGTAGAAAAAGATTTCTTGAAAACTAAAATAACTGTACCATAAAATAATATTATCAATAATTTATTATTGTAATTGCAATTCATGTAGCGTGCTACTGGCATAATTTAATAAAGCGAACCTACAAAAACCAATTTGTCAGTAGCTTGCGGGTCTGCGTAAAAACTGACCGCAATTATTAATTTTGATTGTCCGCAGTTTTTATTTTACTGTTGTATGTTTAACACTTTATACAGTGCTTGAATGATCGACTTTCTGTGAGACTTGTGCGAAGAATTTTTAATCATGAAGTAAACAAATACTGTAAATACAATACCAGAAAGATTATTATTTCGAAATAGTAATAATAATAATAACATTAATAATAAAATCGTCTTTATTATACGGAAATAAAGGGAAGTGGGGGCGAAGTTCAGTTTTACACTATTCTGCGAATTAACCTCCCCAAGCTCTGCTCAGTTTGAATAATAGTACAGTGCAATTAGGTTTTGACCCGGACTAAATTTTTAACAAGCTGAAAATTTCTGGAAATGTTCAAAACAACGCCCTTATTGATAGCCGAAAGTTCTCAAAAAGTCCGAGTTCGGGAAAAGCCACCATCGTAAAAGAGACGCCGCCATTTTGAATTTTCGGATTTGGGCTATGCCCTTTGAACTAATCGTCCTAGCGAGGTCATTCACGTGTCAAATTATCCGGTTTCGACTGCGGAATTAAGGAAATATAAATTAAATGAGTTATAGGCGTTTCTACAGCAATTTTATTTAATTTTTATTAACACGAATATGGAAAAAAGAGGTTAAATTGCGATCTTGAGACCCTTCGTTACATATTATCTCAAAAAAGGTTAATTCTGATTTTAACTGAAAATAACATTCATTCAACAATATTTTCCAAATTCAGACGGAGTCATGGTTTCTTCTATCTTCACCATTTGCTGCAGGTAAACATGCGCATATTTGGCGTACTTAATTGAAATATCTTCCCGTATGCAAGTACAGGAAGGTTCCAGTCCCCGGAACATTCAACTCTTACGAAAAGACTCATGATGGTGACCATTTTGAAGTATTCGGTCCATAAATTCGCTGTTCGGCCTAATGTCGCTACTTCCTCCAAATTCGCAGAAACCCGTCTGATGGCGTCTTCGACGCATTTATTGTTGCAGATGCGTTCAAGAGGTTTCTCCAAGAAATAACTTCTCGTGAGCTATTTTCATTTCTTCAGCCAAAGTCCTGTCTTCCTTTACTTCATCTACGAGAAAAATGGCAAGAGCAACTTGGGTCAATAAATGGGCTCTGATTGCTCGAGCATAGGCGTGTCCGGACATCATGTGAACTACTGAATTCTTCGCATAAATTGTCTTCCATAGATCTTCTAAGCCACTCCCTGCCATTATCGATACTACGGCTCCCATTTAGGACATCAAGAGATGTAAACCTCATAGCCGCAAAATGGGCTATTTTCTTCCGCTGAAAGGATGATGTCCAACGCTTTTGCATAGAGGACTGATTCTTCGCTTCGCTCTGCTCTGCTGCAGGTGTGGATGGTCGATGGATTTGGAGGCGTTAAGTTGAAAAAGGGTAATGGAATAACCTTAGACTTCTCAGCAAAACACTGGTTGATGTGTCCAGTAGTTGCCGCATCCTTAAATCCACTCCAACCTGGGCCATTGACGCGGTAGTTGATGAGCCAAAGTGTATCGACGAGACGGGCAGATGCAGCACTTTCCGGTTCGGGAATGGCTGAGCTGACGTCTTCCACTACAACGAGAGATGTCCCTGATATTAAAGGTCGCTGAAACGGTATTACTGGCAGCAGTCCTCGAGATGGCAAGTCCCCAACTTCTGTTAATCGTGATGACCGAGGTATAGGAGTACTCGCGATAACGCTATTTCATGGAGTGATTTACTTAATTCCACCCATGACGTGAAAAGTCCTGTGTCCGTCAAGCGTATTCACATTGTGGTCCGCGTTGTCGAATACGAACTGCACGTACGCGTCTTCGTTTACAACCGGGGGATAGATTTTCAGCCACCGATGTCTCAAAGTTGATCGTCTCCTTTTACGTAATACCCTCCACATCTTGAAAAGATCCAAAAGTAGCTCTGAGCCAAACCTTCTGTGTAGATAGACTCCTAGGCCGAGATGCAACGGCGAGACGAATGGACTTGGTCGGGCGGTGGCAATAATTATTGTATGAGCGATATTGATTGCCTTTCTCTTAGTAAATGTGTCTTCGTGGATTCTTGTCTTTACAATAATCCATATCATGGTTTGTAAAGTGTCTGGTACCAAATCTTCCCTTCTGGATGCAATATCTTCAGAGGTGGGATACACGGAGCAGTCGTATACACGGGATCTGATGTCCTGTCGAATTATATTGGCTGCAGTCTCGACTATTCGCATCCTTTCCTCTTCAGGGTTGCACTTTTTGGAGCTATACCAATTCGCCGTCAAAATCTTAGCTGCTGTATCTGTAAAGCAAAGAACGCTGGACCTGCCAAATTTATTGTTCAGCAATGACGATTTGGTCTCCGTATTTACTTTGCAGCTTCCTTTTTAAATGTTTTTCGCTGTACAGCTCTTCTTCTGGCGAATTAAATAAAATTGCTCTAGACACGTCCATAACTCATTTAATTTATATTTCATTAATTCCGCAGTCGAAACCGGTTAATTTGACATTTAAATGACCTCGCTAGGACGATTAATTCAAAAGATATAGCCAAAATCCGAAACATTCTAGATGGCGCGGTTTTTTCAAGTTGACGTCTTTTCCCCAATTCGGACTGTTTGGGAACTTTCGGATGTCAATTAGACCATTGTTCTGAACATTTCCAGAAAATTTAAACTTGTTAAAAATTTTGTACGGGTCAGGGACCATTTTTGTCTAATTGCACTGCACTATAAAGATTGATACATATCAAGGAATGAAAATGAAAGGCAAAAAGAAGAAAATAATACAACAAACAATATAAAAAATGAAAGTTTTCAGAAATGAATACCTGTCGATATGACAAAGCTCCGAGCAAAGCAAGACAAAACAAAAGGAGCATATCAACAGCAGAAAGAGAAAATTAACAATATTATTGGAGACTATTCGAGTAAACAAGTACAGTTTCATTTTCGCAAATTAAGAAGGTGAACTGCGTTAAATACAAATGATTTCCTAAACAGTGAGGTTGCTTGCGTGCGTATAACCAAAAAACCATTGTATGTGATGGGGAGGGTGTGCCTGTTAGAACGCGATGCCAGAAAACTCCTCAGGCAGGCAGGTCAACGAAGATCCACCATAGTGAACCACCCGAGAGGACATTTTGATCGTATTTGCTTAGACTAAATACAAAACGGCATAAGCATGTTATTTAGATAACTCAATACATTTCAAAATATGGGATGTGTATATGATAAATAGTAGAGGACCCAGAACCGATTCTGTGGAACTCCAGCCGTCAAATAGCGAGCATCAGAAACATCACCATCAACTATAATACTCCTATGGCATAAATATCTTTTAATTAATGAGCAAGAAGAGGTATCAAAACCATAATTGCATAATTTACCCAACAGCAGTTCATGGTTTATTGTATCAAACGTACCTATATACGCCGTACTTCAACGGCGAGAGTAACCAAAGAAAATATTCCCTGATTCCCTCAGCAATTTGATAAAAGTCAAGTTTAAATAACACATGGCAGAATATTTCTGTTTCTGAGCTGCAGTCAATAGTCGAGTTCTGCCGCCAGGACGCCGGAAATCTCAGCGGAAACACGCATAAGACATTGCGCGCACGTCCAAGAGTCAGTGGCTTCCGTTTAATCTAAATTCGTAGACGAACAAACGAACAATCCTTTCACTAAACTGTAATATTAGATTGACGATTGCTTTGGTCGATTCAGAACTAAAGCAAACGAACTTGTTACGAGCCATTTTAATAATTCCCGTACTGTCTTCTTGTAGAAGGTGCGCCCTTTGCATTAATAATACCTCCATTGAATACAAGACCTGAAGCACTTTTTATATATTCATTCTGCACCACTCGAAAGGAAAACAGAGGCTATTAATACTCCAGACAATAGCCGTCCGCGTTACTCTTCAGCAAGAATTCTTATTTATTTGTATCCAGGAAGATGTTCATGCCTACTTAAAGCAGGTAGGTTGTTAATTTATTTATGTAGACATCCTTTAATTTTTAATCGTCACTCAATTTACTCGCAGCCCTCATCGCTGCCACGACTACCCTGTATCTCTCCAAAGTGATGACAACGCCCACTTTTGAAATCACTGCTCTAAATGATTAAAGTATCCAAAAAGTTCGACCATTTAATTAAGCCTGTCGTATGTAGGTACTTTTTTCTACTGACCCTATGAATTGGAAAATCTTGATATCCCTAAACTTTGCTCCGGTAAGTGGGTAAGTGTAGGGTTTCTCCTCCCTGTGGTTATGCCTCATAAATTCAAAATGAGGAAGAAAATGAAGGCAAAATTCCGTGAAAAGAGCAATTGAAATGCTGATAACGATCACTTCAAAACTCACCACTGGAATACCGTATCACTGCAGGCAGCAAAAGCTCAAATGCTGGCTGCCCTGTTAACACACAAGATTGCCAGCAGATTGTGTTCTATGCCAACGTTTAGATCTTCGATAACGCTGACACATGGCGCACGGGAAGAATATGTACATAATTTTGTGCTTTTATTTGTATTTTCGTACCCTCGGCGTTCACAATGGTTTAGTTAACATACTTATAAATTAGCCTAGTGCTGAGAATGTTTTATTCAAAATGGCGCGATGGCGTCCTGTGTCGTGCATAACGACAATGTTCCTGAATGCAACTGATATCGTTACAGATAACTGTTAGCCCTTTTTGTGCAACACAAATCACACTGATTCAAAATTTTATGGGACAGATTTCCGCAGCTGCAAGTAAGAAATAGAATTTACGTTTTATTGCAGAACAGTTTTTGATCGGTTCGAATAAAACTTGAATTTTAGAACGCAATAGTTTTTAAAGTTATACTTCATTAGGCGAGTCATGAAAGAATGATGTGGGGGAAATTTTATGATGCGCGCGCACGATGCAACAAAAATCGACAGGATGAAGTTAGGCGCGTTATGAAAGAATGATGAGAGTGAAATTTTACGGTGCGCGCGCACGATTCAACAAAACTCGACACTAAACCTACTTACAGTTTAAGAAAAAAGCTACCAACAAAATAGAGGTGGAGATGTGTACTGCATATATCTACATATGCGTGTAGAAATTGATAATATTTATTGTGAATATTCGTGATAAAAATAGTGCGTATAAGTTTTTTAATAGTTATTTACGAAACGAGTGCGAGAAGACATTTTTCGCGCATGAGCGCAATGTTTGAAGCACGAGCGACGAAGGAGCGAGTGCTTCATTTGCGCGAATGCGCCGAAGACGTCTTCGCGCATCGAGGTTCGTACAATGTTTTTTGAAACGAACATTATAATTTTTTAATTATTATCTAATACGTTTCCATTTTAAAATTTCAAAAATCAAGTGGTTACATTGACAGATTTCCATTTGACAATTGTAGAAAATGACATTTGGTTTAATTTATTAAATTGAGTTGTCAAAGTGTCAATCGAATTAATAGCGATTTATCTTTATTCTTTCACTATTTTCAACCTCCAAATTGGAGAAATGGCTTTTTGTTAACCAAACTTTATTACTATTAAGTCAAATTATTTCTAGAAAGCCTGAAAGGGCCAGTGCTTTCTGCTAGATTTCGCGCACTAGTGCGCGAACACTATTTTTGAGTTTGTCTGTCAGGTTGGCGAAATGTCATTTTGAGAGCGGTGAGTTCAAAAAATATATTTTAAGTGTATTTCTCTAAGGCCCGGTTTTTCGAAGAATCTAACACCGGCTTTATTGCTATGCTACAACCAACCAGAAAGCCGGTATCATAGCAACGAAGTCTGTGTCAGACTTAATCCGGTGTTGGACTCTTTGAAAAACCGGGCCTAAGTCTCGGTTTTTCAAAGAATCCAACACCGGATTAAGTCTGACACCGGCTTCGTTGCTATGATACCGGCTTTCTGATTGGTTGTATCCTAGCAACGAAACCGGTGTCAGACTTAACCCGGTGTTGGATTGTTTGAAAACCGGGCCTATGTGAGGTTAAGTTTCGGTATGTATTTATTCGCATTAGGTATAAATTATAAATTATGATCACGAAATTTTATTTCCATTAATTATTTGCATGCCAAATAAAGTTATTTTTGTATTATGCCAAAGAAGTATAACTTCTAGCGCGCGTACATAAGTACACGCACCAGTTTTTCTTCTAAACAGCACTACCAGATACAGACTTCAATATTTTACGTCAATACCGATAAAAGTATCAACTAAAACCATAACACACAAATCTCACTCAATCACTCAATTTTCATGCAGCCAAGTTCGTTAGGGTATTTAATTTAGCCTCATCTAAGAAGGACTAGAAGGAGCAGTATTACACACACGCTAGTTTCTGTTGTCCCTCAGGAAAGTTCAATAAATATCCACCGGCGGCGCTGCGAACTCTTGGAGTGTCATTTTTCAAAACTTGCATATGAACCCATTCACGATACGATTTTGTATTGAATTCTGGATTATTTTACTGTAAATAAATAAAATACCTCTAAGATCTACATAACATTCAAGGCCTATAAACTGTATAGTTTAAGAGCCTTGCATAACAGTGAAAATCAATTTTCTGTCAAAAATCACGCTTCGTTTCGCTCCGCTTGACCTTACCCTGATGGATTTTTGTGTGAAAAAGTGTAAAACAGTATAAAAAAAACTTAATCCATCTGAATTGGATATCTAGTCCTTTGCAATAAGCCCCACTTTGCGATATTCCATGCGGTGTCGCTTTTGCTATCAAAATACGTTGTGTTGCGTATGCACTGTTTCGCATTTGGTCCATTACCGGGATTGCCTTCTTATTTTGCGATTGAGATGACTTAAATGAAAGGATAATTAAAATAAATCCATTATCCTTGTAATGTTGAATTTTACTGCAGGGTCTAATCACCTTCTCGCTTCATCCATAAACAGCACAAAATTATTTTATATTGGGATCAGTTAATATTTTTATAGCCCAAGAAGGAACGCGACGTGCAGCACATAAGCTTTATTTTCATAGCCAAGACTTCCTTTCTTGATGGCATGTCCGTATAATGATATTATCAATATTGTACCCTATTGTAAGCGAAACGACCGGTATAGCGTAACGTATACATAAGTGCCGATAGCTGTTGCTATTTACGCTCTCACGCACTAAACGTTGGATAGTGCAAAATCCTTATCTTAACTATTTTCTGCAGAAGGACTCATTACAAAATACGACCATTAGAAGCTGTTCACTTGCAACTTGTTACGGATCTTATCGCGACCCAAGAATCGCAGAACGTGACCTTGCTATGCTCTCGACACCTCCCTGAATCACAGTACAAGACTGATTTTATTGATGATAGCATAGTGTCTCTTATAACCGTATGTAGGTACATGCTAGTTTAGCAAATAGTTGGTTCACAATTTTAAAATAGCTATTTACCAAGCCAAAAATTATTCTCTACATTGATTACCTATACTCAGTTCCGACGCTGCAACTGAGAATAAAGAATTTTGCCTCAAAACTCCACCTGTAAGAAAATTAACGAGGAATTCAAATTAATTTTGTAACTTATTCTTAAACACTTTTTTAAAAGTCAGGATATACTACTGGATTTTACTATTAATTTAGTGAGCTATCATTTATTGGTGATGTACGAATGCTCCTATTAAAAAAGAAAATCAAAATTACATTTCATTACCACATATTAAAACTATATCACACGATGTTAATAACTTATTAACAAAATATAACCTATAAATATCACATAAAAATTAAAACAACTTAAAATTTCCTTATTCTAATGTAAGAACACCCATTCCTAAACTAATGAAAACGCAGACTGAGTTACAAAATTAATTGTAAAGACTGCGAAAGAACATATGGCCATTCCCAAAATCACTTAGAGGCCAGGTTATTAAAGCAACACATATACAAAAATAGTAATTCAGGCATAAGGAACATATAAAAAACAACTATCACAGTTTTGAAATTACTGACACCACAATAAATTGTTGAACAATTTCACCATCATGTTAGGAGATGCTATACGTGGAAGATGCCAGGAGACTTAGGGAGATATCAAATAGATTACATTCTCGTTAGGCAAAGATTTAGAAATCAAGTTAGGGATTGTAGAAGTTATCCAGGAGCAGATATAGATAGTGATCACAACATAGTCGTTATGAAAGCCAATCTTAAATTTAAGATTTTGAAAAAAAGAAGCGGAAGAAGGTATCTTGACCCAGAGAAACTAAAAGATGATGATATGCGCAATAAGTTCGAGAAAAAGACAAACGAAGCACTAAAGGGCACGGGTGGAAATATTGTTAGGGACATAGAGGCAGAATGGAATTGCATTAAAAATAGTTTAGTTTCCTCAGCTAGGGATATTTTGGGTCATAAACAGAATGAAAGTAGGAAACCCTGGATAACAAAACATATTGTGAGTCTAATAGAGGAAAGGCGAAAATATAAAAATAGGTTAGATGAAATAGGGAAACAAAGATATAAGGCGATCAAGTGGGAAATTATTCGGAAATGTAGGAAAGCGAAAGAGCAATGGATCGATAATAAATGCAAAGAAGTGGAAGATAAGTTCGAAGTAGGAAAGACTGATGAAGCATATAAAATAATCAAGAGAAATTTTAGAGAAATTGGATCTAGTACCAAAAACATTAGAAATGAGGCAGGAGATATCCTAATCGGAAGTGGGGAGAAGGCAGATAGGTGGAAAGAATATTTAGGAAACTTATATGCGGGACAGGAAGTGCAAGATATATTAGAAAGCGAAAGCAGTGTAGAGGGGGATAACCTAGGGAGTCCTATAATGAGAGAAGAGTTTGAGATAGCACTAAAAAGTTTAAGGAATAATAAAGCACCAGGTATAGATGGCTTGCAGGCAGAAATCTTAAAGTGCGCAGGTCAAGAGGTAATAGATCGTTTATTTAAATTAGTTAGTCGCATATACCTGACAGGCGAGATTCCAGAAGATTACAAACGGAACATCATAGTAGCTTTGCCAAAAAGAAAAGGCGCGGATAGATGCGAAAATTTTAGAACTATCAGTTTAACTTCCCATGCGTCAAAAATTTTAACTAGAATTGTGCAAAGAAGGATGGAGAAAAAGGAGGAAGAAATATTAGGAGAAGATCAGTTCGGATTTAGACGAAATAGAGGAACGCGCGAGGCCATTCTAGCTTTACGAGTAATTATAGAAAAAACGATAGAAAAGAGAAAGGGCGTCTATATAGGATTTGTAGATTTAGAAAAAGCCTTCGACAACGTAAAATGGGGGAAGATGTTCGAAGTGCTGAGAAAGGTAGGGATGAAATACAGGGACAGAAGAATAATACATAATCTCTACAAAGAGCAAAAGGCAGTTATAGAATGTGAGCAGGAACAAAGGGAAGTAGATATCCGGAAGGGAGTGAGACAGGGATGTGCATTGTCACCTCTAGTTTTCAACTTATATATCGAAGATGCGATTAATATTGTTAAGGAAAGAACAGCCTCAGGGATCAATGTACAGGGCCAAACTATTAACATGCTCAGATTTGCGGATGATATAGCAGTGTTAGCATCTAGCAAAGAAGAATTAGGAGCGGCTTTGAATGAAATGGAAGCAGTTTTGACACAGGGCTTCGGCATGAAAATCAATAAAAAGAAAACTAAAATTTTTGTATGTAGGGGATGTGAAAATAGAACTAAAATGGAAATACAAATTGGAAATGAGAAGATAGAGGAGGTCGCGGATTTCTGCTACTTAGGAAGTAAAATAACTCAAGACGGTAGGAGCACTAAAGATATAAAACAAAGAATGGCGCAGGGCCGAGTTGCGTTTAACAAAAAGAAACAACTGTTATGAGAACGGTTAATATAGAGACTAGGAAGAGACTCTTAACGTCGTATGTATGGAGTACGGCATTATACGGGTGCGAAACTTGGACAATAGGAGAAGCGGATAGAAAAAGAGTAGAAGCGTTTGAAATGTGGTGCTACAGACGCATGATGAAGATACCGTGGATAGATAAGGTTAGCAATAGGGAAGTATTGGAAAGAGTTGGAGAAAAGCGAAAGGTATGGAAAACAATAAAGAGTAGGAGAGATAGGATGGTAGGACACCTTCTAAGACACGAAGGAATAGTTCGTGACATACTAGAGTCAGAGATAGGAATAAAAAGAGGTAGGGGTAGGCCTAGATTAGACTACTGCTCTCAAATAGTTAGGGATGTAGGATGTTCTACTTTTAGGGAAATGCGTAGGTTAGCTCAGGATAGAAAAGAATGGAGGCACGCGTCCAACCAGTCTTCGGACTGAGAACCTTATGATGATGATGATGATGAAAAAACTTAAAATCTTGACTATTTTTAGAAATGATTCATATAAAAAAAGAACCAAATCCTATAAGTGAGAGACCTGACACACAAAATTTGAGTCAAATTTACAGTAATATAATATAATAAATCCTGCTCTCTGCTACTTAATTATTATTATTGTTAAATTATTGTTAATTGTTACCCAAAATCAAAAGTAATAAATTATAACGCCTATGTGTTCATATCCACATACTTACTTAGTTACCTTATAAATGATTTTTATTATTTAAATTTTATTAGACAAATAATTTGTCACTCTTTTGTAACTGGAGGTATAAAACAAAGAATAGCACAGGGCCGAGTTGCATTTAACAAAAAGAGACAACTATTATGCTCGGGTATGGTAAATATAAAGAGGCTCTTAAAAACGTATGTGTGGAGTATGGCATTGTACTGTGAAACTTGGACGCTGGGAAAAGCGGATCGGAAAAATTTAGAAGCGTTTGAAATGTGGTGCTACAGTCGTATGATGAAGATACCGTGGATAGATAAGGTTAGCAACAGAGAGGTAGGTATTAGAAAGACTTGGAGAAAAGCGAAATTTATGGAAGACATTAAAGAATAGGAGAGATAGGATGGTAGGACACCTTCAGAGGCACGAAGGATTAGTTCGCGACATACTAAAGTCAGAGATAGATATAAAGAGAGGTAGAGGTAGGCCCAGATTAGACGACTGCTCTCAAATAGTTGGTGATGTAGGATGTTCAACTTTTGGGGAAATTCGTACCTAGGTTAGCTCAGGATAGGAAAGGATGGAGGTGCGCAAAATTAAAATTCAGATGACAAGATGATTTGACATTTAAATTTCATGCAATTTTATTTGCGCGCCAAAAAAAAATTGTTTGACTTTTTGTCGAAAGAGATTATAATACGACAAAGTTAGGTAGAAATGCCGAATCATGGGATCTTGGTGTCCACTAGTATAGAATATCTTTGATAGAAACATTATGTTGAATATCGATCTCACTACTTTGGCCAGCCGTAACTTCGATGTATCAAAAACAGCGGCGGACACAGCCGTTCGTAGTATTTGGTTACTCCGGCCCGGAGCAGCGGAGATGATACACCTCCACTATCTTCCGAAACATTTTCGCTCCTCTCGTGCAGCACCCGTACATGCTTCGCAGTCATAGAGCCTTTCCCCACTTTTGACGGACAACGGACCGCCACACGCTACCAATTTTTCCGAATCATATTATAGTTTGTGACCCTTGTGATGTTTTAGCAAGAGCTAACTTTGCTGAGAATTATTTACAGGATATTATTGAGTTTAGTGGGTATATAAAATTTGAACTCTGTGTTACTTAAAAATTTCTTTCGTTATACAATAGAAAATGAAAATTTTTGCTTCTAAAATTCAAAATAAAAATTATTTTAAGTAGGTACTGTATTTGAGAAGAAAATAGCGTATACCTAGATGGTATACAACCTTGCGCAGACGATCAATCGCATTGTCAATGTTGTTTTCTGTTTTTGGCAGTTGACAATATTCGAAATAAATACTCTGAATATAAGGTAAATCAAAATTGTCTGGATAGAACTCAAAATAGAACAAATAAGCAAAGTTATACAGTGTAGTCTGAGCTTTATTATTTCGGCTGTAATGCCGGATTGAAATTATGTTCTTGGTGACAAGTGATAATTTCAGGTAGAAACTCCGGAAGTTGTTTATGTAATCTTTGAAAAACGAACTTAGTTCACAGGACAATCAATGTTTCTAGATTTTCCGAAGCCGTATAACTGTCTAACTCTATCACGTCGGATGTTTGTGGAAACAGGAATATAAACAGAGTTATGTAAAATGTTACCATATGCAACTTGTTAAAGTTATTGTTCCTTTTAATAAAAATGGCGACACATTAAATCTAATGAGCTTATTGAAGAAGCGCGCGCCTTTCAAAGTCCGTTGTGCGAAGCATAATGGCTTGCTTTGAAGTAATATGTCTACTCCATAGGGCCGTAATTGCGGCGATTGGCAATGGTTATTGTGTTGGGTCAGAGGTCGTGCGAACTGTCCCGTATGGTGATTTGTCGCGGTGCGTTATGAGGCGAACCTGCTATGGAAGTGTCCGAAGAACCTCACCTACACTAACGGTGATAAATAATAATGCAATTGAATGTTATTCTTTGGCACTCCGGCTTGTTATGCGCGCTGCCGCAGCATCTCGTTGCAGATCTCAGCTAAAATGCCCACGGGAATCATTGCTGCAAATGTTTCGTTAGATTGTATCTTTGATGGTACGCAGGCGCCCATAGTGTGCTAATTAAACCATAAAATTAACTTGTACCTTTTGCTATTCATATAACGTAGCATTTCTGATGAAAGCTCATATGACCAAGGATAAATCGCCGTGAGAACTTGGATCTGGCCATAGGTCGTTTTATTATCACACGTATTAGCAGGGACTAAATAAAATTTTCATGTCAGGCGTTAGGTATGGACTGTCATATCAAAATACGTAGAAAACAGCTTGGAATTGATCAGACCGAGAATTTCTGGTAATAAACTAAATATTTAAGTACCTGGTAATCTACCAAGAGCGCTTCATGAATCTCTCTGAAGTATTCCAGAAAGCTGTAAGCACGCTTTTAAAGTTGGTTTATAGTCAACTATACTCGTATAGTGCTTGCCGACCTACGATTTTTACATAACGCAAAATATTCTAAATATGAGTAGGTCAGGTCAGGTCAGGTGACTACACTTTTAGTTAAATTCTGCTGGAAATTAAAGGACTAAAAGTAACAGTTAAAATTACTTTGTGAAAATCGCCCTGTTTTGGAAAAATCAATATAAAATTCTTCATTTGGAACTATTTTTTAGTGCTTTCTTGCATCTTCTTAAATTAAGGAATAACTTTATGAGTAAGGATCCATTTCATATGTAATATTGCCACCCTTTACTGCTGCCTTCACAATCCTGATTTCTGAGATGGATTAGTCCTCGCTTGGCATTTGATCTACACTATTGTGGATGATCCGCTGTTCTTCTCACTGTCTTCCTTAAACTCTTCAGCCCATCTTTTCCCTAGTCTTCCTCTCTCACGGTCTAAATTAGGCCTCCAATCAACCATATTCTTGTAATTTCATCATCATCAGCCCCATAAGGTGCCCTACCCATCTCAGTCTCTCTGGCTTAATATATTTGACCATATCCTGTCCCTTTATTTCTTCGTTTAGCTCCTCGTTCATTTTGAGCCTGTATTCGCATTCGCCAATTTTTATTGATCCTTATGTCTTCCCCAGAATCTTCTTTTCAAGTACTTTAAGTTTTTCCTCGTCTTCATGCGTCATGGTCATGGTCTCGTCTGCATAAGTCGCAAGGCCTTGTTGGAATTTTATACAATATCATCAGCCTTGTCTTTTTTGAAACGCTCTTGCTCACAAGCATCTCTCTGTTCGCCCAAAAATCTCTGGGTCCTATCTGTATCCTTCTGTAACCTTCTGTATTTTTTCTGTCATTTGCATTGATTTTTGGATCCCTGGATAATTGAATGTATTTCTTTGTATACATTCAGTTCAGATCTATAATTCCTCAAATCTCTGTTCATTCTCGTATACTGTTGTAAGCTTGCAACCTTGGTTCCTTTTGTTCATCATCTCGAATGTTACTGTCAGTGTTCTTAATGTTCTTGATATCGGCACATACTACATTATCCTCACACGCTACAACTTGCACTTCCTTGTTAGCTATAGTTCCGGTTACCTATCAAAGTTTTCCATAATATGTTGCACCCTTTTTGGGCACGTTGTATACCAGATTTTTTTTCTAAGATGGAGTATTAAAGGTCATCGTTGAGCTGTTTATTCGAACAAACTCAGTACCTAATCAGAAACTTTGACAAGTTGGTAATTTTTACGTTCTTGTTTTAGGGCACTTAATTGTTTTACAGGAAAATTTTGATTGGTCACTCAAGATGAAAATATTCCGGAAGAAACGGGAGACCCTAGCATGAACTCTATGTCATACTTGCTTAATATTAATCTTTAAAGAAGTTAAGCAGTCTAATGCTGTTAAGTACCCATCCCGCTGGTTGTCCTCATCAGATTGTAAATCAGATGCAGGAAGATTTTATTTATTTCATTGAAAACTACTGACTTAATTATCTCCCATTGTCTGCGTTAAACAGTTTGTACTACTCATGTTCTTAGATTTGTATGTATAAACCAAATCCAATGTATTCATAACAGAGGCCTAGTACCTTACATATTTCAGCTTAGCTAATGAGCTAAGATATAAGTAATCCGATGCTTATTTTTGTATGTGGCGGTCCTTATGCAAATGCATATAATTTGATTATAATGCCAATGGTGGCCTCAAAGTATCACCGCATCTTAAATAGTACTTTCAATACGGTAGCACTCGGTGACATTGCATGTCACTGACAACAAACTGATACACCCATTTGCATATGACCTATAAATAAGATTTGTTTGCATGCTACCATGATTATTAATGTACTATTCTTTAATTTGTTCTATCGAACTATTTATCGTCCTACGATGCATGCCAGGTGACCTCTCATACTAATACAAGGACTACTTGATATGTGCAATTTAAGGTTCTTAAAGTTACATATTTATTGCACTCGATCCAGAGGATATCAATAATTTGGGCGTATTCATCGATTTTCAGTTTTTCAGCGAATTAAACCTATAAAAATACAAATATTTTTGTTGGTAGGTAGGTTTGAAGTTTTTGTTCATTTAGAAGACGTTTTTAGGCTTCCTGTTTGTAAATGGGCCAACTTAAACGATTCCTCGGAGAGCCACATTCATCAGCAACGACCTAATTTTAAGCTAGTGAGCGTTTTGGATCAAAAGTTATTCGCGATTTTTCAGGCGGAGGAAATATGTCAAAATTTCGAAAAATCATTTTAATCTAGAAAAAGAGGAGGGATAACGAAAAACTTTCCGAGTAAAAATAATTCAAACTCATGGATAAAACCAAATATTGGTATATTTTAGGGTTGTCCTATTTAAAAAACTGAACTTTATGTCAACTTCCGGTATAATCGGAAGTGCTAGAAGTCTGAAAATATTTTGGAAAAGTAGATCACTATCAACTATAATTCCATGCAAAGTGTCAAATTTATTTCATTTTTCGTTCTACATAAACTTCTAATAGGCCGCCACCGTGGGACACCCTGTATATTGTGAATGTGTCCAGTTGTTTAAACCAGTCATCCGGCAAGGGAAAACCCAGGGTTTAACTGAAACAAAGATATTATTATATTATGTTCCGACGTCTAAAAGTTACACTAAAAGGCTTATTTATCGATTCGACACTCATCTCGGTGTCTTCTTCAGAAAATGGTCTGAATCTGGTGGGCCCAGTCCTATTTTATACATCCTTCTGCTCACTCACGCGAGATGTACCGTTGACTGTATTTAGATTCCTCCTCCATGTTGAAGTTCCCCGGCTCCTTCTGGACCTCTATCGCTTCCTTGTACAGTCAACGACAGAACCGTGCCTCCTTTCTTAAAATCTTGGTATCCTCGAACTTGATCTCATGACCTGTTTTGGCTCGATGTTCTAAGCCAGTCGAATTGTTCAAGTAGCAATACTTGGTGTGTTATCAGCCATACCAAACATCACCGCTGATATGATATGGTATACCACTTGGTATGGTAATAGCTGTACCAAGCAACACCACTGGGACAAGTCTGCCGTTGCAGAACATCGAGCAAAGACGGCTCATGAGATCAGTTCAGGGTTCTGACCCATGCTCTGTCCAAGTAACCAATGGGAATCCTGAAAGAGCCCATGACATAGGAATCTGTATTCCCCAGATATTGAAACTGACCACACGTGAAAAAGCAGTCAAAGGTTCATGGGTCATAATTGAGCAGGAGGTTGTATGAAAGAGGACAGGGAACCAGCACTTTCAATTCCAGAACATCTTTTGAAGAATAATGTCCTGCTTGCAGGGCCGTGTATGTATATTCTATGAGCAACACAGCATTAATGGAGTTCTTGATATGAGGCAGTCAGCGGAATTTAAATAAAGTTTCATTAAAGCTAAGAAAATAAAATATTCCAAAGCATTGACTTCCTATAGCTTAAAAGAAATATATCAATTTTTGCACCCACCCCCCTACATAGTACTTAGTTACATGATTTATCTAGCTGCTATCTATTATTGCATAGTAAAAAATTGGATCCGGAAATTAAAATTTTGCATAATAAAAATGCCTGTTTATATTTGGGAATATTTTATACGAGCGCCAAAATAATTACTGATCACTAATTTTTTCTAACAATTTTTGTACTTTGCCACCTAAGTAATATTTGTGAACCAAAATTAATAAAGGAGCACCAGAATATTGCTACTGGAAATTAAGACCTTGAGTAGAGTACTAAAATATGTTATGGAAATCACCAGAAATAGTAAACGAGTACCTAAAATAATTTTATATCAAGTAGGTGTCTACTTACAATATAGTATACCCAATATTCTTTCGTTCGAGGAATTATTTGTCACTGGTTTCCGTGGGTAGATATCGCATAGAGTTAGTAGTTCGATATTCTTAGGCGGGTGGAGGGTCGACTCCCGCAGAAGTTAGTTTTCTTCTTACGTTTGACATTATTTTTTTTATACAAAATGTGTGTCAGGTCTCCGTCAGTTAGGTGGGCTGCTTCAGAAATGCATCTTGTCAGATTTCCAACAGTAAAGAAGTCTATTCCGTTTGATAAAGGTCTTTGCTACAAGTTTCAACAAAATTTAATGCCCATTAACGTCATATCCCGACGGCGTATTCGCTAAATATACTCAACGCTAACACAAGACACGCCTTCATCCATATTATCAAGAACGCGCCTGCTTAAATACTATTTAATTAAATACGATCGGCAACACCTTCGTGGCTCAGTGGTTATGAGCGTCCTTGACAAAAGTGTAAGTCTAGGGGTTCGCGTCTCGCCGCAGTAGATTTGTTTTGTTCTAGTGATTCAGCTTTTTTCTTATGAACAAAAAATCGGTCAGGTCCAAAAGGACGAAAAGGTCATCGCTATCAGCGCCAGAGACATTTTCACTCATTTGACTTTTATTGTGGATATATATCCCGGCGGGCTTTAACCTTATTTCCCTATTTAACGTTATTGACCGTAACATATACATATACTACCAAATTTTGTTTTATGTTAGCACTCAAATGTTGGTGCTTAAGTAAGATTATTGGTGCCAAAAACAAATATTTTATGCTGAAAATGATAAACAGGCTACAAAACTTTACATTTTGGAGATCAAATATGAATAATTTGGTGCTCAAATTTTATTGCTCGAATATAATTTTTGGTGGCAAAAGACAAGTATTTAGAGATCAAATCAATATTATTTTGGTGTTCGGTTAAATACAACCCTTTATATTTCCACCACCATCATAGGGAAAAGATTCATTGAATGCCTTTACTGAATTCCTCCGGTAGAGAATCCAAAAAAGCCCGCTAAACTGTGCATGGATTTCAATACATGAATACTAATGGAAGAACCGATAACACCTGCGGCGTTTCTGAAATGAGAGCGAATCAGTTAATGGTCGACATACATGTGCAAGTACACTAAAATTACCACATTTTCCACGCGGTATTTTGTTGTTTTTATTAGGATTTTATGATTATTACTGACAGGTTAAACTAATACATATTTCATGAGATGTTTTACACAGAGGCTATAGTTTTTTGGACACCATTCTAGACGAAGCAATTATACATTTCAGATTTTTTTCGCAAATTGTAAATGGCAATTTACAGCGCGAAAAATATAGACTGAAAGACAAACAAAAAGGAGTTCGTTCGCAACATATTAAGAAGAATGAAAATAGTAAGATGTTACGTCTTCTCAATAGGTTTTTGCGAAATAGTAATCTGTAACAGTAATTTGAAACGATAAATTTTATGAGCTTTGAACTCCCCACTAATCGCGGCGAGATACAACTGCATCGTGTTACTAAAGACCTATTTTCATATACTATCACCAATAGTTTTTTAATTAGAGAACTAAATGTGTTTTTAATTTTTGAATAATCAAAATTGTTTGATAGTGTATAAAATTTTGTACAGGGTGTTTCACTTAAAGTTCCCAGAAGGCGAATAAACGGTGTACAGGATAGGTCCAAGAATACTGCCCTGAGGCACGTCGGGTGTGACACTGCTTGACAAGGCTAAACAGTTATGAACGTCACACTGATGACTTCTTTCGGATAAAAGTGAAGCAATAAGCTTTACAGCGCCAGAGGCAAAATTGGGGTCATGACATCTTAGCTCAATTTCAAAATGACTGCTTTCAATTTTTCCGATTTAGAATATTTCATGGTATCTTGCGATATTTTCTTCGAAAAGTGAAATTATGCGGTATCGTATTATTCAATTTGTAATAATAATACGGAAATATAATAGATTTAGTTGCCTATATAGGGAAGCCTTTATAAATGCGTTACCAAATATTTTGAATAGAATTTCAACGAGAAACAAATGGTGTCCCATTTAAGAATAACAAATTAGATAACAGAAGTACTATAAATTCCAAAAGTGGTGTTCCAGTTTGAGACGCGAATCGTTTATGCCGGACGTTGCTATGTTTTCGTCAGCCCCGCCCTCCCCATAGACGATGTTATTTTTCCTTAAAAGAACATGATTATTTATCTATTTTTTTGCTGCCCTTTGTGTACTAGTGCAAGGCTAACACGTTTGTTGTCATTCAAATAAAATCGTTTAGATCCACCTTCAAAACTTTAATTGGTGGACAGTTGCTAAGGTTTTTTTACCTCAGAATGTAATTGGTTATGGCATTTTAAGCGGAGAATTGAACCGTAAAGTGGAACAGGAATTTTGGCGTTTATAGTACATTACTTAGAACACTTTGTGTAGTAAATTAAGTTTTCTAGCACGAACACTGATTCGCCCTGCTGTTATCTAGTGATCCCCAAAATAAAGTTTCTGTTTTGGTCTGCATAATAGTTGATTTACAATTTTTAATTCAAATAAAATATAAGGGATGTTTCAGGAATTTCAGGAATTTCAGGAATGTCTTCAGAAACTGCTCTACACCACCTTACATGGAGAGTGGAGAAAGTGCTGGAGAACAAATAAATCCTCCTAGCCGCCTTTTTGGACATAGAAGGAGCGTTCGATAATACATCATTCAATAGTATCTCCAAAGTCGTAGGCCAAACAGGACTAGAGGCTTTGTGCTGCAGGTGGATCGACTGCATGCTGAGGGATGGAGTGGTGTTTACTACACTGCTTGATGAGACCTTGAGACCTTGGCAGTCAGGGTGGCAGGTGGTTGTCCGCAGGGTGGAGTTCTATCTCCTCTTGTATGGAACCTAGTTATGGATGGACTGCTTAGGAGACTCAGCTATGAAGGATATTCTCCCCTAGGATATGCAGTCATCACAGTCAAGGGAAGATTTAGTAGTAGGAATAGGGAACGTATGCAAATAGCCCTGAGTATTGTAGCAGCTTGGATTGAAAAGGAAGGCTTGACCATTAGTCCAGAAAAAACAACAATAGTTCCATTTACGCCAAAGAGAAATATAGAGGCTCTTGGACCTCTATATCTCCGTGGTAGGAAGATCCCATTGTCAAGGTAGGTCAAGTATCTTTTGGTTATACTGGACTCAACACTTACCTGGGACCAACAAATCGATAGAATAGTCAGAAAGTAGGAAACTACTCTTACAGAAGGTAGTTAGGCGAACATATAACAAAAAAAGGGGGGTCTAAGGCCACGAATGGTGCACTGGCTGTACACCAGAGTGGTCAGACCAAGAATAATGTATGCAGCTTTGGCATGGTGGCCCAAAGTCAAGCAGGTAAGTACTAGACTAAGGCTAAGCAAAATTCAGAGGCTTGCCTGCCTAGAGATAACAGGGTCGATGCGGACTTCGCCAACTGCAGCCATAGAGACTCTTCTGGACCTTCCCCCTCTCCACTGCCTGATACAGGGGGAGGCGAGTCTGTCACTATAGAGACTGCAAAACTCTTTTTACCGTGTCCGTCTGGGTACAGAGCACACTAGCATTATTGAGGACATGAAGGATCCCATGCTTGACATGAGGACGGATTACATGGTCCCCACACAACCACTCTTTCAGGTCACAATCGATGACCCTAGAGTGGAGAACAAAAATCTGAACAGCACACCTTCCGGCAGTCTAATCTGGTACACCGACGGTTCTAAGACCGACACAGGTGCTGGGTCAGGACTGTTTGGAGATAAACCAAGAGTGAAACTCAGCTCCTCTCTGGGCAAATATGCCTCTGTCTTTCAAGCAGAGGTCTACGCGATACTACAATGTGCGCGGGAAAACATTAAGAGGGGCTACAAAAACAGCGGATCTTTATCTTATCAGACAGCCAAGCAGCTTTGAAGGCTCTTATGAGCCCAAAGATGTCTCCCAGACTGGTGTGGAAATACTTCAAGCAACTTAATATCCTAGCCATGCGGAACGCAGTGAGACTACTTTGAATTCGAGGTCACTGCGGGCTGATAGGGAACGAGGAAGCCGATAAACTAGCAAAGCGGGGCTGATCCTTTCGTTGGACCGGAACCTGCCCTAGGCATAACTAAGAGTGCAGTCAGCCACACCAAGTAAACGGATGGATTAGCGCTCAACATCACAATTACTGGAACATGATTCCAGGACACAGGCACAGCAAGTTGTATATAAAGGGACCTTGCAGGAAAAGATGCTCGGAACTACTCTGCCTTAGTAGGATGCAAATTAGAATCTTAACAGGCTTCCTAACGGGACACACGACTGTTAAAGAACACCTGTGGAAGATTGGCAAATATTACGGAGACCTTAACTGCCGCTTGTGTAATAAGGAACGGGAGACAGCTATGCACATCCTGTGCAGATGTGAAGCTCTAGACCAGAAGGGTGATGTCTGATGGAACCGGAAGAATTTTCCAGACATTCAATGTTTGATTTGTACCGTTTGGTCCAAGGCACCAAGATCATGGAATGGGTGTGACTTAGAATTAGGGTGAGCACAATAAGCCCATTTTGTGGCTGCAGTGCATCTGAGCATACGGGCAGGCAGGCCCTAAGGGGACGAAAAAAATGGACGTTTCATTCTACGCATAGAGTAGAAACCAGTAATTTTATATTTATAACGTATTTTTGGCTTTCAGTGGCATTTGTATGTACGGAAATTGGCAGGTATAAAAATATTAATGAGACGGTAAGGAATGAATTCTAGCGGTTCATCATGTCTACTGTATCAATACAGTTTTACTGGCAATGCGGATAGACCAGCATAAACAAAACGAGAAAGAATTTCACCTGTCATCAAAATCTTTTGTTGTCCTTGAGATTAGCGATAGGTCTCTTGAAACCTTTTAAGAAGTTGTCTTCACAACAAAACACGTTATTTACATACTACGTTGAAACATAACAGACATTCCGCATTTGTTGCCTTAGCCAAATTTCATGCGGAGTTCAACTCGGGTCCCTTTGATTTTTACCGCTCCTGTAAACTATACCGCCTGGATCATTCACAGACAATAGAAGTTAACCGCCCAAAAGTGATACTCATGTTAAGACAATGCTCGTGATCGAGCAACATATCTCACCTAGCGGGATTGCAAGAAAAGAGATCTGTCTAATTGAAATCTTTTGTTCATCATGTCTATTTAGGAAAGCTTTTCATTTCAGAATCTTGGTGACAAGCGATATTTCTTTTCTGCCGTCCCTCATGTTTGGTATAATATGACGTGGTGATCATAAATGTTAGCAGCTATTGTAGTCGGAACGTTGGACCCCATTTATAATTCTCTGGATTATAATTGCTATTAATTAAGAACTGATAATTACTAGCCATCTATATTAAAAGAAAGCTATGAATATCTCCTGTTAAATTTCCTTCTTTAAATTCAACTTGATTCACAAAGAGTAGTTAGTACCTAGTACTGGACTTTTTGGACAAGTATTCTCCGCCAGGAATAAACTGTTTCTGAGTAGACTGCATATTTATAGAGTTTCCGGAATTTTTTCCAAGATTTTGACAGATGCAGACAACTTTTGAAAATTAAACAATCATCTTCTGAAGGAAGTTGCAGTGATATTTTAGTGGGGCGAGGACAAAGTCTAGAAGAAAATGTAGGAGTAGGAACCACAGTATTATATGGCTATGAGCATAAGTACACAGGGTTTTCAAAATCGTAGCCCTTTTCACACAAAAATCATTTCTCCACAACAATTATAGGACTTCATTTGAAAAAATGAAGTTGTGCGGCATATAATTGTTCACACCCTATACCTATAATAATTTACTAATGCATGTGACCCGCATTCTACCAGAATATTTCTGCTATAACTTGGTTCAACCTGAACATATTTCGTTTTCAAAATTCCTCTACATCTGCCAATATCTGCACAAAACTGCCTGTAACACCAAAACCAACATCTTTTACAACTTAATAATAGACTCACTCAAGGAATCCAAAATGAGTGTTCCCTTTAAAAAACTAAGTAAATGAGGTGTTGTGCAGAAGGCATGAGGCAGCCTGTATAGTTCTCTTTGCTTCCATTCTTAATTCAGAATCCTTTATTGGTAGCAACAATGTTAAGCAAACAGAGTTTAAGTAAACAATGTTTAAGTAAAAAAACAAAAATTATTATAATATTCCTAGAAGGACAACATTCATCACCATGAAGCTTTCAGTTCGAAGACTGGTCGGACGCGTACCTCCATCCTTTCCTATCCTGAACTAACCTACGCATTTCC
This sequence comes from Xestobium rufovillosum, assembly GCA_963966045.1. NCBI lineage: Eukaryota > Metazoa > Arthropoda > Insecta > Coleoptera > Ptinidae > Xestobium > Xestobium rufovillosum. Next base: position 36,291,316 of record OZ014493.1, read on the forward strand.
CCAAAAGTTGAACATCTTACATCACCAACTATCTGAGAGCAGTAGACTAACCTGGGCCTACCCCTACCATTCTTTATTCCTATCTCTGACTCTAGCATGTCGCGAACTAATCTTTCGTGCCTCAGAAGGTGTCCTACCATCCTATCTCCCCCATTCCTTACTGTCTTCCATAAATTACGCTTTTCTCCAACTCTTTCTAATACCTCTCTGTTGCCGATCTTATCTATCCACGGTATCTTCATCATGCGTATTTCAAATTGGGAAGTAATTATTTGGGGGGTTGTTTTAACATCCAGGCAGTTCTATCGGGTAGTTAAAAATTCACGCGGGCGGTATTAAACTTTTTTGGCGGTAATTAACTTAATGTGGTAGTAGAACGTGGCCAGCAATATAAAAGAATTTGGTCAGTTATTTAATCCTACAACGGCAGTTCAAAAGTTACTCGAGCGGCAGATTATATAAATGTCCATTGCAGTTATTATTTGAGCTGTAAAATGACTGAATGGGCAGTGTAATGTATTAATGGGCAATTAGATAAATAGTTCGCCAGTTCTCGTCGTTTGGCAAAATCGAACGTCATTTTCATTGAAAAGAGCGGCACACTTCCGTTAAAAGGGGAGCAGCTTACGCGACAGTGCACCGAGGGCGGCCAATCGGAAGAGATTTGCTTATAAATATTAGGTCGTTTCGCTCATTACCTTATCACTGAGTTGCGAGTGCTTGGATCCATTACACTAGCATTGCACCATTAAATTTATTCAACGCACCCTTCCCCGTTTTCCCATAGAAATGTTTAAAATACTGAACTCAGCCCCTCACAGGTAAAAAAATATTAATTTTGCTTCATCCCTTTGCGTCTTCTATCGCTCCGCATTGCACCACAAAGCATTTTTGTAATGCTGCATCGAATAATGCATCATTTGGATGCCAACGACTGAGACTTACAACGCTCCGCTCACTTCGCTCCGCTTAACCTGACAGACTTTTATATTAAAAGTGTCAGTCGTTGTAAGTCTCAGTCGTTAACATTGAATAATTTTAATAGTGCAATAAATTTAATTTTTTTCTTAATATCTACATTATCGTTAATTGTTATTTTTTATTTCGCTGCCTAACTTAAATAAACATTATATGTATGTATCATTTAACAGGCCGATCATATTTTGTACTACTTGTCCCACGATTTCTAACAGACCCATTCTGATTTCATGACTGCACACGCATTACTGCCCCTTTATTCATTTTACTGTCCAATTGGATTTTCACGCATTCAAATATTTATTAAGCTACTCGTTTGAAGATATGTTACTCCTCGTTTCCGCTTTTTTTACTGCTCATATTTTACCACTCAATCTGTTATTGAACATACAATTTGTATTTTTACACTGACCTAAACTGTAATATAGTACCGCCACTTTAAATAATAGCCTTTCAAATTCTTCTAATTTTTTCCTATCCACTTCTCGCATCGTACAAGTATCGCACCCGTACAATGCCGTACTCCATACATCCGTTTTTGAGAGCTTCTTCCGAGTTTCCACATTTCTCATTCCCGAGCATAATAGTTGTTTCTTTTTATTAACTGCAACTCGACCCTGCGCTATTCTTTGTTTTATTTCTCTAGAGCTCCTACCATCGCGAGTTATTTGACTTCCCTGAGACTTCCTCTGTCTTCTCGTTTTCGATTTGCATTTTAGTTTTAGTCCTATTTTCACGCCCCCTGCATACCAAAATTTTAGTTTTCTTTTTATTGACTGAACGGATTCATAACATAATCCACAATCACTTAAATATGAAAAAGCTTTGTATTAGATGGGTGCTGCGTTTTCTAACGGCAGACCAGAAGCGGCAACGCACGAACATTTCTCGCGAGTGTTTGTCTCAACACGAACGCAATCCGAAAGAATGTCGATGAAACACGGATCCATCACTTCACCCCGGATGCCAGACGATACAAGGAGAACCATGCCCGAAAAAGACTAGAAACTTACACGGACTTTCTTGAAAAGGCAATAACATTAAACGGTGAATATTATGCGGGCTTATTGCAGCGGTTAGATGTGGAATTGAGAAAAAAGCGATCTAATTTATTCAAGAAGAAAGTTCTGTTCCATCACCACAACGCCCCAGCGCACACGTCCGTCATCACAACGTCTAAAATTCGTGAGTTGGGGTACATGCACCCTATTCGCCAAATTTAGCACCAAGCGACTTCTTCTTATTTCTTAAGGTCAAGGAATGGCTTGGCGGTTAGCATTTTGCGGTTTAAAGAATTATTTTGAGAACTTCTCCATCATTATCAAATTGCCCTCGTGTGCCTTCCGCCGTTTTCAACATCGTTCTTTACAAAATTCTAAAGGACAACTACCATCAAAATTTTGTTTCAATATCCATCATAGTTCCGGATAATATATTAAAACGGTCCACTTTTTGCAGAAACTTCACCCCCTATGTCCTGTTGGGAGTAATTTTAGGGCATACGTTCATACAAACTTTTATTCCTATTTTGAGCTCTCCTACCATCTCCAGAAGCTTTTTTAGCTCGTTATGAATAACGTGGTAAATGAGGTGGTGCAAATGTGGAAACCCAGTTTGTTTTTAATTTGTAAAAAATCAGTGAATCATTATTTTAACCTGGAGAATTGCCTTAAAATAACTTATAATGTTTGAAATAGGGGACCATAAGTCCTAAGTGCAAAAACCATGTACTTAAAAAGTAAAAAAATATTTGGCTAACTTACTACATTGAAAAAATTGCGGGTAGTGTGGAAACACCCTAAAATTACAGTAAAACAAAGTGTAAACGCATGAACATGTTGAAATATTGAACTTTAAGCATTATATTCTTTTTATAAAAGATATGTTTTTATTCATAGAAAACATTATTCGTTGATAAAAAATATTTAAAAAAATTTCAATTGATTACAAAGTTACAAAAGTTAAAAAATTGCCCTCATCCACATGTTTCCATGTTACCCGCACTTTACCCAAACTGGATTTTACGAGTTAAGTCAAGAAAACGTTAGCTTATGATTAATTGAAATCCAACAATACCTTCCCTATAACTCCCTTTCCCAATACTCTGATACGCATTACGCTACCTCTATGATAAGTTAGACTAAATAATATCACAAACTTACCTCCAAAAACTTCACGAAAATCTCGAAACAGAAATCGACGCCCCACCATTAACTACAATGCCAGACTGATTCCTAGCGCTGCTCCGTGACGAATAGGAACGAGAGTGACTGTTTACGGCAATCGCCGCTACAGTGAAGCTCTCTGCAGTCGAAATACTTGCCGTTTCTAGTATACAAAAGCGTAATGAAAAGTGGGTTGTGTGGAAAAGACTATTCAAGTTGATGACAAGCACCAATAATGTTTTAATTGACACTTATGAATAATGGATCTGTATTTCTACTAATACGTAATTACTAGCATATTATTGTTATACTCATATTAACATAGAATAAATATCTGCACCTTCGCAGATCAAAAGTACAACAAAGCATTAAGGAATTATTGAACTTCCCACACCAACTTGATATTGAAATGCAACAAGCATCTGACAACTTCTTATCTGGCTATCTGAAACAGTAGCTTGGTTATTCTGAAAGGACCGGCAATAACGGTATGGAATTTTTAATGACGCATTCATTCATCTTTACACTTTTTTGACGGAAGATCTAAATCTTAACATGTTGTCGCTTCCGAGGACAAAAAATGACAATCGCAAATTTCGTCCTGATTTCCGCAACTGTCGAAAGAAAGTTAAAAATTTTCGGCGCAATTATAAGAAAGTATCGAGCAAGTACTTATTATCTATTGAAAATAACGAAATAAAAGTTTAATTAAAAAAATCGACGGCGCGCTTTTATTAAAAATAATTATGGTCTCGTATATACGTTAGGTGCCGGAATGTGGTCCAAATTCTATTGATACCATCACCTAGTCATTTCTACAATCCATCGATCTCGCCTGAAGACACTCGCAACCAGTCATTACACGTTAATTATAATAATTTCGACCGAAAATCGCCTAATGATTTGCTTCTTTGCGGCGTTGATCCGTAGTTGTCACTAAGAAGTTCATCCAAAGCAGTGGCGTACCTATTATCCAACATTGAAATTCACAGATCACCATCATCATATTCAGCGTTCAGTAGTTCACCTCTTCAGAATTTGTCCATTTCGCTCTGACAGCTGCTTTGCTTTCCACCATCGATCACTTCGTTCTTTTTCCATTCCACTTTTCGTCATTGTAGCCACTGTTGTCTTCATACTGGATAATATACCCTCACAGGCACTGGATTTCTCCATCACCTATCACTTCAGTCAAGACCTAAAATTTTGGAGACACCGCAATCTAGTCATTATCTGACCATTATCTTACAATTAAATCGTTTATCAAATTTGCACATATGTAATTCACCCTTTAAAAACCAGCACGCCTCTTGATGGTATAGCGAATAATTTTCATAAATTAAGCACCCCGATTGTAATTGCAATGTTACTTTCTTACTTTCGGAGTTTTTTGCACTCGTAAATATAGTTCGTTATACAGGAACAATTTTCGAGTCCGAAATGACAGGCTGTCAGTGCCCCATATAAGTAATTACAGTCGTGTTACAAATTATAGGTACGATTTTAATGGGATGACTCCGGCATTTATTCAATTTGCCTTTCATACTCCTAAGCACCCAATTATAAATCTTTTTAAGGATGTTTATCTTGATGGTACAAATTAATTTAATTTAAGGATGCATAGACTGAAAATTACGAGCGTCAGAGAAGAAAATTGTCCGCTCGTGATTTCGGCATTATAATTTCCTGGAATGTAGAACAGATTTGCACATCTCGCGGCACCTTGCTTTAAATTATTTCGACCCAATTAATATTTTTGTCCTATAAATGGTTAAATTGCAGTGTTTATTTTTTCGGTGCATAGGTCATTGCTTGTATGCTTGGAATGATTCAAATGTAATTCTTTTCCTAGCCGATAATGAAGAAGACGTTTTGCCGGCCAAGACCTTTATATCTGTGAAGAAGAAGGTGCACAAATTTCCCCAGAATTTAAAGTTACCTTCCTGAATATATTTTGGATTGAAATATACCAATATCCATTTCGATTAAGATTTTAGGTCACAGATTTTTTTGTTAGGGACATAGAGGAAGAATGGAATTGCATTAAAAATAGTTTAGTTTCCTCAGCTAGGGATATTTTGGGTCATAAACAGAATGAAAGTAGGAAACCCTGGATAACAAAACATATTGTGAGTCTACTAGAGGAAAATATAAAAATAGGTTAGATGAAATAGGGAAACAAAGATATAAGGCGATCAAGTGGGAAATTATTCGGAAATGTAGGAAAGCGAAAGAGCAATGGATCGATAATAAGTGCAAAGAAGTGGAAAATAAGTTGGAAGTAGGAAAGACGGATGAAGCATATAAAATAATTAGGAGAAATTTTAGAGAAATTGGATCTAGTACCAAAGGCATTAGGAATGAGGCAGGAGATATCCTAATCGAAAGCGGGGAGAAGGCAGATAGGTGGAAAGAATATTTAGGAAACTTATATGCGGGACAGGAAGTGCAAGATATATTAGATAGCGAAAGCAGTGTAGATGGGGATAACCTAGGGAATCCTATAATGAGAGAAGAGTTTGAGCTAGCACTAAAAAGTTTAAGGAATAATAAAGCGCCAGGTATAGATGGCTTGCAGGCAGAAATCTTAAAGTGCGCAGGTCAAGAGGTAATAGATCGTTTATTTAAATTAGTTAGTCGCATATACCTGACAGGCGAGGTTCCAGATTACAAACGGAACATCATGGTAGCTTTCCCAAAAAGGAAAGGCGCGGATAGGTGCGAAAATTCCAGAACCATCAGTTTAACAGTTTAAAATTTTAACTAGAAGGATGGAGAAAAAGGCGGAAGAAATATAAGGAGAAGTTCAGTTCGGATTTAGACGAAATAGAGGAACGCGCGAGGCCATCCTAGCTTTACGAGTAATTATAGAAAAAACGATAGAAAAGAGAAAGAGCGTCTATATAGGATTCGTAGATTTAGAAAAGGCCTTAGACAACGTAAAATGGGGGATGATGTTCGAAGTGCTGAGAAAGGTAGGGATGAAATATAGGGACAGAAGAATAATACATAATCTCTACGAAGAGCAAAAGGCAGTTATAGAATGTGAGCAGGAACGAAGGGAAGTAGATATCCGGAAGGGAGTGAGACAGGGATGTGCATTGTCACCTCTAGTTTTCAACTTATATATCGAAGATGCTATTAATATTGTTAAGGACAGAACAGCCTCAGGGATTAACGTACAGCGTGAAACTATTAACATGCTCAGATTTGAGGATGATATAGCAGTGTTAACATCTAGCAAAGAAGAATTAGGAGCGGCTTTGAATGAAATGGAAGCAGTTTTGGCACATGGCTACGGCATGAAAGTCAATAAAAAGAAAACTAAAATTTTGGTATGTAGGGGATGTGAAAATAGAACTAAAGTTGACATACAAATAGGAAATGAGAAGATAGAGGAGGTCAAGGATTTCTGCTATTTATAGGAAGCAAAATAACTCAAGACGGTAGGAGCACTAAAGATATAAAACAAAGAATAGAGCAGGGCCGAGTTGCGTTTAACAGAAAGAAACAACTGTTATGTTCGAGAACGGTTAATATTGAGACTAGGAAGAGACTCTTAAAGTCGTATGTATGGAGTACAGCATTATACGGGTGCGAATCTTGGACAATAGGGGAAGCGGATCGAAAAAGAGTAGAAGCGTTTGAAATGTGGTGCTACAGGCGCATGATGAAGATACCGTGGATAGATAAGGTAAGCAAGAGGGAAGTATTAGAAAGAGTTGGGGAAAAGCGAAAGGTATGGAAGACAATAAAGAGTAGGAGAGATAGGATGGCAGGACACCTTCTAAGACACGAAGGAATAGTTCGCGACATACTAGAGTCAGAGATAGGAATAAAAAGATGTAGGGGTAGGCCTAGATTAGACTACTGCTCTCAAATAGTTAGGGATGTAGGATGTTCTACTTTTAGGGAAATGCGTAGGTTAGCTCAGGATAGAAAAGAGTGGAGGTACGCATCCAACCAGTCTTCGGACTGAGAACCTTATGATGATGATGATTTTTTTTCACTTTTTGCAAAAACATTTTTGTCCCGAAGAGGTAAGTAAATAAATCTTCTTAACCAATGTTTTCTTAAAATTGTATTTCCGCATATCTGTTGTTTCTTGGATATGATATGACACGGATATGAACAAATTTTCGATGAACGGACTCTTGAATCTTACAGCCTTAAGCCAATATGTTTATCTAGGTATGTCGATGCCACTTTCGTAATTTAGTCACAGTGTCATGATTCCTTAGATAAATTCATAGAAGATCATCTCAATAGTTATCACCCCGCAATATTCGTTTCGCCATGGAGATTGAAGTTGATGGAAAGGTACCTGTCTTAGATGTTCTACTAAGTGGTCATCTTGATATAACGAATGGCCATTAGGTCTACAGTAAAGTCAGTCACGTCATTCGTTATCTCAGCATCATATCACTCAAGAAATATCAGTCATCAACTCGCTTGTTCTCCCTGTGACCATCAAATCCAAACACCCTCTCGTTCCATTATCTGAACTTCGACATGCCACAGAAACTTTAGCAATAAAAATTACAAATCCCGTAATATTGGATGAACTATATCCAATATTCATTAATACTACTAACTTCGTAACCACATCATATCTTCCTCACAAACTTCTTTACTCCCCATTCCTCATAGCAGAATTTAAAAGTCTTCTAACATCGGCCAAACTCTTTGCCCTTGCATACATAATTCTTTTCTTCTCGTATATACTGTCGAGACTAGGCATTGCATCGATGAATATGAATGATGCAACATATTTTTCAATTCAGCTGGTGGAGAGCATGTTGGACATCGGTCAACCGACAAAATAACAATTTACCCCGAAATGTGACAGAATTTTGTAAAGAAGATTACTTGGGTGGTAACTGTTATAGTGGAGAAATAACATGCAGCCACCTCGTTACCGATACTAGAGGCACTGATAACTCAGAATTTTCGACCGGTATCTCGAAAACTGCAAGTACACGATGACCTTAAACAGGCCGATCTTTTATAAAGGCAAAAATTTTGTCCATGTTTGATTTTTTTGATATCGCCGCTTCTGAACAATTTAGAGGGATGAAAATAGATCGGGTGGATGCGCTCATTTATTTTCTGTCAACCAACGTCAGATTCGCGACCTTAGGGCAATTTGTAGAGATTTTAAAGGGGAAAAACTGAAAAGTTTTACATTTTAACATTTCGCACGCCGAGACGGGGGCGAAGGGATGAAACGTGAATAATAGCACTTGCTCATTTAGAGCATCCAAGAATCATTTAAGAATAGGCACAAATTCATTTTCTGGACACTTGCTTTTGAAGCAATAGAATCATGAACGTCACCCGACTTTAAAAATTGGTGCTTGATTCTAATAGTTAATGAAAACCCTGGGGGGGGGGGGGGTGCCACATTCGGGAAATACTGTCTGTTGCATGGTGGATAAACTGGATTACATTTCACCCAGTTGCTTTCGTAAAGAAGTGGGGGTGTAGAAATACACCCTTCTTTCTGTACGTCAGTAAAGGCCTGTTGGCCTGCTGACGAATGGTACCCTGTCTCGCGAAATTTTTGTTATCGATTTTCAAATGAAAATTTCTACCCTTAATCAGCCCCCAAGGACGGGTTTGCCCCTCGTTTCCGTACTTTTATTGACCAGAAATTTGGAAAGCCTCGGGAGAAAACTTATTTTCTTTGGCAACCGGTTCGAGGGGAACGATTTTTGGATGTTTTCGGTACGAACGGTGGGGCTATCGGAATCTGTTTTCAAAGCTACTTCGCACCCACCCACCGGTTTGGACGATGTAAAAAATGACCTCTAATTCAAATTAGATGTCGTTTTTACATTAATATACATTAACTAAAAATCTAAAACTAGTCTCTTTGTGCTGACTGCAGTTATTTATCGATATTATTTATAGATGTCAAATTCAAACTTTCTTAATTATTATAAAAATGTCTAAAAATGGAAACTGTCGAAACTGTCCCTCCCTTTCTATTTCATTTACCCATGAAATTTTCCAAGGGTTTTCAGAAATCGTTTTTCTCCCAATATATAAACTTTGCTTGTGTAGATGCTCTTCCTTCCTCACTTATAATTAATTATAAGTATATAATTTGAAAAATGTTAGTCGGGCTGTTGTTACACATGAAATTAATTGGATGGATTACATTGTTACTCTACTAACCAGGTTAACAAATAGTATCTCCATAATAATCGAAATAATTATTTTTATCATTGAAATAATTCAGCAGCAACCCATTGTAAAAGGTAGCAGTATTGACAATACTAATCCCACGCATCTAGTTCAGCTGTCAGTCACTTTATATTTTAATTCATGACTCACAAATAGTCCATAATATTATGAGTGTTACCTGGAGGTGTTCCATTGTATTCTTTCGTATTCTGACGAATATGGCTAACTCGAGAAAACTACCTACGCCCGTTACAAGAAACTTAATCCTAACAGTGGCTAGATGTTAATTTCTGGTTTAATTGGTCGGAAAAGTAGCTGTAAAATCTAGCTACTAGTAATATAAATATGCATAAGCTATTAATTAAACGTGGAAGTATGATATGAACGTTTTGTAATAGATGAAAGTATGCTTCAATAACGTACGTAATAAAAAATACGGAAACGTACGGCACAATGCACCACTGATCCCCTTCATTCTAATCGTCGGTTCCCTCTCTGTATAAAGCTCGTGGTATTTGAACGGTACTTCGTTTGTTCCGCTACGTCGCTTGTTTTTATACTTAAAATTTTTTGCGATCGAGTACCCTCGTATATGTGAATCTAAGATTTTGAATGGGGAACAGGTACGGAATATATTATGAAAATCATTTAAATTGACTTGGAGTCCCTCTTCCTTAATTAACCAGGACAGAAGAGCTGAAAACTGAAAAGCGACGCTATTTTACAGCCATTATGTCTCCCAGGACGTGTTATTTCCGTTACGTGGGTAATTGATTTGAAAAGAATACAATAAATTACTACGATATTGCCACTAATTAATTTTAAACTTGACGTGTTTGTAGGTGTGTAAAGTTCCACTCTGGTCCAGTCCCAATTGAATTTATGAGCGTTTTTAGATTTTTAAGGCATAATAGGAGAGTATAAAATAAATTTTAATTAGTTATGTAGTAGTTTATAACCGGAGTTTCATGAAGTATACTGTAAATCGGTCTACATAAATTAAATTCGATAATATCGGAACAAGGCCTATAAATTTATCTGTTCGGGAGTGTGAAAAAGAGTCGGGTATGTAAATTCCTTAATAGTTCAAAATAACTGCAAATAAATTACTCATTTAGTAGGTGTTACATAAGTAACGCTCAAAAGGCATTTATCAAACATTAATTTTAATCGCAGCGTGCATTCCGATAAGAATATGTTAATCCAGTTGGGTTCCAATGAGCCATCACCTCCTTTCTAAAACCATAAACAACTGCAAACAGTGCGGGGTGTTACAATTTTGTAGGAAGTTCATTTACCTGACTCTGCAACACGATCCTCGCTTCCTTTTCACAACTGATTTTATTAACATTTCGTTTGCGTTCCTGATGTAAACCGTCTTATTCTTCGAAGTTCAAATTCAATATTTAACTTCTAACATTTAATATAAATTTATCTGCAAACGTCAAATAATACGCTCATTACTTGTGCGCATGATAAGGTTCATTACTCAGAAAACGTCCTCAAAAAAAATTTGGAAATTTCGAAAATGTACTTTATAACCGTAATTTCTTTCAAGCACATCGACCAAAAGGAAGGCGACGATGCCGTATTGAAGGTCTGCGACATCCTTCCGTGCGTTACGTAAATAAGGGTGGAAAAGCAAAAAATCGCAAAGAATTTCTTTCGCAGCAAAAAATTTGTCGATCGGGATGAAATTTTCGAGGGTAACTTGCGCATCCCTCGTGCGTCCGTAGGGACCCTCGAAATTTTTCACTCTTCACTAAAACGCCCTATAGTCAAGCAATAACAAACTAGATGCATAGTCACATAGATCTGGGTCGGATTTCATCGCTCAAGATGAAGGAACGACCGAGATACGACACTTTGAGTTTATCGCTCAAGATGAAGGAACGACCGAGATACGGCACCTTGAGTTTATTATTTCCTTTGAAAGATACCACAAAGAAGTCATCTATAACGCGAGGCTGGCATGAAATTTTCCAGCGAGGTATCTATACTATTTTATTCACAATCATTAGTTTTAATGAACAATAAAGTAATCGTTTGTTAATAAAGAAATAAGTAACTCATTTTATTTTTTAAATACTGCATTCTTGGTTGCCAGTGAAATTGACAATTATATTTTTATTAATTATTAAACTGACAAGCACCGTTTTTTGACAATAAAATAACTGAATATGAAAGAGTATTTCTGGTGGTAAAATATGTCTGATAGTCAGCTGGAGTACACAATGCACTCCCCGAAATCGCAGAAAAATCGGTAAGAAATTTGATTCCAAGTTTATTACATAATACATGCTTAAGTATAAAATTAAATAGGCATTGAATTTTCCACCCGGGTTGGAAAATTTTCCAACCCGGTCGGGAAGTAGAAATCAAACTTGCAAACTTTTTAAAAGTTGGGAATTGACTAATTGTGAATAAAAAAATATATCGGGCAGTCAGGTTGGTCTATTTCGCGTTTTTAAAGTTTCACGGCTCATTTTCTGTGTGCCCGGTACCCCGTCAGATAAAGGAATCACATTCTAAGAAAACGATCCGGTCGTGAAACACGAACATGAACGCGTTGCTGCGCATGCGGAGAGCGGGGAGCATATTCATATCTCATGTATCGTATCGCAATCCGAAGTAACACGAAGTCGGTTCATTATACGTTCAAGTAATTCGTTACTTGTGAACGCGAAGGGGAAGATGAAAAAAGTACCTACTCCACCTTGTGTAAATAAAAATTAAGGGTGTAGGTATGCTGAGGATCAATTTTTACGGTGTTAGCAAGAAAAGGTCATCTGATGGAGAATGGTCATCGTCCAAAGACACAATCAATAAAAGGAGAAACGCAGAACAGCGAGAAAAAGAAAGAGGTGAGATACCTAGTTACTTGATATGTATAGTTCTTACACAAGTTACAAATTATCTGTGCTTAGTATATGTACTACAACTGTTGTTAGACACAAGAAGGAAAGAATTTCATCAGAGCTGAGTTTTTATACTTCATACTACTTTGTGTTCTTGTTAAGAATAATCTATTTTTTTAATAAAATTGTAACTTCAGACATTGTATTATTCTTATTCCCATAGTTCCTAATTGGACTAAAAATAGAGAGTATTAAAGAATATTCAAATTTAAGTCGGTTCTATGGTCGAATTGGTCGAATTTTTAATATCTATTAGATTAAGTGTGTTGCCTGGGTTACTCTGGCAAGTGCACGCTCATCACTGGTTTATTATTGAGAGAATGTCAGTCAAGAGACCAATTCAGGATCCACTTTACCATTAATACAAATATTTGTCATTTAATTAATCGTATCATCCAAAACAATTTTTTATATTCTATAGAAAAGTCATTTTGATGCTTTAGTAGCAATTGGCAACGTTCGTATTAACAACAAATTTTGATAGTCATCATCATAAAGTTCTCGGTCCGAAGACTAATGAAGGGACGTGTACCTCCATAATTTCCTATCCTGAGCTGACCTACGCATTTCCCTAAAAGAAGATCATCCTACGCCCCCGACTATTTGAGAGCAGTATTTTAATCTGGGCCTACCCTTATCTCTTTTATTCCTATCTCCGACTCTAGTATATCGGGAACTATTCCTTCGTGTCTCAGAAGGTGTCCTACAATCCTATCTCTCCTATTATTTATTCCATACCTTTTCACGAACTTCCTAGATACATTTATAATTTACTAAAAGTTTATTTCCCCAGTTTATTTGAGTCGGAGCAAGATCATCTTGCCAATAAATTATTTTTGTTCTCGGTGTACGTATCTGTACATTAAACAGTACAATATATAGAGAAAGACGATACTGCGTTGGTAGACAATGTCTGTTGAATTGCGCCAGAAATCTAATTTGTCAAAGCGCGGTCGGGATCGCATATCAGATGGAAATTAATTATCGGATTAAGTAGACGTCCTGTGTTTGGTGGGTAAGTAGCCTGACAGTGGTGGAGAGCGTTTGTGTTCGAGCAAGCGGTCATTGAATTTAGAAGCCATAAAGCACAGTATTCAATGCATACGTGCTCCGTCCGAGTGCAAGTGGAATAGTCGCTCAGGCATCTGAAGGATCGCTATCTCATTGTATATGTATCAAATGGCCGATGGTCGGCTGGAATAAACATAAAATAAGCTTACGCCGCACGTATAAGCAAGGTATTAATTGAGAGTCAAGGTGCATCGGCATTTGTTGGTCTATGCGTCGGGGATATAGATTATTCGTTATATGCTCTGCGACAGGATGCATCGAAATTTACAGAGTGAATCGACTACACGTGACCAAACACCGGCAGCCATTTCAAGAACTTGCTTAAAAAGTTTCCAGGTTGCAGACGCGTTGAATACACATAAAAATATTTCACACGGTATAAACAATGAGGATACTCTACCTATTAAAAGTACCTATAGCTGTAAAAGAAAATCAAAAACTATTTGTGCAATATTCTGTTTAACATTGACTTCCAAACGGTCAGAGCTTTAACCATGAATATCTCTCACTAATTATCTCTTTAAAACAAACTGCTACCCCTACATCCCACAGTTTTGTGTCTAACTTACATTACGTTCATGGTTACTAGACTGGAAATGGTTGCATCAATCGCTGAGTTTTCGCTTATTGGTGCAAAACTGTGACGTAAGTCAGAGACCGGTAAGTTCCGCCTACAAGGTTCCACTTCTTATTACACTACACCACACTTACAAATTTCCTGCGATTAATTTATGGAGATGTGTAAAGTCTAATCACTGAAAAGTTATTACTTTTTATTCAAACTACATTAATTTGCAGGATATTATTTCTCGTCTTGATCTTTATAGCTCGTAGTCCAAGTTGTAGTTTATTCCCCGCAATATTTTATTCACCCAGTCGTCTAATGTCCCTCTGTAATGGGAACAATTTAAATGCAGACTATTTCCTATAAAATTAACATTAAATTGGATATTCTTGCATTACAATTTGGTACTTTTACTACTTTCAGGTGGAGGTCAGGTCGTAAGGTTTCTTTTACAATGATTTATCAAGACGGCATCTCAACACATTCCACCTAAGAGCTATTAAAATTTAGTTGCACAAATGCAGGTTAATGAGCAAGTTATGTGTTTTAATGCTGAAAGTATTTATAATAGCGTGCGCTTAAATCCTCCCTCTATAATTTCTATGCTTTCTTGTCTCATTCTTGCCAGCTATCCAGAACCTAGATTTGCTGGTAGAATCGTTAGTTGGTCTTTAAGTTGTTTATTATTGATATTTATCGTCTTCTGAGTCAATCTTGTGTACACGTACATTTTTGTTGGGATTTAGTAACAGTAGATACTCCCGTTTCCATCTAATTGTGTTGTAGGTAGGTCGCGTGCAATTGATCCGTCGGTGCGCTGCGCGTGCGGAGCTCCAACTGTGTATTGGATTTACCGCGTTATCCCCGCCTATTAGGTTTTCCCCTTTTTGGCGCAACATTAGTACCGGTTGTCTAAATTACTTTTTTATATTCATTGTTTTTTGATATACCAGTATTTTTTATAATGTATTTTCATTCTGGGTTACCTCATTTATCTCTGAATTATTATATGCCGGCATTAATATTTGACTACGTATTTTTCTGTGTTTGTGTATATCTGTATACCTCTTTTCACTTTATATATTATTTCTTTATAGAAATATCAGGTTGTTGTCTTATTATAATGCAATATAAAATATCACTTCATTGTCATTATTCTTCTTCGACTGGGTTGGGAATAAATAGTTGAATTTGAAACTGTCAAAACCCTGCATTGTCCGTGACAGGATGTATGGTAATTGCTATCGAAGGTGATACCGTATGCAGGGTAGAACGCGCGACCGGACGCTATGCAGGTCCAGTGTCCGTTCGTCCATTCGTCCTGGCCCGTACCATAAAGGCACACCACGATGAGTCACGGCGTGGGAGTGGTTGCCCGGAATCATAATTACCACGCGTTTAACGATCTCGATTCACGAACGTGTTTGTTTAACGTACCATTGTTTTTGACGGCGTTCCGACGCCTACTTCTAATTATGAAATCTTAAATTATGATGGGATTCTGGTCGACCCTCGTGGGCACACAAATTCGTTCAAATTTGGATTACCTATTAACTTTTGGCGGATACCTACACTGTTATTAGAAACAATGGGCGAAGCATCCTTGCGTAATTGCATTGTTTTTGTTGCAATATTTTTTAAATATTCAGTTTCATATTATGTGTGTGCGCGCGCGGATATTATGAAGGAATTTCGAGTTATAATGGGGTAAAGGTTAATTCCATGCAATGCTAAATATGGACTATTGTTATTGGAACATACTAAAAAATGTGGTAGACTTGCTGCTTCAGCTTTCAATAAAGGTAGATGCGGTCTTATACTCTAGTCTAGGTTTTGAATAAATAAAAAATTATTACTGGGGTAAAAATTAGATGTGCGTCCCAAATGAGCATAAGTCATAAGTATATTTAACATAGGTATAATTAATTTAAAATACTGAAGCAAGTTACACACCGAGTGTTGCATAAAATATATCGTGAAAATCACCTAAATGATGTTGTAAATGGTTACAAGTTTGACATGTTTACCCCACTTAAAGAGGTCTTCTTCCACTTCAACCAGCGGATTAGGAAAATACCTACATTTATTTATTTAAAAAAAACATTTTTATGGTAAATTATAATTCAGCAGGAGTTTTTAAGAAACTTTGGAATTTGCCTTCCATCAGTTACTAGAATTGCAGCAGTTTCCAGACATCAAGTTGCATAGATTTTACTTTTCTTGTTGTATTAGGGTAAACTACCCAATTATTGGCACTTTAAGGTATCACCGAGTTACAAAATGGCTTAAGAAGTCCGTTTTTGCCCATGCAGAACTGATTGAAATGAAAATATAAACACTGAAATCCCGAGAATCGGATTATGTACTGAAAATCGCTTCATGACAATATTTTTTATTAAATTTTACAATAATATTTTAGAAACACATTTTGCCAGTTATTGGCACCAAAATCCAATAATTGGCATACCTAAATTTCTAATTATTGGCACCAAAACCTAGTAATTGGCATACCCAGTTTTCTAATTATTGGCACCTCGACATTCACGATTATTACACTTTAAACAGTTTGGTCGGTAGATAATTAGTAAATAATTTTATTATAAGTGAAAATTACAAACTCTGTATTCAGTGTAGCTTTATTTTTCAAAAAATCGGAAAAATATTAGGTCAACTTTTTTTATACCATTTTTTAGAACATGTTTTACACTGGGAATTTTTTGCATATAAACTATAATGGTTTATTAAACACTTTTTATGATAATGTGCGAGTGCATGATACATTTAATACCGCAGTAAGTTGGTTTTGTAAATACTTTTAATGGAATTGGTGGCCGTTCCGTACATCCTATTTCCGTACAAGGCAAAATCAGTGACAGTTCCGTACACGATGCACGTGTCGCGATACTGGGGATCATTTGTAAGAAACTGTCATTAGCAATAGTGGTAGTTGCGTTTCCCGTTTAGTGCGTCATCACAAACCTCTACTTGGTTTGAGTGCCGTTTCGTGCGCTGACCTGCTGATAATGCAGTGAGCCACTAATTCGAGTTTATCTTTCCAATACAAGGCTGTTAATAACTAGACTTCAATGCGGAAGTGTATGTTGATTTCTCTTCTATTGTTTTAAAATGTTAATGTTTTTGTTTGGGGGGGAACTTAAACGCTCCGCTCGCTTCTCTCGCTCCGTTTGCCCACAGACCGGAAATAGTGGGCCGTGGAACCAATTTTTTGGCCGTATTCAGTGACGGGCAACACCACTTTTTGGCCGGGTGATTCTTAGAATGCTCTCCGAGTATATGGTCACTAAGGGATTGTACCTGTACGCAACTACCTCTATTGCTAATGACAGTTTCTTACAAATGATCCCCAGTATCGCGACGCGTGCATCGTGTACGGAACTGTCACTGATTTCGCCTTGTACGAAAATGGGATGTACGGAACTACGATACTCTTTTAATGCAAATAAAGCGTGCCAATAACTGGGAACAGTTATTGGAAAAGGGAAAAACTAATAATTGGCACCGAGTGCCAATCATTAAATTTTGTTCATTATTGGTACTAATTGTTGGCACCCCTTAAATATTGTAGGTTATAAGGTGATTTTATTTAAATTTAAACCATAAACTTTTACTATATCCATATAAAATATTTACATTCAGGAAAACTCTGACCCTCTAAAATATCTTACACATGCATGACCTAGTGAAAAACTTAATAACTTACGTTTAAAGCAGCAAAGTTGCACTCCACTTTTTCAAACGCTGATTTAGACAGTTCACATGACACAGTTATGTCGGTAATACAGTTTTCATAAACACAATGTTGCCAAATATGAAGAATTTTAATAAAATTTACCATAGATACTGCAGATATTAAATAAATATATAAAAAATGGGGGCCAATAACTAGCACAATGCCAATAATAGGATAGTTTACCCTATAATAGCTCTCCAAAAATCTGAGCGGTTAATATCATCAGATTTCAAGATTTTTTCCTCTATCTTTCAGTAATCTTTGCTCTCGGAAAGATGGGCATATATTATTCGTAACATATTGAAAGGATGAGCTTCTTATTATTTTGATAATCAAAATGATGTCAGGCCAGTACTATAGTGAAGGTTTCTAAAAGCAGTCTTTCAGATTAGCAGTTCTTCTTATACATTTATGTTTGCTGATTTGTCTTCCTCAACCCCCAAAACAAGTAGTTATTACAATTAAGTAGAATGGGATTTCTTGTGTAGTATTTTAGCCTTGCTATTATTACCCGACATTAATAAGAAAAATTTCAGAGCGATCTTATTATTAATAGTATATTACTCGTAGATATTATATGAGCGATTATGACAGCCATTATTCACGAAGATGATGTTTGAGCCCACGAGCCGAAGGCGAGTGGCTCAAATCATTTGAGTGAATAATGGTCATAATCGCGAATATAATACTATACTTTTTCTACACCTATTAAACTAATAAATTAGACTCAAATTTGATAACTTTAATGGAACACTATCATAATACATTAATTTTTATTTTTCAATAAATGAACTACTTACTAGGAATATACATTGAAATTTGTGCAGTTAGCAATATATAAATTTGGAGTTGTCCCTTACATTGTTAAATTCTGGCAGTTTTAGTGGTTGAATTGTTAGTTTGCACGAATTAATCTGTACCTACGCGAACGAAGTGCATGCGTTAGAAAACGTAAACAGTAATATAGCGATACACTTGGCTGTCACTCGAGTCGATTGTCAGCTTCAGCAAGAGTTGATCGCGGTCGATATAAAATATCATTGGATCAGCGAAACAGTGATTATTGAATCTATATTTGTGATTGGCCGAATACCGCGAATTATGAATCCATAATTCACTGCAGTGAATTATAGGTACGATATTTCACAAAGAAAATGCTAATAATTGTCATATAATTAAATGTGTAGTAAAAAGGATAAACAAGCACCACATTCAGAAAATGTAGCTGGTAAATGGTAGCAGCTTTGCCCTACACAGATCCTATTCGTACCAATAACGACCGATTGAGAGTCTGCAAGGCTTGCGTCAACAATCGTATATTTTCTTCGATTTATTCTAACTTATCGGCATTGCTACAACGTGTCTTCTGGCAATTCAGAATGAGAATCAGTCACTTCTGGCTTTATAGTCGGTGAAATAAAACATACCCAGAGTTGATAAAAGAAAGTTTGTCTGTTCATATGAACCTCAGAATCTGTCGGCATTTTTTTAAATGACGCCTATTGGCTGGCGTCGGTGAACGTTATGTATACCAACGTCGAATGTCGGTAAGTACCACCCCGATTGGGAGTCACTAATTTAGGTATATCGGGGTTGATTCTGTAACTAATCGTTTACGGACGACAATATTTACATAACGACATTGTTTGAACGACTATCTGAACGACTTTTTTGAGAGGTTCATTCGGTATCCAAGTCGTTATGATATAGATCTTGAACATAAAGCAAAGACAAAATTTGACGTATACTATTAAAGTTGGTAATAAATTTGACAAATCACATACGTCGTTGATTAATTTGTGATTAACAGTTTCCTACATCTTTGCGTTTCGACAGTTTATTGTTTACCTGCAACCTGCTAAGTCCATTATTAATACAATTTGTGATATTACAGTTAGTTGCATTAGGTCCAAGAGATAGAAAATCGACTCGAACTTGCTCAAATAACTACTCCCCGGACAAGTACCCCGAGAGGGATTGAACTACAGAACGAATCCTTCCAACGAGAGTGAAATCATGATATGCAGTTGCTGTGGACAAACAAACCAAATAGTTTATATTCTTCTTTTATGACCAAGAGGTCATCAAAAAACTACTGGATAGCAGTACGAAATTTATTTAAGTGAACTGCAAACAAATATACCATTCAGGAAAAATTAATTTGATGGAAGTGATCCTGACATTATTGTTGAAAATTTTTCTTTCCTTAGTCGCAATTAATTGAGAATAAACCATGCATGTTCATTATTTGGTCAATTTATTTCATACGTGTACGTACCACAATAATTGTGTTATCAAAACAACCAAAAAGTATAATTATCGTTTACATACGACAGCGAATATGGCGTCGCTGGATAACGACAAATTGCAGTCGTTAACATACGATGGTCGTTTATTACAGAATAAGGAAAATCGTTGCGATGTCGTTCATAGGCGACAATCGGTAGTGAACGATGTCGTTGGTGCTTACAGAATCGACCCCATCAACCTTTACAGTATAACAATTCTCTCCTATTTCCTTGAAAAATATACCTACATACTCAGGCCTATTCTATAACTTGTAACGACTCGTTATTGGACGATTATCGTTATATAAACAGGTCAAGCGATTCCGTAGTTGACAGCTGTTTCGCGCAAGTCGTTATCGTAACGACTAATTGTTTGTGAACAATATGAAATATTGGGAGTTGTTAGAAGACGATATTTCGATTCTGTAAACAATTATATGTTGCTGAGTAACTACAAAATCGTTAAATAACCATCGTTCATAAACACCTCCTTCAAACATACAGTTTCCATTGTGACATTTCGCATTGTTGCATGAAATAGATCTATTCTGCGAACTGTTATACCAAAAAAGAGAGTTTGAGATGGAGAATTAAAATATACTTGTTAGGACAGGAGCCTACAAAAACGTATCTCTTATAACTGTAGGACGAATAATTATTTAATGCTGCAATTACGGGACCCTTTTATCTACCTGAGGAAATATTTTTCGAGGTCAATACATATAGATTCTGTAGAAAATCAGCCAGATATGTTTTTTATCGAGATCGTTAATTACGAATACCTATATGCATGCACCCCAGCGAAGAACTGCAACACTTCCTTTCGTTAAAGTGAGTGTTCATGTCATGTCATAATTAATGATTTGAAATGAATTTGAAATTTATACAATTATACCTATACAGTGCGATCCAAAAGCCTCCCCTCCCCTCGTATCTTCAGAATGGCGAGACATAGGAAAACTAAATTTGGGCAACCTTCATGGCAGCTAAGAGAGCACCTTTGGACAGATGAATCGCTAAAGATGGCGACCGGGCACCATCTTGGTATAAATATTTAAATTGCAATAGGGGTGAAGTGAGGGCTGAATCGAAAGCGTAATACTCTATCAACTAAATTCAAAATGACGATGTATAATAATTTCAGGAAAATCTTATATTTTAACAGTAACAGTGTGACATAGAGCATGCAAGTCCTGGAAACCATCCTGGCAACTGCGATAGTGCATTTTCAAAATATTTGACAAATCCTTCCCTAAAGAAGGCGGTCCGGCGCCATCTTGGTAAAAATAATTAAATTACGGTAGGGGTCAAGTGAGGGCTCATTCGAAAGCCCTTTTGATTCTGAACGCGGTGACAATAGCGGTTTTACGTGTTAGCGTCGTTACTATTAAAATATTCTAATATTCAAAATGAAAATTAAAAACTGGAATATTGAATCCGCCGCCATTTTGAATTGTGTTAACAGAATATTATGACACCTGGTTGTTGTATTCAGAATGAAGAGCGTTTTTGATTGAATCCCCACTTAAACCCTACTGCCATTTAAATTCTAAGGCCCGGTTTTTCAAAGAATCCAACACCGCGTTAAGTCTGACACCGGCTTTGTTGCTATGATGCCGGCTTTCTGATTGGTTGTATCATAGCAACGAAGCCGGTGTCAGACTTAACCCGGTGTTGGATTCTTTGAAAAACAGGGCCTTAAGACTGCTCCATAATTAAGTGCTAATGAAATTAATGCACCCGAATATTTAATTTAAAATTGAATTTCGGAAATGCTTTTGTACTTACGTTACTATTTAATCACTTAAAAGCCAAAACTAAAAGAAATTACTGGATAATTAACAACAAAATAAATCCAAAATGGTTAGAAGGGCAATTTGACAAGGCAACAAATTTTTACCACAGCCTCCTACAACACTTCAATGCTTGACGACAGACGCAGACGCTGGTACTGTTTCAAAGTCGTTATAATTTCGCATTGTTACACAAGTTACCGATGACAGATACAGAATACAGTTTTTATAACAATCGTTATAAGTGTCGTAAAGAAGCAGTAGTTCATAAACGATGTTGTTAGTTAACGATAATATATAGAATAGGCCTGACTTTCTTCCTCCTACAGTTGTTTAGCTCGGCTTGCGAACCATCATACACTTACGAAATACCCACACCAGAATCAAACCCCAAACGAATTCGACTTGGCCCATCAAGTCCCTCGATAATAAACACAAATAGTTGTTTATTATGGGTTAGGTTTCTGACCCTTCTCCAATTGATGCCGCAAAGACTTAAAGTAACAGAGGATATTACTTTATTTTATTTTGCAATAGATCTAGATAGCTACCGCTCTAAGGGTATGATGACGTTCAAAGCTCCCACCGACCCAGTCCAGGCGCAATACCGTACATTAATATCTACCATAAATAAAACAAATAAACCTGATAAGAGGAGGGGAAAATGGGAACAGGGAAGAAGAACAAAGATATGCGAAGATAATTAAAATATTAATAAAGTTTTTGAAACAGAGAAGTGATGTCCAAAAGCTAGGTAATGAAGGAATTTTATCAACACGTCTGACATTGTTATAAGATGAAGATTTCTATGTTATGGAGTCTTTTCCTTGTGTGTATCTCGATTACCCGCGTTGTTTTAACAACAAACTAAAAAGCCCATGTCAAATAACCTCCAAGTGCATCTATTCCATCGCCCTTGCCCTACTTGTAACTTGAGACAAAACAAAAGTGCCACACATCCATCAGTAAGTAAAAGAGTTGAAAGATAGATCTATATGTCAGCAATATCTGCAAATACTTTCGGATACGACATCAACACTTTAGGGAATTTCAGGAGAAAAAGACTATAAAAGTATCTTCTTGAAACTTTGATTCGAACTTTACTGCAAAAATGCAGTGAACAAATATTAATGTATGAACCTCAAGGTCTTGTGAAATATGAAAATCCTGCTTCGGATATAATCGCAGAGATAATGTCTATTCTTATACACAGAATTCATTAGTTAACAACATTATTACCGACCGAACAAAAAGGTACAAACATAGGCGTCCGTGTATTTCATAAAACCATTAAAACCACGGTTTTATGCTCACACTTCAGCATAAATGAACATTCCATGCAAAATCGTATGTTTACGATATTAAAAGCAGTTATTAATGTAATAGAAATCTATATAAATTGTCATGTATTTAGTGTGGAACTGCGGCTGGACAGCATGAGACCCACTGACCACACGCATTCGCGGTGTACATTACAAGAGAATAGCGTCGTTACTGGGATAACCTGAAATTTACGGGGGCGATAAATAGCGATTACTTCTTGTTTAGAGGCTCGGTTCCATCCAAAAAACACACTACGACTTCTGGTGCTCTTTTAATGCGTGGTTTTTATCTGCATCCTTTCGATAGATAATTCCTACCACTCCTTCCTCTTGCGGAATTTTGCTTGAGTGAAGATTTTTTGTCTTTCATTTAAGTGTGTTTATTTTAGAATAACACATTTTTCGTTGTTAAAGAAAATTTCACATTTCTACTCGCGAAGAGGTGCGTACCGAAATGTAAATTCTAACCTTAATTATTTAGATGTATTTACCGCTACTAA
This sequence comes from Xestobium rufovillosum, assembly GCA_963966045.1. NCBI lineage: Eukaryota > Metazoa > Arthropoda > Insecta > Coleoptera > Ptinidae > Xestobium > Xestobium rufovillosum. The sequence goes on from OZ014493.1 coordinate 36,314,856, forward strand.
ATGATGCCTACCTACTTCTAAGTATGAAATCTACTTCTCTATGTCACCTCATCCAGAATTTAATACACCATTTTTTTCAAGACAAAATAACATAGGCTCTAAGTAGAGCAATAGAACGGGGTTGAACATTATCCAAGGTAACTGTCGACAGGAGGGTCAAAATGAACACCACCGAAACCTTTAGTTCTTTGCAATGACGCGTGCACTCCATCCACTGGCATTTAGATATTTAATATTTTTATTTTGCATCATTAATTCCTAGGATTCATGGATCAGAACATTTAATGAATTATATTTTGATCACTATACAATTTCCTGATTTAGGGGCCGATTCTGTAAGCACCAACGATATCGTTCACTACCGATTGTCGCCTATGAACGACATCGCAACGATTTTCCTTATTCTGTAATAAACGACCATCGTACGTTAACGACTACAATTTGTCGTTATCCAGCGACGCCATATTCGCTGTCGTATGTAAACGATATTTCTACTTTTTGGTGGGCAAGTAGTTGTTTTGATAACACAATTATTGTGGTACGTACACGTATGAAATGAATTTACCAAATAATGAACATGCATGGTTTATTCTCAATTAATTGCGACTCAGGAAAGCAATATTTTCAACAATAATGTCAGGATCACTTCCATCAAATTAATTTTTCCTGAATGGTATATTTGTTTGCAGTTCACTTGAATAAATTTCGTACTGCTATCCAGTGCCTTTAATGACCTCTTGGACATAAAAGAAGAATAGAAACTATTTGGTTTGTTTGCAAATCTTGATTTCATTCTCGTTGGATCTCATCAGTACGCCGCTCGCCGCAGCTGGTGTGCAAACAAAATGTTTAGTACACACTCTCGTCAAGGATTTGTTCTGAAGTTCAATCCCTGTCGGGGTACTTGTCCGGGGAGTGGTTATTTGAGCAAGTTCGAGTCGATTTTCTATCTCTTGGACCTAATGCAACTAACCGTAATATCACAAATTTTATTAATAAAGGACTTAGCAGGTCGAAACGCAAAGATGTAGGAAACTGTTAACCACAAATTAATCAACGACGTATGTGATTTGTCAAATTTAATAGTGGACTTCAAATTTTGCCGTTGCTTTATGTTCAAGATCGATATCATAACGACTTGGATACAGAATGTACCTCTCAAAAAAGTCGTTCAGGTAGTCGTTCAAACAATGTCGTTATGTAAATATTGTCGTCCGTAAACAGTTCTGTAAGCACCAATGACGTCGTTCTCTACCGATTGTCGCCTATGAACGACATCGCAACGATTTTCCTTATTCTGTAATAAACGACCATCGTACGTTAACGACTACAATTTGTCGTTATTCAGCGACGCCATATTCGCTGTCGTATGTAAACGATAATTCTACTTTTTGGTAGGCAGGTAGTTGTTTTGATAACACAATTATTGTGGGACGTACACGTACGAGTACGAAATGAATTTATCAAATAATGAACATGCATGGTTTATTCTCAATTAATTGCGACTCAGGAAACCAAATTTTCATCAATAATGTCAGGATCACTTCCATCAAATAATTTATTGACTTAGCAGGTAAACAATAAGCTGTCAAAACGCAAAGATGTAGGAAACTGTTAACCACAAATTAATCAACGGCGTATGTGATTTGTCAAATTTATTACCAACTTTAATAGCATACGTCAAATTTTGTCGTTGCTTTATGTTCAAGATCGACTTGGATACAGAATGTACCTACCTCTCAAGAAAGTCGTTCAGATAGTCGTTCAAACAATGTGGTTATATAAATATTGCCGTCTGTAAACGATTAGTTACAGAATCGACCCCTTGGAGCTTAGAGGTGTCAGTAAATGGGCATTGGGCAACTTGGTTATTATTGAATATACAGAGATGGTTAAATGGGAAAATTTACATAAATCTTCTGATCACTCCAAACCTACAAACAAATGGATTTTTTGAGAGAAAAAATTATAATATTTATCACCAAACGTGCATTCAAAAAGTACCCCAACAATGTTCAAGTCACAAGAATATGAAATAAACAATAAAAAGACTATTGATAAAAAACTAAAATACTTTTTTTTGTTTTTTTTCAGGTATCCTAAAAGCCAAAAAAGTTATTTAAAAGTTGAATGTAGATTTAGGATGGTCATAAAATTGTGATAAACTTTCACCCTTTACATAATAAGTATAAAAAAAATTCATACCGATAAACAATAGGGTGAGTCCGGGAGAGATGCCCCACAATTAAAAGAAAATTGTTTTTTCTAATTGTTCAGCTTTTATGGTGAAGTAAATCAAGTCAGTGGTAAGGATAAACTTTATTCTAATAAAAACTGTTACAAAAATATCAAAACTTAACGTATTTTACAAAAAATAAATTATTTCGTAAAATGTGTACTTTGCCATCTATCCCGACCTGTCAGGGAGACACGGCACGAACTTAAATAATTCTTTGAAGCAATAAAGAACACAAAAATTATCAATTTTGACATTTAAATTGCCTTATGACGATGTTTTCCGCACGGGTCACACATATTTTCATATTTCGTACAATTTTTATGCATCCATCACCAACATTTAAAGCACCTAATCCAATCTTCGGAACTTTTTGTAGTGTTGTAGTCCTCCAAACAACCTACACATTAATTTTCATTGAATTCATCCCCCATGTCATCATCACTGTTGCTTTCTTCTTCATAGTCCGATTCCTCCTTATCTCACCTATTTTTACTCATCGCACTGAGGGGCATCTCCCCCGAAATAAATTGTGCCATCTACCCCAATAGTCGGGTGAGATGCCCCACTGAAAATGCAACCAACCCTGCACGACAATGAATTGACATATATCACTTGTTATAACCCCCCCTTTTCTAAACAAAATGCTTTAAAATTCGATACTCCAGCTCATCGCGTTAGAAAACTAGGAACGTACGAGTGAACATCTAAACATTTTCAATCCAACCCAAAAAATATAAGACATGATTACTTACCTTTTTCGTAGATTTTTTCCTCCGTATACCGGCACGCTGTGTCTATGAGAACATAACTTCACGTCTGTTCACTAGATAGCTCCATATGTTAAGTAATGACCGAATTATATCAGTTTGCCATCTCCCCCGGTGGGGCATCTATCCCGGACTTACCCTACATTAAATTTAAATCCGTCTCTGCCATGTTTTCCAATCAACGAAAAACAACTAGGTACCTACATTTGTGATTTGCGAAAGTTAATAACCTGGCCACATGTGGATAGATTCTGATTTTCTCGGTATTTTCTTAAAATTTAAAACGTCCATCCGCAAAAGAAATGTTTAAACTTTATTTGTCCCAAAGCATCTGACAAATTCGTCTTTGCTCTTGTTAGTATACTATTAGTAGAATTTATTTTGTCGGATTAGCACTCATTAGTACTCATATGTCGACGATCTTAAGTTAAACAAACCATGTGTGTTAAACAAATTTGAGCTTAATTTCTTCAACTGCGTCAGTTTCGCTAGAAAAAGAATCAGATTGCCAATTTCGATTTTTAAGTTATTTTGATTCCCGAGTTATATTTACATGATTTAATTCATTGCCTCAGAAAGTTGGATATCTAGAAAACAAGACCTGAAAACGCATGTTTGACTGAATTATCAGGAATTGCACTGGAGATTTCAACATCAGGTAAGACGACGAACCTGAAAATTATTCTATCCATATCTGAAGTTCTAAAATAACTGCAGTTTCCTATTAAGTAACAAATCACGACTCTTATCTTAACCTGTTTGACACGAGAAATTCTCCTCAAAAATTATTTGACATTGTGTGAAGTAACTATGTACCTATTTTCCTTATGAAATATTCAAATTCCTGAAATTCATGTTAAACATGTTTTTCTGAAGTTATATTTCGATGGCTTCATCTGTCGCCATTAAAATCGGTCTTCCTGATCTTAAGTTCATCTTGAATATATGGGATATTCTGAAGTGGGCGTTTTATGCTTGCTCAAGGAGTTCTAATCCTTTGGCGTTTCAAGCATGTCATAATAAATTCAGCAGCTAATCCCTTAAATAAAAATGGCCTATTATGATTTACGGTTATTGATCCTTGTTTAAATTTATTATGCCACCTGGAAACAGAATTTCTAATGATAAGATTAGGTATGGTTTTGCAACAGAACATAGGTACTAGAAATAAATTTACAGGAAATTCAAAATTGATTGTCACTTTAAAGAACACTTGTTTCATAGAGATGTCCCAGAATTCGTTCGAGGAAATTTAAGTACAAAGTTTATAGACTGTAAATATGAAGAAAAGCCCATACAACCATATACCCGATAGTACACAATGGCGATCTACAATATTATAGTTGCCCCTAAAATTCTGTGGTAGAATTCTGGGGCACAAGTACCATTTTAATATAATTTCCAATCAATAAAGAGCATATTTTGTACTTATTAAATAGTACCTAACTTTTTTTAACTTGACTACTTATTAAAGCTAAAGCTCTATTAAATGAATATTTTTATTGCGTGCACCGCCAAACTTTTAAGCTTTGTTCGCGAATCGTGACCACATTTTCGCAGTCTAATGTTAAAAATTATTAATGTTCAAACATTTACTCGTGTATTTTGCCGAAACTATAATACAAGTTGTTAAACACAATATAGCGAACGGTGAAACGCTTTTAAAATGAGATATGTATTGACATCATCTTGTTCGACAAATGTTATCTTAGCATGTTGCTAAAACACTTACAAGAATAAATTTATAACAGATGATGATTTACAACTGCATGTTTAAATATTTAGCAGTACAGATCGTGGGAAAAAGCAGAGGAGAGGAGAGGTCAAAGAGCAAATTTGAAAATGCTTGTCGAATAATAGAGCACAGGTCAGTTCCTGCTGTACATAGATGCGACTTGCATTTTGAGCTATAATAAATATTTAACTATATTTTCGATTTGACATGTTCATTTTCCATCTACCTATTTGAATCCCCATTACATAGGGGGGAGTTCCCCTAGTACCGGACGCTGAAGACGTTTTGTCACTCAATAAAAAAATATTTCATTATTCAATTCTTTTTCAACAATAATCATAAGTTAACAATATTAAGCTTAAAACTATTACAGTAAAGTGATCGAAATCAACGTGCTAATTGTTGTTCTCTATAAACATTGAGAAGCAATTTTATGTAAACAAGAACTGGCACCTAATACCGGACACACCTTTAGATACGGAATTACGTTCAAAATAGCTTGCATCTATCACAAACGTAAGTGTCCGAACATTCCGCAACATCAGCACAAGCTTCGTGGGCCCATTCGTGACAATTACAACATTGGATCCAGTCTTCATCGCTGTTTTCCAAACAAACGACACAAACAAATTCTTGAGCAGGGGCGTCAGCTCCACAGGATCTCTTTCTTGTTGTTTTCCCTTGATTTTTAATTTTTTTGGTCTTCGATTTGAAACCTCTTTTTTCTTTTTTAACATTTTTAACATTTTCCTTTTCTTCAAGTAGTACTTTGTATGGAGAAGAAGTCAGAATTTCACTTCGTTGAGTTTTTCTTTTCCTTGATTCAGCCCGTTTCTTTGCAGCATCAGGTAGCGGAGATATTTCAAGAATAGAGCTATAAATGTCTGTTGTGGTGCTAGTAGACGGCTTTGCTTCTAAACTTTTATAATTAACAGATGCACGATTGGAGGTGCAAATTTGGGAAACCTCGTTCATGGAAACATTTGGCAAAATTTGCTCTCCATTTGGTTTTATATCTGTAGTTTTTTCTAGAGGAATGTTGGTGACATCAAAGGGCAAGAATTCGCGATCCAAAAATATATTCTTATTAAGTGGATAGATGCCCGTGCACTTGAAACCAGACACTGCAATGTCCAGACGAGCTACTTTTGTAAAGGCTTCAGCAACAAGACCAGCAATATCATAGTTCGTTATTCGAGCGCCTGCATTTACTCTCATCCACATGTTACATTGCTCATAATAAGAGTTCTTAAAAGGTTTCATGAATGTTCTATCAAGAGGCTGAAGTTTGTGAGTTGTGTGCGGTGGTGAAGTAATAAGGTGAATGTTATAATCTCTGCAAAAATTTATGACATCTAAAGTTTTGTGGCTACTGTGCCCATCTAGGAGGACCAAGATGGGAGTTTCTCTCGACGGGTGAGCAAATTTAACGAAATGTTGGAGCCATTTATAAAAAAGTCACCGTTCATCCAACCTTTCGGTTGAGCAACGCCCTCACTTTCTGGAGGTGCGTTTATCATGAGACGATCATTCATCCTCTGTCGGGGAAATACAAAAAATGGAGGTATAAAGTACCCTCTAGCACTCATGCAGAATAAAATTGTGATATTTTTGCCCCTCTCAGCTGATGTCAGTCTTCCTACCTGGCGAACGCTCTTCATAGCCAAGACTTTTTGATGTTTTGGTATGCAGGTAACTCCCGTTTCGTCGCAGTTGTAGATATTACACGGAGAAAACTCAAACTTCTTCATTAGCATTTCTAGGTTCTGGTAAAATATGTCGACTTGTGGTTTATTGAATCCTACAGCTCTCATCAGGCTTGTAGATTGTGGCTTCCTTAGACTCAGATCAGGGTATCTAGCCATAAAATCGTAATAAAAATGTTTTCCGGCTGTCCGTTTCTCGGTGTTAAAGCGGTGGGGCAGATTTAGATGCACTGCCAAGTCATAAGCAAGCTTTAAAAATTCTTTTTTGGTAAGCGGCATGCATCGATTAGCCAAGTCTTTAATATGATAAGCTAAGTGCTCTTCATATTCCGAAGAGAATGTTCTCGTAAATCTACCTAATTTTGATTGTAAAGTTATTTCTTTGCCTCCTTTAAGCAATTTTATCCTATCGAACAATGTACTTTTGGGAATTTCATATCTTAAAGATGCTTCTCGTATGCTCATTTCCTCGCAAAGAATTTTGTCAATGGCAATTTTCAAATTTTCGTGGTTCCAGGAAGTTTTTTTGAGTTTATTCATCGTTCTGCACCAATCTTCGAAACCTACCACAAAAATAAGAAAAAATCCATTGTCCGGATATAGGGGAATTGTCTCTGTCCGGTAACAGGGGACAAGACATGTCAAAGGAAGAAACTAATTTTTTTAAAGTACGTAATTGAAATACAGTTTAAGTAAAAGAGTTTTATAAACTTACTTGCCAGTAACTAGTAAAATATATATCAACTTGTCAATCAGCTTCAAAACTGTCAAAATAATTCTTCTCGAAACTTATTCGATACAAGTTTTCTAAATGATATCTGCAAAATGAGCTCGTTTTGTCGTTGTGCGACTTTTAGACACAATTTGACACAAGCATATTTATCATTTTGTTTTCTAACGTTTCCTCGCGCACTTAGCCGCCTGCTCTGTTTATGTTTTTATAGAAATAATAATAATGTCCGGTATTAGGTGCCGTCCGGCATTAAGGGAACTCCCCCCTATACTTAGTCAATGTATCAATAATACTGATGAAGTTCTTTTGCATGGGAACCAATTTTCGTGCCAATTGATATAAAGAAAATCATTTCGTGTACATACACGTCAGGGCAACATCAACTTTTATTTTTCTTATAATTGCCATTTTTATCTTACGCATTGCGAGTGTATTTTTCTGATTTCATTGATATACAACAAACATATTATATTGAATTTTGTAGAACATTATATTATAGTAACTGTAGTAAGGGAAAATTTAAAAAATCTGAAAAAATCGTTTAATTAGACTTACCTGAAAATGATAGGGTAAGGTTTCCTCTATTGTACAACTTTTTTATATTTACAAGTGTAAAATGAAAACCATTTGCCAAAACTTTTCGTAAACCTGTAGATGTATTCGTATACCTACTGTAATATTTTCGTAATTTTAATAATTTGAATAATTGATTTAATAACAAAAATAGTAGGTAATTAATATAACCTCTACAAATGGTACGTTTTAGGATACTGGTTGCCTCAATTGTACCAAATGGTTTCCTAAATTGTACCGCATACTGAAAGTATATACAAAATATTAGACAAATATTTTTTAAAGATTTATTAAAGTAAAGATCAAAACATACTACTATAACAAAACAAATTTAAATTCTTTAACACGAATTTGAATTTGACATCTTTGATAAATTTGGTAAGTAGTCGCCCACAAGCTAAACAATTATCACAAATGCAATTTTTCAAATTTACACCATTGGTAGGTATATAAATCGTGTACCCACTGCTGACATTTTATACACATGGCCATATTTTCCACACACCATTCTTTACAGATTGTGCAATATCACTGCTGCTCGTCTATCTTAACAATTTTCCTCTTTCCATCCTGTTTTTCCCAATGTCTTCTTTTTAGATTTTGAGAGCCATAGTCTAATTTTCACTTAAGTAACTTTTTTTTTATTTTTTGCCTCTTTTGCATTCTTTTTAGCTTCCAAGCCCTCTTTATAGGGCAATATCTGAGAAACGGTGCCTTTCTAGTGCCCCGTTTTCTTCACAATTCATTCAGTCCATAATTGTCGCTTCGATACGCTAGGAAAGCATTTCTCATGTCTTCCCTCTTCCAAAGGTATCCTAAATTCTACCGGTCCAATATAGGCAACTGCTGGTCAGTACAATTTAAGGAACGCGATACTGATTGTTAAAAAATTCCATAGAGTCTAATATTTCGTAATAGGTTAGGTTGCAACTAGCATAAGTTATAGTACTTTAAACGTATTTTTTCTAAAAAAATATGTCGCAGCGTTCATAATAATTATTCTTTTCAACACATAACTTGACTAATTTCCGTAGGTAGTTATACCGACACGAAAACATTTATTTCTTGAATTTTTGTTGAAAATTTTGTATTTACTGAACGGTACCTATCATTAAATAAATATTTACTGTAGTGTCAACATTAATGAAAATTTTCTATGTGGAAAAATTGATAAAAAATAATAAAATATTTCCTGGAACAGTATAGGATAAAAAATTACCAGGATGTGTGCGATGGTTGTTTAAGACCAAGCAGAGTTTTCTTATGGAGAGCGATTTTTTCAATATTTTTTTTTCTTTGTGACCCCATTTTTGGTCTGTTATATTTCTTTTTTTTTGGAAAGGCCAATAACCTCTCAGTGATGATGATTAGTGCGAATTGCATAACGAAAAATGTTCTGGCGCGAAAAAAACGTATCACGCGATTAATTATTTATTATTGCAAACAGAAGTCAATCAATCCTTAATCAGAGAGAAATTTTAACGATCCTGGCCATATACGAGCTGAATAAGAAGAGAGCAACACAATAGGCCTTCCGACTTGAAAAATGGGGCTCCAAATTAGATGGACTCTTCTGTGTGTAAACAATCTGTCATTTAATTCTAATAATTACTTCACTTCTTATCTAGGCGTCAGATCAATCCGTTCTCGTTAATTAATGCGTCAAATTAAAGCTTGGTTAAGTGCTGAAAGAACGAAATTTGACAATGAAGGATTATCCTCACAGTTAATTTTAAATATAACTGGATCCCTGAGGTGGAAAGCTGATCGGTGATGGATATCGCTATGTCAAATAACATGGGCGAAAATCTTAAATATTAGCATAATGATCATTTCCGCTTCAGTAACTCATTTTTAATTTATTACTTACAATTTTAGGTGCATCATTAATTGAGCATGGGATACTTACTTTCTTATAATGTGAACGATGCAAAAAATTTGGAGATAAAATAGCTCCTGGAAGTGTTAAGAGAATATTGTAGCATCAAGTATCAATAGCGATTGTCTGAAAATTCACATGCGGGAAACCGAATTTCACCCGGGCTACCGGTCGTTGCGCTGGAGATTCCAACAGCCGATAACGCGACGAACCTGAAGGGGCTATTACAAATACCCGCAACTGAATTCCGTTCGACAAAGGACTTCCAATCAGCAGCCGATTGAATGTGTATTATTCGCTGCATATTCATCTGTTCCGATACTAACTACGCTTATCGAATATGACAGCCCGGGAGCATTGAATTAAATTAACATACCTACTCACTAGGCTTGGAGTAACCCGACTCGCTTGTAGTTGGACGCCACAATGAGATACTATTTATTCGACTAATAATGAAATAATTTTATTGTCCACTGGAATTATAATTATTAATTTAAGTGGCGTGGTTTGTTGAGATAAACTGATAGGAGCGTGTCTATTGCCAGGAAATTTATAAATGGAACTCATACCTTAAACATAAATTAAACTGTATCCCATACTTTAAATGCTTGAGAGCAAAGGAATTTAAAACTTCCGAGCCGAGTGTATTTTGCATCAACTATAACTGATAGTATTATTTTTGAAAATGGCCAGAATTAGAGTACTTACATAATTTTGTGTTTAGCGCAGGAAAATGAATGCTGAATATATTCAAAAATTTGGTCCCGTGTTTTGGCATTCATTTTTCCCTATTCTATAAAAGGAATAAAGAAATAAAATTACAGCACAGAATAACAAGAAGGCAACATACTAAAGTTTTCGAAAACATGAAATAATTATTTGCATTTCTATTTTAAAACATTTTACACACAATATGCTTTTGTTAATAAAAGTGAATATGTCCCCCTTCTCGTTTCATACATTTTCTGGTACTTAACTTCATTTCCCTCTGAATCCTTCCGGGAATTTCGTTAATGCAATTCCTTATTATGGTTTCTAAATGCCCAACGTCTCCGAATTGCCTTGGGGTTCCCAATTACAATGGCCATAACATTTAAAGCTGCGTTTTTCAGTTTTTCAGTGTCACTTTTGGAAATTATTTTCAACATTTTGCTTAAATTTGTTGTATACCGTACTTACAGTAGAATAGTTAGGTAATGTTTTTACCCGGATTTCTGCCATTAAAAATATTTTCTTCAGCTTCTCTAAAAGCTTTGTAATTATCATCAACAATCAAAATGAATTCAAGTTTTTCATTTGTAATGAGCTTTTCACCATTGTTATTAGTATTACTACGTTTGCTCTAGTTTGACAAACTGGGCGTTTTAATTTTGTTTTGTTATTGTGATTCAATTCCACAGCATTCTATTACAAGGTTCACCTAGAAAATGTTGCGTAATCTGTCAAGTTTCTGTGGAATTCACATCTTATGAGCCAAAAAAATGCATAAAATTGAACTCATATTGCTTATAATTTAGTACAACAAAAGTTTAGAATTAAAATTTCAATCCATGTGGGCGTTAGAGTGAACATGCAACAAAATGGAACAATTAAAATTAACAATTTCCAATTCTTTCAAAAATATTTGCTGAAACCTTAATAATATTATTTTATGTATATTAGAGTATTTTTGGGTAAATCTCAAATATAAGTGAATATTTATAAAAGCCATCCGAATAAGAAATAATAAACAACCGAAATAATAATAAAAAAATAGTTTTTAGTAAACTTTCTTCGATTGTGCCCAAATTTTGTATGAGAGTGTGGAATTCAATTCTAAACACTCTTATGTATTTTGAAATATAATCCAATTTTTTATATCTATTTGATATATATTTTTTCATTTTCCGCCAAACATAAAATACCCAGAGTTTCTTGTACCTATCTTTCTCTGGATATTGCAAATGAGTAAAAATATTGCTAATCCCACTTCTGAATGTCAAACGCTTCTGAAGTGGTTTGAGAAATAGCCTTCACAGTTTGCTATATTATTGCAATAAGAGCATTTTGGCACCATTTTGAAAGAATAATTATCAATAAGTGACGAATGCATTATGTGTTTTTCCCTTATTTGATCAAATTCAACACTTATCACAAGGTAGTCAACATTATTGTTTACACAGGGTGCCCGTGTTTTAGTAGCAGGACTTCTACCTTCGTTAGAGAACCTCATTTTGGGATTAAAAGGGCCAGTAAACATATTTCTCTTTAATTACTAAATAACCGCTTGCCACAAATTAATGGTATTGCAGTGAAATCTTTGGTACGTAAGAACAAATTATTGATGCAGAATATTATTACCTATTATTTCCAGCGGCGTAGATTTCTTCAAAGGACGCAGCGTTTTCAAGTAAAACGAATATATTGATCAGAGGTCAAATTATCAGGTCTGATTTAAGCAAGTTTTATAAGCAGGACTTCTGCAGTCGTTGGAGAGCCTCATTATAAGAATAAAGTGTCCCATAAACGTATGTTGTAGAATACTTCACATTGTGATACCGGATGTTGAATTGAAAATTTTAAAAAAACATATTTTCCTTTAATTGCCTACTACATAACCGCTCATAATAAATTCATGATATTGTGATGAAAGAATTGATAGCTGAGAGCAAATTATTTTATACAGAAAATTATTGCGTACTTTTTTTGACAAAAACCGTCATAGATGCCCCCAATCTCCGCCACTGGAAATAATATGCAATTATTTTCTGTATCAAATAATTTGCTCTCAGGTCTCAAGTATTTTGCCGCAATTCCACGAATTTATTTTGAGTGGTTATTTAGTTCTTTAATATTTTTAATATTTTTCAGATTTTTTTTTTATATTTTAAATTCAAAGTGAAGCGTTCCTTTTACTAAATACATTATAGAACACTTTATTCTTAGAATGAGTCTCTGCAACGACTGTAGGAATCTTGCTTATAAAAACTTACTAAAAGCGGACCTCATGATTAATTTACCCTCTGAAAACGCTGCGTACTATCAAGTTCTGACAAGAGGGGCTTTTTTTGATGAAATTGAATGCTTTCATTTTTGTAATAAAATTCAAAAAATTTCAATTCCATGATATTTTTAAATATGAATACCCCGAAATCTACGCTACTGGAAATAATAGACAATAATGTTCTGGATCAAATAATTTGTTCTCAAGTACCAAGGTTTTCACAACACCATCATTAAGTTATTGCAAGCGGTTATTTAGTAATTTAAGAAAAATACGTTTTTATTTCCAAATTCAACATCCTCTTTCTCAGAACTGAAGCATTCTAAGACCCATGTTAATAGGGAATTTTATTCTTAAAATGAGGTTCTCCAACGAATGTAGAAGTCCTGTTACTAAAACCTAAATACTTACTTATTACAAGCCGGAACAAACAAGTTCGACAAATTTATGCTGTGTATAAGAAATGCTTTCTTGACTAAGTCCACGATTTTCTGTTAAAGGGGTGGAATATAAATGAGAATTTTGTAACCATTTGAGATGTATGTTACACGCTGGTCAAACTTATGTGACAGAAAACCGTGATAGTGCTCCACTAAATATGCACATATTCAGATTATGTAGCCCGTACCTTTTACATTCTTGTTAGAATTGTTATTGAGATCAAATACAAGATAGCGATTGTAAAGCTTTGGTGGTCTTACAAGGACCAATCACACAATGTAAAAATTATTTCCCTACCTTTCCACCATTTTTCGGTTATACAACATGTCCAAGATAATAATGCACAGTATGGGGACATTGAAAATGGCATACGATATAAGGATTCGATTAAATGATGAAAGGTAGCGTAGTTAGGGGGCTTCAAAAACCTCAAAAAATATTTTTCGTTTTTAAGTTATTTTTTAAAAATATATTGAATTTTGTTTTATTTTTCTTTCGCGTTGTTATCAGAAATAGCAAAAAAACTAAAAATAAGCACGGCTTCAGCAAAGGCAAACTACAAAGGTTTGAATCGATGTGCTCTGTAATTCACAGAAATATTGTTTATCTAATTATCCGACAACGAAAATTATAATAACGACATGACTGTTAAAAACAATTGCGACCGGAAATATACCAAATTGCGCAAATGAAGCCGGGTCGAAGGAAGCGATGTCTTCGTTTTGTCTGTCATTAGGCAACCTTCATGAGCAAGTAAACTGTGTGATGGACGAATAGTGCGCGATAATTACACATAAACTATATCGCATGATAGAAACATGCATGTAACAATGGCATTAGACGCGCGTCACTTGTTCTGGTCTTCTAAGCAGTCCAAGGCCTGCCCCGATCTGATTCCACCCGGAATGAGAACACAGCGATTCCCATGTCAATTATGCCATTGTGTGTATGATGTCTCTTTCTGGTCTTGTACTTGCGTAAAAATTCGTCTCACTCGTGCCGCGATTTTGTTATGTAACGAAAGTATTATATGGAACGATGTCGTACGAGCTTAATGAAAATAAATTATGCACATTACTTTGGCTCACTTATATTGTTTACTGATTAAAATTGCCGCAATAAAAGTCAGATTACCCGTCCAAGGCGCAATTTCTTGCATTTTGTCAGTTTCACCTTCATAGTTGCCTGCCCATTTGTTTTTCATTGTAATACGTTATTTAAAATACCCTAGTTTTAGTTTAAGCCGGCCTTTGTAATTCTTTCTATAGTCTTAATATAATAGTTAGGTATTTTAATAAGAAAAAATAAATATGAAAATTTTTAATGTTTTAATTTTTAATGTGAGAAATGCATATGGACTGCTATCAGTAAAGTATTCGTATCCAAAAACAAGCTGAATTTGCTAAAAGTGATGGAGCCATTGCGGTTGCCAGGATCATATTCACCTGCTTTTTTAACAGCCTTATATGAAGTTAGTATCAGTTATAAACCATGAGTGCAAGGGTAATATACTAAAACTATATGATTCATAACTGGCATATTTAGACTAAGACTGCATTAAATAGAATACTGGAAAGCAGTTCATGATAGTGGAATATGCGGCATAGGTAAGCAACCGTTGGTGAGGAAGCAAGAAGCTTTATCCTGAGCTTGTTGTGATGATTTTCAGTTCTGGTGTTCACGGTTTATTGCAGTCGTCGTTGTATGTGGACTTCTTGCATTGAGGTGATTATTATGTAGGCGTCTCGGCTCCGTACCTTGTTTCGATGATGTTGAACTGAAAGAAGATCCTTGTACGGTTACTGTAGATATTTCGTCTCTTTCTTACGATGGATAAAAACAACTTGGTCAAGTCAGGTGAGATCACGGTCTCTGAATACTTTATTATTTTTGTGTCACATTCCCTCGGTTGGAGACGGATCGTTGAGGAATGTCCGAGCTCTTTCATGGACTCGACAGGATCTCTTTCTTGAGGAATTATGGTTGCGAAATGAACTATCGCGGATGTCGTGTGTGTTGTCAATATAATATAGGTACCTGTTTCTGATCATTTAAGGTCTTTTGTGATAGAAACAGTTTGGTCCATTTGATGGACCACTGATGTTTAATTTCTGCTTTTACTTGAAAGTGGAAACGTTCCATCATCTTACTGACCTGAAGGTGATAGGCTCTTGGTTTAAGGCGCATCATCCTCCTCAAGAATCTTAGTGTTTGAATCTGGCATTGAATTATCGGTAATTATCTGTAGTAATACAATAAGTGGTCTGGAATTGTCGGAAATTTTACGAAATCTGTTGCTTTGCTTGGTAACCACGAGTGTAAATTTGACAGTTAAAAGTGCGCGAGTGATCTTCTGTCAAATGTACACGAGTGGTTAGTAAAAGCAACAGCGTGAGTAAAATTACCTAAAAATTCCAGACCACGAATTGTATTTAACAAGATTATTTTTTGAATCGAAGCAACGCAGTTCAAAACGAATTTTACTTCAATTAGTTCATATACAAAGAAAGGTGTTGGGAATATTTGAAGTGTGGCAGGTACTAAAGTAACTAGATTATAAATTAAAATAATGCATCTACAAATTCGCAACTATGGAAACTTATCAACAAGCAAAATTATCGAAATTACCGAAAAAATACAGGCTACGGGACCCAAATGAAATGTTTCTATTGGCCAATTTGACGATGAAAGCGTGTATTACTTCGGTAATTTTTTCGATAATTTATTTTGCTTGTTGATAAGTTGCCATAGTTGCGAATTTGTAGGTGCATTTATAATATATAATCTAGTTACTTTAGTACCTGCCAAACGTCAAATATTCCCAACACATTTCTTAGTATGTGAATTAATTGAAATCAAATTTCGTTTTGAACTATCTTGCTTCGATTCAAAAAATAATCTTGTTAAATACAATTCGTGGTCTGGAATTTTTAGGTACCTAATTTTACTCAAGCTGTTGCTTTTACTAACCACTCGTGTAAATTTGACAGAAGATCACTCGCGCTACGCACTCGTGATCTTTTAACTGTCAAATTTACACTCGTGGCTACGCAACAGCTTTCGTAAAATTTCCGACAATTTCAGACCACTTATTGTATTACTACAGAAAATCCGTCAGTTTAGGTCAGGCAGTATCCCTAACGTTCAAAGATTATGAGAGACTGCTCTTTTTTTTGGTTTTCAATTTTGATATAATTATTTTCACTGATACATCCTATACTATTTCTTCTGCACATTATCAATTTTCCGACTTACGCATATCCATTGTTCGAATCGTGAGTTATGGTCTTGAGTTCATGCAAAAATCCCATAGAAAAAGCACTTTCATTTTTTCCGGAATTTTCCAATTTTCCGGGCATCTTTTCCAATTTTTCTTTCCCTAAATACCTTATTTGGATTATTACGTATATTTAAAGAAAACATTAGCCAAATCGATCCAGCCGTTAAACACTTTCAGTTTTTCCCGAATTTTCAAATTTTCCGGTGGATTTTTCAAAATTTTTCTTTCACAAACCTTGTCCTGTGAATTACGAACACAAGAAAAAAAACAATCAGCCAAATCGGTCGAGCCGTTCTCAAGTGATGATCTTTCATACATGCGGCAATTGATTTTTATTTATATAGACTTTCCCACTGTCTGAAAGAGCTACTACAAAATAAATTCAAATTTAAATTACTTGCACAACTTCCCTTAGACTAGTACATTCGGATGTCCAACTGGCCTGCATGCCGGTTGCGCCCCCACTACCCTTGTTATCACTTTGACAGTTAATTATTATTTATTTTGTATTATTTATTTTTTATATATTCTTGGTGCTGGAACTCCAGATTTGCTTTTTGCACATTTATTTTCATATTTAATAGAGTGAATACTGTATTTAAATTACGTATATTTATGTGATAATAAAGTTCATTTATTATTATTATTATATCATCTAAAAAAGTGGTTATTTTAGAGATATCGTTTATATACAGTATACCCCAGGATGTCCACACACGGAAATTTGCCAAGAAGTATTTTAGAAATTGACTCTTTTCAAGTTTAAAAAAGAAACTAAATAGATGATACTGCCTCTAATCTGATGTAAATGGGTCACTATTTAAATACTAAAACTTTCAAGAAACATATTTTTTTTTAATTTAAAGATATTCTGATGTTTCCCAAGTTCAAAAAATTGACAAAAATAAAAGCAAATTTCTTGTAACAGTTGGATGGATAAAAAGTTGCTTGAGGTTGGGAACAAGCAGGGTTTTTATACAGAGTGATTTTTTTCGAGAAATAAAAAATAATTTCTTTTTGTCCTCTTTGTATAATCAAGTGGACGTTCCATAAGGAAGATAACAGTTATATAGAAATAATATGGTTCCATTTGAAAAATAAAGTTATGGCTAATTCTCTGGATTATACTTTCGCTTTTTAAATGCAATTTCCTCTACTGTTTCTCACTTAATTTTCAAAATGCCGGTGACACTAAAATTATACAAAAAATATCTTAGACAATCTGATAATAATCGTTTGAGGAATCAAAAAAGCAAACAAATACAGGGTGTTACATTTAAGAAAACAAAGCTAAGTAACGTCCAGAAGAAATATGGAACAGCACATATAAAGATAAATAATTTGCATGATAGAGCATCAAAAGTAAAAGTGACTCTCTCATAATCATAATCATAATATTAAAAGCGAACTGGCACAACACTTGAAATACTGGTGGGGATATCGGTCGCTCGGTCTCTTTTCAACTGGCAGAGATCGTATGGGTGATTTCGTGCACTCGATCAGGTGTTTCTTTAACGCAAATAGGAAAATTGCATCGGCATCATTTCGATGGACGCTTGGATCTGCTGAGTGCTGTTCGCAGCCGTAGTTCAACGTCGCACCTGTAGGTAGAATGGTTTTTTTATTTAAGAATATTCCAGGGGAATATTTTGTAGTGCACCTGGGATGCACCTACGTTTTAAGTATAATTACTACACCGATTCACCACTACGTAAAAGTCGTGGAGCGTAGCCCACGGGTTCATCTAGTAGGTATAACTTGTTTCCCTAAAATGCATAATAAAGGCAACATCGAAAAAATACACGTAAAAATTACACTCTGGTGGGGATTTAAGAACAATTGATTGAAAAAGCAATTACTTCTCCAAAACTTGAGTTAGATTTACGAAATTATGAAAGGTGCTTACAAGAAACTTTATAAGAAAATTTCTATTTTGAAACAATGTTACAATATCCACATACGAGCACATAAAATAGAATCCAAATATTCGTGCGAAATTGTCGTAAAGAAAGTGATAAAAATATGAAGGCTGAGGCCTCTTCCTTCACGTATATCCATTCTAAACACACAATTCTAAATCCTTGAATAGAAATAAAATTCTCTACACAAAGAAAATAATATTTTATTTACCTACATAAATAATAACATATATGCAATATACATCACTAGTGTATTATTAGATGCTTTATAATTACTCACGTCTAAAAAATTAGTACTCATTGTAAAGAAGTATGTATATTGCATACCATCTTGACATTATTTATTGGCTTTTCTCTATCCCGAACTATGACAACTTTATGCTGCTGCTGCATTATTATTAGAACTGGCTTTATGGTTTTTAAATAAGCTACCTAGGCACTATAAATTTGATTTTACATAAAAAGTGTGTATTGTTTGTTGGTTAAGATCTGAAATTTTTTGTGGGTGACATAATACTTAATACGTTATAATTTTAGCCTAGTATAGTTAAAGATTGCATTGTATTACAAAAGTTAATTTTCATGGTATGAGAGCTATTCATTTAATAAACAGGCGAGGAATCGAACCTAATAGACACCCATCATTAATCTAAACTAACAGTTAACGTTCAAGCAAATTATATCTAACACAAAAGCCCTGTTCGCAATTAGCCGTGAAAGTAAAATTATGTATAAAATATTTCAATAGAACCAATTGAACCTCTGTATGAATTCATTAAATTGGATATTTGTAACACAAAAATGTACCATTCACTCTAATTATTCAATACAAAGCTTAGCTATACAATCTTCAAACTCATGCAATCAGAGTAATGAAAGAATGGCCTAGAAAAATCTTTGAAAAACTGACAGGTTCTTCTGCAATTATATCGGAGTTATTATATAATATTTTGTGGGAACAAATTCGGACAAAATGTTTCAATTAATTGGTCATTACTGTTAATGATTTTCTTCGCAATGCTGGACAAGGTATTCGAATAATTTGAAAGTAAAACATAAAAGAAGCGTACGTAGGTAGTTTTCCAATCGACGAAGGCGTCTAGTGTTACCCAAATTTTATAAGTAGGTAAGGTAGGTACCTAGTAAAATTGATTTGAAAGGATGCAAGGTTTTCTTCTTTCAATAACTTTTGTCGTTTTTCGATGATATTTTGAATTCGTACTGTGACGTCATCGTCCATTTTTTTCAAATGGCTCCCCATATTTTTGAAGTCATAGTTTGATAGTGGCTGAAATTACGAATTCAGTGATATGCGACAGCATGACATTGACATTTGAAGAAATAATCAAGTTTAAAATAAAAACAAAAACTCGCAAAGAAAATGAGTTAGCCATGGAATATTGACAGTTTAATTGATTGTAAATTAATGAAAACCATTAAGTCTCCAATTACATTCTAACAGTTCAGCATTGTTTTGTGGGTTTTCGTTTGTTCTCTACCCAAATCATGAAGATCGAGACTTACCAAACAATACTTTATGTATATTACCAACATGATGATGCTCCTGCAAACTTTGCAGTGATGGTCCGGAATTATTTAGATCAAATTTTCCTTAACAGATGGATTGGTAGGAGGATTCTCCGATCTGACACCACTACATTTTTTCTTGTTTGGCTATCTTAAAGGTAACATTTTATTTTAGCTGGTCAAATTACAGAAGAGAATCGGCAACGAAATGTCGCACATAAGAAGAGAGAACACGAAATTTTCAAGCCATTGTTTAAGGCGGTGATTTCTTGTTCGATTTCAGACAAGCAGCCTGGCATGTTCTACGTGTCCTACTTTGCACCTAATTAATGTAAGTATAACATAGGCGAGGTCCGATACAATACAGATTCGATTACCAGGTAATCGCGCTAGCCATGCGTTCATCACCAAATGTCAATATTTTAAGCATTACTCCAAATAAATTCACTCGTATTCAGACTTCTTAGGTACTGCTAATATAATTTTCAACATTTTACACAAAATTTTGTCTCTGCGAATACTATTAACAAATGTATATTTTCTAATGCTGCTACATTTTACACTATCTGGACTGCTAAAGTTATTCATTTACTCAACAAATTCGCAGTAGGTAGATACTGCATAACCATGAAGCAAGACCATGCCTTGTGAACTGTACCGAACTGCATGCAGAAAGAGCAGGATAGCGCGTTAGAAGCCGCCGCAATATTTTTAAAATAATGAAGATTTCACACGACCGGCGGCACTTCTGATCTCCTTATCAGTTAAAAAATCAGCCGCAATCCGCCACATTAATCAGAGTCCCGATTAGTGCGATATGAATCTATCTATATCGATTCGTGGCCATTCGATTTTCGTGAAGATTGTGATCACGATTTCTCGGAGAACAGATAATCTTGTAAATTAAAGTGACCGTGTGCTTTACCATCCCGCCATGAATTTTTCTAAATTCCGATCGAACATTTTGATAGATTTAGAGGAGATTTTGAACACGATCTTCCAGATTTTTTCGATGAAATTAACCTACTAGCCTTATGCCAGTTTGCGAAAACTGGCATTTGCAAATAACAATGTTGATAGATTAATAGGTGCATATTGCAGTGCTATATGCCGTATGTTGAGGAAAGTCAGTTAACTTAAACATATTAATTTTTTTATATAAGAGGAATGTGACTTTTAATCTCTGGGATTTACAACAGTTATCATTTAAGCATTCTGAAAAAGTCGGCAGTTCTCAAAACATCAATTCCACTAAATCTGAAATTTCAAATCTGTCCATATGATCAATACAGATTTACGTACAAAATGTTATCGGGGTGATCCTGATTTCGTAGTCACCTGGTGGTCAGCTAAATGGACTATAACCTGTAAATTTTTTTGCTTGTACCTATAAATCCTTCAAAACTTAGACATATCTGTAGGAATAAATTTCCATACTTTGGATGACTTCGATGCAACTTATCTGGTGCACCAGAAGAATTGAATGCGGAATAGGTCAACGTCTCCCATGAAGCAACGCAAAATTCACAATCTTGCAAAAAATGCGTGTGCGACCTGCGGATGCAATCTTGACTGGCGTTTGTCCGTATCAAATCGAGTGACCCTTGACAAGCTACACGTACGGCGAAGAATCGCGGTAATTCACCAAGTTAGCCATGTCACTCGAACGTGACAATGAAAATCACGTGCGCCGATTACGTCGTTTGTTGGGCCGCATCCGAACCTAATTCCGCGCGAAACGTTTGCCATCAGTTAAATAACAATTCGCACATTTTTCCATTTAGAATTGCAATTATACGTCGTATACCATTTGCACCAGAAACAACAGCGTTGTTTTATGCGTTCTCACTTTCAGATTTTAATGACTGCAAATGTGATATTTCTATGGGAAACTTTAACGTTTCTCGTGAATTAAGTACGGCAAGACGAAAATGCATAACTGCTCCAAAGTGTGCAATATTAGATTTATACTTACCATTGCAGAGTCGGTCGCACTACCTTATTATGTCATTTGACCGTATCAATCAGGTAATTTTTTTGGCTCTGAAAAATTGAAAAACCTGAAAATGACGTAAACTTGTTTTTGTTCTGGATACCATATTTTATAGTCCAGTCAATCAGTGTTCAAAACTGCCATTTTCGTAACAAAATTGGGGAAGTTTTTTTCTCAACGGTTCTATATGTTTTTTGGGGCGCTGAATCTGAATTTCAAGTTTGCTGCCATGTAGGAGGTCGGCTTCTCAACGAAAAACGCGAGAAACCTCAAAATTTTCGCACTTTTTTCAGTTTTTCGCTTATATCTCGAAGACTATGCATTTTTCGCAGGTGACCAATCTATACAAAATTAAAGTAGGCAAAATTTCCTACAAAATGCACTGGTCAACTTCGATTTTCTGAAGAGAGGTATCGGAGCTAGAGCGCGCTGAAAAACAGAGATTTTTTGGCCTTTTGCGAAAACGTCAAAAACGCCCACTCCCACCCCCTACAACTCGAAAAATATACATGTTATCAACAAAAACCCTTATACCACGTGTAAGTACATTAAATTTCCTACAAGAGATGTCTCTAAAATTTTGAATGTATCACTTCCATAATTGATAGTCAGTTTAGTTTTGATTGAGGTTTTTGGTATACTGTCGTCAAACGCAAGAGTAAACCTTAAAATTTGAGAATTAAAGATAATTATGTAAAATGCATTCTGTGCAAATTGGGGCAATTCTGTAAACAGTAAACAATTCTAAAAAATAAGACAGCACCTACTTAGAGAAGATAATAATAAATCGTTGTAGTGATGCGTGACACGATAGCATAAACTGCTGTAACAATCTGACACCTTGTTTCGAGACAAGGCTGTAAGAAAAATATATTTGTTGTACCTATTTAGTACCTACAGCTCTTAATTGGAACAGCTCACGCTCCATACATAAACATTTACGGCTTACCGAATACTATGACACTCGAAAAACATAACATTTCTAGCATCCGAATTCGGTATTAACGTATCTACATGAATTAAACATATTTTTATAGAAAAATTACCTAGTTATAATTAGTTATAGCTTATAATTCTTTAAATTCCAAAAAGCACAGGTTAAACACTGATCATCAAATACATTTCTGGAAGACTAAAATTTTGACTCCAATTTCTATAACAGAAAGCTCAGGGTATCAACTGCAATCATCCAACAGCCCATAAATGTCACGTGCCCAAACAACTGCTTCTACCTTTAGTACATAATATGGAAGCATATAATCACTCCATTGCAACATCTCATTCAAATTATTCGGGGTTGATTGAGCGTTACAGGCATAAAATTTACAATAATTTATAAAAAGACACTAGATATACAGATACTAGTCCAATCAGTTCAGTGCCAGTTCAACAGACCTGAAGATGTGTTTCGCGAAAATGGACGAAACGTCAGCGTCTTCGCTTGGAAGCCAAACCACTGTTATTAAGTATTTATAAATTTTCGTAGGTCTGCACAAGAAATATGGTTTGCTGACCGGGTAATGAAGTATAATGAAGTAATAAATGGTAAAGAAAAACAATGAAACAGAAAACCTATACACCAGATATTAAAAAAATATTATTTGTTGCTTCGGAAAATTCCAGAAGAAAGAAAAAGTTCGATGAAAACGATCTGAATGTTATAAAGAATTAAGAAGGAAGAGGGAACGGGAAAGATAAGAAGAAGACGGACAAAACAGTTTAATCGAACAAAAGTGAAACAAGAAAAATGCATCAGATAAACTTGATAAAAATGTGAGAAAAACAAATCTATAGAAATAGATAGATACATAAAAATAAGTAGTAGGTATAGAAATTGATACAATATACAACAAGAAGAATTTTAGTTGGGCGCTCGCCCACCCGCGCCCACCCCTAGCGACGCTACTGCTTCTGCCAAGATTCCATCACGAGGTTTTGCTTTCTAACTTGCTATATCATTCTTCAAAAATCCGCACAAATTCCTCATCCAATTCATTAGCTCTCTAATATTGGTTGCCAAAGAAAGTATGTACCTTTAAGTCAGCAAGTCTTGAAAATTCTGCAAAAATGTTTGAATACTTAAATTGAGGGAAAAGTCCTGAAAGAAGCACCATATAATAAATTTGTTTGAAAATGTTGGCATTGTTTCATTTGAACCAAACCATTTTATCTAGCAGTGAAAATTAACGAAATTCACCCAAATAATAGGCAGGTTCGGTAATTTTCAAATTTCATTAAAATTGATAGAGTTTATTATACTGAAGGCAGTTATGTTGTTAATTTTTGTTAAAAAAAATTCCTTCGCCTATGAAGCAGTTGCAAAGTTTTCCGTCGGTGCGAGGCTAGAAATCGTACCTTGCAGCGAGAGTAGACCGCGTGACGTCAGAACTTAGTATAACTTGCAAGTCCCAGCTTCAGCGCGCAGCAGTCCCATAAGTATTATGCATATGCATGTGTAGTTAAATTGTTAAATATTATTAACTGGTTCTAACTGGTGTTTTCTGTTTTGTACCCAGACTAATACATCGTACAGCACACCAATAAAACGGAAAAAGTGGTTCGTTGGAGCCAGAAGGACAATCGGTCAGCATTATCGATATCTTCGCGAGTTAGTTTATCATTGCAAAAGTTTATAAAATTATCGGCTGCCCCATTGCAGCCACTCTAAATAAAATCGAACATAATGTAATTTATCGACAGTTTTCCGGGACCCCTTGGTACTTGGTAACGTGTTACGGTTAGCATAATTTGAAACAGGATGCTAGGAGCATGACGGAGCCAAATACTGAATCGCCGTAGCGTTCCCTCCCTGAACTAAAAAAGGAAATTTTATTAACTATTTTACAATAATAATTAAATAGTACGTCATCATAAAGTTCTCTTTTGAAGACTGGTAGGACGCGTACCTCCATCCTTTCCCTGAGCTAGCCTACGCATTTTCGTAAAAGTAGAACATTCTACATCCCCAACTATTTGAGAGCAGTAGTCTAATCTGCTCCAACCTCTACCTCTTTATTCCTATCTCTGACTCTAGTATGTCGCGAACTATTCCTTTGTGTCTCAGAAGGTGTCCTACCATACTACGATCCTATCCCCTATTCTTTATTGTCTTCCATACTTTTCTCTTTTCCCCAACTCTTTCTAATTCCTCCTTATTGCTAACGTCTATCCACGGTATCTTCAACACCCGTCTGTAGCATCACATTTCAAACGCTTCTACTCTTTTTCAATCCGCTTCTCCCATTGTCAAGTTTCGCACCCATAGGCATAATTTCGTTCTCCATACATGCGTCTTTAAGAGTCTCTTCCGACTTTCTACATTAACCGTTCCAGAATATAGCAGTTGTTTCTTTTTGTTGAACAAGTACCTAGTACCTACGTAGCGTAGTTTTTTGATTCGCGTGAGTTGTATTTGTTTCCGTTTTTTTAAAAAATTTCCAATCCGTTATAAAACTGTTAACTTGATAACTTGTCAATCACTTAGGTATACATACCTACATAAATGAGTAGGTATGTATTGTATTGTATTAGAGAATATAGGTAGGTACCTATTTTACAAACAGAAGTAAGCAGGTATCTACAATCTACATACCTACTTATACTGAATTATAAAAGGCATGTACAGTTAATAAATTGTTGTCTTTGTTTTACTTATACCTGTCTGCCTTTACACTACTGTTTTGAGGTTGAATGAAATTGGGGTTCGATGCAAGAATCACACACCATTTCCACATTTACCGGGACATTTACCGGGACATTTACCTACCTACTACATAAATATGGCAAATTATGTGAATCGGACTTTTGATACCCTTGTTGCATCATTATATCGATTACGTTGTCTTTGTTTTATGTTTCCTTGACACCTTACTTTAAAAATTCACGCTCGAAATAGTCCCAATAAGTATGTTATGAGATAGGTATCGCTTCACGGGCACTTCCAGAGAAGTGGGAGGAGCGCCTTACGAATCTCTGACGTCAAACCAATAACAAAGCGAGCTAGCATGTGGGCGTGATAAGCTATTTTCTTTCGCTTATTACGCCGCAAAAATTTTTTTTAGAAAAAAAATCAATTACAATAACAATTTTCTGTCATTTTCAGGCTAAAAATAGATATCTTATTTTTCTCCGAACCTCCCTATTCCTGTAATCGCTTTGCCTGCTATTACCTCTGTTCCAAAGATTAAAAATACATATTTAGTCTTTGCCTGTACTCTTCGGTACTAAAAAAGTTACTTTTGATTTCTTATGCCTATGGCAGCGCATCAGGCACTGAATTGTCAAGAAAATAATTGAAAAAACCTTTTCACTCAAGTAAAATAATATTTGCGATTATAAGGATGCACTTAGTTTATTAGAATTACATACAAGTATGTATTATGGACAGTCACGGAATTATCTTATGTTTCCCCAGATTAAACAGATACTTATTGTGCAACCTCCATTCATGAGCAATCCATATTGCCTACTTAATTATGCAAAACACGCAATTCCGTCAATCAAACCATAAATAAAATCAATTGCTTGTGTCAAGCTGTGAAGAGTAATTCTCGTAATTGGCACGAAGCGGATTTTTAGGCACTTGCGTGTTTGAGATTAATAAAATTAAACACCAAGAGAAAAACTTTCATCGTAATTGTGAAGGAAACGATAATATTTACAACACTACAAGCGCAAGATAGGACTTAATTACAGATTAATTTGCCAGCTTCGTTTCAGCATCGCATTTATTTTAAGTGGAAACAATCAAGACTTTCGTTAATGTTTACCTGGCAAGTGCTTACTAAATCTAAATAGTGACTTGGTAATTTTTTCTTTGCCATCGATTCGTAACATTAGTTTTTTTTGATTATGCATCTTCAGTCATAAATTATTTAATTAATTGAAGCCCTGAGATATCAACACTTTTACCTCGATCGTAAAACTGGTAATAATTTCTGATAAGGCACTAAAATGAAATTGATACCAGATACCAGATAGTTCTGAAATGGTGAAATAATCAATGATTAATCAAAATAATGCCATGTTATAAAACGTTAATTTATATTTATTGTTGTTTCTTCGTAAGCACGGACTAAGAGGTTTTGTCTATTTAAACATTACAATATGCATTTTTCAGTGTTTTCCAAAAAATATTTTAAAGTGGTCCATACACGGTCAATATTTATTTTCGGTATCTAAATATGGTTGTAAAATGTTCTCAACAGCTTTGCAAAGGCAACTGCAAGAATTAGACATCACCTGGAGCCCAAACCAACATACACTTACAAACAACCACGCCAGGACAAATTTTCTTGCATTAGGTCCGGGCCCCACCCGAATTCGACCAGCACCAACTCACTTGCCATGTTTAAAAATATTTCGCGGTACCTAATTCTCCATCCATTCAGAAACAGAATACAAAGTAGGATATTTTGTTGAGACAGGCATGAACATTTTTAGTACATAGTAGGAAGGCTAATATCAATTTTAGTTTCTTTGGTTTGCCACTTACCGGCTATCTTGTTATTCTTAAACGGTTTTATTTAGCTTGCCTTGTTTGTTTGATTGTTTGTTTGCTTGTTTGTGTGGGTAAAATCTAGTAATTGAAATTTTACCCCCTTCCTATTGACCGATGGATCTGAAATTTGGTACACACCTTTAGTTGTGATGATAATACAATTATGTATATTCAGTATCATTGTAAATTCAAGATGGCCGCCGCCACAAAATGGCGGATTAGATATTTTTTTCAACCCCCTCAATATGGGTATCAAATGAAAGGGCTTAACTAGTAGAATAGAGTACACCATGAAAAATTAAAAATCCAAGATGGCCGCCGCCACAAAATGGCGGATTAGATATTTTTTCAACCCCCTCAATATGGGTATCAAACGAAAGGGCTTAACTACTACAATACAGTACACCATGAAAAATGCAAAATCCAGTATGGCCGCCACCACAAAATGACGGATTACTTTTTTTCAATCCCCTCAATATGGGTATCAAATGAAAGGCCTTGACAAGTAGAACACAGTATACTTTAGAAAAATAATAACAAAACAAAAACAAACAAGAAAAACTAAAAACTTGAAAATAAAATAAGAAAAAAAAATTAAGTTTAACGGTTTTATTGTAAATAAATAATAATGATGCAGATAATGTACTAAAATCTAAAAAATAATTAGGTAAGTACCAGGTACCAGTCATCACACCAATCTCCTCATCAATCTAGAGCATTGATCAGACTAAAATAAAATCGTGGGGCGTAGCGTAACCTGAGTAAATATGTAAATGATCGTTCTGCGATGTTGTCTATTGAGAAGATGCATCCAAAGCATACCTGTAATGATATGAGCGGTTGACTGTAGATAATAGAAATTCGACTCGCCCCACGATTTTATTTTAGTCTGATCAATGCTCTAGATTGATGAGGAGAGTGGTGTGATGACTGGTACCTGGTACCTACCTAATTATTTTTTAGATTTTAATACATTATCTACATCATTATTGTTTCTTTACAATAAAACTAATTTTTTTTTCTTATTTTATTTTCTTAAGAAGGTCGCTCATTAGAGAACATACTAACTGGACATGACCAGCGGCTTGTCCGCCAGCATATCTGAAGCACGTCACTCGCCATCGAACATTGCCACCATCATGCTCGACATCATGGCTCATAATACGAAAATCATTATTATCCAGGGAAGCAAAACTCTATATCAAGATAAATCGTATTATTACCCACCTGAAGTACGCCTATCATTTAAATGAGCTACTGCTACAATTTATTTCATCTTGCAATGTTGACATCTGTTATTATTTAGCACTTTTATTAGAACATTATAGAAATTGTCGAAGAAAGGAGCATCAATTTCTCTGGACAATACAAGTCGACCCGAGAACAGCTCGTAGTTGACTCTATGGCTAGCGATATTAACAATATAAGAGCGATAAGTTATCTGGTGATCTTGATTGTCCAGCGTCACGTTCAGGAGAGAATTTAAATTATTAACATAATCGTGTACCCGAATGAAGCAATCTTGTATGTTTTGCTCACGTTACAAAACATAATAATTTTACAATAGTTAGCGGTATTATGAACCGGATTATGGGGGTATTTATTTTCCCACCATATATTACACCCACTGGTCGACTAATGTGTACAATGGGTACTCGTTTGCACTCAGTGGCGTAGTGCCCCGCCTGCTGGCCGACTGTTAAATCAAAAGTTTAATTATATTTTTTTAATTCACATACCTGCTCGATAAATTCTGTTAATGATCGGCTTACAAGTTCACTACATTTGCACTCCCGAATAGTTAAAAGAAGTAAAATATTGTGATTTTGACAGTTGCATGTTTTTATGGGAACGCATTGTTTATCTGCAACCGTTAAAAATGCAATTTCTTATGAGTTCTTGCAGATAAAGTACAGTATTCCACACTCGGATGAATTAAAACACTCGCCTACGGCCACCAAAACTCGCTCCTAATAATAACTAATATTTTCGTTGATTATATCCTTTTGGGACACTTTGTGGGTATTACAAAATTAATACTATCTTAAAATCCATTGATTTTCACGTAAACTGAAATGTATTTTCACGCCATCCTTTAAAGTTGCTTAGTGATAGAGATCAGGCGCTGTTCAATAAAACCATGACGTAGTTATCTAGGATATCTAATCAAGCCTGAGGGTGAAAATTTCTCATCATTGCATGCAACTACAGCTAAGAGCTAATTATTCACTTTTCCACCTGATTTGTATTACAAACAAAACAGTTACAATACAGCAGCCCACTATTTACACAAGCAACGGTTACTAATTAGTTACGCCGAAGCGAATTACCATTAAGCAAATTGAATACAGAGAGTGATAAATATAATTATCGCACTCGGGGAGTAATTTAAAAATGTCAGCTGTTGCACGCGTTATTGTACCATAACTCGGATGGCTTTGCCTTCGAAGAAAGCATCGAGAAAGCCTACGTAAAAAATCGAGCCATCTGCATAATTGCTACTGGCACCGCAAACCCAATTTCTTGAAGGTGAGTACAAAGATATTTTACGTAAGAACGTGCGCCAAACAGAGGATGGAGATCAAGGTCTCCTGTGTGAGAAACTAGGATATGATTAAATGGATCATATAATTATATTGAATGTGTTATTGTCTGTTCCTACACACGGTTAGAATTTACAAGAGTTTTAAACTTGCAACATGGAATAGATTTTGCATTTAAAGACATTTGATTCTGTTTACACAAAAACTACATTTCTCAGAGGTAAACCTTGGTTTAGTATACTAAACCAAGCAAAAAACTACCTACAAGAAATATTCTGTGGAATAATCGAAGGACCATATTCTTACTACAATAATGACGTGATTGGCTGAAACGATAAACGTTAAACATTTAATTGGTTCTAGAAAACGTCAAAAAATAATCAATTATACAGAATACTCCACTGTACCCCAAAATGTTCTCTTATTGAAGCTAATATATGAGTGCATTTTTAAATTCCCTAGTTGATTTTAATATAAATAATAAGACTATAAGGAGCATTGGCCCGAGAAAGTGGAACCAACAATGTAAAGTATGACAATATTCTTATCCAGCGGACTGCGAAAAATACCCAAGTGAAAAAATGCATGGTGTTCATCGTCATTGGTTACCAAGCAGGTGGCGAAGCGTCGTCTCCGCTCCTCAGCTAGTATCTCCCACTTTTATTGCGTTTGACAGTTCGAGCGCATTCGCAGCACGGATGGCCCGCTTCGCAAGGATTGTTTTCTATTTCTCTTTGGTGGTCACATTTTCCGCTCGATGACCTTATGGACAAAGCTTCTTATAGTCTTAATAATTATATGTTATGAGGTAATGAAAGATAAGGTGTCTTTGGATTTTAAAATTAGAAAAGTAGGTATGTAAGAGTATTTTGACAAATCTAGAAGAATTTTTAAAATACACTTACAGTACTGATATAACGCCTGAATTAAAAGCAATAATAACATTTAAAATGTTATTTTTGAGTTTTTTCAAATTAATTTCTCTCAAAAATGATTAATTCAAGAGGTATAAAACATGGGTTTTTCGTAAAGGTCTTTTGAAGTAAGTACTTTTAGAAAATTGAATAAAAATTGCCCAAATGAAGCTATTAACGTCAAAAGATGTATTTTAGAAAAATCAGCTTAAGTGACAGAGACTTTTTCCCACTTCATCCGCATATTTTTAAATTGGAACATCCTATATGTGTTTGCATTTTTTACTGCCTTATTTGACTTTCCAGCAAGGTTATAACATATTTTTGGTGTTACCGCCGTTTTTTAATTTTGACAACTACAGACGTATTGGAATTTTAAAAATTCAAATTGAATGAAGCTGTGATTTTTAGCACCTAATAAAAAGTCAAAAATATTATACAGGGTATGAGCAATTCCATGACAAAACTAAAAAAAATTTTAAATCCCACGACTTTTCTTTTTTCTTAAATGGAACTGCAGTAGGTATAATTTTTATGCCCGGATTATTTTCTATATTTCCCCTTTCTATTTTATCTATAGGGTGATTCAAATTTGAGGGCCACCACTGAGATCTTGTTTATTTGAAATGAGAGAGGGGTTTTCAGTATTTGGTCCCCAGTTTTTTCCCTCAGAACTTTTTAATTTCGAGATACAACTAACAATTGTTTTTCTTATGGACGTCAATTGTTTTGTTTGCACTTTTCAATAGCATTCTCTATTGCCTTTTTAAGGATGTAGGTATTACAACCTGCAAAAATGTTTAATTTTTCAAGATAGAATGAAACAAAAGAGTAGAACAATTATTATTAATGCACCATAAAGTTATAATATAATATCTTTGAAAAGGTAATAAGAAGCACTATTCAAAACGCAAGTAAGACAATTTACGTGCATAAGAAAAAAATAGTTGTAGTCGAATCTTCGAAATTAAAAGAGGCGGAAAAATGCTGATAAGACATCCAAACGTGTGTGCACGTGCCAACTGTGTAAAATAAATAATGGAAAAGATATCCATAAAAAAATTAAATTCCACCTTTTTGCTTTCAGATACTTTTCTACTACCACCAGTGGCGCCGCTATAAGCTGGAGAGCCCTTTCCTTTGGCTTACACGATGTTACGCCACTGGTTTCTAAAGAAAAGATTAAAGTTCTGGATTCTGCGTTCAATTTCAAAGAAAAAAGATATTCTTGATTTTTTCCGTATAACTGTTAACTTCCGAGTAAAACAGTATTTTGTAAAAACATCAAAACCTGAATTTTCGGTTAAAAATTGTTCATAAAAAATAAAATATTCTGGGATATAAAAGTAATATTTTTTTTGATGATAGAGGTCTGCAAGCGAAAAATTGTCCCTAAAACTTTAATTTAATAGCTTTCTTAGTTTCGGAAATATGAAAAATAATCAGTTTTTTCCGAGAAACTTGAACACCCCGTATTTTTGTTGGGAATAATTTTAGGACATACGTTCATCGATTTTTTCTTATTATTTTGATCTCCTCTATCAGCCTTCGAAATCTTTTACACTCGTTATGAATCACTCTGTACTATGTGCATCATTATACAGGGTGAGTCGGGGTTAAACGGCCATACGTAAACCATGCATAGGAAATTTGATTTTTAGAAAAAGAGTTCATATAAATGTGTACTCGAAAATGCTTTCTAAGAGCGCTACAGCGTTTAGTAGGTTTTGACAAAATTAGTAGGCTTTGACAAAAATTGAGGATTTGTTTGTGTCGAAGTTTGACAGCTTTTGACATGTCAGTTTATTAAGTGAGTAATTTTAGTGCATTGTAGGTGCGTTTATGCGTAGATTGCGGAATAATGCCAAATATTTACAATAAAGCTAAATACTCGGATATTGTGTTTGTCTATGGGTACTGTGACGGTAATGCGCGCGCTGCAGTAGCTGAGTACGCCCGCAGATTTCCTCTAAGGAGATTGCCCCACAGGTCAGTATTTTCCAGTAAGTTTCAACGTCGAAGAGAAACAGGATCAACTTCATTGCAATCGCGAACAGACGGTATTTTCGCACCCTTTCAAAATATTAGAAGAACAGAAAATATCTTACAGCACTTTGATGAAATCCCTTCCAGTAGCACGCGGAGTTGTTCTTTACAATTAGGATATTCGCAGAGCATTGTGAACAAGACTCTGAAAGCAGATGCTCGTCACGCATATCATTTGCAGAAAGTTCAGCATTTGCTGCCTGAAGACTTTCCAGGAAGAAGAGAATTTTCAGAGTGGTTCTTGGGGCAAATAAGAAATGATGCTTCTTACTTTCGGAGGGTGATTTGGACTGACGAGGCAACTTTTACTCGTGCTGGTATTTTTAATCAGCATAATGCTCATATTTGGGGACACGAAAATCCTCATGCTATAAAAATCAGTAAGTTTCAGCATCAACGTTTGGATGGGATTATGCGATGACTCTCTCATTGGCACGTATTTTCTGCCTCCACAGCTTAATGGTCTGGCTTTACTTCTTTTCTTGGAAAATGATTTTGAAGCAGTCTTATATGACATGCCTCTAGTTACTAGAGCAAACAGATGGTTCCAGTTAGATGGATGTCCCGCTCATTACACTCTACCAGTCCGACGATGGCTGCATGACAATTTTCCGGAAAGATGGATTGGTCGCGGTCAAGACTGCCCCCGTCCTTGGCCTGCGCGCTCCCCGGATTTGACCCCCTTTTGTATGGAGTACAATGAAGAGCAAAGTTTATTCTTAGCTTGTTAACGACGAAGCTACTCTCCGGGAAAGGATTGTTGAAGCAGCCCAAGAAATCACACCAGCAGAAAGTCGCGCAGCTGCACAATCTGTCGTCCGTAAGATGCGAAGTTTGCATTGAAAATGATCGTGGCCATTTTGAGCCATTTTTATAAATTTTTCAAAATTTACTGCTGTTTATTGACGACGCATTTTCTTCTCTTTCTTTGTCTATTTGTTTCTAATAAAGTTGTTGTTATATCGAAGCGTTTTTTATAAATCTTTTTTTTTATTTTTGTCCAAGCCTACGCTGTAGCGCTCTTAGAAAGCATTTTCGAGTACACATTATTATATGAACTTTTTTTCTAAAAATCAAATTTCCTATGCATGGTTTACGTACGGCCGTTTAACCCCGATATTTAAGATCAAGTATACATATATGTACATATATGTATACTTAATCTTAAATATTGCAGTTACCGAATAACAAAAATGTTTTTAAATTAGTGCGAACTTTTTAGATTACTCTGTATTGGTTCCACCCTGACCTATTTGAGTATGAGTAACATTAGTAGCAATGCATAAAAATCACTGTAAACAATCGTAATTGTTGCTAAAGATCGGAACAACATTTACGGTTCAATAGCAGTTCCGAAACCGCAAAAATTTTGAAATTCTACAACTCTAGCGTTGCATAAAATTGTGTACTGATTAACACTTTCAGCATTTCAATTTCGCGACAATATTGACCTAGCAACGTTTTGTCACGTACCTACTATTTGCAATTATTACCTACCTCAAAGTTAAATAATTTTGTAAGAAAACCTTAAAAAGTTTCTGTAAGACGACATCTGAAATTTTACGGTTACAGGAGCTTGAACAACGGATATATTTCCCGTACTGGCATCATAACCGTGAAAGCTTCTTGCAGCCTTGGTCTAATTCCCTATCATCGCCCGTAATCGCAGGCACGCACCAACAATTGCAGATCAAGGTGTTTCACGGTAACGTATTCTTCACTACGATTTCGCAATTTTAATTCTATTATGGGCATATCAAAGTGAATCTACCATCTAGTTCACCGCGTTATTATAATCTGAAAAATAGCACTGCAAGTCTCGGTTTGAATAAGGTTAGGTCATACAAGAGCTGATCATCTCAAGTAGAAAGGATATATGTATAGTAATCCATAAATGTTGAACAGGCAGCTTCTTATCAGATATACGCGCTGATGTATTTATATTCGTTTATTTTAAGTTTTAATAGGAATAAAAGTAAGAAATTTTTAGAAAACATGAGCTGATTTAGGAAAATACCCTTATACTATTAGTAAGTCAGAAAATTACATGATACTCTAATAACTTCAATCTATTAACTAATTTTGCAATGGCAACATTTTGTCTTGAATGACGAAGTCTTTCCAAAAAGCATTAAGGTACCTGAACCAAATAAGGCCACGCTAATTTTTGAGAGCCAATAACTCAGATACTGTTAGCAAAAAAAACATGAAATTTTAGCTGCAGCTACATAGGTTTATGTAGTTTATGCTGTCCCGTGTGAGACACTTTCCAACGGTATCATTCTTCTTTTAGATTATTTTTTAAAAAACACTGCACGTGGCCTTATTAAGAACTCCTATGTTTTAATAAGGCCACGTGGGGGTTTCTAATAAGGCCATGATATCAATACAGACGCAAAGTCATGAAAATCAACGGAACATATATTTCTGCAAATACAAACAAACGTGACAAATAATAACAGCATAATTAAAAATAAATATAAAAGTATAAATAAAAAGGAATTTCAAAAATAAGTGAAATAAATTCTTAGAAAATTTTAAAGCGTTTGGTAACTACATTTCACAATCTGGGTATACGACCGATATGCGATCATCCTTCCTCAGATCTGCGCACTCTTCATGGGCGTATCTTAAGCCACAGACAAGGGAGCACACAACTCACAGTCTCATGTCGCGCACAACATCTTCGTTGCACAGAAAACAGTAGGTACCAACTTTCACCTTTAGTTTTTCGACCTTTACCCGTCTTTAAGGTCTGACTACTACAGGTCTAACTGGCCTTATTAGAACCCAATAACATTGGCTTTATTAAGCTCACTTAACCTCAAACAACAAAAGTTCGTTAAATACCTTTTTGCAACATGACATTTGAAAACAAACTCGTGAACATGTTTTAGACCCTTACCTGAGTATGTACGGCCAAAAATTTTCTTCGGGCACTCTAAAATTTTCACATAAAAGCTTAAACCACCCACGCGGAAATTTACAAGCTAGACGCTTCCATAAGTTTAGCTGCAGTGGAGCCATCTGGAAGCGGTCCGATTAGCCTGACGTTGCGGCAGAACGAAGTACTGTATAAACCCATGGTAGGAAACTGTATTTGGGAGTTGCGCGGTTTCTTAAAAAAAACAGCATGGCCTTATTTGGACTACGGCCTTATTTGGTTCAGGTACCTTATTTCAAATTTTTCTTCTAATTTTACACCAAAAATAATAGTTTAAGGTACTTTGCACTGAATTCATTTCGACCAGCAAGCAGTAGTAAATACACTATGCCCTTTACAGAACACTGCCGATGGCAAAGAATGCATGGAAAAACATTTTACCATTTATAACATTTATTTATAAAGCGTCAAAATATGCGGAAGCAGATGCTCATAACATTAAGGTAGCTTCGTTTCACTACAATATTTTTTTATTTCTTCGGAAGACCATAAACTAGGGACAATATTGAAGATATTTTAAATTAATTTTTAATAGTTGGTAGATGGTAGGTTATGACAGAATGAAAATATTTTTCAATTGAGCAAAATCGCCACTGGATATTGGAGAATTATGACAAAGTTTTCCTAGGAAATTCATTGCAATCAGTTGACAGATGATCTTAAAAATCTATGCCCAGCGTCAAGAATATTTCACCGACTGAAAGACTCCTTCAAACGCGATACCGCCAAAAGGTGGGGATATTCGCGATGTATTAAAATTTGAGAACCTGAGAAAGAAACTATGCAGGATGAGCTTTTTTTTAATTCCACTACAGGGATCTTGGAAATCAGCAGAGATAGAAGGTAATTAAAATTAGGAAAGAAGTGCAGTTCTTTGAGCTTAATAAATAAGCAAATTCAAATTTTCGAAAATTTGCATAGTCTGCTAGATAAAATGGAAAAATCTAATTTTGCTAAATTTAAAAATATTTTCTAGCCGGCTTGTAACACAAAATATGAAAAAATGCCAAAGGAAAAAGTTGTACAGAATTAGACTTAGTATAATCTCAAATAATCAAAAGCTGTATTATACCAGTCTTGTTCGAGAAATAATGCAAACTTATGTTTTTTTAATTTAAAGCATATGCGACTATGGCACCACTAAATAGGATATTTTTTGATGATTCCTGCGATATAACATTGTCCATACTTATTTGAAAAAGTTTTTCCGTTTTAGGGTATAAAATGCATGAAGATAAAAAACAATCGGTAACTGCAACTTGAAGGTTTACTACGCCACCGTGAAAATGGAGGGTTAGGCCTTTGTTGCCTAGCACCTACGGTACGTTCAGGAAAACTTGTTTGTGCGCCATGCTACGTCACTGTCCGTTCCCCTGTGGATCGACTACTACCAATAATGTGACTTTGGACTTGGCAGTTTTTGGCCCAATTATTTTTCTGTATAGGATTTTTTTAATTAAAAGCTTGAGAACCATGGATATATTGAACGTTATGAAGTGGTTACAATGAAAATTTTATTATTGAGGTGAACAAAGAGTCTGTATACTAAAAATATTGAAGAAACTATGGAAAATAAAATATCTATGCTGTAAGCAGAGAAATGGCTAACAGCTGAATAGCTAGGTGACTACCGAAATTTTTATACAGTGCATCTAATCCCGGGATTCCGAACCCTGGGATCCCGGTTGATTTTCAGTACCTACCGAAACTTCCGGAATTTCATCATCAAAATTCATGAATTTGATTAGATACGAAGTTGCTTTAATATACGCCGGGAGACCAATGCTTGCTCGATAGTCTCAAATTAGACGATCTCGCTAGTGTCATTCATACAATTTAGTTTAGCGTTTGGTTTTTTCTGCATTCAGTTTGACAGTTATACTTATAAAGAAATCTTGACAAAGGCCCCAATCGGGGCCGAAACGTCGATTATCTTATACCTATACATAGTAATTTTATTTATGCCAAAACTTCACCAAATTTAAAATATGAATGCGCTATTTTAAAAATCCCAAAAATACCGGGATGCCGTGGTTCTTATTTTTCAACCCCGAAATTCCTAGATTTTGAATTTGGTCCGGGATTGGATGCCCTAATATGAGTAACTTTCTTATCGCTGAAGATGGAAAAATGGTTAAACGGGTAAAATTCAACAAAAATGTAAATATAAGCTAAATATAAATATACGCTAACAAAAATAATATAAGCTAAAATTTCCAATACAAGATGTCTTCGTAACCATTTAAGATGGATTAATGTGGCTTCTTGCAGATATTCTTACTCAAAATCACAAATGCCAAGAAAAACTTTGCACCAGGACTGATTTTCGGGATTCAGAAAAACCCAAATTTTTTAAATAGTAATCTGTAAGAGCTATTGGGGCAACGTGTTAAGATATATCAAATAACCAGAGATCTTTGAGAGACAAGCAAAATTGAAATAATTTGTTGTACCGATGATGCTTATGACTAAAGCGATGCCATGCAAGGTGTCCCAGCTTTTAATACAGAAATTTTAACAGATGATAAAACCTACAAACACGAAATTTTGCATAATGCATAAACAATACATTGAGCAAATTCGAATTTCTTGATCAGAGGCGTCTCAGCTAGGAGGGAGTGGATGTAAATTTTGCGTGGTTTTTACGGCAACTTTGTGCAGTTTTCTTTTAATAATTTAAGTTGCTTGATGTTTCCTTCGGAAAAATGTCCCGCTAATTTTTGATAGAGGTCACCATTTTCGAAGAAATTAAATTTGAACATTTTTGGAACACTGATGTCAAACGATAGGTACTAAATTTTTAGCCATTTTTCTTGCATGTTAAACTAACCTCATGATAATTTTAACACTGCGTTGATAGGCCCTAAATTTTATTGTCAGGCAAATTTTATTGTCATTTCAAAATTTAGTATTAACTAAAACATTTTTTTATCTGAATAAATTTAACTTTAACAACAGTTGTACAAACTGCTTATTCAATGTGCAAAATTTCATGTTTGTAGGTTTATTGGTTCTGAAAACATTAATGAAAACCCTATTTCAGAACACCTCTTTGAAGGAGAGTCGCTCCCTTAGGAATCATGTTCAGGTATATGCTTATATAAATATTTTGTCTTACTGTAATGAGATATATCGCTCTGTTAAAATTTCTGTATTAAAAACTGAAACACCCTGTAAAGCTATAAACAGAGAAGTCAAGGAGATCGTCGATCTTTCGACAGCTGCAGTAAATGGGCGGAAAAGAGGTTGGAAATAAAATAGCAAATGCCACAGACATAAACTGGAGAAACACGAAACTTGAATACGAAAAGTAAAGTCAAGATAAAAAGTCTACGAATGATAGCTAAAATTACGGGAAAGAACATAGTGAGGCATGAGACCACCAGGGAGCAATGTGAAATCTAGGATGTCACAAGGTGGGATTGCAAAAAATATGGTCGTGAACCCACGTACAAGATAAAAACAACAAGAATTACTCACGCAACAATGATCCAAAAACCAACGGATCATCAGAAAGACAAAGGGGCATAACATCAAACGATAGAGCGAAGAAGACGACATGTTTCAAACTACTATAATTATTTATAAAATGTGTTTCTGTACATATACCGCAACAATCCATTGTTGGTTACTCGCATTTAAATATCTTAACATTGAAAAAACTGTAGTTATGGTTCACAACAACGAAAGTGAAAAGAATAGAATATTTTTATTCTTTCTGTGAATGAAACAGTAAGTATTTAGTGACCTTGACGCGTCACAGTTGGACAATCAGGTTATACATGCACTGTTTAGTTTCTGTTTCATTTTTTCCCACGATTATGCAACAATACTTAGAGGTTATGATTTTGTGTTATTCGTTCCATTTAACGGAATAAAGTCGCTGGTTTGTAATGAATTTATTATAAAAAAGGGTGCGATATTGTGAAAATTTGGCACGGCTCATTGGGTTTAACCACCTCTGGTGTTTTGATCGTTAGAGTAGTGCAATGTCCACATACTTCCGGATAACGTGTCCCACGAGATTAATTACTTAATTACAGTTTCTTTAAATCATTCACCCCTACAATAAATACTTCTCTTTATCATGTGGGTACACAAAAGTAGTAAAACTTTCTATGTAGTTCGATTAACCAAACCAATTCCCTAAATACAAGTCCACAGATATAGAATTGACAAGTCATCACTGTTTTAGTTTTATAGTTTTATATTTCACAATTCGGGTGATGACCAGGGAATTTTAGGTCTAAAACAGCCACAACCTAATGAGAATTCTAACACGGCTGAAAATTGGTACAGTTGTTTTGCTTGGTGTGCTTAGCTCATCTGTTGATATTGCTGGTCATTTTCAGTCTTGAAGTTGCACATGCTTGTTATTTATCACTTGCTGAATCTACCATGTACATATAAAAAAAACTGTGACGCCACCGATAACGTAACGTCACAAAAAAGGATCCTGCCGCAGCTAAGCTCGAAGCCGAAGATGGGGGTGGGCTAAAAACAGAAATAGAACAAAAAATAAATACTTGCAATAAAAAAATTTAATCGCTCAAGGTCCATCAATGATCTCAAATCAAAATCAATATCATTTCAAGGCATACTCTCAAGAACTCGAGCAAGATGCACGAAACAAATCCCAAAAGTGACAAAGAGTAAAAATTAAAAATTGCTAGGTACAACAACCCGAAACAAGAACAAATTCCATTCCTCCACCTTACAATATGTCCAACTACTATTTCACAAAGAATTCTAAATCCAACAAAAGGAATCAAGAGCACCACCAATCAGTCAGTCCAGATGATCACCAACTACACGACCAAATTAAAGACAATCAATCAACTGGTTTACTACAACGTGAAACATAATGAAGCACTATCAATACCAACAAAATCAACTACAAAGAATAAGGGACAAAAAAGGAGCTACAAAATTTCCTGTACTCAGCAAAAATTTTACAAATGCCCAAAAATCCAATGTAAACCCATCCAACGATTTCCAGCTCAACAAACACTCAAAATAGATAATTCGCAGAAAGAAACTATCTGACACTTCATCAACAAAAACCGTTCGTCCGGTGATAAAATTGTGGCTTCACAAAACCAGTAACACAGGCCCCACGTTGGGCGCCAAAAATGTGACGCCACCGATGACGCAACGTCACAAAAGAGGAACTAGTTCAAATACTCTTCTCTAAACCTCGATTTTATGTACCAAACTAGGATTTCAAAAATAAAAGTTACATTTACCTTCACGAAACTAAAATATTCAACTATTTTTGATTTAACATGTTAATTTGTCAAATATCGATTTCAGTGGGATCGGAATGCACTGTATAAAATGGAAAATGTGGATAATTTAAGTATTATTGTGGGGGGGGGGGTATTTCTTGAGATTGTCACTTATTTCCTATGAAAATGGCAATAAATAAAAAAAAAAAACATTACGGGCCTGGACATGGTTCAAATGAAAACTGAAGCATTTATTTTTCGAGATAAATTAAAACAATGAATGGGAAAAAAACAACGACAATATCAATTAAATAATTGCAAAACAACCAGAAAGAAGAAAATCAGAAAACGAAAAATGATACTCCAAATTTCTTTTCAGCATATTAATCCCCATTAAATTTCCCAACTTTGCCCCAATTTCCCTGAAGAACAATCGTGTGTTTTTTCTCTCTCATTTTAATATTAGACTCTTTGTGTAAGTAAATCAGCCATAAGATAAATAATAAACGTACCTGTAATAAGGTTCTTTAAAAACAGGTACCCGTAATTTTATCAGAGTACCAGTTAATAGCGTTCGTCCTTGTTGATACTCCCTCCTTTACTGTACATTAATTTTTGTATTTGATATTTGACTAAAGAGAAATACTCTTAAAAATTCTTGTTCCTCTCTACCTTGGTGAAAGTTCAATGTTATAAATGCGTCTGTCAACAGTTTGTTTAAATAATATTACACCCATTTGTTTAATCTAATTAGTACTTCGATTCTTACAGCAGAATGCCGTAACATACGGAATTAATTTGTACACAAACACATTAACCGTCCATCCTTGGTGCTCTGTTCTTTCTAATTCATTATGCAAAAAGCGCTTTAATCTAAATGAATCCTCGGATGCGCGGCATGAGAAGGTTGTTTGCCTTTTAACAAAGAATTCGTTTTGACCATGTTGAGGCTTACGAAGGTTACGACTGATAATAGTGGTCCTGTCAAAATTTTTATGAGGAACAATTATACAATTCATAGAACTTAATTTGTTAAATTGTGTAATCTTTGATGCGTATACGTCTAATTCAATAAACAAGTTCCAATCGAACTTTCCAAACATTTAAAGTGATGCCATAAACTTAGGCAGATCGAGCATGATGTGTGGCATCCGACAGAGCTCTTACATTTATAAGTTAACGATAAAACCAAGTGCGAGGTCCAACGAAATAAAATCTGTCTCACTGAGAAACGTTTATTCAAATCACATTTAATCAGCCGGAATTATAATACATTTTTATAGGTTAACCCCCGTTGTGTGTCGTTGAGAAATTAGTGAAATTTACGTCAGTAAGTTTGAATAAAACCAGCCAAATATAAAAACATGATGAACATGATGAACAGGACAAGGCAGACCACTATACAGTCCCTTTCAGAGTAAAAATACATCATACAATTAATAGTGGGCTCTCATGCCCCTTAACTATTAAAAACTCCAACAATTTGCTATCATTTCAAAACCTGGATAAATTGTGAAGGGAAGACCGTTCTACATTTTGAAAATAGAAGCAAATATGTAAATTTCCTTAATTCAGCTGGTATTACGAATCGAAATTTTGTGTTTTACAAAAGTGCCGACACAGTAATTAAACCCGACACGTGTTTCGCTGACAACGTCAGCATCCTCAGAAGTTGAGGATTGGCCTAAATCGAAAATTTACACTACGTTGTTTTAAATACATCCCTTCTACCGGAACATATACAATTAAAATGAATCGATAAACAAGGCTTCTTAGGACTCTTGAAACATAGCTGCAATAAAATTTTAGTTTCTTAGAACTGAAGGGTAAGTATTTATTGTTGGTCTTAAATGATCTACCTGATAAACCGATACAGGGTCGAATTTAGAATCGGACCATAATTATTACTGTTAAAACAACTGTGTTTATCTTTATACAGTGTGACCCACAAAGTACGCAAGAAACTATATGGGCCTTACGGCTTTCCCTACTTTGTGGATTACACCTGTGGGGTACTTTTGGATTAGACACATGCAGCTTAGGTCTGACATCCGGGTTAATGAAGTTGTTACATAATTTTAATATTATCTGTTTACAGTCACATTA
The DNA here is from genome assembly GCA_963966045.1 of Xestobium rufovillosum. NCBI lineage: Eukaryota > Metazoa > Arthropoda > Insecta > Coleoptera > Ptinidae > Xestobium > Xestobium rufovillosum. The sequence continues at coordinate 36,357,912 of OZ014493.1, forward strand.
TTGTCCTTGCCATCCTTATCTGCTTTAATAGAAAAACAATCTTTCTCTCTCAATCCATTGGTAGTTTTAGGGTGGTGTATATCTATCTTTCTATAGTTAAAATCACCCTACTTTTTATACACGTCACCGGCTTCATATCAGCACTGTTGCCACAAGAGTTTATGGTACTCAATTCCAAAATATTAAAATTAAATTTACCTCTCTAACTGAATTCAATGGTAATAAGGGTCCATTATTTTCCAATTCTCTTCCAAAATAGTTGATAAGGGACGCTACAAGCTCCTTACACCGACTGTTTAAGAACTTGGGCATTATATCAACAATAACAATAACAACACCGATAATAAATAACCCGGAGCACTATTTTAGTTCTCAAAAGAACAGATTTTTACCGCAAAAGTTGATGAACAAAGAAAACAAGGGTTTAAAACACCAAAAACAACAAAAGTTAACGAAATTTGACGCTTTCAGAATATCAGCTGTCAAGTCAACCGGGAAACGTCAACAAATTAAGCGGCAATCATGCAACAAAATAGTGTTATGTTTAGACATTCAAATATTTCTTTATTCTTTTCTAGCACATCCAATTTATATGACTTGTCATTTTACGTAAGGCGACTCTCAATCGTTACATTTTGTGACGTGCATAAAAAGTAAGGTGATTTTACCTGTATCTTCTATATCTATATAAATAAAAATCAATTGCCACATGTATGTAAGATCATCACTTGAGAACGGCTCGACCCAATTGGCTGATTTCTTTTTTGTTGTGTTCGTAATTTTCAGGACAAGGTTTGTATGAAAGAAAATTTTGGAAAATCCACCGGGAAAGTAGAAAATTTGGATGGTAAAAGTTTGTATGAAAATCTGTTTGACAAACAAAAATGTGACGTTCAGTTTGACAGTTCTAAAAATTGAATTGTCAGTGTGTTATCGGTGGTGATCATGTATTTGGTGTTTCTTTGGAAAAAATGCCACCAGTGAGGTGTCGAAATATCGGTCGGCGTACGCGCAATGCAAGCAAACTACATGATCGTCGAGTCAATGAGACTGACGAAGAGCGTAGACAGCATTTGGAGCCAAGTCGAATAAGAATTTCTCAAGCCTCAAGCGCGATCCATTATGACTCCGGAACAATGGATACAGGCGAGTTCGACGCGCTCAGTTGGAGCTTACGCACAAAATAATTTGAAGCGTCGACAAAACAGAGGCATTAGGGAACTAAAAATTGGAAAAGTTGCCCGGAAAATTGGAAAATTCGGGAAAAACTCAAAGTGCTTTTTTCTATGGGATTTTTGTATGATATGGATATGCGTAAGTCGGGAAATTCGGACAAACTGTAAAAATTATAATTTTGGAAAATCCACCGGAAAATTTGAAAATTCGGGAAAAACTAAAAGTGCGTAACGGCTGGACCGATTTGACTGATTTTTTTTTGTTTTGATCGTAATTGTCAGGACAAGATTTGTATGAAAGAAAATTTTTGGAGAATCCACCGGAAAATGTGAAAATTCGGGAAAAACTGAAAGTGCTTAACGCTTGGACCGATTTGGCTAATTCTTTTCAAAAATAAGGTTTTTAGGGAACGAAAAATTGGAAAAGTTGCCCGGAAAATTGGAAAATTCGGAAGAAAAACTGAAAGTGCTTTTTTCTATTGGATTTTTGTATGATATGGATAGGCGTAAGTCGGGAAATTCGGACAAACTGTCAAAATCATAATTTTTTGTATGCACTCGTGATCATAACTGACGATAGGAACGACATATTTGGTTGAACATAAACGTAATCAGAAAAATGTTTCATATTGAATAAACGATTTGGTTAATGAGTCAAAAATTTATAAGTTTTCTAATATATTGGCAAACATTGAAATACTTTTTGTAAAAATCGACGTTCGGGGGCTTTATCAAGATTTTATTAAAACAAATATAAGGAATATAAAAAATGTGTCAATTTTTTTCTTAATAAAATTTGTAAATAACAGTATTTCAATGTTTGCCAATATACATATTCCAAAAATTTATAAATTTAATAAAAATTGGCACGAATAATTATATAAAATTTATTTAGTAAGTTTAGTTCTGCTTTATAAAATATTGGAGTAGATAAATTTTGTACAATGTCGATCTTTTTCAGGGGGAACTTGGTCTCATCTAATTTCTGACAGGGATTTACCCGCAACTTTGTTAATTTTTTCATGTTAGACATAACGTTTTTCAGATATGTAGCAATGTTGGTGACCTCCATTCTCCTCAAAAATTATCCCGTTTGTGGCGACTCTACACCACTGGAACACTGCTGTCCCAATTTAGCATCTGGAACGATTTGACCAAGAAGCAACCTCAGCGAATTCCATTCGTGTCTACATACTGTAAATACTATATTTGTAACCTTCGACTTAATCTATAAAATATGCTAGCTTGCATAAACACCGGACAGATAACATTCAGAAATAGACCAGTATGTACCGTAACACTACTAATTTTGTAATTCAGAAAATTCAGAATTGAATCGCAAAAATTAAGTGTAGGGTGATCAAGGTAACATTCGAAGGAAGATTATTTTGTTTTCCGTAAAAAATCTATTAGATAAGTTTTTTGTACGTGAACCTTCTAATTTTATGACAATTTAATAGCTAGGTATAAATGTAAAAACAATTTACAATCTTATAAAGAGTTTGCATCACTGAATTCAGTACTTTTACTTATAGTTGATATGTAGCGAAGTATAAATGAACATATTGAAATAGTAAATGTTAGGAAAGTACCAATTAAACGCATTTGAGAAATGGCTCGCCGGAGCATTTCCCGTTTGTACCGGATTCAAAAACTATCCCAAGCATCTATAATACACGGGCTGCTGACATTGAGAATTCAAATCCTGTTAAATATTTTCTGCGTAAAGTGCAAACTTCATGTTAACAACGAACTGCGCTACTTCGCAATAACTTTCTGAGATTGTTTATGACATGAACGCCATTGCTCTCATGTACATACGCTCGCGGCTTCTCCAGTAACTTACTTCAAAGTCGGCTAGATCTAAACAAATACACATGTCAATTAGTTAGTACCATTAGTGCGTAATTGCGATAAATTAGATTACAAGGTACCTGTATTATAAACTAAGGATCGCCCAACGAATTAGTTTCATTTTAAAGGAAAGGTTTGTTTTGATTAGTATTGCTCTATATCATCCTTGAGTTGATTGCTTTTGATGGGAAATATCTAATTTTATAGCGCCTCCTTTCCAAAACAGCCTCTTTATAGTATGTATCAACAAGTAATAATAATAAATAATATTTGCCTTGCGGGTGTCAATCAAAGGCTCCAATTAACACCAAGCACCAAGTGTGTAGATAGTTACATCAATTTCAATTACTCTTGTCTCGTCTCGTTGCATCTAGTTATTCCTTTCGAATTATACACCAGCTTTATTTATATGTAGGTATATACGTTACAATTTGTCCATTATTAGCATTGAAAATGTTTTTAGTATCCTAGTATGGGTATGATATTCACCGAAAAGATTGTGTTGCATTTGCGCCATACGTCACGCGTGATAGCCGAGCGGTAGCGGTTAAAGTCGGGCCCCTGGCCGCTAGGCGCTAGACCGCTCAGTCTTAGTATGCTTTTCAGAGTGGGACCGTCTACCGTCGAAAATGTGAGAGAATTCCACAACGGGAATGCAGTTAATATAAATCGGCGCAGAGTATAAACTGAAGATACACGACGCATCAGTCTGCTTCGTCATTTTCAATGTCTCCCCCGGTTGCCTCTTAGCGAAGGCTGCGAATTTTTTAACAATCATATTGGATATTGACATGCTGTTCTAATCGCAGAAAATTAAAGTAAATCACGAAATCAAAGGAACTTCAAAACGATCATTGGTGCGGTGGGCGTAGCTATCCTGAACATCCATCTCTCTATCGTCCAAAGCAGTAAAAAAGAAACCATGTGTCAATAAAACGAATATGAAACCTTCATCGACCATCTTGTCAAAATAAGTTACAAAACTCAAGGAAAAATATAAGCAAAACGACGTTCCGAAACATGATGCTCAAGAGACCCAACGCTCCATGGACGATCATTCATCTCAACAAACCTATATGTTGACTACCGCAAACCATAAACTGAAGATACACGACATATCATTCGGAGTTGGCTTACCTGGCAGGTTCCGATTTTCACTGTACTTTCTTAGTCAATACTCTGGTAGCTTCTTCCTGTTATACAGACGAATATATCATGGTTTAGCTGCACAACTTGGAAGGGGACATACGATGGCTTTATTAATATACCTATTGTCAATCTCTAGCCAGAAGAAGGTAACACAGTTGTACTTAGAACTTTCTGTTTGTTCGACACAATTATTATTTTGTCCCGTTTATATAAATATTTTTTAATACAATTTCGACAAGAATTGCTATAAAAATGGCGTGAATTGCTGGGATGGGATAATCTGTCAGAGTTGGTTGGCGGTGATTCGGAAATTCTACAGCTGTTGGGTTGCGACAGTTGAAACTTGATGACGAAAAATTAAAAAATGAAAAATATGTTTGATTATTGTTCCCGTGGATGATGCAGGTTGCTGCATGCTGCATCCATGTCCATGGGTGTCCAAGAAGAGCCATTCTGTGAAGAATTCACGGAAGGACTTCTGAATCAGCGTATGGTGACTTCTACGAAACGGCTTCCCGAGTGATGCCAGATGATGGAGATTACCATTGTGTCGCTGCTTTCTACGGTGTTCCGAAGGCGTTCAATGGGGGTTGATGAGTAACGAACGATCGGTGCTTATCGGAACACTGGTGCAAGTATCCCGGGAGTCGATGTTACTTGTTCTCATGATGGAGGTTGCCAGTGAGTCGGCGATGGTTGTCATCATGATGATGGATGCCAGTGAGTCGGTAATAATTGTTAACAGACGACCAGGCGTAATATTGTATGCGCATAGGTCGTTATTGTTGAAAGAAATGTAGTAATGATGCCATATGGGAAGGTCTTCAGTTGATGCTTTGATTGGATTTTTGGTGCTGGCGATATGTTGAAACTGATTTGTTGTAAGTGCTGGAGACCGTTTATCATCACCAACAGTTATCTGGTTTGCTTGCTATATTCGCCTAGCTTTTATTGCATGATGTTTCGTCAGTTCGATGACTTCACGTGGGTGGAAGCTTTGGTGAACGCTGGAAATTGTTGCAGAAGTCTGATGTTGGTGAATATAATCCAATGCAGAAAGTCGCCTTGCGTTCAATGTGGGTCAAGAGCACCCCTAAACTCACTTACATTTATATGAATTTGTTAATGCTATAAAGATATTGTATACCTGGAAAACAACATCGGTGCTAGATTTTATAAGAAAATTTTATTTAGAAAAATTCTTTGCGCTTAATTTGTGCCGTACCTTGTGCAGCATACGGATCATTAGCAAGATACACCAGTCGCGTTACCTATATTATATTATAAGTGCAAGAATGTTGTAGATTATCTCTTATAATATAATCACGTTCCTAGTTGGTCTTTCTAATTCAAATCACGACAGTTAATTGAAGTTTGAGTTTCAATGGCAGGTTATGCGTGTGGGAGACTCGCCAAAAGGTCAGAGCAAACGAAGTTGATCATGTCAGAGCGTACTAATTGCAAACTTAGACCTGAACAACGGCCACCTATTAATTATGTTGTTTCGAAGGAGATGTTCTACACATTAACTTAAATGAAGCACCGAAATTAAGCTGTAGTTTCCGAAATCATTATGTAAATGTTAATGTCCAAGAGAATATAAGGCAGGAATACCGCAAGCTCTTGATGATCTCCTTACTGTACGTTATTTTAATTAATAATTCTGCCCACAAACTGCTTAAAAAATCGTATAACGAAGAAACGTATAATCGGCAGGGAACGACAATGTTTATTACAATAATTATGTTAATCGTCTGGAGCACTGTAAAATGACGTTACACTTTTGTCAGTTTACCAAGTACCTATGCATAAAATGGTTACTATCAAAGGAAATCTAATTAAATTAATGCCAAGTAAGTACTACAGAGTAAATTTAATAGTTTTTACTCTTTCTAGGAGCAGAATACTTGACTGAAAACGTGTTTGAGTGAACTGATTTCACAACACAATTGTCCAATTCTCTCGGTTTTGAGACCTTGTTTTGAACACCTTATTCTTGATAGTATCCCAAAAATTTAAAGATCGAATGGTGTTTCATTGGGGGACCTGCATGGCTGCATGTACTAAGCATAAAAAAATGTACCATCTGTTTGGTGAGCTAGAAGTACATTATTTACTGTAGAAACTAAGAGGACATTTTTAATGACTCTCCATAACTTAGTCTTAATGTTCGAATGAAGTAACTGCGAACCATAATTTAGGGAGTGACTACTGCTCCGTCCGACCGTCACCTAAAATTTTGTTCGAACACGGTCGGGCATGCGCATTACAGAATGTCAACACATTTTGCTTTTTGGAAGTGTAAAAAAAACTAAAGCTGAGAGAACGCATCTTTGAAACAGACCATTTAGCTCTCCTCGCACCAGACGCACGCATTTTTTGGGAAAAAGATTATGTATAACTAAGCAAAATAAATCAAACCTGTACAGGAGCAGATGCTTTTCAATAACGAATAATTACTTAAACGTCATCTATCTATCTGAAAACTGGATCCATTACTCAGTTACCTAAAATACCGCACAACACGTTAATTTTCTCCGAATCCTCGGATTTAATAACGTGCGAAGCGAAAGTTTTCTGTAGCTATACAATTTTAATATGGTACCAGTATAATAACATTATGTTAACAACATACGCCCTCTGTCCAACATAAGGAGTGACAGTATGGGGATACAGGAAATTACAAGAGATACTTACAGATTTGGTTAAATAAGAAATAGTTGCGAATTTAGACGATTAACAAAGTGACGATTAGAAGTCCTTGATACGATTTTTCGTCTTTGTCTTTGTAATTAAACTCAACACGTGTTTCGCTGACAACGTCAGCATCTTCAGGAGCTGAAGATTAATCTAATTCATAGTATTTTGAAAAAATTAATTTTCCGATTTTTTTATTTTATTTTTTTAATTCTGACGTTAATATTAAATGTATTTATATTTTTTGTGGATGCAGTCTGATGGTAGATAAATAAAAATCTTTGTCTTTTCGAGCTTCCGGCGATTTTTATTGCCTTCTTCAGGAACTACAAAACATCACTTTAAACATCACTTAATACTGAAGATTTACTTACAAAATGTGGTGATCCCCGAAAAAATATAAATAAAGATGATAAAAAACAGCCGGAAAGAAAAAATATATATGTATGTTAATATTAAAGATATAGCGAAACTTATACAACTTCTGTAACGACTTTTAATGATCTTTTAATGATTATGTTACAAATTCTTTTATTCAACGTTTCATCTTCGAACAACCATCAGCAACTTCATTCTTCTGACTACGGGTCTGATTTTCTGATGTCAAACTTTAGAAGCCCTATTTATTCTGAATTCAGAAATATACCACACATTAAGGTCCAATTAGTTATGTTTCGGGCCTTTTTTGGATATCATCAAGAAATTTTAAAATACGGACCTGCATTTACCATAGTTATTTTTTTAAACCGGTTTATGGTCATTTTTAAATGCCATTATTGTTTCTGTATGTCCTTTGTTCATTTATTTATGGATCATATTGGTTATGGTTTATGGTTCAGACATTCTGAAGTGCATTTCCATATTTTAATAACCATACTTACTGTATGAACCTAATTTTACAAAAATGAGAAATACAGGCCCCTATTCCAGAATGGCTCGAAACGTAATTAAACCACAACGTGTGATGCATTGCTGAATTCAGGATAAAAAGGGATTCTAAAATTTGACACCAGAAAGTCAGGGCCGCATTTAAAAAAATAAAGTTGATGATTGTTGCTCCAAGTCCAAACGTCCAATAAAAGAACTGATAAGGTAATCTTTAAGTTCATTAAAAGTTGCTCCAAAGAAGTTTTGTCAGTTTCGCTCTAACTTTAATATTAACGCTAGAAAAAAGTAAAATAAAAAATTTGAAAATACAGTTTCTTCAAAATAACCCAAAACCGAAAAATTATATCAACGATTTCTAGGACTCATTTTGTTGGTCCTTTAGATACGCAACTTTTTCTCATTTAACTAAATTCGTATCTCTTGCCATTTCCTGTATCCCCATATTGGCCCTCCTTATCCAGCAACTACTAAAAACTGTGGTTGCTCTACTGGATCTCATGATAGTGAAACAACCCAGCGTGAGTGAGGTAACGAAAGGGAAACGATGCCAGAAAATGACAGAGTGATCTTCGCAAAGTCCTCTGCTAAGTACTCAGTTACAAATAATTCAACTATTTAAGTTTTTATTCTTTATCTTTTCTACCCCAAGAACCAGGTTGAAAAGACAAAGAATAAAAACTTAGATGATTGGAGAAACTTGTTCTTCCCATGTCTATATTTTTGGAACAAATGGATACGTCAGTCAACATTGTACGTACATATCTTGTAACTTTCTTTTCGCAGTTCACCAGAATTGTAACATCGCAAAATACTTGAACCCTTCAAATATTGTTTTCTTCTTCCTCGCCAGCTCATATCGACTGTTTCTGCTTGTTTTAACCCCTCAATACGTATAAATGCCGCTGTATTAAATTTTTAAACATTTAGCTACAGTTGTTTGATGCTCAAATATTTATCAAATATTTCTTCTGATGGTGCCCCTCCTATCAACTTTTCCAAGTCAGATAGATAGATGTATTGAGAATTGATGGTATGAATTAAAATAACTTCCAATTTACAGAAGCTAGTACTATCTGGCATAATCTGACAAAATTTTATTCCATTCCGATGTTAGTGTTAAACTTACTCATCCTAATCATAGATATCAGATCTGGAAAAGTTCTGGAAAAGTTCTGGAAAAGTTTACCCAAATGGGTAAAAATATAGCTTTTTCAGTTAGTTGTGTAATTAATTTCTTTGCTCATGTGAATACATTTACGTAGAATGCTCTGCAACTTATATAGCCCATGAATATGAGATCTAACTCAAAAAGTTTAACCACGATCCTTCGTAATATGATAAACATAGGAAATCTATACGTCTGGACATTATTCTTCCTCTTGAGGAAAAGCGAAAACATTGACAAAACATTGGCGAAAAGCATTCCCAACCCTTCACTTGCTTCCAGAGGAAAACCAGCACATTCAAGGCAACTCGTGAAATACGTTTTTGTCATGCGATATTAAAAAATAGTTATCCTATAACAAATTGAATTTGAAAGTGAAATTTATTATTGCACAAATTTCCCCATAAGCAACCTTTTCTAAATTCACAATCACAGCTTCTGTAACACTAAACTTTTAATATAACCACTTCATTAAAAGTTTGATTGTTTAATTAACATTTGTACATTGATAAGTTTGTATTGTACATTGAAATTTCAGCTGCCGGAATATATTTCTTTGATAGCGGCCTTTCTAGCGAAAAAAATAAACAACACGCGAATTAAATTGGAGTGTAATTAGATAGTTGGGTTCTCGCCTCCGCACCAATTAAGACCTTTATTCAGATTTTGATAGAGACGTACATCATGGAGAAAACTATCGATCATGACAGAAGCGGTTTCAGATTCTTACTTCTTAATTAGTGTATGGTGTGGTATACTTCCAAAACTAATCAACTTATCTTTCGCTAGTACAACCTATTATTGCGCTACTTCACAGGACTGTTTATGATGCGTCAAAAACACTGGGAGCAATCTGATGACTTGTGATCTTCCAAAACGAATTTTACAAATCTTACTTAAACTGGAAAATGAGAGCAAGTAATGCAGTCTGGACATCAACTAGGCAAAGATAGAGCCAACAAATCGCAAGAGGGGAAATCGATAATCATAAAAATATCAATAGCAGACTCAAAACTGCAAGACGAACGACAACGGGTTTACACAAGACACGTGAAATACCAGGAAACAAATCGTCAAATCTCCATAAGGTGTTGAAACTTGGACCTTGGACAACCTGCAAAGAAAGTTGGGGAACGCTTGGAGTCATTTATAGTCCAGTGAAGATTAGAAGATACCAGACTGAGAAGGTCACCAATAAGTTGGTGGTGTCAAATCTTAGCGCTCTTAGTGCCGTTACACATTAACGCGGATGCTCCGCTCTCCGCGCTACGCGCGCGTCAACCGCTTCCGCGTCTGTTGTTTTCACATTTTGGCGTTTGCTAGCGCGGTGTGCGCGAGATCTTGCAGTTGACATTTCGAACGCAAGCACGTCATGGTGAATTCGCTGCAATTAAAGGCTATCGCAGCCCATTATATTTACAAAAAAAGAAAGTTCACGCGTTCGTTTGATGAACTTGGCGCAAGGACTCAAGGCAGTCTAAAATTTGAAGAACTCGAACGAAATCGCATTTGTTTTTTTCGAATAATGTGACACCATAGCTTGATAAATTTGTTTAACAATGGATATAAGGATCTAACAGAATAGACTACTCTTTTAAAATGCACGACAGTACTAGAAATAGATACATATATGTAAATAGTTGTAAATTACATGAAACAGCTTGAACTGTCTTGTACCTATCAGTGCTGAGTTTTTGCAAAATTCTAAATAATAAATCATTGAAAGCTATACTCGAAAAGCTGCTTCAAAATTAATTTGTTTTAGTTTTTGCAAATAAACTATTTTATGTAAGTTGTGGGCCTAGGATTATTCCCAAAAAGGCCACCTTGCCGGCGGTAGATTCTGTTCTTCTTGTTTACAACGGTCTCCGCGCGAAATCTCCGCTTGATGTGTGTGCAAGCTTTGATTTGTTTCTGGGTAATTTAGTGAAGCGGATTGGCCGCGCCGCGGAGGGGCTGCGCGGTCGCTCCTCCGCCTTGCGGACCATCCGCGCAACTGTGAAAGCTCTGATTACGCTAAGGAAACTCAGACAGCGCGCGTAGCGCGGAGCAACCGCGTTAATGTGTAACGGCACTTACTGCCTGTCAGATTTATTCATCAAATTGCCTGGCAACAAAAGTTCCTTGAAAACAGAAATTTATCCGGCAAAATAAAAAGTACTCGTCAAATTACTGTTGAATATTTTAACTTGCTTACTCGATGCTCACTCTCCTAAAAGATTTATTTTTTTGCATTTAATTTGGCAACTTGTGAAATCAAGGTTACCCAGTTAATGTCAAATTTGACTCTCTGTCTTAAAATAGATGCAAAATCCATTTTTGCGTGCTTTAAACAAGGACGGAAAATATTTTCTTGTCCCACGCATGTTTTCAACGATTTTTATTGTATTTTGGTATAGTTCTTTTCAGATATCTTGGCGTGTGTGTGCAGTAATCTGCGCATTACGTTCATGTGTTTTTCTCCCTTTTGTAAAATGGATTGCTTGAATTTTAATTGCTGCCGTAAGATGACTTGAGAATATTCTGACGTTTCCGTATTTCATCTATCTCTTTTTTACTATGGTTGTGTGAAACAAAATGGTTTCAGTATTAATATGCTTATTTTGCAATATCCAGTGGTCACCAAGCAATTTATTAAAAATTATTGCCTTTCAATTATAACTGTCAGTTTGATTGTCAGGTGTAAAGATGCCTGGAAATGTGTTTACCAAACAGTGTCGAGAAGTTTTACGAAATATTTTTGAATATTTTACTCGAGAGAAGGAAAATAATGGTCCCCTATTGCCCTTAACTGGTTCTAGGAGCGATTTGCCGATGCATCAAAAGTAAATTTATGCAGCGTGTCGCGCATAGTTGGAGAGGAAAAACGAGGTTTGTCTCCTTCAATGCCCGGAAAAAGGCACAGCAAATCAAAATTAAAAAGAAGATGTAACTGACAGCATTAAAACCGAAGTAATGAATGCTATTTATTCCATGAAAGAAAAGAAATAACACATTACATTAAAAATTTTAAATAACAAATTAAAAACAAAACAAATAGTGGATATTTCTGACACAAGTTTGTGGCGTTTATAACCAATAGCAGATTTAAGTACAAACTAGAAAATAACCGGTGTCTTTTGTGTGAACGGGCTAATGTTATGGGTAAAAGAATACATTTCTTGGGGGAAAACGTCAAAATGCTCATTGCCGTGTGCAGTGTCCAGAGTCGCGGCCACAGAACACCCAAATAAGAACGCGCAGCTTAATGTTAAAAGTTGGAACTGCGTTTAGCGCCATCTCTAGCTGTTTACAAGAACTAATTGCGTACAAGCGCGCGTAGATAGAATTTAAATTTAAACTTTATTTTTATTAATATTAAAAATCCAGCTAAATTAAAGAAAACAAAGACTATGCATGCTTATATGTAGGCATCAATTTTATTTAATCAACATTTTGCATTGTAAGTAGAAACATAAATAACCCCAAATAACGCCAAATAGGCATTCTTTAGCGCACGCAAATCAATACCAAAATCAAATGAAACTTACTTGTAAACGTTAATTACGAAATTTGCTCAATTTAGTATATTAACTCAACACCGGGAGACAGGAAGACATTTCACAGCCGCATTTCTGCTATTTCGATGTCCGAGGAAAATCTCGTCATTTGCAGAGATGTCAAAGAAGTACCTACTGACGGAAGTCAAAATACGTACCGGCCTGCTGCTTTTTGTGCATAATTATTATTTCTTTGTTATGTACCTATTTCTGATTCAATATTTTTACGTATCGAGAAAACATAACCATATTTAGATGTTCTGTGAACGTAACCACGGAATATCTAAACTAACCCACAATTTTTAAATTTTCCATTTTGTTTCACGATTAAAATTACAAGAAATCGGTAATACAGAGTTTCGACGGCAAATGTCAGAGTCGTAGTGCCATCTAAAGCGGTTTACAGAAACTGAAGCTAACATGGTTCAAGGTCGTGCATAACAGTGAAACCCCCCTGGTCGCGGCGCACACGCTTGTCGCGGTTCCTAGCAACAGCAAAATTTTGGAAACTACTGAACTGCTGGCGGTTGCTTGGATAATCGGATATGGCGGCGCAAACGCCAACAAATCTGAAAAATGCTATATCTATTGAAATAGAACGTCTTTGGTTATTACCGCTTCAATGACCATTATACTTGGGCCGCCCAACAGACGGAGTGATCACCCTGCAACAACGTGCTCTAGCGGGGCCAATGTCAATTTATGACGACCGAATTGGAGTGATCCGACTTCGTTGGGTCTAAAGAAAGCGCATCACTGCGGTTCACTTGTCCTAAATTGATAGTGGTTCTGCCTAGAGCTCATGATTGCAGAGTGATCACTCCGTCTGTTGGGCGGCCCAAGTATAGGAAACATTAGGAAACGCACATGTACCTAATGATCGTATAATTCAACAAAACCAGATAAATTGAATTTTCTCAACATTCATCTTTTATCCCATTGCCCCTGAAAATACTACTACATGCATATCCAAAAAATAAAAACCAGAATATTCATAAAAACAAGTGTGAATAAAAACGAAGAATTCGTTTTGTACCTATATTGTACATGCGTGCCAGTATTTTCTGTAGGTTCCTACACTTATCAAGTTATAACTTTAGGATGGGTAAAGTGTAGAGGTTAGAGGAGTAGTAGAAGAAAAAGGAAATTAATTGAAAATGTCCTTGTGCCGTGTGGTATTGGTGGGGTTGCTAGTGTTTATTTACTTTGGTGAATGAATCGAATATCTTTCTTGCTGTATCGCGTGAAAATCATCACGAAGATTGAAGTCTCCCAATACCAGCTACATAGTCCAGGTAGGTGGGCCAGACTAAGCCAATAGCTAAAATATGTTACGCTGGTGAGGTTATGTTCAGAAACCTAGTTAAGTAAAGTTTAGTTTGTTCATAGAAGGAATAAATTAGGTTCACTTGCGTACCCATACACTAGAAAACTGCTTATCAACTCTAGTGAACGATCTTTAGTGTAAATACCAACAAGTATTCGGTCATCCGTTTGATTGTTTTCGATTTGTACCCGTTAGAAAAAAGCCCATTGGCACAATACTAATTAAAACGCAAAGTATTTTGCAAATAGTAGCAGAGGTTACATTGAAAGTTCGATTGTGTAAGACCCGAAATCGTCATCTGCACGAAATGTTAATGAGGACGTTCCAGTTTCACTAACAAATGACGCCGTGAGTCAATTATCTTATGCGTTATTAGTTTTCTTGTATAATTTTTTATGAAGTGAGAAACAAATTGTTTCGGAAAAAAATCGCCGAAGTCATCTAGTAGGTAGCCGAATACTATTAATCACATTGTAATGTTGTATTGCAACCTTGTGTTGCGCTGAAAGCACTCGTTAATATAATTTAATTCTTTTTTATTAGAGACGTTCATTTGCATTTAACAAAATGCTGTCGTTTGTATATTATTAATGTGTCCCATTGATGTGTCAAATTTTGTTTGTATAGCTCAATGAGACAATAGAGTATTGTTGTCAAGTGAATATTTAATTGGTGTTTCCGAAGAGCAGCCTGTGTGCCGTTGAGATGCAATATGATAATCAAGTGTAACATGATAGCACAAAATGGCATTCTGTGCTTGATGAAGAAGAGTTCGATTTTCAAATACGAGTAGTTTCCAGTATCATAATTTGCAATTCTTTATGTGCGGTTGTCCCTTACTGTGACGTCACGCTAACTGCTTCATGGCTTGCTTCGGAGCAGCCATTGATAAGACCGCAAAAGAAAGATAATCTACTAATTCATTTCTAGTATTCATTTCACACCATCATTGCCCGGGAAGCGCGGAAATAATTTCAATTTAATAAAAACGCATTTTAGCGTCAATTTTGAAATGTAAGAATCAACTTCATGGTCGGATTTTTTACCTAAGAGCGCAATGTAGAAACAACACGCTGTTGTAGTGAATATCTAATGATATCATCTTAAGTTTGCTGATGTAATTGCATTGGATGGCTTTACTCATGTGTTAATAATAAAATACAGCTTTTATTACTGCAGTTTTTAAGTAAACATTTATAATGAAATTATTAGTTGTGTTTACCTAGTCTGTATTTTTTAGTTCAAGGATAAACGAGCTATTTGCAGGTAATTGCTGTGAAATACTACGAAATAATGAAGTTACGGTACACATAGTCTTCCAGGTTGAATTAAATCGAATTGAAGTTGTAAAATTTACGATCGCAGTTTTGTTTTTTTCATTAAGATCCACTGCTGGATGTAGGTCTTCCCCAATTCTATTCATTGTACTCCACTGCTGTTTTTCCACAACGTGGAGGAGAGAACATGCAATATTAGAAAATGTCGGCCTCCTGGGCGAGTCTCTCTACCTCGCGAAACTACTTACCAAAACGAACTTGGAATTCTAGAACTCTGTAATATTGCGCTAAAAGCTCAGAATTTTTATCCAACTTATTTTAAAATTTAATGTTGATTGTACAAATGTTTTGCACTTCTGTCAGGTTCACGGCATTATTATTATTAGTCATTCTAAAAAAATTTACAGAAGTTGTTCGTTATGGCATTAAAAATGAACTTGGCTAAGTTTCTAATATAAATATCAATCCAACCATTTGCAAATTATATCTAAGCAATAAAAGACGCCCGCGCCCTACAAGAAGCAAAATTGGAATAAAACAGCGGCGACTTCGTGAAACGTACTGATTGCGCGTCGCCAATGGTCTGCCAATAAGAAGTGCCGCGCTGCGATGACCTCATTCCCACTCCAACCTTTAATTAAGTTTGACATGTTCGTCTGTCTGTCAGGGTAAAATGTTGCAATCACAGAGTTACTGACCTAACTACGGAGAAAAAATTTTGACTGTTGCGACGTAGGGGAGCATGCGCTCTACATTTGTTTGTTGCGTCGCCACAGAATAACAAGAATAATATGTCATACTTACATCATTTTTACGCATTGCGGCAGTCACTATGTTGCTTTCACTAAAAAAGCTCAGATCGTTTCGTGTTTCACTTGTGTCACCCAAGATAATGGCGGGTGTCCATTGAAATCGTTCTTAAGAGATCAACGACACCTACTAGTCCTAGCGGTTAACAAAAAAACCCTGCAAATTGTGTTAAAAGCACGAAACTTGGTCGGCAGCTTAAATAGGTCAAATTAAGAGATTTTGCCCGAAGTACCCTAAAAAATACCCCTAAGGCAGCTCAGGGGCGGAATATATTCCAAGGGGCTTCAATTTCAAAAATAATTAAATAATAAACAATGTGGGCAAGTAATATGTCATTTTATATTGATTTGATATCGCTGAAGTCAATTTAAACCATATTTTTTGTAACTATAAAATTTTCAAAATGGCGGCCAAATTTACAATAATTTTAATTCAAAATTTTCTTAAATTCACTGATATTAAAAAAAATGTAAAATATATAACATTTTTATTTAAATTGCGATCTCTTAACCTGTTCTAATGATATTTTTTGGTATCCCCAAAAATTTCAAAATGGTTGCCATTTTTGAAAGCAAAATTTATTTATTTGGATATGGATGGACGAACTGAAGGCATTATAGAAATGTAATTTTTTGTTTCTCTTTTTATTTAACATGTCGCCAATTTGTTTTTGAAGATAACCATACCTACATACAGGGTGTGTCACGACGAGTTCCTATTGGACGTTTGTGGAGAAGCGCTCACGATAAAATTCTGAAAATTTGTAATATCACGTTTTCAAGTATTCTCTATTCAATGAAAATAATGGCAACTTAATCCAACTTCCGCTTATACCGGAAGTGGCACCTAACTTCCTTATTTTAAATAGGACCACCAAATTTTTTTACACTTTCGGGTTCTCCATAAAATTTTAGATGGATTTTATGTACCATAAATAACCTCTAAATGTCAAAATTTCCAAGATATACGCGAGTTTTCAATTTTTTACAGTGCAGGGTACTTTTTGGCGTCTGCGGCAGAAGAAACAAATTGAAATCGAAACAATTGCCGGCGGTAGTATTAATTACAAAGGTCTAAATTAAAGTTCAGTGTACTCAAAGTTTGAAAATACTGCGCACAGTGATTAGAATGCGACATTAAACTGAGAAATCAAAATATTGCCAGAACTCAACAAAATTAAATGGAACGCCCCCTTTTTACGCACTTTTTGGATTTATATCGACTCCAACTAAAATTTACCGTAGAATCCAAAAAGCGTATAAAAAGGGCCGCTTCATTTTATTTTGTTGAGTTCTGGCAATATTTTGATTTCTCAGTTTAATGTCGCATTCTAATCACCGTGCGCAGTATTTTCAAACTTTGAGTACACTGAACTTTAATTTAAACCTTTGTCATTAATGCTAACTACGGCAATTGTTTCGATTTGAATTTGTTTCTTTTACCGTAGACGCCAAAGAGTACTCTGCAACTGTAAAAAAATTTGAAAACTCCCATATATCTTGGAAATTTTGACATTTAGAGGTTATCTATGTTACATAAAGTCCATCGAAAATTTTATGGAGAACCTGAAAGTGTAAAAAAATTGGTACTTCTATTTAAAAAAAGGAAGTTAGGTGCCACTTCCGGTATAAGCGGAAGTTGGATTAAGTTGCCATTATTTTCATTGAATAGAGAATATTTGAAAACGTGATATTAAAAATTTTCAGAATTCTATTGTGAGCGCTTCTCCACAAACGTCTAATAGGAACTCGGAGCGAAACACCCTGTATTGTATATGTAGGTATAGTTATCTTCAAAAACAAATTGTCGACATGTTAAATAAAAAGAAAAAGAAAAAATTAAATTTATATTATACCCTCAGTTCGTCCATCCATAACCAACAGGGTATACTATAAATAAATTTTACTTTCAAAAATAGCAATAAAAATGTTATGTATTATACAATTTTTTTAATATTAGCGAATTTAACAACATTTTGAATTAAAATTGGAATTTTGGCCGCCATTTTGAATATTTTATAGTTATAAAAAATATGGTTTAAATTGACTTCAGCGATATCAAATCAATATAAAATAACATATGGCACTTGCCCACATTGGTTATTATTTAATTATTTTTGAAATTCAAACCCCTTGGAATATATTCCGCCCCTGAGCTGCTCCTTAGGGGTATTTTTTAGGGTACTTCGGGTAAAATCTCTTAATTTGACCTGTTTAAGCTGCCGACCAAGTTTCATGCTTTTAACACAATTTGCAGGGTTTGGCCAGAATTGTCGTACTAATGAACATGTGTTTGCACTCTACGCATGCTCCCCTACGCCTTGCGCAGTTTCAGTATTTGAAAAAATCATAGATGACGTCATAGCCGGAACTTGAATAGCGCCATCTACATAATTTATATATCAAATTGGGCACAAGAAAAGAATAAAATCGATGTGTCCTAGGATATTGCTCAACAATGCACACATTTAAAAATATTGAATTTATTCCGACCTTTTTGAGCTCACTGTATATTAGATAAAGAGGGCATCGCAGAGTTGTGATTATCTGTTGCTAAGTAATAGGTATAGAATTACAAAGATTTTCCTAATCGTTAGCTCGCGGCTAGTGCTGATGATGGTTATCTTAAATATTATTGGAACGCCGCACCGATCAGTTCCTGAAAGCCACATTATCGTCAATTTATGTCTGTCATAACTATCACCTGCCCCGTTTCATTTCGCGATAGTTTCTTTGGATCATCTGCGAACTATACCGTTTTATAACACGCACTTTACAAATATTTACGTTTTGGGTCAAAGCCTTGATGGGTTTGTAAATAACATTAGTTTGATGGAACTGTTAAATGGACACCTCCCATTATAATTTTTAAGATAACGCAGGTTTATGGTTGCCGCACTGAAAAGTTGTATGGTTTCACTTGTATATTCAAATTCGCTATGAAATATGTTTCGACCTTTGGGTCATTCTCAAAGTGGTTAATTCCGAGATAAGTGCAGTAGTTTCAGTTGACTATCATTTCTCTTCAGAAAAGTTAATTCAGGAAGAGAACAGTAACGAATTTCAGATAATACCTAATACATAGTTGTGCTAGGGAAAATAATTTCTCAAACGTATGTCAGTCTCCTTCGCGTGAGATTTCTACTTTAACCGACGCTGACGTCTATACATAAACCTAATGTTTGCTCGATCTTTCAAGATGTCGTTTCCGTTTTGGTCTACTAAGTTTCATTTCTATTACGGCGCAAAATGTGTACTTATTAATAACCCTTTTATTCTGAATAAACATTTTCAAGTTTCTATTTATCAATGGTCATTCATAAACAATTAAAAGAATGATGTCGATACCATTCAGTTGAAAAACATTATTGACAATACTATAGATTTCACAGTTATTACATACGGATGATACCCTTAATTGGTCAGCACACAATACTTGTAGGTTAAATATTAAGTATAACAATATTTGCTTTCAATTATAATACCAATGAACTTGTAAGAAAGCGTTCTTTACTCATGCTATCAGTCAATGTCACCTTTTGCTCTGTTTAGCAGTAACGATGTATTTACACTTGTTCAGGCCAAACTTCTGATTCACTTGAATACCTTTGCCACGTTGCCCATATGCTGAACACTTCAATGGATGTCTACAGGAGCGGAGGAAAACTACATTGCTTCTTTGTTTTTACAAACTGTGCAAAATTAATATTGAACCAGATGTCACCTCTCAACGAACATTTTTTTATTATTTTGTTGGGACTTATTTTTCTTAAGAGTCTATTAACATTTGAGCAGTTTTATAAAGTGTGGTGTAGCTTTGTATTATTATGATGCATTCGCACTAGCGGGTGCTAAAGCTCTTGACCACCGTGGAGGGGTTTGTGTTGAAAAATGAAAAAAATCCACGCTTCCAAGACGTTTTCAGTTCGAAGACTGATTGGACGGGTGCTTCCAAACTTTCCTATCCTGAGCTGAACCTGTACATTTCTCCAAAGTAGAACATCCTACAGTCCCAACTAGTAGTCTAATCTGGGCTAGGAATTCTTCGTTGATAGGCTCATTACCTACTTATGTGCTCAAATTAATTACTTCTGACCCCCCGGAATATGCCAACTAAGTGTTATTTTATACTGGAAGATTTTCACTGTCCAATGATGAATTTAATCCAGATTTTTCTCAATAGTGCAATAATCGTGAACCACGATCGCGCCTGCATTTACCTTCCTCTATAGAACACCATATGGGAAGATTATTGTATAGTGAAGAGTCATGCGTGATTTTGATGAATAAACATATTTTGCTTTTGTGTGCTCAGATACACATGTTAAATGACTCGTATATTGGCTTCGAGTCTTCCGGGATGAATTCACTATTCATACAAATTAAAAATGTTGATCAATGGGTTCATTTGTGTATTTAAGGTCATTAGTCAATCAGAGACAAAAATGCGTTATTATGAGGTGCAGAATATGAGTTCGAATAAGTGAGTACATGCATGCATTAAATGCTATCTATTTGCACAATACAGTAGTTCTTGTGTACGCTTGCAGTTCTTCCCTTGTTAACCATCACAAAAAACTTCTTTCAGTTTATTGTATTTCAACTTCATTAGTGAAATATTTGTTTTTATAAACTATTATAAATATTAATATTGAACCAGATGTCACGCTCAACGAACATTTTATATATAAACATAAAATGAACTCGTCATCGTTCAGTCCGAGCACAATTTGGACGAGCACCAGTGTTTCAAAAATAGTTGCCTAAATTTGAGATATGTGCATGCGGACAGTTTTTAGAATTGCAGCTGATTACAACAACCTGCAACTGCATTTTTAAGCAACCGAAACTTCTCGAAAACGGCTAATTTTAGAAGTAACGTTAAAGGCAGGAACGCACTTGTGGTTCGCGGTCCCAGCTCATCTCGGTCTGTTCTAGTCTCGCTCGCGCTCTAGATGAATACTTTCCATGCTTTCAAATGTGTTCACTCACATTAGGGGTTCGCGTTCTAGGCTCGGTCCCAACGCGCTCTCTTCGCACACTTCCTCGAGAATCTCTAGAGAACGAGACGCGCCCGAGCCGAGATCGCGACCGTCAAGTATGCTCAACTCTGGCGGTCTCGGACACGTCTGATTTGGCATTCGTCTATTTCCGGACGAAAGTCGGTAGGTGTCGAAAGTCTGAAAAAACTTAACAATGCACGTTCAAGTTTATTTTTTGTGCTATTGTGTGACTGAAGGGGTAGTTTGTGAAGTTAAAAAATGGATGACGAGAAGTTTATAATCTTAGTATAGGTGGAATACAACGCCTAAATTTTGTGTTCTGTAATTGTATATCTTCTTGAATATATTCTAACAATTTTCCATTCTTGTGTCCAATGCAACATGGATTCTACAGAGGTAGATCAACGCTTACCAATCTCACCCCTCTAGTGCAGCATATACTGGACGGTATGGATGGGAGGGTGCAAGTGGACGTGGTGTACACCGATTTCTCCAAGGCATTCGATAAAGTACATCATCCGACACTAATCGCGAAACTTAGGAATTTCGGCTTTCACGGCGATTTACTTAGATGGATTGAATCTTACATAAGTAGCCGGTCTCAATACGTAATGATCAATAACTCTAAATCAGATGTATTTAATGTTACTTCTGGAGTTCCTCAAGGTTCCCACTTGGGACCTTTACTTTTCTCTATCTTTATTAACGATATTGGCACTTGTTTCCAAAATTCCCAATATTTACTGTACGCAGATGATTTAAAGGTTTATAAAAATATTTCCAACCTAACTGACTGCCTTCAACTGCAGATTGATCTTAACAAGTTCTCTTCTTTTTGTGTTTTAAATCAACTTTTCCTCAATGTCGGCAAGTGCGTTCAGATATCTTTTACCAGAAATAAATTTCCTATTCTAATAAACTATCAGTTAAATAATCAAAAACTTAAACGCGTTAGCCAGATGAAAGATTTGGGGGTTGCTTTGGACACCAGACTAAGTTTCGAGTCGCACATTGAGAATATTGTGCACAAATCCTTGAGGACCCTAGGTTTCATTTTCAGGACTGCTTCTAACTTTACTAATCCTTCTTCACTAATGTTTTTATACAATTCTTTAGTTAGAAGCAGTCTAGAATATGCCAGTGTTGTTTGGAATCCTGTATATTCAAAATATGTTAATAGAATTGAAAGGGTGCAAAAGAAATTTTTGAATAGATTTAATTATAAGTTTAACAGGCGTTTGTTCTATGCAGATTACAAAACTAACATGAGTGTCCACGGCCTGCTCTCCTTGCATGACAGACGAGCTTTGGCGGACTTGCTCTTTTTGCACAGGATTGTGAATGGACCAGTTGACTCGGATCTTGTTTGCTGCTTACAGTTCTCTGTACCTCAGATATCCCTGCGTACTGTATTACCTTTTAATGTTCCAAGATGTAATACTACTGCGGCTATGAATGCACCTATGACTCGTATTTGCAGTTATTTCAATAAAAATTTCTCACACCTCGATTTGCATCATTTGCCATTTAATGTTTTTCGACGACAAGTAATATACCACATGTTGTCTCAGTCCCGGGAATGCGGTTAATAGTAAATATTTTGTTTTCTTATCACTTTTTTTCCGATCTTGTGTGTTACAATTTTCTGGCTTATTACTAGGTATATATGTATTTTCTTTTTTGGCAATGTGTCTTGTGGACCGCCTATGTTTATTTACTGTATAATTTTTATTTTTATTTTTGCACTATTGCTGCTTTCAATTTATCTTTTGTTTTTTGTATTTTTTTGCAGCGTCATGTGGGGCGTCTGTGTTTATTTGTTGTAACTTTTTAAATTTCTCGAGTTACCCTGTATTTGGATACAATTCAAATGTATCTGTTGGGTAACCAAATAAAATAAATAAATAAATAAATAAATAAATAAGACATTCGAAAATATTGAAAAAATCGAGCGTCATCCATTACTAATCTTTTAAATAAAGTTTCAAATTCACCTCTTGATAAGTTTATTGGGTGAATCCAAAATCTTTTGCGCCGTCTTCTCTGGCGCATTTCTTCATCTCCGTACATAAGAGCTAATAAAAATACGTCCACAAGGGAACTCATTTCGACAGCAAGTGAAACTTTTGACGTCCTTATATCTTGAGTAGAACGCGACTAGCACGAGACGCGATCGCATAGTGTGCATACGCTGTGTGCGAGTGAGATCAGCTCGGCCTAGAACAGACCGAGACGCGCTCCGACCGCGAGTCACAAATGCGTTGAGCGTTGAGCAAACTAAAGTCGACGGCACTGATATCCGCGACTATCTATCGCTTTAATCATCAGTGACTTTTCGTCAAGCTTGCGTGTTAATGGGTTTATTTAGCAGTCTGTACCTATGGAAACTGAAAAAGTAATCTATATTTTTAATAACCGAGACAGAGAGCGAAACATAATTTCCAGTGGCTATCAAACATTCACATTTTTACGTCTACCGTAAAAAATAGATTGGCTTAGAATCTTTGAAAATGTCAAATATCAACGAGTCACTTTTTTAAGAAAATATTTTGAAGTTTAAAGTCAAAATTTAGAGAAGTTATTTTTTTGAATGAAACAATAGTTATTTATGAAACGAGTGCGAGAAGACATTTTTCGCGCATGAGCGCAATGTTTGAAGCACGAGCGACGAAGGAGCGAGTGCTTCATTTGCGCGAATGCGCCGAAGACGTCTTCGCGCATCGAGGTTCGTACAATATTTTTTGAAATGAACAGTATAATTTTTTAATTATTATCTAATACGTTTCCAATTTAAAATTTCAAAAAATCAAGTGGTTACACTGACAGATTTCCATTTGGTAATTGTAGAAAATGACATTTGGTTTAATTTATTGAATTGAGTTGTCAAAGTGTCAATCGAATTAATAGCGATTTATCTTTATTCTTTCACCATTTTCAACATCCAAATAGGAGAAATAGCGTTTTGTTAACCAAACTTTATTACTATCAAGTCAAATTATTTCTAGAAAGCCTGATAATAATAATAATAATAAGTACCTAAGTAGCAGAGAGCAGGATTTATTTTATTATATTACATTAAATTTGACTTAAATTTTGTATATCAATTCTTTACTTTATAGAGTTTAGGATCTGTAGGAGGAAATTCGGGAGTAGGAATTGTTATGCGGAAAAAAGTAGGACAGAGTGTAGAAAATTTCTTACAGCAAAGTGACAGGGTAGTTATGGTTAGGTTAGATTCGAAACCTGTAAAAACAGTAATAATACAGGTATATATGCCCACTTCTAACTACAGTGATGAGGCCGTAGAGGCAGTTTATAGTGATATTGAATATGTGCTAGATTTTGTGAGAGGGCACGAAAATTTAATAATTACAGGAGATTTCAATGCAGTCGTAGGCACAGGGCGAGAGGGCGGAATAGTTGGCCCCTTTGGATTAGGCAATAGGAACGATAGGGGAGTTAGACTGATAGAGTTCTGCGATAAACATAACTTAACGGTCGCGAACACTCTATTTCACCATCATGTTAGGAGATGCTATACGTGGAAGATGCCAGGAGACTTAGGGAGATATCAAATAGATTACATTCTCGTTAGGCAAAGATTTAGAAATCAAGTTAGGGATTGTAGAAGTTATCCAGGAGCAGATATAGATAGTGATCACAACATAGTCGTTATGAAAGCCAATCTTAAATTTAAGATTTTGAAAAAAAGAAGCGGAAGAAGGTATCTTGACCCAGAGAAACTAAAAGATGATGATATGCGCAATAAGTTCGAGAAAAAGACAAACGAAGCACTAAAGGGCACGGGTGGAAATATTGTTAGGGACATAGAGGCAGAATGGAATTGCATTAAAAATAGTTTAGTTTCCTCAGCTAGGGATATTTTGGGTCATAAACAGAATGAAAGTAGGAAACCCTGGATAACAAAACATATTGTGAGTCTAATAGAGGAAAGGCGAAAATATAAAAATAGGTTAGATGAAACAGGGAAACAAAGATATAAGGCGATCAAGTGGGACATTATTCGGAAATGTAGGAAAGCGAAAGAGCAATGGATCGATAATAAATGCAAAGAAGTGGAAGATAAATTCGAAGTAGGAAAGACTGATGAAGCATATAAAATAAATATATATATAAATATAAAATAATTTAGAGAAATTGGATCGAGTACCAAAAACATTAGAAATGAGGCAGGAGATATCCTAATCGGAAGTGGGGAGAAGGCAGATAGGTGGAAAGAATATTTAGAAAACTTATATGCGGGACAGGAAGTGCAAGATATATTAGAAAGCGAAAGCAGTGTAGAGGGGGATAACCTAGGGAGTCCTATAATGAGAGAAGAGTTTGAGATAGCACTAAAATAATAAAGCACCAGGTATAGATGGCTTGCAGGCAGAAATCTTAAAGAGAGCAGGTCAAGAGGTAATAGATCGTTTATTTAAATTAGTTAGTCGCATATACCTGACAGGCGAGATTCCAGAAGATTACCAACGGAACATCATAGTAGCTTTGCCAAAAAGAAAAGGCGCGGATAGATGCGAAAATTTTAGAACTATCAGTTTAACTTCCCATGCGTCAAAAATTTTAACTGGAATTGTGCAAAGAAGGATGGAGAAAAAGGCGGAAGAAATATTAGGAGAAGATCAGTTCGGATTTAGACGAAATAGAGGAACGCGCGAGGCCATTCTAGCTTTACGAGTAATTATAGAAAAAACGATAGAAAAGAGAAAGAGCGTCTATATAGGATTTGTAGATTTAGAAAAAGCCTTCGACAACGTAAAATGGGGGAAGATGTTCGAAGTGCTGAGAAAGGTAGGGATGAAATACAGGGACAGAAGAATAATACATAATCTCTACAAAGAGCAAAAGGCAGTTATAGAATGTGAGCAGGAACAAAGGGAAGTAGATATCCGGAAGGGAGTGAGACAGGGATGTGCATTGTCACCTCTAGTTTTCAACTTATATATCGAAGATGCGATTAATATTGTTAAGGAAAGAACAGCCTCAGGGATCAATGTACAGGGCCAAACTATTAACATGCTCAGATTTGCGGATGATATAGCAGTGTTAGCATCTAGCAAAGAAGAATTAGGAGCGGCTTTGAATGAAATGGAAGCAGTTTTGACACAGGGCTTCGGCATGAAAATCAACAAAAAGAAAACTAAAATTTTGGTATGTAGGGGATGTGAAAATAGAACTAAAATGGAAATACAAATTGGAAATGAGAAGATAGAGGAGGTCGCGGATTTCTGCTACTTAGGAAGTAAAATAACTCAAGACGGTAGGAGCACTAAAGATATAAAACAAAGAATGGCGCAGGGCCGAGTTGCGTTTAACAAAAAGAAACAACTGTTATGCTCGAGAACGGTTAATATAGAGACTAGGAAGAGACTCTTAACGTCGTATGTATAGAGTACGGCATTATACGGGTGCGAAACTTGGACAATAGGAGAAGCGGATAGAAAAAGAGTAGAAGCGTTTGAAATGTGGTGCTACAGACGCATGATGAAGATACCGTGGATAGATAAGGTTAGCAATAGGGAAGTATTAGAAAGAGTTGGGGAGAAGCGAAAGGTATGGAAAACAATAAAGAGTAGGAGAGATAGGATGGTAGGACACCTTCTAAGACACGAAGGAATAGTTCGTGACATACTAGAGTCAGAGATAGGAATAAAAAGAGGTAGGGGTAGGCCTAGATTAGACTACTGCTCTCAAATAGTTAGGGATGTAGGATGTTCTACTTTTAGGGAAATGCGTAGGTTAGCTCAGGATAGAAACGAATGGAGGTACGCGTCCAACCAGTCTTCGGACTGAGAACCTTATGATGATGATGTTCTTTTTTTATATAAATCATTTCTAAAAACAGTCGAGATTTAACATTCTTTTCGCGTTCTAAAATTTTAGTATCTTTAAATTCAAAAGCATGATTGTTGTTTTTCATATGTTTACTTATTGCTGAATTAGGTACTGTTTTTGTATTTTTGACAATAGAAATTACAAGATCTATGGGTATATTTGTGTAAAGTGAGGAACATTGAATTGAAATTTTCGGGGATATAGACATTTTTAGTTTTTTCTTTAAAAGACCAGGAGTCTGATGCAAAATTCATTTTGTCCTATGATGTTGGCTAAAAATTTTGATAATTTATAAAATGGGCTTTGAATACAAGAAACAATATTGGTCTGAGAGGAATATTAGTTTTATGCAATGAAACTTCGAAAGACTATATTTTATATTAGAAATTGTGCATTTTTGATAAAAATGAATGAAAATGGAAAAATCAACCCCACATATTTGAAAAGACGTAATAATGCTCTATTTAACTATATCATAGGCAACTATGATTTGCATTTAAAAAATACAACTTCATGTCATAACTTGAAACTTAATTATTAAAAAACGAAATGGTTAAGACCGTTACATTCTACTCAAAAAAGTGCCTCAAGAATGTATTAATAACTTTCCACAAAGTTTACAAGCAACCGAGATAACCTGTTGTAACCATAATGCGAAAAATCGAATTTTGAGCTTGAGCTATAACTTGAAAACAAAAGACGATAGTTAATATTTGGTTTTCGGCACTGAGTTCTTCTCGAAAAAGGAGATCGAGGATGGGCAGTCCATTTTTCTCTAGCAACCATAGTTACCGAGTTGTCCCATACTAACAAGCAATTTTGCCCACCCTGTACATAATTAATTCAGATGATTGCATGACGTCAGACGCAACTTACAAGAGTGCGTTTGACTTTAACCGTAAATTTGTACAAGGATTACATATCTTCTTAAAAATTTTGGAATTGGGAATTGGTCAATATTAAGGAAGAGATCTTCCACAGAGCTAAAAAAAGAGCATGTGAGTACCAATTAAAAACACTTCACACAATTAAACATAATTACTATTAAATTAATAATGTTCTACAAAATTTACTATGTATAACAAAAATAGTTCCGTCACGATTATGATTGTGATGGTATGCAATTCTTATATGTATAACTTTTACGTGGGCGTCACCCGTACCGTGAGATATTTTCTTGGGCATATCCCTGGGACTACACGTAAGAAATCGTGAATGAGTTGAATGGATACGATGATTCATAGAGGTGAAATTTATAATTATAACTTGCAATTATTTAATTGCAAATATAGTTTCCGTGTCCTATGTAATGTTAACATACAACATTTTAATACAATCGTTAATTTACAATGACTGCTTATTTGATGCAGTTTTGCCCTATATTGCAAATGTCAATGTTAAGTTCCGCAAACAAAAACAAACAAGCGTAAAAAGTGAAGAAATAGTGAATTATGTTACAAGCATCCGCTCATTTAATTAATATAATCTTGATATAAGGTTAATACCAGATTCTTATCTCTAGTTTATAGAAGAGCACATGCATAAGACAATAAACAATACCTCACGATATATACTAAACAACAAGAAAGAACATTCATATAATATAATTAACCTTGTTTTCTCTGGAAAAAATAAGTACGTCTTCCATTGCACACCATTTTTTTCGAAACAGAAGAGCTAATGATTCACGCTGATGACCTTGTTTTGAAACTACCACAACATTAGAAATATTAACAGCAATTATAAGTTACTCTCCTTATGATGTTCAGAGAAAAGTCTGTTATATAGATCTCTTACGTCAGAAAGGGCTCTTGTTCTATATAATAAGAAGTCTAAAATAAGTATTTTAAAAATTTGTATTTATCGGATTTTAAACGGGTAAGTTGAGATTAAAAATGTTGCAAAAAAATGCAACATTTTCTGTAAGTACAATACCGGGAATTGGCAGATTTATGAAATTGTTGCACAGAAATATGATTAATGTAGCATCCGGGACTGGTATACGAATAAATTAACTTATTTCACAGTGTATGAATAAAACTGAAATTTATGCGTATCAAATTCATACAAGGTACATCCGTTTACATGAGAGCATACTAAATCCTGTTTTTGTTTTAATTATTCATAATAAGGAATGCTTCGTTTAATACTATTTAGCTGTGATCTAATACCTAATAATTTTCACGATTACCTGCCTGTTGAGATCTCTGTTTATTGGTTGCATTATGATTATTATTGCACCAATAGATTATTTTTCGTTTCTCTCTTCTACTGCATTTCGTTGCCGAGACTTACGGGATAAGATGATAACAGTGTGTAGTCTTTAAATAATTTTAAAATACAGTGTCACAACTACTTACAATATGTACCTACATACTTAGGTGCCGCTGCAGTTAGAACATCTACCTTTAATTCAAATGTTTTATTAACCTGAATATAAATTTAAAATAATAAATCCTGCCGACTGCGTCATGTAGTATATATGCGGTTATCTTATAAACGAATAAAATACGGTATCACTGGAGGGTGTTTTTATTTGTTACCATCTTACATATACAACTGCTGGGTGCTGGGTCGAGCTACAATCGACAAGGTATATGGCATTAGATTAGGATAGAGAAGCATGGAGAAAAATTGAAGCGGCTTACTTATTTTTTATTTATAATCTGCAATGGATAAATAAAGCCTGAGACCGAAAAAAATATAGGTATTTTACATTATAAAATTATTTTTCCATAGCAGTCCAGCTCTTTCACTTACTCGAAAATTAAACGGCTATAAAGGTTGGTTGTCTCACCACCCGTCGATATCTCCAGTTATAAGGAATGCGTAAATGAAGGTTATTTCGAATAAACAATATACAGGATGATCAGTTAAGGTTACGGAGCGGCTATATCACGAAAACCGTTCACGCTACAATTTTGAGGTAAAAAATTTATTAACAAATATAGCTGAAAGAATTTTAAGTTCCTAACTTCATTCCTATGGGTCGTATATGCTGTGGCGTTTCAAGAAATCTTTAATTTCTCCAAATAGCTTAGATAATATAATGTAGGTCAGAAATACACTGTTCATAATCTCTGCTAAATCCTCTATAAATTTTGTTTAAACAATTTTTCTCTATTTACCACGGCAGCGTCAGGGCGAAGTACTACACTGAGAAAAATGGGTAGTTCACAACAAATAAATATGACTGTAGAATAACAGTGACTTGTTAAAAACCAAAAATTACTTCTTCTAGGTTAACCTTATTTACTGCAACTTTTTTGGTATATCTCCCATTATGAAATGCTTGATTTGGTACCTTTATTTGTGGCAAATATATATTATTTCTCAGGATTATAAATATGTCAGTTGTAACCCTCTGCTTTACCAGCCGCCCCAGTGCATCAAGTGAGCGCTAACCGACGCTAGATGGCGCGGTCCTAGTTCTCGCTGATATCTGTTAAGCCACTCCGTACAAAAGGACACTGGATTTCAGGGAAGGGAAAACCAAGAAAAACAAAGTACTTTTCTCTTGTATTGTTTCAGCTGTTATTGTACTTTTGTTAATGATTTATTAATAAAAGTTTAACCAACTTTACACAGTTCAATTAAGGAAGTGTATCCGTCACTTGGAGATTTTGTTTCACTCCATTTCATAATTTATTTGAGAATTGAGAGAAAAAATGATGGAGTTTTGTTAAAATACATTATTTATTTCCTACAAATAAATAATTTCCTAGCTACAGATATATAATTCACTTGTCACAAGTAACTAATATATTTCAACAAACCCTGTGATTTATTTCTATCAAATAAATTACAAAATTAGTTGAAATAAAATCTCCAAGTAGATGATTTAGTTAATTGAACTGACATACTTATTTCGCTGTATGCAGGGTCTACCATTTGTTTCACAGAAATAAAATTCACATTGATATAACCTTTCTCTCAGTGTACAATTAAAATTTGTTTAAATGATGTAATTTGCGTTTGGCTTAACCGAATTTAACAAAGTATAGCTCATTTTGAAGGACTCTTTAAACCGATTTACTTTTGTTATGAGCACTTTAAAAATTAATTTGTATGCTAAATGATAATTGGCGCTTTTGAAAATATGTCATGCTTCATTCGATTTCTTCAAAAAATTAAATGCAATCCTACAGCTTTTTTTACTCTGTTTGATAAGCCATTAGTTGAGATAAACAAATTTGAAAACCAGAAGTGCATATCTTTTTTCGTTTTAAAATTATTGCAAAAATAGTAGATGAGGATCGGAGGGCCCGTCTTTTTTAATTCCCTAAATAAAATTAACTTGTTCTAAATGAACAATAAATGTTATCCATAAGTGATTATTCTTTCTCGTATGAGTATCTTTAAGTACCTAATTAGAGTGTTTTATTGTTTAATTTTTATTAAAAAGGGCATTATAGCATCATTTATTTAAATATAAATACCCTATAATAGCGAAGCGGGAGGTGATCTATTACAATAAAGTAGCATATCTAGAGCGGAAATCAAAGCGGCTGTATTTTCCATTCGGAGGCAGCTAAATTGCAGCATTCAAAACGATGGAAGACAATTTGAACATTTCCAATAAATTTGTTAATTTTATAAGTAATTTTGTTTTATTTCAGTTAATTTCGTTTCAATTATTGTTACGCAAATTGTGCCGTATTTCTCATACCTAAGCTACATAAATTAAATAAAGACGGGATCCCTCGACCCTCATCTACTATTTTTGCAATTGTTTGAAAACGAAAATAGATCTCAATCTATATTTATTTCTCTCAACTAGTAGCATACCAAACAGAGTATGAAAAGCTGTAGGGTTGCATTTAATTTTTTTAAGAAATCGGATGAAGAATGACATTTTTTGGATGGAGTGAAATATCGTTGAGTATACAAATTAACTTTTAATTTTCTCGCAATAAAATTCGATCAGATTAAAGGGACCTTTAAAATAAGCCATCGTTTGTTTAATTCTGTTAAGACAGATCCAAGTCACAGCATTTAAAATATTTTAAATTGTTGTTCTTCACCCTAACGCTGCCATGGTAAATAGAGGTAAAATGTTTAAACAAAAATTATAGATGATTGAGCAGACATTTTAAAAATCGTATTTCCGGCCTACATTGTATCTAAGATATTTGGAGAAATTAAAGATTTTTTGTAATGCCACATCAAATGCGCCCTCCAGGGGTGAAGTTAGAAACTTACAAATATTTTTGGTCAAATTCTTTTCTCCATATTTGTCAATAAATTCTTTAACCCAAAATTATACCATAAACGGTTTTCGAGATGTAGCCGCTCCGTAGTCTTAGCTGATCATCCTGTAGGTATGTGATTATTATTTCCCTTAAATATACTGTCAACAAATTAGATCTTACCCAGCAAACAACAAAAGTTTATAATAACAATCGATCCGAACTTGCTTCAACAACTACTCTCCGGTCAAATTCCCCGACAGACATTGAATTACAGAGCAAGTCCTGAACGACGATGTTCACTAAACGGTGGCAAACATAAAATGTAAGTTACAAATAAAACTGAACAAAAATACTGTGCAAAAATAATATAATAAAATATAAATGGATGTGTAGGTATCACAGGAAATATAATCCAGGAATTGTCATTTAGGTACTACTTAAATCTCTTCAAGAGGAGTGACCTACAAAATGAGATGTCTGAAAGACATCTATTTTCAGGATAGCATGAACAGGTCCAATTCGATTTGATAAATGTTATAAAGTCTTTCGCGCATACAAGCCGCGTGAAACAATATAATACAACAAATCACACGATGTATATACTAAGAAAGCACAAGACATTGTACGTTTACAGCTTTTCTCATATGGTATGCATTATATGCGTTACAAATAATATATTCTGCATAAACATATTGGACTGCAGTGGCGCACGACAAAACGACTTAACGTGTTAATGCATGCCTCGTAGTATATGGTTTACATTATTCAGCAGACTGAACATGTTTATTAGATCACTTAGAACAGTTTCATACACAAGCTGCAATAGCTGCAGCAGCCTTTGGTATGCGTTATTGCCTTTGTATCTCCATAAAGTTGCGAGCTTTATGGAGATTACGAGTTGTGCGTATTTGTTTTTCCGTACATAAAGCTTTCGCTCAGTGCGACGACTAACCGCAAATGCCTTTGAACAGAAGAAGTCGTTAAGGAACTCAAGTAATTTGCCGTTGCTTTCAGCAAAAACCGATATGCACGGTACATATAAAGTGCATTTGAATAGTAAGTAATAATAAACAGGACGCAACCAAAGTTTTCCATTTCATGCACTAAATTATTTATTTTTTCTTTCAAAGTGAAGAAATTACGGTCCCTCTGTAAACAGAGAAATAAACGCACAGTGTGCGATGACCATTATAAACCTCATGATCCGGTGGTATGGGCTTCTTTTTTAATGATAAGTAATATTTTTATATAAATTTTGTGAATTTCTGGCAATAAATATTTCAAATATTTTATATCTTTTTGCACGTTTCTTTTTAATAAACCTTGACAAAGCCCCCGAAGGGGGGCGAATCGTCGATTTATTATATACTTAAACAGTTATTTATTGCCAGAAATTCACAAAATTGATATAAAAATATTAAAAATTTAAACTGGCACAAATCGAACAAGAATTTTAATAATAAATATACACCATTTTAGACAAAAATAGTTGTATGAATCAACTTGTGTCGCATAGTATACAAACAGAAGCTGTTTGTGTTTTGTTTATATTTTCTTAAACGATAACTCAGAAACAGCGACTCCCCCCACGCGCTCTCGACAATGCCATGAAAAGAACGCACCAACCAGCCTGAGTTGATAAACACACAGTTTGTTTATTGTGTACATCTCCTATCTTCCAGCCAAATGTTATGATGCATTTACCGCTTCGGCCTGTTGCTATACGCTTATTTCCTCTGTCCTTTCTCTCCTTTGTGGTTCAATCCGCATATAGGTATTCAATTTCTAAATTCCTTTAAATACAGGATGGCTCACTTAAAAGAGTAAGTGCGATTTTATGCCATTTAGCATCATTTTTACGCAAAAAGCTCGGACACGTCGATTTTGGTTTTAAGGGGGACATCTAAATTCGATAGTTTCGTTCATGTAACGGGGCAAGACAGGACCCTTGAATTTTTTTAATGGAAGGTGGTGCCAAAATACACACCGTGCGAAAGGCCTTTCAATACTCTTTACAAGAGTTTTTTATTTTTTAAAATCGGACCACTAACCTACGAGAAATGGTGACATGAAGTTGACATCTTCATGTCACCATTTTTCCTGACTTTAGAACTTGGCAGTGCTCTATAATGAAATCACCGCTCAGGGGTGGGGGGTCTGGCGATTTTTCCCCCGTAATTTTTTCAAATGAAGTGCTTTAGAAGCCATTTTAAAACATTTTCAAACAAGAAATTTCCCTAACCGCAATATTTGACGAAAATCCCAAATCCAAAAGGTTAAACTTTCGTACACAACTTTTACCGCGACCTTTCGAAAAGCATTTGGTACATCGCACAGGCTTAGGACGTTCATTTCATTATTTTATTTCAAGGTTTTCGTCAAAAGTCTATGTTTAGATAAAATATTCATTTTTAACTGAATGGAGTATTACAACCCAATAATAATTTTGAAAAATGCAAAAATGAGGTGACCACTTTGTTATAGTTCACTCCACAATGTTTAAGTATTCACTTGAACCAAACCACTACCACTAGTCATGCTATTGAATATTTCAATATTTAAAAATAATAAACACGATAATACAGCTAATTACTCACGTTATAAGCAAATCAACGAGCCAATCTCAGACCTAACCTAAATATGGTAAACAAAAATAATAAACAATGCCGCAGAAGTACCAACTCCAGTGCATATGCTTCGCCCAACTGAAAGTTTTAAGTTACCAAGTGTGTACTCAAACAGCGCTCCCAGTTCACCTAAAAGCACATACGACGAAATTTTCACGAGTCACACCGATCTCGCTCCCATATCGAATGTGCATTTGCCTAGAACGCCGAACAGAGCCGCACCTCACAGTACTCAGACGGCTGACTGCGGGTGTCCTAGGCATTTTGAAACAGCCGACGCGACGGGGGATGCTTAGAGCGCGTACTATTTTTATTATCTCGCATAATAATTAATATAATATTGCGGCAGCTAAACGCTGGAGATTCAAAAAGTTTTAAACTTATTAGTTTATAATTATAAGGTTTGAACCTTATCAAAAAGGTTAACAACATATTTTTGTAGGCAGTGCGCGCGCACGAGCGTGCTTATTGAGGAGCCGCCCCTGGAAGAGGTGATATTACTAGCTATTTGTCAATTGACCAAATATTCAAAATTACCACCGCTAACCTCCATGCAGCAATAAAGATTTTGCTCAAATCGCTGTCGAGCATTCTGCAGCGTATGTGGAGTAATTTGGCGACATTCCTCTATTACTCGATTCTACTAGTGTTGGTGCCTTAATTAATCCTAGCTTGAAGGCCCATTTTCTCGATGGGTAGAGGACCGATTTCAAAAAATAAAAAATCGTTATAAAGAGAATTGATGCCAGCTTCCATTAAAAAATTTAAGGGCGCTGTCTTCCCTCGCTTTGGGGTTGAATCTATGTACATGAATAAAAATATCAAATTCAAATGTCCAAAACCAAAATCGACGTGTCTGAGTTTTTTGCGTAAAAATGATGCTAAATGGTATAAATCGCATTTAATGTTTTCAGTGGGCCATCCTGTATGTCAAAATCTTCAAAAAAGCGCAGGTAATATCAAAAATATTGTACAGTCTCGGAGTAAAATCGATCCTAATATACCATTAAATAAAGGATGTTCCATTTAAAGCATCACAGTAAGTTTATGAGGATACCAATAGGGCTCGCATTACGTCATATTTTAAAAATATTTTCTTTTATACGGAGTGGTTCACCAAAGCGTACCAAGATAAAGTTAATTTTTTTACGAAGAAGGCTACATATTGTCTACGATTTTGTTTACTCCATGAAATTCTAAAAGTGGATTTTCGTACCTAAATCAATAATTTTCCAGATGTTTACAGTTTTTTTATAAAAATGTACAATTTTCAATAATTAGACAACGGTTAATTTAAAAAATTCTAACCTGACATCTGCAGCCGAATTGTAAGCATTTTTTTGGGTTTGAGACAACTGAATAACAGCAAAAGTCTGTATTTTCGATTTTAACGAAATGTTTCTTATTACCTACTAATTTTATGTTGTAGGGGCTTGAACATTAGGAAATCACTTTTTGAAACACATTTCATGGCCTTATCAGTTTTCTCTGTCGATTTTTATTTCAAACTTATCACAATCTATAAAAATTTTGAATTTTTAAGAAATAAACCAAAACAAGGGAACGGAAAAAAATGAAAATTTAATATGGAACAAAAGAACGCTATTGTGCATTGAAAATTAGTCCGCCCTTTTGTTTGAAAATATATTTTTATTGTTTTTTTTATTTCTGAAAAATTGAAAATTTCTGAGATTTTGACTGATTGTGATACATCGTTGAAAAGGTAATTAAAAATGCCATACGAAAGTACCAACAAAACAATTGTCGTACTTAGAGAAACATAAGTTCTTGGAAATAAAAAGAGATAAAAAACTGAAAAGATCGCCTACCGTATTTTAAAGTTTCAGAAATGTAAAATGGTTAATAAAGAATAGATATAAAAGGCAAATGCACCCTCCTTGTATTTTTCAGAAATCTCATAAACCAAGAAGCTACCCAAAATTTCATTGTAGATTTGAGTCATCATAAATTGTGAAAAGCTTCCCCATTTATCCATCTTTATATCATCAGTTACCTGTACTGAGGACTGGAAATTGGATAATTATGAAATGCAACGTTAATTACGTTAACTATATCCGTGATCAAGTTAAAATTTCAGCAAGAGATGCCAATTTTGTTGCCAAGTGGAATCTCTAAAATATTGCGACCTCTGTTTGAGGAAGTAATAAAACCGATATGAATAAAATTAAATGTCTTACGGCAGATAATAGAGTGCCACACCGACAACCATCCAGTTTGTTCGGCGGTTTAAAAACATCCCCTTGTGCAATCATAACACTTACCTAGCGCTAGTCCAGACGACTCTTCGCGCATCACCGATTATTCTTAACGAGATTTATCATGTGTTACTTATTGTATTGTAGCTATTTTAATGCGGATACATCCCTGAA
Source organism: Xestobium rufovillosum (assembly GCA_963966045.1). Lineage (NCBI taxonomy): Eukaryota > Metazoa > Arthropoda > Insecta > Coleoptera > Ptinidae > Xestobium > Xestobium rufovillosum. The sequence goes on from OZ014493.1 coordinate 36,394,860, forward strand.
GGTATGCGTGTGACGGTACCAAGAAGAAGTTTCAGTGTAGCACCGTTCCTGGTCCGTTAGATCTAGTTCAGTGGTAGAGGGTAAGGCACGGAATGATATATTGATACATGCGACAAAGGTCCGTGGCCTTGTTTTGTGTTTATACATTTCAGTTGTGCAGTGTTTGCAAGCAGTCATTCGATACTCGATATCACAAAGGAATTGTGAGGAAAGTGTGGATTGACTCCGCATCTACTTACCCAGATTTATGTTCTGTTAATGCCATTGTCAGGTATCGAATGCCCATTATGTTTATATTGGCCAGTGACAATATTAACAGGCTACTCCTGTTATTTATGTGTGGATCTTTGATGTGCGATTTCAACGGGCTGTGTTCACTGATTTGGAAATTAACAGACATTCACGGAGCATCTGCTTTACCGAGCAAAATTTTTTTGAGTCAGATGGAGGAACTCTAATTATATACGCCTAATAATTTTCAGTTTAAAATAGTATTACTCCTGGTTCGTGATTCTATTTGAACGTTTCCTTAAAAATAATACGTTCTTTCTTTTCTGAAAGTACACTACTGAACTGTAGAGTAGTGATATGCAGTGCAGAAGTGTGGTCCAATTCTTCGAAAGGTGGGTTGAGGGAGGGAGAAGAAAAAAGTTGTCAGAAATTAAGTAAACAGTTATGTAGTATGAATACAGTATATGTACAGGGATATAATTAAATTTAGGAATATCTATAGAGCGAATGAAATTTTAATAGTTTAAAATTGGGTCGTGGCGGTCCATTTCGCATCCATCGGCTGTTTTGAGTTAACCGGAAAAAAGTAAGGTTAGTTTTCGTAGTATTCATATTTGCCTTATGCAATGACATTAATTTCTCCAGTTAATAAAGAGAAACGAATTACTTTAAAGGATGTCCATTTTTCATCAGATTTAGGGCACCAAAAGATAACAAAAAGTCGTATAACCATCAAAACCATAAAACCATAACCTTGAAATTTCAGTGGTAAAGCAAATAAAACGTTGCATTTGATTGTTAACAACTTTATTACCACTACTTAATCTATTTAAAGACATTTATCCACGACCACACCGAAAGTAGACTATATCACCTGTCAGTTGACGGCAAAAAGTTGTCGTTTTCTGAGGAACAAGCGCAATTTATTTTTACGTTTGTCTCCAATAGCAAATTGAAAACCCGCTTGTTATTAATGGAGACGAGTGGAAATGACAGCGCAACTAATTTTTTTCTGAATATATTTTATTTATTTTTCATCCAGATTGATACGAAATGGAATCATTCAAAGCAAACGTTTATACAGATAATAGGGGATAGATGAGTTATTTTCATCTACTTTTTGGTACTTTTTGAAGTGGTCGTAGAAAAAATATCGAGTGCACCTTGACCAGAAAGTGTAATTGCCGCTCTTGCTTGGTTGTTGGCCTCGGCAGCGCCTCGACCAGCAACTTCTATGCTCGAAAGGCAGTAGACTATTTTCTGCTCTTGGTACACAAATAACTATTACCTAATGACGGCAAAAGCATATCCTAAAAATTATTTGTTTTAAAAGCAAACCAAAAAAATAAAGGCAAATGTTAGAAAAGACTGTCAACTAATATCAATTCCATTGACAAGAAGATTTAACTTTTTCACTGCTTTGCTAAGTAGGCACCTACTCATTTGCATGTGAACTGTTTAATTTCGAAAGTATTAAAAATAGCTGACAATATTTATCAACATATATCGAAATATTTATCGACATGTCGAAATATTTATCAATATGTCCAAGACTCCTGTTTTCCCATTTTATCCACAACTAAGATTATTTATCGGTAATTTTTCTATTACACAGGGTGTCCCAGATAAGCCCCGATAACATTGCTATCACACTTATCATTAAAGACAGAAACACGATTAAACGGTGAAAAAGATTTACGGCCCCAGGAAATTATAATTTCAAAATTGAAAAACAAAAAACATCAATAGAATAACAAAAACTAGTTACAAAACAAACGAAAACAACTTATTTTATTGTCGCAAATGTTGTCGTCTTCATTCTCCATGCAAAAATGCGCTGGTAGCGTTCCGCGTCTTTGTACGGCTTATTTTTAGGCCTTATTCATTGAATTGGAATCGTAAATCGTGCAAGTTATTTTTAATTTCATCGTTAAGATTTTCTTCCACACTTTCCTATTCTTTAAAAAGTTCATATTTTATAAAATTATATCTTCAAAAACCTATTTTTCCAAGGCTAACTAAATTGTTGTCCAAAATAATGGGACTTTATTTTATAAAACTATTTGTGCTATTTGTTATAGGTTGCTGTTCTCTACAAAAGATAGCATAATAATCCAATAAGGCGTCTATTAGAAAAAAACGCCTGATGATGACTGCAAGTGTATGAAACGTTGGAGGCAACTTTAGGGCACTGTAAAATTTGCTGGTTAAACAACCATTTAAACCATCATACAAACCATCAAAATGTTAATAAATAATGAAGTTATTAACAAAAAACCAAATTGCAAAAATTTTTCATTTTTTTCAAATAGCTAGGAAACCATCAGATCGAAGTCGATTTTTGTGAGGGCATATTAAAGAGCTCCAAATTGTAAAACTTTTTCCCCACTTAGACGTGTTTCTATCTTTAAAGATAAGTGAGATAGCAATGTTGTCGAGACTTATCTAGGACACCCTGTATATTATCGATAACGAAAAGAAACTACTGCCCACCCCTATAAATAGTGCCTACTTAGTACGTTCTATTTCTAATAAATTATAATTCAACAAGAAAAAGAAAATACAAAATAATATAAAAAAATCAAAATATTAACTAACAGTAAATAAAGCCTGCCTTCAGATCTTGCGCCATTCAGATAATCTGAAGCGTGTTTAGTCCTACCCTGGCTCTAGCTCTCTAAAAAATTTTTAAATTTTGTTCTGTGCACTCGTTCCTATGAGTTTTGGCAACCACATACAGCAAGCGTCAAACGTAATGGCGAGCGACAGAGATGCGCAATTGAGTAATCCCTACTATTCACCCACTACGTTCTCGACCGGGATTGGTTTTCGGTGGACGCACACAACTGTCAGTGGCGCACGATTAACTTCATAATAAATAATTCAACTATAGTCAAAGGAATCTGGCGCCACTGCCTGAATCTGTTTTAAACTAGGGCGTGGCCTTACCTGCGCGGGCTCTCGCCATCACGTTTGAAAAAAAATTATCACATTTTTTATACCTTATACATTTTTAAATAAAACTTTGATAAAGTCCCCGAATGGGGGCGAAAACTCGATTTTTACAAAAAGTATTTCAATGTCTGCCAATAAATTCGCGTAATTTATAAATTTAATTGAAAAAATCTAAATACATAAATCCAAGTAAACCCAAATAAATCTAAATAAATCCGTATAAATTCAAATGAATCTAGATAAATAAATAAATAAATAAATAAAAACCAATCCGAGTAAATCTTCGGGTATCCCATCAAAAAATCCAAAAAACAGTAATGAGTTTAACGGGTTGTGTGGAGGAATAGCTGCGTCTAAACTTCGCTCGTCTGCATTCTTTTGAAGATGGGATGCAATTTCTCGAAAATGCATTAAAGTGACTTTACATGTTAAAACCAGGGTGATTTAGAATGGGTGCGGCAAACTTCAGGCGAAAGTAGAGAAGCTCAAAATAAGAAGACCCATTGTGATGACTCACAGAGTTCGCTTAAAAATTTATTTCTCTTTCAGTATCTCGAAAAAAACCCTTTTTTTAACAATAGAGATCTACAACGAACAGTTTCCCTAAAATGTGAATTCAATGGCTTTCATAGTTTCGGAGATACCTAACGATTCTTCGACACCCTGTATCTTTATTAATTGTAACTTTTGGTCACATGTTCATAGGAACTTTTCTTCTTATTTTGAGCTCCTCTATAATCTCCTGACGTTTGGTGAACCCGATCTGAATCACCATGTTCTGTTGGTAAAAAGCATAGAAATGTGAAAATTCACTTATGTACATAGACCACCAAAAAGTAAATAAAAGGCAAGTGCTATTTCCACCATTATTTTTTCCATTTGCAAGAAATTATCTTCATATTTTAGGATCCATAAAACCATTCTATTTTAAAACGTTCTTCAATGATGTACCAGCTGTCAGAAATCATTAGGGGGCTGATGGCAAATTAAGTAGTTGCAAGAATTCAAATCAAAATAATAAAATGTTCGTATGTTGCATTGCACATCTTAGAAGTTGCTTCTATTCTTGCTTTCACTTCGATTTCACTACTTGCTCGGTTATCGATTAATGTACTAAATCTCTAGTTAATATAGAAAAACCTTCTGCAACCCTCTTTCTTCTCAAGAACATAGCTTCTCTCTCATGGGGAATCAGGTATGTATTACGGTTATAGGAGATTTTCTTCATATTTTTGATCAAAGGATCAGCTCTTAAAGGTGTGTTACCAAATTCTAAGGGACCTCGTATATTTCTGTATCTTTGGCCAGAGTATAAACAGTTTTTAATAAACCATCATATGGTACAAGATGTTGAATAGTGGATAACAGTAGAAAAAATTGCATTGAGAATTTGTTGTGTTTTTTAACGAATTCAAAAACCTGTTACTTATCTACAAATTTAGAACCCTCTAACCTTGTTGCAGTTTAGTTATTTGGTGTTATAGAAACCCAAGTCTTATTTACAAAGTTTATTTGGAACCTTGTTTGTCACGGGAAATATGTACCTGCCAAGGATAAGTACTTACTCAACTTCATGAAATTTGTTTTTTACAATAGGTATTATACTTTTCTGCGTATCTCTCATGATGCAGTATTACAGTTGTTTTTGTTTAGCACTAGTTTTCAAACCCCATGTTGCATACACAACGAACCCTTGAGTGTCCAATAACATTTCCAGTGACCACGTCCTTTCCATTCGCGAGGCACTTCCTGTGGTAGTCGTTTCCCTGGAGGGTTGACAATCACTTAACCCCTCTTTGTTTCGCAACTAAACGCCTCGCTTGAGTTGCGTCTATTTCAAAAAAAGGAACCTAATCCGGGTCGCATTCTATAATTAATCACTTGGCTAAGCCACTTGGTGCGGTTCGGGGCCGTGACAAATAGTCTGTCTCTGATATGTCAACCCTGCTTTTCAGAGCAGAGGCACCCTGAATACATTTCACGCGTTTTTTAGACTTCAAAAAATTTAAAAAGTATTGTAAACTATCGCACCGATTCGACACGTCCGGGGTCCTTATTGACAAAGTTCAAGTACCCGGTTATTCTATGGTACGCGCTCGCATTGTATTTGCTTAGCTTTGAGTGCTGCAGGTATGCTACGAAGAGGTCGATTATTCATATTAGCTTGACTGATATTTATTATGCAACTTTTTAGCCTGCACTGTGCAACGGTTTGCGAAATATTAACTTCACTCCGGCTGCCCCTTCTTCATTATTATCTTTTTATGTAGAACAGATAGGTATGCTACTGCGACAATCTATTAATTTTATTATTGTGTTTCGTAAGAGGTGCTCATTTCCAAGTATAAGTGACTCCTATTGTGACTAGATGTAGATCTATTAAAAAGAAAACGCCTAAAATGGGAGACTCTTCTTTATGTTCCTACAAGGAAACCAACAGTTTTGTCGGAGGAAGGAACTTTAAACAAATCCTTTATCCATGATATGAGAGCTTTTTCTTAAAGTAGTTTCTTCGTACATTAAGTACGATGTAGGCAGTAAATCATTGCTTATCTACAGCGAGCTTTATGCAATGTCTATCAAAGATCAAGTTTTGAGAAAAAAGTTCTTGAATATTTCTTCAATACAAAATTCGAATTCCATCCTTTTATACGGTTCAGTAGATACTTGCCTAGATCTAAATGAAGATGCGAATAATGCAATTATGTTGATAGATGGCGGTGCTCAGCGTGATCCACCCAGCAATCCATATATCACATTTACACTTTATTTCACGCATGTAAAGGAATTATAGTTATCCTAAGCGGCATCTTATTCAGTGAAATAACTAAAACGCATAACACATTTATGTAAGTATATCTATATCGGTTATGGTTTCGCTCCATTATGGAAAATTATATAGTTTGATCTTGATATCAATTAATGCACGTGGGCTTTTGAGATATTGCAAAATGGCTCGTTCACAACGCAGAGAAGAAAACGTAATTGCCGGTAATTCAACACGCCGAATTTAAAGAAGTAATTGTACTTGTTTACACTTGGTACATTTTTACAATTGTCCAATTTCTCCTTATTTTATTTATTCTTCTTAGACAGATTTTTCTGGTAAGAAAGATGTTTGTTGTGGTAAGGAGAATATAAGTATAAGGTTTTTAAGAAATGGAATTTCAATAATACCTAGAAATCTTTAGGTTTTGAAAGGAATTATAGTACAAAAACAAACATAAGATCTCGGAAAATTCGAAGGAGGGACTAGGATCTTGTTTATTCGCAGAAAACCATGGTATTATATCCTTAACAGCTCGTCAGTTTTGAAACAAACTTTCTTTAAATTGTCATTTGGTAGATGTTTCACAGTTAATTAATAGCGATAAACTAAACAATATGTACACAGAAATAAACATGCTGAACAATTCCTGTCTTGCAAACTCAATTCTGTTGCCTGACGGCAATTTGATTCTTAAATTGTGAGCCAAGAGAAGACAGTTTTATTCGTCAAATTGCCTGGCAACAAAATTTCGTTCAAAACAGAAATTTATCCGGCAAAATAAAAAGCAGTTATAACAACTTCCTGGGGTACGTTGCTTGCCGGCAATAGACCTTCGCATACACTCTTGCGAAGTGTGTGTCTTTCAGAAAAGATGGTTCAAAGAATTATCAAAATTAAAATGAAGAACTGTAAAGTAAATGTATTGGTCGCTGTTAATATAGAAATTACGACGTTCCTCCTACTACGTGTTTCCAATTAAATCTAGGCTTCCCCCGCCATTGTCGTAATGGTTATTTTTACCGCGTCGATAACTGACTGGATGCCGACAAGGGACATCTTCAGACCTGCAGAACCCGAAACGTCGGCATCTAGCTAACATCCGAAGCAGTTTTGACGCGAAAGCGAAGATACCCAGTGTATAATGTTGTTCGAAGTGGACCCATTTTTCTATTCGTTGGGTCCCGTGGCGTGCATTATTTCGGTAATTTATTCGATAATTTTGCTTGTTGATAAGTTTTTTAGGTAATTTTACTCAAGCTGGTGCTTTTACTAACCAGTCATGTAAATTTGACAGAAGATCTCTCGCGCAGGCGCTCGTGATCTTTTAACTGTCAAATTTACACTCGTGGTTACCAAGCAAAGCAACAGCTTTCGTAAAATTTCCGACAATTCCAGACCACTTATTGTATTACTACAGATTATTCATTTATGACAGTAGATAAGCTATGCCGGTTCTCGCTCAAAATAAACTTCATACATACGTCAAATGTACGTCTTTTTAACGTCATTTTACTTTTACTTCCGGTCTGGGACAACAACCAGTAATATCTGGGACAACAACCAGTAATATGCAGGAAACTGGGGGCATGGGAAAGCTCTTGATCTGTTCTACTTCAATTGACAGCTGACAGTTGACAACTGACAGCGAGACCGCTCGAAGGGATCAAAGAGACCGATCGAAGAGATCGAACCCTTGATGCGATCCCTTCGAATGGAAGCGATCCCTTCGAGCGGTCTCGCTGTCAGCTGTTAATTGAAGTAGAACAGATCAAGAGCTTTCCCATGCCCCCAGTTTCCTGCATATTACTGGTTGTTGTCCCAGATATTACTGGTTGTTGTACCAGACCAGAAGTAAAAATAAAATGACGTTAAAAAGACGTACATTTGACGTATGTATGACGTTTATTTTGAGCGAGAACCGGCATAGCTTATCTACTTATGACTAGTAATAATCACCACTGCATTTTAATTTTTAATCGTTTGTTCTAACCGCTATTTTATTTCCTATGCCTTCTGGATTTTTGAAATAATTGCATAAAATCTGTTTCCATGGCCTACCAGACCATAAATTAAAAACTCGATTTATTGAACTTACCACCGCCAATTTAAGGAAAAAAATGTTATAACTGGTTTCACTAAATGTTTAAAATTTTCAAAAAATTTAAAAATACAGGGTGATTTATGTGGTGTTAACATGGCTATCTTTTTAATCTTAATAGATACAGGTTCGGTTAAATGGGAGAAAAGTTGCGTCTATTCAAGCATAAAAAGTGCCGTTTGCAGAAGTTGATTATCTCTTTTAGATTATGAAAATATGAACACAAATTTTGTGTCCATATTTTCCTTATTTGGCTTTCAATTTTCAATCTACAAAAACTTTTTTGGGACGACTTTTCATCCTCTTTCCATTTGAGGTAGCAGAAAGTACCTACCACGTTTCGTTTCTTCAGAATCATCATCAGATTCATTTTTTCTTATAGCGCCATCTTAGATTTTTTCACCATGAAATAGCCCATATTTTCTGAATAAAATGATATAACATATTTTGTATGTTTAAATCGCATTTAGGCCCAGAATTTTAATAAAACATGATAAAAATGGTTTTTCCATGTAATCACAATTGCCGTGAAACACAAATGTACAAGTAAAAATTTTAATTTTTTCGATTATCTCAAAAACGAAAAGAGATAATCAACTTCTGCAAACGGCACTTCTTTGTGCTTGAATAGATGCAACTTTTCTCCCATTTAACCCAGCATGTATCTATTAAGATTAGAAAGATAGCCATGTTAGCACCACATAAAAAAATCACCCTGTATATCGTGTGTTCCATTTGAAGAAAAAAGTTGGATGTCTCCACTTTTGACACAAATGCGGATTTTTGATTCTGTACTGATTTTTGGAAGTGCAACCCTCCCCCCGCTTGGTTTAATGCAGTTGCATTTTTTCTTTGAGTGACAGCACCACGTAAATTTTATATTTTTGGGTGGATTTTCAAAAACTTTCTTAAAGTGTAGAGAATGAAAAACTCAACTTAGGAGATCCAACTAAATTAGCCTAAATTTAAAACCTAGTATAAGAAATGTAGACCAAAATTTGCTAGAATGGATTATACTTGGGCCGCCCAACAGACGGAGTGATCACCCTGCAAGCATGAGCTCTAGACGGGACCACTATCAATTTAGGAAGACAGAACCGCAGTGATGCGCTTTCTTTAGACCCAACGAAGTCTCATCACTCCAATTCGGTCGTCATAAATTAATATTGGCCCCGCTAGAGCACGTTCTTGCAGGGTGATCACTCCGTCTGTTGGGCGGCCCAAGTATAGACATTTTTTGTTGAATAACTGACTACTTCATCGTATGTAGGACTACCGCAACTGTCTATATTTCGAAAACGAATTAAAGTTGCATTAAATGCCCTAATTTTTATTAGGAAGAGTGCGATGACTTGACAATAGAAGAAAATATAGAAATGTCATCTCTTTTTAAAATTGGAGGTTTCAAATGGGATAAAGTAATTATTGAGTTGCAATTATTGCAGTTATAAATTCAGGGTCACCAAGTTTATTTCGTATACCAAAATATTGTTTTATAGAAAACCCAATAGATAAATATAAAAGTATTATCCGTGAATTTTGTTTACGCACAAATCCTATTTAAATTTGGAATGGAAAGTTTGAACTTCCGTCTTTTGTTCGCCATCCCTGCAAAAACTCATTAAATGTGGACCGTACTTACTGACTTCTTTTGCATTTAAAACCGTAACTCATAATTCCGTAACGTAGCAATAAACGTCAGCTTAATTTTGACGTGAAGGGTTGTAACGATCCTTTTGGGCACTGAAATTTTGTACTGGGCGTTCCTAAGCAGTATTGTCTCATAGAAGTTAAAATACAACTGTTGGTATCCAGGGAAAAATTCTAGGCACTTACATTGCACGTTTTACGCTGACATTACAAACTTAAAGCTGTAAATTCCTTCCGTCTAAACGGAGATTATGATGACTTTTAATATTATTTGATGGTTCATAAAACTTGCCATTTAAACACATTTCGACAAATTTGGAATATTATATTGCAGTTTAAACATCAAGTAAACAGGCCTAAAGTACACCCTAGATAATTATTGAGAACATTGAATAACAATGTGGGAACACATGTTATTAATACAGTTACATAACATTACATACACAAAAAAGTAATTCCACACGCATGATTATAACCGAGGAATATTATAGTGCGGTCTTTGTGTATGCACACCAGCAACTGTTCATCGCAGCATCAGGTAAACTGTTGTTAAATACAAAGTTGACTTACTCGAGCGCGAGAGGTCCTTTATGCGATGTGTGAATCCTGCGACGGTTGCATCTTGTTAAATAGGATGATATGCATCGAATGATTAATTATTGTGCGGTTGGGCAAACAGATAGCACGTAATGGCCACACCTTTGTGCGACTTGTTACACTGGGACTTCTTAACGATACACGGGCTTTTGTTACCGGAAGTATTAGAAAAAGCTTGAATGCCCCCAGTAAAGATTATTAATGATCTAGATCGGCTTACTGTATAAATTTTAAATTAAACGCTCTGTCAATTTAAGTGACATAAACAGTACGGCGGCTGCTCCTGGTCCATTCCCATACAACACGAATTCTTCCACGCAAGGAAAAGAATATCCGTAATTTAAGCCAATTGTGCAAGGAATGATCTCAAACTACTACCTATTCAACAAATCGTTGTTTGAAAAGGCATTGGTTAACAAAAATGGTTTAGACTTTTCTACATAAGTACTTGAAATAATAGAGGAGAAGGTGTAAATATGGAATGCTATTTTGTTTCGTATATAAAAATTTCTCTCAGGTGTTTTCTAAGGGCGAGGATGTTTTTTCAAATGTTTCCTCTTAAATACCACTCACTAGATTTGTTGCTTCTTTATAAGTTTATTCCATATGCCAAGAGAGAGACATTACTAAGGAAACTCCATCCTTTCTGCAAAAACATATCCAGAAGTGGACGTAGGGTCAGACCACAATAGTGCTTTTCATTATACAAAATGCTGAGGCGCATGCGCGATTGCGCCATGACAATTTCGGACAAATGCCGAAAGTGCTTATTTTAAATTCTTTGGTCTATACAGTAAAATTTTATTGCAAACGTGCAAAATTAGTAATAGTTCGGAACTAAAACCGCATAGAGCATTCAAACATTGTTCTTTTGGTGACTGCAACGTTTATACCAGTTATCGCTTGGAATTACGATTTTATCAATTTTCCAAACCCTGCCTAACACTGGGGAAAGCCGAAGTTAAGAACTGGGTCGGTGACCATGTGAGGACTTGTCCCACCTATGCTATATAAATTGCATGGATGAAAATATGTAAAAGGCAAGATTCGAAATGGAAGAGTGTATTAAACGTTCCCAAGTCATTATTTGTTAGGTCTTTAAAATAAGAAGTATTTGTAGTTGCATACATACATAGCAGAAAAATACGCAGCTGTCTATTAGTTCCGTTTTCTCCGTGTTCTTTTAAAAAAATAATTGATTTTCACCGCTACATATTAAAAGCCTCCATGATTGAAGTATGTTTGTTAACATTCCCGAATTAAATAGTGGTACTGGACAACTACTCCTCGGGCAAATACCCCGCCAGGCATTGAATTATAGAACTAAATCCAGATTTTTTGTACTACGAGACGTGTCAGACTGCTACCCCACCTAAGGTGGCTTTGAAACAATCCTAATTTGTCTCCATGTACGTACGTACTTTTAAGCAGCTCTTTGTTCAAATATTGCATGTTTTGAATATATAAGGAAAACCAACATGCAATATTTGAACAAAGACCCGCTTAAAAGCACGTACGTACCTGGAGACAAAAAATTAGAATTGTTTCAAAGCCACCTTAGGTGGGGTAGTAGTCTGAAACGTCTCGTAGTACAAAAAATCTGGATTTAGTTCTATAATTTAATGCCTGGCGGGGTATTTGCCCGAGGAGTACTTGTTCGAACGGCCCAGTACCACTAAATAATACCAGATAATTACTCAAAGTAGTTGTCACTTGCTGATATCTGTCCAGAGCGCGGCAGCATATATAGCAAGTTAAATTGCATGGTTTGAGTGTGTTACACACAGTACGGAAGTACGGTGCTTTCCCCTACTGTAGAGGAAAGCACCGTACTGATGAGTCCCAGAAGGACGAAACCAGTTGGTCTGCGGTTTTCCATACACATTCAAAACATGCAATATTTGAACAAACATTCCCGTATTTCAAGCAAGAGCCAGGCACGCCTTCGGGATTCAGCCTCACAATTTTACGAGAAATATCACTGGGAACTAACATTTGTAATTTTCCGTCTATCAAACACCTTCCTTGTTTGGTAATCTACTATTTAGATACGAATATTCTACACGAAGTTTATAAGGCCTGACAGTGACATTCGTCCGAAAACCTAAGAACAGCTGATTGTCAGTGTACTTCTGCACATGCGCACTAACTGAATGAAAAGGTTTATCCGATGGTAACAGAAATTACATAGAATACGATAAAAAATGATAAACGGTGATGAAAGAGCGTCGAGGGAACAAAAACAGGGGTGTGTGGAAATACCGAGAAATACATGGACTGATTATTAAAAGCATAACAGATGCAAAGGAAAAGTATATATATAAGATAGATGTAAGACGTAAAGAACTGGAAGCATTGCAGGCATAGTGCGATGTATTAATGGGCACAGGAAGGTTAAAGAACTTGCAGGGTTAGGAAGAATGAAACAATGTGTTTTGCTGAGGGGCAGGGGTGGTGGCATTATCTTGGATCCTGAATTAAAAATGAGAAGACAGGAAGACAGTTGGTCCGGTAGGAGAGACGGACCACTGTTCATAATTCCAGAGTTATTCAAAAGACGACGTTTTTTCGATTATGGTAATTTTCGTTACAGCACATTACTCAACGCTTTCGGTTAGAACACGTTCGGGCAAGAAATAAGTGGAATTTAACCGTTTGTTGAAATTGGCAGGCCGTAATGTTTTAGACGACTAAATCTGTGGTTAGATTGTAACTCGTAGGGCAAGTTTAAAGAATATTTTCTTTAAGTTTCGCATAATTATTATATGCCTAAAGAATGTATATAAACTAAAAAAAGGAGTTAAAAATACACTGGTCCGTCTCTCCTCTCATAAAATTCATAAAATTAAGTGGCAGAGAGGAGAAGTTACAAAAAAGAAGAAGAAGAAGAAGAAGAAGAAGAAGAAGAAGAAGAAGAAGAAGAAGAAGAAGAAGAAGAAGAAGAAGAAGAAGAAGAAGAAGAAGAAGAAGAAGAAGAAGAAGAAGAAGAAGAAGAAGAAGAAGAAGAAGAAGTTACAAAAAATGGCTTTGCTCCTACTAGAGGAAAGGTATGCATAATGCCAAACGAACTGGCGGAGAAAATGAAAATTCAACACATAAATTTGATGAAGAACGTGGTAGGTATTCATGATGCATTAACACAGGTAGAGGTCTTACAACCACTTTTATTTTAGGTGGCTGCAGTCTTTTATGCCACGCAGTCCCGACATTGTTATTCGTAAAGGCGAAAATGTGTCAGGTGTACGAGAGACCTATTGGATAGTTACTACTTACCAGATAGAGTTTTAACAGAAAATGATCTCCATGGAAAACCGGGAAATGTTTATAACGCCGACGAAACTGGCCTCCAACTTAATACCATGGCTAGTAATGTTCTATCTGAAAAAGGATCCAAATCCGTGGCTTTGATTAGTCCTGGTGAAAAGGGCGGAACAATAATTATACTGGCATGCTGTAATGCTGAAGGGGTATTTATTCCACCATCGAGAATTCAACTGGAACAGCCAACCTCCGTTAGGAGACGGTACTCGAGGAAGAAGAAAGGAAACTCGACAGGTGTTCTGGATTGAAGTTTGGGATAAATTTCTAAAGAATTATTTGTGAATATTGTGATCCAATCGCTGTAAGTAATAATTGAATTAAGTTGAAATAAGGCTAAAATTTTTTAACTGAATCGAACGTTGTGCTGCAAGTTTTCGTTATTACGTTACTCAAAGAGGATTTAACCTAGAAGAAACTCGTACAGAAGATAAACTAATTGAAATATATCTTCAAATGCCGTCACCTCAAAAAACGGTGACAAGCAGTTTCCTCCTCCATAATAGATTTTTGGTCCTCGCTACCCCTAACATTGCTTTCAATCGCATCATTTTACTCTACGAAATGAAGGACCTAACACATCCACGAAGGTTGGGGTATCAACCCCAGATTTAATAAATTCAAGTTTTCATCCTTCCAGTTGGATTTCTCTAACGGAACATGGATATGCTTATGAGCTTTAAGAGAACTCAACTTTTAGAATCATTTGCTACATATACCTAATGTAGATATACAAATAGTGTTCGGAACCTTGACTTTAAAATGTGGTATAATTTACAAATTATGTAGTGTGAAACTAATTAAGATGTTTAGCGTTACTATGCTATGAAAGAAGGATATTATAGTTAAATTTATAACGGCACCAGTATTTTTAACACACTACGTATCTAGTACCAATTAGGTCGTTGTCAATCTTCAGAATGTGAAAAATTTAGACAGTACTATTAAGCAAAAAAAAGATGTAAACAAATAACGTTTTAATACTATTAAACTAATGGCAAACATTAATATCCCAACGCTACGTTCTAATCTAAAGATACATAACACAAATACTGCTACTTTGAGCCCAATATCGATCAAGTAAAAGTAGGTCTAAGTAAAATTTTAAATAAATATATTTTAGAATTATACTACTAACGCCAAAAGACCACTTCCAAAAGCGTTAATTGTATTTTAAAGCCGTATTTACTGCATTTACCTAAAATTTGCCTAATCCCTAAGGAGGTAAGACGACACTCTCTTTGGACGTCACTTTCTATACATTTCCTGATAAGGAATGTTCTGGTTAGTCCTTGCAAATGTAACAATACCAACCAAGTTTCTCACGGACAAATTCCGAGACGAATTCAAAAAATATTGGGGGTTGTACTTCCAAGTACTTTTAGACTGATATTTCCCAGAACAATATTTCTATTCGCCTGACGTCTTAGTTAACTGAAAACGTTAGCCATGGTAAAGACACATTATGCCGAAATATACGGTATGTCAGCGAATTAGGTTGCAAAGAATATTTTGCTATAGATTTTAGGTCACAAATTGTTGCTTGGTCAACAAATTAATGTTTTTCTACGCATGGGTTTGTTTGTCCTGAATTTCCTTTCTCAAGGAAAAAAAATCAAAAATAAAGAAGTTTCTTCTTGCTGCAGCCCAACTTATGAACACGCTGTATAATAACAAATTTTATACGAAACTGTTACGTTATGTCACTTTTAACAGTTTTGATCTGAAAGTAATGCACTCGTTTCTCACCACTAAACCAGTGTAGTTTATTTACATTATTGCCGCTATTCATGCATTAATGGTGTCAAAATACCACCTTTTAAAAATACCGGTGAAAACGAAAGCTGCGTCTTCAGATAATTAAATAAATTACAAGGGACATGTGAGCAATCGTTTAAATAAACTCTCCGCTATGTTTACACGCGAAACTTGCTTTATAATTGCAATTATTTGCCATAAAATATTATTTTATCGGATATAAATACTGTAAAGTATGTACCAGCTAGTGGGTGTCAGGTGCTCAGCAACGGGTCATAGACCTACCTGTTCTATGTACGTACCCGCAAGTATTGCACGTCCGTCTCCTCAGAGGTGTGTGCACAATTAAAAGCGCTATTATAATTTACAAATAACTGCCCTTCTGTTCGCCGATAAAATGTACGGAACGAACTACTTCTGCACACAGTGGTTGGATCAAAAACTTTGACGCAAATTCACTATGAATTCTTAATAAGTTAACCCAACACGCCAAAAGACGGTGCACAGTAACTAAACTTGACACGTGTTTCGCTGACAACGTCAGCATCCTCAGGAGTTGAAGATTAATCTAAATCTAAGCTTACACTACATTGTTATAAAAACCCAACCCCCACTACTGAAGTAAAATGGACCGATAAACCTATTCTTTCTACTTGATAAATCTATACAGGGTTGAGTTCGGAATCGGACCATAATTATTACTGTCAAGACAACTACGTTTATTTTATATATCGCTATACTTTCCAATGCGTTTAAATCAAATGATTATTTCCTGGTTTTAGGAGTTTGAAATTATTTCTATTGAATTTATGGCCCATTTCCAAAGCACGTGGCGTCATGCTAGACTTATCAGTACGGCCGCATTTTTAATGGGCTTCATGCTCCTTGAAGCGAATTAAAATAGACCGAGTTGACTGCTCGATATATTTTTTGTCGTAATTTTCACATGCTATATTTCGTAAATTCCCGCTTTATGAATGGGTTCCGTTTTATCTCTCACATTTCCAAGAAGATTTTGTAAATTCGTCGTGGTATTTCGCAATAGCATTTTAAACTTTCGTTTCGTAATTAACCTATTGCGGTATCTTTCAATGGATAATGGTAGACTCAACAGTCTGTTAACTAAGAAACCAAAACTAGCCTCTTTGTGCTGACTGCAGTGGTTCTAATCTGAAGTTATGTACCGAGCTGCACTGGTTTCTTTCCTATAGATGTCAAATTCTATCGTACTGTCTTTCCTAATTATCAAAATGTCTAAAAATGGAAGCTGTCAACGAAACACGTGTCGAATTTAATTACTCTGCATTGTCTTTTAGCGTGTGGGGTTAACTTATTAAGAATTCATAGTGAACTAGTTCTGGTCTGGTATTTTATAAAAAAAATGTACGTGTATAGTTTTTTGGGGTAAAATGCAGACAGCCTGCTGTCCACCTCTTGTTGGAAGATAGAATTAGAAACGACTAAACATAATTCTATACCGAGTGACCACGGAATCAGGCTCGCGGCTATATAATTTTTTTGAAATTTGGGAGGCTTACATACTATATAAATGTGTATTACTCGGATTTGTGAATTTAGAAAAAGTCTTCGAGATTGTAATATGGAAAAAGATATTCGAAAATGCCCAAAAATGTGGAAATGAGATAGAGCGTTAGAAGATAAATACGTAACTTATATAAGGAGCAAATGGTGGTTATAAGATTTGAACACGGCGGCGGCGTAGAGAAATAGATATTTGGTAGAGAGTGAGACAGTTACACATTGTCACCGCTAGATTTCAATATTTTATAATGTCGAAAAAGCGATTAATATAGTATTAAAGATAGATTTCATTCAAGAACTAATACACAGAATCAAGCGATTTACATGCTCATATTCATGGATAGTACAGTGGTATTGGCATATAGTAAGAAAATTTATGGTGAAAGTGCACAATATACTGTACATATTCATATTAGAGATTTAGTGTGTTAAGGCAATTGTAGGGAGGCGAGTGAATAGTTCTTATGCATATAATCTGCCTCAGCTATTTACTAATTCCTTATTCTGTTATTTCTGTCCAGTGCGCTTCGATCAGGTAAAGTCATGTCATATTCCCTTGAAACATATATACCTAAGTCTACCTGGCTTTGTCTGAATTATATACTGTAGCGCAAACGAAACAGTTTCGTCTCTATTTTTATTAAACGGTTTTATTCAGCTTGCTTTGTTTGTGTCTTGTGTGGATCAAATCTAGTAATTGAAATGTTACCCCTTCCTGTTGACCGATTGATCTGAAATTTGGTACACACCTTTAGTTGTGATGACAATACAATTATGTATATTCAGTATCATTGTAAATCCAAGATGGCCGCCGCCACATAATGGCGGATTAGATATTTTTTTCAACCCCCTCAATATGGGTATCAAATGAAAGGGCTTGACTAGCAGAATACAGTACACCATTAAAAATTCAAAATCCAAGATGGCCGCCACCACAAAATGGCGGATTACTGTTTCTCCAATCCCCTCGATATGGGTATCAAATGAAAGGGCTTGACAAGTAGAACACCGTACACTTTATAAAATAATAACAAAACAAAAACAAACAAAAAAAACTTGAAAATAAAATAAGTAAAAAAAATGTTAAGTTAAACGGTTTTATTGTAAAGAAACATAATAATAATGCAGATAATGTACTAAAAGCTAAAAAATAATTATGTAGGTACCAGGTACCAGTCATCACACCATACTCTCGTCATCAATCTAGAGCATTGATCAGACTAAAATAAAATCGTTGGGCATAGCGTAACCTGCGTAAATATGTAAATGATCGTTCTGTGATGTTGTCTATTGAGAAGATGCATCCAAAGCATGCCTATAATGATATGAGCGGTTGACTGTAGATAATAGAAATTCGACTCGCCCCACGATTTTATTTTAGTCTGATCAATGCTCTAGATTGATGAGGAGAGTGGTGTGATGACTGGTACCTGGTACCTACCTAATTATTTTTAGCTTTTAGTGCATTATTTGCATCATTATTATGCTTCTTTACAATAAAACCGTTTAACTTAAAAATTCTTTTACTTATTTTATTATGCTACAATTTAACTTACCTGCGCACTTGCAATAATTAGCTTTCCATAACTTCTTTTTAATTTGTGAAAGCCTGTTTACGTTTCTCACTTATTATATTCTAATCTATCATATTAAAGGCATTATCCAAGATTATCGACGACGGATTTCGAGTTTATTCAATAATAAATACCGTAGCAATTCGTCAAATGACTCCGTTACTTTTTCTGATTTTGATCGATCCGTGTGCGATACCCAAATACATAGAGGGGTGGTCGTTCCCATGGATGGCCCACGTGTTTTGAAACTGGCATGGGACGCACAGCGGGATGCCGGTCCGTTGTGCCCGCAGATAGAGTTAACATCATCGGCAGCGTCGTCGCCTTGCAGCGCATTATTTGATGGGTCACATCCGATGCTATCTCTGCTTTATTTATACTTAAGCTCGAGTTCTGAAAGCTCACAGACGAAATTAATGGTATCTATTTTATATTCTGAAATGATAAAGTGTAGTAATTGTATCTTTATTAAGGTTTTTTATGGGTGACTCTCGGAGCCCGGTGCTCTTGTGAAATATCAAAATATTCCGGTTTTCGATTTATGTACATAATCCCACATAACCGCGGATTTTTTGAATTGCTGTCATAACTTATGGATTAGAAGATCAGTGCAACTGGACGCACTATCAGTTTTGTACGATTCGACCAGAGACGTTCTCTGAATAGGTATCCATATAGGTACACTTAATTATTACTGAAATAAATATATGAGGAAATATTAAGCAACAAGGAAAATAAATGTCGCAGTTGCTTCATAAAAAACTGTATTTAATATATGCCTGACGGCATGGGAAAGCGCTTGGTATCCAAAATTTATTCAAATTTAAAGTACTTTCCAAAGAAAAACTAAGCAGGTAAAATAAAATTTACTGCTATTAATAAGTTCAGTGAACAAATGATTCATTTCTGATCAAAACAAATGTCAATGAGCATCGCAATGTTACCTATAATTTCGCTTCAATAATTTTCGTCTCAAAAGTGCTATACCGGAACAAGTTCTGCCATTTTCCTCATTACTCTAGAGTAAAATACGACCATATTAATATTAGTGCAGTTTAATAGGTTCCTATTAGCAGTAATTTATTTCCACATGAAACCTAACCAATTTGCAAAATCCACCTATAAAATACGAAAATTTACTCATCTCTAAATTGCGTTATTCACACTGTAGCATTACTATGGGACATAAAGATAATATTTCTAGCGCTTTTATTAAGTTTATAGGTTAAGTCGACAATAAAACATCCGTTGATCGGAATTTTCATCGGACAACTGTTGTAATAAGTAGTAAACCGCGTGCAATACCTATCGAAGTGCAAAAGGTAGTTTATGGCTCGCATGCAAGCCCCTACTGAGCCGATAAGACGGAACACAGTACGGCAGTAACTGTTTGTTACGTATAGGAAATTCAGTGCGATAAAGGCATCCGACGAATGTCAACTTTCCGTACCCCATGCATCTCGCCAACGCTCCGCTCCATATTTCTCTGACAGAATCAATTTACTACGACAAATATTTTCGATGAAAAACCTCTTGCCAGTACAATAATGATTCTGCAATAAACCGAAAAATTATAATATTTAGTATACTCGTATACCTAACAATTATAAAGTACTAGCTGGTACCCGGCGGGTTGCTGCCTTCCTATTTTCATTCTGAACTTTTATAAAAACCAAAATATATCTAATATATAAAATCAATATTTCTTTGTTTGTTTGTTCGCATTGTATGCGCTGCTATACCGTTCATCTCTTTTCTGCAACATTTCCCGGTACGACACGCGCGCCACCTACTGTAAGTTAATTGTACTATGCCTATAACCTTCGCGCAAGTGCGAGCAATAAGTTGACAAAGTTTTATGGCAATGGTATGGCAACGGTATGGCAGCGCATACAATACGAACAAGCAAAAAAAAAATAAAAAAATCTGTTTATCCGATCGCTACCAAACTTCACAGGATCACCCGCTGGGGTAATCTGAAGATTTCCTGAAAATTTCATCAACATCGGTCCAGCCGTTTTGGAGTCCATAGGGAACATACATACCCACATACATACACACATCGATTTTTATATTGTAAAATATAGAAGATAAAATTATTACTTTTTGAGATAATCTCTTTTAAATATTTGCCTGTATCTAATTCGCAAACAAAAGGGTTAATATTTTCATACTGTAACCGCATATTTTTGAAAGTGCTACAAGAATATTTATTTAGAAATAATTTTAAGGTGAAAAACCGTTTCTAAAGTAAAAACTACCCTCAAATATCTAAACTATCTCTAATTAATTTGCGCTTGAAATGCAATCGAATATAGAGTGTACCATTTAAAAGAACAAAGTTAGGTAATATGCAGAAGAAATGGGACAGCCTGTACAAGTGAAAATTACAATAGGGGTCTCTTGTCTATCATTTTTCTCTAAAATGTGTAATAGAGAAAGAACAGAAGAAATGCACTTCGGTGGCGCATCATGTATGTTATGTTGTAGTGATAAAATTCAGTTATCTTTTGAAATCATTTCATCCTTTCCAATGAATTTCTGTGTTTTTTCATGTCGGCGATACCAGGTGTTTTAGTATCATTTGTGTCAAGTATCTATAAACTTGAAGATTTTGTCCATATTTCAGGTGTTAGTTTACTTTTCTTTCTCCCAGGCATACTCTAAACTTGACTTCCATGGAAGTAGGTATTTAGAAAATTTCCTCTGGTACTTGATTCCCAAATCATTAAGAAGCCAAAAATCCTCAAAGATATAAATCTACTCTATTGGTGGTCCCAGGATTCTTCCCTGCGGTAAACCTCGGTACACCTGCCCTTATTGATACACTGTTTTATTTATTCTTACAGAAAACGACCTCTCATCAAGAAACGAGTAGATTATTGCTGTCAGATATGATAAGAATTTTAATTTATGAATTTTGAATTTCAGACCTTCAACCCAGATTTTGTCAAAGGCCTGAGCAATATAATCTAAGAACAAAACAGGTGTATAATTTTTATCTACGTAAGGGCGGCCGCGCATTTCCTACTATCGGATCCGACTGTCTGAAACGATGCCGGATCGGACCACTACCGCACACTTACGACAAAATATTTCCGACTTTATTTGACTCAGTTAAGCGGGGTTCTTCGTTAAGGACACACTGCATAGAAAATGGATGACGGAGAGTTATTGGCAATTGCTTTTTTACTGTCACAACCGAGAAAAAAGAGAAAACGTCGCTACTGGGTACATCCTTAATTCACAAAGGATTAAAGAAAGTCAGTTTTTCATTTTACAACCTAAGTTACGTGTAACTTTTTTGATTATTATCGAATGTCTATTAATTCTTTCAATGAACTTCTTAATGTAATTCGGGGGGGGGGGGGGGATAACGAAACAGGACACACAATTGAGACTTGCAATTTCTCCATGATTTCACACATCTGTACTGGACACTCACACGCCAAAAAAGTGCCAAAACTGACAAAAACAATAGTATGTTTGCGGTATAGTATACAAGAACAATGCACAGCGCGCCTTCCGGTAATCGAATCAGACTTTTTATCGGGCCGACCGGTAGGATGCGCTATGCTTACATCCGACTCGGACGTCCTATCCGAAATCGGATCGTAGATGTGCGGTATGATCGTATAAATTTATAACAGTTTAGAACATCGTTTCAGACTATCGGACTCAAAAGTAGGAAATGTGCGGCCGCCCTAACCCTGTTCTATTCGGTTAATCTGAGAAGCTGGTGGTTCGTTGAGTCAGTTTTAGCAAATCCTATAATATTCTTGACAGAAAGCTTATACGACATAAGGCACAAAAACTCAGGATTAGTCATTTGTACTTCGCTCCACTTGACTTTTCAGATTTAATATTTTGCTCTTGTATACTAAGCCATTCTAAACTGTTTCGTTGCATGGGTTTTTCCTACTTGCATTGTTTATTCGTTTAATATTCAGTTTCATGCTGATTAGCATAGTAAACGTTTATATATACATGTTCATTTTTACTTTAAGTATTTTCTTAACTTTTGAAGAATACTTCAGTTTACCTCAACATTCGGCTGCTTGTTGAAAACCATATTGAAGACTTATTGTATAATACGTAAGGCTCGACTGAAACTATTTATGGATACGGAAGTTTATAATTTTAGTCATAATAATGAACTCATAACAGGATCTGAACTGCTTGCATGATGAACACTATGCAAAAACCAACCAAACAATCCAGTTATGTGCTACCGACAGGGGCAATTTCTATTTCTACAAAAGGGTAGTTGCATCACGCGAACTATAACAGGACTAGAGGTACCTAATGAAGACATAATATTTCACTCTTCCTTTTTGTACCCTTAAATCTCAAGCAATATATTAGCACGATCTCATTGTATGTCCGAATATGGGGTAGTTATTGTTTGCTTTAATACCTATTGTGTGAAATGTCTAAATGTGACCGTCACATTTGTTTGACTTGCTCTTGTGTGATGTTTTCAAACCGTGCACCTAATTTGCATTTATGGCAGTTATGCGGAAGTCCTTTGCCAACAAGACAGTTCTTACACACTTATGTTATATTAAATTGAATTTTTGTCCAATTACAATGATTTGCATTCATACAGAATTGTTGTTTACATAATTTCTTTTTCTTACTCTTGAAGTTATGTTAGCGGGGGTATTATAGATTGAGTCGCTTTGAGCATTTTAATCGATGTTCATTCCTAACTTTTCAACATCTCTCACAATTTTACATAAATTTCACTGAGATCACCTCTGTTCAAGATACCAAGTCAATTTTTTCAGATAACGCTGTCATATGCTTCTTTAAAGATCATCATCATCATCATGATCATAGCCTGTGCTCAAGTATTCCATCTTTGGACATACGCCCCACCACGTCTCTTCCAGAGCTCTCAACTGGCTACAGTCCCCATCCATTGCACATCTTTCTGGTATTGGATGTCGTCCTTTCGTCTAGCTCTGGATCTATCCCGTGTTCGTTTCCCCAATCTGGACCTCCATTTCGTAGTTTTCCTGCTCCACCTTGCATCCCTTATTCGCCCCAGGTGACCTTCTCATTGCCGCTTTAGCCTCGCTACACGTTCCGCCACGTCCATAGCCCTTGTTCGATTTCTGATCCATTTGATCGTTCTCCTGTCGTACACCCTATACCTAACATCACTATCCCCATCTTTCTTTTTTGGTAGCTTGTATCTCCTTACTGTTGTTTCCATCTGGTTTTCAAGTATTGAGGGAAGCTGGTACGAAAAACGGATCTAAGCTTTCCAAAAGTTACCCAGTCTTTGCTTCCCTGCTGAAAGAGATCTTTTGTCTGAGGTAGATGTACTCTTCAACAACTTCGATGATGTCCTTCACCTAATTGGTATTGGCACATGCGCCTTGCATGTTGGACATATAATTTTTAGTCCAATTGATTTAGACTCTTTCTTAAAATCCTTTACCATTCTCTTATGTTGCTCCATATCAACTGAAATTATAGCTATATCATCGGTAAACCGCAGGTGGGTTAGGTATTCTCCATTAATATTGATCCCGCTGAGCTCCAGTTCAGTGTATGAAATATGCTTTCCAAGAAGTTAGTAAAAAGTTTGGGGGAGTGTATTTCTCTGATCAATTCCGCGTTCTACAGTTACTGAGTCTCTCTCCTCATGAACTTTAACTTTGAATGTTGCAAGATCATGCATTGATGAGGTTTATATATCGGTAATCAATGCGACACGTGTTGTGTAGTAAGTTGTTTAAAGGTGGGACAGGAGAGATATTGGCCTGTAATCCCTTAGATTTGTTATTGCCTTTCTGGACTCCTTGCATTTTGCAGAGATTTCTCCTTTGGGCAGGCACTGGTTGAAAAGTTGTTCGAGATGTTGTAGTGCTTGGATACTTCCCAGTGGTCTACGATTTTCCATGCACATTCGAAACATGCAATACTGAAAAAACTTCTAACTGCTGTTTTTTGAGAAATTAGCTGAATAGAGCTTTCGTCGTCTGAATGATTATCGAAGTTTCTTATGCATATCTGGCATATTCCAAGTTTTAAAATGCGACTTTTTAAGGCATCGTTAAATTAGTTAGTTTATTGATATGGACTAGGTGCTTTTAACATTAATGCGTTAGAACTCACAATGTTTCATAGCCATAAAAATACTGCCTAAATTATATAAAACTTAGCAACTCCTGGTGTGAAATGATATACCTATCAAGAATATCGTGCATGTTAATACGTACGTATTTAAATCTATAAATTAACCTTTAAATCGCATAACATACTGCGGTAGTCGGTCATTTACGAATATTTTACCGATTTTATAGTTCTGACTTTTAAAGTGTCGCCGAACGAGAAACAGTTATGTTACGTAAACGTGATAAATTAGATCTAACATCTACTTAAAATCATGTATTTTTATAAAATACCTAAAAGCTTAATATCGGAAATGTACGCAAATAAAAAAAGCAATTCTGGTTCTTTTCGATTTAATATTATTTTATTGGACCGGCACATCTCTTCTATGAGATAAGCATTTTGTATGGAGCACGATAATTCACTTTGTCTAAGGTGAACCGGTGTGCACGCTTAGACCGATTTAAAATATGTATCACAGACCGACTCAGGTTGACCGACACAGAAATGCCATTTGTTTAGAATGTCAAATAAGAAATCCCGAATTCCAAATCTGACATAATTTAGGAACAATAAATTAGATTCCCGAGGTACATTTATTTAGGCCCGTTCTATGTTATAAGCTTCTTGATCCAAATTGGTTTGGATATTTTATAGGGTGGACCTATTTTATTTTTTACGGTTGCTTTTTATACGTCCTATATTTTTTATTGTGGTCTTTGTCTCAGGTTACATGTAAATTCCGTGCGGCGAGTGCAGGAAGGATGGCTATAATGTTCTAGTTTATTTAACACATTCGGAGACAAATAGATCATCAGGTGGACATGTTTTCTACCTGAAAGCTTTTAGGTATTTTGTAGGAATTCTAGTCAGTTTTATAGTATAATTTCTTACACTTCTTTGGTGAGCATTATTTAATTTGTGGAAGCGGAAAAATTCCGATAATAATATTGTATTTATGTGAAGTAGATAATTAAACGTATGAAAATTTATCAGTTCTTGCTCTTGGATTAATTGCAAGCGTTTGTTCAAGAGATGCAGTAAATGACATTATTTGTGGGAGTGGTTTGATTGCGCAGTACAGGTTGCGCAAGAGCCAGCTGCACACGCTGCAAATTGGAAGACTTTGGGAAATTCAAAAGTACCTATAGTTTAAAACTGTTGAAACACTTAAAAAATAACTGTTACGAAAATTTCAAAAATGTGAAATAAAAAAGCGTCAGAAAAGCATGACATTTCGCGATTGTATACATGAACAATAATTGCATATTTTAGCTACCCAGAGAACCTTCCTCTACCAAGTTTCACTGAAATAACTTCAAAAGTGCACGAGAAATAATGAAGAAATTAAATAAAAAATTGTCCTTCGAAGGCCCATAACTTTTTAAGGAAGCAGAATAATTGTACTAAGATAATTTGATTCAGATCGGGTTCTTTTGACCTAAGGAAGCTAGATTTGAAGTACGGCCCAATCTTTACTGGACACTCTGTATATTGATTCACAAAAATCGTATTTTTCTCACGTTTAAAGAAAAGGTACGGCAGACTCAAGTTTGCTGGCTCAATTTATAGTAGTGATGCCCACGAGAGTCTCGTTTTCGAGAGTCTTGCATGGTCTCGTCTCGTTTTCGAGACGAGACTCGAGAAGAGATTCGAAAATTTTCTCTTCAGGCGAGACGATACTTTCTCGTGGTCTCGTCTGGAATCTCGTACGAGAGTCTCACAGTCTCGTGGATACACATCAAATGCCGAAGATGTCAACTTATCACTGCAAAAATAATTTTAAATCTCTTCAAAAAATATTTTAGAAATCTGCTTTGATAAAGGCACTTCCGTTGGCGGCGTCCAGACCTCAAAACGATATTTTTCATTTTATTTGTATTTATTTATTTATTTATTTATTTATTTATTTGTTTATTTATTAAATAATACAATGTAACATACTACATACACACCTGCAACTTTGATGACGGCGCCTACTGCGACTTAATTTGTTTCATTCGGTATGAAAAAAAAAGCAAATAAAAAGGAATGATCTCTTACAAAGTAGTGTAAAGAAGATTGTAAAGCTTAAATATAGGTATTTTCCTGTTGTGAACCAAGTTGCACATAGTGGTTGGATCGAGAACTTTGACGTAAATTCACTGTGAATTCTTAACCCGGTAATTTAACTCGACACGTGTTTCGCTGACAACGTCAGCATCCTCAAGAGTTGAAGATTAACCTTTAACATGACTATGAATTCTTAATAAGTTGACCCCACACGCCAAAAGACTGTGACACAGTAATTACTCTCGACACGTGTTTCGCTGACAAAGTCAGCATCCTCAGGAATTGAAGGTTAATCGTCAACTCCTGAGGATTCTGACATTGTCAGCGAGACACGCGTCGAGTTCAATAAATTACTGTACCACTGTCTTTTGGCGTGTGGAGTTATCTTATTAAGAATTTATAGTCATGTTGACGTCAATGTGACCTCACTTTAGGTATATAAACGGAGATTGTCTCGGGCGGAGCTCATTCTTGTTTGAGATCTGGAAGAGTGAACTTCGATATTTTCGGAGTAGAGTAGGTGAAATATTTGAGTACTACTGAGGATGGCAACTTAGTTGCCGAAATACGAATTTAGTGTTTCAAATTGTGTGTGGTTAGGGGTCTAATTGATTTTTGGATTAATATTACTTTGTATTATGTTTTAGCAGAATATTACTTTGAATTAGACAAGATCTTTAATCTCTTGTGCGTTTAATAGCGAGTTGGTGAGACTGCGAGACTCTCGAACGACACCCGAGACGAGACGGGACTCGCGACTGCGAGACGAGACTCGAGACGAGACTTTCTGTTTCGACTGCGAGACGAGACGAGACTTTTGTAAAGTCTGGTCTCGTTGGTCTCGTGGGCATCACTAATTTATAGATAAGTACGTAATCTGTGTCGCCATAGAAATGTGTCGTGTTACATAATCAAAAAGCATAATAAATGTGAACAGAAAAAATGAAATAGTATTTTCCCACAACCCCCTAAGAAAGCGACACGTTGCATACAACTAAGAAGGCGCGGAAGTTGACAGTTGCGCCCACCCGTGTGTTATACTCGTAGCTGTGCTCTATAAATAAAAATCGCACCGGTATATTCAGATATTGTAGGCAGCTTTGAAATTTTGACGTTTAGTAAATAAATATGGTGTCTCTTTTCAAATCTAATATTTAATAGGTATTCGTCTGCAAAATGGATCAATAAGTCTGCAGCGATACTTCCATCGAGTGCACGCCACCAGCAGTTGTCAAAGTGGTCCAGAAGACATTAAGTACTTAATTTTTTACCAGAGAAATCTCTTAAAAGGTAGGTACGGCAGTTAAACATTTTAATGGCCTAAATATTTTAGATACGAACCGGGCATTTATGAATTGGCGGGCAAGAGAACAAATCCAAGAGTCATTCATGACTCTGTTGGAATTATTCCAATATACTCATAATAGTTAGTAGGTTACTTGGAAATTTTCATATTTACTAGCATAGATACCTAATATGGATGAGGATCTCAGTTTTCTGAAGACATAACAAATTCATTAAGTTACAGCAAAGTTTTCATTTTTTTATTAATTTTTTACACAAATGTCTATCAGGTTAAATTAAATCGGAGCGAAGCGAAGCGAGCGGAGCGTTGTAAGTGTCAGTCGTGAGCGTTCATAACATTATTCTCTTCAAAGATTATTAGCCCGAAGAACAATGTAACGGAAGTAATATCAGTCAAATCTACGGGAGTCGATCAGTTGTTTACTTTACCTGTACGCAAATGTCACAAAATTTAGGTACCTTGTACGCAAGTGCCATACATTCTCACATACATCTTAAACTTTAAAGCTTAAAGGAAAGCTGAATCTCTACTTTTTAAATGCACACGACTATTCTGCTTGGTAACCAATCATTGTCAATTAAATTAATTTCTGTTTTTTTTGCATTTCGGCGGTGCATTTTTCTGAGGTGTCTGATGTTTTTCTAGGACAGTAATTGGCCGGATAATAAAATAATCAGCCAGTACAGTTAGTCACTTAAACTTTAAGTAAATTAAATGTTTCGGAAACATTATTCCTAAATGAACTTTTAGTATGAAACCATAGAATTAATGGACAGGAGGTAATGTAAACAATAATTTCGAATAAGTGCTTAAATGTTACTGAAAATGTTTATCTGCTGCGCTTTCTACTTTTTCGATATAGAAACACATTTTCGAGGAAGCAAAAAGCAATTTACAAACACTTTTAACGGTTAAAGATCTCGTCGCTCCTTTAACAAAATAGTAATTTAGCTGATTACTATACAACAAATTTCAATTCTGACGGTTAATTCAATTACCTTCCAGCAATAACAACACAAATAAAAATTTATTGGCACTTTCCTATCGGCCGCGACCATAGAACACACAAAGATAATTATCAGTGGTTCGGAATCAGATTTTTATGTTATTATTCTTAGATTATAGCGCAGGATTTTAACATAAGTTGAATGAAAGAATTAATTCCATGCAAATTTATAGGAGAATTTTAATTCTGCCATTTAGCCCGGTACCGTTTGGTTAGAAATGAGTCTAGATAAAGTTGTAGCGGAGTCGTGGGCGAAGCTAACTGATATAGTAAGAAGATAGGGACTCTTATTTAAATTTATTATTGAAAATAGTGGAATAAATAGATATTTAACTTAAAATCAACTGTAATATATGATACTTCTTTCAGGTAGTCTAAATTCTAATTTCTAAATAGTCAAACAATGTTAATCTTTACCCGATACAAGTTTATAATTTTTCTCTCTGTACTAGCATACTCCGTCTTTGGGGTATGCTGTCACATGGTTTGGGGTATATTGCCACATACTCAGAAACATTATTAACGGATAAAATAATAAACAATTTATTCATAAAAAACCATAATTGTAACTGAAAAATATTGCAACAAGGTGTACAAGCGCTATCTGGCACACTTTTTAGATTTAATTATTTTTAGAACTTTGAGTACATTTTTTATTAGGTTTTTTATGGGAAGAACAATGTAGCTACTTGACAGCAATTCTAAATAGTCAAACAATGTTAATCTTTGCCCGATACGAGTTTATAACTTTTCTCTCAGTTGTTGCAACTGTACCAGCATACCCCGTCCTTGGGGTATGCTGGCACATGGTTTGGGGTATATTGCCACATACCCAAAAATTTTATTATGAAATAAACAATTTATTAACAAAAAACATAATTGTAACTGAAAAATATTGCAACGCAGTAAAAAAGTCCAATTCTATAAAGCTGTTAATAAGTATACAGGGTGTTACAAAAAAAGCAGGTCAAGCCGTTAACCACAGATTATCTGGTCGAAAATAATGGGACTTTCCTTATGCCATTTTTCATTTAGGCTTCTCTCTTTCAAGATACATGGCGTTAAAGTTAAAATTTTAAAAACTACTTTTATTAATAACTCCTTTGTTTTTTACGATATTCCATTGAAATCTTGTACAACATTTTTTCATATACCGGTACAATGTTTGTGTAATTCTGATCAACAAAATCGATGCGCGAACGGAGGAAAGGGGGGGTTGCAATACCCATTGACCCCCAACTTTTCCCTGAGCACGTCTATGGTTCAATGGTATTGTTTTTTAAGCCAGGCGTTCATTTCTTTTATTTTTTTTTCTCTCGTAAAATTTTGATTTAGGGCTTGGTTTACGAGATATTGCAACTCATTTGACTATGTGTTGTTGATCCGCTCGTTGTTTATATCTCTAGATTTTTCTTAGGTGACGAACTAAGCTCGAGAAAAATGTTCCTGGATGGATATGTTCCTGCATAACGTCTAATCTTCACGTCTATGGTTCAATGGTATTGTTTTTTAAGCCAGGCGTTCATTTCTTTTATTTTTTTTTCTCTCGTAAAATTTTGATTTAGGGCTTGGTTTACGAGATATTGCAACTCATTTGACTATGTGTTGTTGATCCGCTCGTTGTTTATATCTCTAGATTTTTCTTAGGTGACGAACTAAGCTCGAGAAAAATGTTCCTGGATGGATATGTTCCTGCATAACGTCTAATCTTCAGAAAAATGCCCTTGGATGGTAAATTTTTTATTAATAATTATTTTGACAACTTAACGCCTACCTGTCTTTCTTTCCAATGCTAATTTGGCTGTTAGACGTTATGCAGGAACATGTCCGAATTGGTACCGTCGGAAACTTAGAAGTTATGCAGGAACATATCCATCCAAAGACATTTTTCTCGAGCATAGTTCGTCACCTAAGAAAAATTGGAAAATTTAAACAGCGAACGGATCAACAACACACAGTCAAATGAGTTGCAATACATATCTCGTAAACCAAGCCCTAAATCAAAATTTTACAACAGAGGAAAAAATAAAATAAATGAACGCTTGGTATAAAAACAATACCCTTGAACCATAGACGTGCTCAGGGAAAAGTTGGGGGATCAATGGGTATTACAACTCCCCCTTTCCTCCGTTCGCGAATCGATTTTTTTGATCAAAATTACACAAACATTGTGCCGGTATATGAAAAAATGTACAAAATTTCAACGGAATATCGTAAAAAACAAAGGAGTTATGAATAAAAATAGATTTTTAAAACCCTGTATCTTGAAAGAGAGAAGCCTAAATGAAAAATGGCATAAGGAAAGTCCCATTATTTTCGATCAGATAATCTGTGGTCAACGGTTTGACCTACTTTTTTGTAACACCCTGTATAATAAATAACCTAATCATTCATTGTTCTCACGATTGTGCTAACCTCCGATAGAGGGCATTATGCTGTAGGTATATATTGTTTGGTAGATTTTTAGCAGCGAATTTTTGAAATGTGAAGTTTGCATCAACTTACCCCTGTAGCCAACTAACGCCGGCATAATATTTTCTCTGGAAAGTAAAAATAACAATGAATGTATAATTTATTTATACCTGAATATTAAGTCATAAAATCTTCTCTTTTCTTGTTCTTCTTCTTTGCCGTGCTTCGTGTCTCGAGTTGAGTGTTAAAAAAAAAGTTCTCCAAGATTTTTGATCGTCATCCTTTAAATTTTGGTTACTGTCTATTAAGGCTACTGATTAGTCGATGAAATTCTTGAGGCATCTTCCATGGTTTCTTTTACGACCGATTTTGTCCTGAATCATAATTTCTTCACCTACCCTGACCACATTTATCTTTGTATGTTTGAGAAGGGCCTTTCGTCAGTATCGATGATAATTGTGAGGTTATACTATAATAATTCAGGCTTAGTATTTTTAGCTATTTTGTTGTCCATTTGCTGAGCACTATACCAAAGCTGAATTCGTCATTCCACATCATATTTAACTTCCTTTTTATTTCCCCCGTTGAGTTAGAAATCAAAGAACAAGTTCATGACTGATGTCGTCGGTTCGTTGCAGTAGTTCAATTCTTGCTGTCATGGTGGTATCTCAAGTATATACACCCTCATTCTAGTTCTCTGGAATTTTGCGTTTCATTCACCATAAGTATTGACGGGAATAGGTCCTTTCCTCATACTTTGAACGTTTGCAATATTTCATATCCATGAATATCAAAGTATAATTTTGAAGAGGCAGATCACATGTTCTGATCAGGAATTTATCTCAGAATGAACATGGGTGGTCCCAAGGTACCAAAGGCAATCGTGTAGGCCCAGAGACAGACTTGGGCTGTTACGTTATAGTTGGAAGGGTTTCGACATTTCCTATATCACACACTGGCATGGGATGTAAGTATGTACTATAGAGT
The DNA here is from genome assembly GCA_963966045.1 of Xestobium rufovillosum. NCBI lineage: Eukaryota > Metazoa > Arthropoda > Insecta > Coleoptera > Ptinidae > Xestobium > Xestobium rufovillosum. The sequence goes on from OZ014493.1 coordinate 36,427,242, forward strand.
ACTATAAATAGTTTCCACAGCTTGTTACATATTTAATGAAAGATTTCGACACCAGATTCGTCTTTAATCCTGATTATTTTGCGACTATGCCTCCTGATGCTGACGATTTATAGTAATTCGGGCTGTATAATCTTAAAATGTTTTCAAATCCATTCCATATGCATGGGAATATGCAAGTGGCATTTAGAGTCTGATGAAAACAAGTGAAATCAGATTTACATTCAGACAATGAAGAAACAACTGAAACTAAAAAAACGAACATCTGTAGTTTAACCAACTAATTTGAACGACAACAAAACAAAAGAATAGAAAAGCTGCGGCTAACATCAGAGAGCAATACCCAATGAAGTTTCCCCTTTGTAATGTTTATTGTGATATTATAAACTGTTAACGGTACATCAATGTGTGAAACGCGAGCCGTAAACGGAATGCCGACGTCGACAATGAATGATTTTCTAATTTTTTTCTGCCATCTAGAATCTCGAGTGCCAATTTACGATGCAGTCTTATCAGTCCGTCGGAATGGTGTTGGCGTTTTTGACTAATTAGCATTCTTAAAAAGTCTTGTAAGAACGTTAACAATAGCGAGAGATTTAATAGGTACTAGACTTTTAGAGAAGTCATGAGACATTTGTCACCTATCAAAGAGCAGATTTACACCGGGAATTTTAATATTCATGCGATCCGTAACGGCAACTTGTTGCTCTACACGGTACGCAGTTTGAAACAAAAACAAGGCATGAAATCGAATCAAAAAATTTTGTTATCTCTTGTTCATATAGATATAATCAGATATTTAAAGTTTTACTCAAAGCTGGAGAATTTGATGGATACTGATCCAAGACGAGAAATCTGTGTACCTGTTACAAATTTATGTGCCACCTCGCTTTCATTTCCATACTCCTCGCTGCTCCGACTCCCATTGGATTCGTACAATAATTTTTACATAAATGATACACAGCATGCAGACACAATCAATTGGATTCCATCCAGAACCAATCACCGATACTTGGATGTCGTTTATTTTGAACGAACCGCATTCGTGACAACTGATTGATGTGTGTGAATATATTAATGTCATAAGTCAGGTTGAATTGATAGTGTAATTTCAAAGGTTAAGTATGTGCCATTATATTTCAAAGACGCTAACAAATTCACTCGAAATTTTCGAACACAATACGTTATAAATCAGATCACCTTCGTGTATATAAAATATTCCAACAAAATGAACGTCGCCCTGGCCAAACACAGAGACACTGTCCGATACAATCTACCCTAAATTTAAAGCGGTGACTGGCAAATACTCGGAATATCCTTTACACATTCTTTTGTTGGGCTCTCGCTACACTGCTAAAAATGAACCAGATATCTCGAACGCTTAGGTAGATCGATGAGTCACACCGTGGAAGGACCACAGACCGGCGTATATTTATAGAACAATTCTTGCGCCAGAATGATGTTTTCCTATCATGGCAACCATAAACGCGGTTTGTCAAAGAAAATATTGCTAACGTATCAAAGACAACGCCTTTAGAGAGGACGTTATGTTTCTTTGGTTTCTTATCCCCTTTCCACTTCTGATTCTATTTCCCTTCTCACCATAAGTGGTACGATACCGACAAGGGGACAGAACTACGTCATTTTGAACCTAATATGTTGAAACCACAGTTGTACGAAATTATCGATCATTATAAGATGAGGTATATAACCTACAAGTTCGACGCTTTATTACAAGACCATGGACACACTGTTTTACGTTTATCGCCATATCATCCAGATTTGAATCCCATCGAGTTAATATGGGCGACAGTGAAAAACAACGTCGTTGCAAAAAATATTGCCTTCAAATTAGAAGATGCACGGAAGCTAGCAGAATATGAATTTAATCAAATAAAGCTAGAAGACTGGAAGAAGCGTTGTGATGAAGATCGAGGACAAATATTTAGAAAATGAAGTGAATATCAGTGAAGTTGAACCATTCATTATTTCTTTAGGCGGCAGTGATACTAGCGATTCTGAAAGTGATTATTAAGACCCCCATTATTATTGTACTATTATTTTTTTAATAGAATTAAGACAAATAATCTAATCTTAATGATTATTCTGCAATAAATCACATTAAATTTGTCTTTTTACATTCCGAATTACCTTTGGTACTAATAATTTTCCTAATACAAGTTGAATATTATTTACTGAATTTTTATTGTTTAATATTTGTATATTGTACTCAGGGGTCGATTGGCTGCGTAAGCCTTACAGAACTGCGACCAGTGTTGATCTTTTGTTCATAACCCTACTCGTAGTTAGATTCTCAGGAATTTGATCTTTCCAGCGAAGCACAGAATGTCCCTGATAGGCTTTCCTTTCACTTCTTCAGGCGTCAGTTGTGCCTGCCCTAAGTGTTGCAGCCTAAGTCGAGCTAATGCATCGCAATTGCAGAGGATGTGTTCGGCGGATTCAACCTCCAGTTCACAAAGTCTGCATTTGTCACTGTCTATTAGTCCCAGTTTTTTGAGATGGTACCTCACTGGGCAGTGTCCAGTAAACAGACATGTAAAGAGTCTGATTTCATTCTTTGATAAAAGAAGAAGCTTTTTTGCATTCGTAGTCGAGTACTCAATGAATTTCATCGCCTGTCTATGTCCTGGTATGTTATACCAGTGAGCTTTTTTATACTCCATTTCCCATTTTTGAATCTCCGTCCTTCTGTGTGCTCCAGATACACCACATAACGGTTCGGGTCCAACCGGGAATCTCTTTGAACCTGATCTAGCTAGTTCGTCAGCTATTTCATTCCCTTCAATTCCCTCATGACCCGGCACCCAGTGCAGGGCAACTTTATTGCCCTTAGCCAGTTTCTTGGGCGATTGTCTGCATTCCCAGGTGGATAAAGACTCAAAGCTATTGGCTTTCAGTGCTTTTATCGCAGCCTGACTGTCAGACATTATATAGACTTTTTTTACCCTTTGTGTTCCTTCGTAGGCATTCTTGGGCACATAGGTCTATTGCAAGTATTTCAGCTTGCGTAATTGTGGGATAGGTTCCTAAGGCTATTGATGCCCTATATTTTGGGCCATACCTGTTTCTTGTTCGGTTTTAGATCCATCAGAATACCAGATGGAGGAATTTGGTTCCAGCTGTATTATTTGACTTCCAGCCGTGTTGCGGTCCTGAATGACCATTTCGAACGGTGTCTGAAAGTCAAACACTCTCGGAATGACATCCAAGGGTTTTCCAAACAGTTCTGGCTGTAAAAAGTCCAAGATCTTTAGATGACCTGTTTTGTCGCCCGGTTTGAATTTCTTATTTTGGGTTATTTTTATGGCGGTTTGTAGATCCTCTCTCTTCACCCGTAGTTGAAGGGGCGGCAGGTCCAAGAGTGCCTCCATAGCCGCAGTCGGGGTTGTGCTCATAGTCCCTGTTATACCCAAACACGCTAGCCGTTGCAATTTCTGCAACTTGCTTTGTGTCGTGATTTCATTTGTTTTTGTCCACCACACGAACGAAGCGTATGTGACAATGGGTCTTATTATTGATGTGTATGACCAATAGATCATTTTCCGTTTTAGCCCCCAGGTTTTTCCAAAAAGTTTGCGACAAGCCCAAAAGGCTCCCGTCGCTTTGGAAAGAGTTTTATCTATATGAGGTCTCCAGAGTTACCCCTAAATACCTTACCTCTCCGGAAAATTGTATCGATAGTCCTTGTAGCTGTGGAACTTTTAGATTTAGCTTTAGATTTTGTTTAATATTTATTCTCTAGGGTAAAAAGTCCTCGCCGCTGTTGCGCTGAGTTAGATGCAGGCTGTGGCAGGCGCCAATCGCTTGCCAATTTAAATCTATTGGGCTGTATTAGGCAAGTTGTGCGCTTCCAACTCGTTCATGATTCTGGTCGGCAATACTGTGCCGAACGCATTATATTTCTAATATCAACTCGTAAGTTAGCATTATAGATTGCTTTCGGAGTTCTTCTCTTTCCCACTGCTTCCACTTCTAATGAGTTTATAATTTGCTCGAACCTTGTATCGTTACTGCCGGTATTTTCTTGGTTGCTGCTTTAAGTTCTTCGTTTGGAAACTTACCAAAGGCTTTGCTGTTCTTAATTCCCTTCTCTGTAATTTTTATTTATTTTGAATTTGTTTAAAGTATGCCACTGGCTTTTGGAAACTAACGTTTTTTATCCGTACCTTCACACTCAAGTTCTTTCGGCATACAATTTGCTCAATTTTAGCCCGCAAGTATTTTATCGAGAAACACAAATAATTTGTTCGTATGTGATTCGGCAATTAACAGTCGGATGCTGTCACTACTATAACTTATGCATTCTGGACATTTTTATTGTATTTATTGTATCCACGTATTTTCGTGCATATGGTTGGCTTGAAATTGCACTGCACGATTGTAGCGGATTTAACAAAATGATTAGGTTAAAAAAATACACTCCGATCATATTATGTGTAAATAAATTTGTTTAATTTAACTCTTCATGTATCATTCTTCATTATCTACACGAGAAAAAGCGGTGCTATTTTACTCATCCGTTGAATAAGTTATGCGATGAAAAGTAGGAAAACCGGGCAAAAATTAGCAATCAGTGAAGGTTAGGTCTAGAACGGGTAAAGTACGATTTAGCACTACGCGCATTTCGCGTTTTTTCCAAGTTCCTTAGAAAGAGGGGACTTAGTAGAGTATGAAAAAAAGAAAATTTGTGCGAACGATACATTTTGGTATATTACTTTTGGTCGAGAAACTTGCGGCCGCTGGAGCGAATAAGGGTGCTGGGCGGAAACATCGAAGAGAAAGGTTTTTTTGGAAAAATTTTGTTCGTAGCAGTATAACGTTTTAGCGCGCTGTTAAAGTTTTGGTTTTGGGGGGGAGACTTAAACGCTCCGCTCGCTTCGCTCGTTCCGCTTGCCCACAGACCGGAGATAGTGGGCCGTGGAACCCCTTTTTAGGCCATATTCAATGACGGGCAACTATCGATGCTATTCGCTCAACTCTTCATATTCCTGCATTCGACTAATATTCACTGCGGTATTTCGTTTTCTGCTCATTCTTATTACTCTTACCCTGCTTCCATTCACTTTCCACTATTTCAATCGTTTGTCTAAGAATAAATATTTTATTTCTGCCACTTTTTATTTTTCGAAAGAAGTTGTCACATGCCTCTCAGCACCCGTTCACGCTCATTCGGTGAGTTGATTCTTTCACTTCCCATGTTCTACACTGCCAATTCATTCTTCTCCCATACTTCTTCAATTTCTTTTCAGTATGTTCTCCAGCTATATCTCACACATTCCTTTATTTAACACCATTTATCTGCTGGTCCCTAAAGACTTTCCGGTCGTTTTCCCCCTTCTGTGTCTCATCACTGTTGTTGTCAATTTCTCCTTTACGTCTCCTTCAGCAATATTTCCTTAGTTTTTCACTCGTGTGACTTGACCTGGGCTAATTTTTGTTTTGTTGTCAGATGCATGTTTCTGACTTCTTACGAGTATAATACGTGTACCATCTGAGTGAATTTTACGATTCTGCGTTACAATTATTGATTCGTTCTACTTTCTCAGTTTGTTAATCACTAGGTACAACAACTTTAAAAATACCGTCTATGTACTTATGAATTTTGTTGAATTTTATCAAGATTACTCCCAGGACATTCTAATTTTTTATTTCTTAAAGATTTTGTTCTTACGGAAAGAGAATTTCATGAATAACAGTGTACCCTAGATATAAAGATGATAATTTGGAGTATAGGAATAGTAGAAATGTGACTTTTTTAGGCCGTTATGGTTTGTGTAGCTGAAAGAATCGCAGTCATGCTGAGTGGGTGTGAGAACAGGACCTAGGCCACCTGACCCGCACTTGTCATCAATAACTCGTGACATCAATGACTCTAGATCAAAAATAAGTGTCCTTATTTATTGTTGGAGTAGTCTGCAACCCAAAAGAAAAAAAATGTTCTCGACTCTAACGTGACCTTTTTTGTGGTTTCAGAATTTATTTTTACGGGCAGCTCCTCTTTTGTATCACACGAAGTAAAATAAATATCACCGGCTATTAGACTGCCCCAGGTAGCCATTGAAAATGATATTTATAATACCGGTTGCTTCATATTACGCCGTTGCAGGTAGCCCAAAAATTTTATTGAAAATGATTCTTCTGGTTTCCAATATAACAATTAAAAACAACACAAATAAATACCTAGGTGGAAATAGGTCATTCGCGATCGAATTTATTTGGCTTCTTGGTTGTGCAAATCACGCGGGCCCTCCCAAGAGAATTTATGGCAATTGCATATGGCTCATAAAAATGAGACGTTTTGAAATTCAGAGCACGTAAAACAGTTTGTTAACCAAATAATAAACCGCGACAGAACTAGAAAAGTCATACAAAAAAGTTACGTCCTGGGGAATGGTGTCGCACAAATTGTCAGACGACAGCATTCCAAATCTCTCCAAAGGGGCCCCAGTGCACAAGCATAACTAACAAAAACCGCAAATATGTGTTATTGTGTCAGAGGCTTGGTGGGCTGTAAGAAGAGTGCAAAATAAACAAACGTCCATGCTTCTTAGTTTTTGCAGCGACTCAGTTCGTTGTGCTGTATGCCTTAACGAACAACAGAGAAATGTGATACGTTATTATTCTGCAGGCTGTACGCATTACCAGTGGCGGGTGCAAGCATTATTGTCCGTTTAAAAGAAAAATCTTTTTATCATCTCTATATTATCCGCATTTTAATAGATGGCGTGAGGAGCCAATACTTATCAGATTACGCAATTATTGCGGAGCAAAATCAAGTAGCCCCTGACACTTAACTTACTGGTGTTAAAGAATGTTTACCTATAATTTACGAGTCACCTCTGTATAGTTCGTATCACGTTGCACTTTAAAAGGGATGCGCTTTGAATAGTCTTGAAAAAGCAAGGATTTGTGAAAGGCTTTGTAATATGTTAATCTTTCCTACACATATTTTGCTCAGATGGCAAGGCATGATTTCATAGTAAACTTATCAGACAGTTTCGTCCTACAATACAAATTTGACAGATACAAATCGTATTAATGGAGCTGCAATTTTTTCCTGAAGACTGAAGTTACTAAGCCCTGTTAATTCTAGTTGTAAGAAGACATCAATATGAAGACATTAGGAGCATAAGAAGCACATCATCTATTATTATTCATGCAAGATAAAGATCGATAAAGGTTGCCATTTCAAAATAACTGCGACAACAGTGTATTCTCAGAGGAAGGAAAGAACCCCAGAAAGAACAGATATAACAAGCGTATGACAATAAGTCAGGAGAGATGAATGCATTATTACATTGGGTAGAAAATAGAGAGAATGTATATAAGCAACAACTCTGCGCTGCAACTGTGTTGCATTCTTTTCATAGCACTGGCGTGTGCGCGAGCGGTATCGCTGCTGCACCACAATATATTGGGTTTTACAACGCACAACACCTATTTCGGGTTGGAAAGAAAATATAGAAACAACCTCTGTCGCATACTACAAAACTTTGTATTTCCACAAGTAGTGGGAAATAGACTATATGAAAGGGAGAATGTCGTTGCTACTATGAAGATAGCGATCACAGTGCATTTTGAAGCAATGCCGTATATCTATTACAGTACCATCATATGGGTTTCTCTATTTTGTAATCAGAATGCTACCTTATGGTGCCCTCACGATATTATGTGAGTTACCCTTTCTGCCGTTTGTCTTCTCTATGAGTACAGTAAATCTCTTAAAATTCATTAAAAAGTACACAGAAGACAGAACATACATTTTTGAAATGTAAGGGAAAAGTGCACTCGAAATTGAAAGAATACTGCAACAAAAGTGTGGAGATATCGGTTGTAGACTACTTATACTTATCACTAGGGTTCAGTATCGCTTGCAACTCGTCAGACCTACCCTATCTAACGGAACAGCTCTTGCGAGTTCGCGTTTATCTGTTTATGACAGCAGGCACCGAGAACAACCCGTGAATTTTTAAGAAGTGTTGATTTAATTTAGACAATTGGGTAATTATATATATATTTTCATTGGTCAAACAGTATTAATTTCGGATTAAATTTTTCGTTCCTGAAACAAAATTGTGTGCGCGCCACTGATTAATAACGGCAACAGCAACTCCTCGTCACAGCACATCTTGGGCCATGCTCTGTACTCTTCCAATTTTGAGACTAGTTAGATTACTAGTTAGATTACAGTGTGTCCACAAATGGTTTAGCAGAGGGAAAAACTTTTTTATCATTCATTTTAAGCAAAAAAATTGTTTTTTTTTGTAAAAAAACTGCTAGTTCCCAAACTCCCACAGCACATATAATTTTTTATGCAACTGTTACAGAAAATTATTATAATTTTTTGAAAGTGCCTCCGTAACCGACGCCGGCTACAGTTTTATAGGTGTATTGTTGCCGGGGCCTGCGTGTGTCTGGTGCGAGAGGGCAGCTAAGAGGTCTGTTTAAAATGCCTATGCGTTGTATCAATCTTTTTCGTTCCCAAATAGAAGCGCGCCGGCAACTATACGCAAGGCCAGCGCGGCGCCGGCTACGGAAGCACTCCCTAATTTTTTATGCATTTCTGCGGTTAAAAAACTTATTAAAGTATTGTTAAATTCAAAAGAAAAATCAGGAATGTTTACGTATTCAAATAGAAAAAGTACCATCTTCCTTAAATCTCTTTTTGTTTCTTTTTTAAACTTGAACAGAACCAATTTCTAAAAAAATATAACCAATTTTCCTACCGCCATGAAAATTTCTCAATTATTTTCTGATAATTGTGTAATTTCTGGACCGCAGAATTTTTTGCCGGTGACATACAGACTACATTAAATAAATTTTTACTAAAGTGTCAACATTAATGAATATTTTCTGAGTAAAAAATTCATAGAAAAATAATAAAATATTTTCAGTTGGGTTTTAAGAACAAGCATTTTTGTGAAGAGTGATTTTTTTCTGAGAAACTTAAAAGAATCATTTTTTTCCTCCTGGCAACCCCATCCGTGGACACATTTATATTCTCAACTAGCAGATACCCGGCGTGTGCTACTATTTCTCGAAAACAAATATTATTTGGCATGAACGACGCGATAACCGCAAATGATAAAACTTTCTGATGAGAATGACAGATCAGTGTTTTTGTGTTGACAGTCTGTATTATGCGCCAACTTCACACTAATGTTTTCAATTTATTTGCGAGTAACGCCACCCTTTGATGAGGTTGACAATTTTTGTATGGGAAAAGTCGAAAATCGACTTCATGAACAGACCGAATGCATTGTTTAGTGGTCTAAAACCATCTTCGCATTATTGCCTTTCAAATGAAACCGGTTTGGGGCACATCGATTGGATGGTTTGAAAGTCTATAACGGACATAGGTAGAAACATTTTTTGTGTTTTATAGATTAAGACTAGCGGATACCCTGCTACTGTTTCACGAAAACAAATATTATTTGACATGATCGATGCGATAACCGCAAATGATAAAACTTTCTGATGAGAATGACAGATCAGTGTTTTTGTGTTGACAGTCTGTATTATGCGCCAACTTCACACTAATGTTTTCAATTTATTTGCGAGTAGCGCCACCCTTTGATGAGGTTGACAATTTTTGTATGGGAAAAGTCGAAAATCGACTTCATAAACGGACCGAATGCATTGTTTTAGTGGTCTAAAACCATCTTCGCATTATTGCCTTTCAAATGAAATGGGGCACATCGGTTGGATGGTTTGAAAATCTATGACGGACATAGGTAGAAACAATTTTTGTGTTTTATAGATTAAGAAGATATAAATGTTGCCAGTATGTCATTTTAATAATAATTAAACCTCCCAAAACAATGACTTTTAGTGATGAAAATCAGGGATTTTCAAATGAGATGACATGCTGACAGCATTTATATTGACAATAAATACTTATTCCAAAGCTGCAGTACGATCATTTGGATGCGACAAAATTGATGAGTTTTTGAGAGTCTGTGGGTTCGATCAATCAGTTCGGTTTGATTTCTGACAGACAAAAAAGCCAGTCTGCAGAAGCACAATCGTATTCAGCAAAATCATACTGCAGCAATGGAACGTGAATGGTGGACTTAAGATGCCGGGTTTGATTCCCCACTTACCCAACTGGAATTTTCACGGTTGCTCTCTTTCGGAAGGCACTGGGCCACCTCCGACGTATTATAACCTAGTATTCCCCCCAAAATAGGACTAGAAACGTACTTTATAATATAGGTCCTATATGGTTGTGGTAAGCTGTATAATGACATCAAGACAAGTCGGAGGGCCTACGTCCCAAACGAATATGACAGAATAATATTCTTAACTAAGCAAGACTGAAAACGTGTCAATCACACAAGATAAAATACAAGTATATGAATTAATTGTGGTTTTCCAGGAACAAAGAAGACAATAAGCAGACACCGGAAAAATCGCCAACAATTGAAAGGTACCTATATTCAGAATTCAAAAAATAAAGTCATGACGACCGTCTTCTAAAGTAAAGTTCATCTCACATGATGTTTGGGTCACATGATGTTTTACTACGTCTTGCACTTTAAAAAGCTCTTCCAGACGTTTTCATTATTTCATTACTTCGTCTGTCTCTAGACTCAACCCAACATGTACCACTCGTTGTTTTGCTGCTCTTGATATTGTAGCCTTGAGTCGTGTATCTGTCACATTGTTAATAAATACTGGTCTAACTACACGTTCCATAGATTCATGCACTTGCCTGTTTCCCTCACACTTCTGATTACTTAATCCACTCGTCAAGACAATTTTGTAATTTTGGGGAGTCTCACGGATCCTCTCTTGATTGTTGAAATAGTTATGGTGCTTTTATGCCAGTCCAAAAAAATGATGAAATTTTCTTCCATGTGATCTTTCAAGTCTTAGATTCGCCACACATACCTACAACTGTTTCCCTAAGCATTAGGTACCTATGGTTCCATCAAAAGTCTTTCAATGTGTAAGTATCAAGATTATAATGTGAGAAATAAAGATAAAAAATGACGAAGTACAGATAGTACATCAGAATGAAGAAAAAGTTTACATTGATATGCAAAATAAGCAACACAAACAAGAACAGTAATAACTCATCGGACAAATTGATCTCTTATAAAATGTGGTGTGAGATTGATTGATGCTGGACGATCCGATCGGCAGCCTTCTGATTTATCAACGCATATATTAAATTAGCTTAATTAGGTGCCTTGTAATGTGAATTAATTACTGTCTATTGCGTGTATCACAAGCAGCGTGCTGTAGGTACGGACACTAACTGCTTGTACTTTTACACCTTAGAAACTAAGAACAAGCTGAAATCAGCGATGGCGACGAAGGTTTGCTTTAGTTAGCAACGAATCCACGCCGATAAATTAGATTTACTACGGCGGAATGGATTTAATTTAATTAGTTCTGTAACTGAATGAGAGTTGTGAATGATTCTTCGGTTCCAGAACATCGCGGTAGCCCGAGGCACAGTCAGCAACTCTCTGAGCGTGTCACAAGGCAATTAGATCACATCTCGGAGTTGTAATATGAATAAGCCGCCCACGTGCATTTACTTTGTTTTAGCATCAGGTAATTTTACTGCGACCGGTGGGATTGTCTCCAATTTTAAATCGTCTCATGCGAATCCTTTTGAATCACGACTTATAGAATGCATAATGTTATTCACATAAAATTTATGAATCTTAATATAATAGTATGGCTTGGAAGTTTGCTAAGGGAAAAGGAAATTTTGTAAATTTCCGTAGAATAATATATTGCTTTATAAGGAGGAAAAGGGAAAAGTGTCTCTTTTTAGTGATGAGTCTGTAGGCGAATCACAAAAAACACTTTTTCTCGGAATAAAATACGTTATTTTTTCTTCAAGCGTTGACAATTAGGTTAAGAACCAATTCAAAATAATTAGTTGTTTTCTTCAGACGTCAGAAAAACATGAAATTTCTAATTTTTATTTTTTTTACTCAAAATAAACCGTAAAATATCCAGATATCTCTGAAAACATCATAGGAAATTCAACTGTCGGCATGAGCGGCAACAAAAGTAGCTTTTACTGCCTTGGAAGTAAAGTTGAACTTTAAGTTCATGTATACAGTCGCGGGAAGTCATGTTTTTCTCGCGTATGAAGAAAATAGTAGCTATATTGTTTTATAACGAGGAAAAGTGTCACTTTTTAGTGAAGAGTCTAAAACTAAAAACACTTTTCCTCCGAATAAAACATGCTATTTTTTCTTCAAACGTCGAAAATAGGTTAAGAATTCAAAATAATTAGCTATTTTCTTCAAACGTCAGAATTACATTTTTAATTTTTAATTTTTTCTTACTCAAAATAAACCGTAAAATATCCAAATATATTTGAAAACATCATAGGAAATTCGTCAACTGTCGGCGTCGCTACTCTTTAATAGGTTACGGGCGGCTGTAAAAGTAGCTTTTGCTGCCGCCCGTGAGCGGCAGTAAAAGTAAATTTTACTGCCTTGGCAGTGAAGTTGAACTTTAACTTCAAGCATAGATACAGTCGCGAAATGTCATGTTTTTCTGACGTTTGAAGAAAAAATGTATTCCGTGTCAGTTATACCGTGTGAGCCAGTGATATAACATTGAAATTATATTTTCTTGTGCAATATTCAAACAAAATACTGATAAATAAGGTATTTTCGAAGTTGGCCAATTTGATTCAGTAAAAAAAATACAAATCAAATTGCTGAATGAAATTATTTCAAACGTCAATTGAACAACGCAGTAAACGGCACACTATTAAAAGATTCGACAGTAATAAAAAAATGTTTTCGTCAAACCACTATTAGCAAAATATTGTCAATCCATCAATAATGCATTAAAAGTTCATCAATATTATTAACGTATTGTCAATATAAATGTTGCCAATATGTCATCTCATTTTAGATTCCTTTATTGCTGTACCTATGTAAAAATTGCGATTTTGAAAGGTTTAATTATTAAAATGACATATTATTGGCAACATTTATATTTTTTACAATATACAGTGAGCTGAAAAGGGTTGGAATAAATTCAATATTTTTAAAAGTGTGCAGTGTTGAGTAATATCTTCAGACACATCGATCATATTTTATTCTTGCGCACATTTTGATGTACAAATTACGTAGATGGCGGTATTCAAATTTCGGATATGATGTCATCGATGATTTTTTCAAATAGCAACAATATATTTTGCAGGTAGAATCTTGTAGATGAGCTTTTTCTGATTCTGGAAATATATGAAGTATCATGTATAAAGTATTATACATATATATTTATTATATTTATTTTGCAAAAAAAAATGTAAAAAGTAATAAATACTTAATGATGAAATTCATCAAATTTAGTGAATTAATTGGCAAGTAAATCACTTTTTTCAAATAATCGACGTTTCGCCCCTGTTCAGGGGCTTTGTCAAGATTTTATTTATAAAACAGTACAAAAATATAAAAAATGTGACAATTTTTTTCTGATAAAATTCATTTTTATACTGTTTTATAAATAAAATCTTGACAAAGCCCCTGAACAGGGGCGAAACGTCGATTATTTGAAAAAGTGATTTACTTCTTGTCAATTAATTCACTAAATTTGATAAATTTAAAAATATTGGCACATAATTATGTACATTGATGAAAATTCTGACCCAAATTGGGTGCAAGTATGGTGTATCTCGGTAAATATTAGTGATAGAAAAAAACTGATAGAGCACTTGCGATCTCTCTTTTTATGTTCAAGTCAATGGTTAAGAGAAACTTTTGAAATTGTTTTTCATTTCCGAGCTATGGACGAAAATTGAGTTTTTTGACATTTCGAGGAATGCTTGTAACTCGCTTGTTATAAGAGATGGTGATATGTAATGTAGACATTCTTAATGCACTTTTTTGAGTAAAATACAGTGACGTAGTCAGATTTTTAATGACATGAAGGGTTTATGAACTGCGTGCCAAACTTTTGTAATTTTAAACGGCGGCCATATCTGATTTTCACACAGCTGAATGGAGGATTTTTTTCTGATTTCAGAAATATATAGTTTGATAAATCTAACTTCAATATTAACGGAGCTATATCGAATTTTCTGTTTCATTAATTAATTCGGATAATAATGGTATCATTTTGTATGTCTATTTGTGATAAAAATTTTATATAATAGGTATTTATTCATTCATTACATGCATAATTTAATTCGATGTTATAAATAAATATTCATGCCAATTTAAAAAGTAGTGACGATGTGGACAATAATTATTATATCTGTCGAAAACATAAGATGGCTATGACTGTGAAATAAGCCTATACTTATAGGTAATGCTTAAGACAGAAAATTCGTCATAACTCTTATTGAAGTCAGATATGTCAAATTATACATTTTTGAAAGCAGAAAAAATTCCTCTATTCATCGAAATGAAAATCAAATATAGCCGCCATTTAAAATTTCAAAGTTTGGCCTGCAGTTGCCAAACCCTTTATAATATAAAAATTTTGACTACGCCACTGTAATTTACTTAAAAGAGTGCATTAAGAATGTCTGCATTGCATCCCACCAACTCCTATAATAAGCGAGATACAAAAAACTCAATTTTCGTCCATAGCTCGAAAATAAAAAACAATTTCAAAAGTTTCTCTGCACCATTGACTTGAACGTAAAAAAAGAGCTCGCAAGTGCTTTATCAGTTTTTCTCTATCACTAATATTTACCAAGATACCCCATACTTGCACCCAATTTGGGTCACCCTGTACATAAAATGCTGCTACAATTGAAAATAACAATTTAAAATAGAAAATGTACAAAATATTAACAAAAATGAAGTAAACAATGAAAAACCTAACTCAAATTTTTATTTTTGAGGCAGCAGCATTTTTCGTGTGCACACAGAATCTTCATCATTAAATATCTATAAATTTTTTTTAAACCTTTATTTGAGAAATTAATGTAAAATATGTTCAATTTCCGCAATCAGGAAGAGCTCGTCTACAAGGTACTACCGAAAAACTGTAGATACTGTTGCTATTTGAAAATGCATAGATAACGTCATAGCCGGAATTTGAATAGCGCCATCTACATAATTTATACATCAAAATGTCCGCAAGAAAAAAATAAAATCGAAGTGTCCCAGGATATTGCTCAACAATACGCACATTTAAAAATATTGAATTTATTCCAACATTTTTAAACTCACTGTATATTGATCGTATATGGGTACCTTAAAAATGTTAATTATTAATTATTAATTATCAATTATCAATTATCAATTATCAATTATCAATTATCAATTATCAATTATCAATTATCAATTATCAATTATCAATTATCAATTATTAATTATCAATTATCAATTATCAATTACCGTAAAACCTTGCAACTTCGTCATTGCGTGTAACTTCGGCAACCGCGCATTTTGTATTGTTTACAATTTTTTAAGGTTAGGTGACAGCGAGGTTAAGTGTGGCATGTGTCACAGTGTGTTAAGTAGTGTTGTTAGTTGAAAATAATGTATAGACGGAACAGAAAAGTTGTTGGGGGAAGAAGTTACCAGCGTTATAACCCAGAGAAAATAGAGAGGGCGTTAGAGGACATTGCAAATGGCCTTACATTCGCAGCTGCAAGTCGAAGACATTCGGTACCGCGTAGTACCCTTCAGGACAAGTGGTATGGTAGGCACATAAAGCCTGGCTGGATTCAATGCATCCAGTGCAAAAATTGGATTTGCGGCACATGCAATAAGCGCAGCAAGGAAGTCTCTTATGTGTGCGAGAGGTGCAATGATGAAGATTAAAGTTCCTAACCTACCAGTTTTTTAAGTTTTAGATACTGAATTTACGTTTATTTCTAGTCTTTTTGATGTTACTTTTTGTTTTCTGATATATTTTTGTATGCATTGTGTAAAATAAACATCAACAACGTGAAACAATTTTTTTTTTCAATAATATTGAAAAAGATATTTTTTTTTACATTTTAAGGTGCCGAAGTTGGCTTAGAATGCGTTCAATTTCAATTTAAAGCAGAATTAGTAGATGTGCCGAAGTTGCACGAAATTGACTCCAACTTCGGCACCTCTTTAACTTACCTACCGTCGGCGTATTTTCAGAATTTTGAGTAAAATCGATAGGGATACTTGTAGCTGTCGGTTATAATGTTACAAATCCAAACAAAAAAAATCATTCAAAATCGCACAGAACCGGGAAGACGTAAGAAACTTCCAAAATCTGCCGAAGTTGCACGGGTTTACGGTATCAATTATTAATTATTGTCTGGGCAAAATTAAATTTATCAGATTGTCAAAGTCATGGTAGGTACTCGTTATTTTTCTCGGAAAATGGTATTGGACATTTAATTAAAAATTAATAGCTAAAATCTAACGAAACTACATTTTTTCGGTACATATGCCACATAGAATACAATTATCTATCTAACGGTATCATTCGTTTGATGATTGAGGAATTGCCAGAAAACAAAAGTTCCAATGTTAAATCCATATGTTCGGACTTGAGCTGCGTGCGGACAACGGGCACACAATAATAATAAGTCCTAGAAGGAAAACCAGTGGTCTGCGATACAGAACGCGCAGTATTTAATTGGATTTCCATACTTTGAGCAGATTTGTACATTTTCTTAAACTAACCAGAAAATTTGTTAAAAATCACCAGCTCAAAAAATACGGATTGCACAAGAAAATCAATAATTGCGCAATGTACTTGTGATAGGGGCTAGTTTCAGGTGGTTATAGTCACAAATAATTATTATTCTATACGACTTATCGTGAACAATCTCGTCCATAAGGTCGAGGATAACTTCGTCGCCCCAGCACGATTTACACAATACCCAGTAATGATCAGGAATATTACGAGGTTTTGTAACGCATTAGATTTTACAGATAACACAGAAATGTGCAAAGCTGAAAACGCATACGGCGATTCGCTCCTTATCTGATTTTGTATTTTCTGATGTGCATGCTGGCGACATGTGTTAACTTGGGAAAATTATGTCATGCTGAATCTACACAAAGCTTTCGTGGCGCACAATGGCATCCTTCAGCACAATCCGGGAAAGTGAATTTTTATATGCTCTTGTAGACGTTCCGTAATGTTCTTGTAAACTATTAATAAGGCCATTTCTAAATAACTCTTTTATAAATTATAGAGCTTGTTGCAGCATAAATGGCTCCACACAACACATTAAAGACGCTTTATTAAAATTAAGCATATAAATCAAAATAATGATACAATTAATAGTAGCAGCGAGTCCCCCCAAACTAATAACCCATTAGGAAATTCGGCTGAGATGGATGAGATCTATCTACTGACGGATCTGTTTTAGTGTCCCCTTTAATAACCGCAGCAAATGCTCTCATTATTAAATGATTGTTGTTAGGTTCTCCACGGGTGTCTAACTGTAACAGTAGCAAAGTTAATCCGCTCCGGCGGGTGCCCGATTCAAATACCCTCTTTGTTGTCACCTAACTGTCCACGCTCTGTCACTGTCAAATGCACAATTGGATCTAACCGCTCGGTTAATAGCTCGGTCCCGGTTGTTCTTTTCTTGCAACGTGGTAGCCTGCGGCCCCGCGTACTTTACTGCTCTTTGGGCAAAACAAGGCCTCAGCTTCTTAGTCTATTATTACTATTTTAATTTTCCCTTGCGGTACCTACCTTGTGCGCTATATCGTTTTAGAAATATACGATTTTCAGTACTAGTAATGGTGCAGCTATATTTATTACGGATAATTCGATTATTTTAAAAGTTCAAAAAACTTTTATAGGTATACGGAATGTCAACGAGTTTAGGGGAATCCCTTAACTTCTTTTATTATTACATCAATTGTATGAAAGTCGATTTATGAATTTTTAAGGTGGAGTGTTTCGTTATTCAACGTCAGAAATTATCAAGACATAATCTCCTGTCACATTATTTCGATAAGAAGTCTATGAATGTATTGTCGACATATTGTTGGACGCGTACCTCCATCATTTCCTATCAGCTATCAGCATAATTAATACTCATTTCCCCAAAAGTAAAACATGCTACATCAACTGTTTAATAACGGTTGTCTAATGAAAGACCTTGAAGAAGAGGATTGGATGAACAGAGTAAGATGGAAGCTAGGCAATGGACTTCAAATTTTCGAGAAAAAGTCATTCTTCATAATTTCTTTTGCTTGTTAAATACGATTCACGTTGAGAAATTTTCATTCTGTTGTACAGGGTGCTCAAAAAATATAAAAATGTAGATTTGCAAAATTAAAAATTTTTGAATCAAACTCTTTTGAAGCATCAGAATGAAAGAGCTTAGAAAGAGAAATCGAAAAGCCAAATAAAGTTTTTCATAAAATACTAGATTACTCAGATATGTGATATTAAAAATAAAACAGATTTTTTGTTTTTCCATATCTTAATATCCATTATTATTTTTTTAAGAGACTACTGCTTGTAATGAAACGTTATGTGTCACTATTATTAGCAAGTTTAGATATAAAGGGTGTTTCAAAGTTGATGTTGGGGGGGTTTCAGGTTGAATAAAACTTTACTGTTTGTCATTTCCCTCGATGTATTAAGTTAAACAAATATTGATTTTTGATTTTTCGATTTCTCCTTCTAAGCTCTTTCATTTTGTTGCTTCAAAAAAGTTTGATTCAAAAATTTTTAATTTTGCAAATCTACATTTTTATATTTTTTGAGCACCCTGTACAACAAAATCAAAGTTTCTCAACGTGAATCGTATTTATATAAAAAGCAAAAGAAATAATGAAGAATTACTTTTTTTCGAAAAATTGAAAATAAAAGTTTTGACAAGTATAGTGAGTCCATCCGTGGACACACTGTATATACCGTCAGGTGTCCCGTTAAAGTTGGCGACCAGCCATTTCTCCCGAATAAATACAGATATGTTTATTATATACGTTATAAATTTCCCTACGAAATTAAATTTATTAAAAGTGATTCATGGATATGCAGGTTATTCAAAATTTGTCGACACTGTTGCTTTATGAAGCATTTATAACGTAAAATACGACTGTGAAAAGAGAAGTTTGACTGCGAATCGGATTTTCGAGTTATTGGAACACACCTGTAGATATTCTATTGCATTTTCCGAAACTCCTAATACATTATTGTATTATAGTCATTCCTCAGTATTACCTGTTAAATATGGCATATGGCTCTCTCGTCCCATCATAATAATATTATGAATACCCATACAGGTTGAAATTTTTTTTGATTTTCACTACAGAGATCTTGGAAACCAGCAGAGGAAAAGAGCGTAGTTCTTTGATCTTAATAAATAAGCAAATTCAAATTTTTGAAAATTTGAATAGTCTTCTAGCTATGTAGGTACTATAAAAAATTCCGGCCAATTTAAAAAAGAAAAACTAAAAACTAGCTCGCTTGTCACGCAAAATATGAAAATATGGCAAAGGAAAATGTTGCGCAGAACTAGATTTACTATTATCTCAAATGGTCAAAAGTCTTATTATACCAGTCGTGTTCAAGAAATAATGTAAACTTATGTTTTCTTAATGGAAACCATGTACGACTATGGCACCACTAAATAGGATATTTTTTGCTGATTTCTGCGATATACCATATTCCATGCTTTTTTTTTAAATGAAGGAGTTATAAGCATGTTTCAATTTCAAATTAATAAAAAATAAAAGTTATCCATTGACCACAGAAAACAAAAGACCCTCAAGATATCATTAGCTGTCGTTATTTCAATCTGTATTTTGATCGCCGCCAACCATCTTTGCCGACCTTCAGAAATCTATACAAAAATTTTAAAGCGGAATCTGTTAACGAAGAATTTGAGGTAAATATCTTGGCATGTGCCAGAGCACATGGACTGAAAGAGACCTGCAAGATGCTGTAGAGGCCATTACCGCAGTCTTTCTTCTTCCAAGGCCAGAAGTCGAAACCTACCATTCCAGTTGATAGAAATCCTCCAGTTAATGAAAGAAACTCTTTCGTTGCGGGGACGGCAAAAGAGGTTTTTTCATGAAGAAATTTCATAACGGCAACTCACCTCACACAAGTAACGCTACTCAAGACGATGGGGTGGCAGAAGGTGAAGATGACATCGCACCCGGAAAAATGCTTCGGCAAATTGTAAATTATTGAACCACACGTTGCAAACTGCTCGTCAAAATTCTAGGAAGTTAGCTTCAATTCTGAATTGTGAGAGTAACAAAATTTTGCTCAAACAAAAGCGAGCCACCAAGAAAATAACCAAGAAAGGGAAAATCTCTTCCATATTTAAAAGAAGTCGGAAGGCGATCGTTGAACAAGAGTCGTCAACTGATGATGATGCACCATTAGTCCTGAACGACATCCGTAGATGAAAATTGTTGTCCAGGATGTTGTGGTGAGGATTATGATTCCTCTAAAAAGACTTATAGACTGAATCGGATGCATCAAATGCTCTCGATGACTTAATGAGGACTGATGCAGCAAATACCAGAATTATAGTGATCCCTGCAGTAGGCTTCAACATAGATAAGAAAAACTTAATTGTTCTGTGTGTTTAATGAATTTTCCTCGTGTTTTATATTCGCCATCTCTCCCATACTCGCTACGCCATCTCCCTCGCTCTAATACGGGAGAGACTGCGAACTGCTGGAAAAAGAAAATATCTTTTGTTATTTGTGGAAATTGCTTGAGTTCATATTATACATTTATCACAAGTTAGTATACTAACTACTAGCCATATATGGCTATTTGTTTCTCAGAGTTTATGATCAACTAATAAAAAAATTTAGAGATATTTGGATTTGAATTTTACTGCGCCATCTCCCCTGGGTTTACCCCTAACTCGAATGTAGACACAAGAAAAGATGAAAAATAACCATAATTTGTAACTGAGTAGGTTCAAATTCAAATTATTTTACTTGTCCTCTTGTTTGGTCTGCGCGTATCGGGTAATGAACATGGAGACTTCAATGCAAGTGCAGACACAGAACTTATTGGTGTTCCCTTTAAGCCCTCTAATGGTCTGTAAACATCATGCAGAGGAATATGGAAAACCGATTTCACAGGTATTTATTTCATTGTTTACCGTCTCAATTTAAATTGACATAAAATACGAGCTAATAATAATAATAACAATAATAAAAGGATTTATTAAAAGTTTTCCAAGGGCGCTAATATCGACGAAAGTACTTCTGTCCGTATTTAGACAATGCGTGCCTACATGCGTACAAGTATTGGATATAACTACAATATGTAATAGAATGTATAAAAATTTACAGGTAATTTTTAATTTAAAAATTGAATGGGAAATTTAACTCGCAGATTTTCTTGGGTCTGATGAGTGCTGGCACTGTTGCTGCAGCGTTCTTATTGTAATCTGAAAAATGTGTATTTTACAGAAGACTTGTAAAAAAATAAACATAAATCACGCGAAAACTTTTTATTATTTATGTAATAAATGATGAACTATGTTTCAATTAATATTCAGCTTTAAAACATGTTACTTAAATAATTATAGATTGAGTTTTCCACTAATTTGTGTAGGCAATGTCCTTCTGAAAGAACGGTGTATTTTTATATCTAAACATACACGTACTTAAAGTTCCTGTTACATAAATATTGTCGATGACCTACGACCTGAAATATCCCAGAAAATTTAAATAATCGTCACTTGTGTGTATGACTATTTTATTTTATTTGGTGGCAAGAGTATTGTTGTTTGAACACCATGAGAAAGATTGATTAATGAGAGTATCAAAACAATTTGTCACCGCACTTAATTTTTTTAACGACTATAGTGTTTTCATAATCGCAAAACATTTCCAGTTTTAAGTACAAACTTAAAAGTGATTCGGTACTTTTCTGAAGAAAGGACGTGGGTGGCCATCAGATTCTGGTTCAAAACGCGCTGTTTTTTATGTAAACTCTACAATATTAGTTATCCAAACACACTTAATTTTGTTTTCTATTATTAGAACAAGAAGTAATCTCGAATTAAATGATTATAATAATAATAAGAGTATCGGGAGGACTTTGAAGTTTAGTTTGAAGGGTTCTTACTTAAGTTCATTACTATTAGTTTGTTTGATTGCTCAAAAACAAAACCTTGTCTCCTTATTTTAGTATGCAAGGGTTAGTTCTGAGGAACTA
The DNA here is from genome assembly GCA_963966045.1 of Xestobium rufovillosum. Lineage (NCBI taxonomy): Eukaryota > Metazoa > Arthropoda > Insecta > Coleoptera > Ptinidae > Xestobium > Xestobium rufovillosum. The sequence goes on from OZ014493.1 coordinate 36,449,352, forward strand.
GCACTACACAGGTCATCCCCACTTCGCTGTGTTACTTGTCGGCGATTGTGACATCAGAGACAAGATTTTTATATTTCGTTTAATTGCTTTATACCGACTGTTATAAATACATTTGCACTAAATTCTTATGTGACGAAACAGTGTTTACAGAAGTCATTAGAATTTCACACCTGCCTGTATTATACAAATATACCTTAATTAAGTGCTAAAACATCCACAAAATTTGTTAGGTCAGAACAACAAGAGAAGAACAATATACACCTTGTACATGCAATATTGAATGTTTTGTTTTTGTAGTTGTTAATTTTCAAAGCTAATTTGTTATTTACTTAACCATAATAAAAATGTTAAAGTTTCGTGTTACTGTATCTCAAAGTCAAATGCGTTTTTTCGATGTACGTGAGATGATTTTAACATATTGATTTATACATTATTTAACAAAACCAAGCACTTTGCTTTATTTATTCAGCGAAAAATAAATTCGGTCCTAATATGAACCCATGCTAAAAACTGTAATTGATGGAATCAGATTGCACTCAACCGAAGATAAATTGATTCTGCCGATTTAATTTGATTATTCTCTGGATCACCTCGAACTTAGAACTCGCGACCCTGATAGTGTTAACCAATAAATAATAATTTTTGGTATATTACGTTTGCACCGCATATTCATAAAGCACTTTGAACAAAAATTAGTGTACATGGTCATTATTTTTTAATGTGTTTTGGAAACTGTACTTTATCAAAGATTATAAATAAACAAAGCCAAGTATAATTATTAGAGACGTTTTGAAAAGTTACGTAATAATTGGTTTTCTTCATACTAAGAATTTTTCCCCATAATGCCTCTTTTATGTAGTACCCACCGAAGGTATCTAACCATTTGCATGTCGATGTACTGAAAAGTATAAGTTGAACCTTTTTAAAAGATATAGATCTAGTCTGTTGACAAGCAGATTATGAGTCTTTTCATAAAATATTTCTGGGAAGTAGTTGTTCACTGACAAGCTGCAAATTGCACCCCCCAGTAAAATTTATGAGGCCATCTCAAAGGATTATGCTGGTTGCACAGACTTGCGGGCGACTACCGGGTACATGACTGTAAATCTTGCAAATGACAAAAGCTCTTGTTGGGACAGTGTAATAATTATTAGAACTTCTGTTGAGGTTTGTCGCGCGACAAAGAAACTCCTTCGAGAGGGTTTGGTGCAAAATATGTGGCATAATGAATTCCAGTTCCTACAGTTTGGTCCTGAGTTTTACAACACCAATAACTACGGCAATGAAAGTAAATAAGAACTTTACTAGCGAGTGTAGTTTCTAACTCTCACATAGACATCTCCAGTACTGTGCTTCAGTGCGAATACCTAAAATAAATAAAAACATTAATAAGTGAAAGAACAAGTTCAAATCTAATATTCACGGAATAGGTAGCAAGAAAATGCCACTTTTTGTATCTCTATTTTACAGTTGCAATAATGAGGCTGAAGCAGTAGAATAGTATATTATACACGAGTTTATAATGAATGCTATTATTACCGAGGATGAAGTTTACAACACGAGCGAGTGAAACGAGCGAGTTTTGTAATCATCCGAGGTAATAATAGCATCATTATAACGAGTTGTATACTATACTTTGTCCACGACTATCAAAACAGATTCCCAGAAAGAATTTACCTTCATTTCCCTTCTCCAGTGTAAGAAAGATTCATACATACGCTCTCAGGTATAATTTTCTTGGTTTTTTGGGCAATGAATCTAATGAGGAAAGTTCTGCAGCTTCTTTTATTGCTGGAGCTGTTAAAGAAACCTCGTTTCCACTCTCACTACTCATTATATCTTCTTTTTTAGAATATGCATTTCAAATTAAAAGCAAACCATGCTGATTTGACGTTTCAATTTGAACTGACACATCGCGACCGCGGCCTACTAAATAAATGTAAAAAAGGGTCAAAGCGATGTTCCTATTGGTTTATACTTGTGCCGCCCAACAGACGGAGTGATCACCCTGCAATCATGAGCTCTAAGCGGGACCACTATCAATTTAGGACGACCGAACCGCCCTGATGCGCTTTCTTTAGACCCAATGAAGTCGCATCACTCCAATTCGGTAGTCATAAATTAATATTGGCCCCGCTAGAGCCCGTTCTTGCAGGGTGATCACTCGTCTGTTCGGCGGCCCAAGTATAGTGAATAATATTCATTAATCACTGCAGTGTTTTATATCTCTAGAGCTCCTACCATCGCGAGTTATTTGACTTCGTAAATAGCAGAAATCTGAGACTTCCTCTACTTTCTCGTTTCCAATTTGTATTCTCGTTTTAGTCCTATTTTTACGTCCCCTACACACCAAAATTTTGGTTTTTCTTTTTATTGATCTTCATACCACAGCCCTCCGTCAAAACCGCTTCCATTTCGTTCAGAGCCCTTCCTAATTCTTCTTTGCTGGATGTTAATACTGCTATATCATCCGCGAATCTGAGCAAACTAATAATAAATAATAATTAATAAAGTTACTGTTTTTTGAATAAATTTGACTTTCTTAAGTGATCGTGGGAGAAGCAGTGTACCTAACTCGATGGAAAATGTATTTCATATACACATGGATGATTTCTGAACTCTGCTGCGCCTCGTGCATAAAATTTGACACTCTTACAACACTTACCACTTTTCATACTCGTTACGTATTTTACTATTTTCGACCAACCGGGTCACGGACAGATAGAATAGTGAGAACAAAACAGCTCTATTATTGGAATTTTCAAAAAAATAATTTGCTTCATTCACGTGGTATAAAAGACAAAATGGTATGAAATTCTATCGAACAAATGAGTTGTAGATTTTCCTGGTCCCCTTCGAGGATATCCCAAGACGTGATTAAACCTAAAGAGATGGGATTTAAAAGTTTAAATTGACTTAAAACAAGTAGGTATATGGACTAAAAATCTGAAAGAGTCTAAGAGGCATAAAATGGTTCACCTACTGCCTATCTATGAAATATAACTAAGATTATTTGAAGAAAAAATTGTCTTGCAATTTAATTTCACCAATCGCGAAATCTCTGATTTACATTCACTCAGAGGCAAGAAACGATCCACACACGTTTTCCGGTTCCATTTATTTTCTGAGGGAAATTGTAAGTGCTGAATGTTTTTGGACGAAGATTACCGTGAATTAAACAGCATAAGATTCAAAATCCGAATTGAAAAGTTAACAAAGACATACACAATAAAAAGGGTATCTAATAGAAGACAATAGATGCAGAAAATTAATACTGTCTGTTGCCTTCTCGAACTCGAATCACGGCTTCTATGCGTCTTGGCATCCCCACAAGAGGTTCCTAATGACCCATTGAGCTGAGCTTCTTGTGGGCCTAACGATGAGTCCGACGCCTACCTCATTTAGGTACACATTAGCAATATATGCAACGTGAGAACGATTTCTTGCATTAGCAAGAAGTTATCGCCGATAAAAGGAGCAAAAGGAACAACATGTGACCCCAAGGATTATCGACCAAAGAATTGACATTCAGTGTCTTGGAACGATATTGCACTGTGCGAATCCACCATTTCTTCCCTATACTCACTGACGGCCATCTGGTGAAAGAAGCCAAAATCTGGATTCATCGCCGAAAATAATATTGCCCCATTCTCTGGCAAAGTGAAGACGTTCAACTCAGTGGGTTCTAGTCAATTCTGGACCATTTGCTGGACTTTTTGTAAATCCATACTCCTCAAATCTTCTCCTTACTGTTCTTTCAATTACAGTTACATCCCTTACCTCCTCCAACTCATTTCTCACCCCATTGGCAGTAGTGTCCTGTTGAGCAATACTCTTAAAGTCAGAAAGTGGTCATATGGGTGAATTGTGCATCCTCTTCTGCCTGATCCAACTCTCCCCGTGCATGTACCTGTTTCCCGGAATCGGCTTAATGCTCGTTGAACACTGCATCTCGAAACTTCTCACGCGCGAATGGGGCGTCTCGTAACCACCCGTCTTGAATCAAAGCAATTGCTTTAGCTGAGTTCATTCCGCTAAAAACTATTTTAACAGTGTATTTTAACTGTATAAGTTTCTGTTACATGTTTAACGAATTCATCAGTCAACATCATCCGCAACCCGTTTTAGTGAAATCTAAACTGCTCTCAACCCCTTTAGTTCGGTTAAAATTAAGATGAGTGAGTGACACTTTTTAAAGCTCTGCGTTCAATGTTTCATCTAATAAGCAAGTTGACAATAATTAACTATACTCCAGCAGCCTGCGAATACTTTTTTCAGCTGCTCGTGGAAAAGGTTCGTGGCAGCCGCTTCTCCCGATGTGTTACAGATTACTTGACTCATGCATAAATCTGCATAACACTGCAGGCCGCTTACCGGATTCTCTGCATGGTAGGAAATTTCAAGCGTAAGTATTGAATACCGTTTCATTTTTGTCGAAAGACAAATTGATTTGAGTATGCCAGGAGAAATTTGCCGCGAACAAAGAGGCCAATTATTGTTAATAATTTAGTCGGAACGCGATACTTATTTGCATTTTGTCCGACGCCCCAGAAACATTTTGCTGTCTGTGTAATTATCGAGTTTTCGTGTCTTTTCGGCTTGCCGAGGACGTGATCTTAAATCTTTGTGAAATTACTGACCGATCCCTTTCCGTGTAAGAATAACTATCGTGCGGCCAATTACACGGACATGGGTCTTATTTTCGGTCAAAGTTAATTAACTGCACTGCTCTTCGAAACGAGAGTATGCGAAATTGATTTTTTGATCCCTATTTTACGCATGTTGTAAGATATTACTGCAATGAACGCTGAATATTATCCAAGTGGGTTACCTTATTAAAATAAATATAGATACCCCACTTTATCGAGGCTATGGACACAGATTATATTATGAATCAGAGAATGTTAGGGGACATTTGATAAGTATATAAGTCTCCAAAGAAGCCAAGTTTCTAGTGGTTAGTCCAGATACTGAACTAAATTTTTTAATTTTTAAATTTTTAAACGCATGTTAGCAAAATACTTGCAAAAACAGATGCGCTTTTGGACGTGCCGTAAACTTTTAGGCGTGGCATGATCTACTGGTCATTGTACATTTTCGTTGTGATTTGGGGGTTTCTCATAGAAGCAGCAGAGATAGAGCTTGGGGTTTTCGCTAACCTGAGCTACTTTCTTGAGTATAATAGAAAGCTGAAACCAGAATTTGGATATCGTTTTTAGTTTTCGAGAAAAAAATAATATTGATTATAAAATATAAATATTTCTCCAATTTCTAACCCCAGGAAATCGCATATCAGAGCTTATAATTTCTGTGTTCTCCTGTTCTCCTAGCGCCATTTTAAACGCTTCTAAAATAGAATGTGCCGGCAAGCTTGGGATGCTAGTGTGACACCATCTTTATCTTTAGGTAATCGAAACAAAAATTCGAAGCGCGACCGAAAATATGCTGTACCAAAAATATTTAAAACTTTGATGCTCGTAATAATTAAACCATATCGCTTTATCCATCGTATAATAAATTTCTGGGATCCTTAACTGAAACTTACACACATAACTTGAAACTATACATAAAACTACAACTGTGTAGTGTTTCAAATGGCCATAAATAAATTCCAAAGTTTCCATCTCCAGCGCGGCCCCCATATACTATGTGACACTCCGGTTCTAAGTTGTTTATATGTCTCTTTACTAATATTTTAAACGACATGCTCCTAAATTCGAGACGGTATCAGAGCCACGAATTCCTGAATTAACCTTCCAAATGGTAGTCCGGAATAGTTTATGCGATGGCCTGCTTCCATATTATATAGGGTTACTCTCGCGCTGTGTGCATTTATTAGCGCGTAAAGTTGACACAGAACCGGATTGCATATCCAAAACAAACACTAAAGCGACCACTTAACAGCGAATTTCATACAAAAATGCAAAAAATATAATTCATAATAACAACAAAATAAAAATTATATCGTGTATTATTTACCATATATGATATGCACACAGGTACCTAGTTCTTTTGTTTCATTATGATACAAAAACATCAGCTATATAACACAGCATACCGACATAAAAGACACTTTGAACTAATACGTGAATTTGGCACGAAAAACACAGGTAAGCTGTGCTAGTGAGAGGCCATGACGTTCTGGTTGGACTATTGGACCAAAAGAAATACTTACATGAGTTAAAGTAGAAAATTGTGAATTTGATAATTCTGTGGCGATTCGGTACTCCTCAAGATTGGCAGACTACGCGCCTGTTATTTCCTTTCAGCAATTTAGTAAATACTTACACCACCTGTGTAATATTGTTCATTTGTTTTAACAACTTGTTTGTTAATGGTTAACTACACTTCATCGTTGTCATTTTGTGTGTGGCACTAGCTACACATATTGGTGACCCCTACGTATCCCGGAGACGGGTATGCCCGTCGCGTACTTGGAACATCTTAAATTACAAAAATGTTCTTACTTGCTTTATTTCTCAAAACTAAATCTTTCATCGTATATGGTTTCTAAAAACTTGAGTAGACTAAAAATGTTGTTGATTTTAAGTCACTCTACACTTGAAACACCACTGGAACAAAACGATTTCCGAAAGGTAGGGGATAACTACAGTCGATCATAAGCTCTTCTTTCAATTTTAGCAAAGATTGTTGTCTTGTTTCTACAATTCTAAGCTTTTAAGCATTTAATTAAGCAGCTTTTTCCTTTGGAGGAAGCTTTTTCTGCGTCTCATTGTCACCCGCTATACGTCATAATCAAGTGTCATGAACGTTCTTTCTCATTTTAACTACTTTGCATAGATGTGACAACGACAACTAGAGATGGAAATAATTCGGTTCTGCTGATGCATTTTGCCTCTAGTCCAATTCCGAGACATCTGATCTGCTCCGTTCTGATCTGATCTGGTGTATCTCGCGAGTAGTAGGTGAGTCGAATCGTAGAATGAAGATCATAGTAGCTAACCCACTCGCCCTCATACACTGATAATTTTTGTCACCCTAATTATTGTTCCCTAGACTACTGGCCACTTTCTCATCCAATGATCATTAGAGTAGCAATAAAATTCAAGGTCACTGCCAGCATCGCTTGTGGTTACATAGCATTTCTCACTTGACTGTATTGAGTGCCTTAATTTAAGTTATTATACGTATTTATGTCACGTCTTATTTTGAATAAATATTAAGGTGGTATTCTTACGTCTGATGGATTGACAATAGGCATCTCATATTTTTCTGGCAAGATAAGACAACGTTACTGCCATTCACTTACGAACAGCAACAAAAAAAATGGGAGTTTATATTCAGAGTCCTCTGGGCCGAGCTAGGTACTCTAGTAATGTTAACACAACTTTATGGCATACTCAAAATTCTTTCATAGTGCTATATGGTCAAATATTATTTGATGTTGATATTTTTCGAAGTACTTTTGACTTACGAGAAGACTATTCAATACAGTTCAGAGGAACCCATTCGTTCATTTTTCGTTCACATTAAAATGCCCCAACCACCTGCTTAAATATATCGAAATAAATTTTCCAAACATTGTCAACCAAATTGTAGTTTAATTCCTTAATGTATTCCTAAAAGATATTATAAAATCAGATAGCGGCCTTTTAATTTAAATCTAAGTACCTTAGACCCAAATCGAAACTAGTCCCATCCTGCTTTATTAGTGTTTTTATTGTACGAGAAGCTGCAATGTCCCCCGTTTTACACCGGCTAGAATATATTGGTATATGTCGTATCTATGACGTCGACATGGTTTGGTTTTAGTTATCATCTCTATAGCAGAGATAGTGTAACAGCCCACCCAACATGAAGCAACTTTGCACCTGTCAGGTGAAACATCACAAATTGTGTTGTACAATCACCTGATTATAGATATCACCGCTTTTCGTTCCCACAGCGTTTAAATCTGTCACCGAAGTTGCCCCTACTATTCTTCGTGAATTATAAGGGACTTCTATGAACTGGCCAACTTTACAGGCAATACTCTGGTCATGTGGTTTGTTGACATATAAGCAGCTTGTGGAATACTCCAACGTTCTTATCATAAAGTACTTTAACAAATAGTTTTATGGGCGATTGGTCATAAATAGTATTTTACCGCCCTAGGGCGACATTATTGCCCCAAAGTAATCAGCTAAATTTATTTTAATTTTCTTGAATTAATAATGTTAAAACTGTTGATCGTGCATAAAATTTTGTAAGTACCACGGTCGCAAATAACTTCTTCGGACCTTTGCGTATTGTATCCCTCAACGCTTTGCGCTTCGGGCTTCTGTCACACTTCGCGCTGTAACAGCCTCATTACGACCTTGACACATACAGCTTGGGGGAGTTATATAGACTTATAGCAGTTCTGTCGCCGGAGCACAAACCCAGCAAATAAAAGATCCTTCTTCCGTCTACTTCGTCTTCTTTTTCTTCCTCTATAACGATGTGTTATTTATTATTATACCTATTATCATTTGCGGTAATTTACTAAGGAACTTGAAAAAGGAAAATAATGTTAACTTTAATGCTGCGATTCTATTTGATTCATTTCATTTCGCACTTAACGCTTTTGACATTCGTAAATTTATCTACCATACAACAAACGCTTTCATTAAGTATCTCGTATAAATCGGGATGGAGAGGAAATGAAAAATGGACGCAGCGCATATATTAAACACGGCGCGAAAGACATTTATGGTCCCATTTTAAAATTAGAAAGTAATATTATGGCATATGTATTAGTGGTGCATCGATCTGCATTTTACGATCGAGTGGCATTAATGTCATGTACTCTATGTGTTTAGCGTTATTTAAGACCAGGGAATTATAACCGAATGATAATAGACTAATTCAAAGCGCCGCGTGTTCTTTGCCCGCAGTCGAGTTTCTTCTTTGCGTTTATGTGAGGTGTTACTAACGTCTTAGACTTATTTACAATATAAAATTTATTCTTTCATATATATTATACGAAAACTATATACGAGACAATATTTTATTTTTTGAGCAGAGGTTGGCAGATTTTGGCAGATCAATAATTCGAATAATTCTCTGCAACTATTTTGAATTATATCTCTGCATATGGAACTTGAGATGTGGTGGTATATAAAAAGTACTGGTCCCAAAATACAACCTCGAGGATCACCTCGGTTATAGCTTTCAGCTGGCTGGCAGCATCATGTTGCTGCACAATTTATTTGAGAAGAATAGAAGCTACTCAGGAATATTCACATTATTCCATCTTGTGAAGAAATATTTTGTAAGACATCAAATCCAACAGTGCATGGGATTTAGTTCTATAATTCAATGCCTGGCGGGGTATTTGCCCGAGGAGTAGTTGTTCGAACGGTCCAGTACCCCTCATTACCGCCGCATAATTCGGCAAAATAATTAGCTCTTGCTAATACTTATACCAAGAGTGTAAGTATATATACAGCAAGCAATATTGAGTACCTCGAGTGTGTGGGGCAAAGCACCATACTGATGAGTCCTAAAAGGACGAAACCAGTGGTCTACGGTTTTCTATACACATTCGAAATATGCAATATTGAAAAACTTCTAATAAATAATTTTCTTTTTGCGATTAGTGATTTCTAGTGTTGAAACTTTGGCTCTATTATTATATTGTTATGTTAAAAATATGTTATCAATACATGAGACTTGTTGAATGGAAAACAGTTTATTTTATTTGGAGATCCACATAAAAAATTCACATTAAATAAAGTAGGTAGATATTTGATTGGCATCGATGAAACATTATGCCAGAGATCACATTTATAGAGATGAAATCTAGAGGTTATTCAAAAAGAACGTAAATTATCAGGTGAGTTTATTACCGAATTACAGTCCCATAAAACGACTGAAAATGTTTGTTTAAATTTCGAAAGTTGATAACTGAGCATAAAAATTTAATTTTGTTACGCTCGAATCGTAAACCCACTTGATTTTTCTTCTTTGTAAGTCTATCTGCATTAATGTCATTTTAAGTTTTATGTGAAATTAAAATGAGTGATTAAAATTTAGTATTTGTTACTGCTCGTTGTTACGTTGGTACCACCTACTGAAACAGCATTCGTGGAAAGAGATCCAGTACATAAAAATGTTTACTACTTTGTTTTGATAGATAGTGTTATACAACGAGAAACTATTTCGCATTAGGGAATTCCCTTCTTTTGATACACATAGGAGAAAACATTTGAACAGGCACATTGCAAGCAACAATTTTAAGTCCATAAAATTGGTGTGGTTATGAAATTCCAATGACCTATGACTTCAATAACCAGACACACACACGAGCACTGGGTCTTGAACCAGGTTTCGCAAGCAATTCTCCCATAGACTCATAGAATGTTTGTACGCATCTACTTAATAGGGCCACAAGTTGCTTAACTTTACTGGCTGTCAGATAATGCGGGCCTAACATGATTGTTATAATGTAACGTGGCCTTAAAGTCAAATGTCTCCAGTTAGAATTTTTCCCACTTTAGAATCTCCGACCTTAAGGAAGGGTCTTGTTTAAGCCACAAAACAGTTTGGGCTCTACTGGGGAAACCTACGCTTCTGCTTGAGCAAGATCATCAGCTATTTAATTTCCGACTGTTCAATTATAACCTGGCATCTACGCGTAAGTGCTTCAATCATTTGCGTAACTGTTGGGATGTTTCGGTTTTGTTCAGTTTGCAACATTTGACTGTCAGCTTCATTGCGGTCTTTAAATGAGCATTTCATGGAATGTTTCGGAGCCAAAAACCTTCGGCATTGTGTCTCTAATAATTCCGAAGGTATCATCCAGGTTTAAATTCCCTAGTCCGGGTTGATCTCCAATAAAAACTGCAGATCTTCTTTCTACACTTGAAGGTGGCGGACTGTTAGGCCCAGTAGGATTTTCAGGGTTGCGTTTAGTATTGTATCCATAGCCCATGTTTGTTACTCTCACACACGCTAGCCGATGCAGTTTCTGCAGCTTGGTTTCGCTTCCTCTATATTCTTCGTCCACCGTACAGGCTGTCCTGTGATTTGGGGGTTTCTCATAGAAACAGCAGAGATAGAGCCTCGGGGTTTTCGCGAATCTACTTTTTGAGTATAATAGAATGCCGAAACCAGATTTGGATACCGTTTTTAGTTTTCGAGAAAAAAAAATATGTTGATTTTTATCGATTTTCAAAAACTCTCCAATTCTTTTTGTACTGAGCAGACTAAAACTGTTTATTAGAAGAACTTGACGAAAAGGGAGGAAAAGGAGCTAATGATATTTTCAACTTCCTGTATAACAGAAACCCTTCTTATTTCTCTTTCTTGTTGTTCCTCAGAGCTGCATTTTATTTCCACAAGCTTGCTTGTCCACTCTATGCTTAAATACTTTTAATAGCGTCACACTTTCTTCTGATTACATACTATCAAAAACAACGTTTGATTCTCTCAGAAAATTGCACGTATCAAGTGAAATAATTGATTCGAATTAGAGAAGCTTATAGTATCCTTTAAATATTGAATTAAATTACATAGAATTATTCGACAATAACTAATTGAAAATAATAATCATACGGTGCTTTCCGTAAATGGGGAATTTAACCGATAAATTCTCCATTGTTGTAAACTAGTTATTTTAACAACAGGCTCACAAGTACTGTGAGAATGTAACATTAAGAAGAAATTTGTGTAGGAGTGAAATGTTACATTTCATTTTGCATGCCTTAATTTTGTGAGAAATGCTTGAGATTCTAACTGTTGATGTTTACCGGTGTTTACGAAAAGTTAACTAATAACTGTGTTGCAATTAAGACGTTTCAAAATTATGTTATTAGAGTATGTTGCGTAACACTAAACTGTAAAGCTCTTACTTGAATATCTAAACAGTCTTCAATTAGTAAGTTGAGAAGAAATCACACCAATGTTCAGAATCGTTATAGTCAAAAATCTATCAACAATTTACTATACATAGAACAGAATAAATGCGAGGAAGTCATAGCAATCCAGTAATCACTGCCTTTGTAGCGTATGATTAAATGTATAATGTATAACTTCGACCTAGTTTTAAGTGAGCAGCTTGTATAAATCGTTGATGGGCATGGGCATGGGCAGAATGATGTAAAAAAAGAGTACAAGTTGATATTGCTGAATAATAACTTTGACAACCAGATAGCATCAATTTTCTTTCTTTTTAAAAAGCGACGCTTACCTCGATCAACTATAGTCGTCAGACACGGGCTCAATATGGCAAAAAAATCTCAGTTCTATTTTTGCTAGGATGTTCTAAAATTGAAAGAGATTGAGCAACGACAATTGAAGTGGTTCGGATAATGGGAGAAGGGTACCATCGGAGAGAAGACGAAGAGGAAGACCAAGACGAACTTGGCATGCAGGGATAGAGGAAGCTATAGAAAATCGAAGAATGAAACCAGGACAGTGGGATGAACCGATGAACGGCAATCATGGAAATTGAGAACCGTTAGAAAGAAGATAGATAAACAAAACAGTTGATAAGACTTTGCCAACCTTTACAGATAAATCTGTCACCTTCAAAAACATTTTAGTATTGAAAATACTTCTGGGCGCGTTTGTATATGGGACTCATCTTACGAAAAATGTATCGACATGCGACAGATTCTGTCGGCGACGCGCGCAGTTGAGGCCGCTTAATAATATCAGAGCGCTAGGCTAAGGTACGGCGAGCGCGAGTACCGCGTTGGAGTACAAAACGGATGCGTTAATATTTTGTTACGTATTGCGTCAGTTTGACTATGTGCCTTGTGCTTGTCACAAATCATTTCTTTTATGTTATTGTATCGATAATATACCATAATGAAACGGCACAGATCACTTTTGTTGGACATCTTAGAAACCGAGCAGTTGTGTCGGTATTTTCAATACGCCTATGATACTTGCGTAAGATGTGAGGTCTGTGAATTTTTTTTTATTAGTTTTATCGTAGAACAGTACCATCTACTCAGCCAGCCCAGAAGCGTATATTTTGAATATTTTAGTACAATTTTGTAAAAATACCAAATTCCAAAAATAATCCAAAAAGTCACAGCTGTCAAATTTGATCAGAAAACGCCACTCGTACTTAGGGTGGCAGTTTATGGCGAAGATGCATAATTAATATTGGTTTTAAGTATCCATATTGACACATTAATACCCATTTATAATATTTGAAAAGCTGTCATGCTATAAATAGGTGTATCATAAGAAAACTAAGTTCAAATGGCGCCAACATGCTTCTTTAGTTCAACGTTAAGATGGCTAGGTAAAAGAAGGGAAGGTCTGGAAATTTATAAGAAAACAAAGCAGTATCTTATAAGTTATTGTCTAACTTGGTCATATTTATAGTACGACCACAAAGTATTTAAGGTATGCGATAAAATTTAATTAAATTAATATGGTCCTTAGTGTAGTGTAGTCGAGAAACCAGTTAGATAGACCGCTGAGCAAGCCAACCAAAAGTCGATATTAACACAAGATACAAGTTGCATATTTATAATATTATAAGGACCGTTCTTATATTATGACCGAAATAAGTCACAGTGGTTTAGAATTCAAGAATCGGTGTCAATAACCAAAGGGGAATATACCATAATATACTACAGTTAATATAAATCCTGTGCGAGAGGTTACAGGCCACCACATAGTGTGGGTCATCCGTCTACATGAATGGCTAATAACAAACGCCAGTTAATGGTTTTAAAAATTTACGGGGCGAACTGCACGACCTTCCGGGCTTCACAAATGCTGCAGTGCAATTTTATGATCTATCAAATGTTCTATTAAAACTTGGCGATTGTCATCTGCCATCAAATGCAAGGTGTGGTGTTAGACCATAATGTCAACGAAACTGTGAATAAAATTAAATGCACCGGCATTTGTTGACAAAAGTTTTCATAGTTTCTTTCCTTCGCACTGTAAATAAAGAAAAACAATAACGCGAATAAAGTACGTGGTCTATGTTAGAAGTTTTTCAATATTGCATGTTTCGAATGTGCATGGAAAACCGTAGACTACTGGTTTCGTCCTTTTGGGACTTATCAGTACGGTGCTTTGCCCTACACACTCGAACTATGCAATATTGCTTGCTGTATACAGTGTGTTCAACAACGAATGGGACAGTGCAATATCTCGGAAACGGGTGAAGATTTTAAAATTGTGAAAATGTTTTAATAAACCTCAGTCAGGGGGACATATTTTGTGGCAAAAAAAATAAAATTCCATCCATCATATTGCTAGGTGGCGCTATCTGACTTTAATTTTTTAAATGGAATGACATACTTTTGGTCGCATTTTTGGATTCTATAACATATTTGTGATAACTTTTGTTAAAACTTCTAGCAACCTATGTCTTTTAGCTTCCGAGAAAAAAATTATTTTCAAAATTTTAAGACGAAAACTTGTTTTCAAGAAATCGCATTGACACTTGAGTGGATAGAGATAAATTAACAAATATTTTACGAAATGACAGACAAAATATGTTTTTTTCACAAACATAATGCAGATAACGGCGAAATAATTCAACAACGCTGTACATACATTGAAAAAGTAGTCAAGTCATTGAAAGAACCATGTGTCAAAAATTTAACAAAAATTTAGCATGCCATGAAAACAAATGTCTATTGAAGTTTCTCACAACTGAGATTTCAGTTCTGAATATCTTTTGTACAGTTTCAATTTTTATAATTATGTGCGAGCATATCACGTGAAAAGTTGAACGCGGAAACTAGTGCTACATTAATTAAGAGGTATGAAAAATGTTGGGGAAAAGCGAAAGGTATGGAAAACAATAAAGAGTAGGAGAGATAGGATGGTAGGACACCTTCTAAGACACGAAGGAATAGTTCGTGACATACTAGAGTCAGAGATAGGAATAAAAAGAGGTAGGGGTAGGCCCAGATTAGACTACTGCTCTCAAATAGTTAGGGATGTAGGATGTTCTACTTTTAGGGAAATGCGTAGGTTAGCTCAGGATAGAAAAGAATGGAGGTACGCGTCCAACCAGTCTTCGGACTGAGAACCTTATGATGATGATGAAAAATGTGTTGAAAATGGTGGAGAAACATTTGAACATTTAATTTAATTTGTAGGCTTATTTTAATTTTGATATTGTTTAATTTTGCTTAAATTGTTTTAACCCTTTGTGTCCGGATTTATCTAATTTTGTTGGAAAAGGACCAAACACTTTTTTTCTTAATAACATAGCATCAAGGGTGATGGCAAGCAATATTTTAAACTTTTTATTAGGGGGGGGCGCTCAAGAGGGTGGTTTCACCGTAAAACCAGTAGGATATATCCAAATAAGATTTTTTTAACTAAATGTTTATTTTACACCACATGTTACAAAAACAAACTATTTTTTATGAAATTCTAAGAAGCAGTTCTTCTTGTCGGTGAGGCACAAACCAACGTTGCATCTGACAGACGAAAAACAAAATTAATGCATAAGCTCAATGAAAATTGGAATTTACCTTGCACACATCCATCTGGTACGGTGAGTCTCTGATTTTGCGCTACATAGAGCACACCTTCTTGAGTTGCCATGTATTGGCATATGACTGCAAGAATCATATCTAATTTCCTGGGGCACATTGACTTTGAAGCAATTTAGCGTTGCAGATGGTCGTCCTCTTTTGGGAAAGTCTTGTGTGGCACCAATAAGTCCCAGAACGACAGCAATTCTAAATGATTTGAGAGATAAAACTGAAGACTGCTCGGCCCTATGTTTGAAGATAATGTAAGAGTTTACAACTGCCACATCTACCAAATACCACAAGATCCTATGCCACCATTTTTTTGATTTCCTGTCAATTTCGTATATAGATTTTAGCATGTCCATCTTGTCCACGTAACCCATATGTCTATTATAATTGACTACAAGAAGTGGACAGGCAATTTCTTTTAGAGTGCCATCTTTTTGTTTTCGGTTGGTATAAGTACTGCTAGATGGATCACAGTAGTTATTTAGGAAATGAACACCTTTTCGGTCTTTCCATTTTAGGTAGACAATGCTGTCTTTGCTTACGCGCCAGTCAGAGTCGCCTCTATTGAGAATTTTATCATCCTTTATATTTTCAGGTAAATCTTTCCTTCCACGTCTTACTGTTCCACAAGAGTAAATCATTTCACTTTGAAGTTGTTTTTGGAGAGCAACAGAGTTGAAATAATTATCAAAATATACGTTATATCCTTTACCAACCAGAGTACGGGTGAGGTCCTTCACTACTCGAGCGCCCAAGTCCTTTTCCGACGTGTCACCAATTCTTCCTGAATATATCTGAAACTGACAAACGTAACCTGTTTCGTCAGCCCGAACCCAAACTTTATAGCCGCGCTTTATTGGTTTCAACAGCATATATTGTTTCAAGCTGCTACGGCCTTTGAACCTAATCATCGATTCATCTATAGATTGATTTTTGCAGGGTTTGTAGCAATTTATAAAAGTTTCAGATAATTTATCAATAAGTGGCCGCAGTTTGTACAGTTTATCATAATTAGGTGAATCTCTTAGGGGTAAGACGGAGTTATCATTTAGATGCAAGTGACCAAGTAACCATATGAATCGATCTCTGGAAAGACATTGACTTATAAACGTGTCCCTAATTTCTGGGCGGGAAGACCAATAATCTCGATAACTCGGAAGCCTCTTGATTCCCATCATTATATTTACTGCGAAAAATGCTTTTATTTCTTTGACATATGTTGACTTGAAAGCAGATGGATTACCATACTTTTGTAAAGCATATAAGTTTGTTTCAAAAACTATATGTTCAATAAGGCTTTCTGGAAATAAATGAAGAAAAATTTCTGTTTGCGACTCTATCTCAACGGGTATATTAGGGCCACAATTCTCATTGAATTGTTTTATATTTTGTAGGCAATAATTAGTTGAATTAGTCCAAGTAGTTTTTTTTGCTAGTTCGCGACTTCTGACAATAGCAAGTGGCAGTTCGTCTTCACTGTCCCATTCTTCAATAATATCGTCAACAAAATCAACAGGCAATTCATTTATCTCAAACAAATCTGCTTCATCCAAATTATTATTCAAAACATCTCGTTCTTCTACGTCCTCACTGTCTGTAGCATCCCCTAACTCTGACTCACATTCACTTGGAATCTCATCTGTAAGCGTGAAAACTTCATCTGGGTTCATTCTCTCAAGTTCACAAAAATCGATAAGTTTTTTTCTGCCTGAAAAAAATGTATCTTACTGCCTACTGGTTTCATCGAAGAACCAGCAAATTTTTATAGTAAAAACAAACTGAATTCTTAATAATTTTGCCTAAAAGTGTTTCTAATAGCTCAAAGAACTCACCCTGAAATAGAAAAACAATAATTTACTCACCTGACATTTTGTAAAACACCTCTAAATTCACTAAATTTGGGGACACTCAGCAATCAAAGAAAAGCCACATGTAAACAAAACAGAAATTTTAAAAATGACCAGTTCTATGCCAACCAGTTATGGCAGCCCCTAGATTGTCATGTGATATATGGTCACGCCTTCTGGTTTCACAGCAAAACCGGCAGGAGTTTAGATAAAAATTATTTTGTAAGTGGTTTCACAGTGAAACCAGTGGGCAACAAAGGGTTAATGGCAATAAAAAAAATAAAGTGTGTTAGTTTATCGTAAGTGAAAGTAACTATGGGAAACACCACGTATAAAAAATCGAATATCTGTATTTTTGTGAAAAAAGACAGTATTTTCTCTATCGTTTAATATAAAATTTCTTTATTTATCTCTATCCACTCAAGTGTCAATGCGATTTCTTGAAAACATGTTTTCGTCTTAAAATTTTGAAAATATTTTTTTTGTAGGAAACTAGAATCCAAAAATGCGACGAAAAATATGTCATTCCGTTTAAAAAATTAAAGTCAGATAGCGCCACCTAGCAATGATCGATGGAATTCTATTTTTTTTTCCACAAAATATGTCCCCCTGACTGAGGTCTAGTAAAACATTTTCGCAATTTTAAAATCTTCACCCGTTTTCGAGATATTGCACTGTCCCATTCCTCGTTGAACACACTGTATATACTTACACGCTTGGTGTAAGTATTAGCTAGAGCTAATTATTTGCCGAATTATGGGGCGGTTGTGAGTGGTACTGGACCGTTCGAACATCTACTCCTCCAGCAAATACCCCTCCAGGCATTGAATTATAGAACTAAATCCAGATACGTGGTCTACTTAACACACGAAAATAGATACCTAACAAATACTCAATTTCACAAGGACATGGAGACTTTTCTATCTGTAGGTCCTAAGTTTTCTATTAGCCCTTTTCCTAAGGTTTAGCAACCCTAGGAACTCGAAACCCCATCTACACCACCTATATAGTCACATCTTTTCAAGGCCCACCCTGAGACCTATATCATCAGATCCGATAAGGACAACGTCACCATGGCACTTGACCGCATACGATATTTTACCCTTTCAGACCACCTCCTCCAAGATGAATTTCACTGTTCAAAATGATGCTACTAGGACAGTTCAAATCAAATGTAACGATTTCGTTATTTTATTATTTAGGCAAAGAAGGATTAACGAAGAAACATTCAATCGTCTCAAAATCTATAATGGTGTTGCTCCTCAATACTACGGACTTCCTAAGATTCATAAACATGAACTGACTCTCAATCAATTCCCCTGTAGGTCTGTAATCATTCTTTACTGATTTACTGTATTTCAGTTTTAATAATATCAACCCTTACTTCGTGCAGGACTCTTTTTGCTTTGCTGGTCTCGTGAATAATTTTAGCGTGCCAGAAGGTTATGTCATTGGCAGTTTTGACGTTGTTTCCTTATTTACGAACGTCCCTCTTGACCTGACGATTGACTCGAGCTGCAGACTTTGGGTCTCCTTAGAGACCACACAGAACTGTAATTGAATGATGTTACACGTGGCATCACCCTACTCTTCGAAAATAAATATTTCTCATTTGAAGGTGAATTCTTTAAGCAGACTTCCGGCTCTCCAATAAGAGCAAACATTTCTCCTATTATATCTTCAATATTCAAAGCTGAGTCCAGATAGAAGATAGCCTATTCTAATTCCCATATAGATTGAAAAGTCTATACCAGACTGAAGGAACCCACCCCCACAACTTTCTTATTAAATGTTATATAGAAGGTTCCTTGTTTCATCTGTGACCAGGTCAAACACACCAGTACCTTACTGCTGGCATATCTTCACATAAAAATGACTGTAGACGGAAGGCAGGTAATTGTGCTCTTGTTCAGCATAATAAAGCGCCTCCTCCTAGAGATGCTTTACTTGAAAGATTCTTGCAATTTGTAACCTCAAAATCTAGAAAAGTTTTCTGCTTTGTGAATTGCTTTTTGGCTGCCGACTGCTGATGATGCAATAAATTATTGCGAAAGCTTGAGTACAAGCGACAAATTCAGAAAAATCTTGATGTTTCTAACAGATTTAGCAACAACTTCTGACCCTATTTCAAAGACTTAAAAAGAGTTTCCAGGCGAAATTAATAGCATAGGTATGTTTTAGTTTATAGTTCAAACTTCAAAAGTGTAATTTTTTATTGTAATATCCAGAGAAGACCATCCGGATCTTCTAGCTTTCTAACCGCATACAAATATTTGGTCTCCCTTAAGGTATGTGCGTTTGTCGCTTTCTACAATAAAATAATTACGGCTGTATTTGCCAAGAGCCAAATAACTATCGGTGTCACATTACCAAATGCTGACAGAGGGGCCCGAATTTCCAAACATAAAAAATAAAGATCTCGTTTAGTCCGTAAGTGATAATAAGTAGAAACCTGAGCCGCTGGCGATATGCAAACATATAAGTTTATGTATTATTGACAGATCCACATTATTTGGTCTCTTATTTAGTTCAAATAGAGCAATGGAGGCAGAACAAGGTCTTACGGACCTTGAATGTGTCAAATATTGACAATGTCTCATCGACATCAAGCCATTTTTTACAGAACCGAAACAGGCTACCTACAACACTGCATTTTAAGAGCGCCTAAGTATCTTAATTCAATTAAAATATAAAATCGCTCTGTATACAGGCTATCTCAACATTTGATGGGAATACTTCCAGTAATTCAAATGGTCCAAATAAACGATCATTTGCGATACCAGCCACCATATTCCCTCTAAATATTTGTTCGACATGAGAACGTCGCTTTAAATGAGAGTGTACTTTTGCTTATTATGGCAATGGTGATAATAAGTCACTCCGAAACCAATAATTTTTTCAACAATAGTTACAGAAATAAATAGCATTCATGGCCTATGTGAGGTTGGCATCAAAAACTAGAATATTTTTTGTATAGACTTTTTGGCTCTAAATGAGTTGCCCTCTTGATTCCCAAAACATTTCTGGCACGTTTTGGGACACCTGTGATGAATAGTGGCATCAATTTTAAAATGATTTTAGCGTGTAGCAGAGGTTGTAAATTTGGTTGGTAATTTGGTGATGGTCAACAGGAAAATCGACAATTTACAATTGTATATGAATACGAAGGGCGCTGAAATGATTGATAAAAAATGTCGCTGTACGGCGTACTAATAGGTATTATAGTTTTGCACAGTTCTACTGCTATAGACCTTTGACAGCTATCACTGCACAAAAATTGGTTTCTTAAAGTAGCAGTATAGGTAGGAAAAGATTTATTTTCGTATGGATTCCTAATACTTTTAATACTTCTAGAGGTTATATAGAAGAGGTCTAAATAAAAAGAAAAGTTTCCCTACTGCATCGCAAGTAAGTAACTATACAGCAAGCGATTTTTAATATTTTTTTTCACCAGGAATGCAACTGTGGACGACTTCACAGGAACCGAAAAATTCAAGAATTCTTTTTACTTCCAAAATGAATGTATAGAATCAAAAAATTCCAACCTTATTAGTAGAAACCAGTGGCGCACAATTGTGTAAGTCACGGAAGCGGGGTTGCCACCTCGATGCGGCGCCACTGGTGGTAATGAAAAAGCTGTCTTTCATACCATGTTTCTTATGAAATTTTTAAACAGACAGACGTTCTCTCGATTCCGTTTCAGACTATTTTCTTCCTGTACCGGTAATACAGTTTTTCAAATTCCTGAGGTCATTCGTATGTCAACAACGAAAACAGCAGCAACAACAAATACCTACCCTTGCCGTATATCCCAAAATATTTAGTACAGGTTCCAGGAAGATCAGGCTTATAAGTAGCAGGTAGTTAGCAGGTAGTTTCAAAAACTTAAATAAATCTGGTGGAATTTTCCTTTACTCCTCTTACAAGTGATCGATATAATAAATACAGGGTCCACTGGCTAACAATTTACCTTCTACTGAGAAAAAAATCAAATATAACAATACTTCCTCCAAACGTAAGAGTTCTTTGCAAATTAAAACGATTGTGGGAATATTGGCATAGTTCCAAAACGTGAAGATTGGAATACAATATTTTGAAAACTTGATTTTTATTTAAACGGTTGGTAGCCCAGTCATTTGCTCAACAGGTAAGTGAGTTCGTACCCCAACTAGTGCTCGAGTCGAATCCGGGTGGGGCCTTGGTACTTGAACAGATGTTTTGTAGATATTTGCTAGTTCGCAATTTGGGGTAAACTGCAGGTGTCGTCCGACCTCTTGTATTTATCTTTATAGTAAAAGAGCCGGCAATATTAACGGGTATATGATCGTTCCTACAGACCTTTTCCACATAAAACGAAAGCTTACAGTCACCTCAAAACCGAATGGATAGGTTGCCCCGATTTCCATGGCCGTAAAGTTGTTTTATAAAAAAAGGTAAAATGATAAGCTCTACAAAAAAGGAGTGCACTGCCGTATAAAGGATGGTCATCATGAGAAATTGGTATAGGGTTGCCACACTACTCGTGGACGCAAACCCTCGGTGGCCGCGTGTAAATAACCCTCATTTTTTCAAAATTAAATATTATCGTTCCTGTAATTGAAAATTTCTGGAAATATTCTTCAATACGTCACCTCAAAGAATATATACGGTTGCTTTGACTTTGATGGACGAAAATGGTGGCAACCATCCAACCATCATCAAATGTCGAGCTCACGCGACACCTCAGACTAGGTGCGCGGGCCACTTATAGCGAGATTCGAACGATTTACGACGATGCTTTTCCGTTGGAAAATATCGCATCAAGAAGTTATGTAATTGTTTAACCAAATAATAAGAAAAAATACGACAAAGCTTTTTAGCGTATTTTCTATATTTTTACGTGAAGGTTAGTCTTTTTTTCATGCATAACGTTCTTCATTGTACTGAAATTGTTAACGCAAATGAAATTTTGGAAAATATGTATAATTCGTCGTTTTAGAAAAAATGGAAAATGTGAAAGGTTTGGCGTTTGACTTAAATTTTAAAAAATCGTTGGAGGTAAACCTATTTATTTATATTTTACAGAATTTTGTTCTAATTGCAAGCATTACAGTTACAATTACAAGTATTACGATGACAATGTCACCATTAAAGTCAATTAATAACAATACAACTTTCAGAAGTGTAAAACAAAACAAGCGTTCGCCGGTACCTATATCCGCCGCCTATGATTATGATACAAAATTGCTGCGTTCGTGGCGTTTGGCTCGCGCTCGCTCGACTGATGATGATGGTTGCCACCATTTTCGGCCATCAAAATTGAGGCAACTGTATATATTCTTTGAGGTAACGTATTGACGAATAGTTCCATAAATTTTCAATTACAGGAACGATAATATTTAATTTTGCAAAAATGAGGGTTATTTACACGCGGCCACCGAGGGTTTGCGTCCACGAGTAGGGTGGCAACCCTATACCAATTTCTCATGATGACCATCCTCTACACGGCAGTGCACTTCTTTTTTGTAGAGCTTATCATTTTTTTTGCTTAAAAAATTATGAAAAACTTTTTTTTATAAAACAACTTTACGGCCATGGAAATCGAGGCAACCTATCCATTCGGTTTTGAGGTGACTGTAAGCTATCGTTTTATGTGGAAAAGGTCTGTAGGAACGATCATATACCCGTTAATATTGCCGGCTCTTGGACTATTAAAGAGCTTGTGAGGAGTTGTTAATCTTTTAAATAAATAAACAAAATTTTGGCTAAATACGTAAAATATGCCTTTATCGTGTTTTCTAGAAAATTGTAAAATAATTATTGTACCAAATAGTATTTTAAATTTTCCATCTGGCACAAGAAATTACACTATATTCAATCTAGGTAATATTAATTTGGCCACTTTAGTGTAAGTTGCTCCAGGATATTTTAAAACGTAGGTAATAGCTCAAGCTGGTCAAATAATTTACCTGGAAGTGGTAGTGTTAGTTATAGATCATCCGAAAACTCCGATATGAAATCAGTGCATTTACTTTTGCAGTCGGAACTGATGCTGAAAAAACAAACAATTTCACGATAAACAAGGGTACCAGGCAAGGTGAGCTTTATATATGGCGATGAGTGTGGGTAGAAAATTTTCGAACGGGTAGACAGCCCGTTACGTTCACTTTATGATCTTACCCTTGCATTTGCCAAAAAGTGTTCTTTCGGGGTTGCAAAACCCCATAAAAAGTACGTGCTTTACGAGATCATTCATCTTCTTAATACTGTCTGCCTTTCGTATCGAGAACTCTTCAAGATTTCTGGTAAGAATTATTTCTCTCAAACCAGCTCTTTCAGTATCCATGAAAAAAAGCTGAAATCGGTCTACATTTGCAAAAGTTATTAACGAGAGGCGAGGGGTGCATTTTGGGCCCGCGACTCTCTCAAAATGAATATTTCCAGATACCGTGGCAATTTTATTTTGCGAGGCATTTTTTTAATCAACGGAAAGGGACTTTTCAGGTACACAGATTTTTCAAACAAAAATCAATATGGCCGCCAGTAACGTCCAAAGTGATGACGGCATTTTTGTACTTCGCTGGAATGGGGAGCTTACTGCGGCACCGGGCTCCATAAGGCATCGACGTAAACTGAAACAGGAAGCCTGTGGCATCCTCTTTCTTTTAAGCCCTATTAGAGAGTCACGAGTCCAACCGTTGCCCGTAATACAGATGTCAGTGGTACCTCGCACGTATTCCAGTTAGGGGCTTTGGAATTAAGCAAACCAAATAGAACAACTTTCCCGATTTTCACCCGTATTAAAATTTTCTCAAGGTTGTGACTGTCTTGCACCTAAATGGAAAGAGAGGGCCAAAGATAAGAGTGAGTGGAAAAAATAAGAGGGAACAAAGCAATCACACACTTATTAAAATATAAAATGGGGAGGATTGTGAAGGCGTCGAAACCGAGCGAGGAGTTGGTATAGTTCCATTATTTATGCCTTGCGAGAATAGGAAAGGTGATGAATTCCTTTTTAATTGCGAGTTTCCGGACGAAAGAACGCGGATTTGCGGCGTGAATATCTTATTCCGAAAATTTCATGTACTTACATTAGTGCATTTGTATGTAGATGTAAGTGTAGGTATAATAGTAAGTAAAATAAACACAGATATTGGTCGTATTTGCATACAGCATAGAACACGGGCAGAATGAATGAGGACAGATAAATAAGTAATATATGGTAATTTATTGTGCAAACACCAGACGCCTTTTCGGCAGAATATGGATACAGCCGTAGGCGTATACTCTGATTTACATATGTTGATGCTTGAAGAAAAATAGAATGAATCTATTGAATTTTGTCAAACAAATTCAGTTTACACAAAAACTGCGCAATGGAAATTATTTATAGAATTTTATGCTGAACAAACTGAATTTATTTATTAATAAAAGCAAAAGGTATCGCGGGTTTGTTCTATAGATTGGAAAGTCTTGTTCACTCCCTATGAATGAAAGGATAAGAAAATAAACGTACTAATTTATGAATGGTCAAGGTACCTTCCAATGGTACAAACATATGAATGAACTTAACTTACGTGTAAAGTACTTACGCTGATATTGCCTAAGAAACGAATTGCAAAAAATAAACATCTTTTTTTCTTGTATTTCTTTTCTCACAGCAACTACATATTTTTTTGTTAAAGAATGCTGTCGACTGAAAAGACCATCCATCATATTCTTTTCTTGAACTGTTTAAAATATTGACAGCTAAATCCTGGTATCAAACATGATTCATAAACAGGAACTGGTCAGTCCAAACCGCTATTATAAGCAGATTATCTGTTAATTGTTGAAGCAAAGAACGCACATGAACTGGTTACAATTATTGAAGTTACTGTCAAGTATTTTCCTAGAACTAAGTTGCTCTGAGAAATGCCTACCTACCTGAAACATCTCGTGTTCTTTTTACATGGGCAAGTACTATTTCTGACCGATTTAAATGCACCAGCATTTCACAAAATTACACTGAAAAATGTTAGTTGCTTTGCTAAATAATATCTAATTATTTATCGAGAAAAAAATAGCATTCATAAATTAGAATTTAATAAAATAATGTGTCAATAGCAGTTACTGCTTTTATGGAAATTTAAGAACTAAAATGGATTGGTAGGAATTAAACACACTTCGTTCTTTCTGGCGACTATGAAGAAACGTATATTTCCAGTCTTCAACGCCCCCATTCAATTTTCTTAAAAAATCATCTTGCTTCGAGTGACATACAGAATAAGCTTTCACCCACCCTCATATTTACCATGACGATCGGATGAAGTAGATTTGGGTTTTCTGGATGCATACGAGATGTCAGTAGAGTGAATTTTCAACATCACCAGCATAAACTATTGTAAAATCCCAACTTGGGGATATACAGAGTGATAGAGAAAGTCAAAACAAGAAAAAATATTTCATGAACATCTGTCCTAAAATCGCTCCCAACAAAGATTCAGAGCGTAGAAAATTCTCAAAAAAATTGATGATTTTTAATATCTCCGAATCAACTGAAGCTATTGAATTCATATTTTGAGGGCGATTATTGTCCTTTGTGAACCTCTATCGTCCTAAAAAGATTTGCTTTTCTACTGTCACCAGTGGCGCCGCTATAAGCTGGAGAGCCCTTTCTTTGGCTTACACGATGTTACGCCACCGGTTTCTAAAGAAAAGATTTGGAAAAGTTTTGGATTCTACGATCAATTTCAAAGAAAAAAGGTGTTCTTGATTTTTTCCGTACAACTGTTAACTTCCGAGTAAAACAGTATTTTGTAAAAACATCAAAATCTGAATTTTCGGTTAAAAAATTGTTTATAAAAAAATAAATTATTCTCGGATATAAAAGTATTTTTTCTTGATGATAGAGGTCTGCAAGCGACAAATTGTCCCTAAAACTTTCATTCAATAGCTTTTTATTTTCTGAAATATTAAAAATAATCAGTTTTTTTCGAGAAACTTAAACACCCCGTATTTTTGTTGGGAATAATTTTAAGACTTACGGTCATCGATTTGTTTTTTTTTATTTTGACCTCCTCTATCAGCCCTCAAAATCTCTTACACTCGTTATGAATCACCCTGTAGGTACTGTTCTTAGTTTTAAAGCCTCTGATTAATTCTTCTATATTTGTTACAATAATTTGAAGTCGACTGAACCACGAAAAACTTGCCGCAATACGGGTATTTATTGTAACGTATTTGGATTTAATAATTTTATTTACAAGTGACCATTTACAATAATATTTACAATAAACAAATAAACAACAAGCAAGAAACAATTAAACAATAAATAATCAATTAACAAACACTAAACAATCCAACAATCCACAATGTAACACTTTTCACTTTTCTGCATAACAGTCTATATCGCACCGAATCGCAGCGGTATTACTATTACGAACGTGTCGTCAAAATCACACTACTATCGCATGACATCGGACACTTTACTCGTATATATCGCTTATTTCTACGGTCGCCTCTTTTTCCAATCACTTCCTAAAAGAACTGACTGTCCATTTCGGCTCTTACATGCCTTACTTGCCGCCCTCAAAGTTTCTGGTCACAGAAATTTCTTCACAAATCTATTTCATACTAAATAAGACCGTAAAAAACGTGTACCGACTTGTTTACAAACATTGAATCATGTTCTATATGCACCAGATGGGGCTTACTCTCGTAACATTATCATTTAAGGTACTTAAAATCCATAATTTTAATCTTAATCTTAATATACTAGTTTACGTCACAGAATACCCTATCTGTAATCAATATACCGTGGGTATTAGTGAGGTGCGTTGCCCAGAGGCTGGAGGGTGGAGATTTTTGAAAAGAAAATTTTATAGTAATACATACATGATACACAAAAAATATGGCTGAGCGTAGAACGTTTTTACAGCAAAGTGGCATGATAGGTACTTATTGCTATGTTAAATTTGAAATCAGAAAAAGGGTAATAAAACATGTTTATGTGACCATTTCTAACTATAATGATGAGGATGTAGAGGCAGTATATATTTAAATCGAATATGAGCTAGATTTTGTGAAAGAACATAAGAATTTAGTAATTGTTATAGGGGCAGGTAGACTCAACCTTTCTGAATTGGATGTTTCTTAACAAAAATATTGACTATTGTCGTTGGAACATATCTAAAGTTGTTTACCAATATATCGTTAACCAAGATCCCCCGATTCAAAACGAAATCTTCGAGGAGGTTCTTTCAGAGGTAGGTCCAAATTAGGCAACTGTTGTCATTTTGGAGATCATTTCGATGATACTTTAAGGGATCCCAGGTATTGCAACCAGTCTTCGAACTGAATGTTTATGAAGATGGGAATTACTATAGTACGATTAAGTAATATGTGGTGTAAAATGTTAATTATCATGACAGCTGCAGGTATGATGAATTTCATTTCAGTGCTGATACAATTAGGCCAAAGCGTAACGATTTTTCCACTTCAGTAACAGTCACGTTAGTTCTTGTACTCAGCCTACACCATGTTTAGTGAGACAAACATAAAAGTTTAATGGAAGAGTATTGTCTATACATATTTCTAATATTTTAGAGCGCTCCATTAACTAATCGTGAAGCAGTAAACCTCTTGACCTCTTATTAAACGTTTAACGGTACACTCAGTTACGATAATAATAATAATTCGCCACGAATAGCACCGGTTTTAAGTAAATAATTCGCAAATAAATTGTTAGGTCCGGAATTATTGTTCGATCATCGAGTATCATCATTCTAGCAGGTACGGAACAGCCAGGTTTGCATATTGTTGAAGACAACACAGCTGTGGCGGAAAATGCATATAAAAGTTTCAAATTAATCAGTAATAACAAATATTTTAGAAGAATCATATACAGGATGGCCCATTATTTATTTTATTTATTTATTTAGCTTTTAATTAGTGCGGGGACGGTTTATATCTCTTGAACCATTCAAGGCATCAAAATGAAATTTTGCAAGTGCTTAAGAGATCCCATGCTGCATCTTATAAAATTATTTTGGTGGATACAGGGTCATCAAATTTTGCGTAACAAACCAAAGTTATATTTTTTTAAATGGAAACCCCCAATTTTTTTAATACTCACATTCCCCACTAAATTTCATGGAAAACGATATAACACATTAATGGGTTTCGAGCAGGGGATGTTAAGATATTGCCATTTTAGTGTCGATCTGGACCCATCTTTGTGGCACTACTGACGCCTACTTACAGAAGCTGTCAAAGATTTCTTTATCGAACTAGATTCACAGACTATTCTATTTGCAAATTCTGATAATACCTTTGTCATATTGCTTTACATTATACAGGGTGGTAAACATACGCATAATTGAATTTTTCTCAAGAATTTCAAATGGAATACCCTGTATATTAATTGCACATTTAATAGTCAGTTTACTAAGCTTCTGATTGATACAGGCATTGCCAGGTCTGCGACTGACAGTTTCTGCAGAATGTAAGATTCAAACTTGCAAATTTCCAATTTCACTGTTATTTTTTACAATTTTATTCGGATTTCACCTATTTTTTCACCCAAAACCAAAAAAAAAAATGTTTAAATTTGGTTTCTGCGCAAAACTAAGCCAATAGAATTTACACTGACACAAAAAGTTCCATTGTAAAATTACTTCTTGAAGGTAAAATCGATTTAATTTTTATTAAGTCTACTCGCGTATGCCTAAAACGGGTAGTTTTCAAGATATTCTTACCGAGAATTAGTATTATTGTGAACAAATATAGCAAAAAGAATAAAAATAGCTCGAAATCGCAATGTCTATCAGAACCAAGAAATCTTAAATTTGAACCACTCACTCTCTAAATCAATTTACGTACTTTTGTTGTGTGTTTTCAATTTCTTCTTCTCAAATTTGGAGTTGTTGGGGAAGTCAGAACAGAAAAATATTTTAAAGTCAGTAGAAATTATTAATGAGATAAATTTGGCTTTTATCATTAGTGGGAAATGTTGCAATTTAAACAAAAAACTACAGCGAGAACAAGTTTATTGAAATTAAATAAATAAATTAAAATTAAATAAAAAAATTAAGAAAATCCTTCAGATGCGAGTTGGAGCTGTTTTGTTTATCACAGGTAACATGATTTCAACGCGATTTGCATTTTGACTACAAAATATAATTCTTCTATAAAAAGTGAGAATAAAACAGTTAGCTCGGTAAAGCAATGTTTTCGAATTACTTTCATAAAAATGGCACTGTTCATAAACATTATTTACATTATAAATTTGTTCTCCGTCCAGCTTTTCGTTTAAATTATATTTCCTCTACAAAGTCATATTTAGCTTGTTAATAATTATTTGTATCTACTTTTAACCATATTTATCTGTCCTGAAGGTACTCGAAATTTCAAAACAAGGAATTCAAGATACGCAACAAAGTTACCTAACTAAATCGATTTAAAACGGGACAGGTCCGAATTTAAGTTAAATGGTGAAATCCGAATAAAATTGTAAAAAATAACAGTGAAATTGAACATTTTTAAGTTTCAATTTTAATTTCCGTAGAAACTGTCAGCCGCAGACCTGGCAATGCCTGCATCAATTAAATGTGCAATTAATATACAGGGGGTTCCATTTAAAATTCTTGAGAAAAATTCAATTATGCGTATGTTGACCACCCTGTATAATACAAAGTACTGTAGCAAAGGTATTAACAGAATTTGCAAAATAGAATAGTCTGTGAATCTAGTTCGATAAAGAAATCGTAGACATCAGCTTCGGTAAGTAGGCGTCAGTAGTGCCACAAAGATGGGTCCAGATTGGCACTAAAATGGAAATATCTTAATATCTCCTGCTGAAAACCCCATAATGTGGTATATCGTTTTCCATGAAATTTTGTGGGGAACGTGAATATGTAAAAAAAATTGAGGGTTTCCATTTAAAAAAATATAACTTTGGTTTGTTACACAAAATGTGAAGACCCTGTATACACCAAAATAATTTTATAATATGCGGCATAGGGTTTCCTAAGCACTTGCAAAATTTCATTCAGATGCCTTGAATGGTTCAAGAGATACAGACCGTCCCAGCACTCCGTTTCACTGTAACCAGTAGATGGGAAATTAACACGGGAAATTGAAAATAGTTGAATATTTGTAATCCAACGGTATGTGGCAATTTTTTTTAAACTAAAAACTAAATTTCCTTTATAAGTTACCGGTTCTGAGACATTAAATAGTAAGGGATTGTTCAAAAGTTTACAAAGAATTTCCTACAAAACAATATTGAAAGGCGTGCAAAAAGTTTCCATATGACAAAGTTTTCCAATATTTAGTTCTCGTTGCTGAATTTCCTATTACCATAAAATTATTATTTAGGTACCTACTTTAGGTTTTTGCTTTCAGATTTATTTTATTTTCCTTGTTTCAGTTTATTATTTATGCCATGAGTCTATGTTGCACGTTTCCTGTACTCTTGGGGTACTGATTATTTATTTTCGAATTTTCAAGTCCATTTGATTCTCTCTAAAAATCTGAAATAAACTTCCGAACTGCAGTCAAGAATTTGAATAATTTGTTGGTACTTGCTGGAGCAAAAGAAATTTATGTTTCAAAGGAAAGTATGTGCAATACAGTGCAGGAGAAGTTTTCGTTCTGAACAAAGTAACCTGTTGCTACATTAACATTAATTATTTTCACTTAGAAATGAAAGATGATAGGCCTGAAGGTTGTTGCAAATGTAGATAGTAATGCTTGAAAGCTCCATATTCCTAATGTAAACTTCAATAATTGAGAAATAGTGTCTATAATAATGGAAGAAGGTTACTCGGTAAAACCACTTACAGTTTAACATTTGCATATCTTGAACAAAATGTTTATTTATATTAAACAAATAACATTAATGCCTAGGCTGTTCATTTAAATGTTGAAATCAGAAACAAAAGGGTTCAATGCAATTAGAAATCTTAAAAAATTTCGGCTACGTGACTAAATTATTCTATATGGTCGAATAGGTCAGAGCTTTAAACTATTGTTTCTAATGGTAAAACCCAAAGAATCTGAAGAACTCCCACTAAAATGCTTAAATCTTGAAGTGTTTAAATTTATTTTAAGTTGCGTACGTGCAAACGTATATGACGTTATTTTACTGTAAACTACTCAAATTTTATTCAAATAAAAGATTTACAAAATCACGGAAAACAGAACCCTTTTTAACACAATGAGTGTTTAAGGATAACAGCTCTTGAAAATCGAAGATATAATTTGTTTTGAAATTAAACGATCGGTGTGAAGGTCTTTGAGAGTATCATTAGAAAGGTGTCTGTATCAATATGTTTTTTCCGTGAATTCCTACTAATTGAAAAAGTGCATGACTCATTAACAGGTACTTTGCAGTCATAAAATAAAGTAGCTTCCTATAACCGAATGAATTGTTTTGCGACAATCACTGCTAATTCAGCTGATGAGCAAACTTGCACGGACGTGCAGAATTGCATTCAAGTTTTCGAAAAAAATGTTCCCTTTAAAATAAATGATACCGGAATGGCACCTCTAAATGTTAGAATCAAAGACGTTCCACAGAATATCTTTGATTCGAACATATTTCTGAAATTAATGGTAGAATTACTAGTCCATCAATTTAAGCTTAAAGCTTTCTACGTGGTTGTCAATCAGAAGCCGTACTGGCTGCTAAACTGTGACTTTCGACTAGACGGCATCTATAATAAATTATAGTCTGAGTGAACATTGGATCCCACGACGTTCACCCTTAAAATAACTAGCGAGTTATCCAGTCCCACGTATGTGGCTAACAAGCGCCGATAATGGCAACGATGTGGGTGGATGGATTTGCGAAAGCGACCTCGACGGCTACTCATCCAACGTGGTGGAGAGAACGTCGTCAACGCGAGACGTAGAGTTGACTCAGGTATCCATCTCGCTAAAGTCGTGTTTTAAGGCATCAGTAAGCGTTAAGTCCCACGACGTTTAATTCAAGAAGACGTTTATCTCAAGAAACCCAATCCCACGAATGTGAGTAACGGATGCCGACGCTGGTAGGGAAGGTATCTTCCCGTTTCGTGCGTTCCCGTTTCGTGCGTTTTTGGGTTTCTACCTGTTTTCGTGCCGATTCGAGCGTCAAGAATTTACTGGGTAATTAAATAGTGCCAGTTCGTGCGTTGCCCGTCACTGAATATGGCCAAAAAAGTGGTTGCACGGCAAGCGAAGCGAGCGGAGCGTTTTAGTCCCCCCCCCCCCCCCCAACAAAAACATTAACATTAAAACAATAGGAGAGAAATCAACATAAAATTCCGCATTGAAGTCTAGTTATTAACAGCGTTGTGTTGTAAAGATAAACTGGAATTAGTGGTTTACTGCATTATCAGCAGGTCAGCGCACGAAACGGCACTCAAACCAGGTAGATGTTTGGGTCGACGCACGAAACGGGAAAATTTCCATCAACGCACGAAATGGGAACGCACGAAATGGGACTAAGTCTGTAGGGAAATGGAGGAGCAGATCGCGCACTCTTCGAATGGGACAAAGGAAACCTTGCCGGCATGAGTACTTCTTAACGCAAAGGAGTAAACGTTACACCCCATTTACCCCTAAAACCACCTAACGGTACTGGACACCGGATGTCGATGATATTATTAATGTGGGTAATGAATGTGAGCGAATTGGTGTTGTTCAATCAGACGGCCACTTGCTCAAGTTAAGCGCGCAAGCACTTATAAATATTACACCCCACGGAGTTTACCTCAAGAAAGCCACTTTCGGGCTATTCAACTGAACGAATTTGGGTGACGGATGCCGATGATTGTTGTGATGTGAGGTAGCGAATCGCGTGAACGACCTCTACGGACACTCATCCAGCGTGGCAGGGGAAACCAAGCCGACATGAGTACTTAGAGAAAAGAGTCACAGCGGAGGATGGATTGCGGGTAACTAAAATCGGAGAAAAGACGGGTTGTGGATAACTAAAACCGAAGAAGATGTAAGTATCCGACAGATCCGACTAGTGATATCGAAGAACAGTACCACTGGGGTAGGAAGACCATCCTTCCGTCAGCCTCCCCATTGGGGTAGGCGCAGAAAGAAGATCGAGGCGGCTCCCGGCAGTGAGCTTAGCCGGCGGAGCTCACAACTCCACTGACAACTGAAAGGACGCGCGATCCTAAATCTGAAGTAGAAGCCGAAGAGCATGAGAGGTCTAGATGAGCATATGCTGCGTATCCATCAGTCCTTGTAGAACCTGTTTTGCATATTTTTAGTGAAGACTTTTATTTCATACTTATTCGGCTCTAATATGATTTTTGAGATCTAATATTATTAGATCTCATCTGATATGGAATTTGATGACAAGCGTTTAAAAATCAACGTGCAACCATTCTTATCCGGCGAAAACTTAAACTTGATATCGGCGCACAAGAAATTAGTTTAAATGACAGCACCGAGTATTAATTTTGTTTCTATCACAGGGACTTGCTGCATCACAGTTTTCAATAATTTCATAACTAAAATAAAAAACCACATGTACTGGAAATAATTTCCTTCTCCAACATCTAATAAACTCCAAATTTCTAGGATGGGCCAGGCCTACCTAGGCTTACCCCTAGTTCCGTACCTGAAGTTTTCGTTCCTTAATACCCGCCTTTATATCCATTCCTATTCGAAATAACTGACAACTGCTAAAGCACTGAGTGACAGGTACGCTAACATCCTACAGTGAATTTTGATAATACAAGGCATTGAATATGTACAGGTTTTAAAAGATCGTACGCTGTACGTATTTTTCCACACTTTCTCTACTTCAATAGGTTTATGACATCTTATTTTGTTTCAATTTTTTGATAATTTGATGTAGAACATGTACCGTTGCTTTCTACAAACACTAGAGTTTCTCTCCTTGTACTTTCTTACTGAAGTGCATAATTTAAAGTGCACATTAATTGCATTTCATATTTTTATTTATAAACCCTGTAATCATGGTGCTGTAAACTCTACATATTGTTGTATAATATCTATGGGCTCATGGCACAATGCATATCATAACTGTGTTATTGGTAAAAATTAGTGGAATCACCTAAGCACTTAACTTTGGTAAATTAAAATTCATGATGTTGGGACTTCCTCATTTGTAGGGAAACGCGTCGAAGCCGAAGACGTGGGAGCATTGTTAAAACTGTATGATTGCTTTTCTGTATAAACAGATAACCCTAACGCCATGCAAGCGTCCGTTCAGTGCCAGCAATAGAAGAATCAGAACACACAAGAAGATTCCTACGTCCCATCAGTATTACCATTCGCATTGAAGAGGCTGCTGTCAGATGCAGTAGTAAAGTGTTCTTCAGAAGCCCGTTGAATAAGTAGCTTTCTTGTCAGGCGCTCGGACTTCAATCACATGTGTTATTGCTGTGCATTAAATTTTTACCCACAACACAATAGTCCATATATTACGTCATAGGCGCGGGCTGTTCGCAATGTCCGCAAGTTCCTGCAGTCGACGTTATTAACAAAGCTCAGACGCCGACAATTAAAGGAGATGCTCTTATGCCAGCTGAAAACAGTATATCAATCAGTTTAAGACTTTCGAAGCTCCAATAGCGGAAACTTTCGAACTACTTAATTGCAATATCACACGGAAAAATAAAAGTGCAGTAAATCATAACGGACTTTTACAACCATTTTGAACTAATGTTTTTAAGTATATTTTAGTTTAGTGCTCGCAAAACTGACAATAATCATTTCAATGTTTCACTTTGTACCAAGGACTGCAGGCTGCAGTGGAAGAACAAAGAAATATTTACTGGTCTGATGACCCAACTAATATTTCTTGCATTCTAGTCGCTGAAAAAGGACACTTTTATGTCTTTGCATTCGAAAAATTATTTATTTTGATCACTTAAGGTTTAAGGGTTTAAATGAAATATTTCTCTTTCAAAGGTTTTTAAATAGCAACACTAGTTGACTGTGACGTTAAATACCTTCGTTGTAGGTATGCAGTCCAAATTAAAAGATTGTGTTATCGTCTAGAAAAAGAGTCTAGTAACGATTCGGCCATATAAAAGTTTAGCATTCCTTCGCAAAATTTTGTGTATCTTATGAATCGTCCAAAGGAGTTCTTCTAGAACTCTAGTGCCTGCTACCTGCCCGCAGTGAACCTATCGATATTTTAATCAAAAACCTCCTAAAATATGGACCGACTTCAATTTCTCACAAAGTGATCTCAAAGAGCAACCCCTTTTACCATGTAATGTCCGGAGCCTTTAACTCAAAAGAAAGACGGCGTTAAAAAAGTGCATCAGCTTAGATGACTATGCTGTAAATTTACGATTTTATAGAATCTTCGTTCAGAAGTATTGTCGCTTTTTATTTAACGACTACACGCATTAAAAACTAAAACAATAGTGGGTAATTCTATACTAACCAACAAGGATAATTGAAAACACACATCGGTAAATTATGAATAATTAAGACTCATTACCATGGGAAATTATACATGGTTCTATACCTAGAGAACAAGAGGAATAAATAAACTACCATTATTTATTAGCATATCGTTTTATAGACTATTAATTTTAATAAATTCCGAAACACAAGAGCTTATCGAGTATTAAATTCCTATAAAGGCATTTGTTAATGGTGACATTATTTCAAGTTTTACTAGCGCGCTACAAGGTGTCACACCATTAAAATTCAGTTTTATTTTCCCCTTTAACTATTGCAATAAATATCGATTATTTGATATAGGAGGAATCCAATAACAGCGAAATCTAAAATTGTTTGAAAAAATATTGGAGCTCTCGCAGCTTCAGAGAAGGCTAAAGAGCTGAAAAATTACCATTAAACAAATAAAAACAAAAAATTCAAATTCACCGCAGCATCTAAATTTTTCTGTCAAAATTTATGGTCCGACTTCATCCCTGCTTGTTGCCTCTGCACGAGTGCCGTGGAGCCAGTGGCATGCAGTTTTCTGTAATCATTTTGAAAGCAACATATTTGGTATGATTTTCAAAAATTATTTAAAGGCCCCATTGGTCCAGTTCAGTACAGATGGGTGACATAAAATGACGGGAAGTGGAGTAGCAATTGACCATGGGTTGCGCTTTATAAGACCCAGTGAATGTGATTTAAAGAACTCGAGCTGCTTTTACTGTAATTATTTGATAGGAAAGATTGCTTCTCATATGCGTGAACTGAAAATTAGTGTACGATTCTGTTATGATCTTATGCCTAATACTGTTAAAGCGTTGATGACATTTCTCCACCCAGCTTTTGCAGTATAAGCTTTATAAAATTACGAATAGTGATTTATTCTCATTTTTCAAAACTCAACTATTTTGATTTCCTCTCTCTTCACTTTTTATGTGCGATGTCTGTTTTAGATGTAGCGATTTCAATTTTTATCGGAAAAAACGCAGAATATTCAATGTAACGATTACCCAATTATTTTTCGTTAGCCAGTTGTCCTATCTAATAAAAGTGATGTTAGTCGTGGAGACTGCGCAATAGACATGTATCGTTTCGATCTAGCGAGGTCAGATTTTTCGTTTCCGATCGCCAAAAGTGCGTACGTCTGAACTATCACAGGTAGGTATCATGTTTGTTGTCGTTGTAAAAGTATACGCCGTCAGAAACAATTCAGTTATTGGACGCGTGTACTCCGTAAGCCCCAGCCAAATTGAACTATTTCATTTTCTATTATTATTACTTCATATTAAAGGAGCAAACATATTTGAAGATCTGAAAACAGTAAACCTAGAAATACAGGAATCTTATGTAGCAGCGTGTTTAAAATTAGGTCTTATTTAAGATCATCACGAGTGGAAAAGAGCCATGAATGAAGCTGAAATTTGGATGATGCCCAGACAGCTGAGATATTATTTATTCATTCGTATTTTAATGCATTGCCGACCAATTTATCAGGAAGAATTGTGGGAAGAATTTAAAGAAGCAATGTGACAAGATTATGAAAGACGTTACAGCAATTATACTGAAGGACAAAAAAGCCTATATTCAGATTAGTTCCATGCTTTCTGCGGAAGGTTACAATCTTTCAATGTTTCCTACCATGCCACGATATTGAATATGCAAATGAAGAAATAGGATCACGACAATATAAACACCTAACTGAAAAACAGAAAGAAATTGTAGATATTATTTTGGGTAAATGTGATGCTAACATAAATGAATCAATTTCTGAATCTTCATGTTTTTATACAGACGGCCCAGAAGCCTCCTGTAAGACTTATGTTTATACAAGCGTTTACAGCTTACTGAATAGTAAGAATAAAATTGTTTGTACCATGGCCTTCACGGGCATAGCAGCAAATCTACTTCCATATGGCAGAGCAGTTCATAAAACGTTTGGGTTACCTGTTCCTCTGTTTTTAGATTCATCTTCCAACATTAAGAAAAATTCAAAAGAAGAAGATTATTTAAGGAGTGTAGATGTTTTTATTTGGGATGAAGCTCATGTGGCGCCAAGCAATGCTTTAGACATTATAGACAGAACCTTACGAGACTTTATGAATTGTGATGTTCCGTTTGGTGGAATAATTATGGTGTTGCCAGGAGATTTTTGACAATTGTTACCAGTTAAAATAAATGTTACCCGCTGTGAAACAGTGAATTTAAGTATCAAATTTAGTTCTCTTTGGAGTTATTTCCGTAAATTTTCTTAAACACAAAATATGCGCGCTCTACCACAGGAACAAGAATTCACCAAGTTTTTATTGGGTGTTGGAGATGGAGTTTTGAACGATATGAATAGCAATTTAGAATTGCCCCAGAGATGTATTTATAATTCGGATATCGTTGGACGTATATATGGAGGAATCAATTAGAGAAAAGCGATTCATAGATATGAACAAATCAGCTATTCTGACGTTGAAGACATTAACAAAAAAGTGGTAGAGCTGATAGATACAAAAACAGAAAAAATATATACAAACTTGGATAGTGTTGAAAATTGTGATAATGGAGATTTAAACGATGCTATTCTTCCTGAATATTTAAATACTTTAAAC
Organism: Xestobium rufovillosum; assembly: GCA_963966045.1. Classification (NCBI taxonomy): domain Eukaryota; kingdom Metazoa; phylum Arthropoda; class Insecta; order Coleoptera; family Ptinidae; genus Xestobium; species Xestobium rufovillosum. The sequence continues at coordinate 36,487,647 of OZ014493.1, forward strand.
CCGCCAAATTTTAATCCTCATGAATTGAAGTTTAAAGTTGAGAGTATGTTGTATTGTGATGTTGGTTAGAAATCTCAGCATTAGTGAAGGCTTATGTAATGGTACGAGATTGTTAATTTTACAATTGGGAGACAATATCCTACAGTGCAAAATTTTAACAGGCGATAAACATGCAGATATAGTTTTCGTTAACCGTATAACGTTGTCCTGTGAAAATGTTTATCCTTTTACTTTTAAAAGACGACAATAATTTCCCATTAAACTAGCGTTTGCAATGACTATTAACAAATCACAAGGCCAAACATTTGATCAAATAGGAATTGATCTCCGAAAAGAAATATTTACTCACGGACAATTAAGCGTGGCTTTTTCAAGAGTTCGTTCTTGGGAAGGATTGATAATTTATTTAGGAAATCAAAGAAATAGCCGTATAGTTCAAAACTACGTTTTCACATAATTATATCAGATGTAAATTATTCTGTAATCAATAATGCGTTTCTTTGACTAGGGCAGTGAGTGCGCGTAGCGCGCGAGATGACCTAGTAATCATAAATTTGTTATGGGATTGAGGATCCAATTTCTATTAAACTAAGTTCACATCAACAAGCCAAAAAGGAGTCGGCGTTTTCAGTAGTTAGTTAGTTAGTTAGTTAGTTAGTTAGTTAGTTAGTTAGTTAGTTAGTTCCCTAGAGTAGATAAGGGTTACAGTCTTGTCTCCTAATTTCTGTTTGAAAATAAAAAAACATTTAAATTTGAATGTGGGTTTATACCTGTCCGAGAATAACACCCCAATAAATATAGGTAGGCAATATTTGTGTACTGGGTAAGATTGCGATTCCTGATATATTTATTAAAATTCCCTTTGCCCGCATTCGAACCTTGTTTATTTGACAGCCCTCATGTTTCGATCAATTCCATTCGTGATGTTTGATAGTTTTTGTCTTGTTGCTAAAAATTCACGCTGCGACACCCTTGTGTGTACCCACCAAAATGATAACCGCTCATCTCAAGTCGTATGGATGCACGACTGTTGTAAAATCTGTTAGTACCTACCAGCATAGATTTTAAAATAAATGAATGCAGTTACTTTATCAAAAATCGACGAGCGTCTCGCGCCACATGCGATCTTGGCTGCCGCGAAGGTCAAGTTCACAGATTAGAGACAAGTTGTCGTTTGACGTTTCGGTCAAAACTCCAAGTACCTAAAGTGAGATTCAAATTTGTTCGTTTTATTGTGTTTATTTTTTTTGTACAAATAAATTGCCAGCTATACATTTTATTTATTAGTTAAAATTATGGAAGAGGATATTATTTGCAAGGATTGTGATACGAAATTCACCAAAAAGAAAAATCTATACGCTCACCTAAGGAGAATGCACAATAAGGATCCCATTGCAGCCAAAACAATAATGGAAATCTGTGATGTTTGTGGCCAACAGTTTGTCAATAAATCTAACTTTTCCCGTCATCTAAATCAAAATCCATGGAGTTACTGCTTCAAGTGAAGAAAATACCCGAAATTCCAGAATTAAATGTCCACTTGAAGATTGTTCTGAATATTTCAGAAATTATGATTACTTCAGAAAACATGTGACCAGTGTACATAAGATAGAAATTGAGTATAATGAGTTTCAGTTTGAAACTTCTTCAGGTACGTTGTGTATAATATCCGAAATGTAATCGCTTATGATGCATATTTTCTAGCATTTCACCAGTGGAAAGACTAAATCCAAAAACAATCTTTGTCATTGTATGTTCTTCACACATCACCTATATTGCTGGCTGATGGTAATAAAAAAGAATATTACAACTGTCATCGCTCTTATAACTATATATCCAAAGGAAAAGGTTTAAGAGCTATAAAAAGCAAAGGAACAAATAAAATTGGGAAAGCTTGTCCTTCGAGGATGGAAGTTTTGACTAACAGCAGCGAGGGACCTGTTCTGGTGAAGTTTTGGATGACCCATTTAGGCCATTCTCTTGAAATTGGCCGTGTTTTTTTAAGCAAAGAAACGAGAGCTATAATTGCAGGTAGGTACTTGCACACACGTTTATTTATAATCTATAAGTAAGCTATATCTGGTTCTAGGTAAATTGAAAGAAGGTGTAACTTTTGAGCACATATTGGATGATATTCGTGATGCTGGTTTGACAAAAGAAGAATCGCAGCGAATCCTACTTTTAGAGAAAAAGGATATGCACAATATTGCAAGAGATTTTCGTATAGAATATAGCACAAAACGTCATCACAATGATGCAATCAGCATCAAATTGTGGGTAGAAGATATGAAATATCTAGGAGATGAGTGTCCAGTATTGTTATATAAAGAACAAGGTCTTTGATAATAATTTGGCTCAGGATCTCCAGTTTCATTTTTTGTTTTTCAAATAGGGCTGATGAATAAGTAATTTTTAATATCTTTTTTGAAAATATCAAGTTGAAAGTAGACAAACGTATTTATGTCAGATGATGCACCAGCATTTTACAATGCTTGGTCTCATGTAATGCCATCTGTTCCTAATAGACTGCTCTGTACATGGCATGTTGATCGAAACTGGAGGCATAATTTATCAAAAATAAGTGGAGGAGCCGAGAAAAAAGCCTTGGTATATAAGGCACTGCGAGTTCTGTTACAGTGTACTTCTATTGAAAGTTTCAGTGAGAGTTTAACTCAAGTTTTAACTGACCTTTATGCAGACCAGGATACTATATCATTTGCGCAGTATTTCAGTTACTATTATGCCAATCGTCCAGAATGCTGGGCCTATTGTTATCGATTAGGTTTAGGAATTAATACCAATATGTATTTGGAATCGCTTCACAAAGTTTTAAAGCACATTTATTTAAATGGAAAAAAAGTTACAAGGCTAGACAAAAGTGTCAATGCAGTTATGAAAATTGCACGAGACAGCTTATTTAAACGACTAATTAAATTGGCGAAAAATTCACCCACAGATAAAATAAAAAGAATCAGGGAAAGTCATAAATTAAGCCAAAAGATTCGATTAGACATGGTCGACCGTCTTGAAAATGAAAATGAATTCCTAGTTACTTCTTCAGCAGATAAATCTCAGCAATATTTGGTAGTTAAGGTAGATGAGGATTGTTCTGATTTATGTGTAAGATGTCATGAGTGCAACATATGCTTGCATTCTTTCAAATGTTCTTGTATAGATAATGTTATCAAACTTAACATTTGCAAGCATATACATGCTTGCACATTATTATTTTTTAATTTTAAGAATTCTGAGAGTTTAGTTGATTCTAATACTAGAAATAACAGCGCCGTCGAAGGTGTAATACTAGAAGTGGATAGATCATGTCAGGTACAGCCTGTTCAGATAGAGGATATAAAAAGAAGGGCTGAATTAGTAATAGGTCTGTGTGATACAGTTTCATTAACTGATGAAGAACATAGGGGTATTTTAAATAATTTCGATAAAATTATAAACACGATGAATAAAAGGAAGGCTATTCATTTGAAAACAGCGCAAAAAATTAATGCAAATGAGAAAATTGAAAAACAAGTACGTCTCTTTTCTACAAGAAAGAGGAGAATGAATGAAGTATCCCATTTTAAAAAACCAACGATTGTTGAAGAAAAAATATAATGGATGGCCTCTTAAATAAAACAAATGTTACAGCAAATATTCACACTAGGTTTGACCACACATATACGTAATTCTAATTTGGTTTTTCCTAACAGTTCAAATGTTTAATAGGTAATAGTATTAGTATTAGTGAAGTGTTGAATATATAAATAGGGTATTGTGTGAAATATATAGAACATAATATTTTTGTCCTATAAAATAGAACCGACTTCAATATACAATGAGAACATGATCAGTGTAGTCAAAGTCAATTAAATACGCACTATTAAGGATAACTCAAAAACTACTGGTCAGATCTTGAGTAGGGTAGAGTAGGGTAGAGTAGGGTAGAGTAGAGTAGAGTAGAGTAGAATAGAGTAGAGTAGAGTAGAGTAGAGTAGAGTAGAGTAGAGTAGAGTAAAGTAGAGTAGAGTAGAGTAGAGTAGAGTAGAGTAGAGTAGTAGAGTAGAATTAGAAGTATGACTAAAAAGAGGTACCTAGAAGACTCCGTTTTCCTCTCTTCCTTCACTCACTTCTACCTTTTATGTTGTCTTATGTTGCATACGAATAACAATTAACGTAGTGGAACTCGATCTTGCTTTAGTGCTGTGTTTGTATTGTGATGATTGTGATTTTCTAGTTATGTATTATTGAAACAGATAAGAGGCATTTGCATATACTTGGACATTTTTGCCCAAGTACGGATTTCTAGAAATATGACATGCAATGCGCAAATGAATTGCGTTACGTTTTAAAGTAAACACACACGGTTTAATTGCAGTTTCAATATTGAGAGAACCTTCTTATTATTGTAATTCCGTGGATTTAATTAATGAATTCCCGCAATAAACGGTGTGTATGATTCTAAAACCTTGCTTTCTCCACTAATGGTAATTAATTTAATTAACCGGGGTTATTAAAATGATAGGAAGAAAATATGAATAAGTACAGATAAATTTCTGTCAGTTCAACAAACTATAAACTTTTGCATTTGATTTCGATTTTTATTCGCTGGTTCATCCTTCGGCAATAATTTATTGTAGGAGGGTTTTATTGATTACCTCACTTATTATTTATGTGTCTTAGGTCATCTGACCCACAGATATATTTAAGTAAAAAATTCGCGAGATAATGAGAGTCAATAAGACTTTTAACTCTGTACAAATATGTACTAAATTCCTCCAATTTCCGATGACATCTATTTAGAAAAATCATTTTGTGTTGCATATTAACACGTTCTAATTCCATCGTCCTGCAATCGTTGTTATCCTTAGGTAGAGTTTTTGGTTTTGTTTCTTATTTGTTTTGTCAATTGTCAATTTACTATGCGACAACGACAACAAACATTTATCTGGGGCATGGGGCCAGAAAACGTTTTCGGTTTCCAGTAAGAAAATAGAACGCAAGTTGATAATAAAAAAGAACTTGAAATGAACAAGCACTTTACAAATCTGACAAGTTCACCCGAAAAAGAGTTTAAGAAAGTAAAATTTGCTTGTAGTAGTCTGATACAGGTATATATTTTAAGGTTTTGCAAAAGCCCTTTTAATGAGCAGCCCACGTTCAAATTTGCTTCCTTAACAAAATTTGGCGATTTACTTTTCATGTTACCAATAGCTGAAAATTATATTTTCCACATTTTCGTTGCAAGTCAGCATATCAGTTATGTGTAAAATTATAGAAAAGTTTTAACACATTCTTGGGGAACTTTGTTGAATAACACACAACAGGCCACAAATTGAAGTTGAAAATATTTCAGACCCTATAAAATAACAAAGATACAAAAACTGTACCCAACTAGTTCTTCTCGACAATAAGCACTAGTGGTCGTACCATCCTTTTCCAACATCTGTGAGGGTTTGCTTTTAGTATATGGTATACTCCAATATGTAGTCGAATGGAATACTTAAAGAAAAATTCGGAAAATGCTTTGAAAATTGATAATATGATCAACTATGATTTGCTTTAAAAAACTGCAACTTTACGTCAATTTGAAGTTTAATTAATAGAAAAAATATTTCCTACACAAAACAGGGCCTCACGAGACTGCCAAATTTGTTTTCCGATATTGGGTTCCCCTCGGAATGAAATGTTGGGAATTGGTGGATCACTTTCTCGTAACTAATGTCATTTACAAGGTTTCTCCAGACAAACAAGCAAATTTGCCCGGCCTGTACATTCGCGGCTTTCAGGAAGCTTTACGGCACACCTTGCTACAATACCATTAACAGTACTTTCGAGAAGTAGTACCTAAGTAACTACCATGCACGTAACGTTAAATAAATAAGCTATCTATCAATGAACATTTTAACATATTTCGAACACACGTGAAAAGGAGGAAATTCCTAACCGCCTTCAGACTTTTAATGAATAGACAACAGATAACTTGAGCCTAATGAAAAGTGAAATCCTTTACTAGCTTCGCACCAAATAAATATTGAACTGATTTATTTACGAATGTGTCAAACGTTAAACTTTAATGCTCGAGCGTATATACTTTCTTAACACAGAAAAGCGTGAGATCTTCAAATATTGGAGTGTTCCTGTTAATATTAACACGTGATCTGTATTGCAAATGTTGCGAACGATTTGAAGGAATGATCCACAAATACGCCGTAAATTACGATCAAAACCCACGCCAGTTTGCACATTGCTTTGACAAATTAACGAAAATGTAACAACTGTGTCAGTGGTAAAAGATTTTGTACATATTGTGTAACTGGGTACGTTTCTAATTAATATGTACCTGGAAGTATTTAACATGTTCTTCCGAATGGGCCTACGTGATTTTATAAACTGTGAACTTCAGTCCAGAAAAAGTCAATTGTTAGAGGGTTAGCATGTAGGAACTCCTTCAGCGGGAGCCAAGTCCTATTTCATGGAAAATACTGCCTTTAGCTATGCTAGCTCCTGGATCACTTTTTACACGAGGGTATACATAAAGAACACTGTTACTGCTCACGGTACCATTCCACGTGTTTTGGCAACTTTAGTCGTAACTGTAATAAATGATGAGGTTACCAAGACGCAAGACTTGCGGACCGAGGGTTGTTAAATGAAATATTCAGTATCCCGATTTAAATGTTCATCCAAATGTCGAATGCGAGATTCAAAGTTTTCTTCCTCAATGCCGACTAGTGCTGGCCAAATCGACAGAAATGTAAAATCGATTAATCGATTTTTGAGAAAAATCGAATAATCGACGATAGAGAGAAATCGATTTTGAAAGTCGATTTTAGAATCGACTTTCAAAGTCGATTTGTAATCGATTTTGAAAGTCGATTTTGGAATCGATTTTTAAAGTCGATTTTGGAATCGGTTTTTAAAGTCGCTTTTGGAATCGATTTTTAAAGTCGATTTCGGAATCGATTTTTAAAGTCTAATTCGGAATCGATTTTTAAAGCCGAATTCGGAAACGATTTTAAATTAGATTTTGGAATCGATTTTTAAAGTCGATTTTATTTAAGGTTTTCATTATTTCTGGCGCACTTTTGCAGTCATTTTAGTGAAACTTGGTATAGGAAGGTTTTTTGTGTAGCTGAACAATAATATGCAGTTATTTTTGAGTAAACTATAGAAGGCGCCAACTTTCACCTTAAATCTTCTTTCATTTTTATGAAATTTTGCTGGTGGGTACATATATTAAAACAATTAGGTACAACATTACTAGTTTTATGGAAAGAACACTCGACTAACTGTAAATATTTACGTAAAAATTATATGAGTACTACATACAGGATGTTTCGCCTAATTTTAATTCTTCCATAGCTCCCTTTTTGTTATTTTTACAGAAAAAAGTTATATAAAAGACCCCCATTTATTTTTTGACGAATATTGCTTTAAAATTATTTTCACTTATACAGGCTGTCCCATTTCTTTTGCACAACACCTTACTTTGTTTTTTTAATGAAACACAATATACCTGATTGTCTTGTTGAATTTAAGACCCACTTTGTTAACCATACATTGGGTCTAACTCCCACCGTTTCGATGTTATTTGACGTTAAATATCGCCCTTCTTCAAATTTTATCAATTGTAACCTGGAAACGGCACGAGAAATTGAAAAATAACATACATGCCCCTATCCTAGTTTTTAATCCTTTATCTAGTAACTAGATTCTAGTTGGATTGGAAAATTCTGCTGATTTGACCTAACTTGATTGGTAATTTTTTGTAATTTTTGGCCAATCATCATCTTGCAATTATCTTGCAATAAATGACAAAAAGTGGGTTTGTTCATTTGTTGCTGGTGATGGTGAATAGTACCTATTTCAATTGCTATGGGTATAAAACATTTTTATTATACTTAATTAGCTAGCGCAAGTTAGTACTGTAAATTAAGAGGAGTGTCCTATGTCCGTAACAAAAGGTTTGTTTAATTGTTTACAATACATCTACACATTTTGAAAATCGGTTTTAAGTCAACATTAAAATCAACTTAAAAATCGATTTTTAAAGTCGACTTTAGAAATCGATTTTTAAAATCGATTAATCGGTTTTCGATTTTTCCCAAAATCGCGATTAATCGTAAAACCGATTTTTGCTGCCAGCTCTAATGCCGACTCTCTTTGGAATACGATGTTATACTTTGTTATATTGTTGAATACGGGAAAACAATGCGGTAAATGTATAACTGATATTGATACATCCACAACTTCTGTATTGAGCCCGCTGAGTCAGAAAAATGCTGCCTTGACAATATCCTAAAGCACTCGCAAATCAGCAGCACAAATTATATCTTTATTAAAGGAGTTATAAGATAGGCGTGGATCCTACACTTAGCGTTGGACGTTCCCTTGGCTATTTTATCAATATCATCATCATTATCATCATCATCATCTTTATTATTATTATTATGTCAAGATGATGACTATAGAAACTCGGAAAGTAAACTCTTTTTGGAAATAAATTTATTGTGAATACACGAATTCTTCTCTATAAGATATTTTAAATTTTGTGAATTTCCGGCATAAATAAAATTATTGTATAGGATAATCGACGTTTCGCCCCCGTTCAGGGGCTTTGACAAGATTTATTTGTTGGTAAAAAGTATAAAATATAAAATTGGCATAAATATTTGACAAGTTTTATCAGGTTTTAATATAATTATTTGTGGATTATTTTTAAGGAAGGTTTTTGTAATTTTAATGTCATTTAAAATTTCTTTTTTTATTTGTTTTTGACTTAGAATTAATATATTTTTTAATAATTTGACAAATTTGATTTCTAATTAAATTTTTTTCGTCAGAAGGAAGTAAAGTTATACAGCTTTCTATAGGTGCAATAATATTGATTGGAAAGTGTTTACTATTTGTATTTTTAAAGAAAAGTCAAGACCTAATAGTAAAATTTTTTGAATATTTGTTGGAATATTTGTAGTGGATATACTATGATCCACTCAGTGTTAATTGGATTGTTGTTTTCATGTTTGCTTGTAAGTTTTATTAATTTTCGTTGTTGTTTTTCTTTTATGTTGATAAATATAGTACCTATTGAATTTTTGGCATTGTGAATGATAGAAAAATTGATGTAAGTTTGTGATAGGATATTGTTAATTTTAAATTCTATATTTTTGAGTTCTTTTTTTATTCTATAAATATTACAATAAAAATTGGAAATTATAATATTCAAACATGATTTTTGGCATTTTTCGAGAATTCTATTAATTTTAAATTTATAAATTCTTCTTCGATTTGTGCCAGTTCAAAAATTTTCAGATTTTTAAATTTTGTGAATTTTCTGCCATTAATTTGTTAATAAATAATTGTATATTTGTATAACCTTCGACGTTTCGCCCCCGTTTGGGGGCTTTGTCAAGAATAGTTTATTAAAATGAGTAAAGATATAAAATTTTGTCACATATTTTATATCTTTTAAAACGTTTTTTTCTTTAATAAATCTTGACAAAGCCCCCGGACGGGGGTGAAACGTCGATATTATACAGTTTCTTATTTATATAAATGCCGGTAATTCACAAAATTTAAGAAAATAAAAATTTAAATTTAAACTGGCACAAATGAATTAAGAATTTTTAAATACTAGGTACTTATAGCCTACCATAAAAGTTCAGTATCGCAAAAACATACTGAGTTTGAAGAGGTACTGGATGAAATATGACCCGGACTTGCTGCCGAAATTGCTGAACTTGATGGATTGGGACAACAAGGACCAGGTTTGCGAGGTCGTGGCTCTCCTGCGCGATTGGCCCGTGCTGTCTTTAGAAAAAGCCTTGGAACTGTTAGATTACGCCTACGCTGATCAGGAGGTGCGTAGTTTTGCTGCCAAGTGTCTTTTAAGATTGTTTGAAAAAAATTTGTCAAATATTTTATCTTTTAAAACGTTTTTTTTCTTTAATAAATCTTGACAAAGCCCCCGAACGGGGGTGAAACGTCGATGTTATACAGTTTCTTATTTATATAAATTCCGGTAATTCAAGAAAATAAAAATTTAAATTTAAACTGGCACAAATGAATCAAGAATTTTCCTTTCATATCTTTACACATTTTAATAAACTATTCTTGACAAAGCCCCCAAATGGGGGCGAAACGTCGAATGTTATACAAATATACAATTATTTATTAACAAATTAATGCCAGAAAATTCACAAAATTTAAAAATTTTTAAATTTATATTAAGAATTTTCGATATTAATTTGTTTGGGGTTTATATAACTTAAAAAATTTGGAATAACATTATGCTCTCTACACTTTAACAAAAAAATTCTATTATTTTCAAGATTTGCTAGTTTAATAGTTAGTTTCGAGAAAAGTTTTAAAACATTTTTAACTTGCATACGAAATTTTGTGTAACTTCTTTGTAAAAATTTGTTTGTTGATATTGTCCATAGTTCTTCATTTTCTTCTAATTTCTTTTATGATGAAATAAATTTCTTCTAAGTTTCTTGAGTTGTTTAAAATTCTTGCTCAATTTGTGCCAGTATAAATTTTAATATTTTAAATTTTGTAAAATTCTGGCATAAATAAAATTATTGTATAGGATAATATTGTCAAATAATATTTGTCACTTTTATATTTTATACTTTTTACCAACAAATAAATCTTGACGGGGGCAAAACGTCGATTATCCTATACAATAATTTTATTTATGCCAGAAATTAACAAAATTAAAAATATTAAAATTTATACTGGCACAAATCGAACAAGAACTTTTCTATAAGACAAAAATGTTATAGGATCAGTCCCTCTTTATTCCCAAGTTTTGTCACTCTTCAAATTTACGGGACTCCTATTTTTAGTAGAAACTATACATGAGCATAGCACCCAAGATACCACCGGTGAAATTTCTTTGGCATCATGAATATATTGGTAGGTGCGGAATATTTGCACAACTAGAATTTCTTTGCAAGCAACTTAAGTCAGTTTCAGATATTTTTGACCTACAATGATTAATTTAGATAAACGTTCCCTAAGTTACTTATGTATATCACGAATCCTGCTATATTTGTTTTGCATACTTGGAGTGCTATTAACATCATGGGCCATGTGGAACAGGTGTTAACGTTTGTTTAATTATCTGCCCTTGGTCAAAAATGATCGTGTGACTGTGCGGTATGGAACATACAGAAGGAAGATGCCTTTGAGCCCGCCGCCAGAATAGGAATCTGTTAAATTTACCTTGTAATTACTGGTGCATTTGTGAACCGCGCGTATGTATATTCCGCAAGAACGCTTTCGAAACATGAATGAAGAATGAGCATTTTACTATACGCGCCTGAATTTGTTGTACCTACGTTTCTCAAGTTTCCATTAGTTTTTAATGCTTTTGGTGTTTTGCCGCCTGTGAAGATATTACTGCACGCTTTTATTCTTTTCATTAACACTTGAAGGTATATGGTAGGCAAACGCGAGCAATCTTTGTGTACACAGCTCATGGCGGCTATGACAAAAAGGCCAGAACGTGTGCGGTGGCCACTGTCCTATTAAATGTAGATACGTGGACACATTGTGTATAAACATCTGTCAGAGATGAACGGGCTTAAAGGGTGCCATCCACTTGTTGTGGATAATACCATGTTTTATTCAATTCTTTTGATTTGCGGGTGGCATATTTGTATCTACCGTAGCATATAGCATCTCGAATATTTCCGAATATCAGCTTGTAAATTCCAGTTGCATGTTCATTGTCCAGTTTGATTCAAATATTCGAAATTCCTAGACTTCTAAGCATCTAACTGATGCTTAATATAGCTTTCCCATTTAATACTTTTTCCCCTAACAAAGTTTTCTTAAATACAAGTAAATAAACCCTTATCCAATCGGCATAACTTTTGCTCTAGTCTAATTTTTTGGAACTTGAAAATGACCCCGAATATACTGAAATAACTCTTAATGCAGATATAATAAATGAATGGCTAAATATGCAGAGCAAGATCGAGTTGCTCTTATCAAAAGCAAGCCACAGTTGCCTACACAAAAAATAGTTTCTAATGGTTTTGCAACAGGACAGGTCTACATGATTAAAAAATTCGTTTGCTTCACACGTACAAACACAGGTGTAGGTCCGGTCGTGCATGTAAATTTCGGACTGTCTAATGCTAAACATTCAGACGTAGGTACAACATATTTGAAAAATGATGTTTCTTGAAAATACAATTCTTTCTACTTAACCTAGAGAGTTCCGGTATCTCTGTGAATCCATCTTGTCGACTTAACATGATTGTTTTGATCTCGTAATAATATGCTCAAGGAAACATAGAGGAAGGCATAAAACTATGTTAGCTGTAGAGTATTGATATCCTTATTTAGATAGTGACGATGCTTTTTAGGATAGGTGGTCTTCTGGAAATGGGAAACATTACACTTAAAACATATTATTGCTTAATGCTATTTCTTCTGTTTTGTAAACACTGGCAATAAAATTCGAATTAATAATAATTATTATTATTATTATTAATAATAATTTAAATATTTCTTGTCATGTCTATCAGATGCTATAGGTACTCATGCTATCATGCAATAATGGGACAACAGGAACGTTCCCATGTAAATATTCCAGAGTCCCGGAGAAAGTTGGTAAAAATGTAGGAATATTGATTTAAAGCTCAACAAATTTAAAAGTAATCAAATGCACGAAAGCAATAATGCCGTGTTGGAGCTAGATAGTAAATTGTTGACATAATACTATTGATGCTTACACAGTCATCTACATCTTTCATATAACAAACAACCAGATTAACGTCTCAGCCAGAGACTGAAGAAGATTTTCAAGGATATATGGGAGAAAGACAAAATAGGGAGAATGACGGCAATAGAACTGACAATAACAGGGTCACTCAGTAAAGAGGAACAAATCGAAAAAAAGAATAATGAAAAGATTTTATGGATTCGACAGAAGTAGGGAAGGTGCGAGATTTAAAAGAAAATGAAGGTCAATGAAGGTGACTAATTAATTATTCTTGTTCAGAATTAAAACGTGCAGAACGCTTAACTTTTTATTCATAAGTTGACTCAATGTCATGTGTCTTTTCGGTTTAGAACCATTTCGTGCGTTCCAGTTTGGTGCGTCGATGAAAATTTTCCCGTTTCGTGCGTCGTCCCAAACCTCTACCTGGTTTGAGTGCCGTTTCGTGAGCTAACCTGCTGATAATGCAGTAAGCCACTAATTCGAGTTTATCTTTACAACACAACGCTGTTAATAAGTAGACTTCAATGCGGAAGTGTATGTTGATTTCTCCCTATTGTTTTCAAATGTTAATGTTTTTGTTTGGGGGGAAACTTAAACGCTCCCTTCGCTTCGCTCGCTCCGCTTGCCCACAGAACAGAAATAGTGGGCCATAGAACCACTTTTTTGGCCGTATTCAGTTACGGGCAACACCACTTTTTGGCCGTATTCAGTGACGAGCAAAACAAAGCAGTACGTTTTGTATGCCTTTATTGCAACAGGTACAACATGTTCAAAGTAAAGGATATCGTTGTGCAACGTACGAACTGGCACTACTTAATTACCCAGTAAATTCTTGACGCTCGAATCGGCACGAAACGGGAACGCACGAAACGGGAAGATACCGTCTTTTCACGGCCGTTCTCCCTCGAAAAACACTGGGCAACCACCAAAATACTACCTATGCCTAGTAACTCGATTTTCAAACTTTAGCCCCTCACTATATACATATATTTCAATGTTTTGGAAATATTTATTAATCTATTTTATTTAATGAGAAAATTTGTTTTACCAATTAACTGCCTTAATTCATGCAATATTATGTTTCCAAATAAAATTCTGGAAATATTAACAGATTTGCTGCTGAACACCAAACACAAATACAACGTCATCCCAATAACCCAAAACAAGTCTTACAAAAGCATGGTATAAACTGAAAAAGCCATAATTTTTATTTTCTTGCTTTTGTGAAAATTTTGAGGGGTTGTTTATTTATTACCTTCTTTAAAATTTTGTTAGCAAGATTCTTGCAGAAATTAGTTTTCCCCGAAGTGAGACGGACGGTGTACTAATCCATTTATAGACCAGTAGGTAAAATGTCGTTCAACAGTCATAAACATGAATCGCTTGTTATGGCATCATAAATACCAGTAGTTCAAACGCTGCTGGAAAAAAAATAATTGAGAAATATTAATATAGTGCATCTTAGTCAGCAAGTCTTCTACATATACAGGGTGTGCCACTTGTTAGCCACTTCTGTAAAGGCAATGTGCTTCCCTTGGTGTCATTAATTTTCATGCCTCAATTCTTAACCCATTTCTCAATTTCATTGATAGTGTGTTGCTGTCAATTAGTTACTTGGAGTACTGTATCATCTGCAAATGTGGTCGTAGTAGTTGGGAAATCAGCTGTGCAGAGTATGTACTATACGGGACCTATCACAATCGCTTGAGGTACACCTGGTTTTAAGTGACGAGTGCCCCTTGTGGTCATTAAAGTTTGTATGACTAAATTCGCCGTAAAAGAGAGTGAACTGTTACGATTCAAATGTTACAGAAGCATGTCCCATAACGTATGAACACCATCCTTCACATGCCCTATTTTCACTTCACTTTCAAGTGTTTGAGTGCTCAAGTCCAAACGCAGAACCTGAAGCATTGTAGTACCCACCCAGAGAATATTTCACAACCGTAGAGTACTTATCTCATTGTTACAGTTCGGTCTTTTTGCATTTTATAATTGCAACAATACGGAAGCCGCATTCCAGAGATGACGAGTGCCCCTTGTGGTCAATAAAGTTTGTATGACGAAATTCGCCATAAAAGAGAACGAACTGTTACGATTCATATGTTACAGAAGCATGTCCCATAACGTATGGTCTCCGTGGAGCGTATGTTACAATTTGAACAACATTTATTTGCATATAATAGAAACGCCAGTTGTATTTATAGCTGACAGTACTGATGAAGCACATTATTATCTCGAATATCATTTGTGTTTAATTAAACTGTAGCATCGTGCATGATTCAGAGAGCCATTCATGACTAGATCCTTCCAGGACCGATCGGTCAGTATATTGCAGCTAATCTATGGATCTTTTGTGCATATAAAACTGCCTGGTAACCGCGCATCTTTGATGCACTATCAATACGACGTCAATTAATTTTATGTGGGGCTAAATCTCGTCGTAAATACTCAAGATCACGATGGAATTTTGGTCTAAAGTGCACTTTACCTTATTGGATTTTCCCATTTGACCAGCAATTTGACCTAATCGAATTAATGTGCTCTCACTATTGGATTTTAAGTTAGACCGTATTATTTTGATCTTATGTTTGAAATTTTTTGCAGAATGGTATCAATTCGCTTTCAGTTTTACACATTTTTGACATTTTGTGATGAGCATGCGTTTGCGCTTACCCTTCAATAGTTTTATCAATACATAACGGCAGTTGTCATTTGCCAGCTGACCAACGATTCAAGAGCCCGACACACACAGGAACTTTGGGAGCACGGTAGACGTTCGCCTGATTGTAAATATTTCAAAAACTATAAATTATATTAAGTTGTTTTTGTTTGCAAACAGTTCTTAAAATACAAATCTACTATTGCTATTTTGAAATTTGTTAAAAAACATGAAAACAATAAACGAAGGAGCATGTTATATGTGGGCGAAAAACTGCTTCTTATTAAACCTAATAAAACTTTCCTGAAAAGAAAATATCAGAATCTGGTTAATAGCAATAGTAGGCTGAACCTCTGGCTTGTAAGAACACATAAAATTTTCAATTTCGGCCGAAAAACAAAAAAGTTATTGGTAAACAGGGGTACCCTTGCATTCGAAGTTTTTCGTCGTAGCTCGTGCTCTCGTCTATCTTTCGACTACTAACTGATCAAAGTCGCTCAGCTGTCAATCGATCCCGAAATGGGGAGTGCGAACAACAAGTTCATTCTCAATGTTAGTTTGGTCGACTAGTTTCCTGCTTATCCGATAGTTTTTGCCGTCCGTTCTAGGTCCGAACCTCTAAACCCCCCCGATTCTTAGCAAATTGGAGTGTCGGGCTCTTAACTTATCAATTCCTTGCCGCTTGGACGTTTGTTTCTACTATTCCAAACTTAGAAGATTATAATGTGTCATATTCGCAGAATTACGTAATTAGTAAAATAACAATTATTACATCCTTGAGTTATTACAAATGCAATAAGAATCCCTTAGTTTATTAAGTGCAGGCAGAGCATTACACAATTTTGAGGTTATGTTTCTAGCGACATTTCATCAAATTCAAACAAATTTAAAACAAAATTTATACTAATTATATTCGAATAATACAGACTGGTTCATAAGAGATATTTTCCTAATTTTTCATGTAACAAATTTAGTTTGCCGAAACTTTCTAAGCCATTTCGACAACTTCTGATGGAGTGCAATGTACACTATAGGATAATCGCTGTCGTCTGTTTCAATTTACACGCTAGTACAGAGTATTTTCTTATATCTGAATTCTGAATTTTGAAACGTGACGCTTATGTCAAAATTTCAAAGCCGCCTACAACACCTGACAGGCAGCAAGTTGGTCACATTATGGAAAACTTTTATGATAAATTTCTCAGAAAATTGTATCCGTAATAAAAGTTTATGCAAGAAAAAAGAATACTTTTGACAATACCATATTTCAGGTATGATGTTCGGGGAGTACAAAGATACTAAATAACGCTTTCTCCAAATGAAAATTTATTGAAATCAACTTATTTAAAGCAGCTAAATAAAAAAGATCACAAAAATGAAAGCAATAAAGCGTTATAAAGTTTCTTCCTACGAGGTATAGTTTGTGAGTACCTACCTACATTGTACATTAGGGTCAAAGAAAACATTTTTTAATTTCTTTTCATTTTCAACTTCAATTTACTCAAAAACTACATTTATTTTCTTGTAATTTTATGGCCTTTAATTCCCCACTTCTAAAAATTTCAAAAATTTTAAAGTACATATTTTTTGATAATTATAGATTTTCGATGGTCTTTTGATTTCGTACTGTGACGTCATCGTCCATTTTTTTAAATGGCTCCCCATACTTTTGAAGTCGTAGTTGGATAGTGGTCGAAATTACGAATTTAATGATATGCCACAGTATGACATTGACGTTGATATTTTTCGAAATAATCAAGTTTCAAGTGAAAACAAAAACTCGCAAAGAAAATGAGTTAGCCATGGAATATTGACAGTTATTGATTGGAAACGAGAAACATTAAGTCTCCAATTAAATTCTAACAGTTCAGAATTGTTTTGTCGATTTCCGTTTGTCCTCTACCCAAATCATGAAGATCTGGACTTGGATACCAAACAATACTTTATGTTGCCAACAGGATGTTGCTCCTGCACACTTATAGTCCGGAATTATTAAGACCAAATTGAGTGGCCTACACGATTCTCCGACCTTACTCCACTGCATTTTCTCTTGTGGGTCTATCTTAAAAAAAAACAAAATTTATTTTAACTGGTCAAATACAATTGATGAATTACAGCAGAGAATCCGCAACGAAATTAGAGCAATTAGACCAGACACCCTCAGTAATGTTCTACAGGAATTTCGATTACGACTTCTGTATTGCCAAGAAGTGCATGGATGGCAATTTCAACATCGACTTAACTGTTATTTTTAGTTAATTAATGTTATTTTGTCCGATTTACGCCGTTTACAATCAATGAAACTGTCAATATTCCATGGCTAACTCATTTTCTTTGAAAGTTTTTGTTTTTATTTTAAACTTGATTATTTCAAAAAAGTATCAACGTCATTGGCATACTGTGGCACATCATTGAATTCGTAATTTCAACCACTATCCAAATTCGACTTCAAAAGTATGGGGAGCCATTTAAAAAAATGGACGATGACGTCACAGTATGAAATCAAAAGAGTGTCGAAAAACGACAATTATCGAAAAAGATCCCCGGCCTGATGATGAGTAGTTAGCAGATAAACTCGGAACCGGTCGCATTTATTCATAAATAAATAGGAATATAAACGGACTTTTATTCTCCTGTTATACAAGAACATACCTCGATAATATGGAGCACTTCAAAAGATTCATGAATATTATTTACCGAATTTTTATTATTTAGTATTTATCCCCAAGTGCGAAGAAAAGCCCACGCCACTGTTGCGCTTAGTTAGATGCAGGATGTGGCAGGCGCCAACGCGTCGCGCCTCAACCGCTCGCCAACTTAAATCTATTGGACTGTACTTTACACATACAAATTATTTAAATATTTCATGATGATTAACTTTCCCCATTTGCTGTGTGAAACCGAGACTGAGCTTCAGTTTCCTGGACTGCATTCTCCCCAACAAAATTGTCACTTGTTGCGGGTATTCTCAGCCAATGAGCTATTGGGATTCAGCAAGCTGCATGGTTTTATAGCGATAAAATCTTAAAGTCGTCTAGATTACCAGACTGCTACGCATAATCTCAACACATCTGACATTTGACATCAACAATAATAATGCTCAATCAGTTGCATTTCTCTCAGTTAATAAGGTTTACGTTTGAGTTTTGTGGCCTTTCTTGTGGAAGTGTTCATGAAGACTATCACTGGAGCATTAGCAACCACACGCCTGTGGTCATCTTCCCACGTCTTTCTCACATAGATATTATTATCTTGCAATTCGTAAAGAAATGTTTCATAATAATGTAACATTAACAACTGTGGTGTTAGTTTCGTTGAAAACTATAAAAATGATCCACTTAGTCGCAAGAGATTGTCAATAGGCGCATCATGAATTATCTATCGCTCATAATTTGTCGATTCCCTTTTTGGCAAAGGATTATTATAGAACAAGACTACCGTGTCTTGTCCTGCCGCAATGGTTTTCAACACAGCTTTCGAGTTGTGCCCAGAGAGTTCCAAAAAGATCGTACACTCTGAAGCACACGTCGACGCTGAGCATCCAATTAGATAGATGTCTGAAAGCGCCAGATAATCTTGCAGGATCTGGCGAACGCTTGCATCGGAAACTTGAAAATCAATGGTATTTCTTTGACCTAAGTTATCTGACGAGCCGACCAGATCTTGCAACATCATCCTTCCTACAGAATAGGATGGGAAAGTTCCATCAACCTCTACTTGATATATGGTGAGTCTAAGTTTATTAAGACATAAATGACTAAAATTTCGACCTTATACATCCCCTACTTGGGAATCTGAAGTCACATCGTTAAAGCAATGACAATCTCGGTCGATTTCTCGTTAGAACTAAGAAAAGCTGCTGCTCTACTTCGATATAAACTGTTTGAGAAACAGATTGTCTTGAAATAACAGAATATATAATATGAACTAATAATAGGTATGAATGGTGAATATTTTTAATTGCGAACCTATGACGAATCAATTACCGGAAACAATTCTCAAACATCTTAGATTACACATTCCTCTGTGAGCAAATGCGGGTTTCGTTAAATGTATCCCGCGGGTAGATGAACGAACATTTTAACAGATCCTTGAGTTCGAGTTTGAAACAAAGCGTCCATAAAAAAATTAAGAGCATCTTAGCGTGTTTATTCTGTTTTATTGTATTTATTGAACCCACATATCAAGACCGCTCAGGTGCGGTACTTTCGCAAGAGATTCTGCTCCGTTCCTAAACATAATATTTGATCAAGCGCGCTGTTGTTATATCTGCATATTGATGGCTTGCACACGTAAGTGTATGTGTAAAATAAAACTCGCCATAAAATATTCAAATTAGTAACGGACAAGTATGCTACTCAATAAATCCACGTACGAAAAACAAACGATGCACACTTGTTTAGTTGCATCACACAAAAAAAGAATTACTTACTAATATTCTGGCGGAAAATGTCAGGCAGCAATTAAACAATTAAATGCGCATTTAATACATTGTGCAATAACACTCCAGGGCAGGTTAGGTTCTATATTCTGCTTTCAGCTACCACAAGTTGCATTGCTATACCCTACCCATCTTCTCAGTGAAATCTAATACGAATTCACTAAGTAAACTAAATTATCTACTTTCATATTCATATTAACATGATCAAATATGATGACCAAATTGAAGAGAACTACTTCCGCACCATTGTACATTACTCGAAGTGGGTTAGCTACTCCGAACAAATATCTCAAAATATCAAAATGCGTCAGCCCCACACTCTTCATTATTAAAATCTGAAAATTGAAGGAGTGGAATAATGGTTTCCGGGCTGGTTGCCACGTCGTCGTTGGTAATCTGTAACACTAAAATTAACATTAGCACTTGACGTTTCGACTCTCATATCGGAGTCTTCTTCAGAAGCTATTCTGAAACTGAAAATCCTATCGCAGGTAACTCTATTTATACTCGCCGGTAATCACTGAAGCGCGGCGTTTTCACGGAACAGTGATTTCCAAGTAACCGGTAGATCCATTCCTCCATCTCTGTTGAAGTTGGGTCTCTTGAAGATCTCTATAGCCTCCCTGATCCGTCTGGGCCAAAAATTGTTGGTTCAGGTATGTGGATGATACCTTCATCGTATGGCCCCATGGATCGGACGCCCTCGGAAATTTCAAGGACCACCTGAACGGACTGCACCCCAACATTCAGTTCACGATGGAAATGGAGAAAGACGGCGCCCTCCCATTCCTAGACGTCCTCGTCAACCGCAAGACTGATGGAACCCTGGGACACAGAGTATACCGGAAGCCCACGCACACGGATCGCTATTTAAATGCCGCTTCCCATCATCACCCGGCACAGAAACAGGGAACCATCAACACCTTGGTGCACAGAGCCCGCCAAATCAGCGAACCGGAACATTTGGAGGAAGAACTAGCGCACCTGAAGACAGCCCTAAGGAAGAATGGATATTCTCTACGAGCCATAGAGCATGCTATCAGGAAGAGCGACCAACGGCGAAAGGAACCAGAAATCTACATTGCGACAGCCTACCTTCCTTACATAGATGGATGCACGGACAGAATCGGACGTCTACTCAACAGACACAAGATCAACGTAGTGTACAATCCGCCTGGAAAGATTGCTGCAAGTTTCCCTAGGACCGTAGGAGAGCAGAAGAAGCATCAAGGACCAGGAGTATACAGCATCCCATGTATCTGTGGTAAGGAATACATCGGAGA
This sequence comes from Xestobium rufovillosum, assembly GCA_963966045.1. Lineage (NCBI taxonomy): Eukaryota > Metazoa > Arthropoda > Insecta > Coleoptera > Ptinidae > Xestobium > Xestobium rufovillosum. The sequence goes on from OZ014493.1 coordinate 36,508,769, forward strand.
AACGAAGAGACACATCAGCACGAGGCTGCAAGAGCACAGGAGGGACGTCAGGAACCAACGGACGGAGAAGTCAGCAGTCGCGGAACACTCCTCTTTGCCAGGACACGAGATTCGTTTCGAGGATACTAAGGCGCTAGCAAGGATTCCCAATTTTTGGCCCAGACGGATCAGGGAGGCTATAGAGATCTTCAAGAGACCCAACTTCAACAGAGATGGAGGAATGGATCTACCGGTTACTTGGAAATCACTGTTCCGTGAAAACGCCGCGCTTCAGTGATTACCGGCGAGTATAAATAGAGTTACCTGCGATAGGATTTTCAGTTTCAGAATAGCTTCTGAAGAAGACTCCGATATGAGAGTCGAAACGTCAAGTGTTAATGTTAATTTTAGTGTTACAGATTACCAACGACGACGTGGCAACCAGCCCGGAAACCATTATTCCATGGACAACGGCCACGAAAGCCTTAAGAAGAAATTGAAGGAGTGTTTGACTGCAAGTAAAAAACATTCACGACAATAATTTCTTTATAACGTTGAAATATGCATATATGGTGATTCTAAATACGCTACTCCAAGAAGTTAATTTTTGTCCGAACCACTGATCCGATTTGGATTAAGTTTTTTGTATGGTATATTGACTCCTCGAGAAATTTAGTGAACTTCCGAATTTTTCATACAAATGTATTTTTGGTGAATACCAGGTTAACATTTGCCTAAACTTTGTAACATCCTATAGAGTTGACCAGTCACTCTAGCAATTCAAACTAGCGTGTAGCCTAGTCTTTTCTTAACATTTTCGTTTTTGGTTTACTTTATTATCTCTGATATTAGAGCAGTTATGCAATTTTATAGCATAACCTAAAGCTCTGATTTTAAGAACTTTCCGCCGACGCAATTGCGCTGACGAACTCCGTCGACGCACTGCGCTGGGGGACTTTGTTGAAATCAAACCTGCATAATTTGGTTGTTGCTAAGTTACACCAATAAAAAGCTGAAAATTTTCTGCCGTTCAAATAGCGACAGACTTAAAATACAGCAAACGGAATTCCGTCGACGCAATTCCGTCGACGGAAAGTTGTTAAAAACCAAGGCTTAATAAGACAGCGTTTTGTGACAGTTCGAAGTCTGCAAATCCAACTTCGAGGTGCACATGAATTACAAATAATCAGCAGGGAACTCGTTCGTCAGCGACTTGGAGAACATGCCCTGACCTAGAATTGCTGCTCGAGGTCCAGCTCTAACTATAGCTCATCGAAGAACCAGACTAAATTCTGCCAGGGAGCATGTTAATTGGTTAGAGGCAGAATGGGACTGTGTGTTATTTACGGATAAGTCTGGTTTTTGTTTTCACAGAAATGACAGGCGTATGAGGGTCTATCGACGTCCCAATGAACGGTATGAACAGTGCAACTTTTCAAAAAAACATTTGGAGGAGGATCTGTGATGGTCTGTGGAGGTATTTCCTTGACTGGTCGAACGGAACTTGTGGGCATAAACAACTAAAAGATACATACTTGAAATTTTAGACAACCATGTACTACCATTTGCGCCATGTATACATCAAAGATTTTTGCTAATGCACAATAATGCAAAACCTCATGTTGCTAGAGTTGTAAGGAATTATCTTGAAGAAGCCCGAAGCTCAGATTGAAATTCTATAGAGAACCTTAGGGACACTATTGGTAGGAGATTGCAACGTAACCACATGGACAACTTGAATGACGTAGGGCGCATACTGATTGAACAATATAGGCCTTGACCAAAATGAGATACGGACGCTTATTCTAAGTATGAGTCGACAGTGTCAAGCAGTAATTCGTGCTAGGGGCTCTATACTTGGGCGGCCGAACAGACGGAGTGATCACCCTGCAAGCATGAGCTCTAGGCGGGACCACTATCAATTTAGGACGACCGAACCGCAGCGATGCGCTTTCTTTAGATCCAACGAAGTCGCATCACTCCAATTCGGTCGTCATAAATTAATATTGGCCCCGCTAGAGCACGTTCTTGCAGGGTGATCACTCCGTCTGTTCGGCGGCCCAAGTATAACACTTTTTTCACGTTTTATTTATTTTCCGTTTTTAATTGTAGGTGTTAACATTCAATAAAAGCATGTTATTCCATAAAATTGTTTAACTCCTCTAGTAACAAAGATAATAAAATTAACCAAAAACGAAAATGTTAAATGTTCAGTAAATTTCTCGGGGAGTAAATCTGCCATATATGTCCCCGGATTGGGTTACAAAGAAGACAAAAAATCTCATTGTGCGGGGTAGAAATTTGTGGATGGAAGGGACAAAATAAACTGAATGGTTTTTGGGTTTAGACAACTAGCGGGTGCGACATAAAGGAAAGATGTATTAGGGTTAGAACAAAAGCACAGACAACAAAATTTGAAGACAAAATAATTAAGGATCAGCCAGATTTCTTCTCCATATCATTCGATCAAAAATCTCTATCGTCCTTTAAAGAGCACTTACCATTCGATTGCTTTTCAGAAGAAAGTAAGATTAATTTATTCTTTAGAACATACCGCGGATGTCAGTTTAAACTGGAATTTATACTAAAAGAATATTCTTATGCGTATTCACAAAATTTCTGTTCATCTCTATAAAATAAGTGAAAGCATCATAAATCGAATTTATTCTTCTTTAAATTATGAAAAACAAATTTTCTCGTTATGATTGTTGATAATTTTCTGCTTTATTTATGATTATTCCTAACTAACGGCATTTTCCGTCAGACAACATAAATTTTGATACCGCACAACGGTAGCATGCGTAGAATGCTGCCATGTATTTGTATTCAGGTTTTTGAATAATGTTCGAGTTCTATACAATTTACAGCTTATTTTCTTCAATAAATTTGCACCTTCAACGAATACTAGGATATATTAATACATATAAACCAACAACTATTCTAGTGAGTTTATGTATAGTGAATGTACCTATTTCTTAGGCAAACACGAATCCATAGAGCTGACAACGGCACCCAAAAATATGGATTGCGGTTTGCGGAGTCTTAAAATAGAATACCTTAAAAAACTTGAACTTACATTTTGTATCAACCAAAAAACGAGCTGTATTTTCCATTATAACTTACCCTCGTGTAGTATTTAAAAGGTCGACCGCAAAGTTCTAGCGTAGAGGCAAGATCTCATTTTGTGAATTTTTCAACATGATATTTTCGCAGATGCGATATTGTCCTAAATTCACCTTTTTATGAGTTTACTCCTTAAGAATCGATTTTCTGTTCTAGCCCGCGGTACGGAAATTTTATGAGTGTTAAAATCAAGCGTTACATTTCGCGTTAATAGTAACGCGCTACGTTACCTGTAACACTGAAATTATGTATGTATCTATGGATACGGCTGTTTATATCTGACTGCATAGAGCATGGAAATAGTGAAAATAGAGTGGCATAGAGTAGATATGCCAGTTGGCGTTGTAAAGTCAGCGTTTGCAGTGTTTGTTCGTTCCTAAATTTGTTGAATCTTTTGATTTAATATGGAAAAACCTAATATTAAATTAAATTTCGTACGAGTGCAGGAATTACGCGAGTGTATATGAAATACCCTTTCCATCGAGTTATGTACAAGGTGTCCCAAACTGGACGCGTTCTTATAGGAACACCCCTTATTTGAAGAGATAGAAAAAAATTAACCAAGGTGTCCGGAGCTCAAATTTAATGAGAAAACCACTGGCGCAAACAAAACTTTTCTACCTCTTATCGTTTGGCAGCTAGAGGGCGATTCTCAAATTTCGTCGATTTCTTTTATGTCCTATAACTTGTTTATTAATAAAGATAATTAATTTTGGTAAAAATTTTCTTAATGCACTTTTTTCCGTAGAATCCATTGCAATAGGCAGTTTTTTTACAGGGCGTTTAGATTTTCGTGCACCACCCCAAACTCATTTTTTTATATAGACCCCACTATATATTATGAGATTTTTGAAAAGCTCGTAAAATTTCCTAAATTTTGATGTATCACTTGTCATGTTTATCTTAAAAACCATTAGCAACATTTAAAGAATTATTAATTTAATATAATAACTATGAGTAATCTTACCATGAAACTGTGGTTTTAATCATAACATGTTAGCATCCTATGTCATTTTATTAGTCATGGCAATCTTGATTTCTGTAGGCACAATATTTTAGTTTTTAAATCATAATGTTGCTAATGGTTTTTAATATAAACATGACAAGTGATACATCAAAATTTAGGAAATTTTACGAGCTTTTCAAAAATCTCATAATATATACGGTGGTCTATATAAAAAAATGAGTTTGGGGTGGTGCACGAAAATCTAAACGCCCTGTAAAAAAACTGCCTATTGCAATGGATTCTACGGAAAAAAGTGCCTTAAGAAAGTTTTTACCAAAATTAATTATCTTTATTAATAAACAAGTTATAGGACATAAAAGAAATCGGCGAAATTTGAGAATCGCCCTCTAGCGGCCAAACGATAAGAGATCGCAAAGTTTTGTTTGCCCCAGTGGTTTTCTCATTAAATTTGAGCTCCGGACACCTTGGTTAATTTTTTTCTATCTCTTCAAATAACGGGTGTTCCCATAAGAACGCGTCCAGTTTGGGACACATACTATCTTTCCCACGACCCCTTAAGAAAGCCAAGTTTATTCACAAAACAATTACTTTATTTTTAATTATTTGTTATTTATATTATGTTGGTTAAAATGTCAAAATTGCTAAATAGCCCACTAACTATGAGCATGTTAGAATAATTCCGGTTGGCTCATGAATGACACTTGATTTGTTCTTTTGCCCGTCAATTTATAAATACCCGCTTCGTACCTAAAATATTTGGGTCTTCCATCAAGAAGCCATTAAAATTAAAATGTTTAACTGCCATACCTTTTCTGGTAAAAAACTATTAGATTTGAAAACAGACGCAACGCGATATTTAATTCAGTAAAAGTCAAAATTTCAAAGCTACCTACGTTTTAATGTACTTACCCGTGCGATTTTTATTTGCAGGGCACTGCTAGAAGCATAGCACACGGGTGATTGCAATTGCCAATTTTCGCGCCTCCTTGTAGGCAACGTGTCGCTTTCTTAGGTTGTGAAAAAATCATCTTAAATTTTAGCCCATTAAAAAGCATTTAGATTTCTTTACTGCCAAGGCCACAATCCATGCATCTGCGAAAAAATAATCATAATGCCCCTACACTTTTAAAGACTCTTTTACCACCAGAAGAGCGTAAACAGGTTTCACAGGTGTATACATTTTGAAAGCAAGCACGCGCTACTCCAGACACGTGGCTACTTAGAGGGTTCTTTGAGATCCTCACGAATTGGCCAATTTCCCCGATAAAACTAGATAAACCATAGTAGGCCACGAGTTTGTGGCATATGTCTGTACTATATGTAGAGTCTTCACCTCGCGTGCACGCGGCTCTTGACTCGAGATGACCTGTTCACCTCTCTCACATTACCATAGCCAGGGGAGTATTGGACCAGACAGTTGGCACGCATATTCCCGTCTCGTAGCACACTAGCCACGGACATCGCTTAGTTGGTTGGCAGGGGAGACACGTACCTCTGTTCGTCCACAATTAAAACACTTATAGGTATAATTACAGCTCAGTTTTATGTATCTGCCCACGCGCTCTCTGTTCTATCCCCCTTTTGATTTTTGCCGGATTTGTTATTAAATCATAATACTTGCGAAGGAATGTTAAGACTCAATAAAGGCGGAATCTATCATGGTAACCTACAAAACTGGCATGCTCGTAGCAGTAAAAGAATGCAAGGAATCAATGAACAAAGTACTGTGTAATTTTCTTGTTTATGCACTCATTCTCGAAAGTCTTGGCGTTCTCTTCAGAATGAACGTAATGACAGCCGTAAAGAATCAATTTTCTTTGGCAAACTTAACTATAACCAAGAAAATGATTTATGTAAGGGTTTATGAGGTGTCACATTTCCGGAAACACAAGCATCGGCAAAATCAGTAAGTGCACCTGCAAGTTCTGATTTCTATAATGACAGGTATTTATTCTGTCATGAAGATATACAGGGTGTAAATAAATTCTGGAACATACAATCAAAACGGATGATATTTAATAAATAAGGTTAGATTTTTAAACAACCCATACATTTTTGGCTAACGTTTTCTGAATACAAATGTACCTACCTAGTGTTATTGTAATTTGGACATTTATTTTTATTTTATTTTTATTTTTTCGTTTGTAAGATAAAAGTGTAAAACTAGGTAATAAGTTAGTGGTATAATTCAAGGTAGTTAGGGGGTTACCAAGAAAATTTTATGTCAAATAGTTTATAAGAATTCGATGTGGCCCGCTCGCCTTTAAAGACTAGAGGCTGGTTTGGTTTGTTCACACACAGCTGCACAGTACTGATGAGCTCCAAAAGAGCGAAATCATGAATGCGGTTGCTGTGGGCGAGGAAACCAAATCATTTCTTTTCTTCTTCATTCAAATAGCTTTTTTCGGTTTTTCTCACTAGGTACTATGCTTACTCCTAGATATACCACTTGGTCAGATCCTATGACTCAGATGTTTCAAGCGGGGTATTGACCACTTATCACCACGCAACATTTAGATCGGTTCAGTTCAACATCATCCTCCGTGCTGAAGTGTTCCGTGCATCACAGAATTTTGTCATTTCCTCTCTCGAACCAACCAAAAGTGTATTAGCAGCGTTGCGGAGAGCTGAGAGTTTTTTGTGCCAACCGGAAACCATCTTTCCCATCCTCACTGTCCACTTGAAATGGATATTGAAGGGGAGTGGTGACATAGCACACACCACACAGCTCTCTTTAAAGCAAGAAGACTACACTGTCATTCTCAGAAACTTCTGCCACAGGTGACTCCACTTCATTTGTCATGGTTTTCAGCATAGTCTGGAAAGCAGGTAGAAGAGGACACTTTAAATTCGTAGTATTTCTCAACTACCTGTTTCTCATTTACGAATAGAACTCCTGTTCCACGTCCCTAAGTGGATCTGGGTTGTTCTTGATACATTTGTTGTAAAATATATGCATTGAAGCGTTTCTTCATAAAATATATAGCATGACTGCTTCCATAGCTCATCAGATGATTCTATAATTTAAGCATGCTATAGTTTTTTTTACGTATGGGAGTATATATTGATTCGGTTCATCCATATTTTGTTACAAATTATAGCTCCTCAATTAACTGACTTTACCTGACGTTGACGATATTCCTAAATGAATCGGTTTAGCCAATGTTAATATGACAACAGCAGGAAATGCCGCGTGCTCTATACAGAATAAGAAATTAAATTTATACTTTTCCAAGAAAATCTACCAGCAAATTCCATGGGCAAAAATTAGTTTCGTCACTTAAGAAATTTCCCAGGTTTCGCTAACAATATCGCTAACAATATCTCCATATAGACCGTTATTAGTATCTTTCACAAGAAGATCTGGAAAAATTATTGTTCGCACTTCGTTCAGCGTTATTTCTTTCATAAATTCTCAACGTCGATGCCCAGCCCAAGCAATAGGGCATATAGCACATCCTTATTCAGCTGAAAATGTTCCTCGGCACTAATAATGGTCGTAAAATCCTGATTAATGTCCATCTATTCCGCAAGATGCCTTTGCTCAAAAATCCAAGATAGCAGCGCAATTAATTTATTTTATTTACGCCGCAGCATCAATTAGAATATTAATCAGCAGTAAAATATTCAGCGCAAATAGACAAGTATGATTGCGTAAAACAACTTTAATGTTCGAATTGTGCCTTATTATTTATCGTACATTTGCCGACTCGCGACCAATAGCAATTTGCGCCCTGTAGCGACGGGCGTGATTATTTTCGCTCGCTGCCGCAATTCAGTTGACAAATAACTTTACACTTGCAGCTTCGCGATGTGCCTGCAAAATTACACGGATTATGCTGTTTGCATAAGGCTGTATTATTTTCCGGCCATTTAAGTTTGAATTATAGAATAAACAACACGCTACATACAGACGATTAAAAATATAACTGTTAATGTATAAAAAATTAGATACCATTTTGAAGCTCGTACCTATAGTCTCTGATTACAAATTATTGGGTTTCTTCATTTAGTTTTGATAAAGTAGTAGATATCTGCTTCAGAATCTCTTGAATGACTCGAATCAATTCAAAAATTGTTCAGACTAAAGAGAATACATCATATACTTTTCCGTAATTCATAAAATCCGCTGAGTTTTGCTGCCCTTACGAATGGTAGAACCATCAAAACTTAATGTCTTACATTGTAGCAATTATCAGAAGTCTTTCTATTGACTTTCGTATTTATTTGTACGTTACCGTGTCGAAAATCAATTTGTAAAGGGGAGCCAGCAAACTGACGAGTCAGCAGTTCATGTTCCTTATCAGTTTTTCTAATGAACAAAAAAATCGAAAATTGTCTTCTTATACTTATACATTATTGGATATTCAATCTATCTACTCAAGCTCCCTTTGTTTCTGAAGACTTTGATTATATATTTTCCTTCAATTTACTGTTAGTCTCACTGCAGATGTGTGTCTTCAACATGGTTTTAAGTGTTGAAGATTGTGCTAAAGATTATAGGTCTTGTGGAACGTGGTTAGGCTAGATAGAGCTTGGCAAATACAGTTTAGCGGGTGAAATATTCAGGCACCTGCGTAGACAAAGAAGCGAGAGTACTGGACGCTAAGGTGGCTCTGTCCACTGCGCACTGTATGGCGGTCCTTATTTTCATTACTGCACCCGCTAAACTGTACTTGCCAAGCTGTACTTAATATCAGTTGCCCTACCATCCAAAGGATACCTGAACGTTTTTGAGAGGCCGATAGAAATATTCATAGGCAGGAATGTGGTAGAAAAAAAGAAAAATCACTACCATGGATGACCGATTTCTCGTTATGAAAACCTTACAAAATCGCCATATAATGTCAGTAAAGACAAAAGCTACAGTTTGCTCAGGAACATTTAAATTGGTATTTGGCACAATGGAGCATTTTACTCTTTGCTGATGAATCTAGATTCTACTTGCTTTCATCAGTTGGAAGAGAACGACTGTGTAGACTAATGGGGAGGCAAGAACTTCAATGGATTGGTCTTTATTGCTAGAGGGTCGCTGATGGCAGAACGGTATATTGAGGAGGTTTTGGATTTTCAATTGATTTATCGGCGAGTGCCTTCTCCTGAAGCAGGAGCGAGATGCGTTACTGAATACTTGACGAAACGCTATAGAACACATCTTTGATTCACTGGGGAGGGGCGTTAGATGTTCAGTAGCACTTCAATATGATGTGCACGATATTCCACAAAATGACATTTGTGAACTCATTTGTGGTGTGTCCCGCTACTTGCAAGCAACGATTAGGTCTAGAGGAGGCAGTGCAAAGTATTGGCATCCTGGTAATTTAAATTTTATTCCCAAATATGTGTTAAATAATATACGAAAACCAATTTTCTGAATTCTACATGAACAAAGCATTCAAATTTAATTATTTTTTAATAAAAAAACAAGTCCCATATGCTTTCCTTTTCTATACACCAATAGTGTATTATACAGTAAAAAATAAAATTAAAAATTGTCAAGAAAATTAAAAAACGTCGGTGGGCCGTTTATTTTGTACCAGAGAGTACTTTTCATTTTGTCTAGTTCATTTCGTATGAACCTATGTACCTATTTCCCATAGTTCCCCCCAGTCGATGTTTGTAATTCTTTCATTCGTAGAAGATGTTCCTTCGTTATTGCAGAATGTAGTTCTGCTGATTTGACCGGGCTATATCTTTTCTGCCCCAGATTATCCCGCCTCTTTCCCGTCTTTTACTTTCGCTATTGTTTGTTTTTCCCTATAACAGGTTCGATTTCAGTACTTTCATATTTATTTCTATTAATCTTTATAATCGATGCTTTATGTTGCTTCCTACTTCCCTTTCCAACCTGTTTGTCAATACCCTGATAGCCACCAGCATATTTTGACACACAGGCCGCCATCGCCAGGAGCATGAAGTTCATTTACATATATCCAAAGTAAGTTTGAAAATGCAGAGATATCCAACGTTTTAGCGTGCTATTGTTTTCATTACTAATCGCGGATTTTCTTTAAAAAAATACTTTATTTGACGGGACACCGGACACAATACATCGAATGCAAAATTCTGTAAATTACAATAAACTTTAGAAGAAAAAAATAAAAGGGTTCCGCTTGAATTCGAACAAATACTCCTTGCGCATTTTGGCACTGAGCCACGCCTGTTTCTTGCTTTACATGGAGTTTAGTAGTCTATAAAAGCGCGTGAAACTCAGTATTTAGTCCCATCATTCTCCTAGCATCCTGTGTTTCAAATTATGCTAGCCGTCACTGTTGCACTTTCTCATTTTCTCTATAATTTTCATAGTTTCCGAACTTAAAATTCAGAGTTCTCCTGACTATGGAAAAACAATTTTCTTCTCTCGAGGCAAACCATCGTCTTATCGCTCTGTCTTCACTATCCGAGTTTTACTTTTTCGGTAAGCTAACGTCATGGTATGTGGTTCAATTATTAGATAGGATGTAATATTTCTCATTCCTCGTTTTCCCATATAAACTTTTCCATACCTGAGCTAGTTTGACTTGTAGATCACCACTTGTAAGTACTAATTGTAGCACATTGGAATTTCGGATGCTCGTCGAGCTTGTTCGTCGGAATCACCTCTTCATTGGTTCATTCAGTTGTTCACCATAGTCTTATAATTTGTTCGATGGAGCACTTGTCCATATTATATCGGATATTGTGGCCATTGCAGTCAAAAATCAAGACATTTTAACAAAAATCGGATCAAACTTGCAAGGAAACAAAGCGGAAGTAGAAATAGCCAATAATATGTAAAAATTTGAGCAAAATGTGAAATACTCTGGATGCAATTGCTGAGATGCATAAATGAAAACGCCAGGCCAGGCATGTCAGTTTTGAAGTAGCCCTAAAAACTTTGGAAATATCCGATGTGCACAATAGGCGTCTGCTTTCCATATAGAAAGTTCTAGATAGTATCCTAATGGAATAAATAGTAAATAGGTATTTTGGGTGGTCTTGCAAATTAACTTATAAACATATTGGTGTGTGGTATTTAAGTTGCCAAAAGCATATTACATAAGCATTCATAACAAGAAATAAAATATAGGTAATTGTGTTTTAAGCATAATCCTACATATTCTTTACGATTTACTGAGGCAAAAAGTACCTAACTGCTCTACTTCGTCAAATTCCGATAAGAAAAACTTGATCCATATTTTACTTCCGCCTGCATGATGCTGGTTATATATAGCTCTTTGTATCACCAAAATGTTCGTCGATGCTTCACAGATGAGCCCATGTCCGCAAATGGACTGTTTCAAAGAATTTTATGGTATGTATGTGCGTTCTATTAGAGTTCATTTTCAATGTAAATCTAAAGAAAGTTCGAGCACAGGTGTTGTACCCGAAACGGACACATATACCAAATTCATTATTCTGTACAAATATTGATTACACTGTCGCACTCTCGAAGTTCTGCTATAAAAATAATCCGTTTGTTTGTAGAGACAAATAGCGAGAGGTGCGAAAGCTATAACATAACGTCCGAAAATCGACAGATGCATGTTAGTCAGCCTGTTTTCCCAGAGCTGCTTGAAGTTTAGAGTAATGAGGAGTAAACATGAAACGATATATGAAATATGAAATATCACACCATTAGGATAAGAGTTATTAATAGATTATTGCTGATTATCCGGCAACTTGTATTTATATAAAATTATGACGATAATTGTTGCAATTTGAAATCTGTTGATGTACGCTTTCTTGGTAATTATAACTAGATCAAGCTGGGGAAGAAAATTGATGAGCAACTCAGGATTTTAATTAGATTCCTATTCGGAAGCGTTTTAATAGACTATTCACGTTATCTATATATGTTAAGCTGGCCACCATCTGCCCACGTCTAATTGCAGATGAGACTGGATACCTACCCAAGAACATATCGCTGAATGAATTAAATAGTAAGACAAAAATCTAATCTGAAAAAATGTTTCAGAACCAAGCTCCTTTTTGCGCAAAATGTTCGGAACTAACGACGAACAGATAGCATTAAGGAATACCTACCATCAAGTACATACATTTCATAATTTTTAACGCTATAAAGTGTACCCACCCGTAAATATACCTAATTGTGATCGGTCCATAAGAAATCGGCAGAGGGCGCAGGTGTGATGTGTCCAATTCGTGAATAGGATATTAATGGTTTTAATTGTATCGCCTTGAATAATACTGACATAATTTGCAGGTGATGATCCTTTCCGACCATTCTAACAATATGGCCAGCCAAAAGTGTCTATCTGTTTTCGATTTTGAATGGGGGCAATTTATTAAAAGCTTTAGATTGCAACTTATAACATTCGTAGTTTCAGCTGGCTAATGATTAATAATTCGTGTAAATCAGTTTTAATATTAAAATGTAACATAAGTTCCAGTAGCTAACTAACTAACTAACTAACTATTATGACATAAAGTAGAATGAAATTAAGTTTTCTCCGAAACCGAGCTACCTGAGAAAAAAAGTGTTTCATTCAGAATCTGTTTAGAAACTGAAGGGCAATTCAAAAATGGAAGAAAATGTAGGTGTTCTATAAGTTACAAAGTTTTCGTAGATTAGTTACCGGATCCCAAATTGACAACAACTTCTAAACATCCTGTATGCCTACATTTGGAATTACTAAGACTTAGTTACGCAATAATACTGCTGCTTAATTTTGGTTGTATAGTAATCAAAATGAAGCCAAGCCGCTATTTGTCTAAAAATCAAGATGTCCTTTCACAAAGGTCAACAAAAATGGCTTGCAGAATTATAAAAGCCGGAAGATTCCTTTTAAAAAAAGCAAATTTCGGTCAGCTTCTGAAAAAGCGATACCTAAAACCGGAAATAGGTACCTACTTGAATGATAAAAATATTTTCTTACAATCCACCATCCATTAAGGCATGCGGGTAAATTTTCAAGACTGCTCATGCACTGACACCTCAGATGGTAAAAGAGTGTAGACGGATTACTCCAAAAACTGTTGAAAAAGTTCGCAAGTTCGAAAACAGACTGTATTATTGTCTAGCAAATAATGGAGCATATTTTGAACACATAATAAAGTAAATTTTCTAAATTTGTCACAATAATTACCTATTGTAAAAATACATTTTTTGACTTTAGGTTTCATCCACTTATAGCAATATGGATAGGTCAAGAAAATATCCAAAAGTAGCCTTTTTAACATTAGAAACCTTCCTCCAAATTTCATTTCCTTAACTTTTTCAGATTTTGAGAAAATAAATAAAAACCTAATTTCCACCTCCCACTTTGGAGGAGCGTCACTCCTAAGGGAGCGACATATATGAGGATTTGTTTATATCAAACACCCCCTTTAATTTTCAACAAGGAATCGCCTCTTAATTTTTTTCGCAATTACATATTTGGATACACACTGTATATGTGTAGAAGGAAAAGTTATGGCGATTTGAACACGATAATCGTTTTGAGCGCGTAACTCTTGAAGTCAGTATTAGTTACGCGCTCAGGACGGCGATTAACGTGTTCAAATCGCCATAACTCGACAAGACCATTTTTGAGGAAGTTATGACATGATACATTTTGAGCGCACCGCATTTCCTACGCGCGAAATATGGAAAATCGGCCCACTCGCACTTCCCTTCTTTTGCCCGTAAGTTCGGACAAGCGAAATTGCATCGCCGCCGCCGGCGCCGTTGCGACTAGAGTGGGAAGAAATCCCCGCCTACAGGAAAAATTGTGTGTCGTTTTATTCCATAAGTTAAAAAGAGATGCAACGTGGGATAGTTTTTAAGCGAAATACATCACGTCAGACCCGTTTCTGTGGAACGTGTGGAAAACTAGAGATAAAAATTAAAACTCGGCTGAAATTATTTTCTTCGGATGGTTCTTAAGTAGGGACACCCTCTATAGGCAGAGGGATAGAATAAGCGAGAAATCAGGAAATTGGAATTAGTCAATTATTTGATTTTCAGTAGTACGTACTAGTGCTGGCAGCAAAAATCGATTTTCGATTAATCGCGATTTTGGGAAAAATCGAAAACCGATGAATCGATTTCAAAAATCGATTTCTAAAGTCGACTTTAAAAATCGATTTCAAAGGTGGACTTTAAAAATCAATTTTAAAAATCGAATTCTAAAGTCGACTTTAAAAATCGACTTTAGAATCGATTTTTAAGTCGATTTTAATGTTGACTGAAAACCGATTTTAAAAATATGTAGATGGTTAGGTTTTTTAATTAAATTATTACTTACTTAACGAACAAGTGCACCTAAGGCGATTTAATGACCCTCAGGGTTACATTTATTTACTCACCAGTAGCCCAAAATTTAAACAATGGCGATTTTAGCACGAAGCGCGCTTTCAGAGAATTAAAACAGAAACACGTGCTGCCCCGGTTACGTCATTACCTTAGAAGCGCTTGTGATTGGTCATCTGAATTGATGTTTTGATACCCAGAAAGCTAAAGTTACGTGGAGTTTCAGTCGGTATCGGTAAAGTATGGAGCAATAATGTTACGAATAATCAGATTTTGACATTTGGAGGTTATTTTTATTTGTATTGGGCGTATAAATAGTTTTCTGTCGTTTATTTATGTGTTTTTATTCCTACTTATTGTGTCAATTAGTATATTTGTGTACGGAAAACAGAGCAAGGTTTCGTTAAAGCCGATTCAAACAATATACCGATAGTCCAATTTGGACTACTTCAGTGCTGAAATGAAAAATAATTAAAACAAAACGATGAGTGCTTTATTTATTTGGGAACTAGACAAACTGAAAAACAACACTGGACACTGTCAAATGACTAGACTGCCACGATTGTTTATTAATTCATTTTACGTTCGACGCGGTTGACTTTACAGAAGATGACGTTTGCGCTAGCAAGCATAAACAAACAAACGGTTGTACTTTCCGGATAATATCGACACTCCTCGGCATTTCGCGGATACGTCATCATTTAAAAGGCTTAAATGGCCAGGGTCTTAACTTTGATGGTGGTTTAGATGCCTAAAATGTTCGCTGTGAGGAAAATAAAAAAAATACGGGTTAAATATTTTATGAGAATCTTCGGGAAAATAAGATTTTTTTAAATTGTGTAACGACCCCATTGTCGAGATTGCTGATTTTATCACTATTTGTTCGCGTCTAAGATTGCGGCAAAATCCTAAAACATTTTAGTCATCATTCGTTTTTATGATGATAAATAGTAAAGATAGAAGATAGAAATATATTCAGAAATTAATATATTGCGCCTATCCTTGAGTAATTTTAAGACCTAAGAAAAGAATTGCTTCCAGGCCTGGTATACAGGTGACCAGACAAGAATGAGCCAAACTTCAAATCTAATTTCCTTGGATCAAAAGAAACTGATGTGAACCAATAATTTACCTTAGTACAATTCTGCTTCCTTAAAAAGTTATGGGACTTCACCTATTCATAATTTCCCGGCTCGCACTGCCTCATGTTCTGCATGTTTGGTGCCTACTACTATACGGTTAATGTGCTTAAAACGGAGGTCGAATTCATGATGAGCGTCGTCGATATGCCAAAGTAGCATTAACTTCATAATGGATTTTTCTCTAAAATGACACGTTTTAGGGTTTCGCAATAAGTTTATACCTACACAAAAACATTCTTATACCAAGTTTCACTAAAATAACTGCAAAAGTGCGCCAGAAATAATGAAAACATTAAATAAAAAATTGTTCTTCATTCTTCAATGAGGCCCATAACTTTTAAGGAAGCAGATACTAAGATAAAAAATTGGATAAGATCAGTTTCTTTCCAAGGAAACTGGATTTGTAGTTAGGCCCATTCTTTACTGGACACCCTGGATACCGTCACTCTTGTCGTGTTAACTTTAGGTATATTCAAAAACTTTCTTCAAACTAAATTTTAAAGCCCCTTTTAACATAGACTATAAAAGCCGATTCTAAAATCGACTTTAAAAATTAATTCTAAATATCGATTCCAAATTCGACTTTAAAAACCTACTTTCAAAAAAATCGATTCCAAAATCGGCTTTGAAAATCGACTTTTAAAATCGATTTCAAAATCGTCTATAAAAGTCGATTCTAAAATCTACTTTCAAAATCGATTTCTCTCTAGGCATCGTCGATTATTCGATTTTTCCAAAACCGATTTTATCAAAAATCGATTAGATAATCGATTTTACATTTCTGTCGATTTTGCCAGGACTATAGTACGTACCAATGATGATAATCTACTCCTACTTATAATAATAACGATGAATAGGTAACTACATCTAGATACCAGATACATACATAAGTAAATCTTATCTGTATGTTGAAACACCGGCGGAAGAAAATGAAATTTTAAAACAAAACATTAAAACAATTATTCGTAGGAAAGGTTAAGCCTAATCTTACCCTAGTTAACTAATTAAATCCTTATTTCGAACAATGGGTTCTATTTCCTCACACAGTGACTTTAGAGGTTGAGGAGCACGCGTCATAACGTAATTTTATTTAGTTCAATGCCAAAACATTTAAGTGTGGGAATGAAATAAAAGTGAAAACAATGGCCAGCTACTGTAACAACATTACGTTTTATTCATTAATGCAGTGTGAAAACAGTTCACGGATATAGTTCTAGATTTATTATGCATTCATTATTTATTCGGCTCGCCGAATGAATTCACAAACCGGAGCGTTGAAAAACGGACGTTTAAATTTGTACCGAGCCGCGCTTTTTAAGTGATCGCGTTTCGCGCCTTCTGGCGCGTCGAAGTCTCCGCATTATTTCCACTTAAACCGCAGCTCGCTTGATAAAGCTCATATACAAGCTTTATACAAAGTATTACCTATCATAAATTTGGCATTCACAAGATGATTCAAAATTATATTATAGGTACGTTGTTCAATGCCAAAAATTGAACAGTATGTTTTTGATCTGTCCAGAGGTGCAAAATAAGAGCGATCCAACCCTCCAAACGTATATTTCATCAGAAATTTGATTGTTTTTTTTAAATGAGCTGCTGTACCTATACAGGGTGGCCCGAAATTAGCGTGCAATATTTTACCAGCGTGTTCTGTGGTCAAAAATAAGACAGAAAGCTCCTATAAGCGTGCACCGAAATATGCTTCGCAAAGGAGCTAGAGCTTTTTAAAAGAGAAGGCCTGAAGACGTTTCCTTCTAAATATCTCCGAAACAAGTCCAGTTAAAATTATGAAATTTTATGGAATGTGTAAGTACCAAATTCTAAATCTTTTGCTGTAAACATAATTTTTAAAATTTAACAGGGGCGTCTCAAATCTGGGGGTGGTGGAGGTAAGATTTACCCCAACAACATGTCGTTTTCAATTTTTCCATAATAATTTGAAACTTCAGAGTTTTTTGCAAAAAAAATGTGCTCTTGTCTCGTTTTGATAGGAGGCACCGTTATCGAGCACAATCGGTTTCAAAATTTCGCTGCATGCCCAAAAAATTCCTACAGGAAGTGGAAAACTTCGTTTGTGAAACTTAAACGAGATAGAAACACATTTTTTTTTGCAAAAAAACTCTGAAGTTGCAAATTTTTATGGAAAAACTTCCGGAAAAATTGAAAACAACTTGTTCTGAAAAAGTTGGGCTAAATCTTACCTCCACCGCCCCCAGATTTGAGACATTTGAGGCATGCAGCGAAATTTTTAAATCGATTGTGCTCGATAACGGTGCCTCCTACCAAAACGAGACAAGAGCACATTTTTTTTGCAAAAAACTCTGAAGTTTCAAATTTTTATGGAAAAATTGAAAACGGCATGTTGTAAAAAAGGTTGGGGTAAATCTTACCTCCACCACCCCCAGATTTGAGACGCCCCTGTTAAATTTTAAAAATTATGTTTACAGCAAGAGATTCAGCATTTGGTACTTACACATTCCATAAAATTTCATAATTTTACCTGTACTTGTTTCGGAGATATTTAGAAGGAAACGTCTTCAGGTCTTCTCTTTTAAAAAGCTATAGCTCCTTTGCGAAGCATATTTCGGAGTACGCTTATAGGAGCTTTTTGTCTTATTTTTGGCCACAGAACACGCTGGTAAAATATTGCACGCTAATTTCGGGCCACCCTGTATATTTCAGGTACTTTAACTTTTATTATGCCAGATACTATTTGAGTATGTAGAAAAGTTTTGCTCATTTGTTTTGCTTACCTAGGTACATGACGAGAAGCACCTGTAAAATAGAATGATAGAGTAGGCCTTGATTTGAAATCTTCATGGCAATTCCACGCCTCCTTAGATCGGAAACGGAACGAATTGCCCACGAAGTTTCCGATATGCTGACAAGGTGTCGTAGTCTTTCTTAAATTAGGGTTGATGTAAATTACTGTTTTGAAATTTGGCCCTGCCTGTAATTAATCAAAAAGCAACGTATCCATTTAAATACTTATATCGATTGTTCTATTTGCTAATGTAAACAAACGAAATTCTGTTAGCGAAATAAAAACGGTTTCTCGGTTGATCGGGCCCGTAATTTATCTCAACTAATTATTACGAAATATGTTTGCTAAGTATTAGCATTGCTTTTTTCTTTACTGACACATATTTTCAAATGTTTCAAAACCGACTGATTTGCCTAATAGTGAGATCATTCATAGAACATTTTTTTATTCTATGCATAAAAGTTCAACGCGTGCATCATAAAATAGATAGATACCTATTGATACCTATTTTGCAGATGCCGAATTTGATAAATAAACACTGATTTAATAATAAAAGACATGTATGAGCAAAAGATTTTACTTTTATCGCCCTATTTCAGTTCGGTATATCTTAACAGAACTAGAAAACCTGGGACGCAGAAACGAAGACACCGAACAAGTAGTTATGGTGATGAACACGATAAATCAGTCCTCAAAGAAGAAGTGAGGAACCCCAAAGAACTCAGTGCTTAAAGGGTATCTTCCCGTTTCGTGCGTTTTTGGGTTTCTACCTTTTTTCGTGCCGATTCGATCGTCAAGAATTTACTGGGTAATTAAATAGTGCCAGTTCGTGCGTTGCACAACGATATCCTTTACTTTGAACATGTTGTACCTGTTGCAATAAAGACATACAAAACGTACTGCTTTGTTTTCTAGTTTCCCGTCACTGAATACGGCCAAAAAAGGTAGTTCCACGGCCACTATTTCCGATCTGTGGGTAAGCATAGCGAGCGAAGCGAGCTGAGCGTATAAGTCTCCCCCGCCCCAAACATAAACATTAACATTTGAAAACAATAGGAGAGAAATCAACATACACTTCCGCATTGAAGTCTAGTTATTAACAGCGTTGTGTTGTAAAGATAAACTCAAATTAGTGGTTTACTGTATTATCAGCAGGTCAGCGCACGAAACTGCACTCAAACCGGGTTTGGGACGACGCACGAAACGGGAAAATTTTCATCGACGCCCGAAACGGGAAAGCACGAAATGGGACTAAATCGCTTAAAGTCACCCGTGGAAGGTTGAAGTCATGTCTGCAAGTTCCAACAAAATATTTCGTCTTTGCCAAGAGCAGAAAAACATATGCGAGTCCATATTCAAGTTGAAGCGAGTAACAGAAAAGTCGAGAGATTAATCTTCCCATTCTTATTAACTTTTTCGACTACCTTAAAGCTTCTGTTAGTTTAAACAGTAACATGATATCTGATGTGAGCGCCCCGAAACGTCTACCTACTCTACAAAATCTGTATGACATTTTCCCAAGAGTGATATTGAAGAACTGGGGCGTAAGTAATAGGGAATCTGGAATCTGAAAGTGCTGACCTGAAATCAAGGTACCTACCGTAAAGAAGGGATAAATTAATCCTCGGGGGCGGCATTGATAACCACCATATGATAATTTAAGACTATTCGTAATATTACTAACACAATGGAGTGGAGGAGCAACGTAAGAGCTACTACGTTGACCCACAGGTGACAAGAAGCAAAATAAGAGGAAGATAAAGTTGAAGTTGAAGAAGGAGGAAAACATTAAGAGGAAAATTATTGTTATTGCCGCATTCCTACATGTTTCTATGAAAAATTTTATAGGACTGTTTCTCACGTCAAGAAATCATTGGATGATAAATCTAAAGATTTTGGGAGTTTCTCGAACTTACATGGACTTACATGGAAGTTATTATGAGCTGAAACCAATTTTCCTAAAAATTAATTTAAAGTCATTATTGGTATCTTCATGGTGTCCATCAATGAAGAATGGATAAGTGATATTACCACCTAAAGTGCCGATTTAGTCCCATTTCGTGCGTTCCCGTTTCGGGCTTCGGTGAAAATTTTCCCATTTCGTGAGTCGTCCCAAACCTCTACCTGGTATGAGTACCGTTTCGTGCTCTGACCTGCTGATAATGCAGTAAGCCACTAATTCGAGTTCATTTTTACAACACAACGCTATTAATAACTAGACTTCAATGCGGAAGTGAAGGTATGTTGATTTCTCTCCTATTGCTTTCAAATGTTCATGTTTTTGTTTTGGAGTGGAGACTTAAATGCTTCGCTCGCTTCGCTCGCTTCTCTCGCTAAGCTTGTCCACAGACCGGAAATAGTGGGCAGAGGAACCACTTTTTTGGCCGTATTCAGTGACGGGCAACTATAAAACAAAGCAGTACGTTTTGTATGCCTTTATTGTAACAGGTACAACATGTCCAAAGTAAAGGATATCGTTGTGCAACGCACGAACTGGGCACTACTTAATTATCCAGTAAATTCTTGACGCTCGAATCGGCACGAAAAGAGGTAGAAACCCAAAAACGCCCGAAACGGAAACTCACGAAACGGGAAGATACCAAAGTGCCGGTCAGCCGATCGAGACATTCAATTTATGAGGAGTTGAACTCAATATCGAAGTTTTTGAAATATATTTTACCTGGACCATAAAACTCACAAAATTCAATTCTTCTGATTCTGCGGCCTTCGATATTCCTGAAACACATGCATTTATTCCATTTCAGGATATTCCTTACTATTCGTTCTTGAACAACTGCTTCAACAAAAATGGATTATACCAATTTGACAATCAGTATTTATAAATGACTCAAAACACTATATTACCGAATCCGACATTCCACATGATTTGAAACACCTGAAATCGATACAATTCCCCATCAACATAGGACAACGACAACTGTCACTTCAGAAAGGTCCACCTGCATCGCACCAAAATGGAGATGTCAGCTCAGTATCAAACAGATTTCACTTACTTCTACACATTGATGATGATCGTGACTGACATCTGCTATCAGACAATCCTCACATCAAAGATGAATTGCACATCTCTGGACACCCTAGCCCCGTTTCACCTTCGCCAAAATGCCGTAAGTGAACTGGAAGTCTTCTTGTTACACCAGTTTCTGACGGTTTTTCAGCCTTCGGCTTGACCAAGCCCAAGAAAATGAGTACCTGGAGTAATAACAGGTGCCTTTAGCCGTAGTTCTTGCTGCATGTTGTCTCTGTCTGAAACACACATTGCCGAGGCCAAATTAAGCACTTCCAAAGTGCTTAACCCCGTGCTTAACTGAACACTTTCGTCAGACGATATAAAGATGAGTTACTACAATTATTTACCAACAGTGTGTGTCTTGGGATACTTATAGCCTTCTATGTCAGACCTGTCTGTGGAGAGTTCAACACAGAAACATGCGATTATGACATATCTCTATACTTCTGTTATGAATGTGCCGTATTAGGATACCAAGAGATCATTTCCGTAACAGAATTAAGCTATATTAGATTGAAATAACACTTTTGAATTCGTTTCCAAACATCCAACCCAACAATGATTAATATCTAACTGTTTTCTCTAACAACACCTATGCATAACAAACCATCAAAACTGAGCTGCCAGTCCTGTAGCGATAGACCTACTATAATCATACTGACGCCGAAATTAAAATATGAATAAGTAGTAATTGTGTCCTAGAATATTATTGAACATCATAAAGAAATCGCGGGCCATATACGAACATGTGTTGTTATGTTATAATACCACTTTGACTGTAACAAAGATGGTTAAGAAATTACGTTATAAAAACTGAAATACTAAAATAGCCGGCGTCAGTAACTAACAATAACAATTAGCTCCGCATAATGCGTGACTCGATTTGCTGTGAATCGTGAAGACTTTTTATAATAAGTATTAATGAATTAATGTGCCGGCAGTTTATTTTTAACAACTTCATTTTGTGCCGTCATACTAATGAGCACACACTTGTTATTTTTAAACTCTTAATATTATCCGAACAAGGGTGTTCATTTCAACTTGTCTATTGAACTGAATATGAATATTTGCAAACCCATTGCCACGTTATGTATGTAAGTTCTAAATTATTGAGTTTTCACCTTTATTTTCAACATGTGAAATTTTAAACTGATCCTTAAAAGAATGGTCTCCTTCAGTCAAATGATTAGCACAGTTGGAATCAGCTTTCTTGTTTCTGAACGAAAATTTATATTCTTTATACATTTATTGAAAGTTCTACCAGTCTGAAATATATAAAACTAGTGGGCCCGACAGACGTTGCCCTGCCCGATTGCAGGTCCAAATGTGAATGTAAACCATCCAGGGACCCACTTAAACACACACAAAAAATTTCATCAAAATCGGTCCAGCGCAGCCGTAAAAAAATTGTAGAACCCGATTGCAGCGCCACCTACCGGGTCCAATTGTCAATGTAAACCATCCAGGGACCCACTGAAACACACACACAAAATTTCATCAAAATCGGCCCAGCCCAGTCGTAAAAAAATTCTAGAACCCGATTGCAGCGCCGCCTACCCAGACCAATTGTGAATGTAAACCATCCAGGGACCCACTTAAACACACACAAAAAATTTCATCAAAATCGTTCCAGCCGTAAAAAAATTTCTAGAACTCGATTGCAGCGCCACCTACCGGATCCAATGAACGTAAACCATACAGGGTCCCACTCAAACACACATACATTTTTTTATCAAAATCGGTCCAGCCGTAAAAGAATTTTTAGAACCCGATTGCAGCGCCACCTACCGGGTCCAATTGTGAATGAAAACCATCCAGGGACCCTCTTAAACACACACAAAAAATTTCATCAAAATCGGTCCAGCCCAGCCGTAAAAGATTTCTAGAACCCGATTGCAGCGCCACCTACCTGGTCCAATTGAGAATCTAAACAATCCCTGGACCTACTCAAACACACACAAAAAATTTGATCAAAATCGGTCGAGCCATTCTCGAGTTTTTGCGAGACTAACGCACGGCAATTGATTTTTATACCGTGTGACAAACTTCCATGTGTATATGGGGAAATAACATGAGCAATTACATTTTTGGGGATTCCTGCTCCCCATGTGTAGTTACAGTGGTGGTAAAGGTAGCAATCGAAAGACTATTTTTTCTGCGTATGAGGATATCAAAAACTCTGCAATTTTCCAATTTATTAAAGCATTAAAAGCAAAAATTACACTAATAATTTTCAAATTAAAACACGGATATTCATCAGATTACCTATGACAATTTAATTTATTCTAATCAAAGACTCCCTTGATTCTAATTTCTAATTCGTCTGAACTGTCAACATTATTTATCGACAATTTAAAATTTGGGTTTCAAAATGAAAAAAATATTTATTCAGTTGAAGAAAAGGTTTTCATTGTGAAAACATTTTACGGCGGCAATAGTCTGCGGGTAGTCCGTGACTTATTTTCTGTAAAATTCAATAACAGTCCTATTCCTTCGGTAACAACAATAAAAAATTTAGTTAAGAAATTTGAAGATACTGGGAATCTTTCATTGAAAGAAGGTAATTTTTACTAATAAATTTACTTGGTTTTTATTTAGATAATTCTGATTCGCTTATTATTATTACCTAGTTGCTAATTCCTTATTGTTCGCTAACTTAAATTTTACTGGGATTATGAGAAATTTAACAAGTGATAACGTGGAGCGAAACAAAACTAAAATTAATCTTATCATTTATGTTTTTAGTCGTTCCAAGGAATCTAAATGTCGAGGTAGAGGAAATGGTAATAGGCCTGATAACTGCTAGTCCAACATCTAGTTTAAGGTCTATTGTCCTAGAATGTAATGTTTCAAGAGAAACTGTCCGTAACATATTAAAGAAAAACAAATATCATCATCCCTTTAAATTCCAATGTCACCAAGAGTTACTTCCTTTTGACGAAGAATCAAGGCAAACTTTCTGTGAAGAAATGCAAGAACGTGCTAATCGGGATCGCAGCTTTCTCTCATCAATTTGTTTTACCGATGAGTGTACCTTCACTTTAAATCAAGAGCCAAATTCACAAAACGTTAGGCATTGGGCCCAGTTAAATCCCAGAATAAATCTAGCCACTACAACGCAATACCCTCAAAAAATCAATATTTGGGCAGGCATTTTTAATAATCGCATTATAGGACTATTTGATATACAGGGAAATTTAAATTCAGAAGCTTATTTAGATCTTTTAATTAACCATATTGGCCCTGCATTAGAAGAAGTTGCACATGCAAATCGGGAGGTCTGGTTTCAACATGACGGATGCCCAGCACATTTTGGAGCACAAGTGAGGGAATTATTAAATGAAATATTTCCAGAGAGCTGGATTGGTCGAGGAGGCGCTATAAACTGGCCAGCTAGATCCCGATTTGGCACCGTGTGACCTTTTCTTGTGGGGTAATTTAAAAAATAAGATTTATAAAACTCGTCACCCAAATATTGATTCTTTAAGGAATGCTATTTTTGCGGAATGCAACTTAATAAACGATCGGCAACTTGCGAATGTGAGAAATTCTTTCTATAATAGGCTGGGATACTGTCTGATACAGAATGGGGGTTTATTTGAATATTTGTTATTTTTCTTTTTTTTATGTTACTTTAATTTCATTGTATATTAATAAGTTTTTGTCCTTACCTAGATATGAAATAAATAAGTATTAAATTGCCAGATTACAAAATTCATTAGAGCAAAATAAACAAATGTTGCCGCTTGTTAAATTTTTCATAATTGCAATAAAATTAAAGTAATTTAATTTTTATCATAACATTTTCCCAAAAACTTTTTAATAGGTTAGACGACACCTACAATTTACCCTAAACTATGGACCAACATTCACCAACGAAACATCCACACCAGTATCTAATCAATTAATTGTCAACTATAGGTAATGACAATAATAATGTGAATGAGAATTATCTAAATAAGAAAACAAGTTTATGTATTAGTAAAAACTAACTTCTTTTGATGAAAGATTCCCAGCCTTCAAATTTCTTACTAAATTATTTGTTGTTATACCGAAGGAATAGGACCGTTATTGAATTTTACGGAAAATAAGGCACGGACTACGCACAAACTATTGCCGCCGTAAAATATTTTCACGATGAAAACCTTTTCTTGAACAGAATAAATATTTTTGTTCATTTTTTTTAAATGTTGACAGTTCAGAAAATCCATAAAAATCAAAGACGTCAGTGATTAGAATAAATTAAGTTGTCATGGATAATCTGATAAATTTCTGTGTTTTAGTTAGAAAATTATTAATGTAATTTTTGCTTTTAATGATTTAATAAATTGGAAAGTTGCAGAAAAAAATAATCTTTCGATTGCTACCTTTACCACCACTGTAACTACACATGGGGAACAGGAATCCCCAAAAATGTAATTGCCCATGTTATTTCCCCATGTACATATAGAAGTTTGTCACACGGTATATAAGATTTAGGAAATGAACCACAAGGCAACAAATTTCAAACCTTTTGGGGTTTTATCTTCATTATTTTTTATCTGTTTTTCTAAAGTGTTGTTTATTCTATATGATATTGTTAAGTATTATGTTATTACGTTACCGAAAATCTTGTAACGTTTCTGTTTCGATCTTGGGACCTGACCTAAACTTTTGTTCTCTCTCACTATTCTGGCGTCTAACTCCTTACTTTCATGACAATTATCAGTTGTTATTAAACTTCCAAGTTGTACAAAGCTGGTTTCTCAATTTTAATATCCTTCAGTCTTCCTATTTCCATACATTTTATTTTCTTTTTTATTATCTTCTAGTGTTATTTTTACAATATATACAAATTATAAATTTAGAAGAAAATGTAGAATGATTGAACTGCAAGAAATTCTTGGAACGCCAAAAAATTTTGTTTCATTTTCAGAATATATTAACAAATAATTAAATTACCCAGGACTACTTAAATTAATACACAGCCTGTTTATTACAATTTTTTATGTACCCATGTATTGCTTTCCGTGAAGTTTTCATAAGTAAATACATTACCTTTTGAATTATTTTAGTACCTGTATAGGTTACCCATTACAGATGTAAATCCGAAAATTATACTTACAATTTTAACGAAAATAATTGCATTTGTCTAAAGAATTAGGTATATTGGTTCTTTGTAACACAACCGAAAAATTCTTAAATGGTTTTAAGCTATAAAATTATTTAATATACGTCAATAAAAGAGCCTGTTTTAGCATAAATAAAAGACCAGAAAGTCGGGCAGAGAAACAGTTTTTTCTATTTACACGCCTAAATAATATTATAAAAAGTCCCCAATAAAATTTAAATTTGACCCAAATACTGTTGCGGCTAAAACACAAAGGCGCAAAAGGCAAAAGGCATGGGCATTTATTGGGGTAATTGAGACATTAAAACTTCTTAGGTGGCAACATTGTTGTGAATGGAGTTCAGTTGTTCTATTGCGGCAATAAAATGTTTCCGTTAGAAAGTAATTTTGGTGCAAATAAAAATTTCTCGTCTGTTATTTTTCCGTATTTAGTGCCGAGGGTGGGCCCCGTTGGGATTTGGATGACTTTTTCTGTTCGATAAAAGCCTTACTATACAGAACAAAGACGCCGGCTGTGTATTTATTTATTTTAATTTACTGTAAGAAGTAAATAAGAAAATAAGACGAAGTTGTTACCATTAGACGGGTTTCGGTTTGGGAAATTGGTGTTAAGTATTTTTTGTTCATTTTGTTTCGTTTATTAAAATACAGTTAGCCTTTGCATTTAAATATCTATATTTCGTTATAGAACGTTACGTTAAAATTGTATTGGTAAATACGTCTTCATAACACAATAAGTAGAGTCTTGAGAAGAGCTAAATATTTTAAGAGAATAAAGGTCTTCTATATTCACGTCCGCCATATGCATAGCTAATAGGGTAATAGAATTAGTTATACAAATACTTGATGAACTTAATTAACAATCTTTGGGGGTTGGCGTTTTATACAGTCAATAAAACACAGTATTTATACATGCATAATTAATTAATTCTGTTTTATTTACTAAACTAAATATGGTGTTACCAAAATAACTACATCCCATAAATGACGAGCGCACACTTTACAACATATTATCGTTTCAATTTCAACATCCTGTAGTAGGTAGATGAAAAGCCATATGTCATTTACAGAACAAATTTTGAGCATGTTTGTTTTCGCCATATGAATTGCAAAATATATCCATCTGAATGTCGAACACTGAAAAATCTTTTGCAGAGTGTTTTTGCTGCAAGGCTGATTAAACGCGAACAAATATAGAATCGCCGAACGTGATTTATTACATATTTAGAAAAGTAGTTCAATGTTTTAAACTTATTGATGAGAATAAATTACCGAATAGCAACCCAAGTGAAAACATTTTGTTAGTTATAGGGTAAATGTGGTATATATGCCGCTCGAGGATATATATGCCCCACGTTAATATCTAACTAACAAACCGCCATCTACCTAGTGGCAGGGCTCGTATGGTATGTCAGTTAAATCTGTAACTGTATGTGTGGTGTGTTATTTCCCGGCAGTTTGATTGTTTACAACGAAGTATTTAGGAAAATATCACAAGTGGTAAGCGCTTGCTTAATTTGGATCACGAAAGCACCTCGTGAAATTGTTATAATATCATAAAAAACATTTTTACTGGGTACACTGAGAAAAATGCAATGTTACATATACAAGAAAAACACTTTCTTTTACTACTCGTAGCTGTTAAATAGGCGCCAAAAACAACACATAATATCAAATACAACTACAAATTAATATACTCGTTGTTGTATATTACGCTGTAAATAACTATTAATATTACACTTACCAGTTGTTGTATCATCTACAACTACAATGTAGTATACCCACTGGGTGTGTATTTTTTAATTTTACAACTACTTGTTTGTATTGCATAGTTCACAATACATTTTATGTAGTGCCTATTATGATATAAATGATAACATTTCTTCTTGTATAAAGTTACAATAATTTTGATTATAAAATACTCTCAATTGTTCGTATTATAATACTGTTCGTACTATGAATTCTTAATAAGTTAACCCTACACGCCAACAGACAGTGACACAGTAATTAAACTCGACACGAGTTTCGCTGACTACGTCAGCATCCTCAGGAGTTGTCAGCGAAACACGTGTCGATTTTAATTACTGTGTCACTGTCTTTTGGCGTGGGGTTAATTTATTAAGAATTTATAGTGAATTTACGTCAAAGTTCTCGATCCATCCGCTGTGTGGAATGCTGGGTGTGCGTACCGCACTCGCACGTACGTATGCACGCATGGGTGCAAACAAACCCACATTGCTGCATGCAGGGTGGAAAAGTATAACATATTTAAAAAAAATAAATATTTATTTCGCTGAAATAATAATAAAATATGTCTATTTAATATAAATAAAAATGCAGTTTTCCAACGCTGAAGCGCCCCTCGATGCACCCTTACAAGCAATCCAGTTTGGGGAATCATTCTTTTTCCAATAGAAGCTTAAATGTTTCTTCGTTAATATAATTATCTAAATAAGAACAAAGAAATTAGAAATATCCGTTACAATCCTTGCTGCTGCAATAATTTTCTGTTGTTGGCAATCATAGGAAAACAATGCCAACTCTATTTACTTGACATCAAATTAATTTAAATCAAAAATGTATTCCATCAACGCACCCACACACAACATACAGAATAATTCAAAAAGTAAAAACGGTGTGGAGAATACTTTTAGTTTAATACAGATAAATTTGATCCATCTGTGGTTTTAGATTTGAAATATTTGAGGTTATGTACAAAATACAAGTGGGTCTCTTGTGCTTTTTGAATTATGATTTCAGAATCAGAACGTCACACGGAAAATACATGCTTTTAATAATTAAATGAATTCCCTGCACCACACTAGCACCTTACCTACCTTTAAAAACCGGAATTAGTTCAGTCAGATTCCAATTTTCTAAATGTTTCTCCATGATGAAGGGCACCGACCCTAATAAAACACCCTGACGAGACCACTTCACATCACGTATCACAAACGAATAATTGTAAATCACGGTACAAGTAAATGTAAACTGGAAGCAAAAAAATGCTGCTCTACAACGGTTATTGGTGGTTGGGCTGAACGCGAAGGAGACTGCAGACGGACGACGGTTGAGAATTGCGATTGTATAGTAGAAACTTGAAGAACTCGGTCTGCTCGGCGCATGTGCACTTTTTAAAACTGGTCATTTAAGTCAACCAATCGTATTGCAAACTGCTCCCGTAGTTGTATGATATACAATGTTACCGTTGTTTTATTAGAATATTGGCTTATACAACTACGACATAGTATTACATACAAATGCAGTTGTGTTTTTTACTAATACAGTTTACTAATTTGTATTTGTATGACTTAGACGGTGTAGTTGGAACAGTTGCGTCTACTAGATACAACCCTTACTATTTGTTATAGTTTTCAGAAAAAGAAAAACAATACTAGACTGGTAGCTTTAAATACCATAAGTACATTTTTCTCAGTGTAATTTTTCGTTTCATGTATTGCTATTGCCTTCTACATGTCTTAGAAGTTAAGAAAACGCCGTAATTTGGGCGCACATTTTAAATTTGCAGTGGGGCATTTAATCCACACAAATAATCATCGGGAGGATATTTGCCCCGATCCGAAGGAGGATATATGCCGCTTATTTTCTAGCAGTGTAATGACGCAATATGGGTTCGAAAATGCATTACCCATTTTCATTTCAAAAATGAAAGTATAATCGCAAACAGAACACAAGTCCTCGTGCATCATGGTCAGAAGAAGTGATATAGAGAGCGTAAAATCTAAGACTCTTGGAGTTAATGCAGCATCCCGGTAATTTAAAATTTCATCCAGGACCCTTAGGAGACGACTTGAGTTGAATAATACGAATAAAGTTGCGTTGGGGAAGCCAACGTAAAGAATAATTCTTTACCGAAGCTGTAAGCAATTATAAAAAGAGTAGTACACAAAATGTGGATTTAGTTCTATAATTCAATGCTTGGCGTGGTATTTGCGCGAGGAGTAGTTGTTCGAACGATCCAGTACCACTCTATTAAAGTTTGTCAATACCTAAATACTGATTGTAAAGAGCAGGAGCATAACCCCAAAGTGGGGCATATATACCATCAATAGGGCATTTATCCCACATGGTAGCAAATTTTTTACTAATTATTAACGAAGGCTCTAGTATAAATTTCGGTCTAATTCCATGTTTCAGAGGTTCCTGAAATACTGCTTCACCGAATTTTACCATCACTATGCGATTTTCATTAATAGAAACGTTGATAAAATTGTTTGTGCTTAGTTGGGGCATATATACCACATTTACTAACTATATTATAAAGGTTTAAGCTATGGCGGGTATATCTCTTAATAAAGGAAATATTCCTGTTACCTTTATAAGTATCATAGATGGAGTTACAAAGAGGGAAAATAGTTTCTTTCATTTTCATACGGAAATGACTGAAAAAAATTTAGAAATTGATTTTGTTTAAATTTAAAAAAGAAACAAAAACAGGCATAACGAAGATGATACTCTTTCTATTTGATGTAAATGGTGCACTATTTGAACACTAAAAAAATATGAAATTCAGAAAAGAAGCGGCTTCCACAATCCGCTAAAACATTCCAGGTCCGCATTTGAAAAAATAAGCTGATGATGGTTTCACGGAAATCAAACGTCGTAAAAGAGAAAAGGCACTGCCTACTTAAAGCTTCTCTCAGATAGAAAGTATTTTTAGTTTTTCGCTATTTCTGATAATAAGGTAAAGAAAATCAAACATAAAATTTACTTCTTTGGAATTAACTAAGTATTAACTAAATAGACTACAGTTTAGAACATAAACCATCATGGAAAATCCATCCAGCTCCAAATTACATTTCTGTAAATAGCTGTTGGAAATGAGGGTCTGTTTACGAATGCCTACCAGAATGTTTAATCTCCATCACAATCGAGCAGACATCATGGGCTACAGCTAATCCTTTTCAAAGGAGGGAAAATGAAACGTATTTGGAGATTACCTCCCTCCAGCTATTAGCACAATTGTTATGGCAGCAGGATGATCCAGCTCTTCCACAACCTATTCAGAATTCGAGAACATTTTCGCCAGCTTCTTCAAATAAAACTGTTATTAAACTATGAAACAAATTGGTAGGTAATAGGTAATTATGAAGCCCCACCCCTTTTTAATGAAACTAAGTAACCCTTATGCACCCCTAATAAAAATAATAGCCCCGATAAAATATTTCAAAAACTTAAAATCCAATAGAACTCATTGGTTATCGACGATGATATGCATTGATGCTCCATCTATGAATAGAAACAGTTACCAGAAAAAGCACAAGTCAGCAGCCGACGCAGCTTATGGAGTAGGCACTAGGCACAGAGGTATTATAATACCTACTTGCTAAAAAAAATGCCTGCGATCCCTATAAGGTGCCTATCTATACCTACTTGCAATGGCAATATTTTGAATAAAAAAGATATTTTTATTAACTAAAAAGTTAAGCAGGGTAAAAAATGAGAAAACAATTTTCATTAAATTTTTCAAAAAAAATGTACATCTACCTAAGTATACTTATAAGGTTTATTGAGTGCTTTCCTGTAAGGCTGTGAAATGATAAATTGTTATACATATATATGGGCCGTTTGTAGAGTAACTTAATCTTGACACTTCTAAAACAGTCTATGTATAATAAATAATTAAGGTATACTGAATTTTGTCAACATCTAAAGAGCTAAAAAATAATCAGTCTTCCATTATCCAGAGCGAAATGTGTCCAGAGTTCGTCTCGTGTACCACCGTTAATGTCACCACGTTGTAAGCGCATACCGTGCATAAAAACACAAGTCAGTCCGTGTCGTGACTCCGGCGTGCCCCCCCTTTCAAATTCACACCAATGACTTGAAACTTATGATATAAAAACGTAGATGCTTGTCTGTAGGACACTAATTCAAACATCAATATTTTACCCCTCCTTCGGCCCCCACCCATTGAGCCTTACCGATCTTCTGGCAGGTAGAATCCCCTCTCGACTCAAATATCTCAAGTCGGAGGAGTTCCTATGCTCATTGCTTGCCCGATCTTCGCCGCGTGCTTCATTCAGTCGCAGGGTTGACTACAGTTTGACAGCAGCAACCCCTTGACGTGTTAGATCCGATCCTCTGCCGGAAGGACAGCTCAAGACGACAGTCATCTTCGTGCCAATTAGGACTTACTCGCTAAGTGAACCGAATTTCATATCTGTGATAAGTGATAACTTAAATATCACCTAATTCGTTTGCGATTTCAAAATTAGCACCAGTGAAAGTGTATAAGTTCTTTTAACAACTATTGACAAGTGAAGCGTCGGTGTCAAACTAGAGCGATAAGTATTTATCGGTCAGTGCACAGAAGAAGAGAGAGCATGTGTGAGAGGACCTTGCAAGGACTTTATTGTGTTACGTAAATACAACAGGGAATAACAACTATAAGGTAAGCGCTATTAATCTGCTCTAAAGATTTGGTGTTCCACGTGTTGAACTCACGGGAGACTTTAATAATAGATAGACAGCGAACCCGATCCGCCGGCAACAAGAAATTAAGGCGCGCACCAATTTCTCAATCATTTGCTCAACATTTGTGCCAAGTGCATGAAATATTGCATCAAATGCGTAAGCAGTTGACCTGCAATTAAAATTACACTCATTAAAAATTAAATTAATTGCAAAAATCACCTTCACGTGATCAAATTAGATCCTTAGCATTGCAGTTTAGGTCAAACTCATCAGAGCAGAGTTAGACTGATAAATATTAGCCGTTCCTCATAAGACATATTAAACACGTACCTATGTGCCAACAATGGGAGGTATGAATTAAAATACAAGAAGCCCTACCTAAAAGAAATGAGTAAATAAATAAAATGTATACCTAGTTAAAACGAATATAAAATATGCAAACTAAAAAGAAAATTTCACGAGTGTAATAATAATGTTTTCGCACATTTAATTGTAGCGTGGGTCAGTCCGTCGCTGGTCAAAAAATTATTCAAATTAGGGTCAAAATTCCGAGTACAATTACGAAACATTTCTCGTTAATTTGTGGTGTTTTCTATAAATAAAACTAATGTTACGCACTCGTGTAGTCAACAGAATATAATCGGAGATTAATTATTACCAAGAACGTGGGTCTGAAAATTCACCGTGGTTTTATCGTATTTCTCAAGTTGCTAATTTCTCTGCGGGTTTTATTTCTATCTTAATTTGCGCAAGTTCACATTTAGATATCGCGTCCGGTGCATATTGATCCGATGATATTGCAACCGCAAAATTCCTTTTAACTTGTTAAACAAATAACTAGAATACTTTGACAGTGAGCAAGTATATAAAATGTGATGTTCACATATTAACATTGCATTTTATTGGCAATACTCTTCACGCGTTTGCGGAGAATTTTGCCGGAATAGGCACAAGAACTTTTATTTCACATCATTATAGGTGAATCTCGGCGAGGAAACGCGCTATCTGTGCTATCTTCTTATTAAACGTATAAGCATTAACTGTGAGCTTTAACTAGCTCTGCCATTAAAAACTGTCATCAGCCAGTTCTAACGGCGGAAGACAATATTATTTGAAAACTTCTTTGAGTAACATAACATATTGTTTCCATTTATACCCCAGAGTTTGGTTATAAACTTTCCTTGTTTATATACAATATGTCTCATTTAATGGAATACAACGTTTATAAACTACTGAACACAAAAGTGTGTCGATTGCACTGAACTTCCCAGGATCAATTTTTTTCGTTACGTTACGTTACCTGTCAAATTGAAGTTATGTACGTATCTGTGAATACGGCTGTTTATGTCTGACTGCATAGAGCATGGAAATAATGAAAATAGAGTGGCATAGAGTAGATATGACAGTTGGCTTTGTAATGTCAGCATTCGCAGTGTTTGTTCGTTCCTAAATTTGTTGAATCTTTTGATTTAGGTAATATGGAAAAACCTAATATTAAATACTCCAAATA
This sequence comes from Xestobium rufovillosum, assembly GCA_963966045.1. Lineage (NCBI taxonomy): Eukaryota > Metazoa > Arthropoda > Insecta > Coleoptera > Ptinidae > Xestobium > Xestobium rufovillosum. The sequence continues at coordinate 36,543,070 of OZ014493.1, forward strand.
TTGCTTAGTGCCGAAATGTGAATCAACGCCTATTCGAACATCAGGAAAAGTATTTATTTCATTGCCAGTGGGATCGACGTTTAGCAGATTGTCACTTGAATACTGAATTTATGAACAATTTATATTTTGATATAGTTAGACATTTTCGTACATAAACCATCTGATAAATACACATTTGGGAATAAAACTGACATTCGCGTGTACCCTATTATCAAGTGATTGAAGTTAAAATAATCGTTCGTTAAGAAGTAAACTCCAGTCGTGTGTCAATGCTGACACACACAAGTTTTTTTTCTTCTTCCGGATTTGTAGTTACTGATAAATGAAAATCGCAGACGGCCAAGTATTTTCTTGAAATAGTTATTTATGTATCAAGGTATTCAGGGCCCGATTAAAGCCTGAGGCGCAGACCGCCGAGGTCCGTAGAAGATTGTTACGATCGTGACACATACGCAATACAAAATTTTGTACTCGATCGAACAATTCTACGATTATAGTATTCAAAAAATTAAATTACAGTTACCTGCCATAGTAAAAAAAAAATATTTTTGCAAAATGACAGTAATATAAAAACATTGATGATTCTTTTTATTTTGTACAGAATATATCCTATGGGTTTAGCCCTCCAGGTCTGTAGAATACTATGTGTTCAAGGCGCTATACCATAGATTATAGACCAACCGTGCCCAAATTCCATTTATGTTACGCCACCTTGTATAATGCATCTCCAAAATTCCGTTATAAAATAGGTAAGTAGTAAGTACTAAAAAGCCACTTGTTCGAGGAAATATCTGACACAGAATTCTAGGAAGAGTTCCAAGAAATATGTTGTTATTATTATTATTATTATTATTATTATTAATGTTATTATTATTATTATTATTACTATTTATGTATTTGGTAGCTATTTGTTTTACCGATTAAAATGCAATTAAGTACAACAAAAATTAAGTTATCCTGAAATTTAGAGACGAATAAATATCTACTTCAAAACCACACCAACTAGAATTCTCTATACTCACTTTATTCGCTTTTATTTCTGGGACACACTGTAAAACATCAAAATTCGTGAAATTTGATTTATCAAGTTTTAATTGTCAAGAGTATACTGGTAGGCTTTCGATGACGAAAGTTAATAATCATCCCTCTTTCCAATTTATGTTTGGATGGGGGAATGGTTCCAAAACTGGTGAAATCCTTCAATGTGGCATGTCACGATGGATTTAACTCCTCTCACCAACCCGCCTTACCAACGTGCCATTGTAAGGCTTAACAATCCATTATAGGGAAACTGAGCAAGCAGCACTTGATGAGTGACGACCGATAAAATAAATGGCATTCACGTATCGTTCTACGTAAGAAGTACCTACTAAATAATACCTTATGAAAAGTGTAAAATGTTAGAACGCTTTGTTCTAAGCAATAATAATTCTAATGATGCATCTGAAACATATTTTCATCGGTATCCAGAAAGAAGATAACCTCCTAAAAGTATTTTTGAAAGACAAATATACTAAAAAGCACAAATTTAGAATTTATAAAGTAAGAAAGGTCGTTTTTGAAACGAGAAAAGACCACTCTTCAAACTAAATTTCCGGTGTTTCACGCATTCTTGTTTAATTAGTCAAATGCAATTTGTCTGTCGTCTGGATGAGCTTAGAAAATCTAAAACTTGCGGGTTAACTACAAAACCGCCCGATAATGCCCCGTGAAATTAGTATTGACTCTTTTATGTCAGAGTCTGGTTTCTCGGATAATTTAGTGATGGACAGATTGCGGGTATTTATCTGCTTATTGCCACAGCTACCTGCCTACCTGTTTCTCTGAAATTGATTTTCAGCAGGTGGGTGTTTTCTACTTGTCTAGACTTTCGTACGCACTTTTAAAAGTGCTTATAAAGTAGAACAGTCTCGTTACCGACGCAATTACGAAAATAAATTACACAAAGTAATATTGAACTAGTTCTGAGTAACTAGAAGGTCTCTTCAAATTAACACTTCGCCATTACTATGTAAATTTCAAGGAACGTTGCAAAGTGTGAAATACATTTAAACAACAATAATGAAAATAGTGCGGTTTGTGGTTTAACGAGTTTGTAACTCGAATTGGCAGTATCATTACGTAAAATGCCTTCCAATTATCGATATCATCGTTTATTTTTTTGCCAAATAAAAAATATATCAATGTCAGCCGTGCCCCGAACAATGCTTGTCCGCTGTCAGTTTCAATTTGGTCCTAACTGCGATCGGAGATCTGATCGAGTGTGAGAATCACAAACGACAGTCGCCAAATATTTGTTTGCCTTAATGTGACCGGGGTAATGTTACAGATAATTCGAAAACTGACTAATGTACGCTAAGTTCTTTTGTAAACATATCATGACCATACTCTAATTTCATAATTCCACAGTGGATGCCTGGAAAAGGTAGGACCCGTATGTTCTTGTGCAAAATTAGGAGGTCATTAAGAACTCATGCTTAATTAACTGAATTATCACTTTAGAGATACCTAACTAGATGAGTATATTAGAGGAGATTAAGAGTTAGGTCCATAACCTTATATCCTAAATTATAAATATTAGAGCTAATGATGCGCTGGACACTTTCGTTTTAAAATGCACTTAAAGTGACACAACGCAATATAATGTCTACAAGAAAATGTCCAATTTCATCATATTCAAAAAATAGGTCATTTGCTAATTACAATTCTTTGAGGTTTAATTTATCCATTTAATGAGTTACACAAAAATTGCACAGCATAAGATCACTTTTAAACTGTTTATTTGAGAAACGCATTGCGTATAAATAAATGCGTTACTTTACATGTTAAATTAACCCATTACAGTTAGAAACGAAAATAGTGTCCTTCATTATGCGTATGTGACTTTGTTTTTAACTTCCCCATTGCGTTTAACGCGAAAACGATCAAATACTTGTTATACAAAGATCGCGTTGGTTCATTAATCCAGTAATTAATCTTAATAGGTCCAACGTAGCTATACAGGATATTTGCCTGTAATTAAAGGAACATTAATAACAATAATAATGTTTTGTGCGTTTATGTATTTTCCTAGTATTTTCCTTCATAGCTTCCTTTTGCTTTTTGAGTTTCACTTTCATCTTCCATGTTTGAAAATTAAAAAGTTGGAGAGAGTTCTAAAGTTTCTTTGCGGTCAAACTGGGAACGGATGATAAGAGGAACCTATTCATCAACACTGTACGTCTGAGCTTTACCTGAGTGGCAAAAGTAAATCCTTCAGTTTAAGCTGATTTCCTCAGTTCTTCCATCTTCCTCCTTTTGCTTCTTCCTTTATGGGCTGCCCAACTGCAGGTTTAAGATTAGCTGCCACTTTGTGTACCTCAAAAGTTCTTTCTAGCCATTTTCCACAAATTTTTTAAAGTGTCTTATTCATTCTTTGAGTAACTGACAATGCTTGTTTGAGTTTCACTTTATAATACGAGAATGATTATTTAAAATTTCTTACTAAATCTTCATATCTTAATACTTTTTCAAAATTTTCAAGTTTTTTGTTTAAATCTATTCCATCCTGTTTTGCTTAATGTCGTATAATCGTTTCCGTGCCATAACTTTGGCCCTAATTAAAAAATGTAAATAAATAACTCGAAAAAGTTGAAAAATTTTGCATTGACAGTAGCTGGGAAAAGGGCAAAAGAATCAAAGGAGCATCAAGGAGCAGCACATTATTTTTCAGTACAGAAAATAGCTTGATAGCCCTTATTAGTAAATAGGTATATCTTATTGGTAGCCCAGATCTTTGACGCTCATATGTTATACAGTTTGACATATAGGGTAAGGCTGCCCATATTGGACCACTTTTCACAAAAACGCTAACAACTCTGCTAAAAGTTGATCTTTCGGGAATAAGATGTGAACATTAGAAGAACTTAGATGAGTGCTTTCCAAAATACAAAAAAAAATCCCGCAGGTCTGTAAATGGTTCAATATGAGAAACTGATTGCCAAATTTGAACCATGAGTATCCGAAATTGAACCTACGTCAAATTAAGTAGAAACTTGCTTACAAATAACAAAAAAGTCATAAAATTCATTTGAACACATATAATACCGTCATGTAAACAAACTCGGGCTGACGTAGAGATATTTGGATGTTTTGACATAAATCGATAATACCACTTCTTGCCTGCCATTTGTTTTCCTTTGTTGAACTGATGCGCCAAGTTATTTCTTTCCGCCAGTTGAAATGCTACTTTTCTAACATCCCGCAGTGTAAGTCCGAAGAGAAAGTGCGAAAATTCCAAAATATGCCGCTCCAATGACTCTTCTACGGCAGGAGTAAATGTGGGATTTTTGCCCAGAGCTTTTTTGGAACCTTTAGAAAATTTATTAGTGTTTCTGACGTGACGAAGAAAAGTTGCTTTTGAAATTGCATAATCTCGACATTACTCGTTAAGTCTCTTTCTGCCCTCGGAATATGCATCCAAAGCCAGCTGCAAATCTTCAAGAGTTCATTTTCCGTATTTACCCCGTTTTGCCATCTACGAATAAATTTCCGAATCAGATCCCCTTATTATTCCAGCGTTTCCCAATTTGAACCCCGGTTCATTTTAGGCGACCGTTCACGGTTCAAATTGGGCGACGGACACTAACGTAGGTACTCCCTCAACCTTAAAATCACCACTGTCTCCGATTGTAATTTAACGATGTAAAGTACACTTTAACAACTGCTCTTTCTTACTGGTATCTTGAAATTTGACTCACCTTTAAATGTACTTCGGAATGCGCTTAGCTGGATGCACCCAAAACTGCACTACGTCAGTGGTAAACACAGAATAGCGCGGGAAACGGTCATGCAGGGGAGAGTAGGCTCGGTTTAGCTAACACTAGATCTACTTCGTATGCATGTAGGAAATATCCTACATAGATGGCGTAAGCTGTTATAGAAGTAGGTGAAAACCACGCAGGTTCAATTTGGGAGCCGGTTCAATATCGGTGGCTTTACCCTATGTGATGGTCATTTTAATGTAAGTACAAAACACCAGCAAGTGTTGAGGTTCTTTTATTCACTTTGTGTTTATGCTTAGGTGTTATGATGCTTTATTAATATTTTTGCTACACAAGATGAAGAAAGGGGAAGAATTTTCCCGAAACTGGCACTTCTTCCAGATAAAGTGTTTGAGTAAACATACTTGGTTGTGTCTGATATACCCGGTGAATTACTCTTGATATTTTTTTTATTTTATGGGCAGGAAAGCTAAACTGGTATCATTCTCAGTTATGTCAATCTTACGCTGAATCACGCGCACCACTGTTCTTCTTAAGAGATACACGTGGTTTCCAGGAAATACAGCTAGAAAACGTAACCCATTTTATGGCTGTCGCTTTCAACCCTCTCCTCTAGTTAACCACGAATATTATGAACAATCAAGTTGTAACTTGCAGAAGTGTGAACCACTAACTCTTCCCATCACTTATCAGTTTATGATATTTTGCTCTCTTGTCTTTCAAACCGATGAGTAAATTGGAAATAAGTAACTCGCATTCAGTTCTTATTAGAGACACACCACGCACCTCAGTTGCAAATGTGCCAACAAAAAATGCTACGACGTCGTCCTAGGTAAAAATCTTTCCGAGAGGCGTACCCACAAGCAAGTTTTGGTTGTCGTACCGAGACTGTTTGGTCAAGGAGACGGGATTGGCCATTTTACTCTTGCTTTACAATAATTGAAAATACTGTAGAACTAGTTTTATAAAGAAACCTTATACAACTTTGCTCAGTAGGAATCGGCAGAACCATTAGCACTAAAATACCTAATAATATTTCAACGTCCCTACTCGAGACCCCATCATGTACCCAAGTAAAATTTTTATAGTGAGTCAAATAAAGTTCTTGAATCGTGCGGCATGAATGTCATTTGCAAAGTAATTAAATTTCAATTTAGGCGCTACACCACTTGGTTTTTTTTTTATATTTTGCTTAATCTCTTTTTATAATACAATTAACGTAAAAGCATGCTCTAACAGTGTGTGCGGAAAATGTATTTTGCAAATTTGGAGAATGATACATTTAAAATAAATTATGATTAGCCCAAAATATTCTTGTCTTGGGTGACTTTAAGGGTTGAACTGTCGCTGTTCCCTTTTTTTCATTCTTCAACTTCTTTTAAATGTTGACACTACAAAATTAACATAAGTTTGTTTCTGTTCTACAGGAACAAAAACTCATGTATTAGTGTCAAACTTGCATTAAAAAAATTTAGATTTAAGAGAAGAAAAAGGATGAAAACCTTCCATAACTGGTTGATAGTAAACTATGGGCCAAATTGCTCAAATGTAATGTTATGGGCGAGAACCTGTTGCATTTTCAGTTTCTTATCACTGTCCAAATTTGTGAGTCACATTTCCCCGAACACCATGTACAAGTAATAACATTTTCAGAAAGACTTTAACTAACTGAAATTTTCTCTATTTATTTAAGCATCCTGTGTAGCTGCTCTCAGATGAATATTAGAGACATGGATGTAAGTAGTTTATATTATAAGCTAGTTTTACATACTTAATAATTAAAAAGACATAAATCAATGAAATTAAGTTCTTGTTGGTTACTGTCACATTAAATTCTATAGTTATTCTGTCTTTCCGTCGAATTGCTTGGCAACAAAATTTCGTTCGAAACAGAAATTTATCCTGAATTGATTTTACAGACAACTAAATTCTTGTGATACATACATATTTTTCTATGATGAGTGTATAAAGTACCTAAAACATTTCACGAACGGCACAATTAAAGAGAGCTTTGTATTACCCCAAGTAATTAGATTAATAAATGTGCCACGGGTCTTACTATCAGCAAGGTTCATGTTATTATACCCACGTTTCGAGTATTTAGTTTTACTGCAGAACAACAATATTCCATTAGTATATTGTCGTCGACCAGTTTTATTATAACTGAAATTACACAAACTGCAACATCAATTAGACGAATAATCAATCACGATGTGTAGGAGTTGACCTTCTTACCGACAAATATGGAATGGCATGATTACAAGATTTAACAATAATCATCTCAGCCATTGTCCGCAAGTCCGACCTAAGCAATCATCCTAATTGCTACAAGAGGCGATGTTTACTTAAAGGCAGATCAGCATCACAAACGCGAAGAATAATGGTCTCGTAGTAGCCTGGGGTATGGCTCAAAATTTACTGAATATAGATCACGAAATTTAGTAACACTGAAGGCATTGTAAGCCCGAACGCGTCGTAAATTACCTAATTACTAGAAACAAGCGACAACTCTAGCTAAAGACTTGTTTCAGCAATAAAAAAACGAGAAGATAATGAATTGCTGTTTAAAATAAATAGGATTCTAAACAACAGTAATTAAGGCCAAAAGAAAATATCCAAATGAAGACTTTACACTGGAAGAGTATAATCATTTGTAGTCCTGAAGCAAAATCGCTTAATGCTTAAATTAATCTTTTGGTCCGAGCGTAGTTTGGCGCAATTTTCTCGCATTACAAAAACAAAATTGCTTTATAGTAGGTGCGTGAATGAAATCTCACTCACGCACCGATTTTATGGCCGTTAGTAGCCTGGACCAATTGGAAGCAGTACATCAAAAATCAAGTCTCACAGTGTTTTACAACATTCTAATTGTGGTAATAAAACCATTTTATCATTTTCTGGTACGTAGAACTTTAAATTCCCAATTATATTACGTCCCAAAAATATAAAACCTAGCCATAACATTACTACAATAAAAGTTTACTATGCGCATTTAAAAAGTACTGTAATTTTGATTAATCGGCGCTCCACAGGTTTTACTAGATGCTACAATAAATTTGTGGCGACTTTTATGAGACACACGTCCAGAATTCAGAGCTGTAAAACCCTTCCATTTTTAACGAACAGCCGCAGCCGCGTTAAATAACCAAGGAAAATAGTTCAAAATTAACACCAAAGAAGATCCATACCATTAAGTCACTGGTTAACTTCTCGCCGAGTATAACACTTTATACTTGATACTTTTTACATTGTATAAATTATTGTCCAGTCTGAAGAAGAAAATTGAGACGAGACTTTTTGGTGCAACGAAAAATAATAGTATATTATACAACGACGCTATAATGAGTGGTATTATTCGCTAGGATGAAAGTTACAACACGAGCGAGCGAAGCGAGCGGGGGGTGTAATCATCCGTTTCGTTTTGATAGGAAGCACCGTTATCGAGCACAATCGATTCAAAAATTTCGCTGCATGCCCAAAAAATTCCTACATGAAGTGGGGAACTTCGTTTGTATACTTAAACGAGACATGAGCATATTTTTTTGCAAAAAAACCGGAAGTTCCAAATTTTTACGGAAAAATTGAAAACTATATGCTCTGAAAAAAGTTGGGGTAAATCTTACCTCCGCCGCCCCCAGCTTTGAGACGCCCCTGTTAAATTTTGAAAAGTATGTTTGCAGCAAAAGATTCAGCATTTGGTACTTACACATTCCATTAAATTTCATGATTTTAACTGGACTTGTTTCGAAGATATTTAGAAGAAAACGTCCTCAGGTTTTCTCTTTTAGAAAGCTAATAGCTCCCTTGCGAAGCATATTTCGGTATACGCTTATAGGATCATTTTGTATTATTTTTTGACCACAGAACACGCTGGTAAAATATTGCACGCTAATTTCGAGCCACCCTGTATACTCTGAATATCTGAAGTCATCATTTGAAGCAGTTCGTTATAGTTTTTTCGTCCATGCTTTAATAATATCGCAGCAACCTGCTACGAGCAAAATCCATGAAATTTCTAAAGTACTTAGCAAATTTTAAAAAAAGTTTGCAATCTACAAGTACGTCAAATGCAATTGCTCAATCTGCACACTACGATAGCAAACTATATCAAGGCAAACCCGTCGATCCTGTCGTGATAAATTAGAGGGCAATTTGGGGCAATTAACATCAATAAATGTTTCTCAAGAATGTAATTTCTACCGGAAGAAGTTGGTTGTAATGCAGAAAATAAACTTGGTGACTTTCTTGTATGTACCGTTCGCCGTAAAAGGGTTTGTTTGTATCTAGTTGATTACCGTTTTATTATTATTCCAGGTGACTGAGCTTTTAAAATTTTATGGTTGTTTATACGCATGCCGTACTAAATTCGCAACTCTTCCGAAAGTTATTGTAAGCTGCTTAGTTTGCTATAACCGCAACTAATTAATTATTTCATATTCCCACATTCAAGACAATGCTGACCTTGGAAATCTAGATGAACTCAGTGGCGTAAGAAATGTTGGTTTTAAGTAAAGACTAACGGGACTAGCACGCACAAAAAAAACACATTAAATCTAATGAATACTGCGGTTACATGTAAATGTTCATAAAACTAATAGGGCGACACGAAAAGAATTGAAAAAAGGTTCAAGGTGGTGGTCACGTTAAGCCGTGCCGAGCGCTACTTATGTAAAAATGAGCCGTTGGACGCGACGTTCTAAACAGGCAGACAACAACTACCGAAATGTACCTATATGTCTGATCTTATAGGAGGTGAAGGTGGTGTAAATCAACTGCTTCAAGGCTGGAAACTCCTGAGGCTCGGCACCAGGTATAAAACGCTACTGGACTGGGAGTGCACCAGGAAAAGTTCGCACCTTGGGAAAACCCTCATGGGAGGCTTTTTCTTGACAAATGCAACTGCACCTCAGGCGTGAGCCAAAACACCAAAAAGGCACAGGCGACGATATCTAAATCCACGCAATGCGAGAAATCGTCGTGACATGACAACCGTTTTATCATTGGTGCCTATGTTTCTCTGTTTCGGAGTTAAGTAATGATTTGCTTCTGAGTAGATGGGTGACGAAAAGGAACGACCTCTCTCTTCCACAAACATCCATAAAAATTTACCTCTCCATTCCGTATTTTCTTCTTGCGAAATATCTAAAATAATGCGAAATATTTCCATGTACCATTAAGTATATGATTTTCAGCTCATGAGGGACAGATTCGTTTCTACTATGTTATTCGAAACGCCATTCTATTCCTTCCAATCTGTTTTCTTTCCGTTTCTTTTACTATTCGTGCTTCACTCTCCTCTTCCTGTTGCTTTCAGTTCAGCATTTGCAAAAATTGTTTTGTAATGTTGACAACTTTTTATTGCTTTATAGTAGAGAGATGCCACGTGTAGCATTATATTTCTAATACAGATTTCGCAAACAGGGGCAGTTACGATTTTTTCATAGACTTGTTCTTAAGGTCCTATACACTTTCATCTTGTTATCATTGAAATTAATTCCAAAGTAACTTCCTACTATCATCATATTTTCTTACAACACACAATTTTAACTATAGAATGTTGTTTTCTTCCATCATATCTGTAAAAGCGTTTGAAAACTCAGCAATGGCACTGGAGAAGTATTAGAAATAGCTATAGAAAAGATAATTATATGGAAGACATTAAAGAATTTGATATTATGAGATGAAGGATAAAAGTCAGGAAATACTAGTGACTCAGATAGGAAGAAAAAGTGGAGACATATTTTAGAATGATTGATGAGGGTTGTCTCTCGAAAGCAATTATGGAACGAATATCGTCCCAAACAAGAAGGGTGATAAGGTGTCGACCATCTTAGAAAGACATCATAAAAAAGCATGAGAAGAGCCTAGATAATGAGACAAAGAATTTAATTAATTTTTGAAAATTGTCGGCAGAAAAGTTTTGGAGAAAATACAGCGTTGAAGTATACTACACAAAATCATTTTATTAACAAAATTTCTTTGCTTCAATACCAATAAATCGAACAATTTAAATTTTCAAGAATTTTACCTTCTAACTTCCAGCAAATTAGTGCATAAACAAACTTGATTGCAGGGGTTATATTATTTATACAACTCCCATTATATTCATTATACAGTATTATCTCCATTATCCTCCGGAATTATGCCAATATCCAGGACGGTTTGCATTATTTATTATATTAAATGAAATGTCGTGACGATAGTAATAAAAGGACTTCTTCAAAGATCATTTTCATGCTCTCTAAAATGTCAATAAATCATGAAAATCGTGTATTCCCATAACAATACAATTTGGTTGACGATCTAGAAAAGATTTCTTTCCGGTAGGTAGTCAAAAATGTCGGTTGTAGAAATACCTCATACATAAGAATAATTAAGCGTTTGCAATAATTGTTGAGATGTGCAGATAGCTGTTGACATTTAGGAAATGACATTTAAAAGCTTAAGAAAGTAAAATATCGCTGTTATATATAATTGATATAGTAATTTATGTTATCTTGTAATTTAAACTTTTGTGGTTTCCGTAAAAGTCACCGTTTTAATTTATTTATTGTTGATATATTATCTTCTGGCGTTTATGCATAAGTAGAAGAATACCTAATTCAAGTAAATTAATTCAGGGAACACCTGTTGTTTGTTGATGCTCTAGTATGTTTATGACGTTATGGTGTTAATCAACGTTAGAACGTAAACAGTCAATAATTATCGAGTTGTACAAACAAAAAGTGATTTACAGTTTCAAATCCATTGTTATGCTTATACCTGCCTAAAATATTCGTGGTATTGAGTTTCTTAACCAAATTCAGGCCTTTTCTCGAAGTATACCATGTCACTTTTGTTTGCTTTGTTTATTCTCTAAAATCTTCAGTGGCGTCCACTATTAGTTCGCGACTAAGAAGACGTATAGAGGTACGCCCAAATAATATAACTGCTCTGAAATAGTTGGGTGCAGGATGCCCTACTTTCGGATAAATTCATAGGGTAGATTCTGATAGGACAGAATGGAGGGGCGAATTCAGATAAGATAATAAAACAGATTGTTACGCCGCTGGAAGTAACTTTCTTCTATGATTTGTCAATTTGCTTCTGGCAAAATTTGGAAATAAAACACACATAAGGTAAGCACATGTAAACTACAAGTTTTATTTACTTTTTCACTTGCGCTGACACTTCCTGGTAGCTACAGTGAAAACCCAGTCCAATGTTCGTATAAAACTATTAAATAAAATAATTCCTGAAATTTTATTTCTACGTAGTCAAAGCAAAAAATATCGTCCGTATTTAGGTTCTGAGTGATTCCAGGAACAGTTTTTGGTTTGGACTCATTTAGTACATTGTTGCTCTGTTAGCCAATGACCAATGGAGTGGGCGTATTTTATTATCTCGGGCTATTAACGACGCGCAGAATATTTTTGTATTAGCTAATTGACGTCCATTTATAATTAATTACAAGTTGAGAATATGTCGATTATTTTCTAAAGAGAAAGCTGCTATTTTATTGGTGGGTAATAAATGTCGGAAAGTTTTCATTCAAAAATATATCTATTGTCTTGTCAGCTTTAGTTGTGTATTGTCAAGCGACGGTAAAACTTTATGGGAGGCAATGTAACATATTTTCTCTCGCCGCTCAAAGGACTGCAGGCGATTAAGTTGGCATGAAAAATTAGAAGCGTCGCTGTTTGATTTTAAACAGACATTTTATTTTATAGAATAGTTTTATTATTTTATCAATTTTATCTATTAATCGAATATTTTTGATTAATCGATTAATCGAATATTTTATTAAACTATTATTTTACTAATCGATTATTTGATTAATCGTTTATTTGGATAATCGGTTATTTGATAAATAGATTATTTTAGTAACCGAATCTTCGTCGCTCCCAGAGTTGCCACCACACCGGGAAAAATAACCCTTCGGAGATTTCTCTTCTTGATCCTGTCGGATGTGTGAAAAGGTCCTTACCGCCTCGGCTCGATTAATAATGTAGATTAATGAAATAATAGATTAATCAAATAATCGATTAATGAAATATTCGATTAATTAAAATTATCTGTTATTTTCGAACAATCGTATATGTATATCACACACCCCTAATTTTACCCCCGTGTAAAAACTCAATTTTCACCCTGTCACGTCACCATATGTGTTAAACAGTGACTTACTCCTCGCTGGAGAAATACATAGGTATGTGTGGAATTCTATATTTGGTGTCATGAATGAATTTTAATTCTTTATTAAATCAGGAAGAAAAAGTATTCAGTTTTGTTTATAAAAGATATGAAAAATTTGATATTTAATGTCTCAAATGTATGAGGAAATTCGTCAGTGTGATGCCCTTGTTATACATCATATGCAACGCAAAGCATTATGCTTACCTACGTGTAATAACCCGCTAGAATCAGATATGAGCAAGAGTCGATTACTCAATCAATTATTGAGACTAGGCAGTTCCAATGACTACTCATCGGGCTGCTGCCCCATCGAGCTTTGAATTATGAACTAAATCTAGTAAGAGACATCAATGCCTGGTGGGGTTCTTGATCGATAGTTAGTTGCTGAAACTCTGCAGTATCGCACGTTAAAAATTTATGAATTTCGCACTCCATGTAAAGTAACAAAAATGTGCTCTTTGGTAGTCAAACGTCTACCACTTGCGTTACCAGAACTCACTACTTATTAGAACAGAAACCAAGAATCAGCGCTCGCAGGTTAGCGTTATCCCATAAAATTTGATTATTTTCTAATTCTGTCAGTTAAATATATATATATATATATATAATCAATTCCCTTCTACCTTTCGGTGTACTGATGAGTCCCAGAAGGACGAAACCAGTTGGTCTGCGGTTTTCCATACACATTCAAAACATGCAATATTTGAACAAAGACCTGCTTAAAAGCACGTACGTACATGGAGAAAAATTAGGATTGTTTCAAAGCCATCTTAGATGGGGTAGCAGTCTGAAACGTCTCGTAGTACAAAAAATCTGGATTTAGTTCTATAATTCAATGCCCGAGGAGTAGTTGGTCTATTACCTACAAGTGAACGGGTATGAAACTTCAAATACCTACATCTATAAACCGATATATCTATGAGCAAGTTCGCAGACAAGTCCCAAAGACCTGCAAGATGGAAGTCGCGGTAAAATACATGAAGACACGAAATAGATCACATAGAAAACAATTTCCAGCATAATTTTAAACACGGAAAGTAATTAGGTACAATATTTTATTGCTTCTGAACAAATAAACGTGGAAGAGCAGCTGCCAGGACTGAAGCGGCGACCTTCCGATTACCAGTAGATTATTATGTCATTTCCATCTAAACTGCAGCCAACCATCTTGTTCCCCATTCTAATTTTTCTATACAACTGAAACACATATTACATGGACTTTCAAGCCTGAGGAAAACCCTTAAAAATTCTATAATTTGACGAATTGGAGGGTTTCACTTTCCTTTTCAACTTACGAACCGTCCTTTTAAACTTTAGACTTCAAGAGATGTTTACCGAACCGGAATATAGTAAAGTTACGCGAGCGGTCGAATTTAGCATTATGTAACACGTTGTAATTGTCGAATTAGTAGATCCGATTCGCCAGAGAGCCATTAAAAGCGGTAATGCGAACAAGAGTCCTTAGTGAGAGAGTTCACATCGACACACATAAATAATTATCAATATAATAAGTAATTGCGTCCATAATAGCAACTCCAGTTGTGTTTATGTGTATCCCTGCTGAACAGAGAGACAGTCGCTAACGTGTTCAAACAGCCAATAAACTAAAGGAATAACTTCCGTAATTAAACCCAAGCTATACGTGCTGCGTGGAAGATTCTGACAGCACCTCAATGCGCTGGACTGTTTTGAGATATGAATATGGCTTCCTGTAATTACCGTGGAATTTAACGATCATGAGTCTTAACTAAGTCCATTAGGTACGTTCCAGTTTCGCCGAATAAAACATTTAATATCTGGATCACGTCTCCACTAATTGAAACTTAGAGTAGAAAATGAGAAATACACGAAACTGCGATAACTGTGCCCTAAAGATTTAGGAAACTGGGTTTGTAACACGAGTTCGCGGAATTTTGGCAGAGAGAAATTTATGAACAAAATTTTGGTTCATGCCTAGTTTACTACCCCTTTTGTTCCAATTTAAAAAAGTTTTGAAAATTCTAAGTTTGAAAGTTTCAACAAGTGAAATGCTGAATACCTGGAAATATCAACAGACTGCAGTTGTTGCAGTGGTTGGTCTTAGAGATTGTTGGAGAGATGTGCGAAATTGGGATGCTATCATATCTATGGTTTTATACGATGATGACCGCTATTCGCGAATCAAATCAAATTCTAAACAACCAGTATGGACCCATATTTCTCACGAGATTTGAACCAAAACTGTTTGGATTTTGACCAAGATGATGCAAACATGGGACATCCTCGAAACTATCGTCTTCCTGGTAATTCGTCCAAGTCCTGAAATACTAACTTGGATTCGAGTGGTGGATGTGTTTTTGCTATCCGTAAAGCTCTTTCTTGAATTAAGTAAATAATGATGTAACCATGTCCAGTCCAACCAGTTTATTCAGTTACTCTACTCAATTTGTGCAGACAAATCTGTTCTTCTGCAATCTGGTATGCCTGGCATCTGTTGTATTGAGTCAAAAAGTCTTCCCATTATTCCTTGGAAAGGTCATCTTTGTCATAACCCATATTTTATAACTGCTTTTGCTGGATACAATTGCCTTATTTGTCTGCCGTCGAATCCATTTGACTGCACTAATCAAAACGAAAAAGGAGCCACTTTTAAAAATGTTCATATTTTTTCACTGGAATGACGTATTGTTACAATTCTTTTTTATTTAAATATACTGGACTGGTGTTTCAAAATTTAGTACAATTTGTTATAATCTGGACATTTTGCACTATTCTGGAGATGTGTGGGCAGTACAACATATGATTCTAGAACTTCGTCTATATACCTACGTGCAGTCATAAACCCCTCACAAATTACCACCATCTCCGTGCGCCCATTCAAATTTATCCCACCCCAAACCATGATGGACCCTCCTCCAAATGGAACCTTTTCTTCCACAGTGCAGTCTAAGAAACGTTCACCTGGGTGTCTCCAGACTGGAACTCGTCCATCAATGTGATTTAAACAGAACCTGGATTCGTCAGCACGTTGCTCCACTGCCCTAAGTTCCAATTATATTAACATGTTCTTCAACAGAGAACCTTCTTGCTCTGCGATGGGAGGTACCGTAGCTGGTCTTCTTGCATGAAACTGGCGTTCATGAAGCCTGTTACGTATCGTTTGGGTACTTATTCTGATTCCTGTGGCCTCTACCAGCTAACTTTGGAGCGTTGTAGCTGTAATTTTGCGCATTCTGGTGACCCAAATCCGTATTGGACGGTCTTCTCTCCCGGAAGTTGCCCTTGCGCAACGCGGATAAGGTTGCCTTCTAACAATACATTTAGAATTCGGGCTGCTTGCCGTCTTGAGTGGCCCTCTTGAATGAGAGTTATGACCCTAGCAATCTGAATTTCTGTCAGGTACATTCTACGCCTTCGTGGTCTACCAAGCACATCAACATTCATGTTTATTCTTTCACATTTGAAACGAAACTAAAAGAGCAAGTCGATAAAAACATTTATCTCTTGGTAAAAAATTGTGATTTTTAGGTTTATTGCTTCAATAAAAAAACTGTTGAAAAGAATAAATGTTTCGCTATAAACCTATCAACTGGATATAAACTGAGGAAAAAAATTATTTTTGTATTTTGTGGCACAAATGAAATTTAACAAAAGAAAGAAACAGCTTCTTTTTCATTTTGATTAGTGTATTATAGTTTTCTCCTACTTCATTATTGTCCTTTTCTAGAACTCTTTTGCAAATGAGAATTCTCCAGACTCGTATTATTGGTCTTCAATTTTCCTGATTACCCGATATATTTAAATGTCTACTAGCCTGTATTTCTTCCATGCGATAATACACATTTTCGTTATAAAACAGTCTGCCGCTTCTCGAGATGATGATCGCCAGATAAAGAATAATGGATGCGTATAAATAGAAGCCGGACAAGTTCCAAACACCGTGAGTGTTTCACTTGTAATTTTGACTGACGAGAGAAATAACAGCACGGGCAAGATAGTGTCAAATTCGTATCCTAATGGCCCGTTCGGAATTAATACCTTACAATGATCCGAATCAACAAGCTTTTGCGCGTTTGGGCAGTGAGAGCGGCGAGTACAAAGCGATCTAGATCAGAATATCGGGCGTGCTATGATTGATGGGCCGGACGCCGGACCGTAGCAGAACACTAAACGGTTCCTCCTCCGCGTCGTGAAGCCTCAATTCAACACCTATTCCGTTTGATCAGAACCGCGATCTTAGCGCGCCCGGTTTAATCGTCTCATTATGGGCAGGAGGTGGGAACACGTCGTGACGCGGCTACGGCGCGTTTTTTTACACCAAACACTCATAAAAATTTGTCGGGGAATTGGGTTAAGGCACTAATTACAAAATGCACCGATTCGGTTCGTGAGGACCGCAGCCTTCACCACACACGTACCTTCATTAATTTTCTCGCCCAGAACATTTAATTGCAGATTATAAAAACTATGATTATAGATTCCTTCACTTACTTTTTCAAGAGGAAGTAAACACATCTTCAAGGCCGAATAGGAGAGATGTTTTCAATACAATATTGTTCAATATTTACGTAAAAATCGATGAAAAAATCAAGGATAGCTGCACCGGTCACTTCTTTTTATAGAATAAGAATGATGATCCAGTATAGTTTCGCACATCATTAGAGTGTTGTTATATATGGATAACATCTACTTATTCATAATACATACATTAGAGGTAAAGGTCACTTATCCTTTCGACCCGGCGAAATTTAGATCCGAATCCTTAAACCGAGGACGAATTTCTGTACAATACCAAATCCAACTTTCGATGTTTACGAATATTTGCTCAAGTGTGTACTTGCCGCCGGCGACAGCATCCACAGTTTGACTCCTTTCATCTCAAATCACTCCTCACTTTCATTTCCACAACAAAAACAAATGAATGTGGTAGATACAAGCGTGTGTAACAAAATTCGTGTGTATCTATCTATTTTATGTTCCTAGCTTTGCTTATGATGAGATACTTTCGAGACAGTCGTTGTCACAATAGGCACGGTACTTCCGACTACAAACAGACAATCAAGATTTTTCATTCTCACCGACTTCATTTGCGAGGTAAAAGCCCAAGAGAAGACGAAGAAACAATTTAAGATTTTGAAAATCTAATTCTTTTTATGCTTCAAATATCAGCTACTCCTGCTGTTCTATAATTCCATCCTCCATGCTTCCTGTTCCTGCAAACCTAGAAAGACTAGATGATGTGATGATCATGGTCAAACGCAACCTATGAATTAATGAAAAATCAGAACGCCGGGCACCCGAAAACTTCAAGAGTGGGTGTGTTTCTAGAGTTCGAAGTCAAACCACATCGATTCGGTTACGGCGTGATAACACAAGATGATATGTAGAACAGGCATTAACAAATTGAAAGGAACGTGCGGTACCATGAGATTTTATGTGACTGATAACTCTTCAAATTGTTAGATGGTAGGGTACATTAGGGTCCCTGTATATAGAGAGTACCGCAATCAATAGCTCCACTATGTTTCAGAACTGTGAGTAAATATGGCGGACTGCCGTGTCAGCAGCAAAATGTCATTCTGACGTTCCGCCACAATTCAAATTTGGCGGCTGTTATTGTGAGTAAATATGGCGGAGATTGCGGTACTCTCTAAATATAGGGACCCTAGGGTACATAAGTAAAAATCAGCATATGTGCATTTGAATTGTTAATGAAGGCTTGGAGTTTGAAAACGGTGTAAGAATAGAGAAATGTGAAGAGTGCAAATATTTGGTAAGCAAGCAAACAAGGACAAAACAGAAAGATATTTGCCAGTGAGATGGGTGCTTTAAAGATGAGTTTCGAGAACACAAAGATTAAAGAAGAAAACTATGAAAATTTACTACCAAAACGAGGACCTAGCAAAGTCTCTAAATTACTCACCAACGGTGGTGCTAAGGCCAACGTGGGAAACTATTCGCAAAGCGAGATCTTACGATGGGCATAAATGTCAAACGAGGGATTAAAAAAACAATAACAACTGTATTATGTTAAAATGTGTACAAGTATGATGCAAAATATTGTACTGTCAAAGTTTGTATCAGCTTAAAGTATCCAAATAATCTATAAATCGTAAAATAATGAAACAGCTATACTTTCGATAAACAAAATCAACTACGCACTGAAGTACGTACACGGCAGCTGTAGATCTACGTCAGCTCACAGTTTCTTACAAAATTTAATGAAATATGCTATTAATTAGTGGTATTGGACCGTTCGAACAACTACTCCCCTGGAAAATACCCCGTCAGGCATTGAATTATAGAACTAAATCCAGATTTTGCGTACTACGAGACGTTTCAGACTGCTACCCACCTAAGGTGGATTTGAAACAATCCTAATTTGTCTCCATGTACGTACGTGCTTTTAAGCAGGTCTTTGTTCAAATATTGCATATTTTGAATGTGTATGGAAAACCGCAGACCAACTGGTTTCGTCCTTCTGGGACTATCAGTACGGTGCTTTCCCCTACACACTCAAACCATGCAATTTAATTTGCTATATATGCTGCAGCGCTCTGGACAGATATCAGCAAGTGACAACTACTTTGAGTAATTATCTGGTATTAATGCAATATTTGACCAAAGAAATTTGCTAGATATAAAACACAAAATCTACTTTGAAAACTACTTAACTAATGAACTTGTAAATCAAAATTTTGGTGAATCTGAATACTCAAAAATAAACAAACTTATCTGTCAAACGTTACGTCCAATGTCACTGCCGGGTGTCCCCTTCAGATCTCACAACAAAGTTCTATTCCAAAACTCGTCCAATCCTGTCAAACTCAGGTGATTCCAAAACTAACTGAGCTACGTCCCAGGTAGAAGTAAATTACTAGGTTCTAAACTTGATTCAAATAATTAGGTCCTACTAAAGCCCGTTCCTTAAACCGTAGATAAAAAGAAAAGCCACCAATAAAACTTAAATCTAATAAGCTAGAGTTTGACAAGCTTACCCCTGTGATGGGGGAATTCCTGAAGACTATTACAACGTGGGAGTGTAGAACAAAATTCCAGTTTCTCGCCTGTTAATCTGGGTTTCACTATACGATATCTATCTATTTTTCACTAAGAAACCAGCTTGGACTACTTAGCCCTGAAAAATCCGAACTATCTTCGAAGCTAAGCTAGGCTATTACCAAGTACCAACAATTCATCACCCCACTATCGAAGTTACTATTTAGTCTATCTGATCTTCGATAATTAATTCTCAGATGCAGAATTTTCCCTATATATAGACTTAGACACGAATATTCGAGAACAAAATATCAAGTTCCGGTTTTTTATGCATTTCCGGCTTCCAGACTATACCGCCAGAGGCGGGGACAATCACAAGAAAACTAAACACTAAATTTAACCTACAATAAAGCTCCTAAACAAACATTGCTAAAACTTTAATTAGAATTTTATTTCAAAGTCAACTAAGCAATTCACAAAAACAAAAAGCCTTACTCCCTGATTCTACGCTTATGGACGAAAAAACCCACTAACTGTGAATCTAATATATTTATATAAAGTCAAGGGGGCATCTACCAACAAAGTAGGGGTGCAAAAAGGGTTGCCTACCAACCGGGCGGCAAAATACAATAAAAATCGCTATTCTAAGTTCTAAATCGAACACACTTGAACCTCAGCCCGCATTTCTCACATAATTCAAAGGCAAGAACATTTAGCCGGCAGGAGAAAGATGTGGGTTCAATACCCACCTATCTTGCTGATTTCTTACAATTTATTTATGTATCCAAAATTAATTTCAATCGATTATTTAATGTTTTGCGTTTTCGTAAATATACTGCGTACCCAACTACGTCATTTATTTGTCTTTATATAACAATTAGCAGAATTCATTTCGCTTGATAATTTTAAGTCACCCGGATCAGTTTAAACTAGAAAAGTTCCAGTGGCACGAATACTAGATTGAGATGTAAGTGAGTTTGCAAAAAATATATTGCACAAAATTGTATTAGTTGGTAATAATGAATGTGCAAGTGTATTACTTGTTTTAATTACATTCTACACTATAATTCTCAATTTGTTGTCGCGTTAATGCAGAATTTGCGGTCTATGTGGTCTAAACCCAGCAATATTACTAAATGAATACCTGAAATGAGTTTTGGTTATTTGTCATAGGAATTACTAGACAACTTCATCTGATTTTAGAACGAGGAAAATAGAATCGGCTCAAAGCAATAACACTGAATAATTCATCAAGTACGTTTTTACTTCAAACCGCAATTTGGATGACACTCTGTCCTCGATAGAAATGAGTGAATGCTGATTACTTTACAAGGGTAATCCTCCATTATGCACTATTATTATAGTAAGTTTCAGTATAGCGTTATAATTCGGTTGGTTGCTTGAATTCATTACCAGTGCAATTATAATCAAATTCTAAAAATAAATTTCCGCATTAGATAACATCCAAATTTCTTCAAAGTAATTGAAAGACTGCTGATAATTAAAATAGTTTGGCGAAACTGCAATTTGCAGTTGCAAGTCAATGCAAAAGCGGACTAATTTCGAAGGCAACTCGATTGTTGATGCAAATGCAATCTGGCAGTAATGGTTTACCTACAATACCTTTCCTTCAGTACCCAGTCTTTTCTCAGGGTCTTCTGACAGCCGATCTTATAACTTAAGTCAACTCTAACGGGTCATCTAAAACTGTTGAGTAGTATTGCCCTACCATCAGTCAGATGCGCCTTTGCAAGGAGACCCACGGTACCCACCATGGGCAAGGTGGAAAGGCTTGAATCAAACTCAGTTTCAAACTAAGAAATTCAAAGCCGACAATGCACATATTGGCACCAACAAACCAAAGCCTCATGCTCAGCTATCCTGTTCTTCAGCACCTTTGCAACTGGTAATCCAACATCGCTAACCTGTAGAAACTATACTGAGCCACGAGTCCAAATATTCAATTTTTATTTGTTGCTCTTACTTTTGTTCCTGAGTTTTACCGAATAATAATAACAATAATTGATACAAAAAGAGAACTAAAATTTCACCCCACTTACTTAATAATAATAATAATATCTCTACTCACTCCTACTAACCCTAAGGTTAGCCCCAGAAGCTAACTAAATAGCTTGTGCGGGACGGAGGAAGCGGCATATTACTATTGGCCGCAGATGTGTCACAGGAACGACCTACAGTTGCTATAGACCGGGAGGCAATGGAACAAAATGCTTTCACATCTGAGGCCGTTCGGCTTCACATTTATTCGATAGAATAGAGTTTCTACGACGCAATACCCAGCGTCAGCCATGTCGGTTCGGGTGGGTTTGGTTGTGAGGGGGCTGCCAAAATGTTAAAAAAAATTCTGAAAAAAATGATATGAGGCCTGCTGAGATTTTTCTCAGGTGCAATTAGTAATAAGTCATTATCAAAAAAGGTAGTCAGCCATGCCGGTATCGAAAAATAACAAAATAACAAAATAACAAAATATCAAAAAATAACAAATTATGAAACAACATGAGGTCGCGCCATATTTTATTAGATGATAGTATTGGTCCGTATATGCACAAAAATAACTGTCAGCCAGCTGCTTTTAAGTGGAAAAGTCGTCAGCCACCACTATAAAGTGCCGCGCCACTACTCCATGTAGTTCCAGTATTGGCGCTTAGCGCGCAACGAATAATCGCTGTAGCTGACATCTCTCCACTCACGAATCGAAGGCTGACTGTGCTGACACCTGACAGCAATGGTACTTTATTTATTAAAAAATCGTTTAACACTTAAATAAATTTAATTATAGAACAGATATATGTATATGAAATAATTATATTTCTTCGTCGCTGGAAAGGCTTCAATCTTCAGACTCATCCGCATCTGTTTGATTTTCTTCTGGTTCTTCTTCATTTTGTTCCCCTTCAACTGAAAAATCGTTAAACAAATTTAATTAGGTTTTACATTTCTATAATAAAAGAATGAGTTGATTCCTACCTATAGATTTTTCTTCGTTCAGAGTAACCGAATCGATTGACGACGGTAGTTGATCTCCTTCAAACCACTTAAATATAAACTGGTCGTCTTTTACATCTCATCCATAATCATTTGGCGATTCTTCGATAGGAACGGCAAGATGGGCATTTCGCCAAATGCTTGCGATGTATACAGTGCGTAGCAAGTGTTGGCGAATTTCTGATTTTGTAGGTGAAAGCAGCAATCCAGCAAAAGTCTTATCAGAACGCTTGAAGACATCATCGTTGTCACTTATTTTATAAGCTTTCATAAATGTTGCAACTCTGGCTTCATTCACATTTTTTATAGTTCTAAAGCCATATATTTGGCAAATAAATTCTTCTGCAGTATTGATGGCATTTTCCAAAGCTTCCTTCTTCCCAGAATTATGCAGCATTGAAAGCGCTGCAATAAATTTGTCATTTTTTCCAACATTGTATATGGTTTCGTTTTTCCTTTTTTGAAAAAAGCCGGGTTATAATCGCAGCCTGTCAATGCATGTACGCTGGAAGTGCAGCGCATAAGTTGAAGAGGAACAAAATGAAGAAGAACCAGAAGAAAATCAAACAGATGCGGATGAGTCTGAAAATTCAAGCCTTTCCAGCGATGAACAAATATAATTATTGCATATATATCTGTTCTATAATTAAATTTATTTAAGTGTTAAACGATTTTTTTAATAAATAAAGTAATTGCTGTCAGGTGTCAGCACAGTCAGCCTTTGATTCGTGAGTGGAGATATGTCAGCTACAGCAATTATTATTCGTTGCGCGCTAAGCGCCAACACTGGAAATACATGGAGTCGTGGCGCGGCACTTTATAGTGGTGGCTGACGACTTTTCCACCTAAAAGCAGCTGGCTGACAGTTATTTTTGTGCATATACGGACCAATACTATCATCTAATAAAATATGGCGCGACCTCATGTTGTTTGATAATTTGTTATTTTTCGATACTTATCTTAAATAGCTGACACAGTTTCCACCTATATGGCATGGCTGACTACCTTTTTTGATAATGACTTATTACTCATTGCACGTGAGAAAAATCTCAGCAGGCCTCATATAATTTCTTCCAGAAATTTTTTTAACATGTTGGCAGCCCCCTCACAATTAAACCCACCCGAACCGACATGGCTGACGCTGGGTATTCCGTCGTACAAACTCTATTCTATCAAATAAATGTGAAGCCGAACGGCCTCAGATGTTCAAGCATTTTGTTCCATCGCCTCCCGGTCTATTAGTACTCTACCCACCATTTGGTGCGAGAATGAGGAAAACCTGGAAAACCTCATTAGCTAAAGCTGGATAGCCTATCCAAGGCGCGCCCTAGCCACAGCGCAGAAATGAGTCACCCATCCATAGCCAAACCGCGGACACTGTTGCTGAGCATTAACGACTACTCACTCGCGCATGCCAGCAAGATCCCGCGGCTCAGTTCAGTTCCCGCGGCTCAGTAATGTAAAGTAATGTAATACGTAATTATTTAACCAACACACTGCTATAATCAAATCTTTTTGTATCATCTAGGACAGCACTTAAGTAATGAAGATCGCAAAAGTTGATCATTCAAGATGATACCACTTGATTCTTTGAAATTGATTTCTGTGGAACGAAACAATAAAAGGATCGGTGCAGCAACCCACGTATCTAAAATTTCTATGAATATTCTTCTTGCTGTTAAATTGTAATGCCGGGAAGTTGCCTCATTTTCATAATTCACAACGAGGCCATCTTCAACTGATCTCTTTATGCGTTTATTCCTTTTACAGTCAAGTATACGAACTTGATTTTAAGATTATTTACGATCTTTCAGGAAATTATGAAAGTTATCCTGTCTACATTTTTAATGAGATTATCATTTGGTCGGTAAATTATTTGCATCTGATAAGTGGCAGACGCAAATAACTACATGCATGAATGGTGAAAACTACGAATGAAGAAATAAACTGAATTATTAGTAATTATCATAAAGTTCTCATTCCGAAGACTGATTGGACCATTGGACGCGTACCTCCATCCTTTCCTGTCCTGAGCCAGCCTACGCATTTCCTTAAAAGTGGAACATCCTACATCCCCAACTATTTGAGAGCCTACCCCTACCTCTTTTTATTCCTATCTCTGACTTCATTTCTTGAACATAGAAGAAGAAAAATTATTTTAAGTTTATCTACCCCGTAGATTAAATACCGATTTGTCACGGTGTGTTGGTATTTATTTATTTATACACAATCTCACTTATCGCTCTTGTAAATGTTAAACATGCACTTATATTGGCGTTTACATCAATTACGCCTACATACTTGTAATACAGTATGTTTAGGCAGCCATTTTTCCATATACAAACCCGTCCAGGATTTTTTGAAAGAAGAGCCAGTCACCACTTGAGCACATCAGAATGCCAGTTGTTTTGTTTTCGGAACAAATACAGTGTATTTTCTTCTGTGAAATTGACTTTCACATTATCACATTTCATAGTGTCATTATTCGAAATTATTTATTAAAAGGACGAGCTGGAAAAATTATGGTTATATAAAATGTCACCGGTACCGGAAAGATTTATTTTATGCAATAGATGTTCTGCAATAACGGAGACCCTGCTAATTCGCTAGATATACAAAATGTTATCAAAAGTCCATTAAACAAGAAAGCATAAAATGGTTTATTGATTTTTGTGCTGCTGTAAATATATCGCCTTACAGAAATATTTACTTTAAGACAAAAATTCCAATAAAATTTACACTACTTAAATGTCAAACCCTGTCAATGTTTGTACAAAAAATTAGTGACTTATGATAATGCAACATATGGAAACCGCGGCTACCGAATTAACATATTAATATTTCGACACAGACACCGAAATATAAATTGGGCCATCACTTTAACCCGAAATAAACTTTGTCCACGACTGTCTTATAATACTCTTTATACTTGTGTTTTTTCAATCATAATTAGATACATTAATCACTGCAGTGATTAATGAATATTATTCACTACACCAATAGGAACATCGCTTTGACCCTTTTTACATTTATTTAGTAGGCCGCGAACGCGATGTGTCAGTTCAAATTGAAACGTCAAATCAGCATGGTTTGCTTTTAATTTGAAATGCATATTCTAAAAAAGAAGATATAATGAGTAGTGAGAGTGAAAACGAGGTTTCTTTAACAGCACCAGCAATAAAAGAAGCTGCCGAACTTGCCTCATTAGATTCATTGCCCAAAAAACCAAGAAAATTATACCTGAGAGCGTATGTATGAATCTTTCTTACACTGCAGAAGGGAAATGAAGGTAAATTCTTTCTGGGAATCTGTTTTGATAGTCGTGGACAAAGTATAGTATACAACTCGTTATAATGATGCTATTATTACCTCGGATGATTACAAAACTCGCTCGTTTCACTCACTCGTGTTGTAAACTTCATCCTCGGTAATAATAGCATTCATTATAAACTCGTGTATAATATACTATTATCTGCTATCAAGTGCGACATCCATTCGTCCTCATTTTGTCTTTTGCCAAAATTTTAACTGCTTTAGTCCATAGTTTTGTAACCGTCTCATAAATTATTTGTATATGCTTTTATACGTTATTTTTAGTGTTTTTATGAATTCACCAAATTATAAAACACGTAAGAAGAAACAATCTTAAATTCTTAACTGAAGAGTAGCAGTTGGAACAATCTTAACTTAATCTTCATCTAAATTATAATCTTCGCTCATTTTAAATATACATACCGTGTGACAAACTTCCATGTGTACCTACATGGGGAAATAACATGGGCAATTACATTTTTGGGGATTCCTGCTCCCCATGTGTAGTTACAGTGGTGGTAAAGGTAGCAATCGAAAGACTATTTTTTTCTGCGTATGAGGATATCAAAAACTCTGCAATTTTCTAATTTATTAAAGCATTAAAACTACACTAATAATTTTCAAATTAAAACACGGATATTCATCAGATTACCTATGGCAATTTAATTTATTCTAATCAAAGACTCCCTTGATTCTAATTTCTAATTCGTCTGAACTGTCAACATTATTTATCGACGATTTAAAATTTGGGTTTCAAAATGAACAAAAATATTTATTCAGTTGAAGAAAAGGTTTTCATTGTGGAAACACTTTACGGCGGCAATAGTCTGCGGGTAGTCCGTGACTTATTTTCTGTAAAATTCAATAACAGTCCTATTCCTTCGGCAACAACAATAAAAAATTTAGTTAAGAAATTTGAAGATACTGGGAATCTTTCATTGAAAGAAGGTAATTTTTACTAATAGATTTACTTGGTTTTTATTTAGATAATTCTGATTCGCTTATTATTATTACTTAGTTGCTAATTCCTTATTGATCGCTAACTTAAATTTTACTGGGATTATGAGAAATTTAACAAGTGATAACGTGGAGTGAAACAAAACTAAAATTAATCTTATCATTTATTTTTTTAGTCGTTCCATCATCATAAGGTTCTCAGTCCGAAGACTGGTTGGACGCGTACCTCCATTCTTTTCTATCCTGAGCTAACCTACGCATTTCCCTAAAAGTAGAACATCCTACATCCCTAACTATTTGAGAGCAGTAGTCTAATCTAGGCCTACCCCTACCTCTTTTTATTCCTATCTCTGACTCTAGTATGTCACGAACTATTCCTTCGTGTCTTAGAAGGTGTCCTACCATCCTATCTCTCCTACTCTTTATTGTTTTCCATACCTTTCGCTTTTCCCCAACTCTTTCTAATACTTCCCTATTGCTAACCTTATCTATCCACGGTATCTTCATCATGCGTCTGTAACACCACAGTTCAAACGCTTCTACTCTTTTTCTATCCGCTTCTCCTATTGTCCAAGTTTCGCACCCATATAATGCCGTACTCCATACATACGACGTTAAGAGTCTCTTCCTAGTCTCTATATTAACCGTTCTCGAGCATAACAGTTGTTTCTTTTTGTTAAACGCATCTCGGCCCTGCGCCATTCTTTGTTTTATATCTTTAGTGCTCCTACCGTCTGGAGTTATTTTACTTCCTAAGTAGCAGAAATCCGCGACCTCCTCTATCTTCTCATTTCCAATTTGTATTTCCATTTTAGTTCTATTTTCACATCCCCTACATACCAAAATTTTAGTTTTCTTTTTATTGATTCCAAGAAATCTAAATGTTGAGGTAGAGGAAATGGTAATAGGCCTGATAACTGCTAGTCCAACATCTAGTTTAAGGTCTATTGCCCTAGAATGTAATGTTTCAAGAGAAACTGTCCGTAACATATTAAAAAAAACAAATATCATCCCTTTAAATTCCAATGTCACCAAGAGTTACTTCCTTTTGACGAATAATCAAGGCAAATTTTCTGTGAAGAAATGCAAGAACGATCTAATCGGGATCGCAGCTTCCTCTCATCAATTTGTTTTACCGATGAGTTAATTCACTTAATTCACTTAATTCACTTAATCAAGAGCCAAATTCACAAAACGTTAGGCATTGGGCCCAGGAAAATTCCAGAATAAATCTAGCCACTACAACGCAATACCCTCAAAAAATCAATATTTGGGCAGGCATTTTTTATAATCGCATTATAGGACCATTTGAAATACAGGGAAATTTAAATTCAGAAGCTTATTTAGATCTTTTAATTAACCATATAACCATATTGGCCCTGCATTAGAAGAAGTTGCACATGCGAATCGGGAGGTCTAGTTTCAGCATGACGGATGCCCAGCACATTTTGGAGCACAAGTGAGGGAATTATTAAATGAAATATTTCCAGAGAGCTGGATTGGTCGAGGTGGTGCTATAAACTGGCCAGCTAGATCTCCCGATTTGGCACCGTGTGACTTTTTCTTGTGGGGTCATTTAAAAAATAAGATTTATAAAACTCGTCACCCAAGTATTGATTCTTTAAGGAATGCTATTTTTGCGGAATGCAACTTAATAAACGATCGGCAACTTGCGAATGTGAGAAATTCTTTCTATAATAGGCTGGGATACTGTCTGATCCAGAATAGGGGTTTATTCATTATAAACTCGTGTATAATATACTATTATGTATTAGTAAAAATTAACTTCTTTCGATGTAAGATTCCCAGCCTTCAAATTTCTTACTAAATTATTTGTTGTTATACCGAAGGAATGGGACCGTTATTGAATTTTACAGAATATAAGGCACGGACTACGCGCAAACTATTGCCGCCGTAAAATATTTACACAATGAAAACCTTTTCTTGAACTGAATAAATATTTTTGTTCATTTTTAAATGTTGACAGTTCAGAAAATCCATAAGAATCAAAGACGTTAGTGATTAGAATAAATTAAGTAGTTGTCATGGATAATCTGATAAATTTCTGTGTTTTAGTTAGAAAATTATTAATGTAATTTTTGCTTTTAATGCTTTAATAAATTGGAAAGTTGTAGAGTTTTTGATATCCTCATACGCAGAAAAAAATAATCTTTCGATTGCTACCTTTACCAACACTGTAACTACACATGGGGAGCAGGAATCCCCAAAAATGTAATTGCCCATGTTATTTCCCCATGTACACATGGAAGTTTGTCACACGGTATAGGTACTCATGCACCAGTTACGGCTTTACGGCTGTCACAGGTCATTCGGTTGCACTGCAATGGTGCAAAATTTAGCAAATGAAAGAGGTAAAAAGTAAGTGACACGGATTGACCTGTATTTGATCTTGGATTGCTGGAACACGTGAAGGGTAGGGGATTCAACTGGCAATAGTAGAAGATTTTGCATGATTTTGTAGTTCCATTTTCGTCTTTTGTCAAACGAAAAGAAAGAGATAAGTGTAGATCAGTAGATGATGTAGATGAGGTTGCGAACAAGAATACCTTGAATAATAGACCGCACTACAACGTGCCGATAGCGGTAGCGCGTGGTACTTCAAATGGTGTGATGCCCGGTTCGGTCCTCATTGGCTGCCGTTAGAATTTTTGCATGGATTTATCCGAAAACTTGAATAAATTAAAGGGAGTTTCATTTCCACAATCCTTTGGCTGCGTACCCGTACGCTCTTAGGTTATTTTATCAACTAGACAGCCATGTCTATCTTCAACTTTATTACTCTTTAGCTACATAACTATTTTAATGAATCCGCATTAATAATAATTTGTTATTGTGATCAGGAAATTTTCCATTTTGTTACAATATTATGCATGACATCATAATGGTATTCATAAAACTTTAACACTATGTGTTACTTTGATTCCATGGGGATTTTTCAGCTAGCGCAAATAGCCAACAATGAATTCCTTCGTCAATAAATCATGCTAAATTACTAGTTTGATGAAAAGTTTTATTCTCGTGACCGGCGTTGATGCGTCCACAATAGCCGCACTAAATAATAATGAATAAGTCCAGTCGACATGATTGTGCTCGACGGGCATCTCACAAGGAGGAGCTGCCTGACAACCCAACAAACGCTATATTTTTGCGTCAACTCTTTAAATACAGTAATGGTTTTAACAATAATTGTTAACAATAAAAGTTGGAGCTTTGGGGCGATTTGTAGTATTTGTGAAATGTTCCTGTCGAACCTAATTCAGACATCCTTCCTGAAGAACGTTCCGTAAAATCAATGTTACAGTTCAAATCTAAATCTACCAACCTTATAATTATAATTACTGAACCATATGGTTAATGTTCTAATTCTATAATTTGATCATCTGACAGTCATTCAATTTTGTAATTAACTGACACTGAGGCAACCTAGAAAACTGCAAATTGTGTTGACCACCAACTTATTAATACCACATACATAAATCCTAAGAATGCACTGAAATTTACCGTTAGCATTGTTGTGGCATTACTGTTTATGCACTCACATTAATATTATTATTTTGTATGCAGCATTCACTTGTATTTTAAGTAGACCATTAATTTTATTATGAATCTATGAGCATTAATTTTAAATGTTATTTCAATGTTATGTCGCTGAGTTTTAGGTGGGCTAGCTTAATTATTACACACAATCATTAAATATAAAATAATGTGTTGCACATGACGTACACGATAAACTCAAGGAACATACTCTTGGGATCTTCCTGAGTAGAAAATGCTCCATGGAGTAATTATTACACAAGCTTTTGCAATGCTTTATTGTCAGAAATGATAGAAAACAAAGAACGTTAAACAAATATTGACAGGTCGACCGTCTTTACAGGTTTCAAATCTAACTACCCTGTCACTTTTTCTGTAAGAAATTTCCTGATAACAATTCTTATTCCCGTATTTCCTCCTACCGACGCTGTGTGTATTACTCTAAAATCTCCGCTCGAGAAATTTCCAGCTTCTGGCTATTGCACCACACTTATACAGACTATGCCTAATGCTAACCTATCCATCTCAATTTTCTAACGTTCCTAATTGTCTCATGCTTCCAACATTCCACGCTCCGACTCATGAAATGGTACACTTATTATTATTGCTGATGATTCCCCCGAAGCATTCCCCACCAGGAGATCCGAATGTAAGACTATTTTACCTTCGGAATATATTACTCCAGAAGGTGCCATCATCATAAAATTTTGGTACGCTGTTCTAGAGACAAAATAAGGTGGTAGTTTCCCATCGAATTCCACATCGCAGAGTGTGTATCACTCTGATTACTGAAAGAACCGCTGCTCTCTTTCAGGGACTTAATTTAGTCTGTCTTCCAAATCGCCCAAAATAGAGATGCACAGGGAAAATTGGAAGTGGCCCCTATTTCAGCAGTTGATAAATCAAAGGGGATATTTTTGACGAACACTTCAACTTCTGTTACCAGTTTGCTTCCTTTTTTAAAGATGGCAGTGAAGGTACCACAGCACTAGTCGCGGTTTGCTGTTGGATAGGTGGCCGGTGTTGAAAATCTTCGGTCTATTCAACACCCTCCGCCAAGACGACGATCCAGCGTGCTTTGTAAGGCTTATACGCCACCATTCGGGCAGTCCAAACATCCAAGATTAAATGATTAAGGTTGATTATAATATTTCGAAGTGAAATGGTTTTACAGATTCTCCCGGCGGAAACTTTCGTTCCCGTATCATCAGTAATGAGAAGTTAGATATTATATTTCGGAATTATTACGACCAACCTTGCCGCATTTAAGAAGGAATAATACCCATTCCATGAACGGTTAGTAGCCATAAAATATACGTATTTCCTTGCGATAACAATGCTGCAAGAATGCATTCTCTTCTCTTTACTATTACTACTACTTAATAGCTGAAAGTGGCAAAGATGAATCGAAACTATCCATGATTACTTATTCGTACCTAGGGCGCCCATAGGCATGGGCAAGAGGGGGCACTTGCCCCCTTCCCCTGGATTGCTGGATTCCTTAACCTACGTGCCTGATTATTATTTTATTATTTCTTACTGGGTAGATTTCTGGCCCCTAGCACTGAAGCTCAAGCTTATTGTGCCCCCGTACATGATTATCTCATAAGTCTTTAGGACAAGACTTATGGGTGCATCTGCTATTACTTTTGGTTCTACAAACATAGCTCCAAAGCTTATGTCTAGCTGCGCCAAGAGCCGGACATTCGCATAGTATGTGATGAGGAGTTTCCTCCTCTTCTCCACACATCCTGCAATCAGGATTGTCCTTCACTCCAATAGTGGTAAGATGTCTCATAAGTGAACAGTGTCCCGTAAATAGTCATACTGCCCATCTCAGCTGGTCTTATCCTGTCGTATTGACTCTTCAGCTCTCTTGCCTGATACTTTATTTTGTAACTTGTAAATTACATCCTGACCTTGAAAATTCAACATTTTCGCCGGCGGCGCATTGACAATTTTTGCATACATATCACATACTTTTGCTTTGCCCCCTCCTAGAAAATTCTCTATGGGCACCCTTAATTCGTACATTTTATTATAGGTAATATAGCAATTATGAGCATTTTTAGTCCTTACGCAGTAGTTAGAAAATGACAGCCTCAGGCCAGGCCATCGAGTTCTCCAGGTGCCATCGAGTTCTTCGGCAGTGACCTTGAAAGAGACCAGAGGCTGCTGAAGGAGTCGTTGAGTCATCCGAAGAAGTGTCTTCAGCAGCGGCATCTGCAGAAGCCTCTGGTGTCTTTCAAGGTCATTGCTGAAGAAGTGTGCATGTCTTCAGCAGCGTCTGGTGTCTGTCAAGGTCATTGCCGAAGAAGTGGGCATGTCTTCAGCAGCGTCTGGTGTCTTTCAAGGTCATTGCCGAAGAAGTGGTGTTCAGCAGCGTCCAGGCGCATGCGCCGGGGCTATTCCTCAGGTCAGTCCACCCAGTTCTTCGGCAATGACCAGAGGCTGCTGAAGAAGGGCCTCTGGTGTCTTCGGGGCCTTTGGTTGTGGCTCAGGCGCCTGCGCCGGGGCTTAAAAAGTGCGCGTGTTGCTCATTGTTGCGCAATGGAAGAATGTTCTGGAAATGCTGATGCAATAGTACGCAGATGTTGCAGAATTAATGTTTTTTCTCCTTCTACGTGTTTACCAGAATACGTTCTAAGTTTTGAAGGAAAATAAAAAACTGTTGAATTTATATTTTTACGCCAATATAATAATTAAAACAATAACTACAATTTGTATAAATAGTAAGCATGCATTTACTATAACGCTAAACATATTTAACCTATAAACAAATAATGTGAATATATTAAAAGGTTTAATCTTTTCCTGTTTTACAAAACTGGCAGTCTTTCTGTAGTGGAGGAGGACCATCAATAGTGTCGCAATCATATGTTGTTGACTCGAATCCCCAGTGATGGTAGCAGTAAGTGTATGCATGAGAACTTATATTTTTCTTCTGTTCTTCGGTTAACATACCCAGTTCGACACATCTGCGTAAGTCTGACGGATGTACGTAATATTCTAGGAATTCCTTGGGCAGTTCGGCTATGTGTGTGGGATCCATTAGCAGTAAATGCTCACCATTGTTAAAGAACTTGCCAATGGCCTTCCCCACACGTTTTCGCAGTGTTAAAGTTTGCTCCTTTGGTTGATGTTCTTGTAATTCTGGCGGTTCCAGGTATTTCAGGATCCAGTTCCGCAGCAGTTGAGCGTTAACTTCGGAACAGATGGCGCTGCTGTTTGCGTAATGCTGAATGCAAGTTTCGATAACACGGGAATTTTCTTCTCGAAGTTTCTTTAGCGAGGGGCAGCAGTTGAGCGAATCCAAGTCGAAACACTCGACGTTGTCGGGAAGCACGTTTTTCAACCAAGACACTTTATCTTTACCCTTCACGTAGATCCTATCACAATCGGCCACCGATGACTTTAACTTCGATCGGATGTCGTCGTAGTTCTCCGTGCCACAATTCCAGCTCAAGCCGTGGTAGAAACGTGTCAACCAATGAGCTTGACGTCTGTCACACTCCCTCAACTGGTTCAGGTCGAATGGTGGCTTGAATACCCAGTGGTAGTTGCTGCCGCCGCCGCCGCCTCGATGATTCAACGCAATGAGTGAAACTTCTTTGAATATGAATTCACCGACTGCAGTCATGAAACCCTGAACGTCCGCGACGTACTCCATGGTTGACATGCGAACAAACCCAACGCGAGACTGGAGCGCTCGGTGTGCTTGTGCGACTTTTATACCAGGCGTTTGACAGAGCCGGTGGAGGGGGTATACTCGACGATGCGGTCATGCAGGATGAGACAGTAGGCGGTTGTGTTGGCGGGGAAATTTTCGCTCGACTCAAATTCCAGACGAATGTCCACAGGACCGGACTTGATGCTTTCCGACTGCTTTGATGCGTCAATGACTGCAAGTGGGGCTCGATTCTTGAACTGTCCCCTGCCGTATAGCGGCTCGCCAACTTTTCCATAGTACGAGCACTGAAAGTTCTCATACATCTCATACAGTAAGGCGTATTTCCCGGTGGCGAAATCCAAATTGAGATTCTCGTAGGGGAACGACTCAGAGTTCAGATGTAGTTTGATGTTTGTCAGATTGCAGTGATCAAACTGGCTCGAGTCCGTGATCGCATTGCCCTTGCGATTCGTCTGGAAGGCCACAATGACGTAGCGCGGTTTCTCCAAGTGCGTTGCGGTCTTGATTGCCCACGTCTGTTTCGTCGCTTGCGGCAACAGCGGATACTCGTAAAGTTCCCAGCTGCGAAAGCACAGTTGAAGCGTTCTCTCCTCTTCGACGATCTTGAGGAGATTTAGACGTTCCAGATCGGAGGGGTAGACATACGGTACCCTCCAATGCACCTTGCTCAACTCGATCCTGGTGTTTGCTGCGTTACCCACGAAGGCGTTCCTATCGCTCTTCGAGCGATTCAGAATGAGCTCGTGACGCACATTCAACAGCACCTTGTGGTAGTCTTCTAGGAATCCGAGTAGGATTCTTCCCGGGATGCACACGTTAAAGTTCCCGTTCGCGTCAAGCACATGGGTCGGCGCATCACCGGTCGTCGTCCAGCCGGCATTCTCCAGCGCACGCGCCTCACCCTCATTCAGAGAAGCTATACCCTTTAATGTGCTCGTGATGCCCACGTTCTTCGTTCGATCCACCTCCACTCCGTTGATTTCGTAGCGGACGTCGTCCAGCAGGAAAGTGAAAGCGTTGTTTGTGAGAGCGGCAGCGGCCCCCTCACCCTCACCCGTCACGAATCTACCTTCCATGTAGATGCAACTGAGGTGCGGCAGTATGTATGCGTCCTGTTGCTGCACTGGTATGCGTATTTCATCGTTGGCGTTGAATGTCGTCGACACGTACGGTTGATGCACGTGCACCTCTACGCGCCGTGCGGACTCGTCCAAAACAGCACCGTCCAGAACACGAAAAGTATCCACGTTTATGTTTGTCATCTTCAATAAAGTTCACGTGACAGACCGATGACGTAAGACAGTGAGAAGTAAATATACCCTTCAACCAAGCCCACAACAAACTCTTCTTGGTACTCAAGTCCTCTTCCTCCTTTGTTTCAGTCGATATCCCAGGGACGTCAATATTGCTTTGCTATCAGTGCTAAGCTGGCGGATTTGTCGATGAGCTTTGTTCGCGTGGTGTACAGCTGGACTGTTGCTTGTCTGCTGTTGCTGCTGCTGCTCTGAATCACAAGTGATGCCCGTTCCAACAACGTACCCGCTTATATACCTGTTTCGAAAGGCTATGCCCATAATGCTCGCTATAATGCGTCCAAGCGAGTGTCCTCCCTCGCTATTTATAGTCTCTTTATGTGCAACCGGACAATTATCTCTTCACCGCGAAAATTCACCAGTGTGCCGTTTTGATCGACAATGCGCACCGTCACGTTGTCTATACTGTTGAGAGTGATGGGCAGGTATATTACGTTGCTGGGCACCTCAACAATCTTGTAACCGGGCGGCACGAGGGGGAAAAATTCGTGTACGGTGTGGACTAAGTTACCATTTACGTACGATCCGGTGGTGATGTTGCACTCTACGCGTATCACGTCCACTTTCAGTATGCTGACGGGCAAGTCCGACTCGTGCCATCTATTCGGTGCAAGTATGCGTCTATTGAATCCAAGCAGAGAAGCCAAACAGTTGTCTCTGTCAAAGTTTATCTGTTTCCCGAATTTAATTTCGCACTTCAGGGTGCTGTTGTTGGCGCGCAGAATAAAGCTGGTATCACCCGAGGGTAAATTGTTGCGCAGGTACTCGTTCAGGTCTTCGATCTCATATGAACCAGTGGGTACGGCGAGTTCCGCGTCACCGCTACCATAATAGAACTTATTGTTTGATTCGTCCACGTTCGGCACCGAGTTGAAGGTTTGGAACAGTACAAGCCCCAGCACGTAGTTGCCGTCCTCCAATTCGATAGGTGGGAAAAAATTGCTGCTCAAGACCGAACTGTTTCCCGTCAACGACACCGTCAGAGACTTGGTGGTGGTCATGATCCGCCGTTGTTGTACAAAAACTTTAAGCACAGGTGTCCACAGATTGGTGAGTTGAAGTTCTGCTCCCAGTCGTGATTGTACTGTATGGTGGTGGTGCGGCTACCGAGGTATTTAACGAGTTCTGCGGGCGGTCGCAGGTTGCCAAAACTGTCAAAGTAGAGGACGCGCGACCCTCGCTTTATGTACGCTACCCAGTGGGTGCCAGGACCGCTTGCGTCATCCAAATTGACGATAGCTGACTCGTTGCGTTTGGGTTTCCCCGCGGGCAAGCCGTTGCGCATGAACACTCCCCGGAAGTGGGGAATTTTCAGATCGATTGAAGCGTACTTGTTTAGATCGATGTCGGTGAGTGGTCTTCTCGGTAGCCTCAGTAGCGGTTTTTTGCCGGCGCCAAGTACAGACCCAAGCCTTTGCGGTATGGTTTCAGGTAGAGTCCGCTTCCCGGTTTACCCATAGCAATGGCCTCCATGGTCTGATTGTGGCGTTGATGTTCGCCTAGCTCTTTTCGGGCCTGTGAAGCATCGTTCACTGCCTTAGCTACACCTGCCGCCCCTCCAGCTAGCGCACCGAGAGCCGACAGACCCGCAAAAATTGGTATCAGGGGTAATATTCCACCAGTCTTCGGCAC
Organism: Xestobium rufovillosum; assembly: GCA_963966045.1. Lineage (NCBI taxonomy): Eukaryota > Metazoa > Arthropoda > Insecta > Coleoptera > Ptinidae > Xestobium > Xestobium rufovillosum. The sequence goes on from OZ014493.1 coordinate 36,580,452, forward strand.
CGGGATGACGCGCGGCAACGGCTTCCTCTCTTTGCGTCGAATTACTTGCTTAGCCGCTGCCAGGGCTCTGTTCACCGCCATAACAGTATCCTTGGTGTTCTTCACTGCAGCTCGCGCCTCTCTCGTCACTCTGCCGAGCGAAATACGATCTTTGACCGTCTTCTTCTTCTTGCTGCCGACACCCATACCCAACTTGACTTTAGCTTTCATTGCGTTAGTTATGGCCCAAGCGGCTGCACGTTCACCCAGAGATGCGTCCTTTGCCAAAACCCTGTGCCACGCACTGTCCGCCAGTCTTCGGTCAGCTTCGTGTCGTTTCGCGAGCTCCTTCGATTGCGAGTAGGCAATGTCGTGAGATCTGCACGCTTCGTCCGTGGGATTTATGCCCCGATCACCTCTTGCCAATCGCTCCTTAAGTTTTGTACCTGGACCACAGAAGTTGTAACCGGGCAGGTGCAATTCCACCGGCAGTTTTCCAATCAAATCGTTTAAGAGTCCTTTCCCCTTGCGTGGTTGTCGTCGTCGTCGAAGTGGTTTGACTGTCGGAGACATACTGACTGGAGTATAAAAGGTTTCGACGCGTCTATATATACTAGTTCGACGACGATGAAGTTTGTGAAACAATCGGAGAGTTTACCGGTCATGAATGTATGCGGCGCAGGCTTCGAGCCACCCGCCAACAAGAGACTCAAACACGGACTCCTCTTCCCCGACACCGTGAGATCCATCATCTGCGGTCCCTCGAACTGTGGCAAAACGAATTTGATTTTGTCGCTGCTGTGCGCACCGAACGGGTTGCGTTTCGAGAACGTCTACGTCTACTCCAAGTCCCTGTACCAACCAAAGTACCAACTGCTGGGGGAGATTCTGCGGGCGGTGCCGGGTGTCGGCTACTTTGCCTACGGAGATTGCGCGGACATCGTGCCACCCGAGAACGCCCTGCCCAATTCCGTGTTCATCTTTGACGACGTGGCCTGCGACAAGCAGAACGTTATGCGCGACTATTTCGCCATGGGAAGACACAAGTCCACAGACTGCTTCTACCTCTGTCAGACGTACACGCACATCCCCAAACACCTGATACGCGACAACGTCAACTTTCTTGTTCTCTTCAAGCAGGACGACTTGAACCTACGTCACGTGTACAACGATCACGTGAACACCGACATGGACTGGTCGGTGTTTCGTTCAGCTTGCGCCGCATGTTGGACATCCAAGTACGGATTCCTGGTGATAGACAAGGACAGCGATATGAATCAAGGGCGATACAGGAGGGGCTTCGATCAGTACCTGATCATATAAAAGGGAAGCTGTTGACACAGACAGCTGTATTCGCAAACATCATGGCTGCTGACACAAGCAAGAATAGGAAGAGAAAAAAGGATCGGATGCTTAGCAAAGAGATTATCAAATCAGCTGACGCCATTCGACGCAAGTACCGCTCGCTCAAGTCGATCCAAACGAGTGCCGAGGAGCGCCTGAGACGACGCTTTCAACCACTCACCGAACCGCTGCAAGAAATGACCCGCAAACTGGACTCTCTCAAGGAACCCTCAACGCTAGCGCCCGCCCTGACGCAGCCCCCTAGTTTCGCCAACGACCTCATCGATCTGGACGGTGAAGCGGCAGCAGCGCCATCTTTCGATGACAAAACTCCGCCGCCTACACCTACGACGCCCGGTCCCAAGGTCAGCCCGCACATCGAGAGACTGCTGCGCAATGAGAATCGCAGAGATTTGGACACCGTGTACGGAGTCAGAAGACAAGCCGGCGATGTCGACGACTCGTTCATGATTGGAAACTCAGCCATTCAGTTTGTCGACGACGATGTCTACGTGCAGGACAAACGATATCCGGGCACCAGCGGTCTCTACGAGTTGCTCTTCTACAAAGACCCGCACAATTACACCAAGCGTGATTTGAACGCGTACAAGAACATAATACTGACCACGAATGCTCACAAGGTGGGATACAGGGATCAAGCTCGTACTCGGGGCACCAACAGCACCAAGTACAAGAGCATCATCAAACGATTTACAAAGGAGGGTGGTGGTGGTGGACTGTTGATGCGCGTCACCGATAAAAACAGCGAGTACGTGTATTGGAATGACATAAATGAACTGGTTCAACGTTTGTACTTGCTGCATGCCTCCAGAGCGGCCGGCAACACCTCACACGACAACGAGATTGCGTCTATTGTGGAAGAGCTTATGGAGGAGGGGGTTATAGTATAAGAAGGGGAGCAGCAGCAGCAGCGCGAGCCTCAATCATGTCCGTGGACAAGTTCGGACGACAGCTGGTTGGACGATCCAAGAAAGCATCTTCGCAGGCGTTTGTTCTGCGCGGACCGCCTGGAGTTGGTTTCCTGCTGACCCAGTCCGGGGACTATAACATAGACAACAAGCGTCTGACCAATGTTGCTAACGCAATCGAAGACCCCGACGCTACCAATAAAGCTTACGTGGACAGTTTATTTGCAGCACTGGGACTGTCAATTGATCACGCGGTGCGTACAGGAGCGGTGGCCCCTCTCGGCCGGAAACTAGAAATAGTCGAGCAAGACCTGGAAAAGGTCAGAGATAGTGTAGCGTTGCTGTTTCGCGAACACAGTGATAGACTGCACGCGCTAGAATTAGGTTTGGCGCAATTGCAAAACGACAAATATTTGGTGGGGGAATGAATGAGAAGAAGGGTCTGATTGACGAGTTACACAAACCCGCACGACGAAACTTCCCGAGGCGCAAGGTGATAATCCGCGGTTTCGACGACCTCTGGCAAGCGGATCTGGTGGAGATGATCCCGTACGCGAAGGTGAATCGCAACTACAAGTACATTCTCATGGTGTTGGACACGTACTCCAAGTACGGGTGGGCGGTGCCACTAAAGACGAAGACGGCATCGGATGTGGTGCAAGCGTTCGCCCCTCTGCTGCAACGACAACGATCACCGAAGAATTTGCAGACCGACGACGGCAAGGAGTTCTTTAACGCACGCTTCAAGGCTCTGATGACTGAGCACGGCATCAATCATTACTCCACGTTCACGGAGAAGAAGGCGAGTTGCGTGGAACGCTGGAACAGAACCATCAAGGAGAAGATGTGGAGACTGTTCAGTTTACAGGGCAACCACAGATGGCTCCACATTCTGCCTCAACTGGTCGGCGAGTACAACAAAACAGTGCATTCTGTGACGGGAATGCGCCCCGCTGATGTCACAAAGGATACGAAACTCAATTTTGGAGCGGCGGCAGCGGTCAGGGTGCGGACAAAGTTTAAGCTGTGGGACAAGGTGCGCATTTCAAAGTATAAGCACGTCTTCAGCAAGGGGTACACTCCAAACTACACCACCGAGGTGTTCACCATCGTCAAGGTGAAGCATACGAACCCAACCACGTACCATCTTGAAGATTACCAAGGGCAACCGATTCGGGGATGTTTCTACGAACAAGAGCTGCTGAAGACCAATTACCCCAACACATACCTGGTGGAGAAGGTATTGCGAAGGAGGGGCGATCGCATGTTTGTGAAGTGGCTCGGATTTGATGACTCACACAATTCGTGGATAAATAAGGGTGACTTGTAATAAATAAAACAGGAGTTGTTTACATAGAACATTTTTATTGAAAATATAGATAATTTATCAAATACATGCGTTTATTTACAAACTATTCTGGTCCATAATACTATAGTGCCCGAGAGGTAGTGTGTTTACACCATCATCGAGCGTGTGGCGTTTGTCATCTTCGGCACACAAACTTTTCTTGCTAATCTCGTACGAATAGAGCTCGTGATTTTTCGATCGAATCGAATTAAAGGTGGCCTGAAGTTTCAAATTGCCAAATAATACTCGTTTATAGTCGTTATGCGTCAACTCCTTGACTGCTGAACGGCCGATTCCCTTGGATTTTTTAATTTCAATAGCGTCATCCTCGCACAGAATAGAGTACATTTTCGGTTTTAGTGCTACCAACTCTGTAATAATTTTACCATCCAATTCATGCTTGAACTTGCCAATGACTTTTTTGTTTACCGGCGGAATATTGTAGGGATTCCCTGGGGGATAGCCGGAAGTGTCAAAATGATCCTTCGCATCGGCTCTAATTATTTCGTATAAATCGTCAGTGCAGCACTCGTAAATAAAACTGTCCGTATCCGTGTAACAAAGTGATGCATTTAAATTTTTGTGTTCTTTTACATAGTCGTAGTGAAATTTGTACATCAGTTCTTTTGCCAACTCCAACACGCAAAATCCCACATAGATTGGCTTATTGAAGACTATTTCTGTCTTTTGTAATTCAATGGCCACCAAGTTCTCCGAAAATATCACGCAGTTCTTAAAATTGGGTTTTGCTATCAGAGACGACGCGCCACATTTACCATCCCAACGCGTCACCAATTTGATGTCGCGCCGTTTCCTAATATTTTCAATTGTTTTCCCATACACTGCATTATTCATGAATTTGTACTGATCCTTTTCAAATTCATCCTTGGACTCTGTTCGTAATTTCGTGTTCAGATCTATGTAAGGTTTGAGCCATTTAGACTGCTTAAATCGCAAAACTCTGTGGACCTTTTTTAACAGTAAACCGTGATTTAAACATTGCTGTAGATTTCTATAATGGATAACGTATCGAGATTTATCGTGAAGGGTTAGCATCAGTTTCGATTGGTTGGATAGGTCTGATGTGCGATGTTCTGAGCAGAAGGGGAAGTCCGCGTGATGGTCATGTATTGTTTCCGGATACTCCAGATCCACCTCTAGCGCATACCCATACTCTTGATCCCCTTCGAATAAGGTGTATTTTTTCTCCAATAGCTGTTGCTCGATCACTGCAATCTCACTGTCCTCCAACCACGAAAACCCTCCGTACGGCAGCGGTTGTGACAAACTGTGTCCGTACAGATTGTTTGCATCTATGTAGAAGAGAAATTTAGACGGTTTCGACGGATCAAAATTTTTCATATATTTGTTATTTGCTCTAGAAAATTTCTTGTTTGCCACAACCACTCCTCCTCTCAGTGAACGTTCGAAAAAATTTATCATTTCCACGTCTGTCAGCAGTTCGAGTTTGACCTTTGTCATCTTGAGCATTGCTTGAAACGTGTATCCCGCTAAAGTGAAACAGTGAAATGGATCCAACGAATACGTTTCCAAACACACGGAACGAAATTTATTCACTACATCTGTCAGAATTAATGTGTCCAGTTTGAGGTAGATGTCGGAGTAGTCTGCTAGAGTCTGACAACCAAATGTCCGCCAAACCTTCTGCGCATGTGCATAGTCCTCTTCCGTAATGTCGCTGTCGTTGAGTTTACTGTAAAAAGCATTCTTCGGTGGGAGTTCGGTTTCTTCCAGACGTTCCCACGAGTTCACGTAATCATATGGGAACACTCCCTTCCTACAAATCAACTCTAAATTTTCCGGATTGGAAAAGTATCTTCTGGTTACGTTGTACTCGTTTGGATTCAAATTCTGCGCCAATTTCTCTAAGGACGATGGTATGAAACGATACGAGTCTAAAAAGCGCATTTTAACCCCACCCATATTTTTCGAAAACGAAATGTAATTTTCCATCGTTATGGGCAGTAGATCAATTGGTTCCGTGTCGTAGGCCAACTCCTTTATGATTAAATGTCCGTCGTAACCGCTCAAATTGTGAAATAATACGGGTACGAATCTGCAAGTTCGATATAGCAAATTGCATTGCGCATGCGCAGGTCCCCGGTACTTCCCCGTTATGTGATCGTGATCTTTCACTCGCTCTTCCAGTAAACCAAAAGGTTTCTCGCACATGTGGCAAATGTTGCACGTTTGAAATTCACGCAGCTGGATGTCATTCAATGGTTCCATACCCACGTCTCCAGTCACTATTGGCTCTATAACCGCAGCTATTTCTCGAAGTTTCGAAACAAACCAGCTGACGCAATCTTTTCCGCGATAAATCTCAAACCTTGACAGGCTATCGTCATAGTTACAAATCAGGTAAAAGGCAACGCTATACGGCTCGTGTTTCTGATATGCAAGCGTACTCGAAATGTCGGGATCATTTTTACATGTGGAAATTGGGCGGGTGAATGCTTCAAAATCACCGACGATGAGGAAGGGCACCGGCTCTTTAAACCAATAATGTTGAAATTGCAAAATGTCATTATTCCCCTCCGTTGGTAGCGTAATTTTGACGTGAGACTTTTTTGCCGAGCAATCTGGCATATGTCTATCGTACTTTTCCAAGGAATAAAAGGTGACTAAACACCGATCGCACACGTGAATCCGACCGTCGTGTCGTGAAAACTGAGGTGAGCATAGACGCGACATATCTTTAATCCACGCGTAATGCCCTATGCTATTATTCTCATTCGTAATGTATAATAAATTCACATGCCTTTCCCGTTTCTCCTCGGCATAATACAAAGGACCAATTACGTTACACTTATTGTCTAATCCAAACACATTAATAGATATGTTATTCTGTCTTTCAAACTTGGAAATGTCTGTCAATTTCACCGGAATGGAAATACCTGTGGTGTCCAAAACATCCGTATACTTTGGATAACTTGACACTCGATAACTATGTTCCTTTGCGGGATAGATCGCACAAACTACAGCGTGGAAAAAACAAGCCATATCTGTATTACGTACATTGACAATGGCCCTTCGTGCAGCTATTACTTCTGGCAGTGGTAAATAGCTGGACGTTCCACCACGCAGTGGATTGTATTTATTAATATTTACGGCCAACGAAATGACTTGGGTGAAGGACCAGCCACTGTTTTTCGCAGAAAATTCCACTAGCTGCAATAGTATGAACAAAAAATGTTAGTGACACGGCCCACACAAGAATTGATTTGTAAACAAGTGAGCTCGTATCGTTTTGAATTGTGAAGATGAGGTCGCGCACTGGTTTCATGAAAAAATGTACGCTTATAATGAAACAATAAGAAACATTTTATATTGTAGTCAAGCCTTAAAAGCAAACCACCCCCATATTCCGATCCCCCTCGTCGAGTCCTTTAATTTGATACCCCACATCACGTAGTTTTCCGTACGGGTAGGCATTGATTAGACTACTGTTTTCAAATAATTAGCGCTGTAGGATGTTCTACTACCGAGAACTAAGATGTTTACACATCAATAACTATATGGTCTCTTAAGATTATAAGTTGATTACGTACCTTGGTTTTAAGTTTATCCGTTACTTCCTTGTACCAATTTGCCATCTCGGACGAATCAGAGAAAGACGAAGCGGTAACTATTGTATTGCTGGAATTAAAATATTTGCACTCTTCAGCCGCAGTCTCTCCTTGTCCACACAGTTTAAATGTGCAACAAAGGCTAAAGTTGACCTTTGCTGCAGCCTCTCTCTTTAATATATTCTTTAGCCGCGTCTTAATGAGATGGTAACAATCTTCAATGAATGCATCTGGATCAGTATGACGCTTATTGATTATTAAACCGGTCCTTATTCTACTGGTAAAAGCCGAAGCGATGTCTCTCCAAATAATTCGATCAGAACGCTTCTTATTTGAATTTGATGCAATTCCAGAACCCAAGTGCCTCTGGTTTTGTATTATATTTAAACACACTTTAATATTTGATATGTTACACTCTACATGTCTGCGCTGACCGAGAGTAAGTTTATCACCAGTTTTCAAATATTTATAGTGGGTCCTGAGCATGCGCTTACATATCTTCGAAAAAGAATGAATTTGTTCCACAGACAAACTCTTTTTATTAGCACATACCTGTCAATTATTATTCGAATTAGCGCATGCAAAAATATGTGGAAACAAACTTACTTCAAATAATTTTTTCACCATATCTGATGATAGTGTCTGTATTTCAGATTGCGATTCCATCGTCAATACTGCCTAATCACTCGCACCACAAAATATTATGTCCTTTGTTGAAACTCAAAACGTAATGTCAACACTGCTTTATCACTATAGAACGGTCATAAAACAACTGGCGGATGCCACCCAATCTCACTCTATTTATACAGATTCTTATCTTCGCAGAACATTCCAGAAGAATCCTTGAGTGTTATCAATTCTAAGAATTACTTTAGTGCCGCGTGCAAATAATTTATGTATGTGTCACGTCTTATCTCCTTGTTAATCGATTGTTCCAGAAGAAACCTTGAATTTTATCGCTTCTAAGAATTAATTGAGTGCCGTGTGCAAATAATTTATGTGCCTGTCACGCCTTATCTCCTTGTTAATCGAAAGTTCCAGAAGAAACCTTGAATTTTATCGCTTCTAAGAATTAATTTAGTGTCAAAGCGGCGAGGAAGTCTTTGATCTTTATCGACAAATGACATAAATTTTTCGAATTGATAATCATGTTTATTTTGACAAGGTCTTTAAACAATCATGAGTTTATTTTTATAACGTTGTTTAATGGAATGTTCGAGAACAAAGCGGTGAGAAAGTCTTTGATCTTGCTCGATAATCATTATTCGAACTGATAACATTATGCTTAATTCGGCAGAACTTAAGTAAACATGACTTCCCAGAATAGGTCCATAGCAATATTACAACATATTTGTTCACATATTTCTTATTTTTCGCCTATATAAGTAGCTGAGGTGTACGTGGCTACAATTCAAATGGTCAAAAGACAGCATCAGTGTCGCAGTAGTGTGTAAAAATTAAGTAGTGATTGTGGCATTTACTTATTTTCGCATTGCATTATGGAAACATTAAGCGAATTAAGTCTCTGTGAGGACGGCATACCAACAGTTGATATTAAAGCACTGACAATTGATGTGCCCTATCCTATTCGTAAAATGAGGAGAGTGAAAACACGTCATGGAGATCGCATCTTAGTGGAACTTCAAGACTGTCGATGCTTTCTACCATCCAGATTCGGGATTTTAACAGAATCTGATATTTGTGAAGTATTGAAAGAGCCCAGAGGTTTAATTTTCGCAGGCGAATTAGTAACCGGACAAGGATTTAAAACGTCCAAGGTGAAATTCGTTACGCTTCCTTAAATGCACAATTTTATTTGTAATGTTTTTATGGATTAAAGCAATACTTACATAAATTAATTTATCTTTGTTTTTCTGGCACGGAGGGAAGTTGTCCATCATACTAATTATTGATGTCCAAAAAAAAATCACGCTTATAGCATACATTTATTGGAAAAGCACACAAACAAATATTCTAACATAATGGTGAGTATTATTTAGTAATCAATTCAATAGTTCAGTTGGTTCCCATGGAATACGGTAAATTATATAATATAATTTATTATATTAAAATACATTTTGTCAATTAAAATAATATAATACTGTTCATCATATGATTTGATAATATTATATTAAAATACATTTTATTCATTAAAATAATAAAATAGTGTAATCAAACTCGTGACGCTGCTTATACATCGTTGGCTGCAACAAGAGAAAAATCATAGTTACGAAATTATACTAGTAAACAAACAAACAAACAAACAAACAAACAAACAAACAAACAAACAAACAACCAAACAAACAAACAAACAAACAAACAAACAAACGGACAAACAAACGAACAAACAAACGGAGGGACAAACAAAGAAATAACTTCATTCATTATAAACAAACAAACAAGCAAACAAACAAACAAACAAACAAACAAACAAACAAACAAACAAACAAACGGACAAACAAACGGACAGACAAACAAACAAACAAACAAATAAACGGGCGGACAAACAAAGAAATAACTTCATTCATTATAAAAACAATTAATTTTCCACTACTAAAATTGTGAATCACAAAATCGGCAATTTTCCACTACTAAAATTGGGAAGTCCAAAATCCACACTTTTTATCTACTATCACTGCATATTAAAAAATCTAAATACTTTACTTACGATTTACAATATTGACCCAAATGACCACAAGTTCACTGCACGATTCCAACAAAATTATCTTGGTTTCTTTCTCCATGAATAGTCCAGAAAATAAAACATTTTCGGTTTCCGTTGCCATGTGCGATACATTTCCGCACATAATCATTTTGGGTTGGTTCTAAAGATATAAAATAGTTTACAATTATGGAACAGATACGTGAGCTTTTTAACTACATATAATGAAATTATTATGAATGAGTTTTAGTAACGGAATGCTTGAAAAATAAAAGAAATGATTACTGCAAATGGACTTACTTTTAAATTTTCCGGTAAATTTTGGAGGATAAAATGGTACAATAAAATATCTCCAACATCATCTTGGCCAATTACAACATCCATATTGGGAAACTAACTTTTACCGCACCTATTCCGTGGGAACCAACTGAACTATTGAAGTGATTACTAAATAATAATTCTCGCAATTATATTTGTTCTATTTATCTCCCAGCTTTTGCCGAGCTTGCAAAATTTTGGTAACATACAGAAGTTATCAAAAACAACAATCAATCGAGTGTTTATGTTTCTGGCGGTGGCCTTCAAACTTTTTATGTTCTAGAATGATTTTATTATAATAATACAAACAACAGGGTATAAAATAATCTCGATCATCTTGTAGAGTTTGCGACATATTAAGTGCACATGTACTTATTAGCATGCAGAATGTGGGAGTCAAACCAAACAAATATACATTTCCTGTCGGCAAAGTTGAAAGGTTTTTCTAGAACGTTCTTAGCTATTAATATTTCATCATAATAAAAACAATAAATCATAACATCTCTTATCGACTTCGAATCTATTGTTTCTTTCTCAAACTTTGATAACAATATTTATTTAGTGTAAACAATTACAAACGTTGGAATTTCCGAGAAAAAACATTAATTCTGCAACATCTGCGTACTATTGCATCAGCATTTCCAGAACATTCTTCCATTGCGCAACAATGAGCAACACGCGCACTTTTTAAGCCCCGGCGCAGGCGCCTGAGCCACAACCAAAGGCCCCGAAGACACCAGAGGCCCTTCTTCAGCAGCCTCTGGTCATTGCCGAAGAACTGGGTGGACTGACCTGAGGAATAGCCCCGGCGCATGCGCCTGGACGCTGCTGAACACCACTTCTTCGGCAATGACCTTGAAAGACACCAGACGCTGCTGAAGACATGCCCACTTCTTCGGCAATGACCTTGAAAGACACCAGACGCTGCTGAAGACATGCACACTTCTTCAGCAATGACCTTGAAAGACACCAGAGGCTTCTGCAGATGCCGCTGCTGAAGACACTTCTTCGGATGACTCAACGACTCCTTCAGCAGCCTCTGGTCTCTTTCAAGGTCACTGCCGAAGAACTCGATGGCACCTGGAGAACTCGATGGCCTGGCCTGAGGCTGTCATTTTCTAACTACTTTACGCCACTTTCAGTTGAGCATTTTACCGCTGTTATAAGCAAAATTAAATACTCCGTCCATTAGTTTCTTTTTGTACAAAGACCGAACTACAGTTATGGCATTTGGGCTTTAACGTAAAGTAGTAGATATTTCCCTCAGTTCCCTTAATAATTAATAATATAATTGATAGGTCCCAAAGTAATATACAGGATCAAACTATTACCTGAAATGTTCAAATTCGCCTATAGTGTTGTAAAATTACCGGTAATTTGTATTTCGGTAATATTACCTGTAATATTACCGGTAAAGTTGGTAATTTTGGTAAAATATGTTTTTAATATTGCATAAAAACTTGAGCCTAATAGTATGTTATTATATGAACGATTATGACCGCCATTATTCACGAAGATGGTGTTTGAGCCCACGAGCCGAAGGCGAGTGGCTCAAGTCATATGAGTGAATAATGGTCATAATCGCGAATATAATACTATACTTTTTCTACACCTATTAAACAAATAAATTAGACTCAAATTTGATCACTTTAATGGAACACTATCATAATACATTAATTTTTATTTTTCAATAAATGAACTACTTACTAGGATAATATATATTGAAAGTTGTGCAGTTAGTAATATATAAATTTGGAGTTGTCCCTTCCATTGTTAAATTCTGGTAGTTTTAGTGATTGAATTGCTAGTTTGCACCGATTAATCGGTATCTACTCGAACGAAGTGCATACGTTGGAAAACGTAAACAAGTAATATGGCGATACACTTGGCTGTCACCCCAGTCGATTGTCAGCTGCAGCAAGAGTTGATCGCGGTCGATATAATGGGTAACACTGACTGTAAAACTGAATAGCTCGCTTATGTTAGTAGTGCGGTGCCAAATGTCAAAGTTACCTTAAACAAAACCAAAGCAATTTTCCGTGTAGTTTGATTATATTGTATTATTGCACATTTAAACATATTTTTTCTATACCTATTTAATTATATGACAATTATTAGTATTTTTTTTGTGAAATATCGTACCTATAATTCACTGTAATGAATTATGAATTCATAATTCACGGTATTCGGCCAATCACAAATATAGATTCAATAATCACTGTTTCGCTGATTCAATGATATTACGTAAAATTGAATTCATTAAATTACCAAAATTACCAATTTTACTTCATAACAGGTAAAATTACGTAATTTTACAGTAATTTTACCAGCCGTAATATTACTTTTACAACAATAAATATAATGATATTAGCATCCAGCAAAGTAGATTTAGTAGAAATATCCATGAACGAAATGGAGGCAATTTAGACAGGAGACTGCGGTATGAAAATACCACTCATGTCTAAATGAGAATTACTAAAAATACCACCAAAACGTTAGACTAAAACTAAAATACAAACTGGACGCGAGAAATGAGAAGAAGTCGCGAATTTCTTCTATTTGGTAAGTCCACTCGGGATTCTGGGGGCGGCAGGAACGTGGGTAAAAAGAGAATAGCTCGGGACCGATTCTCGTTTAGCAATATGTCGCGGAAAGTGCATTTAGAAACTCGGAAGAGACTCTTAAAAATGTACATATGGAACACGAGATTATATACGGTTGGGAAACGCTATCCTATTACAAAAAAACTCAACTAGGTATATACATATTTTTAACCTGCAAAGTAAATTTGATTGATCATTCGATTTTTCAATCTACCTATGTAATATATTAGAATTTGAATGCAAAAAATTATGTAACAAAATGAATTATCATTTCCTGTTAATCCATTTAAAAAAAATAATTCCGGGAGCCTTGCAAATATTGAACTGCGGTAGTGTTTCAACAATTTGTTCCGGTGGGTGTACAATTACAAAAGAAGCATACCTGTCCATAAAAAATCGACTTATTGAGTATCTGAACGCGTCAATTAGAAAGTTCAAATTCGTTAGACGGCTTTCTAGATGCACTTCGTTTATATTGTTAAAAGATAGCTACAACAAAAGTCTCGCTTCCGGTCAAAATGTCTTTCGTGAACTATTGTAGAGTAAATAAAGGAGGAAGCGGTAAAATCGGACCGCAATAATAGTACTGTCACGATCAACATCATTACAGTAATAACACTTTTGCTATACATACACATATCTAGAAATTAACTAAATCATGAGATGGTTTTCTCGTTGCAATGTGTGAAACATAAATATGATGACTAGATCCGTGTCACGACCTCTTTGTGACCTCAATATTCCATAAGGTTCAAATTTTAAATCTGCGACCTAATAACCGACCCGAACCGTATTTCTAATGTCACAATATGTATTGGAATTTTCTCAATAAGTTCAAATTAATTAATTTTGTTTTGAATATCGCCTCAGCTGTTTATAATTTTTATCCGAGCATGGCCATAAATTTCAGCCACTGACACAGATTACGAATTTACAATAAAATTAAGTTTCGATTTGTTTATCTCGCTATGTGGGAAGCGACATTAACTACCAGCAGATTTCAATATATTATGCCGATCGAAAGTTCCTTCAATCCATAATTCTTTAAAATATCAAGTTGTCAAATCATCATAGAAAAGTCGCTTTTATTTCGAGTTATTGTCTAATTGATTACTGTGTCCTCTTTAAAGACTGCACTTTGTTCAAATATTTTTTCTTTTTTTTTTAATTTATCTAAAGTTAGATAGGTACATTTCTTGTGTTTTTCTGTTTGTTGAGTGATTTATTAGTTATATCCAAGTTGTCTTACTATTATATCGTTATCGGTTCTTACGGTACAAATAATATGCAAAATTAACATTTCCATCTGAAAGCGCGACCGCATTTTTCAGAAACACGCTGAAATCAGTTGATTCAATATGCGTAACAGACGTGTCTTGGCGCTTTTTGCGATAGCGTTATTAATAGCAGAAATTCTCAATTTTTATTAAAGAAATCTGAACTACCTGTTCAGATATTCATAACCTAAAGGTCAGCTGCTTCCATATTATTGTGAAAATTCGAAACTTCCGTGACTTAAAGATCTACCCCAAAGCTGACCTAGAAAATGATTACATGTAAAAAATTACGATATTCGTTCTATGTGTATCAATTTCAAGGGATGTAGACATTGTATCGGACGAATCCATATTGACGTGTGTGCATTTTTCACAATATTCCTTCATTCGAACATTCCATCGAGTTTCAAACTGGTTCGGATTATTTAGTTATTTTTAGCAGATGATGCAAACACATATGCTTTTAAAAATTGGTAATACTATGATACCAGCGTGTCCGCGTCCAAATAGTAAACATGGAAGTACCACTAGATTGTGTTGCATCGCTGAATTATAAGGTACCCTTCATAAAAAATGCTGAAAATAACGGATATCTCAATTTCTCACCATATTGCCGTTGTTTCAAGCAAGCTTCTCATCAATAACAGTTTATAATATTATAAGTGTTGTCCAAATTAACGAGATGTAATTGATATCGATTAAGATAATCTTTTTGTGTCTCTTAATTTATCTTAATTGCACATAGGTGTATTGTGAGAAAATCAGCATGCCACCATTGACTTTCGTTTTCTCTAGACAATTTGTAAACCGTTTACTATCCAAATTTGGTGTACAAAAGCACTGGGGTGACACGGTTGTGGGAATGAAACGCTGAAATGAAAAGCATACAAATCGAGCGAGGAAATATTGCACATGAAAGGGAACGAAACATGATATTTCATGTTTTCATGTCATCAATTTGAAGTCTAAGAATGCACAACGAATTTTACAAGCTTTTATGCGATGTTTGTACATTGCGGATCACGCCCGTTGAAATCGCTTTGTTATGTAATGCGTCCGATATTAAATTGGAACGCAAGTCATGGTGCTATTCACGCACAAGCATTTTTAACATTCAGATACAAACCTACCCGTTGGGCTATTAGTTCGTGTAATGTTCGTTCGCTGCATCCTTGTGAAGAATAGGCGAGATGGTTGGAAATGTTTATTTTTTAAATTGGTGGGTATTATGCCTATTTAAATAGTAGCAAGAAAATTCTTGAGAATGTAACCCTACTAGACGATATACATCAAAAAAAATTTTTAACTAATTTTTTTACAATCCTTCAACTAATTGGACAAGATAGGACACGAATTGCGAAAATACAGGACGTAATAGCTTTAATTCTAAAGGGTCTGACAGTTAAAGAATTTGAAACTAACTTTCTTCTTGAAGTTTCACAAATTCAGGAATTTATAACTGAAAATTCCCCATTGACTAAAATAGGATACCTATTGACCGTTTCAAGATTTAAAAAATTTCATCATCAGAATAAGTTTACATAAAGTAAAATTGTAAATAAATTAATATGACACTAAGGTCCGGTTTTTCAAAGAAACCAACACCGGATTAAGTCTGACACTGGCTTCGTTGCTATGGTACCGGCTTTCTGATTGGTTGTATCGTAGCAACGAAGCCGGTGTCAGACTTAATCCGGTGTTGGATTCTTTAAAAAACCGGGCCTAAAGGAAATTAAAATTGACAAAATAGTACAAATAATTAAAATATAATATCCGTGAAATAAGCTAGATAACTGAATTTCAGTATTTACCTACTAGAGACTAGACATTAGAAACACACAAAGGAAATTCGAATACCTCGTAGCTTGAATGGGAAAAACAATGAATTTAAAGAAAACTATTTGGGAAAAACCAATAAATTCAATTGAAAAACCTTCAAGCGAAATATCAGAACAAGCTAAATAAACAAAATATCCATAGAATCTTGACAACTGCCAACTGCTAATCTCGTAATCTATACATATATATAAAAGTCGATATGTGTATGTATGTATGTTCCCTATGGACTCCAAAACGGCTGGACCGATGTTGATTAAATTTTCAGGCAATCTTCAGATTAGCCCAGCGGGTGATCCTGTGAAGTTTGGTAGCGATCGAATCAACAGAATTTTTTATTGGTTTTTCCCCGGGGCGCGCGTGTCCTACCGGGAAATGTATTTGAAAGACCATGTCTGCAATTCGACAAGGCAGCAACGCGCCGAGTACCAGCTAGTAAACTATAAAAGAGAAATAAGCCAATAAATGACAATAAGAGAGGTTAAAACTTCAGAAAAAAGTATATAAGGGAACCTGTTATACCGACACCTGAGAACTATTTTGGTCAAAAGATATTTACAAAAGTTTAAATAAACTAGATTGTATTAAATCAACTTGGTCATTAAGTAAGTTATAATTTTTATGTTTATAAATTTCTAAAGACTCTAATTGACAATTCTTTTTTCAAAGTTAAACAATAATTTAGTATTTTCTAGAGGAGAGAATTGATGATTGATTTCAAAGAAATGATTAGCAAAACTTGAATGATCATTTTTTAAACAAAATGATCTTAAATGTTCATTAAGTATACCTAATACGTATGGAAGCTGCCAGTTTGTCCGAAATAAAAATTTTTTTACATAAAATTTTTATTTTTAATTGTATTTCGATAATTTTCTTGGTGGCGTACGTAGTGATTGAATGTCGATAAAATAATGCGGCCCGTTTTTTGATAGAGCATCAGGGAAGCAAGGGGTGAACTGCCGCTTCTTAACTTCATTGTTTTAAGGGGCTGTATATTTTCAATTTTTAACCGCATTTTTTGTTTCCCCGAACATTTTGCTAATAAAAAGTTACTCTTGTTAGGTTTCGATAAAATGAACGTTTTCGAGAAAATGAAACTCGACAGTGTTCCTACGATTTTCGTCTTTATTTTTTCTGGTATTATTTTCAAAGGTATCAAAAAATCGAAAGCTCTTTCAATAAATTATTTCTTAGGAATTTTTTATATATGATTTTACCCTACATTAGCTTTTTCTTTTGAAATCATTAAAAAGTGTCCAGGTCCGTATTAAGAAAAAATAAAAATTGACGATGTAGACAACAGACGAAACGTCGTACAAAAATAACCTTAACAGTTTGCGAAAGGTAGTGAAAATTTACATTAAAAATTGCTTTCGGTGTTTCGAATGCCAGAAAAAATGAAAACGAAAATCATAGAAACACGGTACCTCTTGCACGTTGAGTTTTATTTATTATTTTATTTATGGTAGGAGAAAACTTTATATGAACTTGGGGTGTTATTTTCGTGTAATCTATACGCACCCGAGAGATTTCGCACCTTGACCGGAACACCCTGTATATGCTGTTACAGTCTAAACAATTTAGTTGACAAATACCTGTGCGGTCAAGTTTATGTGTTCTGTCTTTACTATTAAATAAAATATGTGATAATATATTTAAACGTTTAAATTAATGCGACTTGTGTTTTGTTTTTTCTTAAAATACTGGCATTCTTTTCAGAAATATTTCCAAAATAAGTAATTCTGCAACATTTGGTAACTTTATCATTAGATTATCAGGATGTTGTTACAAGCAATTTTAAATTTTTTATTGTTAATGATTCTATTGATGATTTCAATCTTAAATCCGTTATTTATAGCAATTATTGTTCTAATCATGTGGCGATACTGTAAAGGTCCTGTGTATCAGAATTGTGAGCAGAATTTTTTTGACAAAAGGAGTGAAATGAATTTGTTGAAAGAGTTGAGTTTATTATATTCATTTACTAAAGTGAAATCTAAGAAATTAATTTTGTGTTCAGTTTCTATTTCTTTTGTAAATTTTATTTTTGGGTGAATACTGTTCAAAAATTTTTGGAAATTGTTTAATTGTCTTGTTGTTCCTTTAAAACAAGTAATAATATCATCTACATATCTAGGTATACCTAAATAGAATATGTTGAACAAGATTATAAAAAATATTATATTCGAATAATGCACTCACATTTTACCCAGTTTTTGAAAATTAAAAAAAATGCTAAATTTAACAGTCTGTATCTTGAAAACTAAGCCGTTCGGGCATATGTTTTTATGAACTCTGTCCTAAAATTACCCTTCATAATTTCATAGAATAATTAAAAACCGCAATACATCAGGACACATTGCGCGAAGACCGAATGTGAGATTTGCCGGTAACATTACGGTAATAAGTTGATAAGTACTACATTTGGTCTTAATTAGAAATTAATTTCTTAATTTTGATCTTGAAAAGAAAACATACAAGTCATTTTCAATATCATGGTATATACTACATAATTGTCAAAACCTAGCCGTGACTTCTGGC
The DNA here is from genome assembly GCA_963966045.1 of Xestobium rufovillosum. Classification (NCBI taxonomy): domain Eukaryota; kingdom Metazoa; phylum Arthropoda; class Insecta; order Coleoptera; family Ptinidae; genus Xestobium; species Xestobium rufovillosum. Next base: position 36,598,882 of record OZ014493.1, read on the forward strand.
CACTACGCCATATGTTCTTCGAGTGATGCGAAGTGACAGCTTGCACATAACTTACAACTTAATAGTTATAAATTATTATTTTATTATGCTATGTGTACAATAATTGCTGTCTGAATTTTTTCTTTTGTAATTCAGTGTCTAAATTACAAAATTGCAATTTTGTATCAATTCAGACAATATGTGCCTTTTGACCTTACATATTTCTTTGCTTTTTCGTCACAATTGTTTATCTTGCGTTTATTTTTTATTAATAGTATTTCATACATTCATATGTCCGCACAATTTTTCCACTTATTAATATTCATATTATGTTGCTCAACTTTATGACCCGAAGTTGAAAACTTTAAGGGCACCACGAGCATGATATTAATGAGATTGTCGTGATAACACAAGAGTTATAAGTTTCAACAATAGACAGCGTTTGCAAGAATTAGTTATGAAACTTATCGGTATCTATTAACTAATAATACGCGTAATACCAAATCGGGAAAGACATTGGAGATTTGATCTGCGGCGTTTACGAGCAATAAATTGTATTTCATTACGATCAACAACCGTCAAGGGTCTGATATAGCGAAATTCATCGAGGCATGACAGACACAGATGCCATATTGAACAACAGTAATATTTGGCACCATGCATTGTGTCTTGGTTAAAATTAATAAAAAATAATAGCGTCTTGGATGTGGGACATAATTACATCATCTCAGTTAATGCAATGTTTTAGAGAACTTGTGACGCAAAATTCATGGAACACCCTGTATAAAAGTGTAACGACAAGTAAACTGTAAGGTATTCCACATGTTACATAATATGCAGTAGGTACTTAAATTCGCATTTTAAAGCCAGTTATCAGATAGCGCTCCACACGAACCGAAAACAAAACTTAATTTCCGAACTTGTAAGCAAATTCTATATTTATTGACTCAGAAACCTATGTTTCCTTTGAAATATTCGAAGACATTAAATTACAAAATACATAATATGCATATTTAAAATACAATGGACTACATTTTTCTGCAAACCAATTATATCAGCTTAATAGAGACGGAAGAATACCAGAAGCTGAAATTAACACTCTTCCGAAAAGTCGTAGCTGATTATGCGGTAATATTAACGGTGGACAATAAACCATCAACGTGAACTAAAATTACGTTTTATTAACTTAATACCCTGGCGGTTGCAAAAACACGCATAAGAAATACATATATTTAAACTCATCTCGACTTTCTATTCGGAAACTAAGCCACAAATGTCCTGAAATTTATTCAGTGCGTTGTTTAATATGTTCTCGCCGAGGACACAGTTGGCCAACTACTTGAAGACGTCAGCTAATAATTTCCTAGTGTTTGACACTTCATTTGCAAAGTGCCGTGGCTGACCAGAAGATTCCACCGCAGCCATTAAGTCGGCTGTAAAATATGTGGATCTATGCGCAACCCACAAAACTTTCATTTATTCTTAATACATTCCCTCCACACCGCCAGCGATTGTTCTAAATTTTATTTCATTCAGTGCGAAATCGGAATATTTATTGGCGTAAAATGGCTTGCATATTAGTAGTGTTTAGATTTTTGTTGCCGTTCCGCTAGACGTAACTCGGCACTTTTAATTTCGCGTTTACTTTCTTGTCAGGATTTACACAACAGAGCGTTTCTGTTTTAAGGTTATCACACGGACAAACGGATTATAAGAATCGCACGACCCCATTATGCAATGACAGAAGTAGTAAATTAAGGATTTCTTTCTTTGTATTTATTTTAGGATATAAACAATTAACACGTGCAGTGATTTAGCGAATCAAATAATTCGATGCCGAATTCCTGACATTAACAGTTTATAAACAAAAATTTGTCATGTAAAATAACATGACAACGAATAAAACAAAAACTTTTCCTGATTATGTTTTCATCGTCAAATTGGCCAATTGAAACATTTCATTTGGATCCGGTGGCGTGTATTATTTCGGAAATTTCACACTTACATTTTTATCAGCCGACCATTTCCTGCGTTTCCGTTTAGTGCGTCGATGAAAATTTTCCCGTTTCGTGCGTCGTCCCAAACCTCTAACTGGTTTGAGTGCCGTTTCGTGCGCTGACCTGCTGATAATGCAGTAAGCCACTAATTCAAGTTTATCTTTACAACACAACGCTGTCACCCAACACCTACCGGTACAAGGATTTTTAGACTAAATAAATAAAAATAAAAACACAACGCTGTTAATAACTAGACTTCAATGCGAAAGTGTATGTTGATTTCTCTCCTATGTTTTTGTTTTGAGGGGAAGACTTAACCGCTCCGCTCGCATCGCTCACTCCGCTTGCCCACAGACCAGAAATAGTGTGCCGCGGAACCACTTTTTGGGCGTATTCAGTGACGGGCAACTATAAAACAAAGCAGTACGTTTTGTATGCCTTTATTGCAACAGGTACAACATGTTCAAAGTAAAGGATATCGTTGTGCAATGCACGAACTGGCACTACTTAATTACCCAGTAAATTCTTGACGCTCGAATCGGCACGAAAACAGGTAGAAACCCAAAACCGTACGAAACGGGAAGATACCGGCACAAATTAGAAAATAATTCAAAAATGTTAAATTAAGATGTAGGTAGGTATGTGAATTTTCACTTTTCCCGTAACAGATTCTCATGAAACTTTGTGCAGGTATGTATAGTGTGGTAACGCCGTTGTCGAATTCTCGGACACTGTGTACTATTTTGCTGTTATGCACCAAGGTTCGATATGCGAGATGACGAAACTATTTTGTTGATTCTCTAAAATTAGTGGTCCGTAATTACTCAAATAATAATAATAAAATAGTGGCAGTCTCTAGCCGTTTTTCTATTTTAGATTTCTATACTTACTTTCAATAATTTTTATTGTTCGACAAACAAAGCGGTATCTAATAGAACAGGATGCGCAAGCGAGATATTATTGTCAAAATAAGCACCTGTCTGCAAATTGCAATTATGAAATAAACTGTGTAAGCAGGTACATTACTGCAGTTTTGAAATCGCAAGTACACCCAGATAGGTCTAAATGATACACAAAACGGACTCAAGGAAAGTGAAAACCATTGTTTATTTTAAAATTAATGTCCCTCCTCTCGCTGCAACGCGTGCTCAATATACTGAGCTTACCTACATTGTACTAAGGATCTATTGTTCGCTATTGAAAGTGATGATGCCGAATTCATTAGATTCTGACGAAATTGCTTAGGATGAATTAGATAATAGTTCCAGTTTGTGTGCGGTATATCATCAAGATTATCCACGCTGTCACAGGTCTAATTTTACCATTTCAATTTCGGTCTTTTTTTCGAGCACAATTAGAGTAGCCGTCACGCATTTCGCTTTGCCAAGAACAACGGAATTATATTTTCCCAAGTTATTAATGTCAAATGGGTACCATACTTTTCCTAATATTAATTTTTTTCTATTTTTTTTTCAGATGAACCAACTGTGCAAAGTTTGTGGAGAACCGGCTGCAGGATTTCATTTTGGAGCATTCACTTGTGAAGGATGTAAGGTGGGTTATAGCGTGTCATTTGATTTTTTATTCATATTGTTTCGACAATTATCTACTTTGTCATTACTGGTTCTCATAGTTTTTGCTCTGCTGTCTTTAAAACGATATTAAATTCGGGACAGCTAGAAGTGACTACTCACAAGCTGCTACTTATATGTAAACTTTTTCCCACTAACGACGTCCGTGACGTGGTCACTGATATGTCATGAAATAAGATGCGTTTGCTGTTCAACATAACCTATAAGCATAGTATTTTATTGCTGATGCGTTTGGTTAATTATTGTAGTCTACAGATTCGCCACAAAAAGTATCACTTTAGCTCCTTATAAGATAAAATACTATTTTCGTGCCTCTAGCTTTTTATAATAGATATCACTTTACCTTTCCTTCTGGACACCATGTTTGAAACCATGGTTGAAATTCATAGCCAACTACTTGTGATAAAAATAAACACGGTAATGCGCTAATGCAACAAATACTTTGCAATGTCGACTTAGAGTATTCCTGGGCAAGAAATATTCCTTGCATCTGAAAGCACGTAAATTAGTATTTAATTGGCAATTAAAATTGCTGTTCATTCTTCTTGCGGCGACGTGATGGACCGCAAGCGCGCTTTGCAAAATTAAATCGGTCGCGTCGCGAGTTTGACAGACCGATTCAAATGTCAATTGCAGCAATAACTAATTCGCCTTTTTTCCGTGGCCACTATTTTGTAACGGCGAATAATAAAGAAACGAAGTTCGGTTTCATTGTACCAATTTGTTTTTGCGTCAATATAAACCTGAACGAATCGGCGGGTAAAACTGGTAGTTTAATGCTCTAGTTAGTTCTTGGGTCGTTGGCGGCGCTACTATCGCACGCACGTCCTGCCATCACGCGTGACGTATGCCCTCGCCCGCGACAAGTTACGTCATCGGCTTTGATTTCCGACTCAGTCTTGCATGAAAACTCGGCCAGATTACTCGCTCTGTTATTCTTTTATTGTCACTTAAGGATTCATTGTTATTCCGCGTATTTGCAGTGGACGCAACTGCGTGCATCGACATTATGCAATATTGTTGTGCGATATGGGAAAGTAATCAAAAATTGACGACGTTCATTAATGGATTACTGAAGTAACATTAGAATAAATGATACGTTTCTTAAATCGAAAATAGGCTAATTGGTGTACTTTGCATGTATGTCGTTTTATGCGACATTTATATGTTTTGATAACAGAATGAAATAGGGACCAATAAAAAAATACATTGATTTTTGCATCAAGGTTGATCTCAAAACCAAGCATTGACCTGAATCTAAATTTCCGGTAATAAAAGTAAGATTAATGCAATTTTTACGCATTCAGATGGAAATTTCTTTGCATTGTTTTTCATATCTAAGCGTTTATGCAATTCTTTCACAAATAAATTTAATGCTTTTTGCGCACATTATGTTTATTATTCGTTTGTTGTTATAGTCGTGCCTCCTGTCGTATCCAGCATTGAATTCTCTGGAATACAATAATTTAATAAGTTAAACAAATCCATTTTTGGCTTAATTTCTATCATTATTTTGCTTCGGGTTGTCACCACGAATATTCTTTACGCTATTTTAATTCATACTTGCCAGCAATTCACAACTAGGTACTCAATTCAAAAGGTTAGTATGTAATTGAAAAAAATTAAGTATTTTAACTACACTGCAAGAAAAAGTTTGTTAATTTTAAGACAAAAATGTATCAATTCAGGTTCACACAGAGTTGTGTCATATTCTACACTGCATGCAATCAGTAAATGCCAGTGTCAAATGCAGACACCGAGTAGGTAAAAAATTACATGTAATTTTAATAATTTTAATGTAATTTTTACACATACCCTATGTTAATGACAGAGCCGTTGACATTGTATTTTTTAACTTTAACACAATCTTGTGTAAAACTTACTCGACGACTAAGTAAAAGTTGCACTTTTTGTACAATAATCTCAATAAATTTAGCACAGCCCTTAGTATATTCAACATGTTTATGTGTAATACTTACACAATGAGTAATTAAAGGATGGTAGGACACCTTCTAAGACACGAAGGAATAGTTCGGGACATACTAGAGTCAAAGATAGGAAAAAATGAGGTAGGGGTAGGCCGAGGCGCTCGGGATTAAGGCCTGCATCCTCGCTCGATGACGTCACAAACTCAGGCCGACGCTAACTATGCGTTGCGGTATATTAGGGAGTCTTAGGGTAAAAAAATTATTTTTCAGATTATTTATTAGCACATAACCCTCAGAAAAATGAAAAATGTTATGCTGAACAGAAAATAAATCATTCTGAACAATTAAGTACGTAGAAATAAACATAGTAAACTCAATGAAAATCAACAATTATGTATATCGTACAATTAAGTAGGTATCCGTAGAAATAAACAATAGAATAAACTCAGTGAAAACCAACAATTAAGTACGTAGAAATAAACATAATAAAGTCAATGAAAATCAAAAAATCACTTACTCGCTAATTTCTTTAGTTTTCTCTGGGCTTTTAGGGCCATTTACACAACAAAAGATAAGCCATTCCAAACAATGAAGTACCTACGTATAAATAAAAATAATCTCAATGAAAATGAAAATGAAAATGAAAATATCACTTACTGGCTAATTCTTTTAGTTTTCTCTCAGCCTTTTGTGCCATTATTCTATCATTTTGGATCTTTCGATGATTGAGATAGAAGTTGGCCAATGTAGCCAAACATTTCACAATTAACTGATGATAGGATGTTAATAACGGCATATTTTGTAGAATCTTGACACAAATTTTAATAAAGAAACGCTTTTGTGATTGGAGTTTGAGAAACATTGATGCTTCTCAGAAAAAAAATTACAAATTACAAATACAAAAAATTACAAATGAATTAATAACAACAGTTATACGAAATCTTCTTTCGGATATTTTAAACCATCCCGATCTATTATTAATGTAATATATTTCAATAAATCATTATTCTCGCAATGAATCTCAATATTTTGATCATAGCAGCAATATTATATTACGTAACGAGCATGGAAAGTGACAAATTTCATACGAGCGTGAAGCCGAGTGCAGAAATCACGCGAGTTTATAGGAAATACACTTTCCATCGAGTTATGTACACTATTTTTCTCCACGACCCCTTAAGAAGACAAATTTATTATTTTTAATTATTTGTTGTATAATGTTAACAGATGTCAAAATTTCTAAGTAGCCTACTAATTTCCTATGAGCATAATATTCTAATAATTCCGACCGGCTCATGAATGCCACGTTAATTTGTTCTCTTGCCCGCCAATTCATAAATGACCAGTCCGTACCTCAAATATTTAGGTTTCCCACGGAGTAGCCATTAAAATGTTCAATTGCCGTACATTTTAAGAGATTTTTCTGATAAAAAATCATTAGATTTAAAAAGATTTAAAAAGAGACGCGGCAGGATATTTATTCAGTAAACGTCAAAATCTCAAAGCTGACTGCAAAATTTGAATGAACTGTGCGATTTCCAAATATTACAGCACAGTTTTGAGTTTAGCGCACGGGTAACGCAATTGTCAAGTTTCCGGCCTACTATGCTGTATGCAACGTGTCCGCTTTCCTAGGGGGTCGTGGGAAAAGATCTTTACATACTTCACAATTTAATTTTCTCACAAATTTGTGAGTTACATAGCCGCCTATATAGATCAAAACCATGTTATCATTCTCCCGAGCGCCTCGACTGAGAGCGTGGAGAGGCTCTCGGCCTCGGCGTGAGCCTGAGAGTGTGACGTAGCAGCGGTGGAGAGGGAATGGCTGCAGGCCTTAATCCCGAGCGCCTCGGGTAGGCCTAGATTAGATTACTGCTGTCCAATAGTTAGGTATGTAGGATGTTCTACTTTTAGAGAAATGCGCAGGTTAGCTAAGGATGGAAGTACGCGTCCAACCAGTCTTCGGACTGATAACCTTATGATGATGAAATGTGACTATTTTATTGAAATTTTATAAGAGTAATTGTTAATGGAAGAACTTGGTCAAAATGAAACGGCAGCATCTTGAAAAAAATTTAATAACATTTAGAAACGATACACAGTGGTTGGATAATGAACGTTAGCGATTTTACTTACCCAAATTTAAAACATCGCTGTAGGAAAAATCATTTCCCATTTTCACCAGGAGTTTAATTTTTCCATGCTGCAATTTAATTAGGATTCTACTCATATCATACTTTCCATCGTAAAGCTAATTATTGCCGAGGGTGTTAAGCGTGCATTCACTCACTATGATAATAAATTGCAGAAGAACTGAGACTAGACTCGTAACAGGAAAAAAGTTAACAATTAATGTGGGGCTAAAAATTGCTTGGATGCTTGGTAAAAGGATTTAATCAAGTGCTAAATGATGTACATCGACTCATTTCTTGTTAATTTTACACCAAAAGGATAAAAAGAGTTATAAAAACTAGGAAACAATCCTTGCGTATTAAAATTAGACACACTCTTTCAATTTACTATCATAAATTCACCATTTAGACAACCAATTTTCTTGCAGTGTATTTTTCCTTTGATAATGATGTCTTAGCTACACCGTTTGGGATAAATTTGGCTAAACGGCCTAAATCCGGAACCCCAATTTTCAAATATTTTCAAACGAAAATTTGGTTGAACACTCTCTTCAGTGGACGGTATTTTATCGATACTTTTATAAGACTCGATTATACCTCGTAAATGATCAATGAAAGTTACATCCTTATTACAAGAAGTTGCATTTTGCCAATCAGTTCTTCGAAGAAGTCGCCCACACCAACACCAAACAAGTGCATGTTATAATTTTGATGGACCAAGTAATTATTATTTCATATCCGTTTTGTTGCTGTTTAGAAAATGTGTTTCCACAATGTGAAAATTTAATTTTTTGAACATGAACCACTTTTTAAGTTGACAAATATACAGGGTGATTCAGAACGGGCGTGCCAAATTAAAATGGGTGCTAGAGGAACTCCAAATAAGACGAAAAGTTTATATGAACATATGTTCTAAAGTGACTACTAACAAAGATACAGGGTGTAAAAGTTTTAATATTTTTTTATATATCGTAATGTAATAATTGATGTGTTTTCTCGTTCTTCTTGTTAGTTTTGTTAGTGTTATTCCTCATAAACTATGTTTTAAATTTTCACATTCCTTGCATATCGGTGAAGCCATTATTGCATTATGGAAAATTTCAGTGCAAGTGCACGATTTCACAAAAAGCTATTTCATTCAAAAAGTAAGCATTTTACGAAAAATTTTGAAGATACCAATTTCTTCCCAAATTGAACGTAGATTTCAAATACATTAATATCACCTGCATTCGCCAGTGGCGCAACATTGGATTGGGGAAGTACATAAACGGCGTACCCCGTAGCAACGCTACTGATGGGGCTAGCAGAGCAATTCTTTTTTGAAAATTAGAACTTTGCGACACCTTAAATTTCAACTCAATAACTTTCTTTACTAAGCTAATAAAAAAATATTTAAAAAATATTAAAACTTTTACACCCTGTATCTTTGTTAGTAGTCACTTTAGAACATTTGTTCATATACCTAAACTTTTCGTCTTATTTGGAGTTCCTCTAGCACCCATTTTAATTTGGCACGCCCGTTCTGAATCACCCTGCCTCAAAAATTATTAACTTTTGAGGTGTGTAACTTTATACAGAATCAACAGGGCATTTAACATTAAAAATTACAGTAGGTAATAGAGAAATTATTCCATTCCATTTAAAAGATGATTTGATTATGTAAGTAATTGCTAGTACATTGCAATATAAATATTTTCAGTTTTTAATGCTCGTACAGTTACGCCTAGATACTGTTTCCATTTCCCCAAAATGTCACTATCACAGTTTTATTCCGGCCAAAGATATTTGAGTCGCCATGTTTCCCTACATCAGTCAAAATTTTAAAAAAATCCATTAACTCAAATGTCCTGGAGTTTATAAAACAAACTTTATGTAAAATTGATTACGTATATATAATTCAAAACTGCAATAATGTACCTACAGGTGGTTCCATTTGGAATAAAATGGTAAATACTTAGTTATAATTTTTTTCTTAAGATGAAAAATAAGAAGGGTAAAGGGTAAAGGGTAAAGGGTAGAAAACCTTGAATCGGGGTTAAGGACCCTAGCCTGATTATTTATTCGCCAGAATTGGAAATGGTCACGGCACCCACGATTTTCATTCCCCGAAAGTTTTATTATTATCGATAGTAAATAGCACATTTTCCGAACGCAATAGAGCAGAAAATTGTTTGTCCTAAAATTACTATGTACCAACAAAAATACGTAGTGCTAAAGTTTCGAAAAAAATGGTTATTTCTAATATCTCCGAAACTACGAAAATATTCAATGACAGTTGTTACTTGTACATTTCTATTAGTTTAAAAGTTTTTGCTTTTTACTACTAGCAGTGGCGCCTATAAAATGTGGGAAGACCTCTCCCTTAACTTAAATCATATTACGCCTCTTGACTTCTGCCGATGTGGTTAAAATTTTTAGATTTTGTGTTCATTTTGAAATAGTCCACAATCTGCATTTTTGGTTAAGGCTGGGATATATTCGAATACCCGAGAAGCGTTCTCCTCGCTTCTGAATAGGTAGTCCAGCTCAAAAACTGTATTACTTATAGACATGAATTATGGTTTAAAAGAAATATGAGGGTTGGTAGAATACACTTATAACTATTTTATTTGCCATATTTACACTGTTGTTAAAATAAACGAAGTTGAAAACTGGCAAATTTTAACGGAAATCTTAGCATTATTCACACACAAATTGTACTTTCGGATTTTAGTTAACAGCCAAATAAAATATGCGACCATATTCACCGATCTTTTGGCTTTATTTTAAGACTATATTTGCCTAATTTCGTTATTTCAATTTTCTGCTGGACTGACTGTACCAAACGGTTGCTAAAGCTATGTCTATTTCTGTTTTACACATGTACTACCGATCTCCTGTCCTGCCGTTGCGTATCCCACCCTTAAAGGATTCTTCAGCAATTCATTGTTCTAAAACTACTTGCTGTGCCATTCGGTAGTAACAAATAAACTTAGAGCAGGTCTACAAAGAACAATCGGCTCCAAATCTTTGATTCAATAAATTTCGTAATTCGTGGAGTCATTTTAGGACTTATGTTTATAAAAACATTTCTTCTTACTTTGACCTCCTCTATATCATCTCCCGAAGTTTCTTACACTCATAAATGACCCCGTTTTTATTAAAAAAATAACTGAGATGTGCCGAACGTGTGTAATTGTTGTTTCTTGCTCAGATAGATACATTAAACATAGGGTTCTCTGAAAAACGGGCCGCCAACGTTGCAGAACAATCCAAAACGAATAAAAATCAAACAATTATCAATGCACCTTGTGTTCATTGTCTTGAAGTAGTTGCATGTCTGCATTTGTCACTTGCATTGTTTTAGTTGTGTGATTTATTTGCATAACATCTACCCGATTTGAATATAATTGCATGCAATTAGTCGGCTATTACACAGTTGGGCAGTAGAGCGAGAGGTGAGGGGAAAGTGCTAAGTGCACTGCATGCGAACTAACTCGAGCAGGCGTTACGTCATTCGCTTCCGACCCAGTGCTCTACATGCCCAACAGGCCGACCCCTCTGGTCCGCCAATGCCGCCCTACAACCACAACAATACCTGTATCATGCACAATTTCACTTTTATTGTGGCATTGTACAGTTACACAATCCAGTATCTCCGGAAGCAATTACTCTGAATCGCAATCAGATACGGAAACCGTCATTCACTCGCTAAATCTTCTCTGACACGCTGACCACTTCTCAACTTCTCGTCATAGGTAATTCGTCGACCCATTCTCCTATTTTTGTACAAAATCTTTTGTCGTTAATTAACTAAAATCCTGTTTTTGTTTCAGTCTTTTTTCGGACGGTCCTACAATAACCTCAGCTCAATTTCGGAATGCAAAAACAACGGAGAATGTATAATAAACAAGAAAAACAGAACGGCTTGTAAAGCCTGTAGACTTCGGAAATGTGTTCTGGTCGGAATGTCCAAGAGTGGTTCTCGCTACGGCCGCCGCTCCAACTGGTTCAAAATTCATTGCTTACTTCAAGAACAACAGCAACAGCAACAACAGTCAGGCGGTGGTGCACTTCCTCCGAGTATGCGACCACCAGATCGATCGCCACCTCCTCCTCATCAGTTAAGTCAATTAGGATTATTAGCTGGACAACAGTTCGCACCGCATCTTCTCCAATTGCCAAAAACCAAAGAAGAATTGATGGTTTTAGGACTCGATGAATATAAACATGCGGCGTCGCCCTCAGTGAGTAGTCCAGAATCGCACAATTCAGATTCTTCGGTTGAGGTCAGTGATGTTAGGAGAATGCCTCTGTTTCCGGGATTCTTAGCTCCGCCGTTCATTCCTCACCCGGGATTATTATTTCCTCCTGGTTACCCGCCTCTTTATCCTGGATTATTGCAACCCGCGAATAATAATAGATTAATAAAGAATCACAATGCCGGTGTTGAAGCTTTCAATAAAAGGGTCATCTTAGATGCTGTGTTGCAGTCGCAACGGTCTCCAACGCCAGAAGAAGTGCCTGCGCCAGTACCGTCGCCTATTCAAGATGATCCCATAGATCTGAGTATGAAAACAATGAGTGAGAGGAGTTCATCTCCAGGTAGTGGCGAAGGTTCCAGCACGGAATCAACGGAAAGAGTTGCTGGTAGTGAAGCGGACGAAGAAAGTGAATGTGATTCAGAAAAGGGACTGAAAAGGATAAAATTAATGAGGCCCGCACCTCTCGATCTCACGACGAAGGTGTGATATGTGTTATAGTTGTACCACCACAGTGTTCCGTCGGTGTACCTGCGGCGCCGTGACTTCACTAAATCTCTAGCGTTAAAACATGTATAACAGCGCCTGCCAAATGCGAACACAAAGGCGGCTTTAGCTAGTAATGAACTTGCATTTAATCGAATAATGCATATCACTCCTAGCCGAAAAAAACTCTCCCGACACTTATTTCTATATAATTCTGTGAGTCCACGCGCCGGAATTTTCTTCGATATCACATTAACAATGAAAACCGTGCGGGGGTTAATTGACCGCTATTGTCTAATCATGGTATCGCGGATCCAGATCGACGAAAGGCGATCGTGGGAACGTTGACAAGCTCAATAAACCGAGAGGAATAATGTAGCATTAACGTACAAGACTTAATCAACATGTTAACCCGCGGCACAATTGGGATGACCTCATGAACGTCCGTTAGGCTGATTGATGGAAGGCTCGGCTGATGGGTGTACTATCTCTTTATTTCACACTATCCTCTTCCAATATCTTACTCCCTGGAACAATTACTCGAGGTAACAGAATGCGCATAAACAATATACTTAAACGCAAGTCTCGCGAATGCAGATATTTTAATGAAGGATATCTCACATGAAATTGTGCTTAAAATGGGCTATAAACTACAGCCTAAAGCAAGTTCACGGAAGCTAACACTCGTTAAACCATACTAACATGTAGTTTTTACCAAACCGCTTTTAAATGGACAAAAAGCTCTGCCGTTATTATTATTAACTGCCCAGTAGTAACATCCTTTGAAAAGGCATATTCTTCAACCTGTATGCTAGCAAAAAAATCCAAAGAGTAACTACTATTTTGCATAATATTTGCAGATTCCGTAACTGGTTTTTGTAGTACTGCAAGTGCTCTTTACAAGTAGCAACGCGCAGAAATTAATTAAACATATTAAGATTTCAAAAGCTACTTTACTCTATTAGACATCGAGCATCCTCCGTTATAATATTAGCACCGTGCAGTGAAAAAGTTAGATGTGGTCGACCCATTCTGTTACCAGTAATTACCCCTGGAGGACATCAGATGGCGCGTCCTTGCTGAAAAAAAGAGATGCTGAAGCTCGCGGGTGGCCTCGATAAAAGTCCTCGTCGCACCTTTAACGTCAGAATAAATTCACATAGATGGCGCATAAAAAGTTCACAACATCGTAAATTCAGTGACTTGATACTGCGTATTAAAATCCCCCTCCCTCCGACGGTGTGAAAACAACGAAATAAACGAAAAGTCCGTGCTTTGCTGAGAACAAACAAGAATGTTACCATAAAATAAATATTTTAGTATATAAGATATGAACCCAGCAGGTGCACTGTGAAGACATGCTAAACGTGTACGAACGTTCCGGTTTATTGGATGGACTTCAGTTTCAAATACATAGTTAGGAATTGGTGCTGGAGAAATTTTAGACTAATAAAATTATAATGCAATTGAAACGCTTATTCATAGTGAAGATTTTTTAAAATGTATATAGATAAACGTCTTCATAGATTTTATGAGAATTACTTATAATATTTCAGTATTAAAATCGGAAAAACACTTACAACTATAATTTTATTAGCCTATTACTTATACATGATTTCCATGTGAAAAGTGCCTTATTAGCAGCAACGGCGTATTGGTACATATCGTAAAGCAATTTTATCCTTGTAAAATAATAGAGTATTCTAGTGAATGCGTAGTTAGCAAACTGTTTTATTTTGTGAATTCAGTTGGCCAGTACATAAGTGTTTCATATTTTTATCCTATTAAGCTTCTTTTGTATTGTAGCTTCTGTAAATATCTGAGAAGTGCAATGTTATGGAACAAGGTCCATTTTATTTATTTATATTATTGTTTATTTTAATTGTTAGATAACTAGTACTTAGTGACGTTGATTTGTCGGTAGGGATTTTTGTACCTTAGCCGCATTTGTTAAAGTGCGAAACTATAGTCGGGCATTCTACTATAATACGAATTGTACATAATATATACGGTCTGTCCCAAAATTATATGTTACAATTAAGAAAAAAATATATTCGATATTGAGTTACAGAGCAACTGCAATGTTCAAAAATCCCTTTTGCCTTGTGAACTTCCTATTTCTTCCTCAGCTTTTGACATATAATTTTGGAATATTCGGAATATATTTTATATTATTTTATTTTGTTACGCAAAGCGCTGTGTTCTGATGAGCATAGAAAGAAAGGTTTTGATGTGTATTTTGACCGGTATTCCAGGGACCTGGGCCAGTTGCTTGTGTGAACGTGTAGATAAATTTTCTCATGTGATCTAAAATGTTATCTATTGTAACGAGAGTTGGAAGTATAATTATTTAAAAATTGCTTGTTTCATTTTTTCTGTCTGTTACATAAATCCTCTGATGCACTGTAGAATGTTGGAATCCAACACTGACGCTTTAAATAAGCATACATTTAGTCTTGTTCTCCTTCGTCTCAAACAGTCCTGCGCAACCCACTGTCGCCCGATCTTTACCAACTGATGTCACAGTCTCCCTGCATTTTCTTTCTCTTCATCATCTTGTTTATGTAATCATGAACTCCACTATAGTATGTGTTTTTGCTTTGCAATGTATCATTAGGCATCCTCCCTTGCTCTTCGCCTTACTTACTCTTACTTATCTACTTGGACGTCACAAAAGATACGAAAAAGGCGTTAAGTTCTGGATATAAATAAATTATCACGCCTCGCTTTTTGAAAGGACCTGTCAAAAACATTCATGACATTGGAAATGGGTACCGAAACGAAGTACCTACAGAAAGGTAAGGCACCAGAACAAGCCGGATACACATGTAAGCATTCTTTACAGTCGTGCGAGAAGGGTAGTATTTTCTACACAAAATCTAGGAGAATAAACACGTGCTTTTCACTGTTCATATCCTAGTTCCCCACAGCAGCCAGCACTAGTTCCTATGGCGAAATGCATAATACACTGGGCTAGTGATCCATTTCTAAAGCAAAAAATCTTTCAGGTCTTGATCAATTTAGCGGAGGCTGTTCGGCTGGAGCGAGTCTGAGACACTCAATATAAAAATAATTTTTGTTGGTGTTTTGTTGGTGAAAAATGGAGAAAATACGGGAAGGCCGCTATCCTACATTAGATTGAAGAAGCCCGATAAAAAGAAAAAAAAGAAAGGAAGGAAGAAAGAAAGAAAGAAAGAAAGAAAGAAAGAAAAAAAAAGAAAGAAAGAAAGAACGGAAAGAAGGAAAAAAAGAACAAGTATGCAAAATGACAAATTTCTCACCAGTGTGTAACTTTATTGTAGGTACAGACGCAGACGAGTACAAAAATCACACGACCTTTCCATCGAGTAATGTGCACTATTTTTCCTTCGACCCCCTAAGACACCTTAAAAAGTAGCATTTTATTTAAAGATTTATTATTTACTTTAACAAATGTCAAAATTAAAAAGCAGCCCGCAGGGTTAGCCGTGTAATTTACGTGGTGTAATTTAAACGTTTTTTACGTGTAAAATTTTATGTATTTTACTGAACCCTTGAATATGTAAAATATGTAAAAAACGTAAAATATGTAAAAAACGTTGTTTATTAAGAAAAACCCATGTACCCAAGGATCAGCACACAAATAACACACTCAAAACTAAAGATATAACTTCTAATCAATACAGTGACAGCCATAAAGTCTGCACCGTATGGAAAACTTTTTTACTTATAGGATTATTGAAAAACGGCTTTCGGCATTAGTTTCAGCATGATTAATAACTAGAAAATTGACAAAAATATTTGTCATGTCACAACTATGACACCGCCAAAATGTCATTTGAAATTTTAAAATGGCTCAAAATGCCCTTATTTATCAAAATATGGAAAAGTGCGATAAGGAAAAGTTATTTGTAATTACATTAAGATTCTAAATACGACATTTGGTGAGACAATTTCAATGTTTTAGTTTTTCCTTTTTTTTAAAAACGTCAAATAATATTTAAGATACCTACCTAAACATATTTTCAAATAATATTATCTTAAATTAAATATTACATTTCTGTATGTCTTCCTTCTCTTTCCATACATGTTATTGTTCTGTTTAAAAATTATTTGGTTACGTTTCAGAAAAATCTTTAGTAAGTATAAATTAATCCCCATTATTCACTTTTAATGCTTTAAATAAATTTTAATCGGAATTTTCAGTTTTATTTGTCTGATCTAAATGTATTTTAAATGAACAATATCTTTTTTAATATTTACGCCCATTGTCCTGCAAAATTCCACTGTAAGGGTTTAAAATTGCTGAAAAAGTCCAAAATTGTACTGTTATTTTTCGTAAAAACGGTTATTTTGCAAATCAATTAATTTAAAAAATAAATGTAACATTACCGTATTTTTGCATTGAAATATTTCAAATTAACTCAATTGCAAACAAATAACACGCACACAAAAGTAAATGTTAAATATTTTTGTAAAAAAAGGAAAAAATTAAAACATTAAAATTGTCTCACCAAATGTCGTATTTAGAATCTTAATGTAATTACAAATAACTTTTCCTTATCGCATTTTTGCATATTTTGATAAATAAGGGCATTTCGGGCCATTTTAAAATTTCAAATGACATTTTGGCAGTCATAGTTGTAACATGGAAAATATTTTTGTCAATTTTCTAGTTATTAATCATGCTTAAACTAATGCCGAAAACCGTTTTCCAATAATCCTACAAATAAAAAAGTTTTCCATATGGTGCAGACTTTATGGCTGTCACTGTATAATACTAAAATACTATAAAATATAATTATTATAAAGAAGCAAAATCTAAATTATTTTCCAACTATTTCTTTTGTTTATTTTTGACATTGTTTTATTAAGAAACGAAAACAACACAGCAACAACAAGTCGACAGTCGACAGCTGATTCAAAATATTAACATAACCTCATTTTCTACAAGTTTTACGTATTTGACATTTTTTACGTATTTTACATTTTTTACAGGTAAAAAACTTGGAAGGCCGTGTAAAATCCCAACCCTGGCAGCCCGCTAAGTATATTCGAATAATCCAGACTGGCATATGAATTTACGTAACGAGCATAGAAAGTAACAAATTTCATACGAGCGTAAAAGCATGCGAGTTTATAGGAAATGCGCCTTCCATCGAGTTATGTTATGTTATTTTTTCCACGACCACTTATGAAGACGAATTTATTCATAAAAACAGTAACTTTATTTTTAAGGATTTGTTGTCTATTTTAACAGATGTCAAAATTTTCAAGTAGCCTACTAACTTACTATGAGCATAATATTCTAATAATTCCGATCGGCTCATGAATGACACGTGGATTTGTTCTCTTGCCCGCCAATTCATAAATGACCAGTTCGTACCTAAAATATTTAGGTCTTCCATGGAGTAGCCATTAAAATGTTCAACTGCCGAACCTTTTAAGAGATTTTTCTGATATTATTAAATTTAAAAAGAGACGCGACAGGATATTTATTCAGTAAACGTCAAGATCCCAAAGATGCATACAAAATTTGATGAACCTGATGTGCGATTTTCAAATATAGCAGCACAGTTTCGAGTTTAGTGCACGGGCAACGCAATTGTCAAGTTTCCTGCCTCCTATGCTGTATGCTTTCCTAGGGGGTCGTGGAAAATAGTTATTTACGAAACGAGTGCGAAAAGACATTCTTCGCGCATGAGCGCATTTTTTGAAGCACGAGCGACGAAGGAGCGAGTGCTTCATTTGCACATCGAGGTTCGTACAATATTTTTTGAAACGAACATTAGAATTTTTTAATGTTATTACCTAATACGTTTCCAATTTAAATTTTTTTTAAATCAAGTGGGTGCACTGACAGATTTCCATTTGACAATTGTAGAAAACCACAATTAGTTTAATTTCACACACTAGTACCAAGTGCTTTTCTGAGGCAGAAGTGAATTTGTGAATTTGAAACGTGACGCGATAATTATTACTATAAATGTCAAAATTTCAAAGCCGTCTACAACAAGGAATCAGAGGAGCAATAAACGAGAATGAATTCATCCCCTTACCGAGTTGGCGGGTTGGTACTTGCGAGATTGCAATAATTGCTAATGGGCATTGAAATCTCTTTCGCCAAGCTACAATCTCACAGAATAGACTATTAATGGTTACTTAAACAAAATTTCAGGACATTTATTCTGCTTTTTAAAATTTTAATAATAGTGAAAAATTATAATAAATTGCCTATTTTTAGCTGAACATTGCATCTAGAAAACGGGTACCTACAGTATTTTACAGCGACATAAACAGTATCTAAAGCGAATATCTTTAATGAATCTATTTCCGTGAAGAAGGCAGGCATAAAAACTAGAAAAGAATCTACTACTTCTAATCGTTAATTTACTCTGTTGCCATAAGCGACCATTTTAATTCCACATAAACTCAAACTATGAATTTATAATTGGATAACCGGTTTTGAAACTCAAATAATTGCAATTCTAAACCATAATATGCTCGTCGTAAAATAATTCCTCGGTGTGACATTAACTTTTAATAGAGCATTTTATTAATAGTATAAATTGTTGTAATCTGTTGCTTAATACGCATTTTAATTAATATTTGTAAGCCAGTTTGCGAAGAAAACTGTTCGGTTTTATAATCAATTTAATTAATAAATAGCGCTTATCTCATGAAAAGATATGTGTAAACAAGACCAAGTACCCCATTTTTTATTTTTAATCCATACAGGTACTTCGCTTGAATAAAACTATTGAATACATTAAAATCACTTTTATTTCCGAACCTAACAACAATTTATTCTGCGTACACCACCAAAGTGATTTACAACCTATTTTCCTACAATGAAATGCGTTAGAACTACTATCTCCATCTGTTAGACAACAGTTGAACACCAAGCTTTCACGCAACGCTGCCAGGGCATTACAGGCAATTCCTCAGCTCCAGACGTTGACTCAAATACGTGCCATTGATAGACAAAATTAAGTAATGCCATTAGAAATTTCGTGTTTCTTTTAAGTCATGAGCTGGCAACAATTTCATTAACATACTCACGTCGCATTCTAAATGGATTTGTAAATACAAGGCGCATACATTATCTTAAATGTTGAATAAAGTTTAGAAACTACATAATAGTACATTTTAAATAATTCGTGGTGGTGTCAGTTTTCCCACCATTTTAAATATTACAACTTGATAATTTGCAAGTCAGAAACACCGTAAACATTTTATAACGAAAAATCGAGAATTAAAATAAGTAAATTACAAAAAATACACCGTTTCTCACAATTACATTCCAGTCTGGTACTGATATTTACCTGCAAAATGTGAAAATCCTAACAATGAGGAAAAATATGGCAAATTTTGTTAGTACGTACCTATGTACAGACTGCCCCAGACCAAGCGTACACTATCTTTTACATGAAATGAGAGTAATAAATTGATGTAGTACGCGGCCTCACTCATTTAAGGTTAGATTTAATAATTGTTAGAAATTATAGCCTGATAAAACTAGTAACTAAATTAAGAAACAAATTTATACTTAGTGAAACGGGAACACCTATTAATGAAATTTAAAAATTACAAGCGCGATTAAAAATATAAAATAATATCCAAGACATATTAAATTAAGGTATCGTATTACACAAGGTGTTATTAGCTTCAATCTAAATCGTAATAGCATACTTCATTTTCATTAACTTTAGCTAATATTATTTAATAGATAAACCGTAAGCTGAGCCACTTTGAAGTTGCAGTCATAAAATTTATGCTTAAAAAAATTTTATATATCAATAAAGTACACAAGACATTTTTTTAGCTTTTTCATCCAGTAATTACGGAAGAATTTATTTTCATCTTGGTATGGAAACCCACGCCCACGGCGCAAGAGTTTGGAAAAATTTTATCGTTGACGCTATACTGAGTAAGAAGGTTGCTTATCTGAAACACCAGCAAAGTCATTTGGACAAGAAATCTCTTTGGGAAGCTTTAAAAAATTTAAATATTTCGCGTACGTCTTCCACTAATATTCCCAGCAACTTGAATTTGCAACTATACGAATATTTGACTGCATCAGCTAATAACATTATGTCTGATTATGTCATCCTTAAAATAAACATTTCTGATATTCGTAAGTCTGTAGATAACCGATGGGCAACTGTTCCTTTACTCCTTGACTTCTCAAAGACATTTAACACATTTGGACCATGAGTTGCTTATTGCCAAAGCAAAATGATATGGATTGTTTTTGACAATTCTGCTGCCTTATAGTCATCTCATTTGTCGAATAGTTCTCAGAAAGTTAATACATCTCAGGGCTCTTCGGAATCTGGTTTAATTACATCAGGAGTGCCCCAGGGATCTATATTGGGACCCACATTGTATACGTCCGATCTATTTGAGCAAGTTAGACACTAATATACCTACTGGCTTAACCGATGATATTCAGTTAAGTATGTATTGATCCTGTTCTTGTTGAATGTTCGAATTTGCTTATTACCTAAGCTTTAGAAAGAATTTCTTTGTAAGCTCATAAAAATAATTTAAAACTTAATACAGATAAGAGTAAGAGCAGCCTTAAGTGTTTTTGTCCGAAAGGTTCTCAAGTGCTTGTGGAATCCTGCCTAGAATTCAAAATAAATGACCAGTTATTGGAAAAGGTATCTTCTGCTCGAAATCTCTATAATTATAATATGAATTACGTAAAAAACTATGTGAGTGCTTGGTTTTACCAATTCTTACCAATTATGGACTTGTTCTATACTTCCCATGTCTTGATATAGCAACACGTTAATAGATTACAAACACTTCAGAATTCAAGCAGTCGGTTTATTTGTGGACTTCGTCAATATGATAGGGTGCCGGCAAAGATGAGGAAACTGGGATGGTCTACGTCCACCCCTCTCCGTACCTTACGGATAGATTGACTTTTAGACGCGATTTAGATAACTTAAATATACACGATGTCCCAACGAAAACTTGTACCCCCGTAAAACTCGGTAACATAAACGTTTTGACAAAAATCCAAAAACACGTCGATTTTTATATCAAAGGGGATCAATTTTTATGTAATAATCATTCTTGCAACTCTAGTCCTGTGCGGGGGGTAGCGACCCCCCAAAATTTTTAAATGGGACGGTGGGTCAAATGATACCTACTTTGGAAGGGTTTTTCATTACTTACACAACCGTATTTGTTTTATTAAATTCGATCAATTTGTTACCTAGAAATTGCTTCTTGAAGTTTCCAAGTTAAAAGATTAATAAAAGCACAAAAAGGTTTAAACTATCGAATGTATTGCTCGAAATGACCTCCACCAATTGTCATACAATGATACATTCTGGATTCAATTCCAGATCTTACATTTCTCAAGACCTCAGGAGTTATTAGCCGGCATTCTTCTTTGGAATAAACCATTTTGATTTAGTAAATAAACACGATTTTATACTGTGGCGAATAAGTTTATTTTGACATTTGATCTGATGTTCTTTTGTTCTTACTTTTTATTCTTATTAGTTTACTTGATTTTGTTAATTTTCCATTCTAATACATTCGATAGTTTAAACCTTTTTGTGCTTTATTAATTTTTTAACTTGGAAACTTCAAGAAGCAATTTCTCGGTAACAAATTGATCGAATTGGATAGAACAAATACGGTTGTGTAAGTAATGGAAAACCCTTCCAAAGTAGGGATCATTTGACCCCCCGTCCCATTTAAAATTTTGAGGGGGTCGCTACCCCCCGCACAGGGCTAGAGTTGCAAGAATGGTTAGTGCATAAAAATTGGTCCCCTTTGATATAAAAATCGACGTGTTTTTGGATTTTTGTCAAAACGTTTATTTTGCCGAGTTTTACGGGGGTACAAGTTTTCGTTGGGACACCATGTATATAAGAACTCATTAAAACTTATGGATACCTAACTTTCACTCGTCTCTTTTTAGAAGATCGTTCTGTTACAATGAACCCTTAATATGCAATAATGTACCTAATAATTTAAAGACGCTTCCTCTTTCCGGCTTTCGACTGTGGGCAGTGTACGAAGGTACCTACTCTTCATCCTCATTTTCACTGCTCTTCTTGTTTTTGCCTACTTCCTTCTTTCCTTCTTCTCCACCTCTCGTTTTTGTGCTGCTGTATCTTCGCATCTTCTTGTTCTTATTATTTCAATTCTACTTTCCTCCACCTCCTCCTTCTCCTTCTCGGAGATCTTGAGGTTTGAAAGAACAGCCCATCCAATTTTGCAGGAGAATCTCTTGTAATCAGTTTAACTTTATTGAGAATACCTCCAAGGAGCAACCTTCTATTAGCGTCTACAATATAACATTTTGGACCCCCCCCCCATTATGGTTAAATAAACAAGCATAATGTACCTGCAAACCAACCAAACTTTTACCTATGGATTATTCATATTTTCTTCAATTGATTCAATAAGACTAATTGAGAAATACAAATATCTGTAACTATACGCTGGCCATGCCCAAGTTAGGCTCGATTGTAATCTTCACCTTGCGGGTACATTTTATGCACAGGAACAGTATTATCCACCTACCTTTTCAGTGTAGGGGCGGACAGCTTTTGCAGATGGATTTACGTCAGTGATGCACCTGCTTATGACGCCCCGTAAACTCATTTCTGTTCTGTTAAGTACTGCATTTTTCTATGAAAAACCTAATGATTTATTAATGTGGACAATTTAATGTTTACCTAATTATGTCTAGAGAATTTCACACAGCTATGCCCAAACCTAAAAGACGATAAATCGATTATAACAGATTTTAGAGACGCCCTGTATATAAATCGTTGTTTTGGAAAATTTGATTATAAAAATGACATATTAGAACATTTATATTGTCAATGTTATACTGAATCGGCACATGCGAACTGAATCGTAAAAATTGATTTAGTGTCATTTCGTACGTTCCCATTTCGTGCGTCGATGAAAATTTTCCCGTTTCGTGCGTCATCCCAAACCTCTACCTGATTTGAGTGCCGTTTCATGCGCTGACCTGCTGATAATGCAGTAAGCCACTAATTCTAGTATATCTTTACAACACAACGCTGTTAATAATTAGACTTCAATGCGGAATTGTATGTTGATTTCTCTCCTCTTGTTTGAAATGTTAATGTTTTCGTTTTGGGGGGAGATATAAACGCTTCGCTCGCTCCGCTTGCCCACAGACCGGAAATAGTGGGTCGAACCACTTTTTTTGGCCGTATTCAGTGACGGGCAACTATAAAACAAAGCAGTACGTTTTGTATGCCTTTATTGCAACACGTACAACATGTTCAAAGTAAAGGATACCGGTGTGCTCACGAACTGGCACTACTTAATTACCCAGTAAATTATTGATGCTCGAATCGACACGAAAACAGGTAGAAACCCAAAAACGCACGAAACGGGAACGCACGAAACGGGACATACCAAAAAATTTGCTCAAAATGAAAAATTAGTTTTCGATTCGCAAAGTAGTGAATTAAGCAGACGTACACGTACCTACACGTACACACATCAAAACGGTGGAAACAACAAAGTAGAGGCGTGCTTTTTGTTAACAGCGCTCAATTTGCAAGCATTTTATAGTTTACGTTCAAAGTTATTGAAACTTAAAAATTAAAGACGATAAATTTTGAACTTTAAAAACAACGTATTTCTGTAAGATTTATTAGTACCTGCCTATGTTTATTGTTTATATGACACCTATCGTCAGGTTATAAAATATACGCCCATTTTAGATTTTTATGCTGACGTTATTTCCATTGATAATTTTATTAATATTTCCTTGAAGTTTTTTGTGTTTCTGTAACACTCGTAAAATTTTTATATTGGTTATAAAAATATAGAACTAAGTATCAGAATGATTTATTATATGTAAATTTGCCATAAATTGCTCCTACAAAATGTTTCTGTTTTGGAGAACTGAATTCAGCAGGTAAATATTAAATAGCTTGGCAAACAGTATACACGTAATGTTTTATGCAAGCAGTAATAGCAAATAAACATGCAACACAAATGTCTCTTTGAGACAATAACATTTACATTTCCACAAAATATATTGCAACATTTGAACTAGAATTAATACCAAAGGTTCAATGATGCGAAAGTAAAACCAAATATTTATATAGGACAAAGTTTTCCGTCTTTATGCCTACCTTTAGAACTTTAATTCAAAGGTACGTAATTGTTAGAAAAGCTCTCAAGGCTGACACTCGATTCTACGTCATTTTATTAAACCGAGCATGCGTAGTAGGATTATGAATTTGGATTGTGAGAGCCGTCAAAAACCTAATCAAAATATGACAGCGACTTTATTTTTCGGTCTCTAGTGCAGTTAGCTGTCGTTCCTCATACCTTGTTTCAGGCAATATGATTAGCACATAGAAATTAATTAATTAATTAAGCAATAATTTTGCATTTAACTAATTTTTATAACGGCTCTTGTTTAAATTATGTCGGCATTAAAGTGCGCCATAGAGAATCCCACCGCAAAGATGGGCTTTACTACTTTACTCATTTTCATAATTTATAATCCAGTGTGCACATTAAAAGGATACTTCTTTGATATCTTATACTCAGTAGATATTTTTAAAGTGACCTAACCTCTGTTCGAGCACGAGCGACAATTCAGTTGGGCATTAACATACGAATGAGTCCATAAATATCTGAAAAAGCCGGTGATTTGAATGATGAGTTACGATAATGCACCAGCGACAACAAAAAACATCCGCTAGAAATGGCAATTTTAAATGTTATTTATGGGGAGTGCAAACATAAATTACGTTCTTGCGCGGATCTAATTTAACAACAAAGTGTAATAATTAAAGATAATAATAGCTTACTGGAGAAGTTTAAATGGGGAATCTGGTTTACCATCGCAGACATCACAGCCGCAGATTCACAAATAAATATTTGAAGTAAATATGGAGCGTCTTTGGTTATAGCTAATTTTCACTGGATAAAGTCCCTGCATTGCAAGTTAATAAGGGAGAAAGGGAAGATTACCTGACTTAATCTTTAAGATGAGACCTTGGCAGTCAGGGTGGCAGGTGGTTGTCCGCAGGGTGGAGTTCTATCTCCTCTTGTGTAGAACTAGTTATGGACGGACTGCTTAGGAAACTCAGCAACGAAGGATATTCTCCCCTAGAATATGCAGATGTTTTAGTCATCACAGTCGAGGGAAGATTTAGTAGTACGATTAGGGAACGTATGCAAATGGCCCTGAGTATTGTAGCAGCTTGGATTGAAAAGGAAGACTTGACCATTAGTCCAGAAAAAACAACAATAGTTCAATTTACGCGAAAGAGAAATATAGAGGCTCTTGGACCTCTATATGTCAGTGGTAGGAAGATCCCATTGTCAAGGGAGGTCAAGTATCTTGGGGTTACACTGGACTCAACACTTACCTGGACCAGGAATAATGTATGCAGCTTTGGCATGGTGGCCCAAAGTCAAACAGGTAACTTCTAGGCTAAGGCTAAGCAAAATTCAGAGGCTTGCCTGCCTAGGGATAACAGGGGCGATGCGGACTTCGCCAACTGCAGCCATAGAGACTCTTCTGGACCTTCCCCCTCTCCACTTCGTGATACAGGGGGAGGC
Organism: Xestobium rufovillosum; assembly: GCA_963966045.1. Classification (NCBI taxonomy): domain Eukaryota; kingdom Metazoa; phylum Arthropoda; class Insecta; order Coleoptera; family Ptinidae; genus Xestobium; species Xestobium rufovillosum. The sequence continues at coordinate 36,624,815 of OZ014493.1, forward strand.
GAAACTGGCACTATACAGACTGCAAAATTCTTTTTACCGTGTCCGTCTGGGTACAGAGCACACTAGCATTATTGAGGACATAAAGGATCCCATGCTTGACATGAGGACGGATTACATGGTCCCCAAGAACACCACACAACCACTCTTTCAGGTCACAATCGATGACCCTAAAGTGGAGAACCAAATTCTAAACACCATACCTTCCGGCAGTCTAATCTGGTACACCGACGGTTCTAAAACCGTCACAGGTGCTGGGTCAGCACTGTTTGGAGATAAACCAAGAGTTAAACTCAGCTCCTCTCTGGGCAAATATGCATCTGTCTTTCAAGCAGAGGTCTACGCGATACTACAATATGCGCGGGAAAACATTAAGAGGGGCTACAAAAATCAGCGGATCTTTATCTTATCAGACAGCCAAGCAGCTTTGAAGGCTCTTATGAGCCCAAAGATGTCTTCCAGACTGGTGTGGGAATGCTTCGAGCAACTTAATATCCTAGCCATGCGGAACGCAGTGAGACTACTTTGAATTCGAGGTCACTGTGGGCTCATAGGAAGCCGATAAACTAGCAAAGCGGGGCTCCAACGATCCTTTCGTTGGACCGGAACCTGCCCTAGGCATAAATAAGAGTGCCGTCAGACACCAAGTAAACGGATGGATTCGTGCTCAACATCACAATTACTGGAACATGATTCCAGGACACAGGCACAGAAAGTCGTATATAAAGGGACCTTGCAGGAAAAGATGCTCAGAACTACTTTGCCTTAGTAGGATGCAAATTAGAATCGTAACAGGCTTCCTAACGGGACACACGATCGTTAAAGAACACCTGTGGAAGATTGGCAAATATTACGGAGACCTTAACTGCCGCTTGTATAATAAGGAACGGGAGACAGCTATGCACATCTTGTGCAGATGTGAAGCTCTAGACCAAAAGAGACAGCGAATTTTCGGGCGATGTCTGATTGAACCGGAAGAATTGTACCGTTTGGTCCAAGGCACCAAGATCATGGAATGGGTGTGACTTAGAATTAGGGTGAGCACAATAAGCCCATTTTGTGGCTGCAGTGCATCTGAACCTACGGGCAGGCAGGCCCAAAGGGGGAAAAAATGTTTGGAAAGCGGGGGCATTTTGAGTTGAAAATATGCAACATTGGTCGGAATCAAAGAGGGTAAAACGCTCTCGTTTAAAGCCTTGTGTTTAATATTTTTCCATCAGCACGACCCGCTCCTCAGGCAATTGGCCAATGCTTTATTGGTAGATGAAAGAGGAATAAAAACGCTTGCAAATTCCAAACGATACTAATGTCCTATAAAATTAGATAAACCGTTTCCACACAGGTAGATATTCAAACAATCTTCACTTCCTTAAACCGAATAGGTACGCGTATTAGAGATTAATATTAGTAGGTAAAGCTTGCGCAAGTCATTCGAAAATGCCGAGCTAGCAATAGCGACTATCACATCAATAATAATTAATTGGGAAATGAATCTTTCTACTAATCAAAAAACAGTTATATTCCTCACATATTAAATATCTGTGGAGGCCACCCACGGTCGGGTTTGACCGCTTGCCGGTTTGAACCCGATACGTTCGATCAGAGCACACTAGTATTATAATAATTTGTTTATGCGAATCACTTCACCATAGTGTTGGCCTTGCAGAAGAAAAACAATATTTACAGAATACGCCTACTAAGAGATATAGACACGCCTTCTTTATAGAAACTCATAACTGGTACAATATTTCCCAGCAGAGATTATACGATTAACATTTTACTGTCATCCTACCGCAGCATTAATTTGCATATTGAAATGTGCCAATTTTGGGCAGAATGTTTTAAGAGTCTAGATTTCTGTTGCCCAATTTCTGTGAAGAAAAATTGTTCTTTGTGTAATAAGTGACGTTCTGCGACTTTAAAAGTCAGTATTTTCAATAATGCTGACCTACTTCACGTTATCAGAAAATAAGATGAATTAAGTTGTATTAAGTTGGTATTAGTTAGCTAATACCAGACAGGCGAGATTCCGAAAGACTACAAACGGAACATCATAGTAGCTTTGCCAAAAAAGAAAAGCGAGGATAGGAGTGAAAATTTTAGAATTATCAATTTAACTTGCCATGCGTCAAAAATTTTAACTAGAATTGTGCAAAGAAGGATAGAGAAAAGGGCGGAAGAAATATTAGATCAGTTCGGATTTAGAAGAAATAGGGGAACGCGCGAGGCCATTCTAGCGTTACGAGTAATGATAGAAAAACAATAGAATTAAAATGGGTGCTAGAGGAACTATTTTTTTTCCGTTTTCACTTTCCTTGCATATCGGTTATTGCATTATGGAAAATTTCAGTGCATGTGCATGATTTCATAAAAAGCTATTTTATTCAAAAATGAAGCATTTTACAAAAAATTTTAAAGATACCAGTTTCTTCCCAAATTGAATGTAGATTACAAATACATTAATATCACCTGCATTCGCCAGTGGGGTAACGTAGGATTTGGGAAATAAATAAACGGCCTACCTCGTAGCAACGCTACTGATGGGGCAAGCATAGCAAAATTCTTTATAAAATTAGAACTTGGCAAATGAAAACGACTTCTTAAATTTCAACTCAATAACTTTCCTAGTTACTAAGATAATAAAAAATATTAAAACTTTTACACCCTGTATCTTTGTTAGTAGTCACTTTAGAATATAATGTTCATATAAACTTTTCGTCTTATTTGGAGCTCCTCTAGCACCCATTTTAATTTGGCTTGCCAGTTCTGATTCGTAGATTTGGAAAAAGCTTTCGAGAATGTAAAATGGAAGATGTTCGAAATTCTTAGAAATGTAGGTAGGTATGAAGTATAGGGGTAGAAGAATTTTTTATAATCTATACAAAGAGCAAAAGGGCAGTTACAGAATTTGGGCAGGAACATAGGGAAGTAGACATCCGAAAGGGAGTGAGGCAAAGATTTGCGTTGTCGCTTCTAGTTTTCAATTTATATACCTATCGAAGATGGGATTAACATTGTTAAAGACAGAATAGCCGCTGGAATTAATATACAGTGCCAAACTATTAATATGCTCTGATTGGCGGATGATATAGCAGTATTAGCGTCCAGCAATGAAGAAAGAGGAAGGGCTCTGACCGAAATGGAAGCTGTTTTGATGGAGGGCTATGGTCCGAAGATCAATAAAAAGAAAACCACAATATTGGTATGTAGGGGGCGTGAAAATAGGACCAAAACTAAAATGAAAATCGGAAACGAAAAGATAGAGGAAGTCTCAAATTTCTACTATTTAGGGTGTCAAAAGACTCGCGATGGTAGGAGCGCAGGGCCGAGTTGCATTTAGTAAAAATAAAAAGAAGCAACTATTATGCTCGGGAATGATAAATGTAGAAATTCGGAAAAGACTCTTAAAAACGTATGTATGGAGTATGGATGATAGAAGCGGATAAAAAAAATTAGAAGCGTTTGAAATGTGGTGCTACAGACGCATGATGAAGATACCGTGGATAGATAAGGTTAGCAACAGAGAGGTATTAGAAAGAGTTGGAGAAAAGCGAAATTTATGAAAGACAGTAAAGAATAGGAGAGATAGAATGATAGGACACCTTCTGAGGTACGAAGGCATAGTTCGCGACATGCTAAAGTCAGAGATGGAAATAAAGAGAGGTAAGGGTAGGCCCAGATTAAACTGCTGCTCTCAAATAATTAGGAATATAGGATGTTCTACTTTTAGAAAAGTATGGAGGTGCGCGTCCAACCAGTCTTCGGACTAAAAACTTTATTATGATGAATTAAACTATAGGTAATGATTATCCCATAAATTTGAGAAGTGATGGGTATAGACCATTAATCTTTTTTCCTCAAGCGCGAAAGATAAAAATGTGGAAGAAACAGGATAAGAATTTTGGTTGTGCTGAAATAGACGATCACCCTCCCTTCATCGCCTTCCAGTGTTATTCGTATCGAGCTTGGGATAAGCTTGGGATAAGTCAGAATATGAGCAGTACTCAAGGCTTCCTTCAGACAATCACGTGCACTCTCTAAGACGCTCTTTAAACCACGCGTTTACATTCTTTCATAAAATGACTGAGAAGTTTTGTTACATGGAAACCATTTGCAATTCGTCAGTAATAAGTACAGATGCCCAGAAAACTAATGAGTTCAGTTTTATCTTTTGGTATCGGCCAAGTGCTTCCATTTATTTTCTGGGTAGGTTACTACTCCTATTGCTGATTGACTTCTTTCTTGAAGAGCTTACATTTCTGCCGAATACGCTTCAAGCGCGCCTTTTTAATCGGTGAAAGACGTGTTCTAGATTACCCAGATGCTCGCAAAAATTATTATCCTTTCACGTGTTACTTGCAGGCATCGCAATGTCACAAATTTAAATAAACTTTTTAAGTTGCTAAACACGGGAATTAATTTTTCCAGTGCCACAGTAAGCTCTAGGGTCCCCACTATTTATCGGGTAACTGGCAGGGCCAATCCAACACTGTTGATCTTACACTTCGCTAATCGCTACAATACTTAAACACCGTAGAACTTTCAAATATTGTGCACTTAATAAAACATTAAGCAACAGTTTACGATCTGGTGGAAATACCATGAGTTTCAAAGTTTTGATAAACCATACATATTTCTTATTTATGGTAGTAAATTTCAGTAGCTCAGCAGCCGTTAATGTCGCTGTCCGTCGATTCACAAGCCTATAATATTCGTGATGTGCACAAGTATTCCGGTATAAATATAAATTCAAACGAATCAGGCAAGATCATTAATATGTCAGACTAATATTATTTGTCCAGCCATGTTACAGAATCCAGATTGAATATTGATAAGACTGGACGACACACTAGCAGTCATTTATAAGCGGCGACCATTTTTACCGTCATTTTAAATTCAACAGCTGAATAACAACATAAATAATATCTTTTAGTATATTGTCTCTATTCGAAATTATAATTGCCACAGGCCGCGGGTCTGTTTTAAAAACGGCAGCTACTCTCGGATCTAATAATACTGAAGATGATCAAAGCGCTTTCCGAACTTTTGATCAAACATAATATGGGTACGCTAATTTATTTAATAGAGAAAACATGTTTGAAATAAAGTGGAAAATAAAGCACGAGAACTGGGAACTTTTAATGGCTTAGATAAATTCGCAGATAATATAAAATATTGAAATGACATGATTTTTTATAACCTATACCAAACTTATCTGCGCTTCTGTTTCGTCCACCGATGCACAGTTTAACTTCCAGTTTATGTACTACTCGTTCATCTTCTTGCCATAAAGGATCTTTAAACACAATCTTAGATATAATTAAATTGAATTAAACTAGGATTTTATACCTGGTGCCTGCCAGAGTGTTTGAAGAGTCATCATTACCTTACAATTTGCTTTAAACTTAATCTAAGTCCGACATGTCTTATTCACTGCAAGAAACACCCACGACGTACCGACGCATTGTTTAAGGGTGGAATTTATCAGCTGTTAAATAGTAATTCTGGACAAGCGTCTATAAAGTGCTGCCACCTATCGCCCAAAAGTGTGATTAGGATTATGCAAAATATAGTCACAATCTATTATGGTTGATTTCTATCACAGCTGCAACCTCTTTAGACGAAACACTTACAGCTTGGAATTTTCAAGGTTTTTCAATGCTTTTTGGCGGCAACCGAATAAATCTGGGAGGATTAGTCGGCAGGTCGGCGGACCTATCTTTGAATTATTATTTACTATTTAGAAATAAGAGAATAAACTGAAGGGTCAGCGCCATCTCCATTGCAATGGCCACACTACTACTACTAATTGATGATTATTATTATTGATGAATCTTGTTTTTATTTAACGTACTATCTACTTTAATTTCAGAATGATGTTGGAATAAAAATGTGTCCACATGGCCCGTTTTTAGTACTCAAATTCCGCACCCTTAAGCTAGTGCCGTACCCAGATGACCAAGCCACTGCACTGTGACGTAAATGTTGAACACGCTAGTTGAGTGTAACGTCACGTGCGTACGTATAAGTTTTGGTTGTCATTGGCGTGTACTACGCAATCGGCAATCGGTCATTTTGCTCTCGTTTCAGCAACAGACGGTTGTGGCGTTGTGTTTTGATGTTTCCAACCTCAATCGTACGCCACTGGCATCGCACCTGATGAGGGATATCATCAATTCCGCGCAGATTTGATGGCGAAATTTTAGTGTCACTATAGCCTAAGACTATTTTGTATTCCTACAGGCTGTTTTGCTTTTGAATTCTGTAATTGTAGAACTTAATGCTTGCAGTAACAAAAATTTTCTTGTGCGAAAATAATTTACCTCATTTTCTCCAACATTCAATGCGGGTGCAATAAAGCTTACTGGTTGAAAAATCAACTCGCTTTCAAATTAGGTGGGCAATTTACTGTTCAAGGTTCACAATTTTCACAGCGTTCTATTTAATAACTAGCAGCGTTTAATTTATACCAAACTATAAAATCCATGCATGTATTCCAAAGAAAGTTAGTTGTTAAGAAATAAAAATAAATTTATTAGTAATAAAAACACCTACGCTTCGCAGCTGCCTATATTGAATACGGAACTAGCAAAATACTCAGCGTAATTACAAGATTTGAGGCAAATAATTAGCATCTTCGTAATTTATGATTTATGGTACAACAAAATATTTTCTGCTTTTAATAAGGTTTGAGCCATAATTCTTAGAAAATGTTAGTGCACTGCTTCATTGAATTAAAAATTTCATTTAGTATGCAAAATGGGGAGATGTTAAATTGCCTTTTACATAATTCAGGTACTAGAAATTCCACTGACGTTAACACCAATAGAATTTTTACACTAATTTATTATGGCGTTTTGTTATGTTATTACTCTTATTACTAAATTTACAAGAAGTTATATTTTTCCTTGCACACTTTGTTATAAAACCTAGGAGAGTGTCATACTGCTTGCTATATGGTATGTGGTGGATGAAAGGTCCGTTTTCAAAACATTTACAAACTGTTTTTGTGCTGAAATATTTATGAAAGACGAGTACCGAAAATCGGTCAGTGGCTCAAGAACGTCAACCTCCAAAAAATGTCTAAAAGAAAATCAAATAGAAGCAGTGTCAGCTTATTTAAGCCTCTTACTGGCCCTTTCAAGTAATGTCGCGTTTTCCGTCAACGCTACAGTAAGTATCCGAATGGCGGCAACGGTAGGGGATATACAACTAGGAAGATCTTCGGCAACAAAATTTTACGTTATTGTTTGCAAATAAAATAAATAGGACAACCTGCTCCAAAGTGGACTGTGGAAAGGACGACAGATACCGTGCATTCCTGGCAGAAAGAACTTGAGGACTTGCAAAAGAAACAGGCTATCAAAACCGTTCCGATTTCTAGAAGAACAAAAATAAGGTATGAGCAAAAGATGATTTAACATTGAAAGGCAGATTCTTTAGCCTAAGTTAAGCACATTCTCCCTGCAATTCAAAAACTGACTTAAACCTTTAATAATTACCTAATTAACTGAATGACAAGGTTTTGTGGACCTCGACGATTAATGTCTCACTATATAAAATACGCCATTTCATCGTATTAATTTTGCTTTGCAATTAATACACGGCGTCAATATCAATAATTTTCTGTTTTAATATAACCTGATAAGCATCGATCAGTCGATGTTTAGCGACATTTAATATTTGTACAGGTGTGGTAGATTGAACTTTAAGTGTCTCGTAAATGATTTGCAAATTCAGGTGTTCAAGAAATTGCACAAGTTACTATACAATCGCAGAAAAATGCAGAGTAACTGTTCAGAACATGCATAGCATGATAATTTTCCAATAACTCCTTGAATTCTGTTTTTATGCCTGCAGATGTAATCAAACTAACAATTACTATTACCAAATAACTGAAAATTTTCTATTCAGAATTAATCTACGCATTTCTCCAAAAGTAGAATATTGCTGCTTCCCGAACTAGCCATTTGCGAGCGCTGGTCTAATCTGTGTTTCAGATGAAGTATCTGGGAGTACTGAAAGGTAGTGGACAGTTCGAGCAATTACTCCTCAGGCAAGTACCTTGCCAGACATTGAATTATGAAACTGAATCCAGAGTTCTTGTACTAAGGTGGCATTGGAACATTAATGTTCATTGTCCTAACACTTACTTACGTGCTTACTAGTAGGTTATAAAATTAAATATTCAAATTCCATTTCATTGAATTTTATTTTGCTCTCTACTTTTTACACTAAACTTGTTCTGATTTTCAATCATCCAGTGCGGATTGTTTGTTGCCTAATAATGCATGTTATGAAGATTTACCTCACCTGCACTAGTAAACGTAGCTTCATCCGTGAATAAAATTTTTGAAAGAATATTGGAGCGTTCTTGTATCTTGTTGAGTATCCGGTGGCAGTATAGCTACCTTCGATCAAAATCTAATTGCGTTAGTACTTGGTGCAGTTGTACATGGTATGGATGCAGTCTTTGATCTCTTAAAATCCCTTGCACAACAGACCGAGGTATTCCCAAATCTCTTGTAATTTCCCTTATGCTTAAACGGGGATTAGTTTCAACGTAAGCAAGAACATTTATTGCATTTTCCTCATTACGAGTTCTTCTATGTCGGTTGTTAGCTTGTAATGGTTTAACTTGCCCAGTTTCCCTCAAACGCGTTGCCAGACGAGCGAAAACTTTTCGGGAAAAATGCCTTCTTTCCGGATACCTTACAGCGTATGCTCGCGAGGCAATAACGGCATTTTCTTCATTTTGAAAAAACACCGAGAGCATGTCATACGCTTCAGCAACAGAGTAAGACATCACTTAAAAGTTATAATAAATTCTATCGAAGAAAAGCACCGAAATCGAATTTAAATTAACTAATAATAATTAATAGTAAAGCTAAACGTAACAAAATTATTTGTTTTTACGTTCCATGGATTGCTTGTTGTTTGTAATATTTCTTATAATTCTGTCTGATGAGAGATTTGAAAAAGGTAGGAATATTCTTCATGCTATGTGAAATTACAGCATGTTATGAAAATGTACAATTCCATTCAACATTCTTTGATTAAACCATATTCTTGATGATAACTTCAGTCTGAAAAAAGACAACAACTTCCGGTTTGCGGCATTTTGTTCTTAATTCTGTGTGTAATGACACCGTGTTATAAGAAATATAACATTCCATTTAAAATTTTTGAGAAAATTTGGCAATTAAGTTTCGAAATAACGCCATCTGGTGGTTCCCTCGTAAAATGAAATTGAAGTGTAAACGCAGATTTCTATTACGCTATAAATTCCCTTTCTAACGAGACCAAATTCATTAAAATATGGCATTTTTGGTGTAAAGGAATTCTTTCCTCCCCCCAGACCTTATTTCGGGTAAAATTGAAAGCTATAAATATCTTTGGTGGATTTTTCATGGCCACCTTTATAAGAAGATTTTTTCCCGAAAGCTGTAGGACGAATAGTTCTTAAGATATAGCCGGTCGCCAACCTTAACCGGACACCCGGTATATGACATATTATGTACGTTAAGACTTTCCAAATTACATAGGTATTTTAGAGTATACTATCTGATTTTCCCTAAAATTCTGTTGCATATTGCCGTTTTTCTGCGCGTATTAATCCGTACTCTGCCTATGAGCAAACGTTACATTAACCTGTATATTCATCTCCTTGAAAAATTACTACACACTGGCCGCCTTCTTATTAAAATTTGCACAAAATTTTGCAACTAATTGATTCACCTACAACAGCATGTCAACATGGATTTCGTATTATCTGTAAGTCATTAATGATGTATCCGCTACTTATCCTTAAAAATATCGAGTGGGTGTTACACTGCTTGCAAATACAAAATTATGCCCATAGAATTTTTTTACTTAGCGCAAACACGTCTTGTACTCCTATTTCACTAACAAGCTTTCATGGATACGTTTGTGACAAAACAAAAAATCATTATAACACATCTCGCGAAGCATGTGAAGAAGATTCCGAGGTCACGACCCTCGATATGTGGCACAGCACACTTCTAATTCCGCGGCACACCCACTAGAGATGATGAGAGAAACAGCGTGGATATCTCATATCCACTCGTTCCATCTCTGAGAAGTTAATTTTTTTGCACAATCGAAGGGGGCGCGAGGTAAAAAATACATTTTCGCAATTATTGCCTCTATTCGTTATTTATGGACTCAAATGACCGGTCGCAACGTGGAAGATTTGTTCTTTTTGTGCGATTAATAAATTAATTTGCGCACCTCCGTGTACGTGATAATCATTAAACTCTCGAGGCCCATATGAAACCACTAAAAATCTATTTGGTACTTACATATACGTCATTTAAGATTTATAGACCAACTTTGTGGGTAACAGTTTTAACTTTTAATTATATTGTCAGTATTGCCTAAATAAGCATCAATTCTAATGATTATTGGATACCTAATCAGATAAATTGTTTAATGGATATTTACATAGGTTGGAGAATGTAATTCTTGTTTGCTAACCTACAACCCCAGTTTCAAGAGAAAAACTGTTACGTGTTACTAAATAAGCTTTTAATTTGAAGAAAACTGCCTAAAGTACTACAACAAAAAAGTCAGAATTTAAATATTGGAAATTTGAACGTATCAGACGTATCAGAAACACGAGTGTTAATTTTAACCAGTGGAAGAACTCATCAAGTTGAATAACTTTTCTATTTGCAAATAAAGCAACTCAAACTGATTTAAAATCTATTAAAATGTATCCCCGCTGATAAGTAAAATCTTCGGCAGTAGTAATAAAAAACAACCCTTCCACAACCGAGACCGAAGAAACCAAATACTTCTAGAATGGACCTGGCGTCTTTATGCAACAGATGATTTTGTTGTGAAGCCTACACAGTTGTAGGTCAGCGGGTCGTGGGGAGCGTTGTTTGTTATAATTTTCAAGCAATGGACCAGGCGAATGGTCCTCGATATTCTGTTTCAGCGGCGGCACCTGTTTACTACACAACTGCTCGGCTGCTTTGTTTTGCCTTTTCCACACAAAAACGCTTAGACTGTGAGTATTCCTCCTGCTTCAGTAGTAAATGTAAATAGCCAAGTTCCCTCTACAAGTCTTTGGGAGAAACTGATGGCCATCACAAACAACCCCTCAATGGCCAAGGACGCAAAATTTGGCGGGAAGATTGAAGATTGGATTACTACACCCATAACGTTATGCGCTACCTCGAATCTCCTGCTTTGGCCCACCAGTCTAGCAGCCAGTTCTGCCCAAGTTAACAGTCCTACACGAACTCACTAATTTGCTCTCGCATTGATTTCCCACGCGCTGGTCCAATAGTCAAATTGTTAGCTGAATCAGCAAAAGTTGCAGGTGTGGAATAAGAACCACTGCAATAGCTCGAATTTTAATCCAACACTGGGCAGTACAAATATGGACATTTTTAAGCGTAAATCTCTGTGTAAATGGTAGAATCACTAGGTATGCATTCTTATCGAACAGTATGTTTTAGTACAATTCCATGGCGAACTTCATTTTCCCAATTCTCGTTAGGTATAGGTTGAACTTTATCTATCTCATTTTTATCTGTAGTTATTTGCTATACTGAACTCTTTATCTCTAAACTTGTTAGTACATCACACACCAATATGAGTAAATTTTCTTTTAATAACAGACTGAAGCTACTTATCTACCTAAAATCTAGACCAATCCCTTCCGAAATGATAGATATCTACATTACACTTAAGTGCTTGATGAATCTGATTTTTTCCATTAATCCCAGGTGTGCATTAGACAATAAACGATATAGGCAGGTACTTGTATGTTACCGCAATTTCGAAATAATTTCGTCTGATAACTGAGAAAATATTGATTTCTAAACTCAAAACTATGACAGGAATTGTTCAAATTACATCATAGAATACCGAGTGTCCTATTTGTTGAATGTTGGTACCTCCTCAACAATGGTTGCGTTCTCTCAAATGGGAATAATATCGCTTGTTTGACAGTATGAAGAGAAATTCGGAATCTATATACTTATTGGAATTTCTGAAAAAATCGAAACAAAATGCCGAAAATTTTCTTTTTGTTTTTTTGATAAACTAAAACAAAATTATAAACCAAAATATAACTGGGAAATCTTAACATCAAACTGAAATCAACTTTTATGTAGGTTGTATCATTTTATACTAATCAAGTACAATAACGCTTCAAAATATTAGTTCATAATCTCGAAAATCGTTAAAGCTATGTCGTAGCACCCCCACTTAGAATGTTACAGCGCTTCGTGTCTAGCAAAAATAGTTGTCGAATTTCCCTTCATACCATCATATTATGTAGTTCTGTGATAAACAACCAGCACGTAATTATTAAGGTTTACACGTTCCTCATACTGAGCGAGTTCGAATTCGATGTCATTCTTTAAAATTAATTCAAACTTACAAAGAAAGAATGTCCACAAAGGCTGCACCATGCACAATTTAAATTTTTTGTCTCATTACTAGATGAAGACCGCAATACATTCGTATCATATGATTAAATAATAGCAAGTCATCGCTTTACTCAAGCCAGTAGGACCGAAATATTGTTTTCGCAGGTAAATAGAATCGTGCAAACGTTGCACGAGCTTCTGCCCACGCTCGCCCCAAGAAAAGCAACAAGTGGTGCACAAGCAGCAGCATCTCTAAAGCTGTCGGCTTATATACGGGGGTGGTATATGTGGTTGGCCATGGCCCGCACCATACATCAGGCCCGGTAATTACCCGCCTCATGGGGCGATATCGATTTATGCCTTACACTACGCGGTCGGGGTCTCGCGCCTCACTCCGTCATTTGTCGCGAACAATTGCGTCCAGCCGTTCTATTTCACACTCTCACCGTGATTTGTTGCCATAAAACAGATTTTCCAGTCCACCATTATTCAGACCGACTTAACGATTAGCTAAACGGAGTGCGGAGCATGTGGAGACGGATATTTATGGGGTTGTTTGGAATGCCAGCAGACGCGGACCATTACGATGTTCCGCCGCGAGGAAATTGAAACTGTGATTTCGCGCAACCCTATTAAAGGTCGCGAAAGAAAAATAATAATAATAATATTCGACCTGCAACAAAATTTTAAAAGGTAGAGAACCATCAGATCATCGAACATTAATGTCAGTACCGCATGAAGTGCCAAAAAATGACATTGTCTGGAGTAAACGTTCAGGAATGTCTTCCACGCACTTCGCATAAAACCTCTAAGACCCAAACATCGTCCATGATCGTTTTCTTTTAAAAACTATATCCTGCAGAACGATATATTTCCCAGGTTGTCTACCTAGAATATGAAGGTTTGTATCTAAGACATTCCTCAGATATAGACAAGCCGATAACAAACGGGATAATCAGAAATTATGAAGAACTAGGAAAAGAGACGTACAGTATAATAAGCCAAGTGTGGGATTTAACAAGGCACTTCATCAGCGCACTGGAAACTGAACTAATAATCCCTTTATAGAATAATTGGGAAGAAACATCTTGTGGTGACTGCAGAAGAAGAAAGCTATCAAACACCGCATATAAGATCACGTAATCTATGGTAATATTATATGAATTGTCGAAACGGTCAGATTCTGAGGGGCATGGAACGTATCTAGAATGGATAACATGCGATAAGCGAAGAAAGTAGGCAACTAACAGTGACATACAAACATCAGCAGCAAAAAAAAAGAGTCAGAAAAGGTAAAGAGCTAAATTAGAAGATTTCAAGAGACTCATCGTTAAACAACTGGAAGAAGATTACTGCACCTCCAGCTAGAAAAAACCTAGTACGCCAAGAAGAATGAAATAATCGCGATAAAGATGGAGGTGAAGATGAAGATCAAGACGAAGATAAAATGAAGAAGTTCCTCAATGGGTGGAATGGTTCAATTTTCGTTTTCCCAGAAAATCTATTCCTCCGTTCGAAAGTAACTAGGTACCTATTGAGTTTTTCTATTCCCTGGTGTCATCGCAAAAAATTGTATACCTCTGATTTTGTTTGAAGCTGGGGGGCTTCTACTTCAAGTAGGTATCTGAGGAACGCTATTCTAGTATTACGTCAGGTCACAAGAGTTCATTATATCACCTGTACGATTAGATTATTTAAACATTAGAAGATGCTCAGCAAACTTTCAAAGTTCAAAGTCAAAAATGATTTCGACTTTCACACCTGCTTCTTATTTTTTACCTCTAAACAGGCGTCAAAATATTTACAGTGAGATCAGATTGTTGATATCAATCTTTAACCAATTAAATTTATCTTACTAAAGGCCTTATCTTCAATCACTATGTGCATCTTCCCAGCAACATTTTATTTATGGTGATAGCAGTTCAGGGGTAGGTGATGCACTTGATTAAGGACTTCTCAATCAAGATGTCCACTCGAAACCTTTGATTTCTTCTGCAAGGATAATTGACAATACAGATGCTGAATGGTACTGCCTCATGATCATGATATACCGGTTCTGTTAACCACTTGCTATGAACACTTTCTACGATGTTTAAAATACTCTTCAGTTATGCAGATAAAGATGAGTTTGGGTCGTAGAGAAATTAATACAATCAGATGTTATCTTTCTGTTAATTAGCGTCTTTGTCTAAGAAACCGTCTTTCTGAAAAATTTTCCTACTTAAGAATTCAAGTACCTATTCGCACATGTTGAATTTATAAAAATACATAAAGGAAATCAATGGGTCATAGATTTTATCAGAAATTATCTCACACTTACAAATACCAAGTGTTGTATTGAGAACTTCTATATAAGTAAAACATTTTAAGATAAAGTCATTTTCAAGTTGAATGTGTAGAAAAACTACTAAAATCCAAAATGTACAAAATATACCGTATAATTTTAGCAATCTGTGCGTGCAGTTTGTTGGTAATTGGTACCACCGTCAATACCTGTAAGTATAAATGTTTGGTGGAAGTAAAACCTCGGTAACTAAGAAAATTATCTACAAAAAATGTAGGATAAATTATGCATGTTTTTGTTGTGTTGATCAAACTGCCCTTTTCTGACCAGTCCTAACCAAACTGGACAAAATTACTAAGCTGAATTTATCTAGTATTCAGCATTTTTAGGGAGCGTTTAATTTGTTGCTTATTAATTTTTCAGTCATTAATGAAATTTCAAGTGCTTAGCAATAAGCACTTAAGATTTCAGTGACTATCTACAGTCTAGGTAATTAAAAGTAATAAAATATTTCAATGGGGTTGAATGTCATTTAAAAATTAAAATGCTTCAGTTTCTTTTCTATATTAAACATAACAAATTGTTTCTTATTTCTTTATAGTCTTCGTATGGATCACCAGGGTACAAAAGTCGTATTTTGCAGTTTTTCTTAACATATACTTATCTTCCCCTCTCTGTATATGCCGCCAACATCCCAACCTTCCTAGTCTGATCTTATTCGTTATGTGGATCTATTTCTTTCCGGGTCTTTTGGCACTCTGTTGTCGCTAAATTATGTCAGGCATTTTGTTCATCCTGGTCCTATTCTGTGTTTAATGTCTTCCTCACATTCTCCTTGCCTTTCCAAGCTTAGTCCGCTGCACTTTATTTATTTATGTTCCTTCAATCTTCAGCTAACAGATCATAGATCTGTAGATGTGTAGAACTCTTCCATCACGTCCTTCATTCACTGCTTACTTGTAATAATCCTTTAGCCTATGTCTTATAGCATTTTCTTCTGTTAGTACTACTACGTACTTGTACTAGTTACGAAGAGAACGAGAAATACAGGGAGAAGAAAAACAGAATGAGGAGAGCACTTGAGTACAAGAATTGTAGGAGCGATATAATGTACAAAGGATGCTCCCACAATTCTTGTACTCAAGTGCTCTCCTCATTCTGTTTTTCTTCTCCCTGTATTTCTCGTTCTCTTCGTAACTAGTACTAGTACGTAGTAGTACTAACAGAAGAAAATGCTATAAGACATAGGCTGTATTTCTCGTTCTCTTCGTAACTAACCGTCGCCATAACTATTTTTACATTTATTTTGCTTTTCCTGTACATAGTCGAGCTTCATGTGGTCCTTCAATCTACAATGCCCTAGAAGCAAGCTTCCTACGCCTCTTTTACAAATTTTCCATCACAGTGTAACTTAATGAAGATACACAGATCAATAGGCAGGTTCGGTAATTTTCAAATTTCATTAAAATTGATAGAGTTTATTATACTGAAGGCAGTTATGTTGTTACTTTTTGTTAAAAAAAAATTCCTTCGCCTGCGAAGCCGTTGCAAAGTTTTCCGTCGGTGCGAGGCTAGAAATCGTACCTTGCAGCGAGAGTAGGCCGCGTGACGTCAGAACTTAGTATAACATACAAGTCCCAGCTTCAGCGCGCAGCAGTCCCATAAGTATTATGCATATGCATGTGTAGTTAAATTGTTAAATATTATTAACTGGTTCTAACTGGTGTTTTCTGTTTTGTACCCAGACTAATACATCGTACAGCACACCAATAAAACGGAACAAGTGGTTCGTTGGAGCCAGAAGGAAAATCGGTCAGCATTATCGATATTTTCGCGAGTTAGTTTATCATTGCAAAAGTTTATAAAATTATCGGCTGCCCCATTGCAGCCACTCTAAATAAAATCGAACATAATGTAATTTATCGACAGTTTTCTAGGACCCCTTGGTACTTGGTAACGTGTTACGGTTAGCATAATTATTTGAAACAGGATGCTAGGAGCATGACGGGAGCCAAATACTGAATCGCCGTAGCGTTCCCTCCCTGAACTAAAAAAGGAAATTTTATTAACTATTTTACAATAATAATTAAATAGTACGTCATCATAAAGTTCTCTTTTGAAGACTGGTAGGACGCGTACCTCCATCCTTTCCCTGAGCTAGCCTACGCATTTCCGTAAAAGTAGAACATTCTACATCCCCAACTATTTGAGAGCAGTAGTCTAATCTGCTTCAACCTCTACCTCTTTATTCCTATCTCTGATTCTAGTATATCGCGAACTATTCCTTTGTGTCTCAGAAGGTGTCCTACCATCCTACGATCCTATCCCCTATTCTTTATTGGCTTCCATACTTTTCTCTTTTCCCCAACTCTTTCTAATTCCTCCTTATTGCTAAATTGCCTATCCACGGTATCTTCAACACCCGTCTGTAGCATCACATTTCAAACGCTTCTACCCTTTTTCAATCCGCTTCTCCCATTGTCCAAGTTTCGCACCCATAGGTATAATTTCGTACTCCATACATGCGTCTTTAAGAGTCTCTTCCGAGTTTCTACATTAACCGTTCCAGAATATAGCAGTTGTTTCTTTTTGTTAAACAAGTACCTAGTACCTACGTAGCGTAGTTTTTTGATTCGCGTGAGTTCTATTTGTTTCCGTTTTTTAAAAATTTTCCAATCCGTTATAAAACTGTTAACTTGATAACTTGTCAATCACTTAGGTATACATACCTACATAAATGAGTAGGTATGTATTGTATTGTATTAGAGAATATAGGTAGGTACCTATTTTACAAACAGAAGTAAGCACTAAGCAGGTATCTACAATCTACATACCTACTTATACTGAATTATAAAAGGAATGTACAGTTAATAAATTGTTGACTTTGTTTTACTTATATCGGTCTGCCTTTATACTACTGTTTTGAGGTTGAATGAAATTGGGGTTAGATGCAAGAATCATACACCATTTCCACATTTACCGGGACATTTACCTACTACATAAATATGGCAAATTATGTGAATCGGACTTTTGATACCCTTGTTGCATGATTATATCGATTATATTGTCTTTGTTTTATGTTTCCTTGACACCTTACTTTAAAAATTCAGGCTCGAAATAGTCCCAATAAGTATGTTATGAGATAGGCACCGCTTCACGGGCACTTCAAGAGAAGTGGGAGAAGCGCCTTACGAATCTCTGACGTCAAACCAATAACAAAGCGAACTAGCATGTGGGCGTGATAAGCTAATTTCTTTGGCTTATTACGCCGCAAAAAAATGTTTTAGAAAAAAAATTTCGCCGTAAATCAATTACAATAACAATTTTCTGTCATTTTCATGCCAAAAATAGATATCTTATTTTTCTCCGAACCTCCCTATTAAATAATGTCCATGTAAAAAAGTAACTTATAAAGCTACCGCACTTATTCATAGAGATCTATAACATTTTTAAGATTTCCTTGATTATTATCATAAAAGTACTGACAGATAATTTAAAGTAGGTAGGTAATGTTTAACGGACTTATACGATTATTGTTCTACTTGGAGATACTTTTTACCTTTATAGTCAATTTTTGGTTTTAGATTATTAAATAAATACACTTCTACCATACCAATTTGGTCAATTTCTTTTTGTTTCTGGCCTTCTTCCTCGCCTCCCTCCACGTTCACCCTCTTCGTCTCAAGACTTCTTCAACTGCTTTATCCCATGTGGTTGTCCTCTCTTCCTCCTTTTCCACATTTTTGCCTCCCACACCTGTTTCACTAGTCGATCATTATCCATCCACTATAGGTGTCCCCACCAACTCAGTTGCTTCTGTTCAATGAATTTATTCTAGTAGGTGTTGTATTTTTATATCTTTACGTATTTGTGCCTTTCTTATTTTATCTTTACCCGTAACTCCCCTTACTCGTCTAAGATATTTCTTTTCGGATGCTTCTGTGTAACACCCACGTGTCGCTTCCATACGTTAACATCAGTTTATTTCGTTCTCCTTGACACTTCCTTCTTGTTTATAAAAGGTTTGTTCAGTGAATGGTATATCTTGATTAAGTTCTCCATTCTGTTGGTGATTCCTGCTTCTTGCATTCTCTTTTCCTATTACCATAATTTTCGTTTCCTTCTTATTGATCGCCATTCCAGACTCATCCAGTACGTGATTCCACATTTCCAAGTTCTTCTGCAAGTCTGCAAGTTTTTAGCTATTGCAACCACGTCATCATCAAATGCTCCCTCTGATAAACTAACTCTGAAGATTTCTGTACCCAACGGCAAGCTTTTTAATTTGCCTCGTGCAGTCTTTTATGATGTCATCCATGAATATTATAAACAATAGAGGACTTGAACCTTCCTCATCCTTCGTTAGAAATGAGTCAGTTTAAACTTTGGTATCTTCTTTTAAACAAAAATTTTTCTTGCGCATGTAACCTTGACTTTAGACATCTTCTTTTCTTTTCTCAAGAGATAAAGAATGCCTCAGTCTTCATCTTCTTCTCTGACTTATCGCTACTATGAATTCGCCGTTCTTCTCTCCACAGCCTTTTAGAGTTCCAGTCCCCTTCTTCTAAGACTTAGTCTTTCATAGCTGTCCATACACATGTATTTTCACCATGTGATCGTGCTCCTTGCTTTCTACCTCCCGCCGGTTACCTTTCCAGTATCCTTTATCTTGCTTCGTCCATTCTATTTACGTCGTAGTGCTATATTTTCTAGGATTTTTATAACATAGCAAGTTACTTTGCCTATATATCGTTTCGGACTTTGATCTTCTCTTATGAGTCGCAAACATTTTCGCTTGTAATCCATTTCTACAGTTTTTATTTTAACTGTCACCATCGTCGTCTATCGTCTTACTTCTGCTCTGTATAAAACGATATTTTGCTCTACAATTTTTATCTTGTTTTCTTTGCTTATAGTTTTTCCATTTTCTACCATGTAATGCTCTAGTAGCCAGTTTTCCGGATGCTATCTTGATCTCGACTTCTCCTAAACACTTGCCATTTTGATGTGTAACTGAGCCTAAATATCGAATTGCCCGACATCCCTTTATGTTTCTCTCTGTCAAGTCTAAATATGCAACCTCTCCACCAATACATTATGTACTCGGCCTTTTCAAAGTTTATTTTGAATCCCCATAGTTGATACTCTTCCTACTATAACTATTTTACCATGAATTCCATTACATCCTTATCCTGAGTAAATAAAACTTCTTTCTGTTAACCAAGAACTTATAAATTTTTCCCCAATCCTTCCACATAAAATGCGAATAATTTTACATTCAATGTGATTCAATGTGGTCTGATCCAACTGGCAAGGTTGGTTTCCCTGAAAACGCAACACATTGCACAAAAGAAAAAAATGCATATTATACGCAGAGGATAGAATTTGTACAATGAATTTTCACTATGCTCTTTGTTTCAGGTGACAACCAGGTAGCTTTACCACTGGACGTAGATATTGCCAACTGTGCTGCAACCCCATGCCTATTAGCCAGAGGAAGAAACATATCGTTTACCCTATCTTTCAATTCGCGTAAGTTAACTTTAATCGTCAAAAATTGTAGAATTAACAATAATGCAACGTAATTAATTTTAGCGTCTTACATCGAAAAACTGGAACCTGAAGCAAATGCCACTACCCTGGGAATTACAGTCAACTATCCCCTTCTTAACCAAGAAGAAGCTTGTAATTTCTTAGTTAATACGAACTGCCCACTTGAGGAAGGAGAATTTGTCACCTATTTATTCTCCTTATTCATTGAACCAATATTACCTAAAGTTAGTACGAGGGGTCGTTTTTATATTCCCGGACTAGGCATGAAAACAAAAGACTAGAGCAGCAACAAAAATTTATTTTTCAATACGGTTCCCTTGCTTTTGAATACAGGTATTACACCGCTTTAATAACATCTTTAATCCGTTGCAAAAATATTCATTCGGTTTCTCCACAAAATGGTCCTCAACAGCCGCAATAAGTTCGTCATTGCCCTGAATTATGATTAGGAAACAAAAAATAGTCACTAGGTGCTAAATCTGGACTATAAGGCGGGTGTTCAATTTCTTCGAAGCCACAATCAGCAACAGCAGCTTTTGCAAGTCTTGACTTGTGCTCTGGTGCAGTGTCGTGAAGCAACAAAACACCTCTCGTCAGTTTTCCTCCTCTTTTCACTTTAATTGAATCTCTGAGGCGATGCATTAAGCTTGAATAATACTCTCCAGTTACTGTTCTACCTGTCTCCATACAATCAATCAGCAAAATTCCCTGACAGTCCCAAAAAATGGTTGCCATTATTTTTCCTGCCGAAGGGGTGACCTTAAACTTCTTGGGAGGGCTGGAGCCCTTAACATGCCACTGCATCGACTCTTTTTCAATTCAGGTTCATAATGATGATCCCACGTTTCATCCCCAGTGACAAGTCGGTTGATAATTAAATTTGGCTCATCTTAACAAAGCGTCAAGAATTGTTCACACGCCTCTACCCGAACGTGCATTTGGAATGGCGAAAGCATTCGCGGAACCCATCTTGCACTAACCTTTGCCATTCCAAGGTACTCATGTAGGATTCTGAAAACCCTGGTTTCTGAAAGTCCTAGTAAAGCTGCTAATTGCCGCTTCTTCAATCTTGCATCCTCCAGTACCAAACACTTGGTTTTTTCAACAACATCTGAAGTGATCACGTCAACAGGGCGACCTGGGCGGGTATCATCATCCAATGATTCTCGACCATTTTTAAACGGTTTTGACCACTCGCAAATAGTTAACTTAGAAGGACAATCATCCCCGTACACAACCAACATTTCTTCAAGAATAATTTTTGGAGTTTTTCCTTGTCTGGTAAGAAATTTTATAACAGCCTGATACTGGGTTTTATTCATTTTGATGTGCGACAACACAAACTGGCAGTTAATGAAATTAAACATGTTGCAATTGTTCTCTAATTTGGCATACACGTTTCCAAAGCATATGTGATTACAAAAAAAATTAATGGAAAATTGTCACAAAATTTAAAACTGCCCAGTCCGGGGATATAAAAATGACCCCTCGTATATCGACTGATTTTGGTTTAACCATTATACTTCTTCACCTTAAGAACAACTCTGGACCGATCAAATATTGGTTTCAGTGGCATATTGACAGAGCGTATTAAAATAATAACTTTTGAATTTTACAAATAATTTCATGCTTTGTTTTCCAGATAACCGTTGACATTGCTTTTGAGCTGTATGACCAAGATCATGTTGGAGTGGTGTGCTTCTCTATCACTGGCACTGTGGTTGATCCTTGATGGCAACTGGTAAATATTTCTCCATGACAAGTACGATGAATGACACTTTTACAAGTTTTATGAAAATTTAAATTTCTCTCATTTGTTGTTATTAGATATTTATTATATTGATTTATTAAAAAATGTAGTTAATTCTGTTTTTTGTAATTTTTTTATCCCCGCGTGCCATTGCTTAGTCGCATACTATATAATTAAAAACTGGAACCCTCTCTGTTTCCGTTGTTCCTTTGGATACTTCACAAAATGTACAACTTTTATATGTAGAGTAAGATTATACTGTATTGTTATTTTATAAACGCTCTCATTCTGCAATATTCTTAAACCTCAAACACATCTCTTAAAAGCCACTCAAACCATGATGGCCATGATCAGGCCGCTATGTAACGAACTGCTGATAATCACCCACGTTTCACCTTTAGGTATACTTAAAATTGAAATATAAATATCAATTATGCAATGAACCCTATGATTTGAAAGAAAATTAATTATCTAGATCACCGCTTGCATACCTTTCCACTTGACGTTTTAAATTAGATGAGAACACCTCCTGCGTTACCGATTTCTGAACCAGAAATTACAGAGTAGAAATTAGTAATAATAGATATCGTGAAACTGATGCTGAAAGGTACCGTGACCTGACCTAATCGTTCTAAAAAGTACGAAGGCGAATTCATACGTAAATCTACCTATAGCCATAACATAAAGCAATAATGCCATACAGTAAATATAATAATGCGGTAGCTTACCCTTTCAATAAATTTATATTTATTTATTTATTTCTATATTTTTATTTTTCAATGCCCTTTTGTCGCTGCCATCTGTTCTTTAGTATGAGAAGTTGTCACAATTAGAGTCCTAACCTACAGAGTGTGAAAATAAACTAAACGTCAAAAAAATTACCGACTGGCCTGGCTTAACCTAAAAAAAAATGTGATAACTGATAACTTGTGGCCGACTTTACATGTTTTCGTAAGTTCTTTTAATGTGTGTGTGAAACTATTTAGAAAAATATGTTCTATAGACAAATACGTAAGATTTCTAGTCGTCTTTTAAGACCCAAAACTATTCCTCAAAGTCAAAACGAAATATATTATTTACCGACAAAAACCGACAATACTGGAGAGGAAAATAAGTGGTGGCCGAATGTTAAATATTTGTTCTACTTTGCTGGTGCTACATTAAGCTACAATTTAGTAAAAGACAGAGATTTATTTACAAAAGTTGAAGCAGCTGTTCCTTACGTAGCAAATGAAAAATTAAGTGGACGAAGGAAACAACACAGTTTTATAGCAGATGTTGTCGAAATAGTGTCTCCAGCTGTTGTATACATAGAAATCAAAGATAAGGGACGACTGGACTTCTTCAGTGGGAGAGCTACAACTATTTCGAACGGCTCAGGATTTGTTATCGCTGAAGATGGTTTAATTTTGACAAATGCCCATGTAGTGGCAAGCAGACCATCTGCTACAGTGGAAGTTAGATTATATGATGGAAAAACATATACGGGCGTTGTGGAAGATATCGATTTGCAAAGTGACCTCGCAACCGTTAGAATTTCTGCAAAAAATCTTCCAGTAATGAAATTGGGAAACTCCTCAAACTTGCGTCCTGGGGAATTTGTAGTAGCACTTGGTAGTCCATTGTCTTTGAGTAATTCAGTTTCAGCTGGTGTAATTAGCTCAACTAATAGAGGCGCAAATGAACTAGGTTTACAGGGCAACAATATGGAATATATTCAAACTGACGCTGCAATTACTTTTGGTAATTCAGGTGGGCCTCTGGTTAATTTAGATGGTGAAGCTATCGGAATTAATAGTATGAAAGTTACAGCTGGTATTTCATTTGCGATACCAATTGGTATGTATTACTGTGTATTACATAGTAAAATGTATAAAAATTGGGTTGGCATCTAGATTATGTGAAGCAGTTTCTTGCAAATGCTCATGGTAAGGCAAGACCTATTGGTGGGCCAAAACGTAAATACATGGGAATAACTATGTTAACGCTTACACCTCAAATTGTAAACGAACTACAACAGAGACAGGAAAAAGTTCCATCGAACCAGAAAGGTGTTTTAGTATGGAAAGTGATAATTGGATCACCTGCATATACGTAAGTCAAATTTACTAATAAACATAACTACTGACAAGACTTCTAATATACCTATCCAAAACCTATTACCTATTCTCTGAAGAAAGACAAACACAAAACTGATCCTAACAGTTTCAGTTACAAAAATTATGTGCCGGATTTTAGACAGAACGAATTTGTAAAAAATTTTTGACTAATTTTCATACCGGTAAAAAAACTTATCTCTTGTTACCGTACCATACAACACAGAGTTAAATATACAGTACAGACTCGATAATCCGGACAAATAAAAACATGGGCGATCCGGAATATTGAAAAATCCGGATTATTAAATCAATCTATATTTGTTAATAAAAGAACTGAACAAGAGGGATTTTTAAGGATTTCATTGTAAAAACATACAAAACAGGTAAAATGAACATAAAAACACTTGTGCATAATTGCTTATACTTACTACATTAATAAATAAAGTCTGTAATTTTAGTTTGGCTGACCTTCTGCTGACTCAAACAAAATGCTTGATGCCCGAGTATTAAAAATTCATTTAGGGGTGCGTTGTTCTTTTCAGCCCAATCTATACATTGTTGAATGCTTAAATCTGTCTAATCGGCTTCTGTGAATTCAGGGCATGGGGTAAAGAGCATTTATACAGTGTTGAAAAATAGTAAAGGTACACTTTCGTTTGCGCTGGTAGATGCGGCACGTACCGGCGGCCGACACGCGCGACGCATTTGAACGTGAATGCACCGGCCGGCAGGTGAAACGCACAAACGAGAGCAGTTCTATTTAAATACTATTGGAGAAGTACAACGGTTGTGGGCTGCCGGTACACGCCGCGTCTACCGGCGCAAACGAAAGCGTACCTTTAGTCGTAAATTTTGAATTTCATCAAGCAAAATCGTTAATGTCAAAATGTTCTCGAACTCCAATGCGACGGCTCTTTATAGACGTCGGTATTTCGTTTGCAAAACAAAGAAGCCGCCTCGGCATCCATAAGCAGCAAGGAAGTGTGCGTATTGCCGGCATTTTTATTTTCACCCTTTGATACCCTCGCCGCCACTCCCAGTTGACCAAAATCAACTTATACCAGTGGAGTAGCCAGCATTAAATCGGAAAAAGAATTTAAAATGTATTTTTGTACAATCAGGTCAAAAATGTACTAGATTCATACATTTGTACTAGCTGTGGCAACGCTGATTCGGGTTCGCCGCCGAACGCCTGATTTGGCAAGTATTTGGGGATTGGTTAGAAAAACACCTTAGGAGGGGGTGACGCGCCCGCAAAGCGTTTAAAAGGTACGTTAGAGGCGCATTCGGATTACCGAAACTGAAATTATCCGGATTACAAAGTATGCAATGCAATCAAGGAACTATCCGGATTACCGAATAATCCGGACTATTAAGGATCCGGATTAATGAGTCTGTACTGTATTTACTATTGTGCCAATATTAATAAAAAATTTAGAAATTGAAAAACGAAGAAAAAATCAACAATATATTTCCTCAAACAGTTAAATAAAAAATAATATGTGCGATGGAAGTTGAAGAAAAAGCATGTTTTTATGAAGTGTGATTTAAGTCAAAAATATTAATGTTTTCCCTCTTTGTAACCCCATCCAGGGACATAGTGTATGTGATTACAGAAAATTTGTGCTTTTACTGCCTATTTCTTTGTAACCAAGCAATATCGAAAATACATACTTAAATGTTTTCACAAAACTAAAAAACTATATTCCATGTTAAATTCTTCGAATATTTTATGAAAACTTTGTTTTAGTGGTGGTCTCCAACCAGGTGATATTGTGACCCATATTAATGATAAACAAATAAGTGGTGCTAATGATGTATACACATTTCTTTCTGATAGCAAATCCAACCTAAAAATGTCAATTGTAAGACGTGGAAAGCAAATCGAAGTTGTGGTGACTCCAGAAGAAATAAGTTAATATTGTTTGCTTCTATGTGTATATTATTTTAAATATATAAAATCAGTTATCTTCTTACTTTGTAGTTTGTACATTATTTTAAAAACAAAAACATTATTGTCTTCTCCTTCGGGTTTTTACTTGTGTCCAACCAGGTTCAGATGCTTCCGTATTTGCAACATCCATCTGATCATCATCACTAGAATCGGACGAAGACACCTAAAAGAATGACAATGACAAATACCTGTATTTCTTAATTTTTGAAGTACATACCTCTTCTTCTACTTGTGTAACAGTAGGGGTTAATATCCAGTCTTTTATTACCGGTAAATTATTATATTCTATTTCAAACTGTGCCATATTACCTTGGTTCCACATTCCAAGGAAACGTTCAAGAATACATGCTACCTCTAGAAAACGCTCCATTAGAAAACTACAGTTTAAAATAATACCTACGAGGTATTCTTTGAGCATTACAAGAGCAAAATGAATACAATTAAGTGTTTGCAAATTGTTAGTGAGCAAACTGGCCTAATACAGGGAACAAAAAGATTTCTACAGGTAGAACAAAATTTTAATTCTCAACCAAGACCATTTGAACTAAACTGCGGCTCATCACTACACTATTTTTGTATTCATGGAAATTAGTGTTGCCCTATTCTCTCACCAATTCACCACTGAATATCAGTTATTTAATACTTAGGAAGAACTTTTTCAACCACAAAAATTGGTCTGAATGTGGGGTCGATTGTCGATTGATCACAGTTCACTATAATGTTCGACTTCAGCCATGAAAAACATGAAAAAATGGGCGACAGATAACCACACCCTAATTACTTCTTGTCAAAGAACCATGTAAAGAGGGTCATCGAACATCTCATCAGTCGGGTACGTGTCCCTACATATCAATCGTTGAACTACTACATGAGTAGCTTTACGATGAACAAAAGGAAAATACGAGTGTGGTACAGCATATTCTGTATTAGAAATAACAGAAAACGGAATACTACAAGCTAATACTTGATTAGATATTTGCCTGCATCAAGATCTGGCATGGCTAATGTGAAGACGGGCATATACTTGCATGCATTATTAATACGGTACACAAATCTTGTACTATGCCATTGCAGTCTCAAGCGCTCAAGGCATGAAACTGTGACTGTGTAACTGCCATGTCCACAAATCGTGCTTTGTGAAAAGTAGCAAGACCTGATTTAAAATCGATATTTTGCATAACTGACCAATGTCAGTTATAAAAAAGGCTTCGACTGACTTCACGAATTTTTACCTGTACTTTATTACATATTATGGTAATGGTGCAATGGATTAAATTTCAGTCAATCCTTCAGTTTTTGAATTTGTTCTTAAATCATAAACAATGTCCAATTTAAAAAGAATTGTGCACTTTGTTACATTTCTATGCACTAGATAGGTACCTTGTGGAGAATCATCCTCGCAACTTGTATCGAATTCTTGATCAAGTATGTCCTCGAGCACTTCTTGAATTTCATACCTATCCACGTTAGAATTCGAAGAACAATACTTAGCGGTGTAATCGACAAATTCTCTTACTGACTGGAATGTGTTATTAAAGATTATTGGTTGCTACCTGCATTTTGAGGACTTACATTAAAACTATTTGAGCCAGCCATATTATGTTCCACACTAAGCCTCAATGCACTCCAATTACTGAACACTCGTTCAACTACTTTGCTAAAAGCAGTTTCCATGTTTAATTAATATCTACTCTATGGTTTAATTCATCAAGTATTTAAAAAAAAAGGTATTATAACCTCAAACAATCATGCATTTGGCTTTGACAGCTAACAGAAGTTTGTAATAAGTTAAAAGTTTAACAGGACCACCAACCTAAATGCACCAACCTAAATGAGGGCACCATAGATGAAAAGGTGCTTTTGCTGAGCGATTAAAAGAAAAGGCATTAAATAGAATATGATAGAACCACAGATTAAATATTAAATAAATATATATAGATAACTATTTACCACCATGTTATGCATGCTACCTTTTGATTGGTTACCATCAGCCAATAGGAAGTTATTCAGTACGACTTTCATTGGTCAACTGCTCAACCGATTCCTAACCTATTTCCTTTAACTGTAGCTTTTAAACAGTATAGTAGCAAAGAAAATATTAGCCTATGTTTTTGTCGGACACACATTACCTTAAAATTAGTGCTGTCAGTACTGTGGTACTCTCATCATCTCATTCAATACGTATAATGAAGGGTCTTTTTCCAGTAATTTAAAAGCATAATTATTATTTGTTGCATTGTATTTGCTTTTGGAAATCAAATATATTACCACCAGCTCCACGATTTGAATAAAATTAACAAAACCCGCATAAATTATGTTTAACTTATTAACTTATTAAAATATGGTGGAATTTTAGTATATTGGCGGTCCCAAACATCAAACGCAATGATGTACTATCAGTGCCAAAATTGGTCTTACACTTTAGGGTTCAATTCCGCTTAAAATGCCATAACCAATTACATTCTGAGGTAAAAATACCTTAGCAACTGTCCGCCAATTAAAGTTTTGAAGACGGATCTAAACGATTTTATTTGAATGACAACAAACGTGTTAGCCTTGCACTAGTAAACAAAGGGCAGCAAAAAACAGATAAATAATCATGTTCTTTTAACGAAAAATCACATCGCCTATGGGGGCGGGGCTGGCGAAAACATAGCAACGTCCGGCATAAACGATTCGCGTCGCAAACTGGAACAACACTTTTGGAACTTTTAGTACATCAGACGCAGTGAATGAACAGACGTCAAACAAATGACAAACACGAACACCACCACAATTTAGCAACTGAGACTAAAATCCCTATAAATAAGCTTAACATGGTGGCCACTATGCCCCAGTCATTTTATGGTATCCCCACTACCTTTTAACTTTTATCTACTATCCAGTTTTTCAGTAATCCGTGACCCGTGACACAATAACATACTTGAAGATAACTACAATTTCAATAAAGTCAAACAATTAATAATTATTAGTTATAATTTTGCCAAAATTATTTTAAAATGTTTGATTTTGGAGATACAGTTGCCCTAATGTTAGGAATTGCCATAAGTGTTGTTGGCCTTTTAGCTTGTCTTGGTGCATATGCAAGGAAAAAGGCTTATTTGGAACAGTTATAAACATCGGTAAGTTGCATTACGTTACTTTATTTTGTTTAATATTGTACATTTGTTGCAGTTTTTAGCTTTAACGCATCCTTTACTTACAACAATATAGCTTTTATAGTTGTGAACATTTAAAATAACAAATATGGACGTGTTTCGTAATCGTAACATAATGGAGCGTAGAAAAGCTTTCTTCTTTTATAAGTTGTAAGTAATATTACATATCGTATTACTATTTTTGTACAATGTAACAAATGTTTTATAAAGAAATATCCAAAGTAAATTTACTTTGTTGATTGTTTTTTATTAGCAATATTGCAATGTAATAAAATATTTTTAACGAAATTGGTTCTTTTCAAATTTGACCTTCATGCTAGACTTTCCATAATAATTATTGTTGCGTTTCCATATTTGCTTCCGTTAGTGGATATGCCACCGAATTGCAGTGCGATAAGTAAGTACGTAATAATATTGCCAATTGCCTAAAACAAAAGTTCATGTATGTATAAATGTTAAGATATTACCACCTCTAGTCCTGGCTCAGGGACTCGCTATTGGTTCCAGTGTCCATTGATCTATTATTTATTCAGAAATGGTTTACGTTCTGTGATTCTGCATGATAAGATCTTAAATATCTCCAGTCCATATTATAATAAGTATAACACTGGCAGCTGGGATTTGTAACATATGTTCCATACTTGATTTAAACAAAGAGCCTGAGATATTGTGATACTTTTTGCGGTGTGATTCTTTGTAACAGATAGATTAAAGAGTTTCAAATAGTATTCAAAGCAGACCCCAGTTTTTGAATTCTTTGGTGGTCAGTGCTTTAGAAGCTCCCCTATATTTTAAATTATTCGGGTCTTTGTCGTGACAAGATGTTTTTTATAATAGTCCTATCAACATTTGAGTTTTATCTTGGAAAGCTTTATACTGGTCTTGCACTTGAGAAGGATCCTTTTGATGATAAACATTAGGACCAGCTATAGTTTTCGGCCGTCCCAATGGACTTGTACCTTGACGTAGTTCCAGTATGTAATACTAAACAGGTGGGATGGCTTGTGTGCTTCAACAATCTAAAGAGCCGCACCATAGGTTTAACCATATTGTGGTGAGGGTTATTGAGAAGACAGACTAAATTAAGTCCCTGAAAGAGAGCAACAGCTCTTTCAGTAATCAGAATGGCAGAAACTATGGGGCTCCGTATGGTACTTTGATACTCATTCTGCGATGTGGAAGGCACATTATCTTTCCCTAAAACAACACATCAGAATTTTATGGTGATGCCACCTTCTAGAGTAAAAAATTCCGGAAGTAAAATAATCATTCAGATCTCAGGGTGGGGACTGCTTCAGGAGGAGTCATCAGCAATAATAAATGCAACATTTCACGACTCGGAGAAGGGAATGTTAGGAGCTTGAAACAAGTGGGAAAGTTAGTAGGTAAATAGAGATTAATAGGTATCAGGGAGGTGTGATGGCCAGAAGCTGGAGACTTTTGGAGCGGAGATTTTAGATGAGGTAGGTGAAAATTCGGAAATAGGAATTGTTACGAAGAAGAAAATAGGGCAGAGGTTAGAAAATTTCTCGAAGAAAAGTGAGTGACGATAATAATACAGGTATTGAAGCCAATAAAGAATAGGAGAGATAGGATGGTAGGACAACTTCTGAGACACGAAGGAATAGTTAGTAACAGCCAGAGATAGGAATAAAAAGAGCTAGGGGTAGGCCCAGATTAGACTACTGCTCTCGGGGGGTTATTCACGTGGGAAGTTTGGTGTACACCATAAGGAAGTTCGAGAGGAAGTTTGAGGAAGTCCGGGGAAGTTTGAGGAAGTCCGAGGAAACCTGGGGAAGTTCGAGGAAGTTTGGGAAGTCTCGAGGAAGTTTGAGTAGTCTCGAGGAAGTCTGGGTAGTCCCGGGGAAGTTCGGTAGTTTTAGGGGAAGTCTGGGAAGTTTTTGCCAGGAGGAAGTTTGGTGTACAAATTTTTCACCGTGAATACCCCTCGACTGCTCTCAAATAGTTGGGAATATAGGTTAGCTCAAGTAAGAAAGAATGGAGGTACACATTGAGTAGGTAGTATGTACTAGGTTTGCCAGGCGCCCCGATTTGGGCGGGATTGCCCAGATTTTTCAGTAGCTGCCCCGCGCCACGCCGAGCTAACGAAATGCCCCGATTTAAGAAATTCGTTCCCGATTATCCCGATTTTCTGTGACAAAAAAGGATACAACTGACAACATTGCATAGCTACTTATCATCTTAGAGACAGAAACTATGTTTACGTACCGCTCCATCGCCCCACCATAAAAAGTGGGTACCGCCATAGCTTAGACTATGGAACCACTTCTAGACGCGTAAGGGGTCCTTTTATATTTTGGGTGCTTTTTCGTAATAAAGAGTTTATTTCTAAGTACCTACAGGACATTATTTCTATTCCTTCGTAAGGTATCCAACATATTTTTAAAACATTTTCAAATTACTTCCCAAGCACTTCATTTAAAAAAGGGAGACACTCCCGGGCACCCTCCTTGTGAGGGGCTCCGCCCCCCCCCCCCCCCCTGTCCCGCGCCCTGTGCCCCGCTTTTCCAATTTAAATATCTGGCAACCCTAGTAGGTACTTGTAATGATTATAGTTCCTGGCCTGCGATTAACCGTTAAAGCAAGTTTAGTCCCTGAGCCAGGAATGGAAATTCTACCGTAACGTAAGTTAAATTTTGAATTTCTTGAAACAAACCGGTGCCATTAACCAAGGACCCAGGCATATCACGCCACATGCTGATAAACAACCTTTACTTTCTTTCCATTGCAGAAATAACAGCTGAACCTGCAAATATATCCATAAAATAGTTATTTCAGCCAAAAATATTTTTTAAACCTTTTGCTGCAGTTCACAGGGTAAAAATACAACATTTGGGCACAATAAACTCTGAAGCGGCTTCTGAGACTAAAAAAAATGATTTTAAATGCAAAAAGTTTTGAGACAAGCAGTGATTTGTTCTTTAACAGTGGCCCAACTAGCACAGGACATTTTATACGGAAATTAAGAACGTTTTCATATACTTTTTATATCGCAAAATAGGTACCCATGATTCTAAAGTATGAGAAATTCATTAACATTCAGGACCATTTTTTGAAAAATCATTTCCTGTTGGTTTTCTTTTTGAAAAATTAACCTGATAAGTTCTGTTTCACCCTCTGCCATCTTAACACAGCAGCTTTTTTTTGAACTAAAACTTTGGAAGAATGAATGCCATGAACAATGTGATAACTGATAAGTCATTGAAAAGATGCATGTTTGCTCAAACTTTACACAACTTTGTTCCCCTTTTATCCTGCCTCTATTTCTTAAAATAAGCGAGTTCCCCATGTCGAGATATAGAAGGATTGATGCAAACTGCATGTCTAACAAACTTACACTCGAAGATATGATTCTTCCAAAACACATAAGCCCAAGCAGTTTCAAAAAAGTGGCAATTGTTGCCAAAACGAAACTAATCGTTTGTGGCACAGTTGCATTTTTAGTTGGCGTAAACAAACGGTAAAGATTGTAAATAACAGAAAATAAGCTACAAGTTGCAGACACCAATACTGGAAATCCAATACAAGAATTGATGTTTTTCAAAATACCATTAAGTTTTTTATAAGAAATTGCTAAGTTTCGCAACTAAAATAAAAATTATTAAGTACATAAGTATAATTTTCAGAAGTAACTGTTCTCACTTTTTGGTTGAATAAATTATGGGAAGAATCGCTTATAATCGTCTTATTGCTGTAATTTCGGAAATCTTTAATTGTCAGAGAAACTTTCTGAGATAGATATTCATATTTGTAACTCATGGAAATACACAACGCTGCATTAATAATCATTTCCGTGACAGGGAAAAGCATGGATGTAGTTTCTAGTAGTACGAAAATAACGAATGGAAAGTCTGAAAAGAATCGCAATGAGAAAATGATGGGTGTCTACTATCTGTACCAATAAAGAATGAACTTGTCAGGATGCATACCCTTAGGTACCCATACGCACTTATATAATTTGTTTAACAAGACGGAAACTAAACGTTTGTTGACTCAATCTCCATGCACCATGCTACATTGCATTACATTGTATACAGAAATAAAGATGACCAAAAACGAATATGTACCTAATAGGCAGGTTCGGTAATTTTCAAATTTCATTAAAATTGATAGAGTTTATTATACTGAAGGCAGTTATGTTGTTAATTTTTGTTAAAAAAAATTCCTTCGCCTGTGAAGCCGTTGCAAAGTTTTCCGTCGGTGCGAGGCTAGAAATCGTACCTTGCAGCGAGAGTAGGCCGCGTGACGTCAGAACTTAGTATAACCTACAAGTCCCAGCTTCAGCGCGCAGCAGTCCCATAAGTATTATGCATATGCATGTGTAGTTAAATTGTTAAATATTATTAACTGGTTCTAACTGGTGTTTTCTGTTTTGTACCCAGACTAATACATCGTACAGCACACCAATAAAACGGAAAAAGTGGTTCGCTGGAGCCAGAAGGAAAATCGGTCAGCATTATCGATATTTTCGCGAGTTAGTTTATCATTGCAAAAGTTTATAAAATTATCGGCTGCCCCATTGCAGCCACTCTAAATAAAATCGAACATAATGTAATTTATCGACAGTTTTCTGGGACCCCTTGGTACTTGGTAACGTGTAACGGTTAGCATAATTTGAAACAGGATGCTAGGAGCATGACGGAGCCAAATACTGAATCGCCGTAGCGTTCCCTCCCTGAACTAAAAAAGGAAATTTTATTAACTAGGTATTTTACAATAATAATTAAATAGTACGTCATCATAAAGTTCTCTTTTGAAGACTGGGAGGACGCGTACCTCCATCCTTTCCCTGAGCTAGCCTACGCATTTCCGTAAAAGTAGAACATTCTACATCCCCAACTATTTGAGAGCAGTAGTCTAATCTGCTCCAACCTCTACCTCTTTATTCCTATCTCTGACTCTAGTATATCACGAACTATTCCTTTGTATCTCAGAAGGTGTCCTACCATCCTACCATCCTACGATCCTACCCCCTATTCTTTACTGTCTTCCATACTTTTCTCTTTTCCCCAACTCTTTCTAATTCCTCCTTATTGCTAACTTGTCTATCCACGGTATCTTCAACACCCGTCTGTAGCATCACATTTCAAACGCTTCTACTCTTTTTCAATCCGCTTCTCCCATTGTCCAAGTTTCGCATCCATAGGTATAATTTCGTACTCCATACATGCGTCTTTTCTCCTCCGAGTTTCTACATTAACCGTTCCAGAATATAGCAGTTGTTTCTTTTTGTTAAACAAGTACCTATTACCTACGTAGCGTAGTTTTTTGATTCGCGTGAGTTGTATTTGTTTCCGTTTTTTTAAAAAAATTCCAATCCGTTATAAAACTGTTAACTTGATAACTTGTCAATCACTTAGGTATACATACCTACATAAATGAGTAGGTATGTATTGTATTGTATTAGAGAATATAGGTAGGTACCTATTTTACAAACAGAAGTAAGCAGGTATCTACAATCTACATACCTACTTATACTGAATTATAAAAGGCATGTACAGTTAATAAATTGTTGACTTTGTTTTACTTATACCGGTCTGCCTTTACACTACTGTTTTGAGGTAGAATGAAATTGGGGTTAGATGCAAGAATCACACACAATTTCCACATTTACCGGGACATTTACCTACCTACTACATAAATATGGCAAATTATGTGAATCGGACTTTTGATACCCTTGTTGCATCATTATATCGATTATGTTGTCTTTGTTTTAGGTTTCCTTGACACCTTACTTTAAAAATTCACGCTGAAAATAGTCCCAATAAGTATGTTATGAGATAGGTACCACTTCACGGGCACTTCAAGAGAAGTGGGAGGAACGCCTTACGAATCTCTGACGTCAAACCAATAACAAAGCGAACTAGCATGTGGGCGTGATAAGCTAATTTCTTTCGCTTATTACGCCGCAAAAGAATTTTGTAGAAAAAAAATTTCGCCGTAAATCAATTACAATAACAATTTTCTGTCATTTTCATGCCAAAAATAGATATCTTATTTTTCTCCGAACCTCCCTATTGTGTACGTATAACTTGATGTTTTACTGCCATTATCAAAAGTATTTCAACAAAATGAGGCTAAGTTTCTATGCTAAACATCAATTTTACGCAACTCAGCACATTCTGCTGATCCACAAACGAGTGTCTTAACATTAACATTGAGACAGAATTTGAGTTTTCTTGGCCAACTTTAATAAAAGCTTACCCATCACGCCACAACTGAATTCAGAGTTGGTATAAAAGTCCCAATTAAAATAAATTTTATACACAACGCTAAATACATACAGTGCATAAAAGAAAAATGACAAATTTATAGCGTTTCGTATCATAACCCTTAGCCGTAAAGTTCCTGTAATGGGTCCTGGCTGCTCCGATAATCTCTCAAATATCAAGCAATATTTTGGGGCGGCTGACGCATTTAATACAAGCGTAAGTATAGCGTTCAAGTCAGATCCCAGTCTACCACACGCTTGCACGTACCTGAAAATATACATGTGTGTTAACGTAACATAAAAATTATCTTGCTTAAGATAAGAGTGAAATGAATTGATAATTAACTAGAGGGTTGGGTTTGTTCGGTTTACCATTGCTTTGCAGGAATTTTCAAGGATTTTCTATAAACGCATGTAAATCTATCTGTGTACGTTATTAAAATATATGCAAGATAAATTAACTGCAAAATCCAAGAATAAATCTTCCATTTTCTTGATACCACAAACTTGCAGACTCTGTAATGTGTTTCAGTATTTTCAGTTACGATTGGCAATATTCCCACTAATCGACCACAGTAAAAAAGTGTTTCCAGTGCTTGGCAAAAACAAGGATAACGATGTGGGTTAACTTGAGAATTAAACATTTTTGTTAGACGAGAGCGCCAGCACATTTTTACTTTCATGACAAGTTGTAAAGTGATTTTCTTAATGCGGGGCGAGTTTTAATACCTATTAGAGAAAATCTAAGAAAATATTTACTCAAATAATGTATAGTAAGCCATTGATTTGATGATAAATAGTTTTATTCTAAAAACCACTCCCGCAAAATTAGACAAACAAAATACTTGCACAATCAATTCACCTATGCTTGTCAGAAACGTCAAGTTGTCAAAAATGGAACTTTTTGATTGCATAACTTAAAATTTCCAGTGTATTCTACAATGTTATTACAAAATCTGAAAACACCTAATAGACGAAAACAAAACCATAATAAAAAATTCAACAGAAAATGACCAAGTATATGAGATTTGTAAGGAATAATCTTGTTAAGAAAATAGGCTTCCAAGATTTCTTTCCACCTTCCCCCAAACAAATCGGCAGAACTAAACTCCAACTGGTAGCATCTACAGGTATATTATCAGGAATTGCCCTTCTTAAATTTTTCACAAAAAGAGAAGAAAGTTTTCCTACAAGAGTTCCAGAAAATTTAAAAAATGAAAATATACGACAACAATTCAATTTCGTCAACGCGGTCGTGAACAAATGCGCACCAGCAGTAGTATGCATAGAAATAAAAGATGCCGGTCGTACAGATCCGCAGACAGGACAAGCTTTAACAACATCCAACGGGTCGGGATTCATTATAAGAGAAGACGGATGGATCCTTACAAATGCTCATGTGGTTATGAACAAACCCAGTTCTATAATAATGGTGATGATGAAAGATGGCAAAACATACCAAGCCGTATTAGAAGATGCAGATCTGAATTTGGATATAGCTTTGATTAAAATTAATTCCAACGAACTTTTCCCGTACTTAGAAATGGCATCTGTTGACGACTCGACTGTGGGTGAATGGGTTGTCGCCATGGGAAGCCCTATGTCTTTAAGTCATTCTGTTACAGTAGGAGTGGTAAGTAAATTCACCCCCTGGAACTTTCTATCGACAAATATTTAACCAGAATCTTTGCAAAAGTATGATTTTCAAAAATTGTCATGTCCAGGTACGTAGGCACGTACTATAATTCCCATATGAATGAAGGGTACAGTATTTATGAAAGCAACCCTTTGAGTCTTACCAAAGAATATTATTTGGTACTTGAAACATATTTCAGAGTTAGAAAATTTGTAGTAATGTGGATTATCTGATGGTATTATGAGATTTTGGTAGCTTTTCCCAAACTTGGACCCTTTCTTTGACCGCAGAAAGTGGTCGACTGTCTCCGGCCCTTTTCACACGGGCGTCTTTTTTGTAGTCGGGGTCATCTGCAATGACGTTCTGCTCGAAGCTCGAATCCAAGATATTGTGAGAGCAGACAGAACACTCTTGTTCTTAGATGTTGAACATGTTTCTTAGTTTTAAAAATGTTCATTAAATCTTATTTTTCCATTTACGTCTGCTATTTGTTAATATCTATCTAAAATACTCGTATTCCTCCAAAAGATCCAATTGGTTATTTCAGAGTTATTTTAAATGTTCCCTCAACCGGTGCTTTTACAGATTGAAATGTTAAAATTTAAATTCTCTCTAGGAGCATAACCACGTCTTTCTACCCCCTAATATTTAAGATTTCATACTCTTTTCTGCTCATGTGAAATTAATTACTTACAAAACCTACAGCTGTAGTCGAAGTTTTTCGCCGTAAGGCACCCCGTGCAGGTCTCAAGACGTTAAGCTCACCGACCTGCTCGAAATAGCTTTTCAGACTAATTTTCTTGTCAAATATTTATTCGAATTTTCGGCAGACATGTAGTTTTGATATAATATCTTCAATTTTTAATGAACTGTAAACATTTCATCCAATCAAGTTTATTTACATTTACAGATTAAAAATCTATTATTGGAAAGCTAATTTTGTGGTCTAGCGAATGCGATTTAACTCGGCATAAATAAAATCGCCTTATCATCTTTCAAAATATCTTCTGATTTCCAGACTAATATTTTATTCTGAAATAGCCACCGACCCTTGTAATAAGTAAAATATGGGGTTGGAACGATGGAAGGGCTGAACTAGCGTATTTTTAATCTGGGATTTGTAAGGAAATAATAGCGACAGGTAGAAATTGAGGATTAAATCAGAACTTTGTTCTTTTTCCAACCCCAATCTAACAACTCGAATTAGGTGCTTCAGATTGTATTTTCTGCCTCAGTAAAATGAACCTTTTATTAAGTTTCCACATTTTTCAAATGAAATAGGAATCTGCAATATTTTTGACCATTGCGTTTTTAATAGTAAACCTAATTTATTAAATACAGTTTCAAAATTAATTAAAAGTCGTTATTTTGCTAAAACGCAAATATTTGCCTAGTATTTTAGCACAAGAAAAACATTTTTACAGGACACAATACAGGGTATCCCACGACAACCTTACGCGATCTGTATATAGAAAAGTATATACAGAGTGTCCCAAAATTAGGGTGCCAGACTTTAACAGTAGGTTCTACACCCAAAAACACGAGAAAAAGTTCGTATAAACATGTGTCGAAAAATGTGTTATATAGAAGTTACAGGGTGTTGAAGGTGCGATCATGAAGATGTTTTTTAGAAATATTTTCGTCACTTTTAAAGATTAGATACTGAATCAAATTTTAGGCAACTACTAAAATTATTACGTTTAATAGGATAGTCCAAAAATTATGTTCCAAGATTCTTCAGGGGCGGGTAGAATTGGAGGGGTATGGGAAAATATTGCCCCAACTTTTTTATGTGAAGACTTTTTCCAAATTTTAAACCAAAATTTAAAAATTTTTACATTTTTTAATAAAACTTGTCCACTTGTCCCCTTCTCATAGGATGCACAGTTTTTTAATAAAATCGATTTAAAAAATTATTATACGAGAGGTACCAATCATAAAATTCAATAATTTAGCCATGAAAAACAAATTAATGTTTAATAAAACCAAATGGTTACAATAACTGCTCAAAAATATTTCCATTTTCTTCGTGCTCGACGGGTTATTCCTCGGGAAGCTCTCATAATTTGAAACCTATTCATTCTGATTTAATTCGCGGCGATATTTATCCTTTCTACTAGTTCTTCCCTGGTATTAATTTCTGTGGTGTAGACCAACGCGTTCATGGTCCCCCATACATAGTAATCCATTGGATTAAGATCGGGCGAACGTGGTGGCCACGTTATAGGACCATTGCGACCAATTCATCTTTTTAGAAAATTTTCATCTAACCATGCCCGAACATTTCTCGCGTTATGCGCTGGAGCGCCGTGGTGTTGGTAAATCATTTACAAACGAATGTTTAAAGCAACATTTTCCAAATGCTCTCCGAGATGATTTTGCAACAAATTTGGATATGCATGGGCAGTCAGCCGATTAGGTAATTCTATTGGTCCAACAAGTTGATTCCCTATTACCCCTGCCCATAAATTCACAGAAAACTTGTGTTGAAAATTTGTGCTTCGCACAACTCGAGGATTTTCGTTTGACCATGCATGGCATATACTAGTTTATGAAATGTAATCTATGTGTTTCTATCTCTAATATGATAATTTTTTAAGTCGATTTTATTCAAAAACTGTGCATCCTATGGGAAGGGAACAAGTGGACATTTTTTATTAAAAAATGTCCGAATTTTTAAATTTTGGTTTAAAATTTGGAAAAAGTCTTCACATAAAAAAGTTGGGGCAATTTTTCCCATACCCCTCCAATTTTACCCGCCACTGAAGAATCTTGGAGCATAATTTTCGGACTATCTTATAAAACGTAATAAGTTTAGTAGTTGTCTAAAATTTGATTTAGTTATCTTTAAAAATGTCGAAAATATTTCTAAAAAACCATCTTCATGACCACACCTTCAACACCCTGCAGCTTCTATATAAAGCATTTTTCGAGATATGTTTGAATGAACTTTTTCTCGTGTTTTTGGGCGTAGAACCTACTGTTGAAGTCTGGCACCCTAATTTTGGGACACCCTGTATTGTAGAATTACACAAATTTGCACAAATAGGTAATCGAGGATGCTCAATTCGATCGGAAATAGACACCAACTTCCTTATTTTGAATGGAATGCCCACATTTTGATTGCGAATTTAGATTTTTGGTCGAATTTTAAGGTCACTTTATGCAAAAATCATATGTGTAAAGTGCACCCCCTTCGAGATATTAGACGTTAAAAATCGTCATTTTTCAAATTTTATCATTTATAGCTTGGAAACGGTACGAGATAAAGAAAAATGGCTTACATGTCTCTATCCCAGTTTTTAATTCTCTATCTAAAGGGGTAAAGGGTCTGGAAAATACTGCCTCCTGATTGGTCAAAACATGACGAAAGTTACCAATCAGGAAGCAGTATTTTCCAGACCCATTAGATAGAGAACTAAAAACTAGGATAGGGACATGTAAATTATTTTTCTTTATCTCGTACCGTTTCCAAGTTATAACTGATGAAATTTGGAAAATTACGATTTTTAAAGTCTAATATCTTGAAGAGGGTGCACTTTACACATATGATGTCTTGCATAAGGTGACCTTAAAATTTGACCAAAAATCTAAATCCGTAATAAAAATGTGGGCATTCCATTTAAAATAAGGAAGTTGGTGTCTATTTCCGGTATAACCGGAAGTCGCAGAAAGTCAAAAATATTATATAGTATTATAGTATTATTGAGCATCCTCGATTACCTATTTGTGTAATTCAACTATGTATACTTTTCTATATACAGATCGTGTAAGGTCGTCGTGGGAAACCCTGTGTAGATAACAGAAATCAAAATTCGTGCCTCGATAATTTGAATAAAACAATAATCAACAGTTAAATTATAGTGCAAGAAGTTTTAAATGGCGTAAAAACTTCAGCCCATCTGTCATAGTTTCTAGAAAACGCCACACTCCCTAATAATCATGCACCCCTCCTACGTGATCTCTTGTGTTTGGAACAAAACTAGATAGTAATGAAATAACAAAGACTACCTTAATAAATGTCCATTATCATAAATGAATTTAAGTTAAAGAACACACAGAATTATGCAAAGAGTACGTCTAAAATTTCACAGAAACTACTTATGTTTAGGTGATAAACCTTTATTTATGACAAGGTAGTTTAATAAACCTACGGCAATATTAAGATTGTTATGAATGAAGTCTATTAAGTAAGCCGCAATCTTCCTGGTTAGTCAGTCTTTGCATAAATGTGATACAAGCGATATACGAGGGGTGTCCAGAGAGTTGTAAAGATAGTTGGACTGTTAAATTGTTTGTTGGTTAATAAGGAGTTGTGTTTACAGCCAAACGTAACAATATGTATTATTTAATTTGTGCTGCTTATCGTTTACGTTTAGTTTACCATTTACTTATTAGAATATTTTGTATCCTTTGCAATTTTCTGTTTGGGTTTCGCCATTATTTAATCTTCTAATATATAAAATTCTCGTGTCACGGTGTTTGTGGTCGCACTCCTCCGAAACGGCTCGACCGATTTTTATGAAATTTTTTTTGTACAATTGGTAGGTATGAGAATAGGTCGTAAAGTATTTTTCACCCTCCTACCCCCACCCCCCATTGTGTAATCGCGATTTTAGTATTTTTGTATGAACAATATCCAAATAATTGAATTTTTTTTTGTACATTTGGTAGGTATGAGAATAGGTCGTAAAGTATTTTTCACCCTCCTACCCCCATCCCCCATTTTTTAATTGCGATTTTCGTATTTTTGTATGAACAATATCCAAATAATTGAAATTTTTTTTGTACATTTGGTAGGTATGAGAATAGGTCGTAAAGTTTTTTCACCCTCCTACCCCCAACCCCCCATTTAGTATGTTTGTATGAACAATCTATACATATATAAAACGGGTTGACCGATTTTGATGAAATTTTTTGTATGTGTTGGAGTGGGTCACTGGATGGTTTACATTCACAATTGGACCCGGTAGGTGGCGCTGCAATCGGGTTTCAGGAATTTTTTGAACGGCTTGACTGATTTTGATGAAATCTTTTGTGTTTGTTGGAGTGGGTACCTGGATGGTTTACATTCACAATTGGACCCGGTAGGTGGCGCTGCAATCGGGTGTTACTGAACTCCTAAACGGCTGGACTGATTTTGATTAGATTGTTTGTGTGTGTTGGAGTGGCTCCCTGGATGGTTTACATTTACAGTTGGGTCCTGTAGGTGGCGCTGCAATCGGGTTCTAGGAATTTTTTTGATGAAAATTTTTTGAATGTATGAAATTTTTTGTGTATGTTGGAGTGGGTCCCTGGATGGTTTACATTCACAATTGGATCCGGTAGGTGGCTGTGCAATCGGGTTCTAGGAATTGTTTTGAATGGCTGGACCGATTTTGATGAAATTTTTTGTGTGTTGGAGTGGGTCCCTGGATGGTTTACATTCACAATTGGACCCGGTGGACCCGGTAGGTGGCGCTGCAATCGGGTTCCAGGAGTTTTTTTGAACGGCTAGACCGATTTTGATGAAATTTTTTGTTTTTGTTGGAGTGGGTACCTGGATGGTTTACATTCACAATTGGACCCGGTAGGTGGCGCTGCAATCGGGTGTTACTGAACTCCTAAACGGCTGGACCGATTTTGATAAAAAAATTTGTGTGCATTGGAGTGGGTCCCTGGATGGTTTACATTCACAGTTGGATCCGGTAGGTGGCGCTGCAATCGGGTTCTAGGAATTTTTTTGACGAATTTTTTTTTAATGTCGGGCAGGACAACGTCTGCCGGGCCCGCTAGTAATATATGTAACTAAGCTGCCGTGGTTTGCGGCGTATGCGCTTAAACGTCAACAACCACGAACTCATTAAGTGAATAATTGCTGTTCTACAAACTAGTGTAGGGCGTTGAAATTTCTGGGATATTAATACACCTTAATTGTTTCAACTTTAGCTATAACCATACGTCTTGTCCCGCAGATAAGTTCTTTGGGTCGTACCGCTGAAGAACTAGGCTTAAGAAATCAGTCAATGAAGTATATTCAGACAGACGCGTCCATCACTTTCGGTAATTCTGGTGGCCCCCTCATTAACCTCGACGGAGACGTCATCGGCATAAATAATTTGCGAATTACTTCGGGAATATCCTTCGCAATTCCTGTTGGTAACGGAGCCCACTCCTGTTTCGCACGTGAATTGTTATATTGACTCGTTCGATTTTTTACAGAGTACGCAAAAAAGTTTTTAGAAAATGGAAGATTCTCTCCTATTTATCCGAAAAAGCCAATGAGTAAACTGACAGGCTTGGGAATTACCACAATTTCAATAACGCCGCAACTGGTTCGAGAGCTTCTAACTCAGGGAAAATCTATGCCCAACGAAATTCAACAAGGAGTGTTAATATGGAAGGTTTTAAAGGAATCTCCGGCATATCAGTAAGTATGGACCAAGAACCAATTGAGTAAAATAATTCGAATTGTGTTAAGCGATTAATGGTTTTTCTATTTTGCTGGAACAAGAGAGTTTCAGAAATTATTATTATGAAACGTGTTCCTGCGTCAGCAAGCCACAACGCAGAAGTCTGACACTTTCATGCTGCCTTTACGAGGACTCAATAATGGAACTTAAAAAATCTTAAACAGAAATTAAGCTATGAATAATGAATTAGAGTATACTGCTAGAACAGCAAACTGCTCGTCGGTTTATAAATAATGTATGTAGTCCTTACAATAGGTAGAGAACCAAAAATGAAAAATGTTGCTAGGTTGAGACTAAGATTATTCTAGTTTACTATACAATAATAATTTAAGACGATAAGAGTTCTCAAGAACTCTACACTGATTTCATTTTCTAATATATCCCTTAATTCTTGTCCAGCATATAAGATTAAGTAATACCAATATACCAGGGCTGACTTCATGAGGGTACACGAAATAGTTATTTATGTGTCAATGTCGTAAAGAAGCTTTTACGGCCACCGGTGTGATTGAAGTCCGAAACGCAAAGCGCTGAGGCATACAAAACGTCGAGGGCAGCAGAAGCTATTCGCGACCGCAGTACATGGAAATTTTATGCACAATCGAACAATTTGCTGTTATTTTTATTTACTTTTATAAACATTTCAGTAATTTGTTAATGAAAAACATTGATGAAATTACTGTAAAATTTAGCGATGTTAAGCCATCAGCAAGTTCTGAAATGATACCTCTCCCAATATAAAAACGAAAAAAAAGCTTGGTACTCCAGGATGGAATCGATAACTCGTGCGAATCGAGCCGAAGTAACATGCCACTGCACTATTCCATGCACCCACTAATTCCTCCAGTGGGATATTTAAAGCGCATTCACCCAGAACTCGTAATTTACATTTTTTTATGACTTTTTCACAGATTATTTATCTAGCAATACATAAAAATTAGCTTTCAAAAAATGTAAAACAGATCTTTTTCTAAAGGATGATAGAATTAATTTATTGAATTATTTTACTGTCTACCAAGGTTTTTACAAAATATGTTTTGCCATGTTACTCTGCCATTTACCAGTTTCCGTAAATCACATGTTGTAAGTTAATATAAATTTACGACTACCTACGAATTTTATACTATTTAAAAAGAAACCTGTTGAAGATAAGTACTTCTTAC
The DNA here is from genome assembly GCA_963966045.1 of Xestobium rufovillosum. Taxonomy (NCBI): domain Eukaryota; kingdom Metazoa; phylum Arthropoda; class Insecta; order Coleoptera; family Ptinidae; genus Xestobium; species Xestobium rufovillosum. The sequence continues at coordinate 36,669,500 of OZ014493.1, forward strand.
AGGACATTACACAAAACTGATGTAGAATTGAAAGAATTAAAAAATAAAAAATACCAGGTGTAAGTTCAAAAAACAAAATTTTACCATCTCACTTAATTTCTTTAGTATGGGAAACTCGATCCATATAGTTGCAAGTTCGCTCAATAATGAGAAAAATGTTGCTTATCATAAGTACAATTTAATAATGTTCCACTATTCTGTACTGAGAAAATAAAAAAAAATCTAGAGTCCGTATTTGATCACATTTCAAAACGAAATTTGAAACCACGTTATGCCTGCAAGTTCCCAGTAATTTTAGTAGGAGAAAATGGGCAGTTCTGGATAACTCTCCACCTCTCAACATTAACCTTAAAAAAGCCGTGACCAAAAAATATTTTGCTGTTTTGATTGATAGCATGTTAAACTTTAAGCTTAGTTCTCAGTACTATAAAAAAGCAATACATATTTGTTTCCTAGCCTAGTGTATGATAAATGGAAATATTTTACGCATACCTATTAGCTATTTTTTCCTTGAGGCCTACACATCTATTAAAAGTGCATATTTGTAGCCGATATCCATTGTCTGGTAGTTTGCCATAATACAGATCAATAAAACTTAATTTATGTGTTCCTAACAAAACATTTATCCGAACGCCCATTACTCTTGGAAAAGGTGTAAAATAGTGATACTATTGTCTATATAATTTTTGGTAATTCAACACCCATCGGAATTTTTGAAAGAAAATTTGGGATAAACATGCTGCCTCGAGATTAACACCGACAGTGTTATTACCGATCGGTAAATAAACTCTTGGGTTAAATTTAGTTTTTATATACGTCCATTTCAAGTGTCGACATAAATCATTCGATATTGCCCTTTTGTATTTTTAGTACGCCCAGCTTTAACCGGGCTCTAACGTGGATTAATGAGGACTGGGCAGCCGCCAATTTTATGGCTCAATTTAATCCAATTTTCAATTTATCCCTATGAAATCCAAATAAAGGAGAAATGTCGAACGCAGTAAAATATAAAGATTAAAAGAAAAGAGTGCCAAATTGTCTCATGAGTTTCATTTCCTTCCGATTTTAATGCGTGAGACCATCTGCACGAAAAAGCAGATATTCAAGACAACAAAGCAGTGGAACACAGGTGGCTGTGACAGAATAACGAAGCGATGATCCTCAGGAGATTTACAAAGTATCTTGTTAAATATACTTTTTGTGAGAACTGCTTTCATTCCGAAATTGAGACTTGAGAAGTAAGCAATTCACCAATGACAAAAATAACCTCTTAAATTAACATTGAGTAAGAGACTTTTAGCGTAAAAAATGAAAACTCTTCAAGAGGAAATGAACTTTTCTTACAATCCGTCTTAAAAGTAACGGTGTTAATGGAAACCCTATTTGGGTTTAGGCGAAAAGAGATCTCGTGAAGTTAATTTAAATTTACGAGTAATTTACGGCTATATTTAAATAAAAAATTAAATTAAATAAGAATAGAAAAAGGAGAAAAGGAAAAGGAAATTGCTGGTTTGTAAATAGCCTTCTGCAATGTTGAATGGAAAATGATGTTCGACGTGTTCAAAAATTCGTATATGAAATATGTGGACAGAAGGGTAATACATTATTTGCTATTGAATTAGTTATAGACTTTGATCAGGAACGGAGAGAAATGGATACTCTCGGGGGAATGAGACACGAATGCGCGTAATCACCGTTAGTTTTCAATTTATGTGAAGAAGAGGTTATAAATATTTTTAAAGATAAAATGGCTTCCAGAAATGATATACAGGGTCAAACTATATTAGGTACTATGTTCAAATTAGCAGATGATATACAATCAGAATATACAAGTCTTTCATGGATTTAATTTTTAACGCTTTTTGTATTGCCACAGTCGCAAAATGGACAAGAATTCAGAGTTATAATTTTTTTGGATATTATAATTTTATTCGTCCCCTAAAAACGCCCCCTTTGCGAACTAAAATTTTGTAAAATATTTTTCTATTATTATCTTTCTAAATTCAACAAGAATCCCAAGTGTGTATCGATTTTTTTCAACCCCTAGAAAACAATGTTATTATCGTTTTTCCACGACCCCCTAAGAAAGCGGCACGTTGCATACCAGCATAGTAGGCCGGAAACTTGACAATTGCGTTGCCCGTGCGCTAAACTCGCAACTGTGCTGTAATATTTGAAAATCGCACAGGTTCATTCAAATTTTGTAGGCAGCTTTGAGATTTTGACGTATATTGAATAAATGTCCTGTCGCGTCGCTTTTTAAATCTAATAATTTTTTATCAGGAAAATCTCTTAAACATTGAACATTTTAATGGCTACTCCGTGGAATGCCTAAGTATCTTAGGTACGAACTGGTCATTTATGAATTGGCGGACGAGAGAACAAATCAACGTGTCCTTCATAAGCCGGTCGGAATTATTAGAATACTAGCGGGCCCGGCAGACGTTGTCCTGCCTAAAATTACTTTTCGTATTGAAATTTTGATTCATTAACCAAATCGTTTATTCAATGTGAAACATTTTTCTGATTACGTTTATGTTCAACCAAATATGTCGTTCCTACCGTCAGTTATGATTGCAAGTGCATACAAAAAATTATGATTTTGACAGTTTGTCCGAATTTCGCGACATACGCCTATCCATATCATACAAAAATCCAATCGAAAAAAGCACCTTCAGTTTTTTCCGAATTTTTCAATTTTTCGTTCCCTAAAAACCTTATTTTTGAAAAGAATTAGCCAAATCGGTCCAACCGTTAAGCACTTTCAGTTTTTCCCGAATTTTCACATTTTCCGACGGATTCTCCAAAATTTTCTTTCATACAAACCTTGTCCTGACTATTACGATCACAACAAAAAAATCAGCCAAATCGGTCCAGCCGTTAAGCACTTTTAGTTTTTCCCGAATTTTCAAATTTTCCGGTGGATTTTCCAAAATTATGATTTTTAAAGTTTGTCCAAATTTCCCGACTTACGCATATCCATATCATACAAAAAACCCATAGAAAAAAGCACTTTCAGTTTTTCCCGAATTTTCCAATTTTCCAGGCAACTTTTCCAATTTTTCGTTCCCTAATGCCGTGTTCGGCCTCTGTTTTGTCGACGTTCCAAATTATTTTGTGCGTAAGCTCCAACTGAGCGCGTCGAACTCGACTGTATCCGTTAGTCCGGAGCCATAATGGATCGCGCTTGAGGCTTGAGAAATTCTTATTCGACTTGGCTCCAAACGCTGTCTACGCTCGTCGTCAGTCTCATTGACTCGACGATCATGTAGTTGGCTTGCATTGCGCCTACGCCGACCGATATTTCGACGCCTCACTGGTGGCATTTTTTCCAAAGAAACACCAAATGCATGATCACCACCGATAACACACTGACAATTCAATTTTTAGAACTGTCAAAGTGAACGTCACATTTTTGTTTGTCAAACAGATTTTCATACAAACATACCATCCAAATTTTCGACTTTCCCGGTGGATTTTCCAAAATTTTCTTTCATACAAGCCTTGTCCTGACAATTACGAACACAACAAAAAAGAAATCAGCCAAATCGGTCGAGCCCGTCTCAAGTGATGATCTTACATACATGTGGCAATTGATTTTTATTTATATAAGATTATGCTCACAGTAAGGTCGTAGGCTACTTGGAAATTTTGACATCTGTTAACATAGACAACAAATCCTTAAAAATAAAGTTAGTGTTTTATGAATAAATCCGTCTTCTTAAGGGGTCGTAGGAAAAATAGTATACATAACTCGATGGAAAGTGTATTTCCTATAAACTCGCGTAATTTCTGAACTCGACAACGCTAGTATGAGCGAGAGCCAACTCTTTGAGTTGGCGCTCACTTGCTGATGTGTCCCACTCGCCTTTAAAGACTAGTTGTTTGTTTGGTTTATTCGCACACGGCTGCACTGTACTGATGACCTCCAAGAAAGTGAAATCGTGATATACAGTTGCTGTGTGCGAATGAACCAAACACTTCTCTTCTTCTTTATTCTTAATAATTAAGGAATAAATATTTCATTTTATTTTAAACATTGCACTTTCGATAGCTTTTGGTTGGCTGTGAAATTGACAATAATTGTTAATTTATTATGTTAATATTACACGCCATATTGAAGTAAATTTAAATAACGCACTTTCGGTAATTCTTGGTAGGCAGTGAAATTGACATCTATATTTTTATTAACAAATTATTAACCTGATAAACATCGTTTTTTGACAATAAAATAACTGAATATGAAGGAGTATTTCTGGTGATAAAATATGTCTGGTAGTCAGTTGGAGTAAACAATACACTCAAGCAGAACTCCACGAGATCGCAGAAAAAAATTCACAGACCTCGCATCTTACGCAAGTATCATAGGCGTATTGAAAATACCGACACAACTGCTCGGTTTCTAAGATGTCCAACAAAAGTGATCTGTGCCGTTTCAAGTTGGTATATTATTGATACAGTAAAATAAAAGATATGATTTGTGATAAGCACAAGGCACATAGTCAAACTGACGCAATACGTAACAAAACATTAACGCATCCGTTTTGTATTGTTTGGACTTTTATTGCAACGCGATATCCCTCTTAAGCGGTACTCGCGCTCGCCGTACCTTGGTTTACATCTGGCTAGCGCTCTCCATCCAATATTATTATTAGCGGCCTCGACTGCGCGCGTCGCCGACAGAATCTGTCGCGTGTCGATCATTTTTCGTAAGATGAGTTCCATATACACGCGCCCAGAAGTATTTTCAATACTAAAAATGGTGGGAAATTTTATTCCAGATTTATTACGTAATGCATGCTTCAGTATAAAATCAAATAAGCACTGATTTCTCAGGTTGGAAGTTACTAACCGATTGTGAATAAAACTTATTTACGCATTTAAAAAGTTAAGCAAACTTGGCAAACAAAAATTGGTGAAAAATATCTCTATTTTAACAGGAAAGCAACGTTTTCCATTATACACAGTCGAACAGTACCTATCCATTGATTTCAGACCGTTTTACATTTAAAGCAGAAATAAAATAAACGAAACAGTTTCATGATGTGAACATACCGGCTGCAATAACACATTGATCTACATAATATTACTACCTACTGACCAAGCGTGCAGCACCATGTATTCTAAAATAAACAGCGGTGTTTCATTCTGTTCCAAAATTTTCTTCTTCGATATTCTATTTTTGTTTCGTATAAAGGTTTGTTGTTTACTGTCAATCAGAGCAAAATTACTTGGCGCTATATTTTTTTTATTTTCATCCAACAAGTGGCGGGGTTTTGTGGAAATCGCCTAGGACAGACACCAAAAACTGTTTAAGCAAAAAGCTTCCAAATGAGATCATTAAATTATATTACCGAAAATCACAAGGAATTACTTAAACCAAGCGTATAATGTCTGGAAAAGTAATTTTCCAAGTCTGTCGTTCTTGTAATCGTGTCTAATTGGAACAATCTTTTCAGGGGCGGCCTAATAGAGGGTGATATTGTCACTCACATTAACGGTGTACCAATTAAGGAAGCCAGCGATATTTACGTCCTAAATCACAACAGTGAAACATCAGGGTTGGCAATGAACGTGTTTCGAAATGGAAAACAGCAGCAAATATTCATTACTGCCCCTCAGTGACCGACAATGGAATGCATCAATAGGAAAAGTATAACTGTAGATTAATCAATAATTTATTAATAAAGATACTCTATTCTATTTAATATATTTTACCCTATCGTTGAATATAGTCATTTAATGAAAATATATATGCATGTGTATAGCGTTCAATTCAATTGAGTTCATCAGATAAAATTACGCTTCTCGTAAAACGTATGCAGTATATCTACAAAAGGATCAGAAGATAATGTTTTACGTTTATTTCTTTTGTTGTGCCTACATCAAAACTCTGATTTTCCAATTTTTGCGGTTATGTTTCCAGGTGTATTAAATCACCAATTCCGGAAATTTTCGGGTAGGGCATCAGCGATCTCGCTGGACTGGGAAATACATGAAAATATTTTATCAGCAAAATTACAACGGACGCGAATGTTTAGTGAAATAATTTGGAAAATATGTTCATTTAGATGAATGTCGCACAAGAATTATGAATAAACACTTTGCTCTAATGAATAGACGCTTGGATTATTTTAATCGAGTATTAACAGTGATTAAAGAAGAATTAGAATTTTAGAACGATCAGCTTAACTTCTCACACGTCAAAAATTCTGACTAGAATAATTGTGCAAAGAAGGATGGAGAAAAGGGCGGAAGAAATATTAGGAGATCAGTTCGGATTTAGGCGAAGTAGAGGAACGCACGAGCCATTCTAGCTTTACGAGTAATAGGCAGGTTCGGTAATTTTCAAATTTCATTAAAATTGATAGAGTTTATTATACTGAAGGCAGTTATGTTGTTAATTTTTGTTAAAAAAAATCCTTCGTCGGTGAAGCCTTTGCAAAGTTTCTCGTCGGTGCGAGGCTAGAAATCGCACCTTGCAGCGAGAGTAGGCCGCGTGACGTCAGAACTTAGTATAACGTACAAGTCCCAGCTTCATCGCGCAGCACTCCCATAAGTATTATGCATATGCATGTGTAGTTAAATCTATATATATAAAAGAAAGTCGTGTTAGTTACTTCACTTATAACTCAAGAACGGCTGAACCGATTTAGCTGAAAATTGGTGGGGAGGTAGCTTAGAACCAGGAGAAGGACATAGGATACTTTTTATCCCGTTTCAAGTTTGGTAGCGATCGGATCAACAGAATTTTTTTTCTTGGTTTTGTGCGAGGCGGGGGCTTGATATGACACATATCAACTGTCAGATTTGACAAATAAAATTCAGACCGTCAGAAAGTATTAAATAAATTTTATTTGTCAAATCTGACAGTTGATAAGTGTCATATCAAGCCCCCGCCTCGCACAAAACAAACTTTACAGGAACACTCGCTGGGCTAATCTGAAGATTAACTTACAGTAGGTGCCGCGCATGTCGTACCGGGACCGGGCAGCAAATAATTTATAAAGTGAAAATGCAAATGTCATTCGCAGTTTATCAAGTTTCAAACGATTTTACCACAATTATTTCTTCAGAGGCAGCAACGCGCCGGGTACCAGCTATGTATCTATATAAATAAAAAGCAATTGCCACATGTATGTAAGCTCATCACTTGAGAACGGCTCGACCGATTTGGCTGATTTCTTTTTTGTTGTGTTCGTAATTTTCAGGACAAGGTTTGTATGAAAGAAAATTTTGGAAAATCCACCGGGAAAGTAGAAAATTTGGAAGGTAAAAGTTTGTATGAAAATCTGTTTGACAAACAAAAATGTGACGTTCAGTTTGACAGTTCTAAAAATTGAATTGTCAGTGTGTTATCGGTGGTGATCATGTATTTGGTGGTTCTTTGGAAAAAATGCCACCAGTGAGGCGTCGAAATATCGGTCGGCGTACGCGAAGAGCGTAGACAGCGTTTGGAGCCAAGTCGAATAAGAATTTCTCAAGCCTCAAGCGCGATCCATTATAACTCCGGAACAACGGATACAGTCGAGTTCGACGCGCTCAGTTGGAGCTTACGCACAAAATAATTTGGAACGTCGACAAAACAGAGGCCGAACGTGGCATTAGGGAACGAGAAATTGGAAAAGTTGCCCGGAAAATTGGAAAATTCGGAAAAAACTGAAAGTACTTTTTTCTATGGGATTTTTGTATGATATGGATATGCGTAAGTCGGGAAATTCGAACAAACTGTAAAAATCATAATTTTGGAAAATCTAACGGAAAATTTGAAAATTCGGGAAAAACTAAAAGTGCTTAACGGCTGGACCGATTTCGTTGATTTTTTTTGTTGTGATCGTAATTGTCAGGATAAGGTTTGTATGAAAGAAATTTTTTTGAGAATCCACCGGAAAATGTGAAAATTCGGGAAAAACTGAAAGTGCTTAACTGTTGAACGGATTTGGCTAATTCTTTTCAAAAATAATGTTTTTAAGCAACGAAAAATTGGAAAAGTTGCCCGGAAAATTGGAAAATTAGGAAAAACTGAAAGTGCTTTTTTCTATTGGATTTTTGTATGATATGGATAGGCGTAAATCGGGAAATTCTGACAAACTGTTACAATCATAATTTTTTGTATGCGCTCGCGATCATAACTGACGATAGGAACGACATATTTGGTTGAACATAAACGTAATCAGAAAAATGTTTCACATTGAATAAACGATTTGGTTAATGAATCAAAAATTCAATACGAAAAGTAATTTTAGGCAGGACAACGTCTGCCGGGCCGCTAGTTGTTAAATATTATTAACTGGTTCTAACTAGTGTTTTCTGTTTTGCACACCAATAAAACGGAAAAAGTGGTTCGTTGGAGCCATAAGGAAAATCGGTCAGCATTATCGATATTTGCGCGAGTTATTTTATCATTGCAAAAGTTTATAAAATTATCGGCTGCCACTCTAAATAAAATCGAACATAATGTAATTTATCGACAGTTTTCTGGTACCCCTTGGTACTTGGTAACGTGTTACGGTTAGCATAATTTGAAACAGGATGCTAGGAGCATGACGGAGCCAAATACTGAATCGCCGTAGCGTTCCCTCCCTGAACTAAAAAAGGAAATTTTACAATAATAATTAAATAGTACGTCATCATAAAGTTCTCTTTTGAAGACTGGTAGGACGCGTACCTCCATCCTTTCCCTGAGCTAGCCTACGCATTTCCGTAAAAGTAGAACATTCTACATCCCCAACTATTTGAGAGCAATAGTCTAATCTACTCCAACCTCTACCTCTTTATTCCTATCTCTGACTCTAGTATGTCGCGAACTATTCCTTTGTGTCTCAGAAGGTGTCCTACCATCATACGATCCTATCCCCTATTCTTTATTGTCTTCCATACTTTTCTCTTTTCCCCAACTCTTTCTATTTCCTCCTTATTGCTAACTTGTCTATCCACGGTATCTTCAACACTCGTCTGTAGCATCACATTTCAAACGCTTCTACTCTTTTTCAATCCGCTTCTCCCATTCTCCAAGTTTCGCATCCATAGGTATAATTTCGTACTCCATACATGCGTCTTTAAGAGTCTCTTCCGAGTTTCTACATTAACCGTTCCAGAATATAGCAGTTGTTTCTTTTTGTTAAACAAGTACCTAGTACCTACAAAGCGTAGTTTTTGATTCGCGTGAGTTGTATTTGTTTCCGTTTTTTTAAAAAATTTCCAATCCGTTATAAAACTGTTAACTTGATAACTTGTCAATCACTTACGTATACATACCTACATAAATGATTAGGTATGTATTGTATTGTATTAGAGAATATAGGTAGGTACCTATTTTACAAACAGAAGTAAGCAGGTATCTACAATCTACATACCTACAGAATTATAAAAGGCATGTACAGTTAATAAATTATTGTTGACTTTGTTTTACTTATACCAGTCTGCCTTTACACTACTGTTTTGAGGTTGAATGAAATGCAAGAATCACACACCATTTCCACATTTACCGGGACATTTACCTACCTACTACATAAATATGGCAAATTATGTGAATCGGACTTTTGATACCCTTTTTGCATCATTATATCGATTATGTTGTCTTTGTTTTATGTTTCCTTGACACCTTACTTTAAAAATTCACGCTGGAAATAGTCCCAATAAGTATGTTATGAGATAGGTACCGCTTCACGGGCACTTCAAGAGAAGTGGGAGGAGCGCCTTACGAATCTCTGACGTCAAACCATTAATAAAGCGAACTAGCATGTGGGCGTGATAAGCTAATTTCTTTCGCTTATTACGCCGCAAAAAAATTTTGTTGAAAAAAAATTTCGCCGTAAATCAATTACAATAACAATTTTCTGTCATTTTCATGCCAAAAATAGATATCTTATTTTTCTCCGAACCTCCCTATTATAGAAAAAACGATAAAAAAGGAAAAGAGCGTCTATATAGGATTTGTAGATTTAGAAAAAGCCTTCGACAACGTAAAATGGGGGAAGATGTTCGAAGTGTTCAGAAAGGTAGGGATGAAATATAGGGATAGAAGAATAATACATAATCTCTACAAAGAGCAAACGGCAGTTTTAGAAATTGAGCAGGAACGAAGAGAAGGGAGTGAGACAGGGATGTACGTTGTCGCCTCTAGTTCTCAACTTATACAGTGACAGCAATAAAGTCTGCACCATATGGAAAACTTTTGGGGAGGCAAGTATTTAATTATTTTTGTGAAGAAAAAACTAAAACATTGAAAGTGCCTCACCAAATGTCGTATTTAGAATCTCAATGTAATTACAAATAACATTTCCTTATCGCACTTTTCCATATCTTGATAAATAAGGGCATTTCGGGCCATTTTAAAATTTCAAATGACATTTTGGCAGTGTCATAGTTGTGACATAGCAAATATTTTTGTCAATTTTCACTTGTAATAGCTCAAGGGTCTTGATAATTCGAAATAACTTGATACATTTTCGAACGCGGGTTGCTCGGCAACATCCCGACGCCGAAGGCGGAGGTATGTTGCCACAGAGAAACCCGCTTGTGGAAATGTATCAATTATGAGGATTTATCAAGACTCGAGGGCTCTTCGGTAAGAAAAATTTTTGCCCAAAAAGAACAATTTGTTAAAAAGAAATTAAAATTGAAAAGAACAATCTTAGAAATGACATTTTGTGCAAAAAATTCGACAGCAGCGCAAAATAAAAATTTTTCCGTTGCTGCAGTAATCCAGATGACATAAGTGAAAATAGCCCATAAGCACTTTTCAGTTAAATGTTCTCCTGATTGGCTGTCTTTGAACAAATGACTGTAGATTCACAAATTCTATTGGATTATTGTATAGGTAAAAAATTTTCTAGTTAATAATCATGCTGAAACTAATGCCCCAAAACCGTTTTCCAATAATCCTACAAATAGAAAAGTTTTCCATATGGTGCAGACTTTATGGCTGTCACTGTATATCGAAGATGCAATTAATACTGTTAGGGACAGAACAGCCTCAGGGATTAATGTAGAGAGTCAAACTAATAACATGCTCAGATGTGTTAGCATCCAGCAAAGACGAATTAGAAATAGCTCTGAACGAAATGGAAGCAGTTTTGATATAGGGATGAAGATCAATAAAAAAAACCCAAAATTTTGGTATGTAGATGGTGTGAAAATAGAACTAAAAGTAAAATACGAAAAGGAAATGAGAAGATAGAGAAAGTCGCGGATTTCTGCAATTTAGGAAGTCAAATAACTCGCGATGGTAGGAGCACCAGTAAACTTATTACTGTAGCAATAATTATTTTAGTAGATTAATGCCATAACGAGTTTTATTGATATCACAGAGTATAAAGTTTCATAATATCTATATACCACATGTTTCTGCTTGTGTTAATTTTATACTTTGAACGTTCTCAAACGAGTCTGATTAATTCGAAAGCTTTCAGCGAGGCGTAAGCTCTTCCGTTAGCGAGTTTGAGCATACAGTGCCATCTGGTTACGTATAACATCACCCTTACTGACGCAGTGTATGACGTTCATCCGATAAAATCATATAAATCATGATGGAAACTAAACTCCAATATTTATATCACTCTTGAACAGTTTGTAGGCAATGTGTGAAATCTACCTAATCCTATTGATACCGATAATTATTCCGACTTTATTACTCCATCGCATTATTCGCCCGCGCCAAGCAAGGATCGAAACAACTGATGAACAAGAAAGTGTCTCCCAGAATTGCTGATGGAAAAAGCTATAATTGGGCAAGAATAGAAGCAAAGATAGTAGCGGATCATGCAGGATGAATAGTATTAATATCAGAGCTGGGTCGTATCCGAGTACTTAGGCATATGGATACAGTATTCGGATACATTTTCTGTATCCAGGGCGTGTATTCGAATACTTCCGAGAAAAAGTATCCTTTATCCGTATCCGTAACAAATCTTGACGAGTATCCAGTATTCGAATACAATTTAAAGGGCTCGGATACAAAAAGTATCCGGATACTTTCAAAAACTTACGGATACAATTAATAACGCGAACTTAATGTTGAGTGGATAGATAGTAAAACCATATTCTGACATCTGACCGGACTTTTTTGATTTCGGTAATAGCCGTAGTCGGTAATAGCGGCGGCGGCCGATGACGGCGATTACACAGTCAGCTGATTCTGATTTGCACAGGCGGTGATCCGGAGATCGCATGGGTGTTTTTGTTTTGTTTGTTTTTCGTTGTTTACCTATTATTTGGTTTCCTTTCTATTGTTATTTTGAAACTGTAAAATGTTTATTTTCTATTTTGAAATACATAGGTAATACAGGGTTTCCTTTAATTTTTCTTTTACTCAACCTATTCTGATGTATCCGTATCCGGTATCCGGAAAATAGTATTCGGATACAAGTATTGGGATACATTTTTACCATAGAAGTATCCGTATCCAGTATCCGGTATCCAAAAGCAGCAGGTGTATCCAGTATCCGGTATTCGAATACTTTCAATTTGTATCCGTACCCAGCTCATTAATATGTAGGTATTCTAAAAAGTTGAGAGAAATTACCCTGTTTTCAACGAAAAACAGCCGACCGTTCCTGCAATGAATAAAACGAAATTTAGAAGACGTGGGTTTTATATAACGATACAAACTACAACAGAATTAACATGATTCTGGTACATTTTGCAAAATATAGTTCCCCAGGTTCTATAAGTCATATTTTATCCTAGACTATACATCTTCCCCACATCAACGATTTATTGTCTACAACCACCAAACCAGACTACTGTTTTAACGTACCTCTTCAAATCCCCTACTATTGGTTAGGGTCTTAGTTACACGCGCCAGCAATTCGACGTACCTAATGCATTAATTAATCAGTAATAGGAATGGTTTGAACAATATGTACTGAATTTATTAAAAGGAATAAAGTTTTGAAGAGGAATCTAAGAACCCGACTCTTCAAAAACGTAAATGTATACAGTTTACTTAATTTGCATAACGCAATTTAAAACAATATACGCCGTTTGTATTCTGAAGACATACTTTATACTCTCAGCTAATTCTGTAAAAGCCAACAAGAGATTCCTTTCTTATGTAAATTTTGTGAATACACGAGGAAGAAGCAAAAGGGGAGTACACCAAACAAATAATTGGGGTACCTATGCTGACTCTAATTTGATACATACTTATTTATACAGCACTTACAAAGGGAAACATTCTTCCTCTACAAATGTGATACTATTTATATGTAGGTATTATTAGCTCTTCTGAAGAAGATCCGACTAGTCTGTAGGTGTAAATTTGGTAGCATAACCAATACTTTTCATGTATGCTGGGTCCACATATGTGGCTGGGTCAGGTACAGGTCATGGAGCTCTTGATCTTCCCTATCCCTCATTTTGGCTGAAATTGTTGTCTTAAGTATCAATTCCTGAACACAAAGCTTCTAGCGCCAGACATTTGGCATTATTTAGGTAAGATATTTTTTATTAGAAACGGTAAATTATTTTCTAGAATATTAAATGCTCTACAGAACTACTTTTTGTAACGTATTGATACGATCTCTTGCCCCGCAAGCGACGCCCCTGGTTGTGACTCACGCTGCAAACATAGCTGTTTTTATTACGGCGCTGACCTTGACTCCCGAAAAGAATAGTCTATAATGTTCTATTGCTCGAAGATTCTCTTTCTGGAACAATGTTCGATCTATAATTTTCCAGAATCTTTTAAGACCATTATAAAATGGGAAGCAAGAAGCCGAGTGGACAGTCTGAAGTTCGGAAGTTCGAAGCGGATGTCAAAGCGATAATAGAACCGGGCGATAATTTATAGACGGCGCGAGAACTGTTGAGTATACGCGACTAGTGTCGATACGGTACGCGAGTGGGCGAATTCTTTGGTGGCGTCTTTATGTGTACCGGGGCGTCTTTGTACGCGATTAACCGTTGGTTATAAGAGTGTCTTAGAGAAGTTTGAACGGTTGATTTGTATACTGGGGATTGTTTAGGTTAGGTAATTGTTTAATTGTTCGCTTGAAATTATTTAATTGTAATTGCTTGTTGTTGTTTGTTTTGCTGCTTGTATATTTCGCTATAATTGTTTATTTTGTTAATTCCATGTTCTCAAATGACTTTTGTTAAACATTGTAAATATTTGTACATATTAAAGTCACTGTAAATAAATTGTGTGAATAAACGAAATACGTTACAGTATAATGAAATATTATATTATAAGAACACAGTTTGGTTGCTTTGTAAAATAACAATAACTAATTCGCCTTTCTTAATGCATCATATAACTGAACATAAAGCACCTGCATAGACATTTGTCATACTACTGTTAAGCATTATAAATGAAGCTCTGTCGGCTGCAAAGAATAGCACCCAATTACTTATCTCAAAATTTTTTAGCGAAACCGCAAAACACAGCTTGAGCGTTCTGTAAACTCAACCAGATTAAATCCACCGACTGTTGCGACAATCAACACAAATACATTTCGGAGAACAGGAAACTGCAGAGGTAATTAATGTCACCGACAGCGCACGTTAAACATCAAGAACAACCGTCTGCTGCAGGCAAAAGCAAGACCAAGCGTCCGTCTCGAAATAAACGCGGCGCGTTGCTTGCCGTCGAACTCATGCTGAACGCCGCGACGCGGGAATTGGGCCAGTGTAAATCATGACGGATGAGCATCCACACGCGTCGCGGGCCAAAGGCCGATCGGCGTCTATCTGTGCTGCAAGCATGGAGGCTATTCCTCCTTCTGGGAGCACGCCGGAAAACGGTACCCCGGTAAGCCGAAGAAGAAGACCGGCAGCTAGGTCGCAAAGTGCCAGATTAACTTCAGGACGGTCTATACGGAGGCGAGCGGCTGCAGCTGCGGCCGCAAATGCAGGTCTCAAAAGCAATCATTGTAACAGTGAACCGAAATTAGCGGAACAAAATGGTACAACGCCAGAAGTTTCACCGAACATCCGGCGAAAGGGTTCCGCTAAAAGGGGAGCCTCGGTTTATCACAGGAAATCTGCCGCTTTCTTGGACGTGCCGGAATCCAGAGTCAACAACGGACAGAGTGGAGAAGAGGATGAAGACTCTTATCGCTTGCGTTCATTTAGCTTTACGTCAAAAGGTAAGTTATAGAATTCTCAAGTGTGCTTCGTAAGCCACTGGAACAGACTAAAGTTTGAGCAAATACCACAACTGTGGATTCTGAGAATCAATTCAAAATTATTATGTATACATGCACTCACATAAATATGTTTCTGTTTGAAACAATGACGCAACAAACACGCTCACTAGACTTGGAGTTTTTTCAAAAATGTCAAAAATTTACCTGTAACAAATCACTATTATGCTTTGTCTGAAATATATCAGGTAATTTTAAATTGAACGAAAAATAAATTTACAAATTTATATTGATCTTGAAAAAGCACATTATCGCTCTACAAAATTAGTCTTGTACATTTTAGAGGCGACATAATGATGTTTAGTAACATCCTAACTTTATTTTTAGAATAATTCTCGCATTATAGGGCTTTTTACAGATGCCACAGACTTTAGTTTTCAAAGTTATTAACAATTTTTAAGACCTCTAGAAAAATGCTACACTTCGTTCTTACAAAAATTTAGCAAACAGAATTTACACCAGCACAAGAATTCCATTGCAAGAATACTTCTTAAAAGGATTGTTTTCTTCCACTGCACTCCTTGTTTCAAATCATGTCTAGGTTTAATAAGTTATCACCTATTTAAGAATATGATCATGAAGAAGCAATCTGGTAATGGTAATGAAGTCAACTTTCAGAAACAAAATGGAAACCACATTTTTTGTGTCTTGGGTTCTAAAATATAGGAGAATCAAAGAAACTACTACCCAAATTACTACATTTTATGGTTCAATTTTCAATTCTATGGAAACCATCAGTCGCAGACCTAACAATCTATCAAAAGCTTAGTAAACTGGCCATTAAATATGAAAATAATATACCGGGTGAGATTTTTGAGGAAAAAATCCATATTACGTAAGTTGTGCATCCTGCATGATATGACCAGTAGACGTCAGCAGCTCCTCAAATTTGGGTCCACACTGGCACTGAAATGGCAATATCTTAAATCGCTCGCTCTAAACCCCATCGTGTAGTTTATCAACTTTCATACAATTTTATTGGGAATCCAAATATGAAAACGTAACTTTGGTTTGGTACTCAAAGCGTGGACACCCTGTAAACACCAAAATAATTTTATCAGATGCTTCGTGGGGTTCTCCACACTATTCTTAAAGTATTCGTATTTAAATGATCGTACTGAATGTATGAAATCAGGCTATAGCGTTAGCAAGGGGTTAAATATGTATTTCGTCTTTCAACAACCGATCCGAAGATTTGATTCCCTAAGCCCATGTATTCCTTGGTCTCCCTCTCCTTTTTCGGTATCTTGTTCTCTTAATGGTCAATTTAAAATTTTTGGAGTTTGGTTTTAAGTTAGCGTTGCACCACTAGTGTTCGTAATCACTGGCGGGGCGCAGGTTTCCGAACAAAACCCTTTACACGGCCTCGTTACTTCGTCTAAGCGTATATAATATTTGTGTAGCTAAGTATTAAGTTCCATACCCAAGTATTTGTCTTGTCCGGATGGTTCTATCCGTTCGTGGTAGCTGTAGGGATTTGCACAGTACCTGATCGTTACTCGTTAGCAAAGTACTTACAATAAATTTAGAACAGATGTTTCTTTTTCATTTCCTACAATATTTTAAACAACGTTTGTAAAATTGAACATCCCTGTTTTAAGTATTTATTGACATAGAGATCATGAGATTCAGACGCCCAAAATCAAGCACAGCTAGATCTGTCCATCTTCTACCAGCTAAATATTTTATCCTGTCAGTGCAAGCTCACAGTCACTTCAACTATTTCCCAATTTAACCGCTACTGCAGAGCCTGTATAAAACTTCTACATTCTGCATTTTTTTAAATTATGATATTACTTCGCATAGTTTATGGGTGGGTACTTTAAACATAAATGTTTTAAGTGGAATGCATACAGCAGTATATATAACTGAAAGAGCCTCTCATATCCATATCTAACAGAGGAAAATACAAAGCTCTACGCGTGAATAACTTAGATATCATTCGGAGTACGAAGTTAAATTTGCAATTACTTTACAAACAAATTTTTCTTTTGGGACAAACAAATACTACTCACATAGAATAATAATAATCTTAAGTTATAAATAATCACAGTTACCCCCTAAAGTTATATCATGCGTAAGCTTTTATTTATCCCGTTTTCTGTAATTTTTGTAAAATGCAATAACACCTCCAAACCTATTAATAGGTTGTTTTGCAGTTGTGGTGCTCATCTTCATAAAATTTCTCTTACTTTAGTAGGTATTATTAACGAAAGTTTTATGTTTTATTGAAATCGTTTTTACGAGCGCTGTTAGTAGTTTTTCTTTTCGCTCTTTACATCTCGCTTCTAGTGCTTATTAATCTACAGCTAGGGCTTGAATAAAGGGAAGGGAAGAAACTAGGTGCCAAATATATAAGAAACACTATGCCGATAAGATCTTGGCACTTCAATATAAATATAGTATAATTATCATATCAATTTATCGTATCGTGCACTGTCACACGTTTACATATTTATATTTTGGAGAAGATCCAACTCAGTCACTTTAAATACAAATTCTAGTATTTGTTTAATGTCTATTTACTTTTTAGCGCCTGTATATACAAAAATTAAATTCCCGATAAAATAATTAATATTAAATAAATAGTGATAGAAATGACGTTTCGAGATTTACGAGGAGGTATTGATGTCTAATAAAATATTGAAAGGTGATAAACTTCCTTCCAACTAATAGAATGGAAGACGGCTAGGATCTGAAATGATCGTGTCCACCCTAATGATTTGTCTGGTTACTTGATCGTGATGATTGATGACAGTTTCCATTCCACATCGGGCTCACCAATATGAAATGGTGCATATTGTATATGAATTTGAAGTAATGCGTCCTAATTTATAACTTTGATGACTTCTTAATTTTCCTTTGAATTTTGCGTCGAGTGTTCCTGTTGTGAGATTGATAAATACTGAGCTACCCTCACCGATAAGAAGAAAAAACCATTCCGTTGTTTCACGAAATATAATTTATTTCTCTAAATGGAAGTTTATGTAATTGAATATCGTTGTCACTTTAAGCAACGTAGGTTGTTGTTTGTCCGTACCTAACATTGTTTTCCGGAACGCCGTAAATCATATAAGATGTCAACCCCTTCTTTTAGGCACATAAATATTGCTCGAACTTTATCGGTAACAGGGTTAGAAAGTTGGAAATTACATTTACATAGTATTATCGAAATTGTAAAATACTGCTGTATTAAATCCTAAATTGTTAACTGTCATTCAAACCAAATATTCGTATTTTAACTGTTTCGCAGAGCTTTTCTTTGCAATATACCATATATGTATATTACAAATACCTAATTGGTGGCCCAAGATTTATTATCACTTTACTTGAACACAAATGTATACCTAGAAAGTTATCCCTGATACTTAGAGCAATACACTTGCTCCAAACTGTCCACTGGTTAATTACTTTATTGTCTCTCCAGGTATATATTTAGGACATATTTTTAAGAATATTTTAAGAAACATCTTTTTGATGTTCACACCTTCTGTTGCTTTATACCTATATTGGGCAGGTAGCACCTACTTTGCATACCACTTCTACATCCTTCATGAATTTTTAATCGCATTTCCTTTCACTCAAAAAGGAGATCATTTTAGACTGTTACACTGCGTACCTACACCATAGGATTACTGCATATCCTTGCAATCCTCCATTGCACAGTTAATAACACTTTATAGACCTCTACAAGGAAACATTCCCCATCTGCATTCTTCCACTACATAGTAAATACCATCTTTAGAGGCCTCCAAAAGGAAATATTCCTCACTTTCAACACACAATTAACACATAGGCTTCTGCCTCCAAGACACCTCTCAATTAAATAAATATTTGTGCATCGTTAGATTCATTACCAAAAATAAAATGTGGATTTTAAGTACTTTTGACTATAATCCTAATGAAATCAAACTTAATACTTTCTATTATTAAAGCTTAACCATCAAACAGTTTTTATGGCCACCGCGTAACGCATTTATATTTGCCAACTTAACTAAATATAACGCTATAAAACAGTGACGTTAAGAATGCTTAACACAATAGCAAAATACACTGAAGATCTTGCACATGGAATCATGGTTGCATTTATTTCTACAACGGAATTCCAGGTAACTAAAATTAGTTGCAGTTATACCTTAACTATTCCACTGTACCTAACCCTTCTTCTTTGGTTTACTTTTTCCCCAAACCCACCACAAACCACATTTATCAAGGATTAATGAAATACCTGTTGAACATTATGTTTTCTCACTAATAAATTTTGTTAAAAGCATTATTCCGAGCAAGTTCACGTTGCTCACAAGCAGCGAGTAAATTAATAACCTTGTATAAAGACCTCATTTTTCCTTTATGTTTTACCAGACCCCAACTTTTTCCACTCGATAGATGTAAATAACACCATTTAAGAACAATCTGCCGTCGACACTCGTAGCGAACGGTGCTTGAACAAAACTGTAATTCGGTCGCTATTGAAATTATTCTTCCTTTATAACTCGAGAAAAATGTTCCTTCTTTTGAACTTTTGTTAGGCGCAATTAGGGTTTTCAATCCCGGGATCCCGGGATCCCGAATCCCGGGATCCCGGTAAAATGTCGATCCCGAAATCCCGAATCCCGGGATTTCGGGATCGACATTTTACCAGGATCCCGAAAAATACCGAAACAATAATTTACGCAAAAGGAATTTTTTTGCATTGCAAAATTATTGTTCATGTATCCCACAGGACGTTACGCCCATGTCCTTACAAGTTTCTATCAGCGCCGTGGGTCAGTTTCGGCGCCGCACCTCCGCGTGCGTAAATAATCCAGTAAATCACCAGTCGCCGATTGTATTTATGTAAATACGTAAATTGGTTCTGGGTGTTTATTAGTTATAAATAATGGCAGGAATGCAACGTTTAGCGATTTTTCGTAAACGTTTAAACGCGTTTATTAAACGTTTAAACGGCGTATAAACTTAACAATATTGCAAAATTGTTTTGAAACTTGAATAATTAGAAAAAATCAAACGTCGCGTCGTTTGAAAGTTGGGTTATAAATCATAAAATAATATGTACTTATACCGTTGAATGAGGACTGCGGCGCTGGCGGCGAAAGTCCTCAAAGGGATGCAAACAATCAATTTGAAAAGTGCATGACGGTTTTGCAATATTTAAGTGGTCGCCTCGCTTTTGCTCTTACGCGGTGCGTGCCTAGCACTAGCCGCGGCTTTTTTATCTGAAATTTAAGGATGCCTATATCTAAATTTTATTTGCATTTCATTTAAACGTTCCCCAAAACGGGTAGTGTCCACACGTGCGGTTAAACGTTTAAACGTTACATCCCTAAATAGTAGTGTTTCCTATTTCAACTTCTGAATTTCGGGTTCGGGATTCAATCCCGGGATCCCGGGATTCTAAATTTCGATCCCGAAATCCCGAAATTGAATCCCGATCCCGAATTCTTAAAACCCTAGGCGCAATACACCGTTCAAGTGAACATGAAGAAAGACGTCATTTGAGACGTGACATTCTCTTGATCGCGAAAATTAATCGTCTTCTTTCGCCCCAAGTTCTTTATCCTTCTTATGATTAATTTATCATCGTAGGTAAACGTAACTGAGTTGGATATATATGATATACAGGGTGTGCCGAACGCTGAAGTAAAGACTTCGTGTATCACAAACAAATCTTACGCATATCTGAGAAGTGCTAAATCACAGAATAAATAACTGTCGCTTTTGCATTTAGAATAAATTGCCATAAAAAGTGATGATCAGAATGCAACGACATTCTCCGGTATTAGTAAATCACATATATTTTCTTATAGTCAGGGAATCGGAATACCACTTTAATAAGGACTACTATCTTGAGTTCACCTGATATAATTTACCACAATAAAGCTAGAGGTAGACAGATTCGTGACTTAAACGACTCTAGATCAAAGAAAGGTTTTACTGTATTCTAAATATTATTATAACATCCATCAAACATCAAAAAAATTAAATACTGAATTAATCAAGTGCTGCTATACATAATGCAGACTACCAATTTTGCGGTTGAAATACTTAATATTTTATAGTCCCTCCACGATCCACCTTCTTCTTCAGTTAAAAACTTGTACAATTCCTTTCACTTGCTAAAATATTGAAAATTGTATCTGTGGATCGATTAACTTCCTGGAACATGTCAAATGTTTAAAATGTAACTTATGCAGGCACCTCGGAGTACAAAGTGCACGGCGAAAAGGGATATCAACTCAAAGAAAATAAGACGAACTGTTTTTCTAAAAATACTCCTTTAGCCAACTTTTTAATAAATTGAATTCTGCAAACCTTTTTTGTGGCACTTGGGTTTGTACTTTACAAAACATACCTACCTAAGTTGAAAATATTATCACACTTTATCTTGCTGACGTAAAAATATTCGCACAAATTACTCTGCTCTTGGTGCTCCGCTTTTGTCCACCGAACATGTATACACGCGTTACATGTTTGTGTGTACATACATAAAAGCAAAAGTACTTGTTTTGTGAAATCTTTAGAAAAGCTGTTTCTGACCTAAAATAATCCTCTACGTAGTTTCCAAAGCTTATTGAACATAAAATTGAAATGACAAAATGATTACGGAAAATCATTTTATCGCATCCGAGGAAGTTGGATTAAATTTGACGTTGATATCAAAGCTTTCACAATTTATAATCCCCTCTTCATGTAAAATAACTGCAGATGATCAAGTTCTCGTTGCGTTTCCAAATGAATAAATATCTGAAAGATTCCCGCACTTGACTGACTATATATTTATTCAAATTAATATCTCTGAGCATGGAAAATTGAATTTGCACATAGCTTTGTAACTTCAGATATAATATTACTAAAAAAAGAAAGAATAGAATAGAAACAGTTTGGTTCGTTTGCCCACAGCAACCGTATATCATGATTTCACTCTTCTTGAGGTTATCTGCCCATCGCTCGTCAGTACCGTACAGCTGTGTGCAAACAAGGAAACAAGCAAAACCAGCATCGATAAGCGAACGGCAACTCCTAGACATTACTTCGGTACAATATTATTATTGTCATAATTGAGTTTATCGCTACTATGCGCACTACCAATTTTTCTTCTCCTTCTCCTTCTCCCTCTCCCTCTCCTTCTCCTTGTCCTTCTCCCTCTCCTTCTCCCTCTCCTTATCGTTCTTCTACTTCTTCTTCTTCGCCATCTCCTTCTTCTTCTCCTTCTTCTTCACCTTCTATTCTCCTTCTTCTTTATTTTCGAATTATTATGGGCTGAGCTTTGCGCTCTTTAGCCCTCGAGATCTCAAAACTGTTTTGTGGAGGTTCCCTTTTGATGGGTGTCTGACGGTTTTCCTTGTGTCCCCTTTTTGATATCTCGTTTGTTTGATCTTTCCATAACAACTTCTTGTCAATGAAGATGCCCAGATATTTAGCCTTTTCTACCCACTTGATTGGGAAGTCATTAACTATGATTTGTACTGGTGATAGAACTGGTCTTTTGCTTTATAGTATTAATTGGTATTTTCTTTCGTTGATTCTGATTTTCCACCTTTGACACGAACACTCGAACAGGTCGATTACTGCTTGAAGATTACGGGTCAATAACTCAAAACTTCTGGATTGACTGATTATTTCCGTGTCGTCGGCAAACGGGGCTAGAGATATGTTGAGAACATCGCATGCATAAATTTTGTATAATATTGGTCCCCGAACAGACCCTTGCGGAACTCCCGCTCTGATATGCTTTCGGGATGAAGTTGTGTTTCCTATTCGAATTTGGAAGTTTTTGTTGTTCAGAAAGAATCACACCATGACGATTTCCACGATAACAGCTTTGATATGCTCCGTTTTCGGTGCGTGTACACATATCTTACGTAGTAAAGAGCTCATAGTAGAATTCAATACCATTATTTGTTATAAAAAACTCATCCTGTAATACGTTAAAATCATGTACCTATAACCACTTTCATAATTTACTAATTAAGCACAAGATAGTCTCGCAATATTGGAAGTTTCTTGCATTCTTCAGAGGTATAGTATAAGTATCTACCCGTTTATACTAAGATCTACGAAGAGCACTGATTGGTGACTTCTAGAAGAAATGCTCAAAGCTAGAAATGAATTTGCTTAATCGGTAGTAATTATCACAATTCCATGCCACTTATTCTGAAACCCCTTATTCCCTGAGCTCATTCAACTATGCAATGAATTTCGTGACTACGAAGAAAGCTGCAAGTTGTCTATATACGTACATATATTAGAAACTTTCAAACATATCACTACCACTTGAGTAAAAAAAGTTCCGGTGTGTTGCGAAGTTTCCAGACATAAATCAGAAGAGTTATGTGACCGTTTAAACCTGTTTGTAGCATACTGCGTCTGTTACAACCGCAGTTGTTCGGACTGATTAGGAATCGTAAAATTATTAACAACAATTTTCGAATTTGATTTTAATTTTAAATTTCAATTATTAAATGGAACCAAATTATTATTATACAAACTTAAAAAACATATTATTTTAGTTGTTGCTTTTATTGCACAATACTTTTATTACTATTGCTATACCGGGTACAGTTTTTTTATGAAGGAAGTAACTCTCGAAAAAAATATTATTCAGATAAAAAAAGCGGTAGAGGGTGAAAATTAACAGTAATTTATTCCAGAGAGCGAGACAAGCTCACCCTAAGTTGACCTTTCGTGTATACGTGATTTTTTCGCTGTGCATGTGCTTTTCATGATTACAACTTCATAACCTAGGACTACTGCCAAATATAATAATTATTTCAGTTCACGTCTCTGTTGTAGGATTAAGCCACAGTATAATACAGCAGTTAAAGTTCTTGGCGGTGTCTTTGAACTATTTTAGCTGCATTTGGTGACCTCCAACTGTAAGTGATTTACTACCGCGGCGTTTTATCATTCGGTTTGACACTGGTATTAACTCGGCGAGGGATGAAAAAGAACACGTACGTAGCCTGAGAAATTGAGCGGGCTACGCTGCGCGAGCTAGAAAATTTAGGGAGAGCTGTTCTGCTGTATTATGCTGTGATTAAGCTTAGTTCATTAAAGTCTGTTCGAACGTCAGAAAAAAAATTTTATACTTTAAAAAGTTAATGCCCATACTGTAAATTATTAGAGAAATAAATAATTGGAGTACTAGTCAAGAGGATGAAACTTCGTGGATTCATTCATTTCAAGCAATTTGTTGCTGCTACAGAAATTACATATTTGAGAGCGCTTTGTGAATTACGTTTGACAAAGACGTCTGTTTTACTTATTACATGCACTGGCTGGTTTAATATTAGTCGTGGTTTATTCATTTTAGTGCATCGCCGATGACGGTTACTGTTTGTAGCTTGGTATTGGTACTTATTATATTACCCGCCTTTGATGTTTTCCGCACGTCACCTGTTACACCTGTTTAAAAAAAACTTGTGTGTCAGCTGCGACGCAAGACTGGAATTTACTCCTTAAAGGTAAGTACAGACTTGAGCAAATTTACGCGCACGAACAGTTTGCGCGTACGAATGCTCAAATGTGGACGCTAATAAATTGGTTCGCACGAACAAATTATTCGTGCTCGCATAACCAGCACGCGATCCGTCGCTTGTCGGTCTCGGTGCCATGCTCAAAGGAAATTGTGCGCGCAGTTTGGACGGCAAAACATCGGTCCGTGTCAGTTCTTGTTTAGTTGTCGATGCAGAAGTACATATGCAGGTTTATAGAGAATGGAGTGGACGACAGAAAATGTAATTCAATTAATTGATGGATACGAGAAATTTCCCATTTTATGGGATCCAAAAAATGAGCAGCATTTCAACCGAAATAAAAAATTATATGCAGGAGCTAGGTATGTCAGTCATATTTTCGTGCAATCACACGAACAACTGGATCACGTTCGTGCGCGCAGGCATGTCAAGATGAACGTAAACAATTAAATCACACGCACGAATGTTCGTGCGCGTACACTGTTCGTGTGCGTAAATTTGCTCAAGTCTGTACTTACCTTAAAGGTGGGTACAGACTTGAGCAAATTTGCGCGCACCAATTATTCGTGCGCGCATAACACGCACGCGATCCGTTGCTTGTCGGTCTCGGTGCCATGCTCAAAGGAAATTGTTCGCGCAGTTTGGACGGCAAAACATCGGTCATGTCAGTTCTTGTTTAGTTGTCGATGTAGAAGTATAATATATGCAGGTTTATAAGGAATGGAGTGGACGACAGAAAATGTAATCCAATATTAATTGATGAATAGGGAAAATTTTCCATTTTATGGGATCCAAAAAATGAGCAGGAGCTATGTCAGCCATATTTTCGTTAAATCACACGAACAACTGGATCACGTTCGTGCGCGCAGGCATGTCAAGATGAACGTACACAAATTAAATCACACGCACGAATGCTCGTGCGCGTACACTGTTCGTGTGCGTAAATTTGCTCAAGTTTGTACTTACCTTAAGAACGATTATTTTAACTTCAATTACTTGATAATAGGGTACACGCGAATGTCAGTTTTATACCCAAATGTGTATTTAAAAGATGGTTTATGTTCGAAAATGTCCAACTACGTCAAAATACATATAAATTGTTTATAAATTCAGTAATTGACAATTTGCTAAAAGTCGATCACACTTGCAATGAAATAAATACTTTTCCTGGTGTTCGAATAGGCGTTGATTCACATTTCGGCATTAAGCAATATATATAATAGTCTTTATCCCCTTGTACCTTTCAGTGTTGGGGTATTGTCTTTTACACACTAGCACTATTTACAAATTTCTTCCACTGCTTTCTGTCTTGTGCTAAAAGCTTCGCTTCTTGTAGTGTTTTGTTTTTCTTCTTTATCGCTGCTATTGCTACATTATCCCATTCCTCTTGTGGTCTTCCTCTTCCTCTCCTTGTTCGCACCCTAGCTTCCCATATTCTTTTGACTATTCTCTCGCCCACCATTCTTTGCATATGCCCCCACCATCCCAGTTGTTTCCTTTCTATGTATTCCAATATAGACTCTATTCCCAGATCCGCTCTTACTTCATCATT
The DNA here is from genome assembly GCA_963966045.1 of Xestobium rufovillosum. Taxonomy (NCBI): domain Eukaryota; kingdom Metazoa; phylum Arthropoda; class Insecta; order Coleoptera; family Ptinidae; genus Xestobium; species Xestobium rufovillosum. Next base: position 36,695,677 of record OZ014493.1, read on the forward strand.
CCTTACTCTATCAATTCTAGTTATTCCTTTCACTCCTCTCAAAAATTTCATTTCGGTCGTCTGTACTTTACTTTTCATTGTTCTGTCAATTACCCATGTCTCACACCCGACTGTTAATACTGGCCTGTAGATAGTCTTAAAAATTGCCATTTTCGTCTCATTGGATATCTCCTTCTTCCTTATAAAACTTTTATTCATTGCATGGTATACTTTAACTGTCTTTTCTACTCTTTCATTTATGTCACCATTCTGTTTTCCATTGTTTTGGATTAGCACTCCTAGGTATTTAAAATCTGCTACTTGCTCAATATTTTCTTCTTCTATTCTGATGTTCACTGTCTCTGACTCCCTAGCTACTACCATCACTTTTGTTTTCTTTTTATTTATCTTCATACCGTGTCTGTCAAGTATTTCATTCCAGACATTTACATTATTTTGTAAGCTTTTCTTACTTCCGGCCATTATCACTATATCATCTGCAAAAGCACATTCTGTAATATCTATCCTTTCTAAATTTCTATACCCTACATTTAATTTCTGTAATCTTGGACGACACTCTTTCATTATTTCGTCGAGGAATATCGTGAATAATACCGGGCTCATGACTCCGCCTTGTCTTAAACCTTCCTTTATTTTAAATGTTTTGGATTTCATATTCTGAGACACTATGTATGTTACATTTCCACTATAAAAACTCTTGATGGCTTGTATAAGTTTGCAGTTTATTCCTCTACTTTCTAAAATATTCCATATCTCTTGTCTCTGAACTCGGTCAAATGCCTTTTCCATATCCACGAATGCAAAGAATGCCTTATTATTGCTCGTGAGTGTTTTTCTTATTATTTGTTTTATGGTGAAAATATGGTCCTGAACACTTCTTCCTTTTCTAAATCCACTCTGTGCTTCCTCCAGCGTAGTTTCTATAGTTGTTCTTAACCATTTCTCCAGTACTCTCTCATATATCTTGACAGCTGCACTTAGTAGTGTGATTCCTCTGTAGTTATTGCAATCTTTCTTATCTCCCTTTTTGTGTATTGGTACAATTATTCCTGTGAGCCAATCTTCAGGAACTTTTCCGTCACGCCACGCTCTATTACAGATTTCCCAAAATAGCTCTGTGCCTTCTAATCCCGCTCTTTTAATCATTTCAGTACTAATCTTATCATGCCCTGGTGCTTTTCCATTTTTGGATAGTTTTATTGCTTCCATTATTTCTTCCATCGTGATTTCGTCTTCCTCACTATCTTCTAATTCTCTGCCCTTTAGGGTAGGTTTATCCATTTCTCTTACTTTTTCCATTTGGCACTGTGATTCACTTAAAAGTTCTTGGAAATATTCCCTCCATCTCTCCATTACTTGTTCTTCTTCCGTGATTATTTCGTTATTCTTATCTTTTATGGTTTTGTTCTGCATATGCTTGCCCTTCCTAATGGTCTTTAGTGTCTTATAGAAAAGTTTTTGATTTTCTTTCTTATTGGCTTCCATTTTTTCACCGAATTCCTTCCAGCATTTCTCCTTTTCCTTTCTTACCAATACTTTTACCTTTTTTCTCTGTTCACTATCATCATCATCATAAGGTTCTCAGTCCGAAGACTGGTTGGACGCGTACCTCCATTCTTTTCTATCCTGAGCTAACCTACGCATTTCCCTAAAAGTAGAACATCCTACATCCCTAACTATTTGAGAGCAGTAGTCTAATCTAGGCCTACCCCTACCTCTTTTTATTCCTATCTCTGACTCTAGTATGTCACGAACTATTCCTTCGTGTCTTAGAAGGTGTCCTACCATCCTATCTCTCCTACTCTTTATTGTTTTCCATACCCTTCGCTTTTCCCCAACTCTTTCTAATACTTCCCTATTGCTAATCTGCTGTTCTCTATATGCTATATAATTGTTATCGGTTTCATTCTGCAAATACGTCTTCCACATCTCCTTTTTCAATTTGATCTGTTGTTTTACATCTTCATTCCACCATGCCGTTAGTTTTCTTCCATTTTTAACTTTTATCACCCCACATACTTCTTTAGCTGCTTCCATGATAATTTGTTTATAGTTTTGCCACAATTGTTCCACGTCCTTTGCCCCTGTTTTTGCTTGTTTCTCTTCAGTTTTTCTTTTAACCGCCTCTTCATATAGTCTGGCTGTTTCTTCGTCCTTTAATCGATACGTTTTTATAGATTCATAGTCCCCTACATTGTTACACTGTTGCCCTTCATCTATTATCTGGTAATTTTCTTTTCGTATTTTAGCAATATTAAGCAATATTTGGAGTATTTAATATTGGGTTGTTCCATATTGAATCAAAAGATTCAACAAATTTAGGAACGAACAAACACTGCAAATGCTGACTTTACAACGCCAACTGTCATATCTACTCTATGCCACTCTATTTTCACTATTTCCATTCTCTATGCAGTCAGACATAAACAGCCGTATCCATAGATAAGTAGATAATTTAAATGTAACAGTGAACGTAACGCTTGATTTTACTCTTCATAAAATTTCCGTACCGCGGGCTATAACTGAAAATCGATTCTTAAGGAGTAAACTGCAATAAACTCCAAAAAGGGTGCACGCTTATCATCCGTTTAAAATCTTGAAACCTATCAATACTATAATAAATTGTTACATTGGTAGTACGCAGAGTATTTTATTTATTCAACATGAATTACTACCAAAAAGTGCATCAATAAAATATTAACTACATTATTATAAAGAGCTTTGCAAATTCGACGCGCGAGTTAAAAATGAACATGAAATTGCAGAGGAAGCGATATATTTACAGTAATTAAATTTATGTCCGTAACCACTACTGAAATTGATGTTCCATAAAAGCTCCGTGCGGTAGCTCGAATGAAAATTTGTTTTTACAGAGCCGAATTTACTCTACTTCTATTTTAAGCTCTCTAGATTTATTGTCCGTCCTGTAAGCACAAAACTATGCACGTTCGAAAAGGTAAACAAAAAACCTAAACTGTGCAATACAGCAATTTCTTATTTAACTTTATTTATCGACTTCCTGTCATTGCTAACAAAACGACTTTCACACCGCATTCACACTAATTCTAACACTAACATCACCTAAATGTGTGATAATGGCGCTGTTTAAATCTGTGTTTGACAGATGACTTTTGTCAATAACAATTTATTTGTTCACTCGCCGTTTACATCTATACAAAGGTAAATACGCGTTGAAAATAAGTTTTGAACAGATTTAGAGCGAAATTTTTCCAGAACTAAGTTATTTTTAAAATACAGAGAATTCACAATCGCACAATTTATTAATAAGTAACTTTGTTATTGTTTGAAGGGTAGCATTTGAACGCGCATTACTTTAAATATTTTGAGCATTATTATATCGGTAATCGGCAATTGTGTATCTCGCGTGGGCCTGGTGTTGAGAGGCCTTCTTGACAATTCATTGTAAAAAAAACCTTATGACCTGACTTGACCTCCACCTGATAGAAGTAAAGGTATACGAAATTTTAATGCGGGAATATCAAATCTAATGCCCATTTCATTCTAAATGATGCGCAGAACAATCTGTTCCTTTTGTGCAAGTACAATTTACCGACAACCGACTGAAAACATTCGGAGCTGTTCTGAGATACGCGCTCACTAATCCACTTATATACATTAATACGTTCTCTTAATTTAACTGCTCCATATTTAAAAACTTTTCTAGATAATATAACCGCCAACAGGTATATCTCGGAGGTTGAAACTACTGTCATTATGTCATAGGAATTTCCTTCAAATATAGATAAACTTACAATCAGTCATGTCGTTATTGCTTCCGAGTATGGTACCGAGTTTACCTAAAATTTAAATTGCCAGGGATTTATTGTTGCGCCCTGTGTTTATATTGTAACAAGCTGCCTTGTAATTTATGCAACGTTGCGTTCAATGTGTTACATACACGTCAAGCATCAGCAAATAACTCGTCTGCAATGCTAACCGCAAGCAGAAACAATGTGGTTCCTAATCATCCTTAATTAATTGTATTTCAGGGTAAGCGAACCACGGCTCATAAAATTACTCTTGATGAACGCCTTGTTCATAAAAATAAATAGGTAGTTAGAGTTGCACTGATTCCAATAGACCTTATTACTTGGGTCATATTATGTGTGGGATGTTCTTCCACCAAAGCTCGTGGATTTGAGTTTGAGCCAGGGTTCGAAAATACCCGGGTTTTCTTGAAAAAACCCAACCCAGTGGGTCCATGGGGTTTTTTCGGGTTTTTTCGGGCTTTTCTGGGTATTTCGGATTTTTGAGTTTTTTCTGTTAAAAGCTTTGTTTAAAATATGAATGCTACAATTTGCCGCTAGTTTCTGTACTGCCCGTATTCATTTGTAGGTACTTTTTAATACCTTAATGTGGATTTTAAATTTTTAATACCGAAACTCCATTATTTTTTCATTAAGTATTATGCTTACCGCATCTATTGCTTTTGTGAATTTTGTGATTGTGCATTCATAGCGGACTTGTATCTTTTACTTATAAAATCATATGGTAATAAAAAACGTGTTACTAATACTATGTATGTATTATAAAGAAAAAGTCTTAACTTTGTTTTGAATGCCGACGCCGACCGGCTGGCGCTTGAGATCGGCGGTCGCCCTTTACATGAATTACGCGCGTGCCGAAATGATAGAAAACATGAAAGTTGCATTTTACAAAAAATTAAAAATGATGTCATCCTAATCCGCTAATCCCGTAAAAGAAATATTTAAAGCAGAGGACTACGGATTTTATTTTAGTTCAGTGACAGCAGTTGTTGACGTGCATTTGGTGGTGAAATTAAAAATTCATGATGCCTAAAGTGAATGGTAGTGGTAGAAAAATTGCAAAAGAGTGGTCTGAAGTGTTAAAAATTAATGGTGACTCCAAGTGTAAGTGTAAACACTGTAATGAACTAGGCAGCTGCAAAATTGAAAGAATTAGAGCTCACTTAAAAAAGCGTTCGGCTAGAAAAACCACTTCTGTTAGTGACCCTGGTATTGTGGCTTCTGTTGTGCAAAGCGAAGAAGTAGACGTACCTTCAACTTCATCGAGTGCAGTAGAATTATTCGACGATTCTGAAGCTAGTGATTCATTCAATTCTACTTCTACAACCGCGAAACTAAAACTACAGCCATGCATTAATGAATTCGTTGTTAAGACTACGGACAAACAAAAGGAACATTTGGATGAAATTATTTCCAAATTCTTTTATTCTGCGAATATTCCCTTCAATGTAGCGGAACTAGGAACATTTAAGAACATGATAGAACAGCTAAGACCTGGATATAAACCACCTTCGGCTAAAATGATTGGTGGAAAATTATTGGATAAAGTGGCAGCAGAAACGGAAGCTGAGCTCAAGAAAAAGTTGGAATCCAAGAGTATAACGTTAACTATAGATGGATGGTCCAGCGTGCGAAATGATCCTATACAAGCTGTCAGTATACACACTGGTACTGATAGTATTTTACTTCACGCTTTTGATTCCGGACCCGAGAAGAAAACTGCCAAAACATGCGCTAGTTTAGTAGAAAGAGCCATGGCAGAGTGCGAAGAAAAATTTGGCGCCTCAGTTTTCGCCGTCGTAACGGACAACGAAAATAAAATGATAAAAATGTGGGAACTTTTGCGAGAAAAGCATCCGAGCTTGATAGCTTATGGTTGTTCAGCACACTTATTGAACCTAGTCGAAAAAGAACTTTCCCCGCGCACTGTACTAAAGCATATTGTCGAAGTCCAAAAATCGAGGGGTTTACCACTAAGGAAATGGTTGGGACAGGGTCAAGAAATAGTATTTCCGAAATGGTGGAAATGGTGCAGAAATACTACGAAATAGTCCAGAAATAGTATTTCTTACTCAGAAATAGTAGGAAATACCCAGGAAATGGTAAAGAAATGGTGGAAATATTCAAAGAAATACTGAAAATAGTCTGAGAAATACTGGAAATACTCAGGGAAATACTGGAAATGGTAAGGAAAATACCTAGGAAGTACTGGAAATAGTCGACCGATATTTATAAAATGTATGTACTAGTATTAGTGAAAACATTGGTCGGTAGGCCGGTCACGTTCTCCGCGGCGCAGAAGCAAATATGAGGCCATAGTAGACGGCCAATAGTGTGACTTCGACTTGACTCAATTGTTGGCACGTGAACAATATGTAATAAGTTTCTTCTGTAGCAACAGTGAGTGGTAGGGTCATGGTTAGCATTCAAAGCAAATAAAAAATCGAGTAAAAAATGGTATGAACTTTATACCTACAAGTATTCCTGGATTTATTATTTAATGTAAATTGATAGTTGCCATCCTATTTTAAACTCTGAAAAATATTTGTAAATATCCCTGCAAATAGCATGATCGGTACCAAAATTCATATAAAAACGGATAACAATTTTTGGAAGTGAAGAGCTTTTTAGGTGGAGGTTTTAACGATAGACTTTTATATTATTTTAGTTAGGTACTCGTAGGTATACACTGTTCAACAAAATAAAATTTTAGGTATACCGCGAGGTATACTGTCATTTTTACTCGCTTTTTATGCAATTTGTGGACCTATAATTTAAGAAATAGCATTGGACAAGATTGATGCGGGGTGAATTAAACTGAGCCCGAAATTGAGGGGTAATATAGAAGATAATATTAACTACCGTGTCCAAGACCTTGTCACATAATTTATTATGTTTAGAATCTTTCAAATGTTGGAACTCTTGGGAGCGAATATGAACCTCGATATAAACGAATAATGTTAAATTGATAAATTCGGTTTTAATTGATTAAAGTTATGTAATATCTCGGGACTTTGCCCCGATTTGCCGGCTTTTCAGTATCTACTTTGGTCATCTAGAATTGTCGGTATTTAACTGTGGTGACCATTCGCGAATTGCAAGAATATCTAGCATTTTTTGAATACATACTCGAACACATGTCATTTTAGTTATTGTAAATATCGGTAATCATTTTTAGATTTAGACACGGCGGCGGCGCGAGAGGTGACATACAATAGCATTGTTATTTTGTTTATTGTTTTCGCATTTTTATGAAAACCATGACCGTGGGGCTAAAATTTCAGTTAATTATGCAAGGAAGGGAAATTAAGTTTTATCAATTGAGTAACATAATTACTAAGCAATACTTAAATATTAATTAGAGAGGTTATGAAACACACATCCAAACTAGGGAAGAGTTCCTAACGCATCATGCATACATGTACGGGGTATCCAAAATTAAGTGTCCACAATTGCTAACTTCGTTATTATTGGAAGTTCAAGGTCGGTTAAATGGGCAAAGAATTAGTGTTTTTCGTGAAGAATAAGATGGTGAAAACAAAAAAAAACAATCGAACACCGCATTTTCGAGATATTCACATAAAATAAACGATAATTTTTTAAATAGGACGACATGTATATTTTTGCATATTTAAACAGAGTATAAAATTGTGTACATGAACATCTATTTGAAAATTAAAAATAACTTGACTTTTAGAGCATAAAAAATGCCCCAGTATCGAGCCCAATATATCACATCAGATAAGCCATGAAACTAATTTTGCGTCATAATTATTGTCGGCGGGTGTTAACAGTACATATTTGATTGTTATTTTACTACTTATTTGCGAATTTTAAACATGGGAGCCAACCAAATTTGTTTTATGGACTACCTAACGTGAGACCTAACGTGATACCAGCGTCAGCGGGCTGTTTTGATCCTTCAAAATGAGCTTCAAAAGCCATGTTATATTTAATTTTGGGATAGTTGTTCCATAAGACTTTTTTATTCAGACTTTTATTCTCTTTCAACACTTACAGAAATATATAGGGCGTTCCATTTAAAACATTGTTGTTTGTGTGAATATCACGAAAATGCGATGTTCACCATATTGTTCGTAATAAGAAATACTAATTCCTCGACTAATTCTTTGCCCATTTAACCAACCTCGTAGGTCCAATAATAACAAAGTTAACAATGGTACGCAGTTAATTTTGGACACCCTGACAATTCTTAAAGAAAATGGGCGTTATACTTCAAAATTTAATAAATTGTATAGGGGTTGTTTTTCAAGTGGCGTTTATAATCGTTTATAATAATAATAATAATAATATCTCTACTCATTCCTACTAACCCTAAGGTTAGCCCCAGAAGCTACCTATATAGCTTGTGCGAGACGGAGGAGGCGGCATATTACTATTGGCCGCAGGTGCGTCACAGGAACGACCTACAGTTGTTAGTGCTCTACCCACCATTTAGTGCGAGAATGAGGAAAACCTGGAAAACCTCATTAGGTAAAGCTGGATAGGCCATCCAAGGCGCGCCCTAGCCACAGCGCAGAAATGAGTCACCCATCCATAGCCAAACCGCGGGCACTGTTGATGAGCATTAACGACTACTCACTCGCGCATGCCAGCAAGATTCCACGGCTCACGGCTGTGACACATTTATTTTACAACACAAAAATTAAATGTGCAGTAAATTATTTCACAAGAAGAAAATAGATAATGTATGCTATTTTTGTAATAGTAAAAGGCGAGGTAAAAGGTACGAATTGAATGAAACTGTAAAAAAATACTCGGGAACACTGGAAATACTTGGAAATGGTGAAGAAATACTCGGAAATGGTAAAGAAATACTAGGAAATGGTAAAGAAATACTAGGAAATACTCTGGAAATACTTAGAAATAGTAAGAAATGGTGAAGAAATACTAAGAAATGGTGAGGAAATACTAAGGAATAGTTAAGAAATACTAAGAAATAGTGAGGAAATAGTAGGAAATAGTAAGAAATTGCAAGGAAATAGTAAGAAATAGTAAAGTCATATTTGGAAATGGGAAATACTTGGGACAGATTTTTTCCTAGTGGTAAACCCCTCGCCAAAAATACTTTCGTAACGTTCATCAAGCACATGGGTGGCTAAAAGAGAAACAAGGCTTAATGCCACAGATCCCTAATGAAACTAGGTGGAATTCCCATCCAGATTGTGTAAAAACCTTTATAGCGAATTACCACAAGTACAGAGAAATCGCTTTAGAACACGAAGGTGAATTTCTGCAGTCTGTATTACAAATTTTGAATAATGTTGGAATTTATAGTGAAGCTATTCATTTAGAAAAACAGTTATCTAAAGTTGCCAATGGACTTGACGTACTGCAACGAAATACAACTTCTATATCACAAGCCGTTGAAGTATGGGTTGATATAATTAATGATAACCTTTTGCAGCCCCACAGGGACCTGTTTATGAAACGGTTTGATCAGGCAATCAAACCTGTTCACTTCTTAGCCAATTTGATGGATCCCAAGTTACGAGGAAGAAGTCTTACCAGTGAACAAGAAAGTGCAGCAGAAAAGTGGCTTTCAGATATACATCCTGCGATAATGGCGTTCAGAATAAATGACGAAACATTTTTTCCGCCTTCTCTAATGCAAGAAGATGTAATAAATCAATTTTCATCTGCAATGTGGTGGAAACTTGTGGGAAATAGAACTGCGAAACTCTCAAAATTTCCACCTGGATTTTGCGATTTTTTTCTTCGGTCTCCTTTCTGCCCCTGCATCCTCCGCTGCTATCGAAAGATATTTTTCCACGTTTGGACTAGTTTGGAATAAACTACGAAATCGTCTAGGGTTGGAAAAGGCAGCAAAACTGGTTCAAGTTTATAGACATTTGCGTTCCAGCGAGACCCAGTCAGAGTCAATAGACTGGTGAATATAAAAAAAATTGTTCTTTAGTTTCAATGTTGTTTTGTTCGTATTTTGCATTTTGAATATATTTTAATTTCGTGTATGATTTTTTATGCATATTACGTTCTAAAACCCACCCGGGTTTTTTACTGGGTTTTTTCAAGCGGGCCCGAAAAAACCCGCCGGGTTTTTTCGGGTTGGGTCCAGTCTGGCGAACCCTGGTTTGAGCTGGTTGATTATGCTTTGTTTATAAGAATGGCATCAACTAAAACAAAAAGTTATGATTTTTAAATTAAGAAACGCAGACACCGAAATGATACTGCTGTGACTATACCTCAGAAAGTAAATAAAATCTAGATCATGTAAATTAAGCAGTAGTCATTCCTCTTGTCTATTTTTTCCTGCTCCTTGGATTAGTTTATTAACAGTACGATACATTAAGTAAATTGGTATTAAGTGTATCACAACAACTAACAACATCCGAATTGATTATTATCTGTTGCATGACTCATGACTCTTCGGAGAAGATTAACTAAAAATTGCAATTCTGATATCGAATAACTGAATAAAGTACCGGCTGTCACGTACCGTTCGTTAGTTTATAATTTCTGTATTAAATGAAAGCACGCAGAACTTTAATGAGCACCAACTTTTAACAAGATGGAACAAGATTTTCCAAAGCTCCCTACTTAATTTATCTTCGGAAATGCAGTTCTTTCAAGATAAACTGAAAGGGCTCTTCGTCTCGAATGAAAATCTGCGATTTAGTAAACTTATACTATTAAAAATAATACAAGTGTCTATAAAATACGTAGACATTGGTTGTTGTCAGTGAACCACTAGTACACATAATATGAATTATGAAACATAGATCACACAGAAAACTTTTTCATGGCAATAATACTATCATTATCAAAAAATATTGACAGTAGATATTATTGATCCTGTAAGGAGCAGAATGATGGGATGAAGTTAGTACTGAAGAATATTCGAGTATTTTTAATATTCTTGACAATACTGTCAATATTACTCAATATTACTGAGTATTATTGACAGTATTTTTGACCGCGTATAGGGTTAGTTTTGAGCTATGCTTGATATTGATGTGTTTACAACCTAGACATTCTTTCGAAGTTTTAAAATAGTTTCAAGTTAGTCAGTAAGCAGCACCCGAATTAGTAATTGGGATTCTTGCTTTGAATATACTTATTTGTCAACATCAGGGCTTGTTTTGTATTTAATTTTCGTCCTGATAAGAACAAGATTAAGTACCATAACATTAATTTGTCATTTTGTCATAATAAAAATGAACCATTCCACACAATCGCCATGAACGTGCAGTTCCAAACTCACGCAACTTCATGCCGAACTGGTTGATTAATCAGAAACATCTGACAGCACGTGCATAATTGGTGGAATCCATTACCAAACAAGCATTGTTGATTAATTTAACAGTTCATTGTAATATTCCATCTCTATTATTTATGTATTAGCAGTCCGCTCAAAAATATCATGTAGCTGTGCTATTTAATCAATACCCACCAAACGAAATAAATAAATACCTAATCCCAAGAAGAAATTAGTAATTTAAAACGTGAATTATAGAAACAAATCATATACGAGTACATGTCGTAACTATGATTGCCAAGGTACAAAATAAATATTCAACAGGTTCGAAAAACAAAACGTGCAGTACTTATTCACCTCATACAGCAAATATTGACGTTGTTAATGGGTTTCGAAGTAATTTTGCTTCAACATAGTGGAATAAACAGATAGTTTATTTTATGCACGCTGATATGAAACTCTGAGAACTAAATGTACTTATCGATAAAACAATAGGTACAAAATTAAACATGCAAAACTTACAGTTAGGTCCTCCACAAATGAAGAAAATGTTTACAGGTGCAGGGTGAACGAAATTACCTCTGCCGACTCAGCCGAAGAAAATGAGTACATACGGTAAAACCTGATGTTGAGAGTAGCTTGAGGCGGGGTGCTTGCCACGTTACCTTCTGAAATGCATGATACATATTCCGAGATTATAATAAGCACATCTAAAATGCTTTCCGGCATACTGTCGCCAGACAATAAAAAATCGAAAGTATCGCTGTTACCATACCGTTGTCCATTCGGTTTCCTCCATTTATTATAATAAATTCACTTTCTTAGTTATTAAATCAAACTTCTTCCTCTCCAGAACCAAGTGGAAGCTATTTCCAGTGCCGTAAAAGTATCCAGGCGGTAATATACTTCCTGCTTTGTTTTCGGTTCGTGTACATTACGCACAAAACTATTCAAATTATGCTACCATAGATACACAGAACCAAACATATCACAAGATTCATAATATTCACGCAGCCACCCCTGTTGTCTTTCTCACAAACCCCAAAGAAATAAAAATAATAGTTACAAAGTTACAAAATAACAGTGCACCTCGCGTAGATTGAAAAAGTACCTCCATGCTAAAAAATCTTCCCAAAAAAAGTATGGTTCAGATGTATTACATTATCAACTCTTGCTTGAAAATGCAATATTTTCGCAACACCTGAAAAAACGCAATAATAATTCCACCTGAAAACCGTACAAGAACCCGCACTTTCCGGTGAGTTACAGACCCATCTCTCTCTTACATCGTGTTTGAGAAGTTTTGGAAAGAGTCGTACTTAAAATATTAAACGATCATTTTGAAGATAAGGGCCTCATAGTTGAAGAACAATTCGGCTTCAGGTCAAAACGGCCAACGAGCAAAATTTATTCATGATATAACCGTCAACTTCAACTTAAACGTAGTCTCTTAGCTTATTGTTACTCTCGACATCGAGAAAGCATTTGTAACGGTTTAGGACAGAGGTATGATATTCAAACTCTTTTAATTATACCCTTAAGCATAATTAAAATTATTATCTCTTTCAAACCAAAGTTAATGATTCGCTTTCCGATAAAATAAAAATCTCGATGACGACAGACAACAACAACAACAACAACAACAAGATACTTTAAAGTATTTCGGGGTCACACTCGATAAGAAACTCATCTTCCAAGAGCACATTAAAACAAGACAAGGGCAGCTATTAAATGCATTTATCCTATTTCCAAAAAACATTCGCAGCTTGACATAACCATTAAGCTCAGAATTTGTAAAACCTAATCAGGCCAATTATGACATACGTCTGCCCAGTATGGAGTAAAATCAGTAGGGATTTTATCGTCGAATTCCAAGCAAAATTTTGCAAAAAACTACCTACCCAAATTTTACCCGATAAAACTTGAAGGTCTCCGGATATGAACTAAGATAATAAATTCTCCATTCAGAATCAAATTCGTTCATTACATCATGATACAATAAGAAAGCATCGCCGAAAATACACTATCCAGTATCCATTCATCTGAAGCGCAGTCTTTCACAGACACGATCCTACCGAGGAACAGTTGAGAGGTTGACACCACCCAGACCGATATCCGTTTATTAACCTATACATAGTTACCACTCCAGAAGCCGTTTCCGGCCTAAAAAGATTATTGGAGTCAGCAGATGAATTAAATCAAACCTAAGCATTTGTGTCTCCCATTCCACAAAGAAGAGAAATTTTCCACTGAATCCGTTATATATTTCATGCCTGATTTTCGAACTTCAATTGAAAATTGTTTCCGCCCACCTAACAATTTCTTTCACATTAAGACAAAATTTCCATCTAAGTTATTTGTGCAACTGCAATATAATTTGTTCTTTGACGTATTTGTTCCAAGCTCATAAAACCATGTTAATTTAGGAAGGCGCATACGTCAGTGACTAGCTTTAGTAAGCTAATCTTTTGCTATTTCCAGACCGAAATTTCAACAAAAATTCAAGTTTCTTTATTTAGAACATGCCTGTGCGGTTTCCTTATACTCGATAAGAAACGGCATTTTACTGTGTTTAGTTTTCGATTTATGAGGAAACTTACCAATTCCGCTTCACTAAAAAGAAACTTACTCGGCGGAATATGATTCATGCTACTGAAGATAAAATTCATCATGCAGCGCCTATTTCCAACTATTTGTGTAATAAATTAAATAAAGCAAACTTCTGTAAATTAAATTATTCATAATTATGTTTAATGATTATGTCAACAATCTCGGCAACGTACAAATTTTAGGGCATTAATTTTAATTTCTCCGCACTTGGCTAACCTTATCCTTTTAAATTAACTAGCATAGACTTAATGACACAACAGTGGTCTAACACTAAACACAAGCCTATTTGTATATGGTGACCCTTAGCATTTGTAAACTCATAGAAGGAAAAATAACTGCCTTAAAGATGTTGCATGTCAGATTAGCTTTACGCTTCACCAAAGAAATCAAAAGGACTTTCATTAAAAAACTTTTTATTGCCAAGACTGAGAAAGCGACTGCATTTTCAGCTTCAAATTTTTTTATGAAAGATTCAAGAATGGTTTATAATGAACAATTAGCATATTTCATTGAATATTCAGACCCTGATGAAGAAAGTGTAATATTTAAGCTCCTTAGCTTAACTTAATACAGTACAATCGGTGAGGTTATGGCATCCAGAATGCTGGAAATAAAGAAATGCGTTGATATATTTTGATAAAATTTTTTAGAAATATCTAATTATAAATTAATGTTCGGAATTAATCGTTTATTATCGTTAAAATGCGATTACATGCAAGTTTTGATTTACGAAAATACGTCACATTTAAAGTGATCGAGAGTGGCATGATTTGCTCGATTTGATGATTATGGGTATAATACCATTAAACAGACGCAGGCCCTGGTGACAAATTCTGGGAAGGATGACCAGTTAGGAGTAGAAGTTACTTCGTTTGGACAGATTATACAGTGTGTCCACGGATGGACTTAACTATACTGGTAAAAACTTTTATTTTCAGTTTTTCGAGAAAAAGTCATTCTTTATCATTTCTTTTGCTTGTTATATAAATACGATCACGTTGAGAAACTTTGATTTTGTTGTACAGGGTGCGCAGAAAATACAAAAATGTATATTTTTAAAATTAAAAATTTAGAATCAAGCTTTTTGAAGTCTCAAAATGAAACAGCTTAGAAGGAGAAATCCAAAAGCCAAATAAACTTTTTCCATAGAAGTTATACTTAGTTGCTAAGAAATACCGGGTGTCCGGTTAAGGTTGGCGACCGGCTATATCTTAGGAACTATTAATCCTACAGCTTTCAGAAAAAAATCTTCCTATAAAAGTGGCCATGAAAACGTCATCAAAAACATTTTTAGCTTTCAGTTTTCCCCGCTAGGGGGCACAATTTTAAAAGAAAATAAACAATCCGCAGTTTCTTCGAAAATTCAAATGGAAATTTAGGAATCCTTTAGCTTTCTCAAAATCTCCTCGTAATACCCTGCAAATTACTTTAATATCTTTTTGATCTAGCTTATGAAATAAGTAGTAGGGGAAGGAAAAAATTCACTTACACCAAAAATGCCATATCTCCGGATTGCTTTAACCAATTTTAATGAATATGGTATTGTTGGAAAGGGAATCTATAGCGTAATAGAAATCTGCATTAACATTTGAATTTAATTTTACGAGAGAGCCGCCAGATGTTGTTATTTCGAAACTTACGAAATTGTCAAATTTTCTGGAAAATTATAAGTGGAATGGTATATTTTTATATGTTGTCATTACGCATAGAATTAAGAACAAGATGCCGCAAACCGGAAGTTTTTATCTTTATCAAATGGTAGTTATCATCAAGAATATCGTTTAATCAAATCCCAGTGCACAGGTACCAAATTTTCTCAAATCTATTTTGGATGGAATGGTACATTTTCACAACATGCTGTTAGTACACATAACATAAAGAACAGAATGCCGCAAACCGAAAGTTCCTATCTTTTTCAAACAAGAGTTGTGATCAAAAATATACTGTTTAATCATGTCTCATTGCGTGGATAAATTTGAGAAAAATTAAGTACCTAAATGAATATAAATTATTTAATTTAGTAAATATTCGATTTTCCTCAAACGCCTTGCCAAAGATCGGGAGGCAATAACGGCATTTTCTTCATTTTGAAAAACACCGGGAGCTTGTCATACGCTTCAGCAACAGAGTTAGACATTGTTTAAAAAGTTATAATAAATTCTAGCGAAAAGACACTGAAGTCGAATTTAAACTAACTAATAATTAATACTTAGTCAAGTTGAACTTAACAATTAGTGACAATAATATGACCAGGTATTTGTTTTTATTTTCCATGGAGTGCTTTTTATTTGTATAATACTTTTTATAATTTTGTCAGATGAGTGATACAAGAATGCCATAATAATCTTTAAAAAAATTTATTTTCCTAAAATTACCCATGCAATGAAATGTGATTAAACAGCATTTTTGATCATAACTTTCGTTTCAAAAAAGATAGGAACTTTCAGTTTGCCGCAATCTATTCTTCATGCTATTTGTACTAACAGCATGTTATGAAAATGTACCGTCCCATTCAAAAATTTTTGAAAAAATTTGGTACGTACCTATGCGCTGAGATTTGATGATAACTTCAGTTTGAAAAAAGATAACTTCCGGTTTGAGCCATTTTGTGCTCAATTCTATTTGTAATGACGCCATGTTATAAAAAATATACCATTCCATTCAAAGTTTTTGAGAAAATTTGACATTTTCGCAAGTTTCGAAATAACGCCATCTGGCGACTCCCTCGTAAAATTAAATTCAAGCGTAAATGCAGATTTTTATTACTTACGCTATAAATTCCATTTCCAACTAGACCAAATTCATTAAAATTGGTTCAAGCAATCCGGAGACATGGCATTTTTGGTATAACGGAATTCTTTCCTCCTCCCAGCCATTATTTCGTAAGTTAGATCAAAAAGTTATTAAACTAATTTGCTGGATATTACGATGAGATTTTGAGAAATATAAAGGATACCTACATTTCCATTTGAATTTTTGAAGAAAATGTGGATTGTCTATTTTCTTTTAAAATTGTGCCCTCTAGCGAGGAAAATTGAAAGCTAAAAACATTTTTGATGAATTTTTATGGTCACTTTTGTAAGAAGATTTTTTTCCGAAATCTGTAGGAAGAATAGTTCCTAAGATAGCCGGTCGCCAACCTTAACCGGACACCCGGTATATCTCAGCAACTAAGTATAACTTTTATGGGAAAACTTTATTTGGCTTTTCGATTTCTCCTTCTAAGCTGTTTCATTCTGAGACTTCAAAAAGCTTGATTCAAAAATTTTTAATTTTGCAAATATACATTTTTGTGTTTTCTGCGCACCCTGTGTTTTTACAAGTTTTTACAAGTATAGTTAAGTCCATCCGTGGACACACTGTATAATTAGCAAATTTAGACCCATGTTTTTGAATCACATTAATTTGGAACTTACACTATGCCCCAAAAAGTCATTCAGTGCCATCTTCTCCGTCATTACTAGACGTTTAATCTTATTTCAGGAAATATATTTTTTATACTTAATCATGAATGAATGGTGAAATGCTTGAAATACTTTTGGAGGCATCTGGAATATTTTTAAGTTAAGTGGCTACATAAGTGTAAAATTGCAGATACATAATTATGTATAAAAATAATAACAAATACGTGTAAACGTAGCATGAAGCAGGGAGATCTTTTTTGTTGTAGGAAAGTTTCAGTTTCGGTCAGGAGCACAAATCAGATCCGTTGTATTGTGTTGATCTTATATCTGAAATTGTTAGTTTGGAGTCTAAGTTTCCCAACCGCTCCAATATTCACTTGAATCATAGAGGATAAGATATTTTTCCGCTGTTTGAGTTTGTCTTGTCGGTTCTTTACGAAATAATGAGTGTCGCATTTTTGTTTGTTCTATAGGTATATTCTTACATGCTCTGGAGCGAAATTCTATCGAGAATATGAAGTTTTCCAGTACGTGTAGTTCTACTTTCGAACAGAGTCTGTTTCCCGGCCTTGTATAAATCGCTGTCACCCAACATCTGGTCTGAAACTCGCATGTCATACGATCAGCTGGTTGCAGAGGAGACAGAGGAGGCATTTTTAGGATCGTCTAAAGATTATTGTGATTTAGCAAAGTTATTAACATGTGGTTTTCGCCGGATTTTTAGAATGTTGCCCTGCTTAGGCGATAATAAAAAGCTGAGTAGATACCAAAATGATATCTGGTATAAATCAAATAATGGAATTAGTAATGTATGTACGAAAAGAAAACTTTTGGTTTATGGTTAGTAATATTTATCAACCAGGGGGTTTAACTGTCCGCACTGTCAATTCTGTTCAGTATCATTAAGTGTTTGTAAACATTGTAAACTATCATAATGTTAAATTTAATAAATGATAGACATGTTTGTTATTTGTCTGTTTCTAACAAAAGTTAGCTTTATCAAATCTAACAAAATATTTTCGTTCGCAGGAATAGTAAATCGCGGCGACTCATTTCGCCGAAGAAGATCACGGAGTAATAGCATTTGTCCGCCTTCCATGGGCGGCACACCTTCCCCACTTCTGGACCAACCCGATATCTTTCCAACTGAAATAGTTTCTTACGTAGTAGCGCTGCTAGGAGCTCAAGGAGTTGGAAAGACTGCTCTCATAAGTCAATTCATGACGTCAGAATGTATAAACGCTTACGAAAATAAAAGAGGTATGTACTTAGTTTACAATGTTCTTCTCTCTGCACATTCGCTATTGATTGTACTTGTAGTTTACATTTAAACGTCATTGGACAGTATTTAGCTTTCGTATCCGCAGGATATTCGGAGCACATGCGTCAAACAATAAAACGAACTCAGACGTAAAGTATTTGAGCCAGGAACTGCTTCTCTTGATAGTAACAGTTTCCTGTTTAACAATAGGTACCTAAAATACTACGTGCAAACAATGACCGTGCGGTGTTATAGAAAACATAAATGAGGCCGAAACTTTCTGTTGATAAAAGATTTACTGTAATGATAATATGCTAATGTAGCTCTAAACTTTACCCACATCTGCTACGATATGAATTTTCAACTTCCTTTATCATTGTTAATTTGAAATACATCACAAATTGAAAGTATCGAGATCGGATAACGAAAAATCACATCGCCTATGGCACAAACGATTCGCGTCGCAAACTGGAACACCACTTATACTGATGATAGTACATCAAAATAAAAAATTTAAAGTTCCTGTTGTTGCCTTCTTTGCCTTTATTTGCGTTTCCCCCTATAAATGATTTCACATCTTGTCCCAATTACAATAATTACATGACTTTTCGCTTCAGTTCCCGGAAAGCATGGTTATTTCGTGTTATTTTACGCATAATGCAACACGTCACGTGGGTAGATTACTTACATACTCTCCAATTTTACAGCTCAGACAGAAACATAGTGCACCAATATCTGATCAATGTAAATCGATTTAATAATAACCGTTCAAATAAACTGTAGATGTACTTTGTATACCAAATGGACGCCATTGGCAAATAGTTCCGAAATAGCATGCGCTTATGTCTATCACCGATTAAAAACATCTGGAACACAAACAAAGATCGATTAATCAAATAGATAAATAATATAATTTTATATTTAATCGAATTTAAAGTAAGCAAGACAGTTTATTTTCATTTTAGTTCCTTACCTTGTTATTGTATTTGTAATTCGTTATTTATTCGGCAGTAGGAAGCAAAACCTCATCTGCTGGAGTGGTTTAGCACTAAAACTAGCAGCTTTCATAAGCTAGCAATCAAGACCAGGAATGTTAGTAGATGTAGATAGCAAAAACAAAAGGGGACGAGGACCTCCTTGCAAGGCCTGAATACATATTGAAATTAAAATAGAAATCCCATTCTCTATGCTTTTAATAAACGGCTAATTCTGAAATATTTTAAATGGAATGCAGCTTTGCCGATTTAACATTTTCTGCAACATTATTTCAGTCATAAGTCACTGAATCTTTCAGATTGCATTTGAATTTAGATGAAAAATATTTCCATACGTAATATTTTCTTGAACCTTAAAAACATATGTAGATAGCGAAAGTAACTGAAGCACTTACATATAATGAAAGAAATATACTCCAAGAATTCATGTACACTGTGATTCACACTCGGATTCACACAAAAATTCATATATGTACTGAACAAAAATATTGATTTAAAAATAACATTAAATACAATATTGGTATAAGTAAGGTGTGTCGGTCGGAATTTTTAGAGAGGAATGTTACACTTATTATTGCTGATGACTCCCCCGAAGCAGTCACCGCCCGGAGATCTGAATGCGAGAGTATTTTACCTCCCGAATATTTTACTCCAGAAGGTGCCATCAAAAAATTTTTAGTAGGTACACTGTTCTAGGGATAAAATACTGTGGTGGTTTCCCGCTGCCTTCCACATCGCAGAGTGAGTATCAAAGTGCCATATTGACCCCCACAGTCTCTGCCACTCTGTTTGCTGAAAGAGCTGCTGCCTTCTTTCAGGGGCTTGATTTAGTTTGTCTTCTCAATAAAACCCCCCATTGAACCCCCTCATTGAAGCCCACAAGCCATCCCATCCGTTTCAGTATTAGATACTGAATGTTCCTCAATTTTGCTAGTAGATATTTGCATGGATTCTACTTTTCGTTCTTCCCAAATTGTTATCAAGGCTGAAGTTATTTACCCAAGCTTTTATTTTGCTAAATAATTTGGCACAGCACATTAAACGCTCAATTTCTAAGGCATATAGAGGAACATAGGTCATTCCCAGTATCCGCTGACATTTGTCGTTGATGTGTAAAATTGGCGCAGTTTTCAACAGAAAACGAATTAAAAAATCAATTTTCCGTGCAGCAGTAATAATTAGAACTGTAATTAGAAAATATTTGTTAAAATTGCAGTAGCAATGTTATAAATTTAGACTCCACAATAATGATGTTACCTCTACAGTTGTTCACTCGCCAACATAAATATACAGGGAGGCCCATTAGTGCGGGAACGGTCTATATCTCTTGAACCATTCAAGGCATCAAAATGAAATTTTGGAAGTGCTTAGGAAATCCCATGCTGCATCTTGTAAAATTATTTTGGTGTATACAGAGTCTTCACATTTTGCGTAACAAACCAAAATTACATTTTTTTAAATGGAAACCCCCAATTTTTTTTAATATTCACATTCCCCACAAAATTTCATGGAAAACGATATACTTACCACGTTAATAGGTTTCCAGCAGGGGATGTTAAGTTATTGCCATTTTAGTGTCGATCTGGACTCATCTTTGTGGCACTATTGACGCCTACTTACAGAGGCTATTAAAGATTTCTTTATCGAACTAGATTCACAGATTATTCTATTTGCAAATTCTGATAATACCTTTGTCATAGTGCTTTACATTATACAGGGTGGTAAACATACGCATAATTGAATTTTTCTCAAGAATTTGAAATGGAACGCCCTGTATTTTAATTGCACATTTAATAGCCATTGTACTAAGCTTCTAATTGATACAGGCATTGCCAGGTCTGCGACTGACAGTTTCTATAGAACTTGAGATTGAAACTTACAAATTTCCAATTTCGCTGTTATTTTTTACAATTTTATTCGAATTTCCCCTATTTTTTAACCCAAGACAAAAAAAAATGTTTAAATTTGGTTTCTGCACAAAACTAAGCCAATAGAATTTACACTGACACAAAAAGTCTCATTGCAAAATTACTTCTTGAAGGTAAAATCGATTTAATTTTTATTAAGTCTACCCGCGTATGCCTAAAACGGGTAGTTTTCAAGATATTCTTACCGAGAATTAGTATTATTGTGATAAAATATAGCAAAAAGAATAAAAATAGCTCGAAATCGCAACGTCTACCAGAAAAAAGAAAACTTAAATTTGAGCCACTCACTCTCTAAATCAGTTTAGTTACGTACTTTTGTTGTGTGTTTTCAATTTCTTCTTCTCAAATTTGGAGTTGTTGCGGAAGTCAGAACAGATAAATATTTTAAAGTAAGTAGAAATTATTAATGAGATAAATTTGGCTTTTATCATTAGTGGGAAATGTTGTAATTTAAACAAAAAACTACAGCGAAAACAAGTTTATTGAAATTAAATAAATAAAAAAATAAAGAAAATGCAGAAAATCCTTCAAACTATGACAGATGCGAGTTGGAGCTGTTTTATTTATCACATGATTTCAACGCGATTTGCATTTTGACTACAAAGTATGATTCTTCTATAAAAAGTTAGAATAAAACAGTTATCTCGGGAAAGCAATGTTTTTCGAATTACTTTCCATAAAAATGGCACTGTTAATAAACATTATTTACATTACAAATTTGTTTTCCGTCCAGCTTTTCGTTTAAATTACATTTCCTCTACAAAGTCATATTTAGCTTATTAATAATTTGTATCTACTTTTAACCATTTACTCGTATCTGTCCTGAAGCAACTCGAAATTTCAAAACAAGGAATTCAAAATACGCAACAAAGTTACCTAACTAAATCGATTTAAAACGGGACATGTCCAAATTTAAGTTAAATGGGGAAATCTGAATAAAATTGTAAAAAATAACAGTGAAATTGGAAATTTTTAAGTTTCAATTTTAATTTCCGTAGAAACTGTCAGTCGCAGACCTGGCATTGCCTGCATCAATTAAGAGCTTAGTAAACTGGCTGTTAAATGTGCAATTAATATACAGGGTGTTCCATTTGAAATTCTTGAGAAAAATTCAATTATGCGTATGTTGACCACCCTGTATAATACAAAGTACTGCAGCAAAGGTATTAACAGAATTTGTAAATAGAATAGTCTGAGAATCTAGTTCGATAAAGAAATCGTAGACAGCTTCGGTAAGTAGGCGTCAATAGTGCCACAAGGTTGGGTCCAGATTGGCACTCTATGGCAATATCTTAACATCCCCTGCTGGAAACCCTATAATGTAGTATATCGTTTTCCATTAATTTTTGTGGGGAACGGGAATGTGTAAAAAATGGAGGTTTCCATTTAAAAAAATATAACGTTGGTTTGTTACGCAAAATGTAAAGACCATGTATACTTGTATACACAAAAATAATTTTACAAGATGCAGCATAGGGTTTGCTAAGCACTTGCAAAATTTCATTTTGATATCTTGAATGGTTCAAGAGATATAGACCGTCCCCGCACTATATGGGCCACCCTGTATATTATAGATCACTGACAAAATTATGCTCAAGATGGAATACATAATAATTTCAGAGAAATTCTACAAAAAATATTCAATTCTTATGATTATTAGCAAAATAATCTGAGCGTCTTTACAATACAAAGATACCGAATAATTAATATGAAGGAACATAAACCGTATTAAATATGAATTCTGCTCCCCTAAATCTTGATAAAGTGCAAAATTATAAAAGCGACAGTATCTAGTAATCCCTAAAATCCACACGAAAACTCCTGGAACTTCCAGTATTGAACGACGACATAAAATTTTATCCCTATACGATACTTAAAGTATATTAACAGAAATGAAATAGAAGTTAAGGCTCTTTATGAAGTTCAAAATATTGGGAAACAAGAAGATTTGGTCGAAATTACAAAACTTTATATGATTGATGCCATAGATACTGCTCTTCAGGAGTTAGGGAACTCAGTTCTCAAAATATAATTAGAGAGCACTGTATATCAAGTTCAGCAAAGTAGATTTTTTGTGAAAACAACTGTGTGAGAGTTGCCTATAGGCCATCAAAACTGGGTACAATTTGATAAGTGTATTGATATATTCTCTTTATAGCTATTAACACTGGCATTGGTCCGACATGATTTTGATCGCCAAAACGTTAAATATTAAGTTTTGGTAGGTACTTAAGCTAAGAAAATGGATCCTATTTGAGTGCCCATAGATCTATAAAAGGATAATTTCACTTTTAGACTGTCTATCAGCTCTCATTGCAATTTATATTTAAGATATGCATACCGATCACTAATGACACAATTATATCGCTTCCTGCAGTGCAACGTCCATACACTTCGACTTTAAGATAAACTTTAAGATAACGGCGATTTAGAAGAAGTCGAATCGCTTCTGATGTCGACAACTCCGAAACCAACAAAAACAGACTTGGTTACACTTATTGGAGATACCACTTTAAGAAACAGTGAGTGTAGAGAATTTAGTTCTCTTCAACTTGTATTAGAAACACCATTCGGCAAGTTTTCTAACTTATAAGCTCAAAGAAGCCACTCAGACACAGAATTCATGACAGATCAGTAGTTGTAAAATGACATTGGTTTGCATATATGTTCCTATTTAATTTTAATAGCACGACTCTAATAACAATAACTTACTAGGTACTTGCATAAGACTCAGCAATAAATCAGAATGAAACATTTTATTGTTCCATCTCAAAATTGCTGAAATTGAAATATCGATCCTAAAAGTCATGGAGATCGGTCATAAAATGTCTGGCATTTGAGTAGTTACTATTTCTGAATACATTCCTTACAGAAATCCAGGAAAATAAAAACGCAATCGCTACTTTACGTCATGCAATTCTGCCTAATTTTGAAATATCTATACACAACTCATTTTATTATGTAGCAAACTTCCTTTTATTTTAAAAGTTTATACTGTTAGTAAGATTAACTAAAATTACTGACTCATCGAAAAGAAGTTAACTTTTGAACTTCTTTAGAATATAGAGCATAAATCTGATTCATGGTAGACACATATTCCTCGTATTTAATGCTAGAGAATAATACTGCCGAAGTAAGCAGATCGTGGAAAACTGAAGGGGCGTGAAAAAAGGTTTCACAACATTTTTCAGCTAGCAGAAGTTTGACCGCCGGCAGACGAATCAATCCAACAACATCCCGAAGTCCTCACGCTATCACTCGCTATTACTTGCGACGATAAAAGGACTGACGTCTGCAGGGAGTGGTTTGAGTTGCCGCCAGGTTATGAAATGTAGATTTGTAGCTTGTCATTTCACCAATTTCTGAAAACACACCGGTGGTTTTAACATCGAACACGCGTCGACCTGGCAATTACAATGGCATATTTGAAACATAACTTTGTTTGATAAAATGTTATTTACTCAACCAGAAATTATAACCTAGCATGCTATTATAGTAATATGTTCTGTGCGTGCGTAATACAGTAATGTTACCTTGGTACATTATGACTGGAGAAGCATATAATACGCTGGAAAACCTATATGTACAGAACCACAAGGCAGAGAAATTGTTCTTTGAAACATTAAATATAATTTTTATAAATACTTCTTCTAATTCTAACAAACTTACAGTCTCTGAGCCGAATAACTTCTTGTAAATAAGGTACCTATTTCGAACATTTTAGAATCTCGTGATATTGTAATGGTCCTGGTCCCGCCCTCGTAAATATATTATGGAAGCTTACCCCTTTCTTTCCTTTGCTTCTCTTGTTATATAGGGTGAGTCGGGGTTAAACGGCCATACGTAAACCATGCATAGGAAATTTGATTTTTAGAAAAAAAAGTTCATATAAATGTGTACTCGAAAATGCTTTCTAAAAGCGCTACAGCGTTTAGTAGGCTTGTGGGCAAAAATAAAAAAAAGACTTGTAAAAAACTCTTCGATATAACAACAACTTTATTAGAAACAAATAGACAAAGAAAGAGAAGAAAATGCGTCGTCAAACAGCAGTTAATTTTCAAAAATTTATAAAAATGGCTCAAAATGGCTCAAAATGGCCACCATCATTTTCAATACAAACTTCGCATCTACGGACGACAGATTGTGCAGCTGCGCGGCACTCTGCTGGTGTGATTTCTTGGGCTGCTTCAACAATCCTTTCCCGGAGAGTAGCTTCGTCGTTAACAAGCTCAGAATAAACCTTGATCTTCATTGTACCCCATACAAAAAATCCGGGGAGCGCGCAGGCCAAGAACGGGGGCAGTCTTGACCGCGACCAATCCATCTTTCCGGAAAATTGTCATGCAGCCATCGTCGGACTGGTAGAGTGTAATGAGCGGGACATCCATCTAACTGGAACCATCTGTTTGCTCTAGTAACTAGAGGCATGTCATCTAAGACGGCTTCAAAATCATTTTCCAAGAAAAGAAGTAAAGTCATGGAGGCAGAAAATACGGGCCAATGAGTGAGTCATCGCATAATCCCTTCCAAACGTTGCACGAAAATTGATGCTGAAACTTGTTGATTTTTATAGCATGAGGATTTTCGTGTCCCCAAATATGAGCATTATGCTGATTAAAAATACCAGCACGAGTAAAAGTTGCCTCGTCAGTCCAAATCACCCTCCGAAAGTAAGAAGCATCATTTCTTATTTGCCCCAAGAACCACTCTGAAAATTCTCTTCTTCGTGGCAAGTCTTCAGGCAGCAAATGCTGAACTTTCTGCAAATGATATGCGTGACGAGCATCTGCTTTCAGAGTCTTGTTCACAATGCTCTGCGAATATCCTAATTGTAAAGAACATCTCCGCGTGCTACTGGAAGGGATTTCATCAAAGTGCTGTAAGATATTTTCTGTTATTCTAATATTTTGAAAGGGTGCGAAAATACTGTCTGTTCGCGATTGCAATGAAGTTGATCCTGTTTCTCTTAGACGTTGAAACGTACTGGAAAATACTGAGTACTGACCTGTGGGGCAATCTCCTTAGAGCCGATGCAGAGGAGGCTACTTTTAGTGGCGAACGCGTGCGATTGCTACTGGCTTCTTGTTGAAATCTATGGAATTAAATCAGCGCATGCATACGTGGCCACTGCAGTCGCGGTAGTAGGCGATAGTGGCGGGTCGGTGGCTCACTCGTGTCACCGGTGGATATCGCACGCGACAGGCCACCGATATAAATGCACAGGTTGTTATTCGGGTATACACACGACGCCACAGCGACTGACCACTTTTGTTAGCTACTATTATTATATTATACAGAAAACCATCAGTATCCATGAGATAGTCATTCAAAATGCCACGAAAAAGTGTGAACGAGATCCCAGAATCATCTTTGTATCTATTTTAACAATTATTTCACTTCTAATATTTTCTGAAAGTTCATCGAATGATGTTTTCGACGTACGAAAATATTTAAAAAACATTGTGTCGTCCTGTCGCAGTTCTTCGAAGAACTGTATCATATATTATATGATCATATAATATGTATATGATAGTTATTTTGACGCCCTATGGAGTAACACGGGCTACATATGCATACGTCGAATACATCGACGTTTTTCTTTTTCAAAAGCAGAAGCAATAGCAATGTCACATCACTTGTTGGGATCTTGAGCAACTAAACTCGTATCAGTCAATCGGCCACTAGCCACCACTGTAGCCCTGTAGTCGCTCTCAGGCGCTGCACTAGAAGCCGGTGGCGATCGCGCGCGTTTGCTTCTGATGTGGACCCGTGTGAATCGGCTCTTAGAGGAAATCTGCGGGTGTACTCAGCTACTGCAGGCGCGAATTACCGTCACAGTACCCATAGACAAACACAATATCCGCGTATTCAGCTTTCTTGTAAATTTTTGGCATTATTCCGCAATCTACGCATAAACGCACCTACCATGCACTAAAATGACATGTCAAAAACTGTCAAACTTCGACACAAACAAATCCTCAATTTTTGTCAAAGCCTACTAATTTTGTCAAAACCTGCTAAACGCTGTAGCGCTCTTAGAAAGCATTTTCGATTACACATTTATATGAACTTTTTTTCTAAAAATCAAATTTCCTATGCATGGTTTACGTATGGCCGCTTAACCCCGACTCACCCTGTATAAGCTGATTAACTAATAAGTAAACTATGTATTTGGTTATTTGGTGACCATTATCCTACGTTGTGTTTGCCCCTATCTAAACATCAACAGATCCCAGATAACAAATACACATTTCGGACTCCTTGAAGAACAGATGGAGAACATATATGAACGGGTGGCCCAATAGCAGGTGACGTGCCACTTACCAATGTTTTCATTCTGAGCGTCCACAATTCGATATAAATTAATTCTCATTGATTTCTTGAAATATGTACATACTTGGTAAATGGACGCCCTTGAAAATGTTCAGAATTTTCACTTGCGGCACCAAGAAAATGCCCCTAAAATTATGAGTTCCTTTAAATAAATGAATTTTAAATTAGAATCTTCATTACTCATTGTCATCGTCAATTAATGTATGATTGAATTAACAAAAACAAACAAACCCTGGGAAGGGAATGGAAGAATGAAACGTGAAAAATTACCCTTGACCCTTGACATCCAGAATGTCACCCAACTGATCAGTGCTTAGACTCGAATTATTTCGCTGTTTCGCAAAATTTGTGTTATCGATTTTCAAATGCAAATTTCTACCCTTAAACGTTGACTTTTTCGAGATTTCTTTACAATGTGGGACGCCTGTGAATCTCTAGTTTCGAACTGCACTCCACCCGGCTTTCCACCTTCAGCCGACAGGGACGAGTTTGGTCCTCCGTTTGCGTATTTTTTGGCCTAAGAGCTAAGAATTGGTCCGGTTTCGGGAGAAAAATTACTTCCCTTAGCAACTGTGGTCCGAGGAGGACGATTATTGGATATTTTCGGTACGAAAGGCGGGTCTATATATATATAAAAAACTACCACTAATTTGAGTGTGCCATATCTCGGCCGTTTCTTCATCTGAAGCTATGAAGACACTCACAGATCTATGGGACTAGCTGACGAACATAATCCCGCGTTTTCGGCTTGATGCGTTCGGCAGACGTCTGGGATTAGTGGGATATATATATAAGAATTGAACATATTATCTGCAGACAAATATATTTTCTTATTTAAACAAGAGGACTTAAATTGTCTAAATACTGCATTTTCCCAGAAACGTTAAAATCTTCAAGCAATACAACACTATAAAAAGAATCTGAAAATAAAGTTGTATAAACCAATTGAAAATACATTTCTTCGAACACTTACAGACGTCACACCATCATTAATTGGTATTCGGATACAATAAAACCGAAAAGTATAATTTCCAGTTATAAGTTTCTTTACAATATCCAGAAAAAACTACATAACATACCTATCGCTACTTTTCAACATCTGTTCCAAGCCAGTGAAAATTTTGAAAATCACCCATGTGCTAAAATATCCCGTCCATGTTCTTGCCAAATTTATTAAATCTGTCTTAATAAAAATCAAGCGCGCTATCCACCGATTTTATTTATTTTTAATCCATTTTTATGCTTCCTCGGTGAACACGCCGATTTATTTTCTCTGCTTATACTTGTGCACCATAAACACCCCCCAAAATAAATATTGTACCAGAATAAATAATTTAGACTGGGTTGTTCCTAAAATTTCTAGGTAAACAGGTTATGCCCATGCGTCATGTTATCATTTTACGTGACGTCAAATATAAATATTATAGCAAATCATTTTTGAGAAATTATTGAACTTGAAAGAAACTGCGCAGGTTATACTTTACGTTGAAAATATGGTGACGATTAACTCGGTGTGTGTTAACATAGGAGTACTGAAAAAATATTGCGGTGTGGTTCAAATATAGCCCGTTCAAAAAAGTAAGTATAATCTAGAAAATTTATAAAAATATACCTACTGCATCAAGTTTGAAAAGTGTATTAATTAAGTACCCCGAAGGTAAACTAATACAGTTTTTGAAGTAACCTGTAATTTCTTCTAATTTCGAATGATTTTCAGACTCTGATGACCTCTTTAATATCTTCATTACAGTCCATTTTATGAACAATATAACTGCGTCTGCCGTCTAGCAGACTATTACGGCCGTCTCCTCAATAAATGTCCTGAATTTAAGTGGATTATCTTGTTTTAGTTTCATTTCAGCGCTCCTCAAGTATACAGAAGCATACTTTTAAACAGTTTAAAGAGAAATTATTCGGAACTCCTGAAACAAAAAGTAGAAATAGGTTATATTAAATATGTTGCGTTCAAAATAATTACAGAAAACTGCAGACCACTGGTTTCGTCCTTGTGGGACTCGTCAGTGCACTGCTTACTGCATTCATGCGTTGAAAGCAACATATTTAATATAACCTATAAAACGAACCTTGTTCGCTGAAGTAATACGTAGAGATAGGTTATGAATGTTTCAATACCAGCTAACTGGAGTAACATTCTGTGATATCTCATAGGACAGTAAAATCTGGATTCGTTCTATAATTCAATGCCTGGTGGGGTATTCCCTCGAGGAGTAGTTCCAGTACCACTCATTACGTAGAAATAGGTGTTTCACCCAATCCAATAAATTTTTGGTAGCTTATATCTACATGTTGTTGAAAAATTTATAAACAATCTTCTAGAAATGCAGTAAAAGCTGTTTTAATGCATATATAAAATTGTTATTAGTATAAGGAAGCATGAAACTGTGTTGAATCTAAAATTAATGAATTTTATTTCAAAGTTTTGTGACTTACCAAAGGCGAATAAAGAAGTTTTCATTTATTGCCTAATGAGACTTACTTGAATTCTCAACTTCTTAATAATTAATTTTCTTCTTGATGATAGCTCACGCCATTAATAATTTTCAAAGATTGTCGCTCGCCTCTGAATTTCTTTGATTCTTTCTAGGCACTCTTGGATAAAACTGCATTTTATACAGATCATTCCGTTACTACCCTTAGTGCTGTATGACGTACTTGTAACTTGAATAGCCCCTTAATTTCGTTAATGATTTATAGCCGTTTACGAGTATTCAGCCTACCGTGTTTTCACTAAAAATTTATGTAAATTTTAGTTTTACTTCGTCAGTATTATTTTGAATAGACCCTCTGACTAATCAATATTTTATATAGAAATAACTACTGACAATAATGTTTTAAAATGCTGTATAAAGAATTTACTTTCTGTATTATGTCAGACGCAAAATCCGAAAACGGTTATTGGGCGTTTCTTTTGGTTACCCTTAGATCTGTACTGGGTCCTATTTTCGTTTTTCAACACATAATCTACATCTTTTAGTTAATAGATTGATGGCATTAATTTTAAAAAATAGGATGGGCTTGCAAATATCTGCTAGCTCGGCTTGATTGTTGTATCTTCGTATGTGTATTTTTTCTTTTAAAAATGCCCAAACAAAAAAGTCTAATATACTCAGATCCGGTGATCTTGCAGGCCACAATATAGGTCCATTTGTACCCAACCATCATCTACCCAGAAAATCATTTTCTAAATAATTTCTAACTATTGCAGAATTGTGTGCAGGGGCACCATCTTGTTGGAAATATACCCTCTTTATGTTTATTAACGGAACATTTTCCATTATCGCCTCTGCGTTAATATTCAATAAATTAATGTATCTCAATCCTGTTAAGTTTCCATCAAAAATTTGGTATGCTAGTTGACCACCCAAAATAAAACACGAAACGTTAAATTCAAAACGCCCTTGCCTCTGACGTTCAAAAGCTTGGTGCTGATTTGTATCAGACCAGTGACGCACATTATGCCTGTTAAATAATCCTACGCTGCTTATGTGCGTTTCATCTGTCCAAATGACAGACCGCCCAAATTTTGGATTTTCTTGAATTCTATTTAAGTACCACCTACAAAAATTAAGCCTTCTTTCTTGATCTCCCGGGAAGAGATGATGAATAATTTGAATTTTACATGGCCTATATTTGCCTTTTTTAAATATTTTTGAACTTTTGTTTTGGAAACACCAACTTGTGATTCGATTTCGAGACAAGAAGTTTTTTTTTGGTGCTGCCTCAACCAACGATAAAACATTTATTTCTTCCTCTTCCCTATTTTCTTTGTTATAAATTTAGTTTCTAGGTTTATTGAATGACCCGTAGTGAATTAAATTTGATTTTAATCTCGAAAACATCATTTTGCTTGATTGCCTTCTTTCTGGGCATCTAAATTTAATAAATCGATGGATAGGTATTACTGGAAATGGGTATCTAGGAATTTTTTGTGTACCTGTTGAGATATTTTAGATCCATTGATTCATTTACATTCTCACGACATTCATTGAAAACAGCAATTATGTCGTAATTTTCGAAATTTTGATAATTTTGAAGTTAAAACTTAGAAAGTACAAAAATCGTTGCAGTTTTTTGAAATTACAATATAAAAGTATATATATATTTTGATAGCTTAAAAAAAGACCTTTCGAACTAGACCAAAGCCTACTATGATTTCCATTTAAAAAATTCAACTTTATGTCATAACGCAAAAAATACACTCCCTAGAAAAAAGCTACGCACCAGTAGTTAGAAAATGAGAATACTGGGCCAGGCCATCGAGTTCTCCAGGTGCCATCCACTTCTTCGGCAGTGACCTTGAAAGAGACCAGAGGCTGCTGAAGGAGTCCTTGAAGAAGAAGTGGAAGTCATGTCTTCAGCAACGACATCTTCAGCAGCCTCTGGTGTCTTTCAAGGTCATTGCCGAAGAAGTGGGCATGTCTTCAGCAGCCTCTGGTGTCTTTCAAGGTCATTGCCGAAGAAGTTGTCTTCAGCAGCAGCAGCAGCAGCAGCCTCTGGTGTCTCTCAGAAGAAGAGCCTCTGGTGTCTTGCCATTGCGCACCCAAGCCGCCATTTTGTGGTCTTTGGCTGTGGGTCAGGCGCCTGCGCCGGGGCTGTCGTGTACAAAGCACGTGTTGCTCATTGTTCAGGCCAGTCCATCCAGGTGCCATTCACTTCTTCGGCAATGACCAGAGGCTGCTGAAGGAGTCATGTCTTCTGCCTCTGGTGTCTTTGGGGCTCTTGGTTGTGGCTCAGGCGCCTGCGCCGGGGCTCTGAAAGTACACGTGTTGCTCATTGTTCAGGCCAGTCCATCCAGGTGCCATCAATGACCAGAGGCTGCTGAAGGAGTCCTCGAGTAATGTCTTCAGCAACGACTTCTGCCTCTGGTGTCTTTGGGGCCTTTGGTTGTGGCTCAGGCGCCTGCGCCGGGGCTTAAAAAGTGCGCGTGTTGCTCATTGTTGCGCAATGGAAGAATGTTCTGGAAATGCTGATGCAATAGTACGCAGATGTTGCAGAATTAATGTTTTTTCTTCTTCTACGTGTTTACCAGAATACGTTCTAAGTTTTGAAGGAAAATAAAAAACTGTTGAATTTATATTTTTACGCCAATATAATTAAAACAATAACTACAATTTGTATAAATAGTAACCATGCATTTACTATAACGCTAAACATATTTAACCTATAAACAAATAATGAGAATATATTAAAAGGTTTAATCTTTTCCTGTTTTACAAAACTGGCAGTCTTTCTGTAGTGGTGGAGGACCATCAATAGTGTCGCAATCATATGTTGTTGACTCGAATCCCCAGTGATGGTAGCAATAAGTGTATGCATGAGAACTTATATTTTTCTTCTGCTCTTCGGTTAACATACCCAGTTCGACACATCTGCGTAAGTCTGACGGATGTACGTAATATTCTAGGAATTCCTTGGGCAGTTCGGCTATGTGTGTGGGATCCATTAGCAGTAAATGCTCACCATTGTTAAAGAACTTGCCAATGGCTTTCCCCACACGTTTTCGCAGAGTTAAAGTTTGCTCTTCTGGTTGATGTTCTTGCAATTCTGGCGGTTCCAGGTATTTCAGGATCCAGTTCCGCAGCAGTTGAGCGTTAACTTCGGAACAGATGGCGCTGCTGTTTGCGTAATGCTGAATGCAAGGTTCGATAACACGGGAATTTTCTTCTCGAAGTTTCTTTAGCGAGGGGCAGCAGTTGAGCGAATCCAAGTCGAAACACTCGACGTTGTCGGGAAGCACGTTTTTCAACCAAGACACTTTATCTTTACCCTTCACGTAGATCCTATCACAATCGGCCACCGATGACTTTAACTTCGATCGGATGTCGTCGTAGTTCTCCGTGCCACAATTCCAGCTCAAGCCGTGGTAGAAACGTGTCAACCAATGAGCTTGACGTCTGTCACACTCCCTCAACTGGTTCAGGTCGAATGGTGGCTTGAATACCCAGTGGTAGTTGCTGCCGCCGCCGCCGCCTCGATGATTCAACGCAATGAGTGAAACTTCTTTGAATATGAATTCACCGACTGCAGTCATGAAACCCTGAACGTCCGCGACGTACTCCATGGTTGACATGCGAACAAACCCAACGCGAGACTGGAGAGCTCGGTGTGCTTGTGCGACTTTTATACCAGGCGTTTGACAGAGCCGGTGGAGGGGGTATACTCGACGATGCGGTCATGCAGGATGAGACAGTAGGCGGTTGTGTTGGCGGGGAAATTTTCGCTCGACTCAAATTCCAGACGAATGTCCACAGGACCGGACTTGATGCTTTCCGACTGCTTTGATGCGTCAATGACTGCGAGTGGGGCGCGATTCTTGAACTGCTCCCTGCCGTATAGCGGCTCGCCAACTTTTCCATAGTACGAGCACTGAAAGTTCTCGTACATCTCATACAGTAAGGCGTATTTCCCGGTGGCGAAATCCAAATTGAGATTCTCGTAGGGGAACGACTCAGAGTTCAGATGTAGTTTGATGTTTGTCAGATTGCAGTGGTCAAACTGGCTCGAGTCCGTGATCGCATTGCCCTTGCGATTCGTCTGGAAGGCCACAATGACGTAGCGCGGTTTCTCCAAGTGCGTTGCGGTCTTGATTGCCCACGTCTGTTTCGTCGCTTGCGGCAACAGCGGATACTCGTAAAGTTCCCAGCTGCGAAAGCACAGTTGAAGCGTTCTCTCCTCTTCGACGATCTTGAGGAGATTTAGACGTTCCAGATCGGAGGGGTAGACATACGGTACCCTCCAATGCACCTTGCTCAACTCGATCCTGGTGTTTGCTGCGTTACCCACGAAGGCGTTCCTATCGCTCTTCGAGCGATTCAGAATGAGCTCGTGACGCACATTCAACAGCACCTTGTGGTAGTCTTCTAGGAATCCGAGTAGGATTCTTCCCGGGATGCACACGTTAAAGTTCCCGTTCGCGTCAAGCACATGGGTCGGCGCATCACCGGTCGTCGTCCAGCCGGCATTCTCCAGCGCACGCGCCTCACCCTCATTCAGAGAAGCTATACCCTTTAATGTGCTCGTGATGCCCACGTTCTTCGTTCGATCCACCTCCACTCCGTTGATTTCGTAGCGGACGTCGTCCAGCAGGAAAGTGAAAGCGTTGTTTGTGAGAGCGGCAGCGGCCCCCTCACCCTCACCCGTCACGAATCTACCTTCCATGTAGATGCAACTGAGGTGCGGCAGTATGTATGCGTCCTGTTGCTGCACTGGTATGCGTATTTCATCGTTGGCGTTGAATGTCGTCGACACGTACGGTTGATGCACGTGCACCTCTACGCGCCGTGCGGACTCGTCCAAAACAGCACCGTCCAGAACACGAAAAGTATCCACGTTTATGTTTGTCATCTTCAATAAAGTTCACGTGACAGACCGATGACGTAAGACAGTGAGAAGTAAATATACCCCTCAACCAAGCCCACAATAAACTCTTCTTGGTACTCAAGTCCTCTTCCTCCTTTGTTTCAGTCGATATCCCAGGGACGTCAATATTGCTTTGCTATCAGTGCTAAGCTGGCGGATTTGTCGATGAGCTTTGTTCGCGTGGTGTACAGCTGGACTGTTGCTTGTCTGCTGTTGCTGCTGCTGCTCTGAATCACAAGTGATGCCCGTTCCAACAACGTACCCGCTTATATACCTGTTTCGAAAGGCTATGCCCATAATGCTCGCTATAATGCGTCCAAGCGAGTGTCCTCCCTCGCTATTTATAGTCTCTTTATGTGCAACCGGACAATTATCTCTTCACCGCGAAAATTCACCAGTGTGCCGTTTTGATCGACAATGCGCACCGTCACGTTGTCTATACTGTTGAGAGTGATGGGCAGGTATATTACGTTGCTGGGCACCTCAACAATCTTGTAACCGGGCGGCACGAGGGGGAAAAATTCGTGTACGGTGTGGACTAAGTTACCATTTACGTACGATCCGGTGGTGATGTTGCACTCTACGCGTATCACGTCCACTTTCAGTATGCTGACGGGCAAGTCCGACTCGTGCCATCTATTCGGTGCAAGTATGCGTCTATTGAATCCAAGCAGAGAAGCCAAACAGTTGTCTCTGTCAAAGTTTATCTGTTTCCCGAATTTAATTTCGCACTTCAGGGTGCTGTTGTTGGCGCGCAGAATAAAGCTGGTATCACCCGAGGGTAAATTGTTGCGCAGGTACTCGTTCAGGTCTTCGATCTCATATGAACCAGTGGGTATGGCGAGTTCCGCGTCACCGCTACCATAATAGAACTTATTGTTTGATTCGTCCACGTTCGGCACCGAGTTGAAGGTTTGGAACAGTACAAGCCCCAGCACGTAGTTGCCGTCCTCCAATTCGATAGGTGGGAAAAAATTGCTGCTCAAGACCGAACTGTTTCCCGTCAACGACACCGTCAGAGACTTGGTGGTGGTCATGATCCGCCGTTGTTGTACAAAAACTTTAAGCACAGGTGTCCACAGATGGGTGAGTTGAAGCTCTGCTCCCAGTCGTGATTGTACTGTATGGTGGTGGTGCGGCTACCGAGGTATTTAACGAGTTCTGCGGGCGGTCGCAGGTTGCCAAAACTGTCAAAGTAGAGGACGCGCGACCCTCGCTTTATGTACGCTACCCAGTGGGTGCCAGGACCGCTTGCGTCATCCAAATTGACGATAGCTGACTCGTTGCGTTTGGGTTTCCCCGCGGGCAAGCCGTTGCGCATGAACACTCCCCGGAAGTGGGGAATTTTCAGATCGATTGAAGCGTACTTGTTTAGATCGATGTCGGTGAGTGGTCTTCTCGGTAGCCTCAGTAGCGGTTTTTTGCCGGCGCCAAGTACAGACCCAAGCCTTTGCGGTATGGTTTCAGGTAGAGTCCGCTTCCCGGTTTACCCATAGCAATGGCCTCCATGGTCTGATTGTGGCGTTGATGTTCGCCTAGCTCTTTTCGGGCCTGTGAAGCATCGTTCACTGCCTTAGCTACACCTGCCGCCCCTCCAGCTAGCGCACCGAGAGCCGATAGACCCGCAAAAATTGGTATCAGGGGTAATATTCCACCAGTCTTCGGCACCGGGATGACGCGCGGCAACGGCTTCCTCTCTTTGCGTCGAATTACTTGCTTAGC
The DNA here is from genome assembly GCA_963966045.1 of Xestobium rufovillosum. Taxonomy (NCBI): domain Eukaryota; kingdom Metazoa; phylum Arthropoda; class Insecta; order Coleoptera; family Ptinidae; genus Xestobium; species Xestobium rufovillosum. The sequence goes on from OZ014493.1 coordinate 36,732,335, forward strand.
CGCTGCCAGGGCTCTGTTCACCGCCATAACCGTATCCTTGGTGTTCTTCACTGCAGCTCGCGCCTCTCTCGTCACTCTGCCGAGCGAAATACGATCTTTGACCGTCTTCTTCTTCTTGGTGCCGACACCCATACCCAACTTGACTTTAGCTTTCATTGCGTTAGTTATGGCCCAAGCGGCTGCACGTTCACCCAGAGATGCGTCCTTTGCCAAAACCCTGTGCCACGCACTGTCCGCCAGTCTTCGGTCAGCTTCGTGTCGTTTCGCGAGCTCCTTCGATTGCGAGTAGGCAATGTCGTGGGATCTGCACGCTTCGTCCGTGGGATTTATGCCCCGATCACCTCTTGCCAATCGCTCCTTAAGTTTTGTACCTGGACCACAGAAGTTGTAACCGGGCAGGTGCAATTCCACCGGCAGTTTTCCAATCAAATCGTTTAAGAGTCCTTTCCCCTTGCGTGGTTGTCGTCGTCGTCGAAGTGGTTTGACTGTTGGAGACATACTGACTGGAGTATAAAAGGTTTCGACGCGTCTATATATACTAGTTCGACGACGATGAAGTTCGTGAAACAATCGGAGAGTTTACCGGTCATGAATGTATGCGGCGCAGGCTTCGAGCCACCCGCCAACAAGAGACTCAAACACGGACTCCTCTTCCCCGACACCGTGAGATCCATCATCTGCGGTCCCTCGAACTGTGGCAAAACGAATTTGATTTTGTCGCTGCTGTGCGCACCGAACGGGTTGCGTTTCGAGAACGTCTACGTCTACTCCAAGTCCCTGTACCAACCAAAGTACCAACTGCTGGGGGAGATACTGCGGGCGGTGCCGGGTGTCGGCTACTTTGCCTACGGAGATTGCGCGGACATCGTGCCACCCGAGAACGCCCTGCCCAATTCCGTGTTCATCTTTGACGACGTGGCATGCGACAAGCAGAACGTTATGCGCGACTATTTCGCCATGGGGAGACACAAGTCCACAGACTGCTTCTACCTCTGTCAGACGTACACGCACATCCCCAAACACCTGATACGCGACAACGTCAACTTTCTGATCCTCTTCAAGCAGGACGACTTGAACCTACGTCACGTGTACAACGATCACGTGAACACCGACATGGACTGGTCGGTGTTTCGTTCAGCGTGCGCCGCATGCTGGACATCCAAGTACGGATTCCTGGCGATAGACAAGGACAGCGATATGAATCAAGGGCGGTACAGGAGGGGCTTCGATCAGTACCTAATCATATAAAAGGGAAGCTGTTGACACAGACAGCTGTATTCGCTAACATCATGGCTGCTGACACAAACAAGAATAGGAAGAGAAAAAAGGATCGGATGCTTAGCAAAGAGATTATCAAATCAGCTGACGCCATTCGACGCAAGTACCACTCGCTCAAGTCGATCCAAACGAGTGCCGAGGAGCGCCTGAGACGACGCTTCCAACCGCTCACCGAACCGCTGCAAGAAATGACCCGCAAACTGGACTCTCTCAAGGAACCCTCAACGCTAACGCCCGCGCTGACGCAGCCCCCTAGTTTCGCCAACGACCTCATCGATCTGGACGGTGAAGCGGCAGCAGCGCCCTCTTTCGATGACAAAACTCCGCCGCCTACACCTACGATGCCCGGTCCCAAGGTCAGCCCGCACATTGAGAGACTGCTGCGCAATGAAAATCGCAGAGATTTGGACACCGTGTACGGAGTCAGAAGACAAGCCGGCGATGACTACGACTCGTTCATGATTGGAAACTCGGCCATTCAGTTTGTCGACGACGATGTCTACGTGCAGGACAAACGGTATCCGGGAACCAGCGGTCTCTACGAGCTGCTCTTCTACAAAGACCCGCACAATTACACCAAGCGTGATTTGAACGTGTACAAGAACATAATACTGGCCACGAATGCTCACAAGGTGGGCTATAGGGATGAAGCTCGTACTCGGGGCACCAACAGCACCAAGTACAAGAGCATCATCAAACGGTTTACAAAGGAGGGTGGTGGTGGTGGTGGTGGTGGACTGTTGATGCGCGTCACAGATAAAAACAGCGAGTACGTGTATTGGAATGACATAAATGAACTGGTTCAACGTTTGTACTTGCTGCATGCCTCCAGAGCGGCCGGCAACACCTCACACGGCAACGAGATTGCGTCTATTGTGGAAGAGCTTATGGAGGAGGGGGTTATAGTATAAGAAGGGGAGCAGCAGCAGCAGCGCGAGCCTCAATCATGTCCGTGGACAAGTTCGGACGACAGCTGGTTGGACGATCCAAGAAAGCATCTTCGCAGGCGTTTGTTCTGCGCGGACCGCCTGGAGTTGGTTTCCTGCTGACCCAGTCCGGGGACTATAACATAGACAACAAGCGTCTGACCAATGTTGCTAACGCAATCGAAGACCCCGACGCTACCAATAAAGCTTACGTGGACAGTTTATTTGCAGCACTGGGACTGTCAATTGATCACGCGGTGCGTACAGGAGCGGTGGCCCCTCTCGGCCGGAAACTAGAAATAGTCGAGCAAGACCTGGAAAAGGTCAGAGATAGTGTAGCGTTGCTGTTTCGCGAACACAGTGATAGACTGCACGCGCTAGAATTAGGCTTGGCGCAATTGCAAAACGACAAATATTTGGTGGGGGAATGAATGAGAAGAAGGGGCTGATTGACGAGTTACACAAACCCGCACGACGAAACTTCCCGAGGCGCAAGGTGATAATCCGCGGTTTCGACGACCTCTGGCAAGCGGATCTGGTGGAGATGATCCCGTACGCGAAGGTGAATCGCAACTACAAGTACATTCTCATGGTGTTGGACACGTACTCCAAGTACGGGTGGGCGGTGCCACTAAAGACGAAGACGGCATCGGATGTGGTGCAAGCGTTCGCCCCTCTGCTGCAACGACAACGATCACCGAAGAATTTGCAGACCGACGACGGCAAGGAGTTCTTTAACGCACGCTTCAAGGCTCTGATGACTGAGCACGGCATCAATCATTACTCCACGTTCACGGAGAAGAAGGCGAGTTGCGTGGAACGCTGGAACAGAACCATCAAGGAGAAGATGTGGAGACTGTTCAGTTTACAGGGCAACCACAGATGGCTCCACATTCTGCCTCAACTGGTCGGCGAGTACAACAAAACAGTGCATTCTGTGACGGGAATGCGCCCCGCTGATGTCACAAAGGATACGAAACTCAATTTTGGAGCGGCGGCAGCGGTCAGGGTGCAGACAAAGTTTAAGCTGTGGGACAAGGTGCGCATTTCAAAGTATAAGCACGTCTTCAGCAAGGGATACACTCCAAACTACACCACCGAGGTGTTCACCATCGTCAAGGTGAAGCATACGAACCCAACCACGTACCATCTTGAAGATTACCAAGGGCAACCGATTCGGGGATGTTTCTACGAACAAGAGCTGCTGAAGACCAATTACCCCAACACATACCTGGTGGAGAAGGTATTGCGAAGGAGGGGCGATCGCATGTTTGTGAAGTGGCTCGGATTTGATGACTCACACAATTCGTGGATAGATAAGGGTGACTTGTAATAAATAAAACAGGAGTTGTTTACATAGAACATTTTTATTGAAAATATAGATAATTTATCAAATACATGCGTTTATTTACAAACTATTCTGGTCCATAATACTATAGTGCCCGAGAGGTAGTGTGTTTACACCATCATCGAGCGTGTGGCGTTTGTCATCTTCGGCACACAAACTTTTCTTGCTAATCTCGTACGAATAGAGCTCGTGATTTTTCGATCGAATCGAATTAAAGGTGGCCTGAAGTTTCAAATTGCCAAATAATACTCGTTTATAGTCGTTATGCGTCAACTCCTTGACTGCTGAACGGCCGATTCCCTTGGATTTTTTAATTTCAATAGCGTCCTCCTCGCACAGAATAGAGTACATTTTCGGTTTTAGTGCTACCAACTCTGTAATAATTTTACCATCCAATTCATGCTTGAACTTGCCAATGACTTTTTTGTTTACCGGCGGAATATTGTAGGGATTCCCTGGGGGATAGCCGGAAGTGTCAAAATGATCCTTCGCATCGGCTCTAATTATTTCATATAAATCGTCAGTGCAGCACTCGTAAATAAAACTGTCCGTATCCGTGTAACAAAGCGAGGCATTTAAATTTTTGTGTTCTTTTACATAGTCGTAGTGAAATTTGTACATCAGTTCTTTTGCCAACTCCAACACGCAAAATCCCACATAGATTGGCTTATTGAAGACTATTTCTGTCTTTTGTAATTCAATGGCCACCAAGTTCTCCGAAAATATCACGCAGTTCTTAAAATTGGGTTTTGCTATCAGAGACGACGCGCCACATTTACCATCCCAACGCGTCACCAATTTGATGTCGCGCCGTTTCCTAATATTTTCAATTGTTTTCCCATACACTGCATTATTCATGAATTTGTACTGATCCTTTTCAAATTCATCCTTGGACTCTGTTCGTAATTTCGTGTTCAGATCTATGTACGGTTTGAGCCATTCAGACTGCTTAAATCGCAAAACTCTGTGGACCTTTTTTAACAGTAAACCGTGATTTAAACATTGCTGTAGATTTCTATAATGGATAACGTATCGAGATTTATCGTGAAGGGTTAGCATCAGTTTCGATTGGTTGGATAGGTCTGATGTGCGATGTTCTGAGCAGAAGGGGAAGTCCGCGTGATGGTCATGTATTGTTTCCGGATACTCCAGATCCACCTCTAGCGCATACCCATACTCTTGATCCCCTTCGAATAAGGTGTATTTTTTCTCCAATAGCTGTTGCTCGATCACGGCAATCTCACTGTCCTCCAACCACGCAAACCCTCCGTACGGCAGCGGTTGTGACAAACTGTGTCCGTACAGATTGTTTGCATCTATGTAGAAGAGAAATTTAGACGGTTTCGACGGATCAAAATTTTTCATATATTTGTTATTCGCTCTAGAAAATTTCTTGTTTGCCACAACCACTCCTCCTCTCAGTGAACGTTCGAAAAAATTTATCATTTCCACGTCTGTCAGCAGTTCGAGTTTGACCTTTGTCATCTTGAGCATTGCTTGAAACGTGTATCCCGCTAAAGTGAAACAGTGAAATGGATCCAACGAATACGTTTCCAAACACACGGAACGAAATTTATTCACTACATCTGTCAGAATTAATGTGTCCAGTTTGAGGTAGATGTCGGAGTAGTCTGCTAGAGTCTGACAACCAAATGTCCGCCAAACCTTCTGCGCATGTGCATAGTCCTCTTCCGTAATGTCACTGTCGTTGAGTTTACTGTAAAAAGCATTCTTCGGTGGAAGTTCGGTTTCTTCCAGACGTTCCCACGAGTTCACGTAATCATATGGGAACACCCCCTTCCTACAAATCAACTGTAAATTTTCCGGATTGGAAAAGTATCTTCTGGTTACGTTGTACTCGTTTGGATTCAAATTCTGCGCCAATTTCTCTAAGGACGATGGTATGAAACGATACGAGTCTAAAAAGCGCATTTTAACCCCACCCATCTTTTTCGAAAACGAAATGTAATTTTCCATCGTTATGGGCAGTAGATCAATTGGTTCCGTGTCGTAGGCCAACTCCTTTATGATTAAATGTCCGTCGTAACCGCTCAAATTGTGAAATAATACGGGTACGAATCTGCAAGTTCGATATAGCAAATTGCATTGCGCATGCGCAGGTCCCCGGTACTTCCCCGTTATGTGATCGTGATCTTTCACTCGCTCTTCCAGTAAACCAAAAGGTTTCTCGCACATGTGGCAAATGTTACACGTTTGAAATTCACGCAGCTGGATGTCATTCAATGGTTCCATACCCACGTCTCCGGTCACTATTGGCTCTATAACCGCAGCTATTTCTCGAAGTTTCGAAACAAACCAGCTGACGCAATCTTTTCCGCGATAAATCTCAAACCTTGACAGGCTATCGTCATAGTTACAAATCAGGTAAAAGGCAACGCTATACGGCTCGTGTTTCTGATATGTAAGCGTACTCGAAATGTCGGGATCATTTTTACATGCGGAAATTGGGCGGGTGAATGCTTCAAAATCACCGACGATGAGGAAGGGCACCGGCTCTTTAAACCAATAATTTTGAAATTGCAAAATGTCATTATTCCCCTCCGTTGGTAGCGTAATTTTGACGTGAGATTTTTTTGCTGAGCAATCTGGCATATGTCTATCGTACTTTTCTATGGAATAAAAGGTGACTAAACACCGATCGCAAACGTGAATCTGACCGTGGTGCAGTGAAAACTGAGGTGAGCATAGACGCGACATATTTTTAATCCATGCGTAATGCCCTATGCTATTATTCTCATTCGTAATGTATAATAAATTCACATGCCTTTCCCGTTTCTCCTCGGTATAATACAAAGGACCAATTACGTTACACTTATTGTCTAATCCAAACACATTAATAGATATGTTATTCAGTCTTTCAAACTTGGAAATGTCTGTCAATTTCACCGGAATGGAAATACCTGTGGTGTCCAAAACATTCGTATACTTTGGATAACTTGACACTCGATAACTATGTTCCTTTGCGGGATAGATCGCACAAACTACAGCGTGGAAGAAACAAGCCATATCTGTATTACGTACATTGATGACAGCCTTCCGTACAGCTATTACTTCTGGCAGTGGTAAATAGCTGGACGTTCCACCACGCAGTGGATTGTATTTATTAATATTTACGGCCAACGAAATGACTTGGGTGAAGGACCAGCCACTGTTTTTCGCAGAAAATTCCACTAGCTGCAATAGTATGAACAACAAATGTTAGTGACACGGCACACACAAGAATTGATTTGTAAACAAGTGAGCTCGCATCGTTTTGAATTGTGAAGATGAGGTCGCGCATTGGTTTCATGAAAATGTACGCTTATAATGAAACAATAAGAAACATTTTATATAGTAGTCAAGCCTTTAAAGCAAACCACCCCCATATTCCGATCCCCCTCGTCGAGTCCTTTAATTTGATACCCCACATCACATAGTTTTCCGTAGTTGAAGGCCTAGATTAGACTACTGTTTTCAAATAATTAGCGATGTAGGATGTTCTACTACCGAGAACTAAGATGTTTACACATCAATAACTATATGATCTCTTAAGATTATAAGTTGATTACGTACCTTGGTTTTAAGTTTATCCGTTACTTCCTTGTACCAATTTGCCATCTCGGACGAATCAGAGAAAGACGAAGCGGTAACTATTGTATTGCTGGAATTAAAATATTTGCACTCTTCAGCCGCAGTCTCTCCTTGTCCACATAGTTTAAATGTGCAACAAAGGCTAAAGTTGACCTTTGCTGCAGCCTCTCTCTTTAATATATTCTTTAGTCGCGTCTTAATGAGATGGTAACAATCTTCAATGAACGCATCTGGATCAGTATGACGCTTATTGATTATTAAACCGGTCCTTATTCTACTGGTAAAAGCCGAAGCGATGTCTCTCCAAATAATTCGACCAGAACGCTTCTTATTTGAATTTGATGCAATTCCAGAACCCAAGTGCCTCTGGTTTTGTATTATATTTAAACACACTTTAATATTTGATATGTTGCACTCTACATGTCTGCGCTGACCGAGAGTAAGTTTATCACCAGTTTTCAAATATTTATAGTGGGTCCTGAGCATGCGCTTACATATCTTCGAAAAAGAATGAATTTGTTCCACAGACAAACTCCTTTTATTAGCACATACCTGTCAATTATTATTCGAATTAGCGCATGCAAAAATATGTGGAAACAAAGAAAACAAACTTACTTCAAATAATTTTTTCACCATATCTGATGAAAGTGTCTGTATTTCAGATTGCGATTCCATCGTCAATACTGCCTAATCACTCGCACCACAAAATATTATGTCCTTTGTTGAAACTCAAAACGTAATGTCAACACTGCTTTATTACTATAGAACGGTCATAAAACAACTGGCTGATGCCACCCAATCTCGCTCTATTTATACAGATTCTTATCTTCGCAGAACATTCCAGAAGAATCCTTGAGTGTTATCAATTCTAAGAATTACTTTAGTGCCGCGTGCAAATAATTTATGTATGTGTCAAGTCTTATCTCCTTGTTCCAGAAGAAACCTTGAATTTTATCGCTTCTAAGAATTAATTGAGTGCCGTGTGCAAATAATTTATGTGCGTGTCACGCCTTATCTCCTTGTTAATCGAAAGTTCCAGAAGAAACCTTGAATTTTATCGCTTCTAAGAATTAATTGAGTGCCGTGTGCAAATAATTTATGTAAGTGTCACGTCTTATCTCCTTGTTAATCGAAAGTTCCAGAAGAAACCTTGAATTTTATGGCTTCTACGAATTAATTTAGTGCCAAAGCGGTGAGGAAGTCTTTGATCTTTATCAACAAATAACATAAATTTTTCGAATTGATAATCATGTTTATTTTGACAGGGTCTTTAAACACTCATGAGTTTATTTTTATAACGCTGTTTAATAGAATGTTCCAGAACAAATCGGTGAGAAAGTCTTTGATCTTGCTCGATAATCATTAATTATTCGAACTGATAACATTATGCTTAATTCGGCAGAACTTAAGTAAACATGACTTCCCAGAATTTTGTTTTTATGTCATGGAGGGGAGGTGTCCATCGTACTAATTGTTAATGTCAAAAAATCACGCTTCTAGCATACATTTATTGAAAAAAGCACACAACAAATTAATATTCTAACATAATGGTGAGTATTATTCAGTAATCAATTCATTAGTTCAGTTGATTTCCACGGAATACGGTAAATTATATAATATAATTTATTATATTAAAATACATTTTGTCAATTAAAATAATATAATAGTGTTCATAATATGATCTATTAAAATACATTTTATTCATTAAAATAATATAACAGTGTAATCAAGCTCGTGACGCTGCTTATACATCGTTGGCTGCAACAAGAGAAAAATATCATAGTTAAAAATTATACTAGTAAACAAACAAACAAACAAACAAACAAACACACAAAAACAAACAAACAAACGAACAAACAAACAAAGATGAGAAATTATACTAGTAAACAAACAAACAAACAAACAAACAAACAAACGGGCGGACAAACAAAGAAATGCATTCATTCATTATAAAAACAATTAATTTTCCACCACTAGAATAATTGTGAATCAGAAATCCCAATTTTCCACTACTAAAATTGCGAATCAAAAATCCCCAATTTCACACTACTATCACTGAATATTAAAAAATCTAAATGCTTTACTTACGATCTACAATATTGACCCAAATGACCACAAGTTCACTGCACGATTCCAACAAAATTATCGTTGTTTCTTTCTCCATGAATAGGCCCGAAAATAACACATTTTCTGTTGTTGTTGACGCCATGTGTGGCACATTTCCACAAATTATCATTTTGGGTCTGTTCTAAATATAGAAAATAGTTTACAATTAGATAATATGTATGCTTTTAATTACTTATAATGAAATTATTATGAGATTATGAGATTTATTAACATACTGCTTGGACAATAAAAGAAATGATTACTGCAAATGGACTTACTTTTATATTTTCCGGCAAGTTTTGCAGGATAAAATGGTACAATAAAATATCCCCAACATCGTCTTGGCTAATTACCGCATCCATATTGGGAAACTAACTTTTACCGCACCTATTCCGTGGAAATCAACTGAACAATTGAACTAACTACTGAATAAAATGCTCGCGATTAGATTCGTTCTATTTATTTCGCAGCTTTTGCCGAGTTTGCTAAATTTTGATAACATGTAGAAGTTATCAGAAAAAACAATCAATTGAGCATTGTTTATTTATCTGGCGGTAAGCTTCGAAAATGTTCTTATTTTATTGTAATAATACAAACAACAGGGTATAACATAATCTCGGTCATCTTGTAGAGTTTGAACATATTAAGTGCACATGCACTTATTGGCATGCAGGCCGTGGGAGTCAAACCAAACAAATATACATATCCTATCGGCAAAGTTGAAAGGTTTTTCTAGAACGTTCTTAGCTATTAATATTTAATCATAATAAAAACAATTATAACATCTCTTCGGACATGTTTCTTTCTCAAACTTTGATAACAATATTTATTTAGTATAAACAATTGCAAACGTTCGAATTTCTGAGAAAAAACATTAATTCTGCAACATCTGCGTACTATTGCATCAGCATTTCCAGAACATTCTTCCATTGCGCAACAATGAGCAACACGCGCACTTTTTAAGCCCCGGCGCAGGCGCCTGAGCCACAACCAAAGGCCCCAAAGACACCAGAGGCAGAAGTCGTTGCTGAAGACATTACTCGAGGACTCCTTCAGCAGCCTCTGGTCATTGATGGCACCTGGATGGACTGGCCTGAACAATGAGCAACACGTGTACTTTCAGAGCCCCGGCGCAGGCGCCTGAGCCACAACCAAGAGCCCCAAAGACACCAGAGGCAGAAGACATGACTCCTTCAGCAGCCTCTGGTCATTGCCGAAGAAGTGAATGGCACCTGGATGGACTGGCCTGAACAATGAGCAACACGTGCTTTGTACACGACAGCCCCGGCGCAGGCGCCTGACCCACAGCCAAAGACCACAAAATGGCGGCTTGGGTGCGCAATGGCAAGACACCAGAGGCTCTTCTTCTGAGAGACACCAGAGGCTGCTGCTGCTGCTGCTGCTGAAGACAACTTCTTCGGCAATGACCTTGAAAGACACCAGAGGCTGCTGAAGACATGCCCACTTCTTCGGCAATGACCTTGAAAGACACCAGAGGCTGCTGAAGATGTCGTTGCTGAAGACATGACTTCCACTTCTTCTTCAAGGACTCCTTCAGCAGCCTCTGGTCTCTTTCAAGGTCACTGCCGAAGAAGTGGATGGCACCTGGAGAACTCGATGGCCTGGCCCAGTATTCTCATTTTCTAACTACTCGCACCCCACTGAATTCCTTGGATATGTTCTGTAGGGGTCAATCATAACAGTTTAAGTCTGCTTAGTACAAAAAGAATTGGAGAGAGTTTTTGAAAATCGATAAAAATCAGCATTATTTTTTTTCTCGAAAACTAAAAACGATATCCAAATTCTGGTTTCGGCATTCTGTTATACTCAAAAAAGTAGCTCTGATTCGCGAAAACCCCGAGGCTCTATCTCTGCTGCTTCTATGAGAAACCCCCAAATCGCAACGAAAATATAGGACAGCCTGTACACTTCGATGGCCTATCTCCCAAGCACAATCGGATCACGCTTTGTCTTCATATTTTCATGATAGGAATCCAGCCATTATGCCTTGTCGGTGCATTTCTGGAACACCTGAATATTTAAGTATATTCTGGATATAGAAAAATTATACTTTCGATACCTATCTTTCCATTCCTTTAATTTCTAATAAAATTAAATACATCAGCACATAATTAATTATAAATAAAATCTCCGAGTTTTATTAAGTATATTTTTATCTATCCTGCAGTTCCGAAACGATGCCTTTGTTAATTTTCCAGTCAACGCATCTGTTTGGCCGCAGATATTTCTAGTATTTCTAGAAAAAAAGCCCCGGATCTTTGTTCACAATACTCGATTCTTCTAATTAACACATGCGGCATTTTTGGCAGATAAATGGGGATGCCAACCCACCGGACATCAGTGAGCACTAATAGCCTTAGTACTGGGAAACACAAACAAAAGCCATTTGGAAACAATGCGTGTTGCCAATATACAGATTAATCGTATTTTAACCACTTTTTAGAAGCTTGTCTCTGTTGGGTCATTCACTTTGCGTTTATCTGAATAAATGGTTTTAAAATATGTAAACAGTTGAAGCAAAGTGAGCAGTTGGGAATACTGACGGAACGTAATTTGTGATATTTTTATGTTAATAAGAATGGTGTCAACCAACACTGAATGCAAAAAAATCGACACTGGATTGTTTTATGCTCTAATGTATTGCATAAATAAGTTTTCCCGGTATAATGAATATGTCATATTTTTTTATCAGAACTCATTAACGGTTAAGCAATTACTTGCCTTAATTATTTAAATCATATCGTGCACCATATTTATTTTCCCTTGCACTTTCTAAGTCCCCCAAGTGTTTTAAGGATATCTCGAGTGTCAGAACACATACAATGTGCACTAGAGAACAAAGTAATAATTTTAAATATAAAATACAAGTGTAAAGAGTACAACACCCATCTGCGCAATGGGTTAGTGAGTTCAATCGCAAAGCAGCCGACATGGCATCTAGCATACGGAGGTTCGAATCCAACGGCGGTTATTTTTTTACTTGTACCTATTGTTATTTTGAATGAGCAGCAGTTGATTTATATCAGTAAATATGCATCATTAAACTTTCAATAATTTTTAATTAAACTGGCAATGGATTTATTGAAAATTATTCACCTCCGACGGTTCTGCGATTGAACTCACTAACCCATAGCACATATGACTGTCGTGCTCTTTACATTTGTATTTAAACTAAGTTGATTCCCACACGATACATTTTTGGAAATACTTTTGAAAAATTTTTTTAAACTTGGAAAAATAATACGCAAAAACGTTCTCTGGTGCACTTTGCATGTGTTTTGATGCTATAAATAATCCTTAAAACACCTTGTGGACATGGAAATCGATATTTTCAAATTTCCCATGTTAAAAAGATGCTTCAGAATTCCCGGGACACGGTATACAAAAATTAAATTAAGACAGAATTTCATTAAGATTTTTGCTGAGGTAATTAAAAACTTTGGCATTAAAAACAATCAGCATTTTGTTGTTAGTATAAATAAGTACCTATTACGAATATTTAATTTTGTTAGGCAAGCTATCCAAAATACTTTTCTCCGAGGTAAGACTCAGAGGATTTATGGTGTACAGCAGCAGAGATTTACCAGGAGTTCCAAGGATTGCTAGGGATTTCCGAGGATTTCAAGTTGATTCCTGAAGATTTCCGTCGATTCCTGATGATTTCTGAGAATTTATCAGGATTTCCTAAGGATTTATTGGGATTTCCGGTGAATCTTTTAAATAAACTGTGGTACACTGCGCATGCGCACTATGGGTAGTACGCTTTTTATTTGTCAACGCGTGTATAGCTCAATGAGTGTAACATTTAAATGGGGAACACCAGATTAATCGAACTTGAAACTTTTAGTACTATAATATGAAGCACGAATGTAATATGTATCGCATTCTGCATAAAAATTTGATAAAATGTTGCGATAAACGAGAAATCTGCATTTGAAAAGTTGATAAAATCGGGAAAACCAAAGCGCGCCTATGACGTAAAATTCAGTGAAATTACCCCGATTGTCCTACCACAGTACCGCTCGCCTTCCCCTCCATCCGCTGCACCAATAGCAACGATGGTCGCTAACCCTAAATGGATAAAGTGGGGGCAGAATCAGTGTGTTAATAAACCTAGGGTCCCTAAATAAACCATAATTGATATAAACCATATTTTGAAGACCGGAAAGCGGAAAGACAGTTCTAGATTTATATTTCTCATTTCATTATTTATTTTATTAAATGTTGATAATGCGTGGGCGCTTCTTCCTCAAATTACAAAGTCCTCTAAGTGTAACTTGATAGGCTATAATATACGATACCCTAATGCTATAGCGGCGAGTCGATAGCCCTTCATTTTCAGACACTTGCAAGTTCGCGTCGATATGAAACAAAGATATTCCTTGATTATCTTTGGAACGATTTTCTAATTGTTACAAACATTTTCAAAAAATTTCTTGAATAATTAAATGGGTGCTTTAACAAATAATTACCATAAACTGGAAACATTTACCAACTACTGGTCTGAAACTAAATTATTTTCTTTCCGAAGATAGAATTTATGGGATCGAATTTTATAAAACAGAAATTACAATAATTAAAAAATTATTGCCACAAGCAAAATGACTAGAAGTGGGAGGATAAAAAGGAGAAAGTAGAAAACTTCTACATAGATCTTATTATAATGTACCTACCTATTAATTTATTATTACAGAGAAGTAGAAAATATTTTTGAAGTTTCCAAATTAATATTCAAGAAGTGAAAAATTCCATTTATACTTTTGCAGCTTTTCACCGCAACGTCTAATACAATATTCAAAAGGTTTAAGCTGTTTTTTTATTTCATTATTAAATAATCCCTTTACATTCATCACGAAGCCACTCGCTAAACGGCAGAAACATTTTTACGAATTACAGTACTAATGACATTTGCTTTATCCTTTTTCAGAGTCAAGGATATCCCTTTTTAAACTGGAAGAGTATTAGTGTATAGGTACAACAAGGTTTTCTTAGGAAATTAAAAATACATATTAGATAAGCCCTTTTCTCGTATTTCGATGTAAAAGATAATTCCCAACGGTCGCGCGCACAGCCAAGTTAATTGCGTTTGCCTGCAAAATGTTCATTTTCAGGTAAACCTACATCAGATCGGAACTTTCATATAAATCAACCATAAAACGCTATATGCTTCAGGTTACGCAGAGGGTAAATTGGGATAATTAATGTGTCTACAAAAAACAAAGGTTTCAGGTAGATATGCTTTTACACAGAGCAAATTGTATTCCTAATATATATAACTAAACCTACAGCTTTTGGCATAACACCACAGTAAGCCAAATTGAAAAGCCAAGTATGAAATTCGCAAAGGGGTCATGTGTGTTCCCGCGTTAAATTTCGTGACGTCTGTGTCAATATTCCTTTCCATCACGTCATATTCGAATTTCTTGTTCGCGAGTAGCACTGAAAATTGTAACAAGCATCAACTAGACTGATACGAAACCTATAGAAGCATACCTATTTCTTAACAGAACTATTGTTATCTGTTTATAGGGCACCGAGAAATTGGGACACGCTTTCTATACTCTAACTGCATCTTTCTTTTTATACCACATACCGGGCCCCAATTTTTTATACGACCTTTTGGAAATATTAGCATTTCGATGGGTGACATATTTTTAGATAAAAGTTACATAACACACTTTATTACATTATGCTCTGGAGCCGCCCCATTAAAAATAAGGATTGTTATGTGACGTGGCATTTGCGTACACAAGGAAAGATGAGTCCAGCAGGAAAAGTGAACAGCTCCAAACTAATGGCACTTGCATAAAATATAAAATTTGCATTCCGTAATATCAGTTAAATTTTAAAAAAATGTAGATGTCTACTTCCATTTTATTTCCAAATATATAGAATAAACTTCCCTTCACACTTTGTGAACCTGTTTAAGCGTGTGGAAAAGGGGTAGTATAGCTCTTCGTCTTATCATATTCTTCGCGTTGAAAACTTAGGGACTTGGTGACGGTCAGTCTTGTCATATACAATCACTTTTACGAATGCCAAGTCAAAGTAAATTTTTGAAAATTAACACAGATGGCATCGCCTGAGTCGTCATGGGGCGGTCCGCCTCCTATTCACCTGCGATGTGATGTGAATATGCCAACTAACTAATCTTCATAAAAATCCTTTTGTTCAAAGAAGCTATAGATAAGATCAAAGATTGTAGTTAAATTTGGGGATAAGGACTTGTAGATTAAACTAGGATGTCAGGTAAGAAAGGAGAAAGAAATTTTAATGTCTTGCCGTCATGCTAAGTAAATAAAACAGTAGGAATTTTATCAAACGCTAACACGAAAGAATGTTCACACAAAATGCAAAATTAAAAATGCCGATCAAGCAACAGTGCAAAGTTAAAGGGAAATGAAATGGCAACGGCTAGCAGAGCGTGAAATATTTTTTTCTGAAAACAATTGTAAATTTAATTTTTCTACTTTCTATCCCCTCAATTATATTAAATTTCTAACAGTCTCTGATTCCTAAACAAGTCATTTAAGTACAGCTAGCAGAGCGTGAAATATTTTTTTCTGAAAACAATTGTAAATTTAATTAAGATTATTAAAATCGAAAAACTTCTGCAGTCTAGGGTGCCACCGAAGCCGTTCTGTAGTAGATGAATCCTACAGAATACTGAAATGAAGTTTATACGCATTTATCTGTTTCTTGTATTTATCAGTAAATGTGTACATTGACCATCCTACGTACTTTTCCTGTAAAATGTATACAAATTTTACAAGGTTAATTCGCGAATTTATCAGAACAGGCACAGTCAAAACAAAAATAAATCACACACATGCCATGTCTACATGGAGAAAAATAATCTTTTTAAAAAGCTAGATTTTATTGAGCTTCCATTATTAACAGGAAGACACTTTAATACCTACTTAATATTTTCTACATGCACCTTGTATATAAATTTTGGAATCATTCAATTCATTCTAAAATTTACGCTACCTATATTATCTGGTAATGGTACCTATACCTACCTATACTTGGGCCGCCGAACAGACGGAGTGATCACCCTCCAAGAACGCGCTCTAGGCGGGACCAGTATCAATTCAGGACGACAGAACCGCAGTGGTGCGCTTTCTTTATACCCAACGAAGTCGCATTACTCCAATTCGGTGGTCATAAATTACTATTGGCCCCGCTAGAGCACGTTCTTGCAGGGTGATCACTCCGTCTGTTTGGCGGCCCAAGTATATACCTATACACTGCAACACGGCAACAACAGCAAATTGAAAACAATATTCCACCTACAGCATCATATGAACGTATATTTTATTTGGTTCAAAAAAGAATTTGTTAGTCATGTCTTATTCAAATACTGTGAATAATAAATTATTTTAGTATGAATCTGTTTAAAACGAACACCATAAAATTTCTTCAAAACTGAAGGTCTATTCACACGGGGATTAATAGACGGAGTATAACTGAAGCATCTTGTTAAGATAATTCAGTTGTAAACTATTACTGGCTTACAGTGACAAATTCATGCAATTTATGCAACATTGAATTTCGCTCTTCACTCGTCTACAAGCGTTCAACGACTCTTGGGACTGAAAACTTCTTTATTGTAAAAGGACTCTCCATCTGAAGAATCTTCTGTATCCTGCATAATTGCCACCTTTTATCACTTTCCTAATAGACACTTAAGAATCGAAACCATTCCTTAAAAAATAAAGAGTGTGGTCCAACATTCTTCTAACCCTGTATATTAAAATTATGAAAACATTGATTTTGTGAGAACCCCAACACAATTATCCTTCAATTATTAAAGGCGGTTCTCAGACAAATTATCACATTCACAACCGAATGTCCTTAAACGAAATTAATAGTTCCATGGCCCACTTGATTAAATTGAACCGAACTCGTAAAGCATTGAAATTGCCCTTGCAATAAAAGTACAATGAAATTCGTGCGTCGCTTCCGTGGAGAGGCTTTCAAGTACATTTGACGCTCAGTATTTATTGATTAGTGGAGTAAAAATGTTGTAAAACAAACTGGTCCCTATCCATATTCCGTCGAACATGTGGCATGAGTTTACCTCCAAAGATAAACAAGTTAAATCGGTCTGGAAAGCTTATGTAAATTAGATTATCAAAGAAAATTTTCGCACACCACATGCAAAATATTTCTGACTGCACATCGATATATTATTATACACAGATTTAACGGTGCGTATAACATATTTTGCAAATAAACAAACCTTGCACCTTATGTGATTTCTACACACAACTCATCCCGAAGTGGTGGCTCTTTTATTTATAGAACAAGAAGATCTTTAAATACACGGATCCTATAAAAAGCACAAAATCGAGGCGGAATGAACCTGAAATAGGTCAGTGGCAACGAACTCGCCATCACTTACGACACAAAGTACTTAAGAAACAAATTGATCTAATACGATGGTCGAGTTTCGCCTTTCAATTACGGAATATGAACTCTCAACACGTCACCTGATGAACACGTTTCAAAGTATTAGTTAAGCCATCGTCAGTTTTATCATATGATGCAAATGGTGGAATACACCTATCTCATTACCGATCTACACCAAATAGATCAAGCTGTCTCGGGGATCATTGCAATAATCCTTGTCTTTAGCTTCCGGTTCATAAATAATTAGAACTAGATACCGGAGTTCGTCCAGGTCAATAGGGAATGATTTGGATGAGTTACCATTATGGAGTGTATGGTTATATAATGTTTGCTTTCAAGATTGAAACTGTTGATTGATAATTTCGATGCGAGACCACAAGAACGAAAACTGCATTACAAATTAATCTCTGCGTGCAAAGGTAATCTCGTCCATGGCAGAAGACCTAAAGTTTTTTATTGAGACTTGAAGACTGTTATGATATTATATCTCAATGCACGGTCTCCCTGTACCGTTCATAGTACAGCTCTGAGAAAGAAAAAATGTAGCAACAAAAGTGACCAAAAGACATCCCTGGATATTATTCTCCTAGGGGGCGTAATAATCGTGGTCAACAGAAAAACAAGGTTTTCTCTAATAATATACCCAGGTATGGTAGACAAAAATATGGGTATTGTAATCTTGAATAAATTTTGCATAATTTTGATTTACCACTAATATTGCTCTAACTCATCAAACAGGAACTGGGGGGAGGTACAACTGGTTATGGAAAAGCTAGGTTTAACCAAATTTGCCAAACTTGGTCTCATTGTAAAGAGCTGTTCTTCGTTTAATAATTTGCTTTTATAAATTAAGTCCTTCTGTTCTGTGGTGACCGCTAGATAGCGCTGTCTCATTTGTCACTGCGAATTATTTTCAAAATGCCCATATCAAGTGTTGAAGCATTCGACATGCTTGCAACTTACTTTGAATTTTCAAACTGCGATCACTGCCGCAAGAGTATATGCGACAAGGTGCCCTAGAAGGCGACGTTATGACAAAAGGATTTTTACTTAGATTGCTAAACAGATTGCCTAATAAACCAAAATTATGCAAAATTTAGTCAAGATTGCAATACTCGTATTTACTACACTTGATATAAAGATGGTCAATAGCTTTAACACCCGCATAAAAAATGTTTTTTCATTCATCTCCATCGTTATCGTTTCATCGTCCCGAAAATAAGTCCCGCTAAGGTGCTGTGAGTTTGGAGAACAAATGGTAGTCACTAGGGGCTAAATTTGGATAATTGGATAATTGATGAAATCAGAAAATCTTGAAATTGAAACAGCATAATATTGCCCTGTGTCCCAGTGGTATAAAATCTACATGGATAACTCCCCTGGTATCCCAGAAACCTATGGCCATGATCTTCCCACCAGATGTTCTTACACGAAACTTTCTAGGGGGTGAATCCTTATGCCCCCATTCCATGCTCTGCCATTTTGACTCAGGATCATAGTGGTGAGTCCGAGTTTCATCTACACTAGCGAATCTTGCCAGGACGTTTTCAGGATTTCGTCTCTGAAGTGACCTGGCGTCAACATTTTCGGTACCCATCGTGAAGCCACCTTTTTTAGACCTAATTTTTCGCGTAAAATGGTTTCAACGTTGCCTATTGAAAAACCTCACAGTGATTCGTCTATCTTGCAGGACCATGTCATGGACCAATCAATGTTTTCTTCGGAAATAAGAGTTTTCGGACGTCCAGCACCTGGAGCTCTGCCAAATTTGAAAGCACTGGTCCAATTCTTCACCACCTGATATGAATGTACAGAGTCACCTAGCACTTGTACCACATCCATATGAATTTCTTGCTGTGGCAAATCTTTCTTGCTGAGAGATTTGATAGTCGCTCGGTTCTCAAGTTTGTCAATTTCGTATAAAAATGGACAACACCTTGTAACAAATTGTCTCTCTCATGAATAATTGACAATTAAGTGACATTAGTGTGACAAATATTATTTAAATCAACGCCTTCTGTACCAGGGACAATAATATTTGAATTCACCACGTATGTGCTTGTTTGCAACTTCTTCGATGAACCTATACCGTCGCTCTTTAAAATGAAACCCGTGTGGAATATGTACTTTGACAAAGTAATAAAGCTTGCAAAACTCAATATCACTTTAAAGGCAACAAGAAATACAAACTCTTGGTTGTAAAATGGATTCGAAATAAACGACGTTGAAGTCAGAAGTGCGAAACTTCATGACTGTATTGCATGTACGATAAAGGAATGGCAATATAGAACAAACGTGGCAGTTGCATGCTTCCTTTTTAATCTTGACATATTGCATCCACTGCAGACACACATCACTTATGCAGAATTCGCTCATCGCGTTTCATTTTCAGAACTGCAATAATGATTTTCCTCGGAAAATAATATTGCTCATAAGTTTTGTACATAAATATGATTTTTGTTAACAAGTAGTTTTTAGGAAAGGTGTCAACTACTGGTAGTTATTTAATAGATTCGGCCCGATTACGACAACCGCCAAAATTCCCAATCCATATCTTTTTTCGTTCTCTAGATACTTCTAATAGACGATCAAACAATCGCCCTGCATATGTTTAATTTAAACGTTCTATGACCAGAAGCGGAAGCCCATTGAGAATGGAAGAGATATTTTATGTAGCGTAATAACAACTTTGTTGTAAGATGTATTAAAATGTTTTAGATCTCTAAATTACTACTATTTCAGTCATAACTTTTTATTGGCTCTGCCTAGGAATATAAACTTTATTTAACGTAAAATTACACTGCGCTTTAAGAACATCGTAATGGTTATAAATCTCTGTAATACAGTTAAGCTTGCATAGATTATCTAACCAAGCTATTTAGTAAGTGAATTATGGATCTAGGTTATTCATTCATACAATCAACTACCCTCGGAAAAAGCAAAGAAAGGGAAACTTCCTTCTGGTCTTACAAATTTTATATTAAATATTTTTTAACTGAGTTACGAAGAAGTATACCTTTAGTTCCTTCGGAAATAATGAGAAACAAACAGTCTTTTATCAATTTTTCTTGTTTTCACTAGAAATTGGCTTGTGCTCTTAATATTTAATATTTTATAAGACAGTTACAACTTCGTTTCCGAGCAAGTTCGTAAAGAAGCAGAAAATGTTGCTTTTAAATTTTCACTTGCGTTAATGTTGCGGGTATTAATTATCTCACAAACTTTTAAGTGTTTTAAAGAGAGTTTTTAAATTGTTTGAAAGCCAAACGACTGGAAAATGATTCAGTTACGCTTTTTATGAGCAGTACTGGAGTCTTCGTAAAGTTTTGCCTGATACGCAAGGACGTACAAAATATTCAGTGGCCAGAAGATCGGCAACATATGGAAAACTTTTTTATTACCGTTTTCTCCGAAAACTTTATTCAACCTTAATCAATCAATCGAAAATTTTTATTGCTGCCCATCTGAGATTACAATAATTGAAATAGAAAATAATCATAATAATTCTACACCTCAACACAAAATCAACTACATTTTACAATACAGATGTTTCACCACCACTCCATCACCCACCATTTCTCTTCTCTTCTGCAAATGTTTCATCCACCCTTTCCCTCTTCTGCTATCCTCCAGTATTATCTCTATTCTTGCCTTTTGTGTGCTTTCATTCCAACTGCACCTCTCCAACACGTGTCCCCACGTCTCCTCCTCCTCATCGCACATCCTACACTTCCTTCTATCTTCGTTTTCCCAGTACCTTCCACTTCTCATCTCGTTTATCAGTCTAAACCTGGCCACCCTTATCATCTTTTCCTCCTTTCTCTTCTTCTGTACGTATCTGGGTAGCCCCGCTGTTCTTGTCTCTTGTCTGTTCCTCTGGAATACAAGTTTATGTCTCTGTTTGCATTTAAAAATTCGTTACGCCGTCACCTTCTGCAGTCTGCCACTATAAATAATTGATTTCATGTGAACCTATCTTGTTGTTTGGATGTCTAGCCTTTTTTTTTCTTATTTTTGTGTTTTATGTATATATTTATTATACTACTACTTATATTGTTTTCTTTATGTCTATTTTTCTTTTGTGCGTAGAAAATAAGTACTTAGTTATTATTCCATAGGCTGCTCAAACAAACAAACAAATATGTATCTTTTTTCGATCGGTTAAGTGGAAGAACAGTTATTGTCTTCCGCAAGGATAGCCAATAACTGAACTTCGCCGTTTGTCTGCTATGTGTATTCTTCAATTTTTGATGTTATTTATGTTGTATGTTATAGCAGATAATAAAGTCGTTTAATGTTATTATTATTATTATTATATTCCTGGTTGTATCTAAACTCCCTTATTTCTTGCTGTTTACTTTGCTCTTGTATCTGCTTATCTACGAAGGCAGATTAAAATGAAAACTACCTAACCAGAAAAGAAAAGAGCTAGACAAAAACAAAATTTTATTTTTCGACATATGAACCTTTAACAGTTACACACTTCGTCCAACGCTTCTCCAATAACGCGATACCCTCCAAAAAAAATTCTTTCGGTAACTCCTCGAAAAACTCGGAAACAACCTCTTTGAGTTATTCATTTGAAGAAAATCGACGTCCTCGCAAGTGTTTCTTCAGCTTAGGAAAGAGGTAATAGCCCGACGGAGCTAAGTCAGGGCTGTAAGGGGGGTGTCGTAACTCAAAAAAACCGCGGAGTTGTTGATTTCTTCCCGAACTCTGTGCGTCGTATGCACTCAGCAATTGTCGTGCAGCAATAAAGCTTTTTGGGTAAAATTACAGGGCCTCTTTTGGCGTATCGCAACTTCTAAATTTTTAATTGTTTCTTTGTAGACATCTGCGTTAATTGTAGACCCCTTCTGCATATATTCTATCCACATAATGCACTCATTATCCCAAACAATTGTCGCCATCAGCTTCCCTGCATATGCTTGCGTCTTTGCCTTTTTGGGTGGTGGAGATTCTTTGTGCAACCATTGCATTGACTCTTGTTTTATTGGAGGATCCCAGTGGAACACCCACGTTTCATCGCCCGTTACAACTTTGGAGAAAAGGTCTTGGTCACGAGCTAACGCCGCCAAGTTTTCTTCGCAAATTTCTTGTCTGCACAACCTTTGTTCAGGAGTCAAGATTCTCGGAATCCAGCGCGCTGACAATTTATCCATCCCTAAATCTTCATGCAAAAGTCAACACAGATGCCTCGCAGATTCCTATTGCATGAGCGATAATCGAGATTTTGATTCGTCGATCCTGTAGCACCATTTCTTCCACTTTCTTGATGTTGTCTTCGCTCCTTGCCTCCACAGGTCGTCCACTTTTAGGGTCATCTCGAATGGATTCTCTGCCCCATTTGAACTGCTTTGACCAGAATTTTATTTGAAAATATGATGGACAATTTTCACCATATACAGCAGTCATACGTTCGTGTATGATTTTTGATGGATTGCCTTCTTTTGTCATAAACTTTATCACGCTTCTATGCTCTAGTTTTAAATCACGTATTTCCCCGCGTTTGCAGCTTCACACACACCACAAAAATGAATTGATGGATACACAACTTGACAGATACTCGTTAAACAGTTACAGCAACTTGACACTAAACACTTGCCATGATAGCGCGTTTGTTTCATGGCTAGGTAGATTTCATTTTAATGTTCCCTCGTATTTCCTATATTTCCACTCCATCAACCTCATGTGTTCCACTTTTACTGCCGTATATCCTCTGTCCCCTGATTAAATGTTCCTCTGCTTTCTTCCCACTTTGATTTTTCACTTTCTCCCCTCCTTCTCTGTTCCCAACACTGACATGCTAGTTCGTTTTCGCCTCCATCTCTTAACTTTTCCTCGTACTTCATCGCTCTTTTCCCTTCCCTGATTCTCAGTTTATCCCTCTTTGTTTCATCTCTCATCATATACCCCGGAGCTGCCCATTCTAAGTCCAGTGTCCACCTAATTTATTTTTCGTGGAATCCCTCTATCTTCTTTCTCTTCCCACACCCCCAAATTTTGGCTCCATACAATTCTACGCTGCTCATTAGTGCATCAAATAGCTTTATTCTTCTTCTTTTCCAGGCCCCTTCAAAATTCCTTTTTCCTATTCGCCATACTTGTTTCATCACTATTGTCGCTTTTCTCGCTGCTTCTTTAACATGTTTTTCTTGTATTCCATTCTTTTGGAACGCTGCTCACCAGTGCATCAAATAGCTTTATTCTTCTTTTCCAGACCCCTTCAACATTCCTTTTTCCTATTCCCCATACTTGTTTCATCACTATTGTCGCTTTTCTCGCTGCTTCTTTAACATGTTTTTCTTGTATTCTATTCTTTTGGAACATAAATACCAGATACTTGTACTCTTCTACCTCCTCCAGCTCATCTCTCTACTCGTTTTCTTCCACCCACTTGGCGAAACCTCATTATTATTGTTTTCCTTGTATTCAACACTAATTGCTTTCTATCCAAATATCTGTCAATCCTTCTCAGTATCTCATTTCATTCTGATGAATTGAAAAATTACTACGCGTACTACCAATATAACGATTTATTATTATAAATTGACGGGTTTCAGAATTCACAACCAAATAGTAAAGTCAGAAAATATTAACTACTCATTTAATTCGTTTTTCTCCTTCGCCAATCGGACTATATCATCCGCATAAGCAATCTCCCTTACTTCTCCTCGGACCCTCACTCTGTTTCTTGTTTCCCTATAGATGACTTGTACTATTTCTCTTCATTTCTTGTTTATTTGACTTCGTTCCAACATCTCACATAATTTTGCTCTATTTACTGTGTCGAGAGCTGCCTTCAGATCCGTGAAGCATGCTAATATCTTCCCGCCCCTCCTTCTCACTTCTCTTCCAATTATGTGATTCATCGCGTATATATTTTCTAACGTACCTTTTCTGAATTCCGTTTGTTCTTCTGGGATTATCTTCTTCTCATCTATCTCTTCTTCTAACTTGTTTGATGGTAAAGACGCATATATCTTGTATGCTGTCGACATCAGTGTTACTCATCTGTAGTCCATTGTCTCTTATCCATCTCCTTGTTTTCTTATTTGAACGATTACCCTCTCCTCCCACCTTACTGGGAATCCTTTACCTTCCTATATTTCGTTACTAACTTTCCTTATCATTTCCAATGTTCCTTACTCCATGTATCCAGATGTCGTTTTGTAAACCATCCCCTGCTGTGTTTCAATTTTTTAATCTATTAGGTACCTACCTCTTAGGTACACCTACAGCTCATACTTTTTCCACGTCGGTTCAGCAAAGTTACTGATGCCGTTTTTACTAGCAAATTTATCATAATCTAACTTCTGTTAAGTTTGTCGCAGCAATTTCTAATCGTGCTTATCATTCGAGTGAGTCGATTCTGTTTGTAATCTTTAATAAATTAATAAGAACTCTAAAAAACGGTCTAACATATGTTATGCTTTTGATGTCTCGACCACAGATTAAACATTTTGGTTAGTTGAGATATTAACGTAAACTGTTAGGACGAAAATATTTGCAAGTTCTTCGAAACCTGGAAAGCGTTCGTTTTACGGATAAACATAGAACAGACATAATTTTAGAACCAACACAGTTGAAAGTAGTGAGCAGTTTTGCACTTTGTCCCTTATCAGATACAATCCTGAATTTTACTTCACGCGTTGTTGACTGTAATAAAAAATTTTGGTGCCTTTTGATCCATCTGGGATTGAGAGATTAGTGGAATTTTACGTGGGATGTTACAGAGCACCGTGTTTGAATTATTATACTCATTTATTTTCCTCAGACTCAGCTCGTCTTTTCATTAAGATTTTCAGTCCTTCGAATATATCAGGTTTATTGCAAAAATGTATGGCGTATTGACGTTATATTTCATTGACATATTACTTTCTTGATCGTCAAACATAGGTATCTACGTAAATAATTGTCGGGTATTTCGGAAAACTTTCAACACCGATAGCTTTTGACACAAATGATCTCAGAATCTCAGTCTTAATTTGTGTTCTTTAAAAGCATACTGGAAATTTATTTCAGCATTTGATGTATGCTTCTGTTCCATAAAAGGGATGAGTAATTAAAAAACGTCGAACCAAAAACTGTTTTAATTTGTTTCTTCTTTTTTTTCTTTTTCTTTTTCTTTCTCTTCTTCCTTTTCTTCTTCTTCTTCTTCTTCTTCTTCTTCTTCTTCTTCTTCTTCTTCGCCCTCGTTCACAGTTGCCCTGCCATCTTCCAGATGTCGTCTAAAACCATATTTCCTGTGGTCTTGTTCTGGGACGCCACTATACCGCACGAATTGGCCATCTTTATAATGGGGTTCCTCCAAATATTTCCCACTCTATCCCATTACGTTTGTCACTTCAGTATAACGGCAATAATACAATCAAATGTAACAAACAATTCTGTATCGTAAAATGGTTTCCATCACAGTCTGAAACATGAAAACAGCATGCAAACATAATTTGTGTTTCACAGATAAGTTTACCCACTTTACATGAATAGGTACACTGTCAACATGAAAGCTTTTGTTAGCAAATGCAACACTCTGATAAAGCATGAACTTGCAGCGCATTTATGTAGCTGCGTCAAGTATTACAGAATTCAGAGAATGGGGTAAAATGTATTGATATATTTTCCTGTATGTATTATCAGTTTAACAGAAAATCATTGTTCACATCAAAAGTTTCCAGCTATATTTTTAACCTGCGCTTCTAGACATTAATTTCTCTTCGCCTCCTTCGCAATCCCTCTATCAAAGTTATCAATAAAACACATTGAAGTTTAAGGAAGTGTTCAAAATTCACTAAATATAAAAACAGTACGTTATATCGCAAATATTGATTTTAAAATATGTATAAGTAGTATAATACCATATGTTCCATTTAATATCTGAATACGCCATCTGTCGAGAACGTCACAAATTGCCAACATCTTGTTTATCTCAATTTTAACAACCATTGATAGCAAAAAATAAATCACTCAAAGGACCTTTACATCATGCAAATCCCCGATAAAGACAAAAATATTACATTGTATGCAAAAGTTTACATAACCCTTGCTGATAGACTAAAATTAACTCTTGTCGTAAATTTTAGAGGAAAGTGTGAAGTAAACTATAGCACATTCATAGAGATTCAGGAGGGGGAAGTACTAAAAGCACCTACTTAAGAGTAATCAGACAACACAACATGGCAAAACATCTTTTAGCGTTTTACATATTGCAGCTGTATTTTTTGTCAAATTGTTCTGAAATTTAGAACACTTATTTGTGTAGTTTCCATCAACAATTAAAGTAATTTTAAATTGCAGATTCGCTAGGAGCTCAGACAGTATCGATAATGCTCAACGGAGAAGAATCCGAACTAACATTTCAGAATGTCACAAATCCGAAGGTACGTTCCAATAATTTCCGCTTTTATGGCCCCCATAAAAAATTCATCACTAAAACACATTATCATTTCCTCACTCGCGCATCCGGATGCGTGAAATCAATCTGCTCCCCTTTAATATCGATTGTACAATACTAATGAGGTCCTTCATACTGTACAGATTAAACAGTGCCACATATTGTTTTGGATGCAAATGCGCTTATGTTTTAATTCATTTTGCTACAATCGTTTGCAAAAAATAGAACGCACGACCATATTTCCTGTTTCGTGGACCACATGAGGTCGCCAAATATTGGTTCAGGTAATTTGGCCACAAGATTGTACCAGTGGCCGTCTTGAGAGAAGTCTTGGTCATTCGGGCTATAGGAAACCCATAATCATCTCTCTCAAAAAATGTCAATCATCAATTTTCTTGTTCATCATGCACTCACCTTACCTGCCCATCATCTAAGCTTCAACATATCGAAGAGAATTTGGCAAGTCGCATTAGATGGGTTAACTACAAAACTCTAATTCCTCATGCCATAAAATGTCTTCACTAAAAAGCCTCATTTTATTGGCTCATAACCCAGTACTGAGGGTCGAAACAGGAGCAAGCAAAATAGCTATCAAAGTAGGTACCTATACTCGTAGGTACATACTTGTTTTCGAATCATCTACACGGTTACGAAGAAATTCAATCTGTTATTTTAGTTTACCTTTTCAAAGCGCTAAATGCAGCACCCAATGTTTAAAAGTATTGCCCAAAATAACTTTTGAGTTAAAAATGTAGGTCAACCTTATTTATAACTGTTTAATTGCATTCAGGAATTGCTTTCCTCGTTGTGCTTACGTCACAAACAATGGCAGCGTTAAATTCATTTATCTGAATTGAATTATAAATTAAGAATTATCATTTTCAGGAAATCAATAGATCCCAACCTCCGGACGCTTTCGTAGTCCTTTACTCTGTTGTTGACAAAGCGAGCTTCCTCAAGGCTGAGACGGAACTCACTAGGTTACAGGACGCTGACCTTTTAAGGTCTAGACCCGCTATCCTTGTGGCAAACAAAATAGACCTTGCAAGGAGCAGAGCAGTCTCAACCCAAGGTGTGTATACGCGTTTGTATTTTTGTTTACGTTCAACTGCCCGCGTAAACCTTATTTCCGAAAAAATGTATATTTAGTTAACCGCTTAGTACTCAGCATTTAAAAATTTTGGCTAAACACCAATTGCTTTTTTGTTACGATAGTATTTTGAATTTTTGGCTGTGAGTTTTGTTACATCACAAAATAAAACGCTATGTGTAGGTACTTAAGATAATAATAGATATCAAACTTATTAATAACTTGCCTATAAAACTTACTTTCGGTTTTTCTTAATGAGACATTATTATTATTTTTGGTACTAGGTTACATTTTTAAAGAGAGAGCTAACTAACAGAAAAGCAGGCAAAAGTTTGGATTTTAGATGCTAGGCATCATTAAGTTGCTACCAATAGGTAGTATTTGTTTTTGTCATGTTATCAAGTAACAAAACTATTCAAAATTCTAATCACCCAATATCTTATATCAATGTTAATATTTATAAGAAAATTAGATTACACGCAAATCAGACATTTCGGAGGAATATTTGATCATATACTTATACTTGATCATATACTTATATACAGGATGTTTCATTAACAATGGGAAATACGTTAACTGGAGATTCTACAGGTCAAATAATGACCATTGACCTGAACATGCCTTATCCGAATGTTGATGGTTTAGGAAATACAGGGTGTTGAAAGTTACAATTTCATTTCCATTTTTTGCCATAACTACGAAATTTCTTAGGTTGTCGACTTGAAAATTTGCAGTCCTATGATTTTTCTTACGGGAAAAAAGATTCCAATATCATTTTTGACGTTGCCCATAGAGGGCGCTACTTATAACCTATTGCTTTGATAAATTGACCCATAACTTTTTACCATGTACATCTAACGTCAAATCGGCTCCAAAATCTGAAAGACCAACCTTTTTTAAATAATAAATGTATTCTTGTCTCATTTTGATATTCCAGCCCATTTTCAAGAAAAAACGACTTAATGCAGATAGTGTTTAAATCTTAGAAATGAAACGCTTATTAAGTACTGCTAACAAAATAAATTTTAATTCACTACAAACGCTTAGGTACAAGAAAAATAAAATTAAGAAACATTACATTTTAAAGTAGTTGTTCGAAGTGTCCACCATTCACTTAGATACATTTTTCAATGCGTTTCCTGAGGGAACCCCGAGTTCTAAACAATACCCCTGGATTGCCTTTGATTTCATTTGCAGCCACTTGTATTCTTCGCCACAGCTCATCGGATGAATCAACAGCTTCTTTATAGACCATATCTTTTATTCTAGACCACATCGAAAAATCCAGAGGATTTAAGTCGGGACTTCTAGGCGGCCAAGCAAATTCACTTCCACGGCCAATCCACCGATGTGGAAAGACGTTGTCTAAGTACTCCTGCACCGGCCGGGAAAAATGTGCGGGCGCTCCGTCCTGCATGAACCACATATTTTCCCTTAAATTAAGTGGTACTTCTTCAAGCAGTTCGTACAAATTTTGCTGAAGAAAATTTAAATAAAGTGGACAGTTCAGATTGGGTGGAAGTTGAAAAGGCCCAATAAAGAAATTTGAAATTACACCGCACCAAACATTGATCTTAAATTCATGTTGGAAGTGTCTTTCTTTAACGGCATGGGGTTTTCAGAATCCCACAAATGATTGTTTCGCCAGTTGAAAACTCCACGTCGAGTAAACGTTGCCTCATACGTGTTAAAAAAATTAGGATACGCTCCTTGCTGCTCTTGAAAGAAATTAGCGAAACGTAGAAGAGCAGGAGGATCTTCCGGTAACAAATTTTGTACTGGACTAGTGTGGTATGGGTGAAGCTTTTCTTTGTTCAAAATTCTCCAAATCGAAGACGGGTGCTTACGTCTGGATTTTCGTGCAATCTAACCAAAACCTCATCTTCCTGCTCAGCCGAAATAATCTTCGGAGCGCTATTTTCACCTTTTGGACGGAAAGATCCTCTTTCGCCTAAGCGATTGTACAGATTTCTAAATAATTTATGATTTGGTTGCCTTCGGTGGGGGTATAACTCTGAATACCTTCGGGCTGATTTTAGCAAAAATACAAATCATATCTCTCATATCATTATTCGAAAAGTCATTATGACGTGGCATTTTTTAATACTTTTGATAAATTTATGGAGAAAGTTAATGAAAAAGCTATTGGGTTAACACTGAACACTTTAAAACTAATGTCATATATTACTATCGACTGTCTGTTTGTAAAACGTAGTCATCTAGATAATATATTGTTTAATGCGGAACGGCCTATTAGAACAAGTTTGGAATTTAAACACTATCTGCATTAAGTCGTTTTTTCTTGAAAATGGGCTGGAATATCAAAATGAGACAAGAATACATTTGTTATTTAAAAAAGGTTGGGCTTTCAGATTTTGGAGCCGATTTGACGTTAGATGTACATGGTAAAAAGTTATGGGTCAATTTATCAAAACAATAGGTGGGCAACGTCAAAAATGTTATTGGAATCTTTTTCCCCGTAAGAAAAATCATAGGATTGCAAATTTTCAAGTCGACAACCTAAGAAATTTCGTAGTTATGGCAAAAAATGGAAATAAAATTGTAACTTTCAACACCCTGTATTTCCTAAACCATCAACATTCGGATAAGGCATGTTCGGGTCAATGGTCATTATTTGACCTGCAGAATCTCCAGTTAAAAGATTTCCCATTGTTAATGAAACGCCCTGTATATTAGATTATTTAATTTTCAGATGGAAAATGTCTGGCGTGCACATATCGTGCAAAATTCATAGAAATTTCCGTGGGAATCAATCACAATGTCGACGAGTTACTCGTTGGCATTTTGACACAAATTAGACTGAAAAGCTTCCACTATGAAGATCGTGATCATCAACAGCAGTGGTTTAAGAGTAGAGGCGTAGTGAGAGTAAGTATGAAAGCGAGACAGATGTTTACGTGGCTCTTCGGAAAAGAAGATTCCAAATTCAAAAATTGCGAAAATCTTCACATCCTATAGCATTAAATGAATTTGTAACTACTCTAGTATTAAATAATTTGTTTTTGTGGATAACAGAAACTTAGTTTCTACCCCCTCTGTCCATTTACGTACCTACGCACCTATTTCCGTTTCCATTAGGTACCTATCTCATTATAACGTACAACGTGGTCAACAGAAAACAGTATAGGCAAGTCTTGCTATTTAACCTCATTTTTAGGAAATTTTAGCAGGAATAGGTACTAAAATATTAAAATACTACTGAGAGATATAAGAAAGTCAGGAAGAAAACAAAATAGACCAGAAGAAATGAAGAATATGGAGGCATCAAATAATGAGAATCATATTGGATATAAAGATACTTACGGAAAATGAGGATGAACCGTATGTTGTTGGGAGAGACTCAAGGAGAAGATATCGTGGAAGTAATTAAGGGGCATGGTCAGGTCATGCATAAGAGAGTGGGAGAAAAAATTATCATAAAAAGAATAATACATTGTGAACTTAGAGAAAGGCGACTTAAAGGAAGGCCGAAGATGAAACGGCTGGACGAGATTACAGAAGATTTGGGAAAAATGGAAATCTGGAAGGTGTAAATCAGAGGTAGCAATAGGGCATAATGGAGGAAGATTATTAATAAAGCAAAAGCACGTGCAAGGCACAATCGTCAATAAAAGGGTGTATGGGGATTAATCCATCCCCTGCAACAAATTAGGAGACTTCCAGAGATGAAAGAGAGCCTTATGCTATTAAGTACTATCGTTTTTCTTCATATTTTTCACTTACAATATTTCGAACTTAAGCATTAGCAAGGGGCAGGTCCAAAGCCTCTTGGACTCTTTCTGGTTTATGAGTAACGGTACCTGTTCAAAATTAATTAGGTATTTCACGTCGACTAAGGTAGGGAAAAATCCCCAAGGAAATTTTGGGTGACTGTCATTACTCATCGACAGCTTCCCAAATCGCTGCCCAACAGTTTTATTATTAAATTCTTATGAATTCTTTATAACTTTACCTCACACGCCAAAACAGTGAAGCGTGGAGTTTGATAAT
Source organism: Xestobium rufovillosum (assembly GCA_963966045.1). Taxonomy (NCBI): domain Eukaryota; kingdom Metazoa; phylum Arthropoda; class Insecta; order Coleoptera; family Ptinidae; genus Xestobium; species Xestobium rufovillosum. Next base: position 36,764,515 of record OZ014493.1, read on the forward strand.
GTCGCTGTTTTGGGGCGTGAGATAAAGTTATGACAAATTTACGCCAAAGCTCCCTATCCAGCTCTTGGATTACTATAAAACCTGGTTAGACACTGCGCATCTTTTGGGGACCACTGGTATGGGACTTAGTGGCGTCAGCATGTGGAACTGCAGTGTTTTGCAGCCAACTAAATTTTCTGAAATTGCTACTGTCAATTGCTGTCAAACTTCTGCAAGATTTTTACATATTAATCAGGGGCAACATTATATTAACTAAGGAAACGACGAAGAATTATTTTGTCATTTCCTGCAGTTTCAATCAGGTAAAAATGCCATGAACTGTCAGCTTACTGTCGACCAGCGGTTCTCAATAAGTTTGTACACTTGCGCAGAATGCAACGAAAATCGGTTCTCAGAGTGGCGAACCATAATCTACACTAAACCAAGATCCAACCACTGTGTATATTATTATTGCAGTTAACCATCCTTTTGGGGTTGATGGTACCCGAATGGCAAGTCAATTTTCGGGGCTTCCTTACAAGTAAATTTAGGATTTCCAGTTTTTTGACAAGATTGGCAAAAACCTGCATCTACTGTTTTCTGTGAACCACCTTTAGGTACAACCATGGTTAGGTACCTCTAGTTAACCGTAGGTACAACCTATAATGAGAATTATTTTTATCATTACATCAGTCAGTTCGTCATTTTATAGAAGCACAGATTGCAACTTGATGGTGTTGGGTGATAATAAAATTGATATTTATTGACATATTTATTTTATATCTTTGTCTTGCCACTGTAGATAACTTTGTCAGTCTGTGACGAAGAGAGTATAATAATTGATTTTGTAGGTTAGCACTTAACGTATGGTATAGGTACGCAATTCATCATCTAGGTATAATTGGCTCGTGTTCCAAGTAAAGTATAATTTGACAATAAATTCCATCCGTACCTTTGAGATGCACAAACTTGAAACAGAGAAAAGGGCACTGTCAATATACATGCCCATTTATAAATCACGCTCACTACGTTCCCGCTTGTGGGAAAGTAATGGGGAAGACCCGCTTAATTGAATTTATAACTTTTAGTACTGTAATGTCAAGCACAAATAGAATATGTATCGCGTACCACGTAAAAATTTTGATTATGCGCAGTGCTAAAATAAAAACATGCAACTAGAAAAGTAGCGTAACCGGGAGGGCTAAAACGCACGCTTTCTGTGACGTAGGAGGCCTATCCGTTGCGCCGTGGTATAACGCGTCTCCCTGGATTAAGTGGGGAGGAGCCGAAGAATGAGCGGGCGCTCAGGGTGTTAACGGACCGGTTTGGGCATGTGACAATCCCTACCTAATCTGTAGGCCCGGTACGTCACAGGTCACAGCGTCATTCAAATTAATATTGTGTTTCAAGTGTGATGCACATTTCGTATTTAATTATGACGAAATTAAGTATCAAATATAAAAAGCGAAAATTGCGGAATTTGTTTTGGATAGGATCATTTTCAAAATTTGCGGGTTTTCCCCATTTGTCACCGCGCATCCAAATCTCAGAAGCACGGAGAGAAAATGATGAACTATAGTACATAGTAGTAATTTTAAGACTGTAGGGTAGGTTAATGTGACCATTGTTTGCGTTCTTATAATTTAAATATTGCTCGGCGATTAAAACGCAAAAATAATGGTGTCATGCATCAGTTGCAACACCAGTGGCGCACTATTAAAATCAGGAGATCAGGACCGTTCGACAACCAACACTGAAGCGAGAGGAAAATGGACGGTCGTGTCTTTGTTGCCCAGGAAGCGCGGTAGGTTCAGGAAAACTTGTTTGTGCGCACGTTACGTCACTGTATATGCCAACGGGTAAGCTGTGTAAACGTAGAAAAGCGATATAGAGACGCAAACTGTGCATGGTTTTTGTTTTGCAAAGCTAGAATTGTGACCAAGAAGAGGAGGAGAGAAGTGCGCCATTTTTAATCAAAACGGTTTGCTCCATGCGCACGTATATAATGTGATTTGTATCGACGCACTTAAATGGTCACTTTATCCTGACAAAATTCTCACTTTGTATCATAATTTAAGTTCTACGTACTTAATTAGTGAGTAAATTTAAGTTTTGTTTTTATAACTAAAACAGTAAAACAAAAATAAAAGTCTACAAAGTCTTTATTGATATGAATTTTATGAATTACTATATATTTTGGTAATAATTTCCAGATTTTAAAAAACTATTGGCAACAGATATGTGATAAAAATGATTATAGACCCATGTTTAGAAATTTAAAATCAAAAATTACTGATTTATATGTTATAGAAATATACTTAGGTAGGTACATTGGTACATACCTATTTATTTATGTACATTATAGAAACATATCACGGGGCCGATTATATTGGACAGTTAAAAATGTCATATTCATGTTTAGTAATGAATGTCTTATATTATTGTAATAAGTAATAGCAATATGTACAAAAAATGAGAGTTACATTATATCATATACAATAATGAACAGCGGAAATAGGTACCTATGTTACGCCGTCTTCAAATTACAGATGTCGAAGCAGAATTTTTCCCAGTATTAACCACACAACAGAATATTGAAATTTTATATCAACAAAGTTGGGAATTATTCACTATAAAGTATAAAATCTAAAAAGCCAATAATCCAGACCTTGCATACCTATTTTCTATTTATTAAATATCTATAGACATTAAGTTTTTATGTAACTTGTTAGGTAGATAGATAATTTATTTAGGTAGGTACCCCTACAAATAATCATCTACGACCCAAATTACTTCTTTTTAAATGAACTTTGTAGTTAGATACCTACAATTAGATTTTCTACAGTTATTTTTATGCGTCTCTTTTATACATCGACTTTCTGCTATTAGTTTGACAATAATAAAGTGTATATTTCAATAAAAATATTTCTTAAAAGGTGTTTTTTTTACTACAATCACGTCTTAAATCCACTGCTCCAAAGTCTAAAATTTTGGAAGCGCAAGAGAAAAACTTTCTTCTCTACATTAGCAGTTTTGTTACTATGAATTTTATGAAATATGAAGATTTTCTTTCCAAACAAAACAAAGCCACCTAACCACATATTTAAAGATAGGTCAGGTCACGTATGTGCACCTAACCTATGCAATATAATTAAAGTCGTTTTCAAGTTTTTACACGTAAGCGTAACACTCAAATTGAAAATAAATTGTTTTCACTTCAAAACTTCTAGAATTATATTGCAAAAATTAACTTAAGACTGATAAACGTCAAATGGCACTTGCATTTGTTTTGTTTAGAATGAAAATCTGACGTATGACGGAAGCAATTATGCGGTGTATTTCACCTGACATCTGGTAATTCGGGACCTAAGTGCCTCCCGTCATACGTCAGATTTTCATTCCAAACAAAACAAAAGCACGTGCCATTTGATGTTTATCGATATTATTTACAACGTCTTAAACTAGTTTTTGCAAAATAATTATAGACGTTTTGCAGTGAAAACAGTTTATTTTCAATTTGTGTGTTGGGCTTACGCGTAAAAACTTGAAAACAACTATATGTAATTATAATTATATTTCAGAGGTTAGGTTAAAACGTCAGAAAGCACGTGGCTTTGTTTTGTTTAGAATGAAAATCTGACGTTTGTGACGCGCCACTTATCTCCCGAATACCAGAGATATCTCTGGGTAATACGTTTATTCTGAACGCACTCCTGAACACAACTTTGAGAGGACCTTAATCGTAGCTCCCGGTTGCATAAAATACGCATGTGGCTTAACCATTACACTATATCAGTAAAAAGAACGTTTATGTACTTTGTTATTTGAAATCTTCGCCGACGATCTCGGTGGGTGTTCGGGTATCGTACAGAACTGCCGTGTTGTTCTCCTACGGCTAGACGAGTTCTGATCCCGTAGGGCATTGATACATTTTGCTTGTTTTCACATCATATTTTTTTCAAAAAATGCGTGTGTCTGGTGCGAGAGGGCAAGTAAATGGTCTGTTTCAAAAATGCGCTCTCTCAGCTTTATTTTTTTTACACTACCAAAATGCGTGCGCATGCGTATTGTATGGAACCGGGAGCTACTATTAAGGACTCGTCAACTTTGTGGATACAACTGTCAATGTCAGACCAATTCTAACCTCACTTTATCTGCCGGTATTTTAATTTTAAATCTTATAAAATAATTTCTAGAGAATGTTTTTTCGGTCCGTTATATTTTTAAGTGTAACGTTGTTACCAGTGTTCCTAGAATGGTATGCAAGAAGACAATATTTAAAACGTAAAGGGAAGACTATAGATAACAACAAATACAGATTTATACTGCTCAGATACAAGGGTACAAGCTGCAGAACTCATATCTATAATAAAATTCCGTGTAGTAACTCGTGTTCACTGGTGTATTTAAGAGAAATTGTTAGTTTTATTAGTACTGCTAAAAGAAACATATCTGTCTGTGCTTACCATCTTTCAAGTACAGAAATTGCGGACGAGTTAGTAAATCGTCGAAAGAAAGGTCTAAATGTAAGATTTATAACAGATGAAGAAATGGCAGGATGTAGTGGATCTCAAGTAACAAAACTACTGAAAAATCGTAGGTTCCCAAGTTCCTATAGTTATCCGCTTTTTCTATTTTGGTAATTTGAAAGCAAGGACTTGTTAATTAAGACTTATATTGCAGGCATTCCAGTCAAAACTCAGCAAAGGAATGGTAGTTTAATGCATCACAAATTTTGTGTGATCGATGTAGGGACACCTAACGAAAAGATGTTTGTAGGCTCCATGAATTTAACTATGCAAGGTCTATGTTGTAACTTCGACGATATGACATTTACAAATAACTCTCGTATGATAAGTAGATTTAGTTATGAATTTGAAGAACTTTGGGAGCATTTTCCATATCGTAATATTAAGAAACACGCTTTACAATAGATTGTTGAATAGGTACGAAGCCCACAGCATTTATTTTAGTGTAACAATTATACACAGTGAAACAGATTAAATAGCTTTTATTCTCACCTGTGAGCCAATTGAAAACTAATAAAATAAATCATTATTTACATAATATTAAGGGAATACAAAACATTAAAAATAATCGATCCGATAGGAGCTAAACTAGCATCCTTTTCTACTGTTCTATATCCAAATCTTTTAATTCTTCATCCAAAGCATCTAAATCTTCATCGAGGAAGAGATTTTCATTGATGGGAATAGCAGCTACATCATCACCATTACTCATAGCCTCTTCTGGTTCAACAATCTTTTGCAACCTATCCTCAGGCGCTACCGTTCCAGACCCATCTACTTCTTTAGCTTCAAGCCCTAGCATATCTAACTCAAGTTCTTTATATTCCATGTTATCGTCTTCGTCGGCTACTTGGTAAACATCAAAAGCTTCATCACCTTCATCATATTCATTATCCTTTGCAAGTTCAGGATTGAAACTAAACATTTCTCTTCCAGACAAACCAACCTGCCGACCAGCCTTGTAATCACTGCGCTTCTTTTCTTCGTCTTTGAGAGCTGCTTCTTTCTTTTCTTGTATTTTCCTTTTCTTCCAAGCCAAAAATGTTTCCAACGTTATCTTTGTCTGAGCACCACCCAGAGCGGCCCGCTCTTTTTCGATTAAGTCTTCTAATGTTAGGTCACTTTTCTTCTCATCCTTCTTCTTGTCTTTCTTGAGCACAAAACCTGGAGGTAAAGCATGTCGGTAGATACAACTTTCCCCCGTAGGGCACTGCCAGAACCAGCCATACTTTGATTTTTCTACTGCTTCCAAGAAGTGCTTACAAATCTAAAAAAAAGTAATTGGGACATAATGCAGTTAGAAAGAACTGTGTAATATACCATAATTTAAGAGACTTTACGCTTTTAAAGTAAGAGTGTATTGCATGAGAAACTTACAATATCGGTAGTTGGCATTTTTCCGGACTTCCCGTGCTTCTTTTCAATAACTTCTTTCAACTTTTCTTCATCCCAATTTTCCATAGTTTCTTCTTCATCGTCATCATCATCTCTCATGTCAAAATAGAGAGATCGCTTTTCTGCTTTGCGTTCTATGCTCAAATCATGGGAAAATTTACACTTATCACCTTTCCCACACTGTCCTTGCTTGAAGAAAGCACAAACTATGGATTTTGGATCAGCTCCCTTTTCTATCTTTTGGGATTGCACCGGCTTAAAGAGCATAGCTAATTCTTTCTGTTCTTTGAGTTTCTTGTCTTTTTCCAACTTTTTTGAATCTTCTTTAACAGGATGAAGCCCTCCCGTTTTTACCTGTTTCTCAACTTGTTGAATAAACTTTTGTTGCTTTGCTCCTTTTTTATTTTTAAGACCAAAGGTTTTGTCCTAAAAAAGATTCACAATTTGAAATAAATGGGCCATGGACAACAATATTTTAAACAATCAACCCATACCTCGATAACCTTTTCTTTCTTTTTCTGTTCAGTTTTTTTACTGGGGCCTGCAGGTTTCTTCGGAGGCATCTTTCTTATTTACTAAATTTAGTAGTAAATATGGTACCAATAAATTAACACCTTCTACACAGACTGGTGCGACTTTTTACTAAAATAACCATACAAATGGCTCAGGCTGTCAAAGGCACCCAGTCGCCGAGTTGCCAGTTCCAGGAACTGTTATGAAATTAGCTTCGCATTCCGAAAACTGGAACCCGAACCACTAATACACCACAAAAGGTACGCGTCACAAAAGTTAGAATTTCATTCTAAACAAAACAAAGCCATGTACTACCTGACGTCTTAACCTAACTTATGTAATATAATTATAGTCGTTTTCAAGTTTTTACACGTAAGCGCAACACACAAATTGAAAATAAACTGTTTTCACAGCAAAACTTCCATAATTATATTACAAAAATTAGTCTACGTCGTTGTACATAACATGGATAAAAGTCAAACGACAGGTGCTTTTGTTTTGTTTAGAATGAAAATCTTATGTATGACGGAGGCACTTGTGCGCTGTATCAGTTGAGCAACATATTTTTGTGAAAGTCAAAATACAAATTTTCGCTCAAAAAAACTACGCTATAGCAGTATGTAGTATCTAATCTATGAAAGGAAACTTCTAAAAAATCATTTCAGATCTCATTAAATTTTACTTTTTTCAAGTCTAGTAATTCGGGATCTAAGTGCCTCCGTCATACGTCAGATTTTCATTCCAAACAAAACAAAAGCACGTGCCATTTGACGTTTATCGATATTATTTACAACGTCTTAAACTAGTTTTTGCAATATAATTATAGACGTTTTGCAGTGAAAACCGTTTATTTTCAATTTGTATGTTGGGCTTACGCGAAAAAACTTGAAAACAACTATATGTAATTATAATTATATTTCAGAGGTTAGGTTAAAACGTCAGAGAGCACGTGGCTTTGTTTTGTTTGGAATGAAAATCTGACGTTTGTGACGCGCCACTTATCTCCCGAATTTCAACTATCAAAGGTTTCCAACTTTACAAAAGTACAAAACTATTTTGGTGACAAAAATGGAAGAATGGTTTAGTTATATGTCAAACAAATTGTGTCTAATTAAATAATCGTAATTGTACAGTTTGGCCGTAATTATTTGCATATAAATTCACCTAGATGTACCTTGTGTGATGTAAAGTTTACTGAAAGATTGAATTTAGAAAAATGATTGTACAGGAGCCCGTGCAGGTATATATTGCTATTTAACCTCAATTGAAGGTTTTCAGTGTTTATTTGCATATGATGCTGCAATATTTTCTTTTTTTAATTTTAGGCTGCCATTTGGCACTGTTTAAACCATTACAATTACCCTGATGCCGTTTTCCTATCAGAAAGGTTACATGCTGAAGGTTGTAATATTGTTTTATGCGGAAGAATTTCTTATTTTTTTTCTTGTATTCTAGTCAAGACAGATGATAGTTTATTCCTGTTAGCCACTTCCTATTACAGAAATGGACAAGTAAATCATGCTTATAATGTTTTAAAAGATCGGGGCTGTTTAAGTCCACAATGTCGTTATTTGTTAGGAAATTGTGCATTTACGTTAGAAAAGTAAGTATATTTTGTGAGCGATATTGGAGACTTTAATGTCATGGATTTTAGATATTCCGAAGCAGAAAATGCTTTGTTACAATCTAGTAATAGTTTAGATGATGTTACAACCGAATTTGGAGAACAGGCATCCTTTACCTTAATGCTTTTAGCAAAAATTGCTTCAAAAACAGAAAGAAAAACAAGAGCAATTGAAGCGTTCAAAAAAGCATTGAAATTAAATCCTTTTCTATGGTCTGCTTTTGAAAGCTTGTGTAATTTAGGTGAAAAGCCGAATCCCAAAAACATATTCGAGTTATCTGAAGTAGAAAGTATGTTAATGTGTAATGGATCTAGTTTAGCAAATATTGAAAGTGTTGTTTTAAATGTTACTCCCGGCCAAGATGCCCAAGTCTATATCACAACACCTCAGCAGATACTGAATAATTTGGATGCAAATAATTGCAATAATTCCAAACTGTGTACTCCTGATGAAAGTCCCTTAGCCCATCCTTTGAGCATGTCAGGATTTGGACTCTTGCCATCGACACGTATCAAGTCGCTTAAACTACGTTTATCGGAAATACCAAATACAGTAAGTATTTGTGCCGTAAATTATGTCTTCTACTTAACTTGGACAAGTATAAAATATTTGATCAATTAATTACTTAGCCCCGACTTAACCACTTAATAAAAATTAGTTGCATACAGTGCCTCCGCCTAGTAGGGGGAGTTTTCTTCATATCTATTTTGGAATCAAATATTTTTTAAAGGACTACAATTTAATATTATGTATTTCTAATGGGCAGGCTATCCAATTTCTTCTGCCCAGCATCTTACTTTATTTTTAAATTTTTTGTATCTCTGCATTATTTATGGTTTGTGTCTAAATTACATATTTTTAGGTGGGAACAACTTTTTTCCATTTTTTTAAATCTTCACTCTTGGTGTGTTTAATGAAATGCCACTAAAACTCTTGCTTATAACGTTACAACTCTGCCTAATTTCTGGTACATTGTTTTACGTTTAGTAACAAGCACCAATTTTTCCTACATACCTAGAATAAAATTAAGTGTTCCATACATTGAATGTATTTTTATGTTGTCCTCATTGGATTTAAAATAATTATTCTTAGATCAAAAACAATTTCATCTTCCATAAGAAAACATTCTGAATTCAGAATATTGTTATTACCAGCGCCGTTTTTAGCTTAAACTAAACTGTATACATATAATTAGAAAATTCCTCATTTATTCCATAATTACTTTCAAGGTTTCAATTTCAAGCAATGTGCGGTTTATTGAAAAACTTATCGAGATCTCTAGGCTCACAGACAATTTGGGCATATTTCAGAGTCCGACCTAAAACTAATCTACCATTTGAAAAAAAAATTAGTAGAGCTTTTTCACAATGTTTGTATCACCTTTGTAATAAAAAAAACTTGTGTGGAGAAGAAGTATTGTAATTCTCTGGTTTGCTTTATAAATTTCACATATATGTTGTCTTTTTCTGAGTGTTTATATAGTAATTTAAATTTTAGGGAAGTCCATGTCTGCCATCATTTGGGCATTTATTGGATGCATCTGAAAACTCTACTACACCAAATTCAACTGCCCAAACGACTCTTACAGAAGCTAATGAACAGAAATCCTTGGCGAAAAGAATGCGAGCACATGTAGGACAACTTATTAGCAGAAAGGACGTTTTACAGAATAGCAAACCCGTATTTAGCCAGTCAAGTAATGTCAGTAATGTTATATCAGTAACCCCTAGTACTCCTCAACCCGTTCCAGTTAGCCAAAATGTACGACGGAGCTCTCGTTTGTTCAGTAATAGCTACTCAGTTAAAGAAAATAATAAGTCTCCCAACAGGAGTAAGTTTGCTACGCCTAAATCTCCTTCTCGTAAGACGAAACAACGTTTAGCTAAATGTAATCTAAATAAAAATAATACGTACACAGAATTAAATGCCCGAAATAAAATGGAGAAGGAAAAAACAGAAACCATCACCTCTGAAGAGAATAAATCAAACGCTAGTAATGTAAGTAACTGTGCGCAACAAGCGGCCATAATACAAAAGCAAAGTGCCGAAGGCCTAATGTTGTTACTGAGAGACTTGGGACAAGCGTACCTGCACCTGTCCCAGTTTGAATGTAAATTGGCTGTGGAAAAATTGCAAAATTTAGCGCCCCATCAATTTCAAACCACATGGGTGTACAGCATGCTCGGAAAAGCCTATTTTGAAATGGCAGATTACGAAAACAGCATCAAGCACTTCAGTGAAATACACAATCGAGAACCATTTCACATAAAGTACATGGATATTTACTCCACAGCGCTGTGGCATTTGCAAAAAGAGGTGCATTTATCCGCTTTAGCCCAAGATTTAGTGCAGCAAGACAAGAACTCGCCCATAACGTGGTGCGTGAATGGCAATTGTTTTTCATTACATAAAGAACACGATACAGCCATCAAATTTTTTCATCGAGCCGTACAGGTAGACCCTAACTTTCCGTATGCTTACACCCTCTTGGGTCATGAATACATAATGACGGAAGAACTAGATAAAGCAATGAGTTGTTTTCGAAATGCTATTCGACTAGATCCACGTCATTATAATGCTTGGTTTGGCATTGGCACAATTTATGCTAAACAAGAAAGATATCATTTAGCAGAAATGAATTATACCAGAGCGCTAGCAATTAATTCTCACAGTTCAGTGATTATGTGTCACATCGGGATGGTTCAGCATGCATTAAAAGAAACAGAGAAAGCGTTAAATACGTTCAACATGGCAATAGCAAAAGATCCAAAAGGCCCACTGTGTAAATTTCATAGGGGTTCAATTTACTTTGCAGTTGGTCGGCATGCTGAAGCCTTAAAAGAACTAGAAGAACTCAAAGCTATTGTACCAAAAGAATCACTAGTTTACTATTTAATAGGAAAAGTGCATAAAAAGCTGGGAAATACAGACTTAGCGTTGATGCATTTTAGTTGGGCTACAGATTTGGATCCTAAAGGTGCCAATAGTCAGATTAAGGAAGCGTTTGATCCAGCTGCAGGAAGACCTGCTACTGAAACAGAATCTCCAGCTTCACCTACAGGGGAAGAATTTCAATCGGAAAGAGAGCTTACCTTTGATAGTGAAGATAGTATTTAAACAATTCCATATTTTAATTTTGTTTTCATTTATTTGCACAGTGGCATTATGTGGTATAGCGCGCGACTGGAAAGAAGGCTGCCTGGGTGGCTCTCTTTCCGGTGGCGCGCTATAACTTGTTTTTTTTTGATTAATTTTTATTTAATGAACTGCTGGGTTTGTGTTGCCACATACACTCTACCTTTCAAGAATGAAAGTGTTTTAATGTGATCGATATATAAACATAAGAAATGGTACTCGATAATTATAACTTCATGTGTTCGTACAGTTGTGTATTGTTGTTAGGAAAAAAAAGAACATGATTTGATTATATGAATTATTATTTCAATTTAAGAACAATTTTATTTGACTAGACTGCTTTTTTGTTATTGTATATTTTTTTATAGGAAGAGTACGTTATTATTTATAAGTGCCCCAACTCATTTCAACTGTTTGTATAGTTTTTCATTTTCATTGTGTAATAAATACTTGTGGTACAGTTAAGTATTATTTCTGTACTCCTGACTCTTGTATTTAATGAACGAAGTACAGTCCATTTGTTCAGTTTAGCATATTGTAAAACTCGGGACCGGTTATTGGAATGTGGATCAAAATGCTACGCGATGCTACATTTAATTCGACTTTCGTTGCTATGACACATCACAACCAATCACGAAGTCCGTACCTTAGTAACGAAAGCCGAATTAAATGTAGCATTACATTACATTTTGATCCACGTACCAACAACCGGCACTTAGAATGCAAGATATTAGTATGTTAGGATATCTGTTTTTGACTGGCGATCAAATAATCTGGACCTCGATACCATCCAAACAGTTTGGCCCAAGATGAAGAAATCCCAGAGATAATCCACAGAGGACAGTGGCTGATTTACGCACTAAACTGTGTGTCCTACTGCCATATGTCTCTTTATTGTCTTCTATGTATAAAACAAGATGTTCCTAAATTGAGTACCATAAATTTAGGAGTTTGTAGAGAAGGTTAAAATAACACTAAAACCTTTATATAGTTTTGTACGAAAACGCTTCCTTTCAAAAATACAGGGTGTTATAATGGCGGCTGGCGTATCAGTTTTTGTGGGCAAGTGTTACTTAAATCTACAGATAATCCAGCAATATTTTAAGTGTAATACGACAATTCAGTGGCGTAGGAAAAGGGGTCGTGCAATCCCTTTTTGGATTTTCGAAAAAAAAATCTCATTTGATTGCTGCATAGGGTTGCCATAATTTGCAAATACGAAATCGGGAGACAGGCGCATCCCCCCACCCCTCCCATATATTTTTTTGAATAAGACAATTCGTAAGAAAGGAAAATATATGCATATATTTTTTATTTAGCAAAATAAAATTTAACAAAATTTAAATTCTGCTTATAAATAAACATTTTTTCAAGTATTTTTGAGTTCAAAATTCAAATATATTTGGCATTTCAAATCGAGACAGGAAAATTAATTGGTACAGAGTCTCAAATCGGGACAATCCCGAATAATCGGGACATATAGCAACCCTATTGCTGCATTTTTTAGTAATTTATACCTGCAAGCACTTCTAGATGATTTTGTTATCAAGTCTTACGTAACTAATAATATAGCAGAACAAAGACAGTATTATGTATTTCAATTTTTCAATAGCACTGCCACATAAAATCGTGAATATCTCGAAGTGTCTGTTGGCACTTTTGCGGGAAAACGGCTCCACAGATTTTACTGAAATTTTGCATACGTATATCAGAGATGGTCCATAGGAAACTGACGGGGTGGTTTTTTTAAGCACTTTTGAGCCAAGATATGGCGTCATATATTTTTTTCAATGAGACCGTATATATTTTTGTATTGCATCGGATAGAGGGTATTTTTCGCTACACGATGTGCGAAAATCATAATAGGTTGTATAAGGAAAAAATTGAGAAAAAAATACGAAAAGAGGGCGCGCGGCAAGCGTGCCCTCCAGTTCAGTTGAGGCTGTGGCTAGGAAGCTGTTCTGTCAATGCATTGACAACTAGTTTATTTAACAAAATAAAATGTAACAAAATTTAAATTCTACTTATAAATAAACATTTTTTCAGGCGCTTTAATAAGGTAACATGTACATATCATACGTATTTTCTCCTACCTATGCATTATTAACTCTTTGGGTTTGGTTTTGTTGGTACCTAAACTTGTCACAAGCCCCCGCTTTTAAGACGGGTGTGTGTGCAGGGGGAATTGCAACTGAGACTCTTTGATAGTGTTTGGTTTGACGGATTTGCGGCTCCTTACAATAAAATATCTCTGAGACAGTTTCGAAAAAATTAATTTATTTTGAGAAAATAATATGTATATATAATAGGATGCGAGTATTGTATAGAACGTTCGGTTTCGTGTTCGCGGAGGTTCACCTCCTGGGTTATGGGTTGGCAGCGTCTTCGCAATAACGTGGCAGCGAAGACGGCAGAGAGAGTGCCACCCTGATGTGAGTGGCTGGAAGGCGGTGACTGCCAGCAGTGGTGTTGCCCTCGAAGTTGTCTAGGGGCCGGTGATGTGGTTAGCTACGGGGTGTAGCTGCAGCGAGTGCCTCCTGGGAGAGGCGGATTGCTAGGCGTCCTCGAAGGGGACGTGAAGGCGGCGGCGGCGGAGCGTGGCCCACCCTGGGCTGAGTGACTGGAAAGCGGTGGCTTCCAAAGGCGGCGGCGCGGCGGCCTCGAAGTTGGCTAGAGCCCGGTGATGTGGTCAGCTACGGGGTGTAGCTACAGCGAGTGCCTCCTGGGAGAGGCTGGTTGGCAGGCCTCCTCGAAGGAGACGTGAAGGCGGCGGCGGAGCGTGGTCCACCCTGGGGTGAGTGGCTGGAAGGCGGTGGCTTCCAGTGGCGGCGTCGTCCTCGAGGTTGGCCCGGATGAGCCAGTGGAGTTGGCTCGGTGGGCCCTGGTCCAAGTCCCAGCTGGTAGGCAGGCGCTGGGCTGCGGGATGTCCTGGAGCTGGCGCTGGCGGTGAAGTCCAAGTCCCGGCTGTTGGTCTCCGGATGTCCTGGAGATGGAGGTTGAGCTGCCTGGTCCGGCTGGTGGCGGCTGGGCTGTCCTGGTCCTGCTGGTGGTAGTCCAGAGCTTCGACCCTCAGAAGAGAGTCATTCTATGTTGAATTGGCCCAGTATTTAAATGAAAATTGTGGGCTTGTCAGGGGGACAAGGCGTGTGGTGATAGCCAAGCCTTTGTCGTCATGGAGTTTCCCCACGAAGTTTTTGCGAAAGGAATAACTTTTGCTTTTCGTAAAGGGCTCTACGAATAGCAAAGATAGAACATGGCTTAGACAGCCGAATAAGTGAGATAAAAATTGCCCTAGTGGCTTCTGAAGATTTCATATTTTCTTAACGAAAATTCAAGCTAAAATTTGTCTGCTGTAAAATGGACATACGTTGTGCCTTTTAGAATGCGTGAAAATCAAATAGGTGGTTGTTTAGAATGTCTGCACTAGCTTGACATGATATGAGTTCTGGGGATGGATTTTAAGGTAAAAGTCGCACAAAGACCTACGTGACAGTTTTTCGAAGATCAAGAAAACGAAGTAGGCAGTGCGTTGACATTTCTTAGTTTAATTTCTTGGTTGTGCGCGACGGGAGATGAAATTCGTGTACTAGACGAAGAGAAGGCCTGCTAAGCTTCGTATGCAGAATTTGGGGTGGCGGGCCATGTGTTTCCACTTGAGGGCGGGTCGCCGCTAAGCCGCTGTAGCCAAGGTTGACTGAACGGAATTTTTGTTACTTAAAACGAAAATAATACTAGGAAACTTATTTATATTAAAAATATGAACATTCTGGAACCATAATTACGATGCTTGTAATTATGTGTGACAGTTGGTACCTGTCATATTTTTCAGATTTTGAAATCTGTTTAAGTACTTCAGGGTGACTTAGTAAATGATCATAGAAATCCTCGCAACTCATATCCTTTAAATTGTATGACAGCAATAGTATCGCTTTAACGGACGAGATTTTTAAGCGGTTTCTCTCTTCTGTCCACTGTGAATTCATGAGAAAATACCCTTTCTACATTGGCATTGTGTCTAGGTATGATAAAATAATATTCAACTACTTTTAAAAGCTCTGAATACTCTTCTGGAGACCTACAAGATGTGAAAAAATGTCGCCATTTATCATTCGTGGACAAACTGTTATATTCTGCATTGTTAGTGTTCTGATCAGTTATATAATTTTTTAATTCAACATATTGGTCGAAAAGAATATCTTCCTTTATAGAAGAAACTTTCTGATTTTGTAAGAATGTAATAGTTGCCTCAATATGTTCCCAGGACGGACATGTTTCAATTGTTATCCATTTGAAACACAAAATATCATCAAAATTGACCAACCATTTCTTTAAGTATTGAATAGCTGTATTATAAAATTGTGTAACTTCGAAATGAAATCGTCGAACAACCGAGTCATCATCAATCTGGGCTAGAAAATTTTTAACTTTCATTGGAAGAAAATGTTCATTTGCCCTTTCTTGAAGAGTGCTTATCACATGATTTAGAATATTTACGACTTCAATTACAGAAACCTTCTCTTTCTCAATTTTAAGCATACTTTGTTGAAAGAGGTTCATCTGAGAATGAACGAACCAACAAGACGCTTCGGATGATGGATTTTCAAAAAATTATTTGATAACTTTTGGAACATTTTCTGTAGATAAAAAATACGATTTTAGTCCTTCAAATAGAAGTAAAATCCTTTCAACGTCAACAGATAAACTATCTGCTGCCAACTGCACTGTGTTGTGTAAAATATGTGCTGGGCACCCAATTCCCAATAAGTTGGGATTATTCAATAATGCCTTTAAGTGGCCGTAAACATTGTTGGAACTTTTTCTGTTGCATCCACCAAAATTAGTATTTTTTTGTCACCACTAAAAGCTATTACTTTATCAAATAACTGAAATTTATTAACCTTATTTACTAATGGTGGCAGACTTTTCATCCAACAATTCATCAAATTCAATTAATTTTGTTTGCAAACCACTTGTTTTATCAAAAAACTGTATAATAATTTATTGGAAACAGCTTATGGTATTTATGGTTAATGGCATCAGTGCTTACAAATCTGACATTAATTAAAGAATTTTTAACTAATGTTAGAGCGTGTGGTGCTAATACATTGTTTATTATTGCTTCTGTTTTTGTTTTCGCACATGACATTTTGGATGTAATTTTTGAATCGGCAAACAATTTTGCATTTAGTTTTGATGTGCATGGCAAGGCGAATGATCCTTCGGCGGCCGCAACTAATTTATTTTCTTCGCTCGTAACAGCTATAAACGATGATATTGCCTGAGAACTATCCCGTGCCCTTAGCGACCTTTTATGTTTTTCAATCTTGATGTGTTTTTGAGCATCATTCTTCCCTCCGCGTGCCACAGAAAAATTTATTCTGCAAAGACAAACGCGCGTATTGGAGTCGCATTAAATTATAAGCTAGTGCAAATTTCTTACCTACACAATTTACAATATGCTTCATGAATGTTATTCCCCTTTATTATACAAGGAAATTCCGCCGTAAATTTAGAATTGCGCTTTGCCTTTGCTGCTTTCGACATCTTTATGCATACGCATACATATTCTTTGAAACACCAAATAGTCACTAACAACTAACTAGCAAACTGCTGAATGCTGACTGCAGGTGCATCGCAGTTCGCAGTGACGCAGTCGTCTTCCCACCGCCAGACCATTAAAGCGACTACTGTACCCACTAGTCTTCTAGACTCTCAAAGAATTGGAAAGCAATCGGAACTGTTCACCTCTTTTCTCTTTACGAATTACGATTTATCACATACATACCAGAATTTTTGAGTTCAAATATATTTGGCATTTTTGTGTTCAAATCGGGACATTTCGGGACAGGAAAATTAATCGGTACAGAAAGTCCCAAATCGGGACAATCCCGAATAATCGGGACATATGGCAACCCTAGGTATTACACAACCTCTTTTCCTACGCCACTGAATTATCGTATTACACTTAAAATATTGCTGGATTATCTGTAGTTTTGAGTAGCACTGGCCCATAAAAATTTAGATTCCTCAGGCTGCTTTAGTTACAGATATAGCTAAATAACTGATATGCCAGTCGGCATTATAACACCCTGTATTTTGGAAAGGAAGCTTTTTTGTACAAAACTATATAAAGGTTTTAGTATTATTTTAACGTTCTCTACAAACTCATAAATTTATGGTACTCACTTTAGAAACACCTTGTTTATTTGTTTTTCCGAATTCTTTCCAATACCTCCCTATTGGTAATCTTATCTATTCATGGGTCTTCATCAGGCATCTGTAGCACGAAATTTCAAACGCCTCTGATTTTTTCCTATTTCGAATCCACATAATCACAAAAAAAATATTTCAGGTAATAAAAGTTGTATTTTAAGGGTGCGGAATTTGAGCATTAAAAACGGGACATGTAGACACATTTTTATTCCAACACCATTCTGAAATTAAAGTGGATAGGGTGTTAAATAAAAAAAGATTTATCAATAAAGGATCAACTTAGAGACTCCCACTACTTTTATAGTAATATTTTTTGTTCGCCTTAAATAAATCTCCCTCAAATTATTGAAAAATCCGTCATAAACTCGACACCTTTTTTACTAT
Organism: Xestobium rufovillosum; assembly: GCA_963966045.1. NCBI lineage: Eukaryota > Metazoa > Arthropoda > Insecta > Coleoptera > Ptinidae > Xestobium > Xestobium rufovillosum. The sequence goes on from OZ014493.1 coordinate 36,782,288, forward strand.
TTGTACACATATTTATCGTAATTAGAAAGTAGGGTTGTCTAAGTTAATTATTCGTTATCATTTTTGACCAAGAACGTCTTGATAAATTACTTGGTTCAGCCGGTGTGTTGGAATGAAAATTATTTTGCAATTTCTCCATTTTGTGAATATTTGGGCAAGTTGCACAGTAAACTGGACATTTGACAGTAGTAGTAGTGTGGTGCATTGCAATGCAGATGGCGCTGGCGCTTCAGTTTATTCTCTTATTTCTAAATAAAAAATAATAATTTAAAGATAGGACCGCCGACTAATCCTCCCAGGTTTATTCGGTTGCAGCTAAAGCAAAAAACCTTGAAAATTCCAAGGTTCTGTCGGAAGATTTTGCAGCTGTGGTAGAAACCAATCATAATAGATTGCGAGTATATTTTGCATAATCCTAATCACACTTTTGGGAGATAGGTGGTAGCACTTTATAGACTAACAGCCGATATATCGCAGCCTTAATCTGTGCAGAATTTACGAAACAACCCTCGTATGTATTGTAAAAATATTATTTTAGTTGGTGTGCAACACATTGTGTATTTATCATCCTAAAGCGAACCGTAAAAACAATCTATGAAGTAATGTACTTTATTGAATAAAACATGCATTTATATGGAAGCGGAAATACTCTTAAACATATCTCCAAGCATCAAACTATCCAAAGCTTTCTGCACAGACGGATCATTTAACAAAGGAGTTGGTGCTGCTGTTGCCGCTACTGGTGGTGTTACTGGTACTACTGGTGAAACAGCTGCAATTTTCGGAGTCTGGGCACCTTCAGTATTTGTTTTATTCAAAATACTCATGATTCGAGTTTGAAGTTCAGCTTCCTTGCTGGTTCCGTCTTCATTTTTTTCTCCACCATCTGTTGCTTCAAACTGACTTTGAAGATCCCTTCTCTCCAGCAAATATTTGATGATCCTGTCATACTGGGCAGTTGTTATTTGTCGGTTTTCTGCCAGGAGATTAAAAATAAGCTGCAACATACAAAAATGACTTTAAATAAATTGAGGTTCATTCAGTTTTCATGCACTAAATTTATCAATAATTTTAATCCAAAAAGGATAAAACCCTCTACGAAGACAAAGAACAATGGAAATATGAAACATCATTAAAATTAAAAATAGTATTTAATTTGAAAGAGAACCAAGTTTACCTGTACGGATTCTGAATGACGATCAGACAACGCCATATCTCCATTTTTCGGTGTTGTTAAAGTTTGCTCTCCTCTCATATAAGCATCAAAATTTCTAGTTATAAGTAGAAATGCATCTTCTATGGGCATATTTCTGTGTTCTAAAAGAAACAATCACGTCAAGATTTGCTGATATTCAAGTACAAAGTGGCCTGCAAGAAAATGCACCATATGGGCACTTATTATCAAATTCTCAGCAATTTATTCCCGATAAAACTTGGTGCATAGAGCAACTTTTATCGAGAATAATTTTCCTGAAAAATTGATTAAAAAAATTCCCATATGGAGCAACCTTTTAGCCAGACATTGAACATAAAACTGAAAGCGCACCTTGAGGAATTCCATGCAAAATGTCAAGTGTCAAGCTACGGTGCTCTTCATTTTGAGGCATGATAAGAATAGCATACAAACACCCTCGACTGGAAATATTAGCAAGTACTTTTCCAATAGGAACATCATCATTTGGAAACAGCAAATCAACAATGAGACCCAAACCTTTTAATCTTTGCTCGATATACTCCGCATATTCCCTGTGAATAACCGATGTGAAAGTTACTGCCAATAAAAGTACTGATTAGTGCTTACGTAAGTGCTTTAGAAACAACAATTATTTCGCAATCATTTCGCTCTGGTGGCAAAGGAGGTGCATCACCAATTGGCGGTGGAACAAATCCTGGGGCAAAAGGTTCTTCTCGATCATAATACGGCGGCTGCCCATCTCTAAATATCACATATTAGAGAAATTAAAAAATGCAAATCAACAGTTTATATAAAAATTAAATCACGCATTTGTGCATAAGTGGAAAGCACTTGCCTTAAACAAGTAAAACTATTCAAAAAATTCTGGCTAATACTTTCATGCAGAACTTCTACCGGAACTATGGGAAATCAAAGATTTCATGAGGACATCACACATTTGATAAATTTACAGCTCAGACCTCGCGAAACAGTGCTGCCCAATGAAAGGGTTAATAGGCAGAATAATCAAAACTCGGGAATATTTTTAAGTTTTAGCTCTTCCCACAATTTTAAATCTGCAAGCCGCCACTGTTGTGATATCCCATACCTGAATCTGCCTCTCATTGGAACGTTTCGTGGACGTCCTCCTCGTCTGGATCTCTTCCTTTTTTCTGCTTCCAAATCAATATCCATTTCTGGATCTTGCATTCGATTCGGCATATCTATTTGCATTTCTTGCACAGGTATAGGTGGTGTTTGCTGGGGTTTATGTTGCTGTGGCCTATGTTGCTGTTGCTCTCTTTCGCGCTCCCTCTGTTGTTGCTGCTCTTTCTGTTGCTGCTGTTCTCTCTGTTGCTGCTGTTCTCTCTGTTGCTGCTGTTCCCTTTGTTGTTGCTCTTCTCTCTGTTGCTGCTGTTCCCTCTGTTGTTGTTGCTCTCTTTCACGTTCTCTCTGTTGTTGCTGCTCTTTCTGTTGCTGCTGTTCCCTCTGTTGTTGCTGCTCCCTCTGTTGCTGCTGCTCCCGTTGTTTATTAGGTGGTGGTTGGAAATTCAACTGTTGACGAGGCTGTTGAGGAGACTTTTGATGTGGAGAAGCATTAGGAGGGCCTTGCAGCAGCGGTTCCTTATGAAACTCATTGGGCTTGTGTTGCTCATTTTGTGGCCTAATTTTTTCATTAGGAGGCACATTAGGTTTAATCTGAGGAGTATTAACCTTATTTCTCGCTTTGGGATCAAAAGCTTGTTTAACGTTCAATTTGCGGCCATGAAACATTTGTCCATGTTCTTTTTCAATTGCTGCACGTGCTTGATCATCTTTTTCAAATTGTATGAATCCAAAGCCTCTTTGCAGAACAAGCCCAAGAATATTTCCATGCAGTCTGAATTTTTGTTCCAAATTATCAGCAAGCACTGTTTCTGCAATATTTCCTATATATATTCGAGCAGGTGCAGTAGAAGGGTCTTTCATAAACTGTTTATCACTTCGATACATTGTATTTCAACTGCTCAAGTAATGCTCTGGGATCTGAAAATTATATTCCCAATGCAATTCTTCATTTACAAACTATTATATTAATTCGACGTGCAATAAATTTTGTTGTAAAATTCAATACTCACTAAAGACGCGTTCTAAATACTTCACTTTTGGAAGAGAAACCAAAACAATCCTCCAGTTCGCTTTAGCGTTCAAAACAAAAACATTCCAGATGCTCACCCCACAAATATTACACTTGGTTGTGTTAAAGTCTTTATTTGGTCCTGATTATTTTGAAATTTGAATTAAACTCCAGCTAATCTGTTTGCCTGTCGTCTTGGTCTTGTCATGTCAAGTCAAGCTTGAAGGCTTGAACGTGAACGTGAGAACGTGAAGTAGTCGCTTTCGATTTTCCTCTGGCTTTACATAGGTCATTGGCGTTCCATTGGAATTCAGACAGGACAAGAGACGATATTTCTGTCAGTACTAGACTTGATATATTTTTGAGCGTGGTTGGTGTAAACCACATAAATATTAAGAATATAAGGAGTTTTGCCGGGCTTCGCCCATAAGATCAATGAGCGAAAAACGTGACCATCAAAGAGAGATAGAAAACAATCCCTGTGAAGCGGATCACAGAACAGGATCGCCCGTGTTGCGATTGCTCTCAGTATCAAACGCAACATGGCTGAGTGGTAACCACAGAGTTGCTTATATACATGCAACTCTGTGGTGGTAACCAAGGTAATATGTTAAGCGGGGTCCCCACTTAACTTTATGGAAGAGAGTAAGAAATAGGAGAGATAGGATAGTAGATGGTAGGACACCTTCTGATTCACGAAGGCTTAGTTCGCGACATACTAGAGTCAGAGATCGAAATAAAAAGAGGTAGGAGTAGGCCCAGATTAGAATACTTCTCTCAAATAGTTAGGGGTGTGTTTAACTTTTGGGGAAATGCGTAGGTTAGCTCAGGATAGGAAAGGATGGAGGTACTCGTCCAACCAGACTTCGGACTGGTTAGGAATTGGCAGTGATTTTATAAAATCACTGGGAATTGGTTGAGCAGAGAGCAGTTTACCAATGAAAGCCTCACTGAATAACTTCCTGTTGGCTGACAGTAACCAATCAAAAGCGGGCTTAACATGGCGGTCATTATGGGGGGGGTGGGCTCTATACCACTGAAATTTTTTTTAAATAAGTATATATACATATTAAACAATTATTAATTTAACGACTGAAGATATGAATAGTGTAATGAGTTTTATCGGCATAGCAGTCAAGAGAACTACACTGGAGGCTCTCTCACGAATTGTTATTACCATCTTCCTTCGCTACCTATATAAGGCCTTTCTCTCACGATTAATGTGTCGCGGTGCGGAGAGCTCAATTGGTTAGAGCAGTCGCCATGAATGCGAAAGATCTGGGTTCGAATCCCGGTCGGCGCCTGCTTCACATTTTTCGTTAGAGAGAGCCTCCAGTGTAGTTCTCTTGACTTCTATGCCGATAAAACTCATTACACTATTCATATCTTCAGTCGTTAAATTAATAATTGTATAATTACCTAGGCTTGGTTTCTCTTGCTGACAATTTATCCTACCATGATCATTTGTCTGTACGAAGCATTCAAATAAGTGCGACTACTGCATCAGATCCAAAAGTGGGTTGTTGTTGGTGAATTATGAGATTCTTAATAATTGTTATTACCATCTTCCTTCGCTACCTATATAAGGCCTTTCTCTCACGATTAATGTGTCGCGGTCACGGATTTCCTAAAAGAATCTGGATATCCAACATGCGGTAGTGGGGATATAATAAAATGGTTTGGGTATATTGTCCGCCATGATGATCTCCTTTTTAGTGATTTTTGTCTAGTGCCTAGTGGGGAACTCAGTATTGTTGTGGCGTAACTGTTTGTCAAATAATGTCAATTATGTTTTTGTGACCCAGTTTTGATTTGACGTTCGTCGTTTGTGTACAATCCTATTGTTTTAACAAATTAAACTTGGTGCTTAATATATAGATTTTATTAATTTCATTGTGCAGATACATTTTATTACAAAACATAATTAGCAGTGGTTGACAGGGTGCATTTCAAAAGTTTGTTTTCATTATTTTTTCATCATGGTCCATTGTTTTGTATTGGGTTGGAAAAATGCTCATAAGAATACCAAAGGGAGAAATATAACTTTTCATATGTAAGCTAATTGCTAAATTGTTTTTGGCCAGTATCTTATCAGTAGCCATAGATCATATATAACTATATGAATATAGGTGGTAAATACCTAAATGTTTCTAGGAATCTAGCCATTGCATTGGTCGATAAGTGTAAATAAACTTTTCTTTTAGTATTCCAAAGAAAGCTGTAGGCAAGGAGTGGTTGACATTAATTGGCAGAAGCGCAGAGACATTTTTAATCAATCAACGAATATGTTCTGTACATTTTGCAAACTTAATTTTCTTGCCCGACAGTACCTATTTCAAAACTACACCTACGGTGTACCGTTTTTATTGGCTGACAACAAACTTTCGTTCAAAACCGAAACTTATCTGATAAAATAATTTGTCTAATTACAGCTGAGTATTATGAATGCCCACTTCCGAAAATAGGTGATCGTAAGCTGATTTCAATATTCACACAAAAGAACAATCTCTTACTAATGACATAACAAAACATAAACAACAGCTAATATGAACAACTACACATTTTGCATAAAGAACAAAACTTGAGCTGCCCACACTAGTGCCTGTGAAACTACTGGTCTGTAATTAACACCTCCATAGACTAATCTATGACACCTCGGTACCTAGGTGTATTATGTATTGAATAAACTGGTTTTGTAGAATAATTCTCAGCCTCAATCTCAAATGATCTTATTTACATATATAAATTTAGTGCTATTGCTGAATTGCTGTACTCTAAGATAAATGTTTAAAAATACTGATAATTTTTTCACTATTATACTTAACAAAATTGTTACCAGTAACTGTTTGCATTATTTCATACTACATAATAATATTTAACTTCATAATTTTTTTGGAAATATGCCTGGCTTTATTCCATTCAATTTCGTTGGCGCGTGAAGTTAATCCTCCAATGAAAGCGGAAAGCAGTAGCTCTGTTATTGGTCGGCGGCAACCAATCAAAAGGGAACTCAACATGGCGGCCATTATGGCGGCCTCTATACCCAAGTCTGTTTCTGATGCTAACTAGATATCTATATATATTTTTAAATCTGTGGTCGCGGTGCGGATAGCTCAATTGGTTAGAGCAGTCGCCATGAATGCGAAAGATCTGGGTTCGAATCCCGGTCGGCGCCTGCTTCACATTTTTCGTGAGAGAGAGCCTCCATTGTAGTTCTCTTGACTGCTATGCCGATAAAACTCATTACACTATATATATTAAATATATATTAAATATATTTCAGTGCTTTATACACCAATAATTTGTCATTTCTTCGTGCTAAGATTTATATATCTATTTTCTAAAGACTGTTTTGGAACAGCCTGATTTTGACAGGCCGCCATTTTCTGTTGGAGGGCAGAGTATGGATACACAACGCGATGCACATGAGTGTTACCAAAACTTGAGCAGATTTGGTGCCAAATAAAGTGGTGAAACCAGGTTACTGTTTAGAATTCATGTAATGTAACTCAAAATAACGAAAGCAACGTTTGCAATAGTGCAACCAGTCATATCATTTTAAGAATTTTCGTTCAATTCTCGGCGTTAAGCGACTAAGAAGTTTAAGTTACGCCCCTTTTTTGGTGCCAAATGGTAACACAAATATCTGCTTTGTTATTCCTCCTCTTCTGTCCTCTAATAAGCTTTAAACAAACAAATGTTGGCCCTCCAGCTGTCAATTGTCGGAATTGTGTGACGGCATTCTAAAATGTTTTAAATCTGCAACCTGAGTTTACTTCCAATATTAATTCCTGTTTGGTTATTAATTGCTAATGTGAGAAGTGATAATAGAAAATAACATTTCCTTATTCTGGAAAATGGCTGAATCTATTACGAATGTATTAAACAGCATCTTAAAGGTTGATGGAATTGAAGAAGCCTTTAGTTGCTTTTTGGTACATGGAGCAACGGACAAAGACAAGAAACAATTTTGGCAACAAGAACTTATTACCTGCTTGAAAGATTTAAATCAAGAACAAATAGAACTGGCTTTGCGGCAATATTTGACTGTAGCAGCACAATGTTCTCAAAGTCGGCTGCAGCTTTTAATGGAGTTGTTAGAAGGTGTCGTACGCAAAGGTTCACTGCCAGCTCGCCTGGTATGCGAAACCGTAATTACCTTTGATAAATTGCAATATACTAACCAGAACTTTTGGATTGAAAGTTTTAAACTGCTGAGAAAAATCATTGATTTGGTGGAATACAAAGGAGTTAGAGAAATCATGAAGGTAATAAATTTTCCATATAATCTATATTTTTAATTGAATAGCTTGCTTTACAGGGCTGTTGTGAGAAAGCAAAAACTTTACCTTGCCGACTACATGCGTGGTTACAACCTCTAGCACAAGTTCTTGTTAATGTTGCTCAGCATATAATGGACAGAGATGCGTGTTTGTTACCAGGATATTTATTAGTAAATGAACTACAAAAGGCTTATCCTGACTGCCCTCATTGGCGATTGTCAACTCTTTTCTCTGACTATGTTGATAGTTTTAGAGCATGTGCTCAAATGGTGTCTGTAACAGGTCAGTCAAATATGAGGCCAGTGGTGGAGCACAGTGGATGTCCAGAGCATTTAGTAAACCCTTGGAAATTAGATCTAACTACTTTGAAATTTAGCTTGAAAGGCACTTTACCATATGAACCTGAATTATTAGAGAAACAAGTAGGCTTGTTAAGATATGTTTTGGAACAGCCTTACAGTCGTGATATGGTGTGTACAATGTTAGGTTTACAGCAGCACCATAAACAGCACTGTGCAGCTCTTGAAGAACAGTTAGTAGAGCTGGTAGTTGTTGCCTTGGAGAGAACGGAGGCAGAAGGTGACGAAGGAGGCACGCAAGGACTTTGGCTACATTTATCATCGCAACTTATCTATTTCGTGCTTTTCCAATATGCAAGTTTTCCAAATATTGTGTTGGCCTTACATAATCGACTCCAAGGAAGGGATTTACGTAAAGGTCGGGATCAACTTATGTGGGTCTTACTTCAGTTCATCTCGGGTTCCATTCAACGAAACCCCCTCTCAAATTTCTTACCTGTACTCCGTCTTTATGAATTGCTTTTCCCAGAAAGTGAACCGCCCTTACCTATCCCAAATTATAATCAACCTCAATGTACTAGACAAATGGCAGTTACTTGTATATGGCTGCATTTAATGAAAAAGGCACAATCTGAACAGAGCGGTGTAAATTGGCCTTTGCCAGCCAAGCTAAGGGTTCATCATGAGTTTCTACAACACATGATTCCTCCAAACAGTACTGCACTAGCTATGGGAAACGATTATCGCATAGCATTACTCTGTAATGCTTATTCAACAAACCAAGAGTATTTTAGCAAGCCCATGGCAGCTCTTGTTGAGACAATCCAGGGAAGTCCTAAGTCTTCTACTCCCACAGTGCCACTTAGTATGGCAGTCCTAGATTCGCTGACTGTACATTCTAAAATGAGTTTGATTCATAGCATCGTTACTCAAGTTATTAAGCAAGCACAAACCAAATCTAGCATGTCTTTGGCTCCCGCTTTAGTAGAGACTTACAGTAGACTACTGGTTTATACAGAAATCGAATCTTTAGGTATTAAAGGATTTATAAGTCAACTTCTGCCAACCGTGTACAAATCACATGCATGGGCTACACTTTATACATTACTTGAAATGTTTAGTTATCGAATGCATCACATTCATCCCCATTATAGAGTACAACTTTTGAGCCATCTTCATTCCTTAGCTGCCGTACCTCAGGCAAATCAGACCCAGTTACACCTGTGTGTAGAATCCACTGCCCTAAGGCTCATAACAGGTAAATTAAATTAATTTTCCTGTAGAGTTGTAAGTAACATGTATTATTACAGGCTTAGGTAGTGGAGAGGTGCAACCAGAACTATCCCGCTTCTTGGCCGAACCGAAAACTCTCGTTTCTGCAGAATCAGAAGAACTCAATCGAGCTTTGGTCCTAACATTAGCAAGAGCGACTCAAGTAACAGGAGGTGATGGTTCTTGGTGCATGGAATTACTTAACATAATAGCCCAAAGTACGCCACATGCTTGGGGTCCTCACACATTGGACTTCTTCCCACGAGTACTAGCAGATTTTTTCACACAACATGCTGTTCAAAAAGAGAACAAACAGCAATTGAAAAAAGCCGTGGAAGAAGAGTACAGAAAATGGGCGTCAATGAATAACGAGAATGATATAATGGCTCATTTTGGTGTTGCTGGTGCCCCTCCACTATTTTTGTGTTTGCTGTGGAAGATGCTACTGGAAATGGATCCTATTGAGCGCATAAATCCAATTGCCTATAAGTACGTATTTGCTGGAATAAATTACTGTAGTTTCTGCTTATAGCAAACGTAGAAACTGCATCTATGAAAATGACAGTAGGTCTACATGAAATATGAACGCGGTTCGCCCCTCACGAGAGGCGCGTTCACATTTCAATCAGCGAGACATTTTTAAGCAAAATTTCCTTCAATTTGGTTTTGAACTTAGGAACAGGCAGTGCTTTCAGCTCCAGCGGCACGGAATTGTAAATTTTTGTTACATTATAACTAAAACATTTTTCGTAAAATACGTGCGCGTGCCTTGGGATAGTAAGAAAGTCCCTGCGACGAATGTTAACATTGTGCACATCAGTTCTGAACCTAATTTTATTGTAGAGATAAGCAGGTTTTTGATTTATAATTAGTTTGTGGAAGAGACAAGCAGAGTGAAAGTACCGACGCCTCTGCATGTTCAGCCAAGGTATTACCAGTAGTTTGTGAGATATATTGGCTCCCGTTTGCGAATGCCAAATATTAATCGCATACAGGAATTCTGTACAACCTGAATTCTTCTAGTCAGAGCAGCGTCCAGAAATGGCCCATATAAAGGATCCGCAAAATTGAAATTCGAAAGAACCAATAACTCACAAAGATTAATTTTTAAACGGAAATTCAAATACTTTCTGATATTATAAATAGTTTTTAAATTTAGAAAAGATTTCTATATTAGAATATTAACATATTTAGTAAATTTAAGTTTATACTTGGGCTGCCCAACAGACGGAGTGATCACCCTGCAAGAACGTGCTCTAGGCGTGACCACTACCAATTTAGGACAACCGAACCGCAGTGATGCGTTTTCTTTAGACCCAACGAAGTCGCATCACTCAAATTCGGTCGTCATAAATTACTATTGGCCCCGCTAGAGCACGTTCTTGCAGGGTGATCACTCCGTCTGTTCGGCGGCCCAAGTATAGTATCGATCACGATTCCCAAATTCTTAGCATCGTCACTGAACTTCAATCTTACACCATCCAAGGTAATCATGGTTTCATCAAGAATTGACTTTCTTAATTCAGCATTATATTGTTTTCCAAATAACAGTAATTAACAGTAATGGGTTAATAATCAGAGAGTGCTGCTTGGCTGTTTTGGAAAAGATATTTAGATCAGCATTTACCTTTTTAATTGCAATATCCAGATCATCATAAGCAAATGAGTAATACAGTTGAGTGTCATCGGCGTAAAGGTGGTATTAGCAATATCTAACAACAGAAACAAATGCAGACGTATATATTGAAAACCGTAATGGTCCTAACACCGAACATTGAGGAACGCCACAGTCGACAATACGAGGGTCTGGAAGTCGATTATCACACTTAACAATCTGGGTTCTACCGGTCAAATAGCTGCTCAGTAATCTTATAGAACTCTCGCCAAGTCCAATATAATTTAAAATTGCCAGCAAAAGTTCATGATTCAACATATTGAAAGCCTTGGAAAAGTCCAATAAAACCAGTAAAGTTAATTTGTCCTCATCCAAAGCCGATACGATATCATCCGTTACTTGCAGAAGCGCAGTCTCGCAGCTGTGCCCCCCTCAAAAACCTGACTGATGTATTGGCAAAATATTACATTTATTAACATGTCTACGCAGTTGTGCCTCCAAGAACTTCTCATAAATTTTAGACAAAACAGGTAAAATGCTGATTGGTCTGACATCTTTGAACTCTTTAGGGTTGTTTGACTTAGGAAGGGGTGTTATTAATGAAACCTTCCAAGCCTCAGGAAAAACATTGTGGCCAATTGAAAAATTTATTATATGCATTATAAAGAGGAAGGCACACAGGCAAACTATATTTAATAAGATTCAGCATAACGCCATCACAACCAGCTGCGTTTGATTTTATAGAATTAATTATTTCGAGAACTTCAGCGTCCCCCACAAATACGAAATCCATTTCATTTTCTGTAATTTTGCTATTTAAATATTTTTGAAGTACTTGCGGATCCGGATTAAAATTTTTACTGGGAAGATCCAAAAAGAATGCATTAAGATCATTGGGATAACTTAAATGAGGTGGCACAGCCCCGACTCTACACCCATTATACAAGCCGAAAGCCCCAAGCTCCCGAAATATGTTGCTCTTCTTTCTTGATGACATAAAATGATTTAGGTACGCTTTTTTTTCTCTAATTACAGTAGAATTAACTAAATTCTTAAGTGACTTGTAGTAGTTCAAATGAGCAGCAGTTCTAGATTTCCTGTAATGTAACAGGGCTTTATCACGTAACTTCATCATAAAACACAGATTGTCCGTCAACCATGGAGCTCTCTTTTTTGTTACCCGGGATACTATGAAAGGAGCATGCTCATCAAAAACAGCCAATAAGTTATTATTAAAGAAACGCACCTTTTCATCAACGCTACCCATCTCATATATCAAATACCAAGGAATCTGCGATAACTGATCTAAGAAGCTGACGCTATTGAAATTTTTAAAACAGCGATAAGTGATAAATTTAGGTAGAATACTTTAGTTGCCAGATCCAACTCACAAAGAACCACCCTATGATCTGAAATTGAATGATTTAAATCGACAAATACATTTTTTACTAAAGAGCTATCAGAAACTATCAAATGATCGATAATCGTTGTCGTAGTGTTACAAATTCGTGTAGGTTCAGTAACCATCTGATGTAGATCAAAAGACTCGAGTAGATCAGAATACTGCTTGGCGTGAGGCGAAGAAAAATCCATCACATCAATGTTAACATCGCCCACACACACATCACAAAGCACCACCGCAGCCGAACATAAACTTTCAAACTCCGCAAAAAATTCATTCATGTTTCTAAAAGAACAAGTTCTATATATGTTACAAAATAGAACCCTCCTACCATTAAGACACAAACACATTAACATATATTCAAAAGAGTTAATCAACAAATCCAATGTTATTATTTTATACCTGTAAGTTTTATTAATAAAAAAACAAACTCCACCGCCCCTAGCATAGGACCTGTCCTTGCGTACAATATTCATATCGCTACCAAACTGAACAAAGTCACTCTCTATGCCAGAGTGTAACCATGTCTCGCTGACTGCTATTATGTCACATCCAGACCCGCCAAAATACTCCGCAAACGAAACATGGTTGGCAACCAAAGATCTGGAGTTGAGATGTGCAAGTTTAAACGCCATGTCATTAGCGGGTACAGCAATCATAATACATGTAGAAAAACAGTAATTCTCATAATGATATTAAGTTAATAAATTAACAAATTATATTGGCCATCCCGGAATCAGCGTTAGAAAATAACACTGAAGAGAAAAACAAATAAAAAAAAAGTTCATACCAAACAGTACAGAAAGCAATAAGTGCGATAAAGAAAAATGCCGTCTATTTCATTCCAGCATGAAGTTCCATCAACTGCAATTAATTTTGAACTTTTTTAATACCAGTGTTTGTTTTTATAAGGATCCGACCGTCACTGGTCCACACATTATTTTTACCCCACATTTCCGCACCCGCTTACGCAATGCAGCCCTTTCCCTTGTCAAGTCCTCCGCAATTATGATTCCGGTATTTTTTTAGTAGCCTCTTGTTCCGAAAGACTAAGTTTTTAAATGCATAGCTAGTAAATTTGACTATTATTACACGCCCATTACGGTAAGTTCTGTCAACAGAATTCTCGGGCAATTCCAATTGCAACTTTTCTTCTAGGAACCGCGCGACTACTTTGTTTATGTCTTCTTCAGGTGTTTCCACTAATCCCATTATTCGTATACTGTTCCTCCTACTATACTGTTCATAACCATCCAACTTACGCATTAATTGATTATCAGCATTTTCCAATTCTTTCACTTTCGAATCCAGATTGATAACTTTCAAATTAATAGAGTCTATCATTTCCTTCAAATTATCATTTATTCTCTCGGATATCAACACCGAAAAACGTTGCAGAAAAACTTCACTGCAAAGTATTTTTTGTACAGTTTCTTTTGTGTCCTCACTTTTTCCAGCTGCAGACCGTGTTATTTTCTTATCTGCCATACTATTTATTATATTTCCAAAATCTTCAAGTTATTTCACAATTAATTCGCACAAGAATTACAGTTTCAGAAACTACTGATCTTTGACTTTAAAATGATACCACTTTCCCAAATTAACACAGAGAAAATTCCGCAGAAAACTTTAAATTTGGAGAGCAACACACTGCACCACTTTACATTCAGAGGCCGGCAAACAGTTTTCTACTTTCTACTCTGCCCGAAATAGTTTTGCATTGGGTCTGGTCTTCCACTTGTCGGGCTGGGATCGAACTCGCAAAAATGAATTGCAAACTGCAAAGTGCAAGTTCAGTATTTCTAATACCAAGACATATTAATTAATAAATTTACAGCTACATATTTCGTTAATTCGTTAACCTATTGACATAAGTTACTGTTATTTTCCAGGATACTGGAGCGTATAGGAGCTCGTGCACTGTCTGCTCACTTAAGAAAATTTTGCGACTGCCTGGTGTTTGAATTTAGTAACTCAGCTGGAGGTATACATGTTAACAAGTGTGTGGATACCATAAACGATATGATATGGAAATATAACATTTTGACAATCGATCGCTTGGTTTTATGCTTAGCTTTGAGGACACAGGAGGGCAGTGAAGCTCAGGTGTGTTCTTTTATCATTCAATTGGTTCTGTTAAAAGCGACGGAATTTCGAAATCGCGTCAGTGATTTCGTAAGGGAGAATTCGCCGGATCATTGGAATCAAACTGATTGGCACGAAAAGCATTTGGAATTTCATAGAAAATATCCAGAAACTTTTGCCCCCGAGGAGCAAGCCAGTGGTTATCATCCGTATTTTGGAAATGTGTGTTTGCGATTTTTGCCGGTTTTTGATATAGTACTACACCGATTCCTGGAGATACCACAAGTAACTAAAAGCTTAGAAATTTTATTGGAACATTTAGGATGTTTGTACAAATTTCATGACAGGCCAGTCACTTATTTATATAATACTCTGCACTATTATGAGACAAGTTTAAGAGAGAAGCCTTTGTTAAAACGAAAACTAGTGGCTTCCGTTTTAGGAAGTTTAAAGGAAACTTTGTCAGAGCCTTATCAGCTATACATGGGAAGAAATGGAGAGGATATTTGGATACCTGAATTGAATTATTACATACAGTTAATAAAACGTGTTGTGGATACTTTAGATGGAACGTCACCAAATGCTATGAGCGATTGCAGGTTTAGCGAATTCCCCAATCCAGGAGCACATATATTGTATACCACATGTGTGGAATTAATGGCACTTTCGGCAGGGCCAAATTCAGTAGCAAACGGACTATTGGATGTAGTTACTTGTGGATACATGACAATTCCTAGTGCAGATATGCATAAATGGTTAAATGCGATAGGTCTAATACTATCCTCATTACCTGTAAGCTATTGGAGTGTACTGCACGAAAGACTGCTGACAACTCTGTCTGAAATGGAACACTGGAATTTTGATTGTTCCCCATTCCGTCTATTTAATTTTAAAGAAACTCATTCCGGTTTATTGCACAATAAATTTAGTTACATGCTAGCTTTGGCACATTCTGTTTGGCACCATGCTGGTCCTGGACAAATAGCAAGTGTGCCAGTTTGGGTGCGTGATTGTCTTCCATCCATTGTAAAAAGTGAAGAGCAATTTCTATATGTTTGTCATTTAGTTGGACCATTTTTGCAACGTTTTAACAATGCTATATTAGAACTTACTGGGGTGCTGTACGAACTGCTTTTGCAGGTTGATCGAAATCAACAGCAACTTAATTATATTGATCCTATTTGTGATTTGTTGTATCATATTAAGTATATGTTTGTCGGCGACTGTTTGAAAAAGGAACTTGAAGCAATTGTGCGGCAACTCAGGCCCCAGTTACAGCTAAGGCTTAGATTTATTGCTCATTTGACTATAGAGGAAGTCACAGCAACGTAATTTTTATTGCAACGTTTTTAAATGACAACTTTTACACATATATGTATGTACTTATTTATTTTGTATTAATTAAACATTAAAAACATTTCAAAAATATAGGTTCCTTAGTTATTTACAAGTATAATATACTATTAGTTACCAAGGACTGAAAGTGATACTTTTGTAGTCAAGAATGCATTTATTACAAAATTGCGAAATACTTAAGTGCTGGCAACAAAAAATACATAACTTTGACATACAACCCACTAAAACAGATTAAAGTAGTCAAAAATATAATAACATATGGGTAAATACAGACATGCCACTTTCTGCATTCTAAACAAAAAAACTATACATATGTATATGGAAAAAAATTCACAACATACACTGCCGGACAAAAAAAAACGGACTCATGTTTTTATTTTTATTTTGAGGCCCTACAATATTTTTATGTTACTTAACTTGCGCAATAAAATAATTAACGATTGCCCTACTAGTGAGGAAAAAGAAAGTTTTACCTGAATATTGCACCTTTCGTAAGCCTAAACAGCCAAATCAGCATTTTGACTCTTCATGCATCTCTATTGAAACATCAAAATCTTTTACCTTATTAGGCTGCTCTCTATTTTCTATTGGTTTTTTGGTGAAATTTCATTTGTAAATGTCAGCTTTTAACATTTTCCATACAATGCACCCCGAAATTTGTTCACAAATTGTTGCTTTAAGCCACGATGGCCGAAGAGTGCGGTATATTGCTCAAATGCTGAATATACCCCGTAACACAGTGCAAAATGTACTCTTGCGATTTCGTGAAACTCATGGGTTTGTAAAGAAGGTCGGATCTGGTCGTCCACGGACTGCGAACCATCAAGATGTCCGTTTTCTCCATGTTGCTGCGCTGCCCGATCGAGCATTGCCATCACCTATTCTTGCTGGACGGTTAGCCGAAGTTCGAGGAGTGGCAGTTTCAGCTAGAACAATTCGGAAAAGGCTAAACGAATATGTTTTGACTTCAAGAAAGCCAGCTACAGGTCCCATGTAGACCGTAGAACATAGCAGAGCATGACTTGCATTTGCGCAGCAATACGTAAATTGGGACGAACATCAATGAAGGAACGTGCTCTTCTCGGACGAGTCAAGTCACCAGATGGACGTGAAAAGGTGTGGTGAAGACCAGGGGTGCGGTACAGTCAATGTTGTATATCTCCCAGGGTCAGTTTCAATGGTGGTAGCATTACGGCGTGGGCCGGAATATCTCTGAGGGCTCACACAGAATTGGTTTTCATTTAGAATGGAACAATGACTGCACACCGATACATTGTTGAGAGTGCCTGGAACCCCATGTCACACCATATATGCCATTTATAGGGGACAATTATGTGTTTATGGATGGCAACGCTCACCCACACACAGCAAGAATTGTTACAGAGTACCGTGAAGAGGTTGGTATTGGATGTCTCCCATGGTCAACCAATAGTCCAGACCTGAATCCCACTGAACATCTGTGGGATCAGCTTGGGAAAAGGATTAGACGTCGCCAACCCCTACCAGAAACATTAAATGGCGCTTCAAGAAGAATGTGAACAAATACCCCAAGAATCTATTGATAGCCTCATTTAGGGCATGCCACAACGTTTAAGGGGAAATAATAAGAATTCGTGGTGGTAACACCCATTATTAATTTGGTTCTACTAGTGTGCTTTTCCTTTATATTTTTTTTTGTCTTTTCAAGTTCTTAAGTAACAGGTTGATCTCTAAAAAATACTTTTGTTAGGTTGTTGTTGACAAATCATTTTGTTTCTTGTTTTTTATTTATTGTTAAGATGAAAAGAATATAGTTAAATATCATTTCAAACCGTCCGGAGTGTCCGGTTTTTTTTGTCCGGCAGTGTAGATACAGTTTTATGGAAGCGCTCTGGTGTCATGTATTATTTATTTTCATTTTCCGTTACAACAGATTTCTTTCCATTATATCAGATTTTTTTTTATAACAGGGTTTTTTCCCATTAGGACAGATTTTTTTCCGTTATAACGGATTTTTCCGTTATAACGGATTTTTCCGTTATAACGGATTTTTCCCGTTATGACGGATTTTTCAGTTATAACGGATTTTTCCCGTTATAACGAATTTTTCTCTTATAACGATTTTTTTTCCGTTATAACGAATTTTTTCAGTTACAGCATTTTTTATGTCATAATATAACAGATAATTTCTCTGATATAACAGATTTTTTTCCGTTATAACAGATCTTTACTCCGATATACCGGATTTTTTTCTCAATATAATAGATATGACGAGGTATCTAGAACTCTTTAGCACTTAGGCATTAATTAAGAGTCGTTTTATACAGGGTGTCCACGAACAACGGGGCAATATTTTTGGAACATATAGTCTGGGTCAAAATAACACTTAAAGTGTATATGTAGAATTTTTTTCTAGGACGCCTCCCTTCGAAGCCATTCACCCTTAAAGGTCAAGTCCTGAAGAAGGTTTTTTGCTGGTAACTTTCGAACTACTGTATAGAATATTATAAAATTTGGACTGTAGATATAGTATGCAAGTATCTATGATCGAGTGACATGACATCTTCCGTATCTTGTGTAGGAAGCCGGGGGTGGAACACCGCTAATGCTTTTCACCCCTTAACTTTCACGTTGATGCTTGTAACGAATTTGCAATGACATTTTTAAATTCCTTAAACAATTTCCTCAAAAAAGGTACTCTTTTTTTGAAACCATTAAAACGGCCCGTTTCCGAGAAAAAAAATGTTTGCAAAGACATGATTCATCATTTTTACTATACAAGCGGGTTATGAAATAAGAGCTGCTTCATGAAACATGTGAGAAAATGAAATGAAAAAGTATGAACAATCGGTTATGAAAACATAATAGAGGCTAAAATAAATTCTCGAAGTGAGCACCTTGTAGACGAATAAATTTTTTGTGTGGTAAAAATGATAAATCATGTCTTTTTATACATTTTCTTTCTCGGAAACGGGCTGTTTTAACGGTTTAAAAAAAAGAGTACCTTTTTTTGAGAAAATTGTTTAAGGGATTTAAAAATGTCATTGTAAATTTGTTAAGAGCATCAACGTGAAAGTTAAGGGGTGAAATGCATTAGGGGTGTTCCACCCCCGGCTTCCTACACAAGATACGGAAGATGTCATGTCGCTCGATCATAGATACTTGCTTACTATGTCTACAGTCCAAATTCTATAACATTCGATGCAGAAGTTTGAAAGTTACCAGCAAAAAAACCTTCTTCAGGACTTGACCTTTAAGGGCGAATAGCTTCGAAGGGATGTGTCCTAGAAAAAAATTTATAGATACTTTAAGTGTTATTTTGACCCAAACTATTATGCTCCAGAAATATTGCTCCGTTGTTCTGGGACACCCTGTATAACCGGCGTGCAGTGTGGTGTTACTGGCTTACGATACAATATCCACTGAATAGTCGAGACTAACAATATCTACTTTACAAATGGTCTTGTGGATAAAATGGGGATATTAGGAATGCCCAAAATTTTGGAAGCATCGATGCTAACATCAAAAATGATACATTGAATTGGTTGGGCGATGTTTTCCAATGATCGAAACAAGAAACATCGATGTTTTGTACCTAGACAAAGGACGAAACCAGTGGTCTACGGTTTTCCATACACATTCGAAACATGCAATATTGAAAAACTTCTTACAAACATACTCTACTGCGAGTTGAGCAGGAAAGTACGTAAAGATCAAAGGATGTTCCAAGCCCAACGATATGTTTGGGGTAGCATCCCGTATGAGATCTCGTAGTACAAAAAATCTGGATTTAATTCTATAATTCAATGCCTGGCGGGGTATTTGCCCGAGGAGTAGTTGTTCAAACGGTCCAGTACCACTCAAATATTTTTGGAATCCTTAATTTTCTAGCAAAATATAGGTTTACTAATAATGTTGAAATTAATGAAAACCATAATACAGATAACAAATAATACGTTTATTGTAAAAAAATGGAAAAAAAATTTAAAAATATAGGTGTTTCAGACTAGCGCAATTTTTCCATGACTCAACTTGAGTTGAAGATATCAAAACATTTTTCAAATAAGTTTCCGCGAATCAACTATATGTCTTAAAATTAGTTTAGATCTTTAGATCATACAGGTTGTACATTTTCTTCTGAGAGTTATCCAACTTAATTTTTGCAAATGGAACACATCGTATATTATTGATTGGAATCAATAAAAGTAACTACCCTACTACCAATTGATAAAGTTTATTAGACTTTTTAACAGGTTTTGGTGTATTAAAACTCCGTCATCAGAAAAGTATATTATTGATTTTTTTTATTTCTCGTTGGACTTTAATAATTCCATATCTTGGATATAACTTTTACCGTTAGGTACGAAATTATTTATCACATTCTCAGAATGCTTGAAAAAATCTGCGAAACGAAACAAGATGGAAATATTTTTTTATTAATTTTTGAAATAGTAAAATTTATAATCTCCATAACTTGATTTTTTAAAATTAAATTGTAAGAAAATTTTTACACCACGGAAGGAAAATTTAGTTTATTGCAATTCCATTTTATTAGGACTTGGGACATGTTTATGCTTAACTCTAAAATATAACAAAAACCGTTAGAAAAAATCCGTTATGATAATGGAAAAAAATGCGTTATAACGGAAAAAAGATCCATTATATTGGAAAAAAAATATCCGTTATATTGGAAAAACATATCGCTTGTAGTGGAAAAACTATCTAATTATTCATTACAACGGAAAAGAAAAACTGTTATAACGGAAAAATAGATCTGTTATAACAGAAAAAAACCCGTTGAAACGAAAAATGAAAATAAATAATACGTGACACCAAAGCACTTCCGTACAGTTCAAAGTATTTCTATACACACCACTTTTTTATTAAATAAATACCTACATGCTACATCTAATATTTTTCTCATGTGATAATTCGATTTTTCGAAGCCGACTGAATTTTGAGAGCCACCACTGGGACCTTCTATATTAGAAAGCTTAGGTTTCAATTTGGTACTCTCAAATGGTATGCAAGTCATGGTTAAAAGACAAAAATTATTCTCTTCATGACCACTAAAGGATATAAACCAATATTGCTTAGTATTAACAGTGTTAACTATAACAGTTTTCATGGGAGGCAGCTATCAGTTTCAACTTCTTAAATAATTGCCTCTTGCTAGTAGCTATTGAAAAAAAATGAATGAACTGAATTTATCTGCAAAAGTTTTACTCATTTTGGATAACGCTTCTGGACTTCCTGATGCCAATGAATTAGTTGCTGATGATGGACAAATTCAAACAATGTTTATGCCTCCTAACTGCTTGAAGCAACTCAATTTGATGAATGTCATTTACTCACTTAGACACCCAATTTAATAAGAAAATCGTGAAAAAAGCTATGGCCCACAAGAGATCTGTTTGTCACTGAAGATGAGGTCTTTGTAGTATTGGCAGAAGTAGGTAGAAGTAAGAAGTAAGGAGACAAGCACGCAGAGAAAGTAAGGAAGAAAACTTTACATCAAAATGAGAATGATCTGCAAATGATGACAGTAAGGATAAGATAAGGAACTAGATGATGAAAGCAATAACATGCCGAATTCTGTTATGCGTAAGGATGTCATTAAATCCTTTGAAATTTGGCTACAGTGGTCAACAAAATGTTCCAGTTCACCAACTTTTGATATTGCATCAGATGAGATCGGACCTTTACAGCTCACTTGGGTGGATTAAAACAAGCAACAATTGAAGATTTTTTCTCTGCTTAAATTCCGAGGTTGTGTAAACGTATTTAAAGTTATGCAAGTATATCTAAAGTTTGTTTATTTTTTAACGGAAGTTTTATGTTCTGGGTTTCTTAATGCGCGGAAAATCATATATTTTTTCATCGAAGTTTTATATTTATTCAGTTCGGATTACCAAAGACAAAAATGACTTTCATATGAAAAAATAAAGTTGTTCAGCCTGAGCTATACAGATCCACGAGGATAGAGCACAAAATGTTGCTCTAATAACGTATTCATTAAATTCCTGAAAAGTGCATAATCTTTATCTACCGTCTGTCTTTCAAAGTAAGTGAGATCCCAATGGTCGCTTTCAATACTAAATCTGCTTATAAGGGTTGTCCAAGGAGCTTTCTACCAAATGTCAACCTTATATTTTAAAGATGAAAACAAACAAAATGTGTTAAATGAACATGCTTCCTAAAAAGAATCATTGACAAGTTACCTCTATGAATTTAACTACTTGCCAATTCTTAATTGTCCTTATCCGGATCTCTGGATTACTATAGGAGACCCTTCTTGACCCCCTCATTCACTAGATGTGAATTATTTATTTGTATGTACCTCCCTTTATATGTTTGTAATTTTTTTGTTTACTTTCATCTCTAGAATTTAGATTTAACGCTTGAGATCAATCTATACTTACATCTTAACCAATTAAAGTCACATTTCTTAAATGATGATTTCTCAAAACACACAAATCTCTTGCTATATTACTCCTTCCAGAAGTTGTGTGTATGTCATTAAGGTGCAGTAAAAGTGACGGACTGAATAACTCGGGAAGCGTCCTTAAGAGTTCAGACACTAAAGGAGGTGGCACAGCACTCAAAACCAATCTAGCTTTCGAAGTTCGAACCTCGACCAGAAACTTCAGGAAATGAAAAGTAAAATATGTTTGCTGGGTCACATGTCCTTCAAGTACACCAGATTCTAACATTAACAACAACTGCCTTAACGCGGCAATTAATTTTTCTTCTGAATTTTCGCTTGATTTATACTTCTTTGGAGTAGGTTCTGCATAATCCTGAAACACGATACATTGCCACCATACATCAAAAGATTTGCGCCAATACTTACATCATTAGTTGTTGATTCAACTGCTGTGTAGACACAGAAAGCACTTAATAAAGCCACTGCGGACAACTGAGGTTCTGTTATACTATCATCTTGTACAATATTATAAAGTAACTGTGGTAGAGTGTGTGCCATTAGTTCCAGGGAGCATGCCTGTATGTCAACGTGGAATAAAGCCAATGCCAAATCCACGCCACGTTTTAATTGATCCCTGTATCTCAAATGTATCAACTCTTGCACAACAGCAGAAACAAGCCATCGTGACCCTGCTGTATCCAATAAACCATGAATGGTTGTTGCTGAATGATAGTCCAATCTGCCTTTGCCAATTGCTTGTGTCCATACAGTTCGCAGCTGTTCAGCTGCTGGCTGTCGGGACACCAGATGTCGAAAACTCTTCGAGTGCATGGGCAACTGCACGTCCCTTTGCATTCTCCTAATAATTTCACGTGTTAGTTGCCAACTATCCTCTTCTTCAGCCCCAGGAGCAGCTAACAATTGTTGCACCATATTCACAGGCTTAAGAAGAGTGTCCTGCGGGGCAGTTCTCATGTAGCCACACAACCACGATGCCGCTGCCAACGTAAGGCTGCACATCCGACCTTTAATCGCATCTAAAATACGTTTCACATCTGCTGCAAGTAAAGCACCCTGTTCCCAAGCCACAAGAACTTCTTTCATTACGCCTGGAATATTGAAAACAATGTCTTGCCATTTTACGTGACTTTTAAAGTCAGCTTCTCCAGAATTAAATTGCTGCAGCAGACTGTCTACAATGTTAGGATCGCATAAGTTTAGAATTTGTTCTGGGGCTTTAGGCTTTTTGGCTTCGACCATGCACACATGAACCCATTGTTCAAAAAAAGAGGTGCCATCTTCATCGAGCACTTCATCTGCGCCATATGTCTGAACAATGGCAACCAGGATTAAGAAACTTATATCAAAAAGTTCCACACGAGCTTTATCACCTCCAATTTTCGAACATTCGTTCAGTCGTATAAGTCGAGTAACTAACGTTCGCAGCTGTCCTTGCACAGTGGCCACAGCCAGGATCAATTCAAATGTTGTTCCTGTTAACACCCGATGTAACATACTAATCAATGCATCCTGAAAAGAATCCATTTGTTTTATTTCAGGCTAAAAGCATATGCTTCTTTAAAAAATGCAAAGTCAATACTCAACAGTAACACAATAACTATTAAAAAAGCTTAAAAATAACTGCTCTTTAAAAGTTAAGAAACGTGCCGTAAAACCCTATCCAGATGATTTTGCCAATCATTAACACGTTCGCGGATATTAACCAAAAGTGAGGGAATTTAAAAACACAGGAACTTATTTTAAAGAATTAATAAGATATAATACAAGGCATACAGTGATAATTAATGAAATTTTATGTTTTCTGTTGTGACAGTAAATCACGAGCAAGTAGAATCCCTATGCAATGTTGTCGGTGGTTTGACATTAATACGCAAGGGCTTTTTTGTCTTTCTCAGTTCGGGTGTCTTCTATGGCGACTTCTTTTTTTCCATTTGAGCCATTCTCTTAACTATCTTGGATATCTCTGTATCCACGACTTTCCTTATTTCTTGTGTCTCTTGCTCTTCTGATATTCGGGTTTCTAGCTTGGTTTTTATTTCAGTAATTCTCACATCTACCTACTCTTGGCTCTTTTCTATAACTGACTTGATTTCTTTTTTGATTGGTCTTCATTGCTCTTCAGTTCTTCCTGATTGTTCTTCATTTCTTCTAGATTATTCTTCATTATTCTTCTTGGCTGTTCATCACTACTTCTTGATTATTCTTCATCGCTTCATGTTAATCATTTTTCATCTTAACCGTTCTTTATTGCTTCTAGATTGTTTTTCATTAATTATATAATGGCTGCTCCAATTTATTGTTTCAGGCATAAACACAAACGTTGAAATTCCACTTACTTCGGATATTTCCAAACTTTCTAGATTTTTCTACAGCTTTCCTGGTTTCTAAACCTTCCACGCACTCTCCAGAGTAACCACAAACCCAAAGTGCGGGAAACTCATGTAGAAACCAAGTTTCACAACTTCTATAAACTTCCACGGCGTTCTTTACTCTTCTCGGCTCCAAATCCCACTTCTGACGCCAACCTGTTATGTATTTGGATTTTAAACACAACTTTATTTACAGTGACTATATTTACAAGAACTATTTACAACTATTATTAGTGATTAAGAACATTAATTAACAACGATTTAACACGAACGAACAAACACAATTTATCAGTCCAACTATCTTTACAACTCTCCAGACACTCTTCAAATATTGTTTATAATTTTCACGGTATCGCATTAGAAATTAAAGACTCATTTACTAACATTTAAATGTCGACTTATATACTCCAAAAGATTGTTCCATTTTATTCGGCAATAAACGAGAGGGTTCTCAAAAGCACTGTGATAGTTTTCTGAAGAAATAAATTATCTCAGTCATAAAACTGTCAATCTCACATAAACAATAGATGTCCTCAAATCGCTGCGAACTTAATAAAATTCATTCATAACAATATTAATATGTAATATACAGGGTGTCCCATTTATGCTTCAAAAAATGATATGCAAGTTCTTCAAGTTAAAATAATGGGGGTTTATCATATAAATTTTTTCTCTTAGACACCTGTTGGCTGAGATATAAGGCGTTAAAAGTTCTGCAAAAAAATGTTAAATTCAGCATAACTTAAAATCTAAGAGATTTTTATTTTAAATTGTACTCACCTTTCTTATTTTTCCTTGCCTACTTTTTGATAGTGCAATCAATAAAAAGAATAACCAGTGGTTTACAAAATGGATGAAATTAAAATCCTTTTTGAAAAATAAATGGTACGTCACTGGTTTTTGCAATTTTTTTTGTTTAATTTTGAAATCTGTTGTTTCCTCAAAAATTGTTCTTACTTATAAAAGGTCTGTAGAACTTACCGTTCTCGAGATAATTAATGTTGAAATTTTGGGTGCAAATGGGCATGAAAAATAAAGGAGGCTTGTGCTTAAGTCAGTTGAAACAAATAAGTATTGCATTGTGAAATTTTGATTAGGCTTAAGCTGTCAGTTTAAATAAATGCTGAATTTAACATTTTTTTGCAGAACTTTTAACACCTTGTATCTCAGCCAACAGGCGTCTAAGAGAAAAAATTTATATGACAAACCCCCATTATTTTAACTTGAAGAACTTGCAAATCATTTTTTTAAGAATAAATGGGACACCCTGTATATTTTCACTTATATGGGCTATCACACTTCTCAAAATCTTTATAAAACTACCAGTAACATCAAAAATATTTTAACTCAAAAGTATCTAAAACAACTCAAGTGAGGAATCCAAAATGAAATCAAATACAGAAATACACTTAGGTAGTGCAACTAACCTACTAAACATGTTATAAATGTTTCTATGTCAGCTTGGCCGAAGTGGCTTTCTGTGATATCTCTTACTATTAGACCAGTATTAGACCATTACGGATATACACAACAATTATCGGCAAGAAATACCGAAACTTTTACCAAAATAATTTAGTTGGAAAACACTATGCATTAAACATGTTAAGACAAAAAGTGCTACAATACAGTACAATACAATAATAAAAAATAAGATAAAACTCATAATTAAAAATTTCGGCAATTTTCACTGGACCGGAAAATTGGAATATTGATGAGGCAAATGCAGTCTTAAAATGAAGCTGAAACATTGGAGATTAGACCGACATATTTTATTTAGCAAATGACTAAAATCTAAGTCTACAATAATTGTGTACAAATAACGTTAAAAAAGATTTCCTTTAAAGTTTGCTAGTTTTTATCCTTATTTATTTTGATAATCATGAAAATACACTTAATAAAACAGGTGCGTATATTCTACGGTCCCTCAGCTTTCTCTCAAACGATCATTCATGTCTGCAACTAATACAGGTTTTGAGCTGGACATCCGCATTTACATTGTCTCAGAAGTGAAAACGCTTTTTAGATGCCAGCTAGGTACCCGAATACCACAGCCTTAAGTGCAAAACATGTTATCTCTTAAATTTAAAAGTTACTTAGTCCGTGGGTCCTGCAACAGTACGTCAGCAAAGTTTTGCACCTTTATTATGCATTTTAGAGAAAAAAAATGAGAGACACCTGATTTTTAATTCTCCATACTTCAAAATTATTTGCATTCATACAGATTGCCCCGCTTATTCTCCAAGGCCTCTAACTTTGCTTTTTTAAATGGAACCCTCGTATTTGATTGCATTTATGGTTTTCTTAAGAAATTTTACTATGAGGCATAAAATATTTTTCACCTAAAGTGCACATTTGTCACATTACCGGCACTTTTTTAAAAATTTTGATAGGTGTAAGGAAATTTTGAAAAATAAATATCTTCGTATTGAACAAAGTTAAGGATGGGGCACTTTGAAAAAATCAAAACAATATCTAGGAGTTATCACCACAATAATTAAAAAATTGAAGAATTGAACAATTTTAAGATCCCATAACTTTTTAAATGGAACGATATAATTTTTACATCGTTTTACATTATAGTCCAAGCAATACTACGATGGAGGCTATGCACGACAGGGGGGCTGAAATTCAGATGCACCTACAATTTTCTCTTAGCTCACACGATTATTTCAATCACCTTTTAGCAATCCATTCTGAAAACTGGCATCACTAAGCCCTAACCTTGAGCTGCTTAACTTTTGAAGAGCAGTTTATGTCATGGGTAATTTTAAAATAAATAAAAAAATTTCAATCAGAAAGTAGGGCTAATTACGAGAAACCAGACATCTGCGCCAAAAAAGAAAAACAAATTTTACCTGTATATTATGGTCGTTCGACAAGGTTTTTAAGATGCCCGCTAGTGTGGGCAACGTACAAATTATGACCTTCGGAATACCAGCATTAGGCGGTGGCGTTGTTTCTAATTTTAAACCAGCTGGACTTTCACGTTTCTTCAGCAACTCTTGAACTTGATCCTCAGTAAGTAACCGAGCCTTCGCTAACTCCATGAGTAAGCATTCCAAGCTAGAGCATGGACTATTTGTATCCAATGCGTCCAACAATGGCGTGTGTTGCAGTAATAGATCTATAGCTTCTGAAGTTGTCTTATTTTCTGACCCATTCGTTAATTCAGTTAATAAATTTGGAACTTTGAGAAATGCAAATGCTCCACAATGAGATTGATCAGTGGTCTGACTACCATCATGTAGCGCTAATAAGCTACTTCTTATTAATTCTGCATACAATCTGGAACTATTATAACCCTTCAGTCTTTGAAAGAGTTGCAGCTGATTTACTAAAATATTTGTAGGACAACCGGGGTTTTCCAGAAGTGTAACAGTCACCCAATATTGTATTAAACTGCCTGGCCACGTATCTGCAGTTATAGGTAAGGAGAGAGCGTTTATGTCCAGTTTCTTTAATAACAAGATTGATTGGAACAATGGATCTGTCTCCGATAATGTTCCTTGCAAGTCCATACATCTACTGGTAGTTTCCATGAATAGTTCTAAAATTATGAAAGAATAAATACAGCATGTATTTTTTACAATACATCACCATTATATGGGCTCATGGGTTGAGTCGAGGGCAGAGTGCATTAATGTGATTTTCCGGAAATGGCAAATTTTTAATGATTATGCTCTTAATCAGCATTAAATTTGGCTTCTATGCCAAAGTGCTGAAGATAATGATAGACATTCTATAATTTTCTTTTAACTTACCTTGATCGATGTAGCGTGCTAAACATATCATCGTAACGTAGAAATCATCCTTTAGAAGCATCTGTAGAAGATAACCAGCTTTTTCAACAATAGGAACCTTACTCATGCATTGCTGTAAAATCTGCAATAACCAACCCACAGTAGACAGTAACGTACAAGCCAAAACAGTTTCTTCTGGTTTTCCTGAACAAGTAATTCCCGCTAGCATTCCTTCAAGAAACTCCAAGAGACTGAAGACACAATGCACTTTGTGGAACTGATTGTATTTACTTAATCTTTGAAGTACAGCAGCATGTGAAACTAATTGAGCACTCAACGAATGTTTCAGATAACTTAACACTAGGGGATTAGCACCCGAGCCAACTAGAGCCTGTTGTAAAATACAGTCCGCTAAATTATAAACATCACCACTGACACCTCTAGGTAAAACGCTTTTGATGTTGATGGCCCACTGCAAATCTGACCATCTTTCCCTCCAAGCTTTGGAAAGTAAAGCTTTGAGGCAACTAGTTTTACTAGTTATCTTGGATTCCATTAGTACCACTTACAGTTAAGCAAAGAACAGAAGTTTATATTACTACGTATATGCTGAAAATTATGGAGCTCTATTTTGTTGTTGGTTTACTTATGCCATTTCTCCATATTTATTAACTTCTCCTAATTCAACTATCTAAATATTTCTGACGGTTGCCGGTTGCTTGAGTCTTGATTACTTTACGATTTCCATTATGTTTATAAAAATTTTGGAAGAAAGAGCAACAAAACATCCGTAACATAACCTAAACATGTCAGATATATTAAGTGACAAGAGTATTCGATTCTCCAGCAACGAATTCGATTCTGAAGCAAGTATTGGAATACTTCTAATTCAAGAAGACTAGCGAATTGGCCATAAACATAATGATGTATTACCAGTCGGTGTTGTAATCTTCAAAAAATCTAGACTTAATTTATGCCCGACGAGGTATTTGTTCGAGGAGTAGTAGTTTGTCCAGTACCACTCGAAATAATAAAAGACTATCTGACCAAATTTGACTATTTTTGAGGAGTGTCCACTAGAGTTTAATGCTAACATGCTAAAAGCCGGTTTGCAGTAGGCAATTTTTATTGCGTGCAACATGCAATTGCTGCAATAAAAATTGCCGACTGTAAACCGGCTTTAGGGATGTACATCATTGGCTTGAACTCACTTTATCACTACCACTGAAATATATTTCAGTGATCACTACTTATCAAACGCAAGAATTTGCGATGCAGCACACTTCGAAATCAGATTGTCAATGGGGGAGATAAGTGGCGCGTCACAAACGTCAGATTTTCATTTCAAACAAAACAAAGCCACGTGCTTTCTGACGTTTTAACCTAACCTCTGAAATATAATTATAGTTGTTTTCAAGTTTTTACACGTAAACCCAACACACAAATTGAAAATAAACTGTTTTCACTGCAAAACGTCTATAATTATATTGCAAAAACTAGTTTAAGACATTGCAAATAATATCGATAAATGTCAAATGGCACGTGCTTTTGTTTTGTTTGGAATGAAAATTTGACGTATGACGGAGGCACTTAGGTCCTCTATTGTGCTAGAAACTTTGAAGTCAAATTGGGTGCCGTTTACATTAGCAATGGGGGAGATAAGTGGCGCGTCACAAACGTCAGATTTTCATTCCAAACAAAACAAAGCCACGTGCTTTCTGACGTTTTAATCTAACCTCTGAAATATAATTATAGTTGTTTTCAAGTTTTTACACGTAAGCCCAACACACAAATTGAAAATAAACTGTGTTCACTGCAAAACGTCTATAATTATATTGCAAAAACTAGTTTAAGACGTTGTACATAATATCGATAAACGTCTAATGGCACGTGCTTTTGTTTTGTTTGGAATGAAAATCTGACGTATGACGAAGGCACTTATGTCCCCTATTCTAATTATGATTTCGCCGGTAGTATTATCCAACGCTTTATTTATATCCCAACGAGGTTTTGCCAAGTAGACCCACTATTTCACGCGCTTTAATGACTTCATGCCGTGAAAGCACCAAGCAACAGTTTTGTTGCAGTACGGAAAACCGCGGGCACTTTTAAGACGCGCGGCGAGTTTTTGTCGAGGTTTTTGTTAGAATCCAAGCGGATACTTTTTCGCTTTTCTTATAAAGCTTGTTGTAATTTACAGAATTTTGCATTCCATGTGTTGTACCTGGTGACCCGTCAGGAAAGGTATTTGTTTAAAGAAAATTCTCGATCGCTAATGAAAACAAGGGAGGTAATAGCGCGCTAAAATATTGCCTTCACAAAACCTAGTTGGGATATAAATAAACGCTTATGTGGTTTATGTGCTTATGTTGTTAACTTCGTTTGGTATTTTCATGTGTCAATCAAATGTCATGTGGCAGCAGTGACAGATGACAGTGAGTGTCAACAATAGTGAATAAGTCATATTATTTGCTGGAAGGATAATATATAAATAAAAACTATTTTTTTATCCTTTATTCGTGTCTTTGAAACGATTGCTTGGAGTCCCATATTCGTCTGGCAAAACCAGGCAATAATATCTACTCTGTGAAACCAGGGCAGTTTTTGTGTTAAGTCTATTTCTGGTCTTGTTTGTTAAGTGCGGCAAGTAATTCTGCTAATTTATGTGATATATTGAGAGTATTTATTCATCAATCCCAGTGTAGAAGAGGAAGATAGTGCATTTTTGTTTTATTGTAAGCCCAACCTAAAAGTTGTGTCTCCCAACACTAGTGCTTGGAGTACGCACCTACCGTGTGGGTATTACGGAGAAATGAAAATGTAATAGAAATGATAAAATGGAAGCTTCAGTGTTAGCAGGTAAGATGTCTATTGTGAAAATTGAAGATCCCTACGGTAGTGACAATATCATTATAGAGGAAGACGAGTGTTGGTAGAATAGGCCTATACCTATTTTATTCAGCATATTTTCACTATTGTTAAAATGAGCAAAGTTTAAAATTGGCAAATTTTTACGGAAATCTTTAGCCTTATTTACGCACAAACTAGGTACATTTGGATAAAATATGTGAGCATACCTAATTTCATTATTCCAATTTTCTGCTCTAACTGTACCAAGTGGTTGCTAGAGCTATGTCTATAGTCTATTTATGTCGTACACATGTACTACCGATCTCTTGTCTTGTCTTTGCGAATGCCAGCCTTAAGAAATTGGTGTAACTTGTTTTCAATTAGATGGGTAAATGCAGCTGATACTGGTCTAAATGGTAAGTACTCGAATAATTGTTATTTACTTTTTAGAGACTCATGAAAAACCAACTGAGGAAGTCGTCAATGATTGGGATAGAAAAATACGTGAAAATATATCAAAAATCTTCATTAGCCATGACAAAGACACCTTATATGAATTTATGAAAGAATATGTTAGGTAACGCAAGTAACACGTAAGATGAATACATTTTATTACAGAAGTATTTCAGGTTTTTGGAACAAAATGCGTGTTTAATAGAAAACACCGGAATGTTAAAGGAAAAAGTTTTGAGGCATGTAAAATCTTTTTACTTGTGTTACATGGAATTAAAATCAGAAACTGTTATGTCTGTGCATTACTTAAATAATATGGAAATTATTTTAACGTATTATTGTGATCTGGAATTGAAAGAAGTTAGAAATTTAAAACGAAGCGGTTGCCGAATAGATGTCAATAAGATAGTAAAGAAAGTATGCAATGTGTTGAGTTTATATTTGATCCAATATGAAACGCATATATTTCATGTGTTAATGAGAATGCGATATTGCCGAAGTTCTAAAATATGCAAGAAAATTGTTGATGGAGTTTATTCGTATGTTGAAAATAATAACATTGTAAGCAGAAGAGATAATTATTTTAATGTTTTAGACATTTCCTGTGTCACTTACCGCGAACAGACTTTTCAGATGAAGCATTTTGTAGATATTATATTGTGCTTCAGCATTGGAAACAAATACGAAGAAATCAAGAATTTGCTGCCATGGAAAACTACATGTACAAAGTATTTAACCGATGCGACGAGAACATAGAGAAAAGTGCTATGTTAAAAGAAATTCTTATGCCGCGTTGCCAAAATGGGAAGGATCTTTCCTCGATAATCGCTGAACAGGCCAGTTACAGCTTAACAAAATATTCCGAATATCTCAAGAAAAAGGAACTGCAAGAGAATGAACCAGACTCTGACCAAATTAGCAAAAGTGTGGCTGAGTTTGTTCGACTGGTAAAATTATTCACAAACAAACTTTTCCACTTTTATCATAATTTCCTTTCGATAGAGTAATGATCATATATCTGCACTCGAAAAAGAAATATTTAATTCCAGTAATGTCGAAGAGCTCGTCGAAGTTATCAGAACCGATGAAGATGATGATGTTTTGTTTATTTGCAAAGAAAGGAGACCAAACGATAACCTGATTTGCATAAATGAAAATGGGCAAGATGTATTTGTATTTGAAGACAGTGACGATAATGATGTAGTAGAAGTACCCATTACAATATCTCATGTAAGTTCACTACATGAATTTTCACTCCTTTTTAAGTGATGCTTCTATGCAGTTCCTTATTCCACGACCCAAAAATATAGACCCATTGATTTTCTTTGCCAAAAATGCATTTTATTCCTTAAATGTTAAGCCGTAAATAGTCCAAATACTCGGTGTTATTTATGAATCATTAATTTTTTAAGGAGGAAAATGACAGGAGCCAATTAGTGTCTCAAATTTCAAACGGAGCAATGTTATCATCAAGTGTGGGGTCAAATGCAATAGCTGACAATTCTATTTGCAGTAGTTCAGTAGATGAATTAAATACTAGAACAGAAAATAATGCTCATGAAGAAGATACTGCTGTCTTTAGAAAAGTTAAGGGCTTATGCGTCACCTTAGCCCAAGAAAATTTGGACAAATCAAATATCCTGCATCAGAATCCTGCATTGGTTGATTTGAATCAAGAACAAAATCGAGAGACCATTGCTTGCACACCTACTGTAAGTGGAAATTTCATATTATGTACGTACATATATGAGTTTAAAATTATCTTGGTTCGCCCAACCACATTTTTATTGAAACTAAAAGAAACTAAAAGAAATAAAAACAAGGTTGAGTATTATATCTACTAAAATACTCCAGAATTAAATTTTAAGCATACAAATTGGAGGCAATAAGATGAAATCATCAGAATAAGGTTTTAAATCCAAAAACTGGTTTAATACCGATTGGACACGTACCTCCATCCTTTCGAATCCTAAGCTAACCTAAACGTTCCCCCAGAAGTTTGACGCCCTACATCTGCAACTATTTTCAAATACGAGTCTAATCTAGTGATGTGAGTCGGGTAAATACCCACTGGGTAGGATATTTATGAATGGGTATTTACCTGGGTATTTACCCGACTAGAAAATACCCGGGTATTTTACAAATATTTTATGTAGTTTTAATTATACAGGGTTACAACTAATTCAAGGGCCACTATGGGAATATTTGAAACCGTAATACATACAAGGTTGGTCAAATGGGATAAAAGTTGCGTAATTATGGGGACATCTCACACACATTTACATATCTCGAAATTATTTCATGGATCACTAGATATAACAAGAAATGTGAAATTTGCCGATTTCTTTAATCTTAAATATCTTTTTTGCTATTAGAGATAGCGATCTGAAATTTTTTACCGTTGCATAAGCAAATATTCTTCATCTAATAGTAGTCATATAATCTTCCAAAGCTTCCTAGTTTCTTCAGGGTAATAGTCAACTTTTGTTTTCCTTATGGGAGCCATATTGGTTTTTATTCATATTAAATAGAAAAATCTGAATACAATGATACCAAACACATTATAAAAACTTTGAAGAAAAAATGCAAATGAATAGATGCATATTGGTAGATGTGATGCTAATAAAAATTTCGTTTGCAAAAAAATTATTTTCATCGTAAGAGATGTCAACTGATAACAAAAAGCAGTGTAAATGTCAAAATTCCAAAGCCAAGTTGAAAAAATGAAAAATATCATTTTATCTATTAATACGCATTTTTTTCTTCAAAGTTTTTATAATGTGTTTGGTACCATTGTATTCAGAGTTTTTCTGTCTATTTAATGCGATTAAAAACCAATATGGCGCCCATAAAGAAAACAAAAGTTTATTATCACCCTGCAGAAACTAGTAGGCTTGGGAAGATTATATGACCACTATTAGATGCAGAATATTTGCTTATGCAATGGTACCAAATTTCAGATCGCTATCTCTAATAGCAAAAAAGATATTTAAGATTAAAGAAATCGGCAAATTTCACATTTCTTGTTATATCTAGTGATCCATGAAATATTTTTGAGATCTGTAAATGTGTGTGAGATGTCCCCATAATTACGCAACTTTTATCCCATTTGACCAACCTTGTATGTATTACGGTTTCAAATATTCCCATGGTGGCCCTTGAATTAGTTGTAACCCTGTATATGAAAATGTAGTACAATTATTGAAGTAAAACTCCCAACACTAGGGAATTTAACACTTAACGTACGTTTAGGGGGCACTCTGTTATAGTTAACTATAACCTCACTTTTACTTGTCAGATAAAGTGCTATTCTCTAGTTTGTTTTTAAGTATTGTTGCATTAGCCTTTATTTTGATGCCTTTTATAGAAATAAAAATTCATTTTTAGAATATTATTTGCTTAACCAGACACATTTTTAATCTTTAGATTATTTTAAGTAACCACCATTTACACTTACATTGTACAATCATGGAATAATAATGTTTATTATTCCGTGGTACAATGGCTTTTAAGACTACTACTTTCTATTTACTGAGCTAAACTATAAATACCCACTAAAATACCCATTTTGGGTACCTACATACCTCGGGTAAATATCCAGGGTATTTACCCCTAAAAATAAATACCCAGGTATTTTACATCACTAGTCTAATCTGAGCCTATCTCTTCTACTTCTTTTTATTCCTATAACTGTAAAATAATGCATAATGTTCTTATCGTTCTATTCAAAACCGTCTATAATTTAATTCTCCATGTTACATTATTAAATTGTAGGCAATATTATGGAACATGAAGTGTACCATCATAAGTTTACAGCCCGAAGGTTTCCTATTCCGAGCTAACCTATGCATTTCCTCGAAAGTAGAACATGCTCTATCCTTTTATTCTTTAATGTCTCCGAAGATGTCCTCCCATTTAAAGCAAAATTATATGTAAATCCCTGTCAAATATATTTATACAGTAAAGAAACGGAACCGCAATATTAAGTGACATTTCATGTTTGTTGAAAAAATTTGTGTAAATTCATTCAGGTGATCTATAACGAGTGTAACAACCTTCGAGAGTAGATAGAATACTTAAAAATATTTCTAAAATCCCTGATGAACATAGGTCCAAAAATGGCAACTAAATGAGATACAAGGTGTTGAAATTTTTGAAAAAATCTGCTTCTGTCATTACTTACTATTTTCAACTGTTTTGGTCTATTCTTGAGTATTTACACTCCACTTTGATATTATCCACGTTTTACTGTTACAAAAGTGACTGAGAATTTTGTTTTTAAGGCTGGGATTTATCAGCTGTTAGTCTATAAAGTGCTGCCACCTATCGCCCAAAAGTGTGATTAGGATTTAGTCACAATCTATTATAATTGGTTTTTATCACAGCTGCAACCCCTTCAGATTGAACACGCAGCTTTGAATTTTCAAGGTTTTTTGCTTTGGCGGCAACCGAATAAATCTGGAAGGATCATATCTTTGAATTATTATTTACTGCATATTTAGAAATAAGAGAATAAACTGAAGGGCCAGCGCCATCTGCATTGCAATGGCCCCACTACTACTACTAATAAATGTCCAGTTTACTGTGCATGTAGGTTAAATATACACAAAATGGAGAAATTGCAATATGATTTTCATTTCAACATGTCGGTTCAACCAAGTAACGAATCAAGATGTTCTGGGTTGAAAATTAATAACGAATAATTAACTTAGACAACCCTACTTCCTAATTGCGATAAATATGTGTACAAATAGTAAAAAAGGTGTCGAGTTTATGACATATTTTTCAATAATTTGAGAGAGATTTATTTAAGGCGAACGAAAAATATTACTAAAAAGTAGTGGGAGTCTCTAACTTGATCCTTTCTTGATATTTTTTTTTTATTTAACGCCCTATCTACTTTCAGAATGGTGTTGGAATAAAAATGTGTCTACATGTCCCGTTTTTAGTGCTCAAATTCCGCACCCTTAAAAACACTTACAATTACCCATGTTACACAAAATTATTTCTTTCTCGTTAGGCAAAGATTTAGAAATCAAGTTAGGGATTGTAGAAGTTATCCAGGAGCAGATATAGATAGTGATCACAACATAGTCGTTATGAAAGCCAATCTTAAATTTAAGATTTTGAAAAAAAGAAGCGGAAGAAGGTATCTTGACCCAGAGAAACTAAAAGATGATGATATGCGCAATAAGTTCGAGAAAAAGACAAACGAAGCACTAAAGGGCACGGGTGGAAATATTGTTAGGGACATAGAGGCAGAATGGAATTGCATTAAAAATAGTTTAGTTTCCTCAGCTAGGGATATTTTGGGTCATAAACAGAATGAAAGTAGGAAACCCTGGATAACAAAACATATTGTGATATAAAGATAGGTTGGATGAAACAGGGAAGCAAAGGTATAAGGCGATCAAGTGGGAAATTATTCGGGAATGTAGGAAAGCGAAAGAGCAATGGATCGATAATAAATGCAAAGAAGTGGAAGATAAATTCGAAGTAGGAAAGACTGATGAAGCATATAAAATAATTAGGAGAAATTTTAGAGAAATTGGATCTAGTACCAAAAACATTAGAAATGAGGCAGGAGATATCCTAATCGGAAGTGGGGAGAAGGCAGATAGGTGGAAAGAATATTTAGGAAACTTATATGCGGGACAGGAAGTGCAAGATATATTAGAAAGCGAAAGCAGTGTAGAGGGGGATAACCTAGGGAGTCCTATAATGAGAGAAGAGTTTGAGATAGCACTAAAAAGTTTAAGGAATAATAAAGCACCAGGTATAGATGGCTTGCAGGCAGAAATCTTAAAGTGCGCAGGTCAAGAGGTAATAGATCGTTTATTTAAACTAGTTAGTCGCATATACCTGACAGGCGAGATTCCAGAAGATTACAAACGGAACATCATAGTAGCTTTGCCAAAAAGAAAAGGCGTGGATAGATGCGAAAATTTTAGAACTATCAGTTTAACTTCCCATGCGTCAAAAATTTTAACTAGAATTGTGCAAAGAAGGATGGAGAAAAAGGCGGAAGAAATATTAGGAGAAGATCAATTCGGATTTAGATGAAATAGAGGAACGCGCGAGGCCATTCTAGCTTTACGAGTAATTATAGAAAAAACGATAGAAAAGAGAAAGAGCGTCTATATAGGATTTGTAGATTTAGAAAAAGCCTTCGACAACGTAAAATGGGGGAAGATGTTCGAAGTGCTGAGAAAGGTAGGGATGAAATACAGGGACAGAAGAATAATTCATAATCTCTACAAAGAGCAAAAGGCAGTTATAGAATGTGAGCAGGAACAAAGGGAAGTAGATATCCGGAAGGGAGTGAGACAGGGATGTGCATTGTCACCTCTAGTTTTCAACTTATATATCGAAGATGCGATTAATATTGTTAAGGAAAGAACAGCCTCAGGGATCAATGTACAGGGCCAAACTATTAACATGCTCAGATTTGCGGATGATATAGCAGTGTTAGCATCTAGCAAAGAAGAATTAGGAGCGGCTTTGAATGAAATGGAAGCAGTTTTGACACAGGGCTTCGGCATGAAAATCAATAAAAAGAAAACTAAAATTTTGGTATGTAGGGGATGTGAAAATAGAACTAAAATGGAAACACAAATTGGAAATGAGGAGATAGAGGAGGTCGCGGATTTCTGCTACTTAGGAAGTAAAATAACTCAAGACGGTAGGAGCACTAAAGATATAAAACAAAGAATGGCGCAGGGCCGAGTTGCGTTTAACAAAAAGAAACAACTGTTATGCTCGAGAACGGTTAATATAGAGACTAGGAAGAGACTCTTAACGTGGTATGTATGGAGTACGGCATTATACGGGTGCGAAACTTGGACAATAGGAGAAGCGGATAGAAAAAGAGTAGAAGCGTTTGAAATGTGGTGCTACAGACGCATGATGAAGATACCGTGGATAGATAAGGTTAGCAATAGGGAGGTATTAGAAAGAGTTGGGGAAAAGCGAAAGGTATGGAAAACAATAAAGAGTAGGAGAGATAGGATGGTAGGACACCTTCTAAGACACGAAGGAATAGTTCGTGACATACTAGAGTCAGAGATAGGAATAAAAAGAGGTAGGGGTAGGCCTAGATTAGACTACTGTTCTCAAATAGTTAGGGATGTAGGATGTTCTACTTTTAGGGAAATGCGTAGGTTAGCTCAGGATAGAAAAGAATGGAGGTACGCGTCCAACCAGTCTTCGGACTGAGAACCTTATGATGATGAAAACTATGCTTTGTACGAAAAAATCAAAGAAAGATTTTTCTTGTAAATAGAACAAAGATTCGAATATTTTGCAACATATCTGTGTAAGGCAGTAGCGTAACATAGTTTTGGTAATAAATGTGGTCTCTCCACCTCGTAATGACACCAATGGTGGGAGTACGAAATTCAAAATTTATAAGTTAGTAAGAAACTTAAATAAATTATTATACCCCAAATTTGAAATGAATAGCTCTGGTAGTTTTTGAGATATTAAAAATAAACACATTTTTTTTAAAATTTCAACAACCTGTCGGCATTTTTGGACATACGTTGATTAGGGCTTTTCGCATTATTTTTAAGTATTCTATTTCCTCTAGAAGTTTGTTACACTCGTTATAGATCACCCTGTATATGAGGATTCTGTTTATAAAACCTTCTCTGTTTTTCAAAGATGGAAGCAGAGTCTGTACATTGTGATGAAGAAACAGTGCAATCTGCTTATCATCAGGCTGAGATCAACAACCACCGAAAATCAGACGAAGTTGAAAATAAAGACTCTTCAGTTGTGGTTGAGAAGGTATCTGATGCAATAGAAAAAATAACGTCCAACACAAATACTGAAATGGACCGCACTTGTGAGATAACTGGCGGTTGTGTTGTGGCAACGATCTGCAAGTTATCTAACGAAACAAGTGCTGAAGTGTTGCCTACTAAGACAACCGTTGATAAAAAACTCAACAAAACCAATGACTGTGCCAGTTTCTCTGAACGGGAAATCTTAAATAGCACAGAAGTGCTTTTATTGCGATCAAGCAGTGATGCTGAACTCCACCAAATAGGTTCCAATGAAACTAGCAGTGATGCTGATCAAGTAAATGTTTATAATATGCACAATGTTCAGAGTGAAAAATCGGAAGAGAAGAATACGGTGTTGTGCAGAATTCCTCTTACACCCCAAATTATAAACAATTTGTGCAAAGAAAACCTGATGAATTGTGGAAACGGAAACTTAATTAAAGTTAGTCAAAAAAGTTTAATTGTAAAGGAACCTATTGTTCTCTATCCATGTGAGCAAGGTAGTACTTTTTGTGATGACACAGTTAATGGTGAAATTTACGCTGAGTGCATGAACGACTATGCAAAAACAGACGATATTATAATGGCTATAGTAGAAGTTTCTTCGAAACAAGAAATTCCTTTGAATGAACATAGGAGCAATTATAATAAAGGCAAAAGTCTGTTAGAAGTTAGTACAATAAGCCAACGTTCACATGATAGTCTCTTATATGATGAACAAAATATGGAAACAGAGTACTCGCCTAATGCTGTCATTGAAACAAATATAGAGAACTATAAAGATAGAAGTGTTTCAAATGAAACGAACTTGATCAGTATCAATAGTAATATAAGAAGTGAATATCCAGCGAAAGTAGAGAATTTAACCTATGATGCGAATTTAATTGCTACTCAAAAGCACAGGTTTGGTCCAAATCATTTTCAAATTAGAGATTCCCCAAATCATCATAAAGATTCAATTGATTATTACGACATAGATTTATCTAAAACATCAACGTGCGGTGAAGACAATATAATTGCAAAAGCATATAATTTAGCTGAGAGCGGAATTGATGCTAAAATTGACAGAACTACAAAGAGACGTCACAGTAGTCGAAAAAATAGTGTGCGTGAAAGAAAAGTTCCAACTAGGGAACCAACAAAAATATCAACGAACGATACAAGCATAGGTGACTTGCATATTTTCCCTCCCAAGGATGAAGAGCAGACACCGCAAGAAGTGTATACAAGTGGTGTTACTTATCAATCTAATGGTCCTACTGAAAACACCAGTATGAGCAAAGATCTCTATGGTTTTCGCGATGGTACTCCTGTACATCAATGTGAAGAAACTGCGAATTATTTTTTTGGCATTTTAAAGAATACTCAATCAAAAAGTAATGCAATAGTATGCTCAAAACAGCAGAATATAAAAAGTATTCATAACCTCCATGTGAAGAATGAAGAAAATTCAAGAATAAAGAGAAGGAAACCGAATGCTGCTTTTAATGATGAAGGAGTTGGTATTCATAGTTGCACTGTGGATGACCAGCCTCTAAAAGCATGTAGAGTAAAACCTGTTGATGAAAGACTTCATATGAAACCTTCACTTTCAATCCCTGAACTTGAAACACAAGCTAAGCGAATTAATCCTTCAGATCCACTAAATAGAAGAAGCAAAAATTTCTCCAGTGACATTTTAGAGTATTCTGAACCAACAAGTAATACAATAGCAAGCTCAGGGCAGCAGATAAAGGCACACATCCCATTCAACAAAGAGGAGAAACAGTCAGTCACAAGCAGTAATAGCCCAGAAATGATATTGTCGCCCCATAACACCAGAACAGTTCACAATGGATATTCTCCGATTGTTCAGTCTGAAGCAGATACAGTGTATTTCAGTAAAACACATGGTCAAACTATCACTGTTCTTAATTTTCCAGAGTGTCGTGAAAATACGGCCTATGTTACAGGAGACCAACCTGTTATCAATCTGAGTAATACCGAAAACAATGTCCCCATCATCTTTCCAGAATTTTCAAATAGTGAAAAAGTTTGTCTTGGCAACTTTCCAGAAGACACTCCACTTGAAATTAATTTAGTTAATAATCCTAATTCATGTTATACTGGTGTTTTATGTGACTCGAAATTTAATGTAATGCCAAATTACGGCCCGGAGATTGACCCATTTGAAGGCAATCATGATCCTGACGAAAATAAATTGCCATTTAAAAAGAGAAAAGTAGCGGTGGGAACTGAAAACATAATATTCGCTGCTGAAAACGAAATAATATATCAAACCGAGACAGTTTCAACCATGTACACGTACATAGCAGAAATTGAAGAGCGCAAGCAAGACCCGAAAATTCGGGTAAAAACTGCTGCAGAACTCAAACAAATGCCAGAGAAAATTCACCCTTCCCGCTCATTCCCTTTAAATTCCAATCATGATCAAGTTAATATTACTAATCACATTTACAATAATCCAATTGTACATTTACACACACCTCAAACACCTGCAGCTGATGTGAGCTGGTACGCATGAAACCATGGAACTCGCAAGATAGCAGAAGAATGAAGCATAGAAGAAGACTTTCAGAAGCAATTTATTTATACATATTTGTTTATTGACATTTTGAAACTGAATTGTTTCACTTTTTGACTGAGTATTGCCTGTGATCACCAAATAATAGTTTTAGATGGATTTCTGTTTAATCTTAATATTATTCTTAGCCCTAGAAATTTATCTCTTTATGCCGACTTGCACATACTTAGTGTTACGTTGATTCAAGTATTGAATATGTAAGTGATGGTTACTTTTGTTTTATTTTTTATAAAAATAAGAATAAACTGTTTATTTATGATTGTATAACTGAGTTTAATAAAATACACTTATTTATTTGAATTTTTTGTACTTGATCAAAAATGGTTTGACTTAATATTCCACGAGGAATAAATGTTGGTTTTTCCCTAAATTCAAAACATCCTGTAAGTAGTAAGTATGGTTTATAAAGTGCTAAATTGTACAGTCCAACAGATTTAAGTTGGCGAGGGATGGGGTCGCGAAGCGTTGGCACCTACCACAGCCTACATCTAACTCAGCTCACCAGTGGTGTGGACTTTTCTTTTACCCTTGGAAATGAATATTGAATGATAAAAATTCAGTAAATAATATTCAACGTGTATTAAGAAAATTATTAGTACCAAAGGTAATTCAGAATGTAAAAAGACAAATGTTATGTGATTTATTGCAGAATAATCATTAATATTAGATTCTCTGCCTTTAAATATTAGCAAACATCCAGGTATAAAGCCCTTTTCACAACCGGCTAATATTACGAGGAGCACTACTAAAGTTCGTGGAATCAAGTACTCCTTCTATTGTCAGCGTTCTGCAATTGTCATATTCGTAAAGTTTGACGTTTTTCACCTGTAATTCAGTTGACAGTTCGATTTTAAACCGAGCAGTTTCGTTTCAACAGAAGTTAACAGAGTAATAATTGTGTGAAAAATGAAAATTTCGAATCGTGATTTTCGAGTGATGATTTTTTATGATTTTCGATACGGTTTAGCACCGCAGCA
Source organism: Xestobium rufovillosum (assembly GCA_963966045.1). Classification (NCBI taxonomy): domain Eukaryota; kingdom Metazoa; phylum Arthropoda; class Insecta; order Coleoptera; family Ptinidae; genus Xestobium; species Xestobium rufovillosum. The sequence continues at coordinate 36,825,077 of OZ014493.1, forward strand.
ATGCGTGGAAAAACTTAGTTCGTTATTTGGGGATGAAGCACCATCCAAAACTATGGTTTACAAATGGTTCGCAGAATTCAAGCGCGAAAGACCAACGTTTGATGACGATCTTCGCGAAGGTCGTCCATGCACCTCTGTTGTTGCAAAAAATATCGATGCTGTGCGTGAAATGATTTTATCAGATCGGCATGTGACATATAGTGAGATAGAGGCATCCTTAGGCATTGCGGTGAAACAAATACATACGATTTTGCACGATCACTTGCATGTCAGGAAGCTTTGCAGTCGTTGGATCCCTCACAATTTGAAAGGAGAACAAAAACAGGCACGTGTCAAGTGGTCCAAGGAAATGCTCAAAAAATTTGAAGCCGGTCGTTCAAATTCTGTATATAACGTCGTAACAGGTGACGAATCTTGGATATATTCATATGAGCCTGAAACTAAACAGCAATCGACTGTATGGGTGTTTCAAAATGAACCTAAACCAACAAAAGTGGTGCGTTCACGAAGTGTTTCGAAAAAAATGATTGCTTGTTTCTTCGGAAAAACGGGCCATGTTGCAACTGTTGCATTAGAGGATAGAAGGGCAGTTAATGCTGACTGGTATACTTCAATTTGTTTGCCGGAAGTTATCGCTGAAATCAGAAGAAACAACGTAAATCGGCGAATCATTCTTCATCATGACAATGCAAGCGCTCACACAGCACGACGAACTGTCGAGTTTTTGACCAGTAACAACGTCCAATTAATGATTCATTGCCCATATTCGCCTGATTTATCGCCTAATGACTTCTTATTCCGACACATCAAAAATAAAATGCGTGGCAAGCATTTTTCATCGCCTGAAGAGGCCGTTGAAGCATTTAAATCACTTGTCTTGGAGGTACCTTGGTCAGAGTGGAAAAAGTGTTTTGAAGACTGGTTTCATCGGATGCAAAAGTGTATAGATTTTAAAGGCGAATATTTTGAGAAGCAATAAAGCGATTTACATAACGCTATTTTGTTTTGGTTTACATTTTCCGCGAACTTTAGCAGTGTCCCTCGTAGATTCTTCGTCTTTAAATATTAGCAAACCTCCAGGTATAAAGCCCTTTTCGCAACTGGCATTTATAATAATTAATGTCCGACCTTTACTTTAGAGATGTTTGCAGTTAGTCCTTTGGTTGAGTTATCTGTCCAATTATTCGAAGAGACATGACTACTGTGCAAATATGTTTTGTCCAGGTAAACAATCGGTCTATTTTGGCTTCGGAAATATTGTCGCATCTGGGTCAGCAGGGGGGTTTTGTGGGGGATCGGGAAAGGATTAACTAATAAGCCTAATGTCCAGTTTTCTTCGGTTTACTTATAAAATTGAGCATGAATTTAAATTTACACTTTCAGAATTTAAAACAATGGAAACAAACAAATTAATTAACAAACAATAATCGAATAATTTTATAAACAACGATAATCAAACATTTATAAATCTTACTTACGTTTTCTGGATGATCGGAAATGTCACATTACTTCAACCTTCTTCTGCCGACCCCGTGACACGACTCCTGTGACGCGATCGCACATCCTTTCACCTTTGCAATTTCTGTAAATGCTGCAGTTTACTTCAACAATGAATTTAAAAAGGAATTGAACTTATTTATTTATTTAAATTTGAATGTAAAATGTAAATTTGGAATGTTCCAAAATGTTTCTGGGTTAAATTATGCAATATGACAATATTTAATTTTCTTCAAATACGAAGAGACCTTATATTAAATGTTTTTCAATTAGGACTTTCCTATTATTTTGTGTCCTTCTCCACCTGAACCCCATTTTACACAAAAGAACTCTCAGTGTTTCATTGTTTCCATTCCATTCTAGCTCGGTCCGTATTTTTTGGTTCAATTTTGCAAGGGTAACACGACAAGCTTCAGTCTTGTGAAATTCGTGTACGATGTGACGTATATCAGTAGTCTTATATTCCAGTAAATCAGTCGTTGAGGAACTGTTCCTTGTACACTTCTTTCCTGGTGTTCTAAAGATCGCTTTGCCGTTATTTTCCGACACGCTAGTGTTACCTTTACTAACTATTCTCTCTATAGATCTAATAGACACGCCCGTTGCAACAGACGTCTTCATTTTCACACTTTCCAATGTTTCTGTTTCACTATTCTCACTTTTAAAATAACAAAACACTCTGTACACTATTTCCAGTGTTCGCCTCCCACTATCTTACCTTTTCAAAAGTTCACCAGTAACTGAAAATTATACCTGCGCTACTGGTACTGCAAGACATTTTATTGCATCTGTAAAGCATGCTAATGTGCAACCCAACCCCTCGCCAACTTAAATCTGTTGGACTGTACCAGGTGTCCAAATAAGAAAGGATGCCGGCCATATCTAAGGAACCGTTCATGGTACAGCTATTGGAAAGAAAAAATAATAATAAAAGTGGCCAAGAGAAATCGCTGGAAATTATTTTCAAGTTTCTAAGTTTGCTGCTAGAGGGCGCAATAGTCATAGTCGGTTCCTTAGGTATGGCTGGCATCCTTTCTTATTTGGACACCTGGTACATTAAGTTTAAGTGTAACTGTTTTATTACATCATATATTTATGTATTCCCTATAAACCCCGACACCGTGAGGCATAAGACAAAAGATAAAGAAGAGGACATATTACCTATGAATAGAAGGAAATAAAAATGTGTATCAATTTAAGTTTTTTGTTGAATTGATCAAAAAATACGCAAATTTTAAAAACCTCGTAAATTTCTGGATTCTGGAATTCATATTTTCTAATCCCATAATCCTGGGATTTTGAATTTGATCCGGGATTGGATGTCCTATCTATCGCCTCCTGAAGTTTTTCACACATGTTACGAATCACTCTGTATTAGAAATATCTGTTTTTTTTGGTTGCACAGACCATCTCAACCATTCTAGGGCTATTATCTCATGGTGACTTAATGCCAGAGTTTATAACGTTACTTGCCATTTCACTGAACGTCTTTCAGGAATCCGTCATTCAGTGGCAGCTAGATTTTGTTTCTTTGATCCAGAAGATACCTGGCCCGCCATTGCCAACTTCGGGGCTTGCCAGCATAATATGAGTTCGACGATTATAACAAAAGGAATTGTTGGTTCGGAATATCAAAGTTCTACTGTATTTGCTTTTCCAAAAATGCTTTCAGCAGTTTCCGGCACCAGCTCACGATTTATATTATGAAAACAACAAATTCAAAATGTTCTATTTTGGCTGTCTAATGGCCTATTGTTAAATACACACAGAATACAATTGATAAAACTATTAACGGCAGTGACGTCTTTGCTGCAGATACTGCTCCTGCTTTTGTTGTATTCCCTGAAAGTAAAAAATAAATTAGGTAGGTACATAAAAATATTTGTAAGTGTGAATCTGATAATCTTGTTGAAGAATATTTGGTAAGAAGCTTCGAAGACAAGTATTGCAAATATTCTTAAAATGCAAAGAACCTTAATAAGGTAAGCGTACATTTGTCAACAGTTACCAATGTGGATTCAAACGATAAACTGTTCCCTATGATAATTTTCTAGTTCCTAACGGTTTTAATTGCTTCTTTCTTCTTTCCAAATCTCTTCTTTCCATTACTGGTTGCAATATTGTATAACATTTGTACCATGAAATTCTGCACATTTATTATCACATAGTTACAAGCAAAACCCCGCTTACTGCACATTCCCAATTGAGTTTTTCTAGTGCTCGAGATACGAGCTATGAATGAACACTAATTTTCCCTAATGTGCGATGTCTTATCGACCTAATTGGCATAAATTATAGTAAAAAAACTTACCGAAAGGGGGAGTCCAGGTATTTGCCTGATCAAAGGGCTCTGGATCACCACAAAGACCTGGATATTTTGTGCTGCACTTCAAAGCTCCACACTCTGAACACGGTTTTCCCTGTGTATAAACAGAAGCGCCCTGGACGTTTCCGGCAGGTCCGTAATTGCAAACGACCATTACTTTTCTTTGCTCTTCCCAGTGTACACGGGCGCATCCAATATGTGTTGTTTTAGCCCACAATATTTGTGAAACATGATTAAAGGAAGGCCTGTTTAAATAAAAGAAGCGACTTTATTTATTAGCTTTATTTATCGTAAAGACGATAGAAAATTCGTTCCAAAATTATACTTGGTACATTTTAGAACATGCATTTTTTGGTTTTTGAAAACAATTGACAATAAAAAATACCCTCATACTGCAAAAATTACTTACGGATCTTTGATTTCGCTATACCAACTGTTAGTGGCTGATTCAAGTACCTCCTTTGAATCACTCTTTGAGCCTCCGTAGCTCAACCACACATTTTGTCCGACACCCCCAAATGTTTCTGTGGAATCATCGTTTTATTAGCAAGAAGGGCTATTCAAAATTCGATGCATCCAAATTAGTATCAGAAACAGAAACCGTTAAAAATGGGGTTGATCGAGTTGAAACAAAGTGACCAACAGAATCTATAAAATTAAAAATAAGGGAATAAAATTCGTGTTAGATGACCTACACATTCAGAGAGTCGGTTTTATAATTTTAAACCCAAAAATGGGGCAAATTCGGACTGTCCAAATTTGCCCCTAGTGGTGTCTGAACCTTCCCTCAAGTGGGATCCGAACCTACCCCGAGTGGCATCCAAATCTTCCCCACTGAAAAGTATTTTAGTGATTAAAACATTTGTTAAAAAGAAATTCTTCTGATTTGGAAAATCCTATCAAAAATTAGGAAAAAAATCGCCATATAGCAATTCTAATATGATGGAGAGTGTTTTTGGTAGACTTTGATGAAAGAGAACTTTTCAATATACTGGATGATGAGAGCATAGCCGTAAGAGATTATATTATAGTAAAATCATCGGCTTCCTCAACAGATTGACATGAAAGCAACTGCTTTCTTTTGGGGCAGTATTTCAATATGTTAAGTGTAAGTCACTACCCAAGGATTCGTCATGTCTGTTCTATATTTTTACCTTTGCATTGGCTATGGAATGTGTTTGTAAGAAGTTTAACTTTTAGTTTTTTCCTCCATATTTACGGAATTTTGAAAATACATTTTTAAAATGAAATTCGTCTATACATACATGCCCTGCTTATTAAAAAAATATATGAGAAGGAGTTTAAAATTTTTACCTGTTTTTCGACAATCGTCATGTCCAAATTGGCAATTATTGGCCCAGCACTGAGCTACATATTCTAACTCTTTATCATATTGCTAAAAATGAAAATATTACTTTATTGATTATGTAGGTACGTTTAATACTAGTTTTTAATATATTAGACACCAGAAAGATCGACAAAGAAATTTTATTTAAATAGTTTCTCTTAATCTTTTTACTAAGCAATTTTATGTGGCTCAGTTTGTTCAGAAGAGCCTTTAAAAGTACAAGATCGTTCAAATTAACTGTCCAGATTTTCCTTAAAGTGGATATATATTTATCGGATGTGTTTGGGCATTGTATACTGGATATTAATTCTGTCGCCTTCAAATATCAGTATTTGGTGCCAAGCCACAGTAGATGAAATAGAAATGAAAAACTTACAAGTACATGCATATCTGCTGCCTCTCCATTTCCTCCACTAGTTTCTTGACCATTTGCGACTTTTTGCCTCAACTTGTTATGTACGTCTAGAACGAATAGTCTTGAATCATCATCCATAGGAGCAAGATCAAAACTTCCTACTGCGCCACATTTTGGGTCTGCACCACAGGGCTACCGTAATTGATATTCATAGAAATAATAAATAATTATCTTGTTGAATTAATTAAATACTTCATGTACTACCAATGGAATAATTTATTAGAGTATTGAATGGTTTCAAGATTATTCCATTGGTAGTACGCGAAATACTTTATTGATCCAACATGAATTACTACCAAGAAGTAACTCAAGAAAATATAAACTACATAAAAATAATTCTCTATTTTAAATTTCGTTTATATGAGAGACTTTTTCATGATATTTCTCCTGAGGCAAAATACAGGAATGTGAATATCCAAGAGAAGACATTTTTTGAAGCAGGGAATTGAAATTTAGTGTACAAAAATGATTTACTGAAGCCCAATTTTCAACCAGTCTTGGATAAATGATGATATGAAACGGCCCAATTTCTTCATAAGAAAACATGTAATTTCGACGCCATATTTAGTCCAAATATTTACTTTTGACACATCACTAGAAAGCGAATTCGTAGTAGAATCCAACGGCACTAAAATATATACCTACAGAGGATGCTATTTAAAATAAGAGAGTGAAAGCAACTTTCTGTTATACCGGAAGTGAATTTTGGATACTTTTTATACCAAAAGTAGTGAATTTATCAACCATGCGCCTGGTCCAAATTATTTACATGAAATACGTTAAATATAACATTAAATGGCATGGTACTGGTGGATTACACAAAGATTTCATGGTAACCCGGTGTTATACCAATTATGTTTCTGCTTAGTCAACAAATTCATGTTTTTCTAAGTACAGAAGATATTGCTATAATATTGAAAATGTACTTCCTAGGAAATCGATGCCCTAACATAGCAACCATAATGTTGTAGAGTGGCTGGAGAAATGATTCCTGAATTTTTTATTGAATTAGTTCCAGACTTTTTACTCACACTGTATACTTTTATGCAGCATAATCTACACTACGCTACATAAGAAATGAAATACCTACTACAGGAAAATGCTTCAGACGTAATGTAGATATTTCGTCCACTTATCTCCAATAATTTGTGGGATATGATACACACGTATAGTGCTGTACAGCAAGCTTTCTAATAAAATCATACAGCATTAACTACATATATGAAATGTATCTGTAGTTTTTGCCACTTATATAATTAATACTTTTTTGTTCATACAGCTGAATATTTTAGATAGGTAGATAGACTACTTGACAAAGTTGCTTTAAAGCACTTAGAGACTATGAGTGGTGCACGTTTGTGCTGTATTGTGCACTGGTGCATGCTGGTTCGATTAACTTGCGACCAGGGTATACACACTATGTGCGATTCACAATTTGTGCTTCTTTTATACTTGGTGCAGACTACAAAGACAAATTGAAGCAAGTTCAGAGAGCTACATCAGTGTACATTAAGAACAGATCATTACGATGTGTTCCAAAGAAGATTTAACTGAGTTAGCTCTGATAACATTTTCAATTCATTTATAATACCTCCTTTTCATTGGCAGTACAATTGACCCTGCGTGAATCATCAAAACACCTACGAACTCTTTGTACTAAGATTCGTGGCAAGGTAAAAACTTTTCCGCCAAGTTGTTGAAATAACCCGCACCCATGCAAATGCACCATGCATTCCAAAAGTGCACCACACATAGTCTGTAGTGGCCTTTACTCACTTTCCTTTTGCAAACAGTATGTATGCTATCACCGCATGACAGTTTACAATAATCTGTACAAGTTACAGTAATCACTAAAGACGTTAATAAAATTAGTGTGGCTATCCCCATACTGCTATTAGTGAATTTATCCGATATTACATTTATTATAAACTGAAATTGTCAAGATGCTCGCAGCCAACTTTATACCGTAATAGAAAAGAACATAATTCTGTGCAGTATTTATTTTTTGGCAAAGCTACTGTGATGTTTGTAATCATTCGGAATTTCACCTGATGTTTTGGGTTTATGGTATTAAGAGATAACTTTAGTTGATTATGAATTGCAGCGGTGAACAGGTCAGAGAAGAAAGATTGAAAGCTATAAAAATGAGGAGATTGCGGGGATTTCTAAAGTTGCACGTAGTATCAATGAGGTGATCAAAAGAAAATGAATATAAAAAACAACCACAACAGAGGTGGAAAGAAAACGATTAACAAGAAAATATTAAATGACGAAGGCATTTACCTGAAAATGATAAAATCACAAGCAACAAAATTCATAGATTTGATCATTTGATACCACCCTGTGCTGTTTATTTACTTGTGATTTTAAATTAATCTAGTTATGCGGGAGCCCCTTACTCCTTCGTAATCTGACAATGACATTTCTAAGTTTCTATGAATGTAAATGATTAACAACACTTTAAAATGATCAAAATAATTTTAATCGACTTATCGGGCACCTTGCATATTGAATATGATGCGATTCCTGGTGCAGTTGAAGCTTTGAATAGGTACGTATCTAAAGAAACTTGTTTTTAAACATACACTCGTTAAACATACACTCGTAAGTATGTATATCAAGATCAATCTTAATTTTTAGATTACAAAAAACAAATCTAAAATTCAAATTTGTCACAAATACAACTAAAGAAAATCAGCGAACTGTACATGGTAAAATGACAAAATTAGGTTTTAATTTAAAGGAAAAAGATATTCACAGCGCACTGGCAGCAGCACGTCACATAATTATACAACGTAATTTAAAACCTATATTAATACTCTCAACAGATGCAATGGAAGACTTCGAGAACCTGGAATGTAAAGATGATGAAAAGCCAAACGCGGTTGTCATTGGTTTAGCTCCTAACAGATTTCACTATGATCAATTAAATAAAGCATTTAGGTACGGTGCTAGATGACTAATTATATAGAAAGATACCTTACTAACAAACAAATATAGGCATTTATTAGATGGAGCGCAATTAATTGCTACTCATGTTGGAAAATATTACGTACATCCTGATGGATTGGCTCTTGGCCCAGGATGTTTTATTAGGGGTTTAGAATATTCAGCACAATGTAGTGTTGAAGTAATTGGAAAACCAAGTAAGTCGTTTTTCACTTCAGCGCTGGATGGTATATTGCCGGAAGAAGCCGTCATGATCGGAGATGTATGTAATACACAAAATCCACATTTTAATGTTTAAAAATATTCCTATTGTTGCAAAAAAAAAACTATAATTAGAAATAGATGGAAAGCAGGCATAACAATCAAATATAAGCAACCACGGGAGATGCCCTACGAAAAATATAACAGGGGTCAATTGGAATTTGAACCCAGGTTACTGACCAAGCTGATACAGTCCTGAATGTTAAATTGGAGTGTCCGAGGTGGCTGGGGTCATGTTGAGTGTCGCATATTATTATTATTATTAAAGCTTCCCCTCGGGCCGGAAATATTTATGTATTAAAGTGTCTTTCAGTGGAATAGAGCTAGACTATGTTATGTTCTGATACTTTTTGCCAAAAGAGATGCATGCACCAGTGCTGGTGCCAAATTTGGGAAACTCCTGTGCTGCAAGTCTGGATGTGCATTCCTCATCCTCACTCCTCCCAGAAAGACCCACTTAAGGCCAACGCTCAACTGGCTTGGGCAGAGCGAACCTTGACCTGGCTGTTCTGGGTGAGGTAGACATCGTGACTGACTTAGACAAGATAGAATTGTACAAGTCTGGCTGGTAGATGGCAGTAGACTCCAGCAGCTGGTAGACTGTCCTGAATTGGATGGTTATGGCTTTCGCAATGTCATGAAATTTACCCAGCTTCAAACATGGTGCAGCTTTGCTTTTCTGATGAAGTTTCGAGCATTATCTATTTTCTGTCACAAAAATAGAAAGTTTTGTAATGCGTGAAGATTACTTGGACCTAGTTTTTAGTTAGTTTAGTTAGTTTTACAGGTGGGTCGATCGGCTACTAGGCCCTTCTGAACTGCGACCAGCAAGGTCTTTTGTTCTTACCCTTCATCTAATAGGTTCCTAGGAATTCCAGTCTCCTCGCGAAGCCTAGTATTTCCCTAGGAGACTTTTCCCTCACTTCGTCAGGTGTTAATTCCACACTGCCACACTCACACAGTAAGTGTTCTGAGGTTTCGTCTTCCGATTCACATAGTCTGCACAAGCGACTATCTGATTTACCCAGTTTATTGAGATGATATCTCGCTGGGCAATGTCCGGTAAGGAGGCCTGTAAGGAGCCTCAGTTCATTCCTAGATAGATCAAGGAGTTTTCTGGTAATGAACTTTTTCGCCTGTCTCTGACCTGAAATCTTTCCCCAATGGGATCGTTTTCTGTTCCTTTCCCACCGTTCGACTTCTATCCGTCTGTGTGTTTTATTTAAACCACAGAATGGTTCCGGTCCAATGGGTGGTGTCTTGGAGGCTGCTCTAGCCAGTTCGTCGGCGTTCTCATTGCCCGGTATTCCCTGATGACCCGGCACCCACATAAGGGTAAGCTTGTTACCCCTTGCCAGTTGTTTTAGGGATTGTCGAAATTCCCAGATCGACCTTGACTCAAGGATGTGGGCCTTTAGTGCTTTGATGGTTGCCTGGCTGTCCGTGAGAATGTAGATCCGTTTTCCCCTGAGGTTTCTTCGTAAACACTCTTGGGCATACAGATCGACAGCAAGCATTTCTGCTTGTCCTATGGTTGGGGAGCTTCCCAAGGCCACGGATGCCCTGTATTTGGGTCCATATATGCCTATGCCTGTCCCATCATCTGTTTTCGATCCATCTGTGTACCATATGGACGAGTTTGGATCTAATTGGTTTAGACGGGTTCTCACCGTTTGGCGGCCCTCAATGACCACTTCAAACGGCACTTCGAAGTCAAACACTTTCGGCATTAGGTCCGATGGTTTTTCCAAAAACTCTGTCTGTATCTCTTCCAGAATCTTTAGATGTCCTTTCCAGTTTCCTTGTTTGAACTTTTCAGTCTGGGAAAGTTTTAAGGCAGCTAGCAGACCATCTTTTCTCACTTGTAAGTAAAGTGGAAGCAAGTCCAACATTACCTCTAAGGCTGCCGTGGGAGTTGTGCCCATAGCCCCGGTTATTCCCACACATGCCAGCCGCTGCAGTTTTTGCAGTTTATGCTGCGTTTCGTCCACCATACCAAAGATGCATATGTGACGATGGGTCTTATGACCATTGTATAAGACCAGTAGGTCATTTTCGGTTGTAGTCCCCATGCCTTTCCAAAAAGTTTGCGGCATATCCATAGGGCCGCCGTAGCCTTGGAGAGAGTCTTATTGACATGCAAATTCCAGTTCAGCTTACTATCCAGAAATATACCAAGATATTTCGCTTCGCTAGAAAATTCGATTGTTTGTCCATTTAACTGTGGAGCTCGTAGATTCAGTTTCCTTCGTCTTGTAAATGGAATTACGGTGGTTTTTCCTGGATGTACACTAAGTCCCTCCTCCAGGCACCAATTGCTGATAATGTTTAGAGCACTCTGCATTAGGCTTGACAGAACTCCATCATGCTTGCCTCTAATAATAACTAGGTCGTTTGCATAACCCTGTGCATTAAGGCCGCTATTATTTAGTCTATTGAGAAGGCCATCCACAATGATAGACCACAGCATGGGTGATAGTACTCCACCTTGTGGACATCCCTTTACTGCAGTTACCGACATCCCGACCACTCCCGCAGAGATTGTAATAATTCGGCCTTTGAGCATGGCTTCTATCCATCTAATGGTGGAAGGTTCAATTCCTTTTTCTGAAGCAGCTTTCCTGATAGATTTGTAAGAGGTGTTATCAAAAGCACCCTCTATATCCACAAATAACCCAATCGCGACTTCTTTTTCCGCAAGTGCCTCCTATATCTTTCACTAAATGATGCAGGGCATCTACTGTGGATTTGCCCGTCTGATAGGCAAATTGCTTTCTGTGAAGCACAATGTTGCTTCTTATATGGTTATCTAAGATTTTCTCCATAACTTTTAGGAGAAAAGAGGTAAGGCTTATAGGGCGATAAGATTTTGGCTCCTCGAGGGGCCGTCTGCCTACTTTAGGTATGAAAATAACTTTTACTTTCCTCCATGACCGGGGTATATACGCTAGTGAGAAGCTAGCTCTGAAGATAGCTCTCAGGCAAGGGGCGATATACGTTATGCCCTTTTGCAGCATTGCAGGAATAATTCCATCACTGTCCGGTGACTTATAGGGCTTGAAACCTGAGACCGCCCAAATCACTTTATTAAGGGTGAAATACGCCCTGCTAAGCTTCGACTGTCTCTAGTGGAGCTGCACAACACGCTCCCCAGGCAATTCGGCTCTGCCTGATCTCTAGATTGAGTTATCTCCTCAGAACCCGGGAAGTGAGTCTGTAGCAAAACTTTAAGGCTACCCTGATGATCCTCGGTATAAACTCCGCAAGAATCTTTAAGGAGTCCCATCGCATTCGTGTGGTCTTTGGAAAGGATTTTCTGAAGGCGAATTGCAGGGGGAAGTTCATTAATCCCTTCGCAAAAACTTTTCCAGGATTGTCTCTTGGATCTTCTGAGTTCCTTGTTATAATTGGTTAGGGCTTTACGATAGGCATCCCAGTTGCCTGTTCTTCTGGCCCTGTTGAAAGCCCTCCTGGCTTCAGTTTTAAGTCGACTCAGTTCCTTGTTCCACCAGGGAACATCTCTAGAAAACCTCTTCTTTCTTAAAGGGGAACTGTCTTCAAAGGCCGACAGTATTGTTTGGCTCATATGAGCAGAGGCTTCTTCCAAATTCTCACTTGTGGTAATGTTATAGCAGAGTCCTTCGAGTTCAGACTTTATTCGCTCTGCATAGAGGTCCCAGTCTGTTTTCCTCGGAACTCTGCGCTGCACCCACTGAGAAATGGACGATTCCAAGTCAAATGTGATCGTGAGATGGTCCGACATTGAAGGTTCATCCATGACCCTCCAATTATTGATGGATTGTGCTATAAACGGAGTGGCCAGGGTTAGATCTAAGACTTCTTCCCTTATCGCATTTATAAAGGTAGGTTTATTACCCTTGTTTACGATGTCTGGGTTATTAGAACAAACGTATTCAAGTAGCTCTTTGCCTTTGTTGTTAATATTTGTGCTGCCCCATATCGTATGATGTGCGTTGGCATCACAGCCCAGAATTAGGTGCCTACCACCTTTACGGCACCAATTTACGAGTCTTCTCACTTCCTCTGGGGGTGGGTCTGTTGTGTCACCGGGAAAGTAGGCTGAGGCGAATATAATTTGCCTCTTGCTCGTCCCGGTAGGCACTTCCACAATGGCCGCCGCCAGATCTCTACTTAGAAATTCTGGAATGGGCGCGAAATTGATATTTTGTTTGAGCATTAATATCGCTCTTAGAATGGCATCTCTAATGTTGTAGATCAGCCTATATAAGTTTTGTGGTAGACCTTTAACTTTTCCGTTGTAAATCCAGGGCTCTTGTATTAACTCTATGCTTATTTGTTTCCTGGTTAGTCCCCAGCATTAGGCGCTAGAAGCGGTCTTTGAATGCTGGAGATTTATCTGGAGGCATTTTAGTTTTCCTGTCATTTGGAAGAGGGATCTTTACTGCTTCCGGCAGCCTTGATAGGATTTGTCTTGGGCGCCAGAGCACCTTTGGGTTTTTCCTTGGTCTGCTGCAGAAGCGGTGTTGTTTTTTGCTTGCTCTCCGACGTAGCACTGTTTCCCCTTAGGCACCGAAGCCTGCTTCTTGGAGCATACCTCGGCTTTCAAAAAACCTTCTTTTGAGGTAGAGGCCTCTCCTCCTGTCGGAGTTTTATCAGGCTTGCTACCTCTCAACCAAAATTGAATTTGGCCAAACTTGTAGTTCACGCGACATGAACACTGCTTCAGTTTTTCAACAGAACGAGCGTCTGCTGAAATAGTGACTTCTAGCGCAGGACCTACAGAATTTCTTCTGATTATCCTCCAGCTAGAAGAGGCGAGGTCATTTTGAGCCTCTATGAGACCGAGGATCTTCTCGTTGGAGTATCCCTGGCTGCCTGGTAAATAACCTATCAGGATTTCCGTGTGTGGCAGTTCTGCCTCCTCCACTACCTTGAGGGTTGCACCCTCCCAGGGTTTTAGTTCGGACTGCATGCTTTTTAGCCACTCAACTGTAGCTTTATCAGCACAGGTTAGTCCTAGCCAACTTGGTCTCAAGTGGAGTTGGTGAAATCTTGGTTTTACAACAGACTCTTTTCCCTTCTCCACAATCTTGTCCAAAATAGACTCCTCAACGGCCTTTAATTGGTCCGTAGTAAGGAGAACTTCTGGAAAGCTAGGATGCATAATTCCAACTTTTATACCAGTTGTAACCTGGCTGTATGTTGGTGAGTGCTTCTTCTGGGAAGCATTTGCATCATCGGTTTTTGCACGCTTGGGCTCTATACCTTTTGGCGTGCTGCCATCTGATCGGGTCCGTTTAGATCCCTTATCGGTGCCTGTGGTCGGATTTACAGGCTGTAAAGCCCGTGTGCGTGCCTCCTCCACCGGAACTCCCTTTTTATGAGGAATTTCAACCTCTTACGAGCAGCTCCACTCAGCCTCCCCTTCTGATCTTTTATATTTAGATCAGTTAAGGTTTTGGCAACTTCTTCATCGCTGCTTTGCAGTAGAGCATCCTCATCCTTTTGGCCAGGTCTTACATCCTGTTCCATAGGCACAGGATCATTTTGTGTTTTGAGGCTGTTATCCGCCTCTGAAAGTGGAGCTTTTAGGGTAGCACCATCCCCATATTTTTTTGATTCTTGGTCCATACTGTGTCCCACGAGAAATATACAGTCACCTGCAGCAGAACCCCGCTTGTTGCAGGAAGGTTAATTAAACCGGAGGTCGCCTGGTATCCGGAGTTCGCATATTAGCAACCAGTCTTCCCACTGGCCATGCAGACTTTGGCATATGCTGTTCCACCTTGTCTTGAGGGAATTTTTCTTGTGCTTTCCATGCACTTGCCCGGGTGATTAAACCAAGGTCCCCCACCCGCTGACCGCGAGACATGACCACCGTCATCAGCAGGCATGGTATGTCAGGTTGGAGGGTGATTAACCCTTACCAATTTACCAATCTGGTGCCGTTCCCCTAGTGCAAGCCCTTGCCACGACACAACAGCTGGGCAGGGGGAGTTGGTCCGCGGTGCATAGCTACTTGGACCTAAGTTGGAGTTGTCAGGAAAATGAAAACCGAGAGGGTGTTATTTTACTTCTGCAAACTAGTTTCATTTGAAATTTTAAAGTCAAAAATGTATGGAGCGGATCAGTGATGTAGGCTAAACATTCGCATGTCTTTTAATCACCTTGACTGGGTATTAGGGGTGAAACGAAATTTTGCAGTTAAATCTTCAGTATTGATTAGGGCTGTAATAAGGGGCTTAGTAGAAGTTTCAACTGCCTTGCTCGCGCACATTGATAATCTTTGAGAACTCGGTGTTGGTTTTTTAAAGACATCCAGTACCTTAGTCTGCTATAGACTACAGAGTTCAATGAGTTTTGTGTTCAATGGCCCAAGGTCACCTAGGCGGTAATCAGGTCATTAGCATATATGTTTTGTAAATGATCAAAAACATTTTTAATATGATAAAATTAGTATTAGTAGACTTATCTGGTACATTGCATGTAGAAAATGTTGCAATCTTTGGTGCAGTTGAAGCTCTAGACAGGTAAAAATCAGACTTTAACTTGGAAAAGCTTGAATGGCAAATTTTAGGTTAAGAGAAAGCAATGTAAAAATCAAATTCGTAACAAATACTACAAAAGAAAGTCAACGAATTTTGCATGAAAGACTAAACAAATTAGGATTTACTTTAGGGGAAAGTGATATTTACAGTTCGTTAGCTGCTGCTCGTCGTATTATAATCCAACGAGATTTGAAACCGATGTTGATTCTTTCGGAAGAAGCGATGGAAGATTTTCAGGGTTTAGATTGTAACTTTAATGATAAGCCGAATGCAGTTGTGATTGGTTTAGCTCCAGATGAATTTTATTATGATAAACTAAACAAGGCATTTAGGTATGGCGTTGTTAAACATTCAATTGTATGCGTTTGTGACAGTAACATGGAAAAAAAATAGATGTTTGCTAGATGGAGCCCAGCTAATTGCAATTCATGCTGGGAAGTATTATAAACGGTCAGATGGATTAGCTTTGGGACCTGGATGTTTTGTTAAAGGATTAGAATATTCAGCTCAGTGTACTGCAGAATTGGTAGGGAAACCGAACAAATCTTTTTTCGTCTCAGCTTTGGACGACATCTTACCTGAAGAAACCATTATGATTGGTGATGTATGTACCTACTTAACACTTCGAATATGCACCATTAAAATTAGGTAGCTAAACATTTGTAGGTAGGTATCATGATCTACAGTGGAGATGCACACCTAAGTAATTCTTTGAGACTTACTTTAGTGCCTCTGAGTGGCTGCCTGACCTGCTCCTATATGTAGGTGTCCACCCAGAGTTTATTATTTTTTATGCTACTTATTTAGCAAAATAGTTTAGTTTCCTCAGCTAGGGATATTTTGGGTCATAAACAGAATGAAAGTAGGAAACCCTGGATAACAAAACATATTGTGAGTCTAATAGAGGAAAGGCGAAAATATAAAAATAGGTTAGATGAAACAGGGAAACAAAGATATAAGGCGATCAAGTGGGAAATTATTCGGGAATGTAGGAAAGCGAAAGAGCAATGGATCGATAATAAATGCAAAGAAGTGGAAGATAAATTCGAAGTAGGAAAAACTGATGAAGCATATAAAATAATTAGGAGAAATTTTAGAGAAATTGGATCTAGTACCAAAAACATTAGAAATGAGGCAGGAGATATCCTAATCGGAAGTGGGGAGAAGGCAGATAGGTGGAAAGAATATTTAGGAAACTTATATGCGGGACAGGAAGTGCAAGATATATTAGAAAGCGAAAGCAGTGTAGAGGGGGATAACCTAGGGAGTCCTATAATGAGAGAAGAGTTTGAGATAGCACTAAAAAGTTTAAGGAATAATAAAGCACCAGGTATAGATGGCTTGCAGGCAGAAATCTTAAAGTGCGCAGGTCAAGAGGTAATAGATCGTTTATTTAAGCTAGTTAGTCGCATATACCTGACAGGCGAGATTCCAGAAGATTACAAACGGAACATCATAGTAGCTTTGCCAAAAAGAAAAGGCGCGGATAGATGCGAAAATTTTAGAACTATCAGTTTAACTTCCCATGCGTCAAAAATTTTAACTAGAATTGTGCAAAGAAGGATGGAGAAAAAGGCGGAAGAAATATTAGGAGAAGATCAGTTCGGATTTAGACGAAATAGAGGAACGCGCGAGGCCATTCTAGCTTTACGAGTAATTATAGAAAAAACGATAGAAAAGAGAAAGAGCGTCTATATAGGATTTGTAGATTTAGAAAAAGCCTTCGACAACGTAAAATGGGGGAAGATGTTCGAAGTGCTGAGAAAGGTAGGGATGAAATACAGGGACAGAAGAATAATACATAATCTCTACAAAGAGCAAAAGGCAGTTATAGAATGTGAGCAGGAACAAAGGGAAGTAGATATCCGGAAGGGAGTGAGACAGGGATGTGCATTGTCACCTCTAGTTTTCAACTTATATATCGAAGATGCGATTAATATTGTTAAGGAAAGAACAGCCTCAGGGATCAATGTACAGGGCCAAACTATTAACATGCTCAGATTTGCGGATGATATAGCAGTGTTAGCATCTAGCAAAGAAGAATTAGGAGCGGCTTTGAATGAAATGGAAGCAGTTTTGACACAGGGCTTCGGCATGAAAATCAATAAAAAGAAAACTAAAATTTTGGTATGTAGGGGATGTGAGAATAGAACTAAAATGGAAATACAAATTGGAAATGAGAAGATAGAGGAGGTCGCGGATTTCTGCTACTTAGGAAGTAAAATAACTCAAGACGGTAGGAGCACTAAAGATATAAAACAAAGAATGGCGCAGGGCCGAGTTGCGTTTAACAAAAAGAAACAACTGTTATGCTCGAGAACGGTTAATATAGAGACTAGGAAGAGACTCTTAACGTCGTATGTATGGAGTACGGCATTATACGGGTGCGAAACTTGGACAATAGGAGAAGCGGATAGAAAAAGAGTAGAAGCGTTTGAAATGTGGTGCTACAGACGCATGATGAAGATACCGTGGATAGATAAGGTTAGCAATAGGGAAGTATTAGAAAGAGTTGGGGAAAAGCGAAAGGTATGGAAAACAATAAAGAGTAGGAGAGATAGGATGGTAGGACACCTTCTAAGACACGAAGGAATAGTTCGTGACATACTAGAGTCAGAGATAGGAATAAAAAGAGGTAGGGGTAGGCCTAGATTAGACTACTGCTCTCAAATAGTTAGGGATGTAGGATGTTGTACTTTTAGGGAAATGCGTAGGTTAGCTCAGGATAGAAAAGAATGGAGGTACGCGTCCAACCAGTCTTCGGACTGAGAACCTTATGATGATGATATTTAGCATTTGAATGAAAATTCTGCTAGTCATGAGTCATGACATGAAAAATTCACACGAGATGTTATGAAGAGAACAAATTTTATATACTCAGTGGTGCATTACAGTCATTTGATTCAGTTAAGAGAGCGCTGTAAGCTTCTGTTTATAGTTTGTTAAACAACACTGCATCTCCCTTATGAAGTAAATTACGACATATTATACTTTGTATTGCCGTTCTCGAAATACAATAACCACTTGTAGTCGCAGTTTTTGTGCAGCTCGAGACACAAACTTTAAAGATAAAATTTACCACCTTCCAACACCTGTGTTGCTATCAGTTACAACTATTCACTGCAGTTTTTCGTGGCTCCGATGCGGACGTGTTTTTGAGTGTCATGCTTTTTGTGACATTATGGACAATTCTAGACTTGGGCCGCCCAACAGACTGAGTGATCACCCTGCAAGAACGTGCTCTAGTGGGGCCAATATTAATTTATGACGACCGAATTGGAGTGATGCGACTTCGTTGGGTCTAAAGAAAGCGCATCATTGCGGTTCTGTCGTCCTAAATTGATAGTGGTCCCGCCTAGAGCTCATTCTTACAGGGTGATCCCCTGTCTGTTCGGCGGCCCAAGTATAATCGTTTAACTGTCAACAAAGGGAAGATATATGCATAAGATAAAACTTCTGCTTTGGGAAAATCAAGTAAGAATAAATTGTTTATTTGTCTTAGGTATCCTACTGAACCGTTTTTAAGCTGCATTCCGAAAATTAATGTTTATTTGAAGCACTGCTCTCGTTTCCTCCCACATATAACCCATTATGCAATACACTTGTATTTGCGTGGGTTTTAATGCTGTCTATCAGAAGACGGACTTTTTTCCCGATATGAAAATGTGAGCTCACTTAGTAGGAGTGAGAGCCTAGTGTGGCCTTGAGAGGTCATTCTCTGTTCTTATTGGGTCTCTAGAGCCCTAGACAACAAAAGGAGCATAAAGTCCAGATTCACGGTGCATAAAATATGTACCGGGTGGCCAGATAAGAATGCAAAGTGCTGTATCTCGGAAGCTGTTCATCATAGAGTCTTGCGGTAAAAAAATTTATTACTAAAGTGCCCAAGAGAAGACCGTGGAAAATATTTTCAGATTTCCAAGATGGTCGCCAGGGGGCGTAACTGCCGTCTTAAACTTTTAAAGTGATTTTTCACTGAAATCCACCTAGTAAATGTACCAAAAAATATGTGTTTTTTAAAGATAAGCTTTATTCGAGTAATTTTTGTTTAACACTTTTTGACGTATCTATTAAAATGAAGTGGTGGGGGGTGATTCAATGTTTTTTTACATAAACAGCTGTAACTCCTAAACGACTGAACGGATTTTAAGAAACTTGGTCTCGTTGGAAAAAACATTTATTGCTCCATCAAACCCATCTTACCTGTGATATGTCTAATTCTTAGTGATGCCGCTAGAGCGCGTTTTTTGATATAATAACAGAAAATTGCAAAATTCTCTAAAAAATTAAATGCAATAATATGACTTTTTTTCATAAAAATGTAGTGAAATGATACCTAAATAGGCTAGTGAAGACCACATCTCGATATCTTATTCCTAGCCAAAAATATCGAAGAAAGAAAATTTAGTTATCATAAAATTTTAGAGAGACGCTATTACACCAGTTTTTATTCTTATTTAATTGTCTTTTTTCAAGATTCAGTGATAAAATTTCATAATTTTATAATTTTTAAATAATAAAAGTATTTAGATCGAAGATATCACCAGAGGTGGATTGGACGAGCAAGTCTATTTCCTTGGCCACCCCGATCCCCAGACCTCACCTGTTTGGACTTCTATCTATGGGGTCGGTTAAAAGATATTGTTTACCAAATTCCACCAACGAGAGACGACATGAACATACGAATACAAGAGGCCATTCGTAGCCTGTCAAGAGCAGAAATTGAAGCTGCTGTAATGTCTACGCATGAGCGGCTCCAACAATGCATTGAGTGTGATGGAAGACAGTTCGAGCATTTAAGGAGGCATTAGTTTTATTTCAAAATCGGTCCGTCTTCTTATGCCCCTACACGTTTTTTTAAATTGTTTGAACTAAGAATACTTTTATTATTTAAAAATTATAAAATTATGAAATTTTATTACTGAATCTTGAAAAAAGACAAATAAATAAGAATAAATACCGGTGTAATAGCGTCTCTCTAAAATTTTATGATAACTAAATTTTCTTTCTTCGATATTTTTGGCTAGGAATAAGATATCGAGATGTGGTCTTCACTAGCCTATTTAGGTATCATTTCACTACATTTTTATGAAAAAAGTCATATTATTGCATTTAATTTTTTAGAGAATTTTGCAATTTTCTGTTATTATATCAAAAAACGCGCTCTAGCGGCATCACTAAGAATTAGACATATCACAGGTAAGATGGGTTTGATGGAGCAATAAATGCTTTTTCCAACGAGACCAAGTTTCTTAAAATCCGTTCAGTCGTTTAGGAGTTACAGCTGTTTATGTAAAAAAACATTGAATCATCCCCCACCACTTCATTTTAATAGATACGTCAAAAATTACTCGAATAAAGCTTATCTTTAAAAACACATATTTTTTTGGTACATTTACTAGGTGGATTTCAGTGAAAAATCACTTTAAAAGTTTAAGATGGCGGTTACGCCCCCTGGCGACCATCTTGGAAATCTGAAAATATTTTCCACGGTCTTCTCTTGGCCACTTTAGTAATACATTTTTTTACCGCAAGACTCTATGATGAATAGCTTCCGAGATACAGCACTTTGCATTCTTATCTGGCCACCCGGTACTTACCCTTTGTCTTATACAGGATGGGCCAATAGTGTGTAGTCGGCCCATATCTCTGGTTCTACGCAAGGTAGCAAAATAAAACATTACATGTATGTTGAGAACCCCACGAAGCATCCGATAAAATTATTTTGGTGTATACAGGGTGTTCATACTCTGAGCACCAAACCAAAGTTATGTTTTTTTAAATGAAACGCCCCAAATTTGTTTACATATTTGAATTCCCTATAAAATTTTATGAAAAATGGTGTACTACACGATGGGGTTCAGAGTGAGCGATTTTAAGATATTACCATTTTAGTGCCAGTGAGGACCCAACTTTGAGGAACTGCTGACATCTGCTGGTCGAAGCTATTTAAGATTTCTTTATTGGACTAGGTTCACAGACTGCTCTATTTGTAAAATTCTTGAGTACTTTTGTCACAAAACTTAATATAATACAGGGTGAACAGCTTACGTAATATGCATTTTTTCTTAAAAATTTCAAATGGAACACCCCATATATTATTTCCATATTTGATAGACAGTTTACTAAGCTTTTGATTGACGTAGATATTGTTAGGTCTGCGACTGACGGTTTCGGTAGAATTGAAAATTGAACTTTAAAATGTAGTAATTTTACCGGTAGTTTATTCGTTTCTCCCATATTTTAGCGCCCAAAACACGAAATATGATTTCCATTTTGTTTTTGGAAGTTGATTTCACATTGAGACAAAAAATTTCATCGCCAGATTGCTTCTCCATGGTCATATTCTTAAATAAATGGTAACTTATTAAACCTAAGTATAAATTGAAACAAGGAGTGCCATGGAAGAAAACCGTCCTTTCAAGAAGTAAACTTACAATGAGATTTCTTGTGCCGCTGTTAACTCTATTCGCTAAGTTTTCTGTAAAAACAAAGTGTAAGCATTTTTGTGAGTTTTGGGTGGCAAAATGGCGGAGATTCCCCAAAAATGGTACAAAATTACGGCAAAAATCTCAATTCTTAAGGTTCAATCTTTATTTCTGTCTAAATTATCAGTCGCAGACCTGCCAATTTCTACATCAGTGAAAAGCTTAATAAACTGGCTATTAAACCTGCAAATAATATACGGGGTGTTCCATTTAACATTTTTGAGAAAAGCTCCATTTTGCGCAAGTTGGCCACTCTGTACAATATGAAGTATTTTGGAAAAAGTGTTAATGGATTTTACAAATTGAGTGTCCTCTGAACCTAGTCCAATAAATAAATCAGAATTATCTTTGATCAGCAGACGTCAGTAGCACCACAAATTTGGGTTCACACTGGTAGTAAAATAGCCATATCTTAACAACCCTTACTGTAAACCCCACTGTGTAGTATATCAACTTTCATTAAATTTTATGGGGAATTCAAATATGCAAACAAATATGGGGCATTCCATTTGAAAAATCATAACTTTGGTTTGGTACGAAGCACGTGAACATCCTGTATACATCAAAATAATTTTAACAGAAGCTTCATGGGGTTCTCCACACACACGTAAAATTTCATGTTGATATCTTGAATAGAATCAGAGATATGGACCGACTACGCACTATTGGCCCACCCTGTATAGTGATTTTATTAATGCCAGAATTTCACCAAATTTAAAATATTCTAGTTCTTAAGTTTGTTGGTTATTGGCATATTTTTTTTACTCTTTTTATCCCCTTGTAGTTACTTATTTGACTTACCGGAAATTTTTTTTTCAATAAAATAATGATTTTTTGTTTGAATTTTTTAGCATTCATGCCCTGAGTTTAAGCAGTTGGTAACCCTGTTTTATAGCCCAAATCACTGATTATATTTTTCTTATTTTATTGAAGATTGCATATTATTCTTTGTAGGACGTGCTGGATGATATACAAGGTGCACTGGATGCCGGGATTAGGGGAATTCTAGTAAAAACTGGTAAATATCGCGCTGGTGATGAAAACAAAACTTCACCTGCACCATGTACTGTTGTGCCAAGTTTTGTCGAAGCTGTTGATAAGATTTTAGAAGAAATAGAGAATTCAAAAACATGTCAATGTAAAAAAAATTAAAACAATTTATTAAAAAATATAAGTACATAATATATTAATTATCACTAGTTGCTCATTTAAAATAATAGTAAATAAATATCTTTGTACATATTGCAGTTACCTCCGGTATTCAGATTGTGGTCTAAAATATGCAGTGTTGTCGTTCTACTAATATATAAACCTAAATAGTTTGCTAGTCTTTCATGCAAGCTTGTCGAACAAAATTGGTTTTAGAAGTTGCAAAAATGATCACAAGCAACTGAATTTCTTGTATTTTAAAACCATTTTCTGCGAGCTCACAAGAAAGACGTGCTATATTTACCTTCTCATGTCAGTATTCTGTCTCCTACAACAAATTTTTTATGAATTTACCATTATTGAGATTCTTCAATAACGAAGCTGGCAGGCTACTTCTATAAGAAGCGAGTAAAAACTTACTTTATTCGTACAGGCAAGTTTGATTTGGTAGTACTGTCCTTTTTTGTATTTTCATTGGCTTTTGCAACAATTTTATTTGTAGAGTGGCCGGATGTTTGTTCATGTTCTTTATTTTTGTTCTCCGTAGATCCGGCATTCTTAATTGCTATGCTTTTTATGGAATGAACGGCCTCTGTAGGTTTTGCTGGAGATTTTACTAACAACGTAGGTATTCTACTCAAATCTTTCGAAAGATTTAAGCTTCTCCGCTTCAATGCATTACTCTTGTACACATTTTCTAAGCAACTACTAGATAGAATACTAGAATGCCGTTTATTCACTAGTTTCGATTTATTATCGGTATTTCCATATTCTCCAAAAACTTTGTTGCTACTCCCGCTAATTTTTCGCAGATTAACTTTCACATCATCTGTTATATTTGACGATATATTTAACGCCCTTAAATCTTTTTGAATCAACGAATCTAAGGATACATTTTCACACTCATTTTGGTTTTTGTGGACTGCGCCCATGCTACTCTTCATCTTTGTGGTGGGTAAAATTACGCCAGCATCAGTGTAAAAGTGTTGTTCCAAGAAATTCAGTTCGCTAAAATTACTACAGTACAGCGGCAACAATAAACAATGAAGCAAAAGCACCACCAATGCAACTTAAGCACATATATAATTTACTACCATTTAAACATAAAATTATTAATGTTAAATAATACGGAACGTTAAAATTTTGTCTTTGCCTCCTCGGTAAAAACAAAGGGCCGTCCAGAAACCGACTGCACATGTAACATATTTCTTTTCCTCATTTCCCTTGTTCATTAAAATGAAAGTAAACTGTGACATTGTAGTCACCGATAAGATGGTGTCTGTTTAGAATATAGGGTAAGTGTAAGATGAAAAATAAATGGAAGGCCTGCCTTTGGTGTGGAAGAAAAAAATTGAAAAACTGATCAAAATTCATGATATTATAATGAAGCACCTCTGTTGCAAGGAATTTTGTGGCAGACGCGACCCAACAATCAGTCGCAATGTTCCTATTTTCTTAATATATAAGAAAGTTGTACAGGTCTATTGCGGACAGTTTTCCGTTCTGTGATATCACTCCTGAATTTTGTACACCTTTTTTCGCACAGTGCTACGCAAAAGGATAGTATATGCAGAGTCGTCTCTGGTCCCTGTCCACAGAACCTAAATTTTCTATTCTGGTCGTACAGCCCTATTTTTTGCAAATACTTCATTAGGGGTGCAGCATGCCACGTTAGGAAACTTGTTACTGTTTTTAACTGCTGTCTGCTCAAAGAGAGCAGCTCTTGAGTTCTTTTATTTATTTACAGTGGTGCCTAGTGCCTAGCAAACCGTCTGGTTATAGCTTCTCTTGCAGTACACTTAGGTATTCCATGAACCAGCTCTGGACTGCACAGTTGGTTTGCTAAGTTGTCAGCTTTTTCATTGCCGGCTGGCGTTGTTCGGAGAAGATTCAGAATTTTGTGCTCAGAAACTCTAGTCCATCAGAACCTTCAATTTTTTGTTTAAGTGGTGTCTCCTGGGAAGGCAGTCCGTTCTCATTTCCAGAACTGGATCAGCTACCATTCTTTGGATCAAGTTTATGCCCGATGCGACAGGAGGGTTCCTCAGGTTAGTGCTTCAGATACCACAACAAGCTATAATAATAAGGTCCAATGGAGGCATGTTTAGCATTACTTCTAGCGATACCTAGGCATGCCATGATTGGACTTTGTCTAATTTAATTTTTACGCAGCTTTGCCTGGTCTTTTGCCACCACGCTTTGCGTGTTATTTTTTCTATATGTGGGTTCCAGGTCAGTAGTAAATGCCATACTGGAGCCAGACAGATATAGGGACTTTTCTCCCCCCGACCTGGGAACTTTTGGTTTTGGCAGACAGTTATGCTGACTTTTACCTGAAATCTAGGGAAATCTGGTGACTTTTTGTTAGTTGGCAGTACCGACGACGAAATCCCACACCAACCCACACCATTCCACACCATTTTACACACCAGGCGCCATTGTAGCCGAACGATTGCATCATCGCAAACAACGGGGGCCCACATAACCTCAAAAACAAGCACGAGTGTCAAAGTCACTTACCAAATTGGGGCCTTCCAACTTGTCCCAAGAGCGTTTGCCCCCCAAATAAGAAGCACTAAGGGGGCCCCAATCGCATCCACGAGCTGAGCGTTAGCCCCCCAAACGAAGGGCCCCACATAACCTCAAAATTAATGCACACGCACGCACGTCCACCCCGGACCACCGTTGTCTTAATACTGAATGTTTCTTCTTCTTCGGTTATTAGAACAGGTCAAAGAGACCGAACGAAGAGGTCAAAGAGACAGATCAAAGAGACCGCTCAAGAGGTCAAAGAGACTGATCGAAACGATCACTTGATGCGATCAAGAGCTTTTCAAGCGATCACTTGATGCGATCAAGAGCTTTTCAAGCGATCACTTGATGCGATCGCTTCGATCGGTCTCTTTGACCTCTTGAGCGGTCTCTTTGATCTGTCTCTTTGACCTCTTCGTTCGGTCTCTTTGACCTGTTCTAATAACCGAAGAAGAAGAAACATTCAGTATTAAGACAACGGTGGTCCGGGGTGGACGTGCGTGCGTGCGTGCATTAATTTTGAGGTTATGTGGGGCCCTTCGTTTGGGGGGCTAACGCTCAGCTCGTGGATGCGATTGGGGCCCCCTTAGTACTTCTTATTTGGGGGGCAAACGCTCTTGGGACAAGTTGGAAGGCCCCAATTTGGTAAGTGACTTTGACACTCGTGCTTGTTTTTGAGGTTATGTGGGCCCCCGTTGTTTGCAATGATGCAATCGTTCGGCTACAATGGCGCTACTGCCAACTAACAAAAGTCACCAGATTTCCCTAGATTTCAGGCAAAAGTCACCATAACTGTCTGCCAAAACCAAAAGTTCCCAGGTCGGGGGGGAGAAAAGTCCCTATATCTGTCTGGCTCCAGTATGGCATTTACTACTCAGGTCAATTTAGAGTCAAGCATTAAAGTCAGATTTACTTCCTCACCATTTAGCCTCGGAGGCCTTAAATCCTCATGTGAATGGTGCAACAGTATTTTTATGAGTGCTTATATTAAGGCCCTCTTTAGCTACCCACTGAAACAATGTTGAGGGTTGGCTGCATGCAGTTTCTCGCTGTTTGGAGAAACTTGTCACGGACTGTGATAACTAAATCATCCACATGAATACTGATGAAACATTGTCAATTAAAGAAATACCTTTGCCCTATCTCTTCCTAACACCAAGAGTTATAGACCCTGCTTCATAATAGTGCATTCATAATGATACTTTACAGGAGTTTCTGGACAGGCCTTGTAAATGTTAGACTAACTTGCCGAATACTCAGTTGCCGAGAAAATTTTCATTTTATTGCATATTTGATATTTTTAACTTTTTCAAAGACACATCAAGAAGGGTGTCAGGTTTTCGTTTTCATTATGTTAGTCAGTCAGATCAGACACCAACAGTAAAACTTAATACTTGACTGCTGAAATAAGAAGTTACTTTGGTAACTGATCAATTTTTGAATGATCAATCCGCGAACCTCTGAAGTATTTCCCCAATTTAGCAAATTCGGCATCTGAGTCGAACAAATACTGCTATTGCACAGTGAGGTAAACTCAAAATTCGGTACGTCAGCAAAGAAAGTCTTATGGTATTGAGCAATGAAAGAAAATACTACCATATTTCTAAAATGGTATCCAATATTTTTTTTGTTAACACAAACGCGTATTTGTGCTCAACTATAATGTATTAAATTTATATACCAACCTTTGCACAATCCCTGAACTAGGAGCGTTCATTGTAGTACTATTGCTAGTAATTGACTGTTGTGGTCTAATAGGCCTTGGCGTTGGTGTTTGCCTTACACCAGGAGCAGTTCTGCCACGAACTGTTGTCTGCCCAGTCTTTTTAACTGCAACATACCAACAAAGCAGATTTTAGAATTAACAAAAACTACGGAATTGTTACACTTTACATTAAAGTCCCTCATACACAGAGGAAAGACTTAAGACATGATAGCACACGCCAAGGGCAAACTGATTGTTGGCGTGCAGCTAAACTTTCATTGTGAAAAATCAATGTAGTCGAGTAAATCCAGGCCCCTAACTCGCTTATTTCTCGAAAAAAAAATTTTTAACGTAGAACCAAATAAAATCTATATGGTTGTGTTCCTTGTATTATTTTCCATATGAATCTTTGGTTTATGACATTTCCGGCCTGTGCAGAACTTTTTTATTTTCGAAAAATGTAAAATTTTGCATGTGTGTGAAACAGTTGGTTTTTAAAACACAGCACGTCATATCTCAGTAAATATTTGAGATATCGATTTGAATTGTTTTTTAAATTAAAGTAGAAACATGAACGCCTCAAACAGTACTAAAATATTTTAAAATATCACAATATTTTTTGCGGAAAATAATTAGAAACTTCATTTTACTTCGCTTGTGCATTATAAATTTCGACACGCGACAAACTTTTTTATTTTTGAAAATATGTCTGTATATGCTGCGAATGAAATGAAGAGAATGGTTGTAGAAAGTTTTTGGAGAAAGAATTATTGACCTATGAGTCATAGTTTTGAAGTTATGATTTTTTTGTCAGACGCGGCCTAATGAGCGGACGGGTCGTGGCAATGCACTATCAGGGTAAAGCGTAGCAGACCCATAGTCGGCTACGGATAACGACGCATAAATGAGTTAAAACATGAAAATAACTTAGTTTCTTTTTATTCCTATTTTATACAATCAATATTGAGCATCAGATTCAGCGTCTGATTGTTCCTCTTCTAATTTTACTGCAGTATTAACAGAATTCTTGCACTTCCAGTCTATAGAATATTTTAAACCTTCCTTTGCACAGTTACATCTATTACTATTACAGTTTTTATCTGAACACAAAAGTGATAAAGGTTGTCTCACAGATGGAGGTATGGGGTCCTGGTTACTAAATAAGGGTTTCCAGTGGTCTTTCTGAAATGTCCAGCCGTATTCTTCTAGGCTTACGAAGTTAATGTTGTTTGTGACTAGAATACCATGTTTTTAATTGGTACATACATCTAAATTGGGAAAAAATCAAATGCGATTATATGTACATATAACAAGATACGAATTCGAATACAAACCCTTGCAAATGCAATTTAAAAGCATGGTCTGTAGGTGGGATTTCAGACTCTGGCCTATTCGTTTTTTTGGCCAAAAGAATCTTAATTCATTTAATGTTCTGACGTCTTTTTGTTTATTTTTGTATAAATTAATATAAAACTTACGCAACTGCAATCATAAATATGTGCGTTCAAATGGCAGATTTAGTAAGTCTATCATATCCTTAAGGTTGTCGGCGTTTTTAAGTAATACATCAAGAGCGGATTTCTTCTCAATTTTGTAAAACGCACTGGTAGTATCACACCCAGTGAGACAGTGTATTTCCAATAAACATTGCGATACAGTTTTGTCAATTATGTTTATAATCTTGTACCATTATAGGTAATACGTGTGTTTTTGGTATGGCCTAACTGCACAATATACATGCATTGTACGAATGTAAATACAGTAAAATTATTTTGATCAAATCTGTAGATACGAACGTGCTTATTTTGTTCATACACTTCTGTAGTAAGGTACCTGAATTATATAATTGTAATCTCTTTATGCAGTTAGGCCATACCAAAAACACACGTATTATAATGGTAAAATATATTATAAATAAATTGGCAAAACTGTATCGCAATGTTTATTTGGCAATACACTGTCTCACTGGGTGTGATACTACCAGTGCGTTTACAAAATTGGGAAGAAAACTGCTCTTGATGTATTACTTAAAAACGCCGACAACCTGAAGAATATGATGGACTTGCCAAATCTGCCATTTGAACACGCATATGAGATTGCAGTTGCGTATGTTTTATATTTATACAAAAATAAACAAAAAGACGTGAGAACATTAAATGAATTACGACTTTTTTTGGCTAAAACACGATTCGGCCTGCGTCTGAAATCCCGACTACAGACAATGATTTTAAATTGCATTTGCAAAGGTTTGTATTCGAATTCATATCTTATTATATATTTAATCGCATTTGATTTTTTCCCAGTTTAGATGTATGTACCAATTAAAAACATGGTATTCTGGTCACATTAACAACATTAACTTCGTAAGCCTAGAGGAATACGGCTGGACATTCCAGAAAGACCACTGGAAACCCTTATTTAGTAACCAGGACCCCATACCTCCATCTGTGAGACAACCTTTATCACTTTTGTGTTCAGATAAAAACTGTAATAGTAATAGATGTAACTGTGCAAAGGAAGGTTTAAAATATTCTATAGACTGGAAGTGCAAGAATTCTGTTAATACTGCAGTAAAATTAGAAGAGGAACAATCAGATGCTGAATCTGACGCTCAATATTGAGGTTGAGCCACACTCGCTCGAAACGACGTTCGCTCGAAACGACACTCGCGCGAAACCAAATGCGACATTTGCTCGAAACGACACTCACTCGAACTGTCAATATAAACGAAGATGGCCGACTACCATATGTTACAGTGATTCTCAAACAGCGGACAGCGCTACAGCTACAGCTACAGCTACAGCTACAGCAGCCGGTAATACAGCGTAAAAGTAAACGGTGACGTATTCGAGACTTCTGAAAGAGGCATATTCTTTGATGGCATTTCTGCAAGTACCATGTACTTTCTGAACAAAAAAATTGTTTGCATATGATATGATGGCGGGCAGTAATAGTACATGGTTTAATCATGTTTTGCTACGGTTAATAGCTTGTAACTTGTAAATCAAGAAGTGAATTCTCTATAGAATTGGAAGAAAGTAGATCCAATATAATGTATTAAATTGCTGCGTTACTAGTTTATCTATACTTATTTAGCTTTTATTCGTTCCTGATGATCAAAGACATTCTATAGAACATCTTAGCTGATAAGTCTGCCGGAAATAAATATGGCAAGTTTATGTACCTAGATGTGCTCTCCATTTTAGGATTTAAGACGAACGATTATTCATTATTTCTCCATTCAGGCAAAGTGGTTAAAAAGAATAATAATTAAAAGTCGAGTGTAATATAAAGTAAGAGTTTCTTTTAGATAAACTGGAAGACCTCACGATTAAAAAACAAAACATGTACTTATCGAGCATAAATTTGCTGAAAAGAAAGGCTCGCATCCGTCATTATCTGAAGAAATAAATATATTAAGGCATTCCACGTACTTTTTGAATTCTTAAAATGATTGGGTAGGTAAGCTTTCCACTCTGCATTAAGTATCTGTAACAACCTTGATAATCGAAATTGTGATACAAAAACACTATGTACTTGACTACTTTAAAAGGAACTGCCAAATTCTGAACATGAAGCTAAAAAGAAAAAGAGCTAAAATGCAAACTTTGAGTATCATTTTACTAATCAAAATCAAAAAATTTATATTAATGAATAAGTGAAATCAAAATGTCTTTACCTACTATACAAAATACAAACCCTAGAGGAGAGAAGAAGAGGAGGAGTAATAAAACAGATGTTCGTGTTACTATTTGGCAACAAAAAAAGGGGCGTAACCTCAATTTATTAGTCTCTATTCCGAAATTTGGAACAACAATTCTTAAAGTGATATGACTAATTGCATAATTCCAAACGCCGTTTTCATTATTTTAAGTTAAATTAAATGAATTCTAAACAACAACTTTAGTTTCACCACTTTGTTTGCCACCAAATCTTCTCAAATTTTGGCAACACTCCTGTGCAAGGTAAAGATCGTGCGTTCTGTATCCATACTCTTCCTTCAAGGTACAAACGATCGTCAAAATACTTTGAAGTAAATATGAACGCTACCTTGAAGTCCCATAGAAATTAGACCGCTTATTTATATCCCAACTGGGTTTTGCCAAGTAGACCACTTCCACCTTCACGGGCTTTAATAGACTGCTAAACTTTATGCTACACATGTAAAAGCTTAGCTCAGTACCGAAACACGCGAGGAGTTTTTGTTCGAATCCAAGCGGATCCTTTTTCTTTTTTCTTCTAAAGTTTGTTGTAATTAACAGAATTTTGCATTCCATGTGTTGTGATGTCCCGTCACGAAATGTATTTTGTTAAAGAAAATACGCGATTACTAATGAAAACAAGGGAAAAATGGCACGCTAAAACGTTAATTGGCAAAACCTAGTTGGAATATAAATAAACGCCATATTGGAATTTCAAGGATAGTTTTACGCCGACCGAGCGGGAAACTAGAAAGCGTGAGTCGTTTTGTCTTTTCATTTTGCACGTGATTTGGTAGGGTATTTGGGAAGTGCCTCCAACAACTGTGTTAAAATGGAAATATAGTCGCTAACCGTGAACGTCAATATTTATACGAGTCACAGCTGATTTTTTTTAAATTTTGAGCAACAAATTACCATGGAAAGCAGAACAAATTTTCTTCATAATCTGTTTCGTCGTGAATTTATGGAGTCATATTTTTTCCAGTGACAGGTTTTAAAAATTTATAAGAAAAATAACCAATAGACCTTTTCATTATAAAATTGCTGCGGCGCATGCGCGGTAGCTCCATGACAGTTTCGGACCATGACGTTTTGTTTGCATATGTTTATATAAATTCCTTGGTCTATACACGAATATTTTATTGCAAACGTGCTATATGAGTAGTAGTTCGGGACTAAAGTATAGAGCATCCAAACATTGTGATTTTGGTGACTGCAACGGCGCTAGCAGAGTGGGTAGGCCAAGTTATCGCTTGGGATTACGATTTTATCCAATTCCCAAACACTGCCTAACACTGGGAAAAATCGAAGTTAATAACTGGGTCGGTGACCATGTGGAGGACTTGTTCCACCTAGATAAATTGTGTTGCGCGGATGAAAATGTGTAAGAGGCAAGATTTGAAATGGAAAAATGTATTGAACGTTTCCAGGTTTTACGTCATTATTTATTAAGTCAAGAATTATTTGTAGTTACATAATTATATAGGTAGATTTGTAGTGTTACGGTACCGAACACATACCCCGTTACTCTAAATTGGTGAACGTAGGAGATCACGGCGAACAATTATGACATATAACGTTCCGCTCGCTTCGCTTGATCTAAACCTGAAAATACTGAGCCATGAGATTCTAATTTTTGCAGACAATTTTTTAAATAAATATTAGACGGAACCACCGACCGAGGATGAACCTAGCCCCACCGAAATGGCAACTCGGCACGATAATGAGCCACAAAGGCTGGCTTCTGAAAGGCGACTGGAAGTACCGAGCATGATCGACCGCCATATTGGTTCCAGCTTTGTACGAATTTGCAACAGGCGTGTCAAAGCCAAAGTTCGTTTATTTTTCTAAATTAAATTATTAAAATAAGTATGGCAAGTAACACGAATTCTAGTACACTATTAAATGTCAAGCAAAAAGCGAATGCACATTTACGAATTACTGTTATCCTATTACTTTTTTGGTTCATATGCATAAACGTTCTAGTACAGTAATAAATTACATCTTAATAAATGATAATGACTGCGAAAAATGCATATAAGCATAAGGCAAATAAACGAAAATTTATTTGGATCTGTATGTTCTAATTTTCTGCTGCTGTAGAGACAAGTCACGGAACTGGAACGTTATACACTATATTACGAAAAATTGTTGACAACTCTGGTAACCTCACTTTCTGATAACGTGTAAATATTACCAAGATCACACAGAAAACTATTCTGTCTTCTGTGTCAAGATATTGGAATGTTCACCGTTGTAACAGAATAATTCTATGGTTGTGGTTTACTCAGCAGCCAGTTACTTGTACCAAAGAACATATAATATATTATATGTTCTTTGCTTGTACTTAATTACTCAGTCGTGTACCGCAGTGCTTATACACTAGTGACGGGACCCTAGTTTCATAGATTTCCTTCATAAAAGGAAATTAAGAGAAATTGTTAGAAAGACAACTAACTAAACAACTAACAAAACTTCATATATTTTGATACCTCATATAGGTACGTAATTTATTACCTATTTTATCCATAAAATTAAACTTCAAATGCTTTAAATTTACAGGAAGTTGGACAAAGCACCTAGGTAGCACCCGAATGTAATTTAAATACATTTCTGCAGATTGTAATACTGTCAGACAGGGAAAAAGGAAGTGAAGACCTTTGAATGAGAATATGTCGAAGTAAATATTGGATGTAGCAGATAAACTTAGTGACAGGTGATTGAAGAGATATTGATCAAAAACTAACTACAAATTTCGGTAAAACAAATGCAGGACGTGCATATCCAAACTGTAAGAGCCGATTCACACGGGTCCACATCAAAAGCGAACGCGCGCAATCGCCACCGGCTGCTAGCGCAGCGCCTGAGAGCGACTACAGGGCTACAGTGGTGGCCAGTGGCCGACTGACTGATTCGAGTTTAGTTGCTCAAGATGCCAACAAGTACTCTATTACAATTACTATTGCTTCTACTTTTGAAAAAGAAAGAACGCCGATGTATTCGACGTATGCATGTCTAGCCCCTGTTACTCGAAAGGGCGTTAAAAGGATTGTATCATACATTATATAAAGATCTGCGACAGAACGACAAATTTTTTTTAAATAGTTTCGTATGTCTGTATAATATAATAATAGTAGCTTACAAAAGTGGTCAGTCGCTGTGGCGTCGTGTGTATACCCGAATAACAACCTGTGCATTTATATCGGTGGCCTGTCGCGTGCGATATCCACCGGTGACACGAGTGAGCCACCGACCCGCCACTATCGCCTACTACCGCGACTGCAGTGGCCACGTATGCATGCACTGATTTAATTCTATAAATTTCAACAAGAAGCCAGTA
Organism: Xestobium rufovillosum; assembly: GCA_963966045.1. NCBI lineage: Eukaryota > Metazoa > Arthropoda > Insecta > Coleoptera > Ptinidae > Xestobium > Xestobium rufovillosum. The sequence continues at coordinate 36,859,318 of OZ014493.1, forward strand.
GCAATCGCATGCGTTCGCAACTAAAAATAGCCTCGTCTGCATCGGCTCTTACTACGATTACAAAATCACAGCTTCTGCATCATATTTTACAAGGTTTTGGGAAGAACTTCACTGTTTTTGTAATTACGTCAGTAAAAGCAAATAATGTACTTCTGATATGAAGTATATGTATGGAGATTGCATTTTTACTATTTAATGATAATGATAGCAACATTTTTGCAGAAAACTGTAATTTCAGAAATTGTGTAGTCAAATAAAATACTATTTTTAAACAAATGGTTTTATTTATTAATTTTAAAACAATGCAGGGTACAAGTTGGTAAGTCAAAGGCGTAGACAATGCTCGGAGACTGCTTCCTTCAGTCTCTTTTGCCTGAGACCAGTAAAACTTGCCAATTGAGTGTTTTTTTTGCATAACAAAATAATACTTAGTAGCCAATTTAAACAATTTTTCGCCTATCAAGTTGATAGGTAGCAAGAATGCATCACTTCCCTTTTCGTGGCTTTTTCATTCCCAAAACACTTATCGACGCTGCCAAGTCGATAGATTTTGTACCAGCAACAAATTAATGTACCTATTTGGGGAAATCTTCACTGGTCGTGGCTGGAACAATTAAATTTTGACTCTAAAACAACGTCTTGTTTAACGATTTTGATTTCCACAATTCCAGAGTAAACTGTTGAAATAGGTAGGTGTACTCAAATTGAACGTTCTAGCTATCTGTGAGCGTATTCACCTCCTTTCCAATATGTTGCGAGTACCTGTTGTTCTAGTGCTGAGTTGTGGCAGCTCTTCTTTTAACATTGCAACAGTTTTTGTACTGAATATCTTTGTTTATTGCAAAAAATTCCCCCCACAAATACTTTGGCATGCACTTCCTCTTCTAGACTCTAGAGGTTATGTTTTATACTTCCACTTAGCCGCGTTTAGGTTAACTGAACATGGTTTATTGATTTCATTATTGATTCTCTTCATTAAGTGAAGTTTAAATAATTATGTTAGAAAAAATTAAAGAAAATACCAATAAAAGCACGTCCATAAAGCATGTAGTACCACAGATTGAGAGCCACTGCTTATATGTAAATGTTCGGGTTCAATCGGGTGTGCGGTGTTTTTGACATTTCGAGTGAATGTCGTTTCGCGCGAGTGTCGTTTCGACTGAACGTCGCTTCGAGCCAACGTCGTTTCGCGCGAATGACGCTACACCAATATTGATTGTATAAAATAGGAATAAAAAGAAACTAAGTTCTTTTCATGTTTTAACTCATTTATGCATCGTTATCCGTAGCCGACTATGGGTCCGCTACGCGTTACCCTGATAGTGCATTGCCACGACCCGTCCGCTCATTAGGCCGCGTCTGACAAAAAAATCATAACTTCAAAACTATGACTCATAGGTCAATAATTCTTTCTCCAAAAACTTTCTACAACCTTTCTCTTCATTTCATTCGCAGCATATACAGACATATTTTCAAAAATAAAAAAGTTTGTCGCATGTCGAAATTTATAATGCACAAGCGAAGTAAAATGAAGTTTCTAATTATTTTCCGCAAAAAATATTGTGATATTTTAAAATATTTTAGTACTGTTTGAGGCGTTCATATTTCTACTTTAATTTAAAAAAAAATTCAAATCGATATCTCAAATATTTACTGAGATATGACGTGCTGTGTTTTAAAAACCAACTGTTTCATACATATGCAAAATTTTACATTTTTCGAAAATAAAAAAGTTCTGCACAGACCAGAAATGTCGTAAACCAAAGATTCATATGGAAAATAATACAAGGAACACAACCATATAGATTTTACTTGGTTCTACGCCAAAAAAAATTTTCGTCACAATTGAAGGTTGATTTTACTTGACTAATGTTCTTGTTTTTTCAGTGGCGTCAGCTCTTAGCAAATGGCAAAATAGAAATAGATATTTGCAAAGTCTGAATAATAAGTTATAGCAAAATTAATGCCCGATTAATGAAGTTTCTTATGGACATTCATAAAACTGCCACAATCACTGATAGTGGCTCCTTTCCCTCTCCATGGCATAACTGCACTAAGTGATTCTTTCAAGTACTATGAATGTAACTTAATTATGCATCATTCCCTCTGTGTGTAACTTGATCTAAGTGCAAAAGTTTGCAACATACCTCTTGCTGAAGTTCCTTCTAGTCCTTTAATTATAATTTCCTCTTCTTCTAGACGTCGCACTTCTTCTCTCCGCTGATCATCAGTTTGCCGGAGCCGTTCAATTTCCTTTACTTTCGCTTTGTAAATTTCCAAAATGTCTTTGTCACGCTCGTGAATTTGCAAAGATGAAATGGTCAGATCTAGCATTGCCTTTAAGTTTTTGTCATCCGATGAAACTATCATCTGTTCTAGTTGTGGCAGAAGTTTAACTGCACACAAACGTACGTTCGAGACTGGATCCTCTAAAATTTAATGTTAACTTTTGTATAACCGCCAAGAAATCTCAGTTTTAAATTATTCTAAAACTAAGGCTTTACCTAATAACGAAAGAAGTGGCTCGAAAAAATGTTCCTTAAAATACTTTTTACTAAACATGTTGATGGCATGTTCGCACATGTAAACATAAACACGTCGGGTATAGCAACACTGGGAATAACACAGCTGGGTTACAAGTGAGTCCCTTAACCATTTTCTTTGCACTTCTTTGTTGTTGAATCTTAAAAATGTCAGAAGTGTCCGTGTTGCTTGCGTTCGCACTGGTTTTGCTTTCTAAAACATTTTTATCTACATACAATTCAGTCACTTACAGTGTGTGTCATAAAGTTTACAAGTTATGGAAAAAAATTTTGTTAAGATTTTGGAAAATATATTTTGTTTGAGCATGTCCAAAAACTTACAAATTTGCTCATAAATTTTGCAAATGTTTGACACACACTGTATAAAGTATGACCTGCCTTACACCATTGAGCACACAATTCAAAACAGGATGCGAAAAATGTTGGTGTATGAAATCAGATGGAAAACAGTGAGGTAAATATTCCAGTTGGCCAAGAAAGTCGTTGAGCAACCTCCAGTTATTCGTTCCCTTCATAATAATCATCTGGCATTTCAAGATACCTCGGCCTAAGTCCATCGTAGTCTGGTCAACAATTTCCTTGTTCATAGCACCATGAGTGGCAAATAATAACAACACCTTGCCAATATTGGGAACTAAAGCTTGCAACACTTCTTCTGCATCGTCTCTTAACAAACGAATTATATCGAGTTTAATTAGCTTAATATTCGATTCTGCAATATTTCAAAAATCGTTAATGTAGCACCCAAAACATAAACTTAAAAACCAGAAATTTACCTAATATTCTAGCCACTTCATGAATAGATGCAGCTACAGTTCTTCTTATACCATAGTAAGAATCCGCTGCCAAGTTAGTGAAAATAGTATAATATAAATCTAAACGAGAAGGAATTTTTGCTAATACAATTACAGCCATTGCCGGTAGATTATAAGCACAATTTTGTCTGCAAATGATACCCTGCAATTTAAACGTCACAGGTTACACTAGTTCTAAAAAGGTGCCATTAATGGGTTCAAACAAAGCAGTTTGTCTAACCTGAGTAGTCGATAGTATAATTTTGAATTTGATACATACTTTAGCAATTTCTTACCATTCCAGCTGCATGAAAGAAAATATTAAATTTAAAATTTAAAGGACACGGTACATAATTTTATATAAGCCAAGTAAATAATCTTGATATTTGTTAAATAAGCAACCACATTTCTCTACCACACACAAAATTTATAAAATATCTCATACCTTTGATGTCTCCGAACTATGCTTAATATCACCAAGGGTTCTTGATAAGCCCATAATTGACAAAGCCTTGTAGCAGTCCAAGAACCAAAAAGTATCAGATTCTTCTAAGTATGGTTGCAGACCACGTAAAATCCGGCCAGCTTCCCTTGACAAGGTTGTAGTAGTCACATCTCCCACAGACACACTTTTCTCAAAAAGCTGCATGACTAGTGGGATTATTGTAGTTTTCTTTGCATCTATGAAAAACACCTTTACGTTTTAATCTACTTCATATTGTAATATACATATAACAATCACCTGGGCTAACGAACTCTATAATATTAGAAACTGCAGTAATAGCAGATGCTCGCACCAATGCTACACCATCGGATGATAACTCCACTATGCTAGAGAGAATGTTTGTTCTAGAGATCTCTTCACCCAGTCCTGTCGCAATAGATCATGCCAATTATTGTTAAAATTAACAAAAACTATAAGCAGCAAAATTATCTAAATGAATTTCATTTCATAATTCATATTCACCAATATTTTACAAAAATATTGTAAAAAATTTAAATACGTAGAAACGTTTTAAGAATTTTGAGTTTTAAATCGAGTATAAAGGGTATCGCTGCATTTTAAACTTTTCCTGGGAATCAAATTTGTATGAAAGCAGAACTAGAACATAAAAAGTCCTATCAAAAATCATACCTTGGGCAATGGGAATAAGTTGTGCACAAATTACAGCTCGTACATCCTGATGACAATCTTGACAAAGTCCTTGAGCTAAAGGTAAAATTTCTGCTTTCACACTAAAAATTAAATATACAGTGTGATCATTTAAAAATGAGCCGCCTCAAATATCTTAGAAATATGTCAAATTGCCGAGATACTTAAATTTAGGAATCAAGGGGAACAACCCCAGTCACCCTAACTTTAAAATCTAAAATGGTACCAGATTACTTGTTACACTTGATTTTAAAGGAAATCGAATGAGGAATACTGCAGTAATGTTTATTTTTTTATCAACATGGTAATGAAAATTTCACACAATTTATTTTGGCTGCAGTTATTGGGTCAATAACAGATGAAAATTATTTACAATTTTTACATGCCTCAACTTTGAGAACACTTTATATCTATAGACAAGGGTTTAACTATCAAGCATACTGAAAGATTTGCTAAAATGAGGAAATAGGTCATACCATATGTATAGCGGTATTTCTAGAAAAGGTCCCAAAAAAGAATACAAAAAAAATAAATAAACTAATAAAAATTGCAGTAAAGACCTGCCAATATTTCAGCCCCTGGTTTTATTCTATGTAAGAAAACTCTACAAAGAGCAAAAGGCAGTTATGGAATTTGAGCAGGAACGAAGAGAAGTAGATATCCGGAAGGTAGAGAGACAGGGATGTGCATTGCCACCTCTAGTTTTCAACTTATATATCGAAGATGCGATTAATATTGTTAAGTACAGAACAGCCTCAGAAATTAATGTACAGGGTCAAACTATTAACATGCTCAGATTTGCGGATGATATAGCAGTATTAGCAGCCAGCAAAGAAGAATTAGGAGCGGCTTTGAATGAAATTGAAGCAGTTTTGACTAGGGATGCAACGTTTAAACGTTTAACCGCCCGTGTGGACACTACCCGTTTAAGGGAACGTTTAAACGCAAGGCAGATAAAATTTAAATATCATTAAATTTCAGATAAACAAAGCCGCGGCTAGCGCTAGGCGCGCACCGCGTAAGAGCAAAAGCGACGCGTCGCGACGCGGCCGCTTAGATATTGCAAAACCGGCATGTACTTTTCAAATTTATTGTTTGCATCCCTTTGACGACTTTCGCCGCCGTTGTGGCGGCCATCATTCAACGGAATATGTATTATTTTATGATTTATAACCCAACTTACAAACGACGTTTGATATTTTTCTAATTATTAAAGTTTTAAAACAATATTGCAATATTGGTAAGCTACGCGTAGGGTGCGCGTTTAAACGCCGTTTAAACGTTTAATATACGCGTTTAAACGTTTACGAAAAATCGCTAAACGTTGCATCCCTAGTTTTGACACAGGGCTACGGCATAAAAATCAATAAAAAGAAAACTAAAATTTTAGTATGTAGAGGGAGTGAAAATAGAACTAAAATTGAAATACAAATAGGAAATGAGAAGATAGAGGAGGATTTCTGCTATTTAGTAAGTAAAATAACTCGAGGTGGTAGGAGCAGTAAAGATATAAAACAAAGAATAGAGTTGCGTTTAACAAAAAGAAACAAATGTTATGTTCAGCAACGGTTAATGTAGAAACTCAGAAGAGACTCTCAAAGTCGTATGTATGGAGTACGGCATTATACGGGTGCGAAACTTGGACAATAGGAGAAGCGGATCCAAAAAGAGTAGAAGCGTTTGAAATGTGGTGCTACAGACGCATGATGAAGATACCGTGGATAGATAGGGTTAGCAATAGGGAAGTATTAATTAGAAAGAGTTGGGGAAAAGCGAAAGGTATGGAAGACAATAAAGAATAGGAGAGATAGGATGGTAGGACACCTTCTAAGACACGAAGGAATAGTTCGCGACATAGGAGATAGGAATAAAAAGAGGTAGGGGTAGGCCTAGATTAGATTACTGCTCTCAAATAGTTAGGGATGTAGGATGTTCTACTTTTGGGGAAATACGTAGGTTAGCTCAGGATAGAAAAGGATGGAGGTACGTGTCCAAACAGTCTTCGAACTGAAAACCAGAAAACCTTGTGATGATGAAGAAAACTTGGCATATTGGCACTGGTTAACAGGCTCACTTAAAATTACTGTTCGTAGGCAGTTCTGAGTAAAGCAAACCTTCACAAATCAAGCCTTTACAGTATTCGAAACGTATTTTTTAAATATTTGTAATTCACCCTTAAAATGAAATTGAATAGAACTATTTAGAAAAGTACTTGTTTTGACAAATGAAAGAAATATGTATTCAAATACTTACTCGGTAGGTCGTAATTTTGGATGAACTGCTACTTTACCCAATATTTTACAACTAGCAATTCTGCATGACAGTGGTTCAGTCAACGATGACTTTCTTATAACAAACGGTATTATCTACAACAAATTATTAAAATATGGGGCAACTAGGCTGCAATGCAAAAGATATTACAAACTGTATTAGACCAAATCGTACTATACTTGGGCCGCCCAACAGACGGAGTGATCACCCTGCAAGCATGAGCTCTAGGCAGGACCACTATCAATTTAGGACGACCGAACCGCAGTGGTGCGGACCCAATGAAGTCGCATCACTCCAATTCGGTCGTCATAAATTAATATTGGCCCCGCTAGAGCACGTTCTTGCAGGGTGATCACTCCCTCTGTTCGGCGGCCCAAGTATATCATTATTATTATACAGTACCAGCACTTAGATATAAGAACTGTTAACTATCTGAGCTTTGTCAGTTACAAGATAATATGTATCGGCAGCTTGATTCAAATATAAACAAACTGGGTCTTTGTGAGAAGCTGTCAAGCATCCTCCGTTGCATTGGGCGGTGCAGTCTTTTCAGTTAGGGTCGGGGAAAAGTTATCGATAAATACTAATCGATAGATGATAGTTATCGAATATATCAATATGTTTTAGTTATCGAATATCAATAACTAATTCCTGTTATCACCCATCCCTAATCTCAGACTCTAAGATGTACTTACAATGCAATTTTAAATATGTAAATCTAACATAAGTAGGTATTTCTTGCTGTCCTTGGTGTAACACTTACTTCTTTTTTAATTTGAGTTTCTGGTAAAGTTGGAATGACACGCAACATAGTTTCTATCCAAGAAAATGACACTAGAGGATCCTTGCAATCGATTCCCTGTATAACGGAACTTAAGAGTATGGTATACGACTTGTGTTGTATTAATGTTCCAAACATATTGCTCGCAGCTAAATTAAATTCGTTAGAACCAGAAGGCAATTGTTGTTGTATTGTGGGAATTATTCTGGCAAACGTTTGTTGAGAATCAGTTTCTATTAATTCCGGCAAACTTTGTATAACACTCAGCTTCTGCATCTCATCTCCAACCCTAAAAATTAAGAAATTGAAAATAACAAAGACTTTTGTACAAACAACACCTACAAGCACATATTCTCTAAAATTTGAAATTCATTTACACTTTTTACATCGACTTCCATATTTTATTAAATATAACACGGGATAAGCGGATAACAAAAACATAAATCAGATTAGGTTATATGGCGGTAGATCGGAACTACCAAATAGCCGCTGCAACTAAAACACAAGCGGTATTATGACCTAATGCTATCTGTTACATAAGTGACCTACTAAACTAACAACATAAGAAAATATAGAGCAATCAGGTCACCCAGCACATAAAAAATCACAAAAACTTTTAAAATTTCATATTCAAAGAGAAAAATAGTGACGAACTATTCATTCCAAAAAATCTAGTCAGCTAGTAGTGCCGCTACCCGCTACATCGACAAAGTTGGAAAGAAAAGTTATGTGTAACTTTCGGTCAATTGATGGAGAAAATTTTAAGCCAATTTTAAAATTTTGAGCACTTATTGGCCATTGATTGCAGGCTGGAGCCACAGAATAACTTAAGTTTTTATTCTGCGCAGGAAGCCGGAGGTCCACCTCGCCGACGAATCCGGCCCTGGCAAAAAGAGAGATTTACGGAAACGGAAGTGATCTGCTACGGCGCGGCGACGCGCAAGTTGAGTTCAAACTTCAAAAATCATACTTATTTTTAAATGTCAGTTCCGTGTAAAGTTTCCATCCAAATTACTAATTCAACTTACGTTAGTAAATAGAGGGCTCGTTCTATTGGTTTTCTGTCGAGTTGGGTATCTAATGTGTGTTTTTGTAATTGTTCCTGACTCTAAAATGAAAATATGGTAAATATTTTAGTTTGACAAAAATGAATGTTTACCTTCCCGCATCCTGGTTTGTCCAATTCCAAGTTTTTTAATTCTTCGTCCATTTGTACAAATGAATAAAAAAATGTTCATATGTATACCTATCCTGTCAAAACAGGACAACTGAATACTGAATGATGAATGTCAATAACTGAACTAAAAAGAAGTGTCACATTGTCGGTTTCCAAAGTACAAATAAATTAATAAATAGTAACCAAGGCAAGATTCAGTATTTTAGGAAGTCTGTTTTTAATTACCTAGGTACTGCAAATTTGGACAACAATGCCAGTATCCTAATAAGTGTATCAATGAATCAAACTGTAAAACTGCTGTGTCATATCCCCTGTGTCTAACATTTGTGGTAACATCAGAAATAAATGGTGTTTTGAGTTCTCCCAATAAATTAATATTTCATAGCATATTTGTGAAGTGTTTAAAATTTTGTTGAATAAATAAAGTACCCCCTGTATTTTATAGGTATCCCCATTTTTTTTCGAATAGATAAAGCCCAGCGTTTCTTACTGAAGAGCATTCGCCATCATTGAGTGTGACAGGCCCGGATTAAGACATTGTGGGGTCCTGGGCTATAAGCCTAAAGGGGCCATTATAAATCGAACCCCAAAAGTTGAAAAAAAAAAATTCTGTATATCAAGACCTTGTGCAAAAATATTATTTATAAAATAAAAATCAGGAACAGTACGATGATAAGATTTTAAAAACTAGAAATTTTCAAATATAGAATTTTCTAACCATCTGTCGATGCAAGCTTCTTTTGAGGTGGACATTTCTTATTTCTTTGTTTTGCCTAAGTTTTCATTCTTTGCTAGTACTTTGTGTAAAGTGTTTCTAATTTAATTAGTAAATGTTCATTTCGCTGAATTTATTAGGTACATGACTAATAAATTAGAAAATGTATAAAATTCAAACCAAATAATTTTTGTCAGTTATTTTATTTTCTATGTTGAATTTCCTTTCCATTTTGTATGTACTTTCCTGCATAAAAATTCTAAATACAATGGATAAAAATAAAACTATCACACAAAATAAATTTATTTAAAAAAAATACATTTGCTATACAATATTGAAAGGCGATTTTAAAAAATTGCAGAAAGATTTAATTGTAATAATATTTACATCTTCTATTTCACTTTCATCAAAAATATAGATATGTTTTCGAGCCAAATGTCTTGACTTAAATACATCTAAAAATTACACATATTAGAATAAATGTAATTGAATTGTTCTGTTTAAAATTTACCATTAGAAGCGTTTGTTAGCATCACCGAATTTATTTTATAAAATTCTCTGAGGTTTTGTGATGATAAAATGGGCAAATTATATATGCGTTCAAGTATATCACCATCAATTTGTACGTCAACTGATCCTAATGGATAACTTGCAACTGATCTAATTCTAATGTGGTTATTTCTTGTTTGATGATTGATAGCTTCACAGTACGTTTCTATTAATCTATGCCTACAAAAATTATATTTAAAATATATTTACTATTAGCGAAAAAATGCAGCAACCTTTCTTCAAAAGGTAGCTCTGCTAAGTCAATATTACCAAGTCTTAAAGCATCTATAACCAGCAAAGTTTTTCTTTCCCCTTGTTTATTTCCCCTCGAGCAGAAGTTTTCTTTCACTAATTCTCCGTATAATAACGTACCAGGAATTAATTTCAAATTTTTCACCTTCACCCAATTACACCCATTAAACTTTAACGTTTTCGAAAAATGTTCACCTAAATATTAAGTTTTAAATAAATAGGGGGTAACTTCTTAGGAGGGTGGGATGAATAGTGTCGGGCCCAGTACATAAATGCAGCAAATTCCCAAGAATCATATTTTGGCTTTGCCCTTCCACATGGAGCGTTTATTCTCAATCGAGATAAAAGCCCTGGACAAGTCTTCTCCATCATTCTCAAGAGTTAAAAAAGACGGCGAGTAGTTCCATCAGATGGAAAGGGTATAGTGTTGGTATTTTGGAATGCAGAAGGTGTTCTTTTGATTGGTTATCTCTAAAAGGGTAAAACAATAAATTTGTGAGAAATGGCTTGGATTAGCAAAAAGAACTTGTTCTGTCAGTTGTTCCTTCAGTTTGTTTCCAAACATTAAGAAGTTCCACACTGGAAAGAAATGTGCATCAGATTTTGAGAAGAGTGCCACTAAGCTAGCAGAAGACTATGTTGAAAATAAAACCATATTTCACCTATTATTTCATTGTTTTCCTTTTTGGGCCTGACACTTTTCATCCCGCAAACTGTATTTAGTCACAATGCTGTTAGGGTCTGATAAAAATTACCTGCGAAAAACGTACAGCTTTCACTAGCAATTTTACTATTCAACCACGAAAAATGCCAGTCGTTTAACTCGGCTTTAAGTTCTAGTTCACGAAGGTCACGAATTTCTTGACTAGGTGTTTTTGTAATATCCAAAATGAAATCTGAAATTAAAACAATTTCGTTCATGAAATAAAATTAATTTTGCTTTGTTTAGGAACCCCTGTCACTACCTTCTTCCATCTCCAAATTACATTGAAGAGGGATTTTAACTCCATCAGGTATTTTCCAGTACGTAAGTGAGAGTCTTCTCAATTCTTCTTGTCTAGTATCAACCAACGATGGGTTACGACAGAATTCTCTTAATTTTATTAAAGCTTTTGTTTGTCTTTGGCCAAGTCTATAAAGAATGACAAGTACAGTCTGTCCAAGTAGTGTTAGGGAATCTAAAAATTCAATAACATGCAGGGTGTTCCATTAGAAAAAAAAACAAAGGTGGGTGCTGTGCTGAAGAAATAGGGCAACCTGTGTGAGTAGAAATAATTTTAAAGTGTATAGCACAAAAAAGAAGCATACTTGAAAAGTTTTCTCTCAAAACGGACAATAAAGGTGTAATGTGAGAATTCCATACTACATGGGCAAACGTAACTGGAATGGTTTGTTAAATCATAACTCTTGCAACCGAAAAATTACCTACCTGTTATTGCTATTATAAATATAAGAAAAAAAATCTGTATCACTTTTGATTACTTCAAGTGGTACAATTTGTATTATATCAATACTTTGACAATGCTCAACTTGTCTCAATATCCATAGATCATTTACGATTGAAGACAGATATTCTCTTACAGCCAGCATTTCAAGCGTTTGTTTCAGACCATAACAAATTAGATACCTTTCCGAATTTGCAGGTCTCGAGGCATTTGGCTTAAAAATAGACACTGAAAATATGTGACCGTTAATATTTTTACACACGACTTATATTTTGTTGTTATATAGTAAAGGAAGTAGGTACATGCTGAATTATACACTATTTCCCCGGATGGGGTTACAAAGAGGGAAAAATTTGTATTTTTAATTTAATTTCTTCATAAAAAACCCTGCCCATTCTTAGAGTCCCATCAAACATATTATTTTTTATCCAACTGTTTCAGGAAACATTTTATTAATTTTTCGACTCTGAAGTATTTTCATCAAAGTTGACACTACAGTAAAAATTTATTTAATTCAGTACCGTTTGGTGCTGGCGAGGAATGCTACCGTATAGTAATTAAAAAGTTTTTTGAAAAAAGTTAAGGAATAAGTTTTTCAAACAAATTGCGCAGGCATGTTGAGACAAAATCAAGAACAATAGAACAATATAGGAAGATAAGAGACAAATACTACGAAAGAAATTGATAAGATGCACGGTTATTTACATACGTACGAGAATGGCTTAAAGGAAGACAGAGAAATAACAAGAAATATGAAAAAATTATGTACGAAACAGGCATTCCGGTTTAAACAGCAGTGAAAATAAGCAGATGGCAGTTAGACTTAGATGAGGTAACAGAGCTGTTGCAGAAAAACAGGCAGAAATTTTAGAATTCCAGGAAGAGGTAATGGCAGGGGAGAAATAATGGAAGCCGAATAAAGAAAGAAAAGTGTTAGAATGGTTGAGGAAGGTCGTAAGGAAGACAAATGCCCTACTTCCTTTTCGCGTGCTGAAGCTGATGCTTACCTTTTTCAAAACAACGTTTCATTAAATATAACAAACCTACGCTAAAATTAGTAAAAAGATCAAATAATTTTGTAACAAAATGGCCATCCTGTCGCACAATTTCTAGTGCAACTAAACACTGGCAGATGTAAATCTGTTTAGACAATATTTCTTGAATTTCTTCGTTTCCTTCAACAGAAAAGCCCTGAAATTGTGTTTTACCCGTAAAATGATAATTCTCGGCAACAAATGTGGAAATAAGTTGGCGCTTACCCCATCAGACATCATAAAGTGAACACCCAAGTTGCCAGTTTCATGTAAAACTTTTTCGTTGAAGTCTTTAATATTTTCTGGACAGAATATGTTCCCATCATTTTGTGCACCATATAGGGATTGAAAAGTGATATGTGACGCACAATTGGAATTAGCCAACTGGAAATCATTGTGCCCTTTTAAAGTGAAACCAAAACCTTTCATGAACCATTGTTTCCGCCAGAGAATATATTCACTGAATCCTCCAGGACCAGCGCATACATCAGCAAAATAATATGGACCAGATACTTTTTTAAGTTTTGGCTGCAAACTTTTGTAATTTATTTCTGTTAAAATAACGGTTATCAGTAACGTACATTATAATCGATGTCAGTGAACATGAAGCTTGTTGCTGCATCTATATTTGCCATTTTTAATGCTGCTCGATTCATAAAAAACTGGGCTCGTATAGATTCAAAAGGATTTGCTCTTATTCGGGCTTTACGTAGTTCAGCAATACCCAATTCATCGAATACATCCTGAAATGGAAAATGCCTATCTCTATACAACATCCAAAATATGGTTCTCATACAATGATTATCACTAGCGCAATAAGAACCTTATATAGGAAGTTTTAATAAAACTGTTGAATAGAATTTATTACAATCGTGGAGTTTGAAAACAACCATATCCAGCAAAATACTTATAGATTTGAGACGACCAAATATCATAGGTGTACTGATCTTCGACACAGAAATTACTACAGCTCACTGTAGGCACAGTCAAGGCAAAATAAGGAAGTCATATAGTATTCATTGATTATAAGTCCTACTACCATTTCAGGACAACTAATTAATTTTATATTTAAAGTATCCTCACGTTTTTAATATTTTTAATTATTTGAAACACATCTGATACAGAAACAACTACAAAATGAAACAAGGTCTGTGTGTGTGTTGTAATAATTTAATACTAAGTTTTACTAATTCGTTGGCCGTTGGTCCATTTTAGAAGCGCCCTTTACTACTATTTGGGTAAATCTATATAATTATTTACCTTTCCTTTCAACATATTATCCAAAATTTCTTTATCGCAAAAATTGGTTTCATTCTTTAGTGTTATTATTGGATCTCCTTTAACTGCCCACGATTTTAATGTTTCATAACATAAATGTTGTCCTGTATCATTTTTATTTTCCAACCATTCTACTTTTTGGTCAACTACTATATCCTGTAAAGTATATTATGCTTGAAATGCATTATGTATTTAAAATAAAGTGAAATATACATATTCATAATCCTGAACTTCTTGAACTTGTAAACCTAGGCCTTGCTTTCCTGATTGTGCGTGGAGTGATACTGGATTTAATATACCTTGCTCATTCTTCCCGAGACCGCTACCTGACTTGTAACCCATTTTTTTCTAAAATAAATAATGATAGGTAGATGAAACTTATTTAAATGTAAATTATACCATCATTTGATATGCTATCTTATTAGCGTGATCTTCATTTTCTCTGTCCATTTAACTCTAAATGTAGAGGTACTAGAGGCAGTTTATTTCTTCAAATGTGGTAAAAAATTGCGCCTTTTTAATACTTCTTTTTTGCAAAAAAATATGGTCATTTTAAGGTTATTATTATGCTGACAGAACTGTCACTTTCGCATTTTGCCTATTGGAAGTGGCTGTGATAGCATTACCGTGCAACTTTATTTTTTATATTAGGCATTTTGGATTTGAATAATCAAAAAGGATTAAATGCCCTGAAACTGACAGAAGTCACCATTGTTTATTTAGAACACTTAAGTATTTATAGGAACAGGTCTGTTATTTAGAATGAAAACTAAACTGCCTTCGTGTTTGACGTCATACTTGTGGAGTCTATTACACTACTGTCAGAAACAACACATTCACTGTCATTTTGTCTTATGGCTATATTCACGAAGTAAATGTCAGTAAATCAAGTCTAACTTCGTTACCATCGCGACTAGCGGATTGACATGAATGAATTTGTTGAGTGGAGGTGCAGCGATGCTTGTCTGTTGTGTACAGGCTCCGAGTTACCTGTATTCCAACATGTTTTGTTAGTAAACTGAATAAGAAGTACAAAAATATAAATTAACCTTAGTAGCTACAAAATATAATGAAATATGTGATGAGTGTGGTGAATTTTGTTTGGAAAAGGATGCTTTATTACAAAAAATGCGGCTAACCTGCTTCTGAAGTAAAAGGTGAGAGCAATTCGTTCGGTAGTTATCTTTTAGTAGGTAAACAGGTATTTCAGTGATACTTGTTATTTGTGTCTTTTCATGAAATATTGCTGCTTTATATCATCTTACAATGGTCACAGCAAACAAAATTAAATCCGACATACCCACAATTCAAAAATCATTCTAGCCGAGCAGCTTTACCAAGAATTTTGGATTTTTAATAGGTGTCTAAAAAATTATAGAAAATTGTGTTTTGCGTCAATTTATTCCATTGTGTATGTAAGCTCTTTAAATATCTATGATCAGTTGGGTCCGAGGTTGGGTCTTCTGGTAGGTAGGCAGGAATTTATTTTCAAAAATATAACTGTTTTGTTTGTATTGAAACTAGTTATCCTAACTCCTAATTTGTACCTATACCTTCTTGAACCGGTAATGCTAATCAGAAAACGTATTGTGTGTAACTGTCTCAATCGTATTTGTAATTGTTATTAACAAGTAGGGTTCAAATAAAGTCAAGCAAGTTGCAACAGTAAACTTTATATCGCGTATAGTTACCTAATAATGTGCACGTTTTTGGTTTGAATATTGCTCCATAACTACTGAACAATTTAAATTTAAGGTTCAAAAAGTATTCGTAGATGTTAATTAGTTCTCCAATTGACGACAAACGTGTTGTAGAAAGTTTCAACGATTTTTCTAACCCACACCTTCAGCCACCGTATTTTCAGAGTAAAACCGCTTAAGGTATGTTTACATTGGTGGAGTTACAGCGAACTGGAACAAATAGATTAATCCGCTACCTACCGCTCCAGCCTCCAGCTACCAAACCATACTTGCCCCGTGTAGTCATCATATGATAGCTCGCATGATAGTGCCAGCACTAAAACTACTCCGCAAAACTTGCTGCCCCCGACCGGGAGTCGAACCCGGGTCCCCGCGCTCCGAAGCCCTCGCGCTCCCCGACTGAGTTATTGGCGACCTACACGCCTTCTTTCTACTCGTTCATATATACTTATGAGTTATGACTGTAACAGATCGGCCCGTCCTGACAAGCTAGCCGTCCTCGGCTACCCCAGCCACTGGCTGCTTTCAGCGCACGCGACACAAACCTGCTACGCACCAAAGACTGCCAGAGAATACCAAGTAATGTTACCCACTAAAGACTTCCAGTAAGACTACCGGAGAATTCCAGACTACCAGAAAGAAACCTTTTAGATTCTCAAAACTGATTACTCCTTCGGGTATTAATTCAGATCATGGGTATTCTTATTGGGTAGGAATAATATTTCTATCGCATACCGCGCCTGTCGCTGAATGTATAGCTTTTAATCTACTAGATACATACTTCACAATAATTGTTTTCATTAGGGCTTCTCAATATAATAACTCAAAGGATTAAAAATCAATATTTTGTAAATCGAGGGCAAATATTGTGACATTTTTAATTAGAACTACCACCAGGGCCCCTTCTCATCTTGACGCTTTTAATGCAAATGAATTAGTCTGCTTATTCCTTATTGAGTAATCCGGTCCTGGAGCCCATCAATATTTTTTGAAACTGGAAATTTGTCACATGGCGTGGTCCGACTCGTGAATCAGATTAATATCCATTAGGCTGTTTTTAGTTCATCCGGCAGCCGGATTTTTATTTAACGGAAAGGGCAGTAATCCAGTAATAACTTACTAATTTATTGACAATGGCAATCTTTCCACATTCAAAATTTATTGAATCGCCTGGTTACACTTGTACCATAAAATAGGGTAGTATGTAACCTCATATGTAACTATTCTTCACATAAAATTTTTGTAAAAACATACGATACCATACTCCATACATATACGTTTTTAAGAGTCTCTTCCGAGTTTCTACATTTAGCATTCCAGAGCATAATAGTTGTTTCTTTTTGCAAACTCGGCCCTGCGCTATTCTTTGTTTTATATCCTTAGAACTCCTACCATCGCGAGTTATTTGACTTCCTAAATAGCAGAAATCTGAGACTTCCTGAATGCAACATGTTTAAAAAAGTTTTTCTCGCTTTTTTCGAGTTGGACAACTGACAAGAACATGTAAGTACCGAGGTAAGTACCTACCGGGACCTACATCATAATAAGCTTAAGTGAAATGCACGTAAACATTATGAATGCAGATGTAGGTATTCCTAAAATGTGAAACGAAAATAATGACTTGCAAATGCCACTACGGTGGGAACCACTAATAGGAACTTTAACTCGTCTGGTCGCAAGGGTGTAATGCTATGTGACTTGTAAAAAATCTCATTTCCGGTGGGTGAACTTTATACGACGCCGATGTTTTTTCATTTCCTTTTTTTAGGTTTATTTGCAGAAATGAAAAGATAAACTTCCTCATAAACTGAAATTGTGTTTTGCAACAAATATTTCGTTAGAATTTGACTACTTGTTAATTGTAAAGTCCGAGGTAAAGTCACATAACAACTACCAATAAAAAAATATATGCTACCCTCATTTAAAAGATGCACAGCAAGTCTGTAATTCTTTAGACCCTCAATTACAATTTTCAAATTAGGTAAAAGACGAAAATAATCTTACCATGTTTGTTTATGTAAATATGTAAATATTTTAGTTTTGGTTTGTATATTTTCGTTAACATTAACACTTTGATGCAAAAATAGAAAGTGCGGGGTAAAGTAGGTTGCAAGTTTCCCTAGGTACTTGCAAACGGATCTAAACTAGGTATGTTTGAACAAAAAAGATATGATTTTGCATTAAGTTGCGTTCCATACATAACACGATTATCTAAAGCCTCATTATTTATGATCAATAAAAAATTGGCGAGAATCCCGAATCTTTGTTTCGTCTGAACCCGAATTGCTCTTCCCCTATTATTCCGCGCCATTTCTCCATCCTTCTTTGGTTCTTTGCATAATTGTAGTTAAAATTTTTGACGCGCGAGAAGTTAACTAATCTTTCTAAAATTTTAGCATCTGGTCCGCGGCTTTTCGTTTGGCAGATGTGCAATGATGTTCCGTTTGTAATCTTCCGCGGCATTTTCTCGCAGCTTCGGCATTTTCTGCAGTGGCTAAAGTCGCAGCACGTCCACTTTTCTCATCTTCCTATAATAATTTCCGTCGTTAAATAGGAAAACCCATGCACGGTGGTTCCTACCTACTAGGTCCTGGCACTTGCAGTTTTACGAGTTTTTTGAGGTTTTTTAAGTCATGAAAATGTGATTCGCTGCAATCTTCTGAAAAAGCCTTCTGTGCTAAATTCTCGAACCCTCGGTAAGTACTAGTTTAATAAACTGAGCAGGATTACGCATACAATAAAATTCTATTTGTTCATTTTTAATAATAGTTATTGCATTTTCCGCTCGTAAAAATAACGAGTTGTTAGATATAAAAATGTTAGATATAAAAATGATGCTTCGTTGGTATCAGTATCGCTGATGAAGTAGGAATTTATAAAACTTATCATTTCTTCAAACTCCAGGAAAACTTGCAGATGACATATTGATGGATTAATGCCAAAAATAAAGCGATTTCGTGTTTTGACCACTTGTAAAATGGAGATTTATCCAAGGTCTTTTCGGTTAGTTACACGCTCCAGCAGGTTGATTTTATAAATCATATTGAATGATAATGTTCCTTTCTAATCCATATTTTAGTTTGCATAACTATGCTTTTTATATTGTGTGCATTTTAACATTGTAAATGTACGAGTGTAACAATAGCGGCGATATGACTAATACAAAGTAAGTCTGTGTGAGTAGTACCTACTAAGGGGCGCTAAGGGGTCCCACACAAACCGTTCATTTGAAGTTATAGGGTTTCCGTTATAATGGAAATTTGAAAACTTGCAGCTTAACATGATTGATTCTGTTTTCCTCAGGCAAAATACTTCCAACTTTCTAGCACTTCCGCTCGCACTTCCGGTCCTACCGGAAGTAGATATCAACTTTTATTTTAAATGGAACGCCCTATATATTTGTTCTTTTTTTAATTCCGCGTTGAATTTTGAACAACTAGTGTTGCCGCGAGACGAGACGAGACGAGATTTGACCAAATCTCGATCTCGTCTCGAAAATTCTCGTCTCGAAAATGCTTGTCTCGATCTCGGAAATTTCTCGAAAGGCAAATCTCGATCTCGACTCCGAGATTTTCGATCTCGAAATCATTATGTGCAGTACAATATGCGCGTGCGTTTAATCCAGTTAGAACGAGTTTTAAGGTATGTACGCAGCACGTGTTATTCGACCGTTAGTGGTTATTTTACTTTACTAAGCAAAATGAAGAGGCGTCAGGGCAGTGTAAAGAAACGTCTTGAGCCTGTGGTTCATGAAAGTGACGTAAACAATGTAGTAGTGAGTGGAAGTGAAAGTGATGGTGACATTAAAACATTAGACGACAGTAACTGTACACCAAGTGAGACCGAGAGAAGTTTAATCGAGGAGGGAAGTCGAAGTCGAGAAAGCTCACATTTGGATTTGCCAGGTACTTCGGAGGCATCTTCACCTAAAACGAAAAGGAAGAAAACAGAGCAAGTAGCTTCCAGTCAAGAAAAGAAGAACGACGGCTTTAAGAAACACTTTGACATCGAAAAAGTTGCTGGTAGCGCCACATCAAGTGACAAGCTTGCTATATGTAAATTATGTGAGTCTCAAGTAAAAATGAAACAGTCAAACACAACGGGGTTAAAACGCCACTTGAAAATTCACCACCATCGGGAATACGATGTATTATTTCCATTTTTTCTTTCGAGATCGAGAATCTCGAAATATTTTCGAGATTTCATGTGCGATGTCTCGATCTCGTCTCGAATCTTCGAGATGGTCAAATTGACGATCTCGATCTCGAATTTCGAGACGAGACGAGACGAGATCGAGAAAATTCTCGTCTCGGCGGCAACACTATGAACAACATATTTGTACACTTATACTTTTTAGCGGCCAAACCAGTACTCGACTTTTTTGGTTGAGATTTTTGCATTTCATTTTCTTTGGATTGAACAGAGAAGACTTCTGGAATGGCCTCCACATTCAGAATTTAGATCCTTGTTCCTTTTGATTATTTTTTATATGAGCATATAAAAACTAAAGCCTGAAAAACAAAATAATACACGATATTCGGGGGAGTTTTCTGTGCCACTACTAGTTTGTTTTGTAGTTAAAATTCCACGATTCCTGTTAGGTACTTCATTTAGTAGTTACTGTTTCATCATCATAAGGTTCTCAGTCCGAAGACTGGTTGGACGCGTACCTCCATTCTTTTCTATCCTGAGCTAACCTACGCATTTCCCTAAAAGTAGAACATCCTACATCCCTAACTATTTGAGAGCAGTAGTCTAATCTAGGCCTACCCCTACCTCTTTTTATTCCTATCTCTGACTCTAGTATGTCACGAACTATTCCTTCGTGTCTTAGAAGGTGTCCTACCATCCTATCTCTCCTACTCTTTATTGTTTTCCATACCTTTCGCTTTTCCCCAACTACTGTTTGTACCCATATATATATATAGACAGGATATTTATATACAATATTTCGATTCATCATTTGGACAAAATCAAATATTAGTTAGGGGATGTACGATGTTTAACGGTCTCCCAGTATGTATTAAGCAACTTACAGATTTAAGACAGTTTAAAAGGAAATGTGCACAGTATGTGCTAGATTCATATTAAATTTATACAGTAGCGTTACATTCTACTTATCTTCTAAGATTTAGGTAGTTGCGATGTTGTGGTGGAATTTTTATTTTAGTTCTTATTGGATAGGTATATAGAAACTATTTTTTGTCAATTTTTTTTTGTATGGTTGATTACCATGTTGAGGCAGAAATTTATTTATTTTTGATTTATTGGATGTATAGAATCTCTTTTTTGTGTTATTTTCCTTGAATGCTAATAATTGTAAGGTTTATTTTTGTTTATTTTTAGTTTTTTTGTTGGATTTATAGAATTTATATATACCGGGTGTCAACGAGAGCATGTAACATCCCGCCATTTGTTTACTTTTTGAAATATACTTTGGCAATCCACTGTAAGTATTATACTCCTCAAACTTCATATTTTTATCATATTTGACGTATCTAATTACTTCCGGTTAAACCGGAAGTGACATCAACTTTATTATGTTAAATAGCAATATATCATTTTTTTAAGATAGTTCGATAGGCCTTTTTATTCTCTTGACAACCATGTATCATACATACCCAAAAACTTTATATTTTTCACGTCAGAGGGCGTTAAATGAAAAAGTCACGTTGGCTGTGAATTTGACGATATGAGCCTAATTTTAAACGTTTTAATGAATTAAACTATTCATTCTAACAGACTGTCCTAATGTCCCTGGAAATATTTTCGAATTTGAAGCAGTACATCCTTTATTTTTTTTAAAAGATAAGTTTAACATAGTCGTTTTAAGTGTTTTGAAAAATGGAATTTAAATTAGTAATTGATAATTGAATTGCACTTTTTATGCACAAATTGTGAGGACAATAAACTGAAGTTCGAAAAACAAGACAAATATTAGCACCTTGCTATTTAGAATTTCAGGAAAAACTCGGTTTCAAAAACTATTTGAAATTTTGATATTTTAAATATTCGTTTTTGAAACCGAGTTTTTCCTGAAATTCTAAATAGCAAGGTGCTAATATTTGTCTTGTTTTTCGAACTTCAGTTTATTGTCCTCACAATTTGTGCATAAAAAGTGCAATTCAATTATCAATTACTAATTTAAATTCCATTTTTCAAAACACTTAAAACGACTATGTTAAACTTATCTTTTAAAAAAAATAAAGGATGTACTGCTTCAAATTCGAAAATATTTCCAGGGACATTAGGACAGTCTGTTAGAATGAATAGTTTAATTCATTAAAACGTTTAAAATTAGGCTCATAATCGTCAAATTCACAGCCAACGTGACTTTTTCATTTAACGCCCTCTGACGTGAAAAATATAAAGTTTTTGGGTATGTATGATACATGGTTGTCAAGAGAATAAAAAGGCCTATCGAACTATCTTAAAAAAATGATATATTGCTATTTAACATAATAAAGTTGATGTCACTTCCGGTTTAACCGGAAGTAATTAGATACGTCAAATATGATAAAAATATGAAGTTTGAGGAGTATAATACTTACAGTGGATTGCCAAAGTATATTTCAAAAAGTAAACAAATGGCGGGATGTTACATGCTCTCGTTGACACCCGGTATATATTTTATATTTTATGTAGCTTATGCTAATAAAGCCTATTTATTATTATTATTATTAAATATAAGAAAATATTTTATACCTATTAAAAATTGAAGGTCTCATTTGACTTATTGCCATTTTTAGAATAGGAATTATACTCTTTTAAATATAGTTTGTTGACTTTCTGATATGATATTACTTACCTGTGTGGAGTTTACTTTTCACTTTACTTCATATACTAATATACCAATCGGTGTAGTGTTTTTCTATAGTCCACAGTTTAATTTTGCATAAATACTCTTTAAATATTAAGCCAATATATGAACTTCCGTTTAATTATTTTTAAAGTGGTCTCTAAGTGAATAATCGAGTTTATAAGGTGTCGCTAATTTTGCTAATTTTTGGGTAATTTGGACAAGATGTTTTGATAAGATTGTGAAATTGTGCAGCGTTTTAATAGGAGTCGAAATGATAACAGAAGAAACATTGCTGCCAGGTAGTTTTCAATTCATAAAAATAATTTATTAGTAAAATCTGTATCTATTCATTGTATATTAGTTATTGCTAGTAAATAATTGCTACCAATTTGTTCTACCAAGAACGTTTTTGTGTTCCTAACAATTTTTTGCTAGTTGTGTAATGTTAACTTTTCGAAAGTATGCAATAAGTATAGAGATAAAACAAATAATTGACGGCCGCTACTGTTTTATAGAGTTCCTGTTTTGGTTTTATTGTTATCACTGAAATTCTTTTATCTTAATCTAATCCATAACATGATCGATATATCAAAGCAAATACTACACATTGAATTTAACTGAAAATTAATTGTTGAAAGACATGGAAACAAAATTTATGTAATTGTTGCAAAATTTTTCTCAATTTAAGTGTATTCATTTTTTAAATTTTTCTTTTCCAGAGCTTTTGTTTCCAAAAAAAGTAAAACACTCGCATTCCGCCATGGAGCATGCAGACTTAATTCTCGAAATGCCCCATATCGAGCAAATGCCTACGCAAGAAAGGCTTTTGCTCGCTAGGGAAAGAAGAAACCATCAGCTGAAAGTGTGGAGGCAAAAAGAGAAAGAAAATAAGAAAGCATCGAAAATAAACAAAACCGCAAAACGAGGTATATTTTTTAACGACAGTGTTGTTCTTTTAGAAGCAGCTGCTAGAAACGACATCGATGAAGGTAAAATATGCACAATTCTCAAAAATTTGATGAGTAACTTTCATTTAATTTTTAGTTCGCCGATTGTTGATGAAAGGTGTTAGTCCCGATTCTTGTAACGAAGATGGGTTGACAGCATTACACCAGTGTTGCATAGATGATAACGAAGCTATGTTACAGCTACTGCTTGAATATGGCGCCAATGTAAATGCAGAAGATAGCGAAAAATGGACTCCTTTACATGCAGCAGCTACTTGTGGCCATTTAAAATTAGTTAGGTACGCTTTACACAACGTGTGTTTTTTTATTTGTGGTACCTTCTTGTCTTGAAGCTTTTGTTGACTTGTTCTTTAATTATAATATGATGATAGATGCCCAACTTTATTATTTAGATATCTATGCGAAATTTTCGTTTATTTTGGTAAAGAAATTGCTGTATTTCAATTTAAGAACTGCATATTTGTTTCTGCTTGCTGTAGCAGTAGCATTTGTAGATCATATTTTAAGTGTTCACATCATTAATTGTGATAGAACTTCATACATACGTATACAGGGTGATCTATAATGAGTGTAACAAACTTCGAGAGTAGAAAGAATACTTAAAAATAATACGAAAAGCCCTATTCAACGTACATATATGTCCAAAAATGCGGACTAAGCGAGATACAGATTGTTGAAATTTTTTAAAAAAGTGTGTTTCTTTTAAATATCTGGAAAACTACCAGAGCTATTCATTTGAAATTGGGGGTATAATAATTTATTGGCCTTTTTTACTATCTTATAAATTTTAAATTTCGTACTCACCATTGGCGTCACTACAAGGTGGAGAGACCACATTTATTACCGAAACTATGTTACGCTACTGACTTACACAGATATGTTGCCAAATATTTTAAACTTTGTTTTATTTACAAGAAAAAATCTTTGATTTTTTCAGTACGTTTTTAAAAACGAAGTTGTCAGCTATCCTAAGTAACTAAAGAGTTGTTAATGTTGAATAGGGAGTTTCGGAGAAAAATAAGATATCTATTTTTGGCATGAAAATGACAGAGAAAATTGTTATTGTAATTGATTTACGGCGAAATTTTTTTTCTAAAAAATTTTTTTGCGGCGTAATAAGCGAAAGAAATTAGCTTATCACGCCCACATGCTAGTTCGCTTTGTTATTGGTTTGACGTCAGAGATTCGTAAGGCGCTCCTCCCACTTTTCTTGAAGTGCCCGTGAAGCGGTACCTATTTCGAGCGTGAATTTTTAAAGTAAGGTGTCAAGGAAACATAAAACAAAGACAACATAATCGATATAATGATGCAACAAGGAGTATCAAAAGTCCGATTCACATAATTTGCCATATTTATGTAGTAGGTAGGTAAATGTCCCGGTAAATGTGGAAATGGTGTGTGATTCTTGCATCTAACCCCAATTTCATTCAACCTCAAAACAGTAGTGTAAAGGCATACCGGTATAAGTAAAACAAAGTCAACAATTTATTAACTGTACATGCCTTTTATAATTCAGTATAAGTAGGTTTGTAGATTATAGATACCTGCTTCCTTCTGTTTGTAAAATAGGTACCCACCTATATTCTCTAATACAGTACAATACATACCTACTCATTTATGTAGGTATGTATACCTAAGTGATTGACAAGTTATCAAGTTAACAGTTTTATAACGGATTGGAAATTTAAAAAAAAAATGGAAATAAATACAACTCCCGCGAATGAAAAAACTACGCTACGTAGGAACTAGGTACTTGTTTAACAAAAAGAAACAACTGCTATATTCTGGAACGGTTAATGTAGAAACTCGGAAGAGACTCTTAAAGATGCATGTATGGAATACGAAATTATACCTATGGGTGCGAAACTTGGACAATGGGAGAAGCGGATTGAAAAAGAGTAGAAGCGTTTGAAATGTGATGCTACAGACGGGTGTTGAAGATACCGTGGATAGACAAGTTAGCAATAAGGAGGAATTAGAAAGAGTTGGGGAAAAGAGAAAAGTATGGAAGACAATAAAGAATAGGGGATAGGATCGTAGGATGGTAGGATACCTTCTGAGACACAAAGGAATAGTTCGCGACATACTAGAGTCAGAGATAGGAATAAAGAGGTAGAGGTTGGAGCAGATCAGACTACTGCTCTCAAATAGTTGGGGATGTAGAATGTTCTACTTTTACGGAAATGCGTAGGCTAGCTCAGGGAAAGGATGGAGGTACGCGTCCTACGAGTCTTCAAAAGAGAACTTTATGATGACTTACTATTTAATTATTATTGTAAAATAGTTAATAAAATTTCATTTTTTAGTTCAGGGAGGGAACGCTACGGCGATTCAGTATTTGGCTCCGTCATGCTCCTAGCATCCTGTTTCCAATTATGCTAATCGTAACACGTTACCAAGTACCAAGGTGTCCCAGAAAACTGTCGATAAATTCCATTATGTTCGATGTACGATGTATTAGTATGGGTACAAAACAAAAAACACCAGTTAGAACCAGTTAATAATATTTAAAAATTTAACTACACATGCATATGCATAATACTTATGGGACTGCTGCGCGCTGAAGCTGGGACTTGTAAGTTATACTATACTTGGGCCGCCCAACAGACGGAGTGATCACCCTGCAATCATGAGCTCTAGGCAGGACCACTATTAATTTAGGACGACCGAACCGCAGTGATGCGTTTTCTTTAGACCCAACGAAGTCGCATCACTCCAATTCAGTCGTCATAAATTAATATTGGCCCTGCTAGAGCACGTTCTTGCAGGGTGATCACTCCGTCTGTTCGGCGGCCCAAGTATAAGTTCTGACATCACGTGGCCTACTCTCGCTGCAAGGTACGATTTCTAGCCTCGCACCGACGGAAAACTTTGCAACGGCTCCACAGGCGAAGGAATTTTTTTTAACAAAAATTAACAACATAACTGCCTTCAGTATAATAAACTATCAATTTTAATGAAATTTGAAAATTACCGAACCTGCCTATTGGCGTCTAAATACTCAAGAATAGAACAAAATAGTTGAAATTAGTAAGTAACGACAGAAGCAGATATTACATTTTTTTAATATATGTATGTCAACACCCTGTATCTCATTTAGTTGCCATTTTTGGACATATTTATGTTCATTAAGGATTTTCACAAAATTTTTAAGTATTCTAGCTACTCTGGAAGTTTCTTACACTCATTACGGTTACTTAAGATGGCTGACAATTTCGTTTTTAAAAACGCGGACTACGCACAATGTTACACAAAATTATTTATCTCTGAAACTATGCTTTGTACGGAAAAATCAAAGAGAAATCTTTTCTTGTAAATAAAGTAACGATTACAATATTTTGCTACATACTACATATCTGTGTAAGTCAGTAACGTAACATAGTTTCGGTAATAAATGTGGTCTCCCCACTTCATAGTGACGCCAATGGTGAGAGTACGAAATTCAAAATCTATAAGATATGTAGTAAAAAATGTCAATAAATTATTATATCCCAAATTTCAAATGAATAGCTCTGGTAGTTTTCCAGATATTTAAAAGAAACACACTTTTTAAGTAAATTTCAACAATCTCGCTTAGTCCGCACTTTTGGACATACAGGGTGGATTATAAAAAACGCCCCAAGCCATAACTCCATTATTTTTAAAGATATGACGATACTTCTTGGAGCAAAGTTGCATAGTTTATTGTCATCTATTTTTTGGGGTGGATGCTCAATCAATGCAGCTTCCTGTTTAACCGGAAGTGACATCAACTTCAGTTTTTTAAATGGAACACCCTGTATATTTTATTATTTTTGGATTCCTTGTTAAATTGTCTTTTAAAAAGTGTTGTAGTACCATATGCCGAAAAGTAATACTTAGTGAGATATTTAATAAAGTACTTATACTGTGGATAGAAAATTTTTATTCACTTTATCTAATACAAGGGAACAACTAAACTTCATTTATTACAGATATTCCTCAAACAATTCACCATTCTGTTGAACACAATAACCACACCTTCTGGCTATTCCACTGGTGACATTCTGTATAAAGTTTGATGGTATTTCCGCGACAAGCGTTGATTATTCGCTGCCTCAAAATTTCCTCGTTTTCTGGACGTGTGAAATAAACAAGATCTTGTAGGTATCCCCATAGCCAAAAATTGAGGGGTGTTAGGTCTGGCGATCGTGCAGGCCGCCTAACTGGTTCATTTGTTCCGATCCACCATACACCAAATTCGACGTTTAACCATTCATCATTAATTCTAGAATTATGAGGCGTACCCCGATCTTGCTGAAAATACATTGAATTTGTTCAGCAAGAGGCAAGTTGTCAACAAAATTAACAATTTCTGTAGTCAACAGTTGACTATATCTTTCTTGATTTAGCGTTCCGTTTATGAAAAAGGGCCCAATCAGTCTATTACCTAAAATGAGGGTTAAAATGCCACACCACACAGTCTCTCATCGGAAACCGCACAGTGCAAAGGCGTAGTGCTCTCCCACTATTTCTATTGCATTCAAAATATACTTGAATCATGTCTGTTAACACATTGTAATCCATGATTAACACCAAAAAGTATAAAAACTCTAAGCGAAAATGCGAACTGATGACAATATTATCAACATTATTTCATACTATTGTTTTCCACTGCCTACTTTATTAAATACATTAATTGACGAATATCTCACTAAGTATTGCTTTTAGGCATATGGTTCTGCAAAACTTTTTAAAAGACAATTAAACATAGAATCCAAAAACAATAACATATACAGGGTGTTCCATTTAAAAAACTAAAGTTGGTGTCACTTCCGGTTAAACAGGAAGCGGCATTGATTGGGTATCTATCCCAAAAAATAGATGACAAAAAGCTGTGCAACTTTGTTCCAAGAAGTATTGCCATATCTTTAAAAATGATGGAGTTATGGCTTGGGGCGTTTTTTATAATCCAACCTGTATATGTATGTTGATTAGGGCTTTTCGCATTATTTTTAATTAATCTATCTACCTCGAAGTTTGTTACACTCATAATAGATCACCATGTATGTGTATGAGGGCAACAATTCACAAAATCTATTTTGAAATGCAAAAGATAAAATGGAATCTGCTCACAAAGTGGAAATTTACGAAATTTGAAACAAAAAATATATTATATGCAACAAAAATATGTATATCTATTTTAAGTCGCGTTAAGGAGCATCAAGCTCATTGCAAATACGGTCGTACAGATAAGACTAGTATGGCCTCACACACTTTGGATGTGGGCCATAAATTCAATATCAATAATTTAAAAAAATAATAAATTTGATTTAAGCGCCTTGGAAAGTAAAGCGGTATATAAAAATAAGCGCAGTTGTCTTAATAGTAATTATGGTCCGATTCGGGGCCGTCGTGATTCTTCAGTTCTAAGAAATCCTAAGAAACCCTGTTTATCGATTCATTTTATCTGTGTATGTCGGGTAGAAGGGAGATATTAAAAGCAACATAGTGTAAGTTTTAGATTTACCTACATTAATCTTCAATTTATTTGAAATTGAATTTAATATGAAACGATGGTATCAAAATGGAATTGAGTCATGAGCATTCTCGTGTATTGATCCTTTTCAATGTCTTTGGTTGGCTGCATGATTGAAAGGATTATCTGTGAGGGCATTAAGGTGTCTTTGGGCATTGGTGTAACTGCAAATGATACGAGAGATTTTGCTTGAACATTTGGCTAGCAACAAGCTCTTTATCAACGGATATTTACCAAACAACCTCAAGGAAGACCAGAAGAGTGTCAAGTGATGTTAGAAAAGGCTCAAAAAATTTTGCCGGCAACTGCCAGGAACAGTATAAATAGTAATAGTATAAGATGTCGCGCAATAGGCAGGTTCAGTAATTTTCAAATTTCATTAAAATTGATAGAGTTTATTATATTGAAGGCAGTTATGTTGTTAATTTTTGTTTAAATAAAAATTCCTTCTCCTGTGAAGCCGTTGCAAAGTTTTCCGTCGGTGCGAGGCTAGAAATCGTATCTTGCAGCGAGAGTAGGCCGCGTGACGTCAGAACTTAGTATAACATACAAGTCCCAGCTTCAGTGCGCAGCAGTCCCATAAGTATTATGCATATGCATGTGTAGTTAAATTGTTAAATATTATTAACTGGTTCTAACTGGTGTTTTCTGTTTTGTACCCAGACTAATACGTCGTACAGCACACCAATAAAACGGAAAAAGTGATTCGTTGGAGCCAGAAGGAAAATCGGTCAGCATTATCGATATTTTCGCGAGTTAGTTTATCATTGCAAAAGTTTATAAAATTATCCAGCTGCCCCATTACAGCTACTCTAAATAAAATCGAACATAATGTAATTTATCGACAGTTTTCTGGGACCCCTTGGTACTTGGTAACGTGTTACGGTTAGCATAATTTGAAACAGGATGCTAGGAGCATGACGGAGCCAAATACTGAATCGCCGTAGCGTTCCCTCCCTGAACTAAAAAAGGAAATTTTACTAACTATTTTACAATAATAATTAAATAGTACGTCATCATAAAGTTCTCTTTTGAAGACTGGTAGGATGCGTACCTCCATCCTTTCCCTGAGCTATAATTTTGTACTCCTTACATGCGTCTTTAAGAGTCTCTTCCGAGTTTCTACATTAACCGTCCCAGAATATAGCAGTTGTTTCTTTTTGTTAAACAAGTACCTAGTACCTACGTAGCGTAGTTTTTTGATTCGCGTTAGTTGTATTTGTTTCCGTTTTTTAAAAAAATTTCCAATCCGTTATAAAACTGTTAACTTGATAACTTGTCAATCACTTAGGTATACATACCTACATAAATGAGTAGGTATGTATTGTATTTGTACATACCTACTAATACTGAATTATAAAAGGCATGTACAGTTAATAAATTGTTGACTTTGTTTTACTTATACCGGCCTGCCTTTACACTACTGTTTTGAGGTTGAATGAAATCGGGGTTAGATGCAAGAATCACACACCATTTCCACATTTACCGGGACATTTACCTACCTACTGCATAAATATGGCAAATTATGTGAATCGGACTTTTGATACGCTTGTTGCATCATTATATCGATTATGTTGGCTTTGTTTTATGTTTCCTTGACACCTTACTTTAAAAATTCACCCTCGAAATAGTCCCAATAAGTATGTTATGAGATAGGCACCGCTTCACGGGCACTTCAAGAGAAGTGGGAGGAGCGCCTTACGAATCTCTGACGTCAAATCAATAACAAAGCGAACTAGAATGTGGGGGTGATAAGCTAATTTCTTTCGCTTATTACGCCGCAAAAAAATTTTGTAGAAAAAAAATTTCGCCGTAAATTAATTACAATAACAATTTTCTGTCATTTTCATGCCAAAAATAGATATCTCATTTTTCTCCGAACCTCCCTATTCAGTTGGTCTTCTGAAATGAGGAAAAGCCAGTCATTTCCAAAGTATTGGTAAAACAATGGTGGAATCATTCTTGGTGCTTGCCAACAGTGTTGGAAAGAGGACGTATCAAAAAATGTACTCGAAGTTTGATTGTTTTGTATCAGGACAATGCACTTTTTCACACCAGCACTGCAACACAAATTGTGGAATACAAAAGTTCCACGTTTGATGAATGGATAGCAACAGAATACCACGCGGCACCACGGGTGACTGTGGAGAGAGAGATCGGGGGAAGGCATTGAAAGGATTAGTACAGGAGCCGAAGCAAATGCATGCACGTACACCAAGAAAGGAGAAGAAGAAGAAGAAAATGTTGATTACCATGTGAGACTGGATAATTTCGGTTTACCCTCATACCGTGAAAAATTTGTCATGAATTAGATATTTTAAGAAGCTCTCTTAAAGATCCACAGTACCATCTCATATGGACTCATTATATGGGGAAGTTCTTCGGGAGCCCATGATGTCTTCTTGAAACAAAAAGAAGCCATTCGAATACTGTGCAATGCAGAGTACAGAAGCAGTTGCAAACCACTATTTCTCAAAGAAAAAATACTTACTTTGTTCTCCTCATATATACTTACATGTCTAGTTTACGCCCATGAAAACCAACATCAGTTTCGGAGTCATAGTGAAATACATAGCCACAACACAAGAAATAAATGCCAGCTTGTAATACCCTACCACAGGGTTAATTGTGCCCAACAGGGAACAAATTATTTATGTATTAAAATGCATAACAAACTGCCACAACACATAAAGGACCTGAAATTGAAGAAATTCAAAGCAGTGCTGAAAGACTACCTAATTGGGAAAGTGTTCTATAACCTGACAGACTTTTGTAATTCGTCTTTAGATGGGCTCCAATCCTAAATTGATTTGTAGTTTTGTTTTATTTCATTATCGCACGATTGGTTCATTAATTTTCTCATTTTTTTTTTTTCTTCTTTCGGATGCATCTTTAGATGTTGCTATGACGTGTCATGTATTTTTGATGTCGAATAAAATTATTATTATTATTATTATTATTATTATTATCTTTAGAAATAGCAGATCGTAGAAAAATGATGGGAACGAAATTAATTTTTTCAATTATGAAGACAGATGTTTTATAAAATTACATTTTATTGGTTCAACTTGCCAAGACAAATTTGTTTCATTTCGCATAATTTTAAATTATTTTCATAACATTTTACTTTCAAATAATAATTGCTCCTTTGATTTAATATGTTCAATGTATTTTTAGCAATGTTATTTGTTTAGCACAATGATAGACTGAAATGTGAATCTAGAATGAGATTTTTTTGTTTACGTATTAATTACATTCTTAACTAAACTGGTCCTTTATGAATAATAGTGCTCCATGCAAATTTTATTTTTAGTATAACTTAACGTAAATGTGCTAAGTATGAATGATTTTTTGTCAAATACTGATAAATCCTATATCATCATCATAAGGTTCTCAGTCTGAAGACTGGTTGGACGCGTACCTCCATTCTTTTCTATCCTGAGCTAACCTACGCATTTCCCTAAAAGTAGAACATCCTACATCCCTAACTATTTGAGAGCAGTAGTCTAATCTAGGCCTACCCCTACCTCTTTTTATTCCTATCTCTGACTCTAGTATGTCGCGAACTATTCCTTCGTGTCTTAGAAGGTGTCCTACCATCCTATCTCTCCTACTCTTTATTGTTTTCCATACTTTTCGCCTTTCCCCAACTCTTTCTAATACTTCCCTATTGCTAACCTTATCTATCCACGGTATCTTCATCATGCGTCTGTAACACCACAGTTCAAACGCTTCTACTCTTTTCCTATCCGCTTCTCCTATTGTCCAAGTTTCGCACCCGTATAATGCCGTACTCCATACATACGACTTTAAGAGTCTCTTCCTAGTCTCTATATTAACCGTTCTCGAACATAACAGTTGTTTCTTTTTGTTAAACGCAACTCGGCCCTGCGCCATTCTTTGTTTTATATCTTTAGTGCTCCTACCGTCTTGGGTTATTTTACTTCCTAAGTAGCAGAAATCCGCGACCTCCTCTATCTTCTCATTTCCTATTTGTATTTCAATTTTAGTTCTATTTTCACTCCATCTACATACCAAAATTTTAGTTTTCTTTTTATTGATTTTCATGCCGTAGCCCTGTGTCAAAACTGCTTCCATTTCATTCAAAGCCGC
Organism: Xestobium rufovillosum; assembly: GCA_963966045.1. NCBI lineage: Eukaryota > Metazoa > Arthropoda > Insecta > Coleoptera > Ptinidae > Xestobium > Xestobium rufovillosum. Next base: position 36,892,390 of record OZ014493.1, read on the forward strand.
TCCTAATTCTTCTTTGCTAGATGCTAACACTGCTATATCATCCGCAAAACTGAGCATATTAATAGTTTGGCCCTGTACATTGATCCCTGAGGCTGTTCTTTCCTTAACAATATTAATCGCATCTTCGATATATAAGTTGAAAACTAGAGGTGACAATGCACATCCCTGTCTCACTCCCTTCCGGATATCTACTTCCCTTCGTTCCTGCTCACATTCTATAACTGCCTTTTGCTCTTTGTAGAGATTATGTATTATTCTTCTGTCCCTGTATTTCATCCCTACCTTTCTCAGCACTTCGAACATCTTCCCCCATTTTACGTTGTCGAAGGCTTTTTCTAAATCTACAAATCCTATATATACGCTCTTTCTCTTTTCTATCGTTTTTTCTATAATTACTCGTAAAGCTAGAATGGCCTCGCGCGTTCCTCTATTTCGTCTAAATCCGAACTGATCTTCTCCTAATATTTCTTCCGCCTTTTTCTCCATCCTTTGCACAATTCTAGTTAAAATTTTTGACGCATGGGAAGTTAAACTGATAGTTCTAAAATTTTCGCATCTATCCGCGCCTTTCCTTTTTGGCAAAGCTACTATGATGTTCCGTTTATAATCTTCTGGAATCTCGCCTGTCAGGTATATGTGACTAACTAATTTAAATAAACGATCCATTACCTCTTGACCTGCGCACTTTAAGATTTCTGCCTGCAAGCCATCTATACCTGGTGCTTTATTATTCCTTAAACTTTTTAGTGCTAGCTCAAACTCTTCTCTCATTATAGGACTCCCTAGGTTATCCCCTTCTACACTGCTTTCACTTTCTAATATATCTTGCACTTCCTGTCCCGCATATAAGTTTCCTAAATATTCTTTCCACCTATCTGCCTTCTCCCCGCTTTCGATTAGGATATCTCCTGCCTCATTCCTAATGCTTTTGGTACTAGATCCAATTTCTCTAAAATTTCTCCTAATTATTTTATATGCTTCATCAGTCTTTCCTATTTCGAACTTATTTTCCACTTCTTTGCACTTATCGTCGATCCATTGCTCTTTCGCTTTCCTACATTTCCGAATAATTTCCCACTTGATCGCCTTATATCTTTGTTTGCCTATTTCATCTAACCTATTTTTATATTTGCGCCTTTCCTCTATTAGACTCACAATATGTTTTGTTATCCAGGGTTTCCTACTTTCATTCTGTTTATGACCCAAAATATCCCTAGCTGAGGAAACTAAACTATTTTTAATGCAATTCCATTCTTCCTCTATGTCCCTAACAATATTTTCGCCCGCGCCCTTTAGTACCTCGTTTGTCTTTTTCTCGAACTTATCGCGCGTATCATCATCTTTTAGTTTCTCTGGGTCAAGATACCTTCTTCCGCTTCGTTTTTTCAAAATCTTAAATTTAAGATTGGCCTTCATAACGACTATATTGTGATCACTATCTATATCTGCTCCTGGATAACTTCTACAATCCCTAACTTGATTTCTAAATCTTTGCCTAACAAGAATGTAATCTATTTGATATCTCCCTAGGTCTCCTGGCATCTTCCACGTGTAGCGTCTCCTAACATGATGGTGAAATAGAGTGTTCGCGACCGTTAAGTTATGTTTATCGCAGAACTCTATCAGTCTCACTCCCCTATCGTTCCTATTGCCTAATCCAAAGGGACCAACTATTCCGCCCTCTCGCACTGTGCCTACGACTGCATTGAAATCTCCTATAATTATTAAATTTTCGTGTCCTCTCACAAAATCTAGCACATGTTCAATATCACTATAAACTGCCTCTACGACCTCATCACTGTAGTTAGAAGTGGGCATATATACCTGTATTATTACTGTTTTTTTTACTATATAATAATTACATATCATGTGGGATTGTAAAACCTTACAGCATGTAGTCAAAATTTTTGGGAAATGATTTATTGTGATTAAAATAGAATTTTAACGCTTTTGGGAAAATGATTTCGAACATCTGGTGGTATCACTATCTCATAAGAAATGTGTCTACCAACTAATTGTTGTATACTAACATTTTGCCGTGTTGTCAATACCCTTGTTTTGCTTTTAGGATATTAATAGCAAGAGGGGCAAATTTATTGGCAGTTAACGCTGATGGAAATATGCCCTATGATATTTGTGAAGATGAAGCAGCTTTAGATTACATTGAAAGCGAAATGGCCCAGAGAGGTGTAACCCAGCAGTTAATAGATGAAACTCGAGCACACACTGAAATGCAGATGCTGGCTGATCTCGATCGGATTGCTTCTCTGAGTGGAGATCTAGAAACACACGACAGTCAGGGAGCAACACCGGTACTTCAGAACCAATATGTTTAATAATTTAGTTTTGTATGTGAAATTTGTTTTAGCTACATATTGCAGCTGCTAATGGTTACTTAAGTGTAGTTGAGTTTTTGCTTGATCATAATGTACGAACTGATGCCAAAGACAGGGACGATTGGCAGCCAGCACATGCAGCAGCATGTTGGGGACATGTAAGTACATATGGCATTAAATGTTAAGTTTAATGCAATGTCGATCTAATAAAGTTAGATAATTTTGATAAACAAACAGTCGTTGTTATGTAGATTATGTAGATATTTGAACTTCCAATTATTAAAATCATGAGGAATTTTGGGGAAATATAATATACCAAATGGACTAATAATTTAGGTGTCTCAATCATAATATTTTCCAGCTAGAAGTGTTAGAGTTGCTCGTCCAAGCTGGTGCAGATTTAAATGCTAGAAATAAACACGACGAAACACCTGCAGGTAGGTACACAATTAATTATCTCCTAAAATCTTTCTGCAATAATGCGATATTTTTCTTTGATGTTCTTTAGATATTTGTGAAGATCCTGAATTAAAAGAAAGGATTTTGCAGTTGCGAAGTGAACAAGAAACAAAACGGCAAGCTGAAGCTCAGAAACGACGAGTACGAAGGTCTCAAAGTAACACAAGAACGCAGTCTGTAAGAAGAACATCGCTGCGTGATAAGGGGCAGACTGCAAGAAGAGACGCCATAGAAGAGGCTAGGCTGAGGTTGCAAGCAGAAAATAAGGTAATTGAAATGTTCACTATTAAATTTACCAAATTAGAACATAAAAATTAAAAGTTTTAAGATGTTTTTCGAATCTTAATTTGTTAAGTACATACCAAGAAAAAAATATTTAAAATACACAAAAATTAATGCAATTCCAGTCATATTTACGTTCCACTGCATGTTACTGCTGCAAAGTTATGAGAAAAAACTCGATGTAGGAAACATGATCAAAATTTTGCGATGCCAGCAAGCTTCTTAAAATTAAAATCGGTTAAGTATTGGGAGCACAAAATTGTATTTTGTAGACCCCTGCAAAGCGCCGGCAACGCAAGAAAACATGAGCCGCATACGGACGAACTCGAAAAATTGCTCGCGGTATAACCACCTCTTAATATATATATATATAATCCATAACCCTGTATACCCGAAGGTGTAGGGAATATAATAAAATATAATTTCAGACGTTGCTTTCTCCATAGACAAACATCCTCCATCTCCGTTTATCCTGCGCCATATTCCTTGCTTCTTGTAATGTAATTTTTCTGTCCGAGAGCAATCCTTCAATATTCTCATCCCAAGTTCTCATAGGTCTTCCTCTTGCTTTTCTGTCTTGCCTTCTTGCTTCCCATATTCTTCTAACTGGTCTCTCGTTATTCATCCGGCTAATGTGTCCAAACCATCTCAATTGATTCTGCTCTATCTTCTCCAGCACTGGTTTCACTTGCAACCGTTCCCTAACATAGTCATTTCTAATTCTATCCATTCTTGTTATTCCCAAGACTCTCCTCAGGTACTTCATCTCCATGGACTGTATTTTACTCTTCATATTCTTCGTTAGTACCCAACTTTCACTTCCAAAGGTTAGGACAGGTACAAACACGGTTTTGTATATACTCATCTTGGCCCCTGTCGACACTTTTTTCCTATGAATGAATTCTTGAGGCTATGATATATTTTTGCAGCACTTTCAATTCTTGTATTTATTTCAATGTCTTGGGAACCTCTACTATTTATATGAACCCCCAAATACTTAAAAGTGTCTACTTGTTCTATGACTTTATGGTTTATCTCGATATCTATACTTCTTGAAGTTTTGCCGCTTACCATGACTTTTGTTTTCTCTTCACTAATCTTGAGGTTTCTCTTTGACAACTTTTCATTCCATACTTCGAGGTTCTTCAGTAGTTCTCTCTCGTTTCTTGCGAACACTACCAGGTCATCAGCAAAGGCACATTCAGAAAGCCATACGGGTTCTAGGTTTCTATGTCCAACGTAGAACTTTGTAGTTTCGTTCCTTGTTTCTTTCATTACGTCATCCATGACAATGTTGAATAAGATTGGACTCAGTACTCCACCCTGTCGTAGACCCTCATTTACCATAAACCCTCCCGAGACCACATAATTTTTGTTGTTTCTGTATAGACTCATTATTGCGTTTCTTAATTTAACATCCACTTTTCTTTTTGTAAGGCTAACTTGAATGACTTTTCTTGGTACTCTGTCAAACGCTTTTTCTAAATCGATAAATGCTTGGTATATTTCAGTTTTTCCATTTCGTGTTTTCTCCTGAACTTGTCGAAGGGTAAATATGTGATCCTGGATGCTTCTTCCTTTCCTAAATCCGCTCTGCGACTGTTCTAGTTGTAGTTCTATTTCTTTCGTCAACCTCTTTTCCAATACTCTTTCATAAACTTTCGACGCTACACATAGAATTGTAATTCCACGGTAATTATTACATTCTCTCTTATCTCCTTTCTTAAAAATTGGTACTATAACCCCGACTTCCCAATCTTGGGGTATCCTCCCTTCCTCCCAAGCCTTGTTACATATAACTGTCAATAGTTTTGTTCCACTTTCACCCATGTTCTTCAGCATTTCACCAGTAATATTGTCATGGCCTGCAGCTTTCCCCTTTTTTAGCATCCTTACGGCTTCTCTCACGTCTGCCAACTCTATGGGGTTGTCTTCTTGGTGGTTTTCTGTTTCATCTAGATCTTCATAATGTCTATTGTCCAGGTCTTGTACATTTAATAGATTTTCAAAATATTCTCTCCACCTCTCCATGATCTCACTCTTCCTCGTAAGAATTACCCCCCTCCGGTCCTTAATTTGCTTAATTGTTTGTTGTTTTCTATCTTAAGGGTGACAAATGCTGCGTTGACAGAAAGAAATGTAAGGCATGAAATGGAAACTGCCTGTGTATACTGATTTGAGAGGAAGAGAAAACCGTAAGCTTCTTGTTACTGGAAAGTATAACAGTAAATGAGAAATGTTGAAAAATTGCCTACGCATGCCCATGAATGACGGGAATTTTTCGAGAACACTTGAAATATTGTATGTATCAAAACTTTAACAGTAATGGGGTTGTCACACGATTTTTTGCTGCAAAGGTTGATTCATCATCATAAAGTTTTCAGTCTGAAGATACCCTCTTTTCCTATCCTGAGCTAACCTATCCATTTCTCTAAATGTAGAACATCCTGCATCCCCAACTATTAAGGAGCAGTAGTCTGATCTGGGCCTACCCCTACCACTTGCTATAAGTTAAAAACTAAAAGTGTTAATGCACATCCTTGTCGCACTTCCTTCCGGATATCTACTTCTCTTCATTCATATTCAACTTATATAACTGCCATTTCCTCTTAGTAGAGATTATGTATTATTCTTCTCTCCCTGTATTTCATCACTATCTTTTGAGCACTTTGAACATCTTCCTCCATTTTACATTGTCGAATGCTTTTTCTACAAATCCTATATAGGCGCTGTTTCCCTTTTCTACTGTTTTTCTTCAATTACTCGTGAAGTTAGAATGGCTTCGAACGTTCCTCTACTCCAGTGGTTCCCAAAGTTTTTTTTGTCACGCCTCCCTGCTGTCTAAAATGAAAATGCCCACGCCCCCCCGTTGGCACAAGCTAGACTCTAGCTCTAGCTGCTAGAGAGCTAGAGCTAGACTCTACAAGTCTAGCAGCTAACAATACTGGAGTGTGGCGGAAACGGAAAGGATTTCAATTTCTCGCTCGCGCCCCCCCTTTACATGTTATCGCGCCTCCCTAGTGGGGCGCGCCCCCCACTTTGAAAACCAATGCTCTACTCCATCTAAATCCGAGCTGTTTTTCTCCTAATATTTCTTCTGCTCTTTTCTTCATCCTTCTTTGCACAATGGGGTCGTTGCACTAAATAGAAAATCGATATAATTTTGACAGAAATAAGTAACTATAGGTGTTTATTGGCCCTCTGGGTTACATTTATTTACTCACCAGTAGCTCAAAATTTAAACGATGGCGATTTTAGCACTAAGCGCGCCTTTAGAGAATTAAACAGAAACACGTGCTGCCCCGGTTACGTCATTAGCTTAGAAACGCTGTGATTGGTCATCTGAATTGATGTTTTGATACCCAGAAAGCGTAACGTTACGTGAAGTTTGAGCCGGTAAAGTAGGGAGCAATAGTGATTTGTCCTTGTTAGCAGGAAGTCATAATGATCATATATCTCTTTTGCAAAAAATGCGTGTGTCTGGTGCGAGGACAGCTTAAAGGGTCTGTTTAAAACATTGAAATGTAAGCAAAGCAACTGGAATGGCTACGGCAGATATATCAATATGGCAGGCGCTGAAGCTAGAAAAGAACAGATAATCGTAGGCTTATCTATTTCAGTCCCTCTCGTATTTCACCAGTGTCCACTGACAGCTGACAGTTAGTGTTTTTTCAGCTAATGTGATTTGTTTATGTTTGGTATTGTAAGTACGTTTAATTTAATTTTTATTTGAAGAACTACACGAAATTCAAATAGGTAATAAACATAATCGTAAGTAAATTTTTTTCAATTGTAATTTATTTTCAAGAATAAAACATCCGAAAATTGATTTTTATACGTGTAAGTATTAGTACAATATTAATTAAATTTGTTTGCATAGCTCTCTTACTTTCCAAGATTCGATAAAAGTTTAGCATTAGATCGAAATCAGTTCCCGATCGTGCGTTACCTGTAAAATTCTAATAATACCTGAGACGAGTGAGACGCATGATGACCTTTTCACGCACTAGAAAAGGATGGATACCCCTTCGCGTAGCGGGTTGCATAAAATCGACAGGCGTCACTTTTATAATGTGCAGACACCATTCCAGTTCCCCTGGATGTAGTTCAATGGTTTAAAATGCATGTGTGAACTCTAGGGTCTGTTTTAAAAAAGTTAACGTCAGCAAAGTGGCCTGAACCTAAAAAACGGAGAACAGCGCGCGCCTCATGATCATTTATGACCTCCTGATACCACGGGCAAGTGTTAGAAATAACCAGAATTTGACATTTGGAAATTAGAGGAGGGAAGAAGAGGAGGAATAACAAAGCAGATGTTTGTGTTACCATTCGGCACCAAAAAAAGGGGCGTAACCTAAACTTCTTAGTCTCTTTATGCCGAGAATTGAACGAAAATTCTTAAAATAATATGACTAATTGCACTATTTCAAACGCTGCTTTTGTTATTTTTAGTTAAATTACATGAATTCTAAACAGTAACCTGGTTTCATCACTTTATTTGGCACCAAACACGCTCAAATTTTGGTAACACTCACGTGCACGGCAAAAGGTCGGGCGTTATGTATCCATACTCTTCCCTCATCTAAGGTATAGACTGTTTTAGAATGGCCTGATTTTGACAGGCCGCCATTTTCTGTTGGAGGGCAGAGCATGGATAAACAACGTTATGCACGTGAGTGTTACCAAAATTTCAACAGATTTGGTGCCAAACAAAGTGGTGATGTTTAGAGTTCATGTAATTTAACTCAAAATAACGAAACAACGTTTGCAATAGTGCAACCAGTCGTATCATTTAAAGAATTTTCATTCAATTCTCGGCGTAAACTGACTAAAGCTTCATTTACATTCAATTTCACATCGGCTTAAATTTGTGATGGAAGTGAAGAAGCATTTACATTGTCAGTTTGTTATGTCAAATTTGTAGGTTATGTGCGTATTTTTACAAGATGTTTTATGGAAGATAATAATTTGTATTAACAAATAGAATTGAAATATATTGAAAGGAAACTTAAATGCACTCAAGTCTTGCATCAACTACCAAGAATTCAAGAAAATTTTGAAATCCGTTTTTTGGATTGTGCGCATTGCGTGAAATTTCAACTGCGCATGACAATTTCATAGCGAATTGCAGGGACGTAGTCAGAGGGGGGCCAGTTTAGTTTATTATACTGAAGCCTTACTGATTTCTTTTTCATTCTTCGTTGTTCAGTTTTTTACAAGAGTATTTATTAGTCGTATTGTTTATTGCATCCATATTCTCAAACTGTATATTTATCTAGTTTAGTAAAGTATTACAATTTCCAATTTTTGATATAATTTTAATCGCATATTCCAAGAGACATCCTAACAAATATTTTGTTTAAGCCCACTCAAAAAATACATAAGCTCCCTCTAAGTTTTGATCCTGGCGAATTGGCGTATTTGCTTGCCTTTTCCAAGCAGGAACTTACGCTTGCACGACTTCAAGGTCAAATTGGGAAAATTTCAAGTTGAATTTTGAATGTAAATGGTAAGGTATAAAAGCGTATGACAAGCAATGAAATTTCGAATTCAATTTGTGATGAAAGTCAATGTAAATGCTACTTAAGTTTAAGTTACGCCCCTTCTTTGGTGCCAAATAGTAACACAAACATCTGCTTTGTTATTCATCCTCTTCTTCCCTCCAATAAGCTTTAAAACAAACAAATGTGTGCCCCTACGAGCAAATAATATAATAATTATTTGCTCGTAGGTGTGCCCTCCAGCTGTCAATTGTGTGACGCCATTCTAAAATGATCAATTGGGTCTGGGTGTATAAATAGTTCTCTGCCGTTTATTTATGTTTCTTTATTCCTATTTATTGTGTCAATTAGTATATTTGTGTATGGAAAATAGAGCAAGGTTTCGTTAAAGCCGATTCAGACAATTTTAGGGGTAGTGAAATGATTGACAATTATTATTTATCCAATTTGGACTATTTCAGCGTTGAAATGAAAAATATTTGGGAACTAGACGAACTGAAAAACAACACTCGTCACTACCTGTCAAACGATTAGACTGCCGCCATGAAGCCATGATTGTTTATTAATTCAGTTTACGTTTGACAAGCAACGGTTGTACTTTCCGGCTAATATCGACAATTCTCGGCATTGCCCCGGATGCGTCATCATTTAAAAGGCTTAAAGGGCCAGCGTCTTAACTTTAAGGCTGGTTTAGATGCCTATAAGAAAAAAGAAATACGGGTCAAATATTTTACGACAATCTTCGGGAAAATATGATTTTTAATTAAAATTTTTGACTTGTGGGAAGTTGTTAAACTGATCATTCTAAAATTTTCACATCTATCCCCGCCTTTCCTTTTTGGCAAAGCGATTATGATGTTCCCTTTGTAATTCTTACCTCTTTACCTTACTCAATTTCTGGAAAGTAATGGCAATGTTCTGAGCTTTTCTGGTGCCAACCATTCATGACGAACAGTTACATGACAATATTAATATTACATTAATATTCATTTTCAAATGCCCCACTTTTTTGGTCTCAGAGAATCAAGTGATTTCAATTTTCAACTTAGGTTGTTTTCACATACTTACTGCTGTGTTCAATCAAGTCTGCTTTAAATTTACTGAGTGGTTGATTTGAAAAATTAGAATAAAACGCAATCGAAATGTACGCAATCTGCCTGTAAATGTTGGTTGTATCACATCATCAAGCTGAATTTGTTCTTAACTCGTTATGATTGAGTTATATTGTTAGAATTTTTTAAATGGCTTAGAAGAGTAATCAGTTTATCGGTAGGAAAATTTTCAAGAAAATAATAGAATCAGAAAACTTTTTATTAAAATTTTCAAAAAATGGATAATACTGAGGTGCTGATTAATTTAGGGCGATTTGTTTCAAAAAGTATACAAACATCAAACAAAATATAAATAAAATCATTGTATAGATGTTTTGCCACCGTTTGGGGGCTTTGTCAAGATTTATTTGTGGTAAAAAGTATAAAATATAAAATTGACATAAATATTTGACGAGAATCATTTTTTTCAAACTATAAAAAACAATAAAATATTAAAATTTATACTGGCACAAATCGAACAAGAATAAAACAGAAAGTTACTGTCACAATGATTTTTATCATTTTGTGAACAAAGGTAAGGTATGTTTTGAGTGTGTAATTGTCTGGTGCTTGTCTGTTAGTTTTGATAAAAAGAAAAGTCAGATTTTTGTATGCACACGCACTGCATTATGCAATTCAAATGAAAATAATTAGAGCATTATTTGAAAAATTTCTCCAATTAAGTTGATTTGAAATTATAATAGCCTGTCTCGTGTATTAAACTTTATTATTTTATGCAATAAAAATGGAGATAAACCTTGCTAATAGTTACAGAAATAATTATTAAAGCAATTTATTGTTTCTTACCAGTGAACATATGGGATATGGGCTAAACAACAAATAAAAAGTAAATTACTTTTCTTTTGTAGTTGTTCGTTTTCAATGTGCATCCTATGAGGTTGAATAAATTCCTGCAGTGAAATTTAGGATGTTTGTTGTATAATGCAAAAGATGCAATTCACTTTTGATTCATTTCGTGTGTTATTCTTTGGCGGTGATACTGCTTTGTTGTCGAGTGTCACAAATGAGGAAGAGAAAACTTAATGTTGTTTGCTTGTCCTACAATTATAAAGTAAGTAATTCATCTACTACTCAAATTATTCAAAATAATGTTTCAATTTTATTAATCAGTGTGTCCCAACTTAAACTTACGTTAGGCATATCTCGGGTACCAGTGTGCATGTTGTTTTGAAAATTGGTACACACTGGGCCAATACTATTGCTTTGAGTTCGTTATTAACCTCCACTCAGTTAAGATTCTTTAGGCAGTTTCCGTTCGCGTAATCTGTGCTGCAGGTGAACTTAATACGGGGTGTATTTCAACCAACCAGAAATGTACCGAAGTGTCCTATTTGAAATTCCAAAGATTGGTGTGCCAAATATCGGAAAAAGGGCCATTTTCTGTTCTGGCTTCTTATTATCTGTTCCAAAATTTAGCACGATGTATCACAAATTGTAAATTATCGGCTATCTAATGAATTCCCTCGGCCGGCATAAATAAACTGTAAAGTGAATTTTATTTCAGGGATTGGAGAACTTGGAAAATGCTTCACAAATAACCAATACAAATAGTACAAACTCTACTGAGCCAGTAGAGCAATCGCCGCTGAGAGAAGACAGACTCCCATCTGATTCAAATGCACTGCAAATATTAGAAGACCGAAGGGCTCCCGAAGGTAAAGACAACGATTCGTTAACAGGTAACGAGCTAATGGAAAACACTAAAGAAAAAACCTACACAACTGATGTTAACGGTAAAGTAACAGTACACGTCGTTGTTACCATTAACGGTAATGGAACATTGGCTGATCTAAAGAAACAGAGGATGCAAATCAGAAACAGTACCTCGGATGTGAATAGTTTGACGTCCCCAGTAAATAGTATATCGGAATGTGATAGTAATTTGTCACCTTCTGGTGATGTTAATACTGATATTGTAAAGTTTACTGGTGAAACGGACGAAGTGGTAGGGTACACTAAATCAAAAGGGTGCTGTGCTATCCAGTGATTTTTAAAACGTTTTCCTATTTTAGTTTCTAGTTCATTTTTGACGATTTTATTGTGTCTAAATTGCTAAAGGTTCAGTATTATTAATTTTTTGTTCAGTGATAACACTGTCGCGAAGAACTTTGATAAAAAAAATAAGTTTGAAATTTTATTTATAAATATGTACATATTAGTTTTTAGAGTAACTTAATTTCAATTCACATTCCAGAATTTGTGATATATTTAATAAAGAAAAGTATTTATGTGATTATTAATTTGAGCGTGCTCAAATTTTAGAAACTATTAAAATCAAATTGTGTGTAATAAAGTGAACTATCTTTCAGTATTTCGCATGCCTTAAGTCTTATTTATTGTTGAACTGTATGAACTTTGTGCCTATCATTACGAAATTACCCAGTATTAACGAATTTTTACATTACCACTTATACTTAAATGCCCCATACTACTTTCGCAATACGAAAATTTATATTTGAAATTATTGTAGCGCGATTTTTGTGCTCTCAAGATAAAATAGAACTTTAGAAAAGCTTGCCTTATTCATAATATTACTCCAAATGTTTAAAACTAAATTTTAATAAATATTAAAAAATGCAAATAACAACAATTTTACAATCTTAAAAATATGCGTATATGTAATGTTCTTTCATGAAAAGTGAAATTGGCTTCCTGTCAAAAATGTCTGCTGTGAGAAGTGAGACTGCGACGCAATAAAATAAAATATGTTTAATGTAACAATTTATAGTCCAGTTAGTATGTAATAAATAAATAATAAAACGGAAATTCTGTCATTAAGAAATTAACGCAAACCAGATTGGCGAGCAAAGAAATGTACCGCTTCTTCTAAGTCTGAATTTTGTCACTGTGTCGAACTTTTCGAAGTCAGGTTAGTAATTGCTCTAAGTTTGAGGAAAATATTACAGAGGCTCGCCGCAACCCTCTGACTGTCAACCATGTCGGCTTCACAAACAAGTAGGTGCTTGTATACGAACACGGGGTCAGGGGTCTCTATCTCTTTAGATGTCTTTAGACTAGGGCTGTGCGCTTTGCTTGATATATGGCTAAAAATTAGTGATGCAACGATTACGATTACGATTAATTCACGAATACTGCTGTCCAACGATTAACCATAATCGTGAATTCCTGTAGGGTTATTTGACGGTTATTTACAAGATCATTTTGGAAATCGAATCGTGGCCAATCGCGGTGCAGTGGACGGCCCGGTCGGCCAATGAGCGTGTAGACTACTCTGCAGTGAACATCAGATGGCTTAATTACGCAGTTGCGGTTTAGCCTAACTAACTGAGTTTGTTAGAGAATTTAAAATTTATTTGTTGTCTTGTCGAGTTTTAACTTTTAAGTATTATTTTTTATTTTTATAATTTTTATGAGTTTTGTTATGAACTTAAGTTATTTTGAAGAATAAACGAAAAAAGTTTGTTTTGCTTTCTTTTTCAGTTCATTTTAGATAACCGTAATCGTACGGTTACTAGTTTGTTAATCGTAATCTTAAAATCCGGAACCGTTGCATCACTAATAAAAATATCGATAAATCGAATGACGATATGTCTTAATATAAAGGGTGTTTCAAAATGAGCGCAAGATTTAAATTTCTCGGCATTTTCTTTTAATCAAGGATGCTGGATTAAAAATTTTACAATTGTCGAGTAGACGCATTGCGATTATCAGTCATGGAATGCAACACGATCAAAGAGTGGATTTTAATAGTGAAAACTTATCTAAAATATGGTGAAAGTTTAGCGGTCGCAGAGGGCGTCCAATTCTTGGTCGACGAAATGCATCAAATTGTTCGACAGTTAAGAGACTGATCGAGAAATTCCATCGAACTGGCTCGCTGGAGAACGAGAAATCGTCAGGTGAACTCGGCCAGGCCGGTCCATCGAAAATATTGCCTTAGTGACTGCAAGTGTTACTGAGAATCCAGGCACATCGAGTCGCCGCCGGTCGCAGCAACTGGCCAATTCGACAAGCAGTTTACAGCGAATTTAAAAAAAAGATCTCTAGCTGCATCCTTATAAAGTCCAATTGACTCAAGAACTTAAGCCAGGTGATCAACCCAACGCCGTACTTTTGTCAACTGGGGGTTGGGGTGGAAGAAGTGCGAAAAAGTAATCAGGAACTTCTCTAAAAGAGCAAGAGTGTGCCAGCCGACTCTTTGCGATCATTTGTTGGATGTTCTATTCCACACATAATCGCCATATGTATACTTCATATTAGAATAAAAATATTTGCAAATCTCGAGTAAATGATGTGTTTTATTGAAGAAGCATATCTTGCGCTCATTTTGAAACACCCATTATGTATATCGATAACTTGATATATCGATAATTTGATGTATTGATATATCGATATTGCGATATATTATATAATTTGGTACATCGATATTCTGATATCAAGTTTGAACAAACATACATATCGATATTTCGAATAACAATATCTTTTAATATGTCGATACTCGATATTCCGATATATCAATAATTGTAAATGTGGGTTTTAGCATCTGTAAGTTATAAATGTAAGAGTAATGAGTTTTATTGTGTGGCAGTCGCAATAGTTATTCAAATTTCACGCAAGAAAGCTCCCAATAATAGGTAGTGTACTTGATATATTAAGTACTTACAGATATTGATTGCATCAAATATATGAATTGAATCAATATGTTTGACATATTGATATAGTCGAAATGTTGGAAACAGAAATATCGATATATTTATACCTAACGTCAACGAGAGCATTTTTATCATCTTTGACATATCTAATTACTTCTGGTTAAACCGGAAGTGATATCAACTTTTTTATGTTAAATAGCAATACGTATATCATTTTGTTTAGATAGTTCGATAGGCCTTTTTATTCTCTTGATAGCCATTTATCATACATATCCAAAAACTTTATATTTTTGACGCTAGAGGGCGTTAAATGAAAAGTCACATTGACTGTGAATTTCACGATATGAGCCTAATTTTAAACATTTTAATGAATACAACTATTAATTCTAACAGGCTGTTTTAATGACCATGGAAAGAGTTTTGAATTTGAAGCAGTACATCCTTTATTTTTTTTTAAATAAAGTTAACTTAGTCGTTCAAATATTCGTTTTTGTGAAATTTTAAAAAGCAAGGTGCTAAAATTTTTCTTGTTTTTCGAACTTCAGTTTATTGTCCTCACAATTAGTGCATAAAAGTGCAATTCAATTATCAATTTGTAATTTAAATTCCATTTTTCAAAACACTTAAAACGACTATGTTAACTTTATTAAAAAAAAATAAAGGTTGAGTACTGCTTCAAATTCAAAAATTTTTCCATGGTCATTGAAACACTGTTAGAATTAATACGTAGTTGAATTCATTAAAACGTTTAAAATAGCCTAATATCGTAAAATTCACAGCCAACGTGACTTTTTCATTTAACGCCCTCTGATGTCAAAAATATAAAGTTTTTGGTTATGTATGATACATGGTTCTCAAGAGAATAAAAAGGCCTATCGAACTATCTAAACAAAATGATATATTGCTATTTAACATAAAAAAGTTGATATCACTTCCGGTTTAACCGGAAGTACAGCAATCGTCAGACGTGATGGCGAGAGACAGAGATGCGCAGTTGAGCATTCCAAACTATTCACCCACTACGCTCTCGATCGGGATTGGTTTTCGGTAGACGCACGCAATTGTCAGTGGCGCACGATTAACTTCATAATAAATTCATCTATATTCGAGGGAACCATGCGCCACTGCCTGAATCTGTTTTAAACTAGGGCGTGGCCTTACTTGGCTCTCGCCATCACGTTTGACGATTGCTGTAATTAGATATGTCAAAGGTGATAAAAATATGTGGTTTTAGAAGTGTATTTCAAAAAGTAAACAAATGGCGGGATGCTACATGCACTCGTTGACACCCGGTATATCGATGTATTGATACATCGACATAATGAATCGATGTATTGATATATCGAATATTCGATATAGTATATCGATATTATTGATATATCGAACATTCTATATATTGATATATCGAATAATCGATATATTGATATATCAGTATATTGATACATCGATGTATCGATATATTGATACAATCGAAACATACAATGACACATTTTTGGGTCTCCTACAACACAAAAGTAAAACAGATTGCTATCTGTTACATAAAAGTCCAGGATCTCCTTAGTCAATGCTGTTAGTACCACAATATGCCAGTTTACTATATTGAGAAGAGATGAAAATGTTTATTTCTTGTTGAGGTTTCTGTGCATTTACCGAATAAACCACTGTCTTACTGCCTGAACACTGATGAGTACCTACTAATTTTTTCACTTACTGCAATATGATGTCATCAAATTGAATATTGGCAGACAAAGTGCAGTAAATATTATGTAGTTTAATGCAGTTTCCAACTGATGTAAAACTTCAACTCACAAATAAATGAAAATGTTTCGGGCTTCAGATTTTTTTGTTCGCCAGTTTAAAGCTTTCAGTGTAGGTAAAATGTTTTTGGACACCTTTTCTTTGTGATTCAATAAACTGTTATTTGTAAAGCTATTGTTTGAAATGCCTTCGAGCATTCATTCATTCATTCATTCATTAAAACTATTTAATGTAAATATCACGATAAAAACCTATTTTAGACCGAATTAGGCTGTTTTTTGGGTATTTACTAGTAGTATAGGTGCCTTTTCGATTACAATGAACAAAGCTGGTTTTAATTTAACTTCAAAATAACGTAGATTCTCAGAATTACATTCCTGCTATTCTATTGAATTTCAAGTGTTACATTGATATGAATTTTTATATATTTTTAAGGAGCACTTAAAATGGAAAAATTCTGATGCTGATGTTTTCTAAGATGTCTTTATAAGTAAATGACTTCTTAGCAGAGTGATCGTTGTGTTTGCATTTGTGTTTACATCCTTATTAGATACATTCATTCAATTTGATGTATAAACCTTGACATCCATTTCTTTATCCATTGTGTTTCTATTAAAACTATTTAGGACAAAAAAATGTTGCGAATACCTAATCATTCACGGAACAGTATGTAATATGAAAATAAGTTGTGAATTATGAGGCTTATGTACTTAAGTACCTATAAAATTATTTATTTTGAGATTTACGTATCTATTAAAAATCGTTATTGGGTGCAAACTGCAAGTGCATCGTGTTATTAAAATTTCCATCAAAAATATCTTCATTGGTTGTTTTTGGCAAGAAAGACTTGTTGCTATTCAAACATGAGAGGAGGGTTTTAGGAGGTCTAGGAGGTTTAGGAGGTTTTTCTTAATCAAACAGCAAAAATAATGCTTACCAAAAAAATTAAATTACTTTCAAGAATTTCATTTAGAGTTCTGTAACTTATAACATTGAAGGGTCATGTGCCTTTAGATGTAGATGTCGGATAGTCCATAGTATCAGCTAAATGACTAAACGATAGCGAGTATAAACGTTTATTATAGTTCTGCATGTCTTTATATCGTTCAATTAACATATCTAAATCTGTGTTAGCAATTACGAAGTCTTTTTA
Organism: Xestobium rufovillosum; assembly: GCA_963966045.1. Taxonomy (NCBI): domain Eukaryota; kingdom Metazoa; phylum Arthropoda; class Insecta; order Coleoptera; family Ptinidae; genus Xestobium; species Xestobium rufovillosum. The sequence goes on from OZ014493.1 coordinate 36,909,604, forward strand.
GAGGTGAATTTGAAAGCAATAAATCTGTCGAGCGTATGAAGGTGTGTTTTTGTAAAATAGTGAGAATCGTCACAATAATAGTCGTGTACCTTTTTGTAAATAAACTTTTATTACTCAAGATTTGAGACGTTGTTACAAATGCCTATTATTATTACCACTTTTTTATATGGTTGTGGTTTTGTACTTAATGTATAAAATTAGAACATTTTACTGTATTATACTTATATATTATTATTTAATGTAAATTATTATTATTTTGAAATAAAAAAGTTCCAAATAGAATGTTTTGTTTAATATTAAGAACCCTTGTTGAACTGTTACAGTGAGAGGAAGAACTAAATAAAGTTTCCAAATAAACTGACAGAGCTGCAGAAAAGTGGGACAATATGAAGTAAGTATTTGCCGTATTTTTGGTAAACCCATCATGCACTAAAGACTTTTCATCGGTCAGCATCAACTAAAGCAACAGGTCCAAGTGATCTTTTGATGAAGACGCATTTTTGGAAATTAGGACCAGTTGCAACAAATTCCAGAAACCACCCAAATTAATGAAAATTTTAAAACCTACTTTTGCACTTCATAGATCAACATTTTGGAAAGATTTCACAAGGCGCTGAAAAATAACACCTACATGTTAAAGATCGGTAGTTTTCGCATTGATACATGCAGGTATAAGAAATTTTGAAAAGGGATGTGCGAGAGAGTTGCAAGAAAAATACATATGGAAATTTAATCTGAAGTCCAACCTGCCATTTAATTTGTAAAAACAAAAAATATTTCGTAAGTAGGTATACTTACCAATCTATTATTCTGAAATGTTTTAGTAGTCGGCAAATATGTACTTACAGGTGTTTTTAAGTACATACATATATTAAAAAACACATTTTCCCTTCATTGTTTGAAAAACTAGAAGTCGATCAAGAATGCCAGCAACTCTATCGAATTTGCAATGTTCTATTTGTGCTTTTCCACCAACACAAACGTTGATTCCAACCAGTTGAAGGACGAAGTAGGCATACCATTCAAAAAACTCATTAAGATAATACCTTAATAATCCCAAATTCGAGATGTAATCTGAGCACTTGCCACTGTTTACCTACCAAAATATACAAAAAATACTGAATTACCTGTAAGGTACTCTGAAAGGGTTACACTGGCCAAAAAGCAAACCGTCGGATTTGACAAGGGTTTGAAGTTATAGAGGTAGGTAAATGAAGTCTATAGTCAATTTATGCATAAGTAGGTAGTAATAACAGAGTAAACAAAAGGTAATAAACAAGGATTCCAGGAAAGAATCGTTTTTCGTATCTGTTATGTACCTCTCTGCAAGACTTGACTTTTCAGGGATACACCTAGATACTAGTACACACAAAATTTGTTTTTCTTTAAACGTCGGAAAAACATGACATTTAGCGACTGTATACATGAACTTACAGTTCAACTCTACTTCCAAGGCAATAGAAGCTACTTTTACTAAGGCAGTAAAGGCTACATTTATTGCCGCCCGTAAGTGATGCCATAGACTAATCATGATTAGTCTATGGTGATGCTGACGAATTTCCTATGTTTTCAGAGATATCTGGATATTTCACGGTTTATTTTGAGTAACAAAAAATTAAAAATTTCATTTTTTTCTGACGTTTGAAGAAAATATCAAATTATTTTGAATTCTTAAACCTATTTCAACATTTGAAGAAAAAAATGTTCTATTCGGAGGAAAAGTGTTTTTGTGATTCACCTGTGTTGTCGATTGTTGATTTCTTGATCAAATTTGATCAGGAAAAGTACGTAACAGTCGGTTATTGCTACTTTTATCAAATTTTCGAAGAGAAATATATTGTTTTGAATATCGCAATATATGGAATAGGCAAAATATTTACAATTATTGATAGCATTTTTGGATGATTTTACTACGAGGTTCAATAAAAATTTTTTTGCCTAAAATTAATATTTGTAGCATTTTGTTAAAGATTTTGACAGATTTAAAGGAATTTTGAAATATTTTCGGATTGAAGAAAGTTGTAATAGCGAGTTTGTGGTGAGAAGAAAACAATATCTAGGAGAAACTTCCCCTGCATTAAAAAACCGAAAATATTATCCAGGGAATTAGCAATTGCCTAATTCAGTTAGAAAAATTGCAAACGCCATAACTTTATTTTTTTCCATGACCCCCTAAGGAAGCGATACGTTGCATACAACTAAGTAAGCGCGGAAGTTGACAACTGCGTTTACCTGTGTGCTAAACCCCTATCTGTGCGCTCGAAATAAAATAAAAATCGCAGGAGTATCTTCAAATAATGTAGGCAGCTTTGAAATTTTGACGTTTACTGAATAAATATGGCGTCGGGTATCTTTTAAAATCTAATAATATTTTATCAGAAAAATCTGTTAAAAGGTACGGCAGTTAAACACTTTAATGGTTTCTCGATGGAAGACCTAAATATTTTAGGTACGAACTGAGCATCTAAGAATTGATGGGCAAGAGAACAAATTAAAGTGTCATTCATGAGCCGGTCGGAATTATTGTAAGTAGGCTACTTAAAAATTTTGACATTATTGCTAACGTGTAGATAACAAATCATTAGAAACAAAAGTAAAGATGAATATTTTCATATTGTAGTAGCATATTTTTCAAAATGCTACACGAATATTAATTTAGAAATAATTTAAAGGTGAAATACCATTTTTAAAGTAAAAACTACCCTCAAATATCTAATCTAACTCTAATTAAAAAGAAAACGTTTGCACTTGACATAGCGTGCGATGGTGTTCTCTGTTAAGAAATTCAAATTACTTTTATTAGTTTTAAAATGCATTTTTATCATTCGTAAATCAATATTACATCTGTTTTGATGCTAATTTGAAAATGTGATTCTGCAATGTGAAAATATTAATTTCTTGTGTCAGAATTCTGGGTAATAGATATTTGAGGTTGATTATCTCAAAACTATTAAGTTTATGGGTACACAAGTTCATGCAAAGCAAAATAGAGAGAGAATCTTTAACATAAAACAACTGTAATATGAAAATTATGTTGTGGTTCCATTTTATATTAGGTATATTTTATTTATTTTATATTTTAATTTGGCAGTGTAACTGCTCATACAGTGTATAATATTTTTGACCTTTTATTGGTAAAAACGCTAGAATAATCGATATCCTGCATTTAAAAATAAGCGCGAGTTACTTTATTATGAAAACAACAATATTTTTGATTATTATTTTTATCATGCTATTCATTTTTTTGAGAATCAAACCAGAACTTCTTCTTTACGTAGGTAGGTACCAACTCATTCATTATGTTAGTTTCTAAAATTTATGTAAGTACCTAACTCATGTATTTATTATTTACAGAATTTACAAGTTTAGTCAATTAATTTGAATTTTACTTTACTATCAGCAACGTTTACAACCAAAACAACAGATAAACTAAAATAATAGATAATAGATACTATTACTGAAACGGAATGATTACGCAAAGAAAACGATGTAAATGAAATTAAAAATTTTATTTTGTTGTAAAATATGTATTATGTATATAAGTAGTTTTAAAACACATGCGAAGACCGCGGTAGATGTTGGAGGTCCAATATATTTGACAAAATTAGGTAGTGCCTTCCACACCAGAAGAAACAATTGTTTCGTTTTTGATGATGTAATATCATTATCGTTGGGTGGTAAATTAACATTCTTGTAAGCTTGTAACGGTGCTATAGTTGTCTTTATTTGTTGCCCAAGAAACAAAAGCTGGTGGACCTGAAGTAAAACCCCGTTTATGCACAATCTGTAGCATAAGAGAAACGGATGGCTGTAGTTATGAGAAGTGGGTTCCATTCCTTCTAAATTGATCCAGCAATCAACTTTTTATGTATCGTCATGATATTTATATGTGGTTCACCTGTATACCTGTATCTCCAGCAATGGTACCACGTGACTACCTGGGTTATGTACTTTTCAGAAGCGCGCTTGTTCTTCACTCTTCATCGTGCGTCCGTTTGGTGTTGTCGCACGTACCAGAAACATTCCACAAGTAAGTACTTTTCAATAAATTTTTTTTTAACTGACTGAATGCTAACATTAACAATTAATTTAAAATAGTCAGATTTTAAATCCCAAGGTTACGTTCTCATTTTTATCGTTATTTGGTCTGCTTTTTACTTTTTAGTGTACTTAATCTAAAATATTAGTATAAAAATCGTGTATGTAGACGAAAGTTTTATGTCCGATAAGCCAATTAAATTTAAACCTAAGCAATTTGTTACCTCGGACGGAATTGTGCTTGTACTTCTTGCAAGACTTCAGTTTAGTTTTACGGTGATTAAGCGTGTAATTAGTACACGGCAATTAGTATTAACCGTAACTCAGAACATTTTGTATGTCTGGAATGTTAAAAACTCTAACTTTATGTAGTGAATCATATTTTCTTTTAAAAATGTTAATGACTTTTAAGTAACAAGACTTTATTTTTAAGATGGGCCATTTTCCAAAATAATTAACTAGGAAGTTATGACACGGCATTTGTGCTGTTTACGATAAGTAATTGACAAATTTATTGACAGACTAAAAAGTAACTTTTTTTGTAATACGCGTTTCCAGTAAATTGTTTCATTATTAATTTTGTAAAACCGCATTATGAATTAATTTTCAAGGTGAATATCTTGAATCACTACTTTTCAAAACCAATTCCAACAGCACAAAATTGAAGTATCTACTTATTTTTATAATTTGTTTCAAGAGAGTAGTACTACAGACGATTTTTTGAGTGCATGCTGATACGTGCTTCAGACTATCGTTTTTCTGATCTAATCTTGATGGATAATAAGTGTATTTAAGTTTCTGTGGCAGGGTTTACGTGATAGGTATATAATCTCCAATACCCAATTTAAATTTAAGTTTATTTTTGAGACATAATTAGTACTTAGGATAGACATTTTTTAAGAAAGCGGACGACGCGGGACCGAAGACCCCGCGACGTCACCCTGTACATTACGCAAATAGGGGCGGGAAAGTGAAAAATGACAAAGAATTTTTTCGAGGCGAAAAATTTGTCGATCTGGATGAAATTTACGAGGGTAACTCCAACTGTGTCCTTTTCTAGACACCGCGACTGTTTCATTTTTCAACCCACATTTTTTTTTAAATCAGCGAATATGAAAATATAGACTTTATACTATCTAACTTTACTATTTTTCTTGAAAGAATTCATCCTGGCTGCTAGTGGCGTACAAATTTAATGTTGTACTTTGATACCCCCACATTTTTATGAAAATTACGGGGTGAAATGAAATTTGGATCTACAGATTTATGCGCCATGCAAGAGACATCATTTACCGAATGTGGCACCCCGTAGGGGTTCATTATCCCTTAGAAGCAAGAGCCACTTTTCGAGATCGGGTGCGACACTCGAGATTCTCTTGCTTCAAAAGTAAGTGTCCAGAAAATGAATTTGTACCTTTTCCCGAATTAACTTGCGACTCTCTACTCTCATTTTTCAAGTTTCATCCCGCCGTCCCCGTCCCAGGGTGCGAAATTTTAAAAAGTGCAACTTTTCAGTTTTGCGCTTTAAAATCTCTACAAATTGCCCTAAAGTCGAAAATGGGGTGCATCAAACTTGGACGAAATTTTCCGCTTTTTTAAAAGTTTGGCCTTTTTGAGGTAGTCGTGTACTTTCAGTACCGCTTGGTAATTCTGGATTATTCGTATCTCGAGTATCGGTAACCAGGTGGCTGAATGCCATCTCTTCGATGTAACATTTACCACCCCAAGTAATTTTTTTTACAAAACTGTCACTTTTCGAAGCAAATTGTTATTTCCGCTAACCGCGATAAATATTTTCGTCAAATTCTATCATATTGCATACCTATGTTAAGTGAAAATTTCAGCCATCTGAGAACATACTGTATAGTAATTTAAACGATCAGCAAACCACCTGCTTTCATGAAATCGAAAGTTATCAATATTGTTATCGAATTTTTATAAAAATCTGATAATTGGTTTTAACAAAGTAATAAAAAACTGTACTAAAACTGTCCTAAAACAAAACTGTCCTAAATTAGTAAATATTACTTATATCTACCGGTTTTTCGGTTTCTTAAACTCTTAACACTTTACGTGATAATGGGTGGTGTTTTTGTCAATTTCGATATTTAAATAGTTTTAAGGAAACCTCTGTTATGATAAACTAAAAAGTACTTTGACTATATTCCCAAATTAAAAATTTACAGAATACGATGAAAAATACCCACAGAAAAAATAAAAATGAAATAGTGCCTGCTACATGAAAATTAGGCGATATAAGTAGGTACATTATGTATAAAACGAATAACTGAAATTAAAAAAAATATCTAAAATAAAAACCGTATATGATAAAACAATACATGTTCAAAAACGTACTTTATATTTGTTATTATAATCAGCAAGTGGGAATATTAGATTTTCATGTTCCTTTCAGGTTTCAGAATATTATTAATTTGGTATGGCATCAGACCGTATAAGAACTGTAAATTTTATGGAGTTGTTAATTTGCATGCAAAATTGATTGTTAATTAGTCACAACATATATATTTTTTTGTTTATCAGTATACTTCAGATATGTTGTATGCTCACTTAATTGCTCGTTTATTGTTTACACGTGTTGGTGCATATATACGAATATACGAAGGACGTTAATAATGAGCAGGATTTTAATGAAAGTCCAACTCATTTTTCGCCAGTCAATCAAAAGCCCTCATTTTCGAAATTTCAATCAATAATAATAATATAGTGAAGAAAGGCGAGGAGGCGAGGTGCTATTTATAGGAAGTGAGCGAATTTTCAGCCAGCGCCACCATTTAAAGTTCTGGTGATATTGAGCTGTCATATTTTTGTTGACAATTGTATTTTTATAGTTTGATTTAATTTAACACCAATAATTCAGTGCCTAAATATGCGGAAAACTTAAACTGACAGGTGACAACTGAATTAGGTACCACCAAATATTTATAAATTCGCCATAGTGAGGCGCTGCTAAGCGATATTCGCTCACTTCCTATATTGTCGCTGTCAAAAGTGGTGACAAAAGCATATGTTCAATTGTCGCTGTCAGACTGACAGATTTTTAATACGGTGTCCATGGAAATAACATAAAGCCAACCTGATTTTAACATTTTGTTCATAAAATTTTTTAATGAATTAAGGTTTTTTCGTTGGATTGTTTTTTCAAAAATATGTACAACTCGTGGTATGATTTTTTTGGTAATTTTATCAGTCAGATGCACTCGTACCTAGCTTTTGCAGAAAATCAAGATTCGCGCTAAACATTTCAGAATGAGAGATTGTTTCTTCTTTGAAAACGTAATACTGGTTATGAAATGCATTTTTTGAAATCTACTTTTCCGTATTCTGAATTTTGGCCTCCCAAGACTTTTGCATATTATCTCTACGATATAGAAATAATTATAGAAGTGTTAATAATCTTTTTAGTGATATCATATTTAGATAATAGCGGTCTGCGTGTGTGGAGATATTTTTATCCAAGATTGAAGTTTAAAATTTTGTTGTTTTATTGTTGCCAGAAATAAATGAGACATGATACTAATTATACATAAGTAGTTTATTTGAAATTTCCCAATTTTTTCATGCAGGGAAAACGTCAAGTTCCAAAAATTAATTTGATCATTTCATCAGTGTCCTTTTCTAATTCGTTTGTCTTTTTCTCAAACTTATCGCGCGTATCCCATCCTTTAGTTTCTTAAGATCAAAATGTCTTCTAGCGTCTTGTTCTATCGAAATCTTCAAATCTTGAATTTGAGATTAGGTTTCATGGCTTCTATGGTATTATCAGATCACTGAGTATCTTTACCTGCTCCTGGATATCTTCTGCAATCTTCCAAACTTGATTTCTAAAGAATGTAATCTATTTGATATATCTGTGTCTCCTGGCATCCTATAAGTGTTGAGAATGTTGAGGGAGAAAGGTCGTTAAAATAATAAATTAAATTTGACCATTAAAGCAATAACATTCCTTGAATTAATTTGACCATTAAAAGTTTATACTACCTGCACTTTTAATTGTTGTCTACGACGTAATCCATGGGTATTTGAAGTCTGAAGATACATTATTAATAACATGCTATTTATGATGTAGTATCTAGACTCTAGTAATAAACAGTCAATAAGCCAGTAGGTACCTACTTATAAATTAATGACCTTTGATTTTTATATCCTACGTATCAGACAATTTAATAATACCATCCTCTTTGAGTTTCATTGCGTAATCTCTGCTCCATAATGATTTATGTCGGCCAAGGTTGTAATTGCCCACACATGAACTGAGTTGCTATTATTATATGACCACTCATGCAAAATGTACCACCGTTTTTATTTTTAAATGATTCGGTGACAAATTGTGTAAGGCAGGCGACAATCTTCAGTTGAAAGTTAAATTTTTTGTTTCTTGTTTCACGCATTAAAAATTTTATTATAAAATTGGGGTAAGTCCAGAAATTTATAAAATAATTTTTGCAAGTTTAAATTTTGCAAAATGATTTTTTTCATTAAATTTTTAGTGTTCGAAAATTTCAAGCAACATACAGTTTATACAGTGTATCTGAAATTTCTGTATTAGAAAATTATGGCTCACACTTCCAAAAATAAAATACTATCATTATACGATTTGATTTTTTATATACTTTTTTGTTCAATTTATTCGTTTTTTTTTTGTCATAAACATGAACCAGTCCGAAATTTCATAGAATTAAACATGGCCTGTTTTATTTTCAATGCTAATTATTCTTTTTTAAGTGACATTTCGAACCGTATTTTTTCTTGTAAGTAGTCATGGGTGGTGATTGAGAAGACTTCTCAATCAACGCCGGCAGCTTGTCTAATAGCTGGGCTAGTTTGTCTGCCTGCAGAAAGGGTTCCTCTCCAGTAGGGTCTTCAGAAGTAACTCTTACACTTTTTGTTAGAGAGATACGCACATTCTATGCCAATTCTCGCAAATACCTATTCGAGGGCAAGTTAAACAAAATACGCCTAATAATCCACCAGTCACCATGAGGGCCATTCCAGATTTTTTCAAGTTCTCCATCGTTAAAACACGTCAGAGGTTACAACTATCACTCAATAGTCTCAATAGCCACTTATATTACAAGTGTTCTGTTAACAGCTCATTCACCACAACTTGTAAAAAAAATGCTACATATTTTCCAAAATTGTAGTTTTATTTTTATTTTGATGCATACAATTAAATAAGTTATTATCATGTTTAAACAGATGTACATTTGAATATTTCGATGAAAATTGCATCATCTAAGTTTTTAGTAGTTTAGTGTAATGGTACACCAAATAATCAGCCGCGCGATAATTAGATTAATAATGTCTCTAGTAAGGGGTCATATTTCTGGCTTCTTGATAATATGCACTCTTATCGATTAGGTATACTATAAAAACCATGATTCAGCACATTTGCTCTCTCATTTCTTTTCGCGATTTCGTCAGATTTTCCTTGGTATATATAAAGAAACAAAATAAAATATCTTGTTACAGAAATTTCTGCAGCCTACAACTAAAAATTAAGAAATATCAAGATGCCTAGTTTACAACATGAAGTAAGTGGACCTTTTCGAAAAGCAACTTTTGGAATGGGCTGTTTCTGGGCGTGTGACGCTTTATTCGGTGCTGAACCCGGAGTACTGAGAACTAGAGTCGGATACTCTGGGGGTACTACAATGGATCCGCAGTACAGAAAACTGTAAGTTTAACGATAATATTGTTTATATTTTTATTGAGGACAGAAACACCAAGGTCAACATAAACCAAAATATTCCATTTTTTGGAAGTGCGAAAAACAAAGTGCAATTAATATAAAAAAATTGCTGGCTAGGGTTCTACAGATTTTTTAAAAAGCATTAGATTATTAATGAATTAATATTATCACAACTACATAAATTGTAAAAACCAAATGCATAATTTGATTAAGTGATTCTTAGAATTTTATGTAATTGAGTTTATTTTTAATTCCCGATTTCTATCTAAGTATATTATCATGCAAGTCATGCAAAACTTGTTCGATTTCATTTCTACTTTTAAGATTTTATTATTCAACTTTTTTATTTTATAGTTATTTTTATAAAAAGGAATTCGAAATAAACCGTATTTTTAAGTCGGTACTTACATGTAATGTTGATTATTAATAACAGTAAAAGAAATTCAAGATGCTTAGGTACAACTGGCGATTTTTTGAATATTATGGAAAACTGTTTTTAGCTGTAGACTATAATTACTTCTTTATGATTAGACCTACTGCGTAATTTTGTAAAAATCTTTAATAAGTTTTAACTTATGTTCTATAAATTCGGGGAGTGGCAGATAATTGAAAATGCAAATTCTTACTTTGTAATTTTCACTGAACAATTTTGACTCATTCATTTTAAAGAAAATTAAATTAAAACTTTTCTTTCCACTTATTATTTTACGCACTTTTGACATTTCATTATAAAGATTTTGCTAAATGATTTCATGAATTTAGAAATACTGTGAAGGTGTTGTTATTTTTCTCAAAAAATCACTTATACACATAGACTAATCACGATTAGTATGTTCTGTCACAGAACTGTGCTATTACCTGCTATACTGCTCTAGAATTTATAAATGAAAACTTGAGATGTAGGATAATTGTACATCCATGATGAAAACTGAGACAAAAAGTGGAGAACCGCTGCAGTTTTCACTCATTCATGAATTATGTGATAGCATTTTTCGATAATTGGCATTATAGATAAGATACTGTTCAGGAGTGAATGAATTACTAGTTCAGACATTTTAATTTGTAGATCATCATAAGGTTCTCAGTCCGAAGACTGGTTGGACGCGTACCTAGACCTACATTCTTTTCTATCCTGAGCTAACCTATGCATTTCCCTAAAATTAGAGCATCCTACATCCCCGACTATTTTAGAGCAGTAGTCTAATCTAGGCCTACCCCTACCTCTTTTTATTCCTATCTCTGACTCTAGTATTTCGCGAACTATTCCTTCGTGTCTTAGAAGGTGTCCTACCATCCTATCTCTCCTATTTTTTATTATCTTCCATACCTTTCGCTTTTCCCCAACTCTTTCTAATTGCTAACCTTGTAACCTTATATCCACGGTATCTTCATCATGCGTCTGTAGCACTACATTTCAAACGCTTCTACTCTTTTTCGATCCGCTTCTCCTATCGTCCAAGTTTCGCACCCGTTGTAGAAATTTAACATACGTCACCGCTAGACGGTAAAATTGAAAAAAAGTACCTAAACCTTTTATTGGTATGACGACCAAGTAAATGAATTTCTAAAGCATTTTAAAAAATCTTGCGACCGTTTAGCAAAATCTTTTTAATAAAATCGGTCGAAAAGTTACATAAAATAATAAACATGTCAAAGGAATAGGTTATAAAGGTTTTCATCAAGAGGTCTGAAAACTATGGATTATTTAATGATTGCGGCGGCGCCCGATGTATTTCGGATTGCAAAAGAAAACGTTTGATAACAAAGAAAAAAGTTGTCCGGCCATGATAAATAGTAATCAACAATTTATTAATGTCACTTTTTGTGGGATTGAAGTTTTTTGGCCAGAATAGTGAAAAAGTTTAAAACTTTCCACGAAAATTTATTTATTTACCTAAACTCTATTTGCTCACAGTTATCTACCTTGAAACTGAAGGTAGATACCTAACTTAGTAGAGGAAAAACTATTACACCAATATTTTGTAGTGCCGTTTTTTCGTAGGTACCTACTATACCCACTCTTTTAATTAATAATTCCAGAAAAACTCAAAGAGCCATAATTTTTTCTTAAATAATTGTATATAAGTAGCTACGGCGACTGAGCAAATTCGGTGATTGAGTCTAACATATTATACAGGTGTCCCATGCTAGCGTATTTCCCCCATAACTCCACTACTGATAGAAATTCGGAAAAAAACTGCAAAGTACAAAAGTTGCTCTAATTTGTAAGCTGCATATTTTAAAATTATTTTTAAAGATGGCGGACTTCCGGTTCTAGCGGAAATAGTCACTATAACTTCGTTATTTTAAATGGAGCACTCTGTATATTATTGCATTTTTTAATTTCTTATTGAATTTTAGGGTCACTTTGTTAAAAACTTTTTGAACCTAAAACGTACCGTTTGGTCGCAATTTGACATTTTTTCGAGAAATTTGACGTTTGCAGTGCTTTAAAAAATTATAGTGATATCTCCGAAACTAAATTAGACAGAAAGTTGCGGTTTTGACTGTTGAGTTAAACACAAAAGAAGATATCTGCTACGTTGCAAACTTTATTTTAGAGAATTAGGAAAGTTTATGATTTGAACCATTACATTCTTCAAACATTTAAACCATTTTGGTTAGGCTCTGCTAGTTTTTGAAATATTTGGGATTTTTTATTTTCACCAGTACCAAGACGGCTTTATTTTCCGTATGTAACAATAAATTCGTGTAATTTTTTGTTCTTAAGAAATTATTTGAAAAATATGCAATTACTAGTTAGAGATATAAACAAAAAAGTTGTTTTCTGAACGTTCAATCAGGTTTGGAACTGACGATAACATAATATTTTTGTCCTACAAAAGAGAAAACCGACTTCAATATACAATGAGAACATCATCAATGTAGTCGAAGTCAATTAAATACGTATTATTAAGGATAACTCAAAAATTACTGGTCAGATTTTGATCAAATTTATATGGGACCACCTGAGAAGCACCAGCTTTCAAATAAAAAAATAATCATCAAAATCGGTTCACCTAGAAAAAAGTTCTGAGGTAACACACATAAAAAAAATACGTGACAACTCATTAAAAATGTAAAAATCCAAAATATTTCAAAAACTAGCAGAGATAGACCAAAATGGTTTGAATAAAATTGAAAGAGGATAGAAATCTGCGTTTGATAGTGCAAAAATTATTATACCGCTCCATTTAAAAAAGTAGGGAGATCAGTGTTTCAAAAATCTCAAATTAATGGACGGCATCCCATTTTCTAAAAATTGGCGATATGTTCTCCCTCAATTTTGTCTGGTATCAAAACATTGGACACACTTTCCAAGAGGTTCTAATACTAGTCTAACCCAGTCTAGTCTGCCCCACATGCTTGCCAAACAATGTTTTCTCAGCAGTGGGTAATTATTTTTACTGGCATATTTTTTTCGGCAAAATTACATCGTGAATATCAGGAAAAGTGGTATAAAAATTGTTTAGAATTCTATGGAGAATTTGAAAATGCACTTAAATGCGAAGCATTTTATTTAAAAAATATCTTTAATTTGTGGCTTTTGCTAAGTAGGTACTCTGTATAACGAAAAACATTTTTGTATTTATAAGTGCATATCTGTAAGTTTGTTTGTATCGCCACATAATATAGAAATTAAATTGTTTTTCAGGGGTGATCACACAGAAGTAATCGAGGTTGATTACGATCCCAAAATAGTAAATTACGAAGATCTTCTGCAACTTTTCTGGAACAACCACGAGTACGGATTAACGACAATAATAAAAAGACAAGTAAGCAACTTTGTAATAATCAACAGAAAATAAGAATTAATAGTGTGAACCACAAACCACTTTAACTTTTTATTCTGTGTTAAAAATGTCTGTTTTGAATATAATCAGCTTTCAATTCAGCCTGCATTAATTTTTTGTTGTCTTCCAGTACATGTCCTTAATACTTTACCATGATGATGAACAAAAGAGGATTGCCGAAAAATCATTGAAAAAAGAAGCACAAAAACACGACAGCAAATTGGCGACAGAAATAGCTCCTGCTGGTGCCTTTTACCCAGCTGAAGAGTAAGTATTCGTAATGTAATTTTTCAAATTAAAAATAACGCACCAGAAATTAAAATAATAACTGTTGCTTTTAACAGAAGAGAGGTATTTTGAAAATTAAATATCTTGGGACTAAATGAAGCTGTAGCAGTGATAAAAAACATTAAAGCCGGTACTAGTAATTCACAAGTTGAATACCTAATATGCACAATGCAGTTGTGAAGCACCATCAGCTATTTTAAATGTCAGTTACATGCATGTTTTTTTGCAGTTATCATCAGAAGTATAGATTGCAAGAGCACAACTGGTTGTGTGAAGCTATGGGTTTCGAATCAAAACCAAGTTTGTTGCAAACTTCACATGTGGCAGCTCGTCTCAATGGTTACTTAGTGGGAGTAGGAACATTAGAAAATTACGAAAAAGATGTAATCAGATTAGGACTGTCAGACAAAATAGCCGAATATGTGAGAGAACATTTAAAACGAAACGAAGGTGGAAATTTATACTGCTGAAAGTGTACTCGTAATTTTTAATTAATGGGCGTGTTTTTATTTATTATTGTTAGGCAGTTTCTTATTATAAAATCAAAAATGTTTCATCATGGTAAACCAGCAACAGTATTTGTAATTATACTGTTTTTACAGTTTTAAGTGTTTTACTGCACCTTGAACCTCTATCGCACTAAAATTAAATTACGAAGGTATTTTATAGATAAAGTTTGTGTAACGGACGCACCTCCACATTCTTAATTAGACCGTCAATCAACGATTAGACCAAATGCCACTGCTGCATTTTGTGCACTGTACTATAAGTCACGCCCTTAAAATTTAAATGTCTGTTATATCACTACATAGTATTTTGAGATAAAGAACTGCATTGGAGAAAGATAAGTGTTTTATTATTTGCTCGATTATTTTTTACAAGTAAATTGAAGTAAAATGAATTCAACAAACTATAATCGAATTGAGAAAGTTTTCTTGTCTGAGAAATCTGCGGGAGGTGAAGTTTGGCACTTAAAATTATAATTAATATACTTTATCAACAATTATTAAGAGCCATGTTTAAATTGTGTTTTTCGATGTAACGTTTCCTCGCGTTTTCTATAAGAAGTTTTTTCCTTTCTTGGAAAGACATGTTTCTTTCGTGCGCTGATTTACCAAACCTATGAGCTGCAGTGATTAATGGACTACTTGTACCAGACGTTGAAGGAGTAACTTGTGGACTAGTATTAGTAGACTTGGTACTTGTTGAAGCAGCCTGTGGTATTTCCGGGACAAATCTTACATTACCTTCCAATATATTTGAAATTGTATGATCCACACTTCTTGTTTTCACTGCATAATTAATCCAATATGAAATGCTTCAGTCTACGTTAATTTTAAAAACTTACATAAATCTTTATAAATCACCTCACGAGGGACATGGGGTAAAACTTCACGAACTTGTAACATCATCTGTTGCATGTTCGGAAAATTGTGGATGTTTGTATTGACCCTCTGAACATTTCTGTTTTGTTGTTCAATGTTGTAACGTTTCTCCCATTCTATTAAATCAGAACTGGCAAATTCACTCAGAGGGATCTGAAAATACATGGGACTAAAACTGCATAATTTTAACTATCAACTCATTCATCTAGACAAGTGGTTTGTCTCAATGTTTGATGATTCATATACAAGTTCTATTACCTTCAAGGCCGTGGCAATATTCTGCCGGACAATCTCAGCAAATTCATCATCTTGCAGAGTCTTTCTTTCCAACACCGGTAAAAATTCCAAAGTGTAGATCGTACATGGGCAAAACATAAAGAAAAACACATTGCTCCAATAGTAAGATCCAAGAGTCGAGACGGAAATATTAAAAAATGGACGACTTATTTCAATGCATATAGGTTGCACATTTGTAACTAAATTAAAAGGATACGTTTTAAATTTAAGTAGTGCTCGACCGTTCGTGATTTTTGCTTCCGGCCGAAAATAAACAGGTATTTTGTTTTCCGTGATAAGCAAGGTGACATTTTTTCTAAATGTTTCCATATTTGCCGAACTTCCAAAATCATACATCCCGAACGCCTTTGAAAGAACTGTATTTAAAACTTTACCAGGCTGGAATTATTAAAAACAATCTTAGTTAAAAACTACAACTTTTTCATTTAATTAAAGCACCTTTATAAAGTGCACAAGTTGCTGTGACCAAGTGTTTTCGTTGGCAATGACAAAAACGAAAGAAAAATGGTTTACCGAGACATTACATGCAAATGCTTAATTCCTATCTCCTATCAGTAAGTAACGTTTATAACTTAGAAGACAAACTGTAGCTTAAGTTCATTACCATAACAGCTCCTGCAGCACTATGAACTGCTAGATGATCAAAATGTGACAGGCAGTTGCTAACGTAAACTTCCACGTCTTCCTTTTTATTGCCATTCTTTACGGTGACAGATATTCCCAACGACAAGCATATTAGCTTGAATAATACACTGTGAACTACTTCAGTATTGGGTAACACACATCCCAATATACCAATTACGAGTGCAATCACCAATCGACATATAAATAAAATTATTCCAAGAGGTAAATATATCATAAAACAAATAAAATCCAGTCCATTATTCAGGCCTCTGGAGATCAAAATTTTTGAACTTAAAAAATTAATTGCAATGTTGTATTTTACCTTTTGTGATTATACAGCTGTTTTATTTCCAGGTGTGACATGTTTTAAGAGAAAGAAATTTCATCAGCAAGGTTATGTCAATTTAGGAAATTCATTGTCAATCAGAAACAGATTTAACCAAACTGGATATCTGATTGGCGGTAGTGTGGATACCATAAAATGACTGGAGTATAGTGGCCGACATGTTAAGCTCATTTTCAGTGATTTTTGTCTGGCTTGCTAAATTGTTGTGGTATTGGTGTTTGTCATTTGTTTGACGTATGATGTTTTGGACCGACAATCGACAATATTCTAAAATGTAAAATTCCACTGTATTTTAATAAGTTAATAGTTATTTAACGAACAAGTGTATTAATAAAGGCTATTAATAATCGAGACATTTTCAATTGTCGGCTAAAATGCACACTCCGAATCTCACTGACATCTAAGGTGTTATGAATCAAGAAATAATTATAATTATTGTTTTCTGGGAATGTGATTCCCTTATCTGACGGGGCACCAGACACACATAAAATGAACCAAACAAATTAACGTAGAAATAGTGAACAACACATTTTGCGGTGACATCTAGCCGCATGCAAGAAAAATAGGGATTCGGAGTGTGCATTTTAGCCGCGTGTCAAAAAAAGTCGGCTCACGTGTAACCATTGAATATGTAGATACATATTCAATGCTAAATGCCAATACCATTTGTGTTTGCCGACACTATAGGAAGTGAGCGAATATAGGGGACATAAGTGCCTCCGTCATACGTCAGATTTTCATTCCAAACAAAACAAAAGCGCGTGACATTTGACGTTTATCGATATTATTTACAACGTCTTAAACTAGTTTTTGCAATATAATTCTCGACGGCTTGCAGTGAAAACAGTTTAATTTCAATTTGTGTGTTGGGCTTACGTGGAAAAACTTGAAAACGACTATAATTATATTTCGGAGGTTAGGTTAAAACGTCAAATGGCACGTGCTTTTGTTTTGTTTGGAATGAAAATCTGACGTATGACGAAGGCACTTATGTCCCCTATACATTCGAGAAGTTCGACTTTTTTATAAAGGGGAATCGATTTGTTTGGCACATCACTAATTTTACAATTGGCAGTTGGCAGATCACTGTTCATGTCAGAGTCAGTTGATCAGTCAAAATATCCAGATCAATCTTGTTTTCTATTAATTATGGACATGTTTTCTGTTTTGTGTTGTGGATATAAAGACAATGGAAAATGTGCTAGTATGGAACGCGAGAAATATTTCATGCCGTGATGTGATTTTATCGAGAAGTTATCTTTGAATAATAAGACACGTAAAAGAAGAAAACAGAGGAAGTTCTTAAATATTTGTTTGTCCAACGGCATAAGGTTATCTATAAAGTAAGTGGGCAGGCTTCTTTCTTTAATTGTACGTAAAGTACCAATGTTTCAGCAAGTAATATTTTCTCGAAATTGTTTTTCATCTTCAGACATCTAATAATGGCGAGGAATGCACAGTTACGTTCTCGAAATGAAGTTGAATCGTCAGTTTCAGAAGACGAAGTTAGTTACACAATGCCGTTGTTAACAGAGGATAAAATGAGGCGCAAATTACAATTTTTCTTCATGAATCCTATTCAGAAATGGCAAGCTAAACGCAGATTTCCTTATAAATTTATGGTACAAGTAATTAAAATTGTATTAGTTACGGCGCAGTTATGTTTATTTTCATATGAAAGGCACAGACATGTGAATTATACTTCTGATAGCACCACCACTTTCGCACATTTATTTTTAAGAGGATGGGAGCCAAATAGAGAAATTATTTCTTATCCACCAAGCACAGGTCCTTTAGCCATTTATAAGAAAAATGAATTTTTTGAGACAATTGACTATGCGTATAAGGGTTATTCTAATTTGTCTGATGCAATTGGTCCATATTCATATGAAACTGACGATAATACAATGCCAAATATGATACTCTGCTTAAGTCAATATAAAGAGGCCACAATTTTTGGGTTCAATGAATCTTACAGTTTTGATGCAAATGTCGTAACTTCTTGCTATAATATATTATATCAGGAGGAGGGTGAGCTTTTCAAATCTGAGCGATATTTTGAAGATGTTGACATTAACTTCGCTGGTTTGGTTGAAGCAAGGTTGAGCTTTTCAGTAAGGACAGTGAGTCTTAAGTCTGCAAGAGGGAACGCCCCACCTACATGTTTCCATTTTAATGTCTCTGTTATATTTAATAATGAGGATATTGACGGCCAACTTTTGCTTAGTTTAAGAGCAGAACCTAAGCGTTACACTTGCAGTGGTCAGGTTGAATACATAAATTCTGCAAATGCAATTTACACATTTTGCGCGAGTTTATTGAATTACTTTGTAGTAATTATTTGCATTGTGTCCTTTGTTTTATGTTGCCGAGCTGTTTGGAGAGCCCATCAGCTAAAATGCATAACGGATGAATTCTTCAAAAAAAATTATAGAAGACCTTTAAGTTCTCACGACAAATTACAGTTCTTAAATATTTGGTATATAATGATTATAATTAATGATATTTTAATACTCGTTGGTTCAGCAATGAAGTTACAAATTGAAAGTGGAGACGTAGCTTCTGATATGTGGAATCTGTGTAGTGTTTTTCTCGGCACGGGAAATATGTTGGTATGGTTTGGCGTTCTCAGATATTTAGGATTCTTTAAGACCTATAATGTTGTTATATTGACTCTTAAAAAAGCAACACCGCAAGTTCTCAGGTTTCTTTTGTGTGCTATGCTGATTTATGCGGGTTTTGTATTTTCTGGCTGGGTAATATTGGGACCATATCACGTTAAATTTAGTACTCTTACTTCTACCACTGAATGTTTGTACTCATTAATTAATGGGGATGATATGTTCTCAACTTTCTCAACAATGTCTCATAAGTCTTCATTGTTGTGGGTGTACAGTAGAATTTATCTTTATGCATTTATAAGTTTATTCATATATGTAGTGCTTAGTTTATTTATTTCTGTAATAATGGACACATACGATACCATTAAATTGTATTACAAAGAAGGATTTCCAAAAAGTGATATTCATGCTTTTATCGGCGACACAAGCATTGATGATTTGTCGAGTGGCATATTTAGATCTAATTCCAACGATAGCCTTGGTGGCCTAATGAAAGACTTGTGTTGCTGTGCAAAACTACAGAAGTCTTATTCCACTCTTTACAATCCTACAAGGACGACTGAAAACGAACCAAACAATATTACATAAAAGTTGGATTAATAGAATTAACAACGATGTAAAGTAATGTAATTATACATGGTGCTAAGAATGTTCTCGTTGAGTTTGAGATCAGTACCTACCAATCTTTGCCGACGAGCATCAATGAATCATTTATTAATACTTTTTATTTTAACGCACATACTATATCTATTTTATAAATTGATTATTTAAGTGAGCTACTCAAATAGTTCTTTTTGTGATTGTTTATATGTGTAAGTATCGTTATCTTTATTCTTATAACACGTGAGAAATTGGAGTTTTTTAGAAGAAAGAAAACTATATGACAGTGTTTATAAAAGTAATGACTAGCCTCTCGGTTCTGGAAATCATATAATTGCTGATTGTGCTGTCACGCAGCTCCAAACCAGAAATTGAAATTGAAATTCCGGAGGCACTTAATCTGTAATACTACCTTTAATAATAGTAATAATAATAAATGCTTGTTTATTGTGTGCGATACAGACACAAGTCCATTTATATCGAACACTTAAAAACTACACTATCGGACAAAAGTAAAGATGCAACTCTTATGATAAAATCAAATATTTAAAGAAAATTTGCAACTGCGGAAATTAAAAATCTTTCAGTTTAAAGGGTCATAATGAGCTGCTGTCATAGGCGAAATAAGATTGTCTAATAAGCTAGCATGTAATAATTTATTTAAACAATACACTTTATTAGCGCGACAAAAGTAAAGCAACTTTTTGATTTTGTACAAAGAAAAAGGCTGTACGATAAAAGTAAGTTTAGAATAGAATTTTTATGTCTTAATATTAAGCTCATTCGCTATTTTTTTACACAAAAAAATATGTCAAAACTAATCTGTATAGAGTTAAAACAAATGGTGGTAAATACCTTTTTGGAAGGAAAGAATACGGCTACCATTGCCAGGCAGTTTCTCTTGCCCAAATACAGTGGGTCCAAAATAATTTCACGCTACAATGAAAGAGGACATGTAGAAAATATGCAGAAATCAGGAAGGCCCAGAGAAACTACATTTTGGATGGATAGGAGAATCAAAATAATTTGTCAAAGAGATCCGTGGTTGTCAGAATAATTGCTGAAATTCCTGAACCGAAAGTTAGTCCGAGGACGAAGATTAGTTCTAGCGAAACTTTACAGCAGACATCCAGCCAAGAAACCTTTGGTTTCCGAAAGAAATCGTCTTGCCAGGCTTGAATTTGCACGACGACATTTAAACTGGACAGTTCAAGACTGGGAAAAAGTATTATTTAGTGACGAGAGTCGTTACAAAATTTTTAATTCTGACGGAATGGGGAGTATAAGGCGTCCGGTTAATACAAGATTTCACCCATAGTGCATTACACCAACAATATAGCACGGACAGGGTAGTGTGTTTTTATGGGGTTGTTTTTCGTGGAGCGGAGGAGGTCCATTACACTTCATAGACGGGACCTATGCACTATGGATCGATTGGTATACAGGGACATACTCCAAAACGTTATGTTGTTCTATGCTGAGTGGGAGATGCCTTTGCGATTCATGTTTCAGCAGGATAACAATATCAAACACTCATCTCGCCTTGTTCAGGAGTGGTTTCAGGAGAACAATCCCATCCAAAACCTTTGGAAGAGGTTGAACATCGGATTCGTACCACAAGATTCCCAAACAAACAGTCTTTAACGGCTAAAATCAACGAGGTTTGGACGAATATGTCGATCATTACTATCCAAAATTTAATTTCATCAATGCCGCATCGTTGCCAAAAACTTATAGTCAACAATGGATATCCCATTAATTATGGAGTTAATACTTTTATAATATCGTCATTTCTATAGATTTCCAACCATATTTGTTATTTTTTGTGTTGTTAAATGAAATAAAAAGTTATTTTCGTCAAAGTTTCTTTACCCTTGTCGCGCTAATAATGTGTTGTTTAAATAAATTATTACATACTAGCTTATTAGATATTTGAATACAATTTTATTTCACCTGTGACAGCAGCTAGAATGACCCTCTAAACAGAAAGGTTTTTAATTTTCGTGGTTGCAAATTTTATTTTAAATACTTAAATATTTGATTTTATCATGAGTGCTCCCGAAAAATTTTTGTACACAGGACTCGGAATTCCAAAGATTTCCAAAGAATTCCAAAGATTTCCTAGGAATTCCAAAGATTTCCTAGGAATTCCAAAGATTTCCTAGGAATTCCAAAGATTTCCAAGGAATTCCAAAGATTTCCTAGGAATTCCAAAGATTTCCAAGGAATTCCAACGAATTCCGAGGCCTTCCAAAATAATTTTATGGAATTCCGAACGTCTTTGAGGAAAGTAATCTCCTCCCAATTATCCCAAACAAAAGTGCAATACTGGCATAAACCTTTTTACTTTTATGCTTAAATTTCTTAATAGAGTACTTAAAGAAACAAAATAAACTAATTTTTGATTATTTAAAACAAATATTATTTT
This sequence comes from Xestobium rufovillosum, assembly GCA_963966045.1. Lineage (NCBI taxonomy): Eukaryota > Metazoa > Arthropoda > Insecta > Coleoptera > Ptinidae > Xestobium > Xestobium rufovillosum. The sequence continues at coordinate 36,931,735 of OZ014493.1, forward strand.
ATTAAAGAAAACAAAATATATATGTACAGTGAAACCTCTCTTAAGCGGACACCAATGGTCACCGATTTTGTGTCCGTTTATCGGAGATGTCTGTTTAATAGAGAAAGAGAAAGCCCTATAAGCAACAGTTCGTTCCCAAAAAAGTGTCCGTTTATCGGAGGTATCCGGTTAATAGAGGTGTCCGTTATGGGAGGTTTCACTGTATATAAAAAAGGCAACTCTTTAAACTAAAAATAACAAAATGGTAGCTTGAAAATAAACGTAAATACTAATACAGTGTGCCTCACTTTTTACGACTCATTGCTCTGTTATTAAAATGGAAGTGAGATATATTGTGTAACGAATGAATATCATTAAGAAGAAACATAGAACGTATAACCTCTAATATAGGTAACTTTACATAAATGTTACAGTAATTGTGATTCATCCGGCTATTTTGTATAAATATCAGCAATTATACATACTTAATCACCACGAAATTTGGCGAATATAATAAATTCTTTAATATTTGCAGTAGGTAATTAATTGAATTGCCTGGTTTTTATATTTGATACCCACAACTTAATGGTAAATGTAATAAAAGCCTTTAAAATATTCGATTTTTTAAATTAACCGGACGATATATAAAATCACCAACTAAGTATGGCAAATGTACGGAAGCGCTGAAGGGCCACACACTTTTATTTTTTTATCCCAACATTAATATCGACTTGTCTAGAACTAGACAATATTGTCGACTTAATGTCGATATTAATGTCGAGTTTCCGGAAACACGAAATTATTTTCGAGTTTATCTCGACATTAATGTTGAGATAAACTCGGCAATATTGTCGACTTAATGTCGATATTAATGTCGAGTTTCCGGAAACACGACATTATTTTCGAGTTTATCTCGACATTAATGTTGAGATAAACTCGACAATATTGTTGACTTTATTTAGCCATTAATGTTGACTTTCTCAAAAACTCGTCATTAATGTCGAGATTATCTGGATATTATTGTCGAGTTCTCGCGTTTTATTGCCAGTTTATCTCACGTCGCTGAAGTTAGATTTGGATTTAGATTTTCAAGTCGCGTTTTTGCAGAGGTACAGATAAATACTGCACTGTAATATTCTACACGATATTTTTCAATTAAAAATAGTATTAAGGAGCACGAATAATAATAAGCAAATGCAGATAATGGATAGTTAACAAATTGTGGAACAAATTCAGAAACATAAATGCTTAAATGAAATACGGCAATTGAATCTTTACTAAAAGTTATTATTTTCGCGAATTTTTATTTGAAATTATTATTATAGGTTCGCATTTAAAATGTATTATAGGTACAAAATTAATGGACTACGCGAACCTAATAATAATTTGAAATAAAAATTCGCGAAAATAATAACTTTTAGGAAAATTTAAATAATTTTTTTAGAACAGATTGCAACACTAAATACGCCGTAGGGGTAGTTTCCCCTTTTAAGGAAATCTTTTTTAAAATTCACATTTCTACTTGCACCAAACTTTCTCTGTATGAGTACCAGTGGTGAACCGATGTTCTGTCAAAAAGTCGTACTTATAATCAGATTTGCCTTTGGTTTGAGATTCACTAACACCCTTTACAATACATTTCTAAAATTCCCGTTCTTAACTGTATCAACCTAGATTTTTCTCTGTATGATAAAGGGTGGCCCCGTCAATATTCACTAAAAATGGAAGAACAGATTTCCCGTTAGGGTTGAAGTAAGTACAGCAACACACTTAATTTGCAAAATATTTTTTAAAATTCGCGCTTTTAGCTGTTTCATCCTAAATTTTATTCCAAATGATGAAGGGCATCCCTGAAGATGTTCGATGAAAATCGCACCCCCAGATATGCGGTAGGGGTTGAGATACAACCACCCCTTTTGCAAAATATTTTGTAAAATCCATGCTTTGCGTAGATTTAATTCCAAATGATGAAGGAAGGCCAGTAGATGTACGGTGAAAATCGGATCCCCAGATATACCGTAGGGGTTGAGATAAAGCCACCCTTTTATTTGCAAAATATTTTTTTAAATTCGCGATTCTAACTGCATCAACATAGATTTTGTTTCAAATTATATAGGAATGTCCTGCCTGTGTACAGTGAAAATCGCACAAGCAGATTTGCCGTAGGGGTTGAGGTACAGCCACTCTTAATTCCAAAATATTTTTTAACATTTGGGCTTTTAACTGCATCAGCCTAGATTTCGTTCCAAATGATAAAGGAAGTCCCTGTTGATGTTCGCTGAAAATCGGATCCCCAGATATACCGTAGGAGTTAAAGCCACCCTTATTTGCAAAATATTTTTTTAAATTCGCGATATTAACTGTATCAACCTAGGTTTTGTTACAAATTATAAAGGGTCCCTGTCGATGTTCGTTGAAAATCACATCCCCAGATATGCCGTAGGGGTTGAGATACAGTCCCCTTTATTTGCAAAATATGCCCTTCATCATTTGGAATAAAATTTAGGTTGATGCGAATTTTAAAAAATATTTTGCAAATAAGTGTCGCTGCACTTTACTTCAACCCCAACGGGAAATCTGTTCCTCCCATTTTTACTGAATATTGACGGGGCCACCCTTTATCATACAGAGAAAAATCTAGGTTGATACAGTTAAGAACGGGAATTTTAGAAATGTATTGCAAATGGGCGAGTTTGTCTCAAACCAAAGGCAAATTTGATTATACGATTTTTTGACAGAACATCGGTTCACCACTGGTACTCATACAGAGAAAAAACTAGTTTGGTGCAATTAGAAATGCGAATTTTAAAAAAGATTTCCTTAAAAGGGGAAACTACCCCTACGGCGTATTTAGTGTTGCAATCTTTTCTGAAAAAATTATCTGAATTTTGCTAAAAATTATTATTCTGGAGAATTTTTATTTGAAATTATTATTAGGTTCGCGTAATTTATGGAGCTCCGTTTGGGACAGGTCGGCTATTGCTTTCGCCGTTATAGTTTGCAATGTGGTTGTAGCTCTCATCGCTCATAGCGCAGTCGTTCAGAGAACTAGTTCTTAGTAGCAGCGATAGCGATCGCGGTCACACCTCTAGTTACGGAAGCGTAGAAGGGACATAAAGTACCTCCATTCTTCGAAATCGCCAGTTAGACATTGGAACCGTCTAGTAGATACTCCAACTGTCTATTAGACAGTTGATGTGTCTAATAGACACTCGAACTGTCTATTAGACACTTCAACTGTCTATTAGACACTTGGCTTTCTAGTAGGCACTTGGCTTTCTAGTAGACAGTTGATATGTTTAATAGACAATCGAACTCTCTATTAGACACTTCAACTGTCTAATAGACAGTTGATGTGTCTAATAGACAGTTGAACTGTCTCTAAAAATTTGAACTACAGTTTCTACTGACACTAACGCTGTATTAGACTGTAATACATTTTATGAATATCAGTAATAAAAGCAATTATATTTTAATAGTGTCCTTGTGGTTCCATATTTTTTAAACAGGTAAGAGAATAAACATATATTTTTTTAAATTTTAACAATTACTGTTTAAGGCAATAAACAGTATTTCACACAACAAAGACTATGGTATGGATAACTTAATTAGATTTTACCATCAGATGGGACTACATCTCAATGAAACAAGGGTTTGCCTCCAACGAAACCACAATATGTATATTTATCAGTGTGAGACATTTAAAAAGACAGCTAAGACGTCTCGATTTATAATGGAGAAAGAATTTTTCTGATGTATAATGTTGCTGATTTTATTGAAGAACAACTTTCCAAGCATGGCTACTTGCATGGATACAGGTGGATGCATCTTAAGTGCATCCAAAACAATCTAGTAGTTACTCACGAGACGGTTCGTATGCTTCTACAAATATTGGACTCAACTGGAGTGGATCTGCGAAAAAGACATCGGCTTCGAAGAATGCAGTAAGTATTTCAGTAAAGGGCCAAATTATATTTGGCATATTGACTGCTACGATAAACTAAAGCCCTTCAGAATTTGTATTAGTGGATGCATTGACAGATTTTCTCGATATATCATATGGCTAAAGTGCGAAAATAACAGTAATGATCCAGCTATTATAGGCTTTCATTATCTTGAAGCTGTTAAACTTTTGGGCGGCTGTCCTCGAACAATTTGTTCCGACATGGGGACAGAAAATGGAATTGTAGAGCAACTTCAATTTTATCTGCGAGATAACTATTTTGGAGATACTTTATTACCGCCCTTTTTATATGGTACTAGCCCAGCAAACCAGAGGATTGAAGCTTGGTAGGCAATACTGCGTAAACACCATTCTCAGTTTTGGATGAATATGTTCCATGGTTTGAAAGATGAAGGATTTTACAATGGAGCATTTCTTGATAAAAGTTTAATCCAATTTTGTTTTTTTAAACTCATTCGGGTAATTTTTAATAAATAAACCCCATTGAAAATATTTGTTTTACATTGTAATGGACCCTACCCCACCCTTGCAAGTTTCTGCTCGCCTGTCTATCTACCTGCTCAGTGCTGATTAATTAATATTGCTTAGGTATATTTATAAATATCAGCAGTACGACAACATATTTATTTTAAATAATATGCTTTGTTAAACGTGTATGCTGGGTGGTCACAGTGCCTATGTATACTTCCCTTTTCCCTACAGCAACACAATAAGCGTATACGCTTATTGGCCTATTAGACAGTTGAACTGTCTAATAGACAGTTGAAGACACACTAGAAAGTCCAAGTGTCTAACAGACACTCGAACTGTCTATTAGACACATCAACTGTCTACTAGACAGTCCAAGTGTTTGATAAACAGTTGAAGTGTCTACTAGACAGTTCAAGTGTCTACTAGACAGTTGAAGTGTCTAATAGACAGTTCGAGTGTCTAACTGGCGATTTCGAGGTATGGAGGTACTTTATGTCCCTTCTACGCTTCCGTATCTAGTACCCACAGAAGAGAAGAAGCCGTCAAACATACCTGCATTCCCTAGGGTACCATCGACTCCTACAACGCGCGGTCTGTTGCAACAATAATTCTGGCAGCAAAATAGTATCATCAGCATGTCAGTGACTTCCAGAAGGGTTCATTGTTTACTAATACAAACTTAAAGAACAATTCGAACGTGACGTGCTAACCTAACGAGAACATATAGCGTTTATTTATATCCCAACCAGGTTTTACCAATGCACAGATATCAAAAGTTTTAGCGTTCCCTTGTTTTCATTACTAATCACAAATTTTCTTTTCTAAAATATTTTTTCTGACGGGAGACCGGACACAATAAATCGAATGTAATATTCTGTAAATTACAGTGAACTTTAGAAGTAAAAGGATCCTCTAGGATTCGAACAAAAGTCCCTATACATTCTCGTATAGAGCCACGACCGTTACTTGCGGAGCATTAAATTCGGCAAAACCTAGTTGGAATATAAGTAAACGCTCCAGAGGCATTTCTCTTGACATTGGTTTAAACATTTCTTGGTTGCAAAACTTTTTGGTTGAAATATTTTTTGCAAAATATTTTTTAGTTGCAATATTTTTTGCTTGCATTTATTTACTTGAAATATTTTTTAGTTGCCACATTTCAATATTTGGTTTATATTTACGTTTTTGAGTTGTAAATATCATTTTACTTGATATAAAAAAAGTTTCAATTTTGTATCAAATGACGCCCCATAGTAATCCATTAATTTTGTACCTATAATACATTTTAAATGCATGTTTTAGTAAAGCTTCAATTGCCGTATTTCATTTAAGCATTTCTGTTTCTGAATTTGTTCCACAATTTGTTAACTATCCATTATCTGCATTTGCTTATTATTATTCGTGCTCCTTAATACTATTTTTAATTGAAAAATATCGTGTAGAATATTACAGTGCAGTATTTATCTGGACCTCTGCAAAAACGCGACTTGAAAATCTAAATCTAAATCTAACTTCAGCGACGTGAGATAAACTGGCAATAAAACGCGAGAACTCGACAATAATATCCAGATAATCTCGACATTAATGACGAGTTTTTGAGAAAGTCAACATTAATGGCTAAATAAAGTCAACAATATTGTCGAGTTTATCTTAACATTAATGTCGAGATAAACTCGAAAATAATGTCGTGTTTCCGGAAACTCGACATTAATATCGACATTAAGTCGACAATATTGTCTATTTCTGGCCAAGTCGAAATTAATGTTGGAATAAAAAAAATAAAAGTGTGTGGCCCTTCAGCGCTTCCGTACAAATGTAATAAATTACGTTAGATATAACCGACCTGCCCTGTACGGAGTTCACCCTTGGAATGCATGACACTTGCGTACAAGGCAAATTTTATGGCATTAGCGTCCATAAAGCAAAATAAGGCTCAGCAGGTAAATTAAACAACTCTGATCTAGTGGCACTTGCGTGCAACATAAAATTTGGATTCCTAAATTAAATATTTATTTCGAACACCTATTATGTTAAATATTGAGGTAAGTTAACTTGATTCCCCCGGTGATTTCTTTTGTAAAATGTTTATTGAATGATCTTTGAGGAGAATCATATTATAAACGCTAACTACTGAGACTTACAACGCCCCGCTCGCTTCGCTCCGCTCCGCTTGACCTTAACCTGGCAGATTTTTATGTCGTACGCAAATGACACTTGTTTCGAGCTGCCCGCTTTTCCTGCTGGACATCTTTCCTTATGTACGCAAATGTTCCGTACGCAAGTACCTTGACGCCCACCCTAGTACTACCACAGCTCCATGCCTTAATAATTGGAACAGAAAATAGAAGGAAACAAAATAATTTGCGTCTTGGAACCCTTTCGCAATTTCCTAAATCAAATATTCTCGAAATTATCAAAAAAGTACTACATATTTAGAACCCAATAATACCTACAATGGACAGTTACCCAACTAAATTCACAGATTAGAGACTAAACTTCTGAAACTAATACAGAATTGTGACAGCACTGTACCGCACCTCACCCTCAAATTGAAAATTATTGGCCGGTGAATGCGAATGCAATGGATGCCTGCAGATTGCAGAAACTCAGATTCTCCTCCTATTACTCATCACACCACTAAAATTTTATTTTCATACAGATAATGAATAGAATATTAAAATGTATTTCAAATATTCTTAAGGAACGTGTGGAGAAATTAATATTTACCGACAAAGTTCTTGGGAAAGATTGTCCTTCCATAAAATTTGCTATTCAACATTGTTTGCTGAAAAGCCATTAGGAATCTACTGCTTCGTGCTTCTTTTTCCCGGAAAAAACGATAATTAAAACGAAATCAAAGTTGCTTTAGAAACATTTGGAATTGACTGTTTTACCTCATAAGGACCACATACAAAATTAACGGTTTCGGGAAATTCCAGGGAATTCCCAGAGAATTCCAAGGAATTCCAAGGAATTCCAAAGACTTCCAAGGAATTCCATTGGAATTCAAATAAGTGTACACAAATTTTTCGGGATATTTACCCCTCACTTTAGTCCGATAGTGCATATACACATACAACGAATAAATTATCGGAATGTGGTTTAGTGGGAGAATGCTGGGAGGCAAATGCTGACTAAAAGTTAATTTTTGATCGAATATTACGCCGAGGTCTTTATTTTCTGTCACTTTAGACAGAATAACTTCATCCAAGGTATAATGAAAAGATAGAGGATTATGTCTTCTTGTGTACGGCATAACCGAGCATTTAGAAATATTTAGAGCCAAGTTATTTACTGTGAATAAATAGAATAGGCACATTTTCAGATATTACAGATGATGATAGCCAGTGGTATACAATCTTGAACCTGAAAATGTTTTCTAAGCAGTAAAAGGAACCTCACTAATACAAAAATGTCGTACCACCATTCCTATTTCAATACGATAGCCAATACTCTCCATTAGTACCAGTGGACATGTATCATCAAGATGTAGAACGATACAAGTCATCAATGAGTAGAAACCAAATTGAGTTGGGCAACGGGCGTAGCATATTTTGTTCTTGTCGGTTCAGGGTCGGGCGACACTACTGTTAAGCAGCAAGCCTCACTTTCCCGTCCAGCACTTTCTACACTTGAAGGGACTTTAATAGTAACATTCAAAACCCCAATTTTCCAAAAATGTCTCTTACGTGGTATATTTTAATGAAGGTAGCAATATGTATTTTTGACAATGAAATACAAATTATGTTCTCTGTTCTCATTAGTGATATCTTTAGCGCAATAGTAATGCGTAATTACTGTAAAGAATATGTTAGTTATGTACATTTCTGTTCGTTATATGTATATTAATAGATGGGATGTAAATAAAGAAGGAAGAAGTAACAATTGTTTTATTCAATATAAAAATGCTTAAAAGTTGTATATGGTTTTCTTAGTTTAATATGTTTGTCTCACAGTTCAGCTTGAATTTCAGCGACAGTTTTGCCTTTAGTTTCTGGAACTACCGAATAGACGAAGGCACTTCCGGCAAGAGAGCAGGCAGCGAATATGTACAAAACGGTATTTAATCCTATTGCATTCTCAACTTCGAAATAAAATTTTGTTATTAAGAATGCTAAAAACCAGGAACAACTACCAACAATAGAACTTGCTTTGCTTCTTATTTTGTCTGAGAAAATTTCTGTAGATATAATCCAGGAAATAGGCCCCAGTCCAATAGAGTAAGCAACTATGAATAAACTCACACTCAGAGTAGGTAATATTTTTAAAGACTGTATAGTTTTTGTGAAAGACGCATTAGTGAAATATAAAGCAAGGCATAGTGTTGAGACAATCATAAAGTATTCAGAAATCAGCAACAACTTTCTTCTGCCGTACTTGTCAATTATAAGCGAAGAAATGAATGTGGCAATAACTTGACAGATTCCTACAAAAGTGCAAAGCACATTTGCATTAAAATTAACTCCAGACTTCTGAAAAATACTGCTAGAGTATAAAATGACAACGTTGATACCACTAAATTGCTGGAAAAACATTAAAGTGCACGCTATAGTTAGCGCTTTAACATTTGTTTTAATCTTCATTGCTTCACAGAAAGGTACTGGTTTTTCTTTTTCATCTCTTAAAGAAAGTTCGACCACAGCCAATTCTGAATCTATATCATACTGAGAACCTCGTAATTGTATTAAAGCTTCACGGGCTGCTTCAATCTTGCCGATCTTAATAAGGTAGACAGGCGACTCTGGTTGGAAGTAAGAACTTATTACAAAAATTGCTGGCAAAGCTGCGCAGGAAGCTGTGTAGAAATTGACATTCAATATGCTCCCCATTAAGTAGGAATAGAGGATACCCACTGTCAACATTAACTGAAAATAACTCCCCAGAGAACCTCGTATGTCCTTATGGGATATTTCATTTATGTATAGAGGTGTGACTATACAAGAAGCACCCACGGCTATTCCACTGAAAAATCTGCCAATATATAACATTGGTAATGACTGAGCCCACAATATTAGAATCCATCCCAGTGTGAATGGTATGAAGAGCAACAAGAGCGTGGATCTTCTGCCTATTATGTCACAAATGATTCCAGTTGGGAAACACATCATTATTGCTCCCACTGTCATAAGAGACCCTATCCAACCCATTTCTGCACTGTTTACTTGTATGTTGTGGTAATCTCCTGATTGTATGTCGGACAATATTGGGGACGTCCATCCTAAAATGCTTCCAGCAGATACTGCAGCTATTCCAGCTGAAACGCAAAATTTTTCTTGTACAAAATTGATTATAAAAAGATAATGTATCCGCAAAATAAATCAAATAACTAAATGAAAGTTAATGTTTTATCTAATAAAAGAACGAGATATAAAAGTAGTTAAAGTTTCTGAATATTAATTCTTAAAATTTTCACCTAAATATTATGATTTTTCTGTATTTTCGGAATTTCTGATTTAGTGAGTACCTCAAAATTTGAATCCGGCAGGTAAGTTTGCATAGTAATCGGCTTTCAACATCTTCTAAGAAACTTGCCCTCGGAGTATATGGGACTTTGTTTAGATTAGAATGTACCTAATGTGACGTCACATCTTTCCTTCTACATTGCATTTTAAATTAAAATAATTATGAACTTTAATTTATAATTATTTTATAGTCAGGCGCTTCAGATTCTAAATGAAATGCGCCATTCATCCACATAACGTTTTCTGCAGATGTATACCCCACTAGACTTTATTCTATGCTATGTTTCCTTAAAATTGTTTGGTACCTACATATTCCAATAATGTATGAATATAAAATATTATTTCTTTATTTACTTGTTCTCTTCAGTTCCTGTTTCAGGGGTGCTAAGTCATTGGGACGGATTATACTTTCTTCTTGAAAATCCGAATAATGAGGAAGGCATCGCTGAGGTTTTTCTACGTGCCGATTAATTACAGAGTCCGTTTAATTTTTTTAAATTTAATTCGATTATTTACTGCTACTTGACATTGGAGTTATTTACTGCAATGTGGTTTCGATTGTTTTGTTAAGCAAAATATAGGTATAGTATTTTTCAGATTTGTTGGCGTTTGCGCTGTCATATCCGATTATCCAAGCAACCGCCAGCAGTTCAGTAGTTTCCAAAATTTTGCTGTTGCTAGGAACCGCGACAAGCGTGTGCGCCGCGACTCTGGACACGGCACACGGCAATGAGCATTTTGACGTTATCCCTCAAGAAATGTATTTTTTACCCACAATATTAGCCCGTTCAAACAAAAGACACCGGTTATTTTCTAGTTTGTACTTACTTAAATCTGCTATTGGTTATAAACGCCACAAACTTGTGTCAGAAATATCCACTATTTGTTTTGTTTTTAATTTGTTATTTAAAATTTTTAATGTAATGTGTTATTTCTTTTCTTTCATGGAATAAATAGCATCCTTACTTCGGTTTTAATGCTGTCAGTTACATCTTCACTTTTTAATTTCGATTTGCTCTGCCTTTTCCGGGCGTTGCAGCAGACAAACCTCGTTTTTCCTCTCCAACTATGCGCGACACGCTGCCTAGACTTACTTTTGATGCATCGGCCAATCGCTCCTGGTCACAAGTTAAAGGCAATAGGGGACCATTATTTTCCTTCTCTCGAGTAGTGTTCAAAAATATTTCGTAAAACTTCTCGACACTGTTTTGTAAAAACATTTTCAGGCATCTTTACACCTGACAATCAAACTGACAGTTATACTTGAAAGGAAATAATTTTTAATAAATTGCTTGGTGACCACTGGATATTGCAAAGTAAGCATATTAGTACTGAAACCGTTTTGTTTCACACAACCATAGTAAGGAAGAGTGAGATCAAATACGGAAACGTGAAAATATTCTCAAGTCATCTTACGGCAGCAATTAATTATTCAACAAATTCATTTTATAAAAGGGAGAAAGGCACATGACCGTAATGCGCAGATTACTGCACACACACGCCAAGATATCTGAAAAGAACTATAGGTACCTAAGTATCTCATTATAATTTGCGCTATTTATAGGCTGTTCAAAATACGTAGTAGGTACCTAGTAGGCATTTTCTGGTAAATCTGTCGCACATTTTAAATGGAACTTTATTATTGTTTCTTAGCGCAGATGTAGGTATTCTGTAGGGTACCTACCTACTAAACTAACAATTTTCTTAGAGGTTCACTGTTCCTAAATCTCATATTTATTGCAATCTGAATGTGATATTCAGTAAACACAGTAGTTGGATCAAGAACTTTGACGTAAATTCACTATGTCCCGGTTTTTCTAAGAATCCAACAACTGATTAAGTCTGACACTGGCTTTGTTGTTATGATACAACCAATCAGAAAGCCGGTATCATAGCAACGAAGCCGGTGTCAGACTTAATCAGTTGCTATGATACCGGTTTTCTGATTGGTTGTATCATAGCAACGAAGCCGGCGTCAGACTTAACCCGGTGTTGGATTCTTTGAAAAACCGAGCCTATGAATTCTTAATAAGTTAACCCCACACGTTGTCAGCGAAAGTCGTGTCGAGTTTAATTACTGCGTCACTGTCTTTTGGCGTGTGGGGTTAACTTACGAGTATTAAGAGCCAAGTCTCCCTGCTGCATTTTCGAGCGATTCAGACGTTCCCGCCTTTACAAACTGTACGGTTATTTATTAATATTTTGCTTTCTAATTTTGCAAGCATATACAGAAAACATTTCTTAAGAGTCGTCTCATCAGCGATTTCTAAAAAAAATAATAGAAGTTTGTCTTTTTCGGCTCCAAATATACCCTAATTTTGCGTACTTATAACTTACTAAAAATTACTCTTTTAAAAATCCGAGATGAGAGGCCGATTTCCACAAGTTTCTTGTTTCAAATAAAACAAACAATTTCAAAATCGATTCATAAATAAGGAAGTAATTTGTAAAGAGAGCTGCCCTTGCAAACGCGATTTAATGCCCTGCGTTGTAACGCCCTCTGCTTGTTCATCGCGCAACACTTGGTAAACTGCTAGTACGAACTCAGTGATTTTTGTATGGGGCCCACTTCAATAATTGTATCGCCATACATTACATATTTTAATCGTATATACGCGAACATAGAATTTTGGTCTTGCGAATTAATGTATTTGTGCTTAACTGCAGCGCTCTGCCATATCCCACATTTTTATTATAATTTTGTTCAATTTAGAGTCGATTTTATCTGAAAGTAAATTTGTCCCTGAATTTGGTAAAAGTAATTGTGATTCTTATTTATCTTCCCGTTTCGATTCCAAAATATGATTTTCCTTTTCTCGATACCTTCTTCCGGGGTTAGATTACAAGAACTTTGGGCATACCTAAACTTCAACAACACCTTGATCTCATAAGATCGTCCGGAGTTTCTGACAAATACGGAATGCTCAGTTCTTGAAATATTCTTTCGCTTTATTATACATATACAGGGTGATTTATACCGGGGGGCGAAAAATTAAAATTAGGGTTCAGAGCCACAAATGAAGTAAAAAAATGTCATATGAAGGTATGTCCGGAAATACTTCGTATAAAAGTTATGCTCGTCCAAAGATGGAGGCTATTAAATTAGGTTTCTAATTTTTTCTCAACTCTTGAGAAAGACATAAAAATGAATTTTGGTACACCTATTATACTAATAGGGAAGCTTCGAAGAGATATTTTTTAATCATCCCTTATCGTTTCAACCTAATTTATGCTCGTCCAAACATGGAGTCTACCATGTTTGGACGAGCATAAATTTTAAACGAATCATTTCCGGACACACCTTCATATGACATTTTTTACTTAATTTGTGGCTCTGAACCCTAATTTAAATTTTTCGCCCCCTGGTATAAATCACCCTGTATATGTTACGGGCAAAGTGACGAATCGGGCGATGTTAGCAATTCCTGGGCAACATGACCTGGCCTTACAAGACCTGACCGTAAAGCATGAACGGTCATTGTTTGCATTGCCCGGACACCGTCAGCATTGCCCTACTTTCCCACTATGCCCGTAGCATATAAGGGTGTTACAAAAAAGTAGGTCAAGCCGTTAACCACAGGTTATCTGTCCGAAAATAATGGGACTTTCCTTATGCCATTTTTCATTTAGGCTTCTTTCTTTCAAGATACAGGGTGTTAAGTTAAAATTTAAAAAACTATTTTTATGAATAACTCCTTTGCTTTTCAAGACATTCCGTTGAAATTTTGTACAACATTTTCTCATATACCGATAAAATGTTTGTGTAGCTTTTATCAAAAAAATCGATGCGCGAACGGAGGAAAGGGGGCGTTGTAATACCCAATGACCCCCAAACTTTTCCCTGCGCACGTCTATGGTTCCTATGGTTCCTGCATAACATCCAAGCTTCAAAAAATGCCCTTGGATGATACCTCTTTTATTAATAATTATTTTGGCAACTTAACACCTACCCGTCTTTCTTTCCAATGCTAATTTGGCTGTTAGACGTTATGCACGAATATGACCGAATCGGTATCATCCAAGGGCATTTTTCTGAAGCTTAGACGTTATGCAGGAACATATGCATCCAAGGACATTTTTCTCGAGCTTAGTTCGTCACCTTAGAAAAATTGGGAGACTTAAACAGCGATTGGATTAACAACACACATAGTCAAATTAGTTGCAACATCTCCTAAACCAGGCCCTAAATCAAATTTTACAAGAGAGAAAAAATAAAAGAAATGAACGCTTGGTATCAAATCAATACCTTTGAACCATACACGTGCGCAGAGAAAAGTTGGGGGGTCAGTGGGTGTTACAACACCCCCCCCCCCTTTCCTACGTTCGCACATCAATTTTTTAATCAAAATTACACAAACACAAAGTTGAAACCAGAATTTGGATACCGTTTTTCTCGAAAATAATGTTGATTTTTATCTCTCCAATTCTTTTTGTACTAAGCACTAAGCAGCCTACTATAGAACTTTTTCCAAGGAATTCAGTAGCGTACGTAGTTGTTTTCTAGGGAGCGTATTTTTTGAGTTATGACATAAAGTTGAATTTTTAAAATAAAAATCATAGTAGGTACGCTTTGGTCTAGTTCGAAAGGTTTTTTTTGAGCTATCAAAATATATATACTTTTATATTGTTATTTCAAAAAACGGCAACGATTTTGGTACTTTTTAAGTTGTAACTTTATAAAATATAAGATAGGTAGGTACATTTTGATAGCTTAAAAAAAGACCTTTTGAACTTGACCAAAGAATGCTGTGATTTCCATTTAAAAAATTGAACTTTATGTCATAACTCAAAAAATACACTCCCTAGAAAAAACCACGTACGCCACTGAATTCCTTGTAAAAAGTTCTATAGGAATCAATCTTAACAGTTTTAGTCTGCTTAGCACAAAAATAATTGAAGAGAATTTTTGAAAATCGATAAAAATCAATATTCTTTTTTTTTCTCGAAAACTAAAAACGATATTCAAATTCTGGTTTCGGCATTATATTATACTCAAGAAAATAGCTCATGTTTGCGAAAATCCCAAGGCTCTATCTGTACAGACCCTGTACAGACAAAAATCCAATTGCATAGTCCCTTCAAACGTCAAACCGAACCAGATTCAGACCTATACAAGCTGCAATACAAATTTAAATTAAAGCTTTGCTAAGCGAAGCCAGAGTGCGACCCTGGAAGAGCTTCCGAGACACGTGTTTTTGACCGTGGCTCCGCCTTCGGAGCATACCCCGTCTTACGTCCCTAAAAAATCTTGATGTTGGCAATCGGATACTTGGCTCTTAAGAATTCATAGTGATATTCAGTGAATAGTGATTCCACATGCCAATCAAAGAAAATGTCTCAGCCTGCTATGAAATATTTTTAAGCAGAATATGCAGTTGAATACAGTCATCAGTCATTCGTCATTGTCATTTTAAAACTCTTGTCAAGTAAATAAATTTATTTGATGACGAAATTAAAACTGCAAAAGTAAACGAAAACGAGGAATTGCAATTATTAGAAAGATTCCTACTAGGTATAAGCAGGTATGTTTCTAAATATGTGTTCGAAATGTCTTCCTTCCTTTTCAATACACAATTACACAGCTGAATTGAAAACTAAAACACTGCCAAGCATTTGAGCAGTACCTAGGCAATACCTTGGTTTAGTATAGATAATGCGATAATGGTTCGACACTCCGAGAACCGATTTTCGTCGCCTTCTGCGCATGTGGACAAACCTGTTGAGAACCTCTGTAGTCAGGAGTGTCGGATTCTTTTCGCTTTGTGACACTGCCAATATGTCAATTTAGCAACGTCGGTTAATTGCCATTAAATAAATTTCAGGATTTAATTCCCAAGTTTTTCGTTAATATAAAGTGTTTGTACACGAAAGTGTTCTTGCATGAACTATTTTGGTTTTTACGTAATGCCCAAATAGGTGTCAACTGCAAAACGGCTAATTTCCAGATCAGATTTCCAGATTTCTTGAAGTTTCAATTTCAAAGTTCGTGATCTGGTCCAAAATTTTTAATTTCTATTTCAAATACTATTTAAATTGTAATTTACGCTTTCAGGTATGTTATTCTTTTGATTTTCCCATAATTTATTCTCACGTTGGAGCAAAACAACATTCAAATTCAACCAAAAATTTTGATCTTCCACAAAGTTTGACAGCAAATTCCTACTATGCCGTTTCTACGAGCAAATAATGCTCGTAGTGTCGTTGACGGCTGACGGTTCCACATACTGACGTCAGTATGTCCTCAGTGGCCCCCAAAAGCTGCGTAATGGCCAACCACCCTTTATACTAAACCAAGGGCAATACTTTCAAAAATTATACGAAATGTCCGTTTTATGGAGTTACGGACTGTAAGAGGTAGGTGTATTGCTAAGGTAGGTATAAACCGACGTAGACCCAAAGGAGAGCATCCATAATCATCAGATTTGATGACCTCGGTCAGGCCGCTGAAGAACCTCTTCTAATTCTGTTACGTGCTGATTTCATCACTAATATTTTTCCGAAAATCACGTTCTTCGTCAAATTTATTTATTTATTTCCGTTTAAAAATATTTCACAGTACGCTGCCACATTTTCTTTGAGAGGTGAAATCACGCAATATAACACTAATTCTAATACGGAAATATCAATTCAGGTATGGGGGAACTCTTGACAAAATATCAGCAAAAACAAACGGAGTTTGATTAAAAGTCGCTAGTTACCCATACTTGATTAGATAAAATTTACATTTAGATAAGGGAAGACCCTGATACGTAGTAATGCACTGATTCACCTGTCTGTTATCGAGAGAGCCCCAAAATATCAGTTCGATAGAGGTTTGTATTTTGGTCAGGTATGTTAAATAGGTCTGTATGATATGGAAAAAATTCCGGAAAAATTGAAATAACTCTAAAACTTAAACATTTTTTGACATGGCCTTTACAAGCTTTCAACATTTAGTAACCAGTCATAACATATATTGCCAATTTGGGAAAAAATGTTATAACTGGCTATTAAATGTCGAAAGCTTTCACAAAATGTAAAAATATACCGGGTGTTCAATTTGAAGAAAAAAATTTGACCGTCTCCACTTTTTGACACATGTTCGAATTTTCGTTTTGGGCTGATGTTTCGATATGCAAGAACCCATTTAATAATCATATGGTTTATATGGGTTATTTGGTGTACTAAAGATGCTACAGAGCTGGGTCTAACAACTTTTGGATTAAACATTATTTCGATTATTTTTAGAAGTTTTGTACAACCAATGAAATGTTTAATATGTCGCTTCCGTCAATCACGTCATTATCAGGTATAGGGAGAATATGGTCTTGTGATTATTCCCGAAAATAGTGCATGTTCCTAACTTTTTGTTCTTGATCCGAAAACTGGGAATTATTTTCAATTTATTCTTACTTTTTTGTGATTTTGCTACCGAGGGCAACCCCATTTTTTATACAGGGCTTGCCTACTAGTTTCACGGTAACACCTTGTGCATTTAAAATTTTCAGTGCGAATTATTGTTCTATTGAGTCTGTCATTAATGACAGACTTGACAGACCACCAGGCGACACCACGCGCTTGAGTTGATAACTTGAGGAGTTATCCATAATAAATAAGTAGGTATTTAAGTCCCTTATCTATCAATTTATTGTTATTGAGCATAAAATGTCTGGTGTACTTATTAATTTATTAGAATAGAAATTATAAATTCAAGGAAGGGGCATTGTACGAAGTACGAGTGATTATGGAGAACCAGAGATTTATAGTTTAAATTTTAAATCCACAAAGGGCGTATTTTGGTTTGTTTTTCCTACTTTATGATGGAACAGCCCGAGTTTTTTGGTTAACGTTTTTTAAATTTTCTAATTTTGAGCATATACCTAATACGTCTTCAGAGTAAGTAACTCTTTTGTCGATTACTTCCCGAAAGACATAAAATTTAAAATTAACAGTACGCTGAGAAATACACAAGCAACAAACAAACAACAACAAGCAATAACAATTAAACAATTACCAGCAAACAATTAACTAACCTAAACAATCTGCCAACATACAAATTAACAGTTAAAACTCTCCTAAATTCACTTCTACAAACAACGGTTAATCACGCCCCAAAGCGCCCCGGTATACAGTAAAACGCGAAAACAAATTACACCAAAACAACGCCAAATACACTAAACACATGTAGAATAAACACTTAACACGTATACTCGCTCGAATTTATAGCCTTCGGAATCTATCACCCTTTTCCTCTTGTCGCATCTCCAAAATTAAAACTTCAAAACTGTTATCCCGGCCGCTTGCTTTCCCTTAAATACCCTCAAAGAAACGTTCGAGTAATGGAAGCTACGAGAATTACATTGGATCCAGAAATCGGTCTTTCTAGACTCATAAAAAACAAGGTGAACACTGTAATAAACAGCTGTGGCTTGTTGACAAAATAGCGTGACTCATGCTCGCGCAGATAAACATGAGCGTCGCTTGCGGGGCAAACTTCTTATCAGTATGTTGATCAACAATGCCTAAGGAACGTTTCAGACACGTTTCAGATTTAAAATATTTTTCTGGGTTTTGGTGAAATTTCGCCTAATATCCTGGACTAACTTCTAACATTGGTTCCTATCCTATAGTCTGCAGAAACAATTTTGCTTTAGTCGTACATACCTGATATCGTTGCTATATACTGTCTGCTTTTTTTGAAATGTTGAGACTTTTCAGTGGAGGTGCCCTTAAAAATTAAAATGAATTAAAACACGCTAATGGATATTGGCAAAAAAACAAATTTATACACAAGTGCCGGAACAACATTGATAATGGTTATCAACAAGTCATGAAGAGGGAAATGATAAAAAAATTTGTTATGTAGTTTCCACCTTCGACGCATATTCACAAGTATTTACTAAATTTTTTATTTAGGTTATGCAGAATGAATCAGCGAGACCACGGACGATGCAGAAACTACACAATTAGCGAAATGGAAGAAAACGACTGTGATATTCCTAAATATTCAGTCTCAACAAACATTCACTGCTTCAACAACTGGCGCTTCAGAGAAGGAATTTGTTTGGAAGGAAAAGCGATGGTTGTGAAGAAGTGAAGACGGTTATTTTGACGAATAATGGACCAACAATGCTTATATCAATAATTGGAATCGGTTTTGTTGATTTATTCTGCATGTTTTCGTTTACCTGCTTTGGTTATAGCTTTGACCACAGCTTTCAATTTTTCACAATAAACGATATACAGTAAATGTTTTCGTATGAAGTGTTCCATACATCTGAATGTAAAACAGATTTTTCGAATGTTCATCAAAGATTTTAGGTACTTTAAGACCGAATTGAAAACATTACAGACATGACGGTTTTTGTCCAACTAAACTGAATATCGTATTGCACCATAACAAATTTATTTCGAATTTACAAATAAATATAATACTTATAATATTCTTACCGCAGTGTTGTATGATTTTTCTGGTTCACATTCGTTTACAAGAATTTTGCGTTCTATGTCCATTTCTTAAAAGCCCACTACAGCCAGTAATAATCTTGTATTTGTAGCAGACTGATTGAAAATAAAATGACCGAGAAGAGAAGTACGTTTAATATGTACTTACTTACGGGCGAGTTGTAGGGTTGAGACGTTGAGAGCCTTTTCTAGATATAAACCTGGTGACTAAACGTAAACACAAATGTTATTTATTAATTTGTACCATTAGTAAGATACTTCCCCATATTCTACTAAAATTATTTACTCAGTATTTACTGCCAAATTTTGATGAAATAAAATTTCGTGGTTTCAGAGTTCTGCATAATATGTCACTGAGTCACTTAGTGTGTATGTGTAGGTACACCTGATACGAAGTAAATTCTTCAGTGAACTAAGGCAACGTGTGTACCCTACTTATTACACAACTTACATTACTCTTCAAACCAATTTTTATTTTCTTCAAGTTTCAATATTCTAAATATTCTTGCAGTTGCAGTAGTGTATCTATACAACAGTGTGCTCCATTTAAAAACAAATTGTTCCCTTTGGAAAAGTAGAAACTTGGAAATAATATCATCTTTTCTGTCGAATCGGTAATGATCTTTTATCCACAGATACCAAATTTGATTCCAATATGAAAGTTGCGGGTGATATACCATCGTCTTTCTACGACGGTAATTAAGAATTTACCTGAAAAGTCTATCGTAGTGACCACGTGATCATCTTTTACCTACGTTGTGTGCTACCTAAATTATTTCCACTGACTTTGAATTAGACGACTTACCGAAAGGACACACCTTTCTCAAAAAGACACGGAATATTTTTAATTTGATTATTGAATAATGTAATAATTTATTAAATAGACCTATTTATTTGGTTATTCTATTGATTGAATAAATGTACCCTAAGCAGAGGGTGTTCAAAATACGACCTACCTGTTCAACTTCAAAACTAATATAATTTTATTGCTACTAATGCTATGAAGTTGAAGACCTAGTCAAACGATCAACCGTTACATGAGCTACGCCAAAGTTCCAGGAACTATTAAAACTATTAAAATACTCGAAGGCTTGGCCGTTAATGGAATTTTGCACATTTTTTAATCATTTAAGTGCAGTACGATAAAATAAATTGCAAATTTCCTTTCAGTTAGTTCTGCAGCTCTTTATAGCTGCGAAGATAAAAAGGAGCTTGAAGTTCGAGAAGCTATCTTTACAGCATTTGCCTATTTGAACATAAGTTTTTTGGGTTATGATGGCACTTTCAGTGAATCACCTGTAAGTGTAAATATGTCGCAGGGTTATTGCTCCTCATGCTTGCACTTATATTTCTAATTTTGTTACACTTTTAAAGAATGTACTTTGGCATGATGCCAGAACTTTCTGTATTGCGACATCATATCAGATAAGAAGCACCTAAACAAATCCACCGTAAAAACTAATAATTACACAACTGACACATTTGCATGTCTGCAATATTACCTAATTCTTCTACGACCACAATGAATTCGTCGGTTCATCATATGGGTCAGCGTAAATCCAGTAAATCTTAAATCTTAGTAAATCTGGAAGAAGAGTGAGATGAATGAGAAGATTGAAAAAGAGAAATGAAGCAACAATTTTTTATTGGGTTTTGTTAACCAAAGTCTTTGTGGGTCGAAAGGCAACCAAATAAACTCTCTACTTATATATGGTGCTGATCAAAGCCGTCAAGAAACTTTAGGAATATAAAACCAGAAAAATAATAATTGTAAATTAGGTTTCAATAGGCTTTAATTTAGTTACCTACTTTTAATATCTATTTCCTTCCTCAACTTGCATAATGCATGCCCTCCCTGTCTCACGTTGAATGCTGATATCTCAGTTCGTTAGAGTATCCGTCCCACAAATGGAAGATCTGAGTTCGACTTCGGGACTTGTTCGTATTTCATGAGCGGGCTCCTGTCGTGTCTATTTGTCTGTTTTTGTATCTATTATTCTAATAAATTTCAACAATAACTTTATTATCATCAAACACTACTACATGAATGTGAAAGTACAAAACTCTTGAAATTAACTTGAAACCAAGTATCTCTGATTAAGCAATTGTTAATAGCAATATACCCTTTCATACAGACCTTAAATCAATGACTAGAGATCTACAGTCATATGAGCAAATTACTTTTGATATGTGAACTTAAAGAATTGCTTACTACTAGAGAATCACAATTTTACTCGCAAGTGAACAACCGAGCACGTTCGAACGATTTGAGAATAGATGTGGAACCACAGATCAGTAAAAGTTTCTAGAAATTTGCTTAAATTACTCTTAAGTTAGCTTAGATTAGGGGCGTTTTTTTATTTGATTAGTCCTAATAAGGAATGTTACCGTTAGTACAGTATAACTTGCATGGGTGAGTGTGATATTACCTACCTGAGGGAGAGTGTCGTAAGTTTTTTTTTCCCCAGGGCCTGCCTACCCGTAGGCTCAGATGCACTGCAGCCACAAAATAGGCTTATTGGGCTCACCCTAATTCTAAGTCACACCCATTCCATGATCTTGGTACCTTGAATCAAACGGTACAAGTCATACACTGAATGCGTTCCATCAGACATCGCCCGAAAATTCGCTAGGTACCTCTTTTGGTCCAGCGCTTCACATCTGCACAAGATGTGTATAGCTGTCTCCCGTTCCTTATTACACAAACGGCAGTTAAGGTCTCTATGATATTTGCCAATCTTCCACAGGTGTGTCCCGTTAAGAGGCCTGTAACGATTTTAATTTGGATCCTACTTAGGCAAAGTAGTTCTAAACATCTCTTCCTGCAAGGTCTATTTATATATGACTTGCTGTACCTGTGTCCTGGAATCCTGTTTCAGTAATTGTGATGTTGAGCGCGAATCTATCCGTTTACTTGGTGTCTGACGGCGCTCTTGGTTATACCTAGGGCAGGTTCCGATCCAACAAAAGGTTCGTTGGAGCCCCGCTTTGCTAGTTTATCAGCTTTCTCATTCCCTATCAGCCCACAGTGGCCTCGAATCCAAAGCAGTCTCACTGAGTTCCGCATGGCTAGGATATTAAGTTGCTCGAAGCATTCCCACACCCGTCTGGAGGACATTTTTGGGCTCAGAAGAGCCTTCAAAGCTGCCTGACTATCTGATAAAATAAAGATCCACTGATTTCTACAGCCCCTCTTAATATTTTCCCGCGCACATTGTAGTATAGTGCAAACCTCTGCTTGAAAGACAGAGGCCTATTTGCCCAGAGAGGAGCTAAGTTTCACTCTTGGTTTATCTCCAAACAATCCTGACCCAGCACCTGTGTCTGTCTTAGAACCGTCGGTGTACCAGGTTAGACTGCCGGAAGGTATGCTGTTCAAAATTTGATTCTTCACTCTAGAGTCATCAATCATGACCTGGAAAAGTGGTTGTATGGTGTTCTTGGGGACCATGTAATCCGTCCTCATGTCAAGCATGGGATCCTTTATGTCCTCAATAATACTAGTATGCTCTGTACCCAGACGGACACGGCAAAGAGAGTTTTGCAGTCTATAAATTGCCAGTCTCGCTTCCCCCTGTATGACCACCCTGACTGCTAAGGTCTCATCAAGCAGTGTAGTAAATACCATTCTAACCCTCAGCATGCAGTCTATCCACGTCCAGCACAAAGCCTCTAGTCCTGTTTGGCCTACAACTTTCGAGATACTATTGAACGATGTGTTATCGAAAGCTCCTTCTACATCGTAAGTTAGGCAAAAGGATTTGCCAATACCAGGACAACTTGTACACTTCTAATGGCTTTAGTATTCAATCAGCTTCAGTTAAGATGAGAGATTTGGGGTATCCAGGAGGCAGGGCCCCATTACCTGCACTAAATCTGTAATGCATATAAGGCGTGGGGTGAAGTCCTTCACAACCTCGACATATCAAACTACTTTTTGTTACTAAATAAAATCCCAAATAACGCTCACTACTGTAATTTATTGTGTTAATGTAACGCGAGTGAGTGTTACCATGCAGGTAACAGGATTTGCAGTAAGAAGAAAGAGTTCTGACTGGTTTATACAAAAAGAATAAGGAACCTTAGGAATAAAAATCTAAAAATAAGATAAATTTAAAAACTGAACAACCATTTTATGGTGTTCTTGAGCAAACCCTTCGCGCGAATGCGCTACCTTGAGGATTCCAAGTTTCAGTAAGACACAAATATTCCTCCTTTCAATAGGTATCATTTACATAATCAACCAACATCTTATAAAAATAATACTTTATTTACAAATTATTTGGTTTTTCAAACGTTTAAAATCATATACGTATGTACAATGGTTTGAAAATACTAAATGCTTAATCCTATTACCCACAATGAACTGGTCTGATATTTTGTAAATATGTAAAAAACGCATATTATAAAAAACCTAACAAAAAAACGTCTATAGACACACGTATTTTTCATCAGTCCTATATGTACATACAAAATATTTAAAAAAGTAGAAAACGAATAAAATATAGTTTAGTGCCAAGATAGGGTAGTTCTTACTTTAAATTCTAATTTGGCTAAATAATCTCTATAATAAAGCATTGCGTAATAAGTATTTCAGAATAGCCACAATCCCATAATCGCACTAAACCATTTTTTTGTATTTTCTGTTATAAATTATTGCTACTCAGTGAATGCCTTGTTGTCTGTACCATTTTTCGTTGTAGGCTTAGCTCCTAGCAGTACTTGAATTTCGGCGAAGGTTTTGCCTTTGGTTTCAGGCACTACCAAAAACACGAACACTGTACCTATTAAAGATATGCAACTGAAAATGTAAAATGTGATGTCTCCTCCAACTGCATTTCTCAAGTCCAAGTAAAACTTTGTGACGATGAAAGCCAAGAACCAGTTAAAGGTACCAGCTGCAGAACTGGCTGTACTTTTAACTTCTGCTGGATAAATCTCTGCTGATATCATCCAAGGTATAGGACCGTATCCCAAAGAAAATACAACAATGAATAAGCACAGTGAGAATATTGGCAAGAATCCCAGTTTATCCAGTGTGTCTTTATCGGTAAGCTCTCTTTCACTCAAAGTAAAGAAAACGCCCAGAAGTATACCACCAATTGCCATTAAGAAGTCTGATAAGAGGAGCAATATTTTTCTTCCCAATCTGTCGACAACCAGAGATGAAACAAAACACGCCACTACCTGCATCACACCAACAATAATTGTAGCAGTTTTTGAATCGAGAGCAACCCCTGTAGATTCGAAAATGGTACCCGCATAGAAAATAACAGCGTTTATACCGCTGAGTTGTTGAAAGAGCATAAGACTAAAACTGATGAGGAATGCCTTTCTTGTATTTGGTTTCCTAAATGACTGTATAAATGGAACATGATTCTTTTTATCCAGTTCAATCTCTTCTTTCATTTCTTTTATTTCAGTATCAACATCGTATGTGTTACCTCTCAGTCTACGGAGGGCACTCCTAGCTTGTTCGTCCCTCCCCTTTTTCAGGCTGTAAACGGGTGTTTCCGGTTGAAACACGAAAACTATCCCAAAGATAATCGGAATCACTGCACAAAGTATCGTGTAAAGACGAATATCGTCTGTTAACTTCGGCACTACATATGAGAACAAAATACCAACTGTTAACAACAGTTGGAAATAACCTCCTAGACTTCCTCGAATTTCTTTTTGGGCAATTTCACTTGTGTACAGAGGGGCCGAAACGCAAAATGCCCCTCCAGCCATTCCCGTGATAAACCTCCCTGCGTAAATCATAGCGGCGGAATTTGAAAAGATAATCAGCAGCCAGCCCAACGTGAATGGTATGATTAATAGAAGCATCGCAAGTTTGCGGCCCAGCAAGTCGCACAAGAAGCCTATCGGGAAGCACATAACCATAGCACCGAGATTTGCAGATGATCCTATCCATCCTAAAATGGTGTCGTCGATGAAAAGGTCATTAAATCGTCCTTGGGTCATTTCGGTGGAGACATTTGCCGTCCATCCCAACACTGTACCAGTTGCTATGGATCCAGTGCATACTGCAATTATAAAACAGTTAATTAGACACAAGGAATAAAAATTTGGCACAAATACTTAGTAAGAATTAATGGAAGGTAAGAGATCTAGACAGAATATCCAATATCCAACATGACATATCGCCATGAACGGAACCTTCAAACAGAGATGAAATTCTTCTGCGAAAATGTTATTTTCATCTCGGTTATTTTTGTAATTAGAGAAGTAAGTTAAGTACAGAAGTTTTAGTTTTGTTAGTTAAGTTTTTAAATATGTTCTTAGAAAAACAACTGAAAATGAAACTTGCTAAGTTTCTAGCATGTTTTAATAGGAACAATCTCTATTTCATCATCTTAACTAGCAGGCAATTTTATTCTGATAAGATTTTTTAAATGCCCAAAATCAAAGTTGAATGTTTCACAAAGTATGCTATGTAGCAGCACCGAACGCTTCCGTGTCCACAAAATTGTTTTAACCACCGTATTGTCGCCCCCACGAATCTTACATTTTCTATCCTTCCCACCAAAGTTCGCTTTTGATGAGATCTTCAAAATGACACCAAAAACATTGGCCTGGCATATGTAGAACTTCGCAAAAACTGCGAAATTTTCAGGCGTCACACAAATTGCTACTGGGAACCCCGTATACCGTCACACTTCCAATTCGTTAAACATTTTCACTGTTAAAATACAAGTTATGTCTGCAACTTACCATATTTAATTCTCGATTGTTTTTTGAAATACACAATTCAAAACTTAAAAAACACGACAGAAACTTTCGTAGTTAACTTATTTTTGTTATTTCAAAATTAACACAGAGATAAAGAGTGGTGGGAATTTTAAGTGAAGCATCCTGTACATATATAAGATAAGGCAATTGCACATACATCCATCTGTAATATGGTTAATTGTGTTTCTCATTTTCTAATATATTATGTAGTTTTCTTTAGGTCTGTATTCTTGGTTGCCTAAGTCGCGAATAGTTTACGGTTTACCCATAGTGTTCAAAAATAATCAGGTAGTTTACTCACTTCCACCGTCAAAAAGGTGTAGTAAAACGTAAAAGTTTGATTTTCCTTAATATTTTGAAGATGTTTACAGAGAAATTAATGAAATTTTGTAGTACACATCCTTTTTGTAAAGAAGTTTTCAAAATATGTTCAGAATTGTATACAGGGTGGCCCATTAGAGCGGGGACGGTCTATATCTCTTGAACCATTCAAGGAATCAGAATGAAATTTTGCAAGTGCTTAGGAAATCCTATGCCGCATATAGTAAAATTATTTTGGTGTATACAGGGTCTTCACATTTTGCGTAACAAACCAAAGTTATATTTTTTTAAATGGAAACCCCCAATTTTGTTTACATATTCACGTTCCCCACAAAATTTCATGGAAAACGATATGCCACATTATGGGGTTTCCAGCAGGGGATGTTAAGATATTGTCATTTTAGTGCCAAACTGGATCCATCTTTGTGGCACTACTGACGCCTACTTACCGAAGCTATCTAAGATTTCTTTATCGAACTGGATTCACAGACTATTCTATTTGCAAATTTTGTTAATACCTTTGCTACAGTACTTGGAAATTATACAGGATGGTCAACATACGCATAATTGAATTTTTCTCAAGAATTTCAAATGGAATACCCTATATATTAATTGCACATTTAATAGCCAGTTTACTAAGCTCTTAATTGATGCAGTTATTGCCAGGTCTCCGGCTAACAGTTTCTACGGAAATTAAAATTGAAACTTAAAAATTTTCAATTTCACTGTTATTTTTTACAATTTTATTCGGTTTTCCCCATTTAACTTATATTCGGACCTGTCCCGTTTTAAATCGATTTAGCTAGGTAACTTCGTTGCGTATTTTGAATTCCTTGTTTTGAAATTTCGAGTTACTTCAGGACAGATAAATGGTTAAAAGTAGATACAAATTATTAATAAGCTAAATATGACTTTGTAGAGGAAATGTAATTTAAACGAAAAGCTGGACGGAGAACAAATTCATAATGTAAATAATGTTTATTAACAGTGCCATTTTTATGGAAAGTAATTCGGAAACATTGCTTTCCCGAGATAACTGTTTTATTCTCACTTTTTTTTAGAAGAATCATATTTTGTAGTCAAAATGCAAATCGCGTTGAAATCATGTTACCTGTGATAAACAAAACAGCTCCAACTCACATCTGTCATAGTTTGAAGGATTTTCTACATTTTCTTCATTTTTTTATTTAATTTAAATTTATTTATTTAATTTCAATAAACTTGTCTTCGCCGTAGTTTTTTTGTTTAAATTACATTTCCCACTAATGATAAAAGCCAAATTTATCTCATTAATAATTTCTACTGACTTTAAAATATTTATTTGTTCTGACTTCCGCAACAGCTCCAAATTTGAGAATAAGAAATTGAAAACGCACAACAAAAGTGCGTAACTAAATTGATTTAGAGAGTGAGTGGCTCAAATTTAAGTTTTCTTGGTTCTGGCAGACATTGCGATTTCGAGCTATTTTTATTCTTTTTGCTATATTTGTTCACAATAATACTAATTCTCGGTAAGAATATCTTGAACTACTCGTTTTAAACATACGCGGGTAGACTTAATAAAAATTAAATCGATTTTATCTTCAAAAAGTAATTTTGCAATGGGTCTCTTTGTGTCAGTGTAAATTCTATTGGCCTAGTTTTGCGCAGAAACCAAATTTAAAAATTTTTTTTTTGTTTTGGATGAAAAAATAGGTGAAATCCGAATAAAATTGTAAAAAAATAACAGTGAAATTGGAAATTTGTAAGTTTCAATCTTAATTTCTGTAGAAACTGTCAGTCGCAGACCTGGCAATGCCTTTATCAATCAGAAGCTTAGTAAACTAGCTATTAAATGTGCAATTAATATACAGGGTATTCCATTTGAACTTCTTGAGAAAAATTCAATTATGCGTATGTTTACCACCCTGTATAATGTAAAGCACTGTGACAAAGGTATTATCAGAATTTGCGAATAGAATAGTCTGTGAATCTAGTTCGACAAAGAAATCTTTGACAGCTTCTGTAAGTAGGCGTCAGTAGTGTCACAAAGATGGGTCCAGATCGACACTAAAATGGCAATATGTTAACATCCCCTGCTCGAAACCCATTAATGTGGTATATCGCTTTCCATGAAATTTTGTGGGGAATGTGAATATTTAAAAAAAATGGGGGTTTCCATTTAAAAAAATGTAACTTTGGTTTGTTGCGCAAAATGTGAATTTTATAAGCTGCAGCAAGGGATTTCCTAAGCACTTGCAAAATTTCATTTTGATGCCTTGAATGGTTCAAGAGATATAGACCGTCCCCGCACTAATGGTCCACCCTGTATATCTACCTACCTGTCTAGGCAAGCGATATTATTTCACCTCGTATTATTTTTACGTTACACTACATTAAAAAAAATCGATGTGTACATTTCAAATTTTCAGTTCATTTCAGCTAAAAAAGGGACTCGATAGCGATAATTGCAACCAACTTTTGGAAAAATGCCTTTGAACATTCTGGTGCACATGAGTCTCAGTAATGAAGGTTTGCAAGGTGTTACTAATTTTCAAATTTGGTGTTGTTCAGCATTTGATTTTAGGTACATAGCGAGGTACATAGTTACCTTCAATATGAATGCGTGGATTCGCACCATCTGTTTTTTTGTAATTTGCATTTTATTTCTGGACATATGTTTATTTAAACTTTTTACCTTGTTTTATCTGCTACACAATTTCTGGAAGGAATGACCTATGCAACCATTTCAAATTCTATATTTTCTTTTAAAAAGGAACAGTAACTTACACATTATTTTTTGCTTGTTCATATTCTAAAAACCACATTTTTTGTTCCAAACATAAAAATCCTACATATCTGAGCATTGATTTAAAAATTGGAAATTTTTGTAAGTTCCAATTTTCTTGTTCAGCAGTGTTGTGCTACGCTGTAATTTTAAATTTAATGGAAAATTTTATTCTTTCAGATTATTGGAAAACAAAAAGGTGTCGTAACATTCTTCTACAACACATAACTGCTTTAGAATTACATGTCAAATAAAACGTGTTTAATATCTCATACCTTATTGTTTTATGGTTCGGAAATTTGAAATCGTTAATTTTATCGTTCACGAAGCAAATAATAAAAATATAAGTTTATTGCCGTGATAAGTGAATCTATAAATGTCCACGTTAGAAGATTTGCTTTCTTATATACACCGGATGTGTAAGTTTTTCTGTTGACCATAACGAGCAAAATTTGTCTCATTTTATGAAATAAAGTTCAAGCATTCCTCCTTTTATTCCATTTTGTCCAGCGAGTTCAAAGATCTTATATTAAATTTGCGATTATACCTAATTTTTGCGTAATGCCCAAATAGGAAAGTTTTTCAATTTCCATTTCAAATCCAATTTAAGTTTTGATTCGTGCGTTTGTGTATGTCATTTTTCTAGTTCTTCGCAAGGCCGCAAAAGTACTATCGAGGAGTACCTAATTGCAGCAGTAAAAAATCCAAAATATTAACAAAAACGTAGGCATAAAATCATTTTGGATGCGAACCACCATACTTATTAATATAAGAAAAGGTATGTTATTTTCTAAGTTCGGTACCACATTACACCACTTTATTTGAAAGAGTTTTGTTCGTAAATTAAAGACGCTTAGATATTTTTTAAGGTCCCTTTTATTTTTTGAAAGATGTTTTGAACTTTGAATTAACTCTGTGGATTCGATCGTATAAGCTCTTTTGGTAATGTGCCTACACAATACAAAAATAATTTTACAAGCAGGAAAATTTATAGATAATGGAACCGAAATTCGAACTTAAAACTGTCCTTTTAAAGTAATTGAGTCATGAAGTTTTGAGTTGTTCCAATTTGGTCATGTAATTGCTACTATCGTGTATAATATTTTCGATTTCATTATAATCGCAACAAATTCTCTTATAGATCTCACAAAAATACTAGCGTTGCAGCTTTATTATTTATTTCTAAAAATTTCAATGAAAAAAGCTGTCATAAATTGATCAGTGTGACGTAAGTACCTGATAAAGCTGCTAAATACTGGGGAAATTTTTTGGCATTTCCACGATACGTTTTACTTTCTCCAACGAGGTCGTTGGTACTTGCTGCTTCAGTCTTCTCCTCTGAGGCGATCATGCTGGAAAAAGGACATTATGATTACGTTATCTTAAGTGAATGAAATGTGGTATGAAAATTAGATTTTTGCTACCCTCTGTGAACCTCATATTATGTTCCTAAATTTGCATTGTTTTAGAAGTTTAAAAACAGCATTAATGTACTTGAATATCCCGTATTGCTCTGTGCAGTAATCACGGATATTAGAATAATCTGGATTCGTTCTATAATTCAACGTGGCGCGGTATTTGTTCGAGGAGTAGTTGTTCGAACGATCCAGTACCACTCATCAATATGATTGTACTGCACCCTGAATATTAGCAGTACTAAACTAGTTTAAAAATTCCACTATTATAATTACCGGCCACTGTTCTTTTAAAAAATTCTGAATATGACTTTCAAAACCAGTATTCTCATCCGAAGGTGAGCAATAACAAACAAAGTTATTATATCCAAGTAATTTGCGCAATAAGAAAAATACTAGCGTTTTCTGGAATTCCGTATCAGATATTGTATTTCAACAATCAGAATCTTATTGTGGAATGAGTAATCATAAAAGGTAGGTAGGTGGGTACCTACGTCAGAGCTTTAAATGTTGTTAAACCTAAGATATCCAAATAAATAGATTAAATTCCTGTTAGATTGTTTCTATTTCAAATATTATATTGAACCAGAGATAGATACCAGAGATAATGTGAAATGAGAACTATATCAAAATTATATTTGTTTTCACTGCAAAACTAGATACTACAAATTACTACAGGTTAGGTTATATTTTGTAAGTGACAGATGTCAAAAGCACGTTGCATTTGTTTTGTTTGGAATGAAAATCTGACGTTTGTGACGACACACTTGTGGGTTGCGGCGTCTATTTACTGCCTTATTTCAGTAAAAGGATTCTGAAGAGTTGTTTAATAATGACGCGAAGGAAATATGGGGGTAGATCGATATAACTACCAATTGAACTTTTAAAAGGAACATCAGAATTGCAAGTTTCGTAGCAAAAATATATTAATTTATTAATCATTGAAATTATAGTATTATCGAATTTTGAAACGGTTTCCCAACCAGATTATACCCAGTATTTGCAATAAAATCGATTATACTTATCTAGATATCTGAAAGATATAATGTAGTTTAATCCCGTTTTTTGGATGTTCATCTTTATTTACAAAACAATAAGTTAATGTTTCATTGTTGAATGACAGGTATATCAACAATTAATATCCAACTTAAACAATACAGTATCTGTCTTTCTTCTTTTTTATCGCATAAAATTTTATTAGAGGATCCATCAAATTCCAGTAATTAAAAATGTTTTAGAAAACAAGACAAACCACTGGCATTAGTTTGCAATATAAATTACTGAAATTCCGACCTTGTGATTTATTATTCTGTTTATGAATGCTGAGTTTAGTTAGAAAAGAAGAAAAAATGTCATTATAAGTAAAAACACTTAATTGACTGCAGTAGGTTTAGAAAGAAGTACAGTCCGTTCGCAATAACAAGGGGCCAGGGGCGTAACCTGGGC
Source organism: Xestobium rufovillosum (assembly GCA_963966045.1). Lineage (NCBI taxonomy): Eukaryota > Metazoa > Arthropoda > Insecta > Coleoptera > Ptinidae > Xestobium > Xestobium rufovillosum. The sequence goes on from OZ014493.1 coordinate 36,963,739, forward strand.
GACAAAAATGGCTGCCGCAACTGTCAAACGTTTCCACTGACGTAACATTCTTGGCCAATAACCATAATAAAAATTGTACTCTTCTATATAAATTGTTATCAACAATGTAATTAATGCTAGGTGAGAATATATCCAACAACCAAGTTCATGGATAAAAACTATACTAGATCTGTAACCCTGAACTGCAGTACTTGTTGTTACCCGGCCAATTTCAAAAACTTGCCAAAGTGAAGAATTTTCAAACGAGTTTTTATATTCAAGGTCAAAACCCGAGAAAACCTCAGTGTACCGTTTATTTCATCACTGTGACGTGCCTGTCTTTTTCTCATTTTGAATAGACTCTAGCTGCCTATATCATCAAAAATATGATTTCCTGATTGATTTTTGTATATGATGCTGTTTGCATCCATTAAAAATGTTACTTATCTTTCTATTATAAGTGTTTATGTATACATATTGGTAATGCCAGTATTTGGGGCATTACTAAATTTACAACTGCATGTCGAAAACATAATGAATGATTTTAATATAACATCAGATAAACCCGAGGATAAACCCTAATACCGACATAAAAATTTTCGCAATTAGATAATGTAATATTACCCACAAAATTTTGAAATACGCACATTAATCCAAATTTAGAAGAAGCATAATGAAGAAACTGAAAAGTAATTTTATAATGTAAGTAGGGGTTCCGACAGGTGTTGTCCTGCCCGACATTAAAAACATTTTCGTCAAAAAAATTCCTAGAACCCGATTGCAGCGCCACCTACCGGGTCCAATTGTGAATGTAAACCATCCAGGGACCCACTCCAACACACACAAAAAATTTCATACATTAAAAAAATTTTTATCCAAAAATTCCTAGAACCCGATTGTAGCGCCACCTACCGGGTCCAGAAGTGAATGTAAACCATCCAGGGATCCACTCAAACACACACAAAAAATTTCATCAAAATCAGTCCCGCCGTTTAGGAGGAGTTCAGTGACAACACACGTACTTACAGAAGAATTATATACAGGGTAATTCAACGTTCTGGAAAAGCCAACTGGTGCCTTTATTTTTGAAATGAGGTATAAAAGATTTACACAAAAGTTATTACACTGAAAGATGTCTCTTTATTAAAATTATTTTTTGCCATAATGCATGTCCCATATTTCTTTATTTAATCCCGAGATACTGATTATTCGAAACTGCTCTGCATCTGTCAAAATTTGAAGAAAAATGCCAATAACTCAAAAAATACGAAGTTTAGACAAAATCACTTATTATAACCTCGTACTAAAATCGATCAAGCAATCATAAAATAAAGCCAAATACAGGTGTTCCATTTGAAATAAAGAAGTTGGTTTCCATACAAGAAATATGGGACATGCTGCATGGCAAAAAATAATTTTAATAAAGAGAAATCTTTCAGTGCAACAACTTTTGTGTAAAACTTTTTTTATCTCATTTCAAAAATAAAGGCACCAGTTGAGTTTTCCAGAACGTTGAATTAACCTGTATATAAAGATGAAACATAAGAAATGAAAGGAAGCATACTTTCTAAAAAGTCTGGGATAAAGATGAAAAAAAATATTAAGAAGAAAGGAGGGCATTATTTTGATTTAGTTTCCCTAAACTCAGGACCGCTGCTTGTCCTGTAAGTCAAGCATTAATGAGGAGTGGTACAAACTTTATAGGGTTTAAGGAAAACTCGACTCTATTTGACTGTTCAATAACATTTTGAAACAACTGTTGCTTGTATGGAAGGTAGTAATTTAGTCTATTGCAATTTATAAAGAGGGAGACCATTGAAATAATTACATAGTAGTAACTGAGTAGTGTTCCAAGAAGAGTGTATGGAAGAATCTAAGGAAAAATCTGAAAGAGTACGCAGAACGAGGACGAAGTAGAGTGTGGTTTTAGGAGCCAAAGAGGAAGGCGAGACAATTAGGCGAAAGAATACAAGAAGTGGAAGATGAACAGTGTGGTGTGCTTAATCCTAGGGGCTATCTTTTCCTTGTTAACGTGTACGACCACAATTCTGGTTACAGTGACTTAAAGTACACATATATTTAGGAGTGTCATTGAAACAAGGTGACATACGCAGTAGATATACAATATTGAAATGAAGGTTTTAAAATATTATGGAAGATTAAATAGAGTTTATCGTGCGGATCCTACAGGATAAAGTTCAAATTATGCAAAAAATATAAAGTAATGAGCTTGAGATGAGTTTTGGTGACCATTTTAATTGTATTACCAATTCATTATCATTTAGACCAATGTTGAAGTGCTTGAAAGTTATCTGAACTTTATGAGTGCCAACATACTTGAGATGAATCTGTATCAATTTAAATCTACCTCTTTTGCATTCTGCTTTTGTATGCTCACAAGGGAATTTTTCCAATGCATGGACTATCAGGACTGTCTGGATTATTATTGACACCTAAGAGAATGTGACCTATTTTTTAAAGTTGTTTAAAGTTTGTTCAAGAAAACGCTCTTCAACTCTTTCTTTTATCTTCTTGTGATTCTTTGAAGAATATTGTCGTTTCGGATAAACTATCATCATAATCGCGTTTTGATAATATGTCATTGTGAACCTCTACAAGTACCTACTGCTGCCCTCGAGAGGCACTGGGCCATATTTATGTAATCTCAAGTCTCAACAAATCTATCTTGCTACGATTAAATATTTTGGTCTCTTCAAACTTGTCGAAGCCAGAAATGCAAGGACGTTTCGCTGGAATTTTTTATTGTTAAGAGTATCTTCGATTCTTTCTCCTAATAAAATAGGTACCTAGGACACAATGGAACGGAACTGAATGAAAGTAGCCACTGCGTTTTGACCTAGACATCAAGATATTAAATAGTACTTATACTTATTTTGCATTCTTTTGCTTGGCACGGCGTACTAGGTAGCACATTGTATTAATTATGTTACATAACACAGTTATAATCAGTGTGTTGATTGCTGATGCTCCGGATACAATTTTCCCTGACCAATGTCAAGGTAACGCAATTAATTCCCAATTAAGTAATTACATAAAAATGGCCTGTCCCACTAACGCTATAACATAAAAACTTACTTTAAACTTGCAACGAGAAGCGTAACATCAGAAAAACACACCAGGTACTTATATTGACAATGTACCTATCTGAACTGCGGATAGAACTTTGAAAAGATAAGTAAATATGTAGGTATACTTGTCTATCGAAATATCCTTCTTGAAATATTGAAGATACCGAAGATTTATTTGCGATAAAACAATAACAAGCCCAGTTTGCCGATGTTGACAGGGAATATATCGGTATGCTCGTCACATAGCATTTTCATGGCTCATTTAGCTTCTCAATGGAATATCACCAAATAGGTAAAATTACCACATCTATTAAGTATGATTCCCTTTGCTTTTATGACGTTAGCGTAATTCTTATTCGGAGAATTGCAGGTAATTAATGTGATTGTTATTACGATGATTCTCGTATATTTTACAAAAAGAATACGGCTTGCAATGCTTGTCATAGTCTATGGGACTGATTTGCTACAAGACAACGCAGAATTTTTGGCAGGATCGAGTTAGAAGGGCAATTTGATAATGATGATGAGTGAAAATAAAAACACTGAATTTTGGCAAATATCTTTTGTGTGTAGGCAAAAACCACCATTTTTAGGTCAAGTTGACAGTTTAAGTGGTTTTGAAATCTGTGGATAAAATTCACGCCGTAATAAAATAGTATTATTAAGAGAAATAGCTCCAAATTAAACAATGGTTTGGAGAAATCTCCCTTAAACTATTCCTTAAACCTCAAAGGAGGACCAACTTCAAACGTACCTAAGTTTACTTCAAATGTGGCATAACGAGCTGCCATGCTGGACCCAGCACTACTCGGGTAACCAAAGCGGTTGTAATTCTTGTGTTGTTACCTGTTTCAATTTGAAAATGTGCTCTTCTCTTCTGGCGTTGCTCTTCTTTTCTCTTTTCCCTTCTTTTCCTTTTCCTTTTCCTCTTCCTCTTCCTCTTCCTCTTCCTCTTCCTCTTCCTCTTCCTCTTCCTCTTCCTCTTCCTCTTCCTCTTCCTCTTCCTCTTCCTCTTCCTCTTCCTCTTCCTCTTCCTCTTCCTCTTCCTCTTCCTCTTCCTCTTCCTCTTCCTCTTCCTCTTCCTCTTCCTCTTCCTCTTCCTTTTCCTTTTCCTTTTCCTTTCTCTTGTAAATATGTAGTATTTCACTGCTTTTTAAAAATTGCAACGGTTTATGCTGATGATGTGGAGAAGGGAAGCCATAGCCATTTTGATGGGAATCTTTCACATGCTTCACTTTTAGGATACATCTTCTCCTTTGTCATTGATGATTGTCATTTTAATTGTTTTATAAACTTTCTTAGAGTCTTACCGTTCACAAACAATTTATCTAATTATATGCCTACCATAAACATTTCTGCCACTGTATCCATCAATTACCCACGACACAAAATATGCAAAAAAATGTGCCACCCACTCACTCTACGTAAACCAAAGTAAACTACAATATTATTCTATAGTATACCGACATGCCAACTGTTTTTCTGTTAACGGTGAATAAAATATAAAATTTAATGATTGTTTTTATCGCTATTTTTATCAGCAAAAATTGTATGTTCAAAGACAATTGTACGCGAAAGAGACTATAAATTGGCGATACTAGATCGTTAATTACATGCATACCCAGGCTGCACGTGAATATTCAAAAAATTAATTTAGCTGTGCGTGCCTGTCTTAAATTTGCGATGTATTGAAGGCTAATGACTAAACCAAAATAAGTAAATGCATTGCACGTTCAAATTCAAGGTACCTAGTGCATACATGCTCCATAAGTTAATACGTTTGAACAGATGAGTTTTTAATAGTTCTCGGTATGTTAGACAAGTTGTTTAATTTTCAACATTAAAAAAAATCCTCGCATAAAGATTTTTTGCAAAAGTACGAGTAATAACTGAATAGTCGATAACATGTCTAAGTGGGCACTGGGCAGAATTTGAGAAGGATTTGCAGCCGTCGAGCTCAGTTACAAACATTTTTCGCTCTATCAATTGACAACCAAGTATCTAAACACGATTAAAAAAACTGCACTTTTGGGTTACACAATTTTTCCAACAAGTCAATTATCAGGTAGTATCTTATTTGCAATCAAACGTTTGGAGTGTTGGAAATAGGTAATTCTAGAGTCTTTAATCCCCACATTGTATCTCTTTATCTTCAACACTCTTAAAAAATTATGCCACTGCCACAGTCTGATGCAAATATTGATAGATAAAGTTTGTTGTGCTGTGCTCAAATTTTAAATACAATGCATTTTCCTTGGGTAATCTCTTACTCTTAGGAAAGTATACGTGTTGAGTAATATTTGACTTGGATACCTATCTGAAGATTCCTACTAAGATTATGTTTATATACCGAAACATAGATTTTATGTGTCATTGTGTGAGGTACAACATATCGGCAACCAACTCAGGAACAGTTAAAATAATGCACAGCAATTCCGAGACAGAACTTTCTTGATTCACGACTGACAAAATAGAAGTTCCCTATAAAGACAATTCAATCAATCCATTTTAATAAGTGGCAAAGGTAAGAAGAAGTAGCAGACTGTAGGGACTTTGGTTTACAAATCACATATTTATAAAATTATTTCTTTATTTCCATTTTCAGTCACATTCCCTTTCGTGTTCTCTTCGTTTTTCTCAGCCACATCACTCCTCTTCCATCATTGTTTACCCACAAAAGTATCATCCTGTTTCTTCATTATTTATGTGCATGCATTGTTTTGTATGTGTCCAAGCGCCTCTTCACTCTCTTCCAATATCTTCTTGCCTTTTCTTCTTCTTCTTCTTTAGTTATTGTTACAAGCTAACTTTGTGGTTAGTCTGCATAATTTTTCTTTTATATTTGCGTCCAATAATAGGAATCTAGCCCACGAGAAAAGATGAAAACAAGTTATTTTATTACAGTTGTTGTCTTGTTGACACGGTACTATGGCCTGACATAATTTAGTAAATTATTTGTTTTATAAGAAATAAATGCAATAAAAACCATAACACGTATAAAAGCACTTAGCAGTTTAGTTCTGGTTGAACTCCTTGCAAATTAGGCACACATTTCAGTAAACTATCATACTTAATATAACTTTAATGCTTCCTGCAGAAGTTTAATTTAAATACCTACTTGGAAAGTATAAACTGTAAGCTCGAAGCTGTGAGAAAGTCAGTTCTTGAACGAAATAGAAAAAACAAATTTTTAAACATTAAAATGTGATACGTCTTTTTCATTCTATGTAGGAAAATTTATATTACTAAAATACAGGGCGCAGGCAGAAAATCAAATGAAACTAATTTCTATATCTTCGTAGAAATTGAAGGAAATGTGGTTTGTTTAGTAAGCCTAGATAAAAATATAGACCCGTTGAATAGTGGTAAAATTAACATGGTTTCTATAACAGCAGGAAATATTTTACATTCAATTTGCCATTACTCCGAGATAATCTTTCTGTTTCCACAAATCAAATTGCAGTGAACCAGGCGCTTAAATTTGAAAACTATAAATTGAGCAGTTCAATTTTTTTATACGAAAGTAAATTTAGTTTCAGAAGCACTCTTCATCCAAAAAGTACATAATTTGAAATTTCTGTTAAAATGAGCCGAAAATTGAACAATTGAGAGATTTATCATCACAATCAAACGCATTCAACAGCTGAAAATCCAATTTGAAGCCCACAAGAAAAGTAAAGTCGACCATTGTTTCTCTGACATCTTTAGAAGCTATAGAAAAAGCCACAGAACTTTCAATTCATAAAAAATATCTTTTTTACTGGCCTCGTGTAACTCCTCCCTATCAAATGTCCGAACCAATCATATTTTAATAAAAGTTTTCTAAGTCCAAAAGATGCATCAAAATTAATAACATATACTTCCTGTAGCAGGTGGATAAAAATAATACCTGCTTTTGTTTGGGAACAAGCAGGCTGATCGTATTTTTCTTTTTCGAGTGCTTACCATTCGGAGAAAGGCGTTCGAGATCACGGGCCGGGATAAGTACCGCTCTTCTGAAAAGCTTCAGTCGATATTTCTGAGGTTACTCGGACAGGAGATACATACGTCTTTGACCCGCATAGGGCGGCGACAGTCAACATTAATTTCCCTGCAGCATGCGATATTTGGGATTTCCCATGGCATAACCCAGACATCCTAAGTTTGCGATTTTGTATGACCCCCACACATTCATTTTTTCGCATTCTCTAGGTATAATGTTCTTATTGTTGACTGTCGATCCTTGATATGCGGCACATTCTTCGATATGACCATATCTCAATTGCGTCTACTCTTGTTAAAGTGCGTAGTCGGTCCATATCTCTGGTTCTATTCATTATTCAATATATCCACATGAAATTTTACGTGTATGTGGAGAACCCCCACGAAGCTTCTGATAGTACGTGAACATCCTGAATACACGAAGCTTCGTGGGGTTCACCACATACGCGTAAAATTTCATGTTGATATCTAGAATAGAACCAGAGATATGAACCGGCTACGCACTTTTGGCCCGTTCTGTGTAACAAGAGTAGAAGCAATTATTGAGATAGGAAGATATGAACCATAGTTATATTTTTTTTAAATGGAATGCCCCATATTTGTTTACATATTATTTGAATTTCCCACAAAATATCAAGAAAGTTGGTATATTGCACTGTGGGGTTTAGAGTGAGCGATGTCAAGATATAGCCATTTTAGTGTTAGTTTGAACACAACTTTGTGGAGCTACTGTCGTTTGTTGATGATCAAAGCTATCTAATATTTCTTTGTTGGACTAGGTTCAAGGACTACAGTAATCATGAACTTTACTAATAGAGGAGTCTGTGAACGTATAGTCCAATAAAGAAATCCTAATAACTTAGTCCAGTGGACGTCAGTAGCTCCTCAAATTTGGGTCCACATTGGCACTAAAATGGCAATATATTAAAATCGCTCACTCTAAACCCTGTCCCGTAGTATATCAATTTTCATAATATTTTATTGGGAATCCAAATAAGTAAAAAAGTGTGGGGCGTTCCATTTAGAGAAACATAACTAAGTGTGAACACCATGTATACAGCAAAATAAATTTATCAGATGCTTCCTGGGTTTCTCCACATGCATGTAAAATTTTATTTTGATATCTTGAATATCCGACTGCGCACTATTGGCCCACTCTGTTTATAGTTCTTTTTGACAGCGTCCAGGTCTCAACTGTTTATACAGGGTGGTCACTTTTACAATGTACACCATTGGTATCTTCTAAACCCGAAGAGATTCAGAGTTGGTCAAATGGTAAGAAAGTTGCACATTTTCATGCTCTTTAATGATCAGAAAAGAAATTCTGGATAGCTCTCGTTGTTCCTGAAATATCCTGAAAAAATTGAAATATTGCTTTTTCTTATTTCGTCCATATATTATTTATTAGTCAAGCGAATGTGATGACCTTTGGCAGGTTTACATAAGTGGGTATGGGCTTTCCACTGGATGTTCCAAAATTTGTCTAAGCCTACTACATCTTCAAGTTTTCATGGTCAACTTTTGAATTTCTTATGGGCGCCATATTGGATTTTCATAAGGTTGGATAGAGAAAAAAAATACAATTTCAACGATGTATCGCACATGGGTCATCTAACTTTCTGGAACACTAATTTCACTCCTTATCTACAAAATCTAGTTGCCATGATTATGAAAACTCAAAGATGTAGTAGGCTTAGACAAATTTTGAAACATCCAGTGGATAGCCCATACCTACTTATGTAAACCTGACGAAGGGCATTACATTTGCTCAAGTAATAAATAATATATGGAAGAAATAAGAAAATGCAATACTTCAATTCTTTTCAGGATATTTCAGGAACAAGGAGAGCAATCCAGAATTTCTTTTCAGATCCTTAAAGGTCATGGAAAATGTGCACGTTTTCTGTAATTTCACCAACTCTGAATCTCTTCTGGTTTAGAAGACTCCAATGGTGTACATTGTAAAAGTGACCACCCTGTATAACTGTTCTCAAGTTCATGTTCATGATTTTTTTTTCAGAAGTTAAAATTATTTTTTTTGTCCCATTTGCAACTCAATCCGGTGACATACTGTATAACGTAAGATCTATGGAAAATCTCTGCCACTTTTATGTTTATAAAGTTATAAATTTGTGCAAGTCACATAATAACTGAATAACTCGTAGGAGGAAAATTCTTAAACGATAGTAAAAGATAACATGTGGGAATAATAATAACTAGTAATAACTAGGGAATTGATATGGTTTAAAAAAGATTTGTTGTGAAAAATACGAAATTGAAAGTGACTCCACAAAAAGGTTTTCCTTATGGTGTTTAGTAGACAGAGGAAGACTGAAATTCGGAAGAAGCACATTTAAGGAATAGTTTTAATATTGATCATAGTGATAATAAGTTGTAGATTAACATACGGTAAGGTTTTACGTGATGAGGAGTCAGTTTGGGATATTATTTACATTCACGTCTAGCATTTTAAGCAGTGGCTAATTGCTCAAATAATACAACTCATCAAGGACTTCCACTAAAACAAAGAAGTGCTTCAAATTTATTTACTTTTCAGCTGCATCCTGGTAAAGAGTATCGTTTCGCTAAAATTCAGAAGAATGAAATCTCAAAGTAATTTTGGAAAGGGAAATTTATTGTGGAAATTTTTGATTGCGGTAGTGGATAACGTTAGTAGTCCATTAAACTATTTCTGCAGTCTCCGAAATTTTTTATCAAGGCAAGGGGCCACTAAAATATTATAATAATTTTTGTCATCGAAAATACAATATGGAACTAAAATTGTAAAGAAGCCTGCGTATGTCAATGAAAAGTGCTGTCAGTTGACGTGCAATCGTCTATTATAGAGCGTTTTTAGCAGTAAAGAATACCCTAAATAATTTAGGGGTTAGTTTGTGGTTTTTACCATGTCTAGTTTTGGAAAAGATAACCAAGAAAGCATCAGAGAAGAAGTTCAGCATTAAAAATAAAACTTCAGTTTTTAAATTCCGCGTCATTATTTGACAGAAAAATTTCCGCTTATTAATTTCGCTCAGGGCACCGTGGAGGATGAAAATTTCCGGAATTTTTTGGGTTGCCGTGGTAACGAAACCAAAAACTAACTTCTGATTGGCTAAAAAAGCGATGTGTGAAATTTTCTCCAAACTATCATTGCTGCAACTTTATTGAATTCGATGATACTTAATTTTCAACATTCTTTTGCATCTATCAAAATATTTGTAAAAAACCGAAAACAAAAATATTTTGTACAATCTGAAATCACATTAAAATCATTGAAGAAATTCAAGAATGCATTCAAGTGCTGGATGGTTCATTTAAAAGATCAACGTTGGGTTCTGTGCAGAGCCAAAATAATTTCAAAATATGGAGAACTAAAAATAAAATGGTTTTTCTTATATAGCTTTTTATTCTGAAGTGCATAATAAAGTAATAAAACTCTGCGGTTGCACTATTGGGACACCTTGAATGTTTAAAATAAAATAAAGTGAAAATTGTAGGATTTCTCTTTTGTTGTTTTTCCATCGAACATCGTCGTAGACTACGTAATTCAACGGTATGTAAACAAAAACCTGCCAAATCCATATAAACCAAGTTTCCATAAAATACTAACAAAATTACGATTGGCTGTGACTAACATGTATTATATGTAGGGAAATTTCAACATTACGTAGAAAATCTGTTGTGTTCATGCTTCAATTAGTATAATGTAATAATTCCTCGAAGATAACAAAAAATGAAACTAATTACACCCATCGTTAAATTCTGTAAATGGCTAGTTTAAAATGAAGTGTGTTTTGGCTAATACACTTGTAGGTTTATTAGAGTTCAGTTGCTTCATTGTCTGTACTATATAGTGTCTATAATATGTCAATTTGTTCCAATAAGTATACACACTGGTAATGGGAAATCCTATAATGTGTAACTGTGGTAAAATATATTTGCAAGCATTTTATGACGTTGATAATAAATTACTAGAACAATAGCTACGTATTTCCCTGAAACAGTTAAGAATTGAATTATTGTTAACCCTAATTGTATACGATAAATTAGATCAAAATCAACAACAAATAAGTTCCTGTGTGAAAATTTTTGTTTTTATTTAATTTTACAATTTTTTATTAAGATTTTCCACTATTAAAAGATCCAGGAATTTTCCCAATATGGTTATAACTTTTTTCAGAAAGGTAGGTAAATATATTTTATCGATATATTTATTTATTTTGCTACTTAAATTTCGCTTAAATTGGAATAATGCATCATCTTTGGCGTCTTCTTGCTGGGAGCAGTATTTTAATTTTTGAATGTAGATTAATAGTAAGTACCAATTCCTCCGCTTGTAATGGACCAGAATAAATGTATTTCGTTCATTATATACGAAAGTCGGAGCAGATACTTACAAAATTTGTCCATTGTAAACGAGTTCCCATTATAAGCGAGTCTATTATAGGTGAAGTCTACTGCACTAAGAAAATATTCCAAAATGTACGAGAGCAAAATAACAATGAGTTGATAATAAAAGAAGCATTAAATTGCAGTAGGCATTGTACCTATGATGCAGAGGATCCGGTCTGTATGATAACACATCCCACGTATGGCATTACATAGAACGCGCAAAACAAAAATCTAATAGAAAATTGTTTAAATTGATTTAAGATGTAAGATGTAGAATGTAAAATTTTCCAAGAAATTTAATTAGCGGCACCTAGTTGTTTATTTGCGCTTTTCCTTTCATGTTTTCTTGATTTCACATTATCTGCAGTATGCAATAACTTTTATGGTGTTGCACATGATAATAAAGCGCTAAGAAGTTTAAAAAATTGTTGTAAACTGAGAAAAGCAACATACTATTTACCTATTATTCAGGGTTATTTGAAATAAGGGGATTTTCGCAGACTTAATGACTTAATGCTGATGAAAGAACGTTTACAGGGCTTATTTTCAAATAGCAAAAAGAATAAATTAAAAATTCATAGAAGAATTGACTTAACAGTAACCGAATTTTAAAATTAACAATGTCAGTTTTTATACATTTACTTATAAATTTTTTATTGCCCAAAATCTAAAATAAAAATGAAAAATATAGCTTTGTTTGGGATTAAACTTAAACTTTAAGTTCCGAAAATTTCAAGGTTGTCGGGTTAGTAACAGCTTCTGTCAAGTTCTCAAATTTTAACACATTTAAAATTGCTACAATGCATTATTAAAAGTGTGTAGCAATGTACACTAACCCGTAAAAATACAATACAAATGTATTGACAAATATTGCCACAAAACATTTACCTAAACAATTTTTGCCCATGATGTAGGTACCTAACTGTAATAGCTACATGTATTGGTATTTATTTTTATTGTTGTTATTTGTTACTGGTAAATATAAAATTACTATATTTATTTTCACATAGTTTCGAAGTTTTTTCCGATATGTCATATGTGATAAAATAAAACTGCATAAAAACTTTCATAAGTTCCACATAAAAACTATTGGCACATTGCACCGTATCATTTTTCAAACATAAATAGGTACTTACGATAAAATTGGGATTGAAATTTACGTTGTAGAGTGAAGCAGGGAATTAAATAACTGCAAGGAAATTTTGGAAAGCAAAATCACACTCACCAACTGTTAAATGATTTCCAACTAATGCTATTCTTCATAGTTCTTCATTTATTTAAGAAAACTTTCGTGCAAAATAATTAAACTTTATTATACAAACTTATTGTTTGGGCTGTACTCACGTCATGACGTTCCCCATTTTAAAACTGATTATAAATTCATTTTTTGAAGGCTTAATCATTAATTAGAAATTGTCAATTAATACTTATCTTTGAGTAAAATAAATGCTAGGTAATAACAATACAAGCAAAAAAACAGTATAATAACCTTACCTTAGCAAATATTATGATTAATCCGTAACAAGAAACTTAACTAATTTTTCACCTCAAAATCATTCACTTTTTTTCTTATTTAAGAAAGTAACCGCATCAAGCATACAAGTCAAATGGTATCGGAACGTTCGTCCGTGGTTCTAAAAGGCATTTCTATTACTGACCGCACATTTTAAGATGAATACTCTTGATTCCTGCAGTACACTTGATGCGTGCGGATATGTACCTATACCTATTATCAGTGTTTAGGATAATCAAGGATGATCGCGACTCAATCAAGTCAATACCTATACTGTTCGTTACTGCACGCGCGGATTTTTACAGGTAGCAGTCGCTACTTTGTGGCTGGTGATTCCCACAAAATTACGTGGTATCTGACAAGACATTCGACCTTTCTTCTGCATCGTTTGACGCACTTGCTGCGTCCACCCACGAGTTATCCGCAATGAAAAATGGAAAAGTTGATGTATTATTTGAATTAAATGGAAATTCATATTTTCCATATAGATTAAGAATTCTGGAGGAAATGAAAATGAATAGAATAATTAATAATTCACTTTTCTTATACAAATGTTAGTTCTTTCAGTAATTAAGACTAGGATAAATCAAACGGATTTACAAGTGGGTTTGGCGAAAAATTATAAAACTAGTATCTACCGCAAAATCGACTATGATGTCAGTCAGCAAAGTGCTTCTTATGTTTGATGTCCTGGAAAGAAACTAATAAATTAGCAAATAACAAAATAAAATAACATGAATAAACATCAGTGCCATACAGTTTGCTATCCACAGCATGTTCCAATATTAGGCCTTGAGTTGAATTAGGTACTGTGTCACTGGTTTGGCGTGTGGGGAAAAGAATTCATAGTCCCAGGTCCAACCACCGAGAGTAATAAGCTGTCTGTTTTTGCCCTCTGATTATATTTACTGGTTGGTATTATGAACTCTCAAGTGTATAAAATGCTCCAGTACCTACAGAGGAAGAACGTCTGGCAAGAAGGATGACCACTTTCGTATATATTGCATCAGGAATATTCCATTTAGGGTTATTGAATCTGTATATTGAAGTGAATGGATAACTCTTCCAGCAATCACTGCAAATTACGAAATAAAATTGCGGGAAGAACAATAATTAATATTATGCATTGGAACTTTCAACAAACTATCTTCTCTTCTGCTAGGAAACACGCTGTACGTAGAGAAGCAAGGGTGTTCCATGCCCAACGTTATGTTATATTTAGTTCTATAATTCCATGCCTAGCGGGGTTTGCCCGAGAAGTAGTTGTTCGAACCTTCGAACGGTCCAGTACCACAAATATAGCATAGTTTATTCTATTGCCAAATTCACTCATTTGTGTTTTGGTATCCATTATACTCACCCAAAGCTGTTTGGTCAAATTTTGGGACAAAATTAAAGGAAACATTCCTTCTTCATCTATAAGTACCTATTTTGTTTATTTCTTTTAATTTGGACACCCGAATTGCTTTTGTTTAAAATGATGGATTTTTAGGATCACTAATGGGTGATACTGGACCGTTTGTACAACTACTCCTCGGGTAACCAAATACCCCGCCAGGCAGTGAAGTATAGAATTAATTCCAGATTTTCCATGCATATTCGAAACATGCAGTATTTAAACATCATGTCTCAGGAATGCCTAACATATCTGTATAAAAGAATCTTCACCACAACAACTTTCAAAGTCGTAAAAGTAATTTTATTTCTTATTGTATAGTTAATTATTGGACAGTTAATTACACAACGGAATTCTACACCGGTCGACATGTAAGTTGAGTTTCCTACCTCTATTAATATTTTTTTGGTTGAGATTCTGAGACTTCAAATGTTTAGTTTCCTCTGACGGCTATGCATTTCACAACATATATGAAAAAGAGATTTTACAACAGTGAATTCTTGGCAAATCATTTTTTTCGCTATTTGACAAGAACAATTGACGAAATTATTCCAAGGGAACTTGTTTAAAAAGTATCATGTATTGTAGAAAAAGAATATTTGTTTATACAGGCTGGGCCAATAGTGTGTAGTCGGTCCATATATCTGGTTCTATTCAAGGTATCACAATAAAACTTTACACGTATGTGGAGAACCCCATGAAGCATCTGATAAAATTATTTTGGTGTACACAGGGTGTTCACACTCCGAGTTATGTTTTCTTAAATAGAACGCCCCACATTGATAGTCAGTTTACTATGCTTTCGATTGATGTAGATATTGTTAGGTCTGCGACTGACGGTTTCGGTAGAATTAAAAATTTAACTTTAAAATGTAGTAATTTGACTGGTAGTTTTTTCGTTTCTTCTATATTTTAGTGCCCCAAACACAAAATATGATTTCCATTTTGTTTCTGGAAGTTGATTTCACATTGAGACAAAAAATTTCATCGCCAGATTGCTTCTTCATGGTCATATTCTTAAATAAATGGTAACTTATTACACCTAGGTATAAATTGAAACTAGGAGTGCCATGGAATAAAACAGTTCTTTCAAGAAGTATTCTTACAATGAGATTTCTTGTACCGGTGTAAACTCTGTTCGCTAAATTTTCTGTAAAAACAAAGTGTAAGCATTTTTCTGAGTTTTGGGTGGCAAAATGGGGGAAATTCCCCAAAAATGGTACAAAATTACGGCAAAAATTTCAATTCTTTAGTTTAATCTTTATTTCTGCCAATATCTACATCAGTCAAAAGCTTAATAAAATGGCTATCAAATCTGCAAATAATATACGGGGTGTTCCGTTTAACATATTTGAGAAAAGCTCGATTTTGCCCAAGTTGGTCACTCTGTACAATATGAACTATTTCGAAAAAAGTGTTAATGAATTTTACAAATAGAGTATCCTCTGATCCTAGTCCAATAAAAAATTCATAGTTAGCTTTGACCAGCAGACGTCAGTAGCACCACAAATTTGGGTTCACACTGGTACTAAAATGGCCATATCTTAACATCGCTTACTCTAAACCCCACCGTGTAGCATATAAACTTTCATAACATTTTATGGGGAATCCAAGTATGTAAACAAATGTGGAGCATTCCATTTAATAAAACGTAACTTCGGTTTGGTGCGAAGCATGTGAAAATCCTGTATACATGAAAATGCTTTAAACACAAGCTTTGTGGGGTTCTCCATGTTGATATCTTGAATAGAATCAGAGATATGGACCGACTATACACTATTGGCCCACCCTGTAGAAAGATTTCCCTACTTTCGTCATGTGAATGAAACAAAAAATTTTGAAAAAATTGGTATAATAAATGAAAACTGTGACCCAAAATGTGGAATTTGTATTCGTTTTCTTTTCTCATTAACAGAAAATATAAACAACATGTAAAAAGAAAGACTAAATATAAACTAACTTCAAAAATATTTCAAGTGCACCCCTGGAAATATGCACTAATCTTGTTTTAGAGTGACTGTTGAATAATATTTGAGGGTGATTATCTCAAAAGCTATCAATCTTAGGGGGAGGAAAGATTACACTTAATCGAAGCCAAAGAAAGCAACTACGAGTATGACATAAAAATTACATGGTTCATTTTGAAATTTTCTAATTTTGTCATGTAATTGGGAATTCCCTTTATGACATTTTCGATCTGTTAATGATGCGACCAGTTACCCCTAAAAATTGTTTTCATTCCACCAAAACATCACTGCTACAGATTTATTAACTTCCAAGATATTTAATTTTCAAAATTCATTAAGCTGTCAAAATGTTGAAAATCGCATATAGCATCTAACTCAAAAAATGCAGTCTAGACAACAAAATTTTATACATACCTATATCATAATAAAAGTAGAGAATAAAAAATGCATTCATATAGATACTTACAACCCACAATGCTTAATAAATTATGGGAATTATTACATACAAAAACTGGAATGCAGTGGACTTCTGAATCATCAACAAAAAAAAACGCGCAACGCAAATAATAAAAACAGAACAAATACATTAAAAGTAGCATCAAATTTAGGTTTAATTTGCGCAGCAATAAGCGATTAAAATAATAATATCATATACCTACACAGCTTGATTAATACTTCGATACGCAGTTAACTAATTACTGTATTCTTTTGATTGTAATGATTATTAGACTTTTACTTTACTTTTACTAATGGTACATAGGAAATGGAGTGTAGGTGTCTATGTATTTACTTTATATAAGTACTTTAACAATAACATATCCTTTTAAAACATGTGCGGCAGTTTTGCGCTTTTCATTTCCTTTTTGCATTCTTCCGCAGAGGGGACTTTTTCAAAGAGGTGAATGGACTAAAGATAATGACTGCAGAACGTGACCTTCATTCTTCCATGAATGAGTTTCAGTACTTATATTTTAGGTCGGCAATTTGCTTTTTTTTCTATTTATGTACTATAAATTAACTAGGTAGATACTATGCTTGTTTTTGGACTAAAACAAATTATTTTTTCATTCCACAATTACACAGTGGAAAATGAAAGTTTGCAGAAACTTGTTAGAATGCTGGGTTTTTTGATATCGAAGGTTGTATTATTATATTTTTGTATTTGCATTTGTGAATTCCGTGAATATTGACTTATAAGTTATGTGTATTGTAAGGTCACTAACTCGTTAAACGACGTTCATGTTGTGTAGCGTGAAATAAACATACCTAGGTACACATCTTTTGGGAAGGTTTCTGATTTGACTTTCAATTCAGTGGCATTTTGAACCCCATTTGGCATTTCTGTTGCAATACATTGAATATTGTAAATAATAGAGAGATACACGTGGACAAATATCTCCCTCTATAAAAACGCTGTAGGCATGGGAAAGTTTATCGGTGCAATTTTATAAAGCTGAGCAAAGAAAATCAAACTACTGAAATATTACGAATGAGAGAAATTTCGGATATCCCAGTGAGTTTACTACTTTTTAGTACTGCCAGCTAAAGACATACGAATTACGAACTTCCTCCAAACATGGTTCACCGCAAATGTTTTGAGTGGATATCAGCAAATTAGCAGGAAGGAATATTGGTATCGAAAGGTACAGATAGCATAGTTTTGGGAAGATTAAGGGAGGACTTTGAACTTTGTCCGGCGGTGGTGGACAGAAAGAGGTTGAAGATCCCAAAGATTAAAAAAGAAAAGTATTTATAAAGGTTTCAAGTAGTACGAACCTAACTAGTCTACATAAAATTCTTTCTGTTGAAAAAAGAGTTTCACAAAATTTCCTGCTGTTAGACTACACCTCGTGAGGAACGTCACCATCTGTATACCTGCTACCTCTTCCTACCTACCTACAAACGAAGGAGGTAGTGGTTTAGTAAAACGAACTTTATCGGATTTTCACGTAGGTATGAACAAAGTTAAGGTCAGTTTGTAAGCCGATGAGTTAATTCATGACGAAGTATTGCGGCTGGTAAATCCCTTAATTTAATTCTTTGACCCTGTATAATGACTAAGGCAAAATAATACTTACCTATAAGTACCTAATCTTTTATAGTAAAATGGAACAAGTTCAAAACGATATATGTACACGTAATTAGGTATAATCATGAATTCCAAGATATTTTCCCCTTATTGGAATATATTTGAGCCAATTAGTTGGAGCAATTTTTTTATTTTATTAATTTATTAGCAGTATACATCAAATAATAATCTGACAGGTGACAACTGCCCATTCTGGCAGCATTTTATTGAATCGAATTGAACTGAACTGAACTGAATTCAATTCCATTAAAAGGCTGACGACTCATTCATAAGTTGGGCGTTCAGCAGGTGGTATTTGTGCATAGCACGTTGTACTGAAGAGTCCGGTAGAACGAAACCGGCTTGCGGATTGCTGTACACATTTACACCTTTAACGTGCTTACCCGTATACACTATCGTCAGACGGTATGAAAGGGAGACTATTATATTATTATATAAACGGACCATTTAAAAATATTACTTTTCAATAAGCGTTGTGATGATAAAACGTACTTTATACGCGTGAATCGCAACAACACCCTTTAATGTGAAAACTTCTTAATATGTACCTATTAATAACACCAATAGGTACTTCCAATTTTAGTTGACGACGAGTTTTGGAGTACCTAGGGAAGCTGGTAAATACTTTTGGTAAACTCGGTTATTTTCTAAAGTTTTGTAATGCAATAAGTACCTGAGTTGATCTGGTACAAACATACTTAGTTAATATTAAATCTGACCAGAATATGTAAACTCTCACATCAAAAATTTTGCAGAATTTCTTTACGGTGATTTTATGAAGTACCTACAATATCTATAAAAAGATATGAAGCTCTTCAAACAAGTAACATAAAAAGCTCGTGAACAGGAAGATAAACAGTTTGATAGTGAAATAAATTTTAGCGCTGCTTTTGAATTTGGATTGTTTAGGCAAATTGCATTATCTATAAATTTGTTACCCATATTATTATCTTAACTTGGTAACACTTGATGTTAGGATGCTGAAGAAAAGGACAGAAAAAGCATCAAAAGAGACATAATTTAACCAAAACGAGTGCAAAATACATCGGATTGGGAAAAGGTTTGGAATGTACATTTGACGAGTGAAACGGTATAACACAAAAATATTTAAGTACAGGAAATTAATATTGAACTTCTTGCGGTAAAATTTAATCGGTATTTATTCACTTGAGCCTTGAGCGAATAGCAAACGAGCACTGGGTCTTGAACCAGATTTCGCCAGCAATTCTCCCAGTGACGGTACCTTGGGCAACTGCCTATCGCCTCGTCTGATGATTTAAACTGTGTACGCTGTGTCTGGATTTGTCGTCGCAGCACAAATGTGCAAACCAGACGGGATGTACGTTTCAGCCACTATGCGCACTCCCGTAATAGGATGGCCATTAAGGCTGTTTTCGCAGCGTTTCCCGCCTTTTTTAAATTATATGGGTTTGTTCAAATTTGGAACGCATTTAAAAAAAATAGCTCCATCACTTTATGTGCATACGTGCCAGGTAGGCCACCACAAAATTGTAGAGCTTTATTGTCGAAAATAAATTAGAAAGATGGGAAATTTGTTGTAACGGTCGTTTTTCGGTATTACACAATTTTCTAACTTTGCTCTTGAAAATAATGTTCTAAGATTTTGTGGTGTCCTACCTGGCTATTATGCACATAAAGTGATGGAGCTATTTTTTTTTTAATGCGTTCCAAATTTGAACAAACGCATATAATTTAAAAAAGGCGGGAAACGCTGCGAAAACAGCCTTAATCAGCACATACTTACGTAGGTAGTTGCATAACCGGTCTTCAACCCAACCGTACTAGATGTCGCTCAATCGCTCACTGCAGTAGCTGAATGGAGACGTGCGAATTTTCACTGCGAGGAATACATTCCAACTGTACCACTTTATGGATCGAATATCCACTGCATTAATCGGATTTCAGAACAAGTCTCAATTAGCCTGTCATACCTCTACAACGGATTAACTAACGTATGTAATTATTGGTACCTCACAGCAATAATAAGTAACCACTGGCACTTACTTCTGGCAGTCTACACAGTTTTTAGGTGAGTCAAAGGAAAATGACTGTCAGATTTGATAGAAATGGATTTCAGGTATAAATTTTAAAATATGCAGCTTAAGTACCACATTTACTTGAGAAAATTTTATTTTTTGATACCTATTTTGAAACGAGTATATTTTAAACGAGTGATTGCAGCAAAATCTCAATAGAATTTGGTATTAGTTTTTATACAGGGAGTTTCAATTTTCTTATTATCGCCAATTTGATTATGGTCATATTATTATTATTTAATTATTTATTTAATATTAGTAGGGCAAAGTAAGCAGTTCTGATCGGCAATTCCTGGCAAGTCAACTTGATAGTGACTCTGCTTCAAGGTCTAGGTTGAGTGCTGGAGGGTTATACAGAACTCTCCATTTTCTCCTACTAATAATAGTTAAAATTTTGCGTGCCACTTGTTGTCCATGGGACGGCTAAAAAGTTCTTGAAAGTTTATTCTCAGATCCAAAATGGAGTCCATAAGAAAAAAAATAATCTTAACCAGGTCACATAAATGAAAAATTGATAATCAAATTCCTGTTAAGACTTAAGAAGTCATAGTTTGGTTTAAAATTAAATTTCGGTAATTCTAAATTTTTCTGATTTACCATTTTTTGAGTCGATATTTCAATTTTCGACCTCAAACTTCCTTGCCATTCTTGGTTTTCAACTTTTGAGTTTTCATTCCTGATTTAGGAAAAGATAAAATATGTGATCTTTGGAGTGGGTTTTCTTGACTTTGTTTGTACAGTAATTTCTCGACCAGAATACTCAGTTATTATTGCGTTATTTGTCTATAAAATTTTATGAATCTTATGTACAATTTCTGTGCGGTACATTTTGATAGATAAGAAAGTAATTTGAGTTAAATTTCAAATAATATTTTATTGACATTTCATCATTTACTTTTATGATATTATTATTTTATTAGATGGGCCGGGAAAGTATAGGGTGCTCTATGTATTGCTCCTATTAAACATATTTATGTACCTCAACCATCTTAAAAACATGAAATGGTGGAAATTTATTTTTACAGCTAGGAAAATTCTATACCTACCTTGTGAATGCATGATCCTTTTCTTTGTTTTGTTGTTTGTCTGTGATTTTATCCTCTAAACATATTTAGCTTACTAGTTGCCTTAACTTGATAGTTTTTATTAAAATTATATTAAAATGAAAGTTTCAAAAATAAACTTTCTTATTTTTAAGAAAATATCAAAAAGTTATATTTTCTTATTTATTAAATTATAATAATTACAATAAAAATTACATAATTATACACTGTACATATACAATTAACAGTACAAAACTCATATATCACATAAAATTGTAAAATATCAAAACTACAGCAGTATAAATTCTATCTACTTATGAGTAATATGTACATCCTCATTTAACATTTATAAATTTGTTCTAATTACTTTACTAAAATTGAGATTATATTATATCCTACCATTTTTGATAATAAAAAAACAATATAAATATCAAGTAATATCACCAGATACTTTTTAATTAATATTTTAACAACGTCATGAACATTATTCTTAAACCAAATAAGAAATATACCTAGCATGGCCAATCTTTAATATGAGTATAAAAAGAAGTATACAAGAATTACCCAAAAAAATGAAGATGGCAAGAACAGAGAAATGAGCAAAATTCAACCAACAGTAGAGTGCCAAGTAAGTTTTAATGTCATATTATCGAGCACTTTGAGGTCAAATTGTATGGCTTAAGTTTAATTCACATGCATCCGTTTATCCTACATCCGATGGTACGAATATGATTTGATTTGATTTGATTTAATTTGATTTAATTTTAAACCCAATAAATGTCAACTGTCATCCGACGTCAGATAAAGTTAATATTATTTGTACCGGGTGTACAAATAAGAAAGGTCGGCGGCCGTATATCCGTAACCGTTTGCCCTAGAACTTTCGGAAAAAAATATTTAAGATAAAATTGGCCACGAGAAATTGCTGGAAATTATTTTTAAGTTCGTAGATTGGCCGCTAGGGGGCGTAAGGGCTACACCAAAGGAGAAAAATAATTTTTTCCCTGAAAAATCACCAATAAAGGGTTATCAAAAATAATTTTGTTGAATTCTACTGAAAATTCTGAATAACTTTCGTTTAGGATTTTTTGCTCTAGCTCGTCAAATAGAGATGGCATGAGCGGACAAACATTGAGATGAAAGAATGCTTCTAACTCCGGTTTAGCTCAACGGAATTGGACAAACTTGAGCTTCTTGAGAAAAGCTTTCCTTGTTCTATCAAACGAAAGTTAAATAAAGTCATTTCGAATTTCGTGGCCACCGGTAGAGGGCGCGATTTTACATTCAAAGCTATTTTCGCGTTTATCTTGAAAAATTCAAATGGAATAATATAGTTTTTTTAATACTGCTAAGAGGTGAAAATTATAAGAAAAATGGCGCAAGCCTACTAATTATTTTTTTCAACTTGTGTATTATAATAAAGAAACATTTTCATATTTTTCTTTATTATTTTTAATAACAAAGTAATAATATTTTTCTCATAGTTTTGTATTGTTCGAAATGAAAATGGGTCATACCGAAGCCTACTTGATTTTTGCACTCAAAATTTCTGTTCAAGTTAATGGAGCAGCCATTCTCAATATTCCTTCATTTATATCTTCGGTTCTAAAAAAGATATCACCATGCGACTTGCGCCATTTTTCTTATAATTTTCACCTCTTTTTAGCAGTATTAAAAAAGCTATATTATTCCATTTGAATTTTTCAAGATAAACGCGAAAATAGCTTTGAATGTAAAATCGCGCCCTCTACCTGTGGCCACGAAATTCGAAATGACTTTATAAGGAAAGCTCTTCTCAAGAAGCTCAAGTTTGTCCAATTCCGTTGAGCTAAACCGGAGTTAGAAGCATTCTTTCATCTCAATGTTTGTCCGCCCATGCCATCTCTATTTGACGAGCTAGAGCAAAAAATCCCAAACGAAAGTTATTCAGAATTTTCAGTAGAATTCAACAAAATTATTTTTGGTGATTTTTCAGGGAAAAAATTATTTTTCTCCTTTGGTGTAGCCCTTACGCTCCCTAGCGGCCAATCTACGAACTTAAAAATAATTTCCAGCAATTTCTCGTGGCCAATTTTATCTTAAATATTTTTTTCCGAAAATTCTAGGGCAAATGGTTACGGATATACGGCCGCCGACCTTCCTTATTTGTAAACCCGGTACAATAATTGTGTCTACTTCAACCTGAGAATTATTATAAGATTTCCTCTAAATACCCTAAATTCGTGCCATCAATATCTTTCTGATGCAAGTGAATGTATCCGATATCATATCATATAAACAGACGTGGTTATAGTTTGCATGTGGATTAGGTCCATGGAACTAAAATTCGCATGCCACGCTGTACGGAGTAGTGGCATTCGGGATCTGCTCCTTCAAGCAAATTTTATAAAATATTATGCAACATTATTGACACAACTGCTTAATTACATTAAAGAAAAGAAAAACTGTCATAATTCTATAATATTTATAAAACAATGCACATTAGAACAGTATTTCACCTTTTGGCTGATGTGCACTATTTGAAACTGGTCAATAATTAAGCCAGCTTTTTTTGAACAGTATAATTTTTTGGCCACTTTCGTATTTTAGTTCCATAGGGTCTAAGCTTCAAAATTGGCTAAGCCAAACCGCAAAATGCCCAATTAATTGATTTTTAAAAGTATTTCATGCATGCCAATACTCCACCACAGACGAAATTAACTTACAGACGGTCCGTGTATACGGTAAATGCGTTGCGCCATATTGCTTTTCTCCAACTGTAATCTATTAGTTTCGCTAGCTACTGATTGTCGCCCGTCTCTCATCTAAATATTAACACCGCTAGTGCAAGTTTTTACAAATAGGTAATCCGACGTTCCTACTTCAACCAATTTTTTATTCTTGCCGTATTTTCAACACATAAAAATGCCCGAAAATAAATAAAAGTAGCAAGACTACAGGCAGCTGACTAATGGTTCATGGATATGCTAAACAGTATTCTATAATGTGCTATTGTTTGGCATATTCATGAACCATTAAAGTCAGCTGCCTGTAGTCTTGCTACTTTTATTTAGGGAACAAATTAGGTGCTCGATATTATAATCATACTGCAGAGTACACTTTCCCGTTAATTTATACAAATGCATGATTAAGAAATAGAAATTCGATATAAATAACAGACACTCGATTATTATAATGAATGCTCGGTATATAATTCACATGCTCGCTAATATACTAAATACTCGATAAATATGATAGACGCTCGATAAATGTAATAAAAGTTTGATACAAAATTCAAATGCCTCCCATAATAATAAATATTCGATAAAAAATTATAAACTCTCAATTATTATAATGAATGTTCGGTATATCAAGGTATTCAAAACGAACTGCTTTGTTTTATACTTGCCCGTCACTGAATACAGTCAAAAAAGTGGTTCCACGGCCCACTATTTCCGGTCTTTGGGCAAGCGGAGCGAGCGGAGCGTTTAAGTCTCCCCCCCCCAGCGTTTATTTAGTACCCCATCGGGATAATTCAATTATATCAAGCAAAATTTGATTTAATAGTGAACCCGACTTATCGAGCATTTACATTTTTTTAGAGCGCTTATTTGATTAAAGTAGCGACCAGAACTTATAGTGCAAATGAGATACTTTAGCGGGTGAATTTCTTTAAAATACAAAGCAAATTGTATTAGTTTATTCGGCATTTTTATATTTTATCGAGCATTTATTATTTTATATCGAGCATTAATTATTTTTTAGTATGCAAAATACATTAAATTATCGGGTGTAAATTACGACCCTTTTATTTATTTTCGGCCATTTTTATGGATTGAAAATACGGCAAGAATAGAAAATTGATTGAAGTAGGAACGTCGGATTACCTATTTGTAAAAACTTGCAATAGCGGTGTTAATATTTAGATGAGAGACAAGCGACATCAATCGGTAGCTAGCGAAACTAATAGATAAGAGTTGGAGAAAAGCAATATGGCAGTTCGTTCTGTTTCCAAATCCGCGCAACGAATTTACTGCATAGATGAGCTGTCTGTAAGTTAATTTCGTCTGTGACTCCACTAACAAAGGCTTTAGAGAAACACCAAGATCTACGTCCATTATAAGAGCAAGAAAGCACAGCCTTTATGTTCAACTTTTAAGAAAGCAAGAAAATAAATTATAAAATTTAAATAAATATGTATAAACCAAATTGTAGTTGAGTAAAAGGAAAACATACAATTAAAAATTAGAAATGTCATGAATATTAATATTGTTAATTCTAAGAATTCTTCAAATTCAGAGATTCATAAAAATATCATGTCAACAAAATTGTGAGTGATGATAATAAATTCGGCTAAATATACATAATACAGGTGTCCCAAAAATAGTATGCAATATTTTATCAGGGACTTCTACAACCAAAAATAAAAAAAAACAAGTCCATATAATAATAGGTTGAAAAATGTATTCTAAGGGAGCTACGGGACCCTAAACAATGTAAGATTTGTCGCCTTTTTTATTTAAGAAGACCCCGCGTGGGTGTATTGTTCAGTTCTCCGATTAACGGGTCTCTTTCTCTTCTTCTTCATGTTATTTTTGTCGCTATTTTCTTTTCTTTTATTTTAAGATGTGCATGCTGATTTCAGCCCTGTGTTCGATTCCTTGCTTCACACCGGTTTAATATTGTTTCTGCATCCGCCAATTTCTTTTGCGTGATAGCTGATTGAGTGGAAGACCAGGCAACAGCACCTTCATGTGTTGGTGGCTGAACCCCGGCACAACAGTTTTTTTTTTTTTTTACTTATGTATTTTTTGTTGTATGATTAGTGTTAGGTAATTAAGACTTTTATTAATATTATTAAGGTTAGCAATTAGAAAGAGTTGGGGAAAAGCGATAGGTATGGACTAGGGTATGGAATACAGTAAAGAATAGGAGAAATAGGATGGTAGGACACCTAAGACACGAAGGAATAGGTCGCGACATACTAGAGTCAGAGATAGGAATAAAAAGAGGTAAGGGTAGGCCTAGATTAGACTACTGCTCTCAAATAGTTAGGGAAATGCGTAGGCTAGCTCAGGATGCCTAAAAAGATTAAATAAAAATAATTTAATATTTTTAACCAGGGAGTGAGACAGGGATGTACATTGTCACCTCTAGTTTTCAACTTATATATCGAAGATGCGATTAATATTGTTAAGGAAAGAACAGCCGCAGGGATCAATGTACAGGGCCAAACTATTAACATGCTCAGATTTGCGGATGATATAGCAGTGTTAGCATCTAGCAAAGAAGAATTAGGAGCGGCTTTGAATGAAATGGAAGCAGTTTTGACACAGGGCTACGGCATGAAAATCAATAAAAAGAAAACTAAAATTTTGGTATGTAGGGGGTGTGAAAATAGAACTAAAATGGAAATACAAATAGGAAATGAGAAGATAGAGGAGGTCGCGGATTTCTGCTACTTGGGAAGTAAAATAGCTCAGGACGGTAGGAGCACTAAAGATATAAAACAAAGAATGGCGCAGGGCCGAGTTGCGTTTAACAAAAAGAAACAACTATTATGCTCGAGAACGGTTAATATAGAGACTAGGAAGAGACTCTTAAAGTCGTACGTATGGAGTACGGCATTATACGGGTGCGAAACTTGGACAATAGGGGAAGCGGATCGAAAAAGAGTAGAAGCGTTTGAAATGTGGTGCTACAGGCGCATGATGAAGATACCATGGATAGATAAGGTTAGCAATAGGGAAGTATTAGAAAGAGTTGGGGAAAAGCGAAAGGTATGGAAGACAATAAAGAGTAGGAGAGATAGGACGGTAGGACACCTTCTGAGACACGAAGGAATAGTTCGCGACATACTAGAGTCAGAGATAGGAATGAAAAGAGGTAGGGGTAGGCCTAGATTAGACTACTGCTCTCAAATAGTTAGGGATGTAGGATGTTCTACTTTTAGGGAAATGCGTAGGTTAGCTCAGGATAGAAAAGAATGGAGGTACGCGTCCAACCAGTCTTCGGACTGAGAACCTTATGATGATGATGGTGTATCAGGCCGGGAGGTCGTTGGGTAAAAATATCCCCTATTTTTTGTATGCACTTTTTTTCAGTTTTTGGCAGTAAAATGTTAAATTTCAAAGTTTTCTTAGTAAAAAAGGCATTCTTATTGAATAGGACGCGTCAAATATGATCTACAAATTTCATTACTCGATAATTGTAGGTATTGGAGATTAAAAATGAAGTTTGATTAAGAGCAGGCATTAAAAAGATTACTGTTTGTACAAAATGTGATTATTAAAATTTGTTAATGGAATTTGTCAATGTTAATTTTTAATTGTTAAGGTTA
Source organism: Xestobium rufovillosum (assembly GCA_963966045.1). Classification (NCBI taxonomy): domain Eukaryota; kingdom Metazoa; phylum Arthropoda; class Insecta; order Coleoptera; family Ptinidae; genus Xestobium; species Xestobium rufovillosum. Next base: position 36,991,564 of record OZ014493.1, read on the forward strand.
ATTAGTGCCAATGTTAGTTTGTTACTGAAATTTAAAAAATCTCTTAATGAAATCAGTATTTTTTGAGTAATTACTGCAATAAACGATGTTATTTTGATACCTACATAATGTATTTTACCATGTAATGAAATTTTAAAATTGATTTTGCTCATAAACGATGCGTTCTGTGATATTCAAGAGTACCTTTTTTACTTGGAAAACCTTGGTATTTCAGATGTTACTGCCAAGAACTAAAAAAAAAATTGCGCAGAAATGTAGGGGATATTTTTACTCCACAATCTCCCGAACTGAGACACCCCTGATTAATAATCTAAAATTCTTTCCATTTCATCTAATTACCAATGAAGAGAATAATGATTGTGCAAAATTCATTTATTTTTCGTTCAACCCTTTTTGAGATGTTCAATGAAAACAACTTGGACTGGCTCTAGCTCCCGCAGGAAGCATTTTTCGACCTATGTTTTTATGATTTTGTTTTCTTCTTTATGTTGTAGAAGTCGCTGGTAAATTATTGCACACTATTTTCAGGACAACCTATACCGGGTGGGGATTTAGTGTGTAATCGGTTCATATCTCTGGTACTGCTTAAGATATCAAAATGAAATTTTACATGTATGTGTGGAACGACATGGAGCATTTCGTAAAATTATTTATGTATATACAGGATGTTCACATTCTGAGTACCAGACCAAAGTTCTATTTCTTTAAATGGAAACTCCACAAGTATTTGCGTGATTTCGATTCCCCATAAAATTTCATGAAAATTGATATACTACATGATGTGGTTTTGAGTGAGGACTGTTAAGATATTGACATTTTTGTGTCAATATGGTCCAAAATTTATGACGCTACTGGCGTCTACTGACCAAAGCCACCTAACTATTTTTTATTGAAAGGGGTTTACACGCTGCTGTATTTGCGAAATCTATAAATACTTTCACCATAATACTTAGGATTATACAAGGTGGTTAAGTTATGCAAAAGGGAATTTTTTTCAAAGATTTCAAATAGAATACCATGTATATTATTTGCCAACTGACAGTCAGTTAACTAAGCTTTTAATTGATGTAGATATTGCCAGGTCTACTACTGATAGTTTCGGCAGATATTACGATTGAACATCCAAATTTTTGAATTTCATTATTAGTTTATAGTCTTTTTGGCAAATTCCCTCTATTTTGTTGCTCAAAACTCACAATAATGTTTATATTTTGTACTTGCAAATTGGTATCAATATAAAGACAATAAATCTTATTGTAAAATTGTTTGTTGATGGTTATATTCTCAAATGTATAATGCCTTTTTAAAGTCGGGTATAATGTTCAAACAAGGAGTGTCATGGAAGAAAATATTATCTTTAAGAAATAATCTTGCAATGGGATTTTTTGTGTTAATGTAAACTTCATTTGCTAAATATTTTATAGAAACAAAATGCAGACCTTTTTAGTAGTTTTGGGTGATAAAATAGGGGAGATCGTCAAAAATAATGTAAAATACTAACGAAACTCTACATTTTTATAATTCAATTATTGTACATTCTGTAGAAACTTTTACTGGTAGACTTGACAATATCCACATCAATAAAAAGCTTAGTAAAATTACCATCAATTGTACAAATAATATACATGGTGTTCCATTTGAAATTTTTGAGAAAAATTCTGTTTTGCATAACTTAACCACTCTGTATTATCTCAAGTATTATGATAAAATTATTTATAGATTTCAAAAATACAGCAGTGTGTGAACCTATTTCAATAAAGAAATTTTAGGTGGCTCTGGTTATTATGCGTCAGTAGCGTCATAAATTTGGGTCCATAATGGCACAAAAATGTCAATATCTCAACATTCCTTAGTCAAAACCACATCATGTAGTATATCAATTTTCATGGAATTTTATGGGGAATCCATATTATGCAAGGACACGTAGGGTTTCCATTTAAAGAAATAGAACTTCGGTCTGGTACTTAGAATGTGAACATCCTGTATATACCTAAATAATTTTGGGAAATGCTCCATGTGGTTCCCCACATTCATGGAAAATTCCATTTTGATATCTTAAATAGTTCCAGAGATATGAGCCGATTATACAGTAAATCCCCACCCGGTTTAGTCCATAAACCTCTTCCAGCTTTTGCTGCAAGGACTTGACTAAATTAATTTATAAAAAATTGACGCCTTAAAATTCTTAATTACGAAGCAAATTTTATCAATGACTTTATCCCAATATACCACAGAATACCTAAATAATACCCTGCGACTAGCCTCCCAGTTACAGTGTTATTAATTTGGGTTACATAGTTAGCTGTCAGTGACTAAAGGTATACGTCCAGAAAACTGGATTTAATGTTTGTTTGAACCGATTGTAGTGATTATTAATCAAAACATACGTCCACAATCAAGATAAAAAAATTGATGGGAGACTGAACTACCCCAACATAGGTCATAGCATCCTAGAGCTTCATCTTTCATCTGATGTTAGAAGTCTTCTCTGGGACACTAGACCTTTCGTAATTAATATCCAATTTCATAATACTCACTAAATTCACTGAAATTCTAAACCACAAAAAATTGGATTTGATTGTAGCAATTCGATGAGATTCACTTATATCCTAGACAAAGCTGCTGCATCGTTCAACGATCTGACTAAAAGTCTGTTTACCTATGTTCGTATTTATGGACTGAATACTTTTGAACAGTAGTTCAGTAGATAAATCTTCAGGTAAATGGGTCAGGAACTGCGCACCATGTAAGAAGTCCATTTGAACTAAAAGATCTTGATTTAAATGTAGAATACCTGAAGCGAAACAATGAATCTATAATAACCGTTTCAATACCTCCTTAAGTTCTACATACCTAGAGCTGTCCTGAAGATGAATTCATCTCCATCTCTCAGAAAAATATCCCAAACCCTACAAGCAATATCCAGAGGCATCGCCTTGGCAAATATCGTGTATATCCAATCCAATAGATACAAATCAGGCGTCAAGCCTGATTTTTGAAAATGTAAATATAATTTCGGTAAATTGTAGTTGAAAATTTCATTGTACGCGGCATAATACGCTTGCATTTGTACTTGATTTAAGGTGAATGCTGCAATATGCAGAGGACGATTGATTAAATTAGCGAAGCAAATGAAGGCTTCGAATTGTTCCATATTCAGTATTAAAATTGCAGCGATGTACGACATTCCCTGTACGTATCCAACATCTGGTCTATAACACACGTATGCCGCTAATAACGAGTGAAGGACATCAAAGTACGGACCTCCTTCTAGGAAAATACATAAGTGTGGAAACGTTCTCGATATATCTAGTTGAATGACATCCATGCTGCTTTCTTGATCAATATCAGATTCACTGTATGATGGTTCAGGGCTATTTAAACGATTTTGAGCGCGTGATAAACAAATTTCATACAATTGTAGAGTTAAATTTAATTCATTTCCTATTGCCAACTGCCACACTTTTCCTCTTACACTGGACGGAAGACCCTGCCACCATAGATCTCTTGTTTTACGAGTGCAGTGCCTATAAGTGTCAAACACGTATAGACATGACCTAAACTTGCTTTTATATTTGCGCATCTTGTTAGATACTTACATACTATCCCAATTTGGAAGTACACACTGGGTGAAATGCTTGATGGACGCTGTCTGCTGTTCTTCTTGTCGCAATTGTAGTTTCTGGAGCTTTTGCTTGGCTGCTGAATTTTGTGCTTCTCTCTTTTTAGCTGCAGCAACTATTGCTTTGTATTCTTCCCTATGACGCTGTTCTTCTTCTTCAGTTTTTGCCGGCAAATTGGAAGGTCTAAGAAAGATCAAACTATGACACAAGATAGTAAGTTTCATCTTATATAATGACTATAATAATATGATGTGTATCAATAATGGAATAAAGTAGTTTAAAATTTTCTTGATAGCAACATTTTTTAGAACCGCATATTTTGCATAGGTATCTCACAAAGTAGTAAATAATTTTACTACTCATATATTATTATGAATATAATAAATATCGATATATTTCTTTTGGCAGTGATTTGTCCCCACAGAATAAAAACAAGTACCTACTTAAAGGGTTTTCAGACTTTGATAAAAAGTAAAAACCAACTTTCTAAACTGGATCATTCCCGGATTGAAACCATTTAATAAACCTCATGATCAAAAACGCCAGGTTTTTGCAGAAAAGATATTTCTGATGTGCAAATCAATATTCTCTTGTTATCTCTTCCCTGATATAAACTATTTCGTTTACCTTGCGTGTTGTATGAGCGCTGTAGAACTTGCTACAACATTTTGATGCTGGGGAGACGAAGGATAACTATTGTCCAGAGGTTTAGAAAAAAAATTCCACACTGTACTACTGTTTGCTGGAGATTCTGAAGTAAATTTCCACGAAAAAACATTTCTAAAATTACATTGCATGAATTTAATACAGCATGTTTACAAAAAGGGAAACAACCTTCCAAAGAAATTAGTCAGACTTTTTCTCTTTGGCTTTGTACTGCCATCTTCTGAGGTTAGAGACCTATCATCAGCATCTAGCAGGCTGCCTGATGGCGATGGATCACTCAAGCTTGAAACTGTGCTTGAGAATGAACCCGCTTGAGTCCGCCTGTGTCCAATTTTTTTGATATCACTCTCTTCACCTGCGTTATTGTCATTTACTTGGCTCTCACTAGGATCTTTTTCGACTAAATGTAACTGTTTTGTTAATGGGTTGTATGCTAATGATATGTTTTGCAAAGCTTCATCTAATGTTAATACGTTTTTATTAACTCGATTCTCTACATTTATATCACACCTTTCGGACGCAAAATGAGTATTATTTCCATTGTTTGATATAGTTGCAGGTGTGCTTTCTGGGACAGAATCAATTTTTACTTTGTCACATCTTTCTGGCCAAGTTTTAAACCAATCACTAGGCGAAAGTTGTTGATCATTATGGTTTGGTGAGAGTTTCAATTGAGTATCACAGTTGAACGAATTATTTATACTAACATCGGATTTCTTGTCGTCATCTAAGGAACTAGGCAAACTTTGGCTTCGAACATCTTGATTAACGCTGCTGGTGCACAAAATTTTCTTGTAAAATAAACCTTTATGTCCCATAGGAGTTGATTTCAACGTATTGTAGCTTTGGATTAAATCTGGATTACACTGTAGAGTTACTGTGGCTTTCTTTAGTAAAAGATCTGATAACTCAGTTGCAGCATTGTTGTATTTATCTATATCATTGCTTTCAACGTCGTGATCAAACGTTTGCATGACTTATTATTAACAGACTATTAAGATTCCTTATTAAGAACCACTTGTCAAGATGGGGGTGCATTCAAGTAAACATTCATTATTAAATTAAAGGATTACAGATATTTTGACAACACAAAACAAGCACACGCCATTTTTGTTAAATGTCAACCACTACTGACACACAGTTCTACTAACTATGAGTAGACAGGCAGTGAAATACAGAAATTGTAAATTCCCTTCGCTATCCGGTCCGCCCGAATGAGACCCAAGTAGAGCTGGGCTAAACCGTTCCTTCTTAGGAGTCGATTCCTCGGAATCAATCTTTTTGTCGGAATCGATTCCTTCAATTCGTTCACGATTCTCGTTCCTTTTGTCGTAAAATACAATGCCGCGTCGGCAGTACCGACTGCCCAGCAAATTTCAATGCCGGTTTCGGCCTTTTAATATTAATTAATAATAGGTACCAAAGAACATAAATTTTTATTCTTTCATTTGCGGCATTTTTGGTCTTGAAATTTATTAACTACCTTACCTAAATTTTGCAAAATATATGGACTATGAATTCTTAATAATTTAACACCACACGCCAAAAGACAGTGACACAGTTTAATTACTGTCACTGTCTTTAGGTGTGGTTAACTTATTAAAAATTCATAATGAATTTACAACAAAGTTCTCGATCCAACCACTGTGTGAAAATATATTGAAATTAACAAAGATAAATTTTGTTTGTCCAAAACAGGTACTTTTGTCCGTTGAAGTATTTTTAGTATTCATAAACTGTATGCCTGAACTCTCCAATGGTCAATGCAATGCATTTGGAATTTCCAATTTATATTAGTTCTTTTGCGCTAGAATACCTATCCTTCTTGTTTTTTAAGTTAAATTATATTACTATAAAAATTATATATTCTCGTTCCTAATAAATTGTATATAAACACCTTTACTTTCTGTGACTAGCAGATATTCCTCCGCGATCCCCGGTGCATCCGTGTTTACTCCACCGCTTATCCTAATCGAATGAAAGTCGTTCCTCGTTCCATTAGCGAACCCGCGCTACGGCGCGACGCATGCTTTGAAACCCTGGAGTCGGAATCAAATGTGAGTCGTTCACACGCTACGAAACCGTGTTGTCCTTGGCGAGGACTGGAACTGCAGCCGGAATCGTGAATCGGAAAATTATTTGCAACGGAATCGATTCCGACGATTCCGACCTCGGAGTCGTTCCTTTTGAACGATTCGTTCAGGACCGACCCACCTCTAGACCCAAGCACATAATATATATGTAGATCTAAAAGTCAGTGTCCATCTGAGAGGAACTCGCGAGAGTTCCTCTCGATAGTTGCTCTCAAATGCTTGTCCATTTGACAGTATTTGACTATCGGAGAGCTACTATCAGAGAGTTCTCTCAGAACCGTGTCCACTGTTGACATGTAGTGTCGTGTCCATGCTCTCGAGAGTCTCAGAAGCAGTGCGAAAATATGGATGTGAACAGCGTTCCCAGAAGAGACGAAATTAATGTACTGAGTCAGGAACAAAAAACGTACTGATTTTGGGAAAAAAGTACTGCAGTCAATTTTTTTACAAGCCCCCGATCGCTGATTTCAAGCCTGTTTTAGTATTATACAGTATTTAGCAAGTGCATTTTGTGTATTTAAAGTAAAGTAAACTTATAACTGTCAATTGTCAACGTCAAGGAAGGGACAAAACGCCACCCATGCGGATCGATCTGCGCATGAGCTGATTCTTAACCTCAAATTTGCGTGATAGATATAATAGCGCCTAGACCCCGCCACTCTACAATTATTCCCGCTCACCACGCGAAACGTTATCATGGTCATTCGTTAGCAAAAAGTGCAACCAGCAGCGGCGGTAGGTAGGGAGGTATCGCATAGAACTGATAGTTTGGTATTCTCCGGCCGGGTGGGATCGGCTCCCGTAGAGGTTAGTTTTTCTCTCACGTTTTTACATTATCTCTTTTGCAAAAAATGAGTGTGTCTGGTGCGAGAGGGCAGCTAAGGGGTCTGTTTAAAATGCGTGTGTCAACAATAAAACCGTTTAACTTGAAAATGTTTTTTTACTTATAACTATAAAATCGGGAATAATTGTAGAGTGGCGGGGTATTGACTGTATTATACCTATTTATAAGTAGTTTTTCATAATAAAACATTTCACCAAATGATTGCATATTATCCACCTTGATAAATTAGATTGTCAAAAACAAGCTTTTTACTGAAGAAGAAAAAGGCGTATCAAGAAAGAAAACTTCGTAACTCGCGCGTCTAGTGTGAACGCTTGCGCAGTATAATGCCGCATGGGTGGCGATATATCCGCTCCTCTATGGTTTGGGCAAAGCCAACTACAACGACGGTCGCGCTTCAACCTCACTTTTGCCAATATAAGAATGTATAACGTTTGACAGTTTAAAGTTTACAGAAAATGACATCATCATCATAAGGTTCTCAGTCCGAAGACTGGTTGGACGCGTACCTCCATTCTTTTCTATCCTGAGCTAACCTACGCATTTCCCTAAAAGTAGAACATCCTACATCCCTAACTATTTGAGAGCAGTAGTCTAATCTAGGCCTACCCCTACCTCTTTTTATTCCTATCTCTGACTCTAGTATGTCACGAACTATTCCTTCGTGTCTTAGAAGGTGTCCTACCATCCTATCTCTCCTACTCTTTATTGTTTTCCATACCTTTCGCTTTTCCCCAACTCTTTCTAATACTTCCCTATTGCTAACCTTATCTATCCACGGTATCTTCATCATGCGTCTGTAGCACCACATTTCAAACGCTTCTACTCTTTTTCTATCCGCTTCTCCGATTGTCCAAGTTTCGCACCCGTATAATGCCGTACTCCATACATACGACGTTAAGAGTCTCTTCCTAGTCTCTATATTAACCGTTCTCGAGCATAACAGTTGTTTCTTTTTGTTAAACGCAACTCGGCCCTGCGCCATTCTTTGTTTTATATCTTTAGTGCTCCTACCGTCTTGAGTTATTTTACTTCCTAAGTAGCAGAAATCCGCGACCTCCTCTATCTTCTCATTTCCAATTTGTATTTCCATTTTAGTTCTATTTTCACATCCCCTACATACCAAAATTTTAGTTTTCTTTTTATTGATTTTCATGCCGAAGCCCTGTGTCAAAACTGCTTCCATTTCATTCAGAGCCGCTCCTAATTCTTCTTTGCTAGATGCTAACACTGCTATATCATCCGCAAATCTGAGCATGTTAATAGTTTGGCCCTGTACATTGATCCCTGAGGCTGTTCTTTCCTTAACAATATTAATCGCATCTTCGATATATAAGTTGAAAACTAGAGGTGACAATGCACATCCCTGTCTCACTCCCTTCCGGATATCTACTTCCCTTTGTTCCTGCTCACATTCTATAACTGCCTTTTGCTCTTTGTAGAGATTATGTATTATTCTTCTGTCCCTGTATTTCATCCCTACCTTTCTCAGCACTTCGAACATCTTCCCCCATTTTACGTGGTCGAAGGCTTTTTCTAAATCTACAAATCCTATATAGACGCTCTTTCTCTTTTCTATCGTTTTTTCTATAATTACTCGTAAAGCTAGAATGGCCTCGCGCGTTCCTCTATTTCGTCTAAATCCGAACTGATCTTCTCCTAATATTTCTTCCGCCTTTTTCTCCATCCTTCTTTGCACAATTCTAGTTAAAATTTTTGACGCATGGGAAGTTAAACTGATAGTTCTAAAATTTTCGCATCTATCCGCGCCTTTTCTTTTTGGCAAAGCTACTATGATGTTCCGTTTGTAATCTTCTGGAATCTCGCCTGTCAGGTATATGCGACTAACTAGTTTAAATAAACGATCTATTACCTCTTGACCTGCGCACTTTAAGATTTCTGCCTGCAAGCCATCTATACCTGGTGCTTTATTATTCCTTAAACTTTTTAGTGCTATCTCAAACTCTTCTCTCATTATAGGACTCCCTAGGTTATCCCCCTCTACACTGCTTTCGCTTTCTAATATATCTTGCACTTCCTGTCCCGCATATAAGTTTCCTAAATATTCTTTCCACCTATCTGCCTTCTCCCCACTTCCGATTAGGATATCTCCTGCCTCATTTCTAATGTTTTTGGTACTAGATCCAATTTCTCTAAAATTTCTCCTAATTATTTTATATGCTTCATCAGTCTTTCCTACTTCGAATTTATCTACCACTTCTTTGCATTTATTATCGATCCATTGCTCTTTCGCTTTCCTACATTCCCGAATAATTTCCCACTTGATCGCCTTATATCTTTGTTTCCCTGTTTCATCTAACCTATTTTTATATTTTCGCCTTTCCTCTATTAGACTCACAATATGTTTTGTTATCCAGGGTTTCCTACTTTCATTCTGTTTTGACCCAAAATATCCCTAGCTGAGGAAACTAAACTATTTTTAATGCAATTCCATTCTGCCTCTATGTCCCTAACAATATTTCCACCCGTGCCCTTTAGTGCTTCGTTTGTCTTTTTCTCGAACTTATTGCGCATATCATCATCTTTTAGTTTCTCTGGGTCAAGATACCTTCTTCCGCTTCTTTTTTTCAAAATCTTAAATTTAAGATTGGCTTTCATAACGACTATGTTGTGATCACTATCTATATCTGCTCCTGGATAACTTCTACAATCCCTAACTTGATTTCTAAATCTTTGCCTAACGAGAATGTAATCTATTTGATATCTCCCTAAGTCTCCTGGCATCTTCCACGTATAGCATCTCCTAACATGATGGTGAAATAGAGTGTTCGCGACCGTTAAGTTATGTTTATCGCAGAACTCTATCAGTCTAACTCCCCTATCGTTCCTATTGCCTAATCCAAAGGGGCCAACTATTCCGCCCTCTCGCCCTTTGCCTACGACTGCATTGAAATCTCCTGTAATTATTAAATTTTCGTGCCCTCTCACAAAATCTAGCACATATTCAATATCACTATAAACTGCCTCTACGGCCTCATCACTGTAGTTAGAAGTGGGCATATATACCTGTATTATTACTGTTTTTACAGGTTTCGAATCTAACCTAACCATAACTACCCTGTCACTTTGCTGTAAGAAATTTTCTACACTCTGTCCTACTTTTTTCCGCATAACAATTCCTACTCCCGAATTTCCTCCTACAGATCCTGTGTGTATTACTCTAAAATCTCCGCTCCAGAAGTCTCCAGCTTCTGGCCATCGCACTTCACTGATACCTACTACGTCTAATGCTAACCTATCCATCTCAATTTTCAAATTGTCTAACTTCCCTACTTGTTTCATGCTTCTAACATTCCACGCTCCGACTCGTGAGATGTTACACTTATCATTTCTGATGACTCCCCCCGAAGCAGTCCCCGCCCGGAGATCCGAATGTGGGACTATTTTACCTCCGGAATATTTTACTCCAGAAGGTGCCATCATCATAAATTAAAGTACGCTGTACTAGGGATAAAATAATGTGGTGGTTTCCCGTTGCCTTCCACATCGCAGTAGTGTGTATCACAGTGCCATACCAACCCTCACGATCTCTGCCACTATGATTACTGAAAGAGCTGCTGCCCCCTTCCAGGGACTTGATTTAGTCTGGCTTCTCAAATAAAAACCCCTCCAATATGGTTAAACCTATGGTTCGGCTCTATATCATTGAAGCGCGCAAGCCATCCCACCCGTCCCAGTATTACTAGAACTGCGTCAAGGTACAAGTCCTTTGGGATAGACAGAAAATGACACAAAAATTAAAATGTTAAAATACCAGTAATCAGTAAAAGTAGGAAATCGCCAAAATCCTAAAACGTACTGAAATAATGAAAGTAGCACTGACGTACTGACGGCATATGAAAAGTACTGATTTCAGTACAATTGTACTGACACTGGGAACGCTGGATGTGAAACAAATTGCGGCTGCAATCATTATTTCCAACGTTTTAAAAAGAAAAATGAAACGAAAAAGAAGCTGCTGGGTGAAACCGTGGATTCAGCATAGATCGAAACTAGGTGTATGTTTTGCTTTGACAAGAGAACTTGAAATTGAGGATGCACAGCAATTTCGCAACTTTGTTCGTATGAATGCAGTACAGGTTCAGCATATAATGGAATTAGTAGGTCCAAAAATCGTAAAAAAATTGCCGCTATCTCTTTAAATAGTATGTCCTTATTTTCCCGATTTCGGTACTGCTTACATTTGGAATTTCATAAAACAGAGTTTTCCTTCCTATATACAGGGTGGTCCAGTTTATATCATCAGGATTTCACCACACGAAAGTTTATCAAAAAATAAAGGTGGTTTGTCTAATAAGATATGGTCCAATTTTGCTTCCTTTTTGATGTACAGGGTGTTAAAGAAAATAATTTATTTGGTATAATTTGCTATAAATCAATAGTAAAAAAGGGTAACCTTCTGAAATTTTGCATTAATTCAATTGCGATTCTTGCTTAGTTGATATTTCAGTTAAGCTTAATGTTGTTTTTCCTTTAAGTAAATAAATTCAGTAATTGATCACATGATGCTTTTTGATATTTTTTTTGTTTTGAGTTGAGTTATCAAAAAATTGTAAGATACAAAAAAGTTTCTAAATTGGATGGGAAATCGTCGCTTTATTTGGTGTTCTAAAAAAAAACAGTGGCGTACGGTTTATTAAATAAAGTATTTTTGAGAAAACCCGTACGCACGCCTCTGTGTTTTAAATAAAATAATTACAACCACTATTTAATAGAGAATACAAAAGAAATGATCTATGAAAAATTTCAGAAGGCTAGCCTTTTTTATTATTGATTTATAGCAGATTATTATCAAAAAATTTATTTTCTTTAACGCCCTGTGCATCAAAATGGAAGTAAAATGCAATGGTGTTTTATTAGACAAACTACCTTTATTTTTTGATAAACTTTCAGCTGGTGAAATCCTGATGATATAAACTGGACCACCCTGTATATATATATCAATTAATTCCATGGTTTCATCTTTTGACCACTCGTTTGGGGCCATATCTACATAATACTACTCTCAGCAATACTCTCAAAAATTCGAAACGCGTCCGTATTCTGCGAGTTACTATCCAAACACATTTAATAGCGTGTCCACTTGAGAGCAAGTCTCAACGCGCTCGCTCTCGATAGCTGGCAGGCGCTCTCTGATAGTTATTCCTCTCAGATATGTGTCGACTTGCGAGCTGCTCTCGAGAGTATTTCTCTCAAATGGACACTTACCTTTACTAAGAATGTGGACCCAAGCCACTGAAACTGAAATACCTAAGCACAGCATCATGCCTTTTTTATATCCCAACTATGATTTGCCAATGCAACGTTTTAGGGTGCTATTATTCCCTTGTTTGTTGCCATTATTATTAGTAATCGCGGATCGCGGATTTTCTTAAAAAAAATACCTCATAGCTTCCCGGGCGTTTTGGCACTGGGTCAAAAATGTTCTTTGCAGAGCTTGAAGTTTAACAGTCAATTGAAGTGGGCCACTTTGCAAAACCTACTTGGGAACTTAAGATACAGATAAACGCCAGCACCTACCACTTCCATTCGCCTTAGACCCAAGTAGGGCTCTGTAAACTTTTTATAGAGCCTTAGACCCAAGTGTGACGTCAAATCCGTACACACGTCTATTGAATGTACCACAATAATTAATTTGCAGCCTCTCAGTACCAACATTTTTGTAATCGTATTATTCGGTATGTGAAAATAATCAATCGACAAAAAATATTTCATCATCAAATCATCTTAAAGTTCTCAGTCCGAAGGCTGGTTGGACGGGTACCTAAATTCTTTTCTGCTCATTTCCCTAAAAGTAGAACATCCTACATCCCTAACTATTTGAGAGCAGTAGCCAGATCTGGGCCTACCCCTACCTCTTTTTATTCCTATCTCCGACTAGTATATCGCAAACTATTCCTTCATGTCCAGGTGTCCTACCATCCTATCTCTCCCATTCTTTATTGTCTTCCATACCTTCCACTTTTCCCCAACTCTTACTTATACCTCCCTATTACTAACCTTATCTATCCACGGTATCTTCATCATGCGTCTGTAGTATCACATTTCACACCCTTCTATTCTCTTTCGATCCCTTTCTCCTATTGTCCAAGTTTTGCTCACGTACAATGCCATACTCCATCATGTCTTAAGAGTCTCTTCCGAGTTTCTGTATTAACAGTTTCCGAGCAACTCAGCCCTGTGCTATTCTTTGCTTTAATCTCTAGTGCTCATACCATCACAAGTTATTTGACTTCCTAAATAGCAGAAACCCGCGACTTCCTCCATCTTCTCATTTCCTATTTGTATTTTAGTTTGTTTTATTTTCTATATACCAAAATTTTGGTTTTCTTTTGATTGATCGTCATGCCGTAGCCCTCTGTCAAAACTGCTTCCATTTCTTTCAGAGCAATTCCTAATTCTTCTTTGCTGGATGCTAACACTGCTATATCATCCACGAGTCTGAGCATGTTTAATAGTTTGGCAGTGTATATTAATCCCTGAAGCTGTTCTGTCCGTAACAATATTAATCACATCTTCGATACATAAGTTGAAAACTAGAGGTGACGATGTACATCCCTGTCTCACTCCCTTCCGAATATCTATTGTTTTTTATAATTTCTCTTAAAGCTAGAATGGTCCCGCGCACTCCTCTATTTTGTCTAAATCTGAACTGTTCTTATCCTAATATTTCTTCCACCCTTTTCTCCATCCTTCTTAGCACAATTCTAGTTTTTGAAGCGTGAGAAGTTAAACTGATCGTTCTAAAATTTTCCTTTTTGGCAAAAGGGACTATGATGTTCCTTTTGTAATTTTCTGGAATCTCACCTGTTATTATGGGACAACCTAGGTTATCCAGCTTTACACTGATTTCATTTTCTAATATTATACCTCCTAGTTTCCTGTCCCCATATAAGATTCCCCAATATTCCTTCCATCTGTCTCCCTTTTCTTCTCTTCCGATTAGGATGTTTCCTGCCTCGTTTCCAATGTTCTTGCTGCTAGACCCAATTTCTCTGAAATTTACCTACATCGAACTTATCTTCCACTTCTTTGTAATTATCAATCCATCACTCTTTTGCTTTCTTACATTTCCGAATAATTTCCCACTTGGTACCCTTATATCTTTGTTTCCCTCTTTCGTCTAGCCTATTTTTATATTTTTGCTTCTCGTCTATTAGAGTTATAATATCCTTTTTTATTCAGGGTTTTCTACTTTTATTCTGTTAATATTTAACAATTTTTATTTGTAAGTTTTTGAAGCAATAAGTAATTATATTTTAAATCTTCAGCTAAATACATACTTTCACTTAGGTATATAATAAAATCACTAGATAATAAAGTCAGTTCAATTTAACCACATCAATTAATATCACAAGCAACGAGATGAGGATACATCTCACTTATTACGATGTCCAGTAAATTATAAACCAGCTAAAAGAAAAAAATGATATAACAAAATACAAATAAAGAAACGTGTTAATTACCTGTTTGTTGTATACAGGATTTTGAAGTATCTCCAAAATGTGTGCAAAACCTTTATTAAATTCTTTGCCTAACAATTTTGACAAAACCTGTGGAGGCACATTTTGTAATTCTTCAAATGCCCTATTTCTTCGTATTTCCATTTCTTCTTTAGTTATCGGTGCATGAGGATTGAAAATAACGCCTAAATTTATAAAATAATCATGTAAATTCACCCAAATTTAAATAGAGACCAACCTTCAAGCAGACCTATAAGGTATGCCAAATTATTTTGGTTTAAAGCAGATCTGACTTTCGTGTCTATGTAAAGTCGTAACATGGAATCCACAATTTGTTGACCAATACTGCAAACAGCTGCATACAGTTTAAGGATTGCTGTTGGCACATGGAATGTGTATTTTACTGCAACAAATCTGAAAATTAACATCCATTTAAAGCAGAAAATTAAATAGGTACTTACACAAGTAGAATATAGATTCCGTAATGTCATTTGGAGTAAATGGGCTTGAAGTAGATTGTTTTACAGATTTATAATCTACTCCAAAGTTGTCATTGAAAATAGCACTTCTAAAAGTCTTTGGAATAACAGTCTTCTGGTTTTCTAAAGATACAGGGTCAAATTCATCTCCAATCTCCGCCCACTCGGGTTTCCTAAAAAATAATATTAAAGCATTGATTAATATACTGCTAGTATAAATGATTAAAGCCGGCTACCAAATGAGACTTACCCTTGTTTTGTTTTCATCGTTGATGACAAAAAGGTGCCCATAAACGAATCCAGATATTGCCCTTTTTCCTTTTTTAGCATATATGCAACAGATTGATAAATGTTTCCAATATCTCCCGAAGTTGTTACACCTGCTGTTACAAACAGAGTAAAATCTTCTTCGCATGTTAAGAAAGAATGTAACAAGTCACTTCCTCTTAGAGATGGCTTTTGCAAAAGTTTCCCTAAAAATTCTTCATATTTTCTTCTTCGCATTTCAACTGTCATTGTTGTTCTGAAAGAGAAAATTGAAAGAAGCCTCATCATAATTCACAAACTTATGTAACCTTCGTGATGGAAATGGTACGCTGCAGATCTCACTCTCACCATGAAATTCGATAAGTTTAATTTTTAGAGTATAAAAGTCTTGATCTTTGCGCTTAACCACCCATTGTTTTCTTTCCGAGTCAGGAAGAGCCTCTAATCGTTGAACATTTACGTCGTAATGAACCACATTTTTTGAACCTACCTATAAATTTTATTTTTCATAAGTTTTGCAGTACATTTGTCTGATCAAAACCTGAATTGTGTCAGTCGATGTTAAAGATACTCTCCATGTTCGTAAATCTCTAAAAATATTACTGCAGTCATTCACGATAATGTCCTCAATAGTCCCATCTTCTATAGTTTGGATAGGATAAATAGCCCCCTCTATTGGCTGAGTGGCCTTTAGAGCACCTTTAATTTTGCCCAAACCACTACTGATTTTGGAAACTGTACTCTGACCAACCGGTTCGTAATATTTTCGTCCTCTGGCGAATTAAAATCAGTTTTCAGTATTAAAGGAACAAAATAAATTTACAGAATTGTGCATATCTTTGGTTAAATTGTGCTTATACTTTTGCATCTACAAGTACACATCCAATAATAGTTCTAGTGCAAGAATTTTTTTATGCAATATCCTATATTATTCCAGAAAAAGTATAAAAATATTCAGAGGGTTCCTAAAGTAAAGAATAAGAAAAATAGTGTTCTTCTGTTGAGATTTTTAAAAATAACTTGGATATGTCAAATTTTCCATTATTCCCAACTTCTGTTGCACGCTAAGTAGTAAAATCGAAAATGAAATACCTGTTGGTTTAAATAGATTTTCCAAGAATATAAAATTAGAAAGCTTAAGCAAAAGACACATAAAATAATTTTAATTTTTAAAAAGAGAAAGAAAATAATATTTTTTTAAATTATTCATATCAATATTAATATGTAAGTTGAGTCACAGTAGTTTTGTTATATCGAAATATGTGCGACTGAGGTGCAATAACATACAATGAGATAATTTTTTGTATACCTTAATTTGAATGGCGATCCATGAGTATGCATGGGCGATCTTTGAAGAACATATCCATAATAATTAAAACCATTAATTAAAAAATAACACTTACAAACTTACTTATTAACAGATGCTTTGTTGTAAGCAGCTGTGACCTTTTCTCCGCAGATATGCACGTAAAATTCATTGCTGTGGAAAAATAAGGGCAAAAAATCATTTTCTAAATTACTTAATGCATATTCATAAGCCTGATACAGTGGTTCCGATGTCCGAAACTTTGCCACATTATAAACTCCATCTTGCAGTAACTTTTGAAAATTACACACAATATCTGAAGAACAATGAATGAAGTTGGCACTAGAGGAATCAAAGTATTCGTTAAATAATTTCGTTGCTTCACCGTGTAAACTTTCTAATTGCAAACGAGTTAAATCAGGAATCAAAAGCTTGTTGTTAAATTCATCTGGAATTGCATGAAATTACATTGATAATCTAAGAAAAATAACAATACAACTTTACCAACATCCAGACAAAACTGGAGAAGATGAACGCTTCCTTCCCTTTTCAAAAATTTCATAAAAGAATAAAGCAAATAAGTATTTTTCTTGATGGTATCTAAATCGCATGCAAATGTTGATGGTTTTGTTATTCTATTATTGAAATTAACAAGCAATTCAACACTCTCTTGCTCGTCATTATACAAATATGTTCCTTTTGATTTGTAAGTTGCAATCAAGATGAACAAGGAATTTATTATATTTGGATCTGCGAGGACATCCATAAGAGGTAAGAA
This sequence comes from Xestobium rufovillosum, assembly GCA_963966045.1. Lineage (NCBI taxonomy): Eukaryota > Metazoa > Arthropoda > Insecta > Coleoptera > Ptinidae > Xestobium > Xestobium rufovillosum. The sequence goes on from OZ014493.1 coordinate 37,009,104, forward strand.
GACCCAACCAGCCAATATCTCTCTTATTAATATGTTGTAATTTCTGGAACGATTTAAGTACTAAAAATATTTTTTCCGATAAATAACTTTTCTGTCTTACTTGCAGTTCACATAATGCTCAGGTAGCAAATTTGGTAAAAGGCAGGAAACAAGATTTCGCAAGTAACTTATTTCATTTTTCCTGTTACTCACTGCAATGTGCATTCTAGTACCTAAATATTCTATAGCAATCTTATTAATATCAGTTTTCTTAAGTTCTAGCATTTGTTTCATGTACATGTAATCATCAATGTGTTTAACAGCAACTGGTACAAGTTTGTTAGCTATTACGTTTCCTACATCTATCTGTAGAATCTTTTTTACTAGCGATGCTGTTGAATACCGTAAACAGTATTTCAGCTCAAACAGAAACGTAGTGTCACTGGTAACATTGGCATACCATGATGTGACAAACGCCTGTACAATGCTGTTGTAAAACTAAAAATTTATACAATTTTTTGCAATACAGAATATATTAAATGATTGAGCATGACAAGTGTATTGTCTAGACAGTGTTCCTAGAAATACTGCATAAAAATTGCTACACCGTATACATTATAATTATATGGAGCGAAAATGGAAACATCCCAGAGCCATGCAAGTTTATGTTAAACTGTTGGACGAAGACAAAGTCCTGCTTATGGAATCACATTCACAAATGAAAATCTCAAACGGGTATGGCTAATAACTGGGACAGAGAACAATGCAGAAGTATAACCTCACAGCACACGAACTTTGCTCATGTTAGTGCTCTGAACTGCAATCTTAAACACAACTTCATGTCATTCACTGTAGTAAAACTGTCCAGACAGTGCATTCTCTAAAATACTGTTTCAACAAGACTTACATGTTCTACGGATTCATTCAAATGTTTCTCTATGCGTAAATTTTTCCAGGGCATTGCGTTTGCACTTCCAGGATGTCTAGTGCACGACAGCTTATTGCAAACTTTGCAAAAGTTAATGTACTTTGTTTTTGGTCCATGACTTCGGCAGAAACTTGCTAAACGCTGAAAATAAAATGAGGCCCCATTTTGATATTTTAAAAGTATACCACAAACAATGATCCCCAATATATAGTTTGTTATGATAATTAATGCAGCAATTGAGCTGAAATATGAGTATATCAGTAATATTATTAATTTACTATCCTTCTAATCTAACCTATAACAAACAGCTATGAAAATGGTTAATGCGATCACGATGAGTCCACACAGTCGTACTATATTGTCTTTTTGTAGTTGTTGGATTGTACTTGTAATAGTGCTTATCATAGTTTAGCACGAAAACTGGATAAATATTGTAATTCCGAAATGATATACACTTTACTGTCACTTTTCAATCAATGTCAATAAATATAAATAACCCTTAAGTTCGTTCACGCTGCCAGTGTCGCCAACAGCAAAATGGAAAATGCCGCCACACACTACAATCAAAGAACAGAAATGATCAAATGATAATTACATTTCTTTGCTGCAATCATTTGTTTCAGTTACTCATAACTAGTACTACTGTTTCTTTAGGTTTCTTTATTCCGCATTAGTGCCACAAGTGTGTCATTGTCATTTTATCATCCTTAACTTAAAAGATGCACGAATGCCACGTGCTCTTGACATCTTCTGCCAGAATCATAAATAGGTAACATAATTTTGTAGAGGTAACAGTTAATTTTCAATTTGTGTGTTGTGCCTTCTTGTAAAAAGTTCAAAACTAAACTAGGTACTATAATATTGCAAAACTTATGCTAAGATCACAGAATACCCAAATAAGAACGCGCAGCGTAATGTTAAAAGTAGGAACCGCGTTCAGCGCCATCTCTAGCTGTTTACAAGAACCAATTGTGTACAAGCGCGCGTAGATAGAATTGAAATTTAAACTTTTTTATTCATATTATAAATATAACTAAATTAAAGAAAACAAAGACTATGCATGCTTATTATGTAGGCATCAATTTTATTTAATCAGCATTTTACATTGTAAGTAGAAACATAAATAACGCTAAAGAACGTCAAACAGGCATTCTTTAGCGCACGCAAACTAATACTAAAATCAAATGAAACTTACTTGTAAACGTTAATTACAAAATTTGCGCAATTTAGTATATTAATTCAACACCTGGGGACGTTCAAGGAGGACATTTCACAGCCGCATTGCTGCTATTTCGATGTGCGATGAAAAACTCCTCATTCGCAGAGATGTCAAAGAATAGGGTATTCCACTACAGTTGAAAATTCTAAATCTAATGAGTGTTATACAATATTTGATACATAGAGTTTGGGATCCACCTTCAGTTCAGCAGTTTATTTTGTAATAAATTAGCAATTAATATTTGAAGCAATCAGCAATTCGGGAGATAAGTGGCACGTCACAAACGTCAGATTTTCATTCCAAACAAAACAAAGCCACGTGCTTTCTGACGTTTTAACCTAACCTCTTAAATATAATTATAATTACATATAGTTGTTTTCAAGTTTTTACGCGTAAGCCCAACACACAAATTGAAAATAAACTGTTTTCACTGCAAAACGTCTATAATTATATTGCAAAAACTAGTTTAAGACGTTGTAAATAATATCGATAAACGTCAAATGGCACGTGCTTTTGTTTTGTTTGGAATGAAAATCTGACGTATGACGGAGGCACTTAGGTCCCGTATTCAAAACGCCCTCTCTGCATGACGAAATAATAGCCCGAACATAGCAACTGTACATATTCTGTATCAACTTGTATCTATGTTCACGGTTATTGACTTTTAGCGCGTTTGTGTCCCGCGATTGTCATTCATAAAAACAATGGAAAATGGATTTTTTAAGGCCGACAGTGATAATTTGCCCATGGTAGTGACATGATTAATGATTTTTACATTACCAATATCGATTTTCTAAGTTCTGAGGTGCGAAACGTGAAAACCAAACAATAAGTAAACATAAACATAACCTTCTTTTTGCACATACCGACCACTGAAATAAATTTAATTTATTTTAGTGATACCGACCTGCACAAAGAACTGTTCTGTTCACTATCCATTGGTGAGGTCTATAGGTACATTTAGCTCTGTATAAATGTGTAAGAATTAAGCACAGGCCCAAACTTGACACAACAAACAGATGATGTTGCTGTCACTGTGTCAATGCCACCTGTCATTTTACTGCACGATGTTGTCACATTTACGATTTCGTCAGTTACTGTAAAACTACCCTACCTATTTAAAATGAGTGTATAAAAGTCGGAAACTCATGCAAATCATTTGTGTACATATATTTTCAGTTACTTATGGATAACTTTCGTGACTTTTGAAGTATACCGTTACATGAAAAAGAAGAAGTAAACGAGATACATTTGTCAACATCGCTGGTGTCGTCGCTGCGTCGCTAGCCGCTGCTATGTTCAGTCAGTTCTATTGTGACGTCACATATTTTATTGCAGACTTTCAACTTTTCAATTTTTCCTATTAACCGGAAATGTAGGAAAGCGAAAGAGCAATGGATCGATAATAAATGCAAAGAAGTGGAAGATAAGTTCGAAGTAGGAAAGACTGATGAAGCATATAAAATAATCAGGAGAAATTTTAGAGAAATTGGATCTAGTACCAAAAACATTAGAAATGAGGCAGGAGATATCCTAATCGGAAGTGGGGAGAAGGCAGATAGGTGGAAAGAATATTTAGGAAACTTATATGCGGGACAGGAAGTGCAAGATATATTAGAAAGCGAAAGCAGTGTAGAGGGGGATAACCTAGGGAGTCCTATAATGAGAGAAGAGTTTGAGATAGCACTAAAAAGTTTAAGGAATAATAAAGCACCAGGTATAGATGGCTTGCAGGCAGAAATCTTAAAGTGCGCAGGTCAAGAGGTAATAGATCGTTTATTTAAACTAGTTAGTCGCATATACCTGACAGGCGAGATTCCAGAAGATTACAAACGGAACATCATAGTAGCTTTGCCAAAAAGAAAAGGCGCGGATAGATGCGAAAATTTTAGAACTATCAGTTTAACTTCCCATGCGTCAAAAATTTCAACTAGAATTGTGCAAAGAAGGATGGAGAAAAAGGCGGAAGAAATATTAGGAGAAGATCAGTTCGGATTTAGACGAAATAGAGGAACGCGCGAGGCCATTCTAGCTTTACGAGTAATTATAGAAAAAACGATAGAAAAGAGAAAGAGCGTCTATATAGGATTTGTAGATTTAGAAAAAGCCTTCGACCACGTAAAATGGGGGAAGATGTTCGAAGTGCTGAGAAAGGTAGGGATGAAATACAGGGACAGAAGAATAATACATAATCTCTACAAAGAGCAAAAGGCAGTTATAGAATGTGAGCAGGAACAAAGGGAAGTAGATATCCGGAAGGGAGTGAGACAGGGATGTGCATTGTCACCTCTAGTTTTCAACTTATATATCGAAGATGCGATTAATATTGTTAAGGAAAGAACAGCCTCAGGGATCAATGTACAGGGCCAAACTATTAACATGCTCAGATTTGCGGATGATATAGCAGTGTTAGCATCTAGCAAAGAAGAATTAGGAGCGGCTTTGAATGAAATGGAAGCAGTTTTGACACAGGGCTTCGGCATGAAAATCAATAAAAAGAAAACTAAAATTTTGGTATGTAGGGGATGTGAAAATAGAACTAAAATGGAAATACAAATTGGAAATGAGAAGATAGAGGAGGTCGCGGATTTCTGCTACTTAGGAAGTAAAATAACTCAAGACGGTAGGAGCACTAAAGATATAAAACAAAGAATGGCGCAGGGCCGAGTTGCGTTTAACAAAAAGAAACAACTGTTATGCTCGAGAACGGTTAATATAGAGACTAGGAAGAGACTCTTAACGTCGTATGTATGGAGTACGGCATTATACGGGTGCGAAACTTGGACAATAGGAGAAGCGGATAGAAAAAGAGTAGAAGCGTTTGAAATGTGGTGCTACAGACGCATGATGAAGATACCGTGGATAGATAAGGTTAGCAATAGGGAAGTATTAGAAAGAGTTGGAGAAAAGCGAAAGGTATGGAAAACAATAAAGAGTAGGAGAGATAGGATGGTAGGACACCTTCTAAGACACGAAGGAATAGTTCGTGACATACTAGAGTCAGAGATAGGAATAAAAAGAGGTAGGGGTAGGCCTAGATTAGACTACTGCTCTCAAATAGTTAGGGATGTAGGATGTTCTACTTTTAGGGAAATGCGTAGGTTAGCTCAGGATAGAAAAGAATGGAGGTACGCGTCCAACCAGTCTTCGGACTGAGAACCTTATGATGATGAACCGAATACAGTAAAATAAAAAAATACGGCGAAATTTTTTTGTGTAGTTCTCCCAGAAAACGTGTTTTTTTAAAATTCATGGAAAACCCTATTACCTACTGACGGAAGTCAAAATATAAACGTGGGCTGCTGCTTTTTGTGCATAATTATTATTTCTTTGTTATGCACGCATCTATTTCTGATTCAATATTATTGCGTATCGAGAAAACGTAACCATATTTAGATGTTCTGTGAACGTAACCAGGGAATATCTAAAAAACGCCCAATTTTTAAATTTTCCATTTTGTCTGACGATGCCGGTTGCGACAGAAATAACAACAAAGAACAAAGCATGCCTCGGATTAAACTTTCACGAAATCGGTAATACAGAGTTTCGACGGCAAATGTCAGAGTCGTAGTGCCATCTAAAGCGGTTTACAGAAACTGAATGTAACATAGTTCAAGGTCGTGCATAACAGTGAAACCCCCCTGGCTAAGATGTTTTGCATCGGACACTGACAGACGTCAAGAGTACGTGGTACGCTGTTTATTTGGAATGAATAACTGACCTACCCCAAAGATACATCACTACCTTTTCTATTAATTCTCCACTTAAAATTCCGCATTAAATTCGAATACTATTTTTGCTTTTCGTTTTGTTGATATGAGTCTTCAAGAAAATTAGAACATAAAAAATAATCATAGCAAAATTAGTTAAAGAAACAAAAGAATCGCTATAACTTCAAAAGAAAATAATGTTGCGCATGCACAAACAAAAATAAAACATTATAAAAATATGAACAATTTCAAAGTATGTATTTGTAAAAACGTGAAAATGTAAGACTGTTTTTAAAATTAAAATACGTATTTTTGATTTTTCACTCCACATTTTCGCTCGGATGCCGACCAGGAAACTGAAAAATGTGAATGTGTTTTATCATTTTGCCAGATTATACAGGATATGATTTTTAAGCGTGGGCGGGCTGTTACTCTGTAACAAGAGCAGATACAGAAAAAATGCTCCAAGAAGCTTGAGTTTATTTTGAAAAGTTATCTCCTAAAAATATTTTCAATTATACGGGGTGCGTCCTAATAGTAGTAATCGTATGCAACTTTCTTTATTCTTTTTGAACAGGTATAATTTTATATTTCTTTTCTGATTCCTCATAACATTTTAATGTCACTTTATTAATCGTACTTTAATGGCTATCTTTGCGAGTTTGCAGGAAAAAATATTTTTCTTGCAAATTTGACATGTAAGTGGTACATTTCAAAAATTTATATCTCAGAAATGGTAGCGTATGAAGGAATAAATTTTTTATGTAAGATGCCCATATTAGTGTAGTTTACATAGGATTGCTCAAATTATTTGAAAGTTATACCGGGACTGTTCAACAAATAATTTTCTAAAAATGACAAATATCGCAAAAAGTCATTTTTTTTCAAATGCAATGGTGTAGTTTTTCTTACACCAATGCAAAGAGCTCAAAATTCTGAATGGGTTGGTCGGGCAGGATTTATTAGTTATCCTCCTTGATCCCCTGATAACACCATTTTCGTGCACAAAGAATCTTCATCATTAAATATCTATTAATTTTTTAAACTTTTATTTGCAAAATTAATGTAAAATATGTTAAATTTCAGCAATCAGGAAGAGCTCGTCTACAAGATTCTACTGAAAAACTATACTGTTGCTATTTGAAAAAATCATAGATGACATCATAGCCGGAATTTGAATAGCGCCATCTACATAATTTATACATCAATATGTGCGCAAGAAAAAAATTAAATCGACGTGTCAGAGGACATTGCTTAACAAAGCACATTTAAAAATATTGAATTTATTCCAAGCTTTTTGAGCTCACTGTATAGTGCTCAATGAGAATTCCAGTAATGAACTTGGTAACAAGACTGAAAGATTGAGATACGGCTCAATTTCAGTTTAAGCTACGATTACAAAGTATGTTTGAATTGCAAATTCAAAGACGCCTATCGTCTATTTCTCTGGGAACGCAGACCTGGCGAGCCCTTTATTGCAAACTTTGGCTCGTGTACCTAGGCATCGACAAGTCTACATCTACGTAATTGGTAATTTTCCTTCGAATTCTTTGAGAGCTTTAGTATTTAAATTTTATGCAAAATTCTTTTATCCTTTCCCTCTATTCGAACGGGCAGTTTGGAATAATTGAATTGGAAATATGAATAAATTTGGCTTAGGTACCCCTCGTTTAATGCAACATAAACATTGTCGTTAACATAATTTGAAATTACGTCAAAGCCTAAATAACTTCTAAAATTAGAAATGAGAGTCGCCCACAAAAATAATACCCTCTAGGCCCAAGAAATACACCCACTCTTTAATACAATAAATTGCTTCAGAATTTAAAGTTATTTACTGTTCATTCATAGCTTGGAAGTAAGAATTGTTTAGCAGTTGAGATTGTCGTGTATACAACAATTCAATCATTTTTCTCTAAAACATTTTTAAATCGTATTTGAAATAATAACGGTGTAAAAGTCTTTTGAGCTTAACATTAAAAATATTTTCGCTTATTGTCATGAAAGATTTCTGATTGAAAATCAGCAGGATTGTTTTTTCAAATATACTCCTTATATTCATTTGAAAATGAATTCCAGATGGAGAGGATATAAATGATGGTTTCAATCTATTTCAAAAATAAGCAATAAGCTGTAGCACATTTAGAAGAGTAGAGAGTGAGCAATTAAAATGCACAGAAACCAAAGACTATTTTGGAATAATCAGTGCATTGCGAATTTGCCGGAGTTTTCTTATTCAAGGAATGTTCTTTCACATTACAGTTCATTTGCTCATTTCAGACCGATAACTTGTAAATCCTTTCACTTCAGTCTAGACAGCGAAGTTTTGTATGTCTAGGTTTTTTAAATTAATCAGTGGAGTGAATAAAATCATGGAATAAATTCCCGCAGAAATATTTATTTCTTTTAACTATTAAATTATGTTGCGTTATGCGTTCAAAATGATTATAGAAAACTGCAGACCACTCGCTTCGTCCTCGTGGGACTCGTCAGTACAGTGCTTTCTGCACTAGTTTCATGCGCAACAAGCGCAACTAACTTGCATATATGCTAATATGCGTCGATCAGTGGCGGTTTCTCCTTAAGGTCAATTGGTCAATGACCCTCCTAAAATATTCTAATCAAAACCATAATTTTAATTAAAATATTTTTTGTCTAACAGTCTCAAATTTAAAATCCTCAGCGGACTGCATTCGCAGCAATACTAGAAATAGCCAAGCGTCAAGCCGCACTTCGCGCTCGCTAGCAGGCCGGGACATTATTCAAATTGACCCTGCACAGCTGTATAAAATGGGGACAATGGGTATTTTGGGCCGATGGGGCTAGCTCGTTCGTGGATGATAATAGGGATGAAGTTTTGGGTTTATATATTGTTGTTTGTTAGGTTTGTTTAGGAATAGTATTATGGAAGATATTTGTAAGATCAGGAAGTTCGTTTAGGTTCGTAGTTTGTTTGGTATAGGATGTTTTATTTGGATTATTTTAGGAGTTGTATTATGGATAGTATTTGTGGTTGGGAAGTTTGTTGTAATTTGTAAATTGTATAGGAAATAATATTAGGAAGCACTATGGGATGCAGCCTCACACCCCTGGTTTTATGGCTTGGTTATAGTGCAGGTAGGTAGTAGCGATTAACGAAACTTTTATCATTAATGTCGATTTATTTAAAAAACAAGAATTTATATACATATCACAAAAATAGCTTAACAATTAATTTTGACCTAAAGAGGAAATAAAATTTGCTGATTAGTTAGATGTCGACAGTTTGTAATATTAAGTGCTGCATTGAAAATTAAAAGCTTGCATTCTGAAAGAAATAATAAATTGTCGTTTTGTTGAATAAGCTTAAAAAAGTACTTGTGTGTTCGCAACCAGGAAATAGATATTTCACGGCTAGCAGAAAATTAATAATGAACTTCAAGTAGGTCAAATTGGTTTAGGAATTTACAGAAAAAATTAAATAAAGATAATTATGTTTATGGTTAAACATTTTCGCGACTCCAAAGTGGACTAGAATGGTCCTACTGAAGCTCTCTTGCTAGCATCTTGTTGATAGGTTCCAATTCCATGGTGTTTTGTTCTTGAGTATTTAATACTCTTGTGCTGGACTCGTTTCTTGCTGTTGTGGTTACTCTGGTGATTCTCCATTGTTTCCATACCTTGTAGATTAGATACATAATTCCAATCATAGCCACAGTTGTAGTAATGGATATGCTAGTTGGAATTGACCAGTGATGTTTAATTTTCTCCCAGGTAACATCATTTAACGTTTGTTGGATACAGTGGCGGCTCCTCAATAAGTGCGCTCGTGCGCGCGCACTGCCTACAAAAAACTGCTTTTAACCTTTTTTTTGATAAGATTCAAACGAAAGTTTAAAACTTTTTTAATCTCCAGCGTTTAGATAATAAATAGTACGCGCCAAGCATCCCGCGTCGTCAGTTTCAAAATACCTAGCAGAGAATGCACGTGCAAATGTGCAGATACATCCAACCGTCTCGTCTGGCGTTCGAGTGTAGCGTCTGGTGTATTGAAACTGTGAGCTTTTGGGTGTGGTGCTCGTACATTCGATATGGGAGTGAGATCGGCAAAACTCGGCAAGACGTGGGAAAATTCGTCATATATGCTTTTAGTTTGGCTCGTATCCGAACACCTTTTCAGTACACACTTGGTAGTTGAAAGGTGCGGTTGCGCTAAGCATATGCATAATATATACGGGAGACAGGAATTGATACTTCTGCGGCGTCGTTTTTTTGTTTACCATATTTAAGTTTGAGATAGCTCCTGGCTTTGCTTATAACGTGAGTAATTAGCTGTATTATCGTGATTATTATTTTTAAATATTGAAATTTCCAGTGGTTTAGTTTGTGGTGGTGGCGGCATAAATTCCGTTGACAATATTATTAAAATTAACTTTTTATTATTGAAATAAAACGGTTAGGTAGGCCTACACCGGTTTTAAAATTAAATCGAACTTGTGCAAAGAAAAAGGAAGGTCGGTCTTTCACTAGGCATTTCACCAGTGACGTTTACAAACTAAACAAATGGATATTTGGATGTACGGTAAGGAATTCTCTTTTTTGTTTTCCATGCTTGTTATTTTTTACTCCAAATATGGATAAGAATTGGAGTCGTATAGGCGTTACTGACTTGAACCATTTGCATGAAAAAATAAGAAAACACGAAGTGTCCAAAGCTCACTTGTAAGCTAGTGCAGAATTTGCGTTCCAGATTCAAGTGAACACTTAATAAATATTGCGGAGTGAACTTTAACAAAGTGGCCGCCTGATTTTTGCATTTTTCAATATTATTGTGTTGTAATACTTACTTCATTCAGTTAAAAGTGAATATTGTTTCTAAATATATAATATAGACTTTTGACGAAAAACTTGAAATAAAACGAAATGGACGTCCTAAGCCTGAGCGAATTATCAAATACTTTTCGAAAGGTCGCGGTAAAAGTTGTGTGCGAAAGTTTAACCTTTTGGATTTGGGATCTTCGTCAAATATTGCGTTGAGTGAAATTTCTTGCTTTAAAATGTTTTAAAATGGCTTCTAAAGCACTTCATAAAAAAATACGGGGAGAAACCACCAGACCCCCCCCCCCAACCCCTGAGCGGTGATTTCATTCCAGAGCACTGCCAAGTTCTAAAGTCACGAGCCGCCACTGGTTGGATATGTTCTTGTTCGCCTCTTAACTGTGTCAAGTCATCGAATGCCTTGATGACGGGCTCTTTCTCAAGATTTTCGTATTTGTTTGACAGTCTTATGGTCGTATTGATGTTGACTTCTTTGGAGAAACTTTCCAAGACAGTTATATTATCGTGCCTTGTAGCTGCTATTACGTTTTGTTTTGTTTTAATGGTGCAGTCTTGAGACACTTGGATAATTCCGGTTCCGTTTAGTTTCACATCTTCTCTTGCACCACTACATGTGACTCCAATGAGTGTCGGTTCTTTTGTGATAAATAGCCAAGTGTTGTCCATGTATAATTGTTTCCAGATGATAGATTGTATTTTGTATCGAATGCTGTTGCAATTTGTTATTTCTTTTCTTTCGTAAATTTCGTCTATTATGCAACTTGGACTGTTTTCTATACTTCGGACTGCAGTTTGGGTGCACAAATACTTGTTTTGACCCAGTACGACAGCGTTCTTGAATTCTTCGTCTGATATTTCGAAATATTCTTGGGTGTTGTAATCCACCGCTAATAGGCCATTCGGTATCTCCAGCACCCAGTAGGAACCATTGTTGATGTTTAATGGTATAGGTGTGACTTTTATTAGGACGAAGTCGTTCACTTCTGCCATTAGAAAGTATCCAAACACATGAAATGAAGATTCACTTTGTTGGATCTTCGTCTTCCACAACGGAACGGGTAGGATGTTGATGTTAAAAGTTTTTCAATATTGCATGTTTCGAATGTGCATGGAAAACCGTAGACCACTGGTTTCGTCCTTTTGGGACTCATCAGTACGGTGCTTTGCCCTACACACTCGAACGATGCAATATTGCTTGCTGTATATATACTTACACGCTTGGTGTAAGTATTAGCAAGAGCTAATTATTTGCCGAATTATGGGGCGGTTATGAGTGGTACTGGACCGTTCGAACAACTACTCCTCGGGCAAATACCCCGCCAGGCATTGAATTATAGAACTAAATCCAGATTTTATGTACTACGAGATCCATACTGAATGCTACCCCAAACATATCGTTGGGCTTGGAACATCCTTAGATCTCTACGTACTTCCTGCTCCCAGCAGTAGGTTATGTATGTTAAAAGTTTTTCAATATTGCATGTTTCGAATGTGCATGGAAAACCGTAGACCACTGGTTTCGTCCTTTTGGGACTCATCAGTACGGTGCTTTGCCCTACACACTCGAACGATGCAATATTGCTTGCTTTATATATACTTACACGCTTGGTGTAAGTATTAGCAAGAGCTAATTATTTGCCGAATTATGGGGCGGTTATGAGTGGTACTGGACCGTTCGAACAACTACTCCTCGGGCAAATACCCCGCCAGGCATTGAATTATAGAACTAAATCCAGATTTTATGTACTACGAGATCCATACTGAATGAATTAGCTCTTGCTAATACTTACACCAAGCGTGTAAGTATATATAAAGCAAGCAATATTGTATCGTTCGAGTGTGTAGGGCAAAGCACCGTACTGATGAGTCCCAAAAGGACGAAACCAGTGGTCTACGGTTTTCCATGCACATTCGAAACATGCAATATTGAAAAACTTTTAACATACATAACCTACTGCTGGGAGCAGGAAGTACGTAGAGATCTAAGGATGTTCCAAGCCCAACGATATGTTTGGGGTAGCATTCAGTATGGATCTCGTAGTACATAAAATCTGGATTTAGTTCTATAATTCAATGCCTGGCGGGGTATTTGCCCGAGGAGTAGTTGTTCGAACGGTCCAGTACCACTCATAACCGCCCCATAATTCGGCAAATAATTAGCTCTTGCTAATACTTACACCAAGCGTGTAAGTATATATAAAGCAAGCAATATTGCATCGTTCGAGTGTGTAGGGCAAAGCACCGTACTGATGAGTCCCAAAAGGACGAAACCAGTGGTCTACGGTTTTCCATGCACATTCGAAACATGCAATATTGAAAAACTTTTAACATACATAACCTACTGCTGGGAGCAGGAAGTACGTAGAGATCTAAGGATGTTCCAAGCCCAACGATATGTTTGGGGTAGCATTCAGTATGGATCTCGTAGTACATAAAATCTGGATTTAGTTCTATAATTCAATGCCTGGCGGGGTATTTGCCCGAGGAGTAGTTGTTCGAACGGTCCAGTACCACTCAGGATGTTGATGTTTGATGGAAATTTCTTTTCGGCAGATTTAATAATTTCTTCTATATGGGCTGGTGTCATAAAGTCGTACAAACTTCCTCGGCCGAACACAATGTTTGTCAGTTTCGAATAATGTTGTATGTTTTCTTGTATGAAGTTAGTTGCTACTTGGTAGGTACTTAAAACGTGAATGCTTAACTTGTTCGCGTCGACCTTTCTGTACCATCTGTTCATGTCGTTAACAGCTTGTAGCCCTTGGTTCAACTTTTCTCTAAAGTGGTTCAATTGTTTGAATATTCTGTCTTCTGTCTCGTTAAATTTGGATAATGCAGTTACCATAAACTTTGTTTGATGGCTTGAGGCTTGTATAAGTTGTTTTTGGTTGTTATCTAGTTGTTGTATGTCTGTATACACTTCATCGTTCACACCAAAAATTGAAGTAAGAAATTTTCCCAGGAGTCCGCGTTTTTGTCTGGGTTGTGCATTTTGTAACCCAGTCACTAACCAATCCATTTGTTTCTTCTGTTCTCCTAAATGATGTACAAGCATATCGCATGGCGTTTCTGATGTAAGTTCTCTGGTTTTGTTGCACAATTGCTCCATTTGAATGACTGTTTCTTTTATTCTTGTTGAATCTCTTGATATTTGTTCTTTATCTATTTTGTATTCGATGCGAAACATGCCTCTTCCTAACTTCGAATGACCAATATGTTCGATATATAGACCTGGCTTCGGATAATGAACGGTGTAGGATGCGTTGATTGCAGATATCATTAACAAGAATGATATTAGGAGCATTGGTATTATCTTGAACTTAGCTTTTTGGAATTTGCTTTCTGAAGATTTGGATTTATGGGTGGATTTTATTGGAGGCGTTTTAGTTTTGGTAGTTTTAGGATTAGTGATATTTAGGTGGCATTGAGTTTTTGTAGTAGGAGTAGAAATTGGTTCGTCTGTAGAATCGAAAGGCAATGGAATTAAGGAGTGTATTGATCGTTTTAACATAGTTCCACCTGCTTTTTGAAGTGTCACCACTCGGATTGTTCCATCTTCTGCAGGATGTACTTGTATTATTCGTGCTAGAGGCCATTTGCTCGGATTTATATTATCTTCTTTGATTAGAACCAGTTCTCCAATTTTCAAATTTTGATGTTGTGTTTTCCACTTGTATCGTAATTGAAGTCTGCTTAGGTATTCTGATGACCATGCATTCCAGAAATCTTTTTTCATTTTTTGTATTAGTCTCCATCTGTTAGTTAGGCTAGTATTTATTTCGGTATTTATCGGATCGGGTGGCGATACTAGTTCACGGCCAATTAGAAAATGGTCTGGCGTTAAGGCTATTACGTCATTGATTTCGTTCTCAATTGGGCAGAGTGGTCGGGAATTTAGACTTGCTTCTACTTGATGCATGAACGTGGCGAGTTCCTCGTATGTTAAAGTAGTATCTCCAATGACTCGCTTGAGATGATGTTTCATCGATTTCACCCCTGCTTCCCACAGACCCCCAAAATTTGGGGCGGATGGTGGGATGAAGTGCCACTGCGTACCCAAGTTCGCCATGTTTTCTTGGGTATGATTGTCTGACACGATTTTGTAAACTTCTGCTTCAATAATTTTGCTCGCACCAACGAAATTTGTTCCATTATCGCTGTACATGTGGGCACATGGACCTCTTCTAGATATGAATCTTCGATATGCTGCTAAAAATGTATCCGTTGTCATATCGCTCACTACTTCGAGATGAATAGCTTTGGTTGACAGGCAAATAAATATTGCTATGTACCCTTTGTATGATTTGTGACCCCTGCCTTTTGTCGCTCGAATTTGGATGGGCCCTGCATAATCCACACCAGTGTGTGTGAACGGTGGTGAAGGAGTTACTCTAGGAGTAGGTAATTGTCCCATTTGTTGTTCAGCAGCTTGCGCTTTATACCGTATACATTTGGTGCATTTATGCAGGATTGTAACAGCTTTTTTTCCATTAATAATCCAAAATTTTCTCCTCGTATAGGCTAATGTGGCTTGGTTTCCATCATGTAGTGTCTTGTAATGTGCATCTTGAATTATTAGTTTCGTAATATTGTCGTTGTACCGTATTATAATCGGATGTTTTTGGTTGTATCTTAACGATGCATTCTTGAGTCTGCCTCCTACTCTCATTATCCCTTCTCTGTCCAAGAAGGGAGTGAGTGGAGATAGTTTGCTGCCTTTGGTTACAGAAGTATTTGTTTCCAAAGCTTCCTTATCTGCCCTTAATTCGGTTGATTGAATAATTTTTATAATTTTGTTTGTGGTAGCGTTGATTTCGGTATATTTCAGAAAACCTGTTTCCGCTTCTTGTTGTCTGGCTCTCTTGATGAATCTGTCACAGTAGGATAGAACTCTGATCATTTTTGTAAAATTTGAAAATCGGTTGAGCACTTCGTTTTGTGTATGCTTTGTTGTTGTTTGATGGCACATCTTCATTTCTTGTTCAATTTGTTGAATTTCTTGTAACTTTGGCCATTGTCTGTCGTTCAGGGCCTTCCCACCATATTTTATGTTGTTTTAGTTTTATCGGGTCCATCCCTCTCGAAATCACATCAGCGGGATTATCGGTAGTGCTGACATGACTCCATACCTCTGGCGGTGCAATGCGTGTAATTTCGGATACTCTGTTCGCAACAAAAGTCTTCCATCTTAACGGATCTCCCTTGATCCAACCTATTGTAATCATTGAGTCAGTCCAAGCGTAAATCTTCCTTTTTTCTATTTGTAGTGCCGTGATTGTTCTTTTGAATAATTTGGCTAATAATACAGCCGCGCAGAGTTCGAGACGTGGTAATGTAGTTTTTACTCTTGCGGGTGCTACTTTGGATTTGGCAGCTAGTAGTATGATTTTCGTTTCATTGTTTATCACAGTTCTGCTGTAAATGACAGCTCCATATGCCTTCTCGGAAGCGTCGCAGAATCCATGTAATTCCAATTCTTCGTTATTGTAATTTATCCATCTGGAGAGCTTAATTTCTTCTACAGATTTTAATTGATTTCGAAATGTTAACCATTTGTTTGCCATGTCTTCGTTTAATTGTTCATCCCAATCAAGTTTTTGTATCCAAAGCTCTTGTATAATAATTTTTGCTTTTATTACAATTGGAGCTAGCCAGCCCAACGGGTCAAATAATTTTGCAATTTCAGATAGTACATTTCTTTTTGTTAGGGTTGATTCTTCGGATAATTTCACTCGAAATCTGAATGTGTCATCGAAAGGTAGCCATAGGACGCCTAGTGATTTTTTCACTTCGTCTTGGGGTATTTGTAGAGCTGCTTGTTCATTGAAAGATTTGGGTAAGTCTTGAAGTAATTTTGAACAGTTACTGGACCATTTTCGTAAGTTGAAACCTCCGTTGCGTAGCATTTGTATTAATTCGTGTTGTAGTTTTGTAGCTTCTTTTAAGTCGTGTGCCCCAGATAATACGTCATCCACGTAAAAGTCGTTTTTTGCGACAAAGGATGCGTTCGGGTATTCGTTCTCTTCATCTGTAGCTAGTTTTTGTAATGTTTTTACTGCTAAATATGGAGCCGATGCAGTTCCATACGTCACAGTTGTTAGTTGATATTCTTGAATTGGTTGTGACTCGTTAAAACGCCACACAATTCTTTGATATTGCTGGTCATCACGATGTATTTTTATTTGTCTGTACATTTTCTCGATATCTGCTGTGAATGCTATTCGATGTTTTCTCCATCTCAGCAGAATATCTGGTAAGTCCTGTTGTAATTTTGGTCCTACATGCATCAGTTGATTTAGACTTGTATTACACGAAGTTTTGGATCAAAGACGACTCGAAGTTTTGTAGTAATACTGTCTTCTTTGATAACAGCTTGGTGCGGAATATAATATTTTCCTTCGTTATATTTATACCGAGGTACTTCTTCCATGTGCCCCAGAGTTATATATTCTTGTACGGCTAAGTACATATTTTCCATGAAGTACTCATCTTGAAAATATTCCTCGTGCAACATAATTTCTTCGTTTAATTCGTAAACAGCATCCCATTGTTTGGAAATTTTTCGTAGTAGGGATTCGTATCGGTATTTGGAATTTTCTTCTTGGATTTTTTCTTCAACTTGTTTAATTGTATTTAGTAGTTGGTTTATTCGAATAGATTGTTTCTTGAGTCGTAATTTTTGGCTTTGATCGTCGTTAGTATTTGTTTTTTCGTTTTTGGCTTCGATTTCTTCTGTAATTGGTATTTCTACCTTGCGACCTTGCAGACTTTTTTGGCAATCTGCAAGATGCGCTTGTAATTCGTTATATACTTCTTTCATCTGACTGAAGTAATTGGATTCGAAGTAATTGTGTGGTAAAGCAATTTCGGTCATTGCTTTGTCATTCTTGGTAACTTCATCCCATATTTGAGTAAGTTCGGAAAGGCGATTCTTGATGTATTCTTCCGTTTTTCTTCTTGAGGAATCTTTCTTCGTGTTCGATAGGAGTTTCACCAATTGTCTTCCATTTTCTTCTTGTTTAGGGCTAATTCGTTCAGCTCGCCCATCTTAGAATTTATTGGCGGACTGGAGAACATGGCGATAGTTCAGTTTTTTGCTCGAAGGACCAATGTATAAAATGGGGACAATGGGTATTTTGGGCCGATGGGGCTAGCTCGTTCGTGGATGATAATAGGGATGAAGTTTTGGGTTTATATATTGTTGTTTGTTAGGTTTGTTTAGGAATAGTATTTTGGAAGATATTTGTAAGATCAGGAAGTTCGTTTAGGTTCGTAGTTTGTTTGGTATAGGATGTTTTATTTGGATTATTTTAGGAGTTGTATTATGGATAGTATTTGTGATTGGGAAGTTTGTTGTAATTTGTAAATTGTATAGGAAATAATATTAGGAAGCACTATGGGATGCAGCCTCACACCCCTGGTTTTATGGCTTGGTTATAGTGCAGGTAGGTAGTAGCGATTAACGAAACTTTTATCATTAATGTCGATTTATTTAAAAAACAAGAATTTATATACATATCACAAAAATAGCTTAACAATTAATTTTGACCTAAAGAGGAAATAAAATTTGCTGATTAGTTAGATGTCGACAGTTTGTAATATTAAGTGCTGCATTGAAAATTAAAAGCTTGCATTCTGAAAGAAATAATAAATTGTCGTTTTGTTGAATAAGCTTAAAAAAGTACTTGTGTGTTCGCAACCAGGAAATAGATATTTCACGGCTAGCAGAAAATTAATAATGAACTTCAAGTAGGTCAAATTGGTTTAGGAATTTACAGAAAAAATTAAATAAAGATAATTATGTTTATGGTTAAACAACAGCTCTTATGGCTTATGGAGAAATGCATGTAAAGAAGAACAGTGATAGCAGATGGCGAATTACTGAGTGGAAGTGAGAGTCACCTTTTACTCCTATATCTCCAACGTGGTCAATGTCCCGATGACAACTGCGCAGAATCGAGTTTAGTTCAACAGTATTCAGTTATATCACAGTATATCTAAATAGATATACTGTGGTTATATTTTCTCTGGATCTCAGTAGTCTGCTCAGTTCTTCTTAGATAGCAGGCGGGAAATCTTTCTTTATTGTCGCGGTTGTGAACTGTGATAGTTGTGAAGTTCTGATCGTTGAGAAATTTTGTGTGTGTTTAGCAAAACAAGATGAGTGTTGTTGAGGATATATTTGCCTTAAAATCAGCTGGAACATCAAATTATGAACGCCGGCTTGAAAAGAGGGAAAGTGGACGGCCGAAACCAAAACTGAATTTGAAGCAGACAACAAAGGATAAAGGTAAAGGTAAAGAATCGATGTACAATTTGTGCGACTGGATTTGTGGATGCAGTGTTAAAAATGCGTTCTTTTGCTATCCGTGCTTATTATTTTCAATTGATGCTATATGGGCTAAAAATGGAGTAACCGATATTAAACATTTAAAAGACAAAAATAAAAAGCATGCTTCTTTCCGTACTCATAAATTGTTCAGTTACGCCAGTTTAGGGCGTGTACACATAAGACAGCAACTTTATAGTGTGTATCACAAAATCAGTGCACGACTTTAAAGAATGAATACTTAGGTATATTTTAAACAAATTAATTGATTGTGTAAAATTTTGCGGACTCTTTGAAATTGCATTGCGCGGTTATGTATATATTTTTAGTATGTATTAATTATAAGTCCCAAAACTAAAATGACCTCCCTGGATATTAACCCACGAGCCGCCACTGTCATATATGAGCAAGCGTCAATTACTTTATGAATTTATTGTTTATATGCAATGAGTGGTACTGGGGTGTTCCGTTGACCCTTTGAACAATTACTCCTCGAGCAAATACCACGCCAGGCATTGAATTAGTGGTGGAGAACTATCGGTAGTGACATTGCTTATTATCGATAGGTCTCGCTATCGAAATACATTTATATCGATTATTATTTTGAACTATCGATAGTTTTCGATATTTTTAAATGGTGCATTTTTAAAGATCAAACTTAGGATCAAACCCTATACATATATCACTATAACAGTAATTTTTTCCATATTTATAAATATGCTAAACTGTGTCGGAGAGAACTTTTAGTGCAATAGGGCAGATTATTATAAAGGAAGTCAAGGCTTAAAGAAAAAAATGTAGATGTTTTAACTTTTTTGAATACAAATGATTGGTTATTGTAGTTTTTTAAGTTTCTACGAATAAAATTTATTCCAAGTTTTTCTACTGTTTTAAATTTTACAAGAAAAATAATTTTTAATTCTTTTTGCTTACACCTTTTTTGATAATTTCCAAAACTATCGAAAAATATCGATAATTATCGATAGTACTGTTGGCAAATATCGATAACTATCGAGAGGAGCGACTATCGATAGTTTTCCACCTCTACATTGAATTATAGAACGAATCTTCCCAAACATAATAATTGTTATAAGTTATAACTAAGGGAAAATCAGAGTTAATTTTTATAGGAAGCGTTAAATGGTACCTATTTCTGCTTTTAGCGTATAACTTTATATAATAGTAAAGTACATTTGCAAAATGTCTTACAATCAGGGACCTGGACCGGAACCGAAAAGTAACGGGAACATAACCATCATAAGGTTCTCAGTCCGAAGACTGGTTGGACGCGTACCTCCATTCTTTTCTATCCTGAGCTAACCTACGTATTTCCCTAAAAGTAGAACATCCTACATCCCTAACTATTTGAGAGCAGTAGTCTAATCTAGGCCTACCCCTACCTCTTTTTATTCCTATCTCTGACTCTAGTATGTCGCGAACTATTCCTTCGTGTCTTAGAAGGTGTCCTACCATCCTATCTCTCCTACTCTTTATTGTTTTCCATACCTTTCGCCTTTCCCCAACTCTTTCTAATACTTCCCTATTGCTAACCTTATCTATCCACGGTATCTTCATCAAGCGTCTGTAACACCACAGTTCAAACGCTTCTACTCTTTTTCTATCCGCTTCTCCTATTGTCCAAGTTTCGCACCCGTATAATGCCGTACTCCATACATACGACTTTAAGAGTCTCTTCCTAGTCTCTATATTAACCGTTCTCGAACATAACAGTTGTTTCTTTTTGTTAAACGCAACTCGTCCCTGCGCCATTCTTTGTTTTATATCTTTAGTGCTCCTACCGTCTTGGGTTATTTTACTTCCTAAGTAGCAGAAATCCGCGACCTCCTCTATCTTCTCATTTCCTATTTGTATTTCAATTTTAGTTCTATTTTCCCTCCATCTACACCAAAATTTTAGTTTTCTTTTTATCGATTTTCATGCCGTAGCCCTGTGTCAAAACTGCTTCCATTTCATTCAAAGCCGCTCCTAATTCTTCTTTGCTAGATGCTAACACTGCTATATCATCCGCAAATCTAAGCATGCTAATAGTTTGGCCCTGTACATTGATCCCTGAGGCTGTTCTTTCCTTAACAATATTAATCGCATCTTCGATATATAAGTTGAAAACTAGAGGTGACAATGCACATCCCTGTCTCACTCCCTTCCGGATATCTACTTCCCTTCGTTCCTGCTCACATTCTATAACTGCCTTTTGCTCTTTGTAGAGATTATGTATTATTCTTCTGTCCCTGTATTTCATCCCTACCTTTCTCAGCACTTCGAACATCTTCCCCCATTTTACGTTGTCGAAGGCTTTTTCTAAATCTACAAATCCTATATATACGCTCTTTCTCTTTTCTATCGTTTTTTCTATAATTACTCGTAAAGCTAGAATGGCCTCGCGCGTTCCTCTATTTCGTCTAAATCCGAACTGATCTTCTCCTAATATTTCTTCCGCCTTTTTCTCCATCCTTCTTTGCACAATCCTAGTTAAAATTTTTGACGCATGGGAAGTTAAACTGATAGTTCTAAAATTTTCGCATCTATCCGCGCCTTTCCTTTTTGGCAAAGCTACCATGATGTTCAGTTTGTAATCCTCTGGAATCTCGCCTGTCAGGTATATGCGACTAACTAATTTAAATAAACGATCTATTACCTCTTGACCTGCGCATTTTAAGATTTCTGCCTGCAAGCCATCTATACCTGGTGCTTTATTATTCCTTAAACTTTTTAGTGCTAGCTCAAACTCTTCTCTCATTATAGGACTCCCTAGGTTATCCCCTTCTACACTGCTTTCACTTTCTAATATATCTTGCACTTCCTGTCCCGCATATAAGTTTCCTAAATATTCTTTCCATCTATCTGCCTTCTCCCCGCTTTCGATTAGGATATCTCCTGCCTCATTCCTAATGCTTTTGGTACTAGATCCAATTTCTCTAAAATTTCTCCTAATTATTTTATATGCTTCATCAGTCTTTCCTATTTCGAACTTATTTTCTACTTCTTTGCACTTATCATCGATCCATTGCTCTTTCGCTTTCCTACATTTCCGAATAATTTCCCACTTGATCGCCTTATATCTTTGTTTCCCTATTTCATCTAACCTATTTTTATATTTGCGCCTTTCCTCTATTAGGCTCACAATATGTTTTGTTATCCAGGGTTTCCTACTTTCATTCTGTTTATGTCCCAAAATATCCCTAGCTGATGAAACTAAACTATTTTTAATGCAATTCCATTCTTCCTCTATGTCCCTAACAATATTTTCGCCCGCGCCCTTTAGTACTTCGTTTGTCTTTTTCTCGAACTTATCGCGCGTATCATCATCTTTTAGTTTCTCTGGGTCAAGATACCTTCTTCCGCTTCGTTTTTTCAAAATCTTAAATTTAAGATTGGCCTTCATAACGACTATATTGTGATCACTATCTGTATCTGCTCCTGGATAACTTCTACAATCCCTAACTTGATTTCTAAATCTTTGCCTAACAAGAATGTAATCTATTTGATATCTCCCTAGGTCTCCTGGCATCTTCCACGTGTAGCGTCTCCTAACATGATGGTGAAATAGAGTGTTCGCGACCGTTAAGTTATGTTTATCGCAGAACTCTATCAGTCTCACTCCCCTATCGTTCCTATTGCCTAATCCAAAGGGACCAACTATTCCGCCCTCTCGCCCTGTGCCTACGACTGCATTGAAATCTCCTATAATTATTAAATTTTCGTGTCCTCTCACAAAATCTAGCACATGTTCAATATCACTATAAACTGCCTCTACGACCTCATCACTGTAGTTAGAAGTGGGCATATATACCTGTATTATTACTGTTTTTACAGGTTTCGAATCTAACCTAACCATAACTACCCTGTCACTTTGCTGTAAGAAATTTTCTACACTCTGCCCTACTTTTTTCCGCATAACAATTCCTACTCCCGAATTTCCTCCTACAGATCCTGTGTGTATTACTCTAAAATCTCCGCTCCAGAAGTCTCCGGCTTCTGGCCATCGCACTTCACTAATACCTACTACGTCTAATGCTAACCTATCCATCTCAATTTTCAAATTCTCTAACTTTCCTACTTGTTTCATGCTTCTAACATTCCACGCTCCGACTCGTGAGATGTTACACTTATCATTTCTGATGACTCCCCCCGAAGCAGTCCCCGCCCGGAGATCCGAATGTGGGACTATTTTACCTCCGGAATATTTTACTCCAGAAAGTGCCATCATCATAAATTCGAAGTACGCTGTACCAGGGATATAATAATGTGGTGGTTTCCCGTTGCCTTCCACATCGCAGTAGTGTGTATCACAGTGCCATACCGACCCTCACGATCTCTGCCACTACGATTACTGAAAGAGCTGCTGCCCGTAACCGTTATTTTTTTGCAACCGGAACAGAACCGAAACCTTTATTATAAAATTGTCTGGAACCGTTTCGGAACCGGAACCTTTATGAATATTTTGGTTCCTGCCAGGCGCAGGCGCACAACAGCCCCAGAGCTCAACAGACGCCGTGCCAGCGTTCTACTCTTGACTTCTAAATTTCTTCTAACCTGAGCTCAACCACGCGCTCTTCAGGTG
Source organism: Xestobium rufovillosum (assembly GCA_963966045.1). NCBI lineage: Eukaryota > Metazoa > Arthropoda > Insecta > Coleoptera > Ptinidae > Xestobium > Xestobium rufovillosum. The sequence goes on from OZ014493.1 coordinate 37,032,669, forward strand.
CCACTTTGTTTACGAATTAAAAATTAAAGCACCCTTATCTATTAATTTCCTCCAAGCTGTGCAACCTGAAGTAGCAATTAATAAACAAAGGAATGTGCGCTATTATTTATTACTACTTGGTACCGGTACCGAAAATGGTACTAGAACAGAACAGATTTATTTCAAGGTACCGGAACCGGAACCGAAACACTTATATTTATCAAGCCCAAGGAGCAAAGTGTGCCTGAGAATGGGCACAAGAATATTTTGCCCGTAATGGGTCGACACGGCAACCGGAATTTGTGTCATTTGTGGGCACTCAGGCCTATTCTGTAACTTGTAACGACTCGTTATTGGCCGATTATCGTTATATAAACAGGTCAAGCGATTCCGTAGTTGACAGCTGTTTTGCGCAAGTCGTTATCGTAACGACTAATTGTTTGTGAACAATTTGAAATATTGGGAGTTGTTAGAAGACGATATTTCGATTCTGTAAACAATTATATGTTGCTGAGTAACTACAAAATCGTTAAGTAACCATCGTTCATAAACACCTCCTTCAAACATGCAGTTTCCATTGTGACATTTCCCATTGTTGCATGAAATAGATCTATTCTGCGAACTGCTATACCAAAAAAAGAGTTTGAGATGGATTGGGCTGCTGTAGTAAATGATTTATTATTCGAACTAGAAAGAAAGCATGTATGCATTACATTTATGAGAATTAAAATATACTTGTTAGGACAGGAGCCTACAAAAACGTATCTCTTATAACTGTGGAAGGACGAATAATTATTTAATGCTGCAATTACGAGACCCTTTTATCTACCGGAGGAAATATTTCGAGGTCAATACATACTCAGTAGAGAATCAGCCAGATATGTTTTTTTATGGAGATCGTTAATTACGAGTACCTATATGCATGCACCCCAGCGAAGAACTGCTACACCTTCTGACGTTAAAGTGAGTGTTCATTTTCATTTCATTTCATAATTAATGATTTGAAATAAATTTGAAATTTATACAAGTATATACAGTGCGATCCAAAAGTCTCCCCTCCCCCTATATCTTCAGAATGGCGAGACATAGAAAAACCAAATTTGGCTTACCTTCATGGCGACCGGGCGCCATCTTGGTCTAGAATTATTTTAAATTGCAGAAGGGGAGGGGTGAAGTGAGGGCTGAATCGAAAGCGCTCTTAATTCTGAATACGATAACCAAGTTTCGTAATATTCTATCAACTAAATTCCAAAAGACTGTATATAGTGATTTCAGGAAAATCTCATATTTTAACAGTAACAGTGTGATATAGAGCATGCAAGTTCGGGAAACCATCATGGCAACTGCTCTAGTGCATTTTCAAAATATTTGACAAGTGCTTCCCGAAAGAAGGCGGTCGGGCGCCATCTTAGTATAAATAATTAAATTACGGTAGGGGTCAAGTGAGGGCTCGTTCGAAAGCCCTTTTGATTCTGAACTCGGCGACAATAGCGGTTTTACGTGTTAGCGTCGTTACTATTAAAATATTCAAAATGAAAATTAAAAACTGGAATATTGAATCCGCCGCCATTTTGAATTGTGTTCATAGAATATTATGAATCCTGGTTGTTGCATTCAGAATGAAAAGCGTTTTTGATTGAATCCCCACTTAACCACTACTGCCATTTAAATTCTTAGACCAAGACGGCGCCCGATCGCCATCTTTGGAAACTCAAGCTACTATCGGACCTGCCCTGGAAGTTCCCCAAATTTGGGTTTTCTATGTCACGTCATTCAAAAGTTAAGATGGGGGTGAGGCTTTTGAATCGCACTGTATGTAAATAAAGTTAATAAACAAGCATTTGTTTTATTTTTTGTTCACTTAAAAGCCAAAACTAAAAGAAATTACTGGTTTAATTAATAACAAAATAAATCCAAAATGGTTAGAAGAGAAATTTCACACGGCAAAATTTTTTTACCACAGCCTCCTACACTTCAACGCTTGACGACAGACGCACGTTACTACTGTTTCAAAGTCGTTATGATTTCGCATTGTCACAAAATTAACGATGACAGATACAGAATACAGTTTTTATAACAATCGTTATAAGTGTCGTAAAGAATTAGTAGTTCATAAGCGATGTTGTTAGTTAACGATAATATATAGAATAGGCCTGAATATGTTCATATGGTGACAATTTTAGGTTACGTGTCGACATATGAACGATGAACTAGTTTTTGTGTTCAATAAGTCGCCGTGCCCAAGTGTTTACATTTCAGACATTTGTGCCCTTCATGTAACCATTATTTGTCTACTTGGAATCAAAGGACGCCATTTAGACGCACTGTGTCGACACACTTTAGAAACAATGAGCCTAGAATGTGTTTAAATTCTTTGAGACCTTTTTGTAACCAAAATGCATCTAAATGGACATTCATGTTTCTAAATGGTCGCTCTTTAAGCACATAATTCTGAAATGTTTCTATTATGTGTCCAGGTGAACACAACTTTCCATTCGATAACCTAACCTTACTTCTGAAAGATGTTATCACCCATTATAGCTAGTTCTTGTGACTCGAGGTTGTGAAAAGTGTTAAAAAAGTTGTAAAAGTATAGCTATAAACTATAATAAATAATATAACAAAATATGATATTTAATATAGGTGTAATTATACATATTACATAATAAAAAGTATAAATACATAACACAGGCTATGAAGTAGGTACTCTTTATTTGCCCTCTAGCACTGTACTTAGACAGTTTGTCTCTGGCCTAGTTATTTCCACTAAAACAGCAGTTTAAAGTTAGGTTTGATTTTTACAAATTAGGCACATTTTAGAATTTTGTTCCTGAATTGTGTCTTAAATGAAGTATGTGTTATTAACAACATTTCAGGAACAACTCAGGCCAATTTTGTGCACAGGAGTCAAAAATGTACCACATAGGTAGCAATGTTACTAAATGGAAAGCCATTAGTCACAATTTGGCTCAAATATAGACACAAGGCTCTGTTTAGACACCATCTTCAAATCAGCCATTGGTTGTTGATGCTCAAAGGCGTCCATATTGGTTCAAAATTCAAAAGCGAAGTATGTTTTTGAAAAAAATCATCTAATAAGGAACGAAATGTGGTAAACTTCTGTCCTTTTGCCATTTAAGCATAAAGAAGTGTAAATAAATAGAAACTTTGGATAAAAATGTGTACCTTGCAAAAATTAGGTTATCACAAATTTTTTTATACCTGGACAAATAGAGGTTTTTATGAAGGCGCTTTTATTTTGCTTAAGTATGTCATCCAGTTTTTACCAAAAAGTTGCCTTCGTTTAGTATTTTCTGCGTAGTTACTTCAGAATGCATCATTATTTGAGTATGTTCTTTAGGTTATGTGTAGTGTAACAACATAGAGTCACCCCATATTTATACTTGTTCCCATCATTCTAAGTTCTAAAAGAGATGCATATACAATTATTGTGCCCAATATTATTCTATTTAGTAATAATTTAGGCACAGAAATGTGAGCATGTCGGGCACAAGGAAGGCATGAGTTAGACACAGTTTTGGTGTCTAACTAGTCTCAATTTAGGACACATTTTCATCACCATTTTGGACACATTTACTACTTAATGCGGGCACTGTGTTGGCACTGTGCCTTCGAAATGTGTCGTGTCCGAGATCGTGTGTCGACACAACGTCGACCCAGAGCCCATCATGTGCCTCTAAATGCTCCTTGGGAGGTCAGAACCGGAGCAGAATTGGAGTTTTATTTTTCTCAAGGTCAGAACCGGAACAGTTACGGAACCATTATTTTTTTCGGTCCAGGTCCCTGCTTACAATTGTGGCAAATGTCTATAGCAAGGTCTTACAAATGTGTTTTCTATTAATATATGTATGTGCAGAATGTGGCACCTTTTTCCACTGCGCTTGCTAGGCTTGGTTTTTCGCAGAATTCTGCATTGCATTCGGTGAATTGGATTTGGGAAAAAATATTCAAGAACATTATTACGCAGAAGACACTAAAATGTAAAATAAAAAAACAAATAATTTTTATTTGTTTTCAGTTGGTAGTGGTAGCCTGGTAGCGTATAGTTAAAAAATTCATAGTGATTATTCCACTCTTTGAATTCTAAATCAAACAAAGCTCAACATTTCTGAATACATACACATATATAATATATTATCGTAGTCGAACGAAAACAGTTATACTTGTTAAAAATTTTATCTGAGGTGTGGTGGGAGAAAAATGTGGTGTGCCTAAGCGCAAGCGCATGTCGGGGTGTACTTTTGACAATCTGTGTGACGCTGCTACTTAATTTTCTTTACAAAATTTAATTCGTGGAAGCTTTAAAAAACACTGGCGAACAAGAAATTTCGGACACCTAACTTAATAAGTTCTGTTATCATAGAAAATAGTATATTATACTGATAATAAGTATTGTTTGTACCTTGAGTACGATGGAACGCTATAGCAATGATAAGAATTTCAGGGCCAAGAAGTTCTAGAGAAAGTAAAGATAAATAATGAACGTTTGGTCCATGGGTGCAATACATTCATGCAACAACTGTATATATTGTTTCTTATCGGGCATATCCCAACAATACAAAAGATGCAGGTAAATTAGAAAACTTGCTTCCGCTAATATCCTCTGTATAATGTTGAAGATTAGCTTTTATTTAAATCAGCTACTGAAAGTTGTCTACGCATTGTTCCGAAATTTCAGGGACAAACTTTTTTTACGCCGAAAGGTCGTGGAAACCAGCATATTGAAAACGTTGTAATTTCAGGAATAAATTTCGTAAAGTTTTCGGGTGCCGATTTACAAAGTTTGAACTGCGTGTTACTTGTTTCCTTAATTGGAATTCATTGGTTCAGAAAATTCGTTATATCATAAGAATTCCTTCTCAGATGAATTAATACGGGTTCCTAATCAGCTTGGTAGGTAGCAAATAGTCATCCTAAAAAAATAAACTTTATAAAACGCTCATTACTAGACATGATTGCCTATGAAATAGCAAGCAATTCTAAGAGAAGACTATTTCATGTAAAATGTGAGGAACACAAATATCGTGGCACCTTCATTTCATTTTTATTTACGGTTGAAAAATATGAATAACGCACCCGATCACCTACGATAATTATGTCATTTATATTTTACTTCCATGACGACGTTGCAAATTTCGTATTTTTGATTGTGAAATGTTTAAAAATCGAGTCTTCCATATGCATATTCTCATATTCATTAAATTATCTAGCTGAATTAGACTCGAATTTTCTATTTTGTATGGACAAATTCCTGTTTTGCAAATTCAGTTTTGTTGCATGCTAGCAATTTGACTTAAAAAACTGCCAAATTGCTCGGTAACAAAATTTCGTTCAAAACAGAAATTTATCGGGCAAAATAAAAAAAACTCTCGTCTAGTTGCATACGATAATAAATATTGAATAATAAATATTGAATATTGAATATTGACAATATAATAATTAGGTATATTGATCATGATCATGTTTGGGGGTCCCTTCAAGGTGCCGTGCTCTCTTTTCGGTACGTGCACCGATACATTCTTTTACTTGTGTTTATCATTTCTGCTCTGTTTCCGGCACGTGTGTCGTAGTTTCATCTTTGACAAGTAAAATTGCTGGAGCGGGTTAACTGTACTTCAAAGAACAATATAAGAGGGCTTAATAACGTCCCGCGACGCATTGTATTAGTTGCGATTTGATTAAATAAGGCACATGTGTTCTCAAAGTGGAATTGTTTACTAAACAACAGTTAAAGTCGAAACTTTGGCGTTGCTGTCGACACAGAAACGTACTTTACGTTAGGGGTCAGTTTGTCACTTCTTGACATTTTGCTGTTAGTGAGAACTAAGTTAGAGAGGCTTTCTTTGCGGTAATTTAGTTTGAGGGTAAGGTCCAACAGTGTATGGATCATATTCCTAGAAAATATAAATGTTAGGTTTCATAAGTATAGATTCAAATAAAATGTGGTACGTATATTCGACATCCTGTTTATCAGCAACTAAAAAGGATGCCAGGAAATACACATAATTGGTAGCTCATTAGTCGATATTTTCCTCGAAACGGCAGGCACAAACAAATATTTTTTGCTTGAAAAAATATAAGGAAGTTTATGTCTACAGGAAATTTGTGAACGTTTTCTCTTAAAGACGTTCGGACCGGGCGTTGGCCTTTGGATGTTTACTAACAAGAGTACAAAACACGATGTCCTTTGTGATTTACTCGAGTGCAAGTTTCGATTTACTTGCTCAGGGAAGTTTATAACGAACGATATACGTACCCACTGGTACAAAGTTATAGCAAAAAGTGTAGCCATTCCCATTAAATAATATTTTTTCCGCTTATTTGATTTCCTGTCTTACTCATACTCAATAGAAACGCTATTTGGTTAATTTGAATTAACTTAATAATACAGTATGTTTATTTTCAAATAAATTCAAGCTGTTACAATCATTTATAAATAAGTACTTCGTACTGCTTCTATAAAAATATCATCTATGCCTTTGAACGCTTCTACTGAACATTCAATAAAGCAATGTGCTCCAATAAGGAATTTTAAATGGATCCCTTCCTCAGTGGAGACAGAATTGTCATTAAGGCTTCTCGCTTCGACTTCAGTTCCTGTAAATGGGCAAATATATAATTACCTAATTGTTTTTTAAAATGTCAGTGTAACATTTGGTTTGAAATTTGCGTTACTAGGCACGAGAATGATTCAAGCTGCCAACTCTAAGAATATATACAGTGCATTTGATGAACATTGCATCATGAGGATTGGCACAGTATAAATTTGATCTCGTGTTAATGTTTTCTACTGCAAATTTCAAAACTATTTTTAGTACACTTTTCATTCCTATCACATTTTAGACGTTCCCCATAGTTTTTCAAATGTAAGAAGTGAAAAGTTTCTAAATAGAAAGAAAAATAAATAGATGGCTTTAGCTCATTTTAAAATTTATTGAAGTTGGTAGGCTATGTCCACTAACTAAAGCAAATAAATAATAAATATATACAAAGCTGCTGCTCTGGCATAAGTAGTGACAATTTTAACTTTTTCTACCGTCATATAAAATAATAATTTCGTTTTCAATGATAATTAAATCAAAATGACTGCTTTGTATTACTTGCTTGTCAGTGGGCGCAGCCTGCTGATTTATAAAGAAAAATTTAATTGGCCTAAAATTATCTATTTTAATTTCTATTGAAGAAAATTTCAATTCTAACATTTTAAAAACTATCCTGACGTCTAAAAACTGGGTGCGTGGTCGCCACGTGCGATAGAAGTGAAACTCCAACGTTATTAGAGGAATGAAAAATTTTTAGGGTAAACAGATGATTGGAGTGTATGCATTTATGAGTTTCAAATATATCTTTATTCATCAACTTCCATGTCTCCACTCAAATATAAAACTGAAATGATAGGTCTATGTGCGGTTTGATTTTCTCTGAAAACAGAAAAAAACAAAAAAACAAAAACCGAAAAAAACAAAAAACAAAAAAAAACAAAAACAAAGAAACAAAAAAATGTCAAATATTTTATATCTTTTTACACGTTTTTAATAAATCTTGACAAAGCCCCCGAACGGGGACGAAACGTCGATATTATTATATAGTTATACAGTTATTTATTTACAACATGCCAGAAATTCACAAAATTAAAAAAAAATTGAACTGGCACAAATTAAGCAAGACTATTTTAAACGTTTATTCTAATTTTCCTAACACTGGAATATACTCATTAATTTATAGACTACCAATCGCACTTCGAATACACAAAAAATCGATAATAAATATTGTCCGTATCAAAATAATAATTATATAAGAATAAATAGAATTTTAATGCTCCTAACCAAGTGTTTTGTGGTGTTACGAGAACTGAAACGCTGTGTCCTCGCCTTACTGACGCTTGCCTGAGAGAAACATCGCGAAGCATGAGACAGAGCGTGGCTAAAGAGCGGGGCGTTCGATATTCCTTTTCTCCTCTGCCCGTCTTCTCAGACTGCTTCCCTCTATTCGTTTCACTTGCAATGCTCGCATTTGCCAACACAGGAACTTACTCTACCGGGACAAAAGAAGTTTCATTGCAAAAAGTTAAATGTGTACTAAAAATCTTTTTGCAATTATCGATAGAATAAGATAAACATTAGAACAAGATAAAGTTTATGCCATGTAAATCCCTATGATGCAATGTTAATAAAATATAAAATGCACTGTATAATTGAGTTTATTACTCCTATGCTTTCTACCAATTACAATGTAACATAATTATAAAGTCATTGTTTTATTTAAGACAGTGACGTTATGTACATAGACTACCAAAGAGTAAGTAGTGATTGTGTTAACTTTCTAAGAAAATAAATGTTACGTAGATACCTTTGTGTTTCGAACTGGTGAAATTATTTTCAAGGATGTATGCTTTGAAATAATTGGCCAGTATTTCATTATGGGAACATACTCTAGGTAAATAAGGCAGAATAAATATTTGAACTGAAGTTGCGTGAAATATTCCCGCTGTATGCACTTATTTCTAATTTGCAACATCAAATACTTGTTTAATTATACCTATACCTATATAGTGGAGCGGATAGAACGTCGTAGCTCACAAAAAATTTTTTTCGGAGTAGAAAGATATGGGATCATAACCATCTTGTTCAGAAATGTTTAACACGTCAGAATCTCTTTTTACGAAAATTTTGGGTGGTACCGAAAAAAGATATGAGCGATTGAATCTTGAAAAAGTCTATTTTCGCACGGGCCTCTTCCGCAAACGGATGTTTTTTTTTCTCCATAGCCAAGTAACGTAGGTTACTAATTTTTGTTTCACTGAAGTACTATTGGGTACGGAACGAGGATATAATTTTTAATGTAGGAAAATCCTTCAATTTTAGTTGTAGCTATTTTTTTCCCGAGCGGAACATGGCAGAATTGAGAAAGTTCCGACTTTAGTAGTGCTTAACTTTTTTGTTCACGATATGGATTTCAATTTTTTCCCATATTTGGCTGAATTGAAGCAATACCAACATATGTCCTGCGATAACATATGGTCGCGTTTCAAAAATAAAGTTTTTAGAGCCATTTTTATAACGCCGTGTCTAGCGAGCTGTACTGCGCACTGGGAGTGCGAGAGAGAGCCAATTATAGACTATGCACGCGCATTGGAAAAGGAGCGCATTATAAATACAAATATTGTGGAACTCCTCGGCGGGTTATATTAAAAAATGAAATGTTTTTGGTGTAGAATTAATTGAAACCTGTGCAATATTATTAGAACCGCAAATGTACACTAAAATAACATTTTCATTCTCAACTGAACACAATATCAGGGGGAAATTTGAGAACTAAAAATATTACATGCTTTTATTAATATTTGTACAAGTATGCTAATAGTAGTAGTAATAATAATAATAGTAATAATACTGAAGGGAGAGAACACAAATCGGACGATGGGTAAACACAACAAAAATTGATGAAAGAAGGATTTACATAACATAAAACAATATAATATAGTGCAAAACTAAAACTGAAAGTCTGAATCTTCTGAATCATATTGAGGCTCGATATAAACATTTCTGCATTCTTTACATTTGCACAGTTCAGAGCACTTCAGATTTTCTTTGAAACAGTCACATTTCTGAGTAGAGCTTGTCTTATCTGTAGTAAATACTGAGTACCTCCCTAATTTCATCTGGTATGGCAGCTTTCGTCGTCCACACGGGTTTCACGACATTTTCAAGCTTCTGCCAACCATACGAAAATATATCAAGTTCCTCCGTGATAGGAATGTGACTGCTCTTCCAAATATTGATTTGCAGTAGACACCTGAAGATCGGTTTTTGCAATATGGTCACTTTGATAAGTAAGTACGTACCTTAAAACGTGTTGCAAAAACGCGTCTTCAGTCGGAGGAAGTCCTGCTGCAGATTTCTTGGTTTTCACCGTCATGTTGTAACGAATCTCGTCGAAGTTGGTACAACCATTTTGCTTGTACAATTTTTGCACAAAATTTCTCGCAGCGTCAACAGCTTCGTTTGCTGGCAGCACTTCAAGGAATTGTAAATTTTCGAATATTTCAGGTGTTTTCATTAAAGTGTCAAACACTGTTTTCTTGTCAATTTTATAAAATGAACTCGTTGAGTCTGAACCTGTCAAAGCATGTACTGTTGGAATTTTATTATATTTCTGTGCGAGTATTTATGCCGGAACATTGGACCTAAACTTCCAGAACATGCTAAATTAATAACGATTGGGGGAGGATTCCATGTTGGTGAAGAATGTAGAATAGTTACAAGCACTGATGTGACAGTCCCGATTCATTTAAGATGTAATCATGAAGAGGTTGACACACGCCTTATTGTGCATCTCACCGAGGAAGCAAAATATACGAGAAATATTGTAATTAAAAGTGACGACACGGATGTGCTTGTGCTAGTTCTATACTACATTTCGACAATCAAATTCTACGACACAAGAATATATTTATAAAAACCGGCCATTCTAATTCATCGACTAATAAAACTAGGTTTATTGATGTTGGTTCGATAGTAATGAAACTGCGTATACCAATTTGTAAAATACTTCCAACAGTACATGCTTTGACAGGTTCAGACTCAACGAGTTCATTTTATAAAATTGACAAGAAAACAGTGTTTGACACTTTAATAAAAACACCTGAAATATTCGAAAATTTACAATTCCTTGAAGTGCTGCCAGCAAACGAAGCTGTTGACGCTGCGAGAAATTTTGTGCAAAAATTGGACAAGCAAAAGGATACCAACTTCGACGAGATTCGTTATAACATGACGATGAAAACCAGGAAATCTGCAGCAGAACTTCCTCCGACTGAAGACGCGTTTTTGCAACACATTTTAAGGTATGTACTTACTTATCAAAGTGACCATATTGCAAAAACCGATCTTCAGGTGTCTACTGCAAATCAAGATTTGGAAGAGCAGTCACATTCCTATCACGGAGGAACTTGATATATTTTCGTATGGTTGGCAGAAGCTTGAAAATGTCGTGAAACCCGTGTGGACGACGAAAGCTGCCATACCAGATGAAATTAGGGAGGTACTCAGTATTTATTACAGATAAGACAAGCTCTACTCAGAAATGTGACTGTTTCAAAGAAAATCTTAAGTGCTCTGAACTGTGCAAATGTAAAGAATGCATAATTGTTTATATATCGAGCCTCAATATGATTCAGAAGATTCAGACTTTTAGTTTTAGTTTTGCACTATATTATATTGTTTTACGTTATGTAAATCCTTCTTTCATAAATTTTTGTTGTGTTTACCCATCGTCCGATTTGTGTTCTCTCCCTTCAGTATTATTATTATTATTATTATTATTACTACTATTAGCATACTTGTACAAATATTAATAAAAGCATATAATATTTTTAGTTCTCAAATTTCCTCCTGATATTGTGTTCAGTTGAGAATGAAAATGTTATTTTAGTGTACATTTGCGGTTCTAATAATATTGCACAGGTTGCAATTATTTCTACACCAAAAACATTTCATTTTTTAATATAACCCGCCGATGAGTTCCACAATATTTGTATTTATAATGCGCTCCTTTTCCAATGCGCGTGCATAGTCTATAATTGGCTCTCTCTCGCACTCCCAGTGCGCAGTACAGCTCGCTAGACACGGCGTTATAAAAATGGCTCTAAAAACTTTATTTTTGAAACGCGACCATATGTTATCGCAGGACATATGTTGGTATTGCTTCAATTCAGCCAAATATGGGAAAAAATTGAAATCCATATCGTGAACAAAAAAGTTAAGCACTACTAAAGTCGGAACTTTCTCAATTCTGCCATGTTCCGCTCGGGAAAAAAAATAGCTACAACTAAAATTGAAGGATTTTCCTACATTAAAAATTATATCCTCGTTCCATACCCAATAGTACATCAGTGAAACAAAAATTAGTAACCTACGTTACTTGGCTATGGAGAAAAAAAATCATCAGTTTGCGGAAGAGGCCCGTGCGAAAATAGACTTTTTCAAGATTCAATCGCTCATATCTTTTTTCGGTACCACCCAAAATTTTCGTAAAAAGAGATTCTGACGTGTTAAACATTTCTGAACAAGATGGTTATGATCCCATATCTTTCTACCTCGAAAAATTTATCTCCTTAAATCTGCGAGTTTCAGAGCTCTATCCGCTCCACTAATATGTGTACTCCTGCATAGTCCATGATGTAAGGAAGCTTGGTATAGACTAGGAGAAAAGATTTATGAAAAATTCGGAGTAATTAGTTTGTTTGGATGTTATTATTTCATTAACGTCTTTGCAACTAAAAAACTTTTACGATGACTTAGTGAAACTGTAGAATGTATTAATTTAGCAGATATAATTCAGAAAACAATCTGAAATTTAAAGAAAGTTACCTACATCTTAAATAGTAAAAGAAGACAACTATGATGTATAAAATAGATATTGATATGACATATGTATATGTAAAGTCTGAATAATATAACTTGGCGTATAGGTTGACACATGCATGTGAACTAATTTGTTTCGACATTGACAGTACTGTGACACTAATATTAGTTTCCATGACAACTTTTTTGGGACTAACTAATTAGGACGAAACAAGCAGAGACGTACAAAATACATTGTTAAACATTAAAAATGAGAATGAGTGAAATAAAGAGTTACAATGGAAAATCTTGATTATTTCATCTTACGTTAATAATTAGCAGCCATATCAACTGGTTGGGTGCGAGAGAGACATCAAACTAACATAATGCGTAGATTATTTCAATCATACGTCAAGTAATATGATTCAGACTTTACATGTATAGTTGTTCATTAAAGGAAAATGTATAAATAAAATAATCAACATTTTTTAGGGCGTCAGTTTATTGCTTACAAAATTTGCTAAATATATTCCTTATGTCACTACTCAAGAAATGAACTGATTAAACATGGAGTATTTTGTTTGATGTAATTATTCCTATTCAAAGTCACATGGGCTGTGATGAAAATCTTATTAGGTGTGAATATGAATGGTCGTATCAAGAATGTTAAGGGGAAAGGGGGTCATACACGATTATTATATACAGCATGTCTCCGATTTGGGTTACAAAGAAGACAAAATGAATTATTTTTGCCTTCCAACAAAATCACTTTTTATAAAGAAACGTCCTTGTTCCCAAACTACAATAGCAGATACGCGCACCACTGGAAAGCACCTATTATCTATTTTCAATTTCCCACGTTAATTTGTTATTTATCGATTACAAAGTGTTACTGAATGTATGTGTAATTGATGCGCATAAAAACCTCATGAAATGGTCTAAGAGAACAACCCCACTAAATTTGAGAGATGTTGAAACTTTGTTCAATACCTACCTACTAATATTATAGGCACTCTTGGTGAATATTTCCTTACTTCGATACACCACTTATCTATTAAATTTTGGAAAGAGATGCGGTTTGGAATCGAGTAACACAGCAATATGCAATCCGCCTGGAAACAAACACATGCTACAAGCACTTTGTTAAATTCCCAAAGGAAATTATTGTACAACGTTTAAGTACAACAGGCATAAATATTATCATTCAAGATTTAAACGCCTGGGGAAGTAGATAGAATTAATAGACATATTATCTAAAAACAGGAATGCTTTTAAGTTGTGTCTCAGAGCAGTACCTTCTCTATTAAACTTCTGCGAAGGGATTTATATTTGTCATCACTTACTGCGTCCATAAAATTGACTCTGTACGGTCTTTTATCTACTATTATATCCTCAACAATATTCACACATCTAAAAGAGTGATTATACAATGTTAAATAAGAGGTTTGTGTTAATTTTATTCTTACCCCTCTGGAACAATGTTTTCACCGTAACGTAATGTGCGGCACCCTGTGTATTTAATCAATAACTCAGTTTTTCCACTGAATTTGTCACCCACAGTGACTATCGTCAAGATTTGAGCCATTATGAGTAATGAGAGAAAATTGTTTTAACTCTTCAACGCACTTATCTATGTTATCTTTTAGAATACTAAATTTACTATGAGTAAATGCGTCAATATTTATCTTCTGCTACCCATGTTCGTGATTTGTAAGTAAAGTAAACGCTGATATCATTTAAAATAAGAATCTAAATATATTTGGATGCCAGACAGCTGTTTCATATTGGTTTCATATGTAGAATGAATACATAACAAACAAAGGACAAATTTGTTTCGAGAAAGGAAACTTTTCGCGGTATTACCCTTGAGAAAACTATCCTATTTGAAAAGAAGCTTCATCGAATTTAAATCGATGATCATACCGCTGCTCAATACCCAAGTATCCACACCGACCGCCATTTTAGAAGTCTGAGATAAACCTTACCGCCATAATTTAGAAAATACCTACCTTATCTCTCGTTGGATATAAAATATTTACGCACCCAGCGACTCTCAACGTAATATTAGATTGGTTGCCTTGCTAAACGATAAAGAAACACTGATGGCAATAGCAATTTTTAAATACATTAAAAAATAAAAAACATAAGAAATGCTTTTCAATGTGTAACACACAAAACAGTAACTTTAAGAAATGAAAGCTTCATGTAAAATGTCAGCAGCACAAATTATTGCGCCCTCATAGTCTCGGTGGCAGAACTATTTAAATTGGCGGGAATTTCTAATCCACTTCGAATTTACAAAAATTTAAAATAATAATCCATTTATTTAACCGAGTTTTGACACTTCTATGCTTTTTAGAGTGTCCCAAATAAGCCTCGACAACATTACTATCTCACTTATTTTTAAAGATAGAAACACGTTTAAATGGGGAAAATGTTTTACAATTTGGAGCCCTTTAATATGCTCCCATAAAAATCGACTTCGCTTATGGACGCCTTATTTTATTGTTATGCCACTAAATAGCTTATTTTTTGCTGAGGATAGCAATCTATAACAAGCTGATATTCTACCAAAAATAATTGCTTCAGAAAATAAAATTCATAATTTAGTGGAAAAATTTAGTTATCCGTGGAAAAACAACTTCATTAGGGAGTAATTTTGCAAGAATTATTACAGTTTTAGTTTTTTAGTAGAAATCAATGAAACACCCATGATTTATAGTAGTAGAGACTGCCAAAAAATAGTTTATTTCAAAATTATATTTGTCGCTTAAGGAAATTATAATTTCAAAATTGAAAAACAAAAAATATCAATAGAATAATACGAAATAGTTACAAAACAGATGAAAACAACTTTTTTTATTGTCGCAAATGTTCAAAATGTGCGCTTCATTCTCGATGCAAATTTGCGCTCGTCGTACAATTGCGCTGGTAGTGTTCCGCGTCTTTGTACGGCTTATTTTTAGACCTTCAATATAACTTCATTAAATTGGAATCGTAAATCGTGCAAATTATTGCACCCTAATTCAAAATTTTACAAGTAGACAGACTATTTTTGTAAATAAAGACACCATCTTTAAAACTAAAAAAATATAATTTATTTCTAATTTCATGGTTAAGATGTTCTTTCACACTTTCCTATTGTTTAGAAAGTTCATATGTAAAATTACATCTTCGTAAATCTATTTTTGCAAGGCCAACTAAATTGTTGTCCAAAATAATAAAATTTTATTTTCTAAAACTATTTGTGATGGAATAATATCCATTTGTTATAGGTTGCTATACTCAGCAAGAAATAAGTTATTTAATGGCATAACAATCCAATATGGCGTCCATAAGAAAAAATAAACCTGATGATGACTGCAAGTGTATGAAACGTTGGAGACAATTTTGGAGTACTGTAAAATACGCCGGTTAAACAACCATTTAAACATGTTTTTTCAAATCATTAAAATGTTAATAAATAACGATGTTATTAACAAAAACAAAATTGCAAATTTTTCCTTTTTTCAAATATCTTGGAAACCAACAGAGCAATGCCGATTTTCCTGAGGACATATTGAAGAACTCCAAATTGTAAAAGTTTTCCCCCATTTAAACGTGTTTCTATCTTTAAAGATAAGTGGGGCACCCTGTATAACATATAAACTCACTTTAAAGCATTTTCCGGAAATTTCTTTTGAAGCAATTTCCGGAAAATGACTATATATGTTAACAACTTAATTAATTATTTCTACTTCAGCAGCTTGAAGGAAACAAAACAATATTACATAATAAAATATATTTCTTATACCAAAATATAAACAAAGTGAATAGAAATGCAAACTTAATGTATACATAAAAATAATATTTTTCTGGAACACGGATACAAAAATTTGAATATACCAAAAAGTACAAGTACAAACTTGCTTTCTAAATTTATATTAAATACGTTTTGATTCGGGCAACAATTTTTTACTTATCGTTTTTTTGTAACACTATAAGAGCAACTGCATTTTGTTCCACCACTTCTTATACCTACTATCTATTCCATGACTTGAAACTTGAAATCGTTGAGGAAACGGTCGGCAGATGACTGTTTCATACGACTGGTCCTTTCACACTGCTATTGCTCCGCGTGGATCTCTTGAGTATACAGACCAATACTGGCTCATGGAAAGCTGAACCCTAAAACAATTTCTTGCAAATTAATAAATAAAAAACTTATTAGAAATAATTTGCAACGAATGAGGTACGACCTGATATTCAGCGGATACCTGATTTCGAGTACTTTTAAACTGGTGATGTTTAAGGCTCTCCCACTTACCAGATCAGGTGCAACACTCTTTATGACTGGAGTTGTCTTGCAAGAGGCAGTTTCGAATTAATATTTTTCCTTATTTATACTGTACAGGCAAGACAAGCTACACAAAAACTGAATTCCACCTTATGGTCGAAACACATCACAAATGAGACCAAAAATAGAATATATGACACAATTTTAAGTAGTATTCTAACATATGGTGCCGACAGCTGGGAGATGACAAACAGGTGTGAGGGTAGGGTCCTGGCAGTTGAAATGGACTATCTCCGAAGAAGCTGTATCCTCTCCAGATTGGATTGTGTAAGGAAGGATGAAATCAGAAGACGAATGCACAGAGAAAAAACTGTAGTAGATGTGATGAATAGCAAGAGATTGGTTTGGTACTTTGGTATGGAGAAGAGAAAAGAAAACGGGGACGACCACCTAGAAGTTGGGAAAATGACGTGAGAGAGGCTATGAGAGCACGAAATATAAAAGAAAAGAGTAGTTAGAAAATGAGAATACTGGATACGAACCCGTTCGGAGCACATAGCGCCATCGAGTTCTCGAGGTGCCATCGACTTCTTCGGCAGTGACCTTGAAAGAGACCAGAGGCTGCTGAAGGAGTCGTTGAGGCATCCGAAGAAGTGTCTTCAGCAGCGGCATCTGCAGCAGCCTCTGGTGTCTTTGAAGGTCATTGCCGAAGAAGTGGGCATGTCTTCAGCAGCGTCTGGTGTCTTTCAAGGTCATTGCCGAAGAAGTGGTCTTCAGCAGCGGCCAGGCGCATGCGCCGGGGCTATTCCTCAGGTCAGTCCATCGAGTTCTCCATCCACTTCAAGTGGGCGTGTCTGCAGCAGCCTCTGGTCATTGCTGAAGAAGGGCCTCTGGTGTCTTGCCATTGCGCACCCAAGCCGCCATTTTGGGGCCTTTGGTTGTGGCTCAGGCGCCTGCGCCGGGGCTCCGCCTTCAGCAGCTTCTGGTCATTGCTGAAGAAGTGGTCTTCAGCGGCCCCCCTGGTGTCTCTCATTCTGTTGGGCCTTTGGATGTGGCTCAGGCGCCTGCGCCGGGGCTGTCGCGTACAAAGCACGTGTTGTTCAGGCCAGTCCATCCTGGCCCCATCCACTTCTTCGGCAATGACCAGAGGCTGCTGAAGGAGTCATGTCTTCAGCAACGGTGTCTTTGGGGCCTTTGGTCGTGGCTCAGGCGCATGCGCCGGGGCTCTATGAGAGTGGGCGGGGCAACAGCCAATGAGAGCCTATCAGAACTGATCTTGTTGTTAGGTGCTGTTGAGCCTTTGGATGTGGCCCAGGCGCCTGCGCCGGGGTTTTCGCAAAAATAAAAACGTTGAATATATTTTTACATCAATATAATTAAAACTATAATCTGTATACAGACTAGGCATGCGTGTATTTTCTGGGCAAATCGAAGCCCTGCAGCTTCTCATACCACTCTTCTGACCGATTCATTACCCGGTGTATACTCAATGATGCGGTCATGCAGGATGAGACAGTATGCGGTTGTGTTGGGCGGAAAATTCTCGCTCGACTCAAATTCTAGACGCATATCTATGGGTCCAGGCTTGATGCTTTCCGACTGCTTTGATGCGTCAATCACCACGATGGGCGCTAGATCCTTGAACTGTTCCTTGCCGTATAACGGCTCGCCAACTTTTCCATAGTATGAACTCTGGAAGTTCTGGTACATTTCGTATAGCAGGGCGTATTTCCCCGTGGAGAAATCCAAGTTTAAATTCTCGTAGGGGAAGCACTCAGAATTCAGGTACAGTTTGACGTTTGTCAGATTGCAGTGGTCAAATTTGCTTGAATCCGTGTCCAAATTCGCTTTGCGATTCGTCTGGAAGGCGACAATAACGTAGCGGGGTTTTTCCAACCGTGTTGCAGTCTTGACGGCCCACGTTTGTTTCGTAGCTTGCGGCAACACCGGATACTCGTACAGCTCCCAGCTGCGAAAACATATCTGCAACGTTCTCTCTTCCTCGACAATATTGAGAAGTTTTAGGTATTCAGCATCCGATGGATAGACGTACGGCACCCTCCAATGAACCTTGCTCAACTCAATTCTGGTGTCCTCGTTACCCACGAAAGCGTTCCTATCGTTTTTCGATCGAGTCAAAATGAGCTCGTGACACACATTTAACAGAATTTTTGGGTAATCTTCCAAGAATCCCAGCAGGATTCTTCCCGGGATGCACACGTTAAAGTTCCCGTTCGCGTCGATAAGGTGGCTCGGTGAGTCTCCCGTATTCGTCCAGCCGGCATTCTCCAGGGCACCTACCTCACCCACATTCAGAGAAACTACACCCTTCAGTGTGCTCGTGATGCCCACGTTTTTTGTTCGATCCACCTCCACCCCGTTTATTTCATAGCGGACGTCGTCAAAGAGGAAGCTGAGGGCGTTATTTGTTAAAGCCGCATTTCCGCCTCCTGCACCCTTGATGAACCTGCCCTCTATGTAGATGCTGCTTAGATGCGGCAGTACGTAAACGTCTTGTTGGTGGATTGGTATGCGAATTTCGTCATTGGCGTTGAATGTTGTTGTTGTCACGAACGGCTGATGTACGTGCACCTCGACACGGCGTGCTGACTCATCCAAAACAGCACCGTCCAGAACACGAAACGTGTCTACGTTTATGTGTGTCATTATTCAAATGCGGTTCCCTTGTTGAAGCACAAGTACTAACTGACAGCACCGTTAATGTTCTTGCTTAAATACTCTCCATACAACCGTGCGCATGCGCAGTCTTATTCTTGCTCGTGTCATCGGCCATGGTGTTTGCGAATACAGCTGTCTGTGTCAACAGACAGCTGTATTCGCAAACAGACAGACAGACAGACAGACAGACAGACAGAGAGACGGACCGACAGACATACAGACAGACAACTACTGATAAGAATTCGGAAGTAGGAGAATACCTATAGATTCCTTTTTGTCTCATCGAGCTGATTAATTTGATACCCTACATGATCTAGGTGGGCGGGGCAAGGAGCGTGGCCGGGGGCGCGGTCAGTGAGTGGCCACCCCTAAAAACCATCCCTAAAAACCACCCCCAAAAATCACCCTCCAAAACCACCCCAAGAACCGCCCCTAAAAACCACCCCTAAAAGCTACCCCTAAAACCACCCCTAAAACCACCCCCCTAAAAACCACCCCTAAAAACCACCCCTAAAAACCACCCCTAAAAACCACCCCCAAAAACCACCCCCAAAAACCACCCCTAAAATCCACCCCAATATTCGGATACCTCTAGTCGAGTCCTTTAATTTGACACCCCACATGACATAGTTTTTACGTAGGGGTTAGCCTAAATTTAGACTACTGTTCTCAAATAATTAGCGATGTAGAATGTTCTACTACCGAGAACTAAGATGTTTGCATATATCAATCAGATGGTTCCCACACGTGTCCGAAACGCATTAAGATAACAAGTAATTTCAAATAAACAAACTGGAGAATGTTCTAGAATGTTTTTTTCCCACACGTGTCCGAAACGCATTAAGATAACAAGTAATTTCAAATAAACAATCAGAAGATATTCTAGAATGTTATTTTATTGTAATAATACAAACAAACAAACGGGTCACCTTGTAGTGTCTACAACGTATTAAATGCACATGCAGAGCGTGGGATCAAACCTAAACAAACATTCCTATCGGCAAGATGAAAGGTTATTTCCCATAATAAAAACAATTATAACATCTCTTATCGGCGGCGAACGTGCTTTTTTCTTAAACTTTAATATCAATATTTATTTAGTATAAACAATTGTAAATTTCCGAGAAAATAAATATTAATTCTGTAACTTCTGTTTACAATCATAAGTATATACGGATGATTTGAAAGACGGGCTTGTGGGCCGCCGATTAGCTCAGTTGGTTGGAGCGAGGGCTCCGGTGCGTGGGGACCCGGGTTCGAATCCCGGTCGGCGTCATTTCCAGAACGTTTGCGAAAACCCCGGCGCATGCGCCTGAGCCACGGCCAAAGGCCCCAAAGACACCGTTGCTGAAGACATGACTCCTTCAGCAGCCTCTGGTCATTGCCGAAGAAGTGGATGGGGCCAGGATGGACTGGCCTGAACAACACGTGCTTTGTACGCGACAGCCCCGGCGCAGGCGCCTCAGCCACATCCAAAGGCCCAACAGAATGAGAGACACCAGGGGGGCCGCTGAAGACCACTTCTTCAGCAATGACCAGAAGCTGCTGAAGGCGGAGCCCCGGCGCAGGCGCCTGAGCCACAACCATAGGCCCCAAAATGGCGGCTTGGGTGCGCAATGGAAAGACACCAGAGGCCCTTCTTCAGCAATGACCAGAGGCTGCTGCAGACACGCCCACTTGAAGTGGATGGAGAACTCGATGGACTGACCTAAGGAATAGCCCCGGCGCATGCGCCTGGCCGCTGCTGAAGACCACTTCTTCGGCAATGACCTTGAAAGACACCAGACGCTGCTGAAGACATGCCCACTTCTTCGGCAATGACCTTCAAAGACACCAGAGGCTGCTGCAGATGCCGCTGCTGAAGACACTTCTTCGGATGCCTCAACGACTCCTTCAGCAGCCTCTGGTCTCTTTCAAGGTCACTGCCGAAGAAGTCGATGGCACCTCGAGAACTCGATGGCGCTATGTGCTCCGAACGGGTTCGTATCCAGTATTCTCATTTTCTAACTACTGAAAAGGACTGGGAAGACAAGAAGTTCTGGCGTTTAGAGTGCGCCCGTTCTGAATCACCCTGTATACAAATGGAAACAAAAAGTGTTGCAGATTCTGCATTTTGTCACAAAGTACAGTCTTTACTCAGTCATTAAGTCATCAGGTAATAAATAAAACAGAATAAATTAACATATTTTTAGATACTGCTACGCATTACTGTTAGTGATGTATCTTGATGCGCTGGGCTTTAATTAATACCAGGATAATTAGTTTTACTTCCCTTACAATTAGCTTTCGGTTGGATGATCGTGTTAAGGGAATATAACAAAGTTTATTGTTGGTTAACGCAAAGTAATCATATTGTGTAGAAAGTTCTTGCATTACGTTTGTGGGCAATAGGAAGCAAGTTGGTTCGGAAACAGCAGCACCTCCTAGCTCATGCAAGAACACGTGATATTTAGAGTGCAATTGTATAAGAGAATAATGCCATTGTGGTTGTTCTAAATATATCCACCAATTTCATTTTCACCTGCTGTCAGGAAGTGACGGGAACGAGGATTTTCTCGTTAATTCCTTAATAAGAAGTTATTCAGGGGTCCAACAATATGAGCTGGACACGTGTTAGTTTATTAGATATGCTCTAAGTAACCTCAAAATGTCATTAAACAAATCAATGGAAACTTTAATAAAAGCTTTCACACAGTAGATGGATCAAGAACTTTGAGGTAAATTCACTATGAATTCTTAATAAGTTAACCCCACACACCAAAAGACAGTGACGTTGTTAGCGAAACATGTGTCGAGTTTAATTACTGTGTCACTGTCTTTTGGTGTGTGGGGTTAACTTTTTAAAAGTTTTGTAGAAAGTAATGCCTGGTAAGGGAGGTAGGTAGCAATACTGGATACAAGCAAACCGCCTTTATGGGACATTCTGTAACATGTTTGCCTGTACAACGCATATAGGAATAACGAATTGCTCGTTTCTTTCATCTTGCCAAAAAATGCTTTGTTTACCTTTAGCATTTCCGTGAATAAATTTAAATATTCTTTAGTTAGGGTTATTTTATTAAATTTTATGTAAGTAATTATTCGTGCCAATTTTTTATTAAATTTATAAATTTTGTGAATTGGCAAACATTGAAATACTCTTTGTAAAAATCGGCGTTTCACCCCCGTTCGGGGGCTTTATCAAGATTTTATTTAAAAAAGTATGAGGTATAAAAAATGTGACAATTTTTTATTATTAAAATTTGTAAAAAAATAAGAAAAAATGCCACATTTTTTATACCTTATACTTTTTTAAATAAAATCTTGATAAACATCGATTTTTACAAAAAGTATTTCAATGTTTGCCAATATATTTACAAAATTTATAAATTTATTTTATTAAAGAATATGATTTCTGTTATTTAGGAAGTCAAATAACTAGAGATGGTAGGAGTACTAAAGTTATAAAACAAAGAATAGCGCAGGGTCGAGTTGCGTTTAACAAAAAGTAACAACTGTTGTGCTCTGGAACCAATAATGTAGAAACGCGGAAAAGACTCTTAAAGACGTATGCATGGAGTACTTCATTGGACAATAGGAGAAGCGGATCGAAGAAGAATAGAAGCGTTTGAAATGTGGTGCCATAGACGCATGGTGATGATACAGTGGATAGATAAGGTTAGCAATAGGGAGGTATTAGAAAGAGTTGGGAAAAAGCGAAAGGTATGGAAGACAATAAAGAATAATAGAGATAGGTTGGTAGGATACCTTCCGAGACACAAAGGAATAGTTCGCGACATAGTAGAGTCGTAGATAGGAATAGAAAGAGGTAGGGGTAGGCCCAGATTAGACTACTGCTCTCAAATAGTTGGGGATGTTCTACTTTTAGGGAAAGGCGTAGGTTAGCCCAGGATGGGAAAGGATAGAGGTACGCGTCCAACCAGTCTTTGGACTGAGAGCTTTATGATGATTATCATAAAATACGTTATGCATCGCCATAAAAATTTTAATTCAGTAGTTCTCACAGTTTCGGAGATAACTAGTCTTTTTTTCAGAAACTTCAACATCCTGTGGCTTTGTTATTTATAACTTTTGGTCACATGCTCATAAGAACTTTTCTTCTTATTTTTAGTAGGTCCTCTATAATCTCCATAAGTTTGGCGTACCCTTTCTTAATCACCTGTATAATGACAACGTTGCATGTTTTTGATTTTGCCGGCCAGTGTGCAACAAGGATGAGGAGATTGTCTCTCTCATTGCTCATCGCGCATAATGGAATTAGGCATCTCATTATTGTTTTCTTTTTGAATGATACAAAATTAGAAAAAGTACGTCAACTTACAAATTTTGATAACTGTCGGTATAATGGACATAAGTAATTTAGAGTCCCAACAATCTAGAATAATTGCTGCCATATGTATATCTTACAATCATATGTTAATGAAGAAATGGTTAAAACACGCCTTTGAGGCAGGAAATAGTTATTTACGATTCAAATATCGTAATATGAAGTTACGAGTATCGTACAACGTTTTACTTCTACTTTCAGCGTGATCACGACTCATATTAGCTTATTAGCATATTAGCTTAAATAAATAATCACAGCCACATCTCAATGCCTCAGAAAAAACTTCTCATTCACGCTGATAGAATAGTAGATAAAACGTTGTAAGCTACGCTTATCGTAATTTCATATTATGATACACGATGGGTTATCGTTTGATTATTTTCCCATCTTGTATCATAATATTAACTGTTACGATACTTGTATCTTAAATAACTATTACAGAAAAATAATCTTTATAGTTCTCTTTTATTCTAATTTGCAATCTTTGTGTCAACATAATAGTGAATTAAAACACTTATTAAAAGACTTCATTTTCAAACTTTGGAGACTTCGTGCATATTCAGGAAGCTTGGGTACAGCATTTTGGTATTAAGGTTTTTGACCCAGAGTTTTGTGATCAACAGCGCTAAGAGTAGTTCTTTCGCTAATCCTGTATATGCGAGAAGTATCAATAAAATTTTTCATACGATATTCCAAGAAAGGGACACGCAATAATTATTGCGCCGGCGCCGTCGCGTTTTAAATTCACAAATTCACTTACATCTGAGAAAGGCACTTGGCACTAGCGCAAAATGAAAATAGAAAACATTACTATGCGTACTACCAATATAACGATTTATTATTATAACTTGACCGGTTTCAGAATTCAGAATGATTCCATCATCAGAAATGTATAAATAAAATTATTGTAAACAAATCAGCGATTTTTCTATAGAGTTGCACTAGAAGTTGAAGCGAGCCAGAAAACTAGCTATTGTTTGAATGGTCCGCATTGCTAGAGGTACTTTATTTCATCTAAATCAATCCGAGGATTATCTTTTACTGTCGCATGTCAAACAGTTTGTTGTAGAATGTATCAAAGTATACCGTTGACCGAGTGACATTATGTTTTTTTTTTAGAAACGTGCAGCAGGTAGGTATATAGTTCTTGACGTGTTCGAAGGGGTGGCTTCCCGATTCAAGTTAATTCCAGATGAATGAACAATTATCATCGACTGCGTGAAAAGTGGAAATTGTTGAATAAAAGCCCCGCTTAGTTTCCAGTTGATTTTGCATGAATTCATAACAAAACAAACGGTTCCATTAGGCGCTGGCCTGGAACTTGATAACTATTCAGGAGCACAACTAAACATTGTATCTATTCAATGCAGTTTTACTTTTTACTTTGTAAACTTGAAATGATTAAATTTGCGTTGTTGCAGTTCTATAGAAGCAACATCTACAGTATAGTATCGGGAGGACTTAGCGTCAGTTGAGGGAACTTTCTTATTAATTTTATTTTCCGTTTCGCAGCATAAGCATAATTATTATTTCATATTTTATTAGCAGAACCTGAGCGCAACTAAGATATTTTACCGAAACAATTTTGACATTACCACATGCAGGTAGGTACTTAACACGTTGACACCCGACTACCAGTATACTGGTACTTGGGGCATATAATAATATACCGACTACCACTTTACTGGCAACATTTTACATCTATTTCAAAGCAGTATATATTTGCGCCGGTACGTAACTGAGATAATGCGCTTAAACAGTGGGTATATGGGATGTTTCTCCATCACATGCATAGCCAGTATAGTGGTAGTTGGTTTCTGGCAAAAGTTTTTCCATCTCTTTGACATATCTGTTTGGAACGGTTATTACATTATATAAAAGTCACAAAATTCTCAGTGCCATTTCTGGAATTTCGGGAGATAGTAATAGAAGATCTAAAAGAATGTTGAGGTATCTCAAGAAAGTTGACGTCCAAACGAATTGCCACATTTCCCGGAGCCAGTTCCAACTAAAAAATAAAAGTGGAATGGTACAGTGCAGATATTGTACTAAACAGAAGATTCGCCGAAGGTCTCGATATTATTGCCCTACTTGTTCTACCGCACCAGGGCTTTGTGTACAACCGTGTTTCAAGTTTTGGCATACATAAGCAAGCAAATAAATATATCACTTGAGCAAAATAAATTTTCAAATATGTGTATTTGTATTTCCTTAGAATAACAAGTTACTTTTACAAATATGACATACTTGCTTTGTATTTCTCTAATAAACAACGTTCAAGACGGCATATTTTTAATTTTTATCAATAAAAACTCCTGCCAGTAAAATGGTAATTGGAATATAGTTTGTACAATCAACTTATATCCCGACTACCACAATAGTGGTAAGCTAATAAAGTTGGGTGAATCTCATCTTTTGTTGCATACAAATATGCGTATCAAGGTTATTTTGCAATAAAAACAATTCTCTATGAGATACAGACATTGGGTTCTGGAAAGAGAATGGTATTCACTGGTAGGGTGTCAACGTGTTAATTTTGAGGTTAGTAATTACCTCCATCAAATGCGCTAACATTTCATCTCGTTAGAAACCTGCATGCGCTTATGCAAAATGTAAAGAGTAAAGCGTTCATCAAAATATTTCAAAGGAAAGTATGCAGCTATGAAGAAATAAAAGTATGGTATATGCATAACATGCTCTAAAATTATTACTGTATCGTTTATTAAATTTAAAATTCTGTATTTACAAAAGCAAACTAAAAATATAAATTCACAGAATATTAACTTGAAGGTTGGATGTAAACTAAATTTAGTTTCGTCATAACTATTTTTTTTTTCGTAAAATTCTTTGTATTCTTGTCTTTTTGTTTCGGGCTAATACTTTGCCATATAAAAAACTTTTTGTTATTTTCTGTGAGAACCAGTGCATATCAGTATATATTTTGATAATTGTACGGTGCTAATGCGCAAAATTTTCACTTCGGTGTTTAAAAGTTTGTTATGCCTCGACGAAAACTTATACACGCTGAAGCTAAGCGGACATTCGGGATGCTTCAGAATGGTGCTTTGCAAAGAGAAGTAGCGGCTGTGTATCATTTATGGGAAGAAATACAGGAAGAAAAACTTTCGTACCTACTACATTTTTGCGATTTTTTTAAATTTAGGTATCTGGTTACTAATTATTGAATTAATAAAATACTTTGCGTACTAACAATGGAAAAGGTTTATTATAATATTGACCCTTTTCAAAATTTAAAAAATCTCATCATCAGAATATGTTTACATAAAGTAAGGTTATAAATAAATTAATAAGACACTAAGGGAACAGTTGACGAGGAAATAATTATTTTAATTCATATTTATATTATTTTCTAGAATTTTGCAAACATAAATTGTGTTTATTTTTACTAAATTAAAAGATGCTCACCCTCTAGCATTTCTGCTCGCATATACTCGTTACTACTGCCCATAAAGTTGGAACCGTTAAGTACGGAGTTTAAAAGTTTCTCAATTAAGAAGTTATATTTAAGATCTTATCAATTTGTTAGCAGGTACACGAAGCGATTTATAAAAGTTTCCATCCCCACCCATAAACTGTTTAGTTTTCGTATTAACATGCTGAAGTAAAATAAAGCTTCATCAAGTTGGATATAGGTATCCGTTGCCCCAGTTTAAATTGGTTTTTGGAAGTATTGAGATAAGATATTAATAAGAACTAGTATTATATCATTTAAACAAAGAAATAAAACTGGCAGCGTCTTGATTATATTGTGAGTAACAAACAACCTTTCCCTTGTTTTCGTTCTTTATCTGACCAAGACAAAGCTTCTTTAAGAAACCCTCTCCAAAATTATTTCTTGTCCGTTTTCTATATCTCTTTCGGAAATCTGACGCATTGCTGACCCTCCTTCTCAGTCGTTAGCGCCCAAGGGGCTGTTTATTGTGAGCAGTGTCGTCCTTATAAAATCTTTGCGACGTCTGAGCGTCGATACGTGCGTTTAAAAACGAAGATGTGTTAATTTTCTATTTACAGAGCTGAGATAATTTGGTGTGTCTGCTGAGACATCTTAAATGAAATAAGCTTGTAACTAGAGAATAGGTACCTACATTAGACCATTTAGCCATGTGCTACGCCAGTTCTAGCCACACATAAAATATTAATTTCACATCATACTGTCAGCACCTACAATATACCATTTTGTTTAGAGCTTTCCGGGAGTAAAGCTTGCAAGTGTTGTTTTTGCATAATCTAGTTATCTAAACAGAAGATTAACAGTTTCCCATGACTATGGGAGCTTTTTACATGAAAATTTTTTTGTCTGAAGGAAAATTTGATGCGATAAGTAATAAAAGAGATGTTTGGCTGTTACGTACTTTGTGGGACGCACCGTATATTGAATAAATCGGATGCGTAACCAAAAAATTCTCTACCAATACTTTTGGTACTTCGTAAGAGCTACAGCCTAAAATTATTTTCTAATATACAGCTTGTCCCATGTAAGCGAGGTGGGCCAGGTCAGGTCAGGTCTGTATTTGTAACGATTGATCGAAGTTTCGAATTTTGTGGATAATTCTAACCTAAAGTTGAAGATTTTTGTGATATTTAAGATTTTCTAAGAATTCTGACAATTGTATAGCGTGAGATTCAAGATTTATTATCTCCGATTAGTCCCAAGAGGTCAAAAGTTACATTGTAGTTCCTAAGGGCTTAAAATGGAAACAAGGAATGCGTTGTCATGAAAACGACTATAGTAAAAAGCAGATAAATGTCAAATTGCATGCTTTTTATTGCAGCTCATATATGTATATTCCTTGATTCCATAAATTCCATAAATTTACTTTTCTAGAAATAACTCAAAAACGAAAAACAATTTTTAGATTTTTTGCGACGATCTTATATAATAGTTGTTGGTGGACAGGTGAATAAATCAGTATCAATTTGTTTCAACTAGAACGTATGAGTAGTTTCCTTATAATTTATACATTTATATACATTTCAAGAGAAAATGCAAATTTAAGTGGAGGTATGATATATCGGGGTATAACCACATGCTACAAGTAACAAATGGGAGTATTGTGCATGATAATATCCAAGATTGGAGTATTACGTCGTATTACAGGCGAATACGCGTTTTACATTATTTAAGAGTAAACATATTTCATATGAAAATCTAGCAGGATTTAGAATGTATTGTATGCGTATGAAATGTAGCTCTCTCAGCAGACGTAAATATACGTAATAAAGGCGCAAAAACGTGTTGTGATTGTACCCCGTTTACTGTGGAAGAATAATAAAATTGTGAGCATCTGCAACAAAGGTCATGTGCTTTGCTTGTTTTCGGTGTTCATTCAAGACGATTTTTACTGTTATGTTTTCTCAGTTTCATTTTTTTTATTCTAAACTTTCAGGAAGATTCTATATATTGATAAATCCATTATTATCTTGTTCGGACAGGTGCCCAAAAGGGCGTTTTACGGAAGCTGCATCCCTCCGAAGATGACTTTCAGGATGTTATTTACTGTTTGAACTACAGCGATGACGGGTTGTAAGGATGCCAACCAGCAACCAGAGGCATGTTAAATAGAGGAGTGCCCCCACCTTTTCCCCTGTTCGCCATTTTGACCAAATCATCCAAGAAATATGCGCATTTTTGACGTGGATCGTAATCGCAAACCAATTCTTCTTTTCCTAATTATTTTTTATTTATTTCAAATGTCTGGAAATGTACATATCTTCGAGGGAATATAAATTTTCTGGCTACTTGTATTGTGCCTCATATACCTATGTTATCTTGTACCCAGTGGTCGTCAAGCAGATTTCTGTTTGTCAAGATGGCAACAAAGCTCTTGGAAATTGTGTCGTTGGTTTAACTCTATTTCAATTAGTGTTCATTCATTTGCTCATTCTGGCGAATCGATACACTAACAATTTGCAGACAATTCCAAACAAACAACAAATAATAGATCTAGGGTGCCTTAGTCCTTCTCAGCATGTCTCGTTTTCATTGAACATTGGGGTCAATGACCTTGTAATGCAATCATTCCTTTCCTTCCTTTTACTCGTATTTTATTTATATTTCGTTATTTTGGTCCTGGGAGATTGATTAAATGGGCAAAGAATTAGCATTCTTTATGACGGATAAGATGGGGAAATTAAAACTAAGTGAATAATTCGAACTTTTGAGCTACTCACACAAGCAATAATCTTTTAAATGAGCACCTACTGGTGAAACTTGCTTGAATGTGTGATAGCGTAAGTTAATGGTATGGCGTAGCTTATAGCTTGCGTCAATTTGGAAGTCATAGCACACTTTTTTTATAAATCGGCAATTTACTGGGGGATTCTTTTCACAGTGAACTGGACAGAGGGAACGAAATTTTAGGCGTGAAATTCGATTTCCTGGGTCCAGAAGGGCATCTGAACCGGAAAACAATTTTAGAGTCACTGAACGATTTTTATGTTGCAGATAGTATTATCATTATCTCAAAATTTTATTACATTGCACATTGAATTTATGCTTCAAGATAGTCAGAGTGAACCAAAGGGCAATTTTAAAAAACGAAATGCGCCGTTTTGCATCTACTTTTGCATAGAAATTTTCAGGAGTATTGCTGAGAGACTTGGGCGTTCAATATTCCGTGCTCAGATTTTAACAGTGCTTGAATATTATTAAACGTGAATTTTTTCTGGGTATCGAACGTTGTTTGAAAATTATAACATTCGAAGACTCTAAATTTTCGAAAATAATTCAAGCACTAGGGAGATTACTAATGAAAATTAATTCGTGCTCTAGTTATAACTTGATGATTGCATTTGTGTTTCTAAGTGATGCAAACAGTTTTTAAGTACTGTTTATTGGTTGCTCATTGGGTAAAGTTGCGGTTATAATTTGTGGGAATATCTTGTAGATATACCTAAATGGCGTAAGATACTATATAGCTTTTGTTTTAGTAAGATGAAAGGGTTTTCTCACACTGCGTGCTTATAGGTAATCCTTGTAACTCAAACAAACAGACATTGATCCGTTAGTTTGCTCAGTCGGCTTAATTAAAATATTTTGCCTAGTAGCGTTCGCAAATAAAACAGAGGGATTTACTTTGAGGTTCAAATCAAATACACAAACAAACTTAAACGAACAACACTGTTTGATTCTCGTTTTTTCTGAAAATTAATTATGCACTTGATTGATTTTATTTTAATAATCAATGCCTTTAGTATTAGAAAGAGTTGGGGAAAGGCGAAAGGTATGGAAAACAATAAAGAGTAGGAGAGATAGGATGGTAGGACACCTTCTAAGACACGAAGGAATAGTTCGCGACATACTAGAGTCAGAGATAGGAATAAAAAGAGGTAGGGGTAGGCCTAGATTAGACTACTGCTCTCAAATAGTTAGGGATGTAGGATGTTCTACTTTTAGGGAAATGCGTAGGTTAGCTCAGGATAGAAAAGAATGGAGGTACGCGTCCAACCAGTCTTCGGACTGAGAACCTTATGATGATGATGCCTTTAGTAATATGCCGTGTGGAGTGGGTACAGATATAGTCTTCTCCAGATGGCGGCAATTCTATCTGAAAATTTAGGGATCAGGGGAATTCTTTTGAATCGAAACTTAAAGCGCATAGTATCCTAACTCTGAAATTGGTACCAACTAAAGGAAGTTTCCTAGATTTTATGTAAGGTGCCTTCGGGTAATACCGCCCCCCTAACGTATTATTGTAAATAAAAGCTCAAAAAATAGAGCTAGACAGAAAATGTAAACGTAACCTTTCAACAAAAACTATATTCCTTAATTTTTATTAATACAAAATTAAAATCCAACTTCTTTTGGTAGTTGTAATTACGACATTTTGAAAACACTGCAAATGGGCGATATTTCTGACCTATAACAAAATATCGCCCGCGTGGTCAGAAATATCGCCCATGATACAAAACTAAGGTAAACAATGCGGACACTCAAATTCCTCCGTATATTCGGAGGCAAGGCCGACACAATCTTCATGTACCCATGTTTTGCACTTACAGCATTGTCTCATATCACTCTGATAATCTTCGTTGCATATAAAACACAACCAACTTTCTTTTTCTTCTTTATCAGGTTTTTTATTTTTAGTAGTCGAACATCTATCAAATAAATCTTTTTTTAATATCTGTGCTTTATAATTAATCGCCTTCTTCCTTGGTTTGGTGCGTTTTTCCGTTTTTCCTTTAGCAAAATCTGGTGTTGTAATAACGTTCGAAAATGTAGAGCACTCATTAGAAATTTCCATAGAAAGGGGGTCCTTAATTTGTTCACAGTTTGGTTTGATAATTGTAACATTTAAAATTTTTATTTTGCTATTCTGGGACTACTGCTCTCAAATAGTTAGGGATGTAGGATGTTCTACTTTTAGGGAAATGCGTAGGTTAGCTCAGGATAGGAAAGAATGGAGGTACGCGTCCAACCAGTCTTCGGACTGAGAACCTTATGATGATGATTCTGGGATTTCTTGGGTTCCTTCATGCTGCTCTTTTGAAGTTGAGGAGGATCAACCATTTTCTTTAAATCAACTGATTTCGAAGTTCTATTGTGTCGTTTGGGAATATCGCTCCACTTCGAACAGCCAGGCGTCGAAGGATTGCTTTCAGGCTGAGGAGAATCTTTTCTCTTGGAGCAGCCAGGCGTAGACGATTTTTTCTGATGTCGAGGAGAGTCTTTCCACTTGGAGCAGCCAGGAGTCGAACCATTGTTCTGAGGTTGAGGAGAATCTTTCCATTTGGAGCATCCAGGTCTCGAACTAGGTGTAGAAGTCGTTTGAACTTGACTAGTTTTCTCTATGGTTAAACTCAGCGGAACATCATCGTCAGAAGATTGTTCTTCTCGATTAGTTAACAGGGATGGTGCATAGGCAAACTCCGGAATAATATCCGGGTCAAACGGATAAATGCCTGTAGATCTAAATCCATTTTGAGTCGTAGACATCGTCAGTGTTTTTTGCCAAACGGGTAGAAAAACTTTTCCAAAGTGACTTTTTGTGAGCCTTCTGTTTGCGGAAGGATTCTGTTCCCAATATTTGAGTAACTCACTGTCCCAGTAGTGCTCGAAAGATCTAAACACGGCTTTATCGAGTGGTTGTAGCTCGTGTGTTGTATTTGAAGGTAAACACATAATAGACACATTGAAACTTCCAGCTAACTCAGCGACACTTACATCCATATGACAAGATGCACCATCGAGAATCAATAACACAGCTCCAGCTGGCTTAAATTGAGCAAAATGACGTAACCATTTGAGAAATAACTCTTTGGTCATGCTACCTTTATTCGACATTTCAACGACAGATCCTGAAGGTAAGTTATCACTGAAGGTGTCTTGTTTTCTTATTCCTTTGTAAATTATCATCGGAGGAATAATTGTCTGTCCTGACGCGCTTACGCAGGCAACAACGGTCACGTTTTCCGCGTGCTCATTGGAGATAAGGTGAACCCGATTTACGCCCTTTGCAGCTAAAACAGACCGAGAATGGTTGGAGTGTGAGGCGACAACCTTTCTCGTCTAAATTAAAGATTTTATGCGGAGAGTTTTTAACATCAAACTGATTCATAATATTTGACAGTTTTGTAAAATAATCCTTAACAATAAATGGATTTAATTTTTGTGCCCTTGCCCAATTCATTGCTTGAGCCTTTCTTTTAGAAAGTTCGGGGCGTCGTCGCATAAAAGATTTATACCAGCCATAGCCTGCCATTTCATTTTGGTCGTTAAATTTATTGTGTATTTCATTATCTTTACAATATGCGAAAACACTTCTTACAGATTTTGGTGTAAGAGGAACCCCCATAGTAGAGAGTTTTACGATGCGGCCAGAAAGCTGTCTCTCTTGAATTTCCGACAAAATAGGTTTTCTACCGAGTCGTCTTTCGTTAACACCACTTTTCAAATGATCTCGCAACGTGGTCCTAGGTATTCCACATTGCTGTTCTACGTACCTTTGGCTTTGGCCTTGCCTAAGTAACCTGAGCGCCTCCTCCATAATTTCTGAAGTCCAATTGGCTCTGATTCCCCTGCATGGTTTACCCATTTTTCTGAGAAACAATTTAAATCCATTACTATCGTGATTTAAAACACTGCACTGGTCAGAAATATCGCCCATGACGGGCGATATTTCCGCCTTTGCTTATTTAAACTTTTGAGGTTAGATTTTCCTTTTGCGCGCCATGGATTGACTAACAGATTCAACGAATATTCTAACTAATGTGTATGAATAATAATATAACCTATTACTTACCTTTAAAATAAGTTTTCACCCTGGAAAAACCTTGTGAAAGAGCACGACAAACTTACACTAACCGCATGCATAAACGTTCGCGCTAAATATCTCAGTTTGCGTGGAGATTTTGACAGTAGCTTTGTATTGGTCTCGTATTGTGAGATATAACAAACTACTTCTCCGATTGGTTAATGTTTAACAATACGTTGGCGCGAAATATAAAAATGGGCGATATTTCTGCCCGGGCGATAATACCCGAAGACACCTTAGTATTTTAACTTAAACTAAGTAAATGTGTTGAAATAAATCCGTTTTCATTATCTATTTTAGGTACATTATTCAGGCTTTTGGGGTACGTAATTTTAGTTGAAATGCAATCTCTGTTCTCGGAATAAGCTGTCGCATAAATTTTGCGTAATTAAAAAACAACATAAGATACTTTCCAACTTTCCTCTGGGATAGTCTTTTATTTTAAAGCCTCTGTAAAATATAAATCTCTATGATAAATGATCTTATTTCTTCCTAAAATGTAATTTAAGGCACCGCTAACTGTTGAAATTGGAACTGAACAAACATAAATACTGTGACAGTCAATGCATCAAATTTAAGAACAGGATTATGCTTGGTCAGCATTCATTATCGCAGAATAAACGCCAAATCTTTTTTATATCGACTTTCATTCTCATAGTGCCACCTAGATTCTCCTGCTGTTACAATATCAGTAGCTCGTTATTTTTCGGAGTTAATTATGTTTCTATCTGGTATACATATACGTGGTAGAATGACAATGCGTATTTTGTAAATGTTGGCATAGTCCGGATTCCAGAATGATACTGAAGCTATTTTATTCAGAATTTACGTTAAGTACCTAGTTAGTCTCCCAAAACCTGCAAGAACTTACTTAGATTCTTCTTCTGGTAGTTGTTTGCCAGGGTGTTTCGGTATTTATAATAATCTGCACACAGAATTCTATTTGAGAAGAAAAATCGAAGAAAATAGTTTATACATTGAAAATAAGCAGCAGTGCAGCAGCCAATTTTGTTTACATTTATTGCATCTATCGATCATGGTCTGCCTCATGTAGTATTAACATTTTCATGGTTTATTTATGGATATCTAGTCCCCAGGCTGTAACTGCATATCGCCATGATTTGCGCAACTAAAATGAAAAATTTGCATTCAAGAATTTTTGTGACATCGCGATTTTTAGAAGATATCGAATTTATCCCTTAATATCTTGCCATACGCTGTATAATTCAACGTTACGACTAGCAGCACCTTGAAATTAAAGGCGAACGTAATGACTATCTCTCGTATTTTACAAGTATAGGGGTCTGTCAGCTGCCCAAAGTTACTGATGACCACACCATACCCTTAATTTGTCATGCTCTGAACAGACCATTTTCTGACTGGGAAATGAATTGTAATTAACATCCTGAAAAACAGGCTCCTAACATTTTATTAATGGCCTTTTTGCCATAACCCTTAACTAAGAGTGTCCAATATTGTGGTTTATTAACCACACAAGAACTAGGGTTAATGGAAGAGGCAAAATCGATTGGAACTGTTGAAAAAATTGTTGGAAAACTTTAAGGATTTTCTTAGTATTGAGTTATCATTTTGAAACTAGCAACGACATGAAGACAAGGAAGAAAATTTGACTTACATAATGAAAAGTTTTGGACAAGCTTCCCATTTTACCCAAACTTTACCATATTTGCATTATTTTAACTTGTAGTACGAATTTTCTCTTTCTTATTCTATTTTTATTACATTTGATATTATTTTTATGCTTCATTTCCATATTTTCCATCGCTAGAATGCAAGGTTGAGATCAAATTTCTTGTGAAATATCCCTGAATCATGCTAATTTTTAGATGCATGTGGTTGCAACAGAATCTGCATTCTGCAGCAGGTCGGGATCGTTCAATATCCTCGAAAAGATAACCGTAGTTGTTTGAAAATACTCTGGCGCAATTTATTTATATGCTTGAAAATTACCGTAAAGTCTGGTGGTAGGTAGGTACATAATATGTACTATAAACTCCAAAAGTGGTGTTCCAGTTTGAGACGCGAATCGTTTATGCCGGACGTTGCTATGTTTTCGTCAGCCCCGCCCCCCCCTTAGACGATGTGATTTTTCGTTTAAAGAACATGATTATTTATCTATTTTGTTGCTGCCCTTTGTTTGCTGGTGCAAGGCTAACACGTTTGTTGTCATTCAAATAAAATCGTTTAGATCCGCCTTCAAAACTTTAATTGGCGGACAGTTGCTAAGGTTTCTTTACCTCAGAATGTAATTGGTTATGGCATTTTAAGCGGAATTGAACCGTAATGTGGAACAGCAATTTTGGCGTTTATAGTACACGTTAAATGAAATTCAGTTAGGATTTATGTCAGGCCATCAGTTTGGAGTATCTAAAATGTTACCAACGTCGAAAAGACCAATAATTGCTTGAATAGAATATAAATGTCAGTTTACCCTTAAAGAATGAAATTGACCGGACAATTTTGGAAAGTGTTTTCACGAAGTCAGACTTTGGAGGAACGTAAGCTTGCCAATAAATCATTGGATTACTTACCTACTTACTTACTTACTTACTTACTTACTTACTTACTTACTTACTTACTTACTTACTTACTTACTCACTGACTGACAGACTAACTGACTGACTGACTGACTTACTGACTTACTGACTGACTGACTGACTGACTGACTGACTGACTGACTGACTGACTGACTGACTTACTTACTTACTTACTTACTTACTTACTTACTTACTTACTTACTTACTTACTTACTTACTTACTTACTTACTTACTTCCTTCCTTAGTCCTTTCTCTCCTGCGTGGCTTGTACGTTCTAAAAATTTGTGCCTTGGAAAACATCGGATAGAAGTGTTAGTGTGTCCTGAATCTACTCAATTTCATAAAAAGCTTCAAAGTAGTTTTGATTCGAGAGCACCTACTAATAAACCAATATTCATAGCTTACACTTTCATAGTAAGCTCTTTCAGACGCACGCGATATAATAAGGTCGCAGGGGGCGTCAAAGCTAAGATAGGGTTTTGGTATGCTTATGATATGACTGTCAGAAGGAAAAATGGGGAGACATCGCAAGGTCATATATTAGGAGCTTTCGTAATATTTATGAGATGTTCTTTCAGATCAAATATTTCGCTGCAGAAGCGTAAACGGATAAAATATTACTTGGGCTTGAATCGGAGTGTCTTCCCTGCATTCTGGCGATACTTTGCAATTTGCGAATGGCTCAATGGCTGTTTGATTAATCGCTCTCTGGATTTAACCATTTTCATGCTAAAGTATTTTTGATAAACCCTCTCGTCTGATGTAGCAATAAGCAGAATATTAACATTTTTTGCGGACAGCTTCAAATTTTTCTAAAAAGGTCACCGACACCATTTGTTTGTGAGTGACTGCGTCGGGCTCATCATGTCTTCCTTTTTAATTGGATATCGTACTCATTGATTTTCGTTAGCTTTTAATGAAGTCTGCCAAAATAAATTGATCCTGAAATGTATTCATGGTGATTTGTTAGGGCAGATTAATTAGGATTTTCTCATGCAAATACTTTTTAAATTTCATTTAAAAATGTGTGCGTATATAAAACACACGTTATATGATTGTTATTTTATATTCCCTGTGAAATAAAACAAACCAAGGTATTCTTGCAATCCTGAAAGACTGCAAAAAATATATATTAGTGACTTTGACATCATTATTGACAGACATTTTAGGAAACCAAAAAAATAAAAATTAATTATTTAAATTAAAAATTCTTTAAATTTACAATAATTTAAAAAGGTTAGAATGTATTAAATCAATTTTTTCGTTAAGTAAGTTATATTTTTTATCATATTTATATTTATATGTATGATATATAGGTACCTGTTCTACAAAATTTAATAGTTTTATCTTTTGTATTAAACAAAATACATATGAGATAAATTATTTGAAGGTTTAAATGCTACATGTTTACTGTCTTTTGATAAAATACTGGCCATTCTGATTCTGATTAAATGTCCTGCCCATTTTATTTTATTTTCATCTAATTTCTGTTTTAAAGAGTTTACTTTAAGTTTTTCTCTATACAACGTGTCCAAGATAAGGAGGGCCAGTATGGGGATATTGGAAATGACAAGAGATACGGATTTGGTTAAATGGGAAAAAAGTTGCGTAAGTAAAGGACTTTAATATTAAAATTAGAGCGAAACTGACAAAACTTCTTCGTGGCAGCTTTTGATGAAATTAAAGATGTCATTGCCAATTTTTTTATTCTACGTTTCGTCTTCGGGCAACCGTCATCAACTTCATTTTTTTAAATACGGTCCTGATTTTATGATGTCAAATTTTATGAGCCTTTCTTATTCTGAATTCAACAATGCACCACACATTATGGTTTAATTACGTTTCGACCCGTTTTTGACCATCATCAAGAAATTTTTAGGATACGGACCTGCATTTCTCTTAATTTTCTAAAAATTATGAGAAATAGAGTTAGTTGGGCTTTCTTCTGATATCAGAAACGAACAAGATTTTCCAAAACTGCAAGATGCGCTATGCTTAGAGTAGGGTAGGTGCTTATCGCTAGTATCATCTAACAGATTCGTAAAACTCTTGTGGTGCACTTAAAAATTGCCCATATTTTTCACAAAACAATGAGACATACAGGTCCGTATCTTAAAAATTCTTTGATGATTGCCAAAAAAGGGTCGAAACGTAATTAAACCATAATGTGTGGTACATTGTTGAATTCAGAATAAAACGGGCTCATAAAATTTGACATCAGAAAATCAGCACCGTATTTAAAAAAATTCAGTTGATGATGGTTGCTCGAAGACGAAACGTAGAATTAAAAAATTGGCAATGAAATCTTTAATTTCATCAAAAGTTGCTACAAAGAAGTTTCGTCAGTTTCGCTCTAACTTTAATATTAAAGCCAGAAAAAAATATAGTTTAAAATCCATAAATTCTGTTTTTTCAAAATAATTCAAAAACAGAATATCTTATCAAGGATTTATAGGCGCCATTTTGTTGGTCCTTTAATTCCACAACTTTTTTCCCATTTAACCAAATCCGCATCTCTTGTCATTTCCAATATCCCCATACTGGCTCTCCTTATCTTGGACACGTTGTATAGAAGAGTTTTTGGTTTTCCTAGCTATTTTGTTCCAACCTTTAACCTTTTATTGAATTCTTCCCAAGCTTTTTCTTTTGATGTTTTGCCACGTATTTTACTTTAATTTGTTGTTGTATGTAAATAATTATCGTATAATTATCATATTCGTATTCTGCAAATATATTTTACATCTTTTTTTCTTTTCTTTTACCTCTCTTTCAGCTTCTTCATTCCACCATTATGTCTCTCTTTTACCATCCCCTTTCATTATAATTCCACAAATATTCGTCGCAGACTTTATTAGTATTTGCTTAAAACTTTGCCATTTGACGTTTACATTATTAATTTGCTTAGTGTTTATTTATTCTTTTTATTTCTATTGCTACGTTACTTTTATATTTTTCACCTAATTTTAGTTCCCTCAATTTATAGCTTCTGATTTTGGCTTTAACTCTTTGTTCTCAACTTTATTTCTGAATTCTTGGTCTTTAATTTCGTTATATTTTGCTTCTAGAAAGTAGTGATCACTTCCAATTTCATAACTTCTTTTCACTCTCACGTCTTTTATGTCTTTTCTATTTTTTGTATTTTAAAAATCTATGATTGATTTACCATTTCGTTACCGGGTTTCTCTGGTTATTCGATGTATTTGTTTGTGTTCAAAATTTGTATTCACTATTATCATATCATTATCGTTAAAAAATTCAAGCAACCTTCTTCCGTTCTGGTGGTCTGTATGTTCTCCCTGTTATCTGTGAATTTGATGCAGATAAATGTTTTGTTTAAATTCGTGAAGTACATACCTAATTCAGTTTGAATTTCATGACATTCAGTAAAACTTTCTGAATTATTGGTAAAGTGTTCGATTATTTTCAGGATCCTATAAGAAATTATGGCCATTTCTTGGGTTTGAAATGAACTCTTAAAAGCTCATTTCAAATAAAGATGTATTGAATTTGTAATCTGACCAAAACAAAAATCTTTCAGTTTCGGCGTGGAGATCTTATAGAAATGAGTTTAAAATTATCCGCAGGACTCGTAGCTTCGACGAAATGTAGGCTCTCCATAAGAGAAAACGTTACTTTGGCCCACTACCTTTACATTGAGCAAGTTACATAGAATTTTTTATTTGGTACAGCAATCGGATTTTCCTTAACAGCGACAAGAGAATTTTTAAGAATTTTAAATAAAACAAGATGCATATAAAGCAAATTTAATTACGAAATTTACATTTCCCATGTAGTACAAGACATATACTTACATTATGTAACATTTTGTAAATTGCATATCCAGAAGTAAAATAAATATTTTGACAGTCACTTTTAAAATAAATAAATAAACAGCATTATGTATAAAATAAGTATAATATAATATGTATTCCAATAAATTTGTACAATTACTTACGGGAACTATTATTTATAAGTATAATTATATCAACTAGTTATGATTTTAAATATGCGTTTTGTAAACTCGATGGTAATGTATAAAATATTCATACAGAAAAAACAGAAAAAACAGACTCGCATTAACATACCATTTGCAACGTTACACAGAGTGAGTAATTTGTTGTTCTACATTTTTTAGGGCTGCGATTTCTACGAAAAGCGCCGCTACATCCGGTCAGTATTTTCAAAGATAATTGTCGACCTACGTATTGCATGGTTTTGCACATACTAGAAGCATTGTAAATCGCAGTCTTAATAACAGTAGACAACATCATATAACGACACGAAGAAGCTCACTCAGCACAAACGAATATCTGATAATCATTCATAACATAATACATCTGGTAGAAATTATCTAAAATAGTATCAGAGCGTCTGACAATACAAGAATTATTTATCATTTAATCAATTTCGTCGTGCTACATTTTATAATTTATAATTGAACAAATATTCACAAAGGAAAATAGAATCTGGAATTATAGATATATTGTACATTTAATCGTAAAATTTAAATTGGCATTTATTTACACATGCAATTATAGGCCTCGCATAAATTCGTATGTACATCAACGCAAATATAATTGAATTAATGTTTCACACGCTCAACAAAAAGCATTATTTGTTTACGTAAGAGCTAGTAAAACATATGAAATAGCAAGGAACACGGAAGGTTGTTAGCGGTAATGGAGAAAGAATAGTAAAATCCAGTTGTTGTCGAGAACCGTTAGGTTTTCATAGTAAAAGAAATTGTACCTGAGTACCCTTTGTTTAATATTTAAATGTTTGTCGTTTATAAAAAATTGTTCCTTTCTGCACTTACCATATTGGTAAATCTCATGAAAAGTGATACAATTTAAGATTTTTTAAAAGTGACAATTTTGGTGGAGGTGCCGGATATATGTCTTGGTTATGTTATTCTCTTTATCAACTTGTGAAATGCGTTAGTTTGGCAATCGAGAACGGTGTGCGTCTACAACTTTATTAGAGTTATGTGTAGGTACATAAAATTCTTCCGATATATAGCCAACGTTTTAGAAATGTCTTAATTATTGATTTATAGGCTAGATATACTCTTCAAGTTATCTTAAGGGATCTAAATTGGTTATAAATAAATTTAAAATTAAACTTCTAGGAATAATATGTCGTCTACCTTCTTTATTTTTAATCCACATGAAAAAATGCATCAAAATTTCACTATTCATTTTCATATTTAACCGCTTTCTTATGTACCCTGTATATTCTAGAGATTTTTAATATTTTTAAAGGAAGTCGCACAAGTCATACATCCTGTAGACGAAGACGAATAAGAACCTACCCGAAGAACTCTTGGGTTAAGTATATCTAATCCGAGTAGAGAACGCTAAATACTCTTAACAGTAATGGAACACGTATGCTGAAGTGCTCTGAGGCTCCTGTCCAAGTACTTAAGAATTTAAGCCCGAAAAGATGGGGAAGAGAAAAATTGATCAAACACTTACAGCTTCCCAAAGGAGTCGGGCACATGCAAAAAAGTTAACTAATTCTTGTGCCTAGGTGCATTTGAACTTATTTACTGTAGAGTATAGTTCACTATCTACCAAATAATTTTCGAATGTGGCAGAGAATTGAAAAAGAAATATATGTACCTTTATCGCCGGTTCTTTTGAAAATTATAATATAAAACACTTGAATGTGATAATTTCCACTTTTTAAGAAACACTGTTAACAATTGTTTTGCTACACTGTAGCTTCTTCAGAACTTACATACAAATTAAATCTATGGGACAAATATTTTGCTTAAATACTAGGTACTTAACCTTAACAGAATAAATTTAACAAAGGGGAATTATTTACATCTGTTTGGTCATTTAATAAATATTTTGTATACTTTAGTTTATTTATTTCAAGATTTTCTAGGGGAGTTAATTTTGAGTTTTTTTGTTCGGTATTGCTATTGAATATGTAATTAATTTCTAGAACGTGATTAGCATAAGTTGAATTATACTTTTTTATTAAAAAATGCTTGATTGTGCTCTTGAATTCTTTTCTTGAATGCTCGGCCTGTCTGTCCAACATATACACTGGAGCAACTCCCACACATCAACTTATAGACTCCAGTTTTATTGTCTTTCCCTGTTCTGTATTTGTTGCTTTTAATAAACGGCCTAACGAATTTCTGGTTTTAAACGCAACGTTGATATTATTTTTGTTTAATAATTTCGAAATTTTATTTGTACTAACTCCCAAGTGGGTTAAAGGCTTGAAATTTTGTTTTGAGGAAGGGTAAACTAAATTATTGATGCTTGCTTTTGTTGTTTTTTATTTATAATTGCTTGATACAATATAGGGTCAAATCCGTTTTCTGCTGCAATTTGTCTTATTATGTCGAGTTCTGTCTTCTGTCATGGGTTTGTGATATATTGAAAATTCCTGTATATGTTTGTTCTCGTAAAGTTAATTTTTTGATTGATTTCTTCTTCTATAGTAAAGTTTATGTTGGGATGGATATTATTGATTTGATCTAAAAATGTTGTTAATTGACTTTTGGTGCCAGTAAAA
This sequence comes from Xestobium rufovillosum, assembly GCA_963966045.1. Lineage (NCBI taxonomy): Eukaryota > Metazoa > Arthropoda > Insecta > Coleoptera > Ptinidae > Xestobium > Xestobium rufovillosum. The sequence goes on from OZ014493.1 coordinate 37,075,665, forward strand.
CGAGCTATAACATCTTCCACATATCTAAACCAGTAAAGGAACTTTTTGCTCAAGTTCATGAATTTTATTTTTTATATCGTTCATAAAAATTTCGGCTAGGAATGGGCTTAGGGAATTTCCCATAATTCTAGGCAGATATGAATGTCTCTATTGGACTGAAAATAATTTTGCTTTAAACATACATTTAAAATTCGTGTTATTTCTGATTCTATTACAGGGTTAGTATTGTTTTTAAATAATAGGTACGTTTTCTACTAATTCTAAAATATCTTTAGGCTGAATATTTGGGATTAAATTTTGCCCGTAAAATGATACAATTTTAGAGGTTACTGGGTAACAGTATATTTTTGATGTTTTCTATTAAAGTAATGGTATTTTTGATCGAATATTTTTATTGGAATTTGCAATGTTCTGTTAATAACGGAATTCAATTTTTGGATAATCTAGCGGATGGTGCACTTAAAAATGATACTATGGGTCTAATAGGATAGTTTTCCTTGTGTAATTTAATTAATGGATATAATTTTGGTGTTTGTGCGTTCATAATGGTTAGCTTGAATTTTTCATTGTTTTTGAACAAGTTGCTGTTTAATATTTTTGACTTCTTTTTGTTAACAGTGTTTAATAAAAAGTTGAAATTATCACATTCAAGTAGTGTTTTATATTATAATTATCATGAATTTCCGTCAACCATCAACAATTATCCTGAGTTAACCTATACGAATTTCCCAGCGGAAAGAATTTTAATCCTGTTACGTCCGGAGACCTAGAAGGCCAATTAATAGGACCCCGTGTTCTATTCCATTTTCCAGATAAATTTTCGTTTAGCAACTTTCTTATTATTGTAGCATTATGGGCATAAAATCCAATATTAAGTCCTTCATGGACACTAGGTTTATATTAACTTATAATACAATTTGTATTTATATTCCATAACCGCATTTTTTGTTATAGGTATATTCTACGGTTTTTATATCTACAGTTTTCTATATTTTGTTTTTACTATTTTAGGTGGACTTTTCTATTTTTGTAACGTATATGATGTCTACTACCTAATTAGATTTAAATTTATTGTAGGTACCTGAGGCCCGTAAAGTTCATAAAATGAAACCGTCCTGCGAATTCTTTTTAGACGGTGTAAAGCTCTTCCCTCTCGGTGGAAGTTAAATGCCTGTTCGTAAATTAAGTTTCGTTTAAAGAGGAAAGTGAGAATTTTCTCTGGCTCTTATCGATTAAGAAATGTATATAGGTATATTTCAATATCTAGAGATATCTCCGGAACCGTAAATTGAGCCTGCATGTAATCTCCAATGTTCAATGCCAATTTTATACTGTGCTGCAGTAGACATTCACCCCACAAAGAATTATAATTGAACGGGCACCCGGTTTTATTTTCAAAGATTAATGAAGTGCCAGTTGTGATTAGAACGCTTGGAAATAAGTTTAATTTATTTTGCTAAACACCAAGAAATTAAGGAATTCTGAAAGGTTGAATTTATAACTGGTTAGAATTCATAAGCTTTTGATTTATGACTTGACCCTATAAGGCAACTGTTTTATATAACAAATTACTATGCTTAAAGTGTAATAATCCTTGTTTTAACTTGTTTAATAATGTAATAACCATAAAGCAGAAATAATTGAGTTAAATGCAGATTTTGTGGGCCAGTAAATGGCGAGTTATCCTATGCAGTAGGAGGCTCTTTGTCTTCATATTATGACGAGAAGTTATCAGATCCATGACATAGAGTACGAGCACTTTTGTGCATTCCTCGAACCGTTTCTCTTAAATAAATTACAATCGAGTTTTTAAGAAATTCAAGCATCAAAAATAATAAGAAACCAACAAAAAATCTAGAGGTACGAGTCTGTATTGTTTAACATATTTTTATACAGATTATCACAAGCTTTTTCTACCCATGTAATGTTCGGAGTCTTTAACTCCAAAGACAGGTGGGCTTAAAAAAACTGTCGACCTCGTAAAATGCTTTATTTTAATTTTTAAGTGTCCTTCAACTCATAAGAAATATTTTACGGTAAATAAAAAAGAACAAATTTAAAGCCGACCCACGCAAAAACGTCCAGCCCACAACCACCTCAGACCTAGAAAAAATTATTTGAAACGTGAAAATTTCATTTTTTCTCAAAATATTGAATTTTCCTTCGACGTTTTACCTTATTGGGGTATGAGGACTTGGGGTGACGACAATCGGGTGTTGAATTTCGATCGACTTTGCGGTTGTGCGAAGCCTTTATTGTCAACTTTCAAAAATTAAATTCTGCTTTTAAATGATAATTTTAAATTTCTTTCCCACGCAACACTCGACGAAATTTCCTCTTTTGAATTGTACTTACTGCGCGTTTAGAGCCTCTGCCTCCCAGGCGGAGTAACACCTAAAGATTTTGTAGTTTTTTTAACCTCAAAATATATCGCGTTCCATCATCATCATCATCATAAGGTTTTCACTCCGAAGACTAGATATCTACTTCTTTTCGTTCCTGCTCAAATTCTATAACTGCCCTTTGCTCCTTGTATAGATTATGTATTATTATTCTGTCCCTATATTTCATCCCTACCTTTCTGAGCACTTCGAACATCTTCCCCCATTTTACGTTGTAGAAATTTATTTCTAAATCTACAAATTCTATATAGACGCTCTTTCCCTTTTCTATTGTTTTTTTCTATAATTACTCGTAAAGCTAAAATGGCCTTGCGCGTTCATCTATTTCGTCTAAATCCGAACTGATCTTCTCCTAATATTTCTTCCGCCCTTTTCTCCATCCGTCTTTGCAAAATTCTAGTTAAAATTTTTGACGCGTGGGAAGCTAAACTGATAGTTCTAAAATTTTCGCGTTCCAGGGAAAAATTATTTAGCCTAATATCTGCGGCCTCAAACGCTCGAACGAATGATTTTTAACATTAGTGATACGAGGAGGTGAGGTATCGGAATCTGGTTTCTTATACCTCTCCATTTCGTCGATATGAGAAAACACCCCTAATTTGGAGCGACAAAACTTGACGCAAGCCTTATAGAAACAACTTCAAGCGTATTTGACACTATCCATTCACCGGATGCTTGGAAATAATAGGATATAATTCGGTTTCTTAAGATTCGCTGGCCTGGTTATTGGTTAGTGTCTGGGTGTAGTATAGAAAAATCGGAAGGGTTTCTATCGTTGCGGAATGTGAATTGGCGGATGACCTGTATAAATTTAGTGCTGATCGATCAATTTTCAGCTTAAAAATAAATTTTCAACGCTCTTCCGTTTTCCACTGCTTTCTCGTTAACCGCCGCAGTGACTATGCGGGGCCTTGAAGTCTTTTTCGTGAAATAGTCATATCACCGAAGTTTAGATTTTTCTTAGCAGAATTTTACGATCGTAAACTCGCGTTCCACAATTATTTTGCTCTTGACGCTGTTGAAAATTCACTCCAAAATTGTTGGGCAACCTGTCGTAACAAACTTTTTCGACAAAATCTAATGTTCGACGTTTGCTGTAAAAAAGAATTTTGTGAACATGCACTTAAATTTGTCGAATATTAGAAACCGGAAATATAATTATGTTGTATCACTTCTTTCTTCTAGTATGTATTATCAGTATATAAATCTTATTTTGTGGCACCCTGTATAGGTAAATACTTAAAAAATCTACTTGAAAAGTTGTTGCTGTAGCCATGAATTTTGACTGTTGGCTGATGGATGTTGGTTTACAGTCTTCTCATTGTGGTAATCGCTCTGAAGCACTCCCTTGGATTTCCCAGTGGGTAAAGCAAAATAATTTTGCGTGTTTGTCGGTTGGGATTTTTTTGGGAGGCTTTCAGTAAAGAGTGACGCAGTGCCGCAACTAACAATTTAGTTTTAGCGGAGGCGATCCAATTATGTTTTTTGCTGCAGAAACTATTAAAAAATGAACACTAACCTTTTCTATTCATGAATCTGCTTTCAACGAGAACGCAAGACGCAAGACGTCAAGCGATATTGACTGGAGAGTCTAACTAAACGAATTTATCTTTTCCCACGTATAAATGCATTTGTGCTGCCAGGGAAGGTGAGTACGCATAGAGGGCAGCGTGCGGTTTACACTGCGGCCTTTTCAGCAGGATTAATAATTGTTTCACGGGTAACGTTGGTCAGAGCGAATAGGACGTTATAACAGATTTAGAGTCGGGTTAAATTGGTCACACAGCATGCTCCAGGTAGTTGACAGTTTCCGTTCAACATCTGGTGACAGAAGATCGATACGTTGGAATCCTTACGAAATATTCAGATTGAAAACCAATTCTGTCTATTTTTGAAACTTATTTGTCAGATGAACGCAGAACTGTCACTGTGGATGAGGCTTCAAATATTTCAACCTGAAGTGAAGGCATTTTAGATGTTGAAGTAAATCCGACTTTTCTTAGAACAGATCCACTTTAAAATATAGCGGTGGTTTTCATAATGATTACAGCTATTTGTTTGACATTGGAGGAGCAGAATTCAGATCAATTAAGTGGAATAATACAGATAAGTGTTGGGCATGGAAACTAACAGATATAAGGATTTGTTTCAACATATTAGGCTCTATATATTTAGAAACGAATCACACTAGTCGTTTAAATCTTTATTGCGCAATGTCATGCAGCTTTTGGTATTTTTCGAGGCTTCTTTGGGACTTCTCATTTTCAGTTTCCAGAGTTCGTCCTCATGCGGTAAAATCTTTCCTCCTCGTCTTTTTGGGGTAGAATTGTGAACGATATGGGGGATAGCAAAATTTCAGGTGAAATACCTTGGTGTGAGGAGAGAAACAGGTCTAGTCAAAGGTCTGTCATCAAACATATCAATATTTTGAGTTGGGTTGAGTTACCATCTACGGGTGTTCCAGTAGCACCAACAGATTCTCTCTTGGAGACTCTCGCATCCTAACCTCCATTGATTTCTGTGTCTCTGATTCTCCTACCTGGAAATTTCTTTCGGATATGGAATTACGAGTATCTATTTCCCTTTTCCATGTCTTTTCAAGTCTCTCTCGTTTTCGTCTGTTTGCATTGGTTCATTCCATTATTTTCCTTAGCGAGCTATTGTCTGTTATCCTCTGTAAATACCAGTACTTCCATTTTAACCTCTTCGCATTGATCACGTCCGATATATTGATGTCTATCCTCATTTTCTCTCTAATTTATCTGTTGAAAACTTTGTCCATTAACCCTTTCGCCATACCTTGATGGAACTAGTCATTAGTATTAAAATTGGAAGAGGCCGGCAATAAAAATGCGCAGTAGACAGATTTTAGCATGTTGTACGATTAAGGGGGAATATTGCTTGTTATCCTTTACTAGAGTGAAAACGAATCTCAGGATCAAATCGGTTGGTAAAAACGAAGCACAGCCTTAGCTCCTCCACTGGCGTCTTCCAATTTTAATAATGCTCTACCAGTATACATGCATTTTATTGCTCTTTTCAGTTGTGTGTTGATATTTTGATCTCTGATCACTTGCCACAATTTATTCAGTGATCCGCTGTTATGGGCCTTTGCTAGATCTATGAAGACCATGTGAGTCTCTAAAGCTTACCAGCTTTAAATGTGTTGTCACACTATGCGTTATTACCGCTCCTGCTAAAACGCTCCCGTTTGACGGGATGGTAATATCACACGGTATTAAATGAGAGCAGTCACATAGATGCGGTATTGCAGCACCAACCGGAGAGCTATTTTATCTCTTTTAAATTATTGACGTTGTTCTTGATGTGGTCAAATTCCAGACATTATTGTACAGCAACAGTTTTCTAATACGAAGACTTAAATTGAAGGATTTAAGTTTAAAGTTTAAATAATTAAACCGTAGGCCTTAAAGCGGAGACCGGTTGACGTACTTTTTTTTAGGAAAATTAATTTCATCGTCTTTAAATATTTATTCTCATAAAAATGTAAATTTTGCACGTACAGTTGATAAACCCGAAACAAATTTGGGAGTGGAAAATTAAAAAATAAAATAAACAAACCAAAATTGTAATGAAATGACAGGGTGGTGAAGTAACAAACTTCGCCATCCGTAACTGATTTTTTACTCAAAATTCAGAATATTATTTGTTCATATGAAAGATATACTTATCTATTTTATCTATCTGGGCAGTTAAAAAATTTAGTCTATACTTAGCAAATTTTTGAGATATTATTTTTTTGGGTAAATAAGTTAACAAGCTTTTTGCATAGTTTCAGATGAAACTAATAGTCCAAGAGCCACGGTGAAAAATACCACGCGAAAAGTATACAAAGAATGAATATGTTCATGTAATTGCCGTAGGCATTGGTAACACAAAACCGAGCGTCTGCCGTTTAATAGCGGCAGCTTTTAAGCGCGGGCGGCGCTGAATCATGTGAATTTTGGAAAAAAATTGCGTGATTTTATACAACATGAAATATATACGATCCGATAGACAAATTAATGTGGAATACAATTGCCATTGGCAGACGTCACCAATCGACAGCTTTCTACGCGGCAGACGCAGCGCAATGCAACAAAATTAATACAAAAACACGGGAATTTTATACAACTTGAAATTATCACCAAAAAATAGAGAAAAATTCATTTAACATCATGAGTCAAAGAAATTCCTGGCAGACGGTAGCGTTTCGTAAACAGACGCCCATAATTAACCGCATTATATCTTTGTTCAGACCGTTACAGTCAGCGCGTTAGATAAAGATGGAAAAACTGCAAATATACATAGCAACTTTTTATCAATTTATAATGTATTTGAACTATGCAATAACAAAAATAAAATATTGCTTTGTATAAACAAAAAATGTTTACCCACGACTAATACATAATATAAGTATTATATCTATAATTTTTGTAATATAATGCCCTATGTTATTCCCTTAGGGAATAATGATGAGGAAATAATAAACTATTATTCCCTCTCGTAAACCAATTAGAAAATAGTACTTGAATCATGGTTTCTGTGAAATTTAAGACGACCACCGTAACGGTGATAAATAAAATGACTGTTTAAACAAATAATAAATTGTAAAAAGTTAGTTGTGTGCTGTTTTTGTTGCGATTTTGTTATAAAAAGTGAAGAAGAAAGTGAATTTTCCTGTACACCACCAGATATTCTTCAATGTGGTCATTCTGCTCCATGTTGAGAATTGTTTTTGGTAATTAATCACGACGTGCACATTGAAAAATATGGTAAACTTCGTTTTTTTTTTAAAGAAAATTGTGTTACAGATTAATCGTGGATAAAGTATAGTATACAACTCGCTATAATGAGTGCTACATCCCCTCGGATGATTACACCCCTCGCTCGCTTCGGTCGCTCGTGTTGTAATAATAATTGTAACTCTCATCCTAGGGAATAATAGCACTCATTATAACGTCGTTGTATAATATACTATTATGTATTATGAAAGTGTACTTAAGTCATAATATTATTATTACTCGTCTTCATCGCTGGAATCACAGTATAAATTTTCGCCATTGTCTTCATCACTGCCGTCGTTGGCATTTTCACTACTAATGATTATACTTTCTGGATGTTGCGGCCCAGAAAACCAGTTAATTACATATTTATTGTTCAGTAATGGCCAACCATTATTAACGGACTGTAAAATTTCGGTGTTTTTTCAGTAGATTACCTCCATATGGCACAAATTTGATTTGATCGTTTCGTTTTTTCTAATAAAATACTGGCACAAGGTGGCAAGGAGCTGCCGCCAAATTTCTTTAGATTACGAAATGGGTCTTTGTCTTTCTTTGGCTTGTAGGCTTCTAAGAAAATTTCGTACCTAAAAGTATTTGCTCGTAAGTAAGGAAATATACAATGCAATACTGCATTTACTGATAAACAGGTAATTAAAAATTTAGGGAAATGTTGGTGAATAAAATTTATAGGAAATTACCTGTCTCAATCCAAACTGCAATATTGTTTGGAAGCAGATGAAAGTTTCCGATTGTAATGACAAGGATGTCTGTATCAGATGCTTTGATTATCACATTAGATTTTTCAGGCAATTTTGATAAATAATGTTATACTATTTTGCTATCTGCTTCTTCGTGTAAGCAAGAAAGTTGTTCAGCATTTTAAGTCGTCTCTTGTTGCGTTCCTCGTAAATGAGTGATGTAACCAAGAATATTCCATTATATTGAAAGAAAAAATTATACATGTAACTTGTGGCAATAGTTGCTGCAAATATTGTAATAAAAACGGATGAATTATAAGGGAAAATGCTGAACAACTTTCTTGCTTACACGAAGAAGCAGATAGTAAAATAGTATATCATTTATCAAAAAATTGCCTGAAAAATCTAATGTGATAATCAAAGCATCTGATTTTGACATCCTTGTCATTACAATCGGCAACTTTCATCTGCTTCCAAACAGTATTGCCAGTTTGGAATAAGACAGGTAATTTCCTATAAATTTTATTCACGAACATATTTATATGAATAATTTTGCTTTATAGGTTTACAAAGTACAAATACTTTGAGGTTTATAAATGTTAACTCAATTATTGCTTCTTTGGGTTCAGAATTAAGTAAATCCTTTCCGGCGTTTCACACTATCACAGGCTGTGGTTACACAGCAGCATTTTTCAAGAAAGGAAAAGTCGCTCCTTTTAAAATTCTAGAACAGAATAAAAACTCGCAGAGTGTGTTCGCAACATTTGGAGATTTAGAAAATATATCTGAGGAGCAAGTATCAGTCGTGGAAGAATTTACTTGCATGATTTACGGAAAACGAAAACACATTCAAGTAAATAAAGCAAGGCAGGCATAAAGGCAATATTCCGATTTTCTGATAGTTAGAATACCATTTCCTATTGAGGTGGGTATGTCATAGTAGCGCAAAGGCAGTATTACCTTCTTATCTTCTGTCTAAGTTTTACGATTTCCCTAAATTTTTAATTACCTTTCAAACCGTAAATGCATATACGCGAGTATTGCATTGTATATTTCCTTACTTACGAGCAAATACTTTTAGGTACGAAATTTTCTTAGAAGCCTACAAGCCAAAGAAAGACAAAGACCCATTTCGTAATCTAAAGAAATTTGGCGGCAGCTCCTTGCCACCTTGTGCCAGTATTTTATTAGAAAAAACGAAACGATCAAATCAAATTTGTGCTATATGGAGGTAATCTACTGAAAAAACACCGAAATTTTACAGTCCGTTAATAATGGCTGGCCATTACTGAACAATAAATATGTAATTAACTGGTTTTCTGGGCCGCAACATCCAGAAAGTTTAAATGATATAATCATTAGTAGTGAAAATGCCAACGACGGCAGTGATGAAGACAATGGCGAAAATTTATACTGTGATTCCAGCGATGAAGACGAGTAATAATAATATTATGACTTAAGTACACTTTCATAATACATAATAGTATATTATACAACGACGTTATAATGAGTGCTATTATTCCCTAGGATGAGAGTTACAATTATTATTACAACACGAGCGACCGAAGCGAGCGAGGGGTGTAATCATCCGAGGGGATGTAGCACTCATTATAGCGAGTTGTATACTATACTTTATCCACGATTAATCTGTAACACAATTTTCTTAAAAAAAAAAACGAAGTTTACCATATTTTTCAATGTGCACGTCGTGATTAATTACCAAAAACAATTCTTAACATGGAGAAGAATGACCACATTGAAGAATATCTGGTGGTGTACAGGAAAATTCACCTTCTTCTTCACTTTTCATCACAAAATCGCAACAAAAAACGCACACAACTAACTTTTCACAATTTATTATTTGTTTAAACAGTCATTTTATTTATCACCGTTACGGCATCATCATAAGGTTCTCAGTCCGAAGACTGGTTGGACGCGTACCTCCATTCTTTTCTATCCTGAGCTAACCTACGCATTTCCCTAAAAGTAGAACATCCTACATCCCTAACTATTTGAGAGCAGTAGTCTAATCTAGGCCTACCCCTACCTCTTTTTATTCCTATCTCTGACTCTAGTATGTCGCGAACTATTCCTTCGTGTCTTAGAAGGTGTCCTACCATCCTATCTCTCCTACTCTTTATTGTTTTCCATACCTTTCGCCTTTCCCCAACTCTTTCTAATACTTCCCGATATCCACGATATCTTCATCATGCGTCTGTAACACCACAGTTCAAACGCTTCTACTCTTTTTCTATCCGCTTCTCCTATTGTCCAAGTTTCACACCCGTATAATGCCGTACTCCATACATACGACTTTAAGAGTCTCTTCCTAGTCTCTATATTAACCGTTCTCGAACATAACAGTTGTTTCTTTTTGTTAAACGCAACTCGTCCCTGCGCCATTCTTTGTTTTATATCTTTAGTGCTCCTACCGTCTTGGGTTATTTTACTTCTTAAGTAGCAGAAATCCGCGAACTCCCCTATCTTCTCATTTCCTATTTGTATTTCAATTTTAGTTCTATTTTCACTCCATCTACATACCAAAATTTTAGTTTTCTTTTTATTGATTTTCATGCCGTAGCCCTGTGTCAAAACTGCTTCCATTTCATTCAAAGCCGCTCCTAATTCTTCTTTGCTAGATGCTAACACTGCTATATCATCCGCAAATCTGAGCATGTTAATAGTTTGGCCCTGTACATTGATCCCTGAGGCTGTTCTTTCCTTAACAATATTAATCGCATCTTCGATATATAAGTTGAAAACTAGAGGTGACAATGCACATCCCTGTCTCACTCCCTTCCGGATATCTACTTCCCTTCGTTCCTGCTCACATTCTATAACTGCCTTTTGCTCTTTGTAGAGATTATGTATTATTCTTCTGTCCCTGTATTTCATCCCTACCTTTCTCAGCACTTCGAACATCTTCCCCCATTTTACGTTGTCGAAGGCTTTTTCTAAATCTACAAATCCTATATATACGCTCTTTCTCTTTTCTATCGTTTTTTCTATAATTACTCGTAAAGCTAGAATGGCCTCGCGCGTTCCTCTATTTCGTCTAAATCCGAACTGATCTTCTCCTAATATCTCTTCCGCCTTTTTCTCCATCCTTCTTTGCACAATTCTAGTTAAAATTTTTGACGCATGGGAAGTTAAACTGATAGTTCTAAAATTTTCGCATCTATCCGCGCCTTTCCTTTTTGGCAAAGCTACCATGATGTTCAGTTTGTAATCCTCTGGAATCTCGCCTGTCAGGTATATGCGACTAACTAATTTAAATAAACGATCTATTACCTCTTGACCTGCGCACTTTAAGATTTCTGCCTGCAAGCCATCTATACCTGGTGCTTTATTATTCCTTAAACTTTTTAGTGCTAGCTCAAACTCTTCTCTCATTATAGGACTCCCTAGGTTATCCCCTTCTACACTGCTTTCACTTTCTAATATATCTTGCACTTCCTGTCCCGCATATAAGTTTCCTAAATATTCTTTCCACCTATCTGCCTTCTCCCCGCTTTCGATTAGGATATCTCCTGCCTCATTCCTAATGCTTTTGGTACTAGATCCAATTTCTCTAAAATTTCTCCTAATTATTTTATATGCTTCATCAGTCTTTCCTATTTCGAACTTATTTTCCACTTCTTTGCACTTATCATCGATCCATTGCTCTTTCGCTTTCCTACATTTCCGAATAATTTCCCACTTGATCGCCTTATATCTTTGTTTCCCTATTTCATCTAACCTATTTTTATATTTGCGCCTTTCCTCTATTAGACTCACAATATGTTTTGTTATCCAGGGTTTCCTACTTTCATTCTGTTTATGACCCAAAATATCCCTAGCTGAGGAAACTAAACTACCTTTAATGCAATTCCATTCTTCCTCTATGTCCCTAACAATATTTTCGCCCGCGCCCTTTAGTACTTCGTTTGTCTTTTTCTCGAACTTATCGCGCGTATCATCATCTTTTAGTTTCTCTGGGTCAAGATACCTTCTTCCGCTTCGTTTTTTCAAAATCTTAAATTTAAGATTGGCCTTCATAACGACTATATTGTGATCACTATCTATATCTGCTCCTGGATAACTTCTACGTTACGGCGGTCGTCTTAAATTTCACAGAAACCATGATTCAAGTACTATTTTCTAATTGGTTTACGAGAGGGAATAATAGTTTATTATTCCCTCACCATTATTCCCTAAGCCCTAAGGGAATAACATAGGGCATTATATTACAAAAATTACAAATATAATACTTATATTATGTATTAGTCGTGGGTAAACATTTTTTGTTTATACAAAGCAATATTTTATTTTTGATATTGCATAGTTCAAATACATTATAAATTGATAAAAAGTTGCTATGTATATTTGCAGTTTTTCCATCTTCATCTAATGCGCTGACTGTAACGGTCTGAACAAAGATGTAATGCGGTTAATTATCGGCGTCTGTTTACGAAACGCTACCGTCTGCCGGGAATTTCTTTGACTCATGATGTTAAATGAATTTTTCTCTATTTTTTGGTGATAGTTTCAAGTTGTACAAAATTCCCGTGTTTTTGTATTAATTTTGTCGCATTGCGCTGCGTCTGCCGCGTAGAAAGCTGTCGATTGGTGACGTCTGCCAATGGCAATTGTATTCCACATTAATTTTTCTATCGGATCATATATATTTCATGTTGTATAAAATCACGCAATTTTTTTCCAAAATTCACATGATTCAGCGCCGCCCCCGCTTAAAAGCTGCCGCTATTAAACGGCAGACGCTCGGTTTTGTGTTACCAATGCCTACGGCAATTACATGAACATATTCATTCTTTGTATACTTTTCGCGTGGTATTTTTCACCGTAGCTCTTGGACTATAATGTCGTTCGTCAATTTTATACTAAAAATTATAGACCAGTGAAGAACGTGAATGTAATTATTAATACTTATGCTATATTAATACAGCGATATAACTTTTGTTCAAAATGGCAACTAAAATTTCACTTTATCCTGAATCTCAAATTCTCAAAAATAATTTTTTAAATATATATTCATACCCCACAAGTTTGGTAGTTTCTTGGGTTGTTTTATGACATAAGTCCACATTAGGGGGGTTTCACTGTTATGCACGACCTTGGACCATGTTAGCTTCAGTTTCTGTAAACCGCTTTAGATGGCACTACGCCTCTGACATTTGCCGTCGAAACTCTGTATTACCGATATCCTGAAATTTAAATCTGAAGTGGGCGCTTTGTTGTTATTTCTGTAGCAACCGGCATTGCCAGACAAAATTGAAAATTTAAAAATTGTGCGTTGTTTAAGATTCTGTGGTTACGTTCACAGAACACCTCATTATGATTACGTTTTCTCGATACGCAATAATACTGAATCAGAAATAGGTACATAATAAAGAAATAATTATTATGAACAGAAAAGTAGCAGGCCGGTACGTATTTATTTTGACTTCCGTCAGTAGGTACTTTTTTGACATCTCTGCGAATGAGGAGTTTTTCCTCGGACATTAAGTTAGCAGCAATGCGACTGTGAAATGTCTTCCTTCAACATCTGCCAGTGTTGAGTTCATACATCAAATTGCCCAAATTTTGTAATTGACGTTTACAAGTAAGTTTCAGTTGGTTTTAGTATTAGTTTGCCTAGAAATTTACTTCACAGATTGTGAAGTACGTACCAGAAAATATTTTTTGAAACTGTTTGCTATAAAGTGTACCTACAACTTACAGTTATTTGTGTTTCTACTTACAATGTAAAATGTTAATTAAATAAAGTTGATACCTACCTACATAATAAGCAGGCATAGTCTTTGTTTTCTTTAATTCATTTGCAGTTAAAATGCAATTATCCAACTAAATTAGCATTCTTTATACTGCTTTAATTTAGTTGGATTTTTAATATTAAAAAAATAAATTTTAAATTTCAATTCTGTCTAGGCGCGCTTATATTTATACAATTGGTTCTTGTAAACCGACAGAGATGGCGCTAAACGCAGTTCCAACTATTAACATTGAGCTGCGCGTTCTTATTTAGGTGTTCTGTGGTCCACATGCTATCTTTCAGATGACAGTTCTAAGATAACTAATGAGGTCGGTATTACAGTGTTCTGTTATCTCTTAAAGCTTAAACGAAAAAAGAACTATTCAAAGATACTGCAGAGTGGGCCTATTTACAAGAAAGAAGACTAAAAAACGGTGTAGTGCTGAAACAAAAGGTCAACGCACTTTTGTTGTGACTTGAGGTTAGCATATCAGTGTGTACTGCCGCAACGGTAATAAGAATAAAGGGAACAAGATAAAAGTATGTACATACATATATTTTCTAATTGTGCGACTGAGCTTGCATGAAACGCAATTTTCTAATCTTGTTTAATAATGTTCTTCAGAAATAATTAAGACATATCTCAGGCTGCTCATGACATTTGATATTGATATTGGAAAATTCGATTTTTTTTGCTTTCGAGAGGGTGTTGCGCACCATGAAGTGTTTAATTTACACTAGATGACCCGTGGGCTACGCTCCACGACTTTTACGTAGTGGTGATAGTTGCCTAGGTTTTTTCCTGCGGTTTTCATATCGCATGTACGCTGCCCTGTATGTCATTTTGTCCATAATTAATTGCGTTTAATTTAATGCATACGACAAAAAACCATTCTACCTATGCCTACCCGTGTAACGTTGAACTCCGACTGCGATAACAGCGCTCAGCAGATCCAAGCGTCCATCGAAATTATGCCGATGCAATTTTCTTATTTGCGTTAAAGAAACACCTGGTCGAGTGCACGACCTCACCCATACGATCTCCGCCAGTTGAAAAGAGACCGAGCGACCGATATCCCCACCCGTTGCAAGTGTTGTGCCTTTTCGCTTTTAATATTATGATGATGATGATGATGATGATGATGATGATGATGATGTCGTGCGTTGTTACAACTATGTCTTATCTTTTTAAATTCGCTTGTAATTTAAAACTATTTTATTTGGTAACACACACTATAAATTTTACAAGTGAAATCAATGTAGGTCTCAAGTTTGAGTTTTTCACAAGATTATACGTTTTGGTTGATTTAAGACATTTGTTTATTTTCCTCATTATCTATGCTACAAAGAGAATTGTGGAAGAAGAAAGGGGAAGATTGTAAGCGGAATCAGCTGGAAGGAAACTTGCATGCAAGCACAAGAAGATTTGAAATCAAATTTTAACATTCATAAGAGTGTAAACAGCTATCCAGTTATATTTGCAGTTTAAGATATATGTACTTGTAGTGTTTTGTCTTAACATATTCGCGAAATACACTGAACATACGGATTTAGATTACGTAGAATAGGATCTCCTGTAACTACCTTATTCCGTTAACAATGTTGGATGTCACGCCGTCCCTCGTAGAATGTTGGGGTGCCATTCGATTCTCCTGAAATAGAACATTAAATATTAAAATCCACTGAATATTTGAAAAAGGTAAAATTGTCTGTTGAGCTTTATTTGTTTAATACCAATTCCATAGGATGAATATGTTATTTAATAACTTGAGAATTCAAATCAAACAAAATGAAGTAGGTAAGGGAGGATGAAATAAATTTAAGAACATCACCAGATGTAGGTACAGCGTGCAGGGGCTTTATTCATTATAACATTTATTTTTTATATCATGGTTTTCTTAACAATGTCTCATTCTTTTTCAAGAGGCCTTAGTTTAGAACTGAACTATTAAATACTCTTATACAGATGGTTGAATTTCTTCCGCGCATTATTTCTCATAAAATTTCAGTGCGACTTCTTGTACGATGGTTTTTATTGTAAGTTACATATTTTTTGGAGTGCATTGCACAACAAGAGAAAATGTAGAGTTGCACTGAAAAACTGAAAAATCAAACAGAGTTACAAGACCAAATTGGAAAATTTATGGACTTCTTGACTTTATTCGATTTTTATATTAAAGGGGACCAATTTTTATACAATAATCATTCTTGCAACTCTAGCCCTGTGCGGGGGTAGCGACCCCCCCCCAAATTTTTAAATGGGACTGGGGTCAAATGATCCCTACTTTGGAAGGGTTTTTCATTACTTACACAACCGTATTCGTTTTATTCAATTCGATCAATTTGTTATCGAGAAATTGCTTCTTGAAGTTTCCAAGTTAAAAAATTAATAAAACCACAAACATTTTTAAACTATCGAATGTATTGCTCGAAATGACCTTCACCAATTGTCATACAATAATACATTCTGGATTCAAATCCAGATCTTACATTTCTCAAGACCTCGGGAGTTATTAGCCGGCATTCTTCTTTGGAATAAACCATTTTGATTTAGTAAATAAACACGATTTTATACTGTGGCGAATAAGTTTATTTTGACATTTGTTTCAGACTTATAGGCTCGGTTTGGGTTTCAGACAACTCGCAGAGCTTTAGTTTTGCTTGTAGGGTAAGTCCTGCTCAGCAAGCCATCCCCTTTGTATTAACGAAGTTGTCGCCAGGAATAAAATCAAAACCAAACAGCAGACAAAAAGCTGTTCTAGAATTTACATGCATCTACAAAGGTTATTTTCTGATATGATAGATTTGTTTTGTGATGTACCTAGAGAATAGCTATGTCCACTTTCATCTAAGTAACTGATAGACACAAAGAAAATAAAACATTAGACATTAGACTTTTAGTAATTTATAATTGAAAGCAAGACCGAAGAGAAAACGGATTCCATTCTCCCGTAGCAAACTTCGTAAAACTTTTATTTCGTTTTTAGGGAAATTTTCTCCTTAAATTTTCATGCATTTGAAGGGTTTTAGAAGGTTATTCAAAGTTCTTGCATTCTTATTATTTACGTAAGACATTCGATAGTCCCTTTCATATTATTCTTGAGCAGCATAACAATGAATCAGAGTTTGGTCCCGTGTTCTTTTGTTACTTTAATACTGCCTTCCTTTGTCGCATTTCAATGACAATGGGCTGACAGAAGTTTTGGAAAATTTCAATGTTAAGAAAAGTCCATTAAACAAATCTCTGTAAATCTTTGTTCAGCAAAGGCATTTACTATTACGAAACAAATTTTGTCCTTACTTATTTCTGACGGAATCATCGGTTTTTGATCGAGGTTTTCAGTTTGCCCAAGTAGAGTAATAATATGTACGATGGGTATCATATTTACCGAAAAGATTGTGTTGCATTTGCCACATACGTCGCAAGTGAAGAGTCGAGCGGTAGCGGTGAAAGTCGAGTGCCTGGCGGCGCGCTAGACTGCTCAGTATGAGTAAGCTTCATTCAGAGTCTAGCGTCGCAAATGTGAGGCCACAACAGGAATGCAGTTATTATAAATCGGCGCGGGTCTTTTATGAATAATTATTTAACACGCCATCGCGTATGCGGAAATATACCAAACGCACAAGGGTTACAGTCTGCTTCGTCATTTTCAATGTTCCCCCGGTTGCATCTTTGCGAAGGCTGTGAATTTTTTAGTAAAAAGAAGTAAAGTTCTATTTGTTTTTAATTTACAATTTTTCCATTGGCTGACAAAACATCTCGTCAGATACTGTTAGAAAAAGGCTCAAAGATTCTAGAATGTCGTCTAGAAAAAGTGCAGCAGGCCCCGAACTGCTTCCAGCTCATCAAAGGGAAAGGTTGCGATTCGCCAGAGAGCATATCGATTGGATTTTGGAACAGTGGCAATTAGTATATTATACACGAGTTTATAATGAATGCTATTATTACCGAGGATGAAGTTTACAACACGAGCGAGTGAAACGAGCAAGTTTTGTAATCATCCGAGGTAATAATAGCATCATTATAACGAGTTGTATACTATACTTTGTCCACGACTATCAAAACAGATTCCCAGAAAGAATTTACCTTCATTTCCCTTCTCCAGTGTAAGAAAGATTCATACATACGCTCTCAGGTATAATTTTCTTGGTTTTTTGGGCAATGAATCTAATGAGGCAAGTTCTGCAGCTTCTTTTATTGCTGGTGTTGTTAAAGAAATCTCGTTTTCATTCTCACTACTCATTATATCTTCTTTTTTAGAATATGCATTTCAAATTAAAAGCAAACCATGCTGATTTGACGTTTCAATTTGAACTGACACATCGCGATCGCGGCCTACCAAATAAATGTAAAAAAGGGTCAAAGCGATGTTCCTATTGGTTTAGTGAATAATATTCATTATTCACTGCAGTGATTAATGTATCTAATTATGATTGAAGAAACACAAGTATAAAGAGTATGTTGTAAGATAGTCGTGGACAAAATGTTTTATTCACGGACGAGTCGAGATTCACTTTAAGGTCTCCAGATGTGCGTGAAAGAGTATGGAGAAGACCTGATGAACGCTATTCGACTTGTATTTCATCCAGAACTCCATTTTGTCGAGTGTTTCATATTATAATACTCTACTTTCACGTTTAAAGACAGCCAGTCTGCTGGGAGTTGCAAATTGCATTTAATGATACTGCACAGACCATTATGAACGACAACCAATTAATGATTTTCTATCATGTAACACTTAATACTGTAAAGCAAGCAAGAATATGCCCCATTAGGTATTGCGCATTATAGATTTTTATAAAGTACGTGGATAGATTGTAGAAAACGAGGCAGGCCAAGGCATGAATTATTGTTAGTTCAGTTTCAATCTTGAAAGATTTATGTTGGAAATAAATTTCCCTGGAAGTCACTTCTTGTGTTTTCCGAAGGCTTATTTTGTCAAATTATTTTAACTTTTAATAAACAAGCAGGCGGGCGCGCCGAATTGCTTTGAATATGTTTCACAGAAGTATTTATTCAGCAGAATGAACTATTATAATTAGTGCCGGATGCTTGAGAGAAAACTGATATAAAAGAAAAGGCAGGGTGGCAGGAAACTTAAAAAAATGTTCATTCAATTTTGTTACACGTGGTATTTCTTTTGAATATTTGACTGATTTTCAACCCTACATATTAAAAACCTGCGTGATTGAAGTATCTTGGTTAACATTCCCGTAGTTGAAGCAAGAGCCAGGCACATCTTCGGGATTCAGTCTTACAGTTCTATGAGGGATCTCACTGGGAATTAACATTTGTAATTTTCAGTCTTTCGGACACCTTTCTTATTTGGTATATTCTACTATTTACTTACGGATATTCTTCACGAAGTTCAAGACCTGACAGTGACATTCGTCCGAAAAACTAAGAACAGCAGATTGTCTGTGTATTTCTGCGCACGCGCACTAACGAAATGAAAAGGTCTATTTCGTCCTATGTTATTTTATCGTTTTCGATATTTTTTGTTAAATTCTTTTGAATTTCTTCGCTTTACTTCATTGACGACGTTCTATCACGAATGAAAAAGAATCCTGTACAATTCATAGTAGTAGGATAAAGGTTAAACATCAGGTACGTTTCACAAGGAAGCAAGTATGGCTCTGTGATCCTCCCTTTTAAGTAGAAATGTAACTAGTCGTATCCGATTACATTTCAGCATCCCATTTCTGAAGTTATGATTAAATTTACAAATGATGTTGGGAAAGTCTGTAAGCTCTTCGGATAAAATGGCAGAAAGTTTAACCGTTGTTCTGTTTGCAGTATTTGCATGATGTGCGTCAAATTAGGAATACTCCGTTTGTGAAGGATTTATGGAAAATAGTGTTACAAAACTTCTAGGCGTCGGATTAAGGCTCCAAGCGACCAAGCAATTTTCAACGCATTACAGAGGTTTAGGAATACCGCGATTAACGCCTTACTTTTTTATGGATTAATAGTTTTCTTTCACTGTTATATAGATGCAAGAAGCAAACATAGCTCTATAGCATTCAATTTTCGATATTCAATTTTAATTATGAAATATGTTGTGTTAAAAAACGAATAAAAATTATGTGTTTTTCGAAAAATCTGCTGCTATAGAGCTCTGCAGTTTCTTTTATCTACAATTTACCGAAAGGAAACCTGAAATTGGTGAATAAATAACGTTTATTTGGTGGCGGTATTTCAAAACCATTACATTATGATTTTGCTCTGTGATACTCGTAGAGTTTTTTGACTACAATACACTCAGGAGGTGTAGCATATTTGAAATGATTTAAACAATTTTTGGAAATTTACTTGGGGTCCATTCGACAGTTTACTATATTCAAAGATGGCGAGTCACCGAGGGCCTTAAGGCCTGCGTTCTCCAGTTGCCAGTATTGTATTTCTGGCATTTGAGCAAATATGGTCTTGTTAAATACGACTTACTTTTGTAAAGATCATTTACGCTGTTTGCCAGAAAGTTTGCACCAGGAATTGTGTAACGAAATATAGGGGCCGAAAAGTAATTTGTTCAAAGAGTAAATAGCGGTTACAGAAATTGCGCAGGGTTGTAGAGAAGTAGATATTCGGAAGGGATTGAGGAAGAGATGTGGGTTGCTCTATACGGCGGATAGATACTGTTGACAATTAGGGAGGCATTTGAAAGAGTTTGAAGGGTTTTACAGAAGCAGACATTTGGAAGGGATTGAGAAAGAGATGTGGGTTTCTTCATACGGCGGATAGATACTGTCGACAATAATTAGGGAGGCATTTGAGAGAGTTTGAGAAAAGATAACTATGTATATGGAAAATGCTAATAAATACTCGTAATAGGAGAGATAGAATGGTACGACACCTTCTGAGACACGAATGATTAATTTGCGAGGCATGTACCTACCTACTAGTGGCGGAGAAAGGATTAAAAAGAAGTAGATGTTGGGTCAAATTAGATGACGGTTCGCAAATATTTGGGGATGTAGGATGTTCTGCTTCTGGGAAAATTCGTACAATCTTGATGTATTTGGTAGGTATATAGCGTATTTTCTGCTCAATACACACTATTAGATATGCATTTAAACTTTCAAAATTTGCGTTTAATTTAATGGCATACAAATTTCGTAGTTTTTGTCATAATACTGTGCATTTAGCTAAGAAAAGTTAAAATAGCCTGAGAAATACACAGGAAATTAGAGGCTTCACGGTTTAGTTGTTAAAACTCCCACCGGTACTATTATTATAGGACTTGGAGTCTTTTTGATCCCAGTAAGGTTACATTTGATTCTGATGAAACGATTTAGAGAATTTTGTTCATAGGGAAGCTACTATACTTTGGCATAGCAAAAAATCTAATTTTCTTTATGATAATAAATATTGTGTTTAGGGAACATTTTCTTTATGAGTTCAGTAGCGCCCTGGGATTAAGCGTGAAAGAATTCGTGGGTGTCTAACAAGATTAAAAAATTAAATCCAACAGTCTGTGTTTCTAATTTTTCTTATTCAAAAATGGTATGTTTTTAACATTATTATTATTGTAATTATTATAATTATATAAATATTGTTCAACTTTTCAAAAGAAAAACTAAATTTCCGTTAAGTTTCTGGTTCTAAGACAGGAATTTTCCAAAAGCTTACAAACAATTTAAATTGTATATTTCGCTATCGCTTACGCCTCCTGTTAGGGTAAAAAGAAACCGATGCTACTGTTCTTTATTTTCTTTTACTTGGAGAAAAATTTTTAAGATTTAGTTTTCCCAAAAATTATCGAAGATAGGAAAAGTTCAGAATATTATACCTACCTACCTACTATCTTGTATTTTATTCCTTAGCATAATTTCAAGTATATACATTTATAAATCGCATCGCATAGTAGCCCTTGCGATATTCATTCGTTGTATTGCCGGATTGTTTGTTTCTCTTCTGAAACCATATTTTCTTGGAGCCTTAAATTAAGTGGTCTCTAAGGTTGGTCTCTATAGTACATTTTCTGAATCCTCAATTTCGTTCTTACGCAAAAACTTCTTTTCTCTAAAACATTATCCCTATGATGTTTGTTCAAAATCACTTTAAAGTATCTCTTTCATTCAGAAGCTCTTATTCTATTGTTATTTTAGGTATAAGAAGAAATTTGATATTCTGTTTCTTACAAAGGTGTATAAAATAGTAGTGTTCATTTAAAGATTTGAAGATCCTACCATATTGTGCATTAATAATAATAATATCTCTACTCACTCCTACTAACCCTAAGGTTAGCCCCAGAAGCTAACTATATAGCTTGTGCGGGACGGAGGACGCGGCATATTACTATTGGCCGCAGGTGCGTCACAGGAACGACCTACAGTTGTTAGTACTCTACCCACCATTTAGTGCGAGAATGAGGAAAACCTGAAAAACCTCATTTGGTAAAGCTGGATAGGCGATCCAAGGCGCGCCCTAGCCACAGCGCAGAAATGGGTCACCCATCCATAGCCAAACGGCGGGCACTGTTGCTGAGCATTAACGACTACTCACTCGCGCATGCCAGCAAGATCCCTCGGCTCAACATTAGTTATAATTATTAATTAATTAAAATTATATTATATAATTAATTATAATTATTCTTGTTTTTAGCTATTATAACAATTTTAGAGTACTTTATCAACATGCATTTATAACACAAAATTCGTTTCTGATATGTATAATATAAAAATCGATATATTCAGAGAAAAACGATAAGTGAAGTATTTTCTAGAAAACAGTGTAGCATCAACCTGTAATAAGTCAGTACTTGATGCATTATCATTATCACTGTTGCATATTGCAATAAGTGGATCACTTCATACATACATAAATAAATTTTATATTAGGTATTATGTTTGGCCTTATTGCTGGAACTAGAAAAACATTCCAGGGAAAGTATGTTCACGAAACGCCATTTCCCTTCCTTCTTTTAAACGCATTTCTAGTAGATGTAGCAGCATAACTCATAGTATAATATAATAGGTACATAATTTTCTTTCACGGTAGATAACCTAATTTCAACAAATGGTACTGAAGAGCTCGAATGCCTACCCCCTGGGTAAATACTTCACCAGAAATTGAATTTCAGAACTACATAAATCAAGATTTATTGTAATATGTCTCACGGAATGCTACTCTAGCTGAAGGTGGCATTGAAACACTCACAACTTACCTTCACGTACTATACGTTACTTCAACGAACATACTTGATTTAACTTAATTGTGGCCGCAGTGAAGAACGACAGACGTGATAGGCGTTGAATTGTTTCACAGAAAGATAGAATACAATAAAGTATGCGAATTTTGAAATCAAGAACAAACTGTTTGTTTTTAAAAAAATTCTTTACATGTTTGATGAGTATATAAAGTGGTGAATTGCGGATGTTAAACACCTGGGTGATTGTCACTGATAAGGGTTGTAGAATTGCACGTCGATTGCTTACAAAATATAATAAGCTCTATCGACTAATGCTCCCTAAAAAAGTCGATGGAAATGTCTTAAATCATTGCTGAATTATTTGAAAATTACAAAATGTATTGATTATACTCTCGCTCGCACTATTCTCTTTTTATGGCTTGAATTAACTTGAGGCACGGTTTTTGCATAGAGCGATGCATTGCGGGATTAAGGATTCCATTAATTGAGCATAACATACCATTAGTGCTGTGTTAGGATGCAAAAGACAAGTAACTCATAATTTGAATAATAAAAGAATCAATTTATATTGTATTGCTTAAATTAACAGTTGTACCAACGGCTAAAATTAATTCTCCATATGCATTATTGTCATAAAGTAGTTACCCACAAAACTTGTAACTGCCGACTACTAACTAATCTTCTTAAAGGGAATTAATGTTTAACCTCTAGCGCCTCCACCAAAATTGCATAATTACCTCAGTGCGCTAAATTCTGTTCTTGTAGGGACTAGGGACTTTCGCCTGTTTCCATGTACCTAAATTTATAATTACGTTAACACAACATGCAATTTAAATGACCTTGGGACAAAATATGGATGTCCGACTTCTTCCTGATCGGTGACAAACTGAGAAAGCGAAGGGCGACGGCCAGGGACGGGAATAAACAATAGCCTTACGTTTAATCAATTACTGACTGAACTTCCAGCTCTAGTTCATACAGAGAAGCAGTTTAGCATCCAGGCTTTGTGGCATATTAGTTTTTCTGGAATAGTTCTCACTAATAGAAACAATATAATAACTTGCTCATATAAAATTACATTTTATTGATACTTCGGATTCGATCGTAAAGTTTAATGTACGAAAGTTTGTCAAGTCCTTCTGTTCTGAACAAATACATGTTGTTATAGGTCGCCAAACAAAATAAATGTGACAAGTTATTATTAAGACGAGTGGTCTACGGTTTTCCATGCACATTCGAAACATGCAGTATTGAAAAACTTCTAACATGCATATTACTACTGCTAGTTGAGCACGAAAGTACTTAGAGATCTAAGGAGGTTGCAAGCCCAACGGTATGTTTGGGGTAGCATCCCGTATGAGACCTCGCAGTAAAAAAATCTGGATTTAGTTCTATAATTTAAAGTCTGGCAGGGTACTTGCCAGAGGAGTAGTTGTTTAAATGGTCCAGTACCACTTAGGTACTTTAGTTTACCTCCTTCGTGTATTTGAAGTGAGCAAATAGTTGTAAAACTATTATTACACTATATCAACTTTTTTCAATAAATTGTGATATTAATGAAGTGCATTCCAGTCACTTCTAGGATTTCCAAACCATAAATGCACAATCTCTAAGTTTATAAAACTTTCATCGATATCTTTAATAGCAGTTTTTAGAAAATAAAGTTCTTTGAGAAGAATTTTTTCTTTTTTGCCCATTTTTTAAGTTCGAATCAATTTCCTACACAAATTATTTTTGAAGTCTTAATATAAATGAAATTTAAAATAGCGTTGACTTACTCTGCTCAAATTCTCGCTGTTTTTCCCTGACTGATTTATATAGTTTTAATTTCCTTTTCAATTCGAAACTTCAGAAGTTCGTTTAAAGTTTTCTGAGAAAAGTTACGAATGCCTAGAAAGTTTTTAATTCTCGTGCATTAATAAGCGTGAAGGTCGAGTCCCATTTGCGGGACACCCAAAGGACTGTTTTATTTATGGCCACTAAGATAATAGCGTCTGCAGCAAAATCTTTTCGGTTTCATGGAGACAGCTCCGGCAGTAAGAAAAATCAAAAGAAATTATTCGTCCTAAGGCTGATCTCATATTAGCAGTTTTGCAGCAGGGCGAGTCGTACAATATTAAATGCTAGACTTTAACTGCAAGCTCTACTAGTGTGCGACCAGACTAACATATTTATTTGCTTTGCAAAGTTCTTTGGGACGCATATTCATATCTCACGTATCGTATAGCAATTAGTGCTGGCAAAATCGGCAGAAATGTAAAATCGATTAATCGGTTTTGAGAAAATCGATTAATCGGTTTTTGAGAAAATCGATTTTGGAAAAATCGAATAATCGACGATTGAGGGAAATCGACTTTGAAACTCGATTTTAGAATCGACTTTTAAAGTCGATTTTAGAATCGATTTTTAAAGTCGATTTCGGAATCGATTTTTAAAGTCGATTTTGGAATCGGCTTTTTTAGTCTAAGTTAAAATGGGCTTTAAAATTTGGTTTGAAAATCGATTTTGAATATAAAGTTAATACGACAAGAATGACGGTATCTAGGGGCCAAACTACAAATCCAGTTATCTTGGAAAGAAACTGATCTCATCCAATTTATCTTAGTACATCTGCTTCCTTAAAAGTTATGGGCCTTTGAAGAACAATTTTTTATTTAATGTTTTCATTATTTTTGGCGCACTTTTGCAGTTATTTTAGTGAAACTTTGTATAGGTAGGTTTTTTTGTGTAGCTAAACATTAATATGCAGTTATTTTTGGGTAAACTATAGAAGGCGCCAACTTTCACCCTACATCTTCTTTCGTTTTTATCTTTTTACTAGTTTTATGGAAAGAATACTCTATTGACTGTAAAAAAGGTATACTTGTTGCGAATTACCAAAACGTGTCATTTTAGAGAAAAATTATTATGAAGTTAATGCTACTTTGGAATATCGACGACGCTCATTATGAATGAATTCGACCTCCGTTTTAAGCACATTAACCGTCGTAGTAGGCACCAAACATGCAGAACATGAGGCAGTGCACGCCGGGAAATTATGAAAAGGTGAAATAAAAAATTGTTCTTCGAAGTCCCATAACTTTTTAAGGAAGCAGAATTGTACTTAGATAAATTGGTTCAGATCAGTTTCTTTTGGCCCAAGGAAACTGTAGATTTGAAGTTTGGCCCATTCTTGTCTGGACACCTAATATATACCAGGTCCAGACGTCATTTTTTTCTTAGGTCTTAAAATTACTCAAGGATAGGCACAATTTCTGAATATATTTCTATCTGCATTTTACTATTTATCATCATAAAAACGAATGATGACCAAAATGTTTTAGGATTTTGCCGAAATCGGAGACGCGAACAAATAGTGATAAAATCTGCTAAGCCTTGGCTGAATATACATACATTAGACGGTCGATCCAATGGCTATTGGTGTGGCTCAAGAAAGTGTAGTTTTCACTACTACTTGCAGATGGCACATGCGGTCAACACATATGAAAAATATCCAAATCAAGTTGTCATGTCATCAAGATTTATCACTGTCAAGTTTATAGTTTCTGAAATCGTAATTCGTAAATTTTATGTTGACGAACATTTTACCTTAAAAGTCGACGGAAAAGTTTTGTAACTATGTAACTCGTATATTAAAAAGCGATCACTAATCTCGACAATAATTATTAATCGCCTTTATTAATACACTTGTTCGTTAATAGTAGTTATTTACGAAACGAGTGCGAGAAGACATTTTTCGCGCATGAGGGCAATGTTTGAAGCACGAGCGACGAAGGAGCGAGTGCTTCATTTGCGCGAATGCGCCGAAGACGTTTTCGCGCATCGAGGTTCGTACAATATTTTTTGAAACGAACATTATAATTTTTTAATTATCTAATACGTTCCCAATTGAAAATTTCAAAAAATCAAGTGGTTACATTGACAGATTTCCATTTGACAATTGTAGAAAATGACATTTGGTTTAATTTATTGAATTGAGTTGTCAAAGTGTCAATCGAATTAATAGCGATTTATCTTTATTCTTTCACTATTTTCAACATCCAAATTGGTGAAATGGCGTTTTGTTAACCAAACTTTATTACTATCAAGTCAAATTATTTCTAGAAAGCCTGAAAGGGCCAGTGCTTTTTGCTAGATTTCGCGCACTAGTGCGCGAACACTATGTTTGAGTTTGTCTGTCGGGTTCGCGAAATGTCATTTTGAGAGCGGTGAGTTCAAAAATAACTAATAATTAACAAACCATCTACATATTTTGAAAATCGGTTTTCAGACAACATTAAAATCGACTTAAAAATAGATTTTTAAAATCAATAAATTTCAAAGTCGATTTTTAAAGTCGACTTTTGAAATCGATTTTTAAAGTCGACTATAGAAATCGATTCTTAAAGTAGACTTTAGAATCGGTTTTTAAAGTCGACTTTAGATATCGATTTTTAAAGTCGACTTTTAAAATCTATTTTTAAAGTCGACTTTAAAAATCGATTAATCGGTTTTCGATTTTTCCCAAAATCGCGATTAATCGAAAATCGATTAATCGATTAATCAAAAAATAGATTTTTGCTGCCAGCACTAATAGCAATCCGAAGTAACACGAAGTCGGCTCATATCCAACGCGCGAGATATCACGTATTGGAGGTGTATTTTTTTCGTTTATAACTGGTTACTTGTAAACGCCGTCAGCAGTTTCCGTGGGTAGAGAAGTATCGCGTAGAGTTAGTTAATGTCTGTGCACACATATCTAGAATATCTATGAGATCTTGTAGGAAAAGTACAGTATCCAAGTCTGGAGTTCTTCCTAATATTAACGTCGATAAAACTTTGAAAAACCAGCCGTAGGGGAGTGTTTTGATTCATAGTATACTATTACCGCAAGCTGATGTCTAATAACATACCAACATATTGTCCTGCTACATAAACACAGTGAAAATTGCTTCTAAGTATGTACTTACAGAATTATGAGTTGTTGAAATGTACATTTAGTACATCCACATTAGCAATTACTGCTCCTCCGCATCTGAAAGGACAAGAAACAATTAGTTTCGAAGTTAGAGTTAACGGCAAAACAGTTATTCTAACTTGATCCCATGTTTGAATGCGTTGTTGGGGCAATCCGCCAGAGATTATAAAGGTCCGAGATGTAAACCGCAGATTTGTTTTCAGTAAACAATAATTTTAGTTGTGCGTGTATATAATGTTCTACTTGATTACGCTTATTTCGCAGGGAACTGGGTTAACACACATCTGAATTAATATTAAGAACAGAAGACGGTGTTTAACAAGGAATTCTATATCAAAGGGAGCAGGAGTTTTGAATACATAAATTCTATACCGAATCTCTAGTAAACAACTTGTTAGCGTTCGGTACAAAAGACTGTTGTAATATAATAAGCATCTTCGTTAAAATAAGACAAACACGCCTATGTTTAGCGAACAGTCAGTAAGTGCCCCCTCATAAAATCAGCTCTGAAACAGAATATGTACTGATATTTGTAGAGGATGGGGTGCAAATGTGGAAACATGAGGGTAATGTGGAAACGGCAAGTAATTCGACTGCATAGAGCTTCACTCTAGCGGCGATTGCCGTAAACAATCACTCTCGTTCATATTCGTCACGGCGCAGCGCTAGGAGTCAGTCGGGCATTGTAGTTAATGGTGGTGCGTCGATTTCTGTTTCGTGATTTTCGTGAAGTTTTTGGAGGTAAGTTTGTGGTATTATTTAGTCTAACGTATCATAGAGGTAACGTAATGCGTATCAGAGTATTGGGAAAGGAAGTTACAGGGAAGGTATTGTTGGATTTCAATGAATCATAAGCTAACGTTTTCTTGACTTAACTCGTAAAATGCAGTTTGATTAAAGTGCGGGTAACTTGCAAACATGTGGATGAGGGCAATGTGTTGTATTTTTTTATCAACGATTAATGTTTTCTATGGATAAAAACATATTATAAAAAGAATATAATGTTTAAAATTCAGTATTCCAACATCTTTATGTGTTTACACATTGATTTACTGTAATTTTAGGGTGTTTCCACATTACCCGCACTTTTTTCAAAAATCGAAGATGTAGTAAGTTAGCCAAATATTTTTTGATTCTTTAAGTACATGGTTTTTGCACTTGTGACTTATGGTCCCCTATTTCTAAAATTATAAGGCATTTTAAGGCAATTTTCCAGTTTTAAATTACGATTCACTGATTTTTAACAAATTAAAAACAAACTGGGTTTCCACATTCGCACCCCCTCCTCTAGGTCGATTTTACTTACATTGACTCAACGAGACTGATCTGTCAGTTTGATGTTTTCTTCCGATTTTCTCCTATAATAGGTATCTATTATTTCGTTTTTACACACTATAATATGCGTGACATGCAAAAAAGCTTTACGTGGCTTAGCATTTCCGGGTTTCCGTTAAGCGAGGTGAGAGAAACGTTCTCGTAACAGTCGTCCGATGAACGGTTATACAGCGACGCGAACTCTAACGGTACGCGAAATGTATTCCTGTAACGGAATTAAAACTTTAGCCATTGGGCTATAACAACCCCCGTGTTTACCTCCGCGTCAACACAGTATCGTATGATTGGGAGTATGGGATCATAACAATTGGGTATGTTATGGTGGGGGCGACTGGTTAAACCATCATTTCACACTACTAGTAAAAGAAATTTAAAAAAATACATTAAACGGAAGCAGATTTTCTGACAAAGCTGAATTAAAGTTAACGTCATTAACGTAAAAATTTCTTGCATGAATCTGCTTTAGGGAATGAAAATAATGATTAAGTTTTAATGAGTTACGCATGTTATTATAGGAGAAAATTCCGTACGTATATCCTACGAATACACTGCGAGTGACATGTAGGCAACAACGGCAACTTTGTACCGTTGCTCGGAGACACTGGCGTCACAGTGTTGGCGTCGAAATTACCGCTGAAATACCAATACAAATGCTGCAACCGTTTCCAATCCATTATTAAACATGAATACCCGTAAAAATTCCATGTTTTGCGACAGTCTGTTCGATTTCGCATTTGAAGTCAGACATTTTAATAAAGAATACTTAATAATAATATTATAAACGGTAAAAAGTTAACCAGACGTGTTATAAGTTTGTAACTATATCATCAACAGCTTCGTAGCAGAAAAAGGATTTGATAAGCAACAATTTGGACTTCTGGCTAATAGTAACACACAAGCAGGATTGAACCTTTTGATGAAATGTATAAAAGCTTAAATGATTCCAAATACGTACTAGCTACATTTGTTGATCTTAAAAAGGAGTATGATACAGTAGATCACTCAATTCTGCTAGAACATCTAGATTCTAGATCTACTTGGAATAGGAGGAAAAGCGATCAAGCTTATACACTCTTACTTGTCAGACAGAACTCGACAAGTAAAAGTGGGACAGGCTCTAAGTAAACCCAAAATATTACTTGTGGTGTTCCTCAAGGCTCAGTCGGAGGCCCGTTACTATACAATTTGCATGTATGCAGTATTAGCAAACTATAGAATTACATCGGAAGTATGTAATGTATGCAGACGACACAGTTTTCATTCATTCATCAAACAAACCAAAAATTTTGAAAGAGAATATCAACAATGACCTATTACTTTATCATATATGGCTTCAAGTTATAAAACTGACTTGATAGCCGCACTTGTTTATTTTACTAAACGTTTTAGTGGACCTGTGGGAACTATATTTTTTTGTTAAGTTGACAACACATTTTTTACTGAGCAGAGCAATACAACCCCATCTTAAATCCGATATGGATACAATTCAAATTCTTGACATTACGGGTTACTATTGCGACCGTAGAACTTTCGTTTTCTAAACTCAAGTTCAGTGGCGGCTCGTGGGTTAATAACCAGGGGGGTCATTTTGGTTTTGGAACTTATAATTAATACTAAAAGTACCTATATGCATATATGTACAAAACTAAAATATAAGAAAGGGGTACATATTGTCAAAATAAAACATACCTTAAACGTGCTTATATTTCAGGTCAATTCTGTTCTGCAAAAGGGTCTTTTTCGTTGAAGTTTGGAATGCTCTTGACAAGCATCTTCTCGATGCTCGCCATAGACAAAGCACCAAGGCTAGACTGTCCCATTGTATTGCGTAAAAAGGTTTTTTTAATTTTTACCCCTTTCAAAGTTGAAAAACATCTCTCACTTTCCAAGGTTGTCATCGGTAGTGTACACAAAATATTTAATAAGTTCACTGCTTCAGAAAATGTTTCAGACAAAAGTTAAAGTATTATGGCGACTACACCGGCATTATTGTGAAAATCCTAACGATATATTACAACTTACGCGAACCGCAACGCTTCTACCGCTGTCTACGACGAACTGATGTGATGACCAGAGAAAAGATAACTCCATCCACTTGATTCTAGAGATACCAATTCTACTTTGGCTTTCAGGCTTCCGCATATAGTATAATGCAGACTAATGGAGGCGTAAAAAAATTAAGCTGATAGAACGTATTTTAAACAAAGCCCTTTCTTGCCCTCTCGCACCAGACACACGCATTTTTTGGAAAAAAGATGATGTAAAAACAAGCAAAATATATCAAACCGCTGCGGGGTCAGAACTCGTCTAGCCGTAGGAGAACAAAATGGCAGTTCTGTACCATATCCGAACACCCACCGAGACCGTTGGAGACACTAGCCGATAACGATATTCTTAAACGTCATTTTACCACGTCATTTTACCGACATAGTAACGCGCAGCGGAAGCCTGAAAGTCAAAGTAAAATTGGTATCTCTAGAAAGTACTACTCCATCCTAAAGAACTATTAACTCGATTCTGCGCAGTTGTCATCGGGACATTGACCACGTTGGAGATATAGGAGTAAAAGGTGACTCTCACTTCCACTCAAGAATTCGCCATCTGCTGTCACTGTTCTTCTTTACATGCATTTCTCCATAAGCCATAAGAGCTGTGCAGGGTCAATTTGAATAATGTCCCGGCTTGCTAGCGAGCGCGCAGCGCTGCTTGACGCTTGGTTATTTCTAGTATTGCTGCGAATGCAGACCGCTGAGAATTTTAAATTTGAGACTATCAGACAAAATATATTTTTATTAAAATTATGGTTTTGATTTGAATATTTTAGGAGGGTCATTGACCAATTGACCTTAAGGAGAAACCGCCACTGCTCAAGTTAATAAAAACTATCTTAGATCATCTATGAGTTAGGAAAGGGTATAAGCCTTGGCAACCTTCTCTATTGAACACGATTTGAGTAATACCATAGACCTAAACAGTGTGCTAAAAAATTTGCAAAAACAAAAAAACCGGAATGTGCAATTTTAACTTAAAAAACAATTCGGCAAGTGTTTGAAAGCTGATAGGTTCTATACTTTACCCCTGTCTATGGGGTAAGTTTTTAGCGAATTATTGTTTTCCATTGCAGTCTTTAACATAATTTTCTTAATGAATAAATACTCGTTCGTAAGCTAATAGAGGTTTCTGTTATTTCACACCCATGAATTTATTTTGACGAATTATTTATTTATTTATCCCTAAAAGGCCTTGGTATACCTTAGGATTAACATCTCGTCAACAAGATCTAATTTTTGTGTTCATTATGTAAAAGTCTGAACCGACTTGTTGGATAATGTTTGCACAACTAGCTTGTTAAACGTCCCAAACCCAAGATTACGTTAAATTTATTATCTCTAGGCTTCAGGTATGGGCTTGGAATTTCAAGTATCGGATACAAGGAAAGCTTTGAGGAAAACAGGTGGAAACATTTTTTTAATACACAGATGAGTCAGTGCGGTTTTCTGGGATGACTCGTATACTATTAGCAAATTTTTCATAATAGGGTATGTACTTGGATAATTAAATATGTAATTACTCAAAAATGGTGCATTTCAGATAAAGTTATTATACCTATTAAAATCCTTATAGGAGTGGGAAGCTTAATCGTTTGGTTTATAGTTTGATAGATTAGGCACATAGGAAAAAAATATATTATGGAAACATCGATCTTCAAATAGTGTATCAACTAATGTAACAACTTCTAACTAGGTAGATGGCTACATACATATGTATAACGGATATAAGCCGTCCATTAGTCAGAGTGGATTACACAATGTAGTTCAACATAAAGCTAAACCGTTTAATACAGAGTAACTGTATCTTTCCGCTGCCTGAAAACGTGTTTACACTACGTACATGTCGCAGATAAATTTATAAACAATGTTAAAATACTGTTTTGCATCCTAGATATTTTCGGATATCTGAAAATAATGATGCATTTGTAAAGTATGCATTTAGCATAAGACACTTCTGAAAGTACCTACCTCTCTTAATTGAAAATTTAGTATATGCGAAATGCGAGGACTTGTTCATTAACAGTCTAGCTAACCATGGCTCATGAAACTTTCAATACCAACGTGCAAATAGGTCACATCCATAGTTTTTCTACATAAGCTTATCACCCACCGTTCAATTATGTTGCTGAGCCCTGTATATCTAATTATGAAAAAAACGTGTTACGTGTTTCAAGTTATGAGATGTCAGTTACTAAAGAAACTTCTACATGGTATGTCTACTGATAGACATAACATCTTACAACAATAAATT
Source organism: Xestobium rufovillosum (assembly GCA_963966045.1). Classification (NCBI taxonomy): domain Eukaryota; kingdom Metazoa; phylum Arthropoda; class Insecta; order Coleoptera; family Ptinidae; genus Xestobium; species Xestobium rufovillosum. Next base: position 37,109,050 of record OZ014493.1, read on the forward strand.
GATAACAGAAAAACCAATGCAGCATAAAAGAATTTCGCTTATTAAAGTTTAAAACTACTTATTTTGTGCAACTCTCAAGTTCCTCAAGCGTTCACGTCTAGCTAAAGGATGCAATTTATCGTACCAGTATTGTAATTAAACTTCTAAAGGCATAAATGTATAGTTCAAAGACATGTCAAAGGCGAATTGACGGTGCGAAAGTTTGATACACACAAAGTTCTTCCACGAACCAAAGCCGACAAGGATTTTAACAATGGCACACTTCAAAAGCATCCAATTTTAAAACGTTCATACAACACGTCTTTACACTGAAACCAACAAATAATGTATTAAGTAATGGAAAGATGAATTTTGCAGTTCCGATGGAACAATTCATTTATAGAGAAACGGGGTTTCGGCGTTGCTCGTTCGCCAGGCGGAACCAACTTGGAATAATGACACTTAAATTAGTTTATGCGGGTTGAAATATTCCGTTTGAAGCAGACACCTTTTCAGGGAACATCGTCTACACTTGAAACCAAATTGAGAAGCAGTTGCTCATGACATTCGAAAACACAAATTCTACCCTATCCTGGCGGCCAAATCGAGAAACTTAAACTGAGAGTTCTGTCCGTACTGGTTCCCATGAAAGTCGTCACTAACGTGTTCATGTTCATCGTGTTTGAGATTTTCTAACTTAAAAAGAAAGAGAAGTTTCTCGGGTTTTGAGTTCATTTTTCAAAATTGACTAGCTATATTCAATTCTGATACGTTTAGGTAAAGGCCTTGCACACATCAATTTTTAGTGTCTGAAATGACAATGGTGGCAGAAGTTAATTTATAAACAGAGGGTATCGGAAGTATCATTGCAGAATGATCTTCTCCTTAAAGCTATTTTATTATCATATCACAACACAATTAGTAAATAAGTATATACTCCACAGAAGAGTAGTTGTTTATAACAAATAGAAGAATTACATTATTAGTCCAGTGCAATTAGGTTTTGACCCGGACAAAATTTTTAACAAGCTGAAAATTTCTGGAAATGTTCAGAACAATGCCCTTATTGATATCAGAAAGTTCCCAAAAAGTCCGAGTTGGGAAAAAGCCGCAATAGTAAAAAAACCGCCGCCATCTTGAATTTTTCGGGTTTTGGCTATATCCTTTGAACTAATCGTCCTAGCGGGGCCATTAAAGTGTCAAATTAACCGGTTTCGACTGTGGAATTAAGGAAATATAAATTAAATGCGTTATAGGCGTTTCTAGCGCACTTTTATTTAATTTATTAACATGAATATGGAAAAAAGAGGTTAAATTGCGATCTTGAGATCCTTCGTTACATATTATCTCAAAAAAAGTTAATTATGATTTTAACTGAAAAGAATATTAATTTATAAATTTTTAAAATTCCGACGGAGTCATGGTTTCTTCTATCTTCACCATTTGCTGCAGGCAAACATGCGCATATTTGGCGTAATTGAAATGTCCTTCCGCGTGCAAGTAAGGAATCATGCTCCGCACGCAATACAGGTGAAGGTTCCAGTCCCCGGAACGTTCAGCTCTTATGAAAAGATGCATGATGGTGACCATTTTGAAGTATTCAGTCCATAAATTCGCTGTTCGGCCTAATGTCGCAACTTCCTCCAATTTCACAGAAACCCGTCTGGTGGCGTCTTCGAGGCATTTCTTTGTTGCAGATGCTTTCAAGAGAGTTTTCTCCAAGAAATAACTTCTCGTGAGCTGTTTGCATTTCTTCAGTCAAAGTGCTGTCTTAATTTACTTCATCGACGAGAAAAATGGGTCAATAAATGGGCATAGGCGTGTCCGGACATCATGTGAACTACTGAATTTTTCGCATAAATTGTCTCCCATAGGTCTTCTAAACCACTCCCTGCTATTATCGATCCTACGGCTCTCATACAGGACATCAAGAGGTGGAAACCTCCCAGCCATAAAATGATTTTCGATAAGGGACTATTTTCTTCCGCCGAAAGGGCAATGTCCAACGCTTTTGCATAGAGAGGTTGATCAAAGGTGATTACACAGTACTGGTTCTTCGCTTTGGAGGCGTTGAGTTGACAAAGGGTAATGGAATAACCGAAGACTTCTCAGCAAAACCCTGGTTGATGTGTCCAGTGGTTGCCGCATCCATAAATCCACTTCAACCTGGGTCTGGCTTTTCATTGACGTGGTAGTTGATGAGCCAAAGTGTTTCAACGAGACGGGCAGATGCAGCACTTTCAGGTTTGGGAATGGCTGAGCTGACGTCTTCCACTACGAGAGACTCGACGAGAGATGTCCCTGATTTTAAAGGTCGCTGAAACGGTATTATTGGCAGCAGTCCTCGAGGTGGCAAGTCACCATCTTCTGGTAATCGTGATGACCGAGGTACAGAAGCACTCGCGTTGGCGCTCTTTCCTGGGGTGATGTACTTAATTCCACCCATGGCGCGAAAAGTCCTGTGTCCGTCAAGCTTATTCACATTGTGATCAGCGTTGTCGAATACGAACTGCACGTACGCGTCGTCGTCTACAACCGGGGGTGAATTTTCAGCCACCTATGCCTCAAAATTGAGCGTTTTCTTGTATGTAGCACACACTCCACATCTTGACAAGACATGCAAAAGTAGCTTTGAGCCAAACCTCCTGTGCAGATGGACTCCTAGGCCGAGCTGCAACGGCGAGATGAACGATCTTGGTCGGGTGGTGGCAATAATTATTGCATGAGCGATATTGATTGCCTTCCTCTTAGTAAATGTGTCGTCGTGGAATGGTTTTCTTGTCTTTACAATAGTCCGTATCATGGTTTGAAAAAGTGTCTGGTACCAAATCTTCCCTTCCGGATGCAATATCTTCAGAGGTAGGATACACGGAGCAGTCGTATGCACGGAATCTAATGACCCGTCGAATTATATTGGATGCAGTCTCGACTATTCGCATCCTTTCCTCTTCAGGGTTGCACTTTTTGGAGCTATATCAACTCGCAGTCAAAATCTTAGCTGCTGTATCTGTAAAGCGAAGAACGCTGGACCTGCCAACTAATTCAGCAATGACGATTTGGTCTCCGAATATACTTTGCAGCTGTACGGCTCTTCTTCTGGGGAATTAAATAAAATTGCTCTAGAAACGCCCATAACTCATTTAATTTATATTTCATTAATTCCGCAGTCGAAACCGATTAATTTAACACTTGAATGACCTTGCTAGGACGATTAGTTCAAAAGATGTGGCCAAAACCCGAAAAATTCAAGATGGCGGCGGTTTTTTCAAGATGGCGGCTTTTCGCCAACTCGGACTGTTTGGGAACTTCCGGATATTAATTAGGGCATTGTTCTGAACATTACCAGATATTTTCAGGTTGTTAAAAATTTTATCCGGGTCAGCCGCCATTTTTGTCTAATTTCACTGCACTATATGCAAACATTGTTAACGCTTAGCATTGTTTGACTATTAGAACAAAATCCATATTGATTTGTTCTAATACTTCCCCATTGCTAAGCTTATCTATCCATGGTATCTTCACCATATTTCAAACGCTTCTATTACGCGAGCAAATTTTATACCTACCTATAGAGACTGGGTGAGTAGGTACAGAAAGAAAAACTGCAGAGCGGTAGAAGTGGTTGAAACAGTGACAGTAGAAACTATTTGATAAAGAATACACACAACCAACAAAATGTATTTTTCGGAACAAAATAAATCGGAAAATACTAAAATATGTTCATATTTTAATTATTGCAGATAAAACTTCACCTTTAAAATAGATGAACGCGTATAACAGCGCAACGAAAGTGTCCGATTTTCTTGTGAATTTTTAAGACATTACCAAAGGAAAGGTAAGAAGCACTTTGACGGTGATACTGAAAATGAAATGTGAAAACCGTGCTGAATCTGAATTTTCATTTTTTATTAAAAAGAGTGGTGTATAATTTATCCGATTTTACAGCATCACGCAAGTCACGAAAAAGCAGTAAACTTGCGGTATTTCATTTGCATGATTGAATTATTGGGATGAGTGTTTTGCGTTTTACGTTAAATTTTTAACATTCATCAGAAAGCACAAGAATTACGTAAACAGTGTTTGCAGATTCCTGCAGAACACTAAGGTGAGTTCTTCTGTCTGCAGTTCAAAATCAGCGTTTCTGTGGACTATAACCTAGAATAATTTCGAACAAAAATACCGAGCGTAGAAGTTTTTGCAAAAGGGGGCGATGATGTGGAAAGCCTCTATTTTCATCTCTTTACTTTCACCAGAGGCGCCTTCTAAGGTGGGGTACCTTCCTCTTGTTTAAGCGATGTCTTCTGCCAATGATTTCTTCTTTCAGTTGGAAGCGAAATGGTATCTTTGGCTTTTTTCGTGCAACTATTAGGTTTGGAGTAAGAACACATCCTGTAAAGTCGACCACAATTTGCATTTTTCAGTCCATCAACAACTGATTGTTTCAAAACTTGCCTTCCTCATTTCTGTCCACTTCGTTCTATTTTCGCAACGAGTATTTTTTGATCTTTTCAGAATTTCATTTTGGGTTTTCTCGTTTTCACGTTTCTGCCAAAAAAGGTCAGATGAAATATCAAGTCGTAGTTGTATTTTCTAAGCAGTTAAACATTTTCTCAGACTTTTTTCTCATTTGCAAATCTTTGGTCAAAATCTTTCTTCCCTAAACACTTCTTCAGCAATAACGCTTGTACTTGCTTAGTAGTTTCTTTCCACATTTTCACACGTTCCCATGAATTATTTCCTTCTTTTGCGTCTTTCCTGGAGTGTTTTGCCCCATTCCAAGGACTGCATATTTCTTCATAGCATCCTCATCATCTGCCGTTCTTAATATTTCCAAAATTTCTGAAATGCTAATGCGCTAGCCATGGAAAGTGCGATATTTTGACGTAAACTCCATTATCTGATATAATTATGGTTATGAAAATTGGCATACCAACCCTTCCCATGTTTTCTATTAATCTAATGTATCTGCTCTGGACTCGACAAATTCTACAGTTTAATACTGGTTATATCTCCAAAAAGTCATATATTTTTTCGTAGGTAAAGGTAATCGGGTAACGAGTGTGGTATTCGGGTCTGACAGAAATTGTCCAGTGTGAATTATGTCAAAGAGTAAATACATAAGTAAATATAAAAGTCTCAGGCGACAAAAAACATTGCGAATGAACAGAGAAAGAACTGAAACAGTGATAATAGTTCTGCGGAGAGAAGTAAAACATTTACGGCATATACACAATCGCTATAATAGACGCAATGACTTTACAGTCCTTTCCCAACGAATTTATAGAATCAAAATTAAAGTTAAGTGAACGACGTTCATTTTCTCTTGCAGTAATTTATCTTAGTTAAAACGGAATGGGGCGAAGCAAATTATTCTGAACCAGTCATTCCTCAAAGGGATGTAATTATTTCAATCAAAAATGCGCCAGATCAAAGTAATATTAATGAACTCCCTAAATAGATCGCTGATTGAGAATGTGATAGACGTGGGCTCCACAACGTGAAGGTTATGTACCAAGACAGGAATAGCTCAATTTGTAGGCTATACGTACACTGCCTTTTCGGATATAAGGTTTGTGTTTGCTTGGCATCCTTGCCTCTATCTACACACTGCTATGTCAACAGAGAACTTCAGCTCACATTTCTTGAATGCATCCTGAATTGTAAATGGAGAAACTGTTATACGGAAAAGAATTTACGTTTACGTTCATTGTAGCGTTCTAGAGTTGCATACCCAGCATATTTTCGGCTTTTCGTTACTCGGACGCTAAAAAGCCGCAGCTACAGCTTTGTCTAGCAGAAAATATTTTGATTTTTATATTCTTTAATAATTTTGTCGCATACGTTCAAGTTGAAAGGTTAGAAAGATTCAGTCACTTTCAACTTAAACAAGAAGCCAGCTTCGAGAGGGCCTACTACTGTATAGCAGCATGGCTTTCACTCTTGCATTGCCCCTTTATACTGATTTATGTCTCCCCTAATAACCGATATAGATAAGAAATGACAAGCATATGATTTATTGAAAATGTGAGGCACCTATGCTATTTATTTTGAGTAATCCTTTGGATGTGGGAACTGCGATTTTCGGTGAATGTATTTGTAGAATGTTAGAAGGGATTATTTATGTATAACATGAAATAAATCTGTCTAAAAACGGACAATTATATCCTCTATCAACACACAGACCATCAATCATTTCACAAATCGCATTGAATGGCACATCAGAAATGGTATTAAATTCTACCACAAACATTTTTCATCAAAACGAAATGAATATCTGGTTTCGTCGCTGGAAATACTCTGTACAATGTCCGGTCCGAATAGTTTGCCGGCCACCAGTTCTCGTTTTATATTCAAAGAACGAAATTCAGTGTAATACGTAAAAGTACTTAAAATAAATGAAACTTCCGTTTTCCGTATGATCGGGTCTGAATTAGGGAGGTAGGAAATTTACAGAATGGCGTATTCCTATTCCAACTCATATTTCACAAAGAAAGACAAAAATACAAATAACAAGTCGAACAAGCAACTTGATTTCACTTTGTTTTCGTTTTTCAAAGAAAATTTATGAATGCTGGTCTTTCTAATTTCGCATTGAAAAGTGAGCAAAAATGTCGTGGAGTGGTGCAAATAAGAAAAAGGTTTGGCTTTCAGTTTTATCTCAGTTCAGTTAGTTTGCCTTTTCTCAGAATATACGAACTGTTTATATACGTAATGTTGAATGTGTGAAAGTTGTTATTCTTTACTGTTGTGAACGACAAAAATATTAAAATGTGACGTGCGCTCTGCTCTCTGTGTTCCGATTGCTAAAGTGCAGCATTATGCATGACTAGTGCGAGTGCGGTGCGGTTCCCCTCTCAAGTCGTGCGTGCGTTTCTCCACTGGAAGGGCGGCGCTTTCCTCTTCAACTGGCATGATACGCCAGGCGGGGCTGCCTCATCTGTTTGAAGTGCAAACACTGGTTCACAAAAATAGATCCTGACGTAATACCTAAGATCTCTGATTAGGCGACGTTGACTTAGACAAGATCTCCGATTAGGTGAAGTGGACTTGGGGACTTTTCAGTTTAATATAAAAGACGGGAAACTGTCGTAACAATTCACTCATTCGACTCAAACCACTATTTCCAAGTCTTTTCTTCGGAGAACTGGATGTGAAACTGCATACCCGGTAGTGGTAATTGAGTCTGAATTTGGCCACTATGTTTTTTAATCTTCAGAGTACAGGAAGTAAGACTGCGTGCCTGATAGTGGTCATAATTCAGTTTAAGATTTTCGATTTTGTAAAATAGCGTGTTACCAAGAATAAAGTTTAAGTTACCATTACAAGGCTACACCCAGACTCAGCTCATACAACGATACACTGTTAACTAGTCGACAGTTTTACCGGAAGAGTTAAAAACCCCAATGAAGGAAGGCCTGTTTTTCGCGATTCCGTACTTTGAGGCAAGTGTTTGTAACCAGTAGGTACTTCTCTGCAAAACGAATTCGTGAAGCATTTCCATTTTAGAATAAGCCAGAACACAGAAGACGAGAGACGAAATGGGGGACGGATACTTCAGGTCCAGGATGCACAATGCTACATCGCATCGTCGGAACTATGAACTGTGATGATGGTTCTGCCATGTTTGGAATACATTAGCTCAAGTTACACACATATACTTTCTTGCTAATGTTTGACGATACCTACTCTATTGCATGTTATAGATTAGCGCATCTGCATTCTGCATGTACTTGTACAAGATCGACATTGACATTATGATTTGGTCACCAAGGATTCCTTATCTTGGGGTGTGGGGGGGTGGCCAATTAAGTGAAAACTACCGACACAATTGAAGCATTGAATTATTAGATATTTTAGAAGAGTTGGTCAAGAACAAAAGAAAAATAGAGAGATCGCTAATGAATTGTAATAAATTAGTGACAGGAGAGAGAGAGAGAGTTACGCTTTTGATTAGTGAATGGTGTAGGTATCTTCGCAACTAACACGTTAAGGCGTTCGAGTACGTAAAAAAATCTGTTGTTTGGTTTAGTAATCCATACGATGAACGATTTATTGGAAAATTATTGACAGTTACATTTACAGCACCACCTCGATAGTTCCTCCTGAGGATTTTTTAGTTCCCTATTTACATTCTATTCTTATACACTTCAGTGCAGTCATTTGAGCAGGAACGAAGTGAAGTAGATCTACAGAAGGGAGTGAGACAGGGATGTGTGTTGCCACCTCTAGTTTTCAACTTATCGAAGATGCGATTAATATTGTTAAGGACAAATTGTACACGGCCAGCTATTAATATGCTCAGATTCGGGGATGATGTAGCAGTCTTAGCATCCAGCAAAGAAGAATAATTAGGAATGGCTCTGAATGAAGTGGAAGCAGTTTTGACGGAAGGATACGGTACGTACATATGTATGGAGTACAGCACGGTACAGGTGCGATACTAGGACAATAGGAGAAGTGATTCGAAAAAAAAAAGAATAGAAGCGTTTAAAATGTGGTGGTACAGACGCATGATGAAAATACCGTGGACAGAAAAGGTTAGCCATAGTGAGGTATTAGAAAGAGTTGGGAGGAAAGCGATAAAGATATGGAAGACAATAAAGAATAGGAGAGAAGGGATGGTAGGGCACCTTCTGAGACGCGAAGGAATAGTTCGCGACATACTAGAGTCAGAGTTGACTATTGATTAGATTAGACTATTGCTCTCAAACAGTTGGGGATGTAGGATATTCTCCTTTTAGCGAAATGCGTGGGTTAGCTCAGGATAGGACTGTTGGGAAACCACAGAAATGGAAAAATCAATATTTGCTAAAAAAGCTGAAAAAATGAATGTCTCTCCTTGACTTGACAAGACACAGTAGACGAGGGTCTCCAAAGTAATCATCTGATACTAGTTAATCAGACTTCAAAATGACGTGCTAGCCACCTACTGCAAGCAGAAATTATGCTGTGGTCAGACAACCGACAAAAAGTTTAATTAAAAGCAATAAATTTTGAACGAAAATATTGGAAATACGTCGCTGTCCGAAATCTCGATCATATTGATTTAAAATTATACTCTCAAAATTTAAAATTCCTGAAATCTGAAAATGCCTTTCTAGAAATAAAATAACCCCTTGTCTTCAAATATAAGCAGAAAATCAAAGCAAAAGAACCAAATTGTAGCCTCTCTGGAATTTGCTCATGTATTTTGATATCTATTAGATCCAGAATTTTTAACTTTTTCCCGTAAAAAATGAAAGAAGTACTATACATGATTAAAGCAACAAGGATAAACTCAAAACTTATTATAACTTTTAATGTTGTATTATAAAATGCGAAACAATAGTTAACTATAAAATTTATAACGAGGTCGAAAACCGCCTAACATTTTTAGAGTTCATCATTATTTAATCATTTTTGCAGGCGTCCTTTAATGTATTCAAGTTTTATTTTCTTTTGCAGCTCGTTATGCATGTGCTGTTCATTAAAAATATTAACGAGACACAAGCTAAATAATTTCAGAATGGTAAAATGTGGCTACATGCGTGGGCTCATCATGAAACATACTGAAGTTTTTTACGATTTAAAAATTAAAATATTGTGCCTACAGAAATCAAGATTGCCATGACTAATAAAATGACATAGGATGCTAACATGTTATGATTAAAACCAGAGATCTAAAGTTTCATGATAAGATTACTCACAGTTATTATATTAAATTAATAATTCTTTAAATGTTGCTAATGGTTTTTAAGATAAACATGACAAGTGATACATCAAAATTTAGGAAATTTTACCAGCTTTTCAAAAATCTCATAATATATAGGGTGGTCTATATAAAGAAAATGAGTTTGGGGTGGTGCACGAAAATCTAAACGCCCTGTAAAAAAATTGCCTATTGCAATGGATTCTACGGAAAATGTGCCTTAAGAAAGTTTTTACCAAAATTAATTATCTTTATTAATAAACAAGTTATAGGACATAAAAGAAATCGACGAAATTTGAGAATCGCCCTCTAGCGGCCAAACGATAAGAGATAGCAAAGTTTTGTTTGCGCCAGTGGTTTTCTCATTAAATTTGAGCTCCGGACACCTTGGTTAATTTTTTTCTATCTCTTCAAATAAGGGGTGTTCCCATAAGAACGCGTCCAGTTTGGGACACCTTGTACAGCATAGGTATATGTAGGGGTATATTCCGGATCCACTTATTGTAATTGTGTATTCCGTGAAATTAACATCCACTTCCGGTTTTCGTCATGAAAAAGTTGTTTTTCATAATAGTTCACTTCACGAAATGGACACCCTTTTCACGGAATGGAAAATTACACATATTCCACTTTCCTCTGTACCTACCTATTTGTGCTCAGGTATTTATAGCTTTTTTACTTGTTGTGTCGTATCTTATATGACAATTCTAAAATACCATGCTTCTAGAACTAATAAGAAATCAGTACGTTTTCCTCTGAGACAGATTACTACAACGATGAACTGGTCATATAATATACAATACACTGTCACAAGGCATCATTTGTTACATATAAAAGTCAACTTATGAGTTTCTCACTCACGCAATTTCATCAAGCTTTGGATGAAGTACCTTTTCAGCATACAAAAACATGTAGCCAAGACAATGTTCAGACGGTAGCTTCGTAGATTACTTTCGGTTTTATTATTGTAGTCTGTTTTACAGTTCATGAAAAGATAGGTACGTGTTGTAAGTTGTAAGAGAATAGTTCTTGCGTTAAGCTGCCAGATGCTGTGGTAATGATTTGTAATTAATTGCTGTAGTTCTAGCGAGTAAAATTTCAATTGATGATTGAAATTGATCCTCGATCGTCTAAAATTAGTTTTGTTGATGCCTGTTTCTAATACTTAGGTGATTTTAAATTATTTTTATAAGTATGTTTATTCATATCTGAGCTATGTTTGTCGGTTTCTGAAAGTTAATTTTATCCGATTATAATCAATGTCAATCTGTAACTACATAAACAATAAATTGTTAGACTGTGATGTTAACAGAACAACATAAAACAGAACATACCAGTCAAAATCATATTTATTCGATCCATTTTACTTGAAAATATTATAAAAGGGATAAAATTAGAAGGAAAATTTACGAAATTACTCCAGAACCTCACTAATCTGAAGCATGTTAAATGTTAGATGAGAGAACCCCACTTAATTTTGAAGCTGTCGTATTTCTTCTGCCCAGTACCTAGCTTTGTTTTTTAAATGGAACATGCACCCTAAACTCGATTGCGTTTTTGGATTCCTTGCGTGAGTTTACTAGATGTTGTATTGGATACTTTTTGCCTCAAATGACTATTTTTGATGTTACCAGCAGTTTTATAAGAATTTTGCCAGATGTAGAGGAATTTTCAAAATCAGATAATTTCCGATTAAACAAAGCTGTAGCGGTAACATTTGGATGAGGTAAAAGTAATATCTCAGAGTAACTGTTCCAGTAATAAAAGGTAAAAAATATTATACAGGGTATGAGCAGTTACATGGCCAAAGTGAAATATTTCAAAACCCCATAACTGTTTTCTTTTAAATGGAACCGTATAATTTTCAAATTACAGTTATTTTCTATTATAGATTCTTCCTCATTTGTATAAACTTCTGTACCCCTAAACTTAATAGGTTTTAAAATAATCAACCTCAAGTTATGGCGTTTGAAAATTTTCTAACCTAACCATGCAATAAATTGTGCGAGAATGTGCGAGTTACTGTATGAAGCCTTGCCCATCATTAAAATGGCAATTTGAGTGGAAATTGTGGTCTATTTATAAAACCCAGTGAAACATTTGGAGAATACATATTTATGGGATACATTCTTTCTCACAAGCCGCTGAATCGTACATTAAAATTACCATTTCACGCTTTTTTGAGTTTTTAAGGGTAGTTTACATTTTGTAATTTGCACTCGTTACAATTACGAACCGAATATAGAACTTTTAATACTGCACTTACGTAATGAGTTGTTTTAACTCATCGCTGCGTTGTAAGTTCCGTTTTATTGTACTTTGCAAAGTTTCAAACTTTTTCTGTATTAGTCGTTATGAAAGCCAATCTTAAATTTAAGATTTTGAAAAAAAGAAGCGGAAGAAGGTATCTTGACCCAGAGAAACTAAAAGATGAGGATTCGCGCGATAAGTTCGAGAAAAAGACAAACGAAGCACTAAAGGGCACGGGTGGAAATATTGTTAGGGACATAGAGGCAGAATGGAATTGCATTAAAAATAGTTTAGTTTCCTCAGCTAGGGATATTTTGGGTCATAAACAGAATGAAAGTAGGAAACCCTGGATAACAAAACATATTGTGAGTCTAATAGAGGAAAGGCGAAAATATAAAAATAGGTTAGATGAAACAGGGAAACAAAGATATAAGGCGATCAAGTGGGAAATTATTCGGAAATGTAGGAAAGCGAAAGAGCAATGGATCGATAATAAATGCAAAGAAGTGGAAGATAAATTCGAAGTAGGAAAGACTGATGAAGCATATAAAATAATTAGGAGAAATTTTAGAGAAATTGGATCTAGTACCAAAAACATTAGAAATGAGGCAGGAGATATCCTAATCGGAAGTGGGGAGAAGGCAGATAGGTGGAAAGAATATTTAGGAAACTTATATGCGGGACAGGAAGTGCAAGATATATTAGAAAGCGAAAGCAGTGTAGAGGGGGATAACCTAGGGAGTCCTATAATGAGAGAAGAGTTTGAGATAGCACTAAAAAGTTTAAGGAATAATAAAGCACCAGGTATAGATGGCTTGCAGGCAGAAATCTTAAAGTGCGCAGGTCAAGAGGTAATAGATCGTTTATTTAAATTAGTTAGTCGCATATACCTGACAGGCGAGATTCCAGAAGATTACAAACGGAACATCATAGTAGCTTTGCCAAAAAGAAAAGGCGCGGATAGATGCGAAAATTTTAGAACTATCAGTTTAACTTCCCATGCGTCAAAAATTTTAACTAGAATTGTGCAAAGAAGGATGGAGAAAAAGGCGGAAGAAATATTAGGAGAAGATCAGTTCGGATTTAGACGAAATAGAGGAACGCGCGAGGCCATTCTAGCTTTACGAGTAATTATAGAAAAAACGATAGAAAAGAGAAAGAGCGTCTATATAGGATTTGTAGATTTAGAAAAAGCCTTCGACAACGTAAAATGGGGGAAGATGTTCGAAGTGCTGAGAAAGGTAGGGATGAAATACAGGGACAGAAGAATAATACATAATCTCTACAAAGAGCAAAAGGCAGTTATAGAATGTGAGCAGGAACAAAGGGAAGTAGATATCCGGAAGGGAGTGAGACAGGGATGTGCATTGTCACCTCTAGTTTTCAACTTATATATCGAAGATGCGATTAATATTGTTAAGGAAAGAACAGCCTCAGGGATCAATGTACAGGGCCAAACTATTAACATGCTCAGATTTGCGGATGATATAGCAGTGTTAGCATCTAGCAAAGAAGAATTAGGAGCGGCTTTGAATGAAATGGAAGCAGTTTTGACACAGGGCTTCGGCATGAAAATCAATAAAAAGAAAACTAAAATTTTGGTATGTAGGGGATGTGAAAATAGAACTAAAATGGAAATACAAATTGGAAATGAGAAGATAGAGGAGGTCGTGGATTTCTGCTACTTAGGAAGTAAAATAACTCAAGACGGTAGGAGCACTAAAGATATAAAACAAAGAATGGCGCAGGGCCGAGTTGCGTTTAACAAAAAGAAACAACTGTTATGCTCGAGAACGGTTAATATAGAGACTAGGAAGAGACTCTTAACGTCGTATGTATGGAGTACGGCATTATACGGGTGCGAAACTTGGACAATAGGAGAAGCGGATAGAAAAAGAGTAGAAGCGTTTGAAATGTGGTGCTACAGACGCATGATGAAGATACCGTGGATAGATAAGGTTAGCAATAGGGAAGTATTAGAAAGAGTTGGGGAAAAGCGAATGGTATGGAAAACAATAAAGAGTAGGAGAGATAGGATGGTAGGACACCTTCTAAGACACGAAGGAATAGTTCGTGACATACTAGAGTCAGAGATAGGAATAAAAAGAGGTAGGGGTAGGCCTAGATTAGACTACTGCTCTCAAATAGTTAGGGATGTAGGATGTTCTACTTTTAGGGAAATGCGTAGGTTAGCTCAGGATAGAAAAGAATGGAGGTACGCGTCCAACCAGTCTTCGGACTGAGAACTTTATGATGATGAGCCGTCCTTCTTCTATGTAGCCAGGTTAGACAATTAACACCGCTTTACCTACCCTTTACAGTGTGTCAAGAGTTGGTGAGAAAATAAGCAGATTTTCCGTAATCAAAACATTTACTCCAACAATTTTCAGTCTGTTATTTCTAAAACAGTAGTTAATGTAATTCATTTGTAAAATAAATTAAGTCCGCTAGCAATTTGCTTTTACATGTTTTATGGTCTTGGTAATGTGTAGTACGCATTTGAAGTAACGATATTTTGTACTGTCTACCTACCGTTCCACTGGGCTAATAAAGGATCTTGCAAAACGAAAACAACAAACTTCCATGTTCCATTTCCTGAAACTGCATGGAAGATCTATACCTATACCTTCTATAATGACATGTACCTACCTATACTAATGATTGCTAGTAGACTATTCTGACGAGTAACCGGCAGACTAAACACTATTATTATTGGTATTGAAATACAGGAAGTTTGCTAATACAACAATATGTACATAAACTACCTACCAAGAAGTAAACTTTGAATGTGTTAATAACTTAATAATAATAAAGTTCTAGCTCTGGGTTGAGAAGGAATACCATACAACACGGTAATTCCTATCGATCTCTTGCTGTTTAATTCATGACTTACTCAATATGCTTACAGAATAGCAAAGTAGCAGTTCTTCTATTTTTCTATCGTTCAGGTTTAGAGCATCCGAATTCAAATTGGGAATCCAGTATTTATGACAACGAGGGGCAGTAAACTGCGCACTGCTGCAAATTAAACTTCACGGCACTATTTGCAATCGTGTTAGAGCATTGGATGTCAGATGATATAAATAAATAAAGGTATAACGTAAAAATTTAAATTCGTGCTAGGGGAATTTTGTCGCGACATAATCTTGAACTTCAGATTATTCTTCGGGATCTGATAAAGTTAACGCACAATTCCGAGATATATTTTACTCTTAAGCTACATAAAAAATCTTTCTTAATAATCTACAGAGAAAAACAAAATAATGAAATAGCTACTGATCGAAGTTAAATTAAAGTGAATTTATCTGATTTTGGAGACACATTGTTAGATACTATTGTATGTTATGGTATTGTATGGAGAATGGACGAGGGATTAAGCAGAGAAATCCAAGTTAAAGTGAGACAAAATGATATTTCCCATATCGTAAACGGCCAAGTATACCTGAGTCGTTTATCCCATTGCACTGGAGCGATTTTGACGCACTTGCAATCGTGAAGACCATGTAAATAACAAAATATATGTTGCTACGTCAAACAGTTTCCGAATGTGACTAGGGCTTTCCGCCACCTCCCTTGAACATAGTCGTATTGAACTAAAAAATTTAATTATTTATATGAGGGTTGTATTTCTGTTTGCTGATTTCGACAATATAACATTACCCCTCCCCGCCCCTAGTTATGAATATTTTTCCAGTTTAGAACAAAATACCAGCTATTTATCTAGTAAACTGTGCAAGTTCTTACAAATCTTAAAGTACTTGTTTATTAAGCGCATAAAACTGCACTATGATGACATAGCCTATTTTCCATTCTATACCACTGCTACAAATTATATTTTAATAATTTTATGAATTGAGACAATGGCAGCAAAAGTGGACTGACCCATAATTTTGCATTTTTCTACTTGTTGCATTACCAAAATTAGTTAGAATTTGACATCTATAGGAAAGAAACCAGTACAGCTCAGTACATAACTGCAGATTCGAACCACTGGCACTGCAGTCAGCACAAAGAGGCTAGTTTTGGTTTTTTAGTTAATAGACTGTTGAGTCTACCATTATTCGTTGAAAGATACCGCAAGGAAGTAAACACAATCAAAGATATAACGGTTTCGATCCAGAAATTGTCAATAGGCTAATTAGGAAACGAAAATTTAAAATGCTATTGCGAAATTCCACCACTTTAAATGGGGATAATAAAATTACTAAATTTATAAGAGTACCATAATATACCGCAGATAACTAGAGGTATGAATACTATTTTCGGGAAAGCAGGCTTCAAATTGGTTCACACTCCGAGCAACAATCTACAAAATCTACTTGAAAATGCGAAAGATAAAAGTGGGATAAAGTGGAAATTTACGAAATAGCATGCGGAAATTGCGACAAAAATATGTCGTTCAGCATCAAGCTCATTACAAAT
Source organism: Xestobium rufovillosum (assembly GCA_963966045.1). Taxonomy (NCBI): domain Eukaryota; kingdom Metazoa; phylum Arthropoda; class Insecta; order Coleoptera; family Ptinidae; genus Xestobium; species Xestobium rufovillosum. The sequence continues at coordinate 37,125,389 of OZ014493.1, forward strand.
ACGGGCGTGCTGATAAGTCTAGCATGGCAGGCCATAAATTCAATATTAATGATCTCAAACTCTTAAAACCAGGAAATGTGAGACGGCATACACCTTCACCTGCGAACTTGAAAGAACCTTAATAAGAAGTCTTCCTGTATAGATGCGGTCATCAGAAGAAGTTGTTAATATTCCAATAATACCAACCGTGTTTGAATATATTTTAATTATTTCCAAATACAATGCATAATCATAGAACATTCCAACCTTCTGACCCAGAATCAACAGGAACAGTACTCTAGAACCCCTAAATTACATCCACTAAACTTCCTAATCTGTTCAGAAACTATTACTAACCTTTACAATAGAGAAAGGGCACGGGACCGACGTACGCATTCCCTTAGAAGGGTTCATAAGCTTTCAAGTTCTCCACCTCTAAAATACTAAAGCTTTTTCAAACCCTACTTACTCATAATAAAAGAGCATACCAAGCTTGAAGCGAGGCATTCAAGTCAGAGTAAATTACACGCAAGTGACAAATGTGACTCCGCAAATCTAATTAATGCTTTGGTACACAAATTTCAATTTATAACCGAGGAGCCAAATGCGCAATGTTACCTACCACTTATAATTATTTGCTAAAAGTAACTTGTACGAGATTTATAGCACATATTATGTTTGTATTTACAATGGTTATAAATTTGTGAATGAATGAATGTTCTTGACATCCTTTCTTGTAGCTTTGTCGATTACCCACGACCGACGCGACGCCGACGCAGGGATTGTTACTATTTTTTATCAAAATTATATTTCCCATGGCCACATCTGGATAGACTGAAGCACAAAGCACTGTCATAGCCTAACTTGGTTAGGCTATGGCACTGTCATCAGAAACTCTTTCACTAAAATCAGTAAATTGACTGGTGATTGGTGAACTCAATCACAGATAACGCATATCGCTACCCTCGCATCTACTGCATCAAATCTCATTGGTTGACACAGCTAGGGATGCTAGTATCGAACGAAAGTATCGATACCAGTATCATTTGATACTTTGATATCTAGACCTCCCGATACTTCACAAGAAAGTATCGATACCTTTGAGTATCGGTATCGGCATTGTAAAATGTCTACTGCAGATGTTTTGTGAGAACGTAAAACCGGCAAAAAGAGAGTAAACTTATTTTATTATATGGCTGGCACGGAAGCTGCTACTACTACAATTAGATTTTCTGGCCTGATTGTAAAGCATAGGAAATAAAGTTTTCCTGTTTTCCCGTTCATTAAAGGCGCCAATAGGGAGGTTCTGAGAAAAATAAGATATCTATTTTTGGCATGAAAATGACAGAAAATTGTTATTGTAATTGATTTACGGCGAATTTTTTTTTCCAAAAAATTTTTTTGCGGCGTAATAAGCGAAAGAAATTAGCTTATCACGCCCACATGCTAATTCGCTTTGTTATTGGTTTGACGTCAGAGATTCGTAAGGCGCTCCTCCCACTTCTCTTGAAGTGCCCGTGAAGCGGTACCTATCTCATAACATACTTATTGGGACTATTTCGAGAGTGGATTTTTAAAGTAAGGTGTCAAGGAAACATAAAACAAAGACAACATAATCGATATAATGATGCAACAAGGGTATCAAAAGTCCGATTCACATAATTTGTCATATTTATGTAGTAGGTAGGTAAATGTCCCGGTAAATGTGGAAATGGTGTGTGATTCTTGCATCTAACCCCAATTTCATTCAACCTCAAAACAGTAGTGTAAAGGCAGACCGGTATAAGTAAAACAAAGTCAACAATTTATTAACTGTACATGCCTTTTATAATTCAGTATAAGTAGGTATGTAGATTGTAGATACCTGCTTACTTCTGTTTGTAAAATAGGTACCCACCTATATTCTCTAATACAATACAATACATACCTACTCATTTATGTAGGTATGTATACCTAAGTGATTGACAAGTTATCAAGTTAACAGTTTTATAACGAATTGGAAATTTTTACCTATATTCTCTAATACAATACAATTCATACCTACTCATTTATGTAGGTATACATACATACCTACTAATTTATGTAGGTATGTATACCTAAGTGATTGACAAGTTATCAAGTTAACAGTTTTATAACGAATTGGAATTTTTTTAAAAAACGGCAACAAATACAACTCACGCGAATGAAAAAACTACGCTACGTAGGTACTAGCTACTAGGTACTTGTTTAACAAAAAGAAACAACTGCTATATTCTGAAACGGTTAATGTAGAAACTCGGAAGAGACTCTTAAAGACGCATGTATGGAGTACGAAATTATACCTATGGGTGCGAAACTTGGACAATGGGAGAAGCGGATTGAAAAAGAGTAGAAGCGTTTGAAATGTGATGCTACAGACGGGTGTTGAAGATACCGTAGATAGACAATTTAGCAATAAGGAGGAATTAGAAAGAGTTGGGGAAAAGAGAAAAGTATGGAAGACAATAAAGAATAGGGGATAGGATCGTAGGATCGTAGGATGGTAGGACACCTTCTGAGACACAAAGGAATAGTTCGCGACATACTAGAGTCAGAGATAGGAATAAAGAGGTAGAGGTTGGAGCAGATTAGACTACTGCTCTCAAATAGTTGGGGATGTAGAATGTTCTATTTTTACGGAAATGCGTAGGCTAGCTCAGGGAAAGGATGGGAGGTACGCGTCCTACCAGTCTTCAAAAGAGAACTTTATGATGACGTACTATTTAATTATTATTGTAAAATAGCTAATAAAATGCCCATTTTTAGTTCAGGGAGGGAACGCTACGGCGATTCAGTATTTGGCTCCGTCATGCTCCTAGCATCCTGTTTCAAATTATGCTAACCGTAACACGTTACCAAATACCAAGGGGTCCCAGAAAACTGTCGATAAATTACATTATGTTCGATTTTATTTAGAGTGACTGCAATGGGGCAGCCGATAATTTTATAAACTTTTGCAATGATACACTAACTCGCGAAAATATCGATAATGCTGACCGATTTTCCTTCTGGCTCTAATGAACCACTTTTTCCGTTTTATTGGTGTGCTGTACGATGTATTAGTCTGGGTACAAAACAGAAAACACCAGTTAGAACCAGTTAATAATATTTAACAATTTAACTACACATGCATATGCATAATACTTATGGGACTGCTGCGCGCTGAAGCTGGGACTTGTACGTTATACTAAGTTCTGACGTCACGTGGCCTACTCTCGCTGCAAGGTTCGATTTCTAGCCTCGCACCGACGGAAAACTTTGCAACGGCTTTACAGGCGAAGGAATTTTTTTTTAGCAAAAATTAACAACATAACTGCCTTCAGTATAATAAACTCTATCAATTTTAATGAATTTTGAAAATTACCGAACCTGCCTATTGGTGACTTGTACTTGATGAGTACATAATTAGTTCATCCATGGATGCACCTGTCTTTTGTTTATTATTATTAGTATACCTATACTAAACTTTCGTGGCGAGTTCAAAAAGTTCAAAAGTTCAAAATCATAACGTGCCTACAGCAGGTATCGTTTATTCGATACCGCTCTAAAAGTATCGATACCAGACAAGTATCGCATGTAAAGTATCGATACCAAATATCGATACTTTTCTGTTGAAAGTATCGATACTTCAGAACTATCGATGTATCATTAGCAGCCCTAGACACAGCTGAGTATCCAAGTGTGAGCAGGTACGGAATTTCCTAACTTAATGACCTCGCACTTCAACACGCAATTTGTTTGAAAATGAGCCTTTACACTTTGTCCTATGGAAACATATTAATATTCTGTCCTTTTTGTGAATTCAGAATTCTTGTTCGAAAGAAATTCAATTAATATATTTGCATTTTCTCTGCTTTCAAGCGGTTATTAATTTTTATCCTTGGTGAAAGACACCTTTAAAACGTCATTCTTTATTTCAATTTAATTATCATGGAGAACATGTCGGAAAACTGTTTGTGACATAACTATGCCACACAACAGTTAAGAAACGAATCTATTGTTTTGACGGGTAACCGTAAAACTAAATTATGAGACTCGGGGTACCATTTGTATTTCTGTTTACGGTTAAATATGAGGGAAATATATTTTTCTTGAAAAAGAAGGAAGAAGTGTACATAGCAGAAATATATGGAATTTTAAGTGATGTTTTGTTGTCCTGCAGGAATAGAATCTCGAAGTCTTCATACCGCCCTCTATGTAGTCTAGGGTTACTCGGACGGACAAGTGGCGCCATTGAAGTTAATTGCGATCTCAAATTACTAACGATGTTATCATTAGCATTTCCTATTCGACATATTAGTAATTAAATACAAGGAACTGTTAAATATAACCCTTGCGAAATATGACCAAGCGCGTGACTGAATTTTGAGATGACCAAATTAAGTGTATTGCTTTCGAATTTGTCTGCTTTAGGAGCTGACTTGTATTGTAACAGAATTGTGTTTACTATATTGCGTTGCTAAAATAGCAACAACGTTCTAAATTGAGAACATTGTAACTGGAATGGTTAAACTACCAGGGTATTTTGTCCGGTGGCTTTGTAGTTAAACCTACTGTTTTAAATATAGAGAAGCGATCCACACAGCAAAGTTTTTCCCTATCCCAGATGACCCTTTCGTCGGGACCTATTATTTCACATTGACAGAAATTGAACACAACAAAAAATTATTTTTGGAATTCTTATCAAGGAAATCAATGTTCAATTCGTTTTTATTGCCACCATTAACCCCGTATTTATAGCTTATACTTATTAAACCCTGAAAAATGAGGACGTAAAACGTAAATCACTCATATAGGGGTGAGTATTATGAATCTTTATTTCATATTTATTTTAGTACAAAAATTGGTCTGCTACACCCCCATTCACCTTTATGTTTACTCAAATATAATGCAGATAACAAATAGAGTGATTAGTCTGGCCCATGTATAGACTAATAAAACTTTATTTCGTTCCCAGAATCTGAATAAATAGCACCTTTCTTGTTAAAATACAATCCCCAGCAACATTTTGTATTCAGTCGCGGCACCGTGCCTTTGGTAAAATGAATTGTGCTTTCTGCTTCAAAAGGAAGTTGATGTATTGAGTTTAACCTATATTCAAATTTCTACTCCATCCTAATTTGTGTTTGTTAGTTTTGGAGCTCTTGCGTTAATAAGCCAGACACGTGGATTTAATTGGGTTGATCAGAATAGCGGATTAAGTAGAAAGTTCACTTGATTGGATGAGTATGCACAAAATACAAACTAACATGCAATATGGCTTTTCACGTCCACTTTGTGATCGATATCTTGTTACTGGAACTATACATATAGAGACGAGCTAAGTTGCATCAAGTTTTCCGACGTCATATCAGCGTAACTTTGGCTTGACTTCTACAAAACGCACATATCAATTTGATACTTGATTTAGCGTTCTTTTATACATTTGCCTTCAAATGTAAAAGTTGATTCGGCGATCTTGGGGGTGATACTCAAAATGAGAATTGAGGTGATGATTGAAAAGTTGGTACAAGATGTTATAACTTCCATTTTTTTGCAAAATCACAAACTGTCTTTATTTAATACCGCACGACTTCACAATTCGAAATACAAATAGCAACTAATTGTAGAGACGCCTATTTTACCGGGCAAGTAAAGGAAAGGTGAATATTTCCGTCCCTTCCCAATTAAATATATCTAGTGAATGGGGTTTTCCCATCTTCTAAGAAAAATAGCTGCAATAAAATTTACCTTTTTCAGAACTGAGCACTGGATATTTCCGCCCCTTTCATCTTCTCATTTAAATATACCTACCCACCTACCTAATATTACGGTTTAGTTCCATTTCGTGCGTTCCCGTTTGGGGCGTCGATGAAATTTGTGCCGTTTCGTGCGTCCGTCGTCTCAAACCTCTACCTGGTTTGAGTGCCGTTTCGGGCGCTGACCTGCTGATAATGCAGTAAGCCCCTAATTCCAGTTTATCTTTGCAACACAACGCTGTTAATAACTAGACTTCAATGCGGAATTGTATGTTGATTTCGCTCCTATTGTTTTCAAATAATGTTTTTGTTTTTTTCGCGAGCTGAGCTTGCCCACAGACCAGAAATAGTGGGCCGTGAACCATTTTTTTGGCCGTATTCAGTGACGGGCAACTATAAAACAAAGCAGTAGGTTTTGTATGCCTTTATTGCAACAAGTACCTATAACGCACGAACTGGCACTATTTAATTACCCAGTAAATTCTTGACGCTCGAATCGGCACGAAAACAGGTAGAAACCCAAAACGTCCGAAACGGGAAGATACCAATATTAAACTGCACTTTTGTGTTTTATGCTATATGCTATAATATACGAATTAAAATTTTTGTTCTTATCTTATCTTGACAAAACGCGGTACCTACTTATAATCATTCAAAATGTCTACATCAAATAACCTCGGTTGCGCACTGGCTAGCGCTGCGGCCTTCTGTGTGGGAGAGATAAATCGGGGTGGATCCCCGGTAGCTGCTTCCTGAGGAATTTTCTCTATATTTAAGCCAAGTGTGCGTGCGACTGCCTATATACCGATTTTCTGCATATTCAATAATTTCTGCATAAAGCTATATGCCGCTCTGGAATGATCTCTGAACCCGGTTCAATGACCCCCGAATTTAAATAAATAATCCTAAAATCAGCTCATACTGCTATATGCCTCTTCTATGAACTTCACTTTCCAAAATCTATGCATAAAGCCCTATCCGATCTGGAATGACCTCTGACCCCCGAATTTAAATAATCGTAAAATCTACTCATACAGCTATATGCCTCTTCTATAAACGTCACTTTCCAAAATCTACGCATAAAATTCTATGTCGATCTGGAATGACCTCTGAACCCCGAATTAAAATAAATAAGCCTCTTCCTATGAACGTCAATTTCCAAAATCCCTGCATAAAATTATATTGTTCTTTAATGACCTCTGACCTCGGTTCAATGAACTTCGAATTTTAAGTAACCTTTAAATGAGCTCATACAGCTATATGCCTCTTCCTATGAACGTCAATTTCCAAAATCCTTGTATAAAGCTATATGCCGGCCTGAACTGACCTCTGACCTCGGTTCAGTGACCCCCGAATTTTAATTAATCCTGAAACAACTCATACAGCTATATGCCTCTTCCTATGAACGTCAATTTCAAAAATCCCTGCATAAAGCTGTAATGTCGTTCTTTAATGACCTCTGGTCTCGGTTCAGTGACCCCCGAATTTTAAGTAACCTTGATAGGAGCTCATACAGCTATATGCCTCTTCCTATGAACGTCAATTTCCAAAATCCCTGTATAAAGCTTTATGCCGTTTAGGAATGACCTCTGACCTCGGTTCAATGACACCCGAATTTAAATAAATAAACCTAAAATCAACTCATACAACTATATGCCTCTCCCTATGAACGTCAATTTCCAAAATCTCTGCATAAAGCTATATGGCGCTCTTTAATGACCTCTGACCTCGGTTCAATGACCCCCGAATTTTAAGTAACTTTGAAATGTGCTCATACAGCGGTATGACCCTTCCTATGCACGACACATTTTTTCCAAAATCCCTGCATAAAGCTATATGCCGGTCTGGAATGACCTCTGAACCTGGTTCAATGACCCCCGAATTTCAATGACCTTGAAATGTGCTCATACAGCTGTGTGACCCTCCTATGCATGTCACATTTTCCAATGTGGAGGTAAATCATCTGCTGGAGGGATTTACCATAGGTTCTTATGGGAAGTAGCCTGGCCACGTAGTACTATTGCCTACTTATATTGTCCACTGCGAAAAACGACGGCAGCTATCAAAATCGCAATGTGATGTGCCAGGAGAAATCCCAAAATACACATACCTACAAAAATTATCTTAGAAGGTCAACAGTTTTGTAATGAACATAATCCACGTGGAACATGGGTACTCATTTATCATATTCCATGAAGTATCAATTTTCTGTTTGTAAATTGATTAAATTGTACAATAAACAAACGCCTGTCAGCCGTAAACAAATGAATTATGATCAGAATTTTATCATTGCCGAAAACATTGTCGTCGCAAAAAGGCTTTTTATATTTGATCTCTGATAAAATTGATGGAAAATAAAAAGTTATTTATCGCATGCAAACAATGAATAATTACAGATAAAATATCACTTCGGGTAACGTTAACAAGTGCAACGGACACTTTCATTTAGCACTCATATCACCAGGAGAGTCAATTTAAAACGTTCCTGGATATATCCATGTGTTTTTCTCTTTAGATATGCGTGTATCTCTGCTTCTTGCAATATAACCTCTACAGTCTTTTGTCTTTCCAACCCTCTGACTTCAAATTCTTTCACTCCACTTCACCATATCTATCTGAAGCTTAACACCAGGTTTACGGCGCTTCTAGACCAAGAAAAACTCGCAAGACAAAAATTGAATCCCAAAAAAAAACCTTGGAAAAGAGAATATCAAAAAATATGAAACAACAATGATGGCTAAAGATTTAAATATAAGGCAAAAAGAAGCATGCTTACCTCGTGACTAGTGAGGGCAAAACTGGAGCAGACGACGATTTTTAAATCCACAATAAACCGACGTCTTTAAGAGGTGTATCAAGAAAATTCTAAAACTGGCTAGAAAATTTAATTTCAAAAAACTTGGAGACACCGCCATTCACGTGAAGAACAGCAGGAAGAGTTCCGTTTTCGAGCGCAAATCGGAATTTCCGAATACAATAGAATGAGGCCCCATCAAAATATTAAGAATAATAAAAAATGCCCTAGATTCTCAAATCTACCAGATGCATCATAGGGTCCGAAGAAATGATCCCAAATAAAATAGCAATAATAAGACCTAAAAAGAGACCTTAAGACATAGAAGAATGGATAATAAAATGCAGAAAGAATCGAAAGACATAACCTCTAAATTTTTGCAAAATAAAACCGTAACAACAAACGTGGGATCATCGAGGACTTACAATACCTATGTTAAACTACGTGCCTGAGCATCTGTACGAAACTCCACCAATGCATTATTTTTCTCCTATTTTTCCTATAATTACTATCACTGCATTGCACTGTTTTTGTTTTAGATTGGTATAGGTAAATGTCGAAGTTCACTAATTAACTGTATGGTTTGCGGCATTTCCCATTTGCCAAACAAAAACAGTAATTATAAAATATTTTGCACTCGGGTATCACAACTATAAAAACTTCAAAGGAAAAAATTATAAAATAGCGAATACCCATTATTCTTTAACTAACAAAATTGCTCTATGGCTTTGATGTTCCATTTTGCAATAAAAAAGTTACCTCTAAAATTCGGAATGCATAAATTTATTATCAACATTAACAGCATCCTACACAGTAATTTTATAATAATATTCGCCGAGAGGTAAACAAATATATAAAGATTGAATCAAATAATTGAAAGCCTGAAAATAACGTTTACGGCCGGCACATTTGAGTAGGTATCGCAAAGTATTGAACACTTCTATTGAACTTTTAACGCGATGTTTGCATGCTGAAGCCTGTCATCACGGAATGAAACATGGAAATGAAAGTAAAATATATGCCGACAGAGAGATACCATACAAAAATATAAAGAATGGATCTGGCCCTTATTTTATTACATCTGGAGCAGAGAAACATTTATGTAGAAATATAAACTAAAATGAATTCAAAAATACGAGTGGACCTTCTGGATGGTGAAATAGAGTGACGTTAGAGTGACTTAGAGTTATAATATTTTTTACTGGGTACATGGGTAAGTACCAGAAGGTTTTTTAAACCAATATTTTTTAGTAGGATGCTGTCTAGCTGTTGGTAATAGCTTATCAAGGATGCTACGTCTAGGACCAGGCCCTTTAGCTTATCTCAGAGGTACCATTCAAAAATTTCTGTGTAAACAAGGCCGCACCGTTAAGAATTGGAATTGGAAGAATAACATTCCAAGGCCAGAATTTGGGCAAAGTTTCATCCAAAGGAACAATATCTCTACCAGATTAGCCTCCAGTATCAAGCGTGCTCGGGCCGCTGTTGGGGAATATGAGGTAACGGAATTCTTCAATAACATTCGTTCCGTCTTAGAAGTTGCTGATGCTCAACGAGTGTATAATTTTGATGAAACCAATTTTCCCAACGACCCTGGTGCCCAAAAGAAGTCTTGGTCCCTCGATTACTGTCATGGATTACGGTAATGCAGCTGGTAAACTTCTCCCGTTAATGGTAGTTTATGATCTGTATACAAATTGGACCTCAGGCGGGCCACCTGGCTCCCTTTATAGAAGCAGCAGCAGCGGATGGTTTCATATGAACCTTTCTCATAATTGCTTTTTAACATATTATTTCCCCACACGCAAGAGGAAGGTAAGGACGGTCCAGCTATAGTCATCGGTGATAATCTTGCGGCCATTTTTTTGGAAAGTAATCAGCTATTTTCAATTCTAATGGTCAAATTGGAGACATGAAACAAAACGATAAACCTAACTATCTAGAAAAAATTTAATATGATTAAATTCAACATTTTTATATGGGCTCGAGACGCAGATTGCAATTTGTACCCGGAGTCAGACAACTTGAACTCTAAAAATTCAGAATGTCTGGTTTAGATTTATTTCGTATTTACAGTTCAGTGAGCACGCTACACATTTTCACATGTAATTGGACGGAATAGCTTTATTGAAGAAATACCTATCGTATATGTGTTGCTTTCACTGGTTGAAAGTAAAAAAATGCTTTTTTTTATTTAATGAATAGAAGTAATATCGTCTTAGCGATTTATAAAGGTTGAGTTAATGATGTTGCCAATTGTAGTAGGTACTAAATATTGCATTCCATTTAAAATACCAAAGTCGCTTACGACACTGGCGAAATAGAACAGCCTGTTTACTTGAACATATTTTAAAATGGGCGTTATTACATTACACCATTTCACCATTACACCTTTTCTCCAAGACCCTACGATTAACCCGATATAAAAAATAGCGACTTCGGTAAATTATCTTGTATAAAGAAACAATAATTTTAAAATATGCGGCAATGTCAGGATTGGACTCAGCATATGAATCATCTGAACTTTTAATAAATAATTTTTCTTGCTTAATACTTCCCTCGATATTAATTCAAGAATCAATTGTACCCCTAACCACACAAATCCCGAAACACTATATACGCATTTCGGCAGCTAAGCTGCCATCTTCAGTAGCAGGGAAATACCTATAGTAATAAAAATAGCAATAACAATATTAATGAAAAATGATAGTGACAATAACAATAATATAGGTCAGGTATTTTCTGCTCACCACTCCGAAAGAATCGAAGAAAGAAAATACCTGACCTATATTATTGTTATTGTCACTATCATTGTTTCACATCATCATTATTGTTGTTATTATTATTGTCATATATATAATTTTTTTTTTCATTAATATTGTTATTGCTATTTTTATTACTATAGGTTTTTCCCTGCTACTGAAGATGGCAGCTTAGCTGCCGAAATGCGTATATAGTGTTTCGGGATTTGTGTGGTTAGGGGTACAATTGATTCTTGAATTGATTATTTAACCACAGTCTCTTACATCTTTATCCTTCCCTCGATATTGTTCAGTTTTGGATAATTTTCCAGCTCAATGTTAAACAGAAATAAGGAATTTTGGATTATCCGATAATCGGTACGTTCAGACAACTTCATTTGATTGAGGTCGGAAAACTATTGTTTTCCAGTCTCTCCCTCGGCAACAATTTATTTTGCGCCGGAAGCAATATTAATTTAACACCGCATAAATGTACATTTTAGCTATTCGACCAGTAACAAGTAACGTTTGAATACATTTATTTACCTAGTTATTGTCTCTCAACACAATCTAAATTTGATATGTTCAGATTTTCCTGTATCAATTATTCTGAAACGTGTTCCGTATATTTGCTTCCCAGTTAGGTATTCACTCTGATCTCTAAACTGTTAATATAATTGTTTCGCCAAGCAGAATAACAAAGTGTACTTTGATTAAAATTTCAGCAGGCATTTTCAGCTAGCATTATACGGGGTGTCCTGGGAGCTTTAAATTCATAGGATTCCTTATAATAGGCGTATTCTAAGATAAAAAAATATAATGCAAAAAGGGTTTCTAAAACGTGCATTCTTAAAGTTTCGCAGAAACTACCTTGTTCTAAGCTGTGATTCATTATAATGTTTATGCTGCTCGAAACAACGAATTTTTGAATATTTTGAACGTTGGGCGTTGGGCGTTTGAGCAAGTTCGTTTGGATGTTTTCGGACAGCTAATGCAAACGTAAACACAAGTCTTGGGTTCAATAATATAATCGAGAAGTGAGTTGATAAGTTAATTTAGGCTGTCTCCTTAAATTTCTGCCCATATATCTAAATTTAAAAGCATGGGGATTCTCAACAACCCAATTAGGTATATGTTATGGAACTTGAAAGTTCCGTCTCTAGCAAATCCAACCTAGATGCAAAAATGGATATTGGTAGCCAAATAGGGATGAGCGAGTGCTTGGAGCCGCTGAACTTGGTAGGGGGTTGATCTTTATTCTCCGAACGAGGCGAACACTAATTGTGCATACCTATATAGAAAGGCAAGCAGATTTTTTTGATTACAATATGGAATACAGAATAAGACAATCACTGTCAAATATATTATAGTACTAGCTGGTACATGGCGCGTTGCTGCCGTTTGACGTTTGCTGCAATTTTTAAATTATGTTGACAGGAAAGAATTGCAGAAATATTCTTTCAAATATATTTCCCGGTCAATTGTCAATTGTCAATTGTCAATTTTTAAATTGAGTTGAAAGGAAAGTATTATAGAAGTATTATAGAAGTATAGAAGTATAAAGTATTATAGAATCGCAGAAGTGTTCTTTCAAATACATTTCCCGGTACGACACGCGCGCTACCTACTGTAAGTTAATTATACTATGCCTATAACCTATATATATGTTGAATCCTTTGGAATCTTCAAATTATTCGATTATATGTATATTTTTGGAATCTTTGAGAATCTTTTGGGAATCACAGTAATCTCCGGAATCTTCAGAATCCTTAAAGAATCCACAGAATCCCTCGGAATATTCAGATTATTCGGCATTCTTCAGGAATCCTATATATATTTTCGGAATCTTTGATAATCTTTTGGAAATCTCAGGGAATCTTCAGAATCCTTAAAGAATCCACAGAATCCCTCGGAATATTCAAATTATTCGGTATTCTTCAGGAATCCTATATACATATTAAATCCTTTGGAATCTTCAGATTATTCGGTTATATGTATATTTTAGGAATCTTTGAGAATCGGTTGGGAATCACAGGAATCTCCGGAATCCACGGAATATTCAGATTATTCGGTATTCTTCAGGAATCCTATACAGGATGTCCCAGATAAGCCTCGATAGCATTGCTATCTCACTTATCTTTAAAGATAGAAACACGTTTAAATGGGGAAAAAGTTTTGCAATTTGAAGCTCTTTAATATGCCCTCAATCGACTTCGTCTGTTGGTTGAAAAAAAGGAAAAAATTGCAATTTGGTTTTTTGTTAATAAGTTCGTTATTTATTAACATTTTAATGATTTTTAAAAGCAGGTTTAAATGGTTGTTCTTCAGGAATCCTATATATATTTTCGTGTTTCTATCCTTAAAGATAAGTGAAATAGCAATGTTGTCGAGGCTTATCTGGGACACCCTGTATATATATTCGGAATCTTTGAGACTCTTTTGGGAATCTCAGGGAATCTCCAGAATCCTTAAAGAAGCCACAGAATCCCTCAGAATATTCAGATTGTTCGGTGTTCTTCAGGAATCCTATAATATATATTTTGAATCCTTTGGAATCTTCAGATTATTCGGTTATATGTATATTTTTGGTAATCTTTGAGAATCTTTTGGGAACCACAGTAATCTCCGGAATCTTCAGAATCCTTAAAGAATCCATAGAATCCCTCGGAATGTGCAGATTATTCGGTATTCTTCAGGAATCCTATATATATTTTCGGAATCTTTGCTAATCTTTTGGGAATCTCAGGGAATCTTCAGAATCCTTAAAGAATCCCTCGGAATATTCAGATTATTCGGTATTCTTCAGGAATCCTATATATATTTTGAATCCTTTGGAATGTTCAGATTATTCGGTTATATGTATATTTTAGGAATATTTGAGAATCTTTTGGGAATCACAGGGAATCTTCAGAATCCTTAAAGAATCCCTCGGAATATTCAGATTATTCGGTATTCTTCAGGAATCCTATATATATGTATACTTTTGGAATCTTTGAGAATCTTTTGGGAATCACAGTAATCTCCGGAATCTTCAGAATCCTTAAAGAATCCACAGAATCCCTCGGAATATTCAGATTATTCGGTATTCTTCAGGAATCCTATATATATTTTCGGAATCTTTGATAATCTTTTGGGAATCTCAGGGAATCTTCAGAATCCTTAAACAATCCACAGAATCCCTCGGAATCTTCAGAATCCTTAAAGAATCCCTCGGAATATTCAGATTATTCGGTATTCTTCAGGAATCCTATATATATTTTCGGAATCTTTGATAATCTTTTGGGAATCTCAGGGAATCTTCAGAATCCTTAAACAATCCACAAAATCCCTCGGAATCTTCAGAATCCTGAAAGAATCCCTCGGAATATTCAGATTATTCGGTATTCTTCAGGAATCCTATATATATTTTGAATCCTTTGGAATCTTCAGATTATTCGATTATATGTATATTTTTGGAATCTTTGAGAACCTTTTGGGAATCACAGTAATCTCCGGAATCTTCAGAATCCTTAAAGAATCCCTCGGAATATTCAGATTATTCTGTATTCTTCAGGAATCCTAAATATATTTTCGGAATCTTTGATAATCTTTTGAGAATCTCAGGGAATCTTCAGAATCCTTAAAGAATCCACAGAATCCCTCGGAATATTCAAATTTAATTGTTGTCATAATAAGCATAATGCTTTGTTTTCCATAGCTTGCTAGAGATAAGAAATGTAGACTGTTAATCTTAAAGGCAAATTTTTCGATTTTCATTGTTAACTAAAGGTTTTTATGCGGACTATTATACAGGGTTGAAAAGCTCTTGAAACCGTCTACTCGAATATGACAGTACCAATATGGCGGACATAAGAAAAAACAAACTTAACCTCTGGTACGCTTAAATTAAACACCCTGTATAAAAATTGATACCACCGGCCTATTGAGAATTTTCAAGCATAACTTACCTACTTTAAAATTTCGTATCAAAATATCAACAAATAAGGGCTTTAGAACAAAAACAATATTTCGGCCATTTTCACTTTTTCCCGATTTTCTCAGAAACAGAAATAGTTTTCGAAGTTCTCTTGGTACTGCTAAATTATAATTTATTATAATAAGCAACATTTTTCCCCATTTGAGCATCCTTGTAACTACCGCGGTTTAAAAGTTCCCCATACTAAACAAGTTAAGTGGGACACTGTGTATTTACGACTCGCCCAAAAAGTAATTGAAATATAAACCCAGCTTTTTTACAGTGCGTATAAAATAGATGTCCGGTTTTAATTTTCAATCCTTGGCAAGAGAGAACAACAATACCTATAGTATTATTTTCACATTTTCAGTTTTGTCGCTGAAGCCTGAAAATTAAATAAACAACTTGGTAGGCAATTAATTATATTTTTGTAAGAACGAACTACAGAACTGAAACGAATAAAAATTAATATTCTTTTTCTGGGATTATGGAAGATTAGCTTGAATTTGAATAAAACGAAATTTAAAACACTGCGTATCCAATACTTTCTCGATTGAAATCCTTAAGCTCCGGTTTCGTTTGTTTACCGAATTTTTCATTAAAACTTTTTAAGTAAGGCTTATTCTAGTTCTAAAAGAATATTGGATAATTCTAGATACAATCCTTGTGCAGCGAAAGGTAAATCTACGCTTCTATCCTGTACTTCTGTGGATAAAGATAAAATGAAATATTTTCACACTACAGTAAATTAGAAAAACGCACATAAATAAAAGATGGAAAAGTGAGAATAACGTGTTCAGACTTTGTCATGAAATATCTCCTAAAATATCAACTAAAATTATGTTCTTGCTTTTTTTATTAAAATTATTCTTAATTTCTGATAAATTCAGTCCGTTTCATGAAACAAATGAATCGTAAATAACAAATAAGAAATAACGACCCTAGCACCTACTTCTGCAAGGATTGCGACCGAATGGGAGATGTTTCTGTAGCTGTTGAAATACGGAAACAGATCGCTGAAAATGCTGAAAATCATATTTAGTCCCTCAGTTCAATGACCTCACGTTCATTGATCTCAGTGCAATCATCGATATAATTCAACAGAATTGTATCAAATTACTCTGAAGATATCAAATTGCGTCTAGTAATATTACCACTGGATATAATTTAATTCCCATGTGTTTAATTTGAAACCGCTCTGAGTTGCAGGAAGTTAAATGATCTTTCCCGTGTAATTTGAAACCGTTGTTCTGATTTGACAACATAGTATCAAATTACTGTGAGTTGATCATGAGGTCCTGAAAGCCACAGCGTTTCAGCCACACGCACCATATTGGAACCCGATCCACCTCCTTCAATTCCAGGAAGTGAGCCTGTGCGAACACGAAGACTAATATCTCAAATTCAATATACACACAACATCTAAGATTCTCGGTTGCACTCCCTCACGCGAACACTAAAACGCGTAGCTATAATACCGCGAAAAACGTCTGCATTCCTGCAAGCAAGCAATGCAATATTCTTCACTGCACTGTGAAGTACCTACTAGGACTACAATATTGGTGAGTATGATAGTGTAACACGTTTTCCAAAGAATTTTGTTATTGGTTCTGCTACAAACACTACTGACATACTAACTTACATAATACTCCAACTTCCTATGAACCAAGTTGCAGAAATGAAACCAAATTTAACTCACAAAACACGTTCTTAACCTTTAACTGCAATTGACGGTAGAGCTCCTCACAGAAATAGTTTCCTGTTTCCTCAACTAAAGAATTTAAAGTTCATTTTGTATTCCAATATATTGACTACAGGACTTTAAAAATTTACAGACTCTATCAACATCCTGGCCAGATAAATATGATGTATTTGTGGTAGATATCAAACTGTTATCTACAGAATGAGTGGAACATAGCATGGGCTTTGGTAGTGCTGAAAGTTATACTTAAATCTGATGTACCTATCATACAATTTCGCACCAGCTAATTCCTGTTGAAAAGCTGCTAGTCGGCATTTCCGTAGTTCTGTAGTCTGCCCTGCATATAGGTATATTTTTATAATATCTTCATTAAGCTTCATACTTTAATTAAGCCGTCAATTGCCTCACGCTCTCTTTCCTCAGTCTTTAGGATTGCTTTTATATAACCACAAATAATCTCTCGGAATCAAAATTTAGTAAACAGAAAGGATGTTGATTTAACAAAAAGTCATTTGAACCGTCGAAATTCCGTTGTATTTTCTCTATAGACCCTTGATTTAGGAATAAATATTTGCATAAAAATTACGGGAAATTGGTAGATTGACTTTGAAATCTAAACAAAAATTCACTGGAAGCTGCCAGCGACTCTTCTCCTTACATCACCTTTCGATTGCGACCCTGGTCGAAGCAACCCTACTCTCATTAAGTAGATCTGACAGTGCCGCGACCGCAGTAATTGATTTTTAGACAATTAGTGAAAGACGAGACGACGAGAAAATACAAATTGCATTTATTTCCACAACTGCTGTTAAAAATTTCCGGTAATTTCGTTTGACAAGTGGGAACGAAATAGGAAGTTGGATAAATCCCTTATCGAACAAAGAAATTCCTTTTAACATAAATCGTCTCAAGATCCTATTACTACGAGTATAAGCGGTTCATCATTCATCATATAATTTGGAACGAATTCAAGCCTATTTCCAGAGGGATTTGAGATGAAATTAAGGAATTTTATTGATGCGGTAAGGGAACACAAGATTTGTAAATCGTTAGAGTTGGCATTTCTTAGTAAACCTTGGGTTCAGTATTCTGAAATAAAATTAATCCACTTGAACGTAAACAGTGGTGGAGCACGAAATGAACAGCCCAAGCAAATGAGGCAGATTTAGATAATCGTCGAAATCAGGTTCGTCTTCATACACGCTTACCTTGACTACTGGAAATTATATGGATGTTTTGGAAGCGACCTAGTTTTGAATATTGAGCACAGTTTTCGTAATGTAAGTTCAGTTCTTTTATTGAAGTACTCAGTAACCATTTTTCCTGTACATTACTGAGAGAATCTTGCAAGAGAAGATAGTTTTTTGGACATCCAGACACCAGCAGCAGCAATTTCCGTGGGTGGGTAGATATCGCATAGAGCTAGTAGTTTGATATCCTTGGGCGGAGGAGGGTCGACTTCTGTAGAGGTTACTTTTTCTATTACGTTTTCATATCATCCTGTTTTGCTAAAAATGCATGTTTCAGGTCTCCGTCAGTTAAGTGGCCCGTGCGTTCTGTTAGGAAAAATGCCTTCTGTCAGGTTTCCGTCAGTAAATGTAATGTTTTAATTGTGACAGTGCACCAAAGTCTTTAGCTGATGAAGGAGACTTAATTAAAAATTGGAAGCATACGACATAAGGAAAAGAGATTTAAGATGAATTTGTAGTTACCCGGAACATAGAAAAGAGAGAACACTACTGCTGATGGTTTTGCTGTGACAAGGAAGCCCGGAAAGTCAAATCCAACTTCCACCACCTATTAAATTAAACTAAATTAAAAATTTTAGATAGATTGTTTCTCAGTATAATAAGAAAACGTGATAAAATACAAATCTAGCTGGTAAATGAATTCTTGAGCAGTAAAATACTCTATTACACAAAAATGTAATCTCAGAGCGAAACTCGTGTATTCCTGATTTACACGCAAATCTGATGAGAGAACGAGGTCCTTCCATGGCATTTACAACATCTACTCGGACCAACTTGAGTCGAACGACTACAACTACAAAGTCCGAACAACGATTGAACCATTATAAGTTATTCGACCGGGGTAGGCCCGTGTAAACGCGCCTTAATGGAAAACTAAAAATTTCTTGGGGATATGGTGGAGAGCTTTTTTCTCAAAGAAACTTTGCCAACAAGAAATATTGCGTTGGCCGCGACTAATCTCTGTGTGGGTTGAACATATCATTTTTCCGCCGTTTGTGTTGTTGCACTGCATACAGGAAACAGTTTACTTAGAAAGTAAATGTTTTTTGTAGTGGGAAGAAAATCCTAGCATCCGTTCATAATTGTGGCATTAAGCTCTACCTACATACCAAGCTCTGAAAATTTTCCTCTCTAATAATATTGTAGACCACTTTAATAAACCACTCTTGTTTAACGTGCTGTACACGTTATTCAGGAAGCGTTATTTTTAAATATAGCTGCTTTTCTAAATAAAATGCTTACACTTTGCATGCTATTTTAAACAATAAGTAGACGGTAAATGTGCATGGCACTAAACCTAATAAGAACATCAGTGAAGTGCATCCGCTTTGTTGGTATAGAAACACTGAACGAAACCTCAACATAATTTAACATGATTAAGTAAATTATTCCCCGAGTTTCTAATCTTATTATAACTGCGCTTAAATCATGCCAAATAAGAGACAAAACATTTAAAGGAAGTTTTGTTGGGTGGTATTATTACACGTAATATTTAGTTCAAACATAGCCTAGTACCTCCACCTTTACATTCGGCTCCGTTTAATATCGACATTTTCCCTGAAAATCTGTACTAAAAAGGTTTTAGAACGTTTAATTTAAACGAAGCTTCGGGAGTGGTAAAACAAATTAATCGCAGAAGCCAGTGGCAGCGTCTAATGGAAAGGAAGAATGGATATTGCACAACTTTGTAAACTTTTTGTGTAAATATCTCGGTGCTGATTTTGCAAACTCTATTCCTTTGTAGAAGGTAAGAACAGATTATACACCTAAAATATAAGGAATATAAGAGAATTCGGAGTGAAACTAACTCTGAGAAGTATTCACGAAAAGAATGAAAAATTATTTCTTTCGACTCCCAAAAACAGATTTGATAATTGATCATAAGTCAGAGAAAGGAGGCAAATGAACCCATAAGTACCAGCCACAGGACACATGGGTCGAATATTTAAAGGAATTTAATAAAGAAGAAGAGAGAGAACCTGAACCGAACCCTCCACAAATATTGATTACCCAATTAATGGCCGCATCTCATGGGCAGATCAGCAACAAGTGTTCAGATCAGGAAGGTCCTGCAAGACCGCCGTATTTGTCAAAAGACTTGTAACTCACAAATCAGTCAAATACAATCAATCGATAGTCTTTAGTCCGCTTTATTGATTTGGAGAAGCCTTTTGACCGTATTCTACTAATAGATGTGGTATATTATCTTTAGGACAGGCATCATCAAAACAACCAAAAGTATTTAACAATATTTAACAAGTTCGGCTTCCTCCACCCAAGAAAAATACCAAAATCATAAAGTTTTACCCTCAACCCCTTCACGGAGGTGAGGAGCTAATTCGATAAGAGTATGAAAACCTCCAGCTGGAAAAAAATATCAAGGTGGGAAACAAAAAACTGAAAAAGTTCTACCGTTTCTTAAAATAAGGTCAGGTGGGGTAAGTGGGTATGTGGGGGATTTGAAGACCATATTAATTAAAAATAATTGTAATTATTTTTAAAATAAATATGTAAGTCGTAATCCCTTAAAAGCCGACTTGTGTCACCTCAGACCAACAAAAATTATCATATTTGAAGTAATATATGCTCGACTTTGAATAACAGTGAAAACTATGGCATTTTATCTCTACATCAAAGGTTGTCTGGTTTAATTTGAAAGTGCGTGTTTATCTCTGCGCTCACACAATGAAATATCACTCTTACCCCAATTTTTTTCTTCCTGGAGCAAGTGAGATTCAGTGTACCTATATTCCACCTGCCCCAGAAAATTTTTTCCAGTGAAAATCAAACTGGAGCAGAAGTACTGACCTCAAATGAAGTTTTTGAAATATTAAAGAAGAAAAAAACGAAATAAAATCGAAAAAGAAGAATATAATCATAAAACTTAAGAAAATCTCGAAGAAGGTACCAGCAAAACATATCACTAGGAATAAAAAATCTGCAAGAAATTTGAATTTTTCTTCTAGTAGTGACGAAGGTGATGGCATACTCGTTATAGGATTCACAGAGTGATTATGAAAATTCATAAGAATTTGCAGGTGAGTATGAGGAAGCTTCAAGTGAAAGTGAAGAAATGGAGCAAGAAGACACGCTGAAACCGAAATTTGATATAAAGAACACAAAGGAACACCGTTGGGAAAATATTGAAAATAGACAGAGATCAACATGACATTCATAAGAAAAAGAAAGGAAGTAACAGAAACAAAACCTTTGTTTGGCCTCCTCATGAAGATGAAAGCGTAGTCTCAGAAATTGACAGTGTTATGGTACTGCTGAGCCCAACCTTGACAGAAGGGAGAAATAATATTTAATGTTGCACTTGATCATTATTCATTATACATATTTCTTTCAGAAGATATTTTTTTCCGTTAATTCCTGATAAGAATGTTGCCTTATGTTACTTTTTTCTCTAAATTTTATTATTATTATTATTGCTAAATAAAGGATAAGACTGTTGTCTTGTGTTACTTTTCGCTTGACAAAGCAAATTACAATTTGAGTGATTTGTAGAGCAAGGCATTTAGGACCTAAAAAAACTAAAAGAGGCGACTATTTTAGGCTAAATAATGAAAAAATAGGCAAGAAAAAATATTATTTAGGAAATTTAGGCCCCCAAAAACCCAAAAAAACATATTTAAATGAAACGTCAATTACTTGTTGGTGTTGCATATTTCTCATACTCATAAACATATCATAAAATAAAAACTTTTTATTACAATTGCAGAAATACATACATGGTGTCCTGGGAGTCCCTTAGAGCATGTAGTGATGCCCACGATATTCTCGTTTGCGAGAGTCTCGTCTTGTCTCGTCTCGATTTCGAGACAAGACTCGAGACGAGACTTTAAATTTTCCTTGCGAGACGAGACGAGACTTTCGAAAAGTCTCGTATCGAATCTCACTTGAGAGTCTCGCAAAAGTCTCGCAGTATCGCGTGAAATTCATAAATATCAAATAAGACAAATTTCTGATAAAACAACGAATATATCACAATGGTGGAAGGACCCTGCTTCTAAATTTCCAGTTATAAGTGCGATGGCATGGGAGATACTTTATTCACGTGCGTCATTAACAATAAGAAAACATCGAAATCAGATCAATAATGCGTCAGCAAGATGTCTTTTGTGTCTTAATGACTGGGTTAGAAATAAAAAAACTTGTGTGTGTCAGCTCCGACGCACAACTGGAGTTTACTCCTTACGAACGATCATTTTCACTTCAATCAATTGATAATTTTGTTTATTGTACAAAAATATGCGTATCCATAGATGCATACATAATTTCAATGTGAAAGGTGCGCGCGGTGCGTTGCGCAGGGGAACGTAACGCCACACTTTTAGTTAACGCTTGATTTTACTCCTCATAAAATTTCCGTACCGCGGGCTATAACAAAAGAAGAAGCTTAATTCAAAAATCAAAAATAAGGTAGACGTTTTTGGAGTTTACTCCTTAAGAATCGATTTTCAGTTATAGCCCGCGGTACGGAAATTTTATAAGGAGTAAAATCAAGCGTTAACTAAAAGTGAGGCGTTACGTTCCTCTGCGCAACGCATCTTTCCATTTAAATTATGTGTGTATCTATGGATACGCATATTTTTATACAATAAACAAAATTATCAAGTGATTGAAGTTAAAATAATCGTTTGTAATGTAGGTATGTACGATAATGACATAATGGTTTTTTCACAATAATAAAAGATGGTATTAATATTATATAAGTATTTCACTTACATAGAGGGAACTTTAAAGCTATCTTATATGTCCGGAAAATTTTGCGAGACATTCGCGAGACTCTCGCATGAGACACGAGACGAGACTTTTAGTTGCGAGACGAGACTCGAGACGAGACTTTCGATTTTTCTTGCGAGACAAGACGATACTTTTCAAAGTCTCGTCTCGCAAGGTCTCGTGGGCATCACTAAGAGCATGATTCTCCAATCAATTCTGCATCCTGTGGTACAGATATTCTTTTTAAATGCTATATTCAAATATATAAAAAAATCAATAAATATGTACTTTCTATAAATATTTTAATATACCAGACAGCGCAGAATTGATTAGAGAATCACGTCTTGAAATATTTCGTGTTACTGCTGGGCCACCTGTATAAAAAGGTTTCTTCTTCATTCATATAAATCCAAGGACAAAAGTTAATTCTTAAACTGCTTTACTGATATTTGTAGTTTACGTAGAAAAACTAAATGCTTTTCTAAATTCGAAGGGCAAAAACTTGTTCTTTTGTCTAAAGACAAGGCCAAGATAGCGCAAACTTAATTTTATTAAAAAATACGTTAATCTAAAAAGCTGCTTTAAACTGGGTTAAAAGCTACAAATTTTGAGCAGCAACCTTCATTAGGCAAATAAAAGCAGTTTTAGGCGGGATAATTAGTGTCTTCAGCAGCGTAAATAGGCATTTAGGCAAAATTAAATAGGGCTCAAAATATTCAAATTTTCATAAAACATAAAACTATATACATAATTTTTAGTTACCTAGCCCTAAAATGAAAAGGCATTTTGCCTAGATGCCTTGCTCTAATGATTTCGTATTTAGTCCCTACAACTATAGAAAACTTCGTAAAACTAAAAGCCCATAATAGCTGGCCACTTATAATATTTATAATTTATAATATTTTCCGGTTTTCTTTTCAAGCATAAAATTATTTGACATGTAATAATTACTCCTAGCCCGCAGCCATTCTATTTCTGAAAACTTATAAAGTAGGTATAAGCGTAAGTATAAGCGTAAGAAAGAAGCTTGCAAAAGGTTGGTAAAAATTGGAAAGAATAACCTTGGGAAAGGAAAAATTGAAACTAGTACCGCAATTAAAGTAGCTGGGAGTAACCACTGAATGTAATGGAATGGAGAACACGACAAAAACAACAATATTCCGACAGACATTATAACGTTTGGGAGCGAGTCCTGGATCTTATTAAGGAAAATGAGAAGTAAATGCAATTGAAATAAAACAACTATGGGAGGCAAGAGGGATGATGATAGCGAATAGAATGAGGATCACGGAAATTAGAGCAGCTCACCCATGCACCGACACAGGTATTTGGAGTAGTGTACCTATATGAACTGAGCGACTTAAGTATTTGTAGCTGAAACTAAAATTTTTCGATTTGCCTTCAAATTATTCGTAGAAGGAAGGAATTTAAGATAGGTAACCATAGGCACCGCAACCTTTGCATTCTTCATAGAACCACTTACACCGACCAGAAAATTTGCCAATTCCGGGCCACGTAAAGCTAGTCCAATGTCTAGTGCAGTACATTACGCATAGGTATTTTATCTAAGAGAAAGATGTACTGAATTGCACTGGAATTTGTTTACAGACATAGCGAATAGCGAGAGCCGACTTCATGTATATTTTACTTTCGATGCGTCCCGTCAAGTTTCCCGTCAGGAAAGGGATGTCTAATTAAACTAGACTCCGCAGATTTTCTTTAAAAACATCCCTTATAATAATAGTATAGAACGCGAACAGAATGTCTATTCTCCACCCGTATGAATTGCAGCACTCATCAAGTGCTGCAGTCATTCTCGTGGGAAATTAGTGCTATTCCATTTTCGCAGTAAAGTATACTACCTATTTTGTTCTAGTTTTCTAGCTTCCGAACCGTTTTCGGAAGATAAGATTTTGTTCATATAATTGTCTAGAATTTTCCTTTTAAAAATGAGCATCCACCGTGTATGGAGTATTTTAGGTTTAGTCTGTCGTATTTTTACGACTCCATACATTTAGTCATCTATTAGAATATCCCTGTAATATTGCTGACACCAAAATTTTAAGGGCTTTCAAAGTGTGGGCGTCAAGCACTCTCTAGCAATGTGGGCATAGTAGTTGGAGTAACGGTAATAACAAGAGGCATATAGGCGCGTGAAAGCGCGTGTACCAATTTAGAATTGTATTAATAAAGCCAGGCATTTCAATTTTCTCTTAATGACATTTCCAATTTGCTGGCTAACACAAATGGTTTCAAATTTCACAACTACAAAGCTATATCGTTCTAGCCCAGCAAAAATTTTCATCAAAATTGTGAATTAACAGTTTGGATTTTAACAGAAAATGATTAACAACTGCGTTCCACCATTATTATTTATTTTATAAATTTTTTAATCGTGATAATGCTTCAGATGAAATTAAATGGTTTACAAAAAATGCTTACCTTATACATACTTAATTATAACAGACAAAAAACTTCTAGCATAAAGTAATAGATTATGTCAATATATGAAATGCATATACGTTACACTATCTCAGAGCACACGTTTACCCCAACCGTCATTCGGGTTGCCTACCTACATGTTGGTTGCGACCAACGGAGTCTGCTCGTTGATTGAGGTTCATCACTTGTTGGCTGACTGAGGCTAGGTGGCCAACCGAAATAAATAAGGGGTAGGAACTAGCGCAGCCAGTTGCTTGGTAGGTAAATCGAAAATATCTATTCGGTTCTGGTTCATTGTAACGCATATTTACTTGTTTGCGTCAATAGTTCGCTGTGCATATACTTTACGAAAAACAATAATCATAATTTTGTGATCCCATTATTTGTTTTTGCAAAAAACGTGATATTTAGCACCCGTCAAGATTGATGATACTGCACTAAGCGCATATCGCTCAAGTGATTGATTTGGTTTCCGTTGTTTGCATAAAATTTTTCGGGCAATTTATCTTAATAACTACGATAATCTCGTAGACGAAAGCTTCATTATTAATCATTACGTTTATATTATACATTACTATCTAAGTACTTTTCAAATTTAGTGTTTAATATTTTTGCTAAAGTATCTACTATTATAAATTCAACCAGGGCAGAATATATTCGTTGCCACCTAACAACACATTAGTGAACTGCAATATTACTTCTGGCACAGTTTTGCAATTTCGTCTCGAGTATCTTCAAGATGCAGTTAGTTCTTGGAGCGCGTTGTTTGCACTATTACAAGGGAGTACAAGGGAGCTGGTTCACGTGCACGTATTATAAACAGCGCATTTATATTACTTGACTATTACCTTGCCAGTATGGACCATGCTGTATAGTGTATTTTCATAAACTTTAGTAGCAGAAGTCTTTTTCTCCTTACATGATTTAATTTGATAATTGATGTTTTGCCACGTTGAGCTGGGGCGGAAGTTTACTAAGACCAGCTTCAAGATTTTAAAACATACCCAATAATTTAGAAAATGAATAAATAAAGATGGGAAAATATACAAAACAAAATAGGTAATTGTTGAATTTGTGTTTATTTCTGATTTTCTAACCTAAATAATGTCTTTTGCTAAATTCCGAATGTGTCGGCTGCTTATAATAATATTTGCGTTCAAAAATAACTCATAGTATCCTCTCGTGCCCACCTGTTAACCAGGTGACTTAAATAAACATGTTTGCAGGATATTTACCATATCTATTTGAATATGACAATTACGTATCTTTATATGTGTGACTATATTCTAGTTCTGTCTGGCCATTAAATTATTATAGGGACGAAAATAATAATAACACGTTTGTAGTTAATAATATGAGGCCGTTAGTCGTCAAATGAATTCAGACACAGAATACCCAAAAGCGTCACTCGATCAATTTCTTGGTAATCTTCTTCAGTGCGCATGCGTCAACTATATGTAGTTGTAATATTTTAATAACCTTTACCGTTTTTACCTATAAGCATCAATATCAAAAGACTGTCTGCGATTCAATGTTATAGCTGGTTTATTTTATATACAGTAACATTTGAACTATTTCTAAATCCAACAATTTTAAGAATTTCTATTTGTTTTAAAGGCCAAACAAACTAATCATTCGTTTATTTGCTCAGTCAAATTTAACCATAGTTAATCGTTAACTTTTACGAATGTGGAAGAAATATTGCTATAAATCGTACTTTATGAATATGTTTCGATAAAAGAAGAGTCTTGTCAAAAACCTGTCTAACGTTCTACCCACAAAAGTTAATTACCAAACGGAAAGACGTGTTTGAAATTTAGGAATAACGTAACATATTGCAGTGTTTTTGTAGAATTTTTGGAATTGTAAAATTAGGAACCATTGATTAGAGCATGTGTCTTTAAGGTTAACGGAATTGGTACTAAATTATACTTTTAAAGACAGATATAATTTCATGTTATAATTAAGTATTATAAATTCAGTTGTTCAATTAATCTGTTTTTTAGGTGACAGAAACTTTTCGTAATCTTCTTTGTATTATTCTATTTAACGTTCAAGATTAAATCGAAAAGTTGAAAAGTTTGTGTCAGATCCATAGTTAAATTACATCTTTCCATAGACGTTAAAAGTTCTAACAATAATTAAGAAGTTTCTGATGTTTTATAGAAGAGGTCAAATTTGCTTTTCCGAAGTTTCTCCTGTCTGGAAACTTTGCCGCTGGAGATGTTAAAAATGTTATTGTAGGATAAGGAGGATCTGAAAAATCAATCAACCTTCGGTCAGTTAGGAATTCGTGAAGTTTAGCAAGCAGTGATGTCTCGTTCGCATTGTTTACGACCCTTGAAGCGTCGAATCATGATTGTTAACAGTTTTTTTAAATTTGATGTTCCCAAAAACCTTATTTTATATTTTTCCTGCCTACATGCTGAAACATTTTACCTACATCCAGTTCAGATTGTAGGGATACCTACTAGGATTGCCACCTTTGAAATGGACAGGTGAGGAGGTGGTGGGGTTGCGGTAGTCCCCCATCAACATGAAAAGGGGAACAAGAGGTTTATGCCTCGGCATTTTTTGGAAATTCTGGAGGTTTCAGACCATTTTAACACTCTTTGAAAAGCAAGGCTGGATTCAGGAATTATTGGTAAACAGTACACATTTGTTTGGATTTTGCGACAGCAAGGACCTTGTTACCTGAAAGGAGGACAAACCCAACGCCCTACAAAACCACCCACTCGACCACCCACAAGCAAAATATCAGTCTGTACACTTTTCGATTAGAAAACATTTAACAAAATGTACTGTGGGTGCAAACTTCACAGCACTGCACTTGGTAGAGCATCATACTAAATATAAAATCGTGTTGAACTTATCAATTTCCTTCCCATCATTTTTAAAAGAGAGTTCTTTTGTTGAACCCAATTATTGAACTGACGAGCTTTCTGCTTGATTTTATCGACTTGTTTTACAAGTAAAAATTAAATTAAGCGCAAGAAGTTATAATTGCTTCGCGCACAGCAAACTGAAAATCTTTTACGACGCAAAAAAGGATGCTCCTGCCCCGCATCTTTAAAATGCAATCTTCCCACAACAGAGCAGTAATAAAACGAATTTACACGAAAATCAATCACTATAAAAATACTGAATTTTACGGCCTGTTTACGATTATGAAAGTTTTTACAGTTTCCTTTGAGAAGATATAAACTTAGTTTGTAGAGGTTTCAGGTGGTGTAACGTGGAATCACTCAAGGCAATTCCTTGACAGGGTTTAGGGACAGAGGGAGTATTTTCTTTTCTTGATGTTGTCTCTTGTGAGCCAGGGTAAAATCCCTCTGATCCTGCTTGAGAGACACTAACGTTAATAATCTAAACAATATATAAGGGATTATCCCGCTTGAAGTGTTCTCTCTTAGCAGAGTTTCTCGACGTTTATTAGTAAACAGGGTTTCAGTTTACCAATTTGAAAAAAATCGTACTCAACCCAAAAATTTTGATGACTTCTTTGTGAACTGTTTTTACAATATCAGAAAATTTAACATCTTTTACATTGATTCTAAAAACAAATGGATTGGCAAATTAGCCAAGGAGCACGAATTGATCTATTTTTTGTAAAACTGATTCGACCACTTGATTGAAGAGGGTAGCGGAGAGAGCAACCCCTTGTCTGAACACTACTGATTTCGGAAGAGTCTATTAACTGAGACTTCAACACAATCACTCTATAACTAAATGGAAGACAACTGCTAAGTTCTCGGTGATAATTAAACTTGAATATACGAAGCAGATTTAAGGTGGGCCAATATTGGGGGGTCGATTCTGCACCTTACTTAGGCAATTTCGGTAAGTTTCTACCATTTTAAATTTCCAAATTTTGTGAAATTTCTGGCAATGTTTTTTTAATAAATAAAGCTGTAGTATTTTTTCATTCGACGTTTCGCCCCCGTTTGAGGGCTTTGTCAAGAATATTTATTTAAACTTGTAAAGATATAAAGATGTAAACGTAAATTATTTGACAATTTTTTTTTTCTTTTTTTCGTTTTTTTATTTATTTATTTTTATTTTTTTATTTATTTTTTTTTAAAGTCAAAGCTCCAAAATACTTGCGCTAGTTCTCTACGTCAAACTTTCTCCGGATTACACAGTTAGTGTATCGCTGGGGAATTTTAGTGTACACTAATGTGGAATTCAGTGGGAATCGAAGGGAATTATTGTTGAATTGGAGGGAACTTGCAAATGAGGACATTGAAAGGGAATTCAGAGAGGAGTACCGAAAAGGATTCGGAAAACTATTATGAGGCTAGGAGCATCGAAGGGAATTATTCGGGAATTTGTGCCAAAAAGGGCACTGCAGAATACACTATACATTTTATTGTGCGCTGCTGTAGAAACGGATTAGGAATTAAGGGGTATTTAAGGGAAATCAAACTGACTGAGAGGAAGTGGGGGATTAAGGGGAATCGTGGGGCCATTGCAAGAGAATTGAGAAGAGGACTGAGGGGAATTAAAAATCAATTTGGAGAACTGAAGTAATTGTTAGGGAATTGGAGGAAATTTGTGCCCAACACCCAACAGTAAAATTCAGTGTACACTATTATGAAATTGGAAGCACTCAAAGGGAATCAGAGAAGGGCACTGAAGAGGAATTGGAGAGAAATTGGAGGCATTGCAGTGAATTATTGGGGAATTTGAGCCAAAGAGGGCATTTTAGTGTACATACACTGTTACGGAACTGAGAATGAATTGAAAGGAACTTAAAGACATTTAAGGGAATTGAGACTAACTGAGGGAACTGGGATGGGAATTGGGGGGAATTAAGAGTAATTAGGGGATTTGGATGTCATTGAAAGAAATTATTACGGAAATCCAGACAATCTGTGCCAAAAAGGGCATTATAGTGTGCACTGACACGGAACTGAGTAGGAATCGAAATTCATTTAGGGGAATTCATTTTAAGTGAAGGAACTGAGGGAAATTAAAGGGCAAGTAGGAGATTTGAAGTAATTACTGGAGGAAATTTGTGCTACGGGCATTTCAGTGAACGCTATTATGGAATTGTGGGCATTTAAAGGGAATTCGGAGAAGAGTACTGAAGGGAATTATTGGGGAGCTTGAGGTAAAAAGGGCAATTAAGAGAATTAAGACTAATGTGAAGAAACTAAGAGGAATTGTGGGGGTATTGAAAATAAATGAATTAAGGGGAATTGAGAGTATATAGGGGATTTGGACGACACTGAACTAACTACTGGGGAATTAGAGAAAATTAGTGCCAAAAAAGGCACTTTAGCCTAGACTATTATGGAATTGGGCGTATTGAAAGGGAATTCAGAGAAAAGCACTGAAAAGGAATTTTAGAGTAATTAGGGGATTTGGAGGTACTGAAGGGAATTTGTACCAAGTGTACACTTAAGATGGAATTTGGTAGGAACTGAAAGAAACTGAAGGGAATTCGGACAGCACTGAACTAAATTATTGGGGAATTAAAGGGAATTTGTACAAAAAAGCTGAATTCCCTATGAAATTCACAACATTCTTGTTAAGCGATTTTAGAAGGCAGGTACCTAAAGTAAAGATTTCCTACATATCCGCAATTTTCTCGAAAAAACTGCAATTTCATGCACACTATTATTTCATTGCTTAATTGAACTACTCTGCAGCAAAGTATATGACTCAGCAATTTTACATTATGTGCAATGGTATAAATTGCTGGTGAGTTCTCTCGGGTTTTCCGTCAAGAAATGGACATATAGGTACCTATACGGAGAATAATTATAATAAGCAAAACTTGATACTCATGAAACTTAAGAGAAGTTAAATGTACCACTTTCTGATGGAGGGAAGCACGTATGTTAAAAGTTTAAAAATCTACTTATTCCTTCAGAAGTTTTCATTTTTGAATCATAAAAAAATGTTAGGTAGCCATATAAAGAATAAGCATTTCTTGCACCTACTCTAAAGTTGAAATATTAAAATTACTTTTTAATTCACACTTCCACAAAATATGTACGTAACAAATTTCTAAATATACTACATACGAGTATAAAAAAGTTTCCAGTACTTGGTTCTAAATTTAGACGTTTCTCATGAATCCCCAATAGCATTATTGCTATTTGCCTTAACAGCATCGTGTATATTTTTCAGAACAGATTGGCTGTACTGTACCAGCTGTTGCAGCCCTAATTACCACAAAACAAATAGAGAATAGTAAGGATATAAAATTCAAACACTCACCATTACATCGCTGACTCGTAGGGTGGTGGTTCTTCCTCTGTAATCAACTTCAGTCGAACGGTCTCTGCTGCAGAATCATAAACGGCGCCTACGGTTGGAACCAATACATTTTCGACCTCGACGCTGTCGTTCTTAACCGGCGGAGGCGTTCCTTTTCGTTCCCGTACGGAAGCTGCTCGGTGGACCCCGGAAGGAAGCAGCGATTCCTGTTGAGTCTCATTTCCGTTGCAAGTGCGATCCGACCGGCAATTACCCTGACGTCCGCCTTGTAAAGGTCGGGAGCGATCGAAAAGTGGCAGGACTTGCTTGAATTCCTTCCGGAAATTTTCGTTAAGCCACGCATATAGGAAAGGATTGTAGCAAGTCGAGGACATTGCCATCGCGTGGACCATAAAGAAGCTCAGTAAGTAGTAATCCCAAATGCCGATGTCGTGGGAGAAATCGTTAATGATATTGATGGTGTTAAGTGGAAGCCAAGAAATTAGGAAGATCACGACCATGGCAATTAACATTCTATTGGTTCTTTTTTTACGCTCTCTATCTGCTTCTTCTTTTCGGGAACTTTTGTTTCCGGGTTTACTTCGAGCTCTGTCGTTGAGTCTTAAGGAAACACATATGTAGCAAACTGCTATTATGATGAAGGGAATGAGGAATTGCATCGTCGTGGTTAACCCACCGAAAATTTTTCTTACGCTTTCGTTAGGCCAGTTTTCTTCGCAGAAAAACTTGGGTTCATTTTGGGGGTCAGTCGAGTTGCTTCTCACGTGCTTCATGTAAATTCCGTAAGGAAGGGTGACGAATATAGAAAACAGCCATATTACAACGATTATAATTATACATGTGGAAAGTTTCATTCTTGGTTGGAAGGGATATATTATCACAAAAAATCTGTCTATAGCTATTGATGTTAGAGTTAGAGTAGATATGTAAACACTGATACCCTGTGCGCTCGGTACTAAGTGGCATATTACGCTGCCGAATATCCACTTTCCCAGGAATGTATATAAAGGAGTGAAAGGCACTGCAAGGACGCAGAGCAAGATGTCCGAAAGGGCCAGATTGGTTATGAACAAGTTTGTCACTGTCTGCATAGCTTTGTTCCTAAACACCACGTAACAGACAAGCACATTCCCGAAAATACCGAGAATAAAAATTGTCGTGTAAAGTATGAAGAACAGAGCTTGAACTAGATTATTGT
Organism: Xestobium rufovillosum; assembly: GCA_963966045.1. Lineage (NCBI taxonomy): Eukaryota > Metazoa > Arthropoda > Insecta > Coleoptera > Ptinidae > Xestobium > Xestobium rufovillosum. The sequence goes on from OZ014493.1 coordinate 37,158,162, forward strand.
CAATTATATTGTCCACTCCTGTATTGTTCCTCAGTTGCAACAATTCATCGGAAACACTTGTACTGTTATTAAACGCACCCGATTCCATTTTATCACTTATTCTTTAACGTGCACCACAAATCCTTATGTCATTTGCCATTTGCACAGTTTGTGAAGTTCTGAGAACCTTCAAAGAAACAAACTTATCAGTTAAATAGGCGATAATTTATAGAGCATACATTTGTCAGGCATTTACGGTCACGAAATCGTTTGCAGAATATCAAATTTTTGTATCGGCTGTAAATAATATATTATAGTGGTCTATTTTTATCTTCTGGTTATTGACACAAAAAATCAATTTTAGGAACACCAGGCTGAATGATTTATTTTCTGAAACTTGGCGAAAGTGGAATTTTAACATCGTGAAATAAGCCTAGATTTTCAGCCCAAAGCAAAACATAAATAATTATTGTTCATGATTATTTCTTCTTATTAGAAAAACATACAAAACCGTTTAGTTTCAACTTAATAATTACAAACAATAAATTTAGACAATAAGAAGAAAAATAAATTTGAGGAGGAATTTCTGATTTTCATATATTTCTTAATGATGCTCGAAAAAGTGCAAAAGTTTCTACTTATGACGCGTTTGGTTCGTTCTTCATTACGTTTAAAAATTTGCAATAATAGATTCCGAAGAACGTTACTTTAAAAGAGCTAAAGGAAGAAACGGCCAGAAAGTAAAAAATTTAAGAAATTTTCCATTAGTAGCTGTTTAATTATGCCAATTTTAGGTACCCGTTTGGACACAACATAAAGAAAATAGTTTTGAAACCGGGAGGATCTACTATCAAAAATTAAATTTGCAATCGGGTGTCCCTAAAAGACCCATTTTGGATTCCGCAAAGTCCCATTTTCTTCACGTTCCCGCCTTTCTCATCTGCAAGCACTTTTAGAGCGTAGTAATAAAAGTTATAGCAATGTTGTAAAAAATACCTTAATTTCTTTTTATTCAAACAACTGCTCCGAAAAATCATCTGCAAGGGAAAACCTAAACTAAGAGCTCAACTTGAAAGAACGAAGGTTAGTACCTACAGATGACGTTCAACGCGAATGGAAACTCGAAATCAAATGGTCTGAATATCGAAATATAATGCATTCGATAATGTTTATATTTTTTCAATTCGATTTGTAAAATGGAAAATCAAATGCCAAATCAGATGGTGCAAAGGCATTTTTACAACTGAGGAATTTGTCGCTATACAGGGTGTCCCGGTGAAGGTGGGAAATATCTCGGGTGCGTATAGATTACACGAAAATAATACCCCAAGTTCATATAAAGTTTTCTCCTACGACCTTCTCCTGCCGAGATATTCTCCCTTAAATTGGAGAAATAAAAATAATTTTTTTACATACAATTTTTAATTTTTAATTGTATCTCGATAATTTTCTTGGTGACGTACGTAGTGATTGAATGCCGATAAAATAATAAGATCCGTTTTTTGATAGTGCATCAGGGAAGCAAGGGGTGAACTACCCCTTACCTTCTTGACTTCATATTTTTTAAGGGGCTGGGTATTTTTAACCGCATTTTTTGTTTCCCCGGACATTTTGATAATAAAAAGTTACTCTTGTTAGATTTCGATAAAATAAAGAGTTTCCGAGAAAATGAAACTCGAGGAGAAAGAGGTACAGTGTTTCTACGATTTTAGTTTTTATTTTTTCTGCCATTATTTTCAAAGATATCAAAAAATCGAAAGCTCTTTCAATAAATTATTTCTTAGGAATTTTTTAAATACGATTTGACCCTACATTAGCTATTTCTTTTGAAATTCATTAAAAATTGTCCAGGTCCGTATTAAGAAAAGATAAAAATTGACGATGTAGACAACAGACGAAACGTCGTAAAAAATAACCTTAACAGTTTGCGAAAGGTAGTGAAAATTTGCATTAAAAAATTGCTTTCGGTTTTTCGAATGCCAGAAAATATTAAAACGAAAATCGTAGAAACTCGATACCTCTTGCTCGTTGAGTTTTATTTTCTCGAAAACGCTTCATTTTATCGAAACCTAATAAGAGTAACTTTTTATTAGCAAAATGTTCGGGGAAACAAAAAATGCGGTTAAAAATTAAAAATATCCAGCCCCTTAAAAAATATGAAGTTGAGAAGGTAAGGGGTAGTTCACCCTTTGCTCCCCTGATGCACTATCAAAAAACAGGTCGCATTATTTTATCTACATTCAATCACTAAATACGTCACCAAGAAAATTATCGAAATACAATTAAAAACAAAAATTTTATGTAAAAATAATTTCTCCAATTTAAGGGAGAATATCTCGGCAGGGGGAGGTCGTAGGCGAAAACTTTATATGAACTTGGGGTGTTATTTTCGTATAATCTATACGCACCCGAGAGATTTCCCACCTTCACCGGGACACCCTGTATATATTTTTACCATATGTGGTTACATATACGCTTTAGTTGATGACGTATTCCAAATTTTAAATCAATTCAAGGATTTCTTTTAAATTACAAATAAAAAAGTTATTCCAATAAATTGTAGGGTTCTTCCAAGGATGAAAATTAACACACACATTTCTGATATACTCTATACAGTAGGTATATCCTCGGATTGGCTTAGAAAAAGGACAAAAAAGGATTATTTTCAACTTCTCAAAAAATCGCTCTGTAGCGCGCCATTTATATCAAATAGAAATAGTTTCATCATCTTTTATTTCTATTTCTTTTTAAACTGGAACACAACCAATTTATATTTTTTTTACTAATTTCCTTGCCTACTGACATGAAATCATTTCTTAAATTTGTTCTGAAAATTTTGCATTTACTAGACAGTAGCATACTTCGCCATCACCATACGATACTGAATTCAATAAATTTTTACTGCAGTGTCAATATTAATGAAAAACGCATAAAAAAATAATAAAGTGTTCCCTAGAGGCGAGCGGTTGAATAAAAATAATATGTGTAATGGGAGTTTAAGAATAAACAGGGTTTTTTATGAAGAGTAACTTATTTTGAGAAATTAAAACAATTTCACTCTTTGTAACTTCATCCGAGGGACATCATCATAAGATTCTCAGTCCGATAACTGGTTGGACGTGTACCTCCATCCTTTCCTATCCTGAGCTAACGTACGCATTTCCCCAAAAGTTGAACATCCTACATCCCTAACTATTTTGAGAGCAGTAGTCTAATCTATTCCTATCTCTGACTCTAGTATGTCGCGAACTATTCCTTCGTGTCTTAGAAGGTGTCCTATCTCTCCTATTCTTCCGAGGACATACTGTATAAATGCTGAGCCGGCATTACTACTTCGTTAGCAAGTAAATTCTGAATTATTTAAGATAAATATAAATTTCAGATTGTTCAGGTTATTACAGAAAGAGTTGCAGAAAATGCGGAATTAGAAGCCTGACAACCTATATACAGCGTGTAGGTAAGATTTGGATTATTTACACGACTTCCAAATTCCATGATATGGGAGAACTTATTAGTGAGTCAGTTTTCAGCAAAAGAATATTAATAACAGAAGTTTTTCATAAGACTACTGCTGGTAGAGCAGGAAAGTGATCTGAGGATGTTCCAAGCCCAACGATATGTTTGGGGTACACAAAATCTGGATTTAGTTCTATAATTCAATGCCTGGCGGGGTATTTGCCCGAGGAGTAGTTGTTCGAACGGCCCAGTACCATTCAATATTAATAACAGTTATCGCATTAAGTAACTTTTAATATTCGTATGCTTTCGAAATTGTCATGAAATTATGAAACCTGAATTGTCAAAATTCGGCGGCATCTGTTAATGTCTCCAACGGAGGTATTCTAAAAATACTTGCAATAGTTTTATGTTTGGTAAATAAAAACTGAAGCATTCCTTAGGTGTGAATTAAAAATTTGTAATCAATACCTGTGTTCTAAAATTGATTAATTTGTGTCGCCTATTAACATTAAAATTCACCAGCAGCGAAAAACATCCGATTTGTTACCTTAGTCTATAAATTATCGATTTTACTTAATTCTCTATTGACAATAAGGTGAATATACAAGGAACGCCTACGGAACAGAATACATATCAATTTGGTATGCAAATACAAGGGCGTGGTGCAGATGTCGCCTTTTAAATTAGACCATAATCATTTAAGATTATTAGCTATTTAAGGAAAACGCACGTAAATTTTGCAATATGAGGGCGATATTGGAAAAAATAATAAATTCGATGGGCTTAGTAGACATTTTTTCAGTATTATGCCTTACTTCGATATGACTAAATTTCTAGCAATGATCATCATAAAATCGACTAAAAATATTTTTTCTCGGCGCGTACAATTATTAATTAATCCATTTCATCGGAGCTGCCACTCATCGGGGATAAATATTTGTATTAAGACTGCCATTTACAAATGATTGTATCAATTTCCGATCTAAAGGGAAGTACTTTTTGTTGAACCAAGCATCTAAAACAACTCCTGAATGCCTGCCAAGTTTCAAAGTCAGATATAGTAAACAAGCGTGCAGATTATCTTCCCCCAGTGTTTATTGCAAACAAAGAGAGAAAAAACTGTCAAGTGCAGTTGTAGCCATGGCCCAATACTACAACTAAAACACCCACTAAATATGACTAATGAATGAATAAATTCACTAACTGTAAAATTGATGAAAATACTAATTTTCATATTATTTCATAAAAATGTATTGAATTAAAACAGACAAATGTACTAAATTTAAATCACATGAAGTATGTTACTGCAGTAAACTTCTCACCGTAAACAACTACGAGGGATACTATTTTATAGGTACTTTGTCGTTTTATGTCTGGTATCACTAGATACTTATTTTATCTAAATTCTATGTCAAATAAACTCCTCTCAATCTATATATTCGCAGACACTCGACACACAACATAAAACAGTTTATTCATTTAGTAGACTCAACTATTACCTACAATCAGTTCGATAACCACTTGCCCTTCCCTTAGGAACCATAAACCGTCCGCTGGGAAGACTTTTGGGTAAATGTAGAGAGAACCATTGGAAACCAGAAATGAATCTCATCCTGAAAGCAGCGAAATCAAATATTTCGGGAGGTTATGCCACGAAGGTTGATAACAACAAGGCGAGGAACTTCTGTCCGATTATCAATTATCTAGTGAAGATCAGAATTTTACATGTCAGATGCTTCAATTCTCAAATGAAAGTTACCTGGCTGAAGTGCATAAAGGGAACGAACTTTTTCAAATCGAACGAAAAGGCATGGAATCTTATTGGAAAGCTTCCCAAGAACAAGAGCAGAAACACCCAAAAACAAAATGGTGGCTAAATAGATCGTAACCTATTGATCAAGAACAGATATTGAAAGAAAAAAACAGACGAAGAGTTTTTGAAATCCCATTTTACGTTCAACGCCAACTTGAGCCTTTGGCAATGGAGTGGTTGTCTGTTACTTTAAGTAATGTGGTGTTAGCTATCACTTATCTTTGGTAGATACAGAACTGGACCACGCTATAAGAATAGTGTCTGGTCCACTCAAACCCATCAAAACAGAATGAGTTTTACCTCTCTTAAACATGTAACCACCGGAACTAAGAACATCTGACTCAATGCTGAGGAAATACAACATGTTCCTTGGTAAACCCAAAACAACTTGGAAGCCATACCACTTAATCCACAAAAACATTTCTGAACGAGGGGAGATGAATTATTCCATGATTACCCTTTCAGAAAAACGTTTCATCTAGCTATCTACATTGTCAAGACAATTTCAAATAGAAACGTATTCGACTTAAAATATTGGTTTAAGAAAGTCTTACAAAATGTATTCAAAGACTCCAAAGCATAATCACTTGTGTACGTGATTTCGAAGACTTGTATCACAATTTTGTGTTGTACCTTTAATATCGTCTTAAATAGCAGCAGTGCATGAAAATTCAAGATACACAAATCCCTGCAGAATCTTTTGAAAGCAGTTTGTTAGCTATTAACGAAGCATTCAGATGTTGTTTAATTACTAAATCTCTTGTATTTATGGAAAGTTTAAGAGCTCAAATGAAGTCAACTCCTACTGAATTTACATAACTTTCCTAAAATATTCACGAACATAGGTTCGCAAAAGAGATACTTACGTTTTGCATTGGTAACAAAATTGTAGGAAAATTTCTGCATGAAAATAAACTATCGAGAATGGAAATTCTCGTGGTTATTGCAGTTCCCAAGGTTTGAAAGAATGGCGAATAAAAGCAAAAATTATTTAAATTTGTATGTCATTTCTTGGAGGTTTATTTTTGCTTTAACGTGTTATAGTATTTTAGAATTCTTATTAAAGCTGTACATTATTATATTAACGGATGCTCAAACTGCCTCCATTAATTCTTCACCCAAGTAACCATGCAGTTTATCTGAGGAAAGAAGACAAGGACTTAAAAAACATACTTTGTCGGCAAATTGTTCTTCATTTATCCATTTTCTATTTTTTTTTGATATAAATCTCTTCTTCCCTAGGATTATATTGTTACTTTGACTGCCATCCTCTGTATCCTCATGTTCTTGTTCGAGTTTTTCAAGCCTCTTTTCTTACGCGATGGATAACACTCTGCATGCCTTTATAGTCATCATGGATAACGCAACCTGGTCTCTTTCAGGTATTCTTAGCACCCTCTACCGCCTTGCCTTTCTAGCCGTTGTTTTGATCTGAGGATTTTTCTGGTGCTGATGGCTGGAAGCTGCCTACTTTGGGTCAGACGCTGCAGATGCCATTAGATCCGAGGAAGATATTTAGTTTCCTTCTTAAAACCCATCCTAATGAGACATCATCGACATCATCCTCAAGAGTATGAAGATTATCTAAGTTAATTAACTAAGTGTTTGTGATCAATTGCTTTATAGTGTTGACAAATACCTAAAGCATGAATTTTTAAAAGCATAGATGCCGCTACTTACTTGATACGGGCAAGCGTTTTCAGGTCCCTTCAAAGTTTTTGACAATGTTAAACATCCTACATTAAGTTGTAAACAAATCTAACATCAGGGGTGTCACAAGGATCACATTTAGGTCCTCTTTCAATTACCAGTGATATTGTTGGTTACTTCAAAAGCTCTTCTATCTTCTTGTGGAGATTTGTAAGCCCAAATATACTCTACAGGATGGTCTTGATCCGCAGATGAACTTTGTCCCTTATTGTAAGGAACTGCGTTTACCTTTCTTCTTCCTGTAGTGCCATAACCATTTCGGATGTAGGCGCTCCCTGTCCTACACTTGTATTGTTGTCATTACAGTTTACATAGCTCGAAGCGGGTTCCGTACCACTAAGAAAATTCATAATTAGGGGGAGTTACTAGGGACAATGTACCTCGGTGGTTTCCCAGCGCTATACGAAGGGAATCGGCCTCGAAAATTTTAGTTGACTTCGTCGGGAATCAAAACCGGCACCATTGGTTTAGTAGCTTGATACCAAGCCACTTCACCAAGGCCGCACCTGTGTGTTTTCAGATATCAAACAATGAAAATCCTATGAAAATCAGATACAAGCTATGTAATGATACTCAGAAGATTAAGCAAGAAATAAAACAGAACATAAATTCCTGAGAAGTCTTGATTATACACTTAGAATTGCATCCAAATTTAACAATTCCGCTTCAATGAAACTTCCATATACTTCCTTAAAGCTACAATTTAGAATGTTGCCGCATTATTGCAATCCTTATTATAATAAGTACCCGGAGGGACTTAACAGAATACAAAACAAAGTCATAAATAGACTGAGCTACAAATTTAGAAGTCATTTGTTATGCATAAACTACGAAAATTATTTCAGGCATCACAATTTACTTCATTTATCGTGTTTTGCTGGACGTTCTAGTCCTGCACAAAGTCATCAATTATTCTGCTCTACTTTTCTCATTTATAACGCATTAATGTTCCCCAAACAAATTGACACATTGTCAATACATTTAAACTTCATACTGGTAAATAACAACTATGAATACATGTTTAGAATACCTAATAATTGCAATATAAAATTTGTATAAAAACAGGTGGTTTTCTGCCTACTTTTGCAGTCTTGATCTTAATCTTAGTAAGGGGATACAAATTTTGTGGTAGACTTGAGTGGACTTTGAGTTCAAAGTATTAACTTCCGTTTTAAATTACCTACTTTGTTTCTCGTTTTTGTTGTTTTTTTACTGTTACCTACTTATGTGTTCCATGTGATTGCCATTTGTTATTAAACTTTCATTTCTCAACTTCTCTCTTTATATTTATATTGTGAAGTTACTTTGTTTTACTCTAACTTTTGAACATAATAGAGTAAAATAAAAAATATAATCAGTGTACAACTAATGTTCCTTAAAATTGGGCAAGCTACCAATTTGGCCAAGCACTAGCTGTCCTTTTGCAAAAGCAGAATAACTGGTGTTGGAAAGCTACTGGAAGTCTTTGCTTTAATTTCATGCTAACTTGAAGAGCAGCTATTTCGTTTACTGGCTGAATGACGTCTTCAGGAATACATCGTGTAAAGGAGCACCATAGACCTTGAGTTTTGTGAAAATGTGCACAATTAATTGTGAATTTGCATATGGAAATCATAAACATTGCGTGCTTTTTTCCTTAAATAAACACCGTTTATTCATAAAAACGCATTACATTGAATCAGAATAATGCTTTTAATGGAAACAATAAAAATGTGATGTATTCTGTTCCGCAGTATCCGAGTTAAAAATACCCGCTTCCGATGTTGTTTTAGGACGAAGACAAACATTTATGTAACTCACTGATTAAGCTCACAAGTCTTACCAAAATATTAAAACAACAGGCTGTGTAGCTATTATATCATTCATTAAGCTATAGGTTCCCTAGGCTCCAGCTGTTTCATTGACGTTGTAGGAACTGAAGAATGTAACAAAGTGTCTAACGTGTGTTCGTTATTCGTACAGTTGTATCTACTGGATATAGTACGGGCAATACATGGTAAAAGTCTTGTAAATTCCTTTCGGAAATTATCGTTGAGCCAAGCGTATAGAAATGGGTTATAACATGTTGAGGAAACAGCTACGCAGTGAGCCAGGAAAAAGAACAGGTGGAAAAAAATTCCGACGCTCGAAAAATCGTAGGAGACGTTAATCAAGTTCAAAGGAAGCCAACAGATTCCGAAGATGACCACCATGGCCATTAACATGCGGTTGGTGTGCCGCTTCTTCTCTTTATCGGCCTCTTCCTTCCTGGCACTCTTAGTTCCTGGTTTCAGTTTAGACCGTTCGCTCAGTCTTCTCGATATCCTTAAGTAACAGTAAGTTATAATGCAGAAGGGTACTACGAACTGCAGTATTAAAGTGGTGCAACCAAATACCATTTCAAGGTACTCCACTGACCAGTTTTCTTCACAAACTTCCCTGTCTTGATCTACTTTAACTTGCATGCAAATCGCGTAAGGAAGTGTGACCAACATTGAAAACGCCCAAATTCCAACTAGCGTCAGCCTGCAAGTGGACAGCTTCATTCGTTGTTGGAACGGATAAAGTATCACAAAGAATCTATCTATAGCTATAGCAGTTAAAGTTAGCGATGATACGTAGACACTCGTTGCTTGTGCGTAAGGTACTAAATGACATATCAATTTTCCGAACACCCATCTGCCTATAAACGTATAAAGAGGCGTAAATGGTATCACCAGACAAAGCAATATGTCGGAGAGTGCCAGGTTCATTATAAAGAAATTTGTAACTGTCTGCATGGCTTTGTTGGAAGACACAATATAGCAAACTAGGACGTTTCCAAATAGGCCGAGAAAGAATATCACGGTGTATAGGACGTAAAAAATTATTTGCACCACGATATTGTTCGTGACGTCTTGGAATTCCTCTATCGTTGTATTGTTAAGCGACATTCTCTGTTCTTTACATTGTATCCATTCTCAGGTAAATTGCGACTGTCGCACTTTTATTAAGGATATTATAGCCAGGTAATTTATGAGAAGCTCTAGTTCCAGACTCCACAGTTTTGAACTGAAATAAATCAAAAAGAGTAAATTTAAAAAATACGTTCACCTACGTTTCACTTTATTATCATAAATGGTTGCACATGCATGGGTACAGTCGGTTTGTCATACATTCAAAACTAGTACAAATAATAGTACATATATTGTTTTATAAGGAGGAAAAGTCTTTTCCTCCGAATAAAACATGCTATTTTTCTTCAAAAGTTGAAAATAGGTCAAGAATTCAAAATAATTAGCTATTTTCTTCAAACGTCAGAACGTGACATTTTTAATTTTTATGGCTCAAAATAAATCGAAAATTATCCATATATCTTCGAAACATCATATGAAATTCGTCAACTGTCCGCGTCGTTACTACAAATTGGCGTTTACGGGCGGCATGCGGCAGTAAAAGTAGCTTTTGTTGCCGCCCGTGAGCGGCAGTAAAAGTAACTTTTACTGTCTTGGCAGTAAAGTTGAATTTAAAGTTCATGTATACAGTCGCGAAATGTCATGTTTTTCTGACGTTTGAAGAAAAAAATATTAATATGCAATGCTCGGTTATGGGTTCTGGGAAGTGAACGCTTGAAATTTTTATTATTGGAAATCTAATAAAATTTTCAGGACGCGGGTCGAAGGGTTAAAATTTTATGTTCTAAGAGAAAATATCAATACTCTTCACATTACCTATGATGTAAGTTTTAACGGTAATCATTTTTTCTAATTTTCAGAAGGATTTTATAGAGAAACAGAATACTCTGCGTTTCTAATGAATCAGATCAATTTGTATTTGAAATTTGGTCATCAAATCATGTGCCCAGCATTTTTTATTGTAGAGAGCTGCCCAGTTCACTACGCTTTTACTTATTTTAGAAGAAAGGGGTGGGTTTGCATTCGGCCCTTTTGCTATCGAGACTACCTATACCATTCTTCTGAAGTAGAATGGTGTAGAAAATGTAGAGATATGGAAGAAGAAAATTTTGCATAAGATAATAGAGGAGAAAAAGACAAAAGCACAACAGGGCAGGAGCACGAAGAGAACGACAGATAGATCAAGCTTATCGAATTCCGAGTTACATGCATTTGAAAATTCGTTTTAGAGAGAGGAGATTGCAAATGGTATGAGGAAAGCCAAGAAATAAGTGGATAAAATAATTAAAAGTAACAGTAAAGAAACATCATCGGAAATAAAGAACCGAAGGGAGGAAAAATGGAACTTGATAATAAGGAAAATTCAAGCTGTTGATCTTTAAGGCTTGCGACGCAATTTTATAATTCTTCAAGTCTTTCCATAATGTTGGTTCTCTTCGTGGATGTCTTTATCGGGGTCTTTGTTACTAGATGTTTCAGTCATTCCAAAATTGGAAGAATCTAGAATTGATATCTCCTCTTAATACCCCCCATAAACAAAACTGGCGTTAATATTTTCAATTGTTTTGGACATAAGTATGTCTAACCGACCATCACTGTGACCACTAAGCAATTATTATTCAGAACTCAGATACCCGTTCTCTTTCAATGAACACTTAAGATTTGTACAAAGTTCGGCAAAACATATTGATCATTTCATTTTTTTATTAGAAATAGATCGAATCAAGTATCTACTAAGTATTGCAGCTTTTTGAAATGAAAGATGAGGCTTTGAAAATTTGATTACATACTTTGACAGTTGTAAAAATGGAGTGCTGATCAATAATACATCGTGTGGTTTTACGGTTTACGAGAGTCGTTTTCAAATAGACAGATTTCAAGAAATGGTAGGCACAGTTCCTTAGCCCCCAAGATCCCCCAATATTTATGTTCCGGATTCATCTCTATGGGGTTATTTAAAAGGTAAGGCGTATGCAAATAAACCTAGAAATTTGAAGCTACTGAGAAGAAATGTCATTAACGAAATCAGGGCTATTCCACGTCAACTTCTTCAAGCCGTTATGCAGAATTTCGTCAAGCGTTTGGAAGAGTACAATGCTGATGATGACAGCCATTTACTGTACGCTATTTCCAAGTCGTAAAACTCCCATCCATAGTATACTTAAATATGTAGGTATTTACTTACTTGTTCTGTATAAGTTGATTAAAATGATCAATATATTTTGCCGAACTTTGTATGTCAATCGAAATTTACTTCTACACGTGGACATTCAAGAGCAATATAAAATATAAATTCAAAATTCAAATGTGATTCCTATAGTGCAGACCAACCAAAATAATATACATTGAATTACGAATAATAAATAAGTTTGTTTAAAAGTGACAACGATCCAACTTGCCTTTGTATGAAAAGTATTGAAAAAAATAACAAAAAGTTACAGGAAATAAGCAAATTTCAGTAAATTTTACAGTTACCAAACTAAATCCATCCATTCACAGTAATAACTGGCCACAAACAGTTCCTTATAGTTCCTTTTATGAAAAGTGTTATATCCCTGCGCATCCACCAAAATTCATTCTATAGATGTTTAGTTTTCAAAACATTAAAAGTTAATGTCCAAATTTATGTTTCTGTGATTATATGTTTCGATGAAACCCTTTCCTACAGTATACCTAATTATCATAAATATAAAATACAAATGGAAATATCCCATTCTACCAATGAGCAATATTGGGTTACAGAACATGGTAAGGACTGTATTTACTGCTATTTATATGAGCGGTACTCGTGTTTTCGAGTGACCCTGTCAGTTCAGGAAAGCAAGAACGGGCACAGAAGCAATTGATATCTCGGGCACGTAATTCAGTGAACCCCGTGCATTACAACCAGACAGAATTCATCCAGGCAGTGTCGGAGTTAATTCTGCACGATAAGTCGCCAGTTACCTCTTTTGAATAAAAATGTAATTCATATAATATAGGTAGGGAAATCTTGAGTTGACTGGGTAAATGTAAGCAGACCTAATTTTCAATTGAGCCACATATTTCTAGTACCTGCTAGAATATTCTAATAATACTGTCAGGAATGATAATAATAATTGCAGTCTATTTTAAACCAAAATAAAAATGGTTCTGATAGCGTGGCAAAGTGTCAAATTGGGTACAATAAGTACCAAGTACACATAACACACACACCGCTCGACACTACAGACAATTTAGGTAGATTCATGTTTATAATCCAAACTTTATACAGTGATAAAACACAAGTGGTATTAAATTAATGCACGATGTGACTCACTTCATTTACAGCCTACGTACTGAATATTTTGTGAAATGTTGCAGACAGGTACAATCAATATGCAGTGTGGAATTTTCATATGTAATATCATAAGAGTTTAGATTTTGCCGGCACAATTTTTCGATTGCCTAGCGAGTGATAAATAAACCAACGTTCAACAATAAATAATTTTTCTTGTAAATTTCAGTCACGCAGACTCCGACACTCCAGATGAACCCTTGTCGATCCAGCACAAATTTGCTTAGTAGATAATTTATATTTTTGTCAATAATTTTTTTAGATGCACCTGGTAATTAAATTTTTTCTTTAGTACCGTCAATAACTAGACAAACTAGTGGTACCTAAGCATCTATGAAATTGAGGGCAAAACGAATAAAATAAGCTATTAGAAACTCGAACAAAAAAAATTAGGTACCTACATTATTAAAAACTCCACAGATTGTTGAAAATGTGTAGTTACTACCACAAGAATGCACTTTAAATTCAAATCTGCTCGAGTCTTTTAGAATGGAGGTCAACAAAATACGTATTTTTATTCATTTCTTTTATTACATCTCCTAGGGGTGGTTAACGATTCTGAACACAATTCCAAGAAGCAATTGCGCCGAGAAATTCATTTCATTGCAATATCCATTTTCTCTTTTATGTTTGCTTATTCTTAACACTGCTTAATTGTTTGGAGTTCTTTCTTTGCAATATAATGACTTGCCGTAACGCAACCATATGGTTTTATTTTTCTTCAAGAAATATTACCTCAACGTGAAATTAATTTATATAAGTTTTATAAAATGTTGGTCTGCACACTGACAGCCACCTTGAATTCTGAATTTTATTATATTTTGAAACATTTATAATTATAATAATAGTGCTTAAAGCCAACACATACACATAGATTGAACAATGCTCAATTTAAATGAATAATTTAATTTGTTTACATTCAACACAGTATGATCTTACCTATTAGTGAGAAACGCCTAGATGACAGAAAGCTTGTGAAACATAAGAAAACACTTATCTTTAAAAGTGTTAGTAGATACATAAAGCAGGAAAAGAAAAAATGAATAGTGCAAAATACGCCTTCAATAAGAAATTATTCCCCGCAAATTATTTGAGAATTAGGTGCCTGCGACACTAAATGTTAATCTCATTTTGGAAAAGCAAATTTCAGAAAACTTTTCTTTTCAATAGTTAAATGATGCAGCATATTTATTATACTGGTTGTACGTCAGGTATTAAGAGAAGCAGGAAATTCAGCCCTAATAAATGGATACGAGATACACAAAATTGCATTTCCTAATGCGTTTCGTATATTTTTACTTCCATGTTCCGTATAAGGAAATGGAAGTATTGTATTACCGACAAAAATTCGTGTCCGAGATAAGATCAGATTCGTATTGTGCTAACTTCGAAACGTCGAGAAAAAGTTTTTTTAGCTTCGTGTCTGTGCGGGCGTGTGTCTGTAGGTATAGGTGTGTGTGTCCGGATTTCTTTGGCGTCCGATAACTGCCGTAAAAACTAACCGATTTTAATGATTTTTTTTTTGAAAAGTGCGTCTCGACGAGGACTCCAGACCTATTGATTTTGGTAATAATTAAACCAGGCGTTCATTTGTTATTAACATTTTAATTCTTTAAAAAAATATTGTGACCAAACTATTAGAGATATTAAAAAAAAGTTTGAATAAAAAATGTTGCATATTTTAAGGCCAAAAAATTTTTTTACTACCAATTTTTCCCTAACTCAATTATTTATTAAGTTATTTGTTAAGTTATTAACCATTTCAGTAGCTTATCCAACGAGCGAGTTATAAACGTTGTCATAGAAACATATAGGTAATATACTAATACGCTCTCTTGAATTTCTGGGACAAGTAAGATATAAATTTGACACTTCTGTGGCATAGCAACCTTGATGCTGTAACCGAAATTTTCTGATTTACCTTTGAATAATGAACATTCTTAGGCTTCAGGAAAAGCAGGAGGCACATGTAATGAAATGTTATTTGATCAGAGCAAATAAAATTTATTTACTTAAGTATTTTCGTATTTTAAGAAATATTGCAAAAATGTTTCTTCTTTAAGATATGTATGTAGTTTATACTCTAGGGTTTATAATTATTGTAAACAGTTGGCAGTAACCTACGATAGCGTCAATTTCATAGATTCTCGTGATTACTAAACCAATTTTTCGTAAAATTGCCGATAATAAATAGATAATTGATGAGTCTTCTGAATTGCTCCATATTATCTCTAGTAATACAATAAGTAGTCTGGAATTGTCGGAAATTTTACGAAAGCTGTTGCGTTGCTTGGTAGCCACGAGTGTAAATTTGACAGTTAAAAGAGCGCGAGTGATCTTCTGTCAAATTTACACGAGTGGTTAGTAAAAGCAACAGCTTGAGTAAAATTACCTAAAAATTCCAGACCACGAATTGCATTTAACAAGATTATTTTTTGAATTGAAGCAAGGTAGTTCAAAACTAAATTTTATTTCAATTAATAGAGTCCATTAGTTAAGTTATGTTACTAGTTTCGCGGGCTATCCTACTTCAAAATTCTTAACATGGAGCTCTTATGGGACATAGATTTTAAACACTGATTATTTAAATTCAGTGCATTTCTTAACGGGGATTCTGCAAGTGACATATAGACTGCTCTTTCCAGCTGTTACATTTTCAAAAACAACTTAAAATACAACTTAATTTCAGAAATATTTTAAAACGGAGCACAGTACATATTAGAAAAGAACGTATGTCGCGTTCAGACCAGTAACCTTGGAGATTATTTTGACGTTCTTTGCACAGGGTTTGAGGCTAAATTGTTTATTTCTCCGGGTTATTTATTGTTTAATTTTGATTTAATAGGTGGTTTAAGTCCTTATTTATATTTAAAAAGTGTAAAATGGAAGAAAAAGTGTTAAAAATTAGTGTTGTTAACGACTTCATTTAAATAATCTACTGCGCCGGTTCTATCACCGACATTTTCGCGCCGTAAATTGCAGTAGCTTGTTGAATTTTAGTTTTAAACAAAATGACTGCATAAATAAATGTTTTTACAAGACAAACGGCGAAAAAAGGCTTCATAGTAATCGCCATATATTGATTTAATGCTAAGAAATCAGGATGAAAGGTAAAAATAGAATGTGAATTGCAAGGTCATCTAACCTCCATTTAAAATGCATTGAAAAATTTTATCAAACAATTCTCTTAGGATAGCGTTTTAAATTTCGCGCTTTGATTTCGCCGTTACACTAATGGACTCTATTCACATACAAAGAAATGTGTTGGGAATATTTGACGTTTGGCAGGTACTAGTAACTAGATTATACATTATAAATACACCTACAAATTTGCAACTATGGCCACTTATTAACAAGCAAAATTATCGAAAAAATTACCGAAATAATACACGCTTCTAGACCCAAATGAAATGTTCCTATTGGTCAATTTGACGATGAAAAAAATAATCAAGGTTATTATTGAATTGGGAAAGGAATAATTTTATCCGTTTATAATCCTCGACACTTAGATAATTGTTTTAAGTGTTCTTTTGTTATATACAATGAACATGCAAGTCATGTATGGTTCTCCATACCGATTTTTTTTTAATTTTGACAAAAACGGGGTTTTAAAGTTAAGACCGTTGAAGTCATCAATTTTATAATAGTGGGATATTAGCTTTATTAAACTCTATAAGTGTTTCTCTGACAGCATCAGCATCCTCAGGAGTTGCCAGCGAAATACGTGTCGAGTTTAATTACTGTGTCACTGTCTTTTGATGTGTTAAAGTTCTCAATCGAACCACTGTGTGTAATACCAAGCCAGTTTATTAAAACTGTGCGAACTTCCTTCAAGCTCTCTAGAAGTGCAGGCATATTTTAGTTATATGCAGAAATACCTACTCACCAAGAGCTTATACAATAACAAAAAATAAAATAAATAATTTTTTACTCCGCTAAAATTTTTACAGCAAATTTTAGATAGGTTTGTAAAAATATGCAAGATTTGATCCCCTATAACTTGTGTCGTGTCATTTTTAATAAATATTTAAACAGAAATTTACTTCCTTTTAGCTAAAATAGAAGCAGAGCTGGGCTCTCAGGGATCTTGCCGTCACATCTCGTTTGCAATATAGTGACACCTTAAAATAGGTCGCACCCAATGATGTACTTCCCTACTGGATAGGCCCATTGCCGTTTACCCCGTGAAAACTTTTTGAGGCATTTCTGTTGTGTATGCAACCCGTACTACTGACGAATCTGCATCCTTTTCTAACGCGAAGAGCTTAACAGGTGTTTTTGCACAGGTAACAGTTTTTTGTGTACCATGGCCATATATTGCGCTGCTTACGGCTGTAAAAGCGTTCAGCAGCCAGGTAACAACTTGTAGTTTCATGGGTAAATATTACATGCCAATGTGAAATGTGATCCTATTCATTTTTGCCCTCTAAATTAAATAATGTGCGTCTAACCTAAAATTTTAGATTCCCGTTTCATATGAATACCCCGGAAATTAAGTTTCTTGAGTTTCAATCTTTTGTTTTATGATTGATAATTCTTTATCATTGACCTTGTTCAATAATGAATTCATCATTAACCTATTACAAGAGGTGCGAAAAATAATTTCACGGCGCAAATGTCGGTCAATAATGAAGTGTTTTAAGGTTAGTAGTGAAAAAACAATTTTTTTACTCGGCTTAGATAGGATTTTATTTAAATATTAAAATGGGTATTTTAGTATGGAGAACCCTATACTTACAACTTCGTTTCTCTGTATTTTTCAATTTGCTTATCCTTGCACTGTTTTTACATGCGAAACTAAACTGGAATTTACCCAGCATTTAATACTTTTTTCGGAGTATTTAAAATACTACCTAACCAAAACTTTAGTTGCTGAATTTTTTGTTGTTCCCTCTGAAACTCAGACTGCTGCGACTTGTTGACTTGTAGGGTATAATTTACTTCCATGATACAGCGGTATGCTCATAAGGTGTAAATCAACGTGTAAAATAACATGCTAAATAAATAATGTACTTGAAAATACATTTACCTGAGATGAGTTTTATTTATATTTTATTGATTTCTCAAATGAAGAGTCCGAAAAAGCAAGTGTAAGTATTAAAATTTAGAAATATCAACTTGTCTGTTACCCGCTTAATCAAGTCATACGGCTGTTTGAATGAGAGGGCAAAGAAGAGACTGACTTAAAAAGAGAAGGAGATTCGTCAGTATTGTGGGTTGTCTACATCTTGAGTGGCTTCACTTTTACTTCCATTTAGCCCCCGGTTGGTCGCACCAACGGACGAGTTGGCGCATCTAATTTTCTTATTTGCATTCGAAATTATTTCTTTTAATATGTTAATGGATGGAAAATTTCAGTGGCGATAAATTAGCGATATGTACGCTAATATAGTGTTAAATATTCATGCCATAAATGTTATTTTTGCCATAGCAATGTTTATAATATTCGTTTAAAGTTACAATTCATACATATTTTTTTAATTTAGCAGGAGTGGTGCTCGGTTTAAATTTATGTTTTTTTACTCGGATGTTGAATTAATAACATGACACAAATGCAACAGGTGGACGGGGTTCTCAATTTACGCACGTCTCTACCAAGAAAAACTTAGTAGACAGACCCTAGTTTTCACTTACAGATGGCGCGAAAAGTACGTGCTACAATACCAACAATTGCTTTGCGCGTTTTCAGATATATCTTGATTTTTAAAAAGAGATTATGTAGACATAGTTCTAGTAAATTATTGATATTCTCAAAATCATCTGGAATAAATTAATGAAGTTCACCCAATGGTGGGTGTCGCGAAAAGAATTAATTAGGTACTTGTGTATGCAGACCAAATTAGTCCATTGTGGGATCTAAATATAGAAAGAAAGAAAAACAAGAAAAACAACAAACAACAAAATTATAGGAACTGCTCAAATTGAGTGCCATGTTTTTCAACACATAATCTACATCTTTCAGTTAATAGATTGATGGCATTAATTAAAAAAACAGAATGGGCTTGCAAATATCGGAAAGCTGCATGTGTTGCCTCTGCTAGTTCGGCTTGATTGTTGTATCTTCGTATGTATATTTTTTCTTTTAAAAATGCCCAAACAAAAAAGTCTAATATACTCAGATCCGGTGATCTTGCAGACCACAATATAGGTCAATTTGTACCCAACCATCTACCCGAAAAATTATTTTCTAAATAATTTCTAACTATTGCAGAATTGTGTGCAGGGGCACCATCTTGTTGGAAATATACCCTGTTTATGTTTATTAACGGAACATTTCTCATTATCGCATCTGCGATGATATTCAATAAATTAATGTATCTCAATCCCGTTAAGTTTCCATCAAAAAATTGGTATGTTAGTTGACCACCCAAAATAAAACACGAAACGTTAAATCCAAAACGTCGTTGCCTCTGACGTTCAAAAGTTTGGTGCTGATTTGTATCAGACTAGTGACGTACATTATGCCTGTTAAATAATCCTACACTGCTTATGTGAGTTTCATCTGTCCAAATGACAGACCGCCCAAATTCTGAATTTTCTTGAATTTTATTTAAGTACCACCTACAAAAATTAAGCCTTCTTTCTTGATCTCCCGGGAAGAAATGGTGAGTGATTTGAATTTTATATGGCCTATATTTGCCTTTTTTAATATTTTTTGAACTTTTGTTTTGGAAACACCAACTTGTGATTCGACTTCGCGACAAGAAGTTTTTGGTGTCACCTCAACCAATGATAAAACATTTATTTCTTCCTCTTCCTTATTTTCTTTGTTATAAATTTTGCTTCTAGGTTTATTGAATGACCCATGGACCCATAGTGAATTAAATTTGATTTTAATCTCGAAAACATCATTTTGCTTGGTTGTCTTCTTTCTGGGCATCTAAATTATTTAATAAATCGATGGATAGGTATTATACTGGAAATGGGTATCTAGGAATTTTTTGGCACTTGCAAAGTATTTGGAGCTGATATTTTGCCAGTATAACTTGCATTTAGTACCATGTATGAACGTTAGAGTCAAACTTGTTGACTACCTAACAGTTATTAAAGGTTTAAATATCGCATAATATGCACTAATATTAGTAATGCAAAGAAAATGAAGTGTGAATGCAAAAATAAATGTACCTTATTCCGTTAATTCTTGTCATTTGAAACGCATATGTGGAACCTACACGTACCTACACAAAATATGAACTAAGATCCTACTAGTAAAAGTTTATTTCATTTACAACCCGAACCAGAGATAATTTGAATTCGCAAAAAAACATGTTGAGAAATTTTATTGCTAATTAGAATTCGTAACCTTCGCGTCTCACTTGTACACTTCATTAATTGTAAATCTAGTCATATGTATAATTGGTATATTATAAACAATTTATCTATTACGTTAAAAAAGTGATGTGTTAATTTTCGGGAATAAGCGAGAATTTGCAAGTGTACAATGTCTCCTTATCTTCTCCCAATACTCGTAAAATTACGTAAATGAAAAAAAGATAATATATATTATTGTGGTTTTTTATTATTTTTTGAATATATATTTTAAAAGGTTTTGGTCATCACTGATACGGTTCATTAACACTTGCGGACAGCTCAGAGCAACAGTGTAAATTTATCTCTGTACTTGGCACCTAAATCCCAGAGTTTGTCCTCTTTTAACCCACCTTCTCTTCACGTCACCCACTTAGTTGCAGTGAGAAAAGAATATTATTTATCTGTTAGGCCATGTGTTTGATAATCATTCCGTGAACTTTGTCAAAGTACAAATGGCAAAGTACGGACACGAAATCATGTTAGTTCATCGTTCGCCCACTTACATTTTTATAATGCCACCAAATATACTCCTTACAAATAACTCGGGTATAAGCCCCGACAAGTTATTCGGAAGACCATCAAGCGGAACAATTTTATGAATACATTAGGGTGTTACTCCAAAGACTGGGAAACTCCAACAATTAAGGAAACAAATGGATTAGAAAGTAAATGTTTCTGACGAAAAATTTTGCTGGGATATCGCCAACATCAACGCCTGATCACCTTGCATAAGAGAAAATCTTAAAATAATGTACTTGGAGAAACCCGCAGACACTCGGACAAAATATGAAATCGACTATTTTAATTTCCAACCGAAGCAAAATATGCCAGGAAGAGATCACAGATCAGTACAACAAAATGTGACAATTAAGTTAAAAGCAGAAAACTTGTTCAAAAAGAAACTTGTTCAACTGCTGATTACCCAAAGTCAAACGAAAAATCCAGCACATTGCTGATTGTTCATCATATTTTGTAGGCTATATTCTTCCTCCATAGTTAAAGGTGGATTTGGATGTTATCCAACCCAGAACAAGTTAATTTTGCTGTCAAAGTTGTCTTGTCTGTCGTCATCGGATAGACTGGTACTTCTTATACCTCCGACTCGAGTATGTCGCAAACTATTCCTTCGTGCCGCAGAAGGTGTCCTACAATCCTATCCCTCCTATTCTTTATTGTCTTCTATACCTTTCGCTTTTCCCCACGTCTTTCTAATACCTCCCTATTGTTAACCTTATCTATTCACGGTATCTTCATCATTCATCTGTAGCACCACATTTCAAACGCTTCTATATTCTTTAACGAAATGGACAAATTTGAGGACCGAGCAGTTATCAAATATGTCTGCAAGAAAGTTTTGTCACCGCAAGAAATTCATATGGATTTTAAACTTGGCAGAGAGACTTGTAAACAAGGTGCTATACAGCCGAAAACTGTTGTTTCCGAAGAAAACGTTGATTTGGTCTATGACTTGGTTCTGCAAGATTGACGAACCGCTATGAAACTCATAGGACTTGTGGTTTATCAATAGGTAGCGTTTAAGCCATTTTACACGAACATTAGGACGACTCAAAAAGGAGACTGCACTAACGATGGGTACCGAAAATGTTGACGCCAGAACAAAAACGTATTCGACAGACGAACTTGGCCATCATAACTCGAGATCCTGAAAAATTCCTGGATAGATTCATTCCTGTGGATTAAACCTAGATTCACCACTATGATTCTGAATCAAAACGGTAAAGCATGGATTGGAGGCACGAGGGTTAACCAACCCCTCGGAAGATCCGTGTAACAACATCATGGGAAGATCATGGTCACAGTTTTTTGGGATGCCGAGGGAGTTGGCCTTTTACCACGTGGTCTCACTATATAACTATAACGGGTGATTTTCCGCTCAAGATAAAATATTTTTCTGCGGGCGCTGAAGTTGTTTATCATCGATATACCAAGTGTTTTAACGTCTTGGGGTCTACGTTGAAAAAAAATCCACCCTTCTAATAACATTTGAAATGCCCACGCATACCTAATTAAAAATATCGTGTTCTCAACATTTTCTACTTCAGCAATCAAGGATTTATGAATTAATTCCAGTACAACAGGAACCCCTAAATTTTAATTAGTCGAAAATAAACATGCCTCAATACCATCCCAATTTATCGAAAAGTCTACCCTTTGGGTGAAATTTTAACTAATATTTACTAAGCATTTTGCATGCTTCATCTGCCAGAACGGCTTTAATTTAACCTTGTGAGCTACTTATCGTATATTTTGAATTAATTAGCTACTTCATGAAACTTTCCTTACTTTCAAAGTAAAGTAAGGGTAATTTCACCGTTGCTTTATTTATCAAATAAGGGTTTTCCTATGAATTGATACTTTCATAAACAATAAGCTTCTTATAGAATTACCATTTACTTAATTGATTGGCAATTTTAGGAGTTCTGTATTATGTTCCCGGATGCAACATGTTTTCATTCATGCGATGAAATTGCTGATTACTGTTAGAGGAACTAATACATCTAGCTTGATTGACATAAAGTGATATTTGCAATTTGTTAGATAAAATATTTCATTTGTTTGCAGTACGCACGGCATTCATGAAATGGTTGTAATTTGTAATTAGATACACTCATTCATTGATTAAATTGCGTACGAGGATAAAACGAGGAAAACATACACGACGCCAGACATTCACAATTTTGTAGATAACTGTTCGGCATTATACTGATATATTGTTACTTATCATTATTCAAAATTACAAATGCTCGTAACGAGCGAAGCGCAGCGGATGACAATATCGTCGAAAGTCAAGTTCTGGCAAATTAAGGAAAATATTAAAAACTTGATTCAAAAGTTTCGTAAAGCTATAAGCTAAAACACTGATTTGTCGGTCTGTTACCTAGTGATATAAGTTCCATTTGGTCATGTCGAAATCTACCTAAAGCTTTGCGTATGCCAAAAATTTAGAAATTTCTATTATTTATAATTAAGCGTACAATTCAAGAAATAAAGAAAATATATGGCGGTGAACTTTGGTTCACCACTCTTAAATGGGACAAGCTGTACTAATATTTTTCAATTATAGAATAGTTCAAACCTAACAACATTTGTGTGAACAGTTTTTTCGTAAACGCACCTTTCCGTTCGCTACCCGCCATCTTACCTTTTCAAAAGCTCACCGGTAACCGAAAATTTTACCTGCGCCCCTGGTACTGCAAGACATTTTATTGCATCCGTAAACTATGCTCATGCGCAACCCTACCGCTCGCCAACTTAAATCTGTTAGACTGTGCAAAAGTTGCATATATTAAGACTGTCGGAACGCTGGGAATATTTTAGGGATGTAACGTTCCCGCTGCCAATGGATTATTCCAACATGGTTTAAGATATTCGCGTGATTATTTTTTTCTTGTTTCAATTAAACATAGATCTAGGACTGTTCGCTAATAATTTTCACAAGCTATGAAAATCGGACATATTGTAGCTAGAATATTTATCACATTTTTCGTTTTTTTTTAGAAATTATAATCGTAGAGTCATAGATTAGACTTTTCATTTTGACGGTATCAAAAAAAAATAATACATTTTTGATAATAATGAAGTAATCAATTGGCTCCTGCACCTCTGCATTCGCCTTTTCAAGGGCCTAGAGGTGGCGGTGTTTAGCGGCGATATGTTTAAACTTCCCAGATTCAAGAAACAGGCGTGGCTAGTTTTAGTATGTATTCAAGTACATATTATTCTTGGGGCCTATTTTTCGTATCGACGACCTTCCAAAGTAATTTCCGATTATTTATAAAATTTATTATTATTACACATATGAGTTGAATATGCAGGCGCACAGGTATCCCATTTATCAGAAATATTGCAAAATTTTGTTAGATAAATGCTATTAAAATAGCTCTAACCACTGCACAGTGCATTTATTTTTGCAAAAAAATTAAAGGTAACTGAATTATTTCCACTTTTTCCAAAAACTACAAAAAATAAATGCACTACTCGCTTCTAACCGTCAAATATTATAAGCATACAAAATTTCAAATTGAAGTTTGCGGTAGTTTTGGAATTATCCTTAAAAACATTTTGAAACTAGATGTAAACCCTGGAATTGCGACCAATCGATTTAAGTCAATGTAATCATTGTAGAAGCAATGAGATCTTGTGGGATTACACACTGCGAGTTAACTACAAAACTACAATTTTCACATGAAAATAATTTGCACCGAATCTGCTTGAATAGCGTGACGTCCGGATATGTTTTATAAATTACCGGGTAATATTTTGATTAGCCCTCGCACTGAGCACAAAAACAAGACAATAAATATTTTTACTAATAATTTTGGTGTAATGCTTAGTGCAGAGCGATCAAAAAGAACTTGATCATAGAAGCCCCTGGATTTTTGTCGGCAAGAATAGTTTGACAAGTTGACATTGAACAATCAATCAAAGACATGCCAGCAAAAGCTCATGTTCTTTTTTGATCAAACTGTATATTGCGAGTCAAGCCCGAAAAGTGTCATTTTACTGCGGAGTAGGTAACTTCTAGGACATTTGATTATTTCCCACTTTTTTCTTAGTACAGTCCGCTAAACATCCATTTTCAGTACTAATCTAATAAAACTTTATTTTCTGTTATCAAAATTTTCTGGAAAACACTAACTTTTCGGTCAATCGGAAAACATACTTACCTAGTTTTTCTTTTTTACTTATAAGTAACTCACTGCGTTTTCTTGGCGAAACCAGCATCCCGAGACGAGTTTTGTTTCCCCGCCTATAATTTGGTTCAACGTTCCTTGTTTTCTATCAGGTACACAGGTACTCGTCGGAATATAAATACTATACTATGATATTCAATAAACCCCGCGTTTCGTCTGTGTTGTGTTTGTTCTAGCTCAAAGTGAATGGAAAGCTCAGAGTCCTACTCTGTACGCTGCGAAATGCTCCCCCTAATCTAGCGCGCCCAGCAATATTTGCATTCAGTGTCCGCCTACTTTGTACTTTTGGAAGTGTACGTCCCTTCCGATAACCCCCCCCCCCCCCCCCGCAGTAACTGTTCGCCGGCGTTCCGACAGCCTTAATACCTACCGCAACCGCAATAGCCGTCAACTGAGGTTGTGGTTCAACTAATAGCAGCAGCTGTAACTAAGTAGTATTAGCTTCCTAGCCGAGCTATGTTATGTACTCCAGCATTATTTTTAATACTACCCTCAGATCGTATTTCCAATTCAATACAGAAAATTAATAAAATGAAAAGTGTAAAGGCTCACTGGTTTTTCAGAAAAGAATCCAACTCTCAAACATTTATACGACATCGTATAAAGAAAATGAAAATCAGAGCAGCGATTTCCTGCGTCCTAAGGCACCTGGAGAACGCAATTCTTCAACGCGGCTGGTAAAATCTCATCTCTGATATATGATCTTAGAATAGGGCCACTCAAAGTCGACTGCCTCCAATTTAAAGACAACGAAATTGACCCCACAATAACTTCTCGAATTGCTGTTTCAGTATACCTAGTGTAAAACGAAGCTTATCCTGGAAACAAAGTATTAATTAGTGGTACTGGACCGTTCGAACAACTACTCCTCGGGCAAATACCCCGCCAGGCATTGAATTATAGAACTAAATCCAGATTTTTTTTGTACTACGAGACGTTTCAGACTGCTACCCCATCTAAGATGGCTTTGAAACAATCCTAATTTGTCTCCATGTACGTACGTGCTTTTAAGCAGGTCTTTGTTCAAATATTGCATGTTTTGAATGTGTATGGAAAACCGCAGACCAACTGGTTTCGTCCTTCTGGGACTCATCAGTACGGTGCTTTCCCCTACACACTCAAACCATGCAATTTAATCTTGCTATATATACTGCCGCGCTCTGGACAGATATCAGCAAGTGACAACTACTTTGAGTAATTATCTAGTATTAATTAGTGGTACTGGACCGTTCGAACAACTACTCCTCGGGCAAATACCCCGCCAGGCATTGAATTATAGAACTAAATCCAGATTTTTTGTACTACGAGACGTTTCAGACTGCTACCCCATCTAAGATGGCTTTGAAACAATCCTAATTTGTCTCCATGTACGTACGTGCTTTTAAGCAGGTCTTTGTTCAAATATTGCATGTTTTGAATGTGTATGGAAAACCGCAGACCAACTGGTTTCGTCCTTCTGGGACTCATCAGTACGGTGCTTTCCCCTACACACTCAAACCATGCAATTTAATCTTGCTATATATACTGCCGCGCTCTGGACAGATATCAGCAAGTGACAACTACTTTGAGTAATTATCTAGTATTAATTAGTGGTACTGGACCGTTCGAACAACTACTCCTCGGGCAAATACCCCGCCAGGCATTGAATTATAGAACTAAATCCAGATTTTTTGTACTACGAGACGTTTCAGACTGCTACCCCATCTAAGATGGCTTTGAAACAATCCTAATTTGTCTCCATGTACGTACGTGCTTTTAAGCAGGTCTTTGTTCAAATATTGCATGTTTTGAATGTGTATGGAAAACCGCAGACCAACTGGTTTCGTCCTTCTGGGACTCATCAGTACGGTGCTTTCCCCTACACACTCAAACCATGCAATTTAATCTTGCTATATATACTGCCGCGCTCTGGACAGATATCAGCAAGTGACAACTACTTTGAGTAATTATCTAGTATTAATTAGTGGTACTGGACCGTTCGAACAACTACTCCTCGGGCAAATACCCCGCCAGGCATTGAATTATAGAACTAAATCCAGATTTTTTGTACTACGAGACGTTTCAGACTGCTACCCCATCTAAGATGGCTTTGAAACAATCCTAATTTGTCTCCATGTACGTACGTGCTTTTAAGCAGGTCTTTGTTCAAATATTGCATGTTTTGAATGTGTATGGAAAACCGCAGACCAACTGGTTTCGTCCTTCTGGGACTCATCAGTACGGTGCTTTCCCCTACACACTCAAACCATGCAATTTAATCTTGCTATATATACTGCCGCGCTCTGGACAGATATCAGCAAGTGACAACTACTTTGAGTAATTATCTAGTATTAATTAGTGGTACTGGACCGTTCGAACAACTACTCCTCGGGCAAATACCCCGCCAGGCATTGAATTATAGAACTAAATCCAGATTTTTTGTACTACGAGACGTTTCAGACTGCTACCCCATCTAAGATGGCTTTGAAACAATCCTAATTTGTCTCCATGTACGTACGTGCTTTTAAGCAGGTCTTTGTTCAAATATTGCATGTTTTGAATGTGTATGGAAAACCGCAGACCAACTGGTTTCGTCCTTCTGGGACTCATCAGTACGGTGCTTTCCCCTACACACTCAAACCATGCAATTTAATCTTGCTATATATACTGCCGCGCTCTGGACAGATATCAGCAAGTGACAACTACTTTGAGTAATTATCTAGTATTAATTAGTGGTACTGGACCGTTCGAACAACTACTCCTCGGGCAAATACCCCGCCAGGCATTGAATTATAGAACTAAATCCAGATTTTTTGTACTACGAGACGTTTCAGACTGCTACCCCATCTAAGATGGCTTTGAAACAATCCTAATTTGTCTCCATGTACGTACGTGCTTTTAAGCAGGTCTTTGTTCAAATATTGCATGTTTTGAATGTGTATGGAAAACCGCAGACCAACTGGTTTCGTCCTTCTGGGACTCATCAGTACGGTGCTTTCCCCTACACACTCAAACCATGCAATTTAATCTTGCTATATATACTGCCGCGCTCTGGACAGATATCAGCAAGTGACAACTACTTTGAGTAATTATCTAGTATTAATTAGTGGTACTGGACCGTTCGAACAACTACTCCTCGGGCAAATACCCCGCCAGGCATTGAATTATAGAACTAAATCCAGATTTTTTGTACTACGAGACGTTTCAGACTGCTACCCCATCTAAGATGGCTTTGAAACAATCCTAATTTGTCTCCATGTACGTACGTGCTTTTAAGCAGGTCTTTGTTCAAATATTGCATGTTTTGAATGTGTATGGAAAACCGCAGACCAACTGGTTTCGTCCTTCTGGGACTCATCAGTACGGTGCTTTCCCCTACACACTCAAACCATGCAATTTAATCTTGCTATATATACTGCCGCGCTCTGGACAGATATCAGCAAGTGACAACTACTTTGAGTAATTATCTAGTATTAATTAGTGGTACTGGACCGTTCGAACAACTACTCCTCGGGCAAATACCCCGCCAGCCATTGAATTATAGAACTAAATCCAGATTTTTTGTACTACGAGACGTTTCAGACTGCTACCCCATCTAAGATGGCTTTGAAACAATCCTAATTTGTCTCCATGTACGTACGTGCTTTTAAGCAGGTCTTTGTTCAAATATTGCATGTTTTGAATGTGTATGGAAAACCGCAGACCAACTGGTTTCGTCCTTCTGGGACTCATCAGTACGGTGCTTTCCCCTACACACTCAAACCATGCAATTTAATCTTGCTATATATACTGCCGCGCTCTGGACAGATATCAGCAAGTGACAACTACTTTGAGTAATTATCTAGTATTAATTAGTGGTACTGGACCGTTCGAACAACTACTCCTCGGGCAAATACCCCGCCAGGCATTGAATTATAGAACTAAATCCAGATTTTTTGTACTACGAGACGTTTCAGACTGCTACCCCATCTAAGATGGCTTTGAAACAATCCTAATTTGTCTCCATGTACGTACGTGCTTTTAAGCAGGTCTATGTTCAAATATTGCATGTTTTGAATGTGTATGGAAAACCGCAGACCAACTGGTTTCGTCCTTCTGGGACTCATCAGTACGGTGCTTTCCCCTACACACTCAAACCATGCAATTTAATCTTGCTATATATACTGCCGCGCTCTGGACAGATATCAGCAAGTGACAACTACTTTGAGTAATTATCTAGTATTAATTAGTGGTACTGGACCGTTCGAACAACTACTCCTCGGGCAAATACCCCGCCAGGCATTGAATTATAGAACTAAATCCAGATTTTTTGTACTACGAGACGTTTCAGACTGCTACCCCATCTAAGATGGCTTTGAAACAATCCTAATTTGTCTCCATGTACGTACGTGCTTTTAAGCAGGTCTTTGTTCAAATATTGCATGTTTTGAATGTGTATGGAAAACCGCAGACCAACTGGTTTCGTCCTTCTGGGACTCATCAGTACGGTGCTTTCCCCTACACACTCAAACCATGCAATTTAATCTTGCTATATATACTGCCGCGCTCTGGACAGATATCAGCAAGTGACAACTACTTTGAGTAATTATCTAGTATTAATTAGTGGTACTGGACCGTTCGAACAACTACTCCTCGGGCAAATACCCCGCCAGGCATTGAATTATAGAACTAAATCCAGATTTTTTGTACTACGAGACGTTTCAGACTGCTACCCCATCTAAGATGGCTTTGAAACAATCCTAATTTGTCTCCATGTACGTACGTGCTTTTAAGCAGGTCTTTGTTCAAATATTGCATGTTTTGAATGTGTATGGAAAACCGCAGACCAACTGGTTTCGTCCTTCTGGGACTCATCAGTACGGTGCTTTCCCCTACACACTCAAACCATGCAATTTAATCTTGCTATATATACTGCCGCGCTCTGGACAGATATCAGCAAGTGACAACTACTTTGAGTAATTATCTAGTATTAATTAGTGGTACTGGACCGTTCGAACAACTACTCCTCGGGCAAATACCCCGCCAGGCATTGAATTATAGAACTAAATCCAGATTTTTTGTACTACGAGACGTTTCAGACTGCTACCCCATCTAAGATGGCTTTGAAACAATCCTAATTTGTCTCCATGTACGTACGTGCTTTTAAGCAGGTCTTTGTTCAAATATTGCATGTTTTGAATGTGTATGGAAAACCGCAGACCAACTGGTTTCGTCCTTCTGGGACTCATCAGTACGGTGCTTTCCCCTACACACTCAAACCATGCAATTTAATCTTGCTATATATACTGCCGCGCTCTGGACAGATATCAGCAAGTGACAACTACTTTGAGTAATTATCTAGTATTAATTAGTGGTACTGGACCGTTCGAACAACTACTCCTCGGGCAAATACCCCGCCAGGCATTGAATTATAGAACTAAATCCAGATTTTTTGTACTACGAGACGTTTCAGACTGCTACCCCATCTAAGATGGCTTTGAAACAATCCTAATTTGTCTCCATGTACGTACGTGCTTTTAAGCAGGTCTTTGTACCACTAATTAATACTAGATAATTACTCAAAGTAGTTGTCACTTGCTGATATCTGTCCAGAGCGCGGCAGTATATATAGCAAGATTAAATTGCATGGTTTGAGTGTGTAGGGGAAAGCACCGTACTGATGAGTCCCAGAAGGACGAAACCAGTTGGTCTGCGGTTTTCCATACACATTCAAAACATGCAATATTTGAACAAAGACCTGCTTAAAAGCACGTACGTACATGGAGACAAATTAGGATTGTTTCAAAGCCATCTTAGATGGGGTAGCAGTCTGAAACGTCTCGTAGTACAAAAAATCTGGATTTAGTTCTATAATTCAATGCCTGGCGGGGTATTTGCCCGAGGAGTAGTTGTTCGAACGGTCCAGTACCACTAATTAATACTAGATAATTACTCAAAGTAGTTGTCACTTGCTGATATCTGTCCAGAGCGCGGCAGTATATATAGCAAGATTAAATTGCATGGTTTGAGTGTGTAGGGGAAAGCACCGTACTGATGAGTCCCAGAAGGACGAAACCAGTTGGTCTGCGGTTTTCCATACACATTCAAAACATGCAATATTTGAACAAAGACCTGCTTAAAAGCACGTACGTACATGGAGACAAATTAGGATTGTTTCAAAGCCATCTTAGATGGGGTAGCAGTCTGAAACGTCTCGTAGTACAAAAAATCTGGATTTAGTTCTATAATTCAATGCCTGGCGGGGTATTTGCCCGAGGAGTAGTTGTTCGAACGGTCCAGTACCACTAATTAATACTAGATAATTACTCAAAGTAGTTGTCACTTGCTGATATCTGTCCAGAGCGCGGCAGTATATATAGCAAGATTAAATTGCATGGTTTGAGTGTGTAGGGGAAAGCACCGTACTGATGAGTCCCAGAAGGACGAAACCAGTTGGTCTGCGGTTTTCCATACACATTCAAAACATGCAATATTTGAACAAAGACCTGCTTAAAAGCACGTACGTACATGGAGACAAATTAGGATTGTTTCAAAGCCATCTTAGATGGGGTAGCAGTCTGAAACGTCTAGTAGTACAAAAAATCTGGATTTAGTTCTATAATTCAATGCCTGGCGGGGTATTTGCCCGAGGAGTAGTTGTTCGAACGGTCCAGTACCACTAATTAATACTAGATAATTACTCAAAGTAGTTGTCACTTGCTGATATCTGTCCAGAGCGAGGCAGTATATATAGCAAGATTAAATTGCATGGTTTGAGTGTGTAGGGGAAAGCACCGTACTGATGAGTCCCAGAAGGACGAAACCAGTTGGTCTGCGGTTTTCCATACACATTCAAAACATGCAATATTTGAACAAAGACCTGCTTAAAAGCACGTACGTACATGGAGACAAATTAGGATTGTTTCAAAGCCATCTTAGATGGGGTAGCAGTCTGAAACGTCTCGTAGTACAAAAAATCTGGATTTAGTTCTATAATTCAATGCCTGGCGGGGTATTTGCCCGAGGAGTAGTTGTTCGAACGGTCCAGTACCACTAATTAATACTAGATAATTACTCAAAGTAGTTGTCACTTGCTGATATCTGTCCAGAGCGCGGCAGTATATATAGCAAGATTAAATTGCATGGTTTGAGTGTGTAGGGGAAAGCACCGTACTGATGAGTCCCAGAAGGACGAAACCAGTTGGTCTGCGGTTTTCCATACACATTCAAAACATGCAATATTTGAACACTGGAAACAAAGGGTCGTGAAAATAATCGTAATCAATAAGCAAATCTCATAAAATATGTAGTTAATGTTTTCTCATTTTACTATTTGGTAGAAATTCATGATGAATTGAAAAATTACTACGCGTACTACCAATATAACGATTTATTATTATAACTTGACCGGTTTCAGAATTCACAATGATTCCATCATTCTCCATCATTTTTCAATTCATCTCATAAAATACATCGTCCAGTGGGCAACTGATCACATTTTAAATGTAAGTAGTGTCTGAAATTTTACCTTGATGAAGACCATATAAAATAATAGATACATATTAAAAATTGGAGAAAGCAGTATCGAGGAAACTGTGACTTAACACCTTCCCTGAAGTGAGCGCCCTCTGAATGAATTTAGTCTGAACAAGAAGTAGTTTAGGGATGCCCTGAAGGGACCGACGTAAAATAGGAAACAGATTTATGTTGTTTTCATCAATAAATTAAGAACAAATAAAGATGAATCGATAGAACAGTTCAAGTACATCTTCTACTAAAGTGGAACTGAAATAGAAAATACGAAGTGTTTTTCATTTAACCCTCCTACAGCCTCTCCCTTGGGAACGGCTTTATTTAAGACTGCTTGTCGGGATGACATACTGAGATCAACCCATTCCATTGCGACCAATCCTATATGAGAGAAGCAATAAATTTTTATGTTAACCTCAGATGTTATTCGTACAATTTTCCTTTGAAGCGAAACGTAAAACGGATTACGACCTCCTCAACACGTTTATGCCATTTATTTGGAAAGAAACAATGGGAAAAAACAAATTAAATTCTCATTGACTGTTTCTTTGTTTCATTTAATTAGAACATTAATCTGAAAGCTTAGAAACAACGCTGTTGAAGCAAGACCAATCAACTAATGTCTAGGTGCTTGTCAAGCGAAAATCTAATGAATCGCTTGTATGCCTGACAGATCCTTTTCTTTCAGAGTTAGTGATTTTTAGTTTTAATTCCCGCACACGAATGGTGACAATGCGATGCAGACTTTATGGGTCTCTGAAGGTAGATAAAACCATGCTCGGAAGTGGAAATATAGCATTTTATTGTTCTCATGAAATATACAATAACGCTTTTACAACGCTAGTAAATCGGTATACAGAACGAATAGAATACGAAATGAGTTGAATTCAAAAAATATCAACGCAGGTACTTCAATTCATGTGTCCAAAGAATCGTATGAGTTCCTAAACTTTTGCAGGTCTGGTAACTTACTGCAAGAAGTTTGTCACTTCCGGGTTTGGAGTTCTTCAAAAATTTTCTCGAAGGAACATCGAGCCAACTTCAGATCAACTCTATCACAGATTTTTACCGTGACTGTTAGAATGTCGAGCATGTACTGGGTATATTGGCTGACGCAACATTTTTGGACGTGACTTCATTTTTTGATTCTTTACAGCACAATTTGTTTTTTCCTTCTGTTGTGAACAGGTGGGCAGACTTAAAGAGCATGTGAAAACAACTCTGTTATTATCTGAAATATGCGATTAGATTACGGTGGACTAAGTTGTAGTTTTCAGTTGAAACAAGAAATCGTGAAGCGGACAGGTCTCTTTAGAGAAGGCTCGAAACTGAAGTTATTAATGGTATTCTGAAGTTATAAGATAAGAATGCGATGTGGTGCTATAGACGCATGATGAAGATACAGTGGATAGATAAGGTTTGTAACAGAGAGGTATTAGAAAGAGTTTGAAAAAAGCGAAATTTATGGAAGACAGTAAAGGTAGGACACCTTCTGAGGCACGAAGGCTTAGTTCGCGACATACTAGAATCAGAGATAGGAATAAAAGAGGTAGGGGTGGGCCCAGATTAGACTAATGCTCCCAAATAGGGAAATGCGTAGGTTAGCTCAGGATAGGAGAGGATGGAGGTACGCGTCCAACCAGTCTTCGGACTGAAAACTTTATGATGATGATGATGGTCCTACAAAATTATGCAAGATGTGAAGGAGGATATTAATACTTGCCTCCGACATCTGAAAGCAATTACAATTTTTTTCTTTAATTACCGAAATGATAAGTAGCAGTTTTGGAAACATAAGTGACGAAGCTGGAAAATTGACTGCGGACACAGACA
Organism: Xestobium rufovillosum; assembly: GCA_963966045.1. Classification (NCBI taxonomy): domain Eukaryota; kingdom Metazoa; phylum Arthropoda; class Insecta; order Coleoptera; family Ptinidae; genus Xestobium; species Xestobium rufovillosum. The sequence continues at coordinate 37,192,659 of OZ014493.1, forward strand.
TTAAGCCAGAATTTCATGTTAAAATCCAACAATCACTTTAAGTTATGGACGTTCCGAAGAACGTCAATCAAATCCCTGTTTAATCAATATTAGCTTGTAATAACTTTGTAGTTTTCACGGGGGGGGTTGACAACTCTGGAATTACTTTGTACATACGAGTGTACCTGGAATTAGTTTGGAATTACGGGAATTATTTGGAATTATGTACCGGAATTACTATGGAATTACTGGAATTATCGGAATTATTGTGGAATTACGGGAATTACCATGGAATTATTGGAATTTATTTGGAATTACTGGAATTATCGGAATTACTATGGAATTACTGGAATTATCGAAATTACTGGAATTATATTGGAATTGGAATTCGACTTTAAATATTACTCATGCTACACGTATTTCATGAATGAAATGCCCCGTGGTGAGAAAGGTAAAGTCGCCCATATTGAACGTGCTCCCAAATTGAACCTCGGCTAATTTACTTGCATGGGTCGATATCATCGCCCTCTATACATAGTAGTTTAAAGAGTACTTGAAGTAAAGCTAAGTCTGGTAGCAAACACATTAATTCAGTTCACTCTTTATAATAACCTTTTCCCAAGTAATAAATCGGGTGTGTGTCTAAGGAAATTTACCACCGTTATTTATTAATTTCAGTCTGATATCCGATTTCCCTTTCGACGAACCTATAGAAACGATAGTGAGCGGTCCTCCTCTAGCTCCATGGTGAACTGGATCTATGCTGTTAATGTGGTGCTTAAATCCTTCTATGGCGCTGCGTCCGCGTGTCCAAATAACAAAGGTGTCATCCACGTACCTAACCCAACACTTCGGCTTCAGTTTGGTTGATTCCAGAGGCGGTCTTCTCGAAAACGTGTTAGCAACACGCGAAAATATAGGTTATCCCACAGCTGTTACTTCCGTTTGTTCGTAAAATTCGTCCATGAAAACGAAGAAGCTGGAATTAATGCATAACTGCTAAATTTGCTAGGTCTCCATCTAGGTTCCCCTGTCTCAAACGTCTTCTTATTGCCGATATGAACTGCCATGAAAATTAGGAAGGAAAGCACAATCACATTTTTTACAAATTAGACAGTCAGCGAATTAGGTTGGTTAGATAGGGAAACATGCATAAACATATAAAGGTAGAGGTAAGAGACCACTTCAACGCTAAGTAGGTAATCTGTTTCCTTTGAAGGAAGAGAAAGAAAGTTTCAGCAAGTTTTTATAATCGAATAAATCCTTAAACGCTCGCTCCTCTTGAAAAATCCTAACTTTTCGTAATACCGTCTACAAATATAACGACATCTTATAGTTGGAGATATCTTTATTTGTTCAGTAAGTTGTATAGCTATTCCTATATTCCCTGTCTTGAAATGCCGAGCGAACTAGTTTTATTGTACATTTGCGCCAGACTCGGCAGCCCGGCTAATGTGATATGTCTTCCTCTCTCAAGGCACATTTCATGCAGTTCAAAGTCTATTTTTTACTAAAGTCTTGCATTACCACTAAGTGCTTCAGATACTCTTATCTGTTATTGATAGAAAACTATCATATTTCGCAAGAAGTACATGTCCGTGAATTAAGGAACAATTCATAATTTTATCTACATCTAAATGCTTTTACAGACTTGGTTAATATTTCTGTAATTTTAGAATTTCTGTAGGTGAGAATCATGGAAACGTGAAGAGTCTCGCAGTAACCTGCGTGAAATAAATGAATGGGGAACTTCGGAATTTCACCGACTTTCATTAGAGACATAATTGCATTAATTTTGCAAAAATCTCATTTATCTCCTAATTCTCCAATTAACTTTCACACGGCTTGTTTTTAAAGAATCTCTATATACTTAGTTTATAAAGTGAAGAATTGTGGACAATAGCTTGAATAGTCTGGGTGACTGTCAGTGATGCAGATTACATTGACTTAACTTTCAAATTGCCGTTAGTTTCGTGCACGAACGCAATAGCTTCAGCAGTGGAAGTGTTGCCATTTATTAACAGAGCATTTCGTTATTTATAATGTAGGTACAGGAAATTACATGCAGATACACATGTTGCCACTGCGACTTTGCACGTTGTTAAATGCATCGTAAAATGCTCTTCTTGCATTCGTGTATAGTTTCTCATATTAAACATGTACAAGAGGATGTCACGGGTCATTTTTCATTCGCACTGAAAGGAGAATTTGCTGATTTTTATCCTTCAATAAATTGAAAGGGAAAGCCACGTGTTTGGACTACGGAAACGAAGTTACAGGTCTGTTTCATGTATGAATTCTTTTTCACTCAACTATCAAGTATAAATTAGATGTGATAACCATAACCGCATTCAGTTTTATCATTGTCCGTCAATTTTGTACATATTTGAGTTTACAGTATAACTTGAATTCAATTAAATGCAAATTTTGAGTAAGTACAACAATTTACTCAATTTGAAAAACATATGACAATACCGGGCAAAGCAATCAAACATGCATCAAAAGTTATATAGGAACTTAAGTGTTTGTAGTAAGGGAAGTGTTTGTGAACTCCCGCCCCTCTCCAGTAGTGTACTAGACTGTGCATAAACGATTTCTGTAAAGGGCTTGGCTGCCGGATGTGTGACTGCTCACTTTAGTTAATTTGTTAAGTTATTAAAATATTATGTATTACTGTATTTTTTAGGGTTAAGTACCTACTAAGTGGTGGATTAGCCAGCGGCTAAACTTCGTCCCGTCTCAATTTATTTATTATGTGAATTATTAACTTCTCTTTTCGCAATAAAGCCGATTCATTATTATTATTATTTAAGCATATTATCCAACGAGTTAGTTAATAATAGCCATAGTACTGTACTTTATCTGCAAGAGCTCATTGATAGTTGAATTTTTAAAGCTAGATGAAACACTTTATTCTAGATAAGTGTGCACAGACGGTAGTTCTGAAACTAATGTTGCCGTAGAAGCGTATAATACATATGGGATTTCTTGTATTTTTCTGACGAATACATAAATATAAAGTTCACGTTTTCCACGTCAAAGCAACCTCCATATGCTGCTATAGGAATTTTTTGATGACTACAACCTCTTGAATAGTGAGTCTCATTATATGTTAGGGAAAAGCAAAGATAATTTGACAAAAGCAGAAAAAGAAGGAAAAACAATAAATAAAGTTAATGCAAATAACGGATTCAAAAATAGAACTGATTAATAGAATAATGGACAATAGAAGCTCAAAGTTACCTATATTTCCAAAATTATCAAATAAAAAGTCATAAAAGTTTGTCATATAACCTGCCAGCATTTTATAAACCGATATGTATGCAATATTTAAAGGTTCTAATATATTGTTACGAGAGAGAGTGGCCACACAAGCCACGCCCATGTTGTTTACGCGAAGGATGACTCAACGTAAATAAACAGTATTGACTGTTGTATGTAAAAGTATTTTTAGAGAAGTTTGAGCTGTGAATTGGTGTTTTGTTGGATTGGTTAGGGTTAGTTAATTGCTTGCTTATTGTTTAATTGTTTACTACTAGTTGTTTAATTGTTATTGCTTGTTGTTGTTTGTCTGTTTGTTTGTTTCTTGTTATTTCGCAGCTTATTGTTAATTGTAAATATTTGTAAATATTGTAATATTTTGTAAAATAGCTAAGATGATTACAAAACTCGCTCGCTTCGCTCGCTCGTATTGTAAACTTCATCCTCGGTAATAATAGCATTCATTATAAACTCGTGTATAATAATATACTATTTCCCAATAGGTAGTAAAGTGCTTTTCAGTAGGAGATACGACAAAATGTTATTAAGGAAAGCGTTTCAGAATTATAAATTAATGACATTTTGTCGTGTCTTCTACAGAAAAAGCACTTTTCTACAAATTATTTAGCAGATACTTTTTACTTTTAGGCTTTCTCTGTGATTTTTTGATGGTCCCTTGGATTTCTGCTTATTTATAGTTTTCACGATTTTCACTTCGATATAATTCTTCTGAAGGTGGGGTGTAATATCCTGAAATGTATTAAATACTAACTTTTTATTATGTTATGAGTGTCTAAAAACTAAAATAAAAAAGTTGCGATAAATCTTTTTTATCTCAATTACAATTACTTCCGACGTGCACCAAGAATGACGAAAATTGAAGGAGAAGTTCAAAAGAATTCATTTAATTACCCGTCTGTGGAATTCCGATCGAACTTTCAACGTGAAGGACTAATGCAATTTTCTACTTTGGTAATGACGTAGAAGATGCCCATAATTTCTAATTTTAAATTAATTATTTTCAAATACAAACTTCCAGGAGATAAATTTAGAATACAAAGACTGCAGCCACAAAGAATTTAAAATGGAATTTCGATTAATTAAACTTCTGAAATTTGAATAAGGAAACATAAATTAGCCGTAGTAACGAGATTTATTTTTTATCTTTATGTGTTGGGTGAACAAGAATAAGAGGCTTCCATAATGATTGTGCCCGTGTTGAGATTTGTATAGAAATACAATTGCAACAGTTTTATAAGAAGCTTTGTATTAAGTGAAATGTATGGTTCGCATTTTACTCCCACAGATATTGCACAGTAAAAAGTTCCATTATGGAATTTGAAATGAGAAAGCCCTTAAACTTAAAGGAATAAATAATAATGTTATTAGATGCTAGCGTATACACTCACTGGTAAGTTACAGATAAATTTACAGAGGTTACCACGTTTACAAATTTTCAAGAAAATAACTTTTTGGCCTTTGCCATATTATAACAGGGGAAACAAATGTATTGTATTTCTCTGTTCAAGAAACCCTCATCTAAAGAGTTGGTATTTAACAAAGTTCGTCGTTTAATAATAATATGTACCTATTTAAGAACTGTCTAAGTTACCTTAAGCTGCTGCTCAGAAACGCAGTAAATGCGACGCTATCGTTTCACATCGCTAATAGGCCAATTGCCTTTCTTTAATAAATTAAGAAATTTTACATTTGAATTTGTGGTCTCTTTCGTGAAGTAATCGTGATCAGTTTTAAATGTTTTCTAATAAAATTTAGATTCGAATTGTGAGTTTTGCTCTTGTCGTTGATGAAAAATCACTCGACTGACGTCTTCTGATTTTGATGTCAATTTCACTGGTAACACTGCTGAAAGTTATGTTGATGGATCTATTCTAATTTTTCAATTAGTGCTCCCTGCACTGACCTCCTATATAGGCGTCCAAGAGTAGAAATGCCGCATACCATCTTCCTACTCAACATGTCCAAGATATGTTTGGTTAGATTTAATTCTTTAGTTATCCTTTAATATGTATCTCAGTAATTAGAGCTTCCAAGCACCCGTCACCATGACCTACTGTCGTATTAAAAAATGGTTCTGGCCAAATTGTTCATCTGCCCTTTAATTTAGTCCTTGATGACCATGCGATGCTCTAAGGTAAAATCTAGTATCCTTAGAAAATTATATTTGTCTGCATTATTCACTGCTCCAATTGTGCACTTCTTCTTCAGCAGGGCAGTCCTTTCTTGTTCACTCCTTCCCTTCTATTTTCCTTTAATTTCGGTCTTGTGCTAATTGATGCCAACCTCTATCTTCCTTACGAAGACATCGTCGAGCCATCTCTTCTGTGGTTTCTTTAATCTCATTCCTACATCCGCTTCGCTTCGGCTATATTCTGGATCACGTTTTTCAAACGCCGTCCAGGTCGTAAATTTTAAAACAGGCAGCCCAAAAAATGCTGCAATAAATCAAAATGTGGGATGTCGAAAATTAGAAATTATATGAAGGCGACAAATAGAAATTCGTCAATTACATATTTTCTTTGCTGAACTCGAGGCTATCAAAAGAATTTATTATTATAAGATATATAAAACCGAGTTTCTTGGATATCCCCATTCGACATTCAAAACATTATGTTGCACGAACTTTTCAGAGCCAGAAAGGAAAATATAAGATGGGCGAGACAGAGAATGTATGACCAGGAAACTCAAAGAATAGTACGATATATCGACAATTACAACCAACTATTCAATAAACCGAATGTTTGCCCACGGGGTGGAGAAGGTGTTAAACTCGTCTTAAAAAATAATGAAAGAATATATGAAAATAAATAATTTATAATACTCAAACCAAATGTGATATGAATAAATATCAGCCAATAACTTTTTCCCTGTAAATACCACACTCGCTATCGTGATTTTGGGATGATGTAACGGAGTCTTGATTGATTATTTTGCAGTTTCTTCTTTTTACGATCTTATTACTAAAATTGTCAATTTTGCCCTCGAGGTTCAACAAGGCATTGCTATACTCCAAAACGTTGATTGCGGTCTCTAGACAGGAAGTTCTTGTGCGGGAAGAGATATTATGCAAGAACAGTCTCAAAATTCGCTGCACAAACTACGTCGCGAAATATCCAGCTGCACAACCGAACCGCAGTGATGCGCTTCTTTAGACCTAACGAAGTCGCATCACTCCAATTCGGTCGTCATAAATTAATATTGGCCCCGCTAGAGCACGTTCTTGCAGGGTGATCACTCCGTCTGTTCGGCGGCCCAAGTATAAAACTGTCGAAGTTTTCTTGAGTCAAGTAGTAGGCCCCGCTTGAGTACGAACTGATCTTACTGGAGTAGTGGGGTGCTAAATGTATACCACTGTACCACACTATTTCTTCTGCAATACTCTCTACGCATTAGTTAAATAGATGAATGTTTTTGATTAAGAATAATCATAATTTTCGATGATTGTCGCATTATTCTGCTACACATTTTTGAACATAAAAATGACAAGTGCGATATTTGGACAAAAAATGGCGGCATCTTTCCATAGAGTTATGATATTTTCGACAAAGTTGTAGTGGCAAAACAATGCCTTACGAGCCTTCTTCCATTATTCTAGAAACCTTTGATACCGTTTGTCTATACCTTATACAGTGTGTTCCACAAAGTACGTGACAGCCAAATATCTCTTTTATTACTTATCGCATCAAATTTTCGTTCAGACAAAAAAAATCTTGTAAAAAACTTTCCTTGAAAACCCAGTCTAATATATTCTCCTCCTTATACGAGGAGTGTTCAAGACGAAAAAAACTGTTTCGGTTAAATAGAAAGTGGTTTTATTCTATGTCGAATCGAAGAAATTCATTAAGAAAGTTTACTCAGAATCCCAAAATATGGCCTCACACAAAAAATTGTCACGATATTCAATCGTTTATTTTCATGAACAAATTTTCCCAAAGAGTAAGTAACAGCCAAATAGCTCTTTTATTACGTATCACATCAAATTTCTGCTGTTACTTGATGTTATAAGTAATAAAAGAGATATTTGGCTATTACTTACCTTTCTGAGTAAACTTTCTTAATGAGTTTCTTCGATTGGACCTAGAATAAGACCACTTTCCATTTAATCGAAACAGTTCTTTTCGTCTTGAACACTCTTCGTATAAGATAGAATGTATTAGACTGAGTTTTCAAGGAGAGTTTTTTACAAGAAAGTTTTTTGTCTGAACGAAAATTTGATGCGATAAGTAATAAAAGAGATATTTGTCTGTTACTTACTTTTTGGGACAATTTGTTCAGAAAAATAAACAATTCAATATGGTTACAATTTTTTGCGTGAGCCCATATTTTGAGATTCTGGGTAAACTTTCTAAATGAATTTCTTCGATTCGACATAGAATTAGACCACTTTCCATTTAATAGAAACAGTTTTTTGATGAATTAAACTGAATTTTCAAGGTGAGCTTTTTGCAATAATTTTCTTTTCTCTAAGCGAAAATTCGATGCGATAAGTAATAAAAGAGATATTTGGCTGCTACTTGCTTTCTGGGACACACTGTATATTAACAAGTGATAATTTGTCTCTGGCAGCTAACTCAGTGTCACAGCTAATCACCTAATACCCACTTTTTCGAACAAATTGATCTGAATATTCCAAAATAACCTTAAATTTGTTGGAATAAGAATGGTGGAGGTGCCGGTAAGTAATTTTATTTCAATAAATTTGAAATGTGTGTATATGTGCTGAACGCAAAGTCCGAAAACGATCGAAGTCATAAATGTCGCATTTCATATCGTGTACCTGAGCGTAACGGGGTATCTCCATTTTTTTAGAAAATGAACTATGGTCATCTTCCGGTACCACAAAAGGTGCTAGTATAACCAAAATATTTTCTGCAAATCTGCTATCTTTAGTATGTGTGCAAATTTTCAGAACAATACATCATTAATATGTACACGAGATATATGTCTAGGTTGAGACACTCCTGTATAAATTGTCTGCGTAATGGATGCATCTGGCAAAACGGGGCTTATAAATGCAGGTGTTTTCGATCGGTTTAACAGTTTCCTGCGTGATTCTAAGCTAAGCAACTCGCAACATCCCGGGAATATATTTAATAGGTTTAGTGCTCAATTACGAGCAGATCTACCGCTGCCAGAATTAAACTGTAATTCAGTGACCTTATCTGAAATGTACATTTATCAAGTTGCAGAATTTCAGAGTAATTTAGCTTAGCTATACCAATTAATTATTATTAGTACTAACGGATTAGCATAAATTCAATTTCAGTACACGCATACAAATGCCTTCATATCAAGGAATGGCAAACAAGATTATGCATATTTTCTGAATATTGAAGTGATATGGTGAAGATCGGCTTTAACCAGTCTGCAGCATACGCTTTAAACAGTGTAGATGGTGACACGGAAATTTCATCGTGAAAATAAAAAGGCGCCTCTATTCAATAGATTAATCGGGAAATGCATCAGTTTGAAACACCGGTGGTTACATAGGAGTTTCCCATCCACATAAAAGATTTAAATTTACAACTGAGGGAGATTGCATGAATAGCGTAATAAAATAGGAAATGAGATGAACTGCACGAGGATTTCATTTAGAAATGAAACGATCAAAAAATGAATCCGAGCTCTTAATAATAAATCTAGGTATAAATTTTGACAGAACTCATAAAACCCATATTCCACCTCTCTTTGTTTCATTATACAGATACAGGATGTTCTTAAAGTTGAAGCACTTATTTTAACAGGATGTAGAACTCCTAAAAATTAGTCGTTTTGCCAAAAATCACCTTTTGAGAAACACATTATTTAAATGTTCCAGAACTTCTCGCCTAAAATGCGGCGGAGCTCCATCGTGTAGAAATCACATTGACTGCCTCACTTCATAAAGGATTTTGTACTATCCAAACAAAGGGGCTATGAAAATTGTTCACTCCATTTCATATAAATGTGGTTGCGTCTACAGTCAAAATAAATTGTGTGAAATTTTTGTTGTTATCATGTTGATGTAGAAGCCACTGGCAGAATTAAACTCTTGCGAGATAATCTCGAAGTTGTAGCGCTTGTACCCTTTGATAATGTTAGAAGAACTGGTCCGAATATGGAACCCCATTTTATTGTTTTTGTATAACGACACCATATTTCTATTTACCACCATAATTTTTTATATATACACTGGGTAATAATCTACGGATCAAGTTCCAAAACAATTTTTGAGATATTGTTAGAAAAAAATCAATAAAAGAAAAGCGTAGGTTTGCTTATTTTTGCTACAAAATATGAAATATGGCCCCCATATAAAATTATATAAAAATCGTTATAAAAACAAATGTAGGTGTTCTTTTTCTTAACAACATATACCTAGGTAACATAAGAGTGTAGTCGCACACATCTTTTCCGGCTTTCCTCGTGGGCCCACAACTGACACATTAAACAGCGAATTCATAGATCTGCTCTTCGATCGGCAGAGAACGACCTTTACAAAATAGACACTCGGCATCATCATTTTCTGGAACTTGCCCAATCTCGTCCACATCATTGTCTTCATCAGAGGGATGAGTGAACAAAGTTTTCTTGTTCATCTTCTGACTCAGTTTCAGAAGTTCTCGCTTGTTTTTTGGCTTTTTTCTTTGGCTTTTCAGCTGCAGGGACATTTTTCCGTTTAATTTTTTGTCTGTGTTGAAGAGAATTTACCAGATATTCTTCCAATTCAGCCTTATCTACCTCTTGCCTTTGCGGCCAACAATTTTCGAAAGTTTTCTTTGGACCATAGATACTTTGGTCTCGTCTGCATCAAAAATTTGGTGTGGTCCAAAATTATGTTTGATATATGCAGCTTCTAAGTGGTTAAAGAATTCTGTAATATTTTCTTTATTGAAACCCAGTGGCCTGGTAAATGATATAAGTACCAGTTGGTCTTCGCAAAGGTAATACTTTCCCGTGCCGCTTTAGAAACACATCCTGCTAACTACGACCTCCAATTCCATTTTGGAAATGATGTTCAATTCCATTCCTTACAGTCAAAGTATGAGCTATCTTACAAAGGTCTTTTCTGGTTAGGCCATATAATTGTGCTTCCATCGCCAAGATGTAATCTCCCAGTTCCTTTTCAATTGCGGTCCCTACAACTATTTTTCTTCCAACTTTAAATTTTACCAAGCTCCATATCTAACTCCTTCCATTTTTTCCTAAAATTTTTCCGGTTACATTTTCTGTCTTTTGGCATGATGAGAAGCCTAAGAAAAATTCACAGAAAACATTCAGAGATAATGCGTAATGAGAATGTACGCGAACAAAGCAATGTTGAACATTGCGAAATGGGTGAGAACAGGAAGAATATTTTGAAATCGACAGGTGGGAAGAATGGACAACATTGTGAAAAGACTATCATGAAGACGTTCTAAGAAATAAAACATATTATCATCTTAATGATAGATGATTTGGCCTTATAGTCGTGTCACCTTAAATCAGTTATTCTAGACCGCTTCCATCTTAGGTGTTTTGGTCAATCATCGCCGTGATGGAAACCTTGGTCATTGGGCCTGTAGAGATCGACCACAGAGAAATCGTTTTCTCAATGCCCTATTTCATCATAGTCCATGATGTTCCTTTGTCCTTAAACTTCAACATATCACAGACTTTGGTGAAAATAAATTGCAACCTCCGTGACATTAAGCGAACTATCTTCAAAAATATAATTCCTCTTAGGTCAAAATCCGGCGAAATCCCCGCCTCAGCACCCTACATTCGAATTTCATCAGCCAAAGATTCCATATATCCATACTTAATTACAGAAGAGGTGCATCACGTGGTCCTGACCATGCTTCCTTGTGACAGTGGACGAAACGTCGATATGTGGAAGAGAAACTAACCATTACGGTCCCTTTGCTTAAAATCTTTATTTCGAGCTACTTGGTTCCACAACGCAAATGATCGAAAGGTCCGCTTAACGACAAGTAAGGAGACTGCAGTTATTTAATTAAACTATAAATTCTAATCCAGCTTTCAGGGGAGCTATTTAATGTTATGTTCTAGCCACCAGTTCGAACCACAAGTATTTCAGAAATCTGTTTCGAACAGATTCCAGAGCTACATGAGGGTTACATACTAACGGTGTAAAATTTATTTCAGTTTAGACATAAGAAAAGTATAAAGTTTTCAATAGTTTAATTGATTTTTAGAGCTTGCATGTTATAATTATAAAACATAAAAGTTTGTTGCATCTACCCATTAAAGTCCGAATTTATTATGCAAACAAAACGTTATTTAGTTTTCAAGAATAACACCAAGGTTTATTATGTGTTATGCATACCTATAAAGCCTTAAATAATATTGATACTTTTATTGGTGTTATGAAAATTATGAAAAAATTCCCTTAATTTTTCCTAGACGCTTTGTCTCTTCAATTTTTCGCAAATGTACAAAGGCGTGTTCCACACGTACTTTCTTAAGAGTTTTTAATAGTGAAAGCAGCTATATACAGATAAGAATTAGCAAAAACGAAAATCATGTTCTATCAGGATATCGCACCATATCACAAATTTGTTATTCCCTCACCTAAAGTTTCTCAATGCATATATCATAAAACCAGCTGCATGTGGAATAACATTAGTACGTAGAATAAACCTTATTAAAACTATTCAGATACGTATCCTAAAGAATAACTTACGGATTCAGGAAACGTTCAGTTTTTACTGGAAAGCTGCATGGAAAATACTATTTATTCCAAATGGAATGTAGTAATAAACAATTCGTTAGCGTGATTCAGATTTAAATAGCAATGGTAGATTCCAGAAATTCGCAACAATAAGTGCACCAACTGCAACTGTTGTGCAACGTGTGCGGCTAGTGGTGGTTAATAGAGATAGTAAGACTGCGAGAAGGCACATAAACGTCATTCTGGAAGATCATATGATCTCGTTTGCACCATTCATAGGTAGTGATTTCATTTTTTTAGTTCGTAACGCCCCCCCCCGTATCGTTTTAGAATCACCAATGAGTATATGAATGAACTGGCCAACCTATTTTTTCATTCTCAAAATATCTCCTCCTTCCATCTAATACTACCCACGAAATTTTGGAAGACTAAAAAAATTTTTCAAATCGACTTTAATAAAAATTTCATTTGCTAAGGTAGATTGGATAGCAGTATTGGTAGCAAAACCTTTGTTGAAGTCGAATGAACATGACAAATTGAAATTACAATATACATACATATATATGCAAAAAAGTAATCGGGGACGAGAAATATTCTGTTGATAATACTGAAAGAGCTATTTATATATTTCTTCCAGTTTGCTTCTTTTTAAGAATTCATGATATTTCCATGCGTGTATTCAAGCGCCGAAATGAAATCTTCCTTACAAAAAATCTGTGGAATATCTATTAAATAGAAAAAAATCGTAAATAGCAACGGTTCGTTTTCAAATAAGAATATTTATTGAAATATTTCAGCGTTTCTATTCTTTCCCTAATAACTAAGGAATGAGAAAATTAGCACTGGAAAATTGTTCTTTTTATTACACTGTAACACAGTTCTTAATGGTCTATAAAAACGCGATACCACAAAAATGAGCTTTCAGCTGAATTTCAGCGGAAGCGGTATTAAAATCTGGCACGTAAAAAATTGCTGCAACCGTGGATAATACAATATCACTTCAGAAATTCAACAAATGACAATGTGAAAACCCAAAAGGTGGTTTAGCTTTTTACATCCTGTTAAAACTGAAAATTGTCACTACTTATCTGTCATACTTTTTGACATACCTATGCCACATTTTCTCTTCAAATTTGCAGATGCAAGGGTTCATTAAAAAATTGATATCTCTTGAACCGCTGAAGACAAGTCGATGATTTTTTTGCTTCGATTTCCTAAACTCCAAGGAATGTTTTGATTGATAACCGAAGTCATTACGAGTTTTCCAGCGGTTGCTACAATTTTTTGAATACGGGTATGGCAAAATGTCCAAAACTCAATTTTTTCAAATGGCACGTGTTAAATTTTATGTCACCGTTGGATGTAAAATATAATTCTAAGTGGAGTTATGTTAGCATGTGTTATACCTAACTCCAATCGTTTTGGAACTATTTGCAGTTTTTGAGTAAATTGGTATCAAAAAGTATGACAGATAAGTAGTGACAATTTGGTTAGTTGTACTCGGAATTAAATGCCGAATTCAAATATAAAATCAAAATGGGCGATTGTCATTTAAAAAAACAAAGATGGCGTCTACTTCCGCCTTTTTAAGAGTGACGTAATCCTGTAAATATTTAATTTCGCCTCGGAATCGTCGATTATGGCTAGGTTCCAAGTTTCATAGCTCTAGCATAAGTAGAAGTCGAAATTTTTCTAATGTGCGCTTTAAATGAATCACCCTGTATACAAAAAGTACGAAAACATAAAATGTTCAATCAGTTGATAATACGAGTACGATTCGTAACGACTAGGTACAAATTCCTCATTGTCGGATCGTCTTCACAAGTATAATAATTGTTTAGGGTTGTGAATAAAGTATAATATTGTGTAAAATGGAGTTTGAACTATTGCAAACAAATAAAGGGAAACCTGCACCTATTTATGAAAGACGTAAATACAGAATGCAGCGAAGTTTTAAAAATGGGAATACTCGTTGGCTTTGTTCTAAAGAGAAGAGCCACAAGTGCAAAGGCAGCATAATAACCAACGGACAGAATTGGGTAGAAAGTGCCATACCGCATTCCTGCAAGCCAGATGTTGCTGCCTTGGAAGTGCAGAAACAAATTTGTGTGGCAAAGAAGAGAGCTCGGGTGGAAGACGCTCCAATACGCAAAATATATAAACAAGAATTGACGCTGCTATTCCATCGTGGCTACGATTTTATTACCGAAGTTCATTCATTCCATTCCAGAAGGATTGTTAATATAGAAGACCAATCCAATTTTCTCTTCGCCGATGATCAAACTGCTGGGAGGATTTTAATATTTGCCACAACTAATGGGAGAGAGGTCTTGGCCACGAGCAATACTGTGTTTATTGATGGAACGTTTAAAAGTTGCAGTAAGCAGTTCACGCAAATCTACTCATTCCATATCGATATCGGAAGCACTGATGAAGAAGCGAATGTGGTACCTGTGATGTTCGCACTTTTGCCTGATAAAAAGCAACGAACATACGATCGTATGTTTGAACTGATAAAACTACAAATTCCTGGATGGCGCCCGCAAACTTTGAAAATTGATTTTGAAAAAGCGGCAATCGGTTCCTTAAAAAATATGTTTCCATCTACGCAAATAAGTGGATGCAACTACCATTTTAACCAGTGTTTATGGAGTGCAAAATCTTGGTTTAACAGAAGAATATAAGATGAATGAAGGCATACGCCTGGATATGCATAAACGTAGAAGATGTGTGGCTAATCATTATGGAAACTGCTCCCCAATATGAAAAACTGCTAAATTTTCTTGATTACTTCGTAGACGAATAGATGGAAAATTCTATAATTAAGCATTCTATGTGGAACAATTTTGGACAACGACATCGCACTAATAACGCTGTGGAAGGATGGAACCATCGCTTAAATAGAATTTTACAGATACATCATCCGAATGTTTTCGAGTTAATCAAAAGTTTGAAAGAGGAAGCGGAATACAGAGATTTTGTTTATTGCAGACGGTTTTTAAATTTGGAAGACAAGAGGCGGAAAGCATTGTACGTAAAATTAGATAGGCGTATAGAAAAGATTAAGGACGAATATCTTAAATCAGGTGATATAAAAAAATGTTTAAAAACGTTGACATACCTAAATATGTGCAAAAATTGGAATAAGCAGGAAAACAGATATAAGTAAATATTTTTACGTACCTAAATTAATACTGTAATAATTTCTTGCAGTTTTTTATTTTATTTTTATTAAATTAAATTACTTAAATTATGATTTTGCATTTTTCTTACATGAAATCCTTACGTTACAAAGGTCAAAGAAGTCCTTATTGTGTACCTACAGGATGATTCCGTTTTTGAGACCGCATGGCTACAAAGTTTATTTATGTCTTATCAAAGATATAAACAGCTGAAGCAAATCCAAAAGAAAATTTATGTATAGAATATCTTTCACGCGCTTTCCTTGATGTTTCTAAAAAAACAGCTGAATGTCGCAGAAAAAAATATGAAGTACCTACAAAGTTAGATTTTTTAATGAAATGCCTTGTTAATTGTTGCACTTTTGGGTAGATCTTTATTTCTGATTTCAAAAATATAGTTTGCATTTTATGTTTAAAATCTGTTTTTTAAATATTATCACTCCCTAGTGCTTGAATAATTTCCAAAAACATTTTTGGGCTAACGAACTTCTTGGACTCGGGGTATTTTCCAGTAACGCAATAAAAGCATGAGGGAGTACGTACGAGAAAAAATTTATTGATAATAGTCAAACATACGGAAGCGCTGAAGGGCCACGTAAAAATTTTTCATTAACACGATAATAATTCCCAATTCCTTGAAAGTCGACAATAATTTACAGTTAGTAAGCCTTATAACGACAATAAAGTCGAGTTCGCACTTTCTGTCTGGACAATAACGTCGAATTCGCATTTTGCATCTCGACAATAATGTCGAGATCAGAGGCTTTACCTGGGAATTAATGTCGAGATCACACACTATATCTGGGAATTAATGTCGAGTTTGCGTTAACTATCTGGGAATTATTGACGAGTTCGCTTCAACTATCTGGGAATTATTGTTGAGTTCGCCCTCCTTTATATTTCGATAGTGTCTACAGTAGAGTGAAATGAAGCTTTCGCCTGGCTTCAAACGCTGTTGAAGTAACGATAAACATTAGATGCATTGTAGGCAGCTTGACCGCAATAAACATACGCTTTTATTTGGGTTTTCGAAACTTTTACGATAAGTCATAACCGGGAACGTCTCGCTACGCGTTTACTTGTATCCCAGATAGGTTTTGCCAATGCATAGACATCCAAAGTTTTAGTGTACGTTTATTGTTTTCATTAGTAATAACGAATTTTCTTTTAAAAAAAATGCCTTTTCTGACGAGGCACCGGACACAACACAACGAATGCAAAATTCTGCAAATTACAATAAACTTTAGAAGAAAAAAGAAAAGGGATCCTCTGGGATTAGAACAAAAACTCCTTGTACATTTTCGTACCGAACCACGACGGTTACTTGCGGAGCATGAAGTTTAACAGTTTATTAAAGCACGGCGCGAACATATTATATGGAAGTGGCCTACTTCGTAAAACCTAGTTGGGATATAAATAATAAACGCTGTCGCTACTCACTGTTCAAGTCAACTGTCAACAACCGGCAAGGGGCAAGCGTAAACAACCCTCTCTGTCATTCCTCCACACAAGCGGGAAAATTTAAAATTTGAATATATTTACTACAACATAATAAAAGTAATTAGCTAGATGCTTGACTTATTTTCCCATGATCCATAATTACGGCACATAGATACTAGATTAGAAGGGAAAATAAGAGTATGCATCATAATATTATTCTTCACTACTAGTCTTAAAACGTCATTATTGACCGATATTTATGCTGAGAAATTGTTTTTCCTCCACCTCTTACTTATGACGGTCTATGATTGGTCCATTATTGACCTTCGTCGATAATATAGAATTACAGCTGACAGTTGATTTGAACAGTAAGTGGCGAGAACGTTTATTTATATCCCAACCAAGTAGACCACTTCCATATGTTCGCGCCGTGCTTTAATAAACTGTTAAACTTCATGCTCCGCAAGTAACCGTCGTGGCTCAGTAAGAAAATGTATGAGGAGTTTTTGTTCGAATCCTAGAGGATCCCTTTTCTTTTTTCTTCTAGTTTATTGTAATTTACAGAATTTTGCATTCGTTGTGTTGTGTCCGATGTCCCTTAAGAAAAGGCATTTTTTAAAAGAAAATTCGCTATTACTAATGAAAACAATAAACAAAGGAATAATAGTACGCTAAAACGTTGGATGTCTATGCATTGGCAAAACCTAGCTGGGATATAAATAAACGCGTAGCGAGACGTTCCCGGTTATGTCTTATTGTAAGTTTCGAAAACCCAAACAAAAGCGCATGTTTATTGCGGTCAAGCTGGCCTACAATTTAATTTTCATGGTTACCTACCTCAACAGCTTTTGAAGCCAGGCGAAAGCTTCATTTCACTCTACTGTAGACACTGTATTATCGAAATATAAAACAGGGCGAACTCAACAATAATTCCCAGATAGTTGAAGCGAACTCGACAATAATTCCCAGATAGTTAACACAAACTCGACATTAATTCCCAGATATAGTGTGTGATCTCGACATTAATTCCCAGATGAAGCCTCTGATCTCGACATTATTGTCGAGATGCAAAATGCGAATTCGACGTTATTGTCCAGATAGAAAGTGCGAACTCGACTTTATTGTCGTGATAAGGCGTACTAACTGTAAATTATTGTCGACTTCCAAGGAATTGGGAATTATTATCGTGTTAATGAAAAATTTTTACGTGGCCCTTCAGCGCTTCCGTAGCTTTTGCAACCACTGAGAATGTCTCATTGCGAATATCTTTCTAGTTTTTATGACTGTCGCATATTATGCTACTACTAGTGCTAGTGTCGCTTTTGCTCTGTGTCGCTTCTGCGAAAGTATCCTCCAACGTATCAAAGCATACGATCGAGAATTAATTTTACATCAAATACACAATGAGTCAAAAAAACATAATACATAAAGCCATTTTTTGAACTTATTTATTGTTATAGTTCCAAGATTTAGAGATTGGGCTTTCACTTAGATAATTATTTATTTAAAAATATTAATAACTTACTAATTTATAAGTGCACAAAATTTGCACCATTCTTTTGGAACACTCTGCACAAAAAATGTTTACATTGATTTTTCTCAAAAATACCCATTCTCAAATGTAATGAAGTCTAAATCTGAATCCTACTTCAGAGAACATAGACGCAGCATCCCTTTCTTACATTAAACACGTTTATATAAATGTGAATAAAGAATCTGCCACGTGGAGAACCTCATTCTAACTTTGCTGAAAGTTGACGCTTAGAATAACAATAACGCTTTAAACAATTTTACCTCTTAAAGATTTTCCCGTAGCACAACTCCCAGAGTACCTATACATTTTCATTTGAACCGAGTACCTACCTAGTTTGCAATGTTTATTTTGTTTTTATTTCTGAAATATTCACTGTCAATTTGTATATTTCAATTATTTGAAATCAAACAAAGCACAGTTAACGCTGTATACGTTCGAATCAATCAATTTGTAATGTCAATATTTGAAAATATTGAAGGCGTATTTTGCTACGTTTATTTCATAAAAATAACAAAAAAGCACATATACCTATAGGAGTACTCCTGTCGATACCGACAAAAATGCTATCACTACAATATTGATTATAATAATTATGTAAATAACTTACATTACAGACACATGTTCACACAGCATGTAGGATAATAGCCCCACAACCGTTGCAAAACAAACTAGTTGGCGGAAATTTTCAAGAAAAGCTCTCTTAGTAGCAAGATAGCAAAGTTCTAAAGTTTAAATGTTGTCACTTAAACATAATTATAAGCACGGCAACAATTTTGGTTTCTAAGAGTTCTAGAAAGTTATAATGAAGAGCAAGCTTTCGAAGTTGATAAAAAAGGGTTATATTAAAAAATATCAGTTCGTTGTATCTTTTTTGTTATTCCTGGCCATTTTAAATTAATCTATAATTTGTGAATTAATTGTGCACGTTGGGGTTATTTCAAGAGTGATCAAGGTTTGTTAACAAGTGGGTGCTCGTTCGTAAACTTTCAGTGCGGCAACGTGAACGTGGTTCCCAAACGACGGACGCGTATAGACTGAATTGAAAGATATATCTCAGCGTCCCGATGCCCTGTAGCCTTTAAACGGAGGCGTCGGTATGATAAGGACAAGGATATGCCATCCGTTACTGTCGCACTTGCACTGATTTTCGTTCACGGAATTGTCATAGTTACCTGCCTAAAATCAACGTTCCCCGAAAATAATCGTTAGTGACACGTTGGAAATGTTGGCGTAAGCAGCATTATTTCGCTGGTAAATCGGTCTGGGAGGGTACGGATTACGCCGCCTTCCGTTTACTTACTGCACGTTTAAATGTTATTTTTAAGCTGACACCGGGAAGACAGGGTGTGACAAGCACTGCGAATATTGTCTTTCAAAAGGTAACATAATACCTACCTATAAAGGTGGTTTAGGATCGTAAGTTACATACAGATTATGTAATTTTATTTATAATTAATTATACTGTATAAACATATCCTTGAATATTAAAGACGATTCGCGCTCTGGAAGCCGGTCAGGGAGAACAGTTAGTAAAATCTTGATCATTTTGTAAAACTGTAATTAACATCGGCAGCAAAAATTTCAGCTCCTCTAATGACCACTATACCCATAGAAAAAGAAGGTTGGAAGTTAATTTCTCCGAGAGAAAAAAATATCCTTAGACGCCCTCAAAACGTAAACACATGTTTTACACCAGTCTCTAAATAGACAGTTGCCATGGATTCCAATGTAAAAACATTCTTAGGTCAAGCCTGATGGTCCGAAAAAAGAAAAAAGCAAACTGCTGAAAAGAAATGTTGGCCATTCTCAGTCCTGCCTCACACTAAATATACCCACCTTCGTTTTACAGTCTGTCACAAAAGTAACGCGACTAATTAGGAAAATAATTTTATTGCAGTCATTTTCACAATAAATGTATAGGTAATCTTAACCGAATTTTCAACATTTTTATGCTTTATACTAATAGTATACAGGGTGCCCCTAAACTGACAGTTGCCATGGATTCCAATGTAAAAACATTCTTAGGTCAAGCCTGATGGTCCGAAAAAAAGCAAACTGTTGAAAAGAAATGTAGGCCATTCTCAGTTCTGCCTCACACTAAATATACCCACCACAGTTTCCTATGCGATCTAATCAAAGTTAGCTATACCCAAATGCGTTTCATTAAGTCAGTATTCTGCTTCAAAGTTCCGCTAGGAAAAAGTAATTTTGCATATAACAGGACCCTTGAATTGTTATGACCGATATTTCATATTATTATTATTATTATACCGAGTGACAAACTTCCATGGGTACATGGGGAAATAACATGAGTAATTACATTTTTGGGGATTCCCGCTCCCCATGTATAGTTACAATGGTGGTAAAGGTAGCAATCGAAAGATTATTTTTTTCTGGGTATGATGATACCAAACACTCCACAACTTTCCAATTTATTAAAGCCTTAAAACCAAAATTACATTAATAATTTTTGTACTAAAACACCAGAAATTTATCAGATTATCCATGACAATTTAATTTATTCTAATCAAAGATGCCTTTGATTCTTAGGTATTTTCTAATTTGTCCGAACTTATTTTCTGTGAAATTCAATAACAGTTTAGAAATACATATTTTTCTTCATTTTGAAACCCAAATTTTAAATTGTCGATAAATGTTGACAGTTCAGACGAATTAGAAAATCCGTAAGAATCAAAGACGTCTGTGATTAGAATTAGAATAAATTACGCCGTCCCGGATAATCTGATCAATTTCTGTGTTTTAGCTTTGAATGCTTTAATAAATTGGAATGTTGTAGAGTTTTTGATATCCTCATACGCATCAATTGCTACCTTTACCACCATTATAATTATATTTTTCAAGGATAGAAACAATTTTCTTATGAAGATGGGAAACAATTTTTTAGAAAGGCATCAGAGAGAAGGAGTCAATTGCAAACTTTTTCGTAGACACAGAAATAAAGTCGGGGAGCAAGGTGCTCTAATTCGACACCTTCTATTCTATACAACTCGAACACACACAAAAAAATGAAGCTGATTCTTATGTAAAGTGCCCTGCCGGATTCGAATTTTGAGGTCGTGAAAAGATCGGGAATTGCAAAAATGCCGAAAAATGTACTTTTCGTAAAATTTTCCTAAATCAATTTTCGACCAGAAATATCCTGATTTTTAAGAGTTCTAACAACTTAGTACATAATATTTTCGAAACTATCTGGAATGAATGAATGAAATTCATTCACACATAACTACAGGGTGTCCAAAAAATAGCGGATAAACTCGTCAGTACGTTGTCAGGAATGGTCACCTCAGTACGGGAAAAATTCTAAAAAAATACAAGTGCCGTAGTTTTCAACAGAAAAAGGTCCAAAGTCTGCCTACTCAACTCTGCTACAGCCATTATGTTAACTAATATCTGATCTTAAACTATTGTGAGACATTGCTATTATCATTTCAAAACACAAGGGAACATTTAGCTTCACTTACTTGAATGTATTTGGGAAATTAGAAAATTGCAAAATTACAATTTTGCATTTTTGGGGCAATGGAGAATTGCTGCAATACATGACAACAATGCATTCATTAATGAATGATTGCATCAGTAATAGTAGGTGGCCAAAACGAATTTGTCTTAATGTCAGAATTGAAAATAATAAGTGATGACTTCAGTTCAAAAGGGGCACGTGTTAGATTGTACCTAATTTGGATACTATAAGGGCCGGTTGTTCAAAACTCCATTTGATCAGAGATTAACTAATCACTGGTTAAATTTGATCATTGATCAAATCTGACACCGGTTGTTCGTACGAAAATCAAACTGTGATTAACTAATCTCAGATTAACTTGCTTTAGTTCAAATGCACCATACGTTGCTAAGATACGATTGTTAATTTCCATTTATTTATTTGTGTTTGGTATGTCAAAAGTGCGTTTATGATGGATAAGAGGACAAAAAACTTCACAGAGCGAGAGAAACATGAACTGGTCAGTTTAGTACAGCAGTAAGTATTTTTGGGAAAGGACTATTGTAATGTAAATAAATACCAAGATATAAAATATTGAGGTTCTGTACTCAAACTATTTTGCTCAAAGTATTCACATTACATTACTACATTTTGACGCTTGGTAGAGGTTTCAGATGGATGGCCGTATTGCTCACTATGACCGTAATATCCAAGAACTTACTAATGTAATAATTCCTTCAGAATCAACCAGAAGTACGAAAGAGCATTTTTCAAAGCATTTGTTTAGTAATTTCAAATTTGTAAATTTCGCATCTAGGTATAAGAACTTTCGACTTTTCTATAAAAAAGACATACCTAACCGTTGCGAGTGATAGGTATAGGTAAATAGGTGGATGGTGCGTATTCCAGTAATTGGACAGCCTACATTTATAGGAAAACTAATGTTGCATTCAAAGTCATTATCACAATTTGTTTACATTTTCTGGGCGTTTATACACATTTGAAGAAAACATATCAGCATGCGGTCAATTTTAGGTTAGCAATATTTTTGACGATAAAACCACAAGTAACAGATAAAATACTCAATAAAATAGTAAAAGGATTTACAAATTAAAGTTTTTCTTTACATGTACTTACCTTTTGACGATTTTTTTACTAAAAAGTTTTATAATTCAGAGTCTGCCGTTCGCAACTGTCAATTTGACCACACTTTAATCACAGCTTGAACAGCGTTCAAGTTAATCATACTTTGATCATAGTTTAACCAGAGATCAGAGCTTTGAACAACCCGAATTCGACTTAACCATACTTTGATCACAGTTTAATCATAGATTAGTTAATCTCTGATCAAATAGCTGCTTGGAAGTTTTGAACAACCGGTTTGAAAGATAATCAAAGGTTAATCTCTGATCAAAATTTGAACAGTGTTTGAACAAACGGCCCTTTGTGTTTGGGACTAAAAAATGTAAGACTAATAATTGCCTTGGTAATTAAATTCTTTGTTCTCTTAATGTGTTTATTTTTTTACTTTCTCTGGGCTTCATTTGACGAAATAATTTGGAATTATGATGAAGTTACATACCTACATTCATGACAGATTTACGTGACAAGCAATCAATCTGCCATAGGTAACTAGGATGGTAGGTAACTAAGATTAAATAAATTTCAGGTAATGTGATATTTTCTTTAAATCGTACATTGATATGTTGCAAGATTTCTTGCTTTTAAAAACGAAGTAAACGAGTCACGGAAGCACAGAGATTTTTTTTAAATATTTTTTTGTCATCCAGACACAAATTGTTTCAACGTACTGTTGAGTTTATCCACTATTTTTTGGACATCCTGTATTCACAATTGGCTAAGTACAGGTATCAAATTTTCTGCCAAAACATTTACAAGTGTGTGCAAATTATTGTTGAATTTCGGAAAATCAATTCCAAAATTGCGCTCTAATTGTAAATGAAACGCTGTAGTTTTATTACATTTTCGAATTCTCCGCCAAATTTTATATCCCGTTGATTGAAAAACATTTTTCCCAAGTTAAACGATTTTAGAGATTATCTGTAGTACTTAATACAATAAGTGATCTGGAATTGTCGGAAATTTTACGAAAGCTGTTGCTTTTTGGCAACCACGAGCCTCAGGCTCTAACACGAGTCGGGCCATAAACGCCTGTTTGTGCCCTCGGTGCATAAATAACTAATATATTCTAATAAAAACAACTTGATGGTAGAACACGTGAAAGTAACCAAAACGCTAAACTTCATTTATATAGGCTGGTGCTACCACCAGATAAGTTATACATATAATCCTGTTTTTAATAAGAACCCCCACCGGCGACACTGCACCCAACCTTTTTGAAACTATTATTGTAGTCTTCCTTAACCAATGTAGATATCGTTTTAAATTTACGCATCTCTCACAGAGAATGGTACTTCCCAACCTAGGAATACTGGTCGTGGATTACTCCTTGCTGGAAAGTCTTCCTCTTCGTCGATGTAGCTCCGAGGCCCCTAATTTTTATACATCACAACAGGTTTGGTAGTTTGTATAGGGCCAAAACTCGAAGGCCAAGTGTATTTCGGGGTTTGGTCGCAGCGTAACGTTCAAACCTAGAATTGATCAAAAGAAATGCCCAGTGGCCGTTTTCGGACCGTTCTTTAGAAAAGCACCATCTTTTACTGATTTTACTTTTAGACGAAGTGTTTTGTTGCTTTCATTCAGAGGCTGACAAATTACTTTCAACAATATTAAATGAACAAAAAAAATCTAAGTTACGAGAATGTACAATTTGTCTTAATCCACTATTATTTGAACAATGGAAATATCGCTCATGTAATCTAAACTCGCAACCACCACAAGTACAAATACCAATTACATACATACTGCGCTCCTGGAATCAATTGTGTTCTTAATAAAACCAAACGAATGCATTCCATCAACCGGAGCGACCTCATCAATCCACGTATTTGCTCACATTACTATCAATGTTTTAAAAATACACTTTTATTACCCACAAACCAGTTGCTTTCAAAGTTTCATCAAGTTCCTGCAATAACATGTTTAGAGTCTACACATTCTTTGTATGTGGTCCAAATTGTAATCAGTGTTTTTCAATAAAACTTTCTTTGTAATAGACAAGGAAATCATGAATAACTACATAATTAAAATAACAATGTAAACATTCCTGAAACAGAGTCTCCGATGAAATATATTTCAGTATGTTGGTATATGAAGAGAAATTCCCTGAAGCATTTAAACCACAAGAGCGTGTTCTATAATCTATAAGGGTTCCCATTATAAAACACCGTTTATGTACGATAGCAATCAATATTATAATACTACGTTCTAATATTCACACAACTTGTAATAACCCTACATTCTCCCGTACCTCAACACAGTAATGGGGTCAAAGAACATCACTAATCACTGTGATAAAAAAACCAGTCACTAGTGATCTTCTTAACGAGACCAAATAGGAAAGTGTCATAGAACTGGTAGTTTGGTATTCTCGGTGCGGGTGGGTCGGCTCCCGAAGAGGTTAGTTTTTTTCTCTCATGTTTTTACATAATTTTTTTACAAAAAATGCGTGTGTCTGGTGTGAGGATAGCTAAGGGGTCTGTGTAAAATACGTATGTCAACTCTGGGGTCTGTTTTAAAAAGTTTCCGCCAGCAAAGTGATCTGTTTCACGTGGAAAGAAAAATATTAAATTGCGTTCACGTTAGCGTGGAAGTAGACCCCACTAAAAATATAGCGATTCTCCATATCCCTCGATGACAAAAACAAATCTCTTTAACTGCATTAAAACTTTCCGTTCCACGAACTGAACATACTTTTTTAAATTACAGGATCATAAATTTTGCTCGGTGAAATATTATTCCCTGCGGAAAATCTTTTAGTTTTTTTTGACGCGAGTCAAATCAAATTTAAACCGCTTATGTATCGAGTTTGCGAAAAATTGCGAGAAGAAATTCGTTTTCTCGTTGCATTTATCCTTTTATAGCAGGATTTTATATAATACCAATTCAACTCAAATACTCTTATTCTTGCAATTTCAAATTTCTAAGTAAATTTAACTACGAATGTAGAGGCAGAACATTTTACTGGAACATATTTGATAACTAGAACACTGGAATACCCGTGTCATAGGTTTTATAATTTAGCATTTTGTGTGCTGTGTACCTGGATTATATTAATTTGTATTTTTCCGTAAACAGTATTTTTCAGGCAGCATTACACTTTGTGCAATGGAAGACTTTGGAACAAAACACTCTCTCGCCTGTTCAGTGACTTGGAGTATCTACATTTAGGACTTGTTATCTGTCTCCTTCTACTAGAAATCTGCTCTATACATGCTTGTTTGATGATATTTGAATATTCAGAAATATTTTCAGTCTTTCATTTATAACCGATTCTACTTCCCACTTAAAAGTGGTTGCAAGTCTTCTACTAGCATTATTTCATGATGGGATATTTTTTATATTTGTAATGTATTTGTATTCAAAATTTTCTTTGAAATTTCCTGGAAATATTGTTTCCACACTTGGACAATTTCGGAAATATCCGTTATAATAAGTAAGTACCTAGACCTTTCTCATTCTACATGTGTCCGAGAACTCCTGTCCGAAAAAAGAGTGGAATATTCTACGTTCACAAATAATGGGAAAAGTTCCTATAAACATGTTCCCTAAAATGCTTCCCTGAAGAGTTACAAGTGTTTAAAGGTGGCTAAAAATATGTGCAAACTTCAAAAAAACGTGGCTTTAGCGACTCTATGAACGACACTAAACTGTCACTTTTTATGTGTTTAGCAACCAGGAGTCGATTATGTTGGAACGACTTTAAGTGACAAAAGCGAAGAAAAGAGCGAAACAACAAATTGTTTCATATAAGTGTACTCGTCTGCTGCGTTGGTCCAAATTTTAGCTATTCAATATACAATACAGGATGCCTCAGATTCGCGTGGACCTTGGATGCTGTCCATATTTGAAGAGGTACAAAAAATGTTTCTATAAAAGTTTTTTCACTTGAAATGCTTCATATCGTAAAGTTATTTCTAGCTATACAGAGTGTTCCATTTTTTCTGCACTGCATCCAACTTTGATCTTTTAAATGGAACAACCTGTATTCGAGCGCATTTTTGAATTCCTTGGCTGATTTTAATATAAGATTATATCAGCATTCTTCCGTTTAAATTGCAAAATTTTTGAGTTATGGGCACTTTTTGCAAATTTTGACAGACAATAGAGGAAGACTGAAAGCAGGGTCAAGGAGTAACTCCCGCAATAATAAAATACTCATAATAGTATGATACAAGCTATTAGCAATTGCATCACCAAATTGGAAAATTGTAAAACTTCATAACTTATTTTTTTTAAACGGAATCATATTTTTTATGTTGCAGTTTTCTTTTACATAAAATTACCTTTCCATTTAGTAAGTACAACCTTCTGTACACCTTTAAGGATAAAATTTTCACTCCTTTTATGATCTACCACCGTGATCTTACATTTTGTCACATCATAGTGCCTATTATAGATGTAAAATATCTAATTCTCCCATAAGTAAGTACAAAGATGGAAATTTTGGAACACAAGGAACCAAAAAAATGTACGGTTCATTTACAAATGGCTTTGGGAAGACTGATTGATTGGGTGAGCAATTTGTGTGGATTTTAGAAGGATGGAATAAAAAAATCTTAAGGGCGTAGGTGTAAAAGTCTCTTAAATTGGTTTATCTATTGAGTAACTCTTCTGGCAACTACATTTTTTTATTGTAACCTGGCAATGAAAAGATTTTACAGACTACCAGACGGTAAAAAGTATGTCAATCTTGACAGGTTTTTATCGATAATACCACCCCTACAAACTAATAAAACAGTCTGGCGATGAAATTTTAGTTTTCATTGTGACGCAAACAGTTAGTAAAAGAAAAATCAGTTGGTAGAAAATATGTCACGTGGCCCGCCCATTTCTGCATGTTTGGGACCGTCTGTCCTCGTGTCCCATACATACGTCTGGCATGGTAGAAAATACAGTAATAATTTACTATTGCGGCTCCCTAACTATGAACTTAAAGTTCAACTTTACTGCCACGGCAGTAAAAATTATGTCCTGTCATGTTCTGACGCTGGAAGAAAATAGCTGATTATTTTGAATTCTTAATCTATTTTCAACGTTTGAAGAAAAAATGGCATGTTTTATTCGGAAGAAAAGTGTTTTTAGTGATGCGTCTATGTTGCCAAGCTTACAGACTTATCACTAAAAAGTGACACTTTTCCTCCTTATAAAACAATATACTATTTTCTTCAAACATCAGAAAAACATGACGTTTCGCGACTGTATACAATGAACCTAAAGTTCAACTTTACTGCCAAGGCAGTAAAAGCTACTTTTGCTCCCGCTCATGCCCACAATTGACAAATTTTCTATGTTTTCAGAGATATCTGGATATTTTACGATTTTGAGTAACAAAAAATTAAAAATGTCATGTTTTTCTGACTTTTGAAGAAAATAGCTAATTATTTTGAATTCTTAACCTATTTTCAACGTTTGAAGAAAAAATAGCATGTTCTTTTCGGAGGAAAAGTGTTTTTTGTGATTCGTCTGTCGCAAGCTCGACCGCCAAGCCTACTCATCACCAGGGTTGGGCGTAATTGCAATACTTGTATAATGGCATTACGTAATGTCATTACATTTTTTGCCAAATTGTATTATTTAATGAATAATGTAATTACTTTTTTATGCGCATAATGTGTAATGTAATGTGATTACAATTTACGTGTAAACACATTACACATTACTTACATAGTTCGCTAGTCACTGAGTAGAGCATAAGTAGTGATTTTGTTTCGTGTTTTCAATGCGTTGGTGGGTTGGCATTCTTGGTTCACCAAGATTTTCATCATATCCGCGCTTAACGCTTACTGTTCTGAGTTCCGTGTCCGTGGCTTAAACCACAACAGAACTCCTGTGCTGAAGAGTTACCTCTTGTTCGTTGTTTTTACATATTTAGCATTTTTTAAATGAATGTGTTGTTTTCTTTAGGAATAGACCCGCAAATTTGTAATTTTTAATGACAATGCAATCAAGTAATTTGTAATTTAATGCAAATACAATATTCTGAGAAAAGAATTGTAATGTGTAATTTTAACCATTTTTGAACCTGAAATGTGTAATTTAATGGCATTACTTTTTTTGTGTAATGTGCCCAACCCTGCTCATCACTAAAAAGTGACACTTTTCCTCCTTATAAAACAATATACTATTTTCGAAAACCACAAACAACATACAGTAACCATGACTCGAAACTGTCTTTTTTCATGTGATATGGGCAAAAATACAAAAAATACACTCCCGTCATGTTTTTCACACAGCATATTGTCAGAAACAGAACTGACATCTGAATTTTTTGAGGTAGGCTAGCCCTTGGTTTAGTATAGATAATGGTTCGACACTCCGAGAACCGATTTTCGTCGCCTTCTGCGCATGTGGACAAACTTGTTGAGAACCTCTGTAGTCAGGAGTGTCGGATTCTTTTCGATTTGTAACACTGCCAATATGTCAATTTAGCAACGTCAGTTGATTGTCATTAAATAAATTTCAGGATTTAATTCTCAAGTTTTTCGTTAATATAAAGTGTTTGAACACGAAAGTGTTCTTGTATGAACTATTTTGGTTTTTACGTAATGCCCAAATAGGTGTCAACTGCAAAACGGCTAATTTCCAGATCGGATTTCCAGATTTCTTGAAGTTTCAATTTCAAAGTTCATGATTTGGTCACAAATTTTCAATTTCTATTCCAAATACTATTTAAATTGTAATTTACGCTTTCAGGTATGTTATTCTTTTGATTTTCCCATAATTTATTCTCACATTGAAGC
Organism: Xestobium rufovillosum; assembly: GCA_963966045.1. NCBI lineage: Eukaryota > Metazoa > Arthropoda > Insecta > Coleoptera > Ptinidae > Xestobium > Xestobium rufovillosum. The sequence goes on from OZ014493.1 coordinate 37,222,072, forward strand.
AAAACAACATTCAAATTCAACCAAAAATTTTGATCTTCCACGAAGTTTGACAGCAAATTCCTGCTATGCTGTTGCTACGAGCAAGTAATGCTCGTAGGGTCGTTGACGGCTGACGGTAACCGGCAATTTTAGAAAAATTCAGTAGTTCGCGACAGAACACCCCAGAGTTCCACATACTGACGTCAGTATGTCCCATACCAGTGGCCCCCAAAAGCTGCGTAATGGCCAACCAGGTTTTATACTAAACCAAGGGCTAGCCTATTCAGTTTCATAGTAACCGACTTGTTTGAAAACAAATCATTTTTCAAGTCTTCAAACATTTTTTTAAGTTTATTAAAAATGGTTGATTCTGTCGATATTTCAGAAAAAACGGCCCAACTGGTGTCACTGGTGTACCTAAGTGTCCAGAACTGCTCCAATTTTACACTGAATTTTAATTTTTAATGTAAGTAATTTGTTTTGGTAAATAAATGATCTGTTTATAAAATTGTTTGTCCACGACTATCTTACAACATACTCTTTATACTTGTGTTTCTTCAATCATAATTAGATACATTAATCACTGCAGTGAATAATGAATATTATTCACTAAACCAATAGGAACATCGCTTTGACCCTTTTTTACATTTATTTAGTAGGCCGCGATCGCGCGATGTGTCAGTTCAAATTGAAACGTCAAATCAGCATGGTTTGCTTTTAATTTGAAATGCATATTCTAAAAAAGAAGATATAATGAGTAGTGAGAGTGAAAACGAGATTTCAGCACCAGCAATAAAAGAAGCTGCAGAACTTGCCTCATTAGATTCATTGCCCAAAAAAACCAAGAAAATTATACCTGAGAGCATATGTATGAATCTTTCTTACACTGGAGAAGGGAAATGAAGGTAAATTCTTTCTGGGAATCTGTTTGGATAGTCGTGGACAAAGTATAGTATACAACTCGTTATAATGATGCTATTATTACCTCGGATGATTACAAAACTCGCTCGCTTCGCTCGCTCGTGTTGTAAACTTCATCCTCGGTAATAATAGCATTCATTATAAACTCGTGTATAATATACTATTGTTTTCTTTGCGGTCATAGAAAAAATATTGTAAAAAACACGTTTGAAAACATCTTTTCACACTCATTTGACTTGTGGCCCTTCGGCTCGGCCCACCAAACTGTCTCACTCATGTGAAAAGATTTAAAAAAATAATACAGCATTTAACACTATAAGTATTTATTATATTATAAAATGCTAACAATAGTACATAGATTATGCATATCACAAAAGAAATTATATTTCAATGGGATGTATAATGTTATATGGATATTATTAATATGAAAAATGTAGTAATTGTATGCCTTAAAGTACTTATTAAAGAGGTCTATTCTTACAAGAAAATTTAATCAACAGAAGTCATCGACATGAATTCTGTCGTAAAAATTTTCTTGTAAGTACCATAAGCTCTTATAAACTGTAATTGTTTGGTTTTAACAGTAAGAAAAATACAAAAGTGTGAAACCTACAATTTTTGGCCACAGTATTATTGCACATAAACACATTACACGTGCATCATGTAAGATTGAAAATTTGATAATTACAACGTAGATAAAATTTTATACACTGTAACCCCTGCATAATAAGTTAAGTGTTCTTATGGAGCCACTGCACTGTGCATTTGCAGGTATTAAGTTTGTAGAGACAGAAAATATCGGCAACCAAAACCCCGTGTCTTGCAGTTTTCTATTATCAGACAGAGTACATACTGGCCAAATACTTCTAGCATATTTGGGAACATGGTCCATAAGAGTACCGTGACGAACTGTACAACGGTTATTTGGTGTCCAAACTAACCCTCATAAAATTTAAGGGTGGCTCAAAACATCCTATATTCATAGTTTTCCCAATGCTACAAGCCTTATAGGAGGAGATTGTTATGAAAAAATTAGTTTAGTTTTGATTTAACAATATAACAATTATAATTCCGTTAAATTTCCGGCACCTTATTTTCCATTTCCTTTGCGCTGAATATAAATTAGATGTCCTTTCTAAATCAACTTTTTCCCCATCATATTGAGAGGATAAAACAATATATGAACAAGGAGAAGCAATTCTAGCCAAAGTTTCTGTTCAAAAGAGAAACGAATCCAGGCTAAATCGGCACAGGTTCAAGCTGCTCATCGGAACACTTAATATTATTATACACTGGGACTGTAACTAATCTTAGGCCTAATCTGACAGAAATAATAAATGAATACGTATTAAGTCTTGGTGCTTATGCTTAGTATAATTATTTAGGCGCTCGAGAAGTGAATTAAAATAAATTAATGCTAGTACGTTAATTTTTACTTTGTGCTTTTCCTTGTGCTTGTTAAAAGTTTAGAAAAGTTCATGCTGCAAATTTTTCTTAACACAATATTAATTTTTATTATCTTTTTTATAACAAGTTTCTACTAAATGTTAATAAAATTTTTGAACATGTAACAAGCAATGATAATAGATAATGTCTTTTACAACAATTGGCACTCATTGAAATGATGAAAATGTTAAGCAAGCACAAAATAAGAAAATTGGCAGATATGGCAGTGAAAGAAAGGGCAATTTTAAAGGAACTTTTAGTGCAATACATTACAAAGAAAACTGCAAACCACGCTGCAGAGTGGTATTAGTTTAGTTTGACTCTCTGACCTTCCTTTGGAATAAAAAGTTCATAATAAACAAGAATTATTGCAAAATATAAAAGCAATGACTTAACAAAATAATGATGGTTCCGAAGCTCTTCAGTCAACACGTGAATACTTGCATCAGTCAATTAATGGATCAACTCAACATAATTCGCTGGAAATAATCCGTAAGTACCATCAGGGCCCAGTCCTTGCCACCAGCCTTCATCTACTTGGTCGATATTTGTGATAATATCTCCTGGATCGAAAGTAATTTCAGTATCATCCGCTAAATTTAAATAACTATTATTAAACTTCAAAAACCGGCATTAAATACCATCCTTACCAGCTTGATAATCATACAATGCCCTTGCTTGTAATCCAGTGGTACCAAATTCACCATAAATAATTTCATCAACGATTTGTTGTTCGCTAACTTGTTTCACAACTTCGTCCTTCTTTATTTGCTCCTGCACGTTGACTTCGTTTCTAATTAATTCTTGTTGCATTGGTGTTGATTTTTTATCTAAATCTTTAGGCGACCTTTTTATAGTAGAAAACTGATCTTCTTCGTCACTTGGCTGGTCTTCCTTAATTTGAATTGGTGGCAACTGTGGCTCATTAACTACTCCCGTTTTCCTATAAAATAAAAATTCAAAATAAATTGAAGATTACAAATTTTACATTGAAGACATACACTACGTTTTGTTGCGCTTGTTGTGCCTGAGCACGTAAAATAGATGTTCTCACGGGTTTCTCTGGGGTTTTCTTAATTTGACCTGCGGACGTGTTTTGTTCAAAAATTGACCGAGCATCTATCGTTCTTTGAGCGATTAAATTCTGAGCTTCTTGATTTCGTTGTTGTCTCAAAATATCACTTTGATTGACTTTAGTTCTATTATCATCTACGTAACTTTCGACTTGTTTTTGCTGTTCAAAAGCAATTTTTTCGGCTTCCTTAATCTTATCTATGCTGCTATTTCTTTCAGACGCTTTAGCTTCCCGTAAAGCAGCTTCCTGAAGTTCTCTTTTCTTTAATTCTTGCTCCTCTTTAAGTTTTTCTAATTCTTTTCGTTTTCGTTCTTCTTCAATGCGCTTTTTTTCTTCTTGTTCTTCCTTCAACCAAAACTGATCTCTTTCTTTAGGGTTTATTTCTTTTATAGGATTTACTCTTGTATAAACAGTACCAACAGGAAGCGTTGGTCCTGAACTATCGCCCCTAGGTGCTTTAAAACTATATGCTGAGCCTGCTTTAGACACTTGATCTAATATAAGTTGCGGTTCCACTTCTTCATCATTTCTTGCATTGATTATTAAATGAGCTCCACTAAAAAATTTCTCGACATCTCTTAAATGATTTGCACAAAGACCTTTTCGAACAGTATTTGCACCTTCACCTTGCCAATTAATTAAAACGCATTTTGGCAGAGAAGTTTTAGGATCATTGACTTTTACAAATGCATACATAACTTTTCCGCTGTTTAAGTCTTCGGCGAGTTCTTCAATTCCTTCAGACCCTGTGCTTACTACTTTTAGAGTATTTGTCTGCCCCTCATATCCGAATAGCACCCTAAAACGCAAATTTGACACATGAAATGTGGGGCCATAACCTAACAATTTTATCAACATTAAATAGGTATTTACCAGTTAGTATTGGTTTTGTCGTCAAGTACATCTTTCCATGCAGACAGGAGCGACTCACGATTTTTACTCAAATTTATTGCCATTTTAGAACATTTATAAAACAATTATTTGACCAGAAGGCAAGAAATGAAAAATAATACTGAAAATTGATTTTGACAACTGACGTGACAGATGACAGCCGGACCGGCTGAGCCGGTGTCAGTCAGTGATGGGACTAGGGAATTCCCCAAAACTTCATTTGAATTCGGGAGATAAGTGGCGCGTCACAAACGTCAGATTTTCATTCCAAACAAAACAAAGCCACGTGCTTTCTGACGCTTTAACCTAACCTCTGAAATATAATTATAATTACATATAGCTGTTTTCAAGTTTTTACGCGTAAGCCCAACACATAAATTGAAAATAAACTGTTTTCACTGCAAAACGTCTATAATTATATTGCAAAAATTAGTTTAACACGTTGTAAATAATATCGATAAACGTCAAATGGCATGTGCTTTTGTTTTGTTTGGAATGAAAATCTGACGTATGACGGAGGCACTTAGGTCCCGAATTTGTTCTAAAACTCCTTATGAAATATTTACACTGAAAGCAATAAAAAAATATAAAACCAACTACTTAAATAAGTAAATTGTGTATTTTTTGTATAGCCACCATCTCTTACAATGCATATTTGATGAACTCAGTTTATGAAATTCTTTCTTGAAGTTTTCGTGGATTCCTAAACAAATTGGTGTCCTTTACAGTATCGCCGAATATGGGGTTACAAAGAGTGAAAAATAACTAGATATTTTTCATGTCTTAGAAAAATTACCTCTTCATAAAAAACCCTGCTTAAACTCCCAAGGCAGATATAATTTTTTACCTAACTGTTCCAGTCGAATTTTATTAATTTTTATGCGTTTTTCATTTTCATTAATGTTGACGCTATACAGCAAATATACAGGGTCTTTCAATTTTTGCTTACATTAGACATATCTCGGTTAATAAAGCAAATACTTACCTACTGATCTGAAAATTTTGCACACATAAATAGGTATACCTAAACTAAGGGTGCAAATCTAACGAAAATATTTTCCTTCTTCTTCAATTCATGGATCGTGTCATCGCACTTTAAGATGCTCAGTTTTTGAACAAGCCTCGTACATAGTCTACAAGAGCTTATATTTTGATAAATACGACCCAATACAACTGTCAAAAACCTTCATTTGGTGTAGACAAAAATTTCAAAAATGTGGGACGATATTCAAAAAATCGTACACCTATCGCGCAGAAGTAATAAAGCCCGCGAATACGATTTGTTACACTTCACAGTCACAATTCTCTGTCATGGAGCATGCATTCAATGTTGTTCGTACCTAAGCAGGTACAAGTTAGTGTAGAATAAAATAGATGAGAGACGAATTTTGTTAACCTCGCCAACTGGAAAATGTTCATACCTTTAACAGAAACCGAAAAGCGCGATTTCTTATCTCAAAGTGTTAATAGTTTCATACCGGGGTAAGTTTTATTCTTTTTATTGTTATTTACATTAGAGTTTTGCTGGTTTGTGTGCATAACGATCAAACTTGTGCGTGTAGTTTGTTTGGAGCTCCATGGAGTTAAAAACAGAAGAATATCTTTAAAACGCCCTCTACAAACACGATAATAATTCAAATACCTACACTTAGGTAGATGGAGAAATAAATTATAACACATAAATAAAAAGTAACAAATAAGTGAAATAAAGAAGAGCAAAAATTGTTGCTGATTGCTGAACGTGTTGTTTACGGAAGTCGCCGTATAAATATTTATTTTATTAAAGACAAAGGATATAGTTTGCCATTTTTCATTATTTAAATATGAATGATACGCTTCAGAGAGTTTGTTTAAACTGAAAATGATCATATCCTTGTAAATTATTTCACCGTTACAGTCGCATGATTTTGCGATATTAAGTGGCGGCTTGGGTATTAAATTGAATTAAAAATGTAAGACGATTCTAATAACAATCTATCAAATTAATTAACGTCCGGTATTTAGTACGTTATGTTCAAAAAGAAAGTTCTCCCGAAAATCGAACATACGGGAACTTTTGAGCATTTAATTTCCGGTTGACTTGCCCTTATAAAAAGTAAGAATACAGAGTTCGGTCATTATCTTTTTCTAGATTAAATTTTCCAGGAAAATATAAATACATAATGTATGAAAATATCTTGAGGCAGAGATAAAAGTAGGTGCTAAAAGGCATGGTTATTCATATCCCATTTAACATTGTTCATGTTGTAGCTATTACGATTCAACAAAAAGAGACGCTAAACACACCTTTTTTAAATTCAGAAAACGCAATGTTGCGTTGAATTAAACCGAGTGTGTCAACTACAGACATTTCTAATAATGACAATGTCAGTGGAATTAGTTTTTTTTTGTTACCTACCTATTTACCTACTTGCGTTGCCCCAAAAATTCTAAATTGCCACTTATTTTTAATGCGTTCCTTTAAGTCAATATCTGGCGACTTATCGATCTCTTTTCTAAATATACAAGAATATAAATGGAATTTATTATTAGATTTACCAAAAACTAACTGATGTGTATCTACGGAAATTTACTGCAGTGGCACGAATTTTTATGTTCTACATTTGATACAAGAAATGTGTTCTGTTTTCTAATTCAATTTCGCCCACTTCCGTGTGTGTTTAATGTTCCGGGGTAGATTATGGGATTCGCATTTAGTTGGTACCAGGAAGGTATTTTCACGAAAATCAATTGCCTCATACATTCGTAAATAATGTGATTGTAATTGTAAATTCATAGATCTACATAGACAGCATTCTGATGCAAATTCCATTCGTGTTTTCACCAATTTAGGTATTTCACGCGTCAGCAAGCACATGCATTCTTACTTTTGATCAAAGACCTGTACAATGAAAATAAACAAATCGTAATTATAGTAATTATTAAAATGCAAATTACTGGTAGCATTTTATTACAATTTGTTATTCACTCGTCCCATCAGTCAGCATAGCTAATGGTCTAATTTCTAATAAATCACATCGTCAAGTCCAAACTACAATTCAAAATAAATATAACCATAAACTTCGCAGCCATGCCATAAGTTCGGTCCGTAATAAAAAGTTACTTATTTTACTACAAAAATCACTCAAAATAAAATGTGTGTTACACGTTTTATTCCTTACTTATGTACATCTATAGGCATCCATGATGCTGTCTTCATCAAAATTGATGCGGCTTTCCTTAAGTCTTCTCTTCTAAAGTGTTGAAAGGTCGTAGTCCAGAGCAGTGAGGTTTGGGATCCCTGTAGATCATTCTTTTGCGGCAACAAAATATGGCAAATTGGTCTCCAACCAGGTTGGGTGGTTTTAGCCTTGTGTGCATTAGGTGCTGAACACTGTTGAAATATCCAAAGTTTTTTGGGAAACATGGTATTGTTGAAGGGCTTGATAAGTTTTTCTAAAACATCGGCTTGATAATTTGTTGCTGCTCTTTTGACGCCCTGCTCGCAAAAACGTAGTTGCTACTCCCACCTTAAAAATGGTTTCGGCCAAAAACAAAAATTGATGATAGTCACGATTCGTGAGCTGATTCAACATACATTTGAATCTTGTTGCCTATATGTCACATAAAGCTAGGTAGGTACTGTAAGTCGTTATTCAGTAGCTCTACCGTACGCCCTAAGCCGAAGATCTTTAAGACGTGGCTCTGATTTATGGGAACCTTCATTTCCATCGCTATAATTTTTTGTTTGCGAAGAGGATTACGCCGGCGAATTCTCTCGTCAAGAGATATCGGTATAAAATTTGTATTTGAAGTGAATTTCATCAGTGGTTTAACCAGCGACAATATTCTGTTATAATATTCCACCGTAAGCAAACGCTCAAGTCATTGATTTAATCGTTGATTGAGCATTCAACTTGAGCATATAGTCAGTGATTTGTGGCTCGAAAACTGAATATGAAACGGGTAGCACTCGACGGGTGCGCCAGCGATTTGACGACACGTTGCTCCAGTCGGCGACCTAACCAGAGAGAAGATGCAGACATCAGTGTACGTCGAAAGGTGGAATTTCCTAGCGACGTCCAGCGTTCACGGCCCACAGCAACGGCTGGCAGTTAATGATCCAACAATGCATTTTGAATGCAACTGTTTTCTTTGAAGTGTCGCGACTCGTCGTCTCAGCGTCCGACCGTCAGCGGCTGCGTCCCGACTGCTCAAAAACATGTCAATCCGCGAACGTAGACCCCAGCAGTCACATGTATCAGTTGAAATAAGCATATTCTGGTGGATATTAGGACTGAAAATCTCAAAAATTTACACATGCAGACTCGAAATATTGATTGATCGTGTACGTGAATTTCCTTGCATTAAGATCACGAAAATAAAGACTTCAAAGATTATCACATTCTGGAAAATGATGTTAGAGTATTCCTATTCAACATGACAACAAGCCACTGTTACTTAAACTGCAGTCAACTGTACCACCTGAACACAAAAACACTTTTGATACTCACTACTAAAAAAACGCGGACGCCAGACTTTTCCAAAAATCGTCGTGGCCAGCCGTTACTGCTGGACGTCGCGGTGGGCCGCGAACGCTGGACGTCGTTAGGAAATCCCACCTGAAGAAAGACGATCGCTTTATCGCAACAACATCGTTGCTTAACCGCTGCTCAAATGTTATGCAGATGTGGTGTAATGTCGCGTATAATTGACATAAGCGGTCAGTTATCAAACGGGGCGTGGAACCACTTACCGACATGAGTTATCTGTAGCTGAGGGAACCTGGGTTGGATACTCAGACACCCCGTCACTTAAGTGTCGGAAAACATTACACTCCAAGACGTTTACCTCAAAAATACCACTTGCGGGCTATCCAATTCCGGCATATGGGCAAAGGATACCAATGATAAGGACGACGCGACGTGGGGCAGAAAGCCGCGTGAGACCTCACCAAATGTCGCGAAGGAAACTTTGGGTACGCGAATTAAGAGTAGGAAGAGGGGTAAATGGCACAATCCAAGGCGTTTACAAAACCACAAGCGGGCTACCTGAGGAACTACCCAATCTCGTGTATGTGCAAAGAATGTCGATGATGGCATAGATTACAGACTATAGTTGCAAGTAACCAGAATCGTAGGAGTCATAGTGTATCCAAAAAATTCGACTGGTTATTTTATCAACCCTTACTTCGGAGGGTAGGCTGCGCGTGTTGCGAAAATGAAGCGGTAGCAGAACCAACAAAAGAGGAAGTAATAGAAGTAAAATGAGAAAGGATAAATGCCGTGGCATCAATTATGGCATTTCTGCGAAAGTGCCGACGGCAAGATGGGGAACCTAAAAATAATTGTTTCAAATACGAAGATCGCCGATGTGCTTCGCAAAGTTCAGGATATTGCAAACGTTTGGTATTTGGCGCAACGGCGTAAAAATTCCCTGACTAGTATAATTACTGGTTCAAGGATAAGCTGGATGTGACATATTGGTACAAAAGATGCAAGATTTCCGCGACGAACGCGGAATTTCAAACAGATGCATCAGTATAGTAGCGTTGAAGTTTCATGTGAAAGAACAGTGAACATTAAGGCTGAACCTTTACCTATGTTACTAACGACGTAAAAATTCAGATGCGAGAAAAGAGAGTCGTTATGACTGCAGGGCAAATTCTATAGGATGAAGACGATCTGTAGCCGTTTTACGGCCGGAAAAAGAGTCGATTGTCAAAGCTGCAGAACAAATACAAATGGAAAAGATCGTACCCAGTGATTCTTAGAATACCTAAATGGCTAAATGATGTCAACAGCAGTATTCAAAGATCTCTAAGGAGAAAGATGAAAGTGGTTCATCTGAATCGCCTGTACCTATACCAAGGAAGGCAGGTAACTGGTAGTACCACTATAAATATTCTAAATAAACAACTAAAATATAGTCCACTACAAAGTTGTCCTTAAAGGTGCCCAAGTATCGCATGATAGAAATGCATGAAACAACGTGGTCTAATACAGGCTGGTGATTTTGATGGACACTTGGGAATTTAAGACATCTTTTCTCGTCGATATTTCCACGCATACAAAGCGGTTTAACGTTGCCGACCACTAGAAAGTTTGTATATATCGCGGCGATTTTGATAGAAAACGGCAATTTCACACGTAGGCACAGGTTGGTTTATCAACACCGACCTGCAAAATTCAATCATTCCATATTCGTGAAGCTGCCGGTCCACAAAGACCATCAACAGTCCGTTCTTTCTGGACTGGTTCGACGGTCCGCATTTTATAATCCTTCGATCCTTCCCCTGAGAAACGCATTCCATTACAAAATGCTAACCCTTAAATTTATGCTGCCCAAACTCATTTTGTATCTTATTCTAGATATACTGGCCATTGCCCTACATTGAAATTTCACTATGGAAAATGTTATGGTGCTAAAACTAAGGAGATTATGCAGGTAAGTTAAATAATGCAGTACTTATTATTTGCCGACCTTAGTATTTATTTATTTCAAGGAACTGCGTAACAGAGGAGTGTTACGAACAATCCCCAAAAGAGAATCATATCGTGCAGACGATCCTGTGGAAAAGGTCGTTTTAAAACCAATAGCTTCAAAGCGGGATCAATCAAGAGATTATTCATTGAATTATACAAAGCAGAGAGCTCCAAAATACATTATAGGATATACAGGTTTGTGGTACCTATACCTAAGCGTTTTCTTTTATGGAAAATGTGGATTAATAAATTTTATTTTAGGGTTTATTCCAACTTTAAATTTTCGTTATGGTAAATCTTATGGTCGAACAGCTGATGACAGCTTCTGTGAATTCTCCAATAGGAGAACACAAATACAACAGAACCAAGATGAGAGGGATCGTCTGTTAAGAGCAAAAAGTGCCCCAAGGATGATGCCCATTAGAAATGATGATGAAGTAACTCATTTTCTAAAGGATTATGGCAAAACCAACTTATACAAAGGTAAATAAATAAATATTAAAATTATTTGGACTGAATAAAATTAATATACATATTAACAGAGAGACAGATATCACCAGAAGACCCACCAATATCTGGATATACTGGACACATACCGAGAGTAAAGGGAAATGAAGAATCTTTGTCAAAAAGATACAACACAGTTGTTAAACGAGGTCTAACAATTGTAAAGGAAGAGCGTGTGAAACGAAACGAAATGTTAAACGCACAGAAGAAAATAAACAATATAATTTCAGAAGTAGAAAGGAGAAATAAACATAACACGCAGATTTGATTTTTTGACATTTTTTAGTTAAATACCCTTTCCAGTATTAAGACAATATTGAGAAAGGAAATAAGGTTTTAATAAAACTGGCTTTCAAATTTCGCATAATGTGAAACTGTGAAAAGCAATGTGTGTTGTAAAAATATATATTTAAATCATTTTGTTGTGTTCAAAAATCGTGAAATTAACTTCCTTGACGATACGGGAATCCCGGACAAACTGCCTCCAAAATAATACTCCAAGTCAAATCGTTGAAGGTTACTGCAGAAACTCCGTATTAATTAATTGATTAGTTAATTAATTTAGTGTTCATTTCTTGAACTTTTCAGGTCGAAAATGAAGTTTAATCAAAGACATGCTATAGGAAGTGAGCGGATTTTCAGCCAGCGCCACCATTTAAAGTTCTGGTGGTATTGGGCTGTCAAATTTTTCTTGACATTTATATTTTTCATAGTTTGATTTAATTTAACACCAATAATATTCACTGCCTAGATACGCAGAAAATTTAAACTGACAGATGACAACTGAATTACCACCATCCACTAGGGTTGCCACCTCTTCGGGTTTGGCCCGGAGACTCCGGGTTTTGACATATGGTCTCCGGGTTACTAGATATTTTCTCCGGGTAAAACTGCATTTAACAAAATAAAACAAAATTACCAAAATAAAACAAAAACAATGTAGGCAATTCTTATGCCAGAAAAAATAAATATTTGGCGCAGCAATTTCAGTACGTTCCCGAGCAGCTTGCAATCGCGCAATTTCGTTGCGAGTTTATGTACGCATATCGCGTTCAGTGTTGCCAGATCTACTGTTTTAACAGTAGATCTACTGCTTTTACCCTCAATCTACTGTTCTCCTATTTTCACTCTGAAATCTACTGTTGTACAATGTTTAGCGGCAATCGCCAACACAGCACCAATCAGCAGACGTCAGATGTCAGTTGGGTGAAGTTAACTCGTCGTCCCAAATCCTCGTTTTTTACTTCATTTACTTGTTTGTTTTGTGTTTGAATTACGTGGCAGTTTTCAATTGCTTTAAGTCGGGTACTTAGAGAAAGGCGAACAAAATGCTTTATTAAAAACATGCCAAAGTAAAACCAAATATGGCTTTAAGTTTAAATAAAGCAATAAATGAATATCGTTTAAGGAAGTTGCAATTGTATTTTAATTAAAGGGAATAAAGATTAGTTCTATTCAATTTTTTTTTTGGTCGTCAGTAAATCTCCGGGTCAAGTGACTTTTAAAGGTGGCATCCCTACCATCCACCAATCATTTACAAATTCGCCATACTGGGGCGCTGCTAAGCGATATCAAATACCATGGTATTTGGCGTTATTCGCTCATTTCCTATACTAATAGACATATTATGCCGAATACATTAGATCTTGGCATTATTATGTGCTTTATTTCTAACATAAAAGACGTGCCTCTTTCTCTCCCACTTTCTCTACCTAATTTTGTTGTATTAACGTCATCTCTCTTTTGATAAAAAGTCAAAATGATTTTTTTGGTGTAGCGCACTAATTAAATTGTATGAAATTTAAACGTCGAATCACATTGTCATTTGAATTTTTATTTTGCATAGGTACGCGAGTAAACTTATCAATAATTATCGTTACTCAAGTTTTGCCTAGGAATTTCTGTTACTTAATTTAATAATAATTTACTTTAATAGCTACTTGACTAAAGAAACTACACATACATATTTTAACATATTCCTAAGATTATTTTCACTTGCCTACTCGATGCTCACTCTCTTAAAAGATTTAATTTTTTCGTATTTAATTTGACAACTAACACTGACAACTCGGAAACTTGTGAAATCAAAGTTAAAAAATTTAATGTCAGATTTGACTTTTTGTCTTAAAATAGATTCAAAATCCATTTTTGCGTGCTCCAAACTAGAATGGAAAATATTTTCTTGTCCCACGCATGTTTTCAGCGATATTAAAGTGAATCTTGGTATCTATAGAAATAGAACGTCTTTGAGTTTAATGCTCACGTGTTGCTCGAGATCATTTTTGACACAAAATGTTCACAAAAACCAAACTGCAACTAATTTCGATCGGTTGATAGTAGTAACAGACGTCCTGAGCTCTGTACTTAGGCATGCTGAACAATTTCTATTTACTCTAATCGTGGTAGAAATAACAAAAAGAAATGTCCAGATTTGGCTTGTGCAAATAAGTGTGCAAGCCAAAACGCCACACTGAGTGGTTTCGACATATCGTCAAGGATGTAATAATGTTTAGATTTGTTGCTGTAGTTTTAGACGTTAAAACTACATCTACTATATTTATGTAAATATGTATACATAATATTTTGTAAGTTTTTCCTTCATTATACTGTTGCTCGTATTTTTATACTTTCATTTCTGGTATTAGCAACCCAGCCAACGCACACATACATGATATGTAACACATAAAGATCAAGAATGTTACAAGAGTTAAATTATAATGTTAACGGGACGCATTTTTTAGCTATTTATAAAACACTTCTTTATAACATTTTACTATCTCAACTTGCTAACACAATAATATTAGTTATCGTTTGGTCGTTACCTAATTCGGGACCTAAGTGCCTCCGTCATACGTCAGGTTTTCATTCCAAACAAAACAAAAGCACGTGCCATTTGACGTTTATCGATATTATTTACAACGTCTTAAAACTAGTTTTTGCAATATAATTATAGACGTTTTGCAGTGAAAACAGTTTATTTTCAATTTGTGTGTTGGGCTTACACGTAAAAACTTGAAAACAACTATATGTAATTATAATTATATTTCAGAGGTTAGGTTAAAACGTCAGAAAGCACGTGGATTTGTTTTGTTTGGAATGAAAATCTGACGTTTGTGACGCGCCACTTATCTCCCGAATTATCAAAGAGACAGTGAATACTAATCCTTGCAAAACTTATCTGGCAACGTTGTACCAAACATAACCTAAAAATTAGTGGTGGGGTTGGTCTGGCGTCTGGCGTGTGAGTTCTGGTTTTCAGGTTCTACTGTTAATCTGCTACATAGAAATGTCAATTGCATACCGATTTTAAGAAGTAGAATTATTGTTGAAGTTACATTCATATTTCTTATACATTTAACACATTTATCCACGTCTTAATAAGCAGCACCGAGTTTTTCAGCGTACTGTCCAGTGATTGACAGAAATTCTATGTAAAGTGTTAAGGATAAATGTTCTTTTGTGCACTGATTGTAAGTAAAAAAGTGTCCTTTTTGCAGAGGAAATAAAAGAAATTTGCTTCTCCTGAGTCGATGTTTGAGAACTGTTTTTCTTAATGAATGTGCAAATGGATGTTCATGGCTTTCGGGTGTACGATTTGAAACTAACTCAAGCACTAAAATGTAAGCTTCTGCTGTACTTTTTAATTTACATGAAAATCAGAACTGTGTAGATTAAGGGGAACTAAAGTATTATTTTTCCTGTTTTCGTCATACTTAGGGCATAGCCGCTGATTGATCTTCCGTCTTTCTTGCGATTTGCCCAGTCCGCATCCACAAAGGCAGATATTACTTCATTCCTGGCTTCTTAATCTTAAATCTTTAGTGATTTGCAGATACCTGAAGATGCATTATCAATTATCAACTACATACTATGGTTTACTTTTGTACCTTCTTTACTAAGGAAATATATTTTCGAATTAGTTTAATATGACACTATTGAAATATAATAAAAGGTACATAATTGGTATGCATTTTTTATATATCCTGTTCCATAACTGAAGTATAAAAGAATGTTACATGCAAGTAAAACGGCATGCATACAGAATATATAGCATATGTAACATACACGTTAGTATAGTAACATTATGTATATACCAGTTACATATATGTAATTTCCATTGTCCATGACATTTTGCAGTTCCTGTTTATTACCAGTACTTCACCTGCTACATAACTTTTGTAAAGCAAGGAACAGTTTTATGTAACAATTATATTGTGATGATGGATCTGTGTTAGCTGGGAACTCAGTTGAAGTAAATACCACAGAATACTTTAAATAATAAGTAGCAGCGTTATGTTGGCAATTCTGGTTGTTTGTTGCTTCCCTTGCTTGGCAAGTGCCTACCCGACCATATTGGATTTAGAGATTTTTTTACCTGTAATCTATGCCTGTAATGGACTTTAAAAATACAGAGTTCTTCGTAAATGTTAGTAGTATTTGTATTTACATACCAACTGATTGGGCATATTATCGGTGTGGTTGAATGGATGCAGCATCAGGCTACTAATCTTAATCTACCAAGCTAGGGATCGATGCTCCTAGCAGTTATTTTGTCATTGTTCTTGTATTTCATTTTTTAAAACAAAAAATCAGTCAGACTTTCGTGAACTGAACAAAGGCCATTAGGCCGGACCGAGTCTGAATCATTTGTTAAATAATGAATTTTCTTATTATTTGATGTGTAAAACAGGAGTGAGCAAGGGAGTTGGTACTTACCAGCATAACTAAAGAATATTGTTAGGCAATTACACTAGCAGTTTCTAAAATTGCTTCTCATCTTTAGAAGATTTCAAATTGAAATGAAAAAATTGCTATTTAACACTTTTCAACAATTTCCTATACTTTTCGCACTTGGCTTCTCAGAACCTCTGCCAAACGTATACCCAAAAAGGATGATATTCAAGAACGTTTGATTAGATTATCACTAGTATTTGCCGTTGTTGTGTGTACCCTGACGGGCACAACACAGAAGTATTTTTATGTGGAATAGTATTTTTTGGTGGAATAGTATTTTTTGGTGGAATTGTATTTTTTGGTGGAATCGTGACTTTTGGTGGAATAGTAAATACGGGTTCGTGTTTGTGCGATCTTTGGGTATATTGACGGATTATTTATAGTCAATTTGCTTTAGCATTTTTTTGATTTAGATATTCTCTGTTGTCATCTAGAGGACACTGAGGTCGTGGACGGGTGCGGCGTGTACGTAATTTACAGCCATTGCCAACTGATGTATTTTGACAGGCCAAGTTGTAAAAATCGTAAAATTATTTGGAAAATGTCGTAAAATAAAATTTTTAAAAAGGAAAATTGAGAACGCCCTGGATAGGTATGAGTTAGTTGTTGAAATAATGCGATGAACGTTTTGTTCTATTATCGTTATTCGGAAAATTGTTATTATATTTAAATTTTTTGTGTGCACCCTTCGGGCGCAACACAGGATCCGAAATCTCCGAAAATAAGAAATTTATAAAATAATAGCGTACGCCATTGAAAATCAGGGGGGCAGTCATTACATTAACGTGTAATAAGGGAGTTATGCAATCTTAATCTATTATTTGTAACTTTTCTGGTACGTCACTGTATTTGAAAATGAAAATGTGTGTAGGCTCTTCTTAACTAATTTATATGGACACGTCTAATTGCTAGCCGGTAGCAGAAGAGAGTGGTTTAGGAAATCTCGCAAATTAAGAACATATTGAAAAAAATGGGAACGCCACTGGATAGGGCTCGGTCAGTCATTAAAATAAAGCGTTGAAAGTCTTGTTCTATCTTTTGTTATAATTGTTATAAGGGAGTTGTGTAATTTTTATTTATTTTCTACTTGTGTAAAGTACGCCACTGACTTTTAATAACTAATATTTGCATGCACTCTTCACACAATATTTACTTCGGCATATGTAATTGCTTTGAGCCGAAAACTTTTTATAAAATTTCCTTTTGGAGATGCTTGCGCTCTCGATGCTTGACAGAAAATATTCAATCACATACTTACTTATTACGGTCAACGTTATCGGCAACGCTAACAACTGATATTTTTCATAACTGCTAATAAATTTCCAAATGAATAATCGATTATCTCGAAATATATTATAATAATCGACTAATTCGATTATTGCATCTCGATTATTCCCAACACTATGGTTCGCATGACATTTGAGAAGTGCTCATCCCTATGTTTTATGTCTGTGATTGTAGAGGATAAACTATATAACCATAGACCATAGAGAAAGAAAGAAATAAGAGTGATTAATTGTATGACAAACAATGGAACATTTTTACGCTAGCGCCACTATTGACTACAGGAAGAACTAAGTCTTTCAGCTGGCCATTTAAATTTTAAGATATTTCATATAAAACACTTGAAAGGGATAATTTTCCACTTTTTATTAAGTACACTGTTTACAATTGTTTCACTACACTGTAGCTTCTAATTGTTGACAGTGTTTAATAAAAAGTGGAAATATTATCACATTCAATGTAAAACATTACATTAATAATGAATTTCCATCAAGTAACGGTTCAAACCATCAACAATTTGGTTACTACATAGTATAATTTAAATTAATAATTGTAGGGACTGGTATAATTTACGTGTAGGAAGTAAAATTCTTAAAGAAGCAGCACAATAAATACATAAACAGTTAAAATACCGAGCACGTCCTGGGTTAGACTTGTCATGAAAATATTGTTGTTGATCTTTTTTGCATTTTCTCTATTAAATAATAAATAACAGTACAAAATTTTTAGCATATTGTCTTCAATTGGGCAATGGAAAATTTGAGCTCAACACTGCATTATTCTGG
Organism: Xestobium rufovillosum; assembly: GCA_963966045.1. Classification (NCBI taxonomy): domain Eukaryota; kingdom Metazoa; phylum Arthropoda; class Insecta; order Coleoptera; family Ptinidae; genus Xestobium; species Xestobium rufovillosum. Next base: position 37,240,158 of record OZ014493.1, read on the forward strand.
AGGAACTTGTGAAATAGTTCACATAAATAATATGGCTTGTCTATTTGAAATTTGTATGTAATTGAAATGTTTGTGTGCACCCTTCGGGCGCAACACAATTTATTATTTCCAATTATTTTCCATTCGAAATGTTTGTAGAAAATTGTCGTTTGTAATCGATTGACGCATTAATTTAAAGGGTTCGCAATATTCTATTTTTTTAATTTGGAAAATATTTTGAATTGCAGTTTTAGGAGTGTTATAGTATTTATTTTGGTTGTAACGCGTAATTTCTGAAATTTAAAATGATATGAATTGTAATTTTGGTGGAATAGTATTTGTTGATGGAATAGCAACATTCCCAGTAGGGTTGCATGTTTATTTATATCCCAAGTAGGTTTTGCCAGTATAACGTTTTAACGCGCTGCTAGTGTTTGGGTTGGGGGGGGGGGGGACTTAAACGCTTCGCTCGCTACGCTTGCTCCGCTTGCCCAAAGACCAGAAATAGTGGGCCGTGGAATAGTATTTTTTGGTGGAATTGTGACTTTTGGTGGAATGGTATTTGTTGGTGGAATAGTATTTGTTGGTGGAATAGCAACATTCCCAGTAGGGGTGCATGTTTATTCATATCCCAAGTAGGTTTTGCCAGTATAACGTTTTAGCGCCCTGATAATGCTTGGGTTGGGGGGGGGGCACTTAAAAGCTGCGCTTGCTCCGCTTGCCCAAAGATCAGAAATAGTGGGCCGTGGAATAGTATTTTTTGGTGGTATCGTGACTTTTGGTGGAATGGTATTTGTTGGTGGAATTGTATGTGTTGGTGGAATAGCAACATTCCCGGTAGGGTTGCATGTTTATTTATATCCCAAGTAGGTTTTGCCAGTATAATGTTTTAACGCGCTGCTAGTGTTTGGGTTTTGGGGGGGGGGGACACTTAAACGCTCCGCTTGCTACGCTCGCTCCGCTTGCCCAAAGACCAGAAATAGTGGGCCGTGGAATAGTATTTTTTGGTGGAAGTGTAACTTTTGGTGGAATGGTATTTGTTGGTGGAATAGTATTTGTTGGTGGAATAGCAATATTCCCAGTAGGGTTGCATGTTTATTCATATCCCAAGTAGGTTTTACCAGTATAATGTTTTAGCGCCTAGATAATGCTTGGGTTTGGGGGGGGGGGCACTTAAAAGCTCCGCTCGCTCCGCTTGCCCAAAGACCGGAAATAGTGGGCCGTGGAATAGTATTTTTTGGTGGAATCGTGACTTTTGGTGGAATATTATTTGTTGGTGGAATAGTATTTGTTGGTGGAATAGTATGTGTTGGTGGAATAGCAACATTCCCGGTAGGGTTGCATGTTTATTTATATCCCAAGTAGGTTTTGCCAGTATAACGTTTTAACGCGCTGCTAGTGTTTGGGTTTAGGGGGGGGGAACTTAAACGCTCCGCTTGCCCAAAGACCAGAAATAGTAGGCCGTGGAATAGTATTTTTTGGTGGAAGTGTGACTTTTGGTGGAATGGTATTTGTTGGTGGAATAGTATGTGCTGGTGGAATAGCAACATTCCCGGTAGGGTTGCATGTTTATTTATATCCCAAGTAGGTTTTGCCAGTATAATGTTTTAACGCGCTGCTAATGTTTGGGTTTTGGGGGGGGGGACACTTAAACGCTCCGCTCGCTACGCTCGCTCCGCTTGCCCAAAGACCAGAAATAGTGGGCCGTGGAATAGTATTTTTTGGTGGAATTGTGACTTTTGGTGGAATGGTATTTGTTGGTGGAATAGTATTTGTTGGTGGAATAGTATTTGTTGGTGGAATAATATTTGTTGGTGGAATATTCGTGTGATGTTTGGGTTTATAGACGCATTATTTATAGTCAACTTGCTTTAGCAATTTTGATTTAGATAGTCTCCTGTTGTCATCTAAAGGACATTGAGGTCGTGGATGGGTGTCGCGTGAAGGTAATTGACAGCCGTTAACGACTAATAAATTTTGACATGTTCAGTTGTAACAATTATTGTAAAATTATTTCAAAGATGTCGTAAAATAAATCTGTTGGAAAAATTGAGAGCGACCCTGTATAGGGGTAGGGCATTCGTTAAAATTATGCATTGAAAGGTTTTTTTTAAGAAATCTTCGAAAATGCAAAAGATGTAAAAGAATAGCGTACGTCACTGGAAAATAGGGGGCCGGCCATGAAAGTAATACGAAGGAAGTTACGCAATCTCCGTCTATTTTTAAATGTTATCGACTACGCCACTGCATTCGATAATAGAAATCTGTGTACACTCTTATTAAACAATAATTTATTTTGATTCGTCTAATTGAGAACCGTAGAAAATAATTTTAAAAATATCGTAAATTAAAAAACTTTAGGGCGCCACTGGACAGGTGTGGATCAGTCGATGAAATAGTGCATCGAAAATTTGGTTCTGTATATCGTTATACCTATGTAATTTTTATTTATTTTGAATTTGTTTAAAGTACTCCCCTGACTTTTGAAAACTAACATTTGTTCGCACCTTTCACACTCAAGTTCCTTCGGCATATTTAATCGTCGAAGTAGGAAAGTTTTTTCGAAGTCTTTGAAAATGAGAAGGGCACAAAAGAATAGCGTACGCCACTGGAAATTAGGGGGCCAGCCATTAAAGTAATATTTGGGAAGTTTTCATGTATCTCGCATAATAAGGGAGTTACGCAATTCTTCATTTTTTTAAATTTTCTCGGCGACGCCACTGTATTTCAGAATCGAAATCTACGTGCGTTCTTCTATTTCGACAGCTTTTTTACATGCCGCAGAAAGTTGCTCGCAAAGTCGCAATCAACTGCAGGAAAAGAAAGAATTTCTTCGAAAAAAAAAATTTTAGGGTAGCAAACACGATAGGGGATGCTCCACGCTCTGTCACCTTATCCGTCATAATCCGCCCACGAATAATCTTTAATTTCTAACGGATATCGCGAAAACCGTAAGAACGTGGGCTTTTTTAACCGGGCCAAAAATTTCGCTCAAGTTTTATTTTTTTGGCCCATTCGGAACGCTTCGAAGGGATGAAAGTGGATCGAGCGTTCATTTTCTTCCAACCGACGCATTTTTTCCTCATTCGGGAAAACGGAAAATATTTTGAAAGGGTGGAAGCAAGAACGTGCACTTTTAACATTCGGCACCCTTGGACGGGGGTGCGAGGGTGCGAAACGCGAAAAAACGAACCGGGGCGTGTTCCCAGCATCGACTTCGACCGCCGTTCCGAAAATGAAACTAATTTAATTTTTTTTGCGAAAATTTAATTTTTATACCAATGCAGTCCCAGAAAAATTGTTTGCTAGTTTACATCCGAGATCATACCTCTGCAATGGGTCGCCGTATGGGATCCGTTGATGTCTCGTTGGATTAACGAAACTTGAAATGTTACCCCGATTCGCGGCACGTTTCGCCAAGACACGCCGGAAAGACACAGAAGGATAAGAAACTGCAAAAAAACGCGAAGAAACTGCGAAACGGCTTTCAATTTTTTCCGACTCGGGGGGTGGTCGAGCGGCGGCGGAAACGGGTGCAACAGGATCATTTCCTCGCTGCCGACATATGTTCATACCACGTCGATTTTTCTATCTCTCACCTGTAGCGAGTTACGGCCGTCCAGATTTAATCGGCCTCAAAATCTGTGAAATTGGCAAATATTTAAATTATAATTTTGGGCGAAAAAAAATTAAAATCATAATTCCCAGGTCGAAAATGTACTTCGCGTGTCGAATACGACCCGCAATAAGTCAAAGATTTCGAAAAAATCGATAAAAAGACAAAAATGAGCGCCGCTCGGGATTCGATCTCCTAGCAGCAAAACAGTTACCAATTCGCAACGAACGGTGCGACGGCTCAATAACACTGATCCACTGCGGACTCGAAGTCAGATCCCTTAATAGCGCTATAAAACATACACCACACTAAAAATTTTATTATTTACATAATTTCGTTAAATGCACAATTTTATTTATCAACACGACTCCTTTCACGTTATAAAAAGGATCCGCGACGTGAAATTATGCGACATTCCCGAAGAAAGTGTTAAAACTGACATTTTTAATTTGCCTGCCTCCGGGCACCCCTCTGGTTTTTCGTCAATAACTTTTTCAAATCTCCGCCGATTTTAATTTTTTCGACGGATATGGAAAGAGGGAGCTCAGAAGAACCCCATTCTTGCTTCGAAACACGCCGATACTCCCCCGGAAGAGCTTACGGGGCCGTCTCGAAAAAGCGGGAGATTTCGGAAAACACGCACTTTTTAGGGGCGGCCTGCAACCCCGGGGAGACCTCTTTTTAAAAAACCGAAAGTGAACTGTCGAAGGGGACGCAATGGAGCGTCCGCCCGTGCAAGAATATTTACTCGGACCGGAGAAAATCGCAAAGTTGCGACGTTTCGCAAGAAAAAAAAATTCGGGGGGTAAACGTTACGGGGGAGAGACGACAGTCGGCCCCGTCTTTACAGACACTCAGGGCACGAATAATCCAGAATTTCACGCCGCGATCTCCCAAACTGCCGATTCGGGAACTGCCGAAAGTGGTCGATGCCTCGAGATTTTTCAAAAATTTCGTCCAAGTTTGGATTTTCTTCCCGACCCGTTCGGAACGTTTCGAAGGGGTAAAAGTGTATCCGGTGGACGCGCCCGTTCATTTTCTTTCATTCGACGCCACATTTTCCGCATTCGGGAGAGAAGAAGAGATTTTAAAAGGGGGGAAACTCAAATTCGCAATTTTTAACATCCCGCACCCCGGGGCGCTCGCGGGGGGATGAAGAGGGTAAAATAGTCCTCCCTCGTGTAGAGCGTCGCCGATTCTCTCGAGAAAAATCAGAAATTCCCTTCCCGGACGCTCCCTTTCGAAGCAAAAGGAAATTCCGCATATTGCACACCCCAAGAGTTTCTGAGGGTAGTTGAGCCCCGATAGGGGCGCAACTTTCGGAAACCGCCGCGTCTCGCAGCGCGCCTCCGTACGCGAAGCCGATTTTCATTTCACCCTGTAGTTTTCGAAAAAAACGGGGGGTTCGAAAAATGCAGTCTTCTCTGCGGGAGCCCCTGGCGGGAGGGAGAAATTTTTTTGGGAAAAACAGCAGAGGGATTTTAGACACTCCGAAGACCGTATTTTAACCTCCCGCTTTTAGAAAAATTGCAGGTCCAAAACTAAGTCCGCCGCGGCGCCGCGAAAAGTCAGTTTTTCGAGCAATCTTAGGCGAAAATGCACCCCCCGGGTTTCTCGCTAATAACTTTCTCAAACGTCGGCCGATTTCAATTTTTTCGACGGATATCGAAAGAGCGAACTTCGCAGAACCTTATTCTTACCACGAAACACGCGGAGCCTTCCGCAGGTGAGGAAGACGGCCTCGAGAAAATCGAAGGTTTCGGGAGACACGTACCACTTGGGGGCGGCCTGCGACCCCCGCGTAACCCTTTTTGGAAAATCTAAAGATACATTTGTAAAGTAGAAGAGACGGCTGTCCGCCTGTGCGAAAATCTCCACCCCGCACTCCCGTTCGACCACCTAAAACTTTAATTGGAAAGTGCAAGTTTTCGTAAAATCGCGAAATCTACCCCGGAATTTTCGCTCGTCGCGGGGTGGAGACCCGTGACTGGAGAGATCCGCTTATCGAAATGTTATCTCGAAAGATTAAGTAATCTCTATCAAAAAAGAGCGCGCCTCGGGGCGGTCTGTGAAAGTCACCACGAGCGTAAGAAGATATGCAATTTCGGCGAAATTCTGACAGACGGGTATTTGAACTTGTAAGATTTCGACGTCTCGCTGCATTCTTGTTGTCTATTTTCAAATGCACTTTTCGACCCTTAAAATTTGCCCGATCCGAATATCCTTTCCACGGGGGGGAATTGTGAGTTTCTTCTTTCGAGCGGAACCCCGTGCCGCGCCCTGGCTACGATCTCCTCGGAGGAGATAGCTCCACAGTTTCGATACTTTTTTGCCCCAAAAATTTGCAGTGCTTCGGGGAAAAAATTATTTCCCGTAGCAACCCCCGCGCGATCGCGTCGATTTTTGGATATTTTCGGTCCGATCGACGGGGCTACCGGAATTCGCCTTCGAAATTAAACTGCGACCGACGGTTCGCCCGGTATAAAAAACCACCCTTATTTTGGGGGCGCCGTATCTCCCCGCGGGCGCGACTCTCGCGCACGGGACCCCCCCTATGACCTACAACTTTCGTCGGCGAAGAAGATGGCGGCGCCCGTTTTTCCCCGCGCGCCGCCGGTTCTTCTGGGTGCGATGGAACCTTTTCGACCCCTTCCGGTGCGCCGAGTTTGTTATCGCTTGGAAACGGGGTGTTTTCGAAGAGTTGAAAAAATCTCGAGGGTACCCGCGGATCCGGGACAAATTCGCGAGCTCAAATTTCAAATTTCGTCCCGATCGCCTCATTTTTCGCGGAGAAAAAAATTCTTCACCATTTTCGACGTTTTCGCCACACCTCGTTTATAGCGGGGGATGACGAAGCGGGGCCTTCGGCCCCGCTTCGTCACCCCCGCGAGACAGTCGATCGGCCATAACGGGAGGTTTTTTTCGGTAAAAAACCCCGTTTTTAAGCAATTTTTCGTTTTTTGTGGGCGTGGTCAAAATCCTTGTTAAAAATATTTTTAGTAGTATTTAATAAGGAAGGTATATACACCGGGATGCTGATTCTTGAATTTTGGAATACTATGCAAAACAATTCACGTGGAACAGTAAACTGTCAATCACAGTAAAGTGTCAAGAAATTTTAATTATTTATTTACAGATAATTTATCCTTTTTTATATTTTGCAATGACTATTGTAAAGAAAGTGGAACATATCAAAGGAAAGATGGATTCGCTTCGATTTCGTTTCAAAAACTCTGTTTATAAATTTCTCGAAGCGAAGGCAAATCATTTTAAATGCCTAATTGCAAGGAAAATCAAGCCTACATTTGGCATCCTAAATCTTATACCTCGCTATCACTTCAAGAGAATTTCCTACGATTTAACGAGTTTTAAGAATTCCGAATATTTTGCTGGTATTTCCAGCCAATATAAATTACTGCAAATTTTAAAGTGAGTAAATATCTAATATTAATAAACATAAATGTGCATATTTTCAGGAAACAAAATTTAAGAAATTTACCAGCAAATAAAAGTAACTTTATATACACTCCAATAAAACCTTCGGCACAGTATTATGCAGGTTACTTATGGAACTGGCGATTGATAAATGCAGCGAGGAATGAGAAAGTTAGTTAAAATTGGTAAAACTTATTTAAATATTACAGATTAAATGTATTTTCCAGAGGCTGCCAAAGTATATGCGAAAATATATATCACTTACTTTAACCAACATGAATGCATTTGAATTTGATACGTTTTTAACATTTCTTTTGGTAATTATTATATTACTATAATTATATTCTTGGAAGTCCTTTAATACTTAAAAGAATTTTGCTCTCCTTACTTTAAATAACTGTGTGTTGTACAGTCCTCCACCATTTAATTTGGTTCTTCACTTTACGCTTTACTGCTCTCCGTGTACTGTTTGGGATAGGCAAGAAAAGCAAGCCTTGGCTAAATTAAGCCTTGCAGCATTGCAATTTTTGAATTAAAGTACAGGTTTTTGCTAATACCCGTTGGGTAATTATGCTTCTTCGGGTGTCTGGATTCTTTGTGGTAGCACCGTAGTAGCACCTGGGTGCAATCCCGTCATGTATGGGACATTAATTTTTACCTGAACAGGCGAGTAACTGATAATTCGTCCACCGCACCATGTATGTAGATTGTTAATAACGTTCCACTGCATGTTTGCTAGCTGTTAGGCTGAAACCAATCCGCTTCCAAATGCCAATTGATAGTCAGTCATCCACGGCACGCTCGTTGTTGAACCAGACCCAAGTAGGTCAGGTCAAGTCTGTCAATCAGGCAGGAGTGAATCTTGGGAGAGTTGAATTCGATTGCCTCTTCCGATCCTCTGTGATCGCTTTTTTGTTTTCGCTGGGCCTCTCAGCTTTGAGTCCCTTCTGTCGTATTCAATTGCGTGCGGTGCATTTCCATCTGCCTGTGACGAGCTCACTACTTTTTCTGTCTTCATAGGCTGGTACTGCCATGACGAGGACTATTGGCAAACAATCATGAATGCCGATCTAATTCTTTAAAATTTTACAGGCTTTTTAATTATGCCGTGTTACGATTCATAATGTTGGTGTATTGTATCAGTAGGACCGCCTGTCCCAGACAATAATCCTTCAAATTCTCTTATAACACTTTATCGAGCATTGTCTTTGCTTACCAGACAGCACATGAGTACTACCTTGAATGTTTCAAAAATCTTGTACTTAAAATCGTACTTTTATTGAACTGGGTTTGTAATTTTTCTCAAAAATAGTTAGAAATGTTTCCTTGCAGCTTGTAGATATATAATTTATTTGTTGCCTTTTGACTTACAAAAAACCTGATCTTAAAATAATTTACAATTCATTTTATTATCTTCATTCATTATCTCAATTTCTCTTTCTTCTCTTGCTCTCTTCACCTTTCTCATCCATTTCACACCTCTTCCATCCTCGTTCAACCATACCGTTCTTCCTCCCATTTCTCCCCTCGTGAGTATGCATTTTCGCTGTATGTGTCCAAGGGTTTCCTCTCCGCACATTCTGCACTTCTTCTCTTCCTCCCTCATCCAGTATCTTCTCGCGTTTTCCTCGTTTCCACATCTAAATCTCGCTATAAGTTTTTGTCTGTTATTCTCTCCGTCTTCCCTCAAATACCATGGCAACTCCTGTGCCCTTATCTCCTTATATTTTGGGTTGTACCTTGCTTTCTCCAATTTTCCTCTCTGTTCTTGTGTTTGCAGGTCTTTATCCCTGCTGGCCATCTCCGCCGCCATAGGTCCTAGCTCTTCTCTCCTCCTCTCTACCCCCTCCGGTGCATTTCCTCCTTTTCGCCTCCCACTTAGACCCGCTGTTTCTTTTCATTTCTTTCCAGCACTCCTCTAGCAATTTGTTCTCCGTTCCCTGTATACATTTTTCCTCATATTTCATTGCCCTTTTTCCTGCTTCTATCCTCAACTTTTCCCTCTTAGTCTCCTCCACCACAATATAACCTGGTGTCTGTCCTTCCAGCCCCAACACCCACCTCATATATCTCTCTTGTACACTTTCCATATCTCTGCTCCATACAGTATCATGGGTTTGATTAGGCTGTCAAACATCTTTGTTCTTCTCGCGAAGTTGTGCCCGAATCTTCTTTCCCCAATGCTCCATATTTGTGCCATTGCTTTAGTTGCTTTCTTTGCTGTTTCCCTTATGTGTGCCTCCTCTCCGTTATTTCTTTGAAACCGGTAACCCAAATATTTAAATTCTTTCACCTCCTCTATCTCTTCTCCTTCCCACATCCAGCTTTCCGTCTTAGATCGGCCTCCTCCACTTCTGAACGCTCATGATTTTAGACTTCTCTATGCTTAGTCTCAGCCCTTGCAGCTTGTAATAATACCTATGTAAGCATGCAACCCAAAAGCCATAGCAAGTTTGATTGACATACTTTAAACCTACTGAGGTTTACGGTATCTGTTCCGTACCACTCCCTGGTTTCAACCATCATAATTTTTGTTCAGGAATTCACATTAATTTCTTGAAGTATTAAATGGACACTCCTTATAATTGTTTTGACATCTTCCCGCATGAAATTCTATCATTTCCTTTCATTTTATAGAGCAACACTCAGTACGTTCGATTTTTCCAAAATCTGACCAGAATGAAAAATAAGAAAGAGAATATTACTCACATAAATCAGCAAATATTGACGAAGCCACAATGTACATTTGTTATTCTGAACGTCATGAACAGGTGGCTGCTTTCAATGGTAAACGTTAAAATAGAGATGCAGATGAAAAAAGTTTTGCAATTTTCTATTTTTAGCCAATTTTATGTGAACTGAGTCGTTTAGTGCATTGGGATGTATTGAAGGAAACGGAAGTGATTTTTTTAAATGTAGATAATCTATATAACTTATACGTAAATATACAAAAGCAATTTAAATAAAAATGTATTCTTGAAAAACGTACAAAACTTAATAAAGTATATCAATTTCATGGTAATCTACGCTTACGTTCCTCTTCCAAACTGCAAGCTTTTCTCCAACAAACTTCATCTAAAACAATTTTACCTTCGGAAAGACAAATAAGTCTAGCCAGCACAAGCAGCTGGTGAAGATCTTCGCCTGTAGCTTTCCCGTTTTGCCTCATCCTCACGAATTCTGACTCGACAATCTGTTTCCAATATATTCATATAAAAACGAAATTTCCCCAAAAACAGGGCGTTTCAAAAATGCACCTCCCACAAAAAAGTAAAATCAAACAAATATTCGAACATCAGAAATGTTTTCGATGCGTTTCTGAAACATCCCGTTTATTGTATTAGATTTAATTACCTCGTTACACTCATCTGAAATACTATATTCACCTAACCTAGCCAGGGTTAAGTATATCCTTATATTATTCAAGAGCTCTTCCGAGAGAAAATGTTTAGCTGCTTCTGCTATTTCCATAAACGTTTTTACACACTCATTATCAGGTATTAAAGGTACATGACGGTCACTCTAAGAAAACATTAATTTGATTTATAAAAATCGTATAACATAATAGAATGCTTTAAACTTACAGGCAATAGCGACTTTCCTTCGGATAAAATCAAGAAAGGAATATCACAATCGAAATCTTTAACACTGCTAAAGCCGAAGTCATATTCTACAGTTTGTGTTTTGATAGCTTTAGCTAGAGCACTGACTGCTTTTACACCTGACTGGTTTAATTTTCCTGCTTGTAATTTTGTCTCATCTAATACTAAATGCGTACTATCGTTCAGTTGTAATATTCCACTTGTTACACGGTTGCACTCGTAATCTTTCCTGCACATCATATTAAAATTAAACACTAAGTTTTATTCATATTAAATACATACTTTGGAATAAAACTTAGACGATTCATGTTTTCTAGAGTCATGGGCAGATAGTGACTTTGAGGTAACAATGATTCCAAAAATTTATAGAGCTCTTCCGTATAAATTCCATTCTCTATAATAGGAATGTTTGAGATGTTTAAAGAGAATTTGCCAATAGCTAAGAAATCCTTTCTTATATACCTAGAAAGATAATAATTTTCTTAGCAAGTCACAGTTGGTCACATGTTCTTTTCTTCCGTATTACATTATACTGCGTCCAGCAACAGGATATAATTGTTTTTGACAAGTTTGAAATTGTGTGCAATGATGTACACAGTGCAGCAATACTCAACACTGACTGCACCTGTCTTGCATATTTCGTTACTGTAGGCTCTGGTATTATCAATAATGCTCATGAACAGAGTATTACCCACTATGAAACCAGAGCCAAAACATTATTAAAAATTACTTACACGGTGGACAACAGGTGGTATAACAAATACTCGGCAGCCAAGTTATCGCCAAGAAGCAACTGAGTCAAGACTACCAGTAACTCTGTCTTCAAATGTGCCATTTTATCTGCAGGGAAATTTTCATTCACCGCAAGAGGATTGTTATGTTTAAGTTTCTTCCAAGTGATACAATGTATTCTTGGTATCAAGGAAGGTGGTGGATTGTGAACCTCTATTTCCAGTTTACTTTCAAATTCGTTTATCAGGTTATTTTCATGGCTCAGATACGGATCTACCGACAAGAATCCCACGAATTCACAAAATTCATTCAATTTAAGTTTTTCGTTATCCTTGTATATTTTAACATGGCATGCTTTGCCCACACGATTAATTAAAGGGAAATTTAGAAGGTAATCTGCAGAAAACAAAGTAGACGGAGAGTGGTTTTCTACACTTGATACAGAGCGCAACTTTTTATTATGTGTATCCTTTTCATCTCCATTCCCGCTTGGACCATTTTGCGTTTCTTCAGACTCCATATCCATTTCATGAACTGCTCGCTTGCTTGAAGATTGGGAATTTGCTTCAAATGATTCATTTACAGGCATTGTATACTTTTTAGTTTCTACCTAATCCAAATTAAGGGAAATTGAAGAAAAAAAATGTCATGCCAATTATGTGACAAGAATTAAAGGATACATTTGTAACCCAAGCATTGGCAGCAGGTGCGGAAATAACTACAAATGTATGTCTTTCGCTTAAAACAGAGTCCTTGCTTTCTAATTGAAACGACTCCATTTCCTTAAAAAAATATTTTGTCAAAGTATTTATTATGGAAGGCAATAAGGAATAGGAGAGATAGGATGGTAGGGCACATCTTCTGAGGCACGCGACATATTAGAGTTAAAGATACGAATAAAAAGAATCAGGGGCAGGCCCAGATTAGACTACTCTTCTCAAATAGTTAGGGATGTAGGATGGTCAACTTTTGGGAAATGCGTAGGTTAGCTCAGGATAGGAAAGGATGAAAGTAAGTGTCCAACCAGTATTCAGACTGAAAACTTTATGATGATTTATTATGTATTGTAATACTACTATGTACTGTAATACTACCATGTGCACTGCCGATAATTATTATTTGTACATTGTACCAATGAATGAGTTTAATAAAGCAAAGAATAGACCATTTCAGAATGACGTCACACAATTGACAGCTGGAGGGCAAACATTTGTTTGTTTACACATAACCATACGAGATACGAGTAAACTGTCATTCGCTTACAGATTACGCCCTAGTGTTGGGAATAATCGGAACTTCTGACTAATCGGAATTCCGGTATCCGGATTCTATTAATATTCGCAATGTTCATTGGATGCCGCTATCCGGATACTTGCACTTTGGACATAAGATGTATAACTTATACCGGTATACTTGTTTTCTATTCGGAAACAGCAAATCTTCGGATCTACTCTGACATCCCCATAACTGGCAAAAGTTGTTTACCTGCTATTTTATGTTTCGGTCTGGAATTTGGTTCAATCTGTACTGCTGTAGGTCTAGTAAAGAAGCATTGTCTGTATTTTACAAAACTTTTCGTCTTTTCATTTATATAGTCAGTGGCAGAAAATTTTCACGTTTTCATTTAATAAATAATGTTTTTTGTAAAAAGGCCCTGCATGTCTTTATACCTAAATACCACCTATTGAAGTCTGCAAAAGTTTTGCACTTGTAGCATGCCAGCGAGAGGCAAAAATTTTAAATTACTTCAAGAGTAAATTCGACTTATTCTATATTATATTGCATAGAACGGTAATCCGTTTTTCTCTAATAAACCATAATCCTATACAGACACAACGACAGAAAACGGACTGATAGAACACGGAATATGAGAATTCGAATCTTAGATACATGGCAACTTGCATAGAGCTTCAGAATTCTCAAATCCGAATTCTAAATGCTCAGCGTCCAGCTCAAGGCACGCACAGAAGGTACGGATTCCAAATACTTTACTGATATTTGGAATATTCCTAGTATTTTAATAATCAGAAAGTTGTACGAATATCATCCGAATAGTGCCCATCACTACGTGCCCTCCAACAACAGATGACGGCCTGTCAAAATCTGGCATTCTAAAACAGTCTATAGATGTTTGTTGTTAGTTTCCAATGTACAGATACAGAACGCATATAACATGTTTGAGTTACCAGTAGATCGGACCTCAAAATAATTAATTTATTAACTACAGCATGCACGCGAATTTAGAATTCACTAAGTGTAATGTGTAAAACAATAGTTATTCAAATTTCCTACTTCACAGTAACCCGTGTCTAAATACTTTCCACTTCTTATCGAGGTTTCAGAAGTTTCAGAATTGACCACGTTGTATTTCTCGTAATAATATTCTAGATCATACATATCTTGTACCATTCCTCGAAAACGCACTAATGTTGAATTCTTCAAGTTTTGCAGATCATTAGCATTGAGCAATGGGATCTGCAAGATCAAGTGCATAACTTGGTAGCTAACTTAGGTTAGATTTGAAAAATTAAAACAATTTATTACATACCGAATTCCAAATCTCATCGTTCATTAAGTAGGTAAGGAGAGTGTTTTCGTTTTGAACCCACAATTCCGGAGTTTGTTTGAGTACATCCATATTTCTGTATTTTATTTTATTCAAGCAATGCAACCATCCAACAATCAACAAAATAAATAATGACAGCCCGGGAAACTTCTTGGAAGTGATCCGTGTTATGTGCAATGAATCAGTGTTACCAAAATTTGAGCAGATTTGGTGCCAAACAAATGATGAAACCAGGTTACTGTTTAGAATTCATATAATTTAACTCCAAATAACGAAAGCAGCGTTTGAAATAGTGCAATTAGTCATATAATTTTAAAATTTTTCGTTCAATTCTCGGCGTAAAGAGGCTAAGAAGTTTAGGTTACGCCCCATCTTTTGGTGCCGAATGGTAACAGGAACACCTGCTTTGTTATTCCTCCTCTTCTTCCCTCCTGTATGTATGAACAATCGTCACAGAACACCGTCAACGGCAGTCTGGAACACGGAACACGTCTGCCGTCTGGAACAAAGACTTCTACAGAAGTGGAGAAGTGTGAAGTGACTGTTTTGTGCTTCTACAAGTCTTTGGTCTGGAAGACTGGAAGGGTAGCGGCCAATTTATAAATTTATTGAAAGAAGTGTGCTGTTGCCTGTGGCGTAATCTGGAACTTATTAGAATTAGGCTGAGTACGTAGTACGTACAATTATGTACGAAGTACGGTTCCCTCTTCGAAGAAACGACCGAAACGAGGCTCGAGGAATGGCGGATTCAAACGTCTTAGAGGGTAAGTAAGTTTATGTTTGGTTTTCTTTTGTTATTGTCTTTTTATGATATGTGTCGATTGATGGAAACTATTATAATCTTCTTTTGGCACTTTTACGGGAAAACGGCTCAACAGATTTTGCTGAAATTTTGCATACGTACCTATATCAGAGATGGTCCATAGGAAACTGACGGGGCGGTTTTTTTTAAGCACTTTTGAGCCGAGATATGGCGTCATCGAACATTTTTTTCAATGAGACCGTATATATTTTTGTATTGCATCGGATAGAGGGTATTTTTCTCTACACGATGTGTGAAAATCGTAATAGGTTGTATAAGGAAAAAATTGAGAAAAAAATTACGAAAGAAGGCGCGCGCCAAACGCGCCGTCCAGTTCAGTTGTGGCTGTGGCTAGGAAGCTGTTCTGTCAATGCATTGACAACTAGTTTTAAATGGAACAGTGATGAGTCATCGCGATATTTGGATAGAGCTATTTTTTACTAACCATTTGAGATTTGATGCCAAACTTGACATCTTTCATTGAAAAAACTAGGGCCCTGTTCCAACCCCGGATTAAGTCTGACACCGGCTTCGTTGCTATGATACAACCAATCAGAAAGCCGGTGTCAGACTTAATACGGTGTTAACTCCTTTGAAAAACCGGACCTTGGAGATTAATTTTTCTTTGTATTTACTGAATAGTAAAACAAGTGCACACTGTGGTTGGATCGAGAACTTTAAGAATTCATAGAGTAAAACAAGTGAAAACTAACACATTTACTGGAACATTTTTTATTATCAACAGTGTCCACTCGACAAAACGTAAGTAGCATTCTTCCCCGCTTCATATAAAATTTATTATGAATACAACAGATAATAATAATAATAATAACCGGCAGTACCAGAAAAATTTTAACTGTTCCAAATTTCAAATTAGTACCTACCTACCTTGAAAAACAAAAATGTTATAGGGGTGAACCTGATCTCGTGTGGAAGGTGGAAGGTGCCCAAAATATACCTAACAAAACATTTATAAAAAGTAAGAAATACGCAATACACAAAAACTGGCAATAAAAATTGATATGAATACAAAATCCATACAAAATGTACAAAAATAAATTCTTGAAAACACTAAATTTGAATCAAATTATTGTTCACAAACAAGAAGCCTTAAAAAAACTATTAATATTTCGTTTTATGTCTTGCTTACCACTAGTAACTGCACACAATATTATAAAATGGAATCTAGGTCGATAATGTTCTTTGATTCAAATTTTTTGCATTTTACGTTTTGTTTTGTTTTTACTTGAATAGTATAAATGTGGAATGTGATCACTAAACCTCATTCTGTTTCAGACATCTCAAACATACCTCTCCCTCCGCCACCACCTCCGGTACTGCCATTGGGGGGGGGGGGGGCGCCCGCAGCTCTGCCACCGTCACTATCTGTGGGGAGGCCCAGGAGACGGGCAAGCTGCAGCAGCAGTAGCAGCAGCAGCGACGAATCCGAAGCATATTTATCGCCCCACTCCTTAGGATTATCTGAGTAGGTACCTGTTACGTAATTTAATATTTTAATCAACAAACTGAACACATTGAAATAATGGAGGTCTACGACTGGGTGTACGACAATCATGGACGTAAGACAAATTAACAAGCACTAACACGTTTTGTCTTTTTCAGAAGAGCCCGCCGCCGCCGCCGACGTGGCCCCAGAGGTCGCCTCGCCGTTGCCGCTGCCGCTGCTCCCGTCACCACCGCTGCCCCTGTCGTCGTGGCACCGCCGCAGGGATGTGTGGAAGGGGGAGGGGAAGGAGGGAGTATCTCGCAAATTATATGATTATACGGCTGAGGAACCTGTATCTCGCAATAAAACCGTAATCCATACCCTGTAATGAGTAACTGAAAGTACGAATATTATCACCAACAAAACTGTTGTAAAAACACTGGTAATATTTTATTTTCAGATTACGCAATTAATAAGGTATAATGAAACTTACCAATTTATAATACTGTTATAATTGTGTTATAATTTGTAGGGACGAGAGTGAGAGCAGCAGCAGCAGCGATTCAGCTGAAATCCAATAACGTTAAGACGTTGAAAATATTAAAATGGGAGTGACTACTGCTCCAGCCTCCCTTCATCTAAAATTTTTATTTGTTGGAAAAATAAATATAACATCATTTTCAAAATTGCATTTTTATTTTTCAACATATTCACCAACTTTTGGGTAGGTCATGTGCCAGATTTAAAATATTCTCTTGTAAACGTTACGCAAAATCAATAACCGCCTCATTCGATGCAACAGGCTAATATTTTGTTTGCTATTATTGTTTGCGCCCGATTCAATTTTTTGTATTTTTTTTGTGACGCCGATGTTTTAGGCGCAAGTTCACTTTTGTAGTAGTCATGAGATAGTGAGAATGTTCAGTTGTGTGTTTAAAGAAAATTGTAAATACAGTCCACATTGCAATATAACACTCTTATTTTTCTCACCACTCGAATTAACATAACATTTTGGTCCAAACGAGCCGGATTGAAAAGTGGTTAATAATTACGAGAACTCAAGATTGCGGGCCAGCTCCCGATTAACCAGCATATTCAACGCAACATATCTCGCTCACACAGCTAGTGCATCGCATCTTCCATCTCATTTTTCATCTTTACTCTCCGTTGGAAGCAGGTACCTTGTACGCTCCACGGATGACCAAAAAATCTACGGTTTTTTGGAATTCTCGAAGCCCGCAAAGCACGAAGAAAAATAATATCTACCGTCCCGCTGGTATTATTGGAAAATTTATACGCTACTATTTATCACCAACAACGAATTTGAAGGTCAGATCCATTCCTTTTACCTTTATTTTTCATAAATTTAATAACTAAATCATGTCAGATAACGAATCTCTCGATGAAGCCGAAAATCAAGCACTTGTTTTATTGGCGCCACAGCTAAAGAAATTAAAGAATAAAAGAGCTTACTTAAAAAAGCATCTTACTATTTTACAAAATTATGTTGAGCAAAAATCAGAAGATGCTGCTTATGTAAATAAAATTTTGAAGCAATTTGAAATTTGTGAAAAAGCATTAAATAGTTTCGATTTATTTTTTGAGGAAATTTATGATTTCGATTTTGAGGAGTTGTTTGAAGAATTTTTTAATGAAAAACCAGTAACTGATACTTTGTTTTGCAGATTAAAGTCAATAGTCGAAAGTAAATTTGCTCCTTTTCGAGACAATAATAAAATAAATGTTTCTCTGGAGCAACCCGCAGTCTCCAATCAGTGAGATTGCCACTTATTAATTTGCAAACTTCCACAGGTAAATATGAAGATTGGTTAAATTTCCGCGCTTCGTTCAACTCTTTAATAGATAGCAACAATGCTCTAACCGGCATTGAAAAATTCCAGTACTTAAAGAGTTCCTTGAAAGGAGAAGCCGCTGAGGTGATCAAATGTTTGGAAGTTTCTGATGAAAATTACACGCAAGCCAAAGAATTACTAAAGGACAGGTATGAAAACACGCATGTTATAATTTATAATCATATTAGGGCACTTTTTGAGTTGCCTGCACTTACGAAAGAATCTCCTCTGGGTTTTAGAACGTTTCTCGATACAACATTGCAGCATATACGATCCCTTAAGTCTATGGGCCGCCCTGTAGATAGCTGGGACGATTTACTAATTTTTCTTATTACCTCGCACCTTCCCATAAATTCTCGAAAAGAATGGGAAAATACATGTTCAACTTTGGAACTACCCACATTCAAATTATTAACCGACTTTCTATTACGCAAATGTCATACTTTGGAGGCAATTCATGGTAGAGAAAGTTATACGGAAGCAAACAAAATACACAGACCAGGTAAGGGGGCCAATTGTGCTTTAGCAGCCAACAAATTTCAGGTCAAAACGGTTTGCAAATTTTGTAACAAATACAATCATTTTTCAAATCAATGTCTTAATTTCCTTAAATTGTCTATTGAGTCTCGCATAGAAGAAGCTCGATCTAAAGGGCTTTGTACGAATTATCTTAGATCAGGTCATATAACTAAAGATTGTAGATCATCACGTTGTAAAATATGTGGTAAATCACATAATACTATTTTGCATTTAGAAGGTGATCTCAATACCACGGAGGCGGAACCTTCTACCAGTTTTGATAGATCATCAAATCCCGATCGCTGTGATCAAGCAGCTGCGCTGCATACGTCAAACCTTTCACATGAACCTTCAAATGTTCTTTTATCGACTTGTATGCTAGAAATTGAAGATTCTCGTCATAATCTTCATACGGCTCGTGCGGTTCTGGATTCTGGATCGCAGATAAATATAATGTCTCGAAAGCTTCTACACACACTCAATTTAGAAACAAAAAAGGTCGACTTGCCTGTTATAGGCGTTAATAACAATTATACCGAATCGAATTTACTTACAACCACCAAGATCAAATCGAATCATGGTAAATTCGCAGCTAGTTTACATTTTTATGTATTAGACCGCGTTACTAGTTCTTTGCCAGCAATATCCTTCGATCCTCATACTGTGATTTTTTCTAAAAGTTTAATACTGGCCGATCCGCAATTTTATAGAGCACGAGAAGTTGACTTGCTCATTGGAGCAGAAATATTTTACGAGTTACTGCTGGAAGGTCACATTCGCACTAATCACAAGGGCCTTATTCTTAAGAAATCCGTATTTGGCTGGTTATTTTCGGGTTTATTGCCCATCCGTACAAAGATTTCACCCGCCGCGTGTAATGTAAATTGTTTGCAGGACTTGAGCAATAAAATGTCCAAATTTTGGGACGTGGAGCAGGTCGCGAATGTTCCTGTCATGTCTGACGAAGAAATTGAGTGCGAAAGACATTTTCAGTTAACAATCGAAAGGGATGTGAACGGAAGATTCGTGGCCTCCCTACCTTTTAAATCAGAGCCTAGCAAATTAGGCAATTCACTCGAAACGGCAAAAAGGCGCTTTATTAACCTCGAACGAAAATTAATTAAAAGTCCCGAATTAAAATTGGACTACGATGAATTTCTTCGCGAATATTTAAATTTGCAACACATGCGCGAAGTCAGTACTTTAGAAGTTGCTGACTCGAAGGGGTTTTTTATGCCTCACCACGCTGTTTACAAACAAGATAGTATTAGCACAAAAACTAGAGTGGTTTTTGATGCCTCGGCCATATCTTCCTCGGGAATTTCTTTGAATGATATTCTAATGCGAGGTCCAGTTATCCAAAACGATATATTTAGCATTTTGATTAGATTTCGATTTTACAAATTTGTGGCAACTGCTAATATAAACAAAATGTATAGGCAGATACTTATTAAACCCGAACAAACGAGTTTCCAAAGGATTCTATATCGTTTCGATTTTAGCGATCCAATAAAGATTTATGAATTGTTAACTTTAACATACGGTACGCGGCCAGCTTCCTTTATTGCTACAAGGTGTCTCAAGGAATTAGCTCTGAAAATTGAAAGGGATGACCCCATGCTTGCGAACGTCATTACAAATGATTTACATGGATGATCTAATCACGGGGAGTAATTGCATCGATCAACTCAAATCTACTCGTGAGAAGATCACCAATTTGCTTTCTACTGCTGGTTTTCCCCTCCTGAAATGGGCAACGAACAATTCAGAGGTTTTGGCAGGATTAGACACAACGGACAATCAGAATTTAACATTAGAATTTAAAAATTATGATAGTCATAAGACATTGGGTATAGGTTGGGTTCCCATACAAGACACGATTCAGTATAAGGTTCATTTAATTGAACATCACACTTCAGCAATTTCTAAAAGACAAATTTTAGGTAATATAGCTCGTATTTTTGACCCGCTTGGACTTTTAGGTCCCGTCATAGTTATCTCTAAACTTATAATGCAAGATCTCTGGAAAATTCATATTATTTGGGATGAGCCCGTCCCCGAGAGTTTGCGAAAACGCTGGTTGGAATTTTCCAATCAGTTGGATGACATAGAGCCTTAATGTTCCTCGACGCCTTATTTTAAATCACCAATCAAATTTAGAATTGCATGGATTTGCGGATGCTAGGGAACGGGCCTATGGTGCGTGTATTTATGTAAGTGAGGTTTCCACGGATTTAAAAATTAATTGCAAACTTCTTTGCGCAAAATCGCGAGTTTCTCCTCTTAAAACGCTAAGCATGCCTAGACTAGAGCTTTGTGCAGCTTCATTGTTGACAGAGCTAATGTCTAAGGTCTTGACAGCATCAAATGTTACCTTTTCACGAATTAATTATTATTCAGACTCCACAATTGCGCTTTCTTGGATAAAGGCATGTCCAAGTAGATGGAAATGTTTTGTAGCTCATCGCGTGGCGGAGATACAAAATAAATCTGATAAAGACTCCTGCTTTCATGTTAAAACCGAATGGAACCCTGCAGACATTATCTCGCGCGGTTCCTTGCCTGCTGACTTGTCGCGAAACACGCTCTGGTGGAATGGTCCAGACTTTTTGTATGAGGTGGACTTCCATCTATCTATTTTTAATTCTCTAGAATCAGTACCAGAAGTTAAGGTGTTGGTTTTGTGTGACGATCTAAGATTTTCAACCGAATTCGCAAATTTTATTTTTTCTAAGTATTCGTCACTGGACACACTTTTCAGAGTGGTCGCATTTTGCAGAAGATTCGCGAAAAATTGTCGGGATAAGTCCATTACAGGGTAACTGCAAATTGCATTCAACGTCTAAATTATTATCACTTAACCCGTTTTTGGAAAATGGAATTCTTCGGGTTGGGGGGCGCTTGCGTCACTCAAATTTAAATTACTCTAATAAATTTCCCATTCTTTTGCCTCGTAACCATTCTTTCACGGATTTGGTTATTCGAAACGAGCATATAAGGTCACTACATAGTGGAGTGCTGGGTACTCTGTCCCTAGTAAGACTACATTATTGGCCTATTAACGGTAGAAGGGAAACGCGAAATATAATCCGCAAATGTGTGGTTTGCTTCAAACAAAATCCAGTAATATGTCAACCGACAATGGCAGATTTGCCTTTTTATAGACTACAAGTGTCTCGGCCTTTTTCTAAGACAGGCCTCGATTATTTTGGACCTTTTTTCATAAAGGAAGGTTCCAGCCGATCGAAGAGGAAGGTCAAGGTATACGGTTGTTTATTCGTGTGCATGTCAACTAAGGCAGTCCATTGTGAGATAGCAGAAGATTTAACCACAGAAGCTTTCATTGCGGCTCTGAAAAGATTTGTTTCGCGCTGTGGGTTAGTTGCAGAAATATTTTGCGACAACAGAACGAAATTCGTAGGTGCAGGCAATGAATTGAGTGCTATTTATGATTTTTTGAAAAACGATAAAAATTTTGAAATTATATCCAAATATTTGATCACCCATCACATAAAGTTCAATTTTATTCCTCCGCGGGCAGCTCATTTTGGAGGCTTGTGGGAGGCGGCAGTGAAGTCGTTCAAACGCCATATATACAAAATAGCAGGTAACGCCAATTTAACTTTAATCGAATTTTATACTCTACTCATTGAAATCGAGAGTATCCTTAATTCTCGCCCCCTAACACCTATGAGTCCCGATCCCAATGATCTGACCTATTTAACGCCCGGACACTTCTTGGTGGGCGATGCCCGAAGTTGATCTGAGTCAGGAGCCAATTAACAGATTGTCTCGCTGGCAACGCACCCAGCAGCTCCAACAGCAGTTTTGGGACAGATGGCGGAGAGAATATTTACAAGAGTTACAGAAACGCCATCGATGGAAGAAGTTCAACGGTGCTCTCGCGATGGGGCAGTTGGTTATCATCGTCGAAGACAACGTTCCGTCTAGATTATGGAAATTAGGACGTGTCTTGGCGCTTCATCCTGGGGCGGATGAGATAGTGCGCGCTGTGACGTTAAGAACTCGCCAAGGTGATATTAAAAGGCCTTCTGTGCGGGTATGTGCTTTACCGATCGAAGACGTTTAATTTAGTTATAATTCCTTGAAATCAAAGATTTCAAAGGTGGCGGCATGTTTGCGCCCGATTCAATTTTTTGTATTTTTTTGTGACGCCGATGTTTTAGGCGCAAGTTCACTTTTGTAGTAGTCATGAGATAGTGAGAATGTTCAGTTGTGTGTTTAAAGAAAATTGTAAATACAGTCCACATTGCAATATAACACTCTTATTTTTCTCACCACTCGAATTAAGATTAACAATTATACTGATTAAAAGCTACCGTTATGGAAATCGGTTGAACAGTTGACCAATGAAAGCCGCACTGAATGACTTACTTATTGGCTGACGGCAACCAATCAAAAATGAGCTTAACATGGCGGCCTCTATACTCCCAATCAATAATTTCTGATGGTAAATATTTTTGTAATCTGTGATGTTGGCACAGAATTTATTTATATCCCAACTAGGTTTTCCCAATGCACAAATTTAAAGCGTCTGATTGGTCAGCTGCACACGCAGCGGCGGGCGTGGCGCCAGAACTGGAATGCAATATAAACGCTTACTCCTGTTTTTAGAAAATTGGGTACTTGCATGAATTTGGAATTTCGCGAAATTATAATCTTCGGGAGGTCAGAAATACATTCCCAAAGCAATTTTTCTCTGAGCCCTGTAGAATTCAAATTATTGGGAAAAAAATATTTCCCGCTAAATATGCTTATGGCGCCATGTGTGAATTATTGAAACTATACAGTGACGTCAGTATGACGCACCTATGCATTCCTATTTCCTAAATCGAAATGGCCGCTTCCGGTGTAGTTGACAGCTGTCTCGTAAGTCTTGAAATTGTTTGGTGTGTACGTTAATGGTGTGTGCTGGGAGAATGGAACTATGGTGGAGCTCAGTAGCAATTTGTTGTTAAAAATCCATTATATTTTATAATTCCCAACTGTGAATAGGAACAACAAAACCACTTCTAACCTCTAAACTCTACTACCTATCGTGATCGCGGCTATTTTAAGATTGATTATGGGATTCTGCTTGCAAGAAACTTCTGCGGATATTTGGACACAAATGAGTGAAACGAAAATTCTGTGCTCGGCTAACCTATAACTGTCACTGTATGACAGGGCTTAGGGCAGCCACGGTGAAAAATTTAAATGTACTAATGATCTTTAAATACACTAATAATTAGTTTATTCTTCTTCTTGGCTTATTTCCAGTGTTTAACTGTGCATTAATAAAATATTGATACTGCTCAGTAAAGTAATAACATCTGATAATAAGAAGTGATACAGTTAGACGAGTAGGGATAACAGACGCGAAATGTTGGCAATAGGCAAAAGTAGCACGTCAGGTTGTGACGACAGCTAGATTATGTGACGTCAATACGACTGCTCAACGCCAAAAGGCCCACTAGCGCGTGCTCCGCGATTTGAAACTAAAAATGAGATTATATTCTCATTACTACTCAAAATAGTCTCATTTTATGCAAGTACCCAATTAGTTTCATTATTTCATAGGCCTTCAGTAATGCTTAAAAAATGGAATTGAGCTGCGTTTAAAGGTTACTAAAAATGGTAATGAGAATGGTTAGAAGCAATAATACTATTTGTTTTAATTATCATTCTTAATCTTTTTTTTTCAACTTTGTCAGAATTCATCACAACAAATTGTAGTGGTAAAATTGGCACTTAGTTCTTAGTACCCAATGTAAATCCTCTTAAGTAAATGCTATAATCCTTGCATGTGTTTCTAGAATCCTAGAATAGGGTGTAAGCGTTTACAATGTACAGTTTTGGAGCCACGCCGCGCGCCGCGCTGGCCGCTACGTATGCAGCTGCCCAATCAGAACGCTTTAAATTTGTGCATTGGCTAAACCTAGTTGGGATATAAATAAACGCGTTGGCACACTTTTCTTATATGGCATTGCACTTCTAATATATGATTTCAGTGCTCCTGTTCCACTCTTCTCCACTCAAATTTAGGAACGATCCACAGTGTAAACGGAACGCGAGAATACAAACGGCCCGTTGCCACAACATAGGAATCCCCCACTACCAACGCTTTGATGAACAATGGAGATTTATAAATTATAAGGCAATAATAAAACTCAAATGAGTGGATGTCTGTCTGGCATAACGGCGACCCTTATTTGTCCTTTTGGACCAGAAACCCTTTTTTTTTTTCAAAAGAAAACGAAACAACTGCGGTGAGGAGCGAACCCTCAGCATGACGACATGGTAGGATGAGATCACAACCAGTGAGCCACCGACGTGTGCTGCCGAAAGCGCTTACGAAAATAGTATATGTATAAGTAGAAAATACGCCCGTTGCCGTAAGTATAAGGTCTCATGCTGTGGCCGCGGGCGGTTTGTATTCTCGCAAACGGAACGCACATGTGATGATGATTCTGAAATTAGTCTCACATGAGTTGACAGTTGATTTGACATTTCTTTTTGGAAACTAAAATCCCCATATAATTTGAAATGTGAGGATGTGGGTGTTTATTGTAATTTTGCATCTGCTTTGGTATTAAAAATGTAATATTTTGAAAAATTCAGTTATTCAGTCATGGATTATAACGTGGAACATGTAATGACTTTAGCAAACAGTATTATTGGCGTTAGTGTTTTAGCAATGCCATATTGTTTTAAACAAGTAGGTCTTTGTATTTCTTTTTATTGGTTACAAATTATAAAAGTGATTATTTCTTTTAGTGCGGTATAATATTATCCATAGTTATGCTACTTGTGAGTAGCATATTATCCAGATTAGCATGTCATTTTCTTTTAAAGTCTGCCATCATGGCCAGGCGGAAAACATTCGAGTTTTTAGGTGAGTATCGCAGTTATCGAAAAATGAACATAACTAAGTTATTATCGACAGCATTTCATGTATTTGGTACTCCTGGAAAGTTTATTATAGAAATTGGAATGATAGGTTTCCTGTTAGGGACGTGTATAGCATTTTTTGTCGTAATGGGCGATTTAGGACCAGAAATAGTAGTGGAAATAACTGGAACGCATACAACTAGTATGATGCGATCCAGCATCTTAATGGCTTTAGCCCTATTTTGTGTTTTGCCTTTGGGTTTGCTTCGGAATGTTGATAGTCTCGCTGGAGTTTCTAAAGCTACAATAGGATTTTACTGTTGTTTAGTCTTAAAGGTTCGTTTTGTAACACTTGAAAGTAACAAAGTTTTTAAAGTTTCTTAGATTGTTCTAGAGTCAGCACAACATTTCTTTCTGGGGAATTGGTTGAGTAAAGTGGAACTGTGGAGGCCAGCCGGTATTTTACAATGCATTCCGATATTCTCAATGGCTCTCTTTTGTCAAACGTAATATAAGTTATTCATACAGGATGATTCAAGGAAACTGTTGACCAAAAACATAACCAATTACGATCTCTCCACTAAAAGTATTTTCACAATTCACAAACTACTAACAGGTCTTCATTCTCAGGAGCCTTCAGAATCTGTCTGTTATATTTATAGTCGACAGTGTTCTTGAATCACCTTGTACACTATTTAATTCTTAAAATTAATTTTTAGTCAGTTATTTGAAATTTATCAAGCGATGCCAAATGCAACTCTTCAAGTGATGAACAACACTATAAAAATTGCAGTAAATATTTGTACGTGCGTTTACATTTTTGTTGGTATGTTTGGCTACATAGCATTTTATCAAAGACCATTTTCTGGAAATATACTAATGAGTTTTACTCCTTCTCTTATAAGTGATGTAATGAAAGTTGGATTTGTACTTTCAGTTGCATTTAGCTTTCCGTTGGTTATTTTTCCTTGCAGAGCTAGTTTACACTCGCTTATATACAAAAGGGTATTATAAAAAAATTTATTTGGTATCGTTTTGTTTAATTTATCAATTTGTAGGCATATGCATCTCTTGAAGGTCCTACCAGTAATTACATTCCAGAAGGAAGATTTAAATTGCTGACATTTTTAATAGTTTTAGTTTCATTAATTGTTGGCATTTTGATACCCAATATTGAACTAGTTCTTGGATTGGTAGGTTCAACAATTGGTGTTATGATATGTGTATTATTTCCGGTGACTTGTTTTATTTGTTTATCCCATAAAAATACTAACGAAAGAATATTAGCACAGGTAAAACCTAAACAAAAATATCAAATGAGTTTTTTAATTGAGTGTCTCGCAGATTATTCTTTTTATTGGTGTGCTTGTTATGGTTCTTGGAACATATGCAAATCTTTATGCTATTGAAGAAATTCATACTTCACCTGCACCTGAAATACCCAGGGATATCAAAATGGATATTGAAGATGTTCAGCAAGATCCAGTTGTTAATCTTGTTAATGCAGGTATAAAATTCACTCACTTTTTTAATTTATATTCATGAATATATTTTTTTCAGAAGAAAATTTAGCCTTACCAAACTTAAATCCAAATCCAGTAGTAATAGACCAAAAGGCAGACAGTGTTGTTAATAAAGAACTGAAAGAAACAAAATTGGAACCATCCTTGTTTAAGGAAGTGAGACATGAGCCACCACAACCTATGGAACCAGTGGATGTTCCTGCTTCCCAAGAATCGAAAGTTGATATACCCGACAAGAAAGAAAACGTAAATGTAGAAAAACGGGTAGATCTTTCCAAAGAAACACAGCTTAAAAAAGATGAAGTAAAAAATAATTTAGAAGAAAATGCTGTTGAAGATTACAAACCAAGAGAACCTGACAAACAAGTAGAAGAATCAAAGAATGTTGTTGAAGAGGATGCTAAATCCAAAAAAGATTTGGAGAAAGCAGATGAAGTTGACATGCAAGCTATACAAAAGGAAGATCAAGAATTAAAAGAACAAGCAAAAGAGGCACCTAATAAAGATCTAATTGAAACATTAGAGAGACAGAATCAAGTACAACAAGAGCTAGTAGAGCAACAAAAAAAGTTAATTGAAGTGATCAAACAACAACAGGTTTTAGTAAACGAGAAACAACAGAATGAAATTGATAAAGTGCAGAAGGAGAAACTAGATGCTGTCAAGGAAATTCAAAATATTGCTCAAAAAGCAATTGAAAGTCTCGGCGTGAAAGAAAATGAAAATATTCAGGAAATTAAATTACCTGTGCCTGACGAAGTCGACAAAAACAAAGAAAATAATAAAGATGAAGTCCCAAAAGTGGATGGAAATGAAATTGAGAACCTCCCAAAGAAGGTTGTTCCTGCAGCGAAGCCATTCTCAGTTGATTTGGAGAGTAATAATGAAATACCTAAAGTTGATAATGTTGAGAAGAAAGAACAGTCAGCGAGAAGCGATAAATTAGTGCCCTTACCACTAGTTTTGTCGAATAATTTAACCATTTTTGGTGAACCAAGAGAAGAAAAGGGGCCTCCTCCAGATGTAAAAGTGATCGAGAAACCAGTTTTGAAAAATGAAATAAATATAAATAAAATTGAGACTATGAATGTGAATATTAAAAACGAAATCAACATGATTGATAACAAGAAGATTAATTCGACCAATAAAAAGGCCGAAACTCAATCGAAAAAGTTGATTAATAACACTGACACCAATCAAATAAAAATCAAAAGTGAAAATACAGATACAGCAGCTAAACGTGATATTTTATCCAATAAAGAATCTGTCAGAGAAAAAAGGGATGTGGAAACTGTAAATAAAATGTGTGACGATGGCCAGGAATGCCCAGTCAAAAATAGTGTTGAAAACTCTTTTGTTGATGTAGTGCACAAAAAGTTGTCTGAATCTAATTTAGGAAAATTAAATTTAAATAATTTAGAAATTGAAAGCATCGATGTAAATTTGAAACCGATAAGAATCGGGATTAAAACTAAATAATCTGTATAGATTTAGAAAACTGTCTGTGATTTTCTAGTTCGTTTTTCCTAACTCTTATGAGTGATCCTTTGCTATTGAAAACATAATTTATTTTGTGCTTAAGAAATAATATTAAATTATTTTTTAATTTGTATATCTTTAAATTAGACTTTTCTTACTGTAGCCTTTACCATAGATTCGCTACTCTATTTCCTCAATCACCCAGCGTCCCTCAACCCACGTAAAATATGCGCATGCGCTGTTAAACTTCATGCTCAACAATCAATGAGTTTGGCTCAGTACCGAAACGTGCGGGAGTTTTTATTCGAATCCAAGCGGGTTTGTTTTCTTTTTTCTTCTAAAGTTTGTCGTAATTTACAGAATTTCCCGTTCCATGTGTTGTGTCCGGTGTCCCGTCACGAAAGATATTTTTTAAAGAAAATTCGGAATTACTAATGAAAATAAGGGAAACCAGTAGCCACTGCATTGGCAAAACCTAGTTGGGATATAAATAATAGTGAATTTTGCATCTTCTAAATTCTAGAACAATCACAGTTAAGGAGACATGGCCCATAAACACTGTCAGAAAAGTTGAAATGAGGCAACACAAGCGAATTGGAGAGCAGCCTCTTTGTACCCACCCTCAAAAAATGTCTGACGGTAAATCATTTTCAGAGCCTTGTAAGCCCTCAAAAAATTTGTAACTTGACTAGTAAAACTCAACCAGACTTTTAGCACAATCGGCAAAAATGGTTGTTCGAAAAAATTCACAGATTTCGCAATCCTTGCAACCATCGGGACATTGGAAATGATGACACCACACATAAAACATAACTAACTTTTTATCGTGGGAAAAATAGTGTACATATCTCGATGGAAAGTGTATTTCCTTTAAACTCGCGTGATTTCTTTTCTGCATTCGGCTACGCCTCGTGCATAAAATTTCACGCTCTTATGAAATTTGTCACTTTCTACGACTGCATATAAACAAACTTGTAGAGAACAAAATTTACAAAAAAAAGTCCGCGGGAGGATGTAAGTAGCTCCAATAGCATAGGAGATCCGGGTGTCCAAAGTTGTGCGAATAAATCGTACAAACATTTGGGCGCCTGTAACTCCTGAACTATTGGAGGTACTTACACCCTCTCACGGACTTTCTTTTAGTAAATTTTGCGCTCTACAAAAATGTTTATGTGCAATTTTCTTTTATCTTGCACCATTTTAGCAGCGTTCGTGGTGGAACCGGCAGCAGATCTGATTCTGGAACTAAAATCATTATTTTCCAGCTCAACTCAGCGAAATTGAGATACCTTATATTCTCAGAATATAAAACGAATCATAAGAAGCATTTTTAGTATCGAAACGTTTTTTCAAACTCTACAAATAAAAGCGTTACAGGCGAAAAACCCAATAAATTGCTTTACGTGACGTACCGACACCGCTGTCTTTTGGCCTTTAAACATTTCCAATGTTAAAAGTAACAGACTTAAGTAAGTCTGGTATGTACCTACCGGATCGCATAATAACATGCTTTACAGACCTACAGCAACGGGCGAGCGACTTGTAAATAAGTGGGACTTATCAACAGTAAAAGTGAAAATGTCCAGGCGTTGATGGTGATAACCTTTCTGACCTTTTGGACCTGAGATCGTATTTTTGTTCATAAGAAAAAAGCCGATCACTAGAACAAAACAAACCCACCGCAGCAAGACGCAAACCCCCAGACTCGCACCTTTGTTGTCGACAAATCTCCCACTGAGCCACGAACTCGCTTTCTTAATTTATGCTCCTATGCTGTAGGTCTGTAAAGGATGTTGATAAGCTACCGGATCAGTTGCTATGATACAACTAATCAGAAAGCCGGTATAGTAGCAACTGAACTGGTGTGAGACTTAAGTCTGCGTTACTTTTTTTGAACAACTGGGCCCCAGACTTCATTTTTAAGCACTAATTTTTGGTCCTGTATGCACCAGTGTTTGTCTCTGTACTGTAGGTACCTAAAGTCTGAATAATATAACTTGGCGTATGATTGAAATAATCTACGCATTATGTTAGTTTGATGTCTCTCTCGCACGCAACCAGTTGATATGGCTGCTAATTATTAACATAAGATGAAATAATCGAGATTTTCCATTTTGATATGGCTGCTAATTATTAACGTAAGATGAAATAATCGAGATTTTCCATTGTAACTCTTTATTTCACTCATTCTCATTTTTAATGTTGGGTAACAATGTATTTGTACGTCTCTGCTTGTTTCGTACTCCCAAAAAGGTTATCATGGAAACTTGTATTAGTGTCACAGTACTGTCAATGTCGAAACAAATTAGTTCACATGCATGTGTCAACCCATACGCCAAGTTATATTATTCAGACTTTACATAATTTGCGCCTGGGGTGGGATTTTGGAAATCATAGTAACTTAGGATCGTGAAAATTTAAAGCATCAGTTTTAGATCTTTAAATTTTTTTAGTCATTTATCATTTTTCATTCGGAAACTTCTTGATATGTGGTGTTATCATGCCTTCCTCTGTCAAACATTTGGTTTTAAAAACTTCGTTAATAGACCGGGCGCTAGAAGGAAGTGAGTATGCAAAATGTGAAGACCGCATTTTATCAATGGATATTAGCTGAGAATAGCTCAAAGATTAATAATCCGGATCTTGCCTGTCCATTTTTTGGTCCAATTTTTTTTTTAATCCCACTCCTCTTATTTATAAAGGAAATCGATGGAGTACATGCTATGGAGTCATTTTAACGATTATTTTAGTCATAATTTATAGTTTTCTTTTATAATGAAAGTGATGATAGGTTGTTAAATGAAATAAAAAACAAAAATTATAATAATAAAAAACATTAATTAATAAAAAAATATATAACGGGAAACAGCGAATTGAAATAGAAATAAATGAAAGCAAGACAAATAATTTTTATTTAGACAATCATTATTTATACAGTTACAATAGGGATATGCCACGGGTTCCCGGCCATTACCCGGTATTCGGCCTATCCGGCCAATTTTTGCAAATACCCGGTTTTGCCGGATAGTTTACCGCCCACTTGCCCGTCACAGCACGGCACAGTCCGTCCCGTCGAAATTACGGATAGAATGAAAACAATGCAAATGAATGGACAGCCGCCCACTAGTACAGCACGGCATGGCCCAGCGTTGTCCGTTCATTTGCATTGTTTTCATTCTATCCGTAATTTTGACGGGACGGACCGTGCCGTGCTGTGACGGGCAAGTGGGTGGCAAGCTTTATTAACGCTCCCTATCCGGCCGGATAGGAGCAAAGTTAAAAATAAACAGTTTAATCTTAAAACTGAACTTTCATTTTTTGTTACACATTAAAGTAAGTATATAAAAAACGAAAAAATGTTTAAAAATAAAGAAAACTTAAAATCGTAAAATATAGACTTCTGGAACTAAAGAACAATTTCGTATTATAAATTTAAAAAACTATGACAAATAAATAAGCAAACAAAACAATTAAAAACAAAGAAAAATGAATGTTATTCATATTCAGAAGCATTACATTCCGTAAGTGGTTGCGATACTACCAGTAGTTTAGGCAGTGAAATACAATGTTTGAAAGCTGCATCGGAGGATTTTGTACAAATAGCCCTTGTATCTTTGGGAAATGCACATCAGATGCTTTGCATTTGCATTTGTTAAGGGCTACAGTACAAACATTTATTTGGAAAAATCCTCATCAAACACAATTAGAGCCCATTGATTACTCTTTATTTGGCTATGAAGAGCACAATGGTGACTTACGTCCACGACAAATGACAAAGCCGCCTTTACCAGAGTCATTGATCAGCCCTGTAAATGTATGTTCAATTGTCGAACAATGTCTTGCAGTTCCAAAAAGTCAGAATCATCTTGTATTTCATTGTGTAAATGTATAAATAATGATTGTCTAAATAAAAATGACTAATATTATTTGTCTTGCTTTGATATATTTCTATTTCAATTCGTTGTTTCCCCGTTGTATTTTTTATAGATAATAAATGTTTTTTATTATTATAATTTTTGTTTTTTTTATTTCATTTAACAACCTATCATCACTTTCATCATAAACAAAAACTATAAATTATGACTAAAATAATCGTTAAAATGACTCCATAGCATGTACTCCATCGATTTCCTTTATAAATAAGAGGGGGGATAAAAAAAATTGGACCAAAAAATGGACCGGCAAGATCCGGATTATTAATCTTTGAGCTATTCTCAGCTAATATCCGTTGAAAAAATGCGGTCCTCACATTTTGCACACCTACTCAACTACTTCCAGCGCCTGTACTATAAACGCTTCATTCATTTTGACATACGAAGTCAAGAACATTGCTTAAAATTAAAATCTTTTACTATAACTTTGCCCCAAAAAGTATTAGTCTGGTTTACTGAACAATAATATTTATTATTTAAACTCTATCAAATAGTAACACAAAAACATTAAAATTAGACAAAATGGAATTGTGTTTTTTAGCAATTAAAGGTATAAGTCGATAAAATGTGAATAAAATCTTGTTATAATATACAATGCTTTCTTTAGCGAAGTACATGTGTCACGTAACTGAGTTCTTTAGACCATTCTTTTCTCTCGTTCCATTCACTGCTTCTTTATCCATATTTAAACCTTGACGCCTGTTTACTGGCATAAACGAATTGCCTTTTCCATTAACTGATTTGTCATTCGCAGCAATAGTTACGGTTTTCTTCATTCTTGGCGGTAGTTTGGGGCTGAGTGGTGCATTATTATAACCATCTGATTGAGGCATTTGAACGTTAATTTTATGTTGAATTTTATTACTAGTACTATCACTACTGCTTTGTTCACTTTCTTGTTGTAGATGATTTTTGAGCACTAAGTTTTGGAATGGGAGTACATTTTGTATTTTAAACGAATTTTCCATTTGGGCGTTATTCTCATTCATTGATGGACCATTTGGTAAATCAGTATTCTTCTGTTTAATTAAAGTCTTTGTTTTATCTTTTTGTAGTTCTAGAGGAATCCTAGGATCAATTGGAGGACTATAAATAGCATCAGGTTTTCGTAAACTAATCATGGATATGGAGCGCCCTTTCTTTAGGTTTCCATTGCGAACTACTTTTGATTCTGCCACCGGGCCTCTTGCTAAACGTTCTCCAGGTGGTCCAGTTTGGTTATCACGGATTCCTATAACTTCCTCCGATTGGTGTTCCTCTTCATCTTCTTCTTCAATGACGCTTGCTTGAATCCATTGTCTAATACGATCCTTTTTCGCATCCCGATCAACAGTCGTTTCAATTCCATATTGAGTCAACGTGAATAAAAGTTTGTTCTTCTCTTCTGGACTACTGTGAAAACTATACATGGAAGGACATAAACCATCATCTTCAGTTCCTATTTCATTGTTCTTTTCCATGCCGCTTTTGGACATCCATCGGTCATCCAAGAATCTATGGACTTCCGCTAAACCCGCTGGTCTTTTTTCTGGCTTGGGTTCTAAATACTTCTTGAATAACTTTTGAGCTTTAGATGATACTAATTTAAAGAGTTTAGGTTGTCTTTTTAGCGGCATCGTGCTCGTGTGCCACGACAGATACCGTGAGTATCTTGGGTCATCTTGGGAAGCTTTCTGCCAAGGCAGGCACCCTGTTAAGCAGACGAATACCACGATTCCGAATTGCCATACATCATGGGAAGTGTTTGCTCTAAAAATAGTAAAAGAATCCAAAGTAAATTGAAGGTGCAATTAAAAAAAACTGAAATGTCATTTAAAAAACTTTGGTT
The DNA here is from genome assembly GCA_963966045.1 of Xestobium rufovillosum. NCBI lineage: Eukaryota > Metazoa > Arthropoda > Insecta > Coleoptera > Ptinidae > Xestobium > Xestobium rufovillosum. Next base: position 37,274,362 of record OZ014493.1, read on the forward strand.
CTATATGTTTAAAAAGTGGGTATTATGTTGACAAGCAATTAAAGAGGTCAGAAAACAACTAAAACTGTTTAAAGACAAACAGAAAAACTATTTTCGCAAAACGAATATTGACACGATCAATATTTACGTTTCATTTAAAATTAGCAAATTTTCGTTGCAAAAAAATATCCAGAAACTTCTAAATAGGTACGCTGATTTATCTGAATTGAACCAAAGATTTTTAAACATGTTTGAAACGCATTAGATTATGCTTGATGCGCTGCCTACATGGCCAAAAATAATGGTATAATTCCTTCTTAAAATAGAACAAGGAGCTGAATATGACTTGTTTATTTGTTAAACACATCAAAGAACGCACTAGGTAGGTACCTACTTACAAATAACTAGCGTCTGTTTGAATTTGAAGGACTTCAGGAGGGGCGTAAGGAAGCCATTCGTTTCTTCTAAACACCACCGAACCTGCCCGTCGCGTTTCACCGAAATCACATAATTTTATTCGAGAAAAGTCTGACTTAAACACTAATATATTGTCCAATTTCACATCACGGTGCACCAAGTCTCTTGTGTGGAGGTGTTCCAAGGCGGCGGAAAGTTGTTTGGCCACCCTTTTGGTGTGCAATTCGCCGATTCCCACATCTGATACGTTTGAAGTTAAGTCACCTGCAATACGAAATTTTTATTTGAATAGACAGTACCTAACACAATATTAAATTACAACGGAAAAGCTCTAGGAAAGAATGACGATAGAGAATAAATTTAGTCCAGAAATTTTGGTTTAGTCCCATTTCGTGGGTTCCCGTTTCGGGCGTCGATGAAATTTGTGCCGTTTCGTGCGTCATCCCAAACCTCTACCTGGTTTGAGTGCCGTTTTTGGCGCTGACCTGCTGATAATGCAGTAAGCCTCTAATTCCAGTTTATCTTTACAACACAACCCACAAGAGTCTAGGGAACATGATAAAATGATAAAATAATGAACCAACATAAAAATTATAAAGTAATAGACAAAGGTGAATTAATGAAAAGAATGAATAAAAGAATGACGTAACTCATCCTGTAATGCGAGCAAAAACACGAGCAGACAAAAACCTCAATCGCAATTCCTGTGAAGCAAAATTTATGCTGTTGTAATAATAAATTACATAACTACATTTTCAAAACTGTATAATCAAGCAACACAAATACCTATACCTACAAACATCAAACGTAAAACTGAAGAAATTAGTGTTATTTCCCATAAGTACTAAAATATGCGGAGACAACCCAGCTACAGTAGTTGTACATTGGCCGACAACAAGAAATACTGATTTTGGTTACAAAAGTTTATACTCAAAACCTCTCCATATCGTTTTTACACTGCAATCCTGGTCACGGCACCAAAAATCTGTAGTATAACCAACCTAGGTCAGATCATTTGGAAAAAAAACAACTATGATCGTCTTAAGTTGTAAGGGATCTCTACGTTGTAAATTACAACTTGTAATTTAAAATTCGAACAGGGACATTTGTTCGCAGTTGTCCTCGTATTTACACACTGATCAGGTAGGTATACAATTTGGCTTTTCGTTTCCGACAATGATATATGACTGACTGGCTTCCGCCGGCATCCCAATGAAGTCAACTTTTTTTTTTACTTTAAGTTCAACTACTGAACTCAGTATCTGCATTACTTGCAAAATTGCCTTTTAAATTTCCTTTAAACTTTGTCGGCGTTGTAAACTATCAGCTTTGCATTTTGCGTGAACAACTTCCGTGTTGGTGTTGGTAAAATATTTACTTAGCATAATTTCTGGTAACAAAGATGAATGAGAGGTCGACCGCCCTTCGACGACTCGGGTCAAAACACAAGCACGACCAGATAATGTCCACCAAAACTTACAAGAAGAGGTCCTCAAAGATGCGAAAATTGTGGAGGGATAACACTGATGAACGTTATCAATGCTGCACTTCAATAAACTTTTTCAGAACATATAAGTACCAACCAGAAGAAGGGATCCATTCAAATCATTGGATCATGGAAACTTGGGATATTGAGATATATGTAGGTTGTAATAATTCAGTTATCAGACCGCGAACATAGTATACGAAAAAATTGAAAAGAATCAAAACTATAGATCTAAAATATTAAAAGGGCTGTTTGTTTCTTTACTTACCCAGAGGCGCATATTCTTGCGAAAACACATAAAATCCAGCTGTCTCAAAAGCGACGTCGTAGGTCGTAATAATGTTTTTGTGGTTGCTCAAGTGTAGACCATAATGAAATTCCCTGTAAAAATCGCGCAACGCCGTGTAAGGTTTCGGTACGGCTTTCAATACCATTTCAGTATCAGTGGCCTTATGCTCAACCAGCAGAATTTTTCCAAACCATCCTTCCCCCACGATTTGTAAGATGTCGAACTCGTCTGCCAAATTTACCTGTGCAAGTGAAGAAACTCGTAAATTTCCAAAAAAATGTAAATGAAATTTTATGTGTATTATAATAATTAATAGTGCGGTTTCATGTTCTAATTATAACTGAATACCGGACTCGTTCGTTGAACTATCCATAAACAAAGGAAGGATACTGTTTTTTACATTGACTTGGCCAATATTGAAGGGGATATTTTTGTATTTCCGTTTCGGGTGGATGTCCGAACTTTTAAAATAAATTGTTAGACAAATGGCTTCTTGGAGGGTATTGAATTTAGAAAATGGGAAAGACGCATAACTGTATCCGAGCATATTAAGTACCTAGTCTGTTTAATCCTATTTTTTAACCCCCGACGCAAAAAGAGGGGTGTTATAAGTTTGACGTGTCTGTCTGTGTATCTGTGTGTTTGTGTGTCTGTGTGCCTGTCTGTGGCATCGTAGCTCCTAAACGAATGGACCGATTTTGATGCGTTTTTTTTGTTTGAAAGCTGACGTGATCGAGATGGTTCTTAGCTATAATTTATGAAGATCTGTTCAGACGTTGTGTCGGGGGTTACTTAAAATTTTGTTACTTGTAACTGGTCATTGCCAAATGATGCATTTTTTATACTAACGGAAAGCAATAATTCTTGTAGATGAAGAGTTATTAAGAATTTAAAATGTAACCTTTTGTGAGAAAGAGAGCTGGAGTGTACTCCACAGAGTTGCCTGTACATATGGGTAACTGTGGCGTACCCTGCCTATTATTAAAATAAAATTGAAAGATATCGCTGTTCGCAACCTCCAAAACCATGTTCGCGTTCTTCAAGTATTGAAACAAGTTTTGCGGAATGACTTGCATCTTCGTCAGCCTTAAGTACTGAGGTATTTGAGTAGGTACTACAAAGTCCAAAGACGATATCTTCAAACTCCTCTAACCAATGTTGCTGTGTCAGAAAACGTTGCTTAGTAAAGTAGCTGGCTAAAATTCGTATGCAAAAGTGACGTTTCATGTCGTAGAAGAAAGTTTGGTTAAGTATAGGAATATGTCTTTGACTTTTTGTACGTGGCAAACGATTGGGCGAGATTACCATCAAATTAATGTATGCGGACACGATATCTGACGTTTTTCCGGCTCTAGGTGAATTCAGACAAAGCACAAAGCACATGACTACCTGGGATAAAACCTGTGGTAATAATAGGCTATAGGCGACTTGAGTGCATACCACATTGCTGTCTGAAATACCCAACGTGTTTTCAATATGCGGAGGGTAAATGATTAAGCACTTCTGATGTGCTGTCATCAGATGGTATAAAAGTTATGCATAAATTATTGAATATTATAATTTTTATACCTTAAAGCAATAAAATAACTTATTAGATTCATAGTTAAGCACTTAGTATAAAATACGTTTGTATTAATATAACAGAACAATTTCAGCGTGAATTTCTAGTATAAAAATAGCATAACTATTAATAATAAAACATAAAAATGATGAATGGGCGAACAGAATTCTACTAACTCAAGTGTTTACGTACAATTTTGGGCAAATATTTTTGACCTTACTTTTTTTACTAATACTAGGTGTAAACAATAAAATAAATACATATGAGTAAACAATGAAATTAAATGTTGATCAAGGAGCGTAACCCTGAAAGTGTAGAATTCGCCAAAGCATTTCGTTTATTTTAGAAGCAAGATTTTGGCATGACAATGATTTGGGTTCTCTCATTTGCAGTGCAATAAAAATAAGTTTCGTGTAGCAAAATAATATCTGTCTATAATTAATTTTTTCCCGTTTCTTAACTCTTCCATTAAATATCTTCTTAAAATTGCTTTTTTAAGTAGCTATAATGTGTAGTATATTCCGAAGTTTACGAGAAAATTGACGAATATAAACATACTTTTATTACATCTTAAATAATTTGGAGTGAATCCAAGGAACGAATGTCTGGCCTTTCTTTAGGCGTATTTCCTTTTTGTAAAACTTATTTCCGCGCAGCTGAGACTAACAATACCAAAGTGACTTCGTGTGTTTTCCTTACCTTCTCAAGTTCAAATTCTCTAATCCTGTGAATACTTCCAGTAGAGAGTTTCTTCGTTAGACTTCCCATACTTGATTTTCCTATTAAAAATTAATGAAATTATTATACACGGTGTGTCAAAATGGCCGCGATCGATTAAAACATCTCAATTTGTTTTAGTTCGGTCCCGTTTAGGGCCTTTGTCAAGATTTATTTAAAAAATAAAAAAAGACAATTATTTTTCTAATAAATTTTTTAAACAATATCCCCAGACAGGTCGATTTAACGTGTTCTTGCTCACATTTTGATGTCATCGACAATATTTTCAAATAGCAGCAATATATCTTACGAAACAAAACAAAACAAAATTGAAGTAAATAATAAAAAACCTAACTCAAGAAAACGTCAATCCGTCAATGTAGTAATATGTAATTAAAAACAAAGAACAAAACAGAAAACAGAAACAAATGAAAATGAAAGAAAAGAGTAGCTTAGGTATCAAACATTAATTGAATTGAGCTTTCATTCATGAACTTCAATTTCATTTGTTCAACTTTCATTAATAATTTTTAAGCCGTGTTAGGGTCCTTTTTATTCCCATTCATAAAGAACGATTTAATCCTGACCAATGGCCACTCCTCCGGCATTTGCTGTGTTTTCCAATAAGCATTGGCGAAGTGAAGAAATCGAAGTTTAAAAATGTTTCCTCCATATTTGGGCAGCTCTGGTTATCTGTGCCGGTGCCTTTGCGATGGATGACTATACGAAGTAACTGATGCAAAAGCAATAAGAACAGAACCGCGATCAGCCCAACAAGAAATGAGTTTGCGGTTACAGTTTGTTCGAACAACAAGAAATAATATGTAAAATAAGAAATGGCAAAAGAGAGATACAAGAAGAAATTATGAAGTCAGAACTTAAGTTGCAGACATGAAAAGTGTATTTGCGGCAAACAAGAAAATATCAATGAAGACTGAAGAGGTGGCGCAACGGAGACAGATGTGTTGCAGACATGTGTATGTAAAATGTAATTGACGCTGGATAAGAACCAACAGAGAATTCGTAGGTAAGGATTAAACAACCAACGTTCGATGGGCTTCAGCATGAGGTGTCTTCCTAAATCAGTTCGATGTTACTGTTATAGCCATTAGGTAGGTGGTCTTACTAAGAGGAGAGGCCCCAAATTCCTTGCAAACCCTAAATGAATATCAGCAAAGAGACTAGGTCAAGAGGATAAAAATGCGATATGGCGACCAACATCTAAAGGAGTTCTGGTGCAGCTGAGAATCAATATCCAACCAACCTTGCAAAAGTTCAAAATCGATATTGCAATATTAGAAGGTAAGTTTAGCTTACCCTCTAGCTCCAGAGGACTGTTGAGCTTTACGAGACCAGGTGACATTCTGTGGTTGCCGATGAAGAACATGATTTGGTATATTTGCTGACATGTTAAAATTAATATAGACCTGCAAAGAATTCGAGAATGTGGTGAACACAGAAGAAGTTCCGTGTTGGACCTGTAGTGGGCTGGCGCATCGGCAAAGTTGATGTACGAAACAGAAGATGCTGGATGCTTTTTGGACAGAGATAGATCGGCTAGTTTTGGGGAACGAGCGACAGCCCAAACCTAGCAAGACAATAAAAGTGTCGCGACCGAAAGAGTTAAAAAACTGGAACAGACCTATGGACAGTTGGCATTAGTACAAGTTGTGCCATAGTCAGAAAGGATGTCGTGTGTGATTATTGGATAGCAAGAGAAGCGGATAGTAACCCTTTGTTAGTTACATTATTCTTAATGTTTAATGACCGATTCTCAAATTCATGGAACCCTGTAGATAATGAATGAAATAATTGTGGCAATAGCTAAACCGTCCACCCTATACCTACATATCGTTCTTTACCTTTCCATTGACTTAATTTTGAACCAATCCGGATTGGAAGGGATTCAAAATGATTGTTGTTGTTATTCTGTACTTACACGCAAATATTTGACTGCATTATTTTTTAATCTTAAGAAGGAATCAAAAGTTTTTAAACAAACTTCAGAACCAGCACCCTTGTTTTGCACCAAGTTGTGCAACGGAAAATTAACTTTAACGCTATTGTATTTAATAATCTATTATACTCACTTACCTACATATTATTCGCTGAATTGTGTCCTCTATTTTTAACTTCTTTTTCAACGTATTGGTACGTTTTTAAACTACTACGACATACTTCCATAAATCATTCTATTTATTAATAAAATGAATAGTGAATTTTTTGATAAAATATTCACAAAAATATTTAGCCGAGAAAAGTGCATTTACCGGTCAGTCATCGCTAGTAATAAACACAGCGACGCTGTCTTTAGAACTAGTGTTCCAAGCGTCGCGACGCTCGAGCCCGGGATTTACCACGTTGGCGCGTGTAGAACTTATAATCACTCGGCATTCAAATGTAGGGCAGATGCGTATTTCTGGACGTCACAGTGACTTAATCAACATCTGTCCTGTACTTTGCAAAAAGGACATTGGAAAGGTTCAAGCTGCATAAAATTGATTGCAGTATAGTTTCGTTTTCAAAGTTAAAAATTGGGAGTCTATTCGGTTTTTAGTTTTGTAAAACATTTTGAATTGGAAACTTTCTACATTTCCCGGCGATTTTACTTTTTAGAAGAAACCTGTAACCGTGTACATGTTACTGTATCAGTTGCTACTCTAATATGTATCAACGAAGTATTTATATTCTGCAGGTCACTGTTGTAAAATTATAACAGGAACTAATATTTAGGTATATCATTGAATGAAAAAGAACGATACGGCCGCTCGAAAAGTTAGTTGGGTTATCAACCACTAGATAACGGCGCTATACATTTCTGCCTAGGGTCCCTGTATTGAGAGAGTACCGCAATCTCCGCCATTTTTACTCACAATAACAGGCGCCAAATTTGAATTGTGGCGGAACGTCAGATTTTATATTTGACATGTGTTACAAATTGCGGATTCACCTTCTGATTTTTGATCCATAAACAAATAAAATTTGACTGTAATACGTTGAGGAATAATACTACAGACCAGATTGTGGAAATATATATCACTGTTTCACAAAAGACGATAAAACATAAACACCAAACAAACCAACATTTCAGCTGAACTTTGACTGACATAATATGACATTTTGCTGCTGACACGGCAGTCCGCCATATTTACTCACAGTTCTGAAACATAGTGGAGCTATTGATTGCGGTACTCTCTAAATACAGGGACCCTATTTCTGCCAGTTTTCTGTACGCGGCGTTGCTTTGAGTTCGAGTTCTCGAACTATGCAAGTGTCAACTGGTGCATACTGATCTATTATGGACTACGGCGGCTTCGTCTGGATTGTTTTTCAAAATTTTTGTAGTACTTGGGACAAACGTTTAAATTTCAAAAGCTGCAGGTTAGTATAAATGCTACAACAAGTAAATACTGTGGCTTCCAACACTAACAGCATTTCGTTCCCAAACATGAGCGCTGGTCATCAGATAAATGGACACTTCTAGTCCTTTTTACAAATAAGCAAATAAAATGGGCCAACAGGTTACGTTTGTTATCTGTCAGGACACAATTCATTGTTTATACTTATACAAATGCAGGCAGACCCGAAAACGCCGTAACCCCGTAACCGCGCATTCTACCTAATGCGCGCGCACCAAGTATTCTCTTTTAATCTTCTTTTTTACTCATTGCCTTTAGAGCATAACACCATGGTATACACTAATTCCACTGTGTCGTTTTTACTTTTTCGATGTCCGAGGCTCAGACTCAGATATGTCACAGAGTGCTATTCTCTAATCTATGGTGTCTCTAATCTATGGTGCTATTGCTACGCGTGTCCCATACCCACCGATCGTAGATTGATCTCTTAACTCCTAGCAAAACGACCGCTCGGTACTGGCACGTGAAAACAAAAATAGCACGCGTTTAATGTGGTATGAACCAGTGTGAAGACGGTCGCGGGATTTGTATAAAAACAAAACTCGAACCGCAATATATGTTATACCGTGATCATTTTCACTTTTCTATGAAAAAGTTTACTACTATTTTTTATTATTCATTCATCGCAAGTACCTGCCTCTATAGGCCTATAGGTAACCATAGGTATATGTTTGGGGAAGTTTGATTATTGATCTCTGCTTTATCGACTCATGACTGACATAACCATAACCTAACTTCTCTCTCTTCTGCCGAAAAAACTTTCATGTTGTCTAGCACGAGGAGATGGTAATACTGGCACGTGGATTTCATTTACATTTACTTTCGTTCCAGACATTGTGGTTGTCTTGCTTAGTTGTCCATTGAAGTGTTAAGAAATCTACGAAATGGGTAGAACAGATTATGATTCATTATGGTCTGTATCAAGTCCGCAGTTCAGAGTTTTAGAAGCAGTAAGTTAATTCTTTTAAAATTAATTATTCCTCCAATAACTAGTGATTTAAAATGTTTAGATAGAAAAGGGCATGAGAAATCATGAATTGGTCGCAACGTCTTTAGCCGTTAGTATTGCAGGACTGCATCACGGAGGAGTTGCTAAACTGCTTGTCGATTTATGTCGTCAAAAATTATTAAGTTATGAACGGGGAAAGAGATGTAAGTTCTTTTGCACTTATATACCTCAAACTGTTTAATATTTGTGTATTGGTGGATTGTAGATGATGGATATCGGTTAACAGACAAGGGATATGATTATTTGGCTTTGAATGAATTAAGGAAACGTGGTATATATTGCTCAGTGGTGCAGAAAATTGGCACAGGTAAGGAGAGTCATGTGTATGCGATGGACGATCCAGACGGTGAAGAATTTTGCTTGAAGATTCATAGGTAAGTGAATCGAAAGTTAATTTTTCAAACAAACAATAATCTAAGTTCGTTACCTACACTAAATCAATTGCAACATCTATAATTTATTTCGCGTTTCGCAGAAGAAGTACAATGACGTAGCGTACAGACAAACAAGTTTTCTTGGACGTGCGGCATTTTATTTTTAACAGCTTCTGACTTAGATAGTGCACCAATGCGTGCCACCATTACTTATGTGTAATTTTGATGACGAAATTGTCCGTTGTCCTGCGAAACGATGTATGACATCAGTGGTGTGTATAAAAATTAGTTCCCACGCAAAAGAATAACTGCTGTGTATAGCAGCATTACGGCACCATATCTTGGTTCTGTTTCAGTATGAAAATTTGTATTGGCTAAAAGTTTGTACCTCTATAATAAATTGTAACAGAATAATAATTGCTTTCATATAACTCACTAATGGTATACTATGGCCTCTTCTGAATTATTTCAAATTATAAGGGACTAATATAATATTTTTTATACATACCACTGTTGCAGTGGCAGGAGTGAAGACACTTTTTAAATCATAATAAATTGTTTTACAGGCTAGGAAGAACTTGTTTCCGAAATGTTAAGAATAAGAGAGATTATCACAGGCGCGGAAGACCAAACTCGTGGTTATATTTAGCAAAAATATCTGCTGCAAAAGAATTTGCATATATGAAAGCTCTTCATGATAGAAAATTGCCTGTACCAAAACCGATACATATTAATCGCCATTGTATTGTAATGGAGTTAGTCGACGGGTTACAGTTGTAAGTATTCATTATGAGAAATAGTTGCTCTGAATTGATAATTGGCTCATGCTTGACTGCTCTGCTCGGCGTAGGCATGTGTCGACCAACCTTGAGTAATGCTTGGGTGCTATTTGATATTTGATTGTTTAAATTTATTGTGAATTCTGTGATTGTAAGATCGGTGGCAAAAACAAGTTTGAATTTTTGTTGTTAGTGAACATTTTTGAAGAGGTTGATCATATTGAGAGATTACCTAAACTATTATATGGAAAATCCGTTAGAATTTTACGATGAAACAAATTTTCAGTAATCTCAATTCTGTTTTAAATAAATAAATTCTCTGAATTGTTTAACTTTCCTCGGCGCGGTTGTTATATGGCCCTGACCATTTACTCTGCGACAAATTTTTATCACTCTTAATTTTTCCTCTGGATAGTAAGTAGCCTCATCTGTCCTCTTATTTTCAACTAGGTTGCATCTGTCCTAAATTAACCAACAGCAATTTTTTCCTTTGCTGTATAATGGCACGCCATTTTGAAATATGTAGATACATACTAAAAGTGTTACTTCTGGGTAATGGGTATAGATATATTTACTCGGTGTATTCATCATTTTATTATGGCTTAACGGGCTTATCTAAGACCCTTTGTCTCAGCAAGTGCTGTATTTCCTGTATTTCTCAAGTGTATGTCATTTTGTTATGATACTTGGTCTATAAATAATGAGGCTGATACCTAATTTAAAATTTCTTATGTTTCATAATGTGATTTATTTTATAGAAACCATGTTAGAGAAGTCGAAAATGTGGGAGAACTGTATGATGAACTGATGCAAATAATAGTGCAGTTAGGAGAACAAGGAGTCATCCATTGTGATTTTAATGAATTTAATATTATGCTAACGCCCGATGAACATCCAATTATTATAGATTTTCCTCAAATGATATCTACAGATCATCCTAATGCAGAAACGTAAGTATTCCACACAAAAGTGTGAATTTACCACTATAATAATAATAATAATAATAACGTTTATTTAGCTTCAGCTATACATAAACAAAAATAGAAGAAATTACAATAATACAACATGATCTTTACCTAACCTTACACTAAAAGTATCCGACATTACCTAAATATGAAACTTATACTAGTATATCTTTCTACCCTAATTGCAGTCTCCTCTTATGACTTATATAACATTCAACACGCAATACTTACTAAATAATTAATTTGTACTATTAACAATTACGCTTAACTATTGATCACAACAACAATTTATCCAATTCCATCCTAAACCTATGTACATCTTTAATTGCCTTAACACTATCACCTAGTTTGTTGTATTCTATTGCCCCTCTAAAGAATATTGACACCTGCGATTTCTTTTTATTTTTATGATCTAAGATGAAATTTCCTTTTCCCCTAGTGTTATATTCATGAACATCCGAAAATGGTTTCATAATATCAGATAAATAATCAGGCATTAATCCTAATTGTATCTTATGTATAAAAATTAAAACATTTCTTTTTAGCAGAGACTCTATGTTTAACCATTTCAGTTCTTTTAACATATCACTAACTCTGCTGTATTTGTCACATCCTAATATCGCACGCATGCCCTTATTTTGTAATTTCTGCAGTCTCTGCACATCTGTTTTTATTGCTAAGTACAAAATTGTAGAAGCAAACATAAAATGTGGCAGTATAATTGTGTTATACACCAATTTTCTAGATTCTTTCGTTAAGAACTTACTACATCTTTTTAACACCCCCACTTTTTTGGATATCTTATTACAGGTGTAATCTATATGTTTTTTGAATGATAGACATCTGTCAACCACCACACCCAAGTACTTGTATTCTTCCACCGCCTCTATTTCTTCCCCTTCTATTTCTATTTTATGGTTCTGCTGCGTATATTCAGAATGTTTATTGTTGGATGATAAGATCATTACCTTGCATTTCTTTAAGTTCAATTTTAATTTATGTGCCTTCATCCAGTTGCTCACCTTCTCTAACTTATTATTTAAATAATCTATTTGATAATTTATGTCTGTCCCTTCCAAATAAATTACTGCGTCATCGGCAAATAGGTGTATCTTACATACTTTAAAAATATTTGCTAATTGGTTTACATAAATACAAAATAGAAGAGGTCCCAGAATACTTCCCTGTGGCACCCCGATATTGATATTTAATTCCTCTGACACTGTGTTACCGCATTTTACCCTCTGTTTTCTGTCTGTCAGATAATCCCGAAACCAATGCTCAACAGTTCCTCCTACCCCCATCTGTTGTAATTTTTGCATCAAGATTTCCCTATCTACCGTCTCAAATGCTCTCTTAAGATCGAGGAATATAACTATTACTGTGGCATCTTTATCTATTGCCATTTTCCATTCGTTTAGTACATATTGGAATGCTGTCTCACAACTGTACTTATGTCTAAATCCTGACTGGAAACGTGATAATATATCTTGTTTATTGACAAAATCAAGTAGTTGAATATATACTATTTTTTCTATTACTTTTTCCACGGTGGGTAACATATTTACCGGCCTAAATTCCTCAACTGTTTTTGTGTTTTTTACTTTTCTTATTGGTACAATAGTGGACACTTTTAACAATTTTGGCACTACCAAAGAATTTCAAGACTACCAGAGAAAACAAAAGTACCACCTGTGACTATCACCGTTCAACGTAATAATCCTATGGGATTATCAAAGACTGTCAATGCAAATACCAAAGACTACACCTAAAATTACCTGAGAATACCGAAGATCCCCATAGATTATCAGTAATCGGTAAGACTACCAGAGAATACTACCAAAAACTATCAATCATAATGTGCACCAGTCTATATCATGATGGTTAGCCCATCTGTTAATCACTTTTATAAAAGAACTTCGGTAACTCGGATAAGATAACAATTAGGGATGCCACTGAATTTAAATTTTTTAACTTGTTTGTAAGGAGAAGAATTTTATTTGGTTGGTAATAAGTTCATATCTTTAGCATCTAATGCCTTTTCCACAATCTGTTTTTGTACGTACAATCTACAGTTCCTTGTTTTAAGAATAATTTATTTTTAGGTTCTTTGAGAGGGACGTTAACTGTGTCAGAGAATTTTTTAAGAAAAGATTTAGTTTTGAAAGTGAATCGTACCCTGAATTTAGTGAATTAGAACGCTGCGACAACATTGATGTTGAAGTACGATGCTCTGGTTATACCAAGAGAAGATTGCAGGAAGATGGAGAAGGTTCATCTGATGAACTTTCAGATGAAGAAGAAAATGAAAATAATGAATTGACTGAAAAAGGTTCAGACGAAGAAGAAATCGAGGGAGGAAATGCAGATAATGGAGAAGGTTCATCAGCTGAACTTTCAAATGAAGAAGAAAACGAAGATAATGAAGGAAGTGAAGAAGAAAAGATTGAGGGAGGAAATATAGATAATTCATCCGAGGAAGATCATATTCATGAAAATAAGCCGAGTTCATCTGGTAGTGCACTAGAAAAAATTGCGGAAGCGACAGATGAAATCGCAAAAGCATTTTCAGTTGAAGATACCACAGAAACAGAAAAACTTAAAGCATACGAAAATAATATTGATTTAATTTTCTCGAAAATAAAGTTTGGCGGTGAGAGAGTTACAGAAGATAATAAGGTTGACTGTGACAAGAGTTCAGAAGCTGATGAAAGGAAATTTGGGGGTGGAAGTGTTCGATCTAGTGCTACAACGATTCCTCCTGATGAAATTAGAAGAAGAGTAAGGAAAGAGCAGCGCTATAAAGAAACTAAGGAACGGTGCAAGCGATGTGTAGCTAAAGGTGAAGCTAGTAGGGTTACTCGGACAAGGAAGGAAAATAAGACGATAATTAAAGAAAGTCGCGGTATATGGGGCTGGGAATAAGTATTTGCTGGAATGTTTATAAATAATTTATGTTAAAACTTTTTAAATTTTAGACGATAATAAACAAATTTTTGAACAAATTTTGTTTATTCATTTAAGAAAATGGGGACGGTTATAAAATACATAAAATAATGCGTTGATTTTCTTTTAGTTCTATAGAATTCTCTTAAAGTGTTGTTGTGGTCGGTTAAATTTAATTATCGTCAGCTGTGCTGGTTATCCCAAAAGGATACTCGAAGTGGTACACAAAGTTGCAGAAGAAGATTTAAAATTTCAGAACTTGTGCTATGGGTGGTTTCTTCTAAGGAAATTTGATTTAATTATAGTTTTTCATTCGTCTTACATTGGTGTTGTGAACAATAGAATATATTTTTCTTTCAAGTGTGTAGATTATGCAGATACCAGAAAAAGTTGATGTTTGTCTCTATTTTGTATTAAAACTAAAACATTACGTCGGAAAGTAATCAAGACGGATCGTAGTACTTTCTTTTCTCTACTCATCAAAAAAAAATTGTGGAGAAATATCAAAGATTAAATGCTGCAGAGCAAATTCCGTAACTCACGAAACTGCACATTTTAGCTCTGTGTTTTGGGCGAATTGCTCTTAAAATTTCTGATAAAACAAATTCAGTGTTTTTGGGCGGTAATCTATCCGGAAAAATTGTCTGATAACTACTTAACTTCCCAATAAAAGTAGGCGTAAAAATAATGTCTCACTATTTGAAGTTTACTAATAATCCTAGTTGAGTAGTAAGAAATGTTCGAAAGTCTTTTTTTTCCACTAGGAAATAAATTAGCTACGAGCTTAAGAGCCAAGTATCCGATCGCCAACATCAAGATTTTTTAGAGACGTAAGACGAGGTATGCTCCGAAGGTGGAGCCACGGGCAAAAACACGTGGCACGGAAGCTCTTCCAGGGTCGCACTCTGGCTTCGCTTAGCAAAGCTTTAATTTCAATTTGTATTGCAGCTTGTAGAGGTCTGAACCTGGTTTGGTTTGACATTTGAAGGGACTATGCAATTGGATTTTTGTCTGTACAGGGTGTCTTATTTTCGTTGTGATTTGGGGGTTTCTCATAGAAGCAGCAGAGATAGAGCCTTGGGATTTTCGCAAACATGAGCTATTTTCTTGAGTATAATATAATGCCGAAACCAGAATTTGGATATCGTTTTTAGTTTTCGAGAAAAAAAATAATATTGATTTTTATCGATTTTCAAAATTTCTCTCCAATTCTTTTTGTGCTAAGCAGACTAAAACTGTCAAGATTGATTCCTATAGAACTTTTTCCAAGGAATTCAGTGGCGTACGTAGTTTTTTTCTAGGGAGCGTATTTTTTGAGTTATGACAAAGTTCAATTTTTTAAATGGAAATCACAGCATTCTTTGGTCAAGTTCAAAAGGTCTTTTTTTAAGCTGTCAAAATGTACCTACCTATCTTATATTTTCTAAAGTTACAACTTAAAAAGTATCAAAATCGTTGCCGTTTTTTGAAATAACAATATAAAAGTATATATATTTTGATAGCTTAAAAAAAAACCTTCCGAACCAGACCAAAGCGTACCTACTATGATTTCCATTTTTAAAATTCAACTTTATGTCATAACTCAAAAAATACGCTCCCTAGAAAACAACTACGTACGCTACTGAATTCCTTGGAAAAAGTTCTATAGTAGTCTGCTTAGTACAAAAAGAATTGGAGAGATAAAAATCAACATTATTTTCGAGAAAAACGGTATCCAAATTCTGGTTTCAGCTTTGTGTTTGTGTAATTTTGATTAAAAAATTGATGCGCGAACGTAGGAAAGGGGGGGTTGTCATACCCACTGACCCCCCAACTTTTCTCTGCGCACGTGTATGGTTCAAAGGTATTGATTTGATACCAAACGTTCATTTCTTTTATTTTTTCCCTCTTTAAAATTTTGATTTAGGGCTTGGTTTACGAGATGTTGCAACTCATTTGACTATGTGTGTTGTTAATCCACTCGCTGTTTAAGTCTCCCAATTTTTCTAAGGTGACGAACTAAGCTCGAGAAAAACGTCTTTGGATGCATAAATGTTCCTGCATAATGCTAAGCTTCAGAAAAATGCTCTTGGATGGTACCGATTCGGTCATATTCCTGCATAACGTCTAACAGCCAAATTAGCATTGGAAAGAAAGACGGGTAGGTGTTAAGTTGCCAAAATAATTATTAATAAAAGAGGTACCATCCAAGGGCATTTTTTTGAAGCTTAGATGTTTTGCAGGAACCATAGGAACCATAGACGTGCGCATCGATTTTTTTGATTGAAGTTACACAAACATTTTATCGGTATATGAGAAAATGTTGTACATACAAAGTTTCAACGGAATATCTTAAAAAGTAAAGGTGTTATTTAGAAATAAATTATAATAAAATCCCTGCTCATGTCAGAACAACCCTCGTATCGGAAAAAATGTACTGGGTTTTCATTCAGAGATTTTAAGTTGTTGTTATTTGGTTATAAAGAGAACATTATTTAAGATGAAATTTGAATTATTTTATATCTTGCTATATGTTCATTACTTTCAATAACAAATGTGTTCAAATTGTGTAAATTTACTTTCAGATAAAATCGACTCTAAAGTGAACAAAATTATAATAAAAATGTGGGATATGGCAGAGCGCTGCAATTAAGCACAAATACATTAATTCGCAAGACCAAAATTCTATGTTCGCGTATATACGATTAAAATATGTAATGTATGGCTATACAATTATTGAAGTGGGCCCCATACAAAAATCACTGAGTTCGTACTAGCAGTTTACCAAGTGTTGCGCGAAGAACAAGTAGAGGGCGTTACAACGCAGGGCATTAAATCGCGTTTGCAAGGGCAGCTCTCTTTACAAATTACTTCCTTATTTATGAACCGATTTTGAAATTGTTTGTTTTATTTGAAAGAAGAAACTTGTGGAAATCGGCCTCTCATCTCGGATTTTTAAAAGAGTAATTTTTTAGTAAGTACACAAAATTAGGGTATATTTGGAGCCGAAAAAGACAAACTTCTATTATTTTTTTTAGAAATCGCCGATGAGACGACTCTTAAGAAATGTTTTCTGCATATGCTTGCAAAATTAGAAAGCAAAATATTAATAAATAACCGTACAGTTTGTAAAGTCGGGAACGTCTGCATCGCTCGAAAATGCAGCAGGGAGACTTGGCTCTTAAAGCGTGGTGCATGTTCCAGTTTTATCACACATCTGATCTGAAAATTTCGAGTTGTCCTTATTTTTCAATTTATCTTGGTATTTTACTGTAAACGTTATCTTTCTGCTACATCAGAAATTAATTTTTATTCTTGTATTTTAAACATATCTCAGTATTTTACAATGCATTTTGCTCATAGAACTGTAAAATACTTATCCCATTTTTCAAAAAGTTGTTCTACTATATGACCACAAAATGTTGCAAATGTGTCTCGGAGGTTAACAAGTATGTGACGAAGACAATGGGAAAAACCTGCAAATTTTGGAAATGATCCTATTTAATAGTTTACTATCCAAAACAAATTCCGCAACTTTTGCTTTTTATATTTGAGACTTATTTTCATCATAATTAAAGACGGAACGTGCTTCTCCCTTGCGATGCAATAGTTGAATAAGGCTGTGAGCTGGGACGTACTAGGCCCAACAGATTAGGTAGGGATTTTCACATGCTCAAAATGATGCATTAAAATTGGAATGAAATCAGTTCACTTCCTGGTTCCGGCTTTGATTCTATGCAGTAAAGTGTGCAGTGTCTACAATTATTGTAAAAATGGAAAAGTAATGAATTAACAATAATTACAAAATTTGCGCAATTTGATACATTAATTCAACACTGGGAGATGTTAAAGGAAGACATTTCATAGCCATATTGCTGCTATCTCGATGTCCGAGGAAAAACTTCTCATTCACAGAGATGTCAACAGAGTATCGATGGAAGTCAAAATATACAGGGTGGCCCATTAGTGCGGGGACGGTCTATATCTCTTGAACCATTCAAGGCATCAGAATGAAATGTTGCAAATTTTGTTTACATATTCACGTTCCCCACAAAATTTCATGGAAAACGATATACCACATTATGGGGTTTCCAGCAGGGGATGTTAAGATATTGCCATTTTAGTGCCAAACTGGACCCATCTTTGTGGCACTACTGACGCTTACTTACCGAAGCTATTTAAGATTTCTTTATCGAACTAGATTCACAAACTATTCTATTTGCAAATTCTGTTAATACCTTTGCGACAGTACTTTGTACTTTGTATTATACAGGGTGGCCAACATACGCATAATTGAATTTTTCTCAAGAATTTCAAATGGAACACCCTGTATATTAATTGCACATTTAATAGCCAGTTTACTAAGCTCTTAATTGACGCAGGTATTTCCAGGTCTCTGGTTGACAGTTTCTACGGAAATTAAAATTGAAACTTAAAAATTTTCTATTTCACCGCTATTTTTCACAATTTTATTAGGATTTCCCCATTTAACTTAAATTCGGACCTGTCCCGTTTTAAATCGATTTAGTTAGGTAACTTTGTTGCGCATTTTGAATTCCTTGTTTTGAAATTTCGAGTTGCTTCAGATAAATGGTTAAAAGTAGATACAAATTATTAATAAGCTAAATATGACTTTGTAGAGGAAATGTAATTTAAACGAAAAGCTGGACGGAGAACAAATTTATAATGTAAATAATGTTTATTAACACTGCCATTTTTATGGAAAGTAATTCGAAAACATTGCTTTTCCGAGATAACTGTTTTATTCTCACTTTTTAGAGAAGAATCATATTTTTTAGTCAAAATGCAAGTCGCGTTGAAATCATGTTACCTGTGATAAACAAAACAGCTCCGACTCACAACTGTCATAGTTTGAAGGATTTTCTGCATTTTCTGCATTTTTTTAATTTTTTTATTTAATTTTAATTTATTTATTTAATTTCAATAAACTTGTTCTCGCTGTAGTTTTTTGTTTAAATTATAACATTTCCCACTAATGATAAAAGCCAAATTTATCTCATTAATAATTTCTACTGACTTTAAAATATTTATCTGTTCTGACTTCCGTAACAACTCCAAATTTGAGAAGAAGGAATTGAAAACACACAACAAAAGTACGTAACTAAATTGATTTAGAGAGTGAGTGGCTCAAATTTAAGTTTTCTTGGTTCTGGTAGACATTGCGATTTCGAGCTATTTTTATTCTTTTTGCTATATTTGTTCACAATAATACTAATTCTCGGTAAGAATATCTTAAAAACTACCCGTTTTAGGAATACGCGGGCAGACTTAATGAAAATTAAATCGATTTTACCTTCAAGAAGTAATTTTGCAATGGGACTTTTTGTGTCAGTGTAAATTCTATTGGCCTAGTTTTGCACAGAAGTCAAATTTAAACATTTTTTTTTTTGGTTTGGGTGAAAAAATAGGTGAAATCCAAATAAAATTGTAAAAAATAACAGCGAAATTGGAAATTTGTAAGTTTCAATCTTAATTTCTGTAGAAATTGTCAGTCGCAGACCTGGTAATGCCTGTATCAATCAGAAGCTTAGTAAACTGGCTATTAAATGTGCAATTAATATACAGGATATTCCATTTGAAATTCTTGAGAAAAATTCAATTATGCGTATGTTTACCACCCTGTATAATGTAAAGCACTGTGACAAAGGTATTATTAGAATTTGCAAATAGAATAGTCTGTGAATCTAGTTCGATAAAGAAATCTGACAGCTTCTGTAAGTAGGCGTCAGTAGTGCCACAAAAATGGGTCCAGATCGAAACTAAAATGGCAATATCTTAACATCCCCTGCTCGAAGCCCATTAATGTGGTGTATCGTTTTCCATGAAATTTTGTGGGGAATGTGAATATTAAAAAAAATTGGGGGTTTCCATTTAAAAAAATGTAACTTTGGTTTGTTACGCAAAATGTAAAGACCCTGTATACACCAAAATAATTTTATACGATGCAGCATGAGATTTCCTAAGCACTTGCAAAATTTCATTTTGATGCCTTGAATGGCTCAAGAGATATAGACCGTCCCCGCACTAATGGGCCACCCTGTATGTGTACCAGCCTGCTACTTTGTGCATAATTATTATTTCTCATTTACTAATTATTTCTTAAGCAAATGTGTTAGCCGTGGCCCCGCTACTAGTAGATAAAACGTAAAATACTCTTATCGTAACTTCATATTATGATACAATATGGGAAAATTATTAAACAAGGCCGAAGTGAAAACCCATCGTGTATCACAATATGAACTATTATAGTGTTCTTTAAAATATAGTGCTACTTGAATGTAATTGAATTGATCTAGGATTTCAGTCACATGATATTACTTGTGACGGTTAAATGCGTCTCGTCTTATCACAATTAAATTTAAATTTAAAAAGAAAAAAGATTCTTCAGACTGGCTGTGTATCGTATTGTAACGATGCGAAAGAAAATGAAGCAGTTATTCAAACAAATGAATAAATCATTTTCACCGGTCGTATGAAGCGAGGATGCCCCCTTCTAGATTTTGGGAAAATATGGTCGCGCCGCGCGCCGAAGCCTCCTTCCAAAATATTTCCTGCCGCTGGCCTCGATATAGTCCGACCGCGCCGAGGCCTCTAATCTATGCATGCCTCGAGAGCACTTCTCTACGAGTGTTGCTCCGTAGTAGAATTGTTCAAGGTGCACTCCGAAGGCGTAAGCATTTATGAGATTAAATGTTTATTGTCGTACCGCCGATAGAACTGTTAAATACTTGATAGTTGCTGACCGAAACCGTCGATGGTGTGTCGTCATAATACCTAGAGTCTTACAAACCCGATTACTAATTTGGAGGTGGACCCGAACATATTACGAGAAGGCACATTTTCCAATAATCCGTAAACGCAGGTAATCGATTAGAGCTAGTCGAAAGGCTTGCCTAATTTATTACAGACCTAAGTTGCAGGCGGTGAAATACCAGCCGCTCTTAGGGGGTAAATACAGTGCAGAGTTTTTTGGCATAGTATATACCTTGCTATTACATAACACAACACAGTCATCATTTACACTGAAGGGAATTGTGCCAATCGAAAGACGGAATAATTCTCTTCTCCCCACATTCATTAGGGAAAGCTTGCATCGAAAGGCTGCGAGAGTCCCTATCCGTTACATTACACTGAAACAACATTTACACCCCGTGAATAACCACAAGGTAGTACGATTTACATACCTTGGTTGATTTTGGTTTGTGATTTTCCGAATGTGGGTGTTCGATCGGTAACCTACATCGCCAAGAGCGAAATAAGTTATCTATCCGTCGCACGCGTCGTGTATACAGTGATACCGACTTTGACCGCCAGATACCGCTGGTTGTCATTATTCTGATTAAATTTGTAAATAACTTTTTATTGTACATTCGTTTTGCTTTTATTTCAATTTTCTGTATATAGTTAAATTAATAGAGTGTGTGAGTATTATTTTTGTTTTGCAATAGTTCCAGAGAACCCTGTCTCTGACTAGAGTTCAGGGTATATTTATCGACGACCAGAAGTCCACCGACCGACCGACGAAGCAACACCCTGTATGGTCACAAAAGGTGACGTAACGGGAAAGGTCGTTGTAGTATTTTTAAATTTTAAGACTAATTTTTAACTTGATTTATAAAAATCATGCAAAGATAAATATAATTATTTATGCAATACCAAGGCTCCCTATAGGGGGCTATGGCAATACTCAAACAACTTCAAAAAACTAAGGATAACTTTAGAATACTAGAAAAATTACTAGTTCAATAGTATTACAATTTGGAGAAAAAATAAGACAACTCTTGAGGTGACGACCATTCTTAGCGAAATAGAAGAATATCTCCATTACCGATTCTTTACCGTTACAGAGATAAAAGTAGGTAATTTTAAAGATTTTCTAAAAGTCGCTGATCTTACAAATTTTCAATTTAAAATTATTGGTTTGCCATGAAATTCAAATGAACTGCGGGGCCAAACGAAAACAGCTACTTAAAAAAAGAAAGTCATTTTAAGCAAAAGTTGGGTTCACTTCCGATTTCATCAGAAGTGAACCTGAAGATTTTATTTCGTGGTCTCCCTGCAATGTAAATGCACACGATACAGGTATTTGAAAACATAATTTGTTTTCCTAGCTTATAAATTTAATTAAATTTGTCATCTATCCGAATTTTACGGTAGTTAATTGTACTGTACAAAATCCTACTTTGGAGGTACCCAAGTTAAACTTTACAATGGTATGTGGCAAGCATCAGGGTGTTGCCATGGTAATGATGTATCCTCCGGTATCTTTTAGTCCTTAGAGATTTGAACGGTCGATTTTATTTTGGGAGCACACCCGGTAAATTACGAATGTAGACAGATACACGATTTCATTATTTCCGCACACAAAAAATTCGGTTAGTAAACAACACGTTTATAAAGAAACATAAGATAATATAAAAATATCATTTGCTTACATTGCATGTATGGAAAATGGAATACTTACCATGCAAACCCAGTAAATTGTAGTTTTATGAGCTCAATAGGAGTTTTTTTCATAGGAAACTAATGTGCCTAAACACAAACAAATTGCGAATTATTTGGCTTAAAAACTCCAGAATAAATGCTTATTTAGACCTGAGCGTTCATTTAGGAAAGCAATGTCATTAAAATGCAAATATGTTACATGCAACAGTGAACTTTAGGTTCATGTTACGTGGACATTCCATGAAAAACAAACAAGTAGAATAAATCATTAATTACTCAATTATTTTTCAATTAAGAAAGCTCGACTGCTCTGTCAGAAACAGAGCAAACTTGGGCAATTAGAGGACCAATTCTATTTTTAAATTAAGGATGGTGAAAAACGATCTTTCTTTCTTGGAAAAGTTTGACGCCCGATTTGTTATCCTGTATCCTGCAGTGCAGAAAAGCAGGACTTGGAATGGCTACAAAATTACAAGCGTAATGTTTAGATCTCTTAAAAAATAGACCGTGTAGAGCATGACGTATGGGATCATCCTGTGCACGTTTCCTCTGTCATCCACCGAAGCGACATAATTTTTATCTGAGGTGAAAGTAGATTGTGCTATCCTTCACGACCCCTGAACTTTTCCCCCAAAGACAAAGTTCGAACAAGGAAGAGACATTATTTATGTTGATGTAAGGAATCCATTCCGGAAGATTATCAGCAATTTAGAGATAAAAAACGTAGAGAGAGATTCCATAAATTTATTTTCTGGGCAGTAAATGTCCAGAATACAATTTGATTTTTTCGGCTATACAGTGGGATCATAAGATTAAAAAACGCAGTTCATAAATAAATAAAAGAACCTTCTTAGGTAGGAATGCGTCCACCGACAGTACTTCCATATTATGATAGTACGCTAAGAACAATCAAGGTATAGGTATACTAGGGCTGGGCGATACCTTAAATGCGGTATCGTATATCGATACCTTCAAAGTATCGATATACGATACCGCATTTCTGTATCGAAGAATCGAAAGTACTGAGGTATCAAAAGTAGAGAGGTGTCAAAAGTATCTAGAATTCTAAATTAGAGGAATAGGTAAATTGGTATGGATGTATGAAACGTATGTATATGTCGAAGCCACATAACAAAACCTGTCGTTTTATAAAACGTCTAGTCGTTTTGTGAGTCTGGGTACCTCATTAGATAAGGGAATTACATTCCAAGAAACACACGTTTTATAAAACGACAGGTTTTGTTATGTGGTTATGACATATATACCTTAGTGAATTTGTTACTACGTATACGTAAATAAATTTATTAAATAAACGAAACAAAAACATTATATTATAAAAATAATAAATAGTACCTACTACTGCTGCTACCTACTCCAAATTGGTACAAAACAAAACTACCTATTTTGGTAGAAATTTTTTGACAAAAAAAATAGTTGTTCTGCATGTTCAGAGGTGTCTGTGATTACGTGTCTGTGGTTCCGTTTCCACCACAACTAAACACACGTTCCGATGCTGTACTTGTGCCTTGGCATGATAAAATTTTGTTACTAAATTCCGCTGAAATAGGAAATGCACTTTGGTGCAATTTCCACCATGCAAGAGGATTCTCTGAAAAGCTAATGGTACCCATTGCCTCATATTAATTGCACTCCATTTTCAACTTATCTTCTTTCGTAGCAGCAGAAGACACTGAATTTTCTGTACTTGTGCTTGACAACAGAGCAGCTATGCCACTTAACTTTTCTTTTTCTTTATGAGGTAGAACTTCATCAACGAAGAGTTTGTTAATTAATTGATTTAATGTTAGTTCTAAGTTCACCTTAACGCAGAAGAGATATCGAAAGTATCGAGGTACCGAAAGTATCGAGGCATCGAAAGTATCGAGGTATCGAAAGTATCGAGGTATCGAAATTATCGAGGTATCGAAAGTATCGAGGTATCGAAAGTATCGAGGTATCGAAAGTATCGAGGTATCGAAAGTACCGGTATCGATATAATCGATACTTCGATACCTCTATGCAGTCAGTATCGACGACCGATACTTGATTAGGTATCGATACCTTCTTTAAGTATCGATACTTTTCCCAGCCCTAGCGTATAACCATGCACCGCAGAGACATAAAAGACATAAAACTACACTACATTCCATTCCACAGTTCACCGATCCAGATCCAGCTCGAAGGACCATGAATAGTATCATGGTATGATATGAATCGGATGTGTTGATGAGGTACTTGTGACGGTGTATATATGGGCATTTGCAAGTAGTAACAATAGTAATAATTTTTCAGATTGCTGTGCTTTTTTCACGCCCATGCTTAATGAAAATTAATGCACACGCGTCGGGATATGTATATTATTAATTCATGTGGTCATTATATTCCAATATTTGGTATCATGTCCAAATATTGTTGGAATAATTATGATTAGGATAAACCGCAATGCTACGCAGGTTGTGTTTCATGTGCTTTTGTATAGGGTAGAATATCCAATTATTTTTATGTTTAATATGGATCCAATTTACTCAATAATGTAAATATGCAGTTGTTTGGCAACAGTTGCAGTATATATTTTTTTATTTTTTTTTCATAATAATTAATGATTATTGGAATATTACTTTTAACGTAAATTTTGAACCCCTGTATCATTTCGTGCAATATACATCTATTGATTCATGTGCAATAAATGCGTAATGTAAACATTAATATACATTTAAAAATGTTTATTTGGGGCTCGATTATTATTACTCTTAAAAATGTATCTTATACTTGGACCGCCCAACAGACGGAGTGATCACCCTGCAATAACGTGCTCTAGCGGGGTCAATATTAATTTATGACGACCGAATTGGAGTGATGCGACTTCGTTGGGTCTAAAGAAAGTGCATCACTGCGGTTCTGTCGTCCTAAATTGATAGTGGTCCCGTCTAGAGCTCATGCTTGCAGGGTGATCACTCCGTCTGTTCGGCGGCCCAAGTATAGTGAACTTATTTCTTGGTTAGCGTGTGGAATGAGTGATGGCCGGTTCTCAAACAATCCAGAGAACTCAATTCTTTTGTCACAAAGAATGATGTAAAATTTATACAAGTTTCGGCCTATATAGAACAAAAGAATTTCTTTAAGTGAGTAACTGAGGGATTGACAAATTGAATAAAATCCACCCGATTTGTGTATTCAAGTCCCGTCTGACTTCAAAGCAGGGGTTATATAAATATTTTACCTCCATGATTTCCCTCAAGGTGAAGAGTATATTCTGCAATATTTGTTGCTTTACTAAGGATACAAGCTTTGTTTTACATATAATGCTTTGTTGACAGAAGTGAGGATAGGAATTTTGAAAACAAACATTTTATTATGCGGAAGAAAATTGTAGGGAATGGGGAATTGTCTCAGGGGGTCTTAAGTTCTTATATCTGTTTCAGAGGACCACTGTTTTATTATTATTCAACGTGGTACAGTTGGTTCAATGTTTTCGAAGTGAGATTTTAAGCTTTCTTTAAGTTGGAAAACAGGAAGAAGTCGTTTGCGTCTAAATCTGATGAATGATCTATCAGTTAGTAGCCCAGCTCATGAATTGTGACTACTGCAGTAATGAAAGTGTAAACCGGAACAATATGTTGTGATGGAAGAACATTTTCTTCTTTGTCTATTGGCGCCGTTTCTTTCGTAATTCCTTATCGATCCATTGCGAAGTATTCGCCATTTAACGTTCTTCCATTTTCAAGAAATACATGTAAATCCAAGTGGTATCACAGAAACCCGATGAAGTCACTTTGGCTTTCTTCAGACGTAGTTGCCTGATTTCGTCCACCATTTTGACATCCCTCTGGTATCTAGGGTGGGTGCCGAGGCACTTGCGTATATAAGGAAAGTTGAGTCCAGCAGGTAAAACGGGCAGCTCGAAACATAAAAATATTTCAAGATAAGGTCAAATGGAGCGAAGCGAAGCCAGCGGAGCGTTGCAAGTCTCAGTCGCTAGCGTTTATAATATTATTCTCTTCAAAAATCATTCAACAAACATTTTATAAACAAATCAACTTCTACGAAAGTGCCACTCGATCGGAGTCATTTACTTTACCTTGTACGCAAGTGACACGTACGTGATAATTATGTTATTTCCTTTTGCTACCATCACGACGTTGCAAATTTCGTATTTTTGATCTAGCCAAATTAGCCTCGGAATTTTTATTTTGTCTGGATAAATTCCTGTTTTGC
Organism: Xestobium rufovillosum; assembly: GCA_963966045.1. Taxonomy (NCBI): domain Eukaryota; kingdom Metazoa; phylum Arthropoda; class Insecta; order Coleoptera; family Ptinidae; genus Xestobium; species Xestobium rufovillosum. Next base: position 37,300,963 of record OZ014493.1, read on the forward strand.
CTGAGCGCAATTTGAATATTTAAAAATTAAGTCTCCCATAATATACAAGGTGCGCCACCTAGGCGTATTTCTTTTGTTTCTTCTTTATTAGGTACATTATATGTTGAATTTTGACTCTGCATTACACAAAATTATTTTCACTTGTACAGGCTGTCCCATTTCTTCTGCACAGTACCTAACTTTGTTTTTTTTTAATGGAACAACCCATATTCAACTGCATTTTTGAATTCCGTAGGTACTTGAGTTTATTAGATGTTATATTAGATACTTTTTGCCTAAATGAATATTTTTGATCTTACCCGCAGGTTTATAAAAATTGTCACAAACTAGAGAAATTTAAAAAATTAGATAGCTTCGCATTAAACAAGTCATTCGTCGTGATATTTTCGTGAGACAAAAGTAACATCTAGGAGTAACTACCAGTAATAAAAGGTTAAACATGTTTTGCAGGGTATGCGCAAATTAAAATATTTCAAAACCAAGCAACTTAAACCACATAATTTAAAAGATATTTTCATCTAAACCAGCTAGATACTATTATATCTAAGATACTTCAATAGAAATTGATACTTTTATTAAGATAACTGGGGTTTAGGTTTTTAATAATTCCGATATCTAAGATATTCAAAAAGTATTTTAGATACTTAAAGATATGAAGACCACAATGCAAAAAGGGGGAATGTCAATTTTTCTATTAGTTGCAGAACATTAACTTTAATATTCAAAACAGTATCGTCATCGTTCAACTTAACGCAAACATCTGAATATTTTTTACCTGAATCACTAGACACTGTACTTTCTAAATTTAAAAGAACGAATTTTTGAAATTAAAATTATTTATTTTTTATTTTCTTTTTTTCTCATTAAGGTCACAACGTACATTGCAAGAACAGGGAGAGTCATATAAATAAGTAATATAATAAACTCGCTTTGAAGAGAATCTCTTTGATAATATTATAAGAGAACATAAACGAGAGGTACTGGACCGTTCAAACAATTCCTCGAGCAAATACCCCGACAGGCATTGAATTATAGAACAAATCCATATTTTATTGTAAGTACTACGAAATATCACAGATTGTTACTGCAGCCACTGGTATTGAAACCTTCATAACATCATAACGTATCTTTAGTTACATTACTTCAGAGCAAGGTTTGTTTCATACGTAATATTAAATATGTTGCGTTCAAAATGATTACAGAAAACTGCAGACAACTGGTTTCGTCCTTGCGGGACTCATCAGTGCAGTGCTTTCTACATTCATTTTATACGCAACTAATTTGCTTGTTATGCTAATATACGTTGATCATTTTTTACGAATTGTTTAGATGTAATGAGTGGAACTGATGAGTCCCACAAACACGAAACCAGCGGTCTGCAGTTTTCTGTAATCATTTTGAACGCAACCTATTCAATAGAACATAAACATCAGATTCTCAAAATAAAATTCCTTTGCTTTAAGTCCGCTAAATTACTTTAGGTGCTGCAAGACCTTGTATTTCTCAAAAGATATAGCCAGTAAAGCTAAAAGCATAAAAGCTATACCTACCCAACTTTCATTGAGTAAAAATTCATTGTTTTACCTTTAAGTAATTTTCCTGATAAGAAGAATTCCTTGGCTTCTCTTATTGGGGGTTGCTGCATTGAAGAAGACTATGGCCCGGTTTTTCAAAGAAACCAACACCGGATTAAGTCTGACACCGGCTTCGTTGCTATGCTACAACCAATTAGAAAGCCGGTATCATAACGAAACCGGTTTCAGACTTAATCCGGTGTTGGTTTATTTGAAAAACCGGGCATAAGACTAACTTGAAGTTCACGAATAGGTTTAGTCAGAAATGGATATTTTTAAATACCTACTTTTACTGGAGGTAACTTGACCAGTTCCGAAACATTGCTTGGTCGACATCTATGACGTCAAATGGCGAAGGTTTAACTTTAGCATTTTCAAAAACTGTTAAGGTATTTAATCTTCCACCAATTCGACATGGTTAATATGACTCTCCTCCTTCTTGCAATGTATCGCGTTGACGTTCCCCGTTTTTGCAATGTCCATGTATTTTAAAACGTTTATTTTGTGGAGACTATCCCCTTACTTGCATTGTACGTAATGAAAATGAATTTTGTATGACTAGAACTACCTATTAGTAACAAAATCTAATTTTCCCATAAAATGTGACATTCCCCCTTTTTGCAGTGTGCTCTTCATATCTAAGATAGTTTCAGATAAATTATCTAAGATACCAAAAGTATCTAAGATGTAAGATATTCCCCAGCTCTGTATACATACATATAATGTTAATTTACGAATGACAAAAATGCGTTTTAAAACTAATAAAAGGCATTTCAGTTTCTTAACAGAGAAGGCCATGGTGCACTGTCAAGTACAAAGGATTTCTTCATCAATAATTAGATAGTCTAGATAATTGAGGGTGGTTTTTACTTGAAAAATGGGTTTTCAACTGTAGGTTACTTCTAAATGAATATTCGTCTAGCATTTTGAAAAATGCTGTCAGTATGAAAATATTAATTTTTTGTTTGCGAATTAGGCAGTCAGAGATATTTGAAAGTGATTATCTCAAAAAGTATTAATTTTAGGGGTTATACACAATCGAGTGCATGTTTGACAAAAAAACAACTATGATATAAAAATTGTATGCTGCCATTTAAAAAAATTAAGTTTTGGCGTTTGAAAATTTTATAACTCAACCATGCAATTACTAATTCCCTGTATAATATTTCGTTTTTTTTAATGCAGCGGCAGTTTCTCCTAGATTAGGTATCGTTTTCTTCTCATCAAAACATTATTACTACAACTTTCTTCAACCTGAAAATATTTAATTTTTAAAACCCTCTAAATCTGTTGAAATCTTTAACAAATGTCGCTATCGCTAGATATATGAATTTTGAGCAAAAAATGTCTTCTACAACCTTAAGGAATCCAAAAATGCTATCAAATAAAGTGAAAATAATTTTATATGCATGAGAATCAAAAATCAATGCGAATCTCTCATATTATAACATTTTTCTCTAAAACTTAAAATAAAGGTGTTGCAAAAGAAATATGCTTAGGTATATGTGTATTATTTTATTCATTAAATTATCTAGCAGATTTAGACCCGATATTTTTATTTTACCCGGATAAATTCTGATTTTGCAAACTCAATTTTCCTGCCCGTCAGTCGTTTGACTTTGATTTTCTTGTCAAATTGCTAGGCAACAAAATATTGTTCAAAACAGAAATTTATCCCATAAAATAAAAACCTTCGTTTAATTACATTTGATAACATACATTTGATAACACTAACACTACCCATTATGACCACGTATATGCTTTGGACTACAGCCGTCAAATGAAACGCCGAAACGCGGTGTTCCGATTTTTATTCTTCATCATTAGGTATCAAACTGTCATCGTAAACATTTCTAGTGGTAATTTACTGATTATCATATTTTTCTACAATTCTGGTAACTAATGTTATTCATTGCATGTAGCTCACAAGTAGCTAGGTTTTTATGTCCTTAAACGGGCAGAGATGCATATCATTATGTACACTTGCTATTTCCATAAAATATCCGACATTCCTTCTTTGCCGCGGTATTTTCTTTTACTTCTTAAAATATGCTTGAAGAACATAACAATTAATAATCAGGAACATTGAGATGTCTACGGTTTCTCCAATAAAAAAATATAAAATGTTCATTTACTAAAAGGAAAAGAATCCGTGGTAAGTTTCTAAATTTAGTATTCAAGAAGTTTTAATTTGAGTCACGTCTAAACGAAATAGAAAGAAAATTGTGTTAAAAATAAAGATTAATTCAATTTAAGCCGCTAGGAAGCTTCTAAAAACTTTAAATCTCGAGTTTTTAACGTGACAACTCCGCGAAGGATAACTTTCTCAGAAAGTTATGCAAACTAAATTCATTTGTAACCAAGAACAGCGCTCCTCTATAATGAAAAATGAGTCGCGAAAAAAGAAAAGTATAAATATTCGGTTCGGTGCGCTGCATTCTACTATATTTTGCAGGATTATCATTGAAAACTTATTAAGTATCACCCGGTATCACCTATTCCTCAAACAAAAAACTTTACTTGAAGACGACATAGGCGTATAATTAATAATAAACTAATAAACTACCAGTGCAAAAACGCAATATAATTTATCAACGCTGTTGCATTATCACAACAATGCGCTTTGTGATTTAAATTTTAATGTATTCTGCCCCAAGTGGGAGGCTGTGGGTGAAATACTAGCGTGCAGACTAACACAAATAGAAATATCTAATTTATTAAACTAGCCCCCATGCACTTTGTTGGCATTTTTTTGCAATATGGACTAACTGCAAAGTAATATGCTTTGCCGATTATTTCTGCATTTGCTATTCTTGTTCGAATAGCGCGAAGTACTACATAAAATAAACGTGTGGGATTTTATGAATATTAAAAGAACATATTGCACCACTGACTGGTTGATTTTCCAGGTAAATCCTGAATCTAATCATCTTTCATTTTAATAAATAATTTTCGAAACACAGCAAATCCATAATGTCCTTTTCAGTAGGCACCTTTTTCATCTGAAGTAGTGAAAACTTATCTTCCGCAGGCGGCGCCAGGCGATTAATTTTCGATCGCCAGGTGTGATAGCTATTAATACCATCTTTCCCATCCATCTTTGCAAGCTCGGTCTCACCGTATGGGTTTTATAGACGGTTTACGGACCTATTTTACCAAGAGTTGGTGTCGAGGTGCGGCCCGTTTAGGGTGGAGTTGCCCACATGTTTCGTCGGACCCCTGCTGCATTGATAAACTCATGCTACCGACTAACTTAAAATATGACTGTAGTATATTGAATATTGACTTTTTGACACCTACTCTAACGTGTTACTGCTTTCTATATAAACATTTTTTAATCGTAAATTCGCTATATATTATTTTACAACACTTGCTTCCAAGGGCTTTGCCATAAACTGAGCCGATTAAAACAATGTTATGACTGCTAGTAGGTAGATAATAATAAACATAGTTTATAAATGACACAGTACCTGCAGTTGGTGTTTACGGTTGTTAAAACGGCAGACTTGTTTCAGCTTCTAATTGGATATTCTCGAAAAACATCAGCCTATTTATTATGCTCTAATTTCCATAAGAACCTTAATATCAGTACAGGGTATTTTTATTTTTATATAAAAAAATATTGCTGAAATGTTTGCAGGTCAATCTTAAGAAAATTGTTAAACCTTTTGCTTTAACTTCTGAAAACTGTCAGTATCAAGAAAAGATTGCCCGAAAGATTAATTAATGACCCCCTAAAGATAATAAAGGTTCTATTCAAAACCGAAAACGATCACTTAAAAGTTACTGATCCATTAATGTAAAGATTGAATTAAAGTCAAAAATTTAATTTGGAAAAGTCGGAGAATTTGAGGTCTTATTACAGTTCGAAACTAGGTTTCCTTCTAAAAAGTATCTAAATAAGCAATCAGGTAGTTTCTTAAGAAATTATTATTAAAACTATTCCAGATATATTAATTTTGAAATAATTTGTAAACATCCTTTGCTTTTGGATGCATATAAGATCAAAGAAAGAAATCTGGGACAAATGTATATGTATATTTATTAATAGTACAGAGAAATGTCTTACAGACGAAGAGTTGTGAATTGGCGGGGCAACAAAGTACTTTAATGAACCAGATTAACAAGAGAAAGTATAATTTATTAACACTAATTAGTTGTAGATTCTTAAAGCCGATGTCAGATTTATTGTATCATTAAAACATAGCTAGAATGCCCGATGTTTAAGTGGACAATAAGAATTATAATGCAGTGTACTGTTATATTACATAAATATAAATGTAGAAAAGTATTTATTGTAAAAATATATGCGGCAATAAAACGCATACAAACCGCTGTTGAGTAGTCAGTATTCATTGTCTCACTTGATTTATCCTTCTTCTAATGTACGGAGCAAGACGATAAATCTTAAGATGGTTGTGAGAGTTGCTCGGAACTGCAGTCTCGGGAATACAAAAAAATGCGCCGCAATCCTTACAATTCCACCTCTAATTTCTATTACAAAGTTTCACCGACACAATAAAGTTTGGTTTCTCTAAAATTGGAGTTTTGGTAAAAGTATTTAATATAAATTTTCACTTTCTTTAGGTTTGAGCTCTTATATACACTTGATATTTGACGAGCCGACTGAACTCTATGACCTCGGCTAGAACGCAGTTAAAGAAGGGGGTGGGTCGTTTATGAACGGTATAAGTAGGTACGACAATGACGACCAAATCAAGAAATACATGGGTGTGACCTAACACACTCCAAAGAACACTTGTGAAGATGCTATTTCTAAACGAGATTTTATGAACATCAAAATATCAGTAATGAAAAACAACAACTTCTTCATTCTAAGAATACGTAATAGTTAAATCGTACCTACAGAGTTCAGATCGGATAAACAGTCTGTTATCAAAAGTCAGCACAGGAAAGTAAGTCTCAAAATATTAATTTACTAGTAAATTAATATTCAAAATAATATTCAAAATATTAAGTTACTAGTAAAATAATATAAAATATTAATTTACTACTAAATTAATATTTTGTACAAGTTTAAAACTAGAGGTGACAACGCACAAAAGTCTTCCCTTCCGTATATCTACTTCTCTTCGTTTCTGCTTAAATTCCATAACTGCCACTTGCTCTTTGGAGTGATTATGTATTATTCTTTTGTCCCTATATTTCATCCCTACCTTTCTGAGCACTTCGAACATCTTCCCCCATTCTAAGTTGTCGAAGTTTTTTTCTAAATCTACAAAGCCTATATTGACGGTCTTTCCTTTTTCTATTTTTTTTTCTATAATTATTCATAAAACTAGAATAGCCTCCTAGTGCTTGTCCTGCATATAAAATTCCCAAATATTCCTTCCATCTATCTGCCTTTTCCTCTCTGCCTAGTCTCTAATGTTCTTGCTGCAAGATCCAATTTCTCTGAAATTTATCTCCATTATTCTATACGCGTCGAACTTCGAACTTATCTTCCACTTCTTTGCATTTGTTATCAAGCCACCGTTCTCTGGTTTTCCAACATTTCTGGGTCATTTCCCACTTGACCGCCTTATACCTTTCTTTCCCTCCTTCATCCAACCTATTTTTATATTTTCGCCTATCTCTTGTGTTCCAAGGTTTTCTACTTTCATTCTGTTCGTCACCCAATATATATATATCTAGCTGCAGAATCTAAACTATTTTTAATGCAATTCCATTCTGACTCTACGTCCCTAACAGAATTTTCATCCGCGACCTTTAGTACTTCGTTCGTCTTTTTCTCGAGTTCATCGCGCGAATCACATTCTTTTAGTTTCTCGAGGTCTCAAGGTGTCTCCTACAAATTCGTTTTCTCAAAATCTTAAGTTTAAGATTAGCCTTCATAACCACTATGTTGTGATCACTGTCTATATCTGCTCCTGGATAGCTTCGGCAGTCCCTAACTTGATTTCTAAATCTTTGCCTAACAAGAATGCAATCTATTTGATATCTCCGTTCTCCGAGGTCCCCTGGCATTTTCCATGTATAGCGTTTGCTAACGTGATATTGAACTATAGTGTTCGCGACGGTTAGGTTATGTTTATCGCAAAAATTTTACTGTCTTAACTCTCCTGCCGTTCCTATTACCTAATCCAAAGTGATCGATTACTCCCCCTTCTCTCCTTGTACCTATACAACTGCATTAAAATCTTCTACAATTATTAAATTTCCATGCCCCTTCACAAAATCTAGAACATTTTCTATATCACTATAAACTGCCTCTACTGCCTTATCACTATAATTATTATTTGATGTGGGCATATATACCTGTATTATTACCGTCTTTACAGGTTTCGAATTTAACCTAACCATAACTACCCTGTCCGAAACTCTGTCACTTTTCTGTAAGACATTTTTTTCCTTATAACAATTCCTACTCCGGAATTTCCACCTATCGACCCTGTGTGTATTACTCTAAAATCTCCGCTCCAAAAGTCTGCAACTTCTGGCCACCGAACCTCACTGTCTAATGCTAACCTATCCATCTCTATTTTCAAATTTTTAAATTTTCTACTTGTTTCATGCTCCTAACATTCCACGGTTCGACTTGTGAAATGTTACACTTATTATTGCTGGTGACTCCCCCCAAAGCAGTCCCCACCCGGAGATCCGAATGTGGGATTATTTCACCTCCGGAATATTTTACTCCAGAAGGTGCCATCATCATAAATTAAAATACGCTGTACTAGGGATAAAATAATGTGGTGGTTTCTCGTTGCTTTCCACATCGCAGTAGTGTGTATCACAGTGCCACACCGACCCTCACGATCTCTGCCATTATGATTACTGAAAGAGCTGCTACCCCCTTTCAGGGACTTGATTTAGTCTGTCTTCTCAAATAAAATTCACACACACCTCGCATCTTACGCAAGTATCATAGGCGTATTTAAAATACCGACACAACTGCTCGGTTTCTAAGATGTCCAACAAAAGTGATCTGTGCCGTTTCAAGGTGGTATATTATTGATACAATAAAAGAAATGATTTGTGACAAGCACAAGGCACATAGTCAAACTGACGCAATACGTAACAAAATATTAACGCATCCGTTTTGTACTGTTTGGACTTTTATTGCAACGCGCTCGCCGTACCTTAGTTTACATCTGGCTAGCGCTCTCCATCCAATATTATTATTAGCGACCTCGACTGCGCGCACCACCGACAGAATCTGTCGCGTGTCGATACATTTTTCGTAAGATGAGTCCCATATACACGCGCCCAGAAGTATTTTCAATACTAAAAACCCCTCCAATATGGTTAAACCTATGGTTCGGCTCTTTAGATCATTGAAGCACGCAAGCCATCCGACCCGTTTCAATATTACATACAAGAAGATGACTTTCTGGCACCACGGCTCTGCAGTTACAAATGTGAAGTTGGCATTTCTACACTTGTACCATAATGCTAAAGATGTAACACTATCAATTTAATTTAAATGAGCGCCATTACGCCACCATCCCTTAACTATAAATACTTCGTGATATGCAACTGTCTTCCTTTAATCTTTCCTTTAACAAAGCTAATTGGAATAGCTCCTACTGGCATTTTATAGTGCATTTCTTGTTAGGTACTGCATTAGATGCAATTAAAATGTTCTGTGCTCGATAAGTTTAATCACCTTGCATAATGAACTTGTCGATAGACGGTTTTCCGAATGTTACTTACTCATTCCAGTGACAGATCATTAATTGCATATGCTAATGAGGATCATTAAGATAAATTGAATACTTTCATCGATGTTCACACTTGTTTATTGAGCCAGTGGTCTTCTGTGTACACAGATGTTTTTAAACAAGCTTATAGATTTAATAAGGTTTAGTCCAGGAATAGAGCAAAATTAATGTTCACCATCAAAAGTGCAAATATGTTGATTTAATCGTCTTAAGAGTTGTAAGAGCTGAAGTTTCCTTTAGGAACGTTTGTTGGAGGATTTTTAAAAAGTATCGTTTAAAAATGGTTGCACGTAATTGCAGTAATTACACGCAAAAGGAGTGTATATGAAATGCTTTTGCTTAGTCACTTCTGTGCCGTATTATTAACCTTCTTGGGCATTAAAGTGGGCGTATGTTTCAGATTTGAAACCGAGATTTTCCTCTTTGACGGCCCCTTTTGTTGGCTTCAACACATGCATGTAAATGTCGTTAAGTAATGTAAGTACTCTATGGCAGTAGTGTGGGTTGAACTGCTACGTGTTAAACGGTATTAATTCGCACAAAATGATTTTTCTCGAATGCAGTGATGAAATGCTAGAAAGTAACGCAGCATTTTGTACTTATCTGATGTAGTTTTTTTTGTTGTGTATGTTGGGGCGGGCGGGAAATTTGCAGGCCAAGTAACATTTCAGAATTTTCCGAACTTTTAGATTTTACCGGCAAAATTTTTCAGTTTTTCAGGTTTGATGGCGAACGAGTTTATACATCGAATTTGTCAACTAAAGCTAAGAAAATTGCATAGTAACTTCTTCCTACAATCAGGTCATCAGATCTGTCCGAGGGTATTAGCAAATACCCATGTATTTTATCCACAACTTGTCTTATTTAGCTTGCTTTATATGCAAGCATTTATTAAGTGATATTTAAGGAAGTGGCGCACAAAATCTTGATTGATAATGTTAATAATTATTGATTAATGTTGAAGAAAGTGCGTGTAATGTTAGAAGTTAAATTATTAGTTTGGTCGCATTAAGAGGAAACTGAATTATTATATGGTCAGTGTATATAATTATTACTGTATGTACTTGTTTGCTTAGGCGCCAAGTCTGCCATATCCAGGCACAGATGCTGAAAGAAAAAACAACATCCCACACATTGCTTTACGTGCAATGTTAAAGATTTTTATTATTATTATTTTACTTGTATATTGTAATATTTTGTGTTATGGATAATTGCTGTAATTGGAAAAATATTTAATGAGAGATGGTATTATGCATGAAGCAAATTCGGAAGAAAGTGTAATGGTACAAACAAAATGGAAGCAGGTTGCACTCGTTATCAACAAGTGTCCACGACCAACCTGCCGGTATGAATTTGTTTTGATTTTATATATCTACATTTAATAACAAAGGGAAACTGTCGGCGACTACTGCAGGAGCTGGCAACCGATAATCAGGTAACTAGATTTATTCCTGATTTTTATATTACCTACCTATAAAATATTATAAAAAGACAATATAACATAAATAACAACGGAAAAGTAATAGAAATGAAAAATGAAACATATTTGATATAAGTTTTCGTTGGTTGATGGGCTTTTCAAAAACATATACAGAATTTTCGAAAACCTATTTAAATCTATTGCTAGGAAGTTGTACAATTTTAGGATTCAGCCAAATTTGAATTCAATTTTATTATGTAAACTTTTTATCACCATTACTTCTACAACATTTCCATTGATATTTAAAATTGTACAAACATATTTTTTATTGAAGGCATTTTTTGTTTCGCCACATTTGAAAGATATCAGCACATAATCACCTGTTTTAATATTTGTTTTTCTATGAGTTCTTTAACAAAACGAGCGCCATTTTGGTTCCTCTTCTATTAGTTTCGCTAGCTACTGATTGATGTCACTCGTCTCTTATCTAAATATTAACACCATTAGGGCAATTTTCCACTAATGAATTATCCAACGTTCCTACTTCAACCTATTTTCTATTCTTGCAATATTTTCAACACATAAAAATATCCGAAAATAAATAAAAGTAGCAGTCGTTTTGAATGGTTCATGAATATGCTAAACAATATCACAACATAGTATACTGTTTAGCATATTCATAAACCATCAAACTTGGCTGCCTGTAGTCTCACTACTTTTATTTATTTTCAGGCATTTTATGTGTTGAAAATATGGTAGTTATAGAGAATTGGTTAAAATAGGAACGGCGGATAATCTATTAGTGAAAGCTTGCACTAATGGTGTTTATTTAGAAAACAGACGAGCGACATCAATTGGTAGTTAGCGAAACTAATAGAAGAGAATCAATATGGCGTTTGCCTTGTTTCCAAACGAATTTACTGCGTCTGTAGGTTAATTCCGTCTGTGGTTAGGTTCAATCAACATATTTTTGGGTCAGGAAACTGTGGTAGCGTGTTCTCTCAACCTTTCAGAGGCACCCTGTATATGTACCTAATTAATTATCAATATTTATAATAGGCACAAAAGAGGAAGATACTACTAATTCCATTACTTAGTTCGCTCATGTAATTAATGGATGCTCTCGAAATCCATTTAAGATATTATTTTATATTAGATTTTAGAAGATGACAAGTCTTATTAATCAAAAGCAGGGAGCAGAGGAATACGGCCATCCCAGGATAACGTAGTCTTAGTAGCGGCAACGTCAATTACAGTGTCAACGCTTGGATATTTTTTGCTATAGTTCTAGTTGGAAGATCCTAACATTCTTTTAATTTATAAATTCGTTCACCTAGTCGTATAATGAATCTGCAATACAAAGCGGCCCAAGAATTGTACATTCTCAAACAGAAAATGATGCTAGTATTAACCCCTTTCAATAAGTAATACATCAAAGAGGGAGTAAAACTTACAACTAAAACTTTCATCCACTTTTAACAACTTCAGGGTTAGACTGCTAAATAAATAACGAAGACGATAGTGCACACAAATCATAAACGACAGGAACGCTATAAATAATTTCCATACTCGTATTGACAACTTTATGTATTTTGCATACACGAATGAAGGTGTCGCTGCGCTACTTTAGGGTTGTAAAATATTTATCGTAAAATATGAGAGAGATTATATTTCAAAATATAGGCGGATGTATACTGCATCGTTGCATGGAATAGGAAAACTAAATTGGATCTGTTGTATACTGTATGAGGAATACCCATTTGCATTTTAAAACAAAAGCTGACGTATTACGAATTGTGTAATGTCTAGGATAAGATATGATATCTTACACCACGGATTTGCATAAAATATAGGAAGTTCGTTCCAGTGATGGTTATGGCGTTGATTGACTATTGTCAACTATTGTCAACGGTTATGGTTTCAGAGTAAACTTATTTTAAAATCAAAATTGGATCTGTTATTATTGTTTTTAAATACATTCCTCTTATCCCTTCTAGGTGGTATACCTTGTATTATTATAGTGAAATGTAGTGTTTTTTCCGTAAATAAATTTTCAGACTACGAGTAGACCTCATGTATCGGTGTCAATATGTAGGTAGGCAACCCGAATGTCTGTTGGCGCGATAGCGCGCCACGGGATAATAGGTATTTCGTTCATGGAGTAGGGAAATAACGGAGATAATAGGGGAGAAAATGTAGCACCACGCCACCTGCTGGTTGTAGTTTGTACTACCACGAAAAGTATGGTAGCCATGATAATAGATCTTTTGACAGTATTTATTTAAATAGTTTGGTAATTATTTTGCATAAATAAAATGGAAATTGCAGCGAAAAGGAGCGTTTGTAACACTACCTGCCATGTCGTTAATTGTCAAAGCAAGAAAGAAAGAGAATTCAAGCTATCCTTTCAAAAATTTTCAAGAAAAAAAAGTGCAACTATTATACAAATCAGTTCATTCGGTTTAACAGAAATGGTGGATAAATGTAAGACTTGGATGCTAAAATTAAATGGAAATGGTTTTTAGAGGCATTGACTTTTTTCTTTTTCCAGTAGCACTGAATGTCAGTAGGGCATAATAGATACTTCAAAGTCAATAAATAATACCAGGCCTAGAACAAGTACCTACACAAACACCAGAAACACAGAAATAAATAAAATTTCATTTGCTTTTTTATTAAATTGCATACACTTCATTTGTAGCTCATTTATAATAAGGATAATACATAATACAACCTGGTGGACAAGAAGTGTAACGTAGCAACATGCTCACACCGTGAAGATTTTCCAGCTTTGCAACTGCATTCTTTATATGCACATCTGAACCCTCCAGAAAAAAAGAAACATCTAGTTCATGTGGAATAATCCCGCAGACCACTGAGTTTTAAACGCAAAGCATAAATAACACCCAGAACACTATTTCAGTTTCTAACCTCTAATGCCGCATAAAATTATATCATTGGCATTTAAAAATTAAAACTGCTTGCCCTTCTATTATGCAACGAGAAGTAGAGTTTACCTCCAAAAAATTCTTAACACGAAATCCATTTTGGGAAGAAGATTGTAGCAAGTAAATTATGACAAGAAAAGTAAGTTGTTTGCACAACATACTTTTCTTCGCCGCCATAATTGAAACGATTACAGCGCCTCTATAGTTCATTTTTTCCCTATAAGGGTATGATAATGGGCCAGGACCCAGGAGGGGCGAATGTATCATCACATTTGGCGGGGAGAAAGGTGATGTACACAATAACAAACTCTGTGCTTGATAAACACAACTACGTTTATTAGTTCCTTTCATAGCATCGCAGTGCGCGCGTGCGGTATCGCTGCTGTATCACAATGTATGTATTAGGTTATCGTTTAAATTTTACATAAAATAGGAAGCGTTTCTATTATAAATTGGCATAAATTTCCATAATTTCCCATTGTCATAGCGTAAGAGGTTTACACTAAACTAAAATATGCTACCGACGTTTTGCCGATATTTTCGAAGTAAATATGAATGAACTTTATCCTGACTTGTAATATCGCTATAAGTAGCAGTCGACTGTTTTGATTTCAACGAAAGTGGAAATAAATTATAACAGCATGTGATGGAATAAGTTTTTCATCTAACTAATGTATCTAAAATTTATTTTTAACGGCTCGTGAAACCTTGGCAAATTGCCATAGATTGAAATACGTTACAGAAGTCAGAAGTACCAAGTACTTTTTAGAAATCGTTCTCGATTAATCAATAATTTTTTATTGATGGATAATGTTAAATGTATACTATACTAGCAATATGTTTCCTTCTCACCAAAACGAGCATGCCTGATTTTTAAAATGCCGTTCTTGGGTAGAGATTTTTGAGCACAGAACTGTTGGTGTTAAATATTCATTTAATTGAAGACAATATAGTGAGGAGTTGTTTGAGGAAATCTAAATCGCAATCGCAAAGAATCGATTTTCAACTTTATCAATATTAGTGCTTGTATGAAACTGTATAATTTGCCTTTTAGAAAATAAATTGCAAAACTTGTAGTATCATCTAATTTGCATTTATTCAGGTTAAATAGATGTAAAGTAAACTTAAATGATGTTTTAATTAAGTTTAGTACAAGCATATTATTGATTTCATTAAATAAAATGTAATGCGATTTTCTTGGGTGAATAATTAGTAGATACCATCTTACCACCCACATGAAAGCGCATCAAGTTTGTCTACTCATTGGATGAGTTATTGACAGGAAAAGCGAATTTATTTGCAGCGAATAGTTAATTATGTACCTGGAAACGACGATGATTATTTTGCTGACTATTAAGTAGTTATATACAGGATGATCTCCATTGGCACATGTCCAAAATAAAAACTGCAAAACTGTTATTTCGGCCTCTTGCTTGCCCTTAAATACTCCCAAAGAAATGTTCGAGTAATGGAAAGCTACGAGAGATGGAATGGTTCCAGAATGCGGCCTTTCTAGACTCATAAAAAAACAAGGTCGACGCCATAAAAACAGCTCTCTGTTTATTTACGTTGAATCATGCTCGCGTAAACACATGGGCGGCGTTTGTGGGGCAACTCGTGACAATATCTAATGGGTAAAATTACTGAATACCATAAAAAGAAGTTATGTGCAAGTAAAATATCGTAAGTTAAAAATGTTGAATTTGGCATATTTATAAAAGACAGACGTGGGTATTCAATAAAATTGTGGTATTTACATCGGAAAAGGTCATATTTTGGAGCGACTCCTGCGTCTTGTGGAGACCAAATCAAAAATATCAAAATTTTACTCATGTGTAAAACCTTTTTTGAAATACTGACAAACTCAAAGAAAATCTTTTTACGATTTCTTGTTGCTACCCGTACCTATCTACG
Source organism: Xestobium rufovillosum (assembly GCA_963966045.1). Classification (NCBI taxonomy): domain Eukaryota; kingdom Metazoa; phylum Arthropoda; class Insecta; order Coleoptera; family Ptinidae; genus Xestobium; species Xestobium rufovillosum. The sequence goes on from OZ014493.1 coordinate 37,316,504, forward strand.
AAGATTTTTTTCCTAAGGTCAAATTTAGAGCACGTGCTAAATCCTCAAAATGTAAAGTCTGAATAATATAAGTTGGCGTATGATTGAAATGATCTACGCATCATGTTAGTTTGATGTCTCTCTCGCACGCAACTAGTTGATATGGCAGCTAATTATTAACGTAAGATGAAATGATCAAATTTTCCATTGTAACTCTTTATTTCACTCATTCTCATTTATAATGTTGGATAACAATGTATTTGTACGTCTTTGCTTGTCTCGTATGTTATCATGGAAACTAGTATTAATGTCACAGTACTGTCAATGTCGAAACAAATTAGTTCACATCACAGAACACATGCATGTGTTAACCCATACGCCAAGTTAAATGATTTAAACTTTAGTTATAATAAGAACGTTGCCTGCACCGCTACTAAAACGATCCTGACCTCTTGGCGTTTGTCACCTTGGAATGCTTAGAAGCTAAAGAAAACTGAAAATCAGATTCAGAGAAGTTATCTTCATCTGACGATACAGTCGGTTACATCTGTCAATGCCATCCTAGAAAGGTCATCGCTTTCAAATTGAAACATTACTTTTACATGTCTAACCGACATTTATTAGATTTTTCTTTGTTTTCGCCGTCTGTATTCATTTCTCCAATCCTTTCATCCCCGTGGCAATATGTATTTGTCAATGTCAACTTGCTATTGAGTCATATTGTTTGCGAAACGAAGGTTGAGAAAAATGATGCATTTACTTATAATTCTCTTAGCAAAAACATGTTTGGCTTTATATTCGACATCTTCAAATGTTGTCGATATGACCCTCGAAACGTTCAAAGAAGTTAACGATGAATTCTGGTTGATACAATTTTATTCTCCTTCTTCTGAAGATTGCAAGAATTTTGTTGAAGAATACGAAAAGGTTGCAAAGGCTCTCAAAGGCGTAATGAAAGTGGGAGCTGTTGACGTCACAGAACACGAACAGATAATTAACACTTTCGACCAGAAATCTCTTCCTGTTATTAAAATATTTAACGTGGACGATCTTTCGCCTGAGTTGTTCAGCGGGAAATTGGTAATTAAAGATATTATTAACTTTGTTTTTAGGAAGATGTATAATAAAGCCGCTGCTCAACTAAATCATCAGATAGAATTGGAAGATTTCCTGGAGGAAGTTGTTAAACTGAATGATTTAATTTTTGATGCCTTCGTATATAATTCTGAAGATCCTTGGCTGATTGTATTTTATACGCCTTGGTGTGCTCACTGTAAGCACCTCAAACCCGAATGGTCAGCAGCGGCACGTGAACTCAAGGGAAAAGTTAAATTAGGTATAGTCGATGGTACAACTAATACCCTAACTACTAAGGAGTATGGTGTTAAGGGGTATCCTACCATGAAATATCTTCCACCGGGAAAGAAAACAAAGGCAGTTGATGTCAGTTACACAGGGAATCGCACAAGAGAAGGAATAGTTCATTGGACACTTGAAAAATACAAGGAAAAGATTCCGACTCCGCCTTTGATGGAAATATTTGATGAAAATTCGTTGAAAAAGACATGCAAGGATAATATGTTGCTGGTGATTTCGTTTCTTCCTCATCTAATGAAGTGTCAGTCTGTTTGCCGCAATGATTATCTCAACATAATAAAACGGGCTGCTGAGGAGTATAATAATCGCAACTATTTCTGTTGGTTTTGGTCTGAAGAAGGAGCTCAACCGCATTTGGAAGAAACCTTCGAAATTCGTGCATCCAATTATCCAACCACAGCCGTACTGAACATGAAGAGATTAAAATATTCTATTTTGGGAGGTCAATTTACTTATGAGGATTTAACAGCATTTTTGAAGAAGCTGATACGTGGTAAAGTAGAGACGATTTCTGTGAAGGACGCAAAACCACCAATGGTTCATACCATCGATAAATGGAACGGCAGGGACGTTGAATTGCTGGAAATTAATGTCAAGCAGTTGGAGAAGGAATCGAAAATTCTTGGTGAAAGAGCATCGAATGAATTGTAATATTTTTGGAAACTCTTTCAGTATTTTTTTCTTTGTGACCATTTATTGTTTAAGAAGCTTTCTTGTTTACATTGTCTTGTATTGTTTTTATTAAACGGTTCTATTTCGTTTCATTTATTGACCATGCGGTTTAATTTGAAAGTGTGGATATCAATTTTTTGAAGGGTTAGGATATTGATAATTAAAAAACAACGAATTGTGAAACCTTAAGCCTTGGTTTTAAGAACTTTCCGTCGCGAAGTTCGTCGACGGATTCCGTCGACGCAATCTGTCGGCGAAATTGCGCTGTATTTTAAGAAAGTCTGTCGCTGTTTGAACAGCAGAAATTTTTAAGTTTTTTGTTTGTTGTAAATCAGTAAATAAGAAGATAATTTAGTAAAATTGTTGCGAAGGCGTGTTACTTAAGTAGTAGGGAAATGAGAGCCTCAGGCCACATCTGTTGCCAACCCAAAACTCCAGCAACCAAAATCCCTGTTAGTGTCTTCAGCAGCGGCAGCAGCCTCTGGTTCTGTTGCCAACTCCAAAACGCAAAAATCCCTGGTAATGTCTTCAGCAACGACATCTGCCATTGGTTGTGGCTCAGGCGCCTGCGCCGGGGCTTAAAAAGTGCGCGTGTTGCTCATTGTTGCGCAATGGAAGAATGTTCTGGAAATGCTGATGCAATAGTACGCAGATGTTGCAGAATTAATGTTTTTTCTCGGAAATTCCAACGTTTGTAATTGTTTACACTAAATAAATATTGTTATCAAAGTTTGAGAAAGAAACAATAGATTCGAAGTCGATAAGAGATGTTATGATTTATTGTTTTTATTATGATGAAATATTAATAGCTAAGAACGTTCTAGAAAAACCTTTCAACTTTGCCGACAGGAAATGTATATTTGTTTGGTTTGACTCCCACATTCTGCATGCTAATAAGTACATGTGCACTTAATATGTCGCAAACTCTACAAGATGATCGAGATTATTTTATACCCTGTTGTTTGTATTATTATAATAAAATCATTCTAGAACATAAAAAGTTTGAAGGCCACCGCCAGAAACATAAACACTCGATTGATTGTTGTTTTTGATAACTTCTGCATGTTACCAAAATTTTGCAAGCTCGGCAAAAGCTGGGAGATAAATAGAACGAATATAATTGCGAGAATTATTATTTAGTAATCACTTCAATAGTTCAGTTGGTTCCCACGGAATAGGTGCGGTAAAAGTTAGTTTCCCAATATGGATGTTGTAATTGGCCAAGATGATGTTGGAGATATTTTATTGTACCATTTTATTCTCCAAAATTTACCGGAAAATTTAAAAGTAAGTCCATTTGCAGTAATCATTTCTTTTATTGTTCAAGCATTCTGTTACTAAAACTCATTCATAATAATTTCATTATATGTAGTTAAAAAGCTCACGTATCTGTTTCATAATTGTAAACTATTTTATATCTTTAGAACCAACCCAAAATGATTATGTGCGGAAATGTATCGCACATGGCAACGGAAACCGAAAATGTTTTATTTTCTGGACTATTCATGGAGAAAGAAACCAAGATAATTTTGTTGGAATCGTGCAGTGAACTTGTGGTCATTTGGGTCAATATTGTAAATCGTAAGTAAAGTATTTAGATTTTTTAATATGCAGTGATAGTAGATAAAAAGTGCCAGTTTTGGATTCACAATTTTAGTGACGGAAAAGTGCCGATTTTGTGATTCACAATTTTAGTAGTGGAAAATTAATTGTTTTTATAATGAATGAAGTTATTTCTTTGTTTGTCCGCCCGTTTGTTTGTTTGTTTGTTTGTTTGTTTGTTTGTTTGTTTGTTTGTTTGTTTGTATGTCCGTTTGTTTGTCCGTTTGTTTGTTTGTTTGTTTGTTTGTTTGTTTGTTTGTTTGTTTGTTTGTTTGTTTGTTTGTTTGTTTGTTTGTTTGTTTGTTTGTTTGTTTGGTTGTTTGTTTGTTTGTTTGTTTGTTTGTTTGTTTGTTTGTTTATAATGAATGAAGTTATTTCTTTGTTTGTCCCTCCGTTTGTTTGTTCGTTTGTTTGTCCGTTTGTTTGTTTCTTTGTTTGTTTGTTTGTTTGTTTGTTTGTTTGTTTGTTTGTTTGTTTACTAGTATAATTTCGTAACTATGATTTTTCTCTTGTTGCAGCCAACGATGTATAAGCAGCGTCACGAGTTTGATTACACTATTTTATTATTTTAATGAATAAAATGTATTTTAATATAATATTATCAAATCATATTATGAACAGTATTATATTATTTTAATTGACAAAATGTATTTTAATCGTCACGAGTTTGATTACACTGTTATATTATTTTAATGAATAAAATGTATTTTAATATAATAATATCATATTATGAACAGTATTATATTATTTTAATTGACAAAATGTATTTTAATATAATAAATTATATTATATAATTTACCGTATTCCATGGGAACTAACTAAACTAATGAATTGATTACTGAATAATACTCCCCATTATGTTAGAAATATTTGTTGTGTGCTTTCCAATAAATGTATGCTAGAAGCGTGATTTTTTTTGACAAGCTGTCTGTTGACACCAGACAGCTGTTGACCCAGACAGCTGTTGACGCAGCTGTCTGTTGACACAGACAGCTCTATTCGCAAACACCATGGCTGATGACACAAGCAAGAATAGAAAGAGGAAAAACCCCTCTATGTAGATGCAGCTTAGATGCGGCAGTACGTAAACGTCTTGTTGGTGGATTGGTATGCGAATGACAAGCTGTCTGTTGACACCAGACAGCTGTTGACCCAGACAGCTCTATCCGCAAACACCATGGCTGATGACACAAGCAAGAATAGAAAGAGGAAAAACCCCTCTATGTAGATGCAGCTTAGATGCGGCAGTACGTAAACGTCTTGTTGGTGGATTGGTATGCGAATTTCGTCATTGGCATTGAATGTTGTTGTTGACACGAACGGCTGATGTAACAGACAGACAGATAGTCAGACAGGCAGGCAGGCAGGCAGACAGACAGACAGACAGACAGACACAGACAGACACAGACAGACAGACAGACAGACAGACAGACAGACAGACAGACAGACAGACAGACAGACAGACAGACAGACAGACAGACAGACAGACAGACAGACAGACAGACAGACAGACAGACAGACAGACAGACAGACAGACAGACAGACAGACAGACAGACAGACAGACAGACAGACAGACAGACAGACAGACAGACAGACAGACAGACAGACAGACAGACAGACAGACAGACAGACAGACAGACAGACAGACAGACAGACAGACAGACAGACAGACAGACAGACAGACAGACAGACAGACAGACAGACAGACAGACAGACAGACAGACAGACAGACAGACAGACAGACAGACAGACAGACAGACAGACAGACAGACAGACAGACAGACAGACAGACAGACAGACAGACAGACAGACAGACAGACAGACAGACAGACAGACAGACAGACAGACAGACAGACAGACAGACAGACAGACAGACAGACAGACAGACAGACAGACAGACAGACAGACAGACAGACAGACAGACAGACAGACAGACAGACAGACAGACAGACATCTGATGAGAATTCTGAAGTAGGAGAATAACTATAGATTCCTATTTGTCTCATCGAACTGGTTAATTTGATACCCTCCATGACCTAAGTGGGCGGGGCAAGGGGTGTGTGCAGTGGGCCCTAATCTACATGCGTTCTATATTACCGACATTCAATTTGCACTTTCCAGTAAGTGTAACAGAAATCTACATGTGTTCTATATTACCGACACTCAATTAGTACTTCCAGCACTCACCAGATGGTTCCCACACGTGTCCGAAACGCATTAAGATAACAAGTAATTTCAAAACATAGTACGTATCAAAATAAACAAACTGACGAATGTTCTAGAATGTTATTTTATTGTAATAATACAAACAAATAAACGGGTCACCTTGTAGTGTCTACAACGTAGTATGTGCATATACAGAACGTGGGAGCAAACCTAAACAAACATAATCCTGTCGACGAGTTGAAAGGTTTTTTACCCATAATAAAAACAATTATAACATCTCTTATCGGCGGCGAACGTGCTTTTTTCTTAAACTTTGATATCAATATTTATTTAGTATAAACAATTGCAACCATTGGAATTTCCGAGAAACTTCTGTTTACAATCCTAAGTATATATGGATGATTTAAAAGACGGGCATGTAGGCATCCGATTAGCTCAGTTGGTTGGAGCGAGGGCTCCGGTGCGCGGGGACCCGGGTTCGACTCCCGGTCGGCGTCATTTCCAGAACGTTTGCGAAAACCCCGGCGCAGGCGCCTGGGTCACATCCAAAGGCATCTAGCAGTAGTTGAACCTTACCACCCACAACCACACCCATTGGATGCCGCCCACAACCTCTATCATTGGCTGTTGCCCCGCCCACTCTCATAGAGCCCCGGCGCAGGCGCCTGAGCCACAACCAAAGGCCCCAAAGACACCAGAGGCAGAAGTCGTTGCTGAAGACATTACTCGAGGACTCCTTCAGCGTAGAAGGGGAAAAAACATTAATTCTGCAACATCTGCGTACTATTGCATCAGCATTTCCAGAACATTCTTCCATTGCGCAACAATGAGCAACACGCGCACTTTTTAAGCCCCGGCGCAGGCGCCTGAGCCACAACCAATGGCAGATGTCGTTGCTGAAGACATTATCAGGGATTTTTGCGTTTTGGAGTTGGCAACAGAACCAGAGGCTGCTGCCGCTGCTGAAGACACTAACAGGAATTGTGGTTGCTGGAGTTTTGGGTTGGCAACAGATGTGGCCTGAGGCTCTCATTTCCCTACTACTTACTTATTGTCATTAAAAGTGCAGTGTCGTCCGTGCTCGAGTATTAAAGAGTGTTTGTGCTTAAGTCCTATCTATCCGTCTTATCGAATTAATGCCTCGCCTCCGTGAAGGGGTTGAGGGTAAAAGTATGTTACTTGGCATTTTTCTTAGCTGGAGGTACGCGCACTTGTGTTTCTAAAATTATCGACTTTCTATCCGAAGGAATTAGTTTTCACCGCTGTGAGGGAGTTAAGGATATCAGTCTTTCGACCAATTTGTTTGTTGCTAAGTTACACCAAACAAAACACTAAAAAATTTCTGCCGTTCAAACAGCGACAAACTTTCTTAAAATTCAGCAAACGGAATTCCGCCGACGCAATTTCGCCGACGGATTTCGCCGACGAACTTCACGACGGCAAATTCTTAAAACCTAAAGCCTTGGTTTTTAACAACGGAATTCCGTTTGCTGTATTTTAAGTCTGTCGTTGTTTGAACGGCAGAAAATGTTCAGTTTTTTATTGGTGTAACTTAGCAACAACTGTAGGTTTGATTTCAGCAAAGTCCCCCAGCGCAGTGCGTCGACGGAGTCCGTCAGCGCAATTGCGTCGGCGAAAAGTTCTTAAAAACCAGGGCTTAAGGCTTAACTGGGTGTTGGTAGGTATACGAGTATGTGATTATCGATTTCCTCAGTGACTGAAATAAGACCATGAATTTCAACGTAAGATCAAGGTGAAATTAGCAGTTAGAAAACGAAGATGTTACAGACTGAGTAGACTTCTTTAAAGCTTATTAAAGATCCAAATAAATACAGAGCGTTCAAGAAAACCAAAAACCATCAATTTGTACAATATCAAGAAATAAACAAGAAGCAAAAAGTAGATTACAACACTAAATTCTTCAAAATTTTTGCTCATCATGTTTTAACTTTTCTTCTCTAATTACCTACTTCTTGACCAGTTCGCGGTCAATGATCCTGAAACATGTGGCAACAGCATCATCAATAAATTATAGTGTTCGATGTTATGCCAAAGAACTATCTTATAATAAGACGGGCAGATGTTGTTCCCCATCTATAAAATGAAAGAAATAAATTATAAAATTATTAGTATTGCGAAAATTCATGATAGGCGTGAAAATCTGGGGAGGGAAAGTTCTTTTGGGGTAGTGTTGCGGTAACGGAAAAGGTATACTTGCAAATATTACTTGATGGATAGAGACCAAGAAGAACATTGAAACCCTACGAAAGGAGGATGAAGGAGATGTCTTCAGAAGATGTTATATGAAAATGATGCGTTGAAAGGTTCCCAATAAAAAGATATAAAATTTGCAGAACAAAATTGCCTGAGCACTTGTTGCACATTTTATTCATTTCTTCCACACTTGCAACCATGAATTTGGCAAATATCTTATTTCTGCTTCAAATTGGAGATTCTGCGCAATATTTATGAATTGAGATCAGTTCCATTACAGAGTAAACTAACAACACTTTTTTGTTTTTGTCGACGCTTCAGTTAGATTTCCGATTACAAGGCTGAGGAGAAGAGCATTTCAGTCTGGATTTATAGTACGCCGGATAGTGACATCAATTTTTAAATGATTTTAGCGTGTGGCAGAGGTTGTAAATTTGGTAGTTTGTGTGATGGCAAACAGGAAAATTGACCTCTGCCTACTCCGCGTCGGACATTTTACAATTGACATGTCTTGGAAAATTTTAAAGAAAGAATAAGTTAACGTAAACCTTTTCAAGGCCTCTGCCTTATGATTCAACTTATTAATTAAATCATAAAAACGAGAAAATACCCGAGGCAGAGGTTCTGAGCAGTCCCTGGGCAGAGGAAGAGGTTCTGAAAGTGTTTGGAAAGTAGGCCTACTTAGATTCAAACGAGCTGAAATGACTAAGTAGCGCTACTTTTCTAAACACATTTAAAACGTCTTCCTCTGATCTGAAGCTGTTCAGGATCTCTACCTCGGATAATTTATTGTTCTTTATGATTTAATTATTAAATGTTATCAAAAGGCAGGGGCACTGAAAAGATTTAGGTTAACTTTTTTCTTTGGCATTTTTGAAGACCTGCCAATTGTAAAATGTCCCACGCTGGGGTCTCGCACATGGATTTCCAACAGACAATTTACAATTTTATATGAATAGGAAGGGCGCTGAAATGAGTTATAAAAATTGTCGCTATCCGGCGTACTATTAGGATATTTATTTGCTAGAACATGTAAGACCCGTGTTAAAACAGAAAGAGGACTTTTAGGTAGAACAAATTGGGCGTAATAAATTCAACTCCCCTCGCCAAGCCGCCTAGCCAGCGTGACGTAAGGCTTATACACCTTAACTAGGGGAGATAGGGTATCCAGCAGTAGCTTGTTCAAGCTGATGGAAAGTTACTGTCTGAACTAATAATAAATAATTAGAATATTTTGATTTGGGTCGACACTCCTGGAGTGTATTTAAATTCGGGCAAAGCTATCTCAAATACAAATTTTCAGTAATTATTCATGCGAAACTAACGTAAATTCAAGAGCTGCATACAATATGTAGTACGTATTCATTTTTCTTTAGTTCCTTTTTTTATAAAATTTGACTATTAGGCCACCTCTGTGAATTCCAATAAATAAAATGCTGCCTCAATCGTCAAGTATAGGCAGGTAAAGTTTGACATGTGGTTTATCGCAATATCTAAGTGTTCTCAATATTCCTCTTGGTGCAGAGAGCAGTTTGAATTTTACTGCCTATTTGTAACGCAACAGAGACGCTCAGTTCTACTTTAAAAATACAAAACTGCCGAGAGGCAGCAAAGATGTTAAATTATTCGGAACAGGCATGAATAAGTGGAAATGTAATCTACTGCTTGGTGAAAGCTCGTCTGAAGTAAAAGCTTCCGTTGTATTCATCTAAAGTTTTTGCTGTGAAAACTTTTAGGAAGATGTTACATATTCAGGTTTGCCACATGCGGCAGGTCTTATCACGACGAGCCTATAATAGAATATTATAATAATATGTACAAGGAAACAATTTACATATTATAAAATTAAACATTTTTATAATCAGTTTACTTCCTGAAAGAAATTTATCGATGACATATACCTACAATATTAGTTGTGAAAATTTAACAATGATAATAGGCAGGTTCGGTAATTTTCAAATTTCATTAAAATTGATAGAGTTTATTATACTGAAGGCAGTTATGTTGTTAATTTTTGTTGAAAAAAAATTCCTTCGCCTGTGAAGCCGTTGCAAAGTTTTCCGTCGGTGCGAGGCTAGAAATCGTACCTTGCAGCGAGAGTAGGCCGCGTGACGTCAGAACTTAGTATAACGTCCCAGCTTCAGCGCGCAGCAGTCCCATAAGTATTATGTATATGCATGTGTAGTTAAATTGTTAAATATTATTAACTGGTTCTAACTGGTGTTTTCTGTTTTGTACCCAGACTAATACATCGTACAGCACACCAATAAAACGGAAAAAGTGGTTCGTTGGAGCCAGAAGGAAAATCGGTCAGCATTATCGATATTTTCGCGAGTTAGTTTATCATTGCAACAGTTTATAAAATTATCGGCTGTCCCATTGCAGCCACTCTAAATAAAATCGAACATAATGTAATTTATCGACAGTTTTCTGGGACCCCTTGGTACTTGGTAACGTGTTACGGTTAGCATAATTTGAAACAGGATGCTAGGAACATGTCGGAGCCAAATACTGAATCGCCGTAGCGTTCCCTCCCTGAACTAAAAAAGGAAATTTTATTAACTATTTTACAATAATAATTAAATAGTACGTCATCATAAAGTTCTCTTTTGAAGACTGATAGGACGCGTACCTCCATTCTTTCCCTGAGCTAGCCTACGCATTTCCGTAAAAGTAGAACATTCTACATCCCCAACTATTTGAGAGCAGTAGTCTAATCTGATCCAACCTCTACCTCTTTATTCCTATCTCTGACTCTAGTATGTCGCGAACTATTCCTTTGTGTCTCAGAAGGTGTCCTACCATCCTACGATCCTATCCCCTATTCTTTATTGTCTTCCATACTTTTCTCTTTTCCCCAACTCTTTCTAATTCCTCCTTATTGCTAACTTGTCTATCCACGGTATCTTCAACACCCGTCTGTAGCATCACATTTCAAACGCTTCTACTCTTTTTCAATCCGCTTCTCCCATTGTCCAAGTTTCGCACCCACAGGTATAATTTCGTACTCCATACATGCGTCTTTAAGAGTCTCTTCCGAGTTTCTACATTAACCGTTCCAGAATATAGCAGTTGTTTCTTTTTGTTAAACAAGTACCTAGTACCTACGTAGCGTAATTTTTTGATTCGCGTGAGTTGTATTTGTTTCCGTTTTTTTAAAAAATTTCCAATCTGTTTATACATACCTACATAAATGAGTAGGTATGTACTGTATTGTATTAGAGAATATAGGTAGGTACCTATTTTACAAACAGAAGTAAGCAGGTATCTACAATCTACATACCTACTTATACTGAATTATAAAAGGCATGTACAGTTAATAAATTGTTGACTTTGTTATACCGGTCTGCCTTTACAACTGTTTTGAGGTTGAATGAAATTGGGGTTAGATGCTAGAATCACATACCATTTCCACATTTACCGGGACATTTACCCACCTACTACATAAATATGGCAAATTATGTGAATCGGACTTTTGTTGCATCATTAATCAAATATATTGTCTTTGTTTTATGTTTCCTTGACACCTTACTTTAAAAATTCACGCTCGAAATAGTCCCAATAAGTATGTTACGAGATAGGTACCTACCGCTTCGCGGGCATTCAAGAGAAGTGGGAGGAGCGCCTTAGGAATCTCTGACGTCAATCCAATAACAAAGCGAACTAGCATGTGGGCGCAATAAGCTAATTTCTTTCGCTTATTACGCCGCAAAAAATTTTTTTAGAAAAAAAAATTCGCCGTAAATCAATTACAATAACAATTTTCTGCCATTTTCATGCCGAAAATAAATATCTTATTTTTCTCCGAACCTCCCTATTATTCATTAGGATGTAACTATGCAGATGCGAAAATAAAATGTATAAATTTGTCAATTTTGTTTTTGAATAATATTCGAGTTTATTTTAAGATATAAATAAATTTAGGTATGTATTTTATTAATAACAATAAAAATGAGTAGGTAGCAAAGATCAAATATACAATGTGTCCTATAAAGTTCTCTACATATGGGAATTTTTTTTAATTATCCGTTTATGAAAAAAAAATTCTTCATAAAAAGCTCTGAATTTCCCAAAAACCAAAATGCACTCGCAGCATTCCAAAATATACAGGGGAGATCAAAAAATAATAATTTGACTCAATTTGACTCAAGGGTAAAGTACCCTTATTTTTGAAAATAATTAAAAATGTTACTTGGGAAAGTTATTTAGTATAGAGTTATGGATAATTATGAAATAACAGCCACCTTCGATCAAATTAATTTTTTGGACTTTTCACAAATTATCACAGAAATCACAAAAATAAATTTGATCATAGGTGGCTCTTATTTCATAATAGTCCAGAACTTTTTATACTGAATAATTTTCCCAAGTAACATTTTTCATTATTTTAAAAAGTAAGGGTACTTTACTCTTTAGTCAAATTATTATTTTTTGATTTCTCCTGTATATTATCCGATATTTTTGGAATGTTGCGAGTGCATTTTGGTTTTTTGGCAATTCAGAGCTTTTTATGAAGAATATTCTTTTTTCATAAACAGATAATAAAAAAGTTTCCCATATGTAGAGACCTTTATAGGACACATTGTATGTTATTATATTACTATAAACTTGACTTAAATTTTAAATATTATCCGTTCTATCATTCAGAGAATTCTTGTCGTTTTTTAAATATATTATGTATTTCTAAAAATAACCAAGCTTTTATTTTTTTCTTATTCCAAAATTGTGGTGTCAAAATTGTGATTTGAATTGCGATGGAATAGAACATACAAAGAAAAGACAAAAATTCGTTGAATGATAGAACGATTGTTAAAAATTTAAGTCAAATTAATTTATGGTAATATAGTAATTTAAATCTGCTCATTTAATTTAATATACATTTATAAATTTCTCTATTTTAAAATATACCCAAATATTATTCAAAATCATAATTGCCAATTTTATATACTCTATTTTCACATCTACATAGTCACATAATTATGAATAATTTTTGTATTTAAATTTTTTACATGTCATTTTTATTTTAAATTATTTATTTATTTATACTTAATAAGTATTGACAAAATTGTGTGTCCCGGGAATTCTGAAGCATCCTGTTTAACACCGGAAATTTGGAAATTGCGATTTCTATGTCCCCAGTTAATTTCTGGGGGGGGGGGCAATGTGAATGTAGGCCGTACGTTTTTGCATTGGACAAAGGTGTTCAGTTTTCAACTGCTGGGTTCCATTTGCCATAAAATGTTACAAGACCCCTTAAAAAGTACAAGTTTTACGAGTTCCCCATTTTTATTAAAGCCGTCTTCCTTTCCTGTTCGAGACTCCACACGCTTAATGTCCCGTGCAATAGTGACTATTTTAAAGAAGAATAGTTTTCTTTTTCTCTGCACGCCATACTGCTGTTACGTTTTCAGTGTACCTTAACAATAAATTATTTGGCGCACATCATAGAAGCTCAATCACAGTCAAGGTATTTGTATCTTTACAACGGTTGTAAAAGGCTTGATTTATTACCTACACGGATGAACAAATTTTACATGCAATATCCGGTATAGATGTCTTAGAAAATCCATAATGTTGGCTAGGTGTGATGCATCTATTTCTGTCGGGGGGCAAGTATATTTTAGCATAATTCCAAACGTGTGAATGATAAATTGAGTGTCTTACGTGAAACATTCTGTTAAGTCTTCAAATATAAGCCTGTGTATAAAACTCATTTGTTACTAAAATGTTTTAACAGCAGGCGGCCGCCCTATTCTTTTATTATTTATTGCTAATGCTAAGTATTTGTATACAAACAAAGAATAATTAATAGCTCTAAGATGTTCATCATACGTGAACAGTTGTAGTAAATTTGTTTCTCCTGCTAACCACGAAAGCAGCTTGTATTGATTTTCAACTAAAATATTATTACCGAATTAAAGGAGGGTAGACTGGAGACATTTCAGGCAAGATCTAATAGAAAGAAGGTGTTTACAAATTATTGGCAATTTTCCTTTATCGTCGGCAAGTTATTGGATTCACTGAACTTTAATAACTGACGTGATTTATCGCCAATAAAACGGCCTTCCGTGTGGTAAACTGATGAAACTTAAGATAAATCTTATCTCGATCAACTGCACTTAATCCACTGTTGCATCGCACTGAAGTTGATATTTTTAATACGAGCAGACCATACCAATCATTTGAAATGTTGAAATAATTTGCGGTCATAGTTTTTTACTATACTGGTCCTCAGATATATGTTACCTAAAATTCTTATACGACTCTTTTAGAGAAATATCACTTCTTTTTAATTTAAATTTCTTTCAATGCAAAGTATGTGACCGAACAATAATTCTAAACAAATAACGCAAAATATTCAAACTACTAAAAGTGTGTTAAATTTAGACAGGTTCCATCTAAATAGTTAATTCATAGGGTTCACAAAAGAGTCATATTTTCAACTGCAACCATATTCCCTAAGGATCTTATTACGTATCAAAGGCACATAAAATAAAATACGCGCAGCCGCCCTTTTCATTAAAACTCCATAATCATCGCAATCAATAGAGATATGTCCATAATAAGAACTATCCGTACAGGGGGGCGGGAAGTGTATCTATGTAAAAAGCCGTACGCAATACACGTCGTGTTGCTCACTGAGGTCCCGCATCCACGCTCTCACATTTCAATTATCCTGTCCCAGGAGTCCCGTGAAACTTTTTCACTTTGACAACCCCCTAATCTGTACTTTGAGTTTGCGGTGCACCGCGCCGTAAGAAGAATAATTACATTAGCACAAAAAGGAAATGAGTCACGTATACGTATATCTACTTTTCGAAGTGAACTTGGTGAAGTTTTGACGTGGAAATGTTGCCGGGAACAAAGTCCTGTTTGTTAACTCGGATGTGGGTTTAACTCTCTTTAAGTCTTAACATTATTAAGTAATGATGTTTTTTTCGCAAAATACGCAGGAAAGTTTCTCTTTGTCAAATTCGGGATTTATCTTATGCTTTAGCGCAAAAAATGTGTATAAAGATGTACTCATTAACCAAACCAAAGAAACTGTGCATGCTCTGCGATAATCAAATTTACGGATTTATTAGAACAGTCTTTCACTACAAGATTAAGAGTAATACCAGTACACCAATAGTGTACTAAAATGTGCACAATTGATTGCTCGGTCGAATAATAGTAATCCACTTGTTATTAACACAGGTCGAACATCGGTAGGACAGAGCCACCTCACGGTCAGACGGCTAACCCAAGCATCAACGAATTGCTACTAGTTCAAAGCTGCTGGTAAACGCTTCTTTGGTATCATCATTTCATCGATGGAACAAAGGTTCTCATTTTCCATTTGAGTGCAGTTTTTTCTGATTTTATCCAAAAAAGGCCGTATTTTGAACAATCGGTCTCCATTTGGTGCTTGTGTATTGTCTTGAAAATGAATAAGTCTGTGAAGCTTTTTGAACCTTTTTACAGGCATTACATCAGCGATGGGGCTATCTGGTACTAATAGCCCAGTAGTCATCAATAGATGGCATATGCACCACTCCCATAAGAAGTTGAATACCAATGAAGGACCTTATTTCCAAATGGTTCGTATTTATTGAGAAACCAGTTGTAAGAGTTGAGTAAAGGTTTGTTTGTTCTGATATGTATTCAATTATAGAATCATCAAAGAACTTTTGGAAATACTGTAAGGTTGTTAGAATATTGACTGGTTGTTCAAATTCCATTTCAGAAGGAATTTGGTTGTGGAGAAAATATTCCTTAGTCCACTTATAATTTTTCTTGTGTTCTTTTATTTTTTGAAGTTGGAGCCGAAATAGATAAATAGGAACAGAGTCTGATTATAAATCGGCACCTGGATACGTCTTCATTACAGTGCAAATATTTCTGTATCTTTTATTTATAAGAATGTAGTCAATTTTTTTGAATTACGTTTCCAACTGAATCTCTCGGTGGCTTCTATTAGGTATAGAGTCTTCGGGGTGGGGGTGTGAAGAACGTATTCATTGGGCAAGTCCTTCTTCTCCTGCAAAATTGCTGAGTTGCCCATAAGGGCCTGTGGTATCACCTTCACGACTTTTACCAACTTTCGAATTAAATTACATCACTTGGAAAATGTCCATTATGGTATTGGCGAGGGAGAGAGCAGGCCCAGGAAAAGATGGGGAGATCATTTTTAACTCTGCAGTCTGAATGGGCCAATTTAATATATTAACCCAAGAGTTTTACGACGCTGATGAAAAAAAACGACTCGATTTTTCATCCAGTAAAGTTAAAATTTATTTGAAATTTTTCACAGCAAATGTCCCTAAAATTCGGAACGTGGTTATTTTATTTACTTGGAAGAGGACTGATTGCAGAAACACCTTGTACAAATATGGGCTTGCTTCTATAGTTTGATATCATAATTTAGCTACATGCTTTAATGAATACGCAAATATTCCCACTTGTGTATTCTGCAAAACGAGACTTTTATGGACAAGCCTTAAACGGAAATTGTAAACTAAACGCTGCGTAAAAATATATCGACTAATTTGCAGCCACTTAACTCAGAATGCAAAGCACGTAGATGCTTTACAGGAATTTCGCAAACTTTACAACACTTCCTAATATAAACTTGAAGAAATGAGTCTTTTCAATTTGGAAAATGACTCACATTTGTACGTGACCTGGCGCTGTAAAACTTCGACTGAATAAAACACCGGCTCTTAAATTTCCATTTTGCCCAGGTGCAACCGGAAATATTTGCAAGATGCCGGCATTATCATCGTCAACATGGAGTAGTAACCCTAACGTAAGTTTCTCGTGTTTCGCTGACGTTTCTACAATTTATAAGGAAAACTGCCGATGGCACGTGTTATATTATTTCCACTAAAGCGACGTGAGATTGGCGTCCCCCGCATTTTATGCCAATAGCAGCGGAGGGGCTTTAATCCCGAATTACTGAAATGAAGGAGAATTCCAACAACCGAAAGGAATTCCTTTCTTTGTAATCAGCATGCGCGTATTATCATTTGATTAAAAAGATTTCCTGCTCTTGAAATTTATAAGCACATTTGCTAGAGTAGAAACGGAAGATTAGTAAGACTGCTCGCCCCAAGCAATATTAATTACACCAAATATATTTTTCTTCATTTATTTATGCCAATTTTTTAATTAAGTATATGAATTTGTTGTAGGTAATGAAATAATATATTGGCAAATAAAATACTTGGTATAAAATATCGACGTTTCTGCCTCGCTTAGGGCTTTGGCAAGATTTATTTTTTAAAAAGATAACGTAGATAAGTAACTAATAGTTTTCTAATATTTGTCATTTCCAAAAGTTTTCTTTTCTAAATAAATCTTGACAAAAGTCCTAAACGGGGCCGAAACGTCGATATTTAATATATAGCATTATATTTGCCAACATATTTCACTAAAACAAATTTATATACGATATATAGTGCGGTATTAATTAAGCTTACACACGCAGAATGTCGTAACAATTGGTGTCAGAAGTGGAATTTGGAGCCGAGATGAGTGACGAACGTCGTGAAGTTTCTAGAAGTTTTCTAGAAGATGTGAAACTTTATCTCTACGTGAGCTTTCCGCACTTTGGGGTTGTGGTTACCCTGGAGAGTGCGTGAGAGGTCTGGACGCCTGAGAAGCTGTAGAAAGTTCCAGAAAGTTTGAGAAATTAGTTGAATTAAGTGAAAATTTAGACGTTTTTGGACTCAGTTGGTGACTGTGAGGGCTAGCAGTGATTTTGGACGTGGGTTTTGATTTGTAAGTGTTCAAGCCGTTGACAACTGCAGGCTTTTATGGAACTAATGAGGAATAGCTTAGACGAAGCGATGAAACACAATTAAGAAGTAGTGAAGAGTAATTTGGATGAAGCAATGAAAAGCAGTTAAGAAAAATTAAGGACAGTCAAGATGAAGTGATGAAAAACAATTAAGAAATAATGAAGAACAACCTACAAGAAATGAAAGACAACCTAGAAGGAATGAAAAACAATAAGAAAGAAATGAAGAAAAGCCAAAAAGAAATGAAGAACAACCTGGAAGAAGTCATAGAAAGAAGTGAAGAAAAAGGAACTTCGCAAATTACTGAAACAAGAACCGAGTTAGATTCGAATATCAGAGAAGGCGCATAAAATAAGAAAAGTGATAGATGAAGAGATGATCAAGATAAATGAGGGAATGACTCAATTGGGAAAGAAGAAGACTCCGAAGATCGAAGGTTCGGAAATTGAAGAAGATACAAGAGCTCCTATTAAAGTGAAACCCCCTTCGTTCGATGGCAAATCTTCGTGGCATACTTACGTTAAACAGTTAGAAGCAGCTGCAGCGTCGAATCAGTTGTCTAACACGGAAAAGGCGATTAATTTTCTGGTTGCACTACGAGAAGACGCTTTGAATGTTCTGGATGCAGTAACGAGTGAGCAACAGAATGACTACAAGGAGCTAGTAAAGCGCCTAGAGGTAAGATACTTACGTTAAACAGTTAGAAGCAGCTGCAGCGTCGAATCAGTTGTCTAACACGGAAAAGGCGATTAATTTTCTGGTTGCACTACGAGAAGACGCTTTGAATGTTCTGGATGCAGTAACGAGTGAGCAACAGAATGACTACAAGGAGCTAGTAAAGCGCCTAGAGGTAAGATATGGCCATCAACAACTCCAGCAAGTGCACCAGACTCAACTTGAAGCTTAAAGATGGGCTCAACCTTACAAGAAGACCTTGCAAGAATTCGAGGCCTATATTGTTCGTTTGGTCCGGCTGGCATATCCAGTAGCTCAGGAGGAATTCTTGGAGATCCTGGCTGTGAGACAGTGAGACTAAGCTTGCGCTTATGTTGTCTAGGCACAAGGCATTGGCAGATGCTTTGGCTCACGCCTTGGAGTATGAGACCACAAAGCAGACATCCAGGGGATACCCCAACGTGCGTCAACTCCAATTGAAAGACGTGCCAGACGAAAACAGAATAAACGTATTTGTGAAGAAATTTAAATTGTGGAGATTTAAACCAAAGGAAGATGCTGTCGAGTCGACATATGAGAAGACGAAGAAGGAGAGTTGCTCTAAACGCCGGACAGGGTCTAAATTTGGCAATACTGATGCGTTTTTTAGAAAACCTTGCCTAGAAAGTCGCAGGAAGTGTGTGAGACAAGAGATAGCGCTCGTAACGCCAATAAGATTCTATCGAATTCAACTACCTATTGAAAATGAAAGCATACGCTTTCGAAGTGGCCGCATGAAGACGCCCGAGCTAATTCGACAAGTTTCCAAGAAGGCAATTTAGTGTGACTATAAAATCCAGCCCGGAAGAAAGGGGAATCGTGGAAATTATGGGATATTTTGAATGGGCCGTATCGAGTGGTGACAAGAATCAATGATGTCGTCTATCGGATTCAGCGATCTCCGTGCTCGAAGATGAAGGTGGTGCTGCTCCCTCTGAACAGTTCTGAATACACTAAAATTTTCTATACAATGCAATGACGGCTTTCTCTTATGCATTTTAGTATCTGCGCAAGTTTATGCTGGTTCTTACCTTATCATCGGTGGAAGAGACCTGTACGTCGATATACGAAATCGTTGGAGAAGGTCGGGTTCTTGAAAGGGGAAAGAGAACAAACCTTGCCATTCTCTATCTCGTTTGTTTGAAAAACAAAATGCCGTTGTTTGTTCGTTAGCTTGTCTACGTCAGTTGTCAAATCGTCTCGGTTCATATAGAAACTGAAGACTTTATGCTCGACTTAAAAGAGCGTGTTTCTATAGCTTATGACAGTGGAGAAAATTGAAAATCGGCATGAAGAAGATGCGACGATATCTGAAGTTAGTGATGGAGGACGGATCAGTTACTGTCAAAACGGTAGCCAAAACTCTGAAGATTGGCGAGAATTCTGGTGGATTGATTCTACATAACATTCTTTATATGAATGGTAACTACCTCGAACGTTGGCAAACAGGACCGAATAAGCAGTCTTTCTCCCTTGGGTAAATCACTATGAACCTGTCGCACCAGCATGAAGTAGTGACAGTCCAACTCTCAGAATCCAAAGAAGTCCCGTTTTCTGCAATTATTCTCGCAGCGGCTTGCTTATCGATTTTCTTGATAACGGTCGATCTCATGATTAAATTGCGGAATCACATCAACATCAAGCACCATGGATCACTGCGATCTGGGATTCAAAATTCTTTCATCTCAGCCTAGTAGCTCTAAAATTTCTTTCTGTTCAGAAAATTCAAAACCCAACTTTTTGTGTAACTTTCTTTGTATTGAAAATAGATGAAAATTTAAACGGGCAAAATTGAGGGAGATTGTGAGGGTATAATTTGATCATAATCAAACTTGAGCCGACAACGTAACTTTTTACACTACTGCGAAATAAATGAAATTTTTTCAAATTGACATTTGTCTTTGTGGCCTTCTAAGGTAAGAAGGAAATTAAAGTGGCATCTTGGTGATAATTTTACACAGAATTAAAAACTGTGAGCAAATATTTCATTCCTATTTCAGCATATCGAGGATGCTTTGATGCGGAAAACGTCAAATTTATATTATTACTAGCGGCCCGGCAGACGTTGTCCTGCCTAAAATTACTTTTCGTATTGAACTTTTGATTCATTAACCAAATCGTTTATTCAATGTGAAACATTTTTCTGATTACGTTTATGTTCAACCAAATATGTCGTTTCTATCGTCAGTTATGATCGCTAGCGCATACAAAAAATTATGATTTTAACAGTTTGTCCGAATTTCCCGATTTACGCCTATCCATATCATACAAAAATCCAATAGAAAAAAGCACTTTCAGTTTTTCCGAATTTTCCAATTTTCCGGGCAACTTTTCCAATTTTTCGCTGCTTAAAAACCTTATTTTTGAAAAGAATTAGCCAAATCGGTTCAACAGTTAAGCACTTTCAGTTTTTTCCGAATTTTCACTTTTTCCGGTGGATTCTCCAAAAATTTTCTTTCATACAAACCTTATCCTGACAATTACGATCACAACAAAAAAAAAATCAGCCAAATCGGTCCAGCCGTTAAGCACTTTTAGTTTTTCCCGAATTTTCAAATTTTCCGATGGATTTTCCAAAATTACGATTTTTACAGTTTGTCCGAATTTCCCGATTTACGCCTATACACATATACAAAAATCCAATAGAAAAAAGCATTTTCAGTTGTTTCCGAATTTTCCAATTTTCCGGGCAACTTTTCCAATTTCTCGTTCCCTAAAAACCTTATTTTTGAAAAGAATTAAAGAATTAAAGAATTAATTTTTGAAAAGAATTAACCAAATCGGTTCAACCGTTAAGCACTTTCAGTTTTTCCCGAATTTTCACATTTTCCGGTGGATTCTCCAAAAATTTTCTTTCATACAAACCTTATCCTGACAATTACGATCACAACAAAAAAAATCAGCCAAGTCGGTCCAGCCGTTAAGCACTTTTAGTTTTTCCCGAATTTTCAAATTTTCCGATGGATTTTCCAAAATTATGATTTTTACAGTTTGTCCGAATTTCCCGATTTACGCCTATACATATACAAAAGTCCAATAGAAAAAAGCATTTTCAGTTGTTTCCGAATTTTCCAATTTTCCGGGCAACTTTTCCAATTTTCGTTCCCTAAAAACCTTATTTTTGAAAAGAATTAACCAAATCGGTCCAACCGTTAAGCACTTTCAGTTTTTCCCGAATTTTTACATTTTCCGGTGGATTCTCCAAAAATTTTCTTTCATACAAACCTTGTCCTGACAATTACGATCACAACAAAAAAAATCAGCCGAATCGGTTCAGCCGTTAAGCACTTTTAGTTTTTCCCGAATTTTCAAATTTTCCGTTCGATTTTCCAAAATTATGATTTTTACAGTTTGTTCGAATTTCCCGACTTACGCATATCCATATCATACAAAAATTCCATAGAAAAAAGCACTTTCAGTTTTTCCCGAATTTTCCATTTTTCCGGGCAACTTTTCCAATTTCTCGTTCCCTAATGCCACGTTCGGACTCTGTTTTGTCGACGTTCCAAATTATTTTGTGCGTAAGCTCCAACTGAGCGCGTCGAACTCGACTGTATCCGTTCCAGAGTTATAATGTTGATCGCGCTTGAGGCTTGAGAAATTCTTATTCGACTTGGCTCCAAACGCTGTCTACGCTCTTCGCGTACGCCGACCGATATTTCGACGCCTCACTGGTGGCATTTTTTCCAAAGAACCACCAAATACATGATCACCACCGATAACACACTGACAATTCAATTTTTAGAACTGTCAAACTGAACGTCACATTTTTGTTTGTCAAACAGATTTTCATACAAACTTTTACCTTCCAAATTTTCTACTTTCTCGGTGGATTTTCCAAAATTTTCTTTCATACAAACCTTGTCCTGAAAATTACGAACACAACAAAAAAGAAATCAGCCAAATCGGTCGAGCCGTTCTCAAGTGATGAGCTTACACACATGTGCCAATTGATTTTTATTTATATAGATTTATTTTGTCAGAAATCATGACATGTATGTATGTATACGTTTCTATGGCAACGTTCTTTCAACTTTCAGGGGTTATTTGATTTATTCACTTACTAAACTAACTAACGGGTCATATGGAAAAGTGCTTCTGCCCATGAGTTTTTGCAGATAAAGTAAAGTATTCCACACTCGAGTTATGGTTATTACTAACGAGGATGAAAGTTTAAAGCACGAGAAAGTGTTTTAATTCAGCACTCTTGGAATAATATAGGTCCCTACTATTATCTGCAAAAATAAAATTAGGCGTGTAAAATATTATCATTATGAAACGCTTTGAAGAGTCTACCCATTTATCTGAAATTAATAATCGAGAACTTCTAGGGGTGCAGTGACAAAAATATCTTGTGGCATGGCAATTATCTTTTTTTGTTACTGTTAAATGGGAAATGAATCTAGATCGAACTCGGTCTGATAATAAATACGAAATGTCAAGTCAATTGGCCAGACAACCGCAACAAATTCGACTTTCCGATAAATCTGCAAACGCCCAACAATGCATCAAAAACTAACGTGTCAAAAGCGGGCTAAAAACTTTCAGCGAACCGAATCCTGAAAGAAAAATTAAAGGCATATTTCATTTAAATTGTATTCTCGTAACGCTGTACCGAGTTTCCAAACAAAAATATGAAAACAAAGAGAAGAAAGTGTCGCAGGAGATAATATAACGACATCGTAAATGTCGAGTCCAACTTACGTTTTCGCATTTCTGGAATAGGGTCGTTATCGTAAGACGCCATTTTTCCCTGTATTATTTATACTCCCCATTTATTAATTTGAGTACGAATGGGATATCATGCGAATTTTTATTGCATCTTTGTATTGTGATTTACGGGTTTTACGGCTTTTCGGATAGCGCCGAATTCAACACAGAATCATTTTGATCTACTGCTGAAATATATTTCGGCGGGTACAACCAAGTGTATTTTTCGCTCAAGCAAGACACATGAAGATCTAATTAGCTGGTGCTTATAATATAGTAAAAACTAATTTCCCATAATTCACCATCTTCGTTTTTTTAAGATTTCTGCTTTATTTAAGAAATTTAAGAATTTAAAGAAAAACGTTATGGTGGCTTGTAATTCATGCTTGCCAAATTTGACATTTACAACTTCCTCAACGTTTTTATACATCGTGAGGTGCAATTTATGTGTAGGGAAGATTATAATTTGGTTCAAATTGCTTACCAATAAGGAGATGTATGAGCCACCTCCTAGGTAGCAAGAAATTTATTTTACCATAATATGGCTGTCGTCTTAAGGAGCTGGCAATTTTAATTGATGGATGCCCATATATTATTAAAACCAGTATAGTCTCAAAAAATTCGAACGCGTTTCGAGCAAATTTTTAAATTTTAGTATATATCTGCATTGCAAAATCGAATTAAAACAAGAGCCATGCATTAATCGATAATAAGCAGGAGACAGGAAAATTAAATATTAATAACATAGAGCGTTTTGACCGCCTTCGAATTTACAACACCGTTTAACGATCATGTGTATGCAAATAAGTTAATTACACTGACGTTAGTATTAATAAATGCGTTTATAATCTTGTAAAGGCAGCTAGATTTTTTACGAAAAAGTGGGCCCTCGGAGAGTCCATAACAAAATGATTAAGGATTAAGTTTATTGTGTCATAAAATAAGTTTCCTTATGGTGCATCTGCATTAACAAGTAGCTGTAAGGTGATCATGTTGACTGGTTCTAGCGTCCTGATTGGTAGACTCGTCACCTTTAGAATGTACCTGCTATTAACCCACAAGCAGAAGTGTGTAAGGTCACCACTAACATTTGAGGTTAAATTGTCTTAGGCTAAATGTTAACAAAGATTCCGGATGTGACGAAGAGCATTATTTGCCACTACAATTCATTAGGGCCTTCCAAACTGAGAACTGCATGTCCTGCTTTTGCAAGAGAACCGCTGGATTTCTACATAAGTACCCGGAGAATAGTCAGTCGAGCGTGAATGTTTTAGATGAGTGATTACCGTAGATTTATTATATGCTTCCGTGTGATTTGAAGGCAGAAGTCGTTGTTACGTTGTTAACAAACAAAGGGAACAAGGAAGAATTCATGGTAATCCTCAGAAGCTAATATAATAGCATTGCTTGACATCTACCCCTTGCTTCCAATTTTCACACAATATTGTATTACTTGGCTTATTTCGAAGCAGATACCTGCTATAAAAAATTAGAATTTATGAATATTTAGTGGCCACTTAAAGGAAGTGCGTAGCTCATAAGTGCCACGTTACCTATTTGTAGTTAGTAATTATACAGGATATATTTCATTCTTAATTACTATAGTTAATAGGCAGTTGAGTAATAAAGAATTAACAAAAGAAATTTTAATGATGTTGTTTCATAAGTAATTCGTGTCTGTGTGGGTAGTTTAATAACATTCTCTCAGTGTCCATATTGCAGTAGTCGTAAATCATTTATTGGAACATTAAGCTACATGACTACTCCATATTGAATATGATAGGAGAGATTACTTGTCCATTACTGCAGTTACAACTGATTTCACGTTGTTCCTAACTTCCCATAATTGGAGCTCTATTATATATCCACATCAATATCTATGCATTTATATGTGAATAATTTAGAAGTTAAGTCGTCCATTTGCATGACGAATTGACAGTTATGTCATTTCCACGGCTTGCTAATTGGAAGTATGTTAAGGCACTGTTTGTTTTGTTTACACCATTCTGTCGCATGTTAAATTTCGAAATACATAATATGTAATTAATTATGTAAAATGTTATGCAAAATACTTTTTTAATCGGCACTAGCGCTCTTTTTATTATCTACGCAATCTACTGCAGAAATGGCGTGCGCGTACCGAAAACAAAACAGAATAAAAATATTTTAATCGAGTTCCGTTAAAAAACCGTTTGACGTTTATTTGCTTTGTTCTGTGAATTTCGTGTTGTAGTATTGTTTAATTTAATTAGGATTACCTATCCACTCTAATTCGTAATGTACCATGGCAAAACCGTTATGAAACAAATTCAATTCAAATTGTTTTATCGTAAAAGCAATAAACTGACTAACCAAAAAAAGAGGTGGGGTTACATTTCGTCTTTTTCTAGGGGAAAGTTTTGACGAGCCACTACCGGTGACGTTACGTGACGTGGTATGGTCGTTACGTAACATAGACCTGACTTCATTTATTAACATGCAATCAGCCATGCTTAAAAGTAAGTATGTAGTAATCCACAACAAAACGCTAAAATAATTCTCTTGTGTCTACATTTTTTGTTCGGTGTAAGAAAAGACTCTTCTTCTTTTAACTTGAAGAGAAACAGGTAATTTTGCAGCAAACAATTTACTTCAAAGAGAATTTCAAGTCAACTTTACAAGTATTGTGTATTCTTGGCTTGTATTTTTGCGACTTGAGAACTATCGTTTAAAATTATGTATAAAGCATAAGGCGGTGCACTTTATTATTCAATAGAGCATGGAGTCAATTACAGAGAAACATATGCCGTACCGTAAAAGGTAAGAGGACAGAATTGCAAGTTATTACTCAAATCATGTCTGCATTTGCATCAGGACGTACGATCTGTTTCCCACATTTTTAAGGTGCGTATGGATGAAGATGAATCAAAGTTCAACTTTCGTGAAAATTTTAATGAATATTCTGGTGGGAACCATTCATACTTACTGGATTTACTGGATTATAAGACTTCTTGGTGTTGAAACAGAAGTGCAGGAATTTCAGAAGTACAGCAACGTTTAACAAAGATGTTTAGAAACCCGGAATATGTGGGCATAAGCATGTCCATGCGATATCCGCGTGGACTATCATGAAACTGGGTTCACTGTCATTTTCAGTTATCCATAGAGAAGAAATTAATTTAGAGTGTCAGTGTTTTTCTTCCAAACAATGTTATGTGGTTCTACTCCCCTCCTGATGTGGCGCTGTAGTTAAAAATGGCGCGAAATTTAAATAGAAGGCTCATTATTTTCTGAAAAATTGGTTTTTAAAATTAATGTTGCCAGTTCTTACCATTTTCATGTCACCAAAAAATAAATCCTATAAAAATAGTAAATATGAATATTAATAAGTAACAAAATACTATAGGTATAGGTATTCTAAACATAAACACAAATAAAAAAAGTTGAAGGAACCGTCGACAAACTGTAAAATATTTCAATTTTTACTCTAGACTGTCGACTTTCAATTTACATTTGATCACGATTACAGCGCCACTTCAGTAGGGTAAATGTACTGACAAATTTTGTATGAGGGTTACCTTTTGAACAACTTACTGACTCGTGATCTTTTAACTGTCAATTTTACACTCGTGGCTACCAAGCAATGCAACAGTTTTCGTAAAATTTCCGACAATTCCAGACCACTTATTGTATTACTACAGATAAAAAAAATGATCTTTTATGTATTTACCCCCGGTAATTTTTTCGATAATTTTGCTTGTTGATAAGTTGCCATAGTTGCGAATTTGTAGGTGTATTTATAATATCTAATCTAGTTACTTTAGTACCTGCCAAACGTCACATATTCCCAACACATTTCTTTGTATGTGAATTAATTGAAATAAAATTTCGTTTTGAACTACCTTGCTTCGATTCAAAAAATAATCTTGTTAAATACAATTCGTGGTCTGGAATTTTTAGGTAATTTTACTCAAGCTGTTGCTTGTACTAACCACTCGTGTAAATTTGACAGAAGATCACTCGCGCAAGCGCTCGTGTTCTTTTAACTGTCAAATATACACTCGTGGCTACCAAGCAACGCAACAGCTTTCGTAAAATTTCCGACAATTCCAGATCACTTATTGTATTACTACAGATAATACGAAATACAAACCGAATTAAGGCGCGAACTGTCAGCATGACAAAACATGCTTAATGAAATTTACAAACCAAAAATAGTGAGAGAACTTCGTGGGTGTATTTATGACGCAACTAATCCGAATCTGGTTTATTGTAAAGGTATTATTATTATTATTGTTCATATTTAACTGCAAATAAATACTTCCAGAAAATACAGGCTTTTATAAAACGTAAATGAAGCGAAGTTTACCTTCAAAACAATTAGGCACTCCTGTAGCAACATGATTATTAGAAACCCACTGATATCCTGACTGCTCTCTGTTATTATTTGCAGCTGTTTATGTATCAATAATAATAGTAACTTAATGTATGACATTATAATACCATAAAAATCTATCTAGATAGAAACGGGTGCAACAGGAATACAACAAGTATTTTTAATAGCAGACATTCTTGGGAAAAGTTTCAAAAGACTGTTCGGAATATTTTTAATAAAACTTGGCTCTTGTGATGTATAGCTTTGCAAGAAGACGAGAGTAGCCAGTATTAAAAACTCTCATATTTCTGACGTCGCGTCTCCAGAGAAATGTGGGAAATTATGCACCTACTGTTCCTGGGTGCCACTTCAATCTTCAGCATTGAATACAGACTTCAAAACTAACTATGCCTAAATAAATGAGATTATTTCGTGGTTTACGTTCGTTTTTAGGTCGTGTTTTGGAATTATGCCCTTTAATATCAGGAAACAGAGTCACCTGAAACCACCCTTAAAATACCGCAAGACTGTAAGTCGAATAGTGTTTTGGGGTATCTTGTTGAGTAAAAATTTGTATAATTTGTAAGCAATGGTCAAAGAATTTTAAAAAATTCTCTTGTCATGTTCCGAAAAATTATTCAATAACATTGTCTTCGATCAATTTGACTATTTGAACGAAATAATCAGTCGGGCTGCTTTGGAAATTGTTAGATGTCTAATAATTAACGTTGACACCGGTACACAGTTTTCACTAGGAAAACAAGCTTGCAAGAGTTGTCCTATTTCTCGTGTAATTACTTTCTGAGAAAGGTAAATCGATTTGCCCACATAAAACTGCCTTTCTTTGTCTGACGAAACAGTACGAGACAGCCATTTGTTATTCTGCGACCAAGAGACAAATAAAAGTAAAAGTTATACAATAGCGCCTCAATAACATTGTTGTTGACACATTTCCGTAACTGGAACAATAAATTTGCATGCCGTTTCTAATGTCTTCAGTGTATAGTTGACATTTCAAACCGCCGAGTTAATTCCTTACATGACTAACTTGTCCTGTTGTCTTTTAAATTGGCTGTCTTTCCAAATAGGAGTCAGCACATGTCTCAAGGCGAGGAGAAGAAATATATCCCTTCACCGAGATTTAATTCTTTGTGTTACAAAGCTTGCGCAACAGAAAACCTAAGAAATGTTTTAACAATGGCATTTATTTATTGTAGGAATTCAAGCTGCATTGGACGTGTTATTAATATTTTCGTCAAACGTATAGTGTGTGTACCTACGTATCTCCTAAAATTGCACTGAGAAAATGAAATGCAAAGTTTGACCATTAAACCTACTATCAATCGAAAGACATCATGTGCATATCACCAATAAATGCACAACTTCTTCTAGAAGTTGCAGAAGTTGTAGGTAGCGCAACATTTCCAAGAAAATTTAATTCATTATATATAAAATCTTATAGACCGTGGTGTATTTGACAGCGAAAAACGTTTACCCTAACTTTTACAGCGATAAAATGTTATTTACCATTGTCAGGCCAGTTACGCGATTAAAGGGTCGCGAAAACAGAGTTGACGTTTTTTAAGTGTGTTGTTAGAATATGGCAGTTGAATTTAGATTCTTTAAGAAATTAGTCGAAAGATTTGATAGTGCGGCAGCGACAGAACCAGTAAAGTTGAACTTTTAGTATTGAAAATACTTCTGGGCGCGTGTATACGGGACTCATCTTACGAAAAATGTATCGACAGGCGACAGATTATGTCGTAGTGCAGCGATATTCAGCAAATACTAAAATTTTAACTTTGAGTGATCCCAAAGTATAACCAGATGAAACTCTCACAGGTGATTCTACAAGTCTTTTGGCACCTAAAAATGGCAATTACGACTTTTTTGGGTGGTAGCGAAAAAAATTAGGGGTGAGAAAGCAGTAAATCTATCCCACCGTGCGCCGGGAGACTCTCGGGCATCTTACGCGAAAATTACAAGTCGTAGAACTTTGCGTTTTTTTTTAATTATTGAAGAAATATTGACGTTTTTAATGGTGTAAATTTTGTGTAAATACAAGAAACCAAACTAATTTTATTGCACCGTATCTAAAATATGTCACCACATCGGTAACAATACGTTCCACTTTGAACCTGGATAATTTTTTTTTCACGATATAGATTTTGTTTTTCCTTACATAGAAAACTTCCTTATGGTATAACGAAGTTATGATTTCGAATAATGTATGGCCGCGTTTCAAAAATAAGTCCGCTATAACACTTTCAATGCGCCGATGTCAAAAATTCGCTTTCGGTGCACGGGACGAGCCGTGCGAGTGAAAAGGATAGACTATGGGGAATAGACGAGCACCAGAAGGAGACAGAACGCGGCCAAGTTACTCTGCAAAGAACAGCGTTGTAATGCCACCTTTAAAATCTTCTTTCAATGCATTTTCAAAACTCTCTTTCTGTAATAGCCACGAAATAAATGCGGTAGGTACTTGTTTAGCGAAACTTTTACTGTTTATATCATCTGGGGAAGGATAATTTTTATTGGGTATTGCAAAATTTTCCATACATTTTCTTAAAATTGCAGCAGCTCTGTGAAGAATTTGCAAATCTGATAATGTATCACCCGTTGTTTCCAGATTAAAATCAGACGATCCGTCTGTTGAGCTTGCGTCCTCATTTACATGCTTGATTTTTTTGTCAAAAGTTCTTTGCCAGAACCACATATTTAAAGTATGTGGCCAGAACACAACAAATCACCTGACCTGACCTGGTCTACGAATAAATTGAATAGAGCCTTTAAATCTTTTCGACAATTTCATTTTCAGTTTCGCGGATTGTATTGGGGATCTTTCTGCATTACGTAACATGTTACGTTTTAATTTGGCATTAAAACAACAATTGTATTTTTCAACATTTTATTATAGACTTGTACTTACATCGTGCTCTGATTACTGTACTTGTATTCCTATTTTAGGTCTCTCACTTATATTTAGTCTATTATTGCTTTGATTGCCCCTGTTCTCGGTTCTTGCATCTGTTCTCCGATCATGCCTCCGTTCATTGTCTTGATGAGTTTCTATCGATTTGTTTGAGGGTAGAACTGTCTTAAAATTATCATTTCTTGTTAGGTTCGCTAGTCTTATGGATTTTGTCTCACTTACCTGCTATTTTTGGGTCCCCTTGTTGCCTCTGTACTTTGTAGCTTTCTGTTCATGTTTCTGTTTATGTTTCTGTCATTTTCAGTCTTGGAATTGGTTATCTTTCGTATTTATCATTTGCTGAGCCTACCTTAGGAGGAATGTTGTTCTCTTTCCACGATTTGGTCGTATTGTTATTCATTTGATAGCCTCCAATTTGTTGTTCGGCTGTTGTCAAATTTTGAGGTTAATTTAGTTACTTTCGGTTCTGCCAACTTGTGCAGGGCATTTTCCCATTTAGATGCTCAGTGGCGCGCCCTCTCATTTTCATTTTCCCTGTCTCATCTTTCGGTTCTTTATGCATTGTCTTATCTATTCTTCTGTCTCTTGAGACATCTTTATGACTTTTCTTATTGCTATCTTCCTTTATTTTGGGTTTGCAAGTCGTTTTAAGCTTTCTTTTCTTTAGTTACCTACCTATTCTATTACCGGTGACGCCTCTGGAAGATTTGGTAATCTAGGGTACTTCCGGGTACATTTGTAGTTTCGGATGTGGCTACCTTGTATTTTATTAGTCGGCGGTTTTTTTGGAATTTCCGTTTTCCGATTTGCTTCGACATTTTTCACTCTTCCTGTTGATCTTCTCGTGAGTGGGCGGTGTTTCCAAGTTTTGTGGAATTACGTTTTCTAGCCAGTTATGGGATTTTCTTGGTACACCTCTTGAAGATGTCGGTTTATTGTAGTTGTAGAAATCGTCATCTGCTCCATTTTTGGGATTTAGATTCACGTTTGAGGTTCAGCAGGATTTGTCAAGGAGAAACCCCACGTGGTGAGTGTCTTATTTTTCATCTTTTATTTAAATCTTCAGTCATCAGTGTTGTTTCCTTTCCTTTTTCTTATTTTCTCTTCTAATTTGTCTTTTCGGCATTTTAGGGTTTTTCCGGGGGAATGATTTTTCCGGGGGAATGATTTTTTTTTCCCGAGGGAGCGATTTTCGTGCAAAACTTTGGTCCTGTTGCACTCTCCGACTCTCCCCATGTTTCAAGCGCCGATCACCTGGTGCTGAGCTGCAAGTCTGATTTGTTGTAGCAGCTGACCTGCTTATCATCTGGAAGGTCAGATATAAAGTTTGATTTTTACGTCGCCTGTCCGTCTGGAACATCGCGTCCAACGGCTGGTTTTTATGTAGCGCCCGTCACAGCTTTTTGTGTCAATTTTGTGTTCGTTTTTTGTGACTTCGCGTCGCCCGTCCGTTCGAACTTTCGCCTCGTTCGGCTATTGTTAATGTAGTTGCCTGGCCACGGAGTGTTGTGGTCATCTGTTTGTTTATTTTTGAACAAAATCTGTAGGTACTTTTTTTAAAAATTTAATTTGTTAGCCATAGTATAATTTCCGTAGTTAAGTAGTTTATCTTGTTTAAAATTCATTTAGTCAATAATAATTTTGGTTCAAGTTGTTTAGTCACTTCAATAATTTTGCTGTTTGTAAATTCCATTTTGACTTTATAGTAATATCTATTTTTTGTGTCGAGATTTAGCGACAGTCGATACTCCCGTTTGCGACTAATTATATTGTTGTAGTTAGCGTGCGTGCGATTGACCCGTCGGTGCGCTGCGCGTGCGGAGCTCCATTCGTGTAGTGTATTTACCGCGTCATCCGCGCCTATTTTTGATTTTTCCCTTTTTCAGTTTTGCCCACCCCCATCTTCGGCTCGAGCTTAGCTGCGGCGGAATCCTCCTTTGTGGCGTTCGCCATTTGGGTGACGTCACAAACATAGAATTATATTTTTGTGTTACTGCAGGTACTTAATGGCATCTTTTCTTTATTATCTAATGTATTCTTGAATCCAAGAAGAAAATGTTGAAAACAAGCGATCGGAACTTTTTGTATTTCTGTCAGTTTTATTTTTGTGGGAATTTATATTTCTGGTTGATACGTACTCTGCGTAGCACAATTTGTGGTATTTTGCATCGTATGCAAATAAGTCTTCATACAAAATCAGTCTAGAGATAATACGATTCATTGTCATTTCTCTATATTGCAGCATTTTTATGCGAGTGGAATCACCCGTGCCTATAGTAACAAGGACAAACAATACGTAATTAACCAAATAAAACATTTAGTACTACGATACCAGTTTGAATTGAAGTAAGTGATTTCCTTTTTATTTTGCCAGATCCTCCACAAATTAAGGCAGTGGAAAGTAGTCCGCAAGTTATGCGTTATACTTTCGTATAAGTATTTCGTTAGTTCAATCACCACCCAGCAGCGTTTGTGGGTAGGTAGGTTATCATAGAGAGCTAGTGGTTTGTTACTCTCGGGCCGGGTAGGATCGGCTCCCGTAAACGTTATTTTTTTCTCGTTTCCACATTATCTTTTTCGCATAAAATGCGTGTGTCTGGTGCGAGGACAAGTAAAGGGTCTGTCTAAAATGCGTTGATACACAATATTTAACACCTGTTCGCATGCCCACAACTTGCGGAACCATAATGACAAATGATAGTGATCCGTAACTTGCGGACTACTATCCACGGCCACAAATTAAACACATGGTTCTAACGTTAAATTGATCCTGTCTTCTAGGTATTTAAAAGCGTATTGCTATTAGAGGCCGCAGAACCATTGTTGTGTGAGGGTTCACGATTTTTAGTATTGAAAATACTTCTGGGCTCGTGTATATGGGACTCATTAGTATATTGAAAATACTTCTGGGGTCGTGTATATGGGACTCATCTTACGAAAAATGTATCGACACGCGACAGATTTTGTTGGCGGCGCGCGCAGTCGAGGCCGCTAATAAATTGGATGGAGGCGGCTACCGGCTAACCAGATCGCCAGATGTAAACGAAGGTACGGCGAGGGCGAGTACCGTTTAAGAGGGATATCGCGTTGCAATAAAAGTCCAAACTGTACAAAACGGATGCGTTAATATTTTGTTACGTATTGCGTCAGTTTGACTATGTGCCTTGTGCTTGTCACAAATCATTTATTTTATTGTATCAATAATATACCAACTTGAAACGGCACAGATCACTTTTGTTGGACATCTTAGAAACCGAGCAGTTGTGTCGGTATTTTCAATACGCCTATGATACTTGCGTAAGATGCGAGGTCTGTGAATTTTTATTTAAACTAGTAAACCATTAACTCACTTGGTAACTACATATCTGATTTTCCTTGCATTTAATCTACCTCTGATCTGTTGCATACTATTCGGGGAGCAGACCGCCTGATTCGACACGAACACACACCAAAAAATGAAACTGATCCTTATGTAAAATGACCTGCCGAATTCGAATTTTGAGGTCGCGAAAAGATCCGGAATTGCGAAAATGCCGGAAAATCTATTTTTCGTAAAATTTTCCTAAATAAATTATCGACCATTTTTAATACATTTCTTGTTGTATTTCAGCAACGAAAAGAGTTAGAGACCTGTTTTTTCGTGGACTATACACTGAAGTGTGCTGATCATCACAGTGTACTCACGTTGCCTCTACAATTTTCCAATTGCAGGAAAAAAAATGTTTTCTTGCTAGACCACAAATTTGTGTAATGTATTTTTTATGTACCGGGTAAGTAATCTTATTTTTCGGAATTAACATTATGCGAGACCAAATACAAATACATTTCTTCACCAAAAATAATTTCGAGCCTTTGTCCGTATTTGATCTCGCATATGTATATGTTAATACCGAAAAATAAGATTACTTACTTGGTACATGAAAAATACATTACACAAATTTGCGGTCTAGCAAGAAAACATTTTTTTTT
The DNA here is from genome assembly GCA_963966045.1 of Xestobium rufovillosum. Taxonomy (NCBI): domain Eukaryota; kingdom Metazoa; phylum Arthropoda; class Insecta; order Coleoptera; family Ptinidae; genus Xestobium; species Xestobium rufovillosum. The sequence continues at coordinate 37,350,979 of OZ014493.1, forward strand.
CATAAAATTGGAAAATTGTAGAGGAAACGTGAGTACACTATGATGATCAGCACACCTCAGTGTATATTCCGCGAAAAAACAAATCTCTAACTTTTTTTGTTGCTGAAATACAGCAAGAAAAGTATTAAAAATGGTCGAAAATTGATTTAGGAAAATTTTAAGAAAAATAGAGTTTCCGGCATTTTCGCAATTCTCGATCTTTTCGCGACCTCAGAATTCGAATCCGGCAGGTCATTTTACATAAGAATCAGCTCCATTTTCTTGTGTGTGTTCGAGTTGTATAGAGGGTGTCTCTACACTGGTGATGCCCGGCAGGGTTGGCACATCAAAACGAAACCAGGCGCCACTATTCACATTGAGGCAAAATTTCATACTGTATCTTGCAAATATTTCATATTCCTGTTTCATTGTTGCCCTGTAGTTGTTAAATATTCCAAAAGTGACAATCTGTTTCTTAATTTAGATCCAAGTTGTTGCCGAAAACTCGAATGGAGGAGAACTTTGTATGCCAACGTCTGAATTTATGAAGATTGCTTGCTGCTATCCTTTGCTGACGCTGTGATTGACCAATAAAAATATCATTTCATCTTTTACACACATCAAACTTGAGCATTTATACTTCGTTGAACTTAATGTGACATGGCAATTGATTTATACAGTACATTTGTCTCTATTGTCCGGTTCTTGCGGCTCCCGGAGTTCCTAAAGCAATCGAAACAATGTAGCTAACATTCATCACTGTCTGGCGACCAAAACCATTGGTCAGTATCCAAACACGCCCTTACGAACATAAACTTCGAGATGCTGCGGTTTCATTGTTACGACCGCTGGACTTTCCGTTTCTTAATATGCCATCAAATTAATCATGCCGAAGAAATAAACTCCAGTAAATTTACTGGAATTTAATTGGCCCTAGACGAAATTCGTCTGGCTCATAAATCTTCGTTCGGGGATGTTTATCAAAATAAATGAAGAATTCATATATAGGTGTGAGATGTTACTTAAAGATTAGTTCAGCAAGTAACAAATTAAGTCTTTCTCAGACTGGGAATAAGTTGAGTCGCGATTAGACCGGCCTCTACTTCACAAAACTTAAGTTTTATTACAAAACGTCTCATTATTCTTAAAAACTGGTTTCCAAAATATAATCTTTAAATTTTGGAAGTAGTCGCAGAAAGCCTGATACTTTACATCATTTCATAAAGAACTTCGTATGGCTGAACTTCTGGATGATTACTACCTCCTTGCACCTAGGGTGGCATTTCATGTTTTGGTTATCCTGTAACTTGTTATCCTCTGAAGACCTATCTAACATGACCACATCCAAGCATAGCCTGGCTTGTTTGCGTATATGGGGGCGTGGATATTGGTAGATGGCATATACTTTGCTGGAAGTGGATGTGTTCCCTCATGGGGAACGTGGTAGCTCAAGAATAGAACTGACTTGTCATTGACATCACATTTCTGCTGGTTGATGAGCATGTAATATTGTTTTAAACCCTCAAAAATTTGTGTGCGATGAGAGTTGTGCTCCGATGCTGAGGATTATGCTACTAGAATGTCTCTGTATACGTAGCAGAAATCCAGACCTCTTGGAATTCGTTGGCGAAACGTTGAACTGTGTGACCAAAAGACACGGATGGAAATTCTAGAAAAACAAAAATTGCTGTCTTCGGGATGTTTTATTCAGCCACTAGGATTTGATTGTTAGTACACTGATCGATAGCCGAGAAAATCGTTTTATCTCGCGTGCGTCATCTTTGATGTGCGGAAACGGGTAGCGGTACGAGATAGTTCGGGCATTGGGAGCTCGAACATCGTCATGTGGTCTCCATTCGTCTCTTTGCTTAGGTACCATATGCAGGGGTGATGACCAACTGCTTTCTGAGGGACGTGTAATTTCCAGCTGAATCATCGAGTGAAACTTTTTCTTGACGATATTTAGCTTGTCAAATGGCAGATGTCGGAGTTTAGTACTCGTGGGCTGTCCTGGTATTCGGGTGCAGTGCTGGGTTGAATGCTTAGTTTGTGCCGTAAGTCCCAATAAATTGGTCCAGGATTTCATGTTGATGATATATGATCCAGATACTGTTTTGATGCAGGTACCATTGGTGGTGCATTTTTGTACACGGGCGGAGACTTGGAAGAGTGGATGTCTATACCTGGAGGTTATATTGGCTCAAAAAATTTACGCCGATGATGAATCTCCATAGGAAGGATCTTCTTAGTCCGATGTTTAGACTGAGGGTGACGAAACCATATGTGAGAATAAGAGTGTCATAGCAGCTTAGAGGTTGTGTGTTGTTTTGGGTCGAGTACTGTGAAGTTTGGTGCGAGAGCCTGTACCTATCTATGAGAAACTGTGTTCCAGTGTCCCAGTCGGAAACGAAAAGGCAGCTCAACATTGAGGTAGTCAAGTTACTGGAGGCCGCTACTGGTAACTTGGTAACTAGCTTGAAATTTTTCCTGTCCTGAAAAAAGGCACGGTGGTGTATATATCCTTGCCCTGGCTCGGAAAGTGCGGTGATGTCTCACCAGAGAGCTTGGAGCGTGAACGGTGGCAGTAGAATGGTAAATTTATTAGTGCTGTTATTTCTTGACGAAAGAAAGCTTGTTGTGGTGACACTTACTATTTTTTGTGGGGTGTGGATACCTGCTCTGTTTCGTTATAAAGGAGATAACCGTTAAGGGGAACGCCAATAAACGTAAAAAGAAACAAAACTTTAACGACAGCGATATGATTGTTGTCGGTAATATAGATTATAATAAACACGTTTTGCATCTCGATAGAAAATACTAGACACTTTTTATTTATGATTAATGCAGTTGGTACCAAAATGACTAACGATAATTGAATAATGTTTGGAAAGATATGAATAAATTTTTGTCTTAACTTTATTTGTGTCTGTTATTACTCGCTTGTGATCCTTTCTTATCAAAGTAAAGGGGTCTGTAATGGCATAGGTAATACACAACGTGGGTAATAGATGATCACGTGGCCACTTCGACATGTATCTAGGTAAAATTTTAATTAGGTTAATTAATCAGCGCTGAGCAGGCAGATAGACAAGTGAGCAGAAATCTGCAAGGGTGGGATAGGGTCGGTTACAATATTGTGGATCACCATTACTATATGTTCTGCATTCTGCGTATGGCTGTTTCCATTGGTGGTCTGAAAGGAAATACAAATAGTACTATTTAATTCCCATGCTGTGACCACTGGACGCTTAGTTTGCTTTATTTACTGTTTTTGTTTATACAATGTCATCATTTTATATTATGATTAATCGATTGTATCGGCGAATTTCAACAGCTGAAGATGATACCGCAGTTATTTAAATATAGACAAGAAGACGACTTCGACAGTTCCAAATAGCGATGGTATTCTCGTTCTTTCTACATCACGATTGCAGCAATTTGAATACTTGTAATGGTAAATGCAGGTGTCAATTGCCTGAAAATATGTAGTTTAGTATACAATAGATATTGAATGAAATTTTGATTGACCGCAATGTTAATAATAATAATAATAATAATAATAATAATAACAATAATAAATGACTTTTATTGTAACCAATAAATTACAAAAATTTATATTTGCAGACCGCAATTATACAAGAAAGGTCGAAATTCCCCTTAAAGTTCACATCTAATTATCAACAAGTAGCCGACCGTTACTTCCCTTCAGTATATATATATATATATATCAGTTACAACTGGGCGAAGTTCAGTCATGTGTAGCAAGTGATTGCTACACATCCTGTTCTTCCACTTAACCCGAAAAAACAATTAAATACAAACATAAACGAGGCAAAATTAAAGAATTAAATATGAAACAGTGCGGGGAAATTAAGAATCAAGAGCAAAAAAAAAAATAACAACATTAACCCTGTTGAGACGCAAAAAGAATATTACGCAGATGAGACGAAAATCTAGCAATAGACATTGGGTAAGTGGCGGATTGAGAAGTAGTTTCACTACTTCTTGAACTTGCCCATCAGATTCCTTTCAACACATATGTTTGAACTTATGTAGTTGAACTCGAATAAATTTATTATTATTATTATTATTATTTCATGATATTCGGCAAGTTGTTATACACGTTAACTATTTGATAAGAAAATGATCTTTTAAATAACTGTGACCGATGGGTGGGTACATTTAATAAGTTTTTATTACGAATATTAAGATTGTGCATATCTGATCTGTAAGATAATTTTTTAAACAAGTATATTGGAGTTTTATTTAGAATGATTTTATGATAGAGAGTGGCAGCATGAAGAATTCGCCTATTCCGCATATTCAACCACTTAATTTCCAGCAATTAGTCGGAGGCAAGAGTTCTGCATTTTTTGTATTCGATATGAATCGGCAGCTGTTATACATGGTCCATAGATGCAATCACCAAAATTAAATTGAGAAGTAACCAATGCATCACACAACAGAATTTTAACCTTCTGGGTTAAATAATATCTGTTATTAAAAATAAGTTTGAGGTTCACATAAGCCCTCTGTAACATTTTGGAAACATGCACATTGAATCTTAAGTCATTGTCAATATGAATGCCCAGATTCCTTACACAATTACTATAATTCAGGACACTCGCCCCCACTCGAACAGACACACTCTCCCGAGTCCTATTAAGAAACTTCTCTTTACCAAACAGCTGCACCATGGACTTGCCGGGGTTGATCATGAGACCGTGCGCTCCAGATACCCTCACAAGACCAGCGACGTCACTCTCAATAATGTTGTTTGTCAATAATACGTCACTCGGCTCAAAATGGTAGAGAAGTTGTGTATCATCCGCGTATAAGTGGTAACTACAATTTCTCACCGACCTGTGGAAGTCGCAAGTGTAAATTGTATATAGAAGTGGACCTAAAATAGATCCCTGTGGCACACCGCTTATCAAAGGCACTGTATCAGACATTCTACCGTTCAACAAAATACACTGCTTTCTCCCTAGTACATATGCATTAAATATTTGAATGGACAGTTTATCCAAACCAATGTATTTCAGAATTGATATCATAATATCGTGATCAATCATGTCAAACGCTTTAGAATAATCCAGAGTAATTAGAATTGACATTTTGCTATTATTTGTTGCACGAAAGATATCGTCAGTTACGTTTAAAAGAGCAGTGGTGCAACTGTGACCTGATCTAAAGCCAGATTGATTTTCAAATATAATATCATATTTTTGCAGAAATGGTCTAAGCTGCATATCCATAATTTTCTCCAATACCTTAGAGAAAATCGGTAGAATGCTAATCGGACGAAGATCTTTAAATTCAATAGGTGGACTGACTTTCGGAACAGGAATCACACTCGCGGACTTCCACAAGGCAGGAAAAACGCCCCGAGCCAAACAGAAATTAATAATATAGGTGAAAAATGGAAGAATGAAAGGACAGCAAAGCTTGATCATGTAAATACTAAGTCCATCACAACCCACAGATTTAGGTGATATGCCATTAATGATTTTTAAAATATCGGTTTCACTGCAGGAACTGAAATTAAATGTATTGTTCACAAGCTGTTCAGAAAATAGATTATTATTATAGTAATCAAGCGTATTTTGTTTATTCAAATTTTGAGGTCTCTGGAAGTTGAAAAAGGAGTCGCCAATCCTGTGAGTATCATTCAGATTAGCTGGAATATCAGATGTCCTTCTCGATCGCAGAATTTCACACTTTTTCAGAGACTGCCAAATTGAATAAGGATTATTAAGTAACTGGAACTCTAGAAAGCCTTTCTTCTCTTGTTTAATAATATAAGTAACATAATTTCTAATGGACTTATAATAATTCCAGTGTTCAAGACGCTTAGTTCTTTTATACCTGCTAAGTGCTTTGTCTCTTATGGACATTATGAATTTTAAAGTAGGGGTGAGCCATGGTGCACTCGGCCTAGATATTCTTACTGTACGGAGAGGCGCATGAAAATCAAATAAAGTAAGAAGAGAATTGATCAGAAATTCAACCATGGTATCAACATTATCAAAATCATAAATTATTTTCCAGGGAATGGCTTGAAGATCTGACAAAAAATTACTATAAATGAATGCTTTAAAGCTTCTAAATTTATAAAAAAACTGTGAAACTCTTACTACATTAATAGGTAAAATAGAATACACCAGAGAATGATCGGACACACCATGCGTATCAACTACACCTTCCCCAACGACATTTAATTGTTTCGGAACGAGTATCCAGTCAATAAGCGTTGAGGAAAATGAGTCAACCCTTGTCGGTTCAGAGACAACTTGCTTAAGGTCCAAGGAATCCAACAAAGACATGAACGTTATAAATTTAGGATCATTTTGTTTTAAATAATCTAGGTTGAAGTCCCCAAGACACAAAACAATATCACAGGTTGGTATGGTAACAGATAATACATCCTCTAGTGCATCAGAAAACTCTCTAAACGGAAATTCCCACCGTCTATAAATGGTCCCTAGAATTATATGGAAGTCAGCGACATCAATTGCAACCCAAACACCCTCCATGGCACCACCACTGCTCTGCTGGAAAAGTGAAAAAGACAAAGTATTTTTAATGTATATACCCACACCACCTCCACGTGTAACTGTATTTCTGTCTGATCTGACGAACGAAAATCCATCAATGTCTACCACCCCAGCAGGCACACCAGGTGACAGCCAGGTCTCAGTGATACCTATGACATCATAGTCAGAAATCAGTTGTTTAAATTCATCGAAGCGATTCATCAATGAGTGTACATTTAAATGAGCAACCTTAAGATGTGTCATTATCAAAAAGAAAAAATAATAGTAAAGCAAAAAACAACTATAATACTATCGAACTTAAATAAATCAACAACAATGAAACACTCAATGAAAATCATTCAAGTCATTTATAGAATTGATGACAAAAACCTTTTACTTCTCCGATTTGCGCATCAGAATCCGCCCGTTCCTTGTCCACAGGTACTTAACACTGTTCTCCTTCTTAAATGCACGGCATGATGAGTAGAGACTCCTGTTTAACTTGGTGAGCAATTCATTAACGTACACCTGACCAGGTGTGCTGCCCACGGGCACCCATTGAGGGCAGATATCCGTAAGGCACAAATTACGTTTTACCTTGCGTGCACGGAGCAATTCTTCCTTTTTTAATCTCGAAACAAACTTGATTATTATCCCCCTCGATTTAGATGCATCGGACTTTTGACCCAGCCTGTGACACGCATCAATACTGCACTCATCAAATTCAACTCCAAGTGACCGAAACAAATAGGCTATAGTCGTAAGGATACTCTCATTTTCAAATTCAGGAATTCCAAACACCTCCACACAATTCGATCTGGAATATTGTTCCTGTCGATTAAGTTCCAGTTTGAGTTCCGCATTCTCCAACTTTAATTGTTTACATTCAGATGACAGAGAGTCAATATTTTCAAAACATTCAGAAACTTTAATATTCAACACCTTAACAATATTATTAGTCTCGTCAATTTTTTCATGTGCTGAATCAAGCGACTGCCCCAACTGTGGTATGCAGCTTTCTTATTTCCCTTAGTATCTCCAATGATGAAGGCTGTTCCACACATTTTTCACATCGCCAATCATCAGGAGTTTGGGACGAATCCACGGAATCCTGATGGCATAATTTAGAACAACTCTTCTCGGCACACTTAACGGCCTTCCCTTGGTTGGTTATTTTTATATCGCACACGCTACAAGATACAGACATTTTTATTTCTTTTCTCAATTCGACATAAATTCGGAATAAGAAGCACTCTGCTTGAAATAATTTTATTCCTTTTTTGTACACTTTTCTTCGGTTTAGTTCGAAAACTTTATTTTGTAGGATTTTTTGTGCACTTTTATTTGGATTTAACTTCAATGAATTACTATCTAAACACTCCAAATATAAGGAAGTTGCACAATAAACACGTTTCAAATTGCGGCACAACGAAAGGAAAAATCTAATTACATAACATACTGGTAAATTTAGAATTTTAATCCGAAACTTTCCCCATTAAAACATATTTTAAAGCACACCACACACCAACGTGTACACATTTTACCTCTCTTGATCATCATTTATTTAAATTTTAAAACCAAATACAAATAGGTATACATCTATCACTTACGGTAATAAATAATCTAATCCATATTCATGAATTATCCCTATTGTACCCTAAGTATGAAGAATCCATATTAGATTTATTTAAAATCGTTGATGACGACCACAAAACACTTAAACCACTCTGCTATTATTAGATAAATGTAAAGCAAGTCTTGTCTCTTATTTTTACTTTCGCGATATCTAACATGACAAATGTTTTATCCAAATGAGTTTTTTTTCAGCAATATTGTTTGTTCGTAGAATGGCGGTATAAATCTTTTCGTAACGCATTGAAGCACTAGTTCCAGAAAACATAATCCATTTACGTTTCCACTGTTGTCACATGACAGAAGATCCATCACAAAAAAATGCAATTAGCCGGATTGGTTAAATCCTCTGGGTTAGCATGACTGGACGAAGTTTTCATTTATCAACTTTGTTTGTTTTAAATTAGGGACATGTTTATTTTGATGTTATTTATTCAAATAGAACCATTAAAATGTAAATTTGCCTTTCAAACAGGGGTAAATAATCATGGCTGATTATCTGAAAAACATATAAAAGTAAGTCTTGTGTTGTACAAAGACAGGATGTTCTTTCCCGTCCCATTCATTATCTGCATTTTAATGGGGGTGCATTTTTCCATGTCTGCAAGAATTGCTATTTAGTAAGCTTAGCCGGCTTAAAAACTCCCCGGTTCTATTAAAACTCCTGTAAAATGTCTGCTCTAATGAATTCTTCCCTCTTAAATCATTTAATTACTGGAACAAGCTTTATAGAACACCGAACTAGAAAGTTTGTAGTTCCCAGCTACTTTGCTTGTAACAATTTATTAAGCACCTGCAGTTTCGCGCAATGCTCATTAGATTTAGTTTTTGTTCTGTATAATATCTTCAAATTTGACTTTAATTGTAGTTTGTGAAGTGAATATTTCAGGGTGGAGGAATTCTTAATTAATTATGTATAAATTGAAATAAAGATTTCGCCAGTTCAATCTTGGGTACAATTTATCATTTATGTCGCGACAGAGGACGAGTGCTGTTAGTTCGCCGTCTCCTCTGGGATGATTCTTTAATTAAGTTTAGTGTTGGGAAAAACCGATTTATTTCAATAACCGACTACTGAGTATTCAAGTGATTTGAAAAACCGGTTTATCATCACTCGAGTGATCACTCGAATGAGGAATGAATTCTCGGGACTCGTAGTATACGGTTGCGCCAGAGGTTGGTACTTGCGAGTAGTCGGTTCCCTGGTCGGTGTCGCTTCGTCAAACGTTCGGTTTAGTCGATTGAAATCGTATTACCTATTATGACTTTTTGCATTTATCAAGAAAATAGTTCATTTATTTTTATGTTAATTATATTACATAGGTAAATACCATTATATTAAGTATATGCAGTACGCATGCAATTATTTACTTGGAATATAAATTTATTATTTAAAAAATTTACAGCTTCAAAAAATGATAAATTGATTGGCATTCATAATTTTTGATTTTCCAAACAGCAAGCTTAAATAATAACTATGACGACAACGGCAGCAGTATATGCAGTATATGGCAACGAGTGATCAGGCTTGCTTGCCGGTATCGTAGTTTCACTAACACCGCTCAACAGTTACTGCTGTAAGCGAATAGCTGTAACCTAACAACAACACTGATAAGTGGAAATAAAAACCGGTTATTTATCACTCGAATGAAAAGCAAATAACCGAATGTTGTAGGTTATTTCAATAACCGGATGAACGGTTATTTTTCACTCGAGTGATCCCAACACTAATTAAGTTATTGATTTATCGATTACAAGGTATAGGTTAAAACATTTCTATTGTAAAACGAAGGTATTTCTTTTCCATTTTTCCATGTTTATTTTCTGTTTGAAGTTATAAATTGAATAATAACTTCATCACTGGTCACGCTCTCATATCTTAACGAGGTATGTTAATACAATTATTCTGGTTTAAACACGAATATAATACATTTTTTCACAAAAAAGCTCCGTTTAATAAAACTCATAGTTCATAGTTGTAGAACGGCTGATGTTTGTGTAATGATAAACTTGTGATAGAGCCTGATTTATTGTTATTGTACCTATGTCGTTAATAATAAGACACGCGACGCCCTCGACGCCGATTTAACTGCATAAAAGCATCAGCTAGGGATATAAATTTATTTAGAGCCGTTAGCGGGCTGAAATATCTTAGCGAGAAGGGTTCCTTTCAGTGCAGGTCGCGCTTTCTCTCTGATTCTATTAATTTTTAAATTCTGCTCTCGAAGAAATGTATTCTCTTTTTTCTTACAAGCATAGCATAGACATCCTTCTTTAAAAAATTAAAAATACGGAGTAGGCATAGTAATATCTAAATTCTTCTTTTAAATAATAATTAAGTATATAACTTACCTTTATAAACATAAATTCTAAGTAAATTGGCGAAATTAATCTTTGTCAAGGGATATTGTTACCATTACAAGGCTAAATTAAGCACAACTAACCTTCCTATCCAGTACTAAATAATGATACCGAGAACTAGCAACTAGCCACAGAAATAAAAAATAATTTAAGTAGGTAAACTTTTGGACGGTGGGCTTCAAGCGCGACCATATTATGTACCATGCTGAACTCAACACCCAGCACCGGATCCCTAAATGAAGTCACAACTGTGGAAAATAGTAAATAAATCCATAAAATTATAATGAGCTGTCGGGTGAAGCAACGCCTGCTTCAAAGCAAGCCTTGCTGTAGCTAACGTGACGTCACCGTTAGGGACGACTGCACGGACTGCTCGGAGTAGGAGTAAATAGTTTGTATTTTCGATTTCATCATAAATTTCCAAAATTTGATACGATAAGTAGGTAATAAAAGAGATACTTGGCTGATACGTACTTTGCGGGACACACTGTATATAAAAGAAAAGAAGATTATTTATTTTTAACTATGAACAGTGTTGAATTAAAGTACATACCTATACCTAAATAATGAACTTTAAGAGTTTTCGTGGTGTACTTTAAAAATTCCTGGTGTGCGGTGTGAAGTGGGGAAACTACGCTTGTTCTTATTTACTTCACGAGGACGTCATATAATTACAATCGAACTTCATTACAGGTAAGTTCGTTTGATTGAGTAATTATTGAGGTTATTATTGAATTAGGGAAGGGAAAATTTTATTAGTTTATAATTCTCGACACTTTTCAAGTTGTTTATTATATAAGTATTCAGGCGACCATGGTTTCTGGTTCTTAAACTACCAATCCGTCTTCAGATCAAGAAACTACAATTCAGAACAAAAAAGGGGGCAAATCAAACATGGGTGCTGATTACTGTCACTATTCAAACAACCATACTCACAGTGATCATACAGAGTTCCTAAGACTAATTAAAGGTAACATTTCGCTGGGCAGTGGCGGCTCCTGACTTTAGAACTTGGCAGTGCTCTAGAATGAAATCACCGCTCAAGGGTTGGGGGGGGGGGGGTCTGGCGGTTTCTCCCCCGTAGTTTTTTTAAATGAAGTGCTTTAGGAGCCATTTTCAAACATTTTCAAATAAGAAATTTCACTCACCGCAATATTTAACGAAAATCCCAAATCCAAAAGGTTAAACTTTCGCACACAACTTTTACCTCGACTTTTCGAAAAGCATTTGATACCTACTTCGTACAGGCTTAGGACGTCCATTTCGTTTTATTTCAAGTTTTTCGTCAAAAATCTATATTTAGATAAAATATTCATTTTTAACTGAATGGAGTATTACAACACAACAATAATTTTGAAAATTGCAAAAATCAGACGACCACTTTGTTAAAGTTCACTCCACAATGTTTAAGGGTTGACTTTAACCAAACCGCATTACCTTTAGCCATGCTAAGTATTGGAAATTTCAATATTTAAAAATAAACACGATAATGCAGCTAATTACTCACGTTATAAGCAAAGCAACGAGCTATCTCAGACCTAAATGTGGTAAACAAAAACAATAAACACAAACTCCCGCGTTCCGTGCTTCGCCCAACAGTATGTGTGTGCTCAAACAGCGCTCCCAGACGAGCTATAATTCTTCCACCTAAAAGCACATACGACGAAATTTTCCCGAGTCGCTCCCATATCGAATATGCATTTGCCTAGAGTGCCACACCTCAGTACTCGGACGGCTGGTTGCGTGTGTGGTAGGCATTTTGAAAGACGACGCGGAATGCTTAGAGCGCGTACTATTTATTATCTCGCATAATAATTAATATATATTGCGGCAGAGATTCAAAAAGTTTTAAACTTATTAGTTTATAATTATAAGGTTTGAACCTATTATCAAAAAAGGTTAAAACCATATTTTTGTAGGCAGTGCGCGCGCACAAGCGCACTTATTAAAGGAGCCGCCGCTGTCGCTGGGCAACCAAATCTGGTCAGCAGGAAAGTTGAAAATCGAACAGCAACAAAATTTGCAAGCGACTGCAACAGGGGAAGCCAATTTTTGAAGTCGAAATGTTCCTAAGAGACTTTTCCTTAGCAAACATGGCGAAATATCCGTGGTCAGTTAAGCCTACCGACGAGTAACGTGAAAATTTTGTAAGAAACTTTTGGTGGGTGACCAAAAAATCATCTATCCTGCATATCAGAACTGTAAACCCTAAAAACAAAAGCAAAACACACATGTAACCCCTGTCACAGGCCACAGAACCGTATTTGGGTTTGGGGCCAACCAAGCAAGCCAAAATGTTGGTCGCTGACACCAGAGAAACAAATTACTTACAGTACCTACTACATGTGGTCCCCGAAGCTAATCAGAAGTGATGTTCCACCAAGCAAACGGACACACGCAAGTCGCGATGTCAAAATGAAAATTACTTTTATCTGGCCTTATTCCACGATAACCTGACAGACCTTTTGTTCAGAAGAAAAAAACGAAATAATCAAAACGAAAATTAACAGTGACGAGCGGCGAACCCTTAGCCTTTCGTGTTTATTGAACGACACATTGACCACAGAGCCATTGAAGATGTTCATAAGCACATTTAACGAATACTTGCTTCCTTGATAATACGCTCCTACGTCGTAGGTCTGTTAAGAATGCATAAAAATGCGTCCGGGTCTGACATAATCTCCAGTGTGGTGCTGCATTTCATTTGGCTCTCAATGGGAATCCGAAAAAAGTCAAAACAATAAAAGTGATTTATTGTGTACTGAGATAGCTTTTGAAATCATGTCTATCCACCATCGATGGTGTCATTGAATATTCCACGATTGGTTGTTTCTTCCTACTCTGATTTCATGGTCAAAGTATTTTATTATGAATTCTTAATAAGTTAACCCAACAAGCCAAAAGACAGTGACACAGTAATAATTATTAAACTCGACACGTGTTTCGCTGACAGCATCAGCATCCTCAGGAGTTGAAGATTAAAAGTAATTTATAGTTACAAACTTAAATGTTTCTTCGTCAACAAAAGAAGAATACAAAAATTATTTCAGTTATCACTATCAATTAATCTTTTAAGACATGTAAAGCGACTGGATAGAATCAAAAATTGTGATTTACAGTAATTGCCGTAATTTTAATGGGATCCATCAGCGGCGGCTACTGTACATTACTGGAAAAATAATTGTACCTACAATGCCTACTAAAATTTTCATTCGCACATCTGAAATTTCATAATTTTCTTATGCAGAACACCCAGACGTTTTATTCACGAGCCGCCACTGGGACCCATGCTTATATTCAATTAAGCGGCAACAGCTTTCTTCCGAAAAGAATGGTACTAAAGCTAAGTTTTTTTGCGTTTGTACCCCCTAATTAAATTTGCATGAATACGGAAATCCAGCGAAGAATTTAATAGGAATTTAATCTGGCGATCGACAGCGAGATGTGGTTGTTCAGAAATCCGTGGCCTTGTTCAAGTTTACAGTGCTCCTTGCTTTGGAGTGCACAATTGCTGCAATAGGAATTCCTTTGATAGCTCACCGAGGAGACATTTGATTGGAAAAATTATTCTCATTCACTGAACTTTGAATAAAAAGCTTCTAGAGATTCGTATAAGTACAGTTTTATTGTTATAAATAACAGAACAAAAATAATAAATATCTACATCGATAGTATCTTACATAGTGTCTCTACAAAACGTTACAAATCATTTTTTATACGATACAATGTTTGTAACAAGGTATATACAAGCTCACAGTTTCTATGTACACGTTTAAATAACTTATCTAAAATCACAATTTATATAAAATCCGCTAAGACTACACCTTTCTAAGTGGTAGTATTGCTAGTAAAAGTAGGAAATCAGTCTGAGATTGTATCGGGCAGTAGGGTTGCCTTACTAAGGCGCATGCATTCTTTGGTTGTATCTACAAAGCGAAATGGTTATGTACGGAATATTAATGTAGTTTCTATTACGGCTAAATGTCACGAAATCGGAACTTAGTCGCCTTTATTGTCTTCCAAAAAATTAGATCCGGCGCGTAATAGGAAGACGTTATTCTAGTCTGTTCATGGTAACTAAAAATCTATCGACTAGTGAACCACAAAATAGGAAAACGTAATTCTCTATTAGTTTACCGAAACGAAAACTGAAATCTTGCCAAGCGCCCAAATCAGTGATATGCGGAAAAGTTTTACAGTTCACGCCTACAAATAGATATGTTTGCAACTCTGTTTTTACTATGAACACACGGAACTTATTAAGTATCACTTTTATAAAATTTATTGAGGTCTATTTATTTTACTTTACACAACGCTTCATTTGGCAATGTGGAAGTGGACGCAAGTTTGCCGATGGACCAGCTTCGGCATATAAACAAGAAGATTCGCTGCAAGAACACGTTGTATCGTGACTACTGGAACAAGAATGTCTATCGGTGTCAACATCAGCATCACCATCTTCCCAGTTATGCTGATTACTCCACATCTTATTACTATCACAATTATGAGACGAATGGCAATGGCCTCTCGGGGTTGACCGACGGCCGGAACTTCCACTGGCTAGAGAGCAATGAGCGTCACAGTTACCACAGGAACCAGCTCTTGGGTACTGAGGCATCCTACTGCAGTGACTTCCTGAATGGTTAGGAATATGAACCGCGTAGCAAGCGTAACCCCCGTTGCTTCCACAGCTACTTCCACCTCGCGGTGGTGGCGCTGGAGGATTCTCTCTCGGACAGTCCGGAGGAGGGTGATCAGGGGGTGGTGGTATTATTTCAGACCAATTAGGAGGCGGCAATAGCATCGTAGTAGCGTACGGTGTGGGATTATCAGGTGACTTCTTACAGTTGTAGAAGGTTGATAGACTTCTTGTATCTACTTCGGCGTAATCGGCAGGCTGCGCTAGAGGTATCGACGAATCTTTATCGCAATCCGCGGTGCGCCAACCTCTATCAATCCAAAGGCTCTCTTTAGCGTTAAGTTGAGTAGCGTTTACCACCGGTACGTTCAAGTGGCCGAGTTGTTTGTTGAGCGACTGTCGTCGCTTGAGATACAAAAGTCCCCCGGTCCCAGCTAGTAATAGCAAAGCCAAAGTTGCTAACAATATAACAAACCACGTTTGTCTCACAAGTGGCACTAGAGGACCTAAAGTTCGGGGGCTCTGAGCTCTAGGCGCCGTTAATAAAGGCACGGAAATTGAGAACGGCCCTTGTCCGGCGCGAGTGAGAGCTGCTACTCTTGCGTTGTATACCCCTCCTGAAGTTAGATTGTGTATTAATGCTAATGTTCTGCTAGCATTAACGGTCAATGCGCGAACCACGCTGCCTTTGATCTGTATTTTATAGCCTATTATAACTCCATTATGGTGCTGGGGAGGTGGAGGGGACCATCGTACCCACCCCGTTGTATCGTTGAACACGCCAGCTGTTATTGTATCAGGCGGCGCCGATGGGACGTCTTCGAGAGTTTGTGCTATTCTAGAATTGGACGGTTGTCCTTCCACGGACTTAAAAAACGGCGATATAAAGAATTCATATTTGGTGAACTTTTTCAGGTTCGTTACTGAATAACTTTTGCTTTCGATGTCAAGTACCGTAAGTATGTTATAATTATGAGAGCCACCGGATAGCTCCCTGAAACGAATATACAGTCCTTCAACATAATCGGGAGCACTTAAACTCCAAGTTAATTTTACGGAACTCGGAGATTGTGGGCGCGCATCACGCAATTCCACTAGCTTCGTGCTCAGCATCGTTCTTGCGGTATCCAACTCAGAGCGTGGCACCGTTCGTGAATTTGTTAATGTTCTTGCGGTCGCGGACACTGCACTCGCCGGCGAGAGTCCATGAGCATTTTCGGCGCGCACAATAAACACATAGGAACTGTCCGGTTTCAACTCACGAACTACCATATTCGGATTCGGCACACGGTGAGCGGCGACCACCCAACCCGTTTGAAGATCTGGGCTCCAGTATTCCACTGTATAGCCGACTATACCGGGCTCCTCCTCGTCATTTTCCCACGAGAGATTTACACTGGATTCGGACACGTTGAGTATCCTGGGGGCAACCGGGGCCTTTGGGAAGGTTGACGGGTCAGGGCTTCTATGAAGAGCCACTGCGGTGCCCTCTACGACACTTAATGAAGCGGACCAGGAACTCTCCCCGCTCTCCGACGTTGCTGTACATGTATACAGTCCAGAGTCTTCTAGACGCAAATCTGAAAAGGGTTTTTAAGATTATTACTTTGTATATATTTATCAATAATTGTTGTATTTCTTTACCATCAATGTCTAGCGTCCCAGTTGGAGTAATTTTGTACCTCTCCGGCGGATGATCAGCGTTTAAGACCTTTCCTTCTTTAAGCCATTTAATTTTCGGTTGCGCACCCTCTGGACTAGCTGCCTGACAATGTAACGTTACCATACTATGTAAAGGCAGCGTCTGATTGGCTGGACCAATCTGAATGATTGGCGGAGGAAGATCGGCCACGGATGTTACCTAACAAACAATTAAATTCAGTTTGTTTTTCTATGAAAAGGGGTAAATAATTGACATACTTGGAGAAAAGCACGAACGCTACTTGACCCTGCCACGCTGAGTGCAGAGCACACCAGGAAGCCGGCGTCCTCGCGTTGCACTCCTTGAATTCTTAGTGTACCATGAGCGTTAACGTGCATGTGTCCGTAAGAAGTGTCGGGGAACATGAGTAATTGAGAGCCTTCCTTGTTCCAGAAGACTGACGGGGGTGGATTCCCGCTAGCGGCGCAATGAAATTCAACCACTCCGTTCAAACCGACCTTTTGGTCTTTCGGACTTTCGATAAATGTAGGTGGAGCTGCAACAAAAAACGGAAGCCATCATGAGAAATGATATATGTAACGATGCGATTTTGTCTAGACAAGTGAAAAAATGCAGACGTCGATTTCAAAAAGTTAACATCGGACAGAATACAAACGACGTAAGAAGCTTATATTACCAAATAGGAACGGGTATACAGAAATAACATGTCTTTTAACAAGATAACTGATTTAAGCTTGACAACGCCCATTGTTTTGGGCTGATTAAGTGGGGCTTGGATAATCATCTGTATACTATTAAAGAGCGCTTGACATGGCCACTTTGGGAACGACTTTTCAGCGCACGTGATAGGTTTAACAAAACGTTACAAATTATAGAAATACTTATCCAGAAGTAAATTCCCGAACCATGTCCATAACTGTTTAATTATTGCTAGAAATAAAAATATAAACATATGTACCTGGTACTTTTATTACTTCTTGTTCATGAAAAAGCAAAATTTAACGCATGGAGATGTATACGGGTATCTTATACAAAAAATGGATAGTTAAAAATTTTCGAACAGGGTTTGCAAAATTTAGTGGCCAACTCGACAATTTCAAGGTTGCAAGTTCTTTTTAATGGAACGCCAGGTAGGTATAAATACTTGAATGCACAATTAAATTCCGCATTGATGGATGAAATGGTTTCCTATACCCATCTTTGTCAGTTTTTGAATTACAAACGAGATAATAGGACGCAGTACTTTAACAGAACTACTAATCACGACGGATCAATTCTTAAATTGGACTGTCAATAACATTACTCCTATTAGTGGACCGCCATGATGTGCACTTTCTAGGAAACTTTGTCTACAGTTGTTATGCTAGGGAACGGTTAATATAGGAATTCGGAAGATACTCTTAAATGGTGTACGGCATTGTACGGGTGTGAAACTTGGATGATAGGAGAAGCGGATCGAAAAAAATAAAAGCGTCTGAAAAGCGATGCTACAGACGCATGATAAAGATATCGGGGATAGATAAGGTAAACAATAGAGAGGTTAGAAAAGCGAAAGGCATGGAAGACAAAAAAGAATTTGAGAGATAGACACGAAGAATTAGTTCGCGATATACTAGAGTCGGAGATAGAAATAAAAAGAGATAGGGTAGGCCTAGATTAGAGTATTGCTCTCAAATAGTTGCTGATGTAGAATGTTCTACTTTTTGGGAAAGGAGGTACACGTCCAACCAGTCTTCGGACTGAAAACTTTATGATGATGTATTAAATGACACATATTCTGAAAGTCTTCAAATAATTATTCATCTAAAGTATCAAATTCGGTAGCTACTTGCATCGTGTGTTTTCTTGTTAATTTGGGCTTATTTTTTTAAATAATGCGCCGTTTAGCGTACTAAAGGCAATGTTATTCATAACAATGTTTATTTAGAATTATTATACATATATGAATTACTAAAAGTGGCTAGTTCAATATTTTAATTCCGGCTTATCTCTGAAGTTGGTTTTTCGTTATTTCTGTCTGGGCTGAGGTGAGCTAAAAGCAGTCAAGAAAGCAACGCTAGTTTATGTGAATAATTTCTACTGTTTGCTCATAAAAAGACACATTATTGTGACCATAAAGAAAAAATGAAGTTTATGGTGAAAAGTTGAAAATCAGTCGCCTTTAAAAAAGCGGCATTTACCATTCGTGGACAGGGAGAATCGCTTGAAAAATGTTTTTACGGATTACAAAAATTTCATAAAGTAGCTTTTATTAATTCCCTAAAATTGCAATTTTAAGCGTTTTCCCAGAAAAACTGCCGAGAAAGTTTAAGGGGCCTTTTCGAAATATCAAGTGTCTCGCTCGCGCACGTCTATTGTCCTGACAACTAGATGATCGTTCTTCATAGATTAGATATCCAAATTTTAGGTACTTACCTGAAATTTTGCACACTTAAGCTTCTGGTTTTGTAGAAATGCGCCGTGATCTTAGTTTACTTATAAATTCAGAAAAAATGCCTTAATTCGCTTTTAAAATTATTAAAGGAAGTTGTCAATTTTTAAGTAAGCAAAAAGATACGTTTTCCTAAAATTAAAAAAGGGCAGATTATAGCGCACAACTGCATAACAAAAAGCTGAAGTGTGCATTGACAGGTAAAAACTGTGGATGTGTAATCCATGAAAAACGAACACCTAGTTCTCAAGGACAATCAACGTGCGCGAGCAAGATAGTTGAAATTTCGTAAAGGCCCCTTAAAATCAGAAAACAATCACAATGTCTTGTCCAAAAAGTTGTTTATAACTTAATTGTGCATTCAACCGTACAAAGATATTGATACGAATTCTTGCCCCGCAAGCGACGCTCCTGGTTATGAGCCACGCTGTTTGTTAGCAAGCCGCAGTTGTTTATTATGGCGTTGACCTTGTTGTCTGTTTATGAGACAGGAAAATTCGAATTCTGGAACAATATTTCAGTTCTCGAATGTTCTATCAAGAGTATTTATTGGGAAGCAGTTTTGGAGTTTGAAGTTTTGGTTTTCAGCTGCGAAGAGAGAACGATAGATCAGGGCGAGTATCTATACGTCTTAAGTGTTACAGTACATACGTTTCGTTTAGTGTCTGGTATCGGTACGTGCGAATTTTGTTTTCGCGATTTTAAGTGTATCGGGGCGTTTTCGGTCGCGATTAACCGTTGTTTGTAAGGGTGTTTTAGAGAAGTTCCAACTGTTGATTTGTGTATTGTGGATTGTTTAGGTTAGTTAGCTGTTTGCGTATTGTTCAATTGTTTGCTAGTAGTTATTTAATTGTTATTGCTTATTGTTGTCTGTTTATTGCGTGTATCTTTCGCTGCTTGTTGTTAATTCTTATGTCGCATGTTTTCAAACCACTTTTAATTGTAAATATTTGTACACATTCTGAATTAGTAATCAGTTAGTTACGAGGCACATTCATAAAGCTTTGGACTATTATTATTGAACCAAGTTTGGCAGTTTTAAAATTAACTGCAGTTTTAAACGCATTTGCCTTAAATAAGTTTGTAGAATACACAAATTCATTTAAAATAATAAAATTGGACGAACTTAAAGTGAAAACAAAAGTTACTTATGAACGAAAACATTTTATTAAAAAAAAATAAGCATTAACCCTTCGCTATAAATCTTCAAACCTATATTATCACGCGAAGTTTAAAAACTTTTAACGCACAAGTCCCATGAAATACCAGTGTATATGAAGGTAAGTAAATATAAGAATTCTACATATTTTCCACTTCTCGACCTGTTATTTTTGTATATTCAACCCCAGAGTTTGAAATTAATTAATTAAAAGTGCTTCCTAAAATACGTTCCTCAAATATGACAAGATACTTACAGTTAACCACTAATGAAGCCTTGGCTGTGACACTGCCGACGAGGTTTTCCGCGTCGCAGATATATAAACCCTCGTCCGATGTTTGTACACTGTCAATGAGCAATGATTTATCATCTAAAATGCGAGCTCTTCCTATCGGCATTTTTCCGTCTTCTCTCCTCCATAAAACATTCGGAGTGGGTTCACCGTCCACTGAACAATGAAAAACAACTCTCTGTCCAGATAACGCCACAACATCCTGAGGGTCTTTATTAAAAAACGGTTTCACTACAAAACAAAAACACGATATTATTTTTCTCCCTTTAATTTCGCTTTTACAAGATATTACCGTGAACTGTGAGGGTCGCCGGCGGACTCTCCCTCGTGCCGACTAAATTATGGGCAATGCACTGGTAACGGCCCTCGTCGTGTTGCCGCACGTCCGAAATCATTAGATTTCCTCCATCAACTACCCGTATGCGTCGGCCGTCGAAATCTAGCTCTTTTCCGTCCTTCCTCCATATTAAAGTGGGTTCCGGATGGCCCCTTGGGGCGCCGCACTGAAGCAGTGCAGTCTCACCTGCGGCCACCCTCGTGTCCGACGGCATGACCCGGAATTCATCTCGCAACACTGAAACAAGGAAAACATCATTAATAACGAATTTCCAAATTTATATCTGCTATAATTATCATAGAATAGTATATTGTACAACGAGCACGGAATGGTACTCATGTCCCACGAGTATCAAAGTTTGCAACTCGTGCTAGTATTAAATGAAAAACCATAATGTACTAGATTTACTAACCAAATAAGACATTTTAAGTATTATAGTCTTAGACAAACTTGTTCTTTAATAATACTTTAATTATTTTAAATTGACAACGGTTTAGCGAAGAACGCCCATCAGAATCGTAACATACAAGCATACCTTTATCTATTGGGTGATAAACTAAACATTCTCTAGTGATTGCGTATAGGTAAATGCTTTCGTAAACGATTATTCTGGCTTCGAATAAACGTACCAGGGCATGTTTGTTAAAAGCTTACATTGGATTAAGGCACACGCAGATTGCAGAAAGTATTGTTTTCCCAAAGCGCATTTCGATTGCGTGGGCGAAACCATTTTATGTATTGTCCTGTAAACCAATAAGCGCACATAACAAGTGCATATAACTCGGTTGTAACAAGATGTCTGTAATATAAAATTCAAATTAGGTATGCAAAGATAATACCACCCAGAGGGGAAATAAGACCCCCCAAATACACTGGCAGTGCATACCGTTGTGTTGTTTCTAAAAACAATGTTATACGAACCAAATAAGGGAAGCAGCATAAAGTCATATCCAGTCACTCGGCTATTAATTTCTTATTTTACTTTACTGGACCATAAAATAATGCAATTCGCTTCGGAATTTTACAGGGTGATTTTATTATGTCGTTGGCACATGCAAACACGTCAAAGTATCGTAGAATATTGATCATAAATCAGATGCCAGTTTTCATATTATAAGTGTTTTAAGGAATAGCAGTTCTGGAATATGAAAAATCTATGAGACATAATGGTAGAATGCCCTACCCTGGTGAAATAGACTAACGATAGTTTGGCGTAGTAGCGGCATAGACTAAGCAGGTGGAATGCCGCTGATAAGTAGATGAAACTAGGTAGAGCAATTTAATACGGTGAAATAGTGCAATTTGGTTGCGAACACTAACCTGGAATAGTGTAAGATCATGGAGTAGAAAAACTCTGTGGAATAGTGTAACTCAGTGGATCATTGTATAACTGAAATATGTGGAAGTGAGACATAATTCAAATAGAGAGTCTAAATCTAACCAAGAGCGTTTGATAGTCTCACTGGAATTCGAAAAACTTCATGTCTTTCGTTGTTTCTAATATTTCTATGCTAGAGGGTCTTATCTGTGACACTCCGTACCGGGTGTCCGGTTAAGGTTGGCGACTGGCTATATCTTAGGAACTATTGATCCTACAGCTTTCGGGAAAAATCTTCTTATAAATAGCTTTCAATTTTACTCACTAGGGGGCACAATTTTAAAAGAAAATGGAAATGTGGGTATCCTTTAGCTTTCTCAAAATCTCCTCGTAATACCCTGTAAAGTAGTTTAATAACTTTTTGATCTAACTTACGAAATAAGGGCTGGGGGGAGGAAAAAATTCCCTTGCACCAAAAATGCCGTATCTCCGGATTGCTTAAACCAATTTTAATGAATTTAGTCTCGTTGGAAAGGGAATTTATAGTGTAATAGAAATAAATAATAAACGTTCGATTTGCGGCATTCTGTTCTTCATGCTATGTGTAATAACAGTATGTTATGAAAATGTACCATTCCATTTCAGAAAATTTGGTACCAGTGCAGTAAGAT
Organism: Xestobium rufovillosum; assembly: GCA_963966045.1. Taxonomy (NCBI): domain Eukaryota; kingdom Metazoa; phylum Arthropoda; class Insecta; order Coleoptera; family Ptinidae; genus Xestobium; species Xestobium rufovillosum. The sequence goes on from OZ014493.1 coordinate 37,373,997, forward strand.
TTGATTAAACCATATTCTTGATGATAACTTCAGTTTGAAAAAAGATAACAACATCCGGTTTGCAGCATCTTGTTCTTAATTCTGTGTGTAATGACACCGTGTTATAAAAAATATACCATTCCATTTAAAATTTTTGAGAAAATTTGGCAATTAAAGTAAGTTTCGAAATAACGCCATCTGGTGGCTCCCTCGTAAAATGAAATTCAAGTGTAAACGCAGATTTCTATTACACTATAATTCCCTTTCCAACGAGACCAAATTCATTAAAATTGGTTTAAGCAATCCGGAGATATGTCATTTTTGGTGTAAGAGAATTCTTTCCTCCCCAGCCCTTATTTCGTAAGTTAGATCAAAAAGTTGTTAAACTAATTTACAGGGTATTACGAGGAGATTTTGAGAAAGCTAAAGGATACTCACATTTCCATTTGAATTTTTGAAGAAAATGCGGATTGTTCATTTTCTTTTAAAATTGTGCCCCCTAGCGGGTATAATTGAAAGCTATAAATATTTTTGGTGGATTTTTCATGGCCACTTTTATAAGAAGATTTTTTTTCCCGAAAGCTGTAGGATGAATAGTTCCTAAGATATAGCCGGTCGCCAACCTTAACCGGACACCCGGTATATCTAAAATAAGTTTCCAAGCTTCACCAATGAAATTATGACACCAAAATGTTATTGTTTCGCTCATGAAATTGATATAATCTTTATCTCATGGTAAATAAAACTCATGAAGTCTTGTAAGTGAGCTCTAAAATGTCTCGAACTTAATATATTAATGTTTATGTCCAAATAAATTTATAAAGAGCTCGTTCTGAAATTAGACAATAAAAAACCCTGTAATAAAAGTGCATGCTGCTTTCAATTTAAGTAGTCAATTAAAAGAAAACTTTTATGGTACACGGCAACACTATCTTTTAAGAAGAGTCAATATCATCGTAAAATTTTGAACTATCAGTAGAAAGTGGTAGTAAAAATGGCTTCGAATAAATCAAAATTAACAAGCTGTGTCATAATTACAACATCCTCATTAAACGAATTTAATATTCGAGGATGTAAGCTCTTGTAAACCTGCATCATTTAAATTAAAAGGATTCGCAAAAACACTTTATAAAATGCACCCACTGTCGCTGGTTCACACAGCTAGAAATAAAGCTGTGTGCGAGACACTGCCGTTTTTATATTATTAGCAAACACTGCATTCATTCACGAGCTGGGGTCTGTCTTCGAGTCCACATTTATTTCCTAGCAACTTCTTGGTGGTCTTCACAGATACGTGCAAAAATTACTAACTAATAATAGCCTCTCTCATTTAAGCCTCGCTGACGATCCAACGGCTTCATATTCTGGTAGTAAAATGTTTGGTTATAATATTTCCTTACGAAACTACTTGCATACCTCAGGTAAAACAAAAATATCGTAATCAGCGTGCATTTGAGCCCCTCCAATAAATAATAGAAAGCACAGAAATTGGATAAAAATTTGTTCTTTAAAGAAATTTATTTTATAAAAAAAAACAACGAACAAAAATGTTAAATATTAGTTAGGTACACTACGGTGTTATTTTTTATGTATGATTATGTTTGCTTCCGAATTATTATTACTATACTTATTATATAGACTATTTTATTGTATTGCACGGTACCGCGCTTATTAAGGGATGGGGCAAAATGTTTCTTATTTTTCTCAAGATCGCATAACTTTTCAATTTTTCATTTTTTTGTGTTTTCTTGTACCAAGAACCTCTTTCTTCTACCCTTACTTAAAAAAATCTGTGTGGCGACCGATAACAATAAGTACTTATCCGTTTGCGTATTTACATATGCATCCGAAATCCGAGTAATTAGAAAATACACTTCAATAAAGTTAAAACAAGCGGCATACTCTTCTGTTCTGTTTAACCACAACTGATACGTTTTACTTGCGGATGTTTTGAACATTACAAAGCCACATTGAGAAGGAACGGAAACTGCATAGAAATAAAATTGAAAATACGATACACCAGCAATTTTTGTAGATCGTAAACTTTTACTGCCATCTTTTAAAGCTACGTCCAAAAGTGGAAGTCATTTGAAACAGTCTGCAGAATCCAAATACCCAGACACTATGAAATTCAACGTCCGTGCTTTTCGGAATGCTGTCTGCCAATTTTACGCTTACTGCCTTTTTTGAGAAGTTTTGCGTTCGATTCTCGGGTCATTAATCAAAATTTGTGACCGAACTTGAATACAAAATTAGTTCCACCGATTGTCTTGATACCCAAACAAGATTCTATAGTTGTACCGTTGATTGAAGGAATTCCCTCAATCAACGGTTATACACACTAATACAATAATTATAAACACTTATATTAGATATCTGGTCGACGACCAATAATCAGTCTGCTTTCGACGTGGATTTATTTTACTTTTGTGTGAAATTGTATGTACATGGACAAGAAATTATTAGACGAGGACGCAAGATGGGAAGGGATTTTGTCAACAGAGCCGTCACGACAGGTATAAGACGTACAGGAGTAGACTCATGGAAGGGTAAAAGGATAAAACACAAGAGAGCGGAAACAGTTAATGATTTATGATATATATTGTTTTGTATACTATTAATTTTTATTATTTTATCATTTATGAAACTACCATTGTCGTTCAACAGCGGTCGCATAAATGCATATAGAGGATTGAGGACCTTATCCCCCATTTTGTTTTCTTCAGCAGGCATTTTAAAAGCAACTGTGTCCAAATAAGAAAGGATGCCGGCCATATCTAAGGAACCGTTCATGGTACAGCCATGGGAAAGAAAAAATAATAATAAAAGTGGCCAAGAGAAATCGCTGGAAATTATTTTCAAGTTTCTAAATTTGCTGCTAGAGGGCGTACTAGTCATAGTCGACAAAAAAACATGGGTTTCTCTAAAATATACCCAGATAAAGTGGATCAAAAATACGAATATTGCAATCTTGAATATATTTGGATAATTTTGGCTTACCACTTCTTGCTCTTGCTCATCAAATAGCAGCGGAGGGGGAAGGGGAACGATTGATTGTATAGATGCTTGTAACTTCGGTTTAGTTCAACATAATTTAGCAAACTTGGCCTCGTTGAAAAGAACTCTCTTCGGTTAATTATATGCTTTTATGAGCTAGGTTCTTTTAGTTCTGTAGTGATCGCTAGGGTGCGCTGTTTGAAAGGCCAGCAAACTTTTTAAAATTTCTTGAAAATTTTAAATGGGATGATATAATAATTATAACCTAGTTAAAAATAGGATAGAATGATGAAAGGAATAGTGAAAACCGCGCATTGATATCTTTTTTCTAACCGGAGATATAAACAAATTAGTATTAGGATTGGGAGGATGAGGGCAAGAATTGTTGGTAACACCCGGTTTAACATTTGCAATTATTGTGTAGTAGTGATAAACTTGAGTATGCTTTGATGCCAATATAAAAATTATACAAATATGATAAAATAGTTTCTACTATAGTTTGGAGAAAGTCTCCCATCTTCCGAAAATTTAAGACATTTGTAGATACCAAACACTTGACATTGTGCTGAATCTTTTTGTTTCAACGCCAACTTGTTTTGTAAATATATTGCACACACAGTGGTTGGATCAGTAACTTTGGCGAAAATTCACTATGAATTCTTAATAAGTTAACCTCACACGCCAAAAGACAGTTACATAGCACGCCCCTGAGGACGCTGACTTTGTCAGCGAAATATGTGTCGAGTTCAATGACTGTGTCACTGTCTTTTGGCGTGTGGGGTTATCGTCTTAAGGATTCATAATAAATATTGCAATTTGCAAGACTATATTTTAATACCTAAAACATAGGTTTTTGCTTTAAAAAAATGGTAATTTCCACATTTAAAACGGCCACGAAGAAGCATCATCATCATAAGGTTCTCAGTCCGAAGACTGGTTGGACGCGTACCTCCATTCTTTTCTATCCTGAGCTAACCTACGCATTTCCCTAAAAGTAGAACATCCTACATCCCTAACTATTTGAGAGCAGTAGTCTAATCTAGGCCTACCCCTACCTCTTTTTATTCCTATCTCTGACTCTAGTATGTCACGAACTATTCCTTCGTGTCTTAGAAGGTGTCCCACCATCCTATCTCTCCTACTCTTTATTGTTTTCCATACCTTTCGCTTTTCCCCAACTCTTTCTAATACTTCCCTATTGCTAACCTTATCTATCCACGGTATCTTCATCATGCGTCTGTAGCACCACATTTCAAACGCTTCTACTCTTTTTCTATCCGCTTCTCCTATTGTCCAAGTTTCGCACCCGTATAATGCCGTACTCCATACATACGACGTTAAGAGTCTCTTCCTAGTCTCTATATTAACCGTTCTCGAGAACAGTTGCTTCTTTTTGTTAAACGCAACTCGGCCCTGCGCCATTCTTTGTTTTATATCTTTAGTGCTCCTACCGTCTTGAGTTATTTTACTTCCTAAGTAGCAGAAATCCGCGACCTCCTCTATCTTCTCATTTCCAATTTGTATTTCCATTTTAGTTCTATTTTCACATCCCCTACATACCAAAAGAAGCAACATATAATTTTAATGATTATGATATTTTCAAAATGTCTTTTATATTCGGTAGCACGTCAGTAATTAACCCGTCCTCCCGCCCCTAAAACTCTTTTCTCCATATCTCCGGTTGGAAAAAAGATATTAATGTGCGGTTTCACTGTTTCTCTCGTTATTTTGTCCTCTTTTTAATTAATTTATAATTATTATACCGTTCCATTTAAAATTTTCAAGAAAATCTGAAAAGTTTGCTTGTCTTTCAAACAGCGCCCTCTAGCGATCACAAAAATGACTTGAATTATAAAAGTATCTGATTAAACGAAGATAGCCCTTTTCAACGAGAGTAAGTTTGCTAAATTCGGTTAAATCAAACTGAAGTTACAAGCATCTCCACAACCAGATGCTCCCCTTCCCCCTCCGCTGCTATTTGATGAGCTAGAGCAAGAAGTGGTAAACCAAAATTATGCAAAATATATTCAGGATTGCAATATTCGTATTTTTGATCTACTTTATTTGGGTATATTTTAGAGAAAACCATGTTTTTTGGTCGGCTATGACTATTACGCCCTCTAGCAGCAAACCTAGAAACTTGAAAATAATTTCCAGCGATATCTCTAGGCTACTTTTATTATTATTTTTTCTTTCCCATAGCTGTAGCATGAACGGTTCCTTAGATATGGCCGGCATCCTTTCTTATTTGGACATCCGGTACAAAGTTCTAAATGTATATCATACCCCATGGTTCATTTGGACCAGGTTAACTCAAATCCCGTAACAATATCGTCTAACAGTCTGCAGGCCCTTTGTCTGACAAGGGTAATGACCGGGCAAAATTTCCAATTTCCAGAAGGTAATTATTTCGTTTAATATGCCCCATAACATTTGTTGGTAAGAAAAATACCTACTTGAGAGGTTCCGCTTTATTTCAAAACGTTCTTCCATTCTCAGTAATCGAACTGCATCTTCGTCTTCTACTTGTTTAAGATCTGCCGATCTGTTCAATTCCGAAGACGCCGGTTCTCTTGTGACGTGGATTGCCAGCTGTCTCTCCATTTCTTAAGAGGCCTTCCAGGCGTACGGTTGCCCGTAGGCTTTGTCTCAAGTGTCATGCATGCCAGTCTATCTTCCTCTCCGCCTCTGTCGTCCCCATCTCTCCACATCCTGTATGCTGTATTAAAATCTGATGTTCTCATTCCTCACTCGGTCCTTGAACGTTTTGCTGGTTTCTGCTCTCAACGTCTTTAGTTCGGCTACTCGCAGCATTTTTTGCACTTTCCTGAATTACCTCACTGACCACCATATCATTCAGTTCTACATATGTTGTATTATTCCCATCGTATAGGTTTTTGAAGTATTCTTCCCGTGTTCCCAAGATGACGATTCTTTTCTGCAGGATCTCCTTTTTATGGGTTTCTTCTCATTTCCGAGCATTCTATATACTTTACTCTGAGCTTCATATAAGTCCATGTTGGAAGTAAATTTTATCCAATGCTCTTTCTTGACAGCCTAGATTCTTGCATTATCTCTGTTTCTAATTGTCACGTACGCATCGTGCTCCTCTTGTGTGGGTGAGCTCCTGTTAGTCGGGAAGCTCTTCCGCCTGAGGTCTGCGGGTTCTCCGATTTCCTAGCAGAACAATGCCTTAGTAATATTGGTAACATTTATATTAATTTTTCTTTTTCAGCATCCCCACACATGCAATTCTCGACCTGGCCCCTGCAGCTTTTGACGTTATAATCCGCTGTACTGTTCCCCATCAGCGTGTTTGCCAATCTGTCTGCATAGAGATTCTGCATCCAGTTTCCTTATTGTTTGATGGTTACCCGCATCTCGGGAGACACTGTTCATTTCACTGTCCGGAAAGGGTGCTGAACGAAGTCTACTAACAGTTCGCATTTAGTTCTTGAACTGCTGCAAACGACCCGAGTAGAACCGTCATTTCATTGCAGTGAAGAATCAACGCCGGGCGAGTTCATTTCGCAACTCAATGGGGAGAGAACGAACATGTTTCGTTTTAGTTCTGGTTGCTTAGTGGAAACATGGCTTAATGGGCTAACGTTGGATATGTCTTCTCCACGGCGAAGATTAACTTCCAATTTGGACTTCGCTAGACTAATCTTGAAATGCGCAGGAAATTGGGAACAGTTTGTTAGAGAAATAAGTCAGTTTCTTGAGTTCATCAGTAGACTAGAGCAAGTTCATTTCTTGTTTAATGGATGTAACCATAACATCTCCTATATTTATGCAATGTACCTACGTATCTATAGTATGTAAGTACTTAAAATGTTATTTAAACTGCGTAGAAAATGAATCTTGAATGCTTATGGAAGTATCACGCAAATTTTTAATGCAGAACTGCTCATGTGTAGCTGATTCGAAGCGAATATAATAAAAACGCGTGCATTATCGGGCCGAAAGAATAAATTTACTTTTATCACAAGGCCTTAAACACCAAGGGAGATTAAATATGACCCAACGTGGCACAATCTTCTTAGAATCCTGGAAATAACGATCGTCATACTTTCGCCGGAGTTTTTGCCCGATTCTCTAATAGCGTCCCGGATTTAACCGTACTTCACGGTCTCAAAGTAAAATGATAAATTATACGCATCGTAAAGATCACACTTAGCTCCAAGTTGCGCTGAAAGCAAGGAACAAAAATGTTAAATGGTGTCGTGTTTTGCAGCAGATACCGGCATAATGTCCGCCCACCGTTATTTCGGCCGATTCTGATGCATGATTACAAGCGCCATTTCGTGATTCGTGGATCTGATATCCCGCATTTTTACAGCCGCCAGCTACTGAGACAAGACCCTTCGCAAGTGAAGCGATTTTCTGGTTATTATCCAGACTATTAAAGGATATTATTGCGACGGTTTTTATTCGTTTTGGTTCCGATGCACGCGATATTCCAGTGAATCACTTTGTTTTCTTATAATTAACGGTTACTGAGGAACTGGATACAAATTCAAAAGGAGAGCAACAAATGAAAACGGCTATTAAGAATGATTATAGAGTAGAGCTTTGCGACTACTGCCTATTTTGAGGAAACAACTGCTTTATTACACTACCTTTAGCAACAGAATTCCAGATGATACATAGCTAATGAAGACGTAAACAAATTTTGGGGTACCGCTTCCATAACACTGTGGCAGACGTAATTTTCAGAATTCCTTAGATAATTTAGATAGGCGATTCAACAACTCTACTAGTTCCTTTAAATGAAATATAAATTTAATCTTACACAATTTCAATAGTAACATCACTGACTGGGGTGAATCGAAACGTAAATACAATCTCATGTTGAGGGGTAAAATTGGGAGCACTAAAATAATGAAAAAAACTACTAGTCTGTCATGGTATTTCTTACATTCAGATGCTCCCAAAGTGGATAAGACGAGTGTATCGACTCCCATACATACCGTAGAGAAAAAGGTGAGTATAGTATTTGTCCGAGCTTATAGGCAAGGGAAGGGAAGTGCGAGAGGGGAATCGGGCCGATTTTTCATATTTTGTGCGCAGGAAATGCGGCGCGCTCAAAATGCATCATGTCATAACTCCCTCAAAAATTGTCTTATTATATCTTAAACTTTCAGGATGCTCACGAATTGCAATTACATAATTACTTTTCATTCCGCTTTGCGATTTTCGAGGCGTTGTCTTTTTGGTACAGTGGAATTTTCACCTATCGAGGAACTATGCTCATTTTTAGAATTTTGCCAAACTTCCGGCGGCAAAGTTATTGACAAAGGATTGAATTTTATTTTACACCAAGATTCAATTCATTATCTCGCATAGAAAAAAAGTTATGGCGATTTGAACACGATAATCGTTCTGAGCGCGTAACTCTTTAAGTCAGTATAGTACGATTTCCTACGCGCGAAATATGGAAAATCTGCCCGATTTCCCTCTCGCACTTTCTCTTGACTATGAGCTCGTCTTTTAGAGGCAAGTCCGTCCATTTGTCTTATCCTTCCACATGATTCTTATCTTAGATGCAGGTAATGGAATGAAGGTGCCTACTGCTTAAGCTTTGATATGATTAATAAGTAAAAATCAGTAAAAGCAGCAATTTTCTTCAACTGTGGTAAATACTAGGTAGTCAGTAATACATACTTGCGTATAAGTACCTATGTAATTATGTAGATATACATAAACAGCTATCGCGATCCTTGCCATGTTTCTTGAAATAGATTCGTTTAAATTATATGAAAGGGTACGTAGTGGTTTGGAATCATTCAATGAAAACTAATATTTATTACCAATAAATATAATAGTTGCTACTGCGTATCTAAATTAAAATCTATGCCAATTCATTTATTGACAAACTACATGAATTATTGCAGGATAATATCACAGTTTCGATAAAGTTAATATTATGATTTGCAGTAATAAATTATTAGAGGTGCTCGAATGGGTATATAAAAATTGTCCTATGAATATTACAGTTATATGTAGGTATGCAACTATGCAGTTATTTTTTCTGTTACAGAATTAAAAATTAGGGCAAAACTAGCTTTGGGCTTATTTTAATACTTATTCCAACGGAATATTTTTAGCTTTTATCAATGTTATTATCTTCATTTACACTCCCAGTAATACCTTGTTGGTTGGTGAAGCTGGCATTCTGCTCTTATCCAGTTAGCTGTTTCTCTTGATTACTGAGTTCATACCAGGCAAGACATGTTCTGACCTGATCCACCAAGTTGAGAAACGTGCTACAGCCTTTTCACAGCCAATGCTTGTATCAGGCATTTGCCAACTTACTTTTGGTCTACAATCTGGTATTTCCGCTTTAATAATTTGTTCTACATTTTCCTTGAGGGATTCAATTTCTTTTATCGTGCAGGACTTAAGCTAGGGACACATTTCTCTGACGTGTTGTGTTGTGTTGTGTTGTGACGCAACGTTGTATGGATCATACAGCATAAATCGCATGTAATTAAACGGGGCGCGTGCACATTCCTCTGACGCTACGCGCTGTGTTGTGTTGTGTTGTGACGCAACGCGATCCCTTCTTTCCAGATTTTCGTCGCATCGCGACACAACACATCAGAGCGTCAGAGAAGTGTGCACGGGTCATTTCGCTCAAAAATATGGATGAAGCTGTCTTAATTGAAAAAGTTAGAAATTACGAATGTTTATTCAACGTGAATTCGAAGAATTACCTCAATGAGTGTATGCGGCAAGAGGCGTGGAAGGACATAGGCAGGGAAATGAATTCTACAGGTAAAGCAACAGCATTTTTACTTCACTTGTACTTACATACAGTGTGGAAAAAGTATTGAAACAGTTCTATAAAAAGTTCCCGGTTAATCGGGGACGAAAACGCTCGATGTGTACACACTGGAGTTTTTGAGAAATGGGGTAGCACCGGTTTATCAAACGTTGCGTCACAACACGACAGAAACATGTGCACACGGCGAGTCACAACACAACACAACACAACACAACACAACACAACACAACACGACACGACACAACACAACACATCAGAGAAATGTGTTCCCAGCTTTACGCTATTCATCGTTTTCTGAAATTCTTTTATAAATAAATGTCTTAATATTTTGCGCTTCTTCGATGAAGGAGTTTTGGTGAGCTGCAAGTTCCTGTTCCACAGCCAAAACGGATCCAGTCAGTATAAAACGAATAGGATTTATGTCTTAATATTATATTACTCATTCCGTACCTTATCTATGAATTAGACGCTGGCGGATTAGCACAGCTGCTAAATTCCCGCTTAGTGGTCGTTGCTGTATTCCTGGGAGAATTCATAGATGCTTCCGAGTTCATTTACAAGACGAACATGACGTGTAACACCTGCATCCATCACTCGTCAGCATCCCATAAATTCTGACGTTCCATTTGCAGAGACAGAGTAATGATCCGGTAGGTACATTCCAAGTGACCCAAATTTCATTCCGATTCCAACTAATCTCTTGGTATCAGCGAAACAAACAGTTAATCATTGTCACCGGCGAATTTATCTTGGCGGAACTCACGGTTCTTATGTAGCAATTGCCGAAGCGTTGGTGTAAGAATGCCACTTTCAGTTTTTATATGCCCGGATGTCAGTCAGATAAGCTCTGGATTCAGTGTTTGCTGAACACGCCACCCTCGCAATTTCACCGTTTTACGTTAAAATATTTCAGTTTCATTACTTCTTTGTTCTAGCCTCGCGCCTTCGATAAAATACTCTCCGATTTTAAATTCTCTCCGCCTTTCATTTCATTTGATATATTAGGAGACACTGCAACCTCGCACTCTGGGATATTATACGCATGCAAATGGTGGCGGCCTCTATCTATGGAAATAACTGAAAAGCAAATGCGATATTACAATATGAACTTGATGATATACGCGGAAATATCATTAAAAACGGAATTAAATTTGAGAACTATAACACGTGGATAACACTCACTTAGTTTGAGACTGAGAAGACGAACTATCACAGAAGGAAGTTTGGTCTTTAACTTGGGATATGAATAGAGTACCACCATAATAGCTAGATAAGGGCACAAACTCTAAATGTGGTTACGATCAGTGTGTACCCAAAGTTATTGTGCTGCAATCGACAGTGACACTTTGACTATCGTCAGATGAACTAATGATGACAATCAGTTTGATGCCTTGAAGTACACCTACAAGAAATGGGTATTAAAGTGGAAAAAATATGTTCTTTCAATAAAGTTTCTGCTTCCAACATTTAACTTGGCCCTCATCAATGGAAAGATACTCTTTCTGATATCAAATGTAATAATCACGTACCTACTGCAAGTTAAAAAACATTAATTAAAGCTAATCCTCCATTTTGTACGAGTTCATTAGTTTCCTTTACCTTCGAACAATTGAACACTACTTAATTCTTATCTCTGTGCACCATAGAAGGCTTTTTGCAGTTAAGACAATGCTTCCAACTTAGGTGGTATATTAAAATGCTAAATGCATTCACCCGGGTATACAAGTTCTTCTTCATGCTCCTATAACCAGTCTCTGAATTTGTTGAACTAGTTTTCTACATGCCGCGATTTTAAACGACCTTTTATAAAATTGTTTACTGGAAGTGCGAACTTGCCAGCGATTTCTACGTGGAATTCGAGGTAAAGTAAAATTCCATACTCGTTTTGGATTTACTGTAGAATGGTGTTTAAAAAGAATGCAGCTAAAAAAGTGTCTCGTTTCTGTAACATTTGTGTCTACACATTAATAAAATTTACACTATTTGCTTTATGAAATTATTTTCTACTTCTACTTTTTTGTGAACCGAAAAATCGATTCGTTAAAAAATCGTATCGACGAATCGGTTTGTTCGATTCGATTTCCAATTCTAATCAATATTTTCCGACACGAATCAATTCATCCATGAATAGGGAGGTTCGGAGAAAAATAAGATATCTATTTTTGGCATGAAAATGACAGAAAATTGTTATTGTAGGTAATTGACTTACGGCGAATTTTTTTTTCTACAAAATTTTTTTGCGGCGTAATAAGCGAAAGAAATTAGCTTATCACGCCCACATGCTAGTTCGCTTTGTTATTGGTTTGACGTCAGTGATTCGTAAGGCGCTCCTCCCACTTCTCTTGAAGTGCCCGTGAAGCGGTACCTATCTCATAACATACTTATTGGGACTATTTCGAGCGTGAATTTTCAAAGTAAGGTGTCAAGGAAACATAAAACAAAGACAACATAATCGATATAATGATGCAACAAGGGTATCAAAAGTCCGATTCACATAATTTGCCATATTTATGTAGTAGGTAAATGTCCCGGTAAATGTGGAAATGGTGTGTGATTCTTGCATCTAACCCCAATTTCATTCAACCTCAAAACAGTAGTGTAAAGGCAGACCGGTATAAGTAAAACAAAGTCAACAATTTATTAACTGTACATGCCTTTTATAATTCAGTATAAGTAGGTATGTAGATTGTAGATACCTGCTTACTTCTGTTTGTAAAATAGGTACCTACCTATATTCTCTAATACAATACAATACATACCTACTCATTTATGTAGGTATATATACCTAAGTGATTGACAAGTTTTTTTTAAAAAAACGGAAACAAATACAACTCACGCGAATCAAAAAACTACGCTACGTAGGTACTAGGTACTTGTTTAACAAAAAGAAACAACTGCTATATTCTGGAACGGTTAATGTAGAAACTTGGAAGACTCTTAAAGACGCATGTATGGAGTACGAAATTATACCTATGGGTGCGAAACTTGGACAATGGGAGAAGTGGATTGAAAAAGAGTAGAAGCGTTTGAAATGTGATGCTACAGACGGGTGTTGAAGATACCGTGGATAGACAAGTTAGCAATAAGGAGGAATTAGAAAGAGTTGGGGAAAAGAGAAAAGTATGGAAGACAATAAAGAATAGGGGATAGGATCGTAGGATGGTAGGACACCTTCTGAGACACAAAGGAATAGTTCGCGACATACCTACTAGAGTCAGAGATAGGAATAAAGAGGTAGAGGTTGGAGCAGATGAGACTACTGCTCTCAAATAGTTGGGGATGTAGAATGTTCTACTTTTACGGAAATGCGTAGCCTAGCTCAGGGAAAGGATAGAGGTACGCGTCGTACCAGTCTTCAAAAGAGAACTTTATGATGACGTACTATTTAATTATTATTGTAAAATAGTTAATAAAATTTCCTTTTTTAGTTCAGGGAGGGAACGCTGCGGCGATTCAGTATTTGGCTCCGTCATGCTCCTAGCATCCTGTTTCAAATTATGCTAACCGTAACACGTTACCAAGTACCAAGGGGTCCCAGAAAACTGTCGATAAATTACATTATGTTCGATTTTATTTAGAGTGGCTGCAATGGGGCAGCCGATAATTTTATAAACTTTTGCAATGATAAACTAACTCGCGAAAATATCGATAATGCTGACCGATTTTCCTTCTGGCTCCAACGAACCACTTTTTCCGTTTTATTGGTGTGCTGTACGATGTATTAGTCTGGGTACAAAACAGAAAACACCAGTTAGAACCAGTTAATAATATTTAACAATTTAACTACACATGCATATGCATAATACTTATGGGACTGCTGCGCGCTGAAGCTGGGACTTGTATGTTATACCACAGACGAATTTAAATTCGTCTGTGGTTATACTAAGTTCTGACTTCACGCGGCCTACTCTCGCTGCAAGGTACGATTTCTAGCCTTGCACCGACGGAAAACTTTGCAACGGCTTCACAGGCGAAGGAATTTTTTTAACAAAAATTAACAACATAACTGCCTTCAGTATAATAAACTCTATCAATTTTAATGAAATTTGAAAATTACCGAACCTGCCTATTGAAGTTAGGGTATTAAATATCGATTAATCAAAAGAAAATCGATTTTCGAACAAAGGAACATAGTGCTTTCTGCAACTTTCCTGTTTCATTTTTGTTTTGTTTCCAATTTCATTTACTTTTCTGTCCCTGTCTTGTCTCGGTTTTATGCAACCATAAACCAAGAAGAGAACAGTCGCGCAGTTTACGCAATATGTTTGTTAGTGTACTTAGTGATGGGTAAATTCCCGGGAATACATGTTCCGGGAAATGTTCCGCGAAAATTTTTGGGGCATTTACCCAAAAATTTCCGGTTTGAAAAAATATATTTTATCATATCATTAATATTTTTAATAATATTCACCAAATAACATTGCTTAAAGGGAGTGACTACTGCTCCGGCCGCCGGCCCCCTGAAATTTTGTTTGAACACCGTCGGGCATGCGCATTACAGAATGTCAACACAAATTGCATTTTGGAGGCGTAAAAAAATTAAGCTGAGAGAACGCATTTTAAAAATCCATAGATTTCATTTAGTTACTATACACTTAGAACTTTAGAGTCACGACCACAAGAATAAAAGTTTAGCATGGTTCTGGTTTACCAGAGCCAGGCACTTACAACAGACAAGTAGCTAACTCTACTTGGGCCGCCCAACAGACGGAGTGATCACCCTGCAAGAACGTGCTCTAGGAGGGACCACTATCAATTTAGGACAACCGAACCGCAGTGATGCGCTTTCTTTAGACCCAACGAAGTCGCATCACTCCAATTCGGTCGTCATAAATTACTATTGGCCGCGCTATAGCACGTTCTTGCAGGGTGATCACTCCGTCTGTTCGGCGGCCCAAGTATAAAGCTATGTTTCCTGGAAAAGCGGTGCAGTCATAATCAGTGGTTTCCTAGGAAATGGTACTAAATACAGCATCATATATGGAGCGGTGCCGTTATAATTATATGAGACGGTGGCAGTACAGTGGATAAACAATTCGTCAAAGTTTTTTGACTGTGAAGTTCTACAGAACGGTGATTTTTATTTCTTTCCGAATCTTTCCACTTCTCACGCGGATCATGATACTTATCAGCCGTTCTGTTTGAAAATCTGCAGAGTAAATTAATTATTATGGTTATTTATACTATAGTGCAATAAAATGAATTATTATAATAATAAATGCTGGGACTTCCGTATTTTTCCAGCCACTCTACGACATAATGTATAGTCATATTACGATCGCCATATGACAGCATCGATTTTCTAGGAAACCGGAGCCTTAAGTGAAAATAAAATATCTGGTTATGTCCAGGTGTTACCTGGACAAGGAAATTCCCAATCGAGAAATTATTTCACATCGGGAAATTTTCAGTTACCCATTACTAGTATGTGTAGCCTTTAGGGTAAGGTTGCCCATATTGGACCACTTTTCACAAAAACGCTAACAACTCTACTAAAAGTTGATCTGGACTAGTGAAATTTGGCCAAACCGTACAGCATACTTTCGGGAATAAGATGTGAAAATTAGAGGGACTTAGATGAGTGCTTTCCAAAATAAAAACAAAAATCCTGCAGGTCTGCAAATGGTTCAATATGAGAAACTGGTTGCCAAATTTGAACCATGAGTATCCGAAATTGAACCTACATCAAATTAAGTAGAAACTTGCTTACAAATAACAAAGAAGTCATAAAATTCATATTGAACACATATAATATCGTCATGTAAACAAACTCGGGCTGACGTAGAGATATTTGGATGTTTTGACATATAAATCGATAATACCACTTCTTGCCTGCCATTTGTTTTCCTTTGTTGAACTGATGCGCTAAGTTATTTAATCCGACCTGTTGAAATGCTACTTTTCTAACATCCCGCGGTGTAAGTCCAAAGAGGCACTGCGAAAATTCCAAAATGTGCCGCTCCAATGACTCTTTTACGGCACGAGTAAATGTGGGATTTCTGCCCAGAGCTTTTTTGGAACCTTTAGCAAATTTATTGGTGTTCTCGTTAAGTCTCTTTCTGCCCTCGGAATATGCCTCCAAAGCCAGCTGCAAATCTTCAGGAGTCCATTTTCCGTATTTACCCCGTTTTGCCATCTACGAATAAATTTCCCTATCAGATCCCCTTATTATTCGAGCGTTTCCCAATTTGAACCCCGGTTCATTTTAGGCGACCGTTTACGGTTCAAATTGGGCGAAGGGTACTAACGTACTCCCTTAACCTTAAAATCACCACTGCCTCCGATTGTAATTTAACAATAACACATGTAAAATACACTTTAACAATTGCTCTTTCTTACTGATATCTTAAAATTTGACTCGCCTTTAAATGTACTTCGGAATGCCTTTAGCTGGATGCACCCAAAACTGCACTACGTCAGTGGTAAACACAGAAACGCGCGGGAAACGGTCATGCAGGGGAGAGTAGGCTCGGTTTAGCTAACATTAGATCTACTTCGTATACATGTAGGAAATATCCTACATAGATGGCGTAAACTGCTATAAAAGTAGGTGAAAACCCGCAGGTTCAATTTGGGAGCCGGTTCAATTTCGGTGACTTTACCCTATTTTTTTTATTACGCCGTTTTTTAAATCAGAGTTACGTCGTGTGACTGTGATGAAGTGGAATACGGAAAATAAATGCAGACTTATTTTGAGTTATACAGGGAAAATCCTGTGGGATCCCAAAACTAAGGAATATAAATACATATACAAAAAGGCTGATGTTTTAAAGGAAATAGCTAGTGCAATAAACATTACGTGTTTGTATTCGATGCTAATGCTACCAGAAGTAAGTCCTCTTCATCTTCGGGACCGATTAAATGATTAACGTCGTAATGTTTTGGAAATAAGAATTAATTTGTGGTATTTATTTTAAATTAAAATTAGTGGGAAACTGAGTGAGCGATAAGTTGTAAAATTTATTATTTTTGTTGCATTTTCTTAGGTGTTTCTGCAGTCAACTCAATACAGATAATTTAATTCCTACATTTACATAAATACAAACATACATGTTTTCGGCTGCTTTACCTCGAAAGCGATCTAATTACAATTTACGCGTCACATGGCGAGTTCAGTGAAAATCCTAGAAGCGACCACCTCTACAAAACGACCACATGGCCGATTGTCTTATTCGGTGTATTTTGAGTCAATTATAATACGCTTCCACATAACATTACATACGTATGAAAAATATTTTACCCTACTGTAATGCGACCACTCCCCAAAGCGACCGGTTTTTTTTGACAGAACCGTTGACTGAATATAATTATTATATTCGCAGTCAACGGCAGAACCACTGTCGGTCGATTTAAAGTATTTCCTTATTTGTCTAGTTTGGTCTCCAACTCTGTACAATATTTTAAATTGAATAAGACCTTTAATGCTTGCGTATTTACCAAAATACAATAATTCCAACACAAATTTTACATTGAGAAACTAGCCACAGGCTAGTTTATTGGTTTTCAGATGTCACTTGCTTCGGGTAAGGAAGTAGTGAATTGAAGAATATCCCAGACTGTTGTAAGACTCGCACATGAGAATCGGAGTGCAGACAAGACTTGAGACAATGTAACATGATTTTCGACAAGAGAACAAAAATTAAACAAGAAAGGAATAGTCAACAACTAAAATGTTCGAATTGTCGAGTCGTGGTTACTTAGGTACTTTGAGCATTGTTTTACTTTATCCGTACAGAAAACATTTCCGGATGTAGGTACCTACTTGTGTAGCAAAAGTTTTCGGAAGAGAAATGCGTCTAGACGTTGTAAACTGCCTGGAATATATTATTTTATATTAAATTGCTCTATAGAATTTAAACTCTGGCTGCATGCAACATTTTGTATTTATACAAGTTTGCAGGCTGTACAAACGGCATTATATAACCTTAATGTTCCTGAAAAATGCAATATACACATTTCTTGCACTTTCCTTAATGCGTTTTATCGATTTTCCTCACTACCATTTTTCAATATGGAAAATACAGTCCACTGTTCCAATAATTTTGTTCGCTTTTTCATAATTCGGAAAATTTGTATAAAAATGACGATGGAATTTATGGGCCGGACACTATACGTATAATATTAAATGCATAGGACCTCTAAATTTATTACAGATTTAAGGAACCAATTTCGAATACACATCTGGATTTAACGGATCTACGAAATGGCCATTTTCAGAGATAATATTGAAGATGTCACTACCTGCTGGGTTACTTTATCGCGGGCTATAAATTTACTTTCGAGATTTCCAGAACAGTTTTTGGTAATGGAATGAAATTTATCCTCTGGTAATACAGTCTGCTGAACGCTGACTTCTACCTCATAGATATTCTAGTTCGCTATGTATGACACACTCTGAATATATTGAACAGATATCGGAAGTTGTATGAGTGAACGAATACAAATTGATTCAAATATACCACACGAAAGCTAAAACATTCACTATCTGCATAATTCTATTCCTTTTTCAAGTACATCATCTACGGAAGTCTTGTATCTTTTGCACATGCAAGTACTTGAATTCTATCAGAATTCATATCGAGGAAAATGAGAAAGAAACTATATGAAGAATCATCCCATAAGTATCGTTAATAACAAAATGTAAAGTCGTTTTCAATCTTAGTTAAGTTGGCAACAAGTACTGGTTAGATTGACCATATTCTTGCAAATCTGAAGCTGCTTGACAGCTATTGTTAGTGTTATTGTTGGTCTGACAATTTTCATGCTATATTGCATATTGTTCATAACGTATACAAAGTGGGGGACCTACTATTCATTAAACTATAAGAAGGCAACCTAGTTAATTCGACAAAATTTTCTAGTCAGATTGCTACGGAAGCGTAGAAGGGCCATCCAAAATTATTTTTTAAGTCGACCGGTCGAGATAGTAAGTCGACCGGTCGAGATAGTAAGTCGACCGGTCGACATAGTAAGTCGACCGGTCGAGATAGTAAGTCTACCGGTCGACATAGTAAGTCGAACGGTCGAGATAGTAAGTCGACCGGTCGACATAGTAAGTCGAACGGTCGAGATAGTAAGTCGACCGGTCGAGATAGTAAGTCGACCGGTCGAGATAGTAAGTCGACCGGTCGAGATAGTAAGTCGACCGGTTGAGATAGTAAGTCAACCGGTTGAGTTAAGTTATTTGGCGGGGATAATTATTAGTAATACCCGTTCACGCCTTATAAAACAGCGTTTCCAGTTTAATTATTTAAGATATAGGTAAAACAATTATAATATCCACATGCCTTATAAATGATATTTTTCCTAATCTGTGGAAAACCTCTTATGTTGTCCCTGTGGCCAAGGTTGCTCAACCAAGTGAGTTTAGGGATTTTAGACCTATTAGCATCAACCGTGTCCTGTTCAAGGTGCTGGAAAGGGTGGTTTATTCCCAAATAAATGAGCACCTTAAAGTTTATGGTATTTTACCTCCTTTTCAGTCAGGTATCAGAACTAATTTTAGTTGTACCACTGCTTTGACGCATATCATTGATGATGTTATGGTAGCTACTGATAGGGGGCTAGCCACTGCCCTTGTGCTACTTGATTATTCAAAGGCCTTTGATTGTTTAAACCATGACATCTTGATCTCAATATTTTCTTTTTTGGGTTTGGATTGCTGTGCAATAAAATTTTTGAAAAGTTATTTACTTCATAGGAAGCAATATGTGAAATTGGCAGCCAATTTTCTCTTGAAAGCACCTTGGATAGAGGAGTATCTCAGGGCTCTATCCTGGGCCCTCTCCTATTTTCGCTCTATGTATCAAATATGCATTATTGCATACGAAACTGCGCTGTTCATGGCTATGCCGATGATAATCAATTATATTATTCTTTTGATCCTACTAATGTTTTAAAAGCCAACGCGTTAATCAATTCAGATTTACAGGCATTAGTCAAGGTTTAATTATTAACACAGATAAATCTGCCTTACCTGTTTTTTATAAATCATCTTTAAGAAATCCCCTTTTAAATAATTTAGATATCAAAATTAATGGCACCAAGTTGACTTGTGTTGATGAGGTTAAAAATCTTGGCATAGTGGTGGATAGTGATCTGCGTTTCACAAAGCATATCAGCATTTGTTGCAAGAAATCTTTCGGTGCTTTAAAACTAATTTTTTCTCACAAGAATATTTTGGGAAAGCAGGAAAAACGTATTCTCTGACTCGTTAGTTCTTTCACAGTTTTCTTACGGAGACGTTATTTATGGAGCATGAATAGACCTTCGAACGGCCCGTAGAATTCAGTTGATTCAGAATGCATGCACACCACTGATAAATGAGCAGCATATCCAATTACTTTTAAATAATATTAGGTATACTTCCTGATTTTGATTTTGTTTATATTTATTCATCATGTCATTTTTGTTGTATTTTTTTCTCTCTCTTGTGCTGCAGGTTGAGTGAAAGAACAGATGCTTATGTTCTTACATGCGCAATCTGAACTCCGCTTTTTGATGTCTTACATACATTTTTTGTATTTGTATCCTCATTTGGACATCAATAAATTATTATATTATTATTATTATTTTGTTCTAAGGACACTAGGTACATTATACACTGACCGCGGGAACGTGTCCTAATGGGTGACTTTGTTATTATTGGAGATGGAAGTAACTTAAATGTACAAAGTAATGCGAAATTATGTGTATGTCTTGACAGACAAGGTGGTAGAAGCAGTATAATTCTAATTGGTCACTTATATTTTTTAGATGGATGTCAAGCATGCGCATATAACTAGTTACAAGCTACGGTTACGACTTATACGAATTCTGCATATATCTGTCTCTTAATCTTAATCTCACCTTGCAGTGTAATGTAGTCCTACTGCCATACCCGTAGTTGATTTTTATCTTATGTAAAGTTATTCTTTTGTTATTTGAAAGAAAAACGCATGTGCATATAACTACATACTAAAATCAAAGAATAAGCCCCATTTCCCTAAAAAAAATTGAGAAGCAGTATTTGCCTAGTATGCGAATTATTTTTTGGGATTACTGCAAAAGCTTAGCCAAATTATTAGTAAAAATCGGTAAATGGCCTTAAATTAACCAATATGGCAACGCTGATTTTGTAAGCAACGAATACCCAGCAGGAGGAATCAAGAGCGTATTTTTTTGTAAACAAGCCAAGGCATCGGCTGGATTGTTACCACTTCGGGTGTTATAAATCAAGAAATAATTAAAATTTTTGTTATAACGTGTTTCTCCCACCTGTCGACACCGGACACACAAAACCGAACAGGCCACGAGCCGTGAACCTTAAAAAATAAATTCGGAGTCAACGCAAGAAACGACAAGAAACCTGGTTTGATCCTCGGATATTTCCATCACACAGCCAACGCATTAGCCATCCGAACACGGGAGGAACTTGTGTGACCTCTTCGAACTGCGTAGAAATAGTTAACAACACTAGCCGAACGACTCACCTGCCTTGCCTTGTTTACAAAAAAAATTAAGCCAACCTTCAACGAAAAACCTTCAACCTTCAACGAAAAAAGTACCAGAATAGACAACTTTGTACCAACCTAATAAAGTATATCAATTAAAGTAATTAGCCATTTTTTAAATCATTTATTTTTGCACCTGCCAGTATCAAATAGAAAAATGAGTAGCGCCCATAAAATCAACTTACTATCTCAACCGGTCGACTTACTATCTCGACCGGTCGACTTACTATCTCGACCGGTCGACTTACTATCTCGACCGGTCGACTTAAAAAATAATGTTGGGTGGCCCTCCTACGCTTCCGTAGATTGCAGGTACCATTTCGATTGACGGTCTTGTCCAATAGTACGATCGCAATCGTCGGAAGTTTCAACCAAATTGTCTAGTGACTGCTACTGAAAGAAGTTCGACACAAACTCGTATATAGATTAATTGTCAAAGAACTCTTTGGGGGAGCAATTTTTTTCTTTGGGCACAACTGCTTGAGTAACTTTTCTGACAAAAGGGATTTTAAATTTAATAACATAGTACCCATTGATGTATAATAACTGGATCATCTATTATCTGATGCGATCTTGATTTAAATGGCTTAACCTTATAAGGCATATTACACAGTGGGTAAAAGAAATTTCATTGCTTTAAAATTGTGCTGCACTCAGATGGAAAATAGATATACTGCCATCTGATCATGTAGTAAAAAGGCGGGAAATACAATTATTTGGTTTCGAACTTCACTTAAGGTAAGTTCGATAATCAATAATAAACCGTAGGCGTAGTTATATAAATTATTATGTCCTTTCATTAGCCAGATATTCGTTTCAATACGACGAACAGAAAACTGTAGTGTTCTAAGAATGGTTATAGAATTGCCCCCTGCGTGTGCTCGTACCAATCACACTAAATTATACCCGAACAAGGATTTGGTGGAGTCTCCGGGCAAATTTTAAGTACGTAAATTCACCACACTAAGGTTATTTCGTATTCCCATCTCGTTCAGATCTCAACTCGACATTCCTGTTTGACTTGTCATTCACCGTCCTGTCCACAGAGCGGTTTCAGAAATCAGTCTGCCGTTTACTTAGATGTTCCCAGAATTTTTTTACAGCTTCCATAATTTCGTTATCGAACTTTTTGTTCCGTTCTTCAACACTGAGCACGAACAAGTAAAAACTGACGGCGATTTCCTCTAGTTGTTTTTTTAACTCGCCGGCAATGATTGCAATAAAACGATGGAACGATGAGAACCAAGCAAAATTTTGTAGGTAAAAAAAACAGAGAGCGTAAAAACACGCTGTTTGGTTTAATTTCGCGGCCAGGGGAAAATTGCGTCTATATTGAAATCAAGAGAGCGTTTAATTAACCCATTAGGTAGAAATGTTAGTGCCCACGCTTCATGACTGGGGCTCTCCACCCCATGTTTACCGATAGATGCCTTATTTGAATAAACATGGAGTGCGCTACAACGCAGTGGCGCGCGTACTTAATTAAAACAACATGCGATTTAACAGTGCAACGAAAAAAAACACAAATACCGAACAAGGATTTGATCGTTTCCACGTGGATCGGATAAATAATTGGCGCGTCAATCGAGTCTAGGAATACTGTAGAATACTGTTTATAGGGGACATTTCGTGGTGGTATAAATTTTAGCAATCTCCTCAATTTTTTGTTCTTCTCTACCGTCTCCATTTTCCTACATCCTGCACATCACACTGAAGCCTGGATCTTGTCAACTTTTCTCTTAGCATCTTCGTTTCGACTGCATCCGTGAACCGGGGAACACAATGACAACACGAACTGCAACCCTTCGTCTACGACGAAAACTCGAAAACATTTAACGATGGGATTATGTGAAAAATCCTGTATACGTCCTGTAGCGCGTTTAAACCAAGTTCTACAATTGGATGACTTTTTACGCACTTTTTGGTCTTATGATTTAATCAAATGTAAACGACTAGATTTTATGGTTCTTCTGGAAACATTAAATCAGGCATATCTTCCTCCATATATCATTTAATTTTACGACTATAAATATTTATAAACAGTATATTTAAAGTAGCACATTATAACTAAACAAAACTCGAAATGTGAAAGTCATCTATTAAAAGAAGAAAAAAGTGTTAAAACAATTTTGTTGCATTTAAATGTAGGTATAAATTTAACTTAATGTGTCAACAAAACAGGCTGTGAGAAAGATGAAAAATAAGTAACGCTAAATGGAATCACTATAAAATTCGTGATGAAAGAAGTATTTATTCGTACCAATATTAATGGTTTTTTCTTTATTACAAACATTTACTCTATCACATTACATTATATTATGTTTGGACAGTTATTTACTTATTGTATTTTTAGATGTTCGAAAAAATAGGACGACGACCTTTTGGCAACATTTCAGTTTTCCTTTTATTACGTCGTAATGTAACATAGACAGCAGGTAGTTTACAATTTACTTTAAAAATTGATTCATTGGTTTACGTTAAACCGAAACTTTAATTGCTTTATTGTGCAAGTAATAAAATTTAAAACAGAAAATAGCTCACATTTTAATAAAAATATGTACCAACTAAAACGTCAGCTCTTCCTCAGATCTTCCTCTTGACCAACCTCTATTATTTCCTCGCACCTACTTCCACTCATTCCTCCTCGCTTAAGTCTTCCTTGCCCTGTGCGTTTCAGTATTTGCGTCGGTAGTCACCCTTCCGTGATATGCAGTACATGGCTGTACCACCACACATAACACTTCGTATTAGGCAAATATTGGTTTTAATTTTTGTGTTTTAGTTTTAGATGTAAAAACTACGTAAAGAAAAAAGCCCTGCGGAGCTCATGATATTTAGTTCTCTTTCAGAGGGATGTTTCTTTATCCACAAACCATAAGGAGATCACAGGGGTCTTTTTATTATGAATTGTTTGGAAATCTGTTAAAGTGTCGTGGCTATGGCGCCTACGCCGTCTAAAGAAAACACTAGAAGGATTTGCTTGGCAAACTGCAAATTCAATATAGTGAACGAGATTCGCCGTGCTACATGGCTCGCTTATGCGTGACACGGGTAAATGCCTGAAAATCGTTTCAGCTCCAGCTCAAGACAGATTTGTTGCAACAGGGTTTGTCGAGATGGACAGATCGGATTTCTTTCGTTCCCGGGAGGGATGATTGCGTACTTTCAATTTCTACTTTAATTGAAATACGATGTTACGGGACTAACATGGCATACTTTTGGAAACAATATATATTCTGATTTGGAATTCTTTTACATTATGCTGTTTAACTATATCGGGATGGTTTTGTAAATTTATGAATTTAAGAGAAAAAATTTCATTTCAGTTTTCATTTGGATTGAACCACGACGCTGCCAGATGGATTTCAAGATTGTCTTCAGGAACGCAGGGTGGGCAATCCAATTCTTGAATGACTCCTAGTGCAGTGAAATTGTGGGTCAAAGTTCGGGGTGTTTCTTATGTCCTGAAACAAGGATAATATGAGGAAATTTCAGAAATAAATAAGGCAGAAGTACTCAAACTGATCTCGGAAAATAAAAACACCAAGCATAGATGACACTGTAATAGAAGTTTCCAAAGAAGGTGGGGAAGAACTACATCAAACAATTTATCATTTCAATCAATGTTTGGCGGATTGAACAACAACCAAAATAGGGAATACTGCAACCATAATCTAAGATTCCAGACCTACACAATTACAGATCTATGCGTTTCTCATCACATAATATACATAACCTTAAACAATTCGTCTATGATAAATTTGTTTGACAATAAAACATGCAAGACCAAGGGAAAGATTAAGCTAACATGAGCAGCCTTTCGAAAGTAGATTCAAAACGAACATCATGTCAAGGATGAAGGACTGCAGATGGTCCAAGAAGATAGCTAACGGAATAGCCACCGAGACTAGCATATTTCAGGAGTAGAAAACTGGATTGGATCACCTTCAACTGGATTTATCATTTAAACAACACACGAAGAAGATGTAACCTGTCAAGAGAGGTCTACGCCTTGATGCGTAGCCTACGCTTGATATGGACCGGACAGGCTGCTCTCTACGAAAGAATACGTTTCGAGCTATCAATAGTTCTGTCACCGCATCCTGGTTGAAGAACAAGTAGTTCTATTTATGGATCTCATTGACTGTTCTGTTTCTTAAACCGGATATTGTCGGGTCTCGTCAATATTTTGACGACTTGATAAATGTTCCTCTTCTGTCAACTTTGCTCCTGAAATTCGCCTGCTTTTCTAGTGTGGTACTGACGATGTTTTCCTGTAGGTAGGTACATGGGGAACTGTAAACTGTGTCTTTGTAGATGTAGTTTTCAAGAATTCTTCCAAATCCGTTCGTCATTCGTTTGTGAAGGAAGGAAAGATGGTAGTGGGCTTCATTACCTTCCAGAACAGCCTAGATCTCCATCAAAACATGTGCTGCTAAAGAAGAAAAGAACCATAAATGGTCGGTACGTCATGATAATTTAGAGCTCCCTGTTTCCAAGTTCAAAATACCCAATGATATTCTTATATTCTTTTAATAAGCGTCTGCGTTCCATCTTCCTAACATTTTCCCTAGTTCTTCGTATTTCTTCAGATTCTGAAGCAAATTAGATATCAAGGATGGACGACGGTAGTAAGATTTTCAGAAATATGAAATGTTTGATGTAAACCTCACACGTTAGGGGTTGATAAGGAAACTGCATGTCTTATCTTTAATGCCGCTATTAAACTTCCTTGATGTGTATCTTGCTATCGGCTAATCCAAGTGTGCAAAAGCACTTCGCAATAATGATTGTACTTGCTCACAGTTGTAGGGTCACTATCCTGTTACGACGAATAAAACGGATGCGACTGCTGTAGGATTATACGTAGGCAGAGTAGAAAATCCGGCGAATTTACGGTTTTCCTTGTTTTAATCCTGCTGATCCCGATGTCACATTGTAATTTTAATAGGCGCTCCGTAGGCAATTTGCGCATACAGCTGAACTTTCTTGTCTAATAATAAGGTCCTCATAACATAATGTACACACATAACCGTGAAGTTGGTAATAAAATGGAAATTCGAAATGTTCTGGGATCGCAAGTTTATTGGACTATAAAGAATATGCATATCAGGGGGGAGCCGGCTCAGCCGTCTACCTTAGTGTCTAAATCCACTATGCGTGGGCGTTAGGCTCATATTTATTCGAACGAGTGCGTTCTCTTCACGAAAAATGTGACCATAAATTAGCTTTATCCTTTTTCTTTATATGAAACTCTTGTTTAGACACTTAAAAAGTCTGATAAGAAAAATGTTCAACAGAAAACATTAACGAGCGTCTTGGATATAGTCATTCATTCATTTATTTATTTATTTACCTAGGCCATCTCGCGCGCTACGCGCGCTCACTGCCCTAGTCGAATCATGACTTCAAAGAAACGCATTATTGCCTGATTACAGAATAATTTACATCTGATATAATTCCCTGAAAACGTAGTTTTGAACTAAAAGGCTATTTCTTTGATTTCCTAAATAAATTATCAAACTTTCCCAAGAACGATCTCTTGAAAAAGCCACGCATAACTGTCCGTGAGTAAATATTTCTTTTCGGAGATTAATTCCTATTTTATCAAATGTTTGGCCTTGTGATTTGTTAATAGTCATTGCAAACTCTAGTTTAATTGGAAATTGTTGTCGTCTTTTAAAAGTAAAAGGATAAACATTTTCACAGTACAACGTTATACGGTTAACGAAAACTATATCTTCATGTTTATCGCCTGTTAAAATTTTGCACTGTAGGATATTGTCTCCCAATTGTAAAATTAACAATCTCGTACCATTACATAAGCCTTCATTAATGCTGAGATTTCTAACCAACATCACAATACAGTGTACTCTCAACTTCAATTCATGCGGAGGAAAATTTGGCGGGTTTAAAGTATTTAAATATTCAGGAAGAATAGCATCGTTTAAATCTCCATTATCACAATTTTCAACACTATCCAAGTTTGTATATATTTTTTCTGTTTTTATATCTAACAGTTCTACCACTTTTTTGTTAATGTCTTCAACATCAGAATAGCTGATTAGGCCATATCTATGAATCGCTTTTCTCTAATTGATTCCTCCATATATACGTTCAACGATATACGAATTATAAATACATCTCTGTGGCAATTCTAAATTGCTATTAATATCGGTTAAAACTCCATCTCCAACATCCAATAAAAACTTGGTGAATTCTTGTTCCTGTGGTAGAGCCCGCATATTTTGTGTTTAAGAAAATTTACGGAAATAACTCCAAAGAGAACTAAATTTGATACTTAAATTCACTGTTTCACAGCGGGTAGCATTTATTTTAACTGGTAACAATTGTCAAAAATCTCCTCGCAACACCATAATTTTTCCACCAAACGGAACATCACAATTCATAAAGTCTCGTAAGGTTCTGTCTATAATGTCTAAAGCATACCTTGGCGCCACAGGAGCTTGATCCCAAATAAAAACATCTACAGTCCTTAAATAATCTGCTTCTTTTGAATTTTTCTTAAAGTTGGAAGATGAATCTCAAAACAGAGGAACAGGTAACCCAAACGTTTTATGAACTGTTCTGCCATGAGGAAGTAGTGTTGCTGCTATGCCCGTGAAGACCATGGTACAAACAATAATTTTATTCTTACTCTTCAGTAAGCTGTAAAGGGTTGTATAAATATAAGTCTTACAGGAGCCTCCTGGACCGTCTATATAAAAACATGAAGATTCAGAAATTGATTCATTTATGGTAGCATCACATATACCCAAAATAATATCTACAATTTCTTTCTGCTTTTCATTTAGGTGTTTATATTGTCGTGATCCTATTTCTATTGCTTGTTCTTCATTTGCATATTCAATGTCGTGGCATGGTAGGAAACATTGACAGATTGTAACCTTCCGCAGAAAGCATGGAACTAATTTGAATATGGTCTTTTTTGTCCTTCAGTGTTGCAGTAACGTCTTTCATAATCTTGTGGCATTGCTTCTTTAAATTCTTCCCACAATTCTTCCTGATAAATTGGTCGGCAATACATTGAAATACGAATGAATTAATATCTCAGCTGTCTGGGCATCATCCAAATTTCAACTTCATTCATGGCTCTTTTCCACTCGTGATGATCTTAAATAAGACCTAAGATTAAGATTCCTGTATTTCTCCGTTTACAGTTTTCAGATCTTCAAATCTGTTTGCTCCTTTAATATGAAGTAATAATAATCAAAAATGAAATAGTTCAATTTGGCTAGGGCTTACGGAGTAGATGCTTCCAATAACTTTGAATTGTTTCTGACGACACGTATACTTTTACAACGACAACAAACATGATACCTACCTGACAGAGACGGAAACGAAAAATCTGACCTCGCTAGATCGAAACTGTACGTGTCTATTGCGCATTCTCCACGACTAACATCACTTTTATTAGATAGGATATCTGGTTACTACCTAACGAATAGAAAAAAACGTTAAAAAACGGAGTAACAAAATTCAGATCGAGGCAGTGACTTCCAGCTTAGGCTTTCCGCTGAGACACGTCTTATAGAGCATTGGGCCAATGAGTGAGCCTTGGGGAACTTAGACTTTTATCAGCTTAAAAGAGGAGACAGGGGCTTTGACTAAGACTTCGAAAATACAACGGTTCAAGAAAGAGTGGACGTTTACACAAGGCCTATTCACGGATCTGAAGTAACCAAATTGTGGATTAAGCTTTTGTACCAGATTTCACCTCAAGCTTTTGAAAAATCGAAGAATTCTTGAATTAAAATAAGGTAATTGACTGCTTATTGTATATTTTCTTGCCAAGTTAACGTCTCTAACAGACATAAAGCAGTACATTTTCCGTGGCATCTTTGAAATAACAGCAACAAACCGATCATCATCGCCAGTCTCGCCAGTCGGGTTTTATGCATTGGCCGTCTGCCTGGTGATTTTAAAATCGCCGTTTTTTGTACATTCCGTGAGAGTTTGTGTGGTTAATTAACATACGTTTTACGTGCATTTTATCGTTAGTTCAACGCTCAAAACAAATGTTTGCATGCGCCTCAAAGGAAACGTCTCAATTTTATGGGGCTCCTGGTTAACGCTATTTCATTTACAATCAAAATACCAGCAATAAAGTGACTATGTTTATTATTTTAAGTAGCGATAAATAAGGAGGGAATATTGTTTTTTTTGTACGTGCATGTCATTTCACCGAACATCGTCTGCTGGCCGTGTACAAATATTGAATGTCAGCTTCTGAATGCGTCGTATGTTTGCGATTATGCTAATGATGCCATTTGACAAATTGACTAAGAATATGACAGGCACATGGGAATGTGTGCACTTGCTTAGGTTCTTCGGCATTTTAAGGTAATTGGGTTTGATCAGCGTGCATTAAAATATCAGTTAACCATACTTTACAAGACTCAAAGGCATGGGAAAAGTTCTGAGACGGAGATTACATCCCTTAGAAGTTTTACCAATAAAACGAAGAGATTTTATACGCAAGAGGTTTTCCCAGCAATAAGATGACTTCAAAAGGTTTCCCTTTTAAGATAGCAGATCTCAGAAGTTGCCTATTTTAGATGTAATATAAATTATTTTCTGCCATCCCAGTGACCAATATCTGAACATCAGTTATTAAGATAGCTGCTTTCATTATTTGTTAGTATACGAGTACTGTAGGGTACAAGAGGATAGTTTTAGGTCTATAAAACTTAAATGGTGTATCTTATGGAAAGTTGCAATACATTTTAAAGGGTCTCGCTTAGAGGAAAATTTTTTGCTTCATGGTTTAAAAATATTTCCCAGCCGGGTTGAAATATGAAAAATAGCAAAGGACTAATTGTTTTATAATAATTAGGTTTACTAATATTTAAAATTATACTAGTTGTGTTAAAAAATAAAAGTTTGGTGCAATGTGGAGTCAATTTTCTCCAGCGTTTTGTCGTCCAAAATAATGATCTCTCAGTCACCTGTGTTCGCCATTATTTTGATTTTCAACATGCTCATCTTAAGTTTGTAGGTGATTTTACGTCAATAAATATATTTTTGCGTTGGCTAATTTGTAGGCACTTAAAATTGACACGCGCTTTGTATGTGTTCATAGGTAGTTTCATAGGTGGGGCTTCTCCATGTCCTCTTTCAATTTCTTAGTTTTTAAAGAATGTATTCATTATGCACATATTGTTGGTTTCGGTGAAATTCACCAGGGGACTGTCCTTATCGTTTCAATGACCCACGCTCTGCTTCCCACATAATTTTCATTTTCTTCCTCCTGCTTGTCTGCTTTAGTATTGAAATCGTCGATGACAAGTGGAAGTATAGGTAGGTAGTAGGATCACGGATAAGACTTTCCACGAGTTCTTTCTAGAATAATTGTTCTGTCAGGTTGAATCATCTGCCTGAGCCTTAAACTTGATCCAAAAATCGCATTTCTGGTGGGTATATTAGGCTGGTGGGGACCGAGGGCCTGGTTTCGCACATTCTTCACAATTTCATTTAGGGAGATTTTTAGGCATTAATGTATGGAGTTGGTCAAACGTTTTGATCCAAATATAGCTATCCCAATTAAGAATATATTATTCACTGCACTGAGAAAAATGGGTAGTTTGCAACAAATAAATACACTGAGAACAGGATTTGTTTCCATGATATAAAATTGATTCATGGGAATTAATTTCATTATTTGGATTTGAGCAATTAAATGTTTAATGGAGCGAAATAAGTGGTTTATTTGTATAGTTCAAATACGGGAATTTTCTCTGGACCAAACTTTGTTTATATTTCAAGAGGTGATATTTATTTCATTGAAATAAATTTTATTCAAAGTTAATTTAATCAGTTATACTTTATTAGTGCATTCATAAGTATATCGATACACATAACTGAATTTACAAATCCTATGTACAGAAACTGACCCTGAACAGACACTGAATCCTGAAAGGAAAACTATATCATTCACATAAGGTGCACAAGAAGTCAAGAACACATGAAAAATCTCCCAAAATAGTTTTTTCCTGCAAAATTGTTAATTATTTAAAGCGTTGCTAAAACTAACCATTCCCAAGAGCGTGGAGTGTGATGATTTTTACCATCAGTGATGCATATGATGCAACATCATTGAAAGTTTCTTGGTAAGCAATTGATTAAATTAATTTCAAAAGTCATTATTTGTTGATCAAGAACTCTCTGATAAAATTCTTAACTTCGTCATCTGCAATCACTTTTGCGCATCAAAAGTTACAGAAACCACAGAACATCAAACAGAAATTGCCATAATGAATATAATGGCAGCCACCGAGGGTAGGTGACGTAGGAGAAGTTATGCATTCCTATTAAATAAGATTTGGTTCCCAGGAAGAAAAATGCTCAGTTCAATTTAATTTAGTTCGTCAAGTCTAATTGTGTAAAAGTGAACGGAAATAAAATTCCTGTTAATTTAGCCAAATAAGAATTACTTGCCTCAACTCAGAAAAAAAAACAAATAAAACAGTTTGTTTACTCGATTAAACTAAAAATCGACGTATGCTTGTTATAAATAAACATATAATCATAGTTGCAAAATTAACTTCACATAAACTTTTAGAATAAACCATGTACAAAATTATGACCAAGAAATTTAGGAATTTTTTTTCTCGGTGTATGTAAAATAACAGTGACGTGTTAAAAACCAAAAATTACTTCTTATAGATAAACCTTATTTATGCACAACTTTTTTGGTATATCTCCCATTATGAAGTGCTCGATTTGGTATCTTTGGTATCTTTATTTGTATATATTATTTGCCACGATTATTTGCATTTTAATTAATTTCGCCTAAATAAATATTGCTTTTGAAACAAAAACCAAGATTTATTTGTAATAAATAAATCTAATTTTCATCAGATTGATCCGATTTATTAAACAAATCTTAAGTCAATTCTGAATTTACGTTTTTTACAGTATTTTATGAGTTGCCAGAAAAAGTTTATTACGGATAAGTTGCTGG
Source organism: Xestobium rufovillosum (assembly GCA_963966045.1). NCBI lineage: Eukaryota > Metazoa > Arthropoda > Insecta > Coleoptera > Ptinidae > Xestobium > Xestobium rufovillosum. The sequence continues at coordinate 37,406,239 of OZ014493.1, forward strand.
AATCGGACCTGGACCTGGACTTTCTCATTCCCCAAGTTCAGTGATAAGATGCCACTTTAAATTACTTACTTTATAAGATGTTGGGGTCCACCATTGGAACAGAATATTTCCATGATGATGCGATGATGGTTGGTGTTCATTCATTTTTAAGGTTAGTTAAAATGGCCAATTTGGATTTTTTTTAATTTTTACACACTTTTAAAAATTTAAATCAACGTCACTTATATGTTTGGCTGTGGCTGTCATTTTAGAGGAAGAGCTGAAAATTGAGAGAAAGGTTTTTTATATTATGCGAATTTTATTTCTATAGAATATGTACATGGTAGACCTGCAGGTATACAGCGACATAAACATGTCAGTTCAATTAAATATGTAAGTACGTCCGTTATTTGGAGATCTTATTTCATTTCATAATTTATTTGAGAGAAAGAAATCATAGAGTTTGTTTATTTGCGGCAAATAAATGACTTGGTAGCTGCAAATATATAATTTATTTGTCACAAGTAAATAATATATTTAATAACAAACTCTACGATTTATTTCTCTCAAATAAATTATGAAATTATTCGAAATAAAATCTCCCAAGTAGGTACATAAATGGTTTAGTTAACTGAACTGACATTTATTTCACAGAAATAAAATTCACACTGATATAAATAAACCTTTCTCCCAGTGTGGACAGGGTAATAGAAGATAAGTGTGTTCATTTCCTCCTTTGTAAATATTTTAATAATAGGTTGGCCTGTCGTTGTATACCTCTTCGTGTGTATACCTCGATTTTTCCCAAAATAAATCAATACATGTATGAGTAACCTCTGTATTGCACTTACAAACCGACTCTCATTTGAGTCATAAAATTCTTAATGGCCGAAGCATTAGTACCAGTATATTAGATAAAATGTCCCTTTATCCCTTGGGATAATATTAGTCGAACCAAATAAAGCATGCATGTCTGTTGAGGGTAAGTCCCTCACTATAAGCCCGGTATTAGCGCTATTAGACGTATCAGGTCTAACAGTCACGCCAATTACCGAACTGCCACATTGCCAAATCTAGGATATACCGCTCGATGGCTACTCTGAATTCAGAACTAGGAATGGCCCAGTGGCGCACGTAGGCTTTTATATGCAGCAGGTAGTCTTCGAAGAACTACAAGAAAATACCATTCGTTGCCTCCACTGGGATATGGATAGACATTAAATAAATGACATTACGAGTACAATCCTTACCAGCATAGATTACGAAGTTAGGAAATATATCACCCAACTACATATACACCAGTTTAAGTGATATTTTCGCATAATGCCTTTGTTATAATAGCCTAGACATTAAATTATTTATGATTCAAGTTTGAATCTCAATTTTAATGTTGTTAAAGTTTAATATCACCCTCACGAAAATTAAATTAGTGTCGTAGACGTACTGTTAAATTCTTATTAAAGCTTAGCTTGTTTTTGTATACTTACAGTATAACATAAACACAGCTTATAATTGAGTTTTAACGTATAATACGTTCAGGTTTATGTTTTAATAAGGAGTATCGTTAACTATGAAGCTACGGTGCTTTAAGTTAATCCTTATTGTGAAAATTGCGTTGTTAGGCGATGAATGCAATATCTAGGGTTAATTACTCCGGGGCTATTGCTAAAGCTGTTTTGTATTTAAATGTGTTTGCACCTTCATTAAAACATTAAAATTAAAACCAGTCTCAATTTATGTTGTTGGTATATATCTTTGAACAGTTTCTAGGGTAGGTACGTGTTCTAAATCCAGATTTTGGGTACTACGAGATCTCATACGGGATGCTACCCCAAACATATCGTTGGGCTTGGAACGTAGGTACTTTAGTGCTCAACTAGCAGTAGAAGTAGGTATGTTAGAAGTTTTTCGATATTGCATATTTAGAATGTGCATGGAAAACCGTAGACCACTGGTTTCGTTCTTTTGGGACTCATCAGTACGGCACTTTGCCCTACAAACTCGAACCATGCAATATTGCAATATTGTATGAAATTACTTAAACTTGTATACAAGTTGAAAGCTGAAATACTCTTTAAAAGGTTCTTTTCTTTATAATGTACGCTAAAAAGTAAAGAAGCTACAGTTATTTTCGTCCGCCTATGTACCTTGATTATTGTCATTACGTACCTCTGACGCCGTACCATATGCGTTTCATGATTCAAGATAAGAAATCTAGGAAAGGAAGAATCTTGTTAAACCCTAACTAGCAAAGAACACAAGATTTGGTCAATCCTAGCAGCAAAATCAAGAAGAGAAAAATATTTATAAAGTAGTGTCCAAGTACCTAGCCAATTTCTCAAAAACATAATAAAAATTTTTTTGTATGAAGTACTCCCGTATCTCCTATTTTTTATTGTCTTCCACGCAAGTAACTTTTCCCTAACTCTTTCTAATATCTCCTTATTGTTAACCCGTGTCTAACCATGTACGGCGTCTTCGTGGTTCTTTAGAACCGTATTTCAAATGCCTAAATCGTCTAAATTCCGCACCCGAATAATGCCGCGATCCATACATACTGAAAGGAACGCAGTCTACTCAACTGTTGTATGTTTGGTTGCATAACCAAGCTTTAGAAACGCACGTTGGGTTGCCTAGCTCGTATCGTTAAATAAAGGGTTAGGTCCTTAGACACTGATGACTTCACTTGAAGGTTTTCTTCTAATAAAGATAAATGGGTTTTCCCAAGAGGTTTTCCAAAATATAAGAGAAATATAAAAGGTTTTCCCTTTAAATGGTGAGATCTCAGAGAGTGCTTGTTCTAGTTGTTTTATAATGAAAATTACTCTCTGCTATGTTATTGGAAAATGCTGAATCGTCCTCAGTAATTAAGTTAGCTAATTTTAGTCTATGTTATTGTAATCCCCAATATTAGGAAATTTAGTAATTATGCTTTAGAATCTCTATTTTATTTCAATAGGTTACTTTTGGGACAGACTGTATTAGACACTCTTCACCCTCACTGGTATGCAGACGTAAACAAGAACGGTCGTCAAAGGTAGGAGCTGGAGACGGGAACAGGGAGACGCGGTATAGATTAGTTACTTCGGTAAATTTTAATTAGGTTAGGTGGGGTAGGGTCCGTTACAATACGCACGTTCTTAAGGGTTTCCTCCTAGTTTCTGCATTTACAATTCCAGAGCTTAATAGTTATTTCCTTTTGTTAAATGTTAGTCTGCTTTGGGATACTATTTGTTTTATGTACAATCACGAGTTATTTGAATTCTCAAATACCTAGTAGAAATCTGCGACTTCCTCTGATTTGTCGTTTCATAGTTGTAGTTTTAATCCTATATTCGTGCCCACTACATACTAAAAGTTTTGATTTTATTTTTATTAAAATTCATCACGAATATTATAGTTTGGTCCTATAATTAATAACATTAATTGTTGCCGCGGTTGGCACTAGGTGAAACATTATAACTAATATAAGAATAAAAACACTCGGTTTTGTTGTTTCGCTTTATAAAGCTATCTATACAGGGTGGGCCAATAGTGTGTAGTCGGCCCATATATCTGGTTCTATTCAAGATATCAAAATAAAACTTTACGCGTATGTGGAGAACCCCATGAAGCATCTGATAAAATTATTCTGGTGTATACAGGGTGTTCACACTCTGAACACCAAACCAAAGTTATGATTTTTAAATGGAACGCCCCACATTTGTTTACATATTTGAATTCCCAATAAAATTTTATGAAAGATGGTGTACTACACGATGGGGTTTAGAGTGAGCAATTTTAAGATATTACCATTTTTGTGCCAGTGTGGACCCAACTTTGAGGAGCTGCTGACATCTATTGGTCGAAGCTATTTAAGATTTTTTTATTGGACTAGGTTCGCAGACTGCTCTATTTGTAAAATACTTGAGTACTTTCATCACAAAACTTAATATCATACAGGGTGGACAGCTTACGCAAAATGCATTTTTTCTTAAAAATTTCAAATGGAACACCCCATATATTATTTCCATATTTGATAGACAGTTTACTAAGCTTTTGATTGATGTAGATATTGTTAGGTCTGCGACTGGCGGTTTCGGTAGAATTGAAAATTGAAGTTTCAAATGTGGTAATTTGACCGGTAATTTATTCGTTTCTCCCATATTTTAGCGCCCAAAACACAAAATATGATTTCCATTTTGTATCTGGAAGTTGACTTCACATTGAAACAAAAAATTTTATCGCCAGATTGCTTCTTCATGGTCATATTCTTAAATAAATGGTAACTTATTAAACCTGGGTATAAACAAGGAGTGCCATGGAAGAAAACCGTCCTTTCAAAAAGTAATCTTGCAATGAGATTTCTTGTGCCGGTGTAAAATTTTCTGTAAAAACAAACTGTACGCATTTTTCTGAGTTTTGGGTGGCAAAATGGGGGAAATTCCCCAAAAATGGTACAAAATTATAGCAAAAATTTCAGTTCTTAAGGTTCAATCTTTGTTTCTGCCTAAATTATCAGTCGCAGACCTGCCAATATCTACATCAGTCAAAAGCTTAATAAACTGGCTATCAAACCTGCAAATAATATACGGGGAGTTCCATTTAACATTTTTGAGAAAAGCTCCATTTTGCGCAAGTTGGCCACTCTGTATAATATAAACTATTCTGAAAAAAGTGTTCATGGATTTTACTAACAGAGTATCCTCTGAACCAAGTCCAATAAAAAAATCATAGTTAGCTTTGATCAGCAGACGTCAGTAGCACTACAAATTTGGCTTCACACTGGTACTAAAATGGCCATATCTTAACATCGCTTACTCTAAACCCCACCGTGTAGCATATCAACTTTGATGAAATTTTATGGGGAATCCAAATATGTAAAGAAATGTGGGGCATTCCATTTAAAAAAACATAACTTTGATTTGGTACGTAGCACGTAAACATCCTGTATACATGAAAATAATTTTAGCAGAAGCTTCGTGGGGTTCTCCACAAACACATAAAATTTCATGTTGATAATCTTGGATAGAATCAGAGATATGGACCGACTACACACTAATGGCCCACCCTGTATATTAATCCTGGAATAATATTTATGTCATTAATCGTATTAAGCGCCTCTTCTATTATATATAAACTGAATACTAGAAGTGACAAGAGGGTGAAATCCTCTAGTGACAGCGACCTCTATAAGAGAAATGCTAAACTTTTATTTTTAATCCTGACCATCAACTAAACCCAACTTAAATAATTGTGATGATAAATAATTATCTTAATCTCATATTTGAAAATAATGAACGGTTTTCACAAAATTGTAGTTAAAGGTGCTAAAGTTTTCACTTAATGTTGTCGGAAAAATTGGTTCACAATAACAGACCTATTTTTCAAATGATAAATCCCAGCCTTAACTCGGGGAGCACTTTTACTCAGCAGTCATTCGGGTTGCCTACAAATTAGCTATAGGTAGGTATCAGACGTTTTACAGGAGAACGGACAGTGACGTGGGTAGCTTGCGCACAAACAAGTTTTTCTGAACGTACCGCGGTTGCTAGGCAACAAAGACGCGACCATCCATTTTTCTCTCGTTTCAGTCTTGGACGGAGGCGGCGTCGGCGTTGTATTTTTAAGTCTCTGACTTAGATAGTGTGCCACTGTTGCCGCAGCTGATGCGTGACGCCATTACTTTTGCGCAGTTTTGATGACGATTCTCCTATGAAAGGGTTTATATAAGAGGTCTATATGCGCAATCTAGAAGTTTAGAATAATATAATCAATAATTAATCAATTAATCCATGTTGGAAGTATGTCTATGGTTCTACTGTGCGAAAACTATATTCAATCTTGTTTTAAATCGGTATTTTTTGCTATTCTAAACGAAAATATTCCATCTGAACATTATCGATTGCTTCTAGAAACATGCTGTTTATTTTAGTTCCTCGCATTAACGTTGAGAATAATAAATGCCTCTATGGTTCTTCGGATTCTTTCGCCCACCTTTTTTTAACACACATGTACCTGAGACGTGCCTACTGAGGATAGTGGCTATTCTTTCTTCAAGCATCTGCCCCATCAGTAATGCAATTTCCACTAGCACCCGTCCTTCATGATACTTAATAATTAGTTTGACTACTACGTCGTCCTTTCCACCTCTCCTGTAGATTTTCTGATTTTCAACTTTGCTTTTATTTGCTTCTTTCAAATTCAATTTTAAACTTAGTATCGTTTCTAGAGACTGCACATAATGATCATCGTTTCTGTCAATTCCTTTATGACCTCCTGATTCCTTCCATGTGGCGATGTATGGAATCTATAACTATCAAATGGGAAGTGGAAATGAAGTGGACTTCAAAAACTCGGAAAATATGCATTCCTTTGAACATGCATCACGTCAGTACGTCGCTTGGCTGCCAATACGAATATCTACGAATAGGTATCTCTGAGTAAAATGACGTAAAACTCCCAAGTTTATCTTGGCTAATTCCCCACTGATTGGGAAAGGTACTATCACAGCACGCTGTGGTGTTATTGTAGTCGCGGCACAAGTGTTCATTTTATTTATTTATATTTTGGTTCACCGACAAGTTTGTTATTGTTAAGCTGTTAACACTTGTCAGAATAACATACACACTATTATAATGTGGGCCAACAATTAATAGTAAATTGTTGTTGATGTTGTCCTTCATTTGAAAATAACTCAAATGTTGTTTATTACTTTAGTGGCAAGAAACAGGATAATTTAATGGATAATCATCCCTAACTTAAACATTTGCAAACGATGACGCAAGTAGAGCAATAAATAATTGTTACAGCTAATTAATAACCACGGCTGTTAGTTAAACAGTTGTAGGTGTAACATAGCAATGTACGAAATTGGCTTGTCTGGGTGAGTCATAAATTAGCTGTAACATGGGTATTAAATACAGCTAAATTTTCTTTGTAAAATTGCCATTTTCGTGAACAATAATCGTTGAAAAGTAAATTAAGTTAAGTTGTTTATGTAAGCTTGAAAAGGATAAAGTACGTCTTTTGTTAAAATGTAATGAGACTATTAATCTTTTAGTTGGTTTCCTTTTATTCGTATTTGCACTGCTGTTTGTAGCAGGGCATTCTGAAAGCAAGAAATAATTAAGACGCCAAGTGCCATAAAACGGAAATAAAATGCAAGAACCCCCATTAAATTAAAGATAATAGAAGGAAACACATAATTTTCACTTCATTAGTATGGTGTTTTTTGCTGCACCCTCTAAAGTTTACGGTTAATAAAATCGCCACATGCAACTCATAAGTAACTATTTAATTGTAAATTAATAAAAGAATCTATAAAAAGGATCATAAACGAACCTCCAGTAATTTGTTCCGTTTACGTTACTACCTAAACGAAAGTTAAATTTGCGAATCCCATCGAGAGCAAGTCGTAAGAACACTTTTATCTTCCATTTTTACAAGCTGTTAAAGACGACCATTCCAATACAGCTAACCAAAGAGGGTTAATAGCACCATTATCGACTTATACGCAGCTTTTTTGTTTCGATTTACGCACTAAATATAGACAGCCAAAACTGTCCAAAACAACCAGTCTTATTCTTGTGTTCCGCTTTCATTCGAGCGGAAATCCCAGCTTATGCACGTGACTTGCCGCGTGTCTGTAAAGCTAGTTGGGCCCTTGGGGAATTGCACACTTGGCGATAGCGACGTCTGCGGTTCGAATTATTCCCAACACAGCCATCACACCTAAACACTAATGCAACTCAATTGCATAGTCCTGTGTTGACAAATGTTGTAGTGCGTGGCGGGTGGGCGGAATTAATTTTTGGGACCTTCGGATCAAACGGCGGCTGCGAAATATTCATCATGCCGCAATTGGTTAGTGTCAAAACTCGAAGGATGTGGATTGTTTGGACGAATTGTGCGGCGATTTTCATTCTCCATGTACAATTCGATTTCTCTTCTAAGACATAGGGTTTTAAATTTCATGGTTGTTTCTAAATACCTAAATTTCAAGAATATTTCTGCAAGTTAATGCTCTCGAGACGTTACAATATTGAGAGTTCGAACGCATGCCGCGGAAATTAGTGTAGTTAAACATGAGTATCATCTTCGATGGTACGTAGAAATAGTTTCATCGTAGAACGGACAATTGCACCATCAATACTGCGAGGAAATAATGACGTCACGCATCAGCTGTGGCACCAGCGCAGCGGCGCACTGTCTAAGTCAGAGGCAATGTAAAATACAACGCCGGGACCGTCCGACACTGAAGGGAGAGGAAAATGGACGGTCGTGTCCTTGTTGCCTATCACCGCGGTACGTCCAGGAAAACTTCTTTGTGCGCACGCTACGTCATTGTCCGTTCTCACATGAAACGACTAATACTTGTAACAGATTTTTCCAGGTGGTGCTCCACTTTGATTTTTTATTGGTTTTCTAAGTTTTTTGTGTTCCTCGGATAAGACTAATTCATATTCATATTTATTTATGTATCAGAAGTATGAGTCTGCTCTATAATCTTATTTAGAATAACTTAGCAATTTAAAAAAAAATATAATTTTAAGTCACTTGACTACCTACCTAAGTATTCATCTAAAATAGGTAGGTGGGTACGTATGTAGGAACATTTTTAATAAAATCATTATATGTACAATCCATTTTTCAGAAAAGAAACTTAACAAAATTCAATACTTCATGTCCAAGAAAGTTGGTTTTAGGTTTATGCGAAAAATAAAATTTTTAAAAATAATAAAATACGAAAGTGTATAAATGGAGGACCCCAAAATTAAAACAACTTAGCGGAAGACTGCAATACCGATCTTCTGTTTCCATTTTCTTTCTCGAATTATTTCCCCAATACGACGCTATAATTAATTAAAAGCATACGTGGGGACGATATAATATCTAAATAAGAGCAAACAATTATTTACGAAATCGATACCTGTAACGCGTCATATACACAAACGATTCCCGGGAAATACTCGATCAGTAATCTTTCACTTGAAAACATAAATTATTATCTTATAACAGATGAAAGTACTGCCTAAAATTCTTACAATACTGAGCTGAGCGCCAACCTATGCTCCACACGTTACGTCATGCGCGTGTGGTGACAAAATTAGGTTGCCTAAGTGCATACTGGTATAAGTTTATTACATCGACCTATACTCGTACTTACTACGCAAGCGCAGAAAGTACCTCAATCATTTTGCTTCATTTTGCTTATCCATTTCTACATGTACTATATCAGGGCTACCACTCAACCTAACTCTTTAAAGAGGTGAGAAAAGTGACTAATTTAAAAGAAAAAGTGACAGAAAAGTGAGCAATCTTGGTGGAACTTCTTCTATACGTTGATACAAACAAAACATGGGAATACATTTTTATCGTAGAATAACAATTTTATTAGAACATTGAACATTTTTCCGCGGTAAGTGTAAAACAAAATACGTACATAGATTTTTCTATAGTGACACCAGTAAAGTCCGTATCATAAGGACAATAACAACTTTTCAATTTGACGTTTTTCGAAATTTTGAGAAACAATATTCGCAATTTTTGGGACAAATATCAAATTTGACAGATATGTCATTACCTGCTTGAAAATTTTTATTGACAGAATATTGCATCATTTTTGGAACAGAAAGTGCCTCCAAAGTCAAACTGCATAAATTAACAAAAAAAATTTCATATGATGGGGACTTTATACTGGTGTCACTGTATAATAAAATAAACAGAAAATGATTGACTGTTACAAATTTGACACATTGCAGGTTAGTAAAGAAAAATACATTCTTGAGATCAAAAATAAACTAAAAGAACTCGTATTTATAGATACCTACATACAGCGAGTTTGAAAAGTAGGTACCTACAGCATAAAATCAATATTTTTAAAAGTGTTGTTACGTTCTATAATTTCGAAAAGTATCAGCTGTTAAAATATTTCAGTTCGGAGATATTAATTTTTCTTTAATATTTTCTTGCTAAACGATAAAAAATGGTTCACTACCTACTCGTATCGAGGTTTTGGCCGCATCGTGTCAGGAGTCTGGATATGCCGCGTGTGCAGGCTTGCTCATTTTTAAACGAAACGTTTATTCGTTCTTAATTCGATAAAAGGAGCAAAGCTACGTAAATTAGATATACTTCAGTTGTTTATTTAAGATCAATTGCTTATTGATTTTGGTTGTGGAAGTAATCTAACCACTTTGTGGGATTAGTTACGCTGGTTACCAGACGACGGTAACGAATTCCGTTTTTGTCATTTTGGGCCCTCAGAGGTAAACTATTCAATTTATTAATTATTTTTATCGAACTATGAATCATATTTAATCTTTTAGGGTTTTACTTCTGGGCAGAAGTAACATTAACGCTAATCATATGTCCGTTTTCTTTCTCGCCTGGGTCACCGAGAATTTGTGATTTGGGAAATTTAGTTGAAGAATATTATATTTGCGGTATTCGATCGCCGCATGCTACTTCTTTGAAGGCCAACAAAAACTCAGATAAGCTGCTTGTTTATTATTGTATTTTTATTTTTACTTTCAATTCACATTTATATTTTCCAATCGTAGTCTTAACTAGTTTTTTTTTTTATTGGTCCGTAATCTCAGAATTTCATTAAGTAAAAGTATTTTTCTTAATAGCTACCAAATATTACTATACACTGTGTGATAATTTACTCTTTGTAAACCTTGGGGTAAAGCGCTGTACACCGTGGTATATAGGTACCCACCTACCTATCTCTTTTGGGTAAGCTATGAGGGCGACCTTTTTTTTGCCTTCAGCATAATATTTTGTTCTTACCAATTTAAAACGTACTGTGACAATCGATAATCGATAATCGATATATTTATATTAAGCACTCCTTTAGACTTTACTTCACTTTGCACTCATTTGATTCAATTTGTAATTATCTCTACTTGTATTTTGTTTATTAAAGCCTCTGGCTCCGTTCATGCTCTGGAATTATGCGCTGTTTTATTATATGACAACTGATACCGTTCGTAATTTGGGTACTCCAGCGTTAGAGTATTGTAACCCCTGTATAATTGCGTGGCGCCTAGGGTACATTTATTTTTTTTCTGTTTGTGGACCGTCACACCAGCTCCGTTGGGTCCAGCCGGGTTGGGGGTTGCCTTTTCCATTGTGTGGGGGTGTCGGGCTTTTGTAAAGATTTTGAGCGCCGCAGTGTGCATTTTAAGCAATATCATGAGACATGTCCATTTTATTATTTTATTGCATATATTTTGGTGTACAAATTACGTAGATGCCCCTATTCAAATTTCGGATATACGTCATCCATGATTTGTTCAAATAGCAGCAATATATTATTTTGCCAGTAGAATCTTGCAGATGAGCTTTTTCTGATTCCGGAAATATTGGGTACTTCATGTTTTTTTTGCAAAAAAAAAGTTTAAAAAGTAGTTAATACTTAATGATGGAAATAAGTTGCTACAGTTGAAAATAATAATTTTAAGCAAAAAATGCACGAAATATTAACAAAAATAAAGTAAAGACTTTTTTACTTTGTATGTCACAAAGTGACACTTAGGTATTTACTTAAATTTATGTATTTATAAAATTGATCAAATATAAAGTAAATAACTTTTAGTTGAAAAAGTGAGAAAGGTGACTAAATCACAGAAAAAGTGACAAAAGGTGACTAAATTATAAAATAGTGAAAAAGGTGAGAAAAGTGAGTGGCAGCCCTGCAATATAAATCAGTGGTAATAATAAACTTTCTGAATACTCTTATTCTGTATTACAATCGTTCTTATTGTAATCTTGTACATCAAACGGAAAAAGTCTAATAAGCGGACTTGAGACAACCAGTAGGCAAGCTGCTAAGATTCTAGTCTAACGAAGGCCTAAGTAAGTGGCTGTCTATATTCTTACTGACTGACTGACTGACTTACTTAATATTTAGTGCAAAGATGCCTATAAATTAATGTGCTGAATAACAAACCAGTTGGGTACTTACTCTTCTGAGTCAATACATAGGTACTGATATTTAATTATTTAGTATTTAATTTATAGTTATTTTAGCATTTTCATTCCTATTCGTATTTATACTGCAGGTAGCTCACAAAAATTAAAATAAATAAGAACTAACGGCTGAAATCATGGCGAGAGAACGTATATACATATATATGTGAGCTAAAATTGAAAATAATAGCATTCGCGGAGGGGTGACTAACAAAACAGACTGAAAGGATTATTCCAACCGAAAATCATTTTTCATATCTCTACAGCACGCGTTGTGATGTGAAACAACAAAAGTTTTAAAGACCGTCTCTGATACAATGAAAAGTAATTAATCAACATTTTTCATCAGTTCAACCTGTGCGTCAATTTATTATTATAAAGCGTTTACTTGTATGGACTTCAATAAAGGTTCATCAGAAGCCTGTGAAATTACCGAACGGTGGCCTCTCAAAATATATAAGAAAACAAAACATTAATCAACTTATCTGATCCCTAAGCTCCGAGCTTTCGGAAGCGCCCCAACGAAACAATGAAATATATTCAGATAAAGCTTCTTCAAATATAACTAATTGTGCAATTTGTTACTTAAATGATTTGGTGATAACCCTTTGTTCGGGGTGCTTTGTGCGAGGGAGTTACGGCAAGAACATATTAAATTTCTCAGGATTGCATTATCTAGGAGATAATGTATTCGATACATTATACTTGCATCAAGAAAAGGGGATACGCACACAATGCGTATGATCTGCCATTCAGAAATTACGATCATTCATGGGCGCTCCCGAGGAGAAGTCGTCTAAAGTACTGTCTATTGTCACCTAAAATGATTCGCCAAGAGTAAGCAGAGTAAGGGATTGATTTCTTGAAGCGCAGTGGGGAATAGTTTTGTAACATCAACCACAGACAGCAGATGCAGCTTGCTAACTATTGAGGACCCAAGCAACAGAAGACTCTGGGTAAACCGACGTTGTGAGAAAATTGCAAAACGTAAAAGAGAAAAATGTAAAAGTTCTAGGTATATCCACACTAGCTACTACTTTAGGAGAACAGTTAGTCAAATATGAAAGACGCGTGGTTGACTTGAGGGCCTATGCTTATTTGAACTTTCCGTTTACATGTCGATTTAATATAAGATGAGATTAAAATATATACACGTGCATAATAAATGGGTACTACTTCTACTGCTAAATAACACCATACATTCTCATTTGATACCATCACCATTTGCATAAATAAAAGCTACCTTACGTTAATGTTGACTTTAGAGCAAAGCTACGTCTGGGATTTACACTTGTAACAGTGTAATGCCAAGAACATAATATTCAAAATAGACAAACAGGTCGCACCGGAGCTTAAGCCGTTCAAGATGGCATTAACTATAAATTGCTTTCAAATGTAGTTCAGGTTCTAATATATTAGAACATGAACATTCTGCCCGTCCTTGCTTTCGAAATTTAAGTAGGTAGACAGTGCATGTACTTATTATTTTATAACAGTCTGGATTAATTATAGGAAGAGATGCAAAGGAAATTGTTGCGAGATGCTATTTTGCACATGGCACCTACGACATACCTGGCATACTTCCCTTGCTGAAACTCATTTGAATGTTAAAACATGTATTGAATTATTTTCGCCTACGTTGGAATTTCTGGTATGATTGTAACATCAGATCAATTTATGCATTCAGTAATAAGCTTTATCATGAACGTTATATCACTGATTATTTTTTTCATCGTCAAATTGACCAATAGGAACATTTCATTTGGGTCTAGAAGCGTGTATTATTTCGGTTAATACACAAGAGCCAATGATATTTTTTCAATTTCTTAAAATCGACCAATCAACTGTCATTGTAAACGATAAAAACCTACCTAGCTTTCCCAATAACTGATAAATATGCGCCTTGCTTTTAATCAACTATGCTGTGAACGATAGTTTTGAAATTTCTACCTTGGCAACTGTCACTGTCATATTATTTTCGAGTTTTCTTGCAACATCGTCGTTTTGAAATGGCAAGATTTGGCCAAGAATCTTTGGAAGATATTCAAAAAACGGTACAGAGTGTTACTCCGAGGAGTACAGTTAAAAATCAACAGTCAATATGGAAATAGTTCCAAATATTTTTAAAAGAGAAGCATTATGAACTTCTAGAAATTACTTCAAATCAAGAGCTTGGACTGATAATGAATGATTCGGCTTTTAATATGAAGAGAGCTGATGGAGAAGATTATGCGTTATAAAGACCATGTGGAATGTTACTGCAAAACTCCTCCAAGAAAAATACTACAAAGAGTTCGACTGCTCTGAGTAAGAAAGAAATATATACAATACTGAATCTGTGGAACGAAGATTGTCCAGAAGGACTTCAAAAAAACTGTATCATTCGAACTAGCCTGGAGAGGGGGAGAGGCAGCAAAATGCAAAGTGCATTTTTTTAAAGAGGAAAAGAAATCAAATGGTAACGTAATCGGAAGAATTGAATACAACCCAATTTTTTCCAAATGAATGCCAGGGTGGAGCTCAAAAATTATCAGACAGTAAGTGGTTAGTGCCTAATTACAATAATCTCGATATGTGCCCGGTAAGGTTATTTAAAAAGCTTATTTCTAAACGCACTAATAGAATTACGTCAGATCGACTATTTCTGACTGTAAATCCTTACTGGAATAAAAGCAATTCTGAATGGTACAAAAATATGCCTTATGGAGTAAACGAGATTGGAAAATGGACCAAACAATCTGCTGAAAGAATAGGGCTGGATACTCTGACAAACAAAATCACGAATCATTCAAATCGATCAAGTGCTGTATCAAATCTTGCTAAATCAGGTGTCCCGGAAGAACAGCTCATCAAAATGACTGGACATGCAAATGCTAAGTCATTAGGCCCTTATTTAGAGTTAGACGAGGGACATCATGCTAGTTTAATAAACAACCTGAGACCTGGACCTTCTGGAATCCAAACTACAAGAGATATAAACATAAGGCAAGAAAATTTTACCACTGAACACATTAATAATAATAATATGCAAAAAAACTCTGGTCATAATATAACATATAACCATTGCACTTTCAATGTTCAAAAAATGTACGTAACTAAAGATCAGTCAAACTCTACACAATATATTTAAATATTTTAATATGTTCTGTTAATTTAAAATGTTTATTGTTTCATTAAATCTTCTATTTCCAATTAAATTGTCCGTATAATGTAGTTGTGTATTAACCTCCCTAAAATACATTCGAGATCATTTTTTTATAAGATTATTTTTTTCATCGTCAAATTGACCAATAGGAACATTGCATTTGGGTCTAGAAGCGTGTATTATTTCGGTATTTTTTTCGATAATTTTGCTTGTTGATAAGTTGCCATAGTTTCGAATTTGTAGCTGCATTTATAATGTATAATCTCGTTACTTTAGTACCTGCCAAACGTCAAATATTCCCAACACATTTCTTTGTATGTGAATTAATTGAAATAAAATTTCGTTTTGAACTACCTTGCTTCGATTCAAAAAATAATCTTGTCAAATATAATTCGTGGTCTGGAATTTTTAGGTAATTTTACTCAAGCTCTTGCTTTTACTAACCACTCGTGTAAATTTGACAGAAGATCACTCGCGCAAGCGCTCGTGATCTTTTAACTGTCAAATTTACACTCGTGGCTACCAAGCAACGCAACAGCTGTCGTAAAATTTCGGACAATTCCAGACCACTTATTGTATTACTACAGAAAATACCTTAACCAATTGGTTCATATTATTTAGAATATGTACGTTCTCCAAATTTAACGTATCATACTTTTAACGTATACGTTACACCGTACGTTATTTCTGAGCTGTTAAGGGAACAAAGTCTGATAACAACAGAACTATGTTTATATGCTGCGAAAGAGAATTTTAGCTTTCATTCTTGCTTTCAAGTCACTCCAAACGCAAAACATTCTGAAATTATGTTGTTCGGAATGAAAGGAACGAACTTCATTGTCGTCAAGTCACCTAAAGGGCGTACGATAACGTCTTGTAGAATTATATGGATCTTAAATGAGGTACGTTTAACGTTAATGCTCGCAAAGTTCGAGTCATAAGTAACGTAATAACGTATACATTAAAATTATGATACCGCATACCAAGTTACTAATAACTTTAAATGTGATACAACGTACGAGCTTTGAGAAAATAACATAACGTTAGCTACATTAATTTAACGTAAGTTAAATTATGTTGCAAGCTCATTTTTAGCGGTTGCAGCCTTACACTTTTCAGTGCTAATTTTCATTTAATTCTGTACTGTTGTCTACATCTCCAAACTGTAGACTATAAACTGTGTTTCACAAGCCTATTTTCTCCTAATGGTTGTCTGAAGCCCTCTAAATTCCGTTCTCCCCCTCTTTTACAAGTAATAATGCTCCTAAAACGTGCATAAAAACTCTGTTTTAAAAAAGTAAAAGCTCATTTCTCTATAGAAACTTTGAAAAGTGTATAAAATAAACGTATCAACCCTCATCAAAAGGCTGTGATGGCGATATAAATGAAGAGCCCCGTCTAAACTTTTTACGAAAACAATAGCCGAAGGTTTAATAAATGGCTAAGGTCCCCGTGACACGTATTGTGCCTTAGAGGGTAAATGGCCTCGGCAAAAACCTCTTTGGTCCTGCGACTTCAAATTTATGTCGGCAACATCTGGACATCGCATTAGTTCACCCCTTTTAACTCGCACCTTTTGTTTTCAGTTTTTTTTGTTCGGCAAGTTCTTCAACTTTTATTCGGAATTTTAATTATCGTTATTTTTAATACTTCTTTCTGAACAGTTCAGAGTCTCATTCCTTTTGTTTGTACTTTTAAATGGTGGGCATGAAGTGCGTAATATATCATCCAATTTATGCCAGAAAGTTAGTGGAAAATTCAATTTTGTTGATTAATTTTTAATAAAGCTCGGAGTATATATCGATGTCTGGGTTACTTGATTACTTCACTGCAGAGAACCTTGCTTTGTTATTTTGTACTGTCATGCGATGTTTGTTCCAGTTACGGCAGATTGATTACTTTGGTTTTGGAATCTAAGATTCTAAAAATAAAGTGATTTCTACCTAAAAAATTCCTGCCCTGAATTCCACGGCTCCTGATTTTTTTATTTTCCAGGAATTTGCACTGATTGTTGGACGTTCCTTGTCTAAAACCTAGAACATGTTCCTCTAATTATAGTCATAGTGCATCAAGGTCAAGAACGTTCGATCGTAAAGGCCAATAGTTTCAACGAGTGTGATGTTTCTTTATTCTCTATTCTCTGGTATACTACACGCCAGAAATGAGAGTAACGCAAATAATTTCTAATTTGTTTTTATGGAATAAATTTCACTATTTTTGATAACTCTACGACGTATGAATGCAGGACGTGCTATACGTAAGTGAAAATGCAAGCAGGGTTAGGGAAGATTTACAGAGAGACAAATTTATCGATACACTAAGATTTACTTTTCCATCAGCGTGAAAATTGTGCATTTCCATCATTTCCCCTTTATCCACCTATCTGCTAGAATTACTTTCTAACTTATTGAAGGTACAGAATGCAATGAGTCGTATAAAACGTTTCTTCCCTATAAATTGATAGGCGCCCCTTCCGTGTTTTATTGCACATGGCGTCGGGTCGATACCTGCACCACACGCATTTTAGGGGTGAATGGATGGTTTATGATATTGTGCGTACGAAACCCAAGCACACGCATGTACGTACTATACCGGTAATGTTATTACCGTGGGTGAGCACAAACTCTCACATTAGGACGTAATTGGTGATAGATCAAAAACGAAATGTGTCGGAACTCGCTTAATTGCCCATTCCGAAAAAAATTACCCTGGAAAATACAATTGCAGAGAAAGTGTTTTTTTTTTGGCTTTGTTACCGCAATAATGGCAATTATATGAGGGTAACACCAAAACTTTTGGAAAACAATGTTAAAACAAATAACTAAAGAAAAAAATATGTCTACTGTTTTTCAAAATACTCGCCTTTGTAATTTACATATTTTTGGATTAGATGAACCAGTTGGTCCATTCCTCACTTACGAAATCAAATTTTGTACATTTCAATTTCTTAGTGGCCGACGAAAAGGCGATTTCAAGCATTTTGATCTTAATTTTAGAAAGATGCTAGGTCGGTGCAACATTAGGGATTAATTCCCATTGGTGCGCCGCTGCTTCTTGAATTATTCTTCATTTTTTGCGATTTTTTCCAAATCCTTCATTTCCTCATCCATCCATTATTTTCTTGGGCACCCTCTGACTCTTCATTCAGTCGGTCTCCCAGTCGTTATTTTCTTCTCAAGTGCGGCTTATATGTCCAAACCATCTCAACCTTTGTGCTTTTATAAATTTTGTAGTGTCCTCTCCTCCCACTTCTTGCAGCAATTCGAAATTCATCCTTCTTTCCTTTTCCCCATTGTCCATCTTTTTTCCTATCAACATTCTGTGGAAGACTTTTCTATCAAACACTCTTCATCTTGTTTTGTAAGGCTCCGTTTCTGCTGCATAATGTGAGATTTGGTCTCATGATTGTTTTATATATTTTTAGTTTAATTTTAGTGTTCATTATTTTGTCCTTTAAAACTGTATTTTTTCATTGACTTCGGTGGTATTTCCTTTTCCTATTATCATGCCGAAATACTGAAATGTCTAGGTCATAGTTGTTTATTTTAGTTATCTTTCTTTTCTTCTGCTTCTCCTTGTTTATTTGCATACGTTTTGTTTTATCTTCGTTTATTTCTAGCCCGATTTTTCTAGCTACCCTTTCCAACTTCTCAAATATATTTTTCAAAGCTTTCAATGATCTACCTACTAATTACTACTAGGTATGTCGTTCGCGTATGCCATTATCTGCCCTTCTCTGTTGTACTTGTAGGTACAGTAATAACGAAATTAGCAATGGCGCACACTTAATATTGGACAACAGGCACACAAAAATGACATAGGTATTTTAGAAATTATAATGGAGTAAGAAGAAGCACGAATTAGGCAAGGATGTGGCTTCCCACCATTAGTAGGAAGGCGAATAGAGCGATTAAAATAAAAGTCATAGTTGCCAAAAAGAAAACTTTGAATCTTTTGGCAAAAAGAAAAGTAAACTTTACTAACACAGGATTTAAGTCTGCGGCGCTACCAACTATATTTGAAAAAATAAACGCTAGAATGTAGAAATGTTAAATAAAATATTAAACTTTGAAAAAACTTACGCCGCGAAATTTTACTTTTAGTTTAAACGTCAGACGCTACAATTTGAAAAATTAGGTAATGAAATTATACCTAAAAAGAGGTTAAGTAAGTTATAGTAGGGCAAGGAACCGCGAGAAGACTACTAAGAGATTTTCCCAGTCTCCGTATTTAAAATGGCTATTCAGGGAACTCCACGGCTGGAGAGTCAGTGAGTCAGGGGCTAACCATATTTGCGTCCGTCTAAACTCTAGATCAGTTAGCTGTTGTCACGGTTCGTAGCTTCCAACTTACTCAATAGATGGCTCTGCTGATCAAACTGCGGTCAAGAAGGAGGGCGCTTAATTTCTTGAAGTCCTAGCCTCGTGGCGAAAGGAATAACACCCATCAGCAGCTTCCAGCAAGCAAAGAATTTTCAAAGCATTTTAGATATTTTCGCTATGACACTCGAAAAAAGGAAAGCACTGAGAGAATTGAAGGAAAATTGTGAGGAAGTGCTGAGCTAACGACATCTACGCTTATCGCAATATTTGTTTAAATTTTTCTTATATCTGTTGCACGATCTCTATTCAAGCCTGCAGCTTCACATAGTGGTGGAATGACTTCCAAGTATATTTTAAGTTACCCAAACTTATAAATTACTACTTGGAAGTTTAGCTTATTAACTTATTAATAGCGCCCATTAAAAATAATACTCGCTGTCATCATAAATATAAATTTTATGTGAACGTTTTTCACGAGAATATCAGATTATACGGTCTACACTAAAAAGGCATGTAATACGAAACATCTGATTATTAAAATGAATGCACACAAAAAAGCAATTACTTATGTTTACTGCATTCAAGCGTAATTATTTATTTGCTACATAAGAAGCATCAGGCTGCATACATCTTATTAATTAATAAAAGCTGAACTTTTTAATATTTTTTTGTTTTAAAATAAATGTTCACATTTAGATTATCAAGCGAAATATAATTAAATAGGTAGAAAGCAAGACGTATGGAGGATACAACTTTATTTTAGCTTTTTCTTTTCCTAATTAATATAAGTAACCAGATATATGTGCTGGTTTCATGTGGCCAAAAAAATAAATCCTAATGTATCCGAACCGCACAATCTAAGTTACACGATTTTAATTTTAAACTGCCGAGTTTTTAGTTCAAACAGGTCCTCCGGTGGAGTGGTGAGTGCTAAATCATGTTATTTCTATCTGTGGATGCAGTTAGGAAAACAATTAGGCACTTGAGCAAGGACCCGTCAGTATCAAGTGTTGATATTCAAAACTGGAAGAGATAGTAGTAGCTACCTGTTTTCTGGCCGAGCACTTACGTATAGTACGCTTATTTTACTTATTAATTTGTTTATTTTGGATGATTTTACAATATTTTGGATTGAGATGTTTGACTGAAAGCCGCATTCGAATAGATGAATTAAGAACAAATTATAAAACAATGTGATTAGTAAGAAAAATGTAAGAAAATAATAAAAATAATATATTTAATTAATACAAAATATTTCAAGAAGAGAAAAATGAAAAAATATACAAAGATGGACACTTATAGGTATTCCAAAAATTAATAAAATAAAGCCTGATGATATACCGGAAAACTTGTCGTCTTGACGACCCATAGCGTCGGGGCAACGAGGAATTTTATAGCCCTCTGACCCATCGATAAAACATAAACCGCCTACGCCATTTAATGAAATGCTTCTCCGCATGCAATAAGGGCCCTGCCCTATTCTACTTTTATGAAAAATCTGCTTTGTTTCAACAGCGTAATAAGATTTCTGAAATTATAGGCTATAAAAGTGCCAAGAAATCTTAACGTATGGTGGTTTCGTTACGAAAAGACATTTTCCAGCAGCACTCTGTATTTAGGGTGCTTGCCCCCGAAAATTCATTTGCATATTATGCAATGCTGGCTGATATACACGACATAAACACACCTTGCATGCACCAGTTAAATAAGACCCTGAACATTGACGAGTATTTTGATCTTAAAAGATTTAACTTTAACAGGCCTCGATATATCGATAAATAATTTATGGATAACAACTAAAAGAATATCGATATGGGAAAATGTGGATATTTTTTAATATGTGGGTCGTATATAGGGGCACTCTGAAATTCGATGCGCATGCCCACGTTAAGCTTACCTAGATTAGGCAAATTTTATATAGGTGCAACGAAACAATCCGAACAAATCAAAGGATCCGTGCGCGCTGCGCCGAATGCAACAAACATTTTTGCGCTAAAGTTCATGATGTTTGGAGTGTTCGCTATGTTTCCTTCGGCACCGAGTGTATTATCAAGAAAACGAGTCCTTAAATTAATAGTATTTCGTAAAATGAGTACGCCAACACCTTCATGGCTCACTGTTTAATATGTCACTCAATGTATACGGAAGGTTGGGGTTCGCGACTCGCCGCGGTAATTTTTTCGTTATGATTTCGATTTTTCTTACGAACAAAAAATCGGTCAGATGTCACGTTATCGTTGATATTATATATTTTGTGTTTAGAATAATTGCACCTCATGAAAGATGTTTCATAAGTTGCAATTGCAATTTTTACATAATACCCAAATAGGTAGCAGTCCTATTTCCCAGGCTTCTGTTGTACAGAATGCTTCAACCATGGGAATATTATTATTATTATTGTTAGGACGTATTACAAATGTTATAAAGTTTCTGCGAATCAAATTCCGTTGGAGAAAATTAGGCCAGGGCGTTACAAAACGTCATAAGTAGATCGCAAAACTGCCAAAAGTATAGACCGCAACGTGCGAATAGGCACACCACAACCAACTCCAGTCGGCTGTGGGCACACCATATGTTTACTCCCACCACGAGTTTCTCAATTCTTCGTAAATTTGTGGCGTTATTGATTCGACTGAGAATATTTGGATGCTGGGTTGTCAAACTTGCAGAAAGCCACCCAAGGTTTAGTTCATAAGAAACTATGCCCTTTCCAACTCTGCTTTCAAATTTAACATATCAAAATTGGAACAAAATGTGTCAGTGTAAATTTTCCTTCATTTCCCCCGTTACGTCAGCAACCTGGACCGCTGGCTTTATACATACCCCTCGAAGCATGGTCAGCAGCACCAAAGTTATTATGTGGAAGATGTCTCAATAAAATACGTTTCTGAATACACTACTTATAGGTATTTATTTCAATATTTCAAACTATTGTAAATGAATTTATTCGACCTATTTGATACAAAATTTGAACGAGCGGAACTAACATTCATAAATTTTGTTAATAGCTAGTTATCTTTGGATAATCAGTATGATTTGGGTCGATTCGATTCAACCTTTCAGTACAATTTAATGCTTCCAGAGCCATTATTCAGTTCCAAATGACGCTTTATATTCATTATTAAAAAGCGATTGATTTATGGCGTCCGAGTGTCCCCCATTGTCTATTTCACCGGCTGTGATACCGGAAATAATCGAAGCTGTATCGCCCACATTCATCAATGTCCGTTGGTCAAATAGCGTCGTTCGACTTCTGTATAGGCTTTCAGAGAGACGCATTTACGCAATGTGCCCGGTCATCATCTATTATACTGGCCTACAGATGACAACGACAAGATGCTCTTGTAATCGAGAAATGGTATTATTGGGCGTCTATAAGCCGGAAAATAAATTGTCGCCGGGAAAAATTACGATATTGGAAAGTTACGACATGATGTAACAGTTTGATACGCCCTTCTTGGACTATAAAAATTTTACGATTAATAAATGATCCATCGGAGTAATGAGGTAGGGCTATCTTGAATACATCATATTTTTCAATAAAGAACATGATTTGGCTTATGGAATGAATTTTAAGCGTGACTGAGATCCGTTTAAATTTCGGTATTGCGAATATGTCAAATATCTCTGTATTAGGGTATTTGATTAAAAATGAGCATTATTGTTATTAAAGCTGAACCTAGTGACACATAAAGTTGAACATCAGCATAATTGATTAATCTTCTATATCTAGCGTTCTTTTGCAAACTGCCCTCTTGATGTGAAGTCAGCATTGGCGCTATTACGCCTTGCCTTACTCACAAGCAATAGGGAGGTTCGGAGAAAAATAAGATATCTATTTTTGGCATGAAAATGACAGAAAATTGTTATTGTAATTGATTTGCGGCGTAATAAGCGAAAGAATTTAGCTTATCACACCCACATGCTAGTTTTGTTATTGGTTTGACGTCAGAGATTCGTAAGGCGCTCCTCCCACTTCTCTTGAAGTGCCCGTGAAGCGGTACCTATCTCATAACATACTTATTGGGACTATTTCGAGCGTGAATTTTTAAAGTAAGGTGTCAAGAAAACATAAAACAAAGACAACATAATCGATATAATGATGCAACAAGGGTATCAAAAGTCCGATTCACATAATTTGCCATATTTATGTAGTAGGTAGGTAAATGTAAATGTCCCGGTAAATGTGGAAATGGTGTGTGATTCTTGCATCTAACCCCAATTTCATTCAACCTCAAAACAGTAGTGTAAAGGCAGACCGGTATAAGTAAAACAAAGTCAACAATTTATTAACTGTACATGCCTTTTATAATTCAGTATAAGTAGGTATGTAGATTGTAGATACCTGCTTACTTCTGTTTGTAAAATAGGTACCTACCTAAATTCTCTAATACAATACAATACATACCTACTCATTTATGTAGGTTTGTATACCTAAGTGATTGACAAGTTATCAAGTTAACAGTTTTATAACGGATTGGAAATTTTTTAAAAAAACGGAAACAAATACAACTCACGCGAATCAAAAAACTACGCTACGTAGGTACTAGGTACTTGTTTAACAAAAAGAAACAACTGCTATATTCTGGAACGGTTAATGTAGAAACTCGGAAGAGACTCTTAAAGGCGCATGTATGGAGTAGGAAATTATACCTATGGGTACGAAACTTGGACAATGGGAGAAGCGGATTGAAAAAGAGTAGAAGCGTTTGAAATGTGATGCTACAGATGGTTGTTGAAGATATCGTGGATAGACAAGTTAGCAATAAGGGGGAATTAGAAAGAGTTGGAGAAAAGAGAAAAGTATGGAAGACAATAAAGAATAGGGGATAGGATCGTAGGATGGTAGGACACCTTCTGAGACACAAAGGAATAGTTCGCGACATACTAGAGTCAGAGATAGGAATAAAGAGGTAGAGGTTGGAGCAGATTAGACTACTGCTCTCAAATAGTTGGGGATGCAGAATGTTCTACTTTTACGGAAATGCGTAAGCTAGCTCAGGGAAAGGATGGAGGTACGCGTCCTACCAGTCTTCAAAAGAGAACTTTATGATGACGTACTATTTAATTATTATTGTAAAATAGTTAATAAAATTTCCTTTTTTAGTTCAGGGAGGGAACGCTACGGCGATTCAGTATTTGGCTCCGTCATGCTCCTAGCATCCTGTTTCAAATTATGCTAACCGTAACACGTTACCAAGTACCAAGGGGTCCCAGAAAACAGTCGATAAATTACATTATGTTCGATTTTATTTAGAGTGGCTGCAATGGGGCAGCCGATAATTTTATAAACTTTTGCAATGATAAACTAACTCGCGAAAATATCGATAATGCTGACCGATTTTCCTTCTGGGGCTCCAACGAACCACTTTTTCCGTTTTATTGGTGTGCTGTACGATGTATTAGTCTGGGTACAAAACAGAAAACACCAGTTAGAACCAGTTAATAATATTTAACAATTTAACTAGACATGCATATGCATAATACTTATGGGACTGCTGCGCGCTGAAGCTGGGACTTGTACGTTATACTAAGTTCTGACGTCACGCGGCCTACTCTCGCTGCAAGGTACGATTTCTAGCCTCGCACCGACGGAAAACTTTGCAACGGCTTCACAGGCGAAAGAATTTTTTTTAACAAAAATTAACAACATAACTGCCTCCCCCCTCTCTCTCTCTCTCTCTCTCTCTCTCTCTCCCATATTATGTTAGGCCAGATGCTCAGGAAAGTATGTTCCTGACAAATATATGATCTAACGTCTTTGGCTTTTGATGGTAATCTTGCGGCATTGTTACTGCTATCGTTCACTTTATGTCGAGATCGACTACTTTTCAAACACACCACGTTTAAACAGCAATAATTAATTGCACTGAAATATTATAATTTCCGGCATTTACCTACACGCCATGAGGTTATTACGATCGAGAAACTGCACGAAAAATGTGACAAAATGCAACCAGGATTCGAACCCTGGTTCCCCATTTTCCCGTCTGGCGCTGTAGTCACTAAACTCGGCTATCAGTTGTGAATATCTTTTCTGCTCAATGTCTTGTTAACTTGGCCAGTCTAACATTTAGGTGATCCCTTTCGAAGGACGTTTCTGTTTCATATGGGTGTCATTATTTTTACCACTCGCCATAATTCGCATTTCCCACCCCTATTCAAGAATCCCCAATTGATAGTTAGCGTAGGTATATACTCCAATAGTAATAATTTGTCTGTACCTTCATCGTACTATGAGATTATCAATAATAAATCATGAGGGGCTTTATGAATTTCAATGACTAATGACAATTAGTCGCTACAACTGAAATCGAAACCCGGGAGCTATTGGATATGCTGAAACACATGTGCTTTAGTAAAACACGTGTGCCCTAACAGGGCGTATCGTAGGAAAGGAGGTTACGAAATGAATTCGGCAATTCCAAAGTCGAACCATATGTGTTTTATATTTTTATAGGACATTCTATAATCATTAGTCCTAAACGATAAATAATGTTTGGAACGTTACTGAAACCTGGAAACGTGGAAACGAAAACTTTTTCTCTTAAATTTATTTCTTTGTGGAGATATTGGATAACTAAAAGCTCGGTCAACTGGGTGTAAGCACATAAAAAGTCAGTGATCCAGATAAACAATGTCTGCAAAGTTGACCAATCAGGGTACAATATAACGTCCCCTTGAGGAGACGCCGATAAATTCCAGCACTTTGTTTGACAGGAAACTATAAAACAGAGTCAATTGGCCGTACGACTTTATACCTAATATTGAATTAGATAAAATACCATGACAATTTTTTTATGCATTTCGAAACTTAAATCTAAATGCATGTGTATTACGAATTTAATTAGCGCAAAGGAACAATGACGAAGAATATTTCTAACTCGACCGAAGCAAGTCGCATTTATTGCGAAATACCTGTTTCTCGGATCTGGAATTAAATCTCGGGAGAACAACAATGGTATCTCGTTGTAGAGGTCGCCGAGAAAAATAATATAGGGAATCGTGTACTGATTTCAGACAATTCGTGTTTCTGTTCTAATTAAAACTTTTTCTTATTTTTCCTATCTCTCTTCCGAGGTTAGTGCAGCTCCTATTTTGCGGTCGGAAATTAAAACTAAAGCACGCTTCAGAGCAATGCAGTTTGCTCTGAAAATGTCGCTTAAATACTGTTAATTGAATTTAGTTTTTGTCCGAGAAATGCGACATACGAAACGGTTTCACACTGGTGTTGTTTCATAGTACTATTCTGATCCTGCGTTTTAGCTGGAAAATTATTTTTAAAGAACAAGCTTTATAAATACGCTTCATTTTTCTCGCATCAACCAACATAGACTGAGGCATGAGTTCGATTTTCATTCGTTAATGATTTATACACGGTGTGTTCCAGGATAAATAGTACAAGACAAATGAATGCAAATAAAAATTCTGTTTGGCATATTTTGATATTTATGAAAAATCAAGCAGCTGCGTAAAAATTATTTTCTGTTGGTAAACTGTGTTTTCGGCAAAAGATTTCAAATAAAAACATTCGAAAAAGTTATTCAGAATTTAAAATTATGCTATAGGGCACCAATTTCGAATCAATCTGCCTACTTGTTTATTTTTGAAATTTTTGCCCATTGGGGCAACTGGACACTAGTTAAATATGTTTTTAATATCACAGTAAATACATACCACTTTAATACATTACGTATTGATAAAAGTTTCAAATTCATAACAAATAATTGTTTAAAACGGGATTTTCAGGGTGGGTGTAGTTTCGTCGTAATGACGTACACTGCGCTCACCAATGAGCATGATAAAACATTTGAGCTACACGTATTTGTTGTTGCCATCTTTGTTTGAAGTGAAACCAACCTTAATTTAGAGTTTCTGAGCTGTCAGTGTCAGATTGTTTGAAAATAGTTATTTTCGAAAAATCTTAAATTATGCCTCATTCTTTCCGGTGAACCTGAACATGGAGTAGGTATGATAAATTAATACAATATGTAGCTAGATATGTAAAAGTCGCAAGTGACATAATATGAATATCGCTGCTCTCCGTCTGTCACTTGCGACTTTTACATAACCTAGTTTATTGCTGGTTTGCCACAAATTAAACACAACAGAAAAGAAAGTTTTGTTGAATTCAGGCATCAGCATTTATGTACCACCAATAATTTTTATTCAGTTCAGTTTATTATAAAAACTTGCAGAAAATGATCCATTGAACATAACTTATCCATATTATGGACTAACTAATTCGCTGTTATCAAATAATTCAGAGCTAAATGAAGGGTTTAGTCCCATTTGTGCGTTCCCGTTTCGTGCGTCGATGCAAATTTTCCCGTTTCGTGCGTCGTCCCAAACCTCTACCTGGTTTGAGTGCCATTTCGTGCCCTGATCTGCTGATAATGCAGTAAGCCACTAGTTCGAGTTTATCTTTACAACACAACGCTGTTAATAACTAGACTTCAATGCGGAAGTGTATGTTGATTTCTCTTCTATTGTTTTCAAATGATAATGTTTTTGATTTGTGGGGGGGGGCTTAAGCGCTTCGCTCGCTCCGCTTGCCCACAGACCGGAAATAGTGGGCCGTTGAAAAACTTTTTTGGCCGTATTCAGTGACGGGCAACTATAAAACAAAGCAGTACGTTTTGTATGCCTTTATTGCAACAGGTACAACATGTTCAAAGTAAAGGATATCGTTGTGCAACGTACGAACTGGCACATACACTGGTACATATTTGATGGTATCTGCCTTTACTTGACGAAAATCCATAATCACTAATTTAAATGAGACAAGATTGTCTAGGTTTTCGCAAATTTATTATTAATTAAACATGACAATATTGTTTCGCCTACACAGTGGCTTCTTCAGATGTTGGTACTGAACTAAATGTTTACAATGCTAAACTCCTATTTACACCTGTTTTTACCTGGCTGAAATTTTGTTACTACTTGTGGAAGATAATTAACAATGGTGAAAAAATTTTAAATCTATTAAATGATCAAATAGATTTAAATTTAAATGAAATAGATGTCTCATTGAAATTAGTTCACTATTTATTATAAAACTAGAAATAATGCCGTAAAGTTACATATATGACAATATCGGATGCACGCGTGACGTGCATTGCGCCAGCCAAAATTTTTAATTAATTTTTTCTGCTTTAAATTGAAGTACCTATATACAGAGAAAAACGCAAAAATAGTGGTCGAATATTTTCATCCAAATTTTCAATATTTCAAATAAAAAAAGTCGTCCAGTTGCTCATTGGGTTGAAGTGTTATTCCTGTTAATGACGAGAAAATGGTAATTGTAAACAACTTGTGTATTTTTCAAAAATGTGAATTCGCCAGAAGTTACTTTTCAGTCCAGTAGGGCTATCAAAATATCAAATTTCAAATTAAGTTGTCAACATAAGTTGTCAACACAACGACTTCTTACTCTTTGGTAGTCTATGTGTACATAATTTGAGTTTTCACTATATTTATTTATTTATTTATTTATGTAGTTAATATTTTCACTCTTCACTATTTGGTAGAAATCCATGCTATTATTGACTTATTTCTCTCTTTTTTAGTTTATTACAATATGTACTAGCAGTTGGCAGTTGTCAAGACAGAACACATAGACTTGACCACAATTTATTACAAGATTAGCAGTTGGCAGTTGTCAAGATTCCATGGATATTTTATTTATTTAGTTTTTTCTGTTCTGATATTTCACTTGAAGGTTTTTTCAATTGAATTTATTGTTTTCTTCCTATATGGTTTTCTTTAAATTCATTGTTTTTTCCCTTCAAGCTATGAGGTATTCGATTTTCCTTTGTGTTTTTCTTATACCCCGTAGGTAAATACTGAAATTCAGTTATCTAGTTATCTTATTTCATGGATATCATTATAATTTGTCAATTTTAGTTTCCTTGTCAACTGTCATAATAATTTGTTTACAATTTTTCTTAAACATTTCTGATGATGGGATCGTTTGTAGATCTTGAAACCGGTTAAATAAAATAATTTTGTTATACTTATTGGTAGTACGCGAAGTAATTTTTTATTTAATAATTTATTTATTTATTTATTATCCAGCAAATATACAAAAGTATACCCATAGAGGTAACAGTGATCTGTGCATGGGCCTGGATGTGATCTTGTAACTATAAATTTTATAAAAAAGGAAATATCAAATGTATCAAAAAAGTTGCAACTGTCAAAGTTTTTAAATATTTGTAAATTTCTATATCGCTCTTCTATTATCCATTCACTTTTCTTACTTGATCCATCCCTTTTCTTCCCAAATCCATTTATAATTTCATATTTATTATCAAAAACTTGGGGATCAGTGAAACAAGTATAAATTTATGCTTCTTGTTTCACTTATCCTATGAAACACTATCGATTATTAAAGAGTGGAAATTGGACACACAAAGACATACGTTTCAGTTTGGAATATGACTTAAGAAACACCTTGTATACAGTACCAAGCATTTAATATCCTCAAATTTGCGGATAGTAAAGCGGAATTACCATTCATCAAAGAACTAGGTAGTTTTGAAAAATATACGCAGTTTTTGATAGAGGACTACGATATGCAAATTAATAAAAATAAAACCAATATCTTATGTGAGGGGTGTGAAAGGAGGATTAAAACTAAAATACAAATCGAAAGCGAGAAATCCAGAATTTAGAATTTTAAAGAAGCCCCGGATTTCTGCGCTACTCGCGAATTTCTTAAATAAAATAAAAAGGTGCACAGAAGAATTAAACAGTTATAAAAGCCAGATAAAAGTACCTACTTCATAAAAAAATCTTTGGGGATATTTTAACACATGCAGTTGTCAATGCTGTGTCAATTATTGAGGGTTAAGTTATATCGTGCGTCTGCAAGAGAAGTTTACGAAGAATAAAATTTGTCAACGTGCAAATTAACCTTTCCAGGTGATCCAAGTAGACATGCTTTGCTTGCACAGCTAGCACTTATAAAATAATTTTTTATTAGTTTCATTTAACTTTCATCTTCGCTTTTGATGCATGCTGCATTAAAACATCTAGGGCCACCTATGAATGCGTCGCTTCCATAAATTTTCTTTTTAATTTTAGTTCCTTTCATAAAATATCTCATTTGAAATGTCATATCTAGAAACAGCTTTTAACTCTGAAGAAAATATTGCTTTAAATAAAGTTTTGAAATATTTTTATTTGCAAAAAATTGCTGTACTCATTCAGGCTATCTGGAAGCGTAATAATTAATGCTGGAAAACGTCTATTTAAGATTTATGTTTTCCGTGAAGCACCTGGAAATCTGTTTTTACTAGTTTAATTCCGTTCTCATTTTCTCATTTGTTGCAGAACTGCAAGTCATATTTTGCTGTCTGCCACTATTTTACATTGTTTTATTAGCGCTTGCGGAATACCAGATTGGATATTTGCATAGGTTTTTGTTTCTAATTTAGATTTAGTTGGCGCTCTCTAAATAAAAGCAATTTTCGTTCACCTGAAGGTAGATATGAAATTCTGCCTTCTGCTATCTTTTCGATTTTCTTTTACATTTATATTTTGTAATTCTGTTCTGCTATGCCATGCATAAAGATAAATTAGATACTGGTTTCAGAAATAGTTACGCTCTTAATCATAAAAAGTGTATAAGTGAATTGATTTGAAAATCAATGCGTGTGTAATACTGGTTGTAGCCACTTTAATGCATGAGTTATCTAAACGTTGATGAGGCGTTCTTGACGCTATAGGGAATTGCGGAACTTCAACGACGCTATTCAATTAATATTGTACGCAATCAAAAGGCAGTATCAAATACTCACCAGCAACTTGTAGCGTGGCATTCCTGCTGACAGCGGAGCCGGCGATGTTTCTCGCCACGCACCAGTAGACCCCTCCGTCCTGCTCCTTCTTGCTATTGACCGTCCGAAGGAAGAATAAGGATCCGGACGGCAGCAGGACGCGATGCGACTTGTTGTCAGTGGGTGACGTGCGCACGGGTTCCCCGTCCTTGAACCACTCCACCGTCGGCTCAGGGCGACCCTCAGCTTTACAATTTAACGTGACTGGCTCGTTCTTTGCCACGATGATATCGGAAGGGTGTTCGGTGATTCGAGGTGAACGAAATTGAGCTGAAAAAAAGTATTTGCATGAGAGTGCGGAATTTTAAAGTCTAAAAGTGGATTTTTTCAGTATAAGGTTGATATTTAAGTGTTCCTCCGCATTGCAGCAAATTTAAATAAATATGGATTTGTTTTAAGGCAAGCTGATCTGCGGAATTTTATCGGAATTGGTTCGCAAATATTTATATGGACGTATTAAAGGCATTTGGCAACAGTACTGCAGGGGATTGTACTTATGTAGGTACTTTAAAGCATTAAAGGAATGGAATCCTGTATAGCAGATATGTTACTTTTATTTCTATCAGCATTTTTCAACTTTAATATATAATGACGTCCCTTACATTTCTATTAGATATGCAGTTTCAAGTCAAAATACAATGCCCAGAGCAAAAATAAAAATAAACTTCAACACAACGAAACTAATTTCAGTTTATTCTATATTTAGTAGCGCGCTTTCAAATGACTGTGTGCCTTTGAAGTGCAAAAAGATATAATGGAATCACGCTAATGATATCCGCAAATGAACCATTATACTGTTTACGTAGGATTTATTTCGAAAAATAGACCTCTTTGTTCTGGATGAGATATTGCCTTTTCCAGCTTTTGATATTCTAGCTTTTGCGTCTCTTTACCAACCATGAAGAGGAAATGATTAATAAAAGCTTTTCGTTAGCAGTGCAGAATACTTTGGCTTATTCTGAAACGGCAAGAAAAGAATTCCATTTTATATTATGTAGTCAACTAATTTTCAAATTAATGTAAAAATATTACTATGAATTCTTAATAAGTTAACATCACACGCCACAAGCGTGCAATCCCGTTGGGGAACGCCACTAGCTTATGCGCCGTGAATAAGTAATTGTCCTTTCACCAAGAGCCGCCAGTTACTCAGGTGCGATCGATTTCTGCCGTAAAACGTCCAATTATAGACCAGAGCCACACTGGAATGCCAAATCGATCTAACCTTCAACGACAGCTGATAGCCGGACAACCAAATGCCTTTCTCCCCCTGGATCATCCACTTTTATAAGATGCGAGTGGGAGCTAGCTTCGGCGGTTTATTTCGAGATTTCTAGCGGAAGTAGTGCCGGATGCAAATTATATGACACATTGGTGCCGGGCGCAACTACCATTTGCGATACTTTCCATCTCGCTTGTTTGTTCCACCCTTGTAGCGTAACCAAACGCCACATAATTTTAAGCAGTAAGAAAAATGACATTGTAGACATTAATCTGTTTAATCTGTTTCCTTTTGAAATTGTAAGAATAGAACTGCATCAGCATTCGAAGGTATACAATGTAAGATTTTACTATTACGATCGTCCTGCCGAAGTAGCAAGTGCACCAGTAGTCAGCAATAAACCCTTAGACGAGGATACGTTACATCGGCAGACATTATGGAAATCAGATCCTCGAAAGGATATTCCGTTGTAGCAGAGAGTACAATGTGGCAATTTGAACGTGAATACAATGTATATTCTGCGACTATTTATTGTATTTTGCTCTGAAAATTCACAAATCCTTAACACACCAAGGTTTAAGGCACATAGCTTTAATATAAAGGCCAACCCATCTCGAAGATGTCTACATACTCGAACTAATAGAACACGATGTAATACGACGTGACATGCTTGTAATCTGTTCAGATCTTGAAGCAAGTCTCACCTTCAGTTTTACAAACATTCAGATACCAGTGTATAGTGATTAGATATCCGTTGTACGTCTTGCAATATTCAATTCTGAATGTCCAAGTATTATTTCTGTTGGGAAGAGCACTTGCAAAGGAAATAGAAATTAAGCGTATTCAATTGTTGATTAATCATCCAACCTAATTTATACCTAAAAATGTGATAGCCTATTAAGAGGATCCCTACGATTAGCTAAGGTGTTGTTGCCTCGTGCTTAAACCATCGCATAATACTAAGTTTCAGAGCTCAACATCACCACAGCTGAACCGTGTATTATTACGAATTTTACAATTAAATGAACTTTAAGCTCATGAACAAACTTACAAAGTTATGATAACTCCGCTAGGTATATATTCTAATAACTCAGGGTATCAAGGAGTGCATTCGAAATGTTCGACCATTTCCGGTTATCATTAAGCCCGCATGCAATTATTTTAAGTGACATTGTCGCCACACGTATTAATGAAACAGGGGAAACAGTCATGACGTGTAAAACACTCAATTTTCTCATAAATACGTGTTCACAACAGGACAAACATCCTTCTGAAGTACGCAAACGTTATTTTAAAAACCTTCGATTTCAATTACAGATATATCCCCAATTTGAACGCAACTGGGGAGCATACGTGTGGAAGTGAAGATAATATCGATTTAAATGGTTGCCTGTGTCATTGCTAACATGTTGTTCACTTTGTTATTACATCATGGCTTGTCAGAAACATTCCTATGTTGCTGACATTTTATTTTGAAAGTATCTAACGTTGGCACTGTTACTTCCGTGACACAACAAGCCATTGACTACCGATTGAAATAAATTTCATACTGTGATTAATTGAATCAAGCAGGCCGAGATGAAGATGAATCGTTCGAGCAGATGATGTAGTTTTGAAACACAGAATATGTGCGCAAATAATGTTTTATGTTTAGGATTAGTGGGGTAAATTTTCAAGGGTGTTCTTGTTCATTGTAGTTATTATCGTTATCCTTGTTATCCACTGCTGGACCTAAGCTTTCCTCCAGTTTTTCCACAATTATTACCTTGCGCTGTTTGAAGACAGATGTCAACTGGTGGTCTTCCTTTGCAGCTTTTATAAAAACTACTAATGGGGGTCTATATTTTCCGACATCTGATTTATTTCATTTCTTGTGGAGCAGTAGAGTTAACATCGTCATTCCATTACCTACATTTATTTTTTAATATGTATGACTTTCGATTTTAATAAACCCTACGATTACATTATCTCTATCCCGCATTTTACTTCCTTTTATTTCTTTCAACTCCAGAGGTTTTGCCTGGCTTCTCCATAGCCTTATTGGTTAACCAGTGTCTTCTTGACTGCTTCGTCTAAACGTGACTGTTCCTCTTGTCCCTTCCTGCTTGACCATTATTAGTTATTTGACATTTTGCGCTATTCAGTTTTCTTTGGAATATTTGCTTTCAAGCTTCTAACTCCTAAATCATACACATCCTAGAGAGGAATTATGGAAAGTGGTGAAAGATTTTGGGGCAAGAGAACAAAGTCATCACCCTACCTAGAAGATTCAGAGTTTGCTAGGTTCTGTTCAATATGCATATATTTGCAAGCGATTTCTAGAGATTGGAAGAGGAACACTGGTGAAATATTTATCCCTGTCCACTCCGTTTACAAAAACTTTGACCAAGACGGATATGATATGGAGCTCATGTTCCAAGAGATTTTTGGAGTTTATTCCTTAAGAATCGATTTTCAGTTATAGTCCGCGCGGTACGGAAATTTTATGAAAGTAAAATCAAGCGTTACATTTCGCGTTAACTAAAAGTAAGGCGTTACGTTACCTGTAACATTGAAATTACATATGTACTTATCTATGGATACGGCTGTTTATGTCTGACTGCATAGAGCATGGAAATAGTGAAAATAGAGTGGCATAGAGTAGATATGACAGTTGGCGTTGCAAAGTCAGCATTCGCAGTGTTTGTTCGTTCCTAAATTTGTTGAATCTTTTTATTTAATATGGAAAACCTAATATTAAATACTCCAAATATTGCTTAGTGCCGAAATGTGAATCAACGCCTATTCGAACACCAGGAAAAGTATTTATTTCATTGCCAGTGGGATGGACGTTTAGCAGATTGTTACTTAACTGCTGAATTTATAAACAATTTATATTTTGATGTAGTTGGACATTTTCGAACATAAACCATCTGATAAATACACATTTGGGTGTAAAACTGACATTCGCGTGTACCCTATTATCAAGTGATTGAAGTTAAAATAATCGCTCGTAAGGAGTAAACTCCAGTCGTGCGTCGGAGCTAACACACGCAAGTTTTTGGAGTTTACTCCTTAAGAATTGATTTTCATTTACAGCCCGCAGTACGGAAATTTTATGAGTAGTAAAATCAAGCGTTACATTTCACGTTAACTAAAAGTACCGCGTTACGTTACCTGTAACATTGAAATTATGTACGTATCTATGGATACGGCTGTTTATGTCTGACTGCAAAGAGCATGGAAATAGTGAAAATCGGGTGGCATAGAGTAGATATGACAGTTGGCGTTGTAAAGTCAGCATTTGCAGGGTTTGTTTGTTCCTAAATTTGTTGAATCTTTCTATTTAATATGGAAAAACCTAATATTAAATACTCCAAATATTGCTTAGTGCCGAAATGTGAATCAACGCCTACTCGAACACCAGGAAAAGTATTTATTTTATTGCCAGTGGGTCCGACGTTTAGCAGATTGTCACTTAATTACTGAATTTATAAACAATTTATATTTTGATGTAGTTGGACATTTTCGAACATATACCATCTGATAAATACACATTTGGGTATAAAACTGACATTCGCGTGTACCCTATTATCAAGTGATTGAAGTTAAAATAATCGTTCTTAAGGAGTAAACTCCAGTCGTGCGTCGGAGCTGACACACACAAGTTTTTTTCACCAATATGGAATATAGGGTCTGGGTGAACTTTCAGAAAACTAGGTAATGCGGTCGTTAAATCGGAGATAGATTTCAACTTCAAATAATCGCCGCCTAAACAGTAATGCAGGTACATCGAGAGGTACATTCAAGTGTCCACGGACTGACTTCGGAAGAGAAGTCCATTTCCAACTTTTTTTCAGGGTGATCAATATGAATTCTTAATAAGTTAACCCCACACGCCAAAAGACAGTGACACAGCAATTAAACTCGACATGTGTTTCGCTGACAACGTCCGCACCCTCAGGCAGCATATTTTGAAACGCCAGACGCTAGGAGCATGGCGGTTATTTACATCCCAACGTTTTAGCGTGCTATTATTCACTTGTTTTCATTAGTAAAAAATACTTTTCCTGACGGGACATCGGACACAACACATAGAATACAAAATTCTATGAATTACAATGAATTTTAGAAGAGAAAAAGAAAACGGATCCGCTTGAATTCGAACAAACACTCCACGCGCCTTTTGGCACTGAGTCACGCCCGTTGCTTGCTTTGCATGAAGTTTAACAGTCTATTAAAGCGCGTGAAATTGGAAGTAGACCAGTCAGTTGAGTATTAAAACTACTTGAACGAAATGTAAGCAATGAATACCTAAGTATTCTTCTTGAGTCGTTGGTTAATATGTGCTTCTGGAGAGAGCTTCCTAAATATTTTTTCAAAGTTTTGTTATGCGATAGCAGCAATGTGAACCGTGTCATTCTACGTCCATCATGTGGCGAAAAGCAGAGTAACAGAAACGTTACCCGCAGATTTATTTACATCTTCGTGCGTGATAGGTTGGCAATAGATCGATTTACAGCCACACGGAAGTGTTTCCACGGTCTGGTGTTTCACACAGGACTGGTCATTCTTAATTTCTTAGGGTTTCAAGACTGATTGTTTCCAGTGCTTATTTAATTACGGATCGCTCTCCTCGCGTCTGGTCAGCAAGAAGAATTAAGATTAATGAGTCGCCGGGCCGATTACGTGTAAATAACTGAGGGCAGGCACAATTTTCTCGAAAGCTCTATAATTGGAACTGCAGCGGATAAAAGTTAAAATTAAAGAAGTGCATATACTCGAAGAGAAAACAGAAACATACGATAGCGATGATGAATGGGAATTAATTAAGATAATTATTAGCGTGTAAGCGGCAGAGATATCTGATTTTTTGCTACACATTTATAGTCTCGGAATGCAAGGCTTGACGCTTTAGTTAATAAATTATGTTGAAACGTTCAAATGTAAAAAAGTAGGATGGCAAATAGCGAACTATTCCAGACAAACTCAAACACGCAAGAGCAATTCATAAAATTTCATTCGGAATCTTATAATTGGATAAATTGCGAAAATATTATGTTGTTAACACTATGTTACATTTAAAGAGGTTTATTTATTGCCGGTCTGGCTTATGCGCATTCCGAATTCTTGTCCGACAGGACGTACGTAAGTACTATCAGAGATAAATAACGAGCAGATTTGTGCTGTACTTCAAGACTTCGAGTGTATGTTATTGTAAATTTTTGCTCTGTCGCTGTGCCAATTCTATTTCCGGAAAAGCGTCAGTGACATTAATCCCATTAATCAGTAATTGAACACGCCTACTTTTGGTATTCTCAAACTGGCTACCGAATTGAATAGTTGAATGTTTGAGTATTGACAAATTGACATTTTATTCTGTTCGAGCTCAGTGAACATTACAAACAAGGCTCGCTTTATCACTCATGATGTTCATCAAATTAGTATTTAGTCTTCGGTGACTCTATTTTATCCTTTCCATTGACGACATTGGGCAACATACATTATACTAGCAGGGATCACAGGCAATCGGTGTAACTCGAATTTGTTTGCCTCAACACAGCACTATGTGCAGCCTCTTTTTGAGAATATCCATATTGCTTTAGAGGAGGTTATACCGCTCGGTTTTAGGTGAAAAACAGCCCTTCCAATCTAATAGATTATTAAGCCATTCTTCAAGTCAGAAATGTAAAATTTTTCTGGTGCATAGTTAAAAGGTTGGAATTGAATCCTACATGTGGCTTTTTTCAATTTTCTCACTGTGAAACCAAGAAAAAAATATTTAAAATGCAGAAAATTAACGCAATTTCAGTCACATTTACGTTCCACTGCATGTTACTGTTGCAAACTTAAGAGAAGAAACTCGATGTAGGCAACATGCTCAAAATTTTGCGATACCAGCAAGCTTTTTAAAATTAAAATCCGTTAAGAACTGGAAGTAGAAAATTGTATTTTGTAAGCCCTTGCAAAGCGCCGGCAACATGAGCCGCATACGGGCGAACTCGACAAATCGCTCGCGGTAAACCCCCCTTATAAAGAACGATTCAGAAAGCAGAAATGATTGTTGAGCTTCAAAGGTTCGGTTCGTTCTAATTTCTAATACGCTTCCTATAGGATGCCCACAGGTTTCTGTAGAATACATGC
Organism: Xestobium rufovillosum; assembly: GCA_963966045.1. Lineage (NCBI taxonomy): Eukaryota > Metazoa > Arthropoda > Insecta > Coleoptera > Ptinidae > Xestobium > Xestobium rufovillosum. Next base: position 37,444,831 of record OZ014493.1, read on the forward strand.
TTCCGATCTATATTGCACCTAAGCAATTGAAAAAATTCCAAAGATTTTATAACTTTTTAGATATCTAATCATTCTTCAGTATAGAACATTTTTATTGATTTCAGTTTAACATTTTAAAGATTTAGGGTACGTCAAAACTAGAGATGTGTTTGTAGACTGAAGAAATCGAGATTGATGAAACTGTTAATAACGAAATCAATTTTCGACCATTTTTAATACTTTTCTTGTTGTATTTCAGCAACGAAAAGAGTTAGAGACCTGTTTTTTCGTGGAATATACACTGAAGTATGTTGATCATCGCAGTGTACTCACCTTCCCTTTAGAATTTTCCAATTTTATGAAAAAAAATGTTTTCTTGCTAGACCAAAAATTTGTGTAATGTATTTTTCACGTACCGGGTATTTTGCGGAATTAACATATACATATGCGCGACCAAATACGGACAAAGGTTCGAAATTATTTTTGGTGAAGAAACGAAACATTAATATTGTTGCGGAAAAAAGTTTCAGCGAGTTAAACACAAATAATTTGTGCGCGCTAGCCGCGCTGAGCCGTGTAGGAGTGGTTTAGGTGCAAGCGTACAAACGCTGCATTTCCCCTCACATAACCATGATAATTGCACTTTAGATTTCATGCATGCACATCGAATATAATTCCTCGATCCTCGATTTCTCCATCATCGCAATCATGTTTCTTCTCAAAATTACCACACAGTCTTTCCACCCGCCAGCCGGATCATCATTATCACAGTTATCATTTTCTTTCAAAGTTATCTCGAATCCCAATGAAAACACGATTTCTCCATCGACGGCATCACCGTTACAACAGTTTTCCCCTTTTACTCAATGCCATCATTCAGGTTTATTGTACCTATTCCAATGAAAGCACAACTCGTTCACCCACCAGATCACCATTATCACAATCACTCCTTTCTCTCCAAAGTCATTATTCATCATTCAAATCCCAACGAAAATACAATTCCTCCACCCACAAGATCGCCATTACCACAGTCATGCTTTACTTCTGAAAGTCATTATTCAAATCTATTACATTCTAATGAAAACGCAATTCCGTCGCCTAGTATCTTTCCGATCTTTCCCGAAGAATGTTTATGAAATTTTATTTGACAGCGATTCAGGGAAATGAAGTAACTGTTGTGGAAAAATACTAATGGTTTTTAGGAGCAATCTACACAGCAATCTCACAATTTCTCTTAGAAGACCTTGGATTGAACGAGAGTGAACATTTTTTTTCAGGAAACTAGTTAGGTATCAATTGCAATATTTCTTGGTAATTTGCCATTGCAGATTTCTAAATCCCAGCCGTCCGTAAGAATACTAATTTTATAATAAAATAAAAGCATATAAATGAGCATTTGCAAGCATTAACCGCAGGAAGGATTGCAATTTAACTTGTACGTGGGTATTGAAGATGCAATATTCGTAATGAAATATCGAAGTTATTTCGTCCCGACCTGTAATTTAACTGGATGTGAGTAAGAAGCAAATTGAGACTTAGCAATTTCCAAGTAAATTTAATACTGAATTTAATCGTATTCGGCAGCTTACGTACCGCTATATTTGAATATTTCATGACCAGAAAAGACGATTTATAAATAAATCAAGAATAACTTGTTTATAAAGCGAATGCGACGCTCGATGAAATGTATAAGAAGTATGTTTTCGTATTTATGGAATGGATTGGTTATCAAAGGGTTATAGAATAAAATTAGTTTCAAAGTAAGTTTAAAAAGTATTCCTGGTTTGCGAAATATATGATCCTGGAAATAACCTGTTGTGGGAGTATAATAAATAAGCTTATTTAGATGCACGACTAATAGCAAAAATGGATATTACACTTCCGCGTCATACAATTTTTAAACCCATTTGTGAAACTAGTGAGAATCATCCCCGAGAGTTACATGAAGAGACAGACGGAGGCGTAATTTTCTGAGCAACGATTTTAAATGCAAAGTGAAAAGTGAAAATAGAAATGCTGTGCACTGCAGAATGGATTTTGTTGAAGGATATCTAGGGAATACCGGCCCCAGGGAATGCCTGGTGTTAAGTAGCGTGCACTATCTTCCTGATGTCTCCACAGCATTAAAAAGAGCTGTGATCGTATGAATAAATGCTTTCAAGCCAGTTAACCATAGCTGCCGGAGGGGTGTTCGAAATATTTCACGAGAATTAAAATTATAAACTCATCAGAGTAACCCAAACGAAAACTTCGAAAACCTAGGCATGTTGCAGTCCACTCGCACAGAATAAAAAACGATTAAAAAAGGGTCATGAAAAAATATACCTAAAGACTGAACGACTTCTTAAACATCAAACTTAGTGAGAAAAACCTTGTCAACGCTATAAATACGTATACCAGGCCCGTCGTTACATATTATAAGGTAAAGTGACCAAATATGGGCACCCTTAAGGATTTTTCGTCATAAAAAATCTACATGTCAAGAAAATTTCGCAAAATCGTATTAGGCGGTAAAGTAGGATCACATAAGAAATGAACTAACGGTGCCAAAAGTTATAAATCCTATATATCTTTCTGAAAATTGATTTTTTTTTGAGTTTCGGATGCCCATATTTGGCACACCTTGCTCTAAATATGAACATCCCTTATACTGAGCAGATTTTACTTATATAATGTTTTGCGTTACAAAAAATGGAAACCTACTTAGAAATAAATTTTATTAAACTTATAAAAATACAAACAAAGCATAAACTCTGATAAAAATAACCAAAAATAAACATTCATTCAAGTGTAACAAAACAAAATAGATAAATGTAAAAAAGGCTTAAACGACAAGAGTACAAAAATCATATTCATAAAATAATATGGGTACTGTGCTCATATTTGGCACTCATTGAAGTGCCCAAATTTGGCTCACATCACTTTTCCAAACTTTTAATTCCTAACTCAAAAAAGTTAACTTGTCATTTCGAAATGGCAATGGAAGAATAAAATAACGATGCGAAATATGCTTGAATGCCAATTTTTTGTTTAAAAATAAATAATTATTAAAATCAACTCACCTAATATTAAATCAGCTGTGTACCTACAACGTACTGCTAAAGACGAAATTCACAGTTTACTCTGCGATCTATGGGTAATAGCCAACACTCTGAAACACAGCCAATTCGTGCGAAATGACTTTAGTTTGAAAAGGGTGCCCATATTTGGAGCAGTGACCATTTTTGGGCAAAGTACCTTACGTTTGGTGTGATTCAGGGGACGAACACCGATATAGGAGATGCAGAGAGAAGAACAAGAAAAATTATCACGAAGTATAGAATCCATCATCCTATGGCAGCTGTTGAGAGGTTAACGATTCTCCGTAAGGGTGGGCGTCGGGGTCAGATAAATTTGGCATTTCTCTATCGCAGATTAACGCACGACCTCCAAAAATATTTTTTGGACAGGAAATATACAGCATGCACCTCTCTACACTGCGGTAAGTGCGACTGACAAAAATTACACTCCTTTGAATCTAGGTGACAAAGAGCACCATAAATTTATTTATTATTACTCGTATTATTTACAAACTTATGCAATGTAATAGCACTAAACGCTTAAAATTTTCTAAAAACGTAGCTCAACTTTACACCCCTAAATATCGCCCTCACGTATCTCAGACCCCAAAAACCAACCCATACAATGTTGGCTGGTTCATCCTCTTTCCAACTAGCCCAAAATCAAAGTTGGATGTTTCACAAAGTAGGCGATGTAACAGCACCAACCCCCTCTAGAATTTTGCATTTTCTACCCCTCCGCTCAAAGTTCGCATATGACGAGATCTTCAAAATGACACCAAAAACATTGACCTGGCATACGTAGAACTTGCAAAAATTCGCAAAAACTGCGAAATTTCCAGGCGTCACAGGATTCCCCCGTATACCGTCACACTTCCAATTCTTCTAAAATTTATTTATTATTATGTATTTACAAACGTATGTGATGTAACAGCACCAAACGCTTAAAATTTGCTACGTCGCTCAATTTTACACCTCTAAATATCGCCCCCATGCATCAAGGACCCCAAAAATTAACCGATACGATGTTGGCCGGTTCATCCTCTCTCCAACTAGCCCAAAATCAGAGCTGATGGACGTTTCATAAAGTATGAGATGTAACAACACCGAACGCTTCCGTGGCAAAAAAATCGTTTTAACCCCCGTATTTTCGCCCCCTCGAATCTTACATTTTCTATCCGTCCCCCGAAGTTCGCATTTGACGAGATCTTCAAAATGACACCAAAAACATTGGCCTGGCGTACATAAAACTTGCAAAAATTTGCAAAAATAATAATGCACAACGTGTAATTTTGGGTTGCAAGAGAATTGCTTACTGTATCCAAAAGCGAGGTAGCGAAGAAATGCGCATTAAATATTATAGAAATAATGATGGGGGCATCTCTCCATGCCATCTGCTGCAGCTCTCCCACACCCACAAGGAGAGATGCCGCAATGTACAGCTCTGTGTTCTGAATATATTTTTTTAATTACGTTCGTGTTGTCTTATAGTTTCTTAGCTAATATTTGATTTAAGTAGGTACTTTATTCACAAAAAACGAAATAAACCTTTCTAAAAACAGGAAAGTTATAATACTACTGGATTTACTTGTTATATGTCTGAATCTCCCAGTGTTAGGCCGTAGTTCCAAATAGAGTATTCTGTGGAACGGCAGCACTAACTCACTCACTCAAAATAATTACTCAGTCATCAGAATTTTGCCGCTTTAATTTTCATAATTGCAAAATAATTTAATTATAAACGGCTTTAATAAACTCCTTCCGCAAATTCAATCAAACGATGATATTGAACCCTTTGTATGCATTTACATGATTACGCTGTCAATTACTATAAATGCAATTGCCTTTTATTACAAGCAGAACCAAACAATTCAATAACGGTCATATGACAAATGTTGCTGGGCGACATTTGCGAATTTGCTCACGACTAGCTGAATTTGCTCGATGTTACAAATTGCATTGTCAGTAAAAATACAGGAAATGAGGAAGAAGGGAAATTAAGTTTCCCCTAATCATTTCCGTTGGTCGGCTCAATTAGTTGCCTATTCATTCGGACAGATTATTCTGTAATGACCCGCCTAAAAGGTATCATATGTTCGGAAACTTGACACTCGTTCACGAGGACTAAATAGATATGTTTGCTACGCATTGGACATTCAACCATTCTTCTCTCACATGGTGCACTATTTACAATGTAATACTTTTAATAATATAATAATTTTTGTCCACGACTATCTTATAATATACTCTTTATTTGTGTTTCTTCAATCATAATTAGATACATTATTCATTGCAGTGATTAATGAATATTACTCACTACACCAATAAGAACATCGCTTTGACCCTTTTTTACATTTATTTAGTAGGCCGCGATCGCGATGTGTCAGTTCAAATTGAAACGTCAAATCAGCATGGTTTGCTTTTAATTTGAAATGCATATTCTAAAAAAGAAGATATAATGAGTAGTGAGAGTGAAAACGAGGTTTCTTTAACAGCACCAGCAATAAAAGAAGCTGCAGAACTTGCCTCATTAGATTCATTGCCCAAAAATCCAAGAAAATTATACCTGAGAGCGTATGTATGAATCTTTTTTACACTGGAGAAGGGAAATGAAGGTAAATTCTTTCTGGGAATCTGTTTTGATAGTCGTGGACAAAGTATAGTATACAACTCGTTATAATGATGCTATTATTACCGAGGATGAAGTTTACAACACGAGCGAGTGAAACGAGCGAGTTTTGTAATCATCCGATGATTGATCATCATGATTTGACGTTTCAATTTGAACCGACACATCGCGATCGCGGCCTACTAAATAAATGTAAAAAAGGGTCAAAGCGATGTTCCTATTGGTGTAGTGAATAATATTCATTAATCACTGCAGTGATTAATGTATCTAATTATGATTGAAGAAACACAAGTATAAAGTATTCATTATAAACTCGTGTCTAATATACTATTAGAGAATTTCTATTTGCTTAAATCAGATTGATATTTCTGCTACCTAGCTTTGCGTTCACTACAATGTAGTCCTCCAAATTTTGTGTAGCGTAATAGTTTATTATTGTAATCATCTGAGCATATTTAAAAATTATATTGATGCCTGTCACACGACATTTTGGAAACTCCAGGCCATGTCACGGGCCACTTAACATTGAATATTCAAATAAAAGTCGCTATAATTTTACAAAAAAATCTTGTATTTTTATCTAAAACTATGGTGTACATATTTCCCTATAAATTTTTTACTGTCATTATAAATTATTAGGTCGTAAACTACTTAATTGCCTTAGTTGAATTTATATGAGCACGCTAACGCGCTAAAATGTCTCAATTTGTTGCATTCATATCTATAATATATTTCCGTATACGAACACGTAAATCAATTATCCTGGCACACAGCGTATGCTAATTTACTCTGGTTGCTTTCGGCAGAAAGCCACACTATCTAATCTGTCACTGAACTGTGCAATAAAGAATAAATCACGTATCATTTTAAATTATAATTATTATATTGTACCACTGTTTGTTTCGGCACAGTGACGTACATGCACATAATTTGATCTGGTCCCATTATTAAACAAATTATATATTATGCATACATTAATAATTTACTGTTGAGAAAAATAGTAGTCAGACCATTCTTCCATTTTGACAAGGTTATCAATTTATTGCTATATCCCGATATTCTGATGGCAGCCCTTTTTGTTACCTTCCAATCTCTCATTATTGTTTAGAAAAGATGGTACTCATAATGTCCGTATTCAAAGAGGGGAAACGACGAGACTGCGCAAACTACCGTGGCATTAGTCCTTCGAGTCGTCAGTATTGTTACCATCAGCGTATCCACTTTTAAAGAAATTCCTAAATCCATCACCATATCGTTTCTTTTTTATACCAACGGTCACATTCGAGGAGCGTATGGTCCGCAATATTTTAAAGTCAGAATACTGACACTGCAGCGTCAACAGTGCCAATTCTGTTCAGGTACGAGTGGAGAAATCTACGGCTAGTGGTACATCATATCACATTCCGTTCAATGCACCATTCTATCCCCGGGACAAGTTCGGATAGTTCTCTTTTTTTCAGAGGCAGAAAGCATGTTCACGTTCCAACAGGTGCCTCTACTTTCTTGCTCCACTTTGAGCCTTCTGGACGACAGTTAACAAATTCCAACTGTCGAGTTTAGTGAATATTTTGAGTAACACACACTGGACTGTCTTTCGGAACAGATCAATTAAAGTTAGATAAGGATAGATTAGGTCAGTTGCGATTCATTCAGGGTGCCTCCACAAACACATCGCATGCTCAGGTGGACGATTCTTGCGTTCTTAATAGATCCACCAATCAGTTAATTATTGACTTGGTTATTTTCTTAGCGACAATTTGTTCCGGTTATTGTACGGCGCGAATGGAAATGTTCGGTAAGACCTAAATTATTAAGACTTTCAAAGATAAAACTGACCTGACCTGGATAGACTTTTCTTGATGAAACGTGTATGGACACGATTATTTGTTACTGGTATGTTTCGTCTTACTAGGGGTCCTTTATCCACTAGGTTTGGATGTATGATAAGGCAAACAGCATATGGGTCCCGGTCCTGTCAGAGGGGACTTTTTTCGCTGAAAGGTCTACTTTCTCGTTCCCTTCACTTCCTTGATGGCCTTCACCCATCGCAGGATAACCGAGCCGAGCCAGCGAGTCCACAAAGTCTGTAACCGTTCTTCTGTATCTTGTATATTTAGCTCTACAGCTCTCAGAGGTCTCAATGCTGCCTGACTGTCAGTAACAATGACCATCCGGATCTTCCTTTTCTGAAGGACCTCCTGATCATCTCCTGCGCACATTCTGAAATTGCAGCAATTTCTGATGGGAATACGGTCGCAAGGCATCCCAGGTTTATACTTATTTCATTCCCTGCGCCTTTGCCAGCGATAACCACCCCAGTAATCTGTGCAGCTTTGGAACGATCTGTACACCAAATGGTTCCGCGCTGTTCTCTCGACTTCTGTTCATTATACTCCTCCATCCATCGGTATGGTTACACGAGAAGGTTGACGAAAGTTTAGGATTGAGACGGTTATATCCTACTACAAGCAGTTTTTGTTTATTTGTTGAAATATTTCGGTATGACAACCCGCTCTTGCAAGAGGTTCATAACAATTTATCCTTAGCCAATATGCTGCCGCTAGAGTTTTCGTCTTCATCACAATGTGTAGCGGTGCGACCTCCAACAGTACCTCTATGACAGCAGTGGGTCCCTATAGGCATGCAAGTCTGCAGTTTTCCTAGCTTGATTTCCTTCTTCTGACTTTATGCCACCATATTAGAGAATATGCTACTGTAATGATTATTACCCTGGAGTACAACCAGGAGACCAAGTTTTCCCTATCACACCCTTACAGACCCATAGGGTTATTTTCTCCAGATGAGTACTATAATTTGGTTTGGTGGAGAACACTCTTGACTTGCAAAGCAGGTGAACTACAGTATTGCCACTGTCACTTAAATAGTAACTGAACGTATTACCCGAAAGGAGACCGGTAACAGCCAGACTAAGACACTGAAGATTATTGCTACAAAATTTAATTTTAAAAATCCAAAGTAGATGTTTTCATTCACCTCAGAAATGAAACGACATAACGATTCTGTGTACGTCCATTTAAACCTCTTTAAGGCCCGGATGTGACAATATACCGGTGCCTAATTAAGTCGTGTAGTTTTTGAAGCAAGAATGTTATCTTCTAATTAGAAAAAACGAGGTAGTGGGAGAGGCTGGTGTCATCAGCGGCGCCCTAAATTACATATAATTATGTTATTATCGAATTTAACTGAAGCTCGGATGCTGCTGTTTCATTCCGATGTTTTAATTGAATTGTCGGGACTGAGCCGCATGCGATAACGAAGCGGAATTCGAGAAAGTCTAGTTGATACTACATGTTTCATTTATGTTTATTGAATATAAATTGCATTAATAATTCAACTAGAGTCTATCTAATCTTCAGGGGTCATTTCCATTATTCCCGATAAATTGAATAATGTTTGAATTTTAGAAATGTTTGTTTTTAGATTAGATAAATTCTGGGGGACGAGTATATTTGCGGATTTAAGCTGCAAATAAAAGTCGGGACAATTGGATTATCGCAAACCAGAAATAATGTCCGATTAGATTTTCTGACTTCTGACCTTCTTTTAAAGGCGGTTTTTTAATTATTCTGCAGTTGTTGTTTTCATTTTGTTTCGACAGAGATTCGCAATGAAAAAACTTCAGACTTAGAAACATACCGAAAAATTTAGCGATACATCAGAAAACAAATTTTTGCCCTGGATTTTGCAGATGTGTGTAATGTTGGATGAAGCGCATGTTTTAATATACAAACACGCAGTGTGGTATCTGGAACGAGAAAAGTAATTAATTTTATACAAGTAATTAATTATAATTCACGACTGACAGAATACAAACAAGATAAAATCTGATGCCATAATAATAAATTGTCGAACAAAGGAGAAACGTCAATTTAGTACTAAATGAAAGTTTATAATACCTGCGAACTACAAAATATTAAAATTTACGGGACAATTAATTTTATATCATAATTAAAGTATTTAACGACAAAGGAATTTATTTTACAAACTCAGGTGATCGGTAAGTTTGTTTGGGAAACACAGGTTTCAGTCACGTAGGTATTTTACTACATGGGTCACGAATAAATGCTTTAACAGCCGTTTTGTATGCATACTTCTCACCAAGTGGAACACAATTAGATACTCACTTTAGGTGAATAAACCTACCGAATGAACTTAAAATATAGCAATTTATAGGAACTATATAAATTCTTTCCACAGTTTATGCAGCCACTCGCTGTTATAGCTAGAATTAACAATCTCTCCATACTCTTTACTGAGTTAAGGTTGCGATTTATCAGCTGTCAGTCATAAAGTACTGCCACCTATCGCCCAAAAGTGTGATTAGGATTATACAAAATAATAGTCACAATCTATTATGATTGGTTTCAATCACAGCTGCAAACTCTTCACACGGGCCCTCTACAGATTGGAATTTTCCATGCTTTTGCTTTAGCGGCAACCGAATAAATCTGGGAGGATTAGTCGGCGGTCCTATCTTTAAATTATTGCTTTCTATATAGAATCATGAGAATAAACTGAAGCGCCACCGCCATCTGCATTGCAGCGGCCACACTACTACTACTACTGCCAAACGTCCAGTTTACTGTGCATCTCCGCCAAATATGCACAAGATGGAGAGATTGCAATAGAAATTTCATTCCAACGCGCGTTTTAAGGAAGTAACGTATCAAGACGTTCTTGGCGGAAAGTGAATAAGGAATAATTAACTTAGACAACCCTACTTTCTAATTATGATAAATATGTGTAGGTATAAATAGTAAAAAAGGTGTCGAGTTTATGACTTATTTTTCAATAATTTGAGGGAGATTTATTTAAGGCGAACAAAAAATATTACTATAAAAGCAGTGGGAGTCTCTAAGTTGATCCTTTATTGATAAATCTTTTTTTTTATTTAACGCCATATCTAATTTAATTTCAGAATGGTGTTGGAATAAAAATGTGTCTACATGTCCCGTTTTTAGTGCTCAAATTCCGCACCCTTAAGGTGACAAACGATTTTGTGGTAAAACTATAGTTGCTTTAGGAAAGGAGACAGCGTCAGTATGAACACGGAAAGATGTTCCTCCGAGATACTCGTGACGTAAATTGTATTAGTGTATTGCTCTTGTACAAATTTTCTACCCTATCACTTTTGCGTCCCGAGAATCGTACCTGATTTTTAGCAAAAACTGCAGTATGCATGTAATGGATTTTATAGGTCATTATGTAGCATGTGAATATGGACGTTCATTCATGGTATCAGATCCAACTTCATAGTATTGTCATACTGCTCTAATGCCAGGCATGGGACCACAAGTTAAAGAATAATGTAACCATGGGTGAATCCAATTTCGATGAAAAATCAAAGTCATAGTTTCAGATATTTCCAAAGATTTTTTCACTATCATGGGGAATCTGTAATAGAATCTACCCCCGCCCCCCAAGTTTCTGTCTATCTACCTGTTAAGCGCAGATTAATTAACCGAATTCAAATTTAACTAAAACCTGTCGAAGTGTTAATAATATACACAAATAAAATTAAGAGAGCAAGATCTATTCAAGTATTTTAAATTATAGTTTATCATTGGTTACTATCCGCATTAATCATAATAACACAAAGTGTTTAGTACTCCCGATTTCTAGCAACAATCAAACAGCCGTCGTTAAAATTTTGTTCTTTGTAACTTATAGATGTTTTCCTTTAGGGTTATCACCATCATAATAAAAGAGGAAATGTATTGTTGAGTTTTAATCAGTATTCATGTTTATTGGGCCAACTTATACCCACATGTTAAAGGCTTATATTCTTGCAGGGATGTCGTTTTGCCCAGTCTTCCTTCAGGGTTATATCTGTGACTCGGATGCCTCTTCTCGGATGCCACCTATACACACGACACGTACATACCATTAAATATAATACCTAGAATGATATATAATTAGTAATTTGTTGATCTTCGAAATGTGAAGTCAGTAACAAGTGTCACCATTTGGTCAGTTTAAAATTCACGGTTTTAACTAAGCTTTCTATTAATGCACTCACAACAAATAATATACGACAGACTAAAATTAGTTTGAGACATGCGTGGTTTAATCATTTATAAGTTGAATTTATAATTCCACTCATAATTTTTTATGATTTTATTGATGCAAACCAAAAGTAGCTTAGCGACCGCTCCTTTCAAGTGCTACACTCTCTGTCCCTCCCCGCGTCTTAACCTACGCTGGCGTCTGGTGTAACCTTAGTCTTCGGTTTACTTACATCAGCAGTACAGTGAGCCACCTTATTCGGGGGATCGGTTTTGTACAGGGGGTGATACTGGCATGTTCTTAATGCGTCCGCTTCTACGCATGACGTCACGCGGAGAGGGGATTTGCAATAAACGACCTTATGTACAACAGCTCTGAGTATGTTGTGGCGCCTGCGGAAACCAAGCTACGAAGGAACTGGAGATTAGGGAATGCAATAAATAAGTACTTTCTGTACTTTGGATAATTTGTTAAACGCTGTAGTAAAGCAAGATTATTTAATATTTTACAAGTAATGGAACCAAAATAATGTAATAAATAATGCATTTTCTGCACGTTAGACAATACACTACAATAGGAAAGAGGAGAGGGTTTTTATTTTTAAAACATGTTAACACTTCCAAAAATGCTTCAAAGGAGGTTGTTTGAAGCAGTTTTTAACATATTTGTTTTCAGTTTTATGTTGGTTTTAGTAATACTTAAAACATGTAAATTTCCTTTTTAAAGGTTTTCTTGAAAGAATTTGTAGATTTAGAAAAACCTTCGACAACGTAAAATGGGGGAAGATGTTCGAAGTGCTCAGAAAGGTAGGGATGAAATATAGGGACAGAAGAATAATACATAATCTCTACAAAGAGCAAAAGGCAGTTATAGAATGTGAGCAGGAACGAAGGGAAGTAGATATCCGGAAGGGAGTGAGACAGGGATGTGCATTGTCACCTCTAGTTTTCAACTTATATATCTAAGATGCGATTAATATACAGGGCCAAACTATTAACATGCTCAGATTTGCGGATGATATAGCAGTGTTAGCATCTAGCAAAGAAGAATTAGGAGCGGCTTTGAATGAAATGGAAGCAGTTTTGACACAGGGCTACGGCATGAAAAACCAATAAAAAGAAAACTACAATTTTCGTGTGTAGAGGGAGTGAAAATAGAACTAAAATTGAAATACAAATAGGAAATGAGAAGATAGAGGAAGTCGCAGATTTCTGCTATTTAGGAAGTAAAATAACTCTAGATGGTAGGAGCACTAAAGATATAAAACAAAGAATGGCGCAGGGTCGAGTTGCGTTTAACAAAAAAAACAACTGTTATGTTCGGGAACGGTTAATGTAGAAACCCGGAAGAGACTCTTAAAGTCGTATGTATGGAGTACGGCATTATACGGGTGCGAAACTTGGGCAATAGGAGAAGCGGATCGAAAAAGAATAGAAGCGTTTGAAATGTGGTGCTACAGACGGTGGATAGATAAGCTTAGCAATAGGAAGGTATTAGAAAGAGTTGGGGAAAAGCGAAAGGTATGGAAGACAATAAAGAATAGGAGAGATAGGATGGTAGGACACCTTCTAAGACACGAAGGAATAGTTCGCGACATACTAGAGTCAGAGATAGGAATAAAAAGAGGTAGGGGTAGGCCTAGATTAGATTACTGCTCCCAAATAGTTAGGGATGTAGGATGTTCTACTTTTAGGGAAACGCGTGGGTTAGCTGAGGATAGAAAAGGATAGAGGTACGCGTCCAACCAGTTTTCGGGCTGAAAACTTTATAACGATGAAAGAATTTGATATCAATTTAAAATAATAACCAAAACTAGGTAGGTACTGCTGTTTTCTTCGTTGTACAAGGTAAAGTTATTTTGAAATATACAGATTATACAGGAGGAAATAAGATTTAAAATTTTTAAACTTTAATGATATTGTTACACGATATTATTAGAGAATAGTTTTTGCAAGTTTACGTTTCTGCGACAATGTTCTGTCCCGTAAAATGACATCGACACATGCACATGCTAATGCTACCGCCGAGCCGTCTGGGCAACCGCGTTCACCGCTTGACGTGGGCAGTGGAAGGGGAATCTGCGCAATAGCTTATCTTTAGTTCGTTGTATCATGGGTTTTGTATACAATCTGCCCCAAAAGTAAGTAAAATAGAGATTCTAACTGAGATTTCCTAACAATATGGATCACAACAAAGATAAAATTAACTAATTCAATTCCTGATGAAGGTGTAGCATTTACCAATGAGATAGCAGAGAGTAATTTACATGATAAAAAAACTAGAATAGGCACTCTCTGAGATCTCGCCCCTTGAATTTCTCTTATATTTTGGGAAAGCCTCTTGGGAAAATCTATTTAACTTTGTTGGGAGAAAATCTTCAAGAGCAGTTATCAGTATCTAAGAACCTAACATTTTCATAGCTTTTGGCTCTCTTGGTTATGCAACCAAACATACAACAGTTGGGTAGAATGCGATTCACTTCACATTTCTTCTTCTAATGCGATCCACCTGCTCCAACCGCTGTGTGTACCAGTTTTTAAACGGCCCAATTCTTTTGGAAGCAGAAAATATCCAATTCGAATATTTTTGAAAAAGGACTCATGTTATGGTTTATCAACCTGAAGCTATTTATGGAAATTGTTTCAATAAGATTTCGTTCCGCTTGTGATTATTCGGAATTATGATGCTACTTCATACCCAAACATATTATGACTAGCATTTGCTAATCTCAGGGTGCCAACGCAACTAATGCGCTTGATCATGTTTTCGTAAGTTACCTCCGTGGGATCAGCAGACACTTGGCAGTCCTTTTTGATGAGCGAGCACTTGCCTTTATAACAACTTTGGAAAGATATTGAAAGGCGTATTGTTCTGGAATCTGTAACTCGAAAGGAAGATGGAGTTAAGAAAATGAACGACCTCTTATAAAACATGTTATTCCCAACGGTATCTACAGTGAGGTCCTAAAGTTTGGAATAAAATTCATAATTTATTTTTTATTAATATTTCAATGAAGTGCTCGGACACATCAATTTTTATTTTCGATTTAGAATTTTGTGAGGAACATATAAAATATATAGGGTGTTCCATTTTCATGTACCGCTGTCAATGTCAATTTTCTTAAATGGAACACCCTATATACATTCATGTTTCTAAGTAGGCCATTGAAAGACAATTTCATAAATGTGGCATTTGTTACCTTTTACCTCTATGGCTATCGAGATATTAACATTTGAATTTAGATATTCCTCAAAATTAGAATTAGGATATCTGAACTTCTACAAAAGCTAGAGATTGTCGAGATTGGAAATTAGGTTTACAAAACTACCACGAAATAACAAACAATGTTGAGTAAAAACACAAGCAAGTAATTAACGTCAAAAATAATCTAAATTAAATGTTCAGTGTGAGCTCCAAGAACTTGCTAAGCTATAGCCAACCTGTACTCGAATTCGTAAAGAACATTTCTAATAACTTCAGGCGTGATTCTCCGAATTTCATTTTGTATTTTCGTTCATAAATCTTTGATGTGAGGTATACTTTGCTTTTTCTTGCTTCTAATTTTGACGAATTTCTAAATTCAAGTGTTAATATCTCGATAGCCATGGAAGTAAAAGGTAACAAATGCCACATTTATGAAATTGCCTTTCAATGGACTACTCAGAAATAAGAAAATGTATAGGGTGTTCCATTTAATAAAATCGACATTGACAGCTGTACATGAAAATGGGACAACTTGTATATTTTACATATCCCTTAGAGCCGATTCACACGGGTCCACATCAGAAGCGAACGCGCGCGATCGCCACCGGCTTCTAGTGCAGCGCTTGAGAGCGACTACAGGGCTACAGTGGTGGCCAGTGGCCGATTGACTGATACGACTGTAGATGAAATATTTTTGTGACCGTTAGTTCTGGTAGGACAGTTATCAAAATACAGTGTACGTATTTTACTCTTTCTAAGTAAACACAATCACTGCTCCAATTCTGTTAATGAATAAAAGCACTTGGAGATAATACTATCTGCACTTACTGGAATTAAAACTCTTCAACAGCTACAACAATATTGGGACATGTGTATTTACGATAATGTCAAGCTTGTAGTTTATCAAAAACTCGACACATCAACTTAACGCCAGCAATCTGTGTAACTGCTATTTAATATTTGCCCACCAGCTGTTGACTTTCAATATAAACGTTGAACGTAAGAAGAAAAAAATTGCATGAACAGAGTATTGTCTGCCTTGAGAAGTTAGTGGAACTTGCATTGTAAGGGAAACGGACAGATCATCAATTTTATTCGGAATCACGCGAAAGCAAGGGGAGAATACACGCACCACATCTATCAAACATCGCATAGCGTGCTGTGGAACTCACATGATACCGCCTGGTACAATTTTAATGGGATTTTGATATTATAGTTTCTGTAAACGTTCCATGTAGCGGCAATCTAAGGTTACCGTGCATGCGGAGTAGGGTTATTTTGTTGTTTTCGTACTTTTGTATGTGTGTTAACACAATGACCCGATCGATTTAATAACATGCCACAACTTAACGAGCAAATAATCGAACGGGAACTTCAGGCTTCGAATAAGCGTAGTACCGCTTAATAAGCTTCTTTCTCTAATGTATGCCATATTTATTTATTATGTCCAGGAAATAACCTTTGAAGGCACTTAACCTAAATCCAAACTGGAATATTAGGAACTTCAGGCATTCAAATTACATTTAGAGCATTGGATTTGAAGATAACCTGGAGGAATTCTAAGAAAAGAAGAATGTAATAATATCGTCGCCCTCCTCACGTACTGGCGTAACTGACAATTTTGTGAAAATTGAGTTACGTTGTATAATATGCATATCTCTAGTGAATGCACCACCTCACGAAGTGGCGTAACTGCAGCACCAATCTACATAAAAAAGACAACCCGTAGGTTATGTTACTGTGTTTAATGCAGTCCTACAAGTGTAAGCGAATTACGTTTTTTGTTCTCCTGAAAAATTTACCAATTGTCAGTTACGCCAGTACGTGAGAAGGGCGACGATATATTCAGACCTCATTTAGATATTTCCACGTCAGTGACGTAATTGAAATCTTCAGTTTATAAAAATTGATAGGTTTCAGCTTTTTGTAAACAATAGAATAAAGTAGGGACCTACTCCAACATCAGCATCAGCAAGTTAGTAAGCACATTTATACTCTGCATAATATAAGACTAGACGGAAGTCAAAATATATTTGGGCATAATATAATCATTATTTCTTGTTTATGAATTTTATTTCTTAAGCAAAAATATGTTAGCGGTGGTCACGCTGATAGTAGATAAAACGTTGTAAGATACTCTTATCGCAACTTCATATTATGATACACGATGAGTTATAATATGAACTGTTACGATACTTGTATCTTAAATAACTGTTAATTAAGACCCGTCATTTTTTGAATTCAACTGACAGTTGCATTAATTACTTCACGCCGTGGGCTGCCACTGAGCAGCTATAAATAAGTAAAACGAGAAATTCGCAGAATAAACTTTTGAAACACTATTTTTATGATTTTAACTTTAATAGCTCAACAAGATAAGCAAATATTTAGCCGTTGTATCTTTATTCGTACACTGTAAAGTCTGTAATAAACCAGTGCTTATCGAGAATCTTAAATTAATTCTGCGGTTTTAATCTGAAATGTTATCGTTAATTGCTGGATATGTAGGTTTGAGTCCGAAGAAATTCGCCTACGAATAAAATTTATTTGCCCGGCGGTTTGAGCAAAAACGAGCAAATGTAAAGTTTGCTTACAAATTATGTGCAGAGCATAAAACTAAATCACACTTAATAACATTAACGCTCGGAACGCTCTAGTCCCATAAAATTCGTCCGTAATGGCACGATAGCTTCATTAGGAATGGGGGTATCAATTTATAATCCGCCTTATCAGGCATGAAATAACAAATAATGTAAATAAAAGAGTGTTTAATTGTTACGGGAATTTACTTTTATTTCTTGCAAAATGACCTGCTCTTAGCTAGATTAACGAAAAATTATTAATAGTGAATGATCATGAAATTAGGTTCTGCCTTGCGGAAAATATAATTCATGATTATTTTTACATAAATATTTCATTTTCCAAAATATTTCGACATACATATAGTGTAAGACATATGTTCACTTTCTTACGTGCTTATTATACCGCTAACCAAATTGCGGCTCGTAAGAGAGGGCTCTGGTCTGACTGGGTTTTTGCCAAGCGGAGCAACGCCAAGTAAGCGTAGCGTTATAGATGCCAGTCGTTGGCATTTGTGAGAATATTATTTTCTTGAAAGAATGTTTTGATTTAGTAGAAACACGACCGCGTTTTAAAAATTACCAAACAAAGCTGATAATATGCAGTAAAATACGTTGATGTTACTTGAGCAATCTGTTAAATGGACATGTCTTATGCTGCCAGGTTCCTATAAATGAAGATTAAACCTTAAAATTCGAGATATTAATTATTTTATAATATTCCACCTGGATTTCCGTTACTTTGTTACTCAAGACCAAAGTGGATAAGACTAGTGTAGCCACTCCCATGTATACAGTAGAGGAAAAGGTGAGTAGTTTTGTCTGAGCTTATTGGCAAGAGAAGGGAAGTGCGAGAGGGGAATCGGGCCGATTTTTAATATTTCGCGCGTAGGAAATGCGGCGCGCTCAAAATGTATCATGTCATAACTCCCTCAAAAATTGTCTTATGGAGTTACTATTTTTATACAATTATTTCTTAAACTTTCAAATTACAATTACATAATTACTTTTCATTCCGCTTTGCAATTTTCGAGACGTTGTCTTTTTGGTGCAGTGGAATTTTCACCTATCGAGGAACTATGTTAATTTTTAGAATTTGGAGAAACTCCCGGCGGCAAAGTTATAGAGAAAGGATTGAATTTTATCTTACACCAACATTCAATTCATTATCTCGCATGGAAAAAAAGTTATGGTTATTTTAACACGATAATCGTTCTGAGCGCGTAACTCTTGAAGTCGCGTGCGATAACGAAACGGTTACAGCATCAATCTTTAGGAGACTGTAGTACATGTGTGCAGACGTATTTGATTTTATTTTATAAGTATTCGCCGTGTGATGAAAATATCAAAATGGGAGGAAAATGTGTAGTGCCTAATTTATTGTGTTTCGGGTTATGCAACGTTGCCACTGACAGGTATACGATTTCAAGAGTTACGCGCACAGAACGATTATCGTGTTCAAATCGCCGTAACTTTTTTTCTATGCGAGATAATGAATTGAATCTTGGTGTAAAATAAAATTCAATCCTTTCTCTATAACTCTGCTGCCGGAAGTTTGTCCAAATTCTAAAAATGAGCATAGTTCCTTGATAGGTGAAAATTCCACTGCACCAAAAAGACAACGTCTCGAAAATCGCAAAGTGGAATGAAAAGTAATTAGGTATGTAATTGAAATTTGAAAGATTTCGTGAGCATTCTGAAAGTTTAAGAAATAAATTTAAAAAAATTGCAACTCGATAAGACAATTTTTGAGGGAGTTATGACATGATACATTTTGGGCGTGTCGCATTTCCACTTGTCTTATCCACTTTGCTCAAGACATAAAAAAGTATGAGATTTTACATAAAACTTAGAAGTTTATGATGTGATCTTGCAACGTTTTTTTGGCTTTGAATGAATTCAACATACCTTTCACGACCAAGATAGGAAAAATTGGCGGGAGAATTTAACCTCCCAGCGAATATTCCTATGCTACCATTTCTTTGCATAATGTTTCATGCAATGACTTTTATTTTATTAAACGTGAACAGTAGAAAAATGTCTACAAAGAAAATTTTCGTAGCCACTGAACCCACATAAGACGGGTAATAAAGGTAGAAATAATGCACAGTGGGGGATGCAATTTATTTCAGTCATAAAACGCCGTTACGTGTCATATATATCGCTGGCTGTGCACGCAGAATGCGTCTGCATTGCGATGCCAAAGTGCACATGTCGGCAGAACGAAAAATATGCCTTTGCTTACTCATATTTTTTACAAGAACCAAATTTGTTTATGCCCGCGTATTTAAGGCTTTGAAAAATTGCTCATATGTCTGCAGTTTATTATATGCCCGAGCAAGTATGCACGCTTTGAACAGAGATCATTATTATACTTCAAGAATATATTGTAAAATATTGTTTTATTATTAGCCTGCGAAATCGAGATTCAAGAAGGCAATTCTCTCAGGATATGTATGCATGTTATGTAAGGAGGTTCATTCACACTATGACAAATATCCCCTATTGATTTTAATTTCATGACTTTCGGTTACTTGGCATAGCCCAACACAAGCAAAATGGCACCTTCGCATTTTACTGCGATGCTAACGATTTTTTTCTAGCTCAAATTAAATTTAATGATTTTGATTGCAGTCTAATGCAATGTTATTTAAAAACAATCTGCACCAGATTTCTAAATGTCTTCCTCGCGGGTGTTCACATGCTCGTTAATAATTTTTGGTGTCCACCATTTTTGTTTAAATATAATGGCATGTGTTTGTAGTCACTGTAATTACTAATGTTGCTAAATGTATGTTTCTAAAAGCTATTATTAAAAGTAGCATGCCCAAATAGGAAGCGAACAGCGAGATTAACGCGGTGAATTGACGAAATATCTAATTAACCAAATCGACTGGGTAATAAGGAATCGAGATAAAGCACGAAGTTACTTTCATATACCAACAGAAGAGATTAAAAGTCAAAATAAAATACCGTAATTTAAAACACATTAATTTTCAATTTCTCAACCTAAATGGGCACCTATACGTTTGTAGTCTTCCTGTCGTTGTCCCATAGGGAATCTGATTCTGACAGCATTAAATTGTTTCTATTTTTGGAACTATCCCTCCTATTTTAATGGGTTCAGAAATAAAGAAGCATATTAAACAAAATAAATCGTATTTAAAACTAGATATATCGTTGCCAATTAATATCCTCGAAAATCTCTTTAAAGATTCGTCTATTAGTAGATGTCTCCATTTCACCTAGAGACTTTATAATTGTACGAGAAAAAACTGAACCAATATATAAAGTAATCTATTTTGAACGAACTGTACTTAGCCGGTATTTTTAAAAGGCTTGAGCGATGTCTGGTTTCTGTTTCGGCGCAGTGACTGTAATTCGATGAATACTTTATCGTGTAGAATCGTATAAATGTTTCAGAACCGAGCTTATCTTTACGACCTACCTAAGTGCAAAAGGATCTTAAGGAACTTATCTCTACAATATTTCCCCCAGATTTTGTTATTCTTAAAAATTACTGACTGCTGCTTGAGGCCACTTTTGAGGTTCTAACAGGTAAATTAACTTTGACGTTATCCAGACTGACAATCTGATCTGTAAAATTTCAAAAATTTGTGAGTTATGCAATCTTAGGGCGCTTGTTTACGTATGAGCACGTGAAGGTAAATTTTTCTGCAATGCAAGGAAAATAAACTAAAAATCTGGCTCATCAAAATATACGGTGCATTTCAGTGTCGGCGATAGATGGAAAATTAACATGGGAAACTGAAAATAATTCTTTTCAGATATTTTATATAAGTAAGTATGTACGTTAATCGATCTCGGAAATAGTGGAAAATCATAATTCTACGAGAACGTCTGATCTTAGAAAATTTTAATAGTTCATAGCTTGAAAGGGACACATCCAATGACATCTCTCTTTGTACACCACTACTTGTTAGTGGCGTTGTGGTAGGTCTTCTGGCTAGAATGTATTCGGTTCGTTTCTGTATAAGTAAGTTTTCTACTAACTGGTGTACTGCGAGTCGCGTCTGATATTTGGTTGAAACTGCCCTTATCTCTTCTGCGATGTATGGGATTTGCGATTTGGATATCCTGATGCAGCATTCGGTTACTGACATGCCATGGTGCACTGTCGATTGAGCGAAGTGTTTTTGATTGAAACCTTTGTATTATTTTTAGTCTGGAGGGTTTAGCACAAACCCAAAGTTGCAGCGCTTTGTGAGAACGAGAACATGTTAATCGTTCATCAAGGTATAGTCTTAGACATTTGACTTCTGATTTTACTGTCACTGCAACGCCATCGATTGTCACAGATAGACAAGTATTGCTGCGTGCCGTGAATGTTACCTGGAAAAACTTAGCTTTATTGATTTTCGTGCACCTTTTCTTATACCACTCATTGATCAGATCTAGGTGGATTTGAAGATTCTCTGAAGCTGTAGCTGGATCGTTATGTTGATAAGATGGCAAAATAATAAGCAAATGCGGCAATCATTGTTTCATTTGTTTCGGGCGTATCAGTCGTATATATCAGGCACAGGAGTGGCCCTAATACGCTGCCTTGTGGAACGCCAGATTGTATGGGGTGAAGTGCAGCCAATGCGTCGTTGTGATTCACTGCCGGTGAGAAGGTAGCAGACCTATATAGGTATGCCAAACTTTGTCAAATACCTGGGAGTCGTCTAGGAAAACGCCGTTGCAGAATTTCTTTCCTTCGATGCTTTTTGCTATTTGGTTTACTATTCTATGGACTTGAGGAACTACTGACATATGTTTTCGGAAGCCAGACTGTTAACTAGGCAACAGATCCACTAGTTGATGATCTTCCTAAATCCTATTGAGGAGCCTTTCAAAACTTTTGCTAGAGATGGGTAGCAAACTGATCGGCCTCTAGGATGCTGCTTCCTGTGGGAGTTTTCCAGCTTCATAGATCATTATTATTTCTACACATTTCCATAGAACAGGGAAGTAACAAAGAATGCGATTAGTAAGAGTTGTTAAGCAGTCTATTGCCTCACGGGGTAGTTTCTTCAGGATTTGTCCAATAATTAGGTAGTACCCCAGGGCCTTGCAGTTATTTAGCTTAATTATTTCAGCTTTGACGTTATTATGGACGTTATTGGCGGTGACATTTGGCATAGTACCTACATCAAGGAAGTCTTCAATTTCACGGCTAACTACACCTGCCGCCCTTTCAAAGGGTTGAAAGACCTTATAGATAGGCTGAAAGCGAGCCCACTCGTTGTTTCGTTTTCTAATCGGTACCACTGTGGGTGTAGGACTCTTGAACTTTCTTGTGGCTTTCATAAACTGTGATCATCTGCAGGTAGATTGTTCATATAAATGTCTCAATGGTTGAGTTTTGTGCATCCTTGAGTGCTTTACTAAGTTGTCTCGATAGCCTTCTATAATAGTGTACATTTTCCACATTACGTGACCTTTGCCAACTTCCTCTTGCTCGTCGTTTTTCGCTTATGAGTTGTCGGATTAATAGAGTTCACCACTTATTATTTGAGGGATAAGAATACAAATCAAACAGAACATAAAATGCATTCAGAAGGAAAAAATAGTATGGAAAATGTCCTCATCTATATAAATAAAAATCAATTGCCACATGTATGTAAGATCATCACTTGAGAACGGCTCGACCGATTTGGCTGATTTCTTTTTTGTTGTGTTCGTAATTTTCAGGACAAGGTTTGTATGAAAGAAAATGTTGGAAAATCCACCGGGAAAGTAGAAAATTTGGATGGTAAAAGTTTGTATGAAAATCTGTTTGACAAACAAAAATGTGACGTTCAGTTTGACAGTTCTAAAAATTGAATTGTCAGTGTGTTATCGGTGGTGATCATATTAATTTGTTTATAAATGTTTTGACTACGTATCTCGATTTTTCAAAATTTGTCAGTTACGCCACTACGTGTGGAGGGCGACGATGTATTTGGTGTTTCTTTGGAAAAAATGCCACCAGTGACAGTGAGGCGTCGAAATATCGGTCGGCGTACGCGCAATGCAAGCCAACTACATGATCGTCGAGTCAATGAGACTGACGAAGAGCGTAGACAGCGTTTGGAGCCAAGTCGAATAAGAATTTCTCAAGCCTCAAGCGCGATCCATTATGACTCCGGAACAACGGATACAGTCGAGTTCGACGCGCTCAGTTGGAGCTTACGCACAAAATAATTTGGAACGTCGACAAAATAGAGGCCAAACGTGGCATTAGGGAACAAAAAATTGGAAAAGTTGCCCGGAAAATTGGAAAATTCGGGAAAAACTGAAAGTGCTTTTATCTATGGGATTTTTGTATGATATGGATATGCGTAAGTCGGGAAATTTGGGCAAACTGTAAAAATCATAATTTTGGAAAATCCACCGGAAAATTTGAAAATTCGGGAAAAACTAAAAGTGCTTAACGGCTGGACCGATTTGGCTGATTTTTTTTTGTTGTGATCGTAATTGCGTCAGGATAACGTTTGTATGAAAGAAAATTTTTGGAGAATCCACCGGAAAATGTGAAAATTCGGGAAAAACTGAAAGTGCTTAACGGTTTAACCGACTTGGCTCATTTTTTTCAAAAATAAGGTTTTTAAGGAACGAAAAATTGGAAAAGTTGCCCAGAAAATTAGAAAATTCAAAAAAACTGAAAGTGCTTTTTCCATTGGATTTTTGTATGATATGTATAGGCGTAAATCGGGAAATTCGGACAAACTGTAAAAATCGTAATTTTGGAAAATCCATCGGAAAATTTGAAAATTCAAGAAAAACTAAAAGTGCTTAACGGCTGGACCGATTTGGCTGATTTTTTTTGTTGTGATCGTAATTGTCAGGATAAGGTTTGTATGAAAGAAAATTTTTGGAGAATCCACCGGAAAATGTGAAAATTCGGGAAAAACTGAAAGTGCTTAACGGTTGAACCGATTTGGCTAATTCTTTTCAAAAATAAGGATTTAGGGAACGAAAAATTGGAAAAGTTGCCCGGAAAATTGGAAAAATCTGAAAGTGATTTTTTCTATTGGATCTTTGTATGATTTGGATAGGCGTTAGTCGGGAAATTCGGACAAACTGTCAAAATCATAATTTTTATATGCACTCGCGATCATAACTGACGATAGGAAACGACATATTTGGTTGAACATAAACGTAATCAGAAAAATGTTTCACATTGAATAAACGATTTGGCTAATGAATCAAAAGTTTAATACGAAAAGTAATTTTAGGCAGGACAACGTCTGCCGGGCCCGCTAGTTTATTTTATAAATACAAAGGTAGCCGCAAACAGATTGTCAAAATGTTTCGCAGGAGCTCCGCTAGATGGCTGTGCCGTATTTTGATATAGGAATGGGACATCGAAGAGAAAACTTGAAATTAACATCGAAAGAATATCGGCACCGAACGTGTCGTGTTTACTATTTTTCTTAGGGTTAGGCAGTCAAAATGTTTAAATGTTTGCTTGAATCATTAATGTTAAATCCGTTAAATTGATCATCGACGATATTTTTCACCGACTTTCACCCCAAATTGACAAAAGAGCCTCGCTTTCTGCAAAATTGTGTACCTAGAGCTTAAAATCGATAAATTTACTGGAAAAAATTTAAAAATCCCATCGAAATTTTGCAGAAATTTCAAATTATCCAGTAGATATATCCACATAAAATTTTTGCAGGAAATAAGAAATTAGTACAGTTCGTATCAAAAATGATCGGGGGTTGGCACATCCATAAGTATATCTAGAATATTAATTAACTTAAAATAAACTCGTCCTAGCAAAACCGATTTAAAGTAAACAGTCTATGTTACTGCACGTTGTAGATAGAGCATTGTGGGGTTAATTTCCATTATTAAACTTTGGCAGTTTAAGCTACAAAGCATACATACGCAGTATTATTGCAGCTTACATCAACTTTGAGTATCGTCGGGTTACGCTACCGGGTAATTAATATACGACCTCATGGCTTCATTAGCCTTGGACGTTCCATTTACCATTACTGTTGTTAATAAAACGTTATGAGATCCTAACAATGCGTTGATAGCATCGAGACATGCAACTCACCGAGAATTCAGTATGGTTGGCTTAGTAAATATAGTGACACAAATAGAGAAAGAGGATTAAAAAGAGACTACAGTTACTTACAGCGCTGAAAAGTGCTACATCATTCTGAACTATTATATTTTTAAACTGTATGTCAGGATTACATACTAACTTACTACTCTCAACAAGTGGTTTACAATACTACAACTCAATTTATATTTTTGAAGGAGGTCCGTACACAGAGTGAAAGTTATTTTCGGTTTAAATGGTAGCAGTTAATCACTTTTGGGTTTTTCAGTTCGATTGTGCACGAACAGAACATGCATTTATGTTTAGCACTACACTACACCTTCCATACAGGCAGCACACCAATGAGTGGCTTATTATACATAGGGTTGCCATATTTTAAAACATGATAGTAGGACAACAGCATTTAAAAAGTAGGACAAACCCGGACATGCACGTCACCGGCTTCATATCAGCACTGTTGCCACAAGAGTTTATGGTACTCAATTCCAAAATATTAAAATTCAATTTACCACTCTAATTGAATTCAATGGTAATATGGGTCCATTATTTTCCAATTCTCTTTCAAAATAGTTGATAAGGGACGGTACAAGCTCCTTACACCGACTGTTTAAGAACTTGGGCATTATACCAACAATAACAATAACAACACCGATAATAAATAACTAGGAGCACTATTTTAGTTCTCAAAAGAAGAGATTTTTACCGCAAAAGTTGATGAACAAAGAAAACAAGGGTTTAGCACATTCAATTTATATGACTTGTCATTTTTCGTAAGGCGACTCTCAATCGTTACATTTTGTGACGTGCATAAAAAGTAAGGTTATTTTACCTGTAGTAGTGTCGGGCTATTCGATACGATATATCGATACCGTATCAATACGAATTTTAAATCGGCATATCGATACAGTTTTACGTATGGTGTATCGTATCGCGTATCGTTTTCATAAAATTATTCTAATTTAAATTCGAGAATTAACTGCACTCACACGGCCACAGGAACCAAGAACTATTTCTTATCACAAGTTACTTGTTAGGATCAGACACGGCAATACATAATAGGTCTCTTCTATTTCACTGAATTTCGACATGCTCTATGGTATCCTTGACATTCGGAGTCAGTCGCCACTCGCCAACTTACTTTTGTTTGGTTTTTTCGTTAAACTTATTGAGTTTTCTTCCGAAATATCTCCTAATTTGTTGATGAAATATGTTTTGATTTTTAGAGAAATATGAAAGATATCGGTGCAAAACCGAAAAAAACGATATAAATCGATATAGAAACAGTCGTATCGATACGGCTGTTGTATTGAATAGTCCGACATAATTTATAGCAATAACAATGAAGTTAGCTCGTTAGCAGTTTCAACTGAATGTTGCGCTGTTGTCAAGTCGCGCATGGTTTCCTGCCGGACGTACCGCGGAAGGCCTAAAAAAGAGGACTTGTCCGGGGCACTTTACCGGAACCCGGACACGACCCAAATTCCCTGCCGGACGTACCCCGGACGGCCTAAAAAAGAGGATTTGTCCGGGAAAAACCGGACGGATGGCAACCCTATACATATAGTACCCTAGCAATAAGCACGTAAGTACGTAGAGGCACATTATGAATGTTCTAATGCCAGCCTAGCTGGGGTAGCACCTTGTGACGTCTCCTAGTCGTAGGTTATGAAGAGAAAGTTTGATCATATAGAATAAGTTCTAGGAACATATTTGTTACCTACATACCTACTAAATATATATTTTTATCAGGATAATTTGGATTTCAGAATGCGTCTCATCGTGAGGGGCGGCTTCCTGTATAAAATGAATAATATTTTATTCTCGTCTTATAGCTTGAAAGGATATGAAAATAAACAACAGTAATAGTGTTACGACCCGGTTACGACAAAATATTTGTCAACAAATAAAAATTTTATTTCAGAAATATTTTCCCGGCTTGTCGCCGTCCGAGACACCTTATAAGTTATGCACGGTACGTAAGTATTAAAGTAAAGGTACCCGACCTAGAGTGGAGGTTAATAAAAGTCACGATTACAAGAGGACTGCGGCGTTTGGAGACGCAGCAAGTGAAGATGTCGGGAGAGATTTGAAAACACTACAGACTTCTTACACGAACATAATTTACTAGAAGCAGCGACAAGCCCACGCTCTGTTCGACGTACTTACAACTGATAGTTTTAATGAGCGCCTCAATCCGCGGCATCTCGCTACCAACGAGGAAGTTTTAATAACAATAACAATTTGTCGGTTGCAGAGACCCTGGATGAGTTAATCCTAACAAAGAAGGGTGGGTTTGAATTTTCCCTCTATTTCCAGTTAATTAGTCTCCTAGCTACCTGATTACTGTAAATTTGTATGAAAGGGAGACGCTTAGGTATTTACGGGACTACTTTAATTAGGTACATATTGGATTCACATATTCGCATATGGTGCAATAGCAGAAGATTAAATAAAACCAAATAAAACAGCAGTAAATATCAACAAGTGTATGACTAAATGAAAAACTTGTAAGATAAAGGTTCGTCCAAATTAAAAGTGCTGTTTGCGAACTGTTCGCCAACTTTTCGAAAAGATTATATTTTTGCCTGCTGTTCTCGAATAAGTAGCACATTTTGTGTGAGTTCTCCTACGGTTTGCATACAATTAACAACTGTGCATGAAAGATAAGACACGTATATACAAAAACCAGCGTTCGTCTTTAATGTTAGAGGGGGCACCGTATAGTTTACGAACTATTTTCTTCTGCCATTTGAGGGGTCCCCAGAACCGTTCTTGAATTAAAATTTTTGTCCGGCCCATGGATGAGATGACACATACGAGACGGCTTAAGTGGCTAAGGAGATGTCTATGATATGATATCTTATCACCGTGTTGTATCTTGATGTAATCCTATTAATAACATAATTAAGTACTTGTGAAGTTAATCAGTGACGCTATTACCTCGTATTTCATCTGACAGATTATTTCTGCCCGAATTTTTAAAAGTATGTCAGAATACCTACAATGCGCTAGATAGTGACATTTTTTATAAATGATTTCATCGTCCTTCGTATTTATTTATATACAATTGTAAATTGCTAGTTGGAAATCAAGAAAATCCATGTGCGGGACCTTAGCGTGGGTCATTTTACAACTGACGGGTCCTCAAAATTGCAAAAAAATGTTAACCTAAATCTTTTCAGTGCCTCTGCCTTTTGATTAAATTTATTATGTTGGATATGTGGACTAATACAGGGTATCAGTTAAGGTTACGGAGCGGCCATATCACGGAAACCGTTCACGCTAAAATTTTGGGGTAAAAAATTTATTAACAAATATAGGCGAAAGAATTCAGCCAAAAATATTTTTCAGTTCCTAACTTCATTCCTAGGGGTCGTATTTACTGTGGCGTTTCAAGAAAACTTTAATTTCTCCAAATAGCTTAGATAATATAATGTAGGTCGGAAATACACTTTTCAGAATCTCTGCTAAATCCTTTATAAATTTTGTTTAAACAATTTTTCTCTATTTACCACGGCAGCGGCAGGGCGAAGAACTACAATTAAAATGTTTTTAAATGGTGTAATTTGCGTTTGGCTTAACCGAATTTAACAAACTATAGCTCATTTTGAAGGACTCTTTAAGCTGATTTACTTTTGTTATAATTACGTTAAAAATTAATTTTTATGTTAAATGATAATTGGCGCTGTTAAAAATATGTCATCTGATTTCTTCAAATGATTAAATGCAATCCTACAGCTTTTTTTACTCTGTGTGATAGGCCATTAGTTGAGATAAACAAATTTGAAAACCAGAAGTGCATATCTTTTTTCGTTTTAAAATTATTGCAAAAATAGTAGATGAGGATCGGAGCGCCCGTCTTTTTTAATTCCCTAAATAAAATTAACTTGTTCTAAATGAACCATAAATGTTAAAACTTTAACCAAATTTATCCATGACTATTCTTTCTTTAAGTAAAGTCTGAATAATATAACTTGCCGTATGATTGAAATAATCTACGCATTATGTTAGTTTGATGTCTCTCTCGCACGCAACCAGTTGATATGGCTGCTTCGTATAATTATTAACGTAAGACAAAATAATCAAGATTTTGCCATTGTACCTAACTCTTTATTTTACTCATTCTGGGTAACAATGTAACAATGTATTTGTACGTCTCTGCTTGTTTCGTACTAATTAGTTAGTCCCAAAAAGGTTATTATGGAAACTAGTATTAGTGTCACAGTACTGCCAATGTCGAAACAAACACAAACACGTGCTGATCACGCGATTATGTTTGTTTTGACGCGCTCTCAGGACTCGGGGAACAGATTATAGTTCATATTCATGTGGATGGAAGACCATTTCAACATTTCCAATAAATTTATTAATTTTATAAGTAATTTTGTTGTATTTCAGTTAATTTTATTTTAAATATTGTTACGCAAATTGTGCCGTATTTTTCGTACCTAAGCTACATACATAAATTATATAAAGACGAGATCTTTCGACCCTCATTTACTATTTTTGCAATTGTTTGAAAAAGAAAATAGATATCAATCTTCGGGTTTTATATTTATTTCTCTCAACTGATGGCATATCAAACAGAATAAAAAAAGCTGTAGGGTTGCATTTAATTTTTTTAAGAAATCGGATGGAGAATGACATTTTTTGGACGGAGTCAAATATCGTTGAGCATAAAAATTAACTTTTAATTTTTTGGCAATAAAATTCAAGCAGATTAAAGGGACCTTTAAAATGAGCCATCGTTTGTTTAATTCTGTTAAGACAAATCCAAGTCACAGCATTTAAAATATTTTAAATTGTTGTTCTTCACCCTGACGTTGCCATGGTAAATAGAGGTAAAATGTTTAAACAAAATTTATAGATGATTGAGCAGACATTTTAAAAATCGTATTTCCGGCCTACATTGTATCTAAGATATTTGGAGAAATTAAAGATTTTTGTAATGTCATATCAAATGCGCCCTCCAGGGGTGAAGTCGAGGGGTGAACCGCAGAGGAATTTTGGTGTACAAGCTTGAGGAATTGCAGAGGAATTAGTACGGAATTACATAAATTTGTAGGGAATTGCAGGAATTGTTTGGGGAATTGTTGGGGAATTGTTGGGGAATTGCAGGAATTAGTCAGGAATTAGTGCGGAATTGCACAGGAATTGCAGGAATTACAAGGGAATTGCAGAAATGCTTACGATTGCGCATGCGCTGTAAATTATTGCATCATCTTTACAAATATAAATTACAGGAATTACATGGGGAATTGCAGGAATTATATGGGTAATTGGGAGAATTACTTGAGGAATTGCATGAATTAGACAGGAATTGCGGGAAATTAAAAGGAATTACACATAAATAGAGGAATTTGTGTACAAGCTTGAGGAATTACATAAATTTGTAGGGAATTGCAGGAATTGTTTGGGGAATTGCAAGAATTAGTGAGGAATTGCAGGAATTACAAGGGAATTGCAGTAATGTTTACCCCTCTTATACTAACGATTGCGCATGCGCTGTAAATTATTGCAGTATCGGACGTACAGCAAATGCAAGAATTAGTTGTAAGGGAATTCCAGGAATTAGTAGGGGCATTGCAGGAATTACATGAGGAATTGCAGGAATTATATGGGGAATAGCAGGAATTACATGGGGAATAGCGGGAATTACTTGAGGAATTGCAGGAATTAGATAGGAATTGCGGGGAATTAAAAGGAATGACACATAAACAGAGGAATTGGTGTACAAGATTTTGCTCTGCGGTTCAACCCTCGGGTGAAGTTATAGGAACTGAAAAATATTTTTGGTCAAATTCTTTTCTCCATATTCTTTACCCCAAAATTGTACCATAAGGGGTTTCCGAGATGTAGCCGCTCCGTAATCTTAGCTGATCATCCTGTATAATGATGTATTATTTTTAGTTTTAATATTTTTCATTGATTAACAATTTCATTTTTTCTCTCCTTTGACAACCATGCAAAAAATAACTAGTTAAAGGTTTACATTAAACATGCTCCCCACCTTGAAAGGATTAACTTTCAACTTTACATGGTATGAAAACACCAAGAAAAATATCAAGAAAAACATAAATCGCAAAACTAGCAAATGTTTAATACAATAAATTCACTTAGATAAGGGCAACGGACATAAATTCACTAAAGCTCTAAGTATACCATCATCACCAGGATATAACTCGACAACTCGGTTCATCATCCATTTCATAGGAGGCAAGTTATCATTTTTTTATTATGGCAATGTCATCAACTTTTAACGATTGTTTTTGTTCATTCAATTGGATACGGCGCGGAAGATCGGGCACGTATTCCTTTGAGCACCCCTTCCAAAATTGTAGTAACAATTGAATTTTCTTGTAATGATTAAGTAAACAATTGTCTTTACGATTATCCAAATTTAAGGCTGGTGCTGACGTTAAAGGTCTCATCATCATCATAAGGTTCTCAGTCCGAAGACTGGTTGGACGCGTACCTCCATTCTTTTCTATCCTGAGCTAACCTACGCATTTCCCTAAAAGTAGAACATCCTACATCCCTAACTATTTGAGAGCAGTAGTCTAATCTAGGCCTACCCCTACCTCTTTTTATTCCTATCTCTGACTCTAGTATGTCGCGAACTATTCCTTCGTGTCTTAGAAGGTGTCCTACCATCCTATCTCTCCTACTCTTTATTGTTTTCCATACCTTTCGCCTTTCCCCAACTCTTTCTAATACTTCCCTATTGCTAACCTTATCTATCCACGTATCTTCATCATGCGTCTGTAACACCACAGTTCAAACGCTTCTACTCTTTTTCTATCCGCTTCTCCTATTGTCCAAGTTTCGCACCCGTATAATGCCGTACTCCATACATACGACTTTAAGAGTCTCTTCCTAGTCTCTATATTAACCGTTCTCGAACATAACAGTTGTTTCTTTTTGTTAAACGCAACTCGTCCCTGCGCCATTCTTTGTTTTATATCTTTAGTGCTCCTACCGTCTTGGGTTATTTTACTTCCTAAGTAGCAGAAATCCGCGACCTCCTCTATCTTCTCATTTCCTATTCGTATTTCAATTTTAGTTCTATTTTCACTCCATCTACATACCAAAATTTTAGTTTTCTTTTTATTGATTTTCATGCCGTAGCCCTGTGTCAAAACTGCTTCCATTTCATTCAAAGCCGCTCCTAATTCTTCTTTGCTAGATGCTAACACTGCTATATCATCTGCAAATCTGAGCATGTTAATAGTTTGGCCCTGTACATTGATCCCTGAGGCTGTTCTTTCCTTAACAATATTAATCGCATCTTCGATATATAAGTTGAAAACTAGAGGTGACAATGCACATCCCTGTCTCACTCCCTTCCGGATATCTACTTCCCTTCGTTCCTGCTCACATTCTATAACTGCCTTTTGCTCTTTGTAGAGATTATGTATTATTCTTCTGTCCCTGTATTTCATCCCTACCTTTCTCAGCACTTCGAACATCTTCCCCCATTTTACGTTGTCGAAGGCTTTTTCTAAATCTACAAATCCTATATATACGCTCTTTCTCTTTTCTATCGTTGTTAAAGGTCTACCAATCCAAAAATGACCAGGAGTCAATATTGTTCTAGGCCGGAGGGATGTTAAGACAAAGGCGTCAAAGGTCTCGAATTTAATATAGCTTCAATTTGTGCAAGTAATGTTGAATGTATCTCTAAAGTTAAGCAAGAGTCACGCATAACTCTTTTTAGATGGTGTTTCGTAGATTTCACACCAGCCTCCCAAACTCCTCCGAAATGTGAAGAATAGGCTGGAATGAAGTTCCGGTTAAAACTAGATTGAACGAGCTTATTTTCCGAATTTTTCTGATTTTGATACAAAAATTTAACTAAATCATTGAGCTCAGAACTAGCAAACCCTTTGGTTTAGCTCTAAAGCAGATAACACAATCATGCATTGTTTTCCTCGCTAAACTTCTACCTGGCAAGGGCCAATATTTTTGTCGAATTGAATTAATTAGTGATTGAGGACCAGTATGAAGCAGAGACAGATGTTCTCTAACGAAAATCATATCACAGTAGCCGTGCGGATGCGAGTTCCAGTCGATATTGTATTTTAATTTTGTACTTTCTTTAGAAAATTTTGTATATTGGTATTAAAATAACGGTACCTACCACCTATCCCGCAGTTCAATGCCAAGCATGTTTTAGTATAATTTTTCCTTGGTAGTTCTATCAACGTTACGGGAAAATTTGTCTATTTTTCTTTATACTTGTATTACAGTTCGAATAATTTATTATCTACTACTTTTCTGTTTAAAAGTATGCAAAGACCTTCATACTTCAAATAAAATTGAGAAACGGGTAAATCATGTTAGGTATATGTAAGCAAAGGCGCCTATTTAGCAAAAAAATATTTATATCTCTGACATTTCTAGTGCTCCTCCAATGTGTCTTTTAGGCGAGTGTTTTTTTTACAAACGGGCGAGATAAAAATAGGGAGAAGTTTGAAATATGAATGGAAACAGCCGGCGCCGAACGTCATTCGCGCTCTTGCTCGTAGACTAACTGCGAAATGAAAAGGGTTCTCCGAAATATCATTAAGATGATTGACATGGAACACATTAAACGATGCCTGGGATTGCATGTTCCCGCTAAGGCTCACGTCAAAGTATAATTATTCATATTTATCACTCCTTTGTGAGGAACGTTTCATAGACAAAATTGTATAATTCGCGTAGATTAATGTCTTCTTTTATTTGCATAATAACTTTCCGATATCAGAAATTGGCGGCCCTTTCAACGCGATTTCGCACACAAGTCACGAAAGAGGATTCCTTCGCGGGACCATTTATTTGCCCTTTATCAAACTGAAAGGTATTGGAACCTGGCAAAAGAAAAATGTGCTACGTAACTACAAAGTTAATGTACCTAAAGTTTATTGATTCATAGATCGAATCAGCACCCTATAAATACTGAAAATGTAGGGTGTACGTTAAAGTCAGGTCCAATAATCTGCAGAGAAAATAACCTTCTAATACTCGTCGAAAATATTGCAAAGAACTAAATAAATATCTTGCACTAAAGTAAAATTGTATATTTCCAACACAAAATGTTAGAAATGTTAGTCAATGATGGCGCTGGATATTCGGGTAGAATAATAGCCACGGAGATAGGCACAAACTGTCGCAAAGTGTTAAAAATGAAACGGCGCGACCGTCCAACACTGAAGCGAGAGGAAAATAGACGGCCTCGTCTTTGTTGCCTAGCAAGTAGCAACCGCGGTACGTCCAGGAAAACTTGTTTGTGCACACTCTACGTCACTGTCCTATGAGGCGCCGTTTGTGCCATAAGTATTTGTAGTAAAATAACTAAAAGGACGACAAAGAAAAAATAAAAATGTACATGAAAAAAAGAAATTGTGTATTAAAGAAATTATAATATAAACAAATACACTTGGATATGTTCTACGTATATTTTATTTACTCGACGATCGTTTCGGAATTTTATTCCATCATCAGGAGTACAGAGAAACACTTATACTAAATTCCAATAAAGCTTACAGTATATTTATACTATTCTAAATAACTAAAGAGGGGGAGATTAAGGTTTATTGTTTGTTTACAGGAATATTTGTAGGAGTGGTGACAATTGAAAATCTAATTGATCATTTGTAACATTTTTCTTTCCGCTGATGGCTTTTTGGATTTCTAAATTTTCTAATAGAGTTAATTTTCTACCTTTATTACATACATGAAGGGGTTTAAAGTTGGTGGTATTAAAATCATGCTTATTTTCTATACAGTGTGTGCTGAATCCAGTGTTGCAATTTAAAGTTCCTATGGCTTTTTTGTGTTCATTTAATCTAGTTTTAAAACTTCGACCTGTTTGACCTATGTATATGGCATCACAATCTGAACATTTGATTTCATATATGCCGCTATTATCTATTTTTTGACACCTTTCTTTATTATTTAAAAGTAGTTTTCCTAGGTTAAGCTTATTTGTGCTAATAGTTTTTACATTATATTTATTGAAATTATTACAGACTTTACTACTAATATTGGGTACAAAATTGATTGTTTTGAATATTTTTGTTTCGCAGTCTATTTGAGGAGCATAAAAATGTTTTAAGGTGACTTTACTCTGTTTATTGACTAAAAGTTTATTCATAAGATTTTCTGAGTAACCATTATTTATAGCAATTTGTTTTATGATGTCTAACTCTTTCTTAAAGTTGTCTTCTGATAAGGGGATGGCTAGCAATCTATGAATATAGCCATTGAATGTACTGTGTTTAATACTAAGTGATTGGTTCGACTTTGCTGGTATTATGGTATCTGTGAAAGTAGGTTTCCTAAAGATGTTGAATTCTATTTTATTTTTATTTCTGTTGTTAATTAAAGTGACGTCTAAAAAGTTAATTTTATTATCTATTTCATGTTCCATCGTAAATTGGATTTTCTTATTTAAACTGTTAATAAATGTGAGAAAAGAATGTAGCTGTCTATCCGTGCCTAGCCAAATGCAAAATATGTCATCCACATATCGTACCCACAGTGAAATGTTTTTTAGCAAATTATTATTTGAATTAAACAATGATTTTTCCCAGTGATTCATAAATATTTCTGCCAATAGTGGCGATAATGGAGAACCCATAGCCAATCCTTCTGTTTGGCTATAATATTTATCCCTGAACTTGAAATAATTTTGTTTTAAGCACGTAAAAGTTAATTTAGTTAGTTGGTCTTTTTCATCCGAGTTTAGATCTGAATTATGTATTATGTTTTTTAAAATAATTTTAATTTCGCTAATGGGAATAGAGGTAAATAGACTTTTTACATCAAAGGAAACAAATTTTGCACTGGGAGGTATTGTAAGATCTTTTAATTTCTCAACTAGCTGAATCGAGTCTTTAATGGCATATTCTGATTTGAATTTCGTGAGGCTAGGAAACTTATTATTTAGAAATTTACATAATTTGTAAGCTGGGGCACAAATATAAGATACTACTGGTCTACCCGGGTTTAGATCTTTATGAAGTTTTATGAGGGTATACAGATTAGGCGATTTCGGGGACATGGTTATAAATTTAAATATCTCATTTCCTGGAATAATTTCTTTGCACATTTTTATTATTGATTTTATTTCGGTTTGAAAACTATTTGTTGGGTCTGTTTTTAATTGTATGCAATTTGCTTGTTCAATGAGTTCATATGTTTTCGAATTATAATCCGATGTAGGTAAAATGGTGATAGTGTTGCCTTTATCTGCTTTAGTTAATACCTACCTATAAAGGCAACACTATCACCATTTTACCTACATCGGATTATAATTCGAAAACATATGAACTCATTGAACAAGCAAATTGCATACAATTAAAAACAGACCCAACAAATAGTTTTCAAACCGAAATAAAATCAATAATAAAAATGTGCAAAGAAATTATTCCAGGAAATGAGATATTTAAATTTATAACCATGTCCCCGAAATCGCCTAATCTGTATACCCTCATAAAACTTCATAAAGATCTAAACCCGGGTAGACCAGTAGTATCTTATATTTGTGCCCCAGCTTACAAATTATGTAAATTTCTAAATAATAAGTTTCCTAGCCTCACGAAATTCAAATCAGAATATGCCATTAAAGACTCGATTCAGCTAGTTGAGAAATTAAAAGATCTTACAATACCTCCCAGTGCAAAATTTGTTTCCTTTGATGTAAAAAGTCTATTTACCTCTATTCCCATTAGCGAAATTAAAATTATTTTAAAAAACATAATACATAATTCAGATCTAAACTCGGATGAAAAAGACCAACTAACTAAATTAACTTTTACGTGCTTAAAACAAAATTATTTCAAGTTCAGGGATAAATATTATAGCCAAACAGAAGGATTGGCTATGGGTTCTCCATTATCGCCACTATTGGCAGAAATATTTATGAATCACTGGGAAAAATCATTGTTTAATTCAAATAATAATTTGCTAAAAAACATTTCACTGTGGGTACGATATGTGGATGACATATTTTGCATTTGGCTAGGCACGGATAGACAGCTACATTCTTTTCTCACATTTATTAACAGTTTAAATAAGAAAATCCAATTTACGATGGAACATGAAATAGATAATAAAATTAACTTTTTAGACGTCACTTTAATTAACAACAGAAATAAAAATAAAATAGAATTCAACATCTTTAGGAAACCTACTTTCACAGATACCATAATACCAGCAAAGTCGAACCAATCACTTAGTATTAAACACAGTACATTCAATGGCTATATTCATAGATTGCTAGCCATCCCCTTATCAGAAGACAACTTTAAGAAAGAGTTAGACATCATAAAACAAATTGCTATAAATAATGGTTACTCAGAAAATCTTATGAATAAACTTTTAGTCAATAAACAGAGTAAAGTCACCTTAAAACATTTTTATGCTCCTCAAATAGACTGCGAAACAAAAATATTCAAAACAATCAATTTTGTACCCAATATTAGTAGTAAAGTCTGTAATAATTTCAATAAATATAATGTAAAAACTATTAGCACAAATAAGCTTAACCTAGGAAAACTACTTTTAAATAATAAAGAAAGGTGTCAAAAAATAGATAATAGCGGCATATATGAAATCAAATGTTCAGATTGTGATGCCATATACATAGGTCAAACAGGTCGAAGTTTTAAAACTAGATTAAATGAACACAAAAAAGCCATAGGAACTTTAAATTGCAACACTGGATTCAGCACACACTGTATAGAAAATAAGCATGATTTTAATACCACCAACTTTAAACCCCTTCATGTATGTAATAAAGGTAGAAAATTAACTCTATTAGAAAATTTAGAAATCCAAAAAGCCATCAGCGGAAAGAAAAATGTTACAAATGATCAATTAGATTTTCAATTGTCACCACTCCTACAAATATTCCTGTAAACAAACAATAAACCTTAATCTCCCCCTCTTTAGTTATTTAGAATAGTATAAATATACTGTAAGCTTTATTGGAATTTAGTATAAGTGTTTCTCTGTACTCCTGATGATGGAATAAAATTCCGAAACGATCGTCGAGTAAATAAAATATACGTAGAACATATCCAAGTGTATTTGTTTATATTATAGTTAATCATGTTCTACCAAGCGCCTAGCGAAAAATCAGTTAAAATTATATTAAAGAAATATTTTTCAGGAATAAAAAAAAATCGCGCGGAAATATTTTTTTCACCCTCTGACAAAAAAAGATTTCGCGGAAATTAATTTTTTTCTCTGTGAAAATTTTTGTCGCTGGAAATATTTTTCTTAAGGAAAGATTCTTGCGCGCAAGAAAAAAATATTTCCTTGGTTGTGTAGATTTCATGGGCTGGTGAAATTTTTTTTTCAGCTTTCGTTTACCTACGTATGATGGCGCTAACGTGACTCAGGGATAGCCATCCAGCAATGTTGCCACTATTTTCTGATGGGTGGGACTGTAATCTGTAAAATTCAAAATTTTTACTGTGTTGTAAATAATCTAGGTGGTATGTACTAGATAATTCACGTACATCGCATTAACTAGGTATGACAGAAATACCAACGTCTACGTTGGATTTGTTTAGTAGTTATAGTGTATT
Organism: Xestobium rufovillosum; assembly: GCA_963966045.1. Classification (NCBI taxonomy): domain Eukaryota; kingdom Metazoa; phylum Arthropoda; class Insecta; order Coleoptera; family Ptinidae; genus Xestobium; species Xestobium rufovillosum. The sequence continues at coordinate 37,483,953 of OZ014493.1, forward strand.
CAGTTTACTTCATAAGCGCAGTTGCGCAGTGCTTTGTTCTGTAGGTTTAATGTACCAGCACCAGGGAACACAAAATGTAAGCAATGAAGCAATCAAGATCATCAATCAAGGAATGGAAAGGAGCACCGAACACGTTCGATTGCCGATAGGTACGCGTTTATTTGTATCTCAACTAAGTTTTGCCAATGCACAAATTTAAAGCGTTCCGATTGGTCAGCTGCATCTGCATGCGTAGCGGCGTGGCGCCAGAACTGAAATACAATGCAAAAAAAACGCTTAGTCCCTAATATAGGAACACATGCAAGGATTATGGCATTTTGTTTTTAGAAATTTAGTTTCATTATTTCATAGGCCTTCGTTTACATCGTATGTTTTCTCATACATATGTGTTTTCTTATGAGAGTTACGAAGACGCAATGTTGCTGATGCTAGGCTTTAATATCTAGGAAAGCTTATCGCAGTTCTAAACTTAGAACCAAGAAGACGCTATTAAATTCATTCTGTTGCTTGCTTTTGTACTGTATAAATCGAAATTAAACATTGTATAATTTTGGAATAAAATTAAATGTTTTTAAAAACGATTTTCGGGAGTTGAATAACATAATTGGCGCAGTCGTAACGGATTCACGTGACCGCGGAAAATAGACTTTCGCAGCGTGTCGGAAAAATAGTTTAGTTTTTGCGGTTGGATTTTTCATCCGAAAACGTGAAGAACGAACCTCCAGTCTACTACAGACGACAGCAACTCCCAACAGTTCGAGCAACGAAGAATCTGAAAAGGAACAGGCAGAAACTCAGACTTCAAAGCTGTAAGTGCCATTTCTTTTTGCCTTTCCGGAACCCTCTGTTTAAGGACTTCCGAAAGATAGAGAAAATAAGTGTCGCAATTAGTTTAAGAAAACTCAAACTGAAAGATAAACTGAATTTTTTTAATCATTGTTATTTTATTTCATTGCCAATAAAATATAAAATAGATTTTAAATAAGTATACTAAGCTTGATGAGCTTAATTGAAGATTTAGCAAATAATTTTCATAATTTAGTAAATTTAAGAGACATTCCTGAAATTCCTAGTTCAAATTCATCAGAACCAGATTTAGAGACAATTGCAGAAATGGATAACCCACAAGTGCAAGTTAACTGGAGCCTTTTTAAATCCAGAATGGAAAATTTAAGACCGTTTGATGGTGATAGTAACACCTTAAATAAATTTATTTCTCGTTGTGATGGTATTATAGCCAGTTATAGCGTTTTCAACGATCCTGAATTAAATTCTCACATTTTAGAGTGTATACAGGGTAAATTAGTAGGAAAAGCTGAGGCTATGGTAGGTAACAGAGTTGAACTAAACAATTGGGAAAGTTTAAAAAATGCTCTGAAACAATGTTTCTCAGACAGACGCGACTTAGATTGCCTTGTGCAAGAATTAACAAGGACAAGACCGTATAATAATGAACACTTATTAAATTTTGGTGGTAGACTTCAATTGATTAGAAGCAATGTAGTTCAAAGAATAAGTAACGATTTAACATTGTCGCAAGAAGCAAAACTTTGCCAAATCGCACATTATGATAAAACTGCTTTAGATACTTTTATTGCAGGTTGTACAGGTATCTTAAAAAATAATTTGCATCTAAAAAGACCAGCATCTTTAGAGGATGCTATGGCATACGTTAACGAGTTTGAAAATTTTGAAAGATTGTATAGTAGTTTAAACGAACATAATAAATTCACTCCTAAGGTCAATAAACCAAACAAATTCCAAAACTTTGTACTTCCTAATCACGCTCAACAAAACAGATTTATACCTAATTTCAACACACCCGCAAATTACTTCCAGAGATCAAACACAAACACTTTCAATCCAAACTTTCAGCAAAAACCAATTTGGTCCAATCAACCCATAAATATTAAACCAATACCACAAGCTCCTAGAAGATTTCCAACTAACCGAGAAGTATTCGGACCACCAATATATGTATTCAAACCAAGACCGATACCGATCAATCAGCTTACCAAGCCAGAACCCATGTCAACGACATCTAGATTTTCTACGCCAGGAAATCAGTTTCCCAAACCAGAACCCATGTCAATGACACTAAAAAACCCTACACCAATAACAAGACAACCTTTCAATAATTTCAATCAGAGACCTCAATTCAATAATAATTTTAGAAACTACTAACAACAAAGACCAAATTATACATTTGAGGAATTATATTCCAACGAGCAGGAAGAAATAGATCCATCCCTAAATTTAAATGATCCTGAAAATATGCTGTATCAACCAGCAAGCTCTTCTGAATTATACGAAGAATATCAACCCGACGAACAATATTTCCAAGACAGTCCCGAACAAAACAATGACTCAAATTTTCAGATCGACAACCAGACAGACAAATTACCTTGACAGAAATAAATATTTCTTCTAGCAATGCACTACCTTATGTCGAAATTTGTCAACCCAAACTAAAACTCCTAATTGACACTGGAAGTTCCAAATCAATAATTAAACCTTCTATAATAGAAAAATTTTATCCTCACACCATATATCATTCTAACGCCACAATTAAAACAGCCATTGGTAGCAAAAATATCATGTATCAGGCACAAGTACCTGCTTTTCCTGAATTTCATAGCGTTCATCAAATTGATTTTCTATTGTTTGATTTCCACGATTATTTCGATGGAGTCATTGGATTAGAGGATTTAATTAGCATGAATTTTAACATAGATTTAATAAACAGGAAATTAGTTTCTGATAGCGTTGAAATTCCATTTAAATTTAGAAAACCTGAGGATACTGAATTTAATTTTTCAGTAAATCCAGATGAAAGAATAATAAAAAATCTCCCAGTTAGTATATACGAAGGAGACATTTTAGTCGACGAAATAAATTTAGGAGAACTTTACATCCCTAAAATTTTGACAACTGCAAAAAATGGTTATGCACCTATCGAAATTCAAAACTCTACAGATGAAACAATTTCAGTAACTTTATCGGAACCTATTCATGCTCACAAATTTCAATCTGAACAGTACGAAATGTACAAATTCGAGAGCTTTACCAACTCATAAAAACAATTAGACTTTCCGAAATTAGACACTCGACCAGACATTAAAAACCTTATTCGGACCAATCATATGAATTCTGAAGAAAAATCTGCTATAACCGATGTCTGCAGAAAATTTTCTGACATTTTCTTTAAACCAGGAGACAAGTTAAGTTTCACCTCGAAAATTAAGCACACAATTAAAACCACGGATGAAATACCGGTTCATGGAAAATCGTATAGATACCCTTATGTTCATCGCGAAGAAGTTCAAAGACAGGTAAAGAACATGTTAGACGAAGGCATAATTAGGCCCTCATATAGTCCTTGGTCATCACCTATTTGGGTGGTACCCAAGAAATCAGATGCATCGGGAAAACAAAAGTGGCGAGTAGTAGTAGATTATCGAAAAATTAATGAGAAAACTATCGAGGACCGCTACCCTATTCCAAATATAAACGATATTCTAGACAAATTAGGTAGAGCCCAATATTTTAGCACACTAGATTTGGCGAGCGGATTTCACCAAATCGAAATGAGCAAATGTTCCGTTGAAAAAACCGCGTTTAGTGTCGATAACGGACACTACGAATTTTTGAGAATGCCCTTTGGTCTTCGAAATTCACCACTCACTTTTCAAAGAGCTATGGACGAAATTTTAAAAGAACTTCAAAATAAAATTTGTATGTTTTATATGGACGACATAATTGTTTTCAGCACCAGCTTACAAGAACACATCCAAAATTTAAAATTAGTTTTTTCTAAATTACGCGAAGCACGGTTAAAAATTCAATTAGACAAGTGTGAGTTTTTACAAAGAGAAGTGGAATTTCTCGGGCATATCGTAACTCCCGACGGTATACGGCCCAATCCTAAAAAAATTGAAGTAATAAAGAATTTTCGGATACCACGCACTCAAAGAGAAATTAAATCTTTCTTAGGTTTACTTGGATATTACCGCAAGTTTATTGACAATCTGGCAAAAATTACAAAACCTATGACAAAATGTCTTAAAAAGGGTCAAAAGGTAGAACACACAAAAGAATTTATAGAATGCTTCAACACCTGTAAAAATTTATTGATTTCAGAACCAATTTTGGCATATCCCGATTTTGAAAAAACTTTTGAATTAACCACAGACGCATCTAAATATGCATTAGGTGCTATTTTATCTCAAAACAATCATCCAATATGTTATGCATCCAGAACACTTTGTCCAGCAGAGATCAATTATTCAACCATTGAAAAAGAGCTCCTTGCCATAGTTTGGAGTTGTAAATATTTCCGTCCTTATTTGTTTGGCCGTAAATTTAAAATATACACGGATCACAAGCCTTTGCAGTGGTTAGTATCCCTTAAGGAACCAAACTCACGCCTGATTAGATGGCGATTGCGATTAGAAGAGTTCGACTACACAGTTGAATATAAAAAAGGAACTAGTAATCAAGCAGCTGATTATCTTTCCAGGAACCCACCTGACTTTGATTTGAATCCTTTGGAAACCCTTTCTCTTTGCAATAATTTAGGAGACATAGACGAAATAATCCAAAAAGCATTAGAAGAACTCGAACCACTTCCAGAATTAAAAGACATCACAGATTCTGAAATCCTAGATCCAAATTATACAAAACCTAAAATAAATATAATTTCCGATATCCAAATAAAACCCCCTGATTCAGTAATTCAAACAGAAGAGACCGATGATGAAACCGTTCATACATCAATTGAGAATCCAATTTTCACAATACCAATATCAGAACGACCGGTAAATACTTATAAAAATCAAATAGTTGTTACTCTCGGAGAAACTAATACCATACACTTTAAAACAAATAAAATTTTCGAAAATTTCCGATACTATGTAACATTGCCAAAATTTGATTTAAAATATCATATTGTAAAATTCCTGAAAGAATACATAGATCCAAAACAAACCTATGCCATTTTCTTTAGAAATTCCTCCATATTAGAAAATTTTATAAGAACCATCCAAGATACTTTCAAAAATTCTTCATTCAAATTTCTGCATTGCACAACATTTTTATCAGACGTAGAAACAAAAGACGAGCAAAATGAAAAATTAGAATATTATCATATTGGTAAAACATGTCATAGGGGTATAAACGAAATGAAAATGTCATTACCCTCTAGATACTATTGGCCGAAAATGGCGTCAGATATTGAAAATTATGTCAATAATTGTGAAACTTGTCTGAAGAATAAATACGACCGAAATCCCCCAGTGATCAAATTCAATCTTACCCCAACAACTTCCAAACCTTTTGATCATGTCCACATTGACACTTTTACTATAAATAACCAGGACTTTTTGACAATTATTGATACTTTCTCTCGTTATGGTCAAGCATACCCCCTAAATGCCGTCATAGGCATATCAATAGTTGAAAACTTGTTAAATTTCATTTGTCACCATGGATTGCCTCAAAAAATATCAACAGACCGTGGTACAGAATTTAAAAATCAAGATCTCGAAAACTTTTGTAAATTACACCGTATAGATCTGCACTACACTACTTCAAAAAATAGTAACTCAAATTCGCCAGTAGAACGATTCCATTCTACAATAATAGAACATTTCAGATGTTTAAGGGAAGAAAATAAAAATCTTTCATCCGAATCTTTAATGAAACGAGCAGTATTAGGCTATAATAATTCCATTCATAGTGTTACAAAATTTACCCCCTTTGAAATCATAAAAGGTCATATAAATACTTCAAATCCTTTCGACCTAAACGACCATATCATTATTTCTGACTATGTTCAAAATCATAAAGAAACAACTAAAAGGCTCTATGATAAAGTTAAGGAAACAAATCAACTAACAAAAGAGGTAGTTATTGACAAAATGAATGAAAAGAGAAATGAACCACCAAATTTTGCTGGTGAAAAAGTAGCTTACATTAGAACAAAGTTTAGAGACAAGAAATTGCCAAAATTCAAAAAGACGAAAATTACTGACGAAGATAATATCAAACTAAAAACAGATAAAGGAACGTATCATAAAAATATAGCTAGAAAACCTAGAGTTAAATCAAAATCATTGTTACAGGAATCCGAATCCAACAAAAATGGGTCCATTGATCCTATTCCTGGTCCTTCAAGTATTACACGCCGATAGTACCGATGACGTTGAACTGACGACACTGGACAATCCTATTCTTCCTATACGATTAGGGAATAGCAGAATAATTTATAGGAAACATACTTTTTTGCATTATTTAGAGTTAGATATAGTTATTAAACAATTAGCAGCTTTAAAGCAGAATTTCAATTCTATTAGAGATGGCATCCACAAAATAAATACGTCAGATCCTACATCCTATCACGGTTTAGCCGAAAACATGCTCCTTCGTACAGAATATTTACTTCAAACGACACAACTTAAACTCGAGAACTTAGGCCCTCATATTCGCAATAAAAGAGGACTAGTTAATGTAATTGGCAAAATTAATAAATGGCTTTTCGGCAACCTAGACTCAGAAGATGGACAACACTATGACCAGGCTATTAATATATTAACACAAAATGAGAAAATTATGGCACACGAAATGAATTTGCAAATTTCTCTTTCAAAAAGGCTAATTAGTAATTACAATAAAACCATTGAATTATTAAGTAATAACCAACAAAAATTAGAACAGGATTTAAAAATGGTTCAAAATTATGTTAAAAATACAGTTACAAGCTGGGGTACCTATATAACTTTTCAAGGCACAGTTTCACAAATAATTTTAGACTGTCAGAATTTAATAACATTCATAGATAATGTAGAAAATGCCATTGTCTTTTCCAAACTTAACACCGTTCACAATTCAATAATATCTAGCTTGGAACTAGAAGAATCAATAAAACATTTAAGTAAAATTTATGATGAAGATGAAGTTCCTAAATTTAAAAACATATTGACTTATTATCAGTTCTTGGGAACCCAAGTAACAATATCAGGTTCAAAATTAATTTTTGCGATTCATATCCCTCTATTGACAAAAGAAGTTCTTAAATTTTTCCACCTACATCCTATAATCCAAAATCACCAAATATTCGTTCCAAAATACCCTTATGTGGCACGAGGAAATTCCAAAACTCAGTTCGAAAAGGACGTATGTCCTTCACTAGAAGAAACGTACTATTGTAAAGAAAATTTCGTAAGCGAGGACGCCTGCACCCGTCAACTTATTGATGGAAAATTTTCCGAAAATTGTCAAACATTACAACTATTCGTAGAAGAACCAATCATCGAACAAATTACTCAAGAAATTCTACTAGTTATTCCCGTTGAGACAATTAAACTTTTCTCCAAATGCAAAACTGATCAACACTTACAAATTTCAAAACCAACGTTAGTGAAAATACCAGAAAAATGTGAAATTCAAATCATGAACAAGACATTTAGAAGTAATACTGAAATGCATCAAGGTAAACCGCTTATCTTACCAAAATTGGAAATTGGAAACTTCAAAGTTTTAAAATCGTTCAAGACAACAAATTTAACAAAATTAAATCTGGAAGACCTACACCAAATAAACGAAATCGCGAAGCAGTTATCGCCAATACACCTTCAAGAAAATCAAGAAACGGAAACGACCTACATTTTCATCGTATTATTTGCAATAACTATTAGTGCCATTATTGTGTTATTCGTGTTCAAACTGAAGAAAAAATATTACAGAATAAACCATAATCAAGACAAGAAGTTGGAAATGGAATCCGTGGAAATTGAAATGGACAATTCCCGAAAAAATAAATCCGTTATTTTTTCATCTTAAGGAGGGAAGAGTTACGAAGACGCAATGTTGCTGATGCTAGGCTTTAATATCTAGGAAAGCTTATCGCAGTTCTAAACTTAGAACCAAGAAGACGCTATTAAATTCATTCTGTTGCTTGCTTTTGTACTGTATAAATCGAAATTAAACATTGTATAATTTTGGAATAAAATTAAATGTTTTTAAAAACGATTTTCGGGAGTTGAATAACATAATTTGAGCGATTTACCAGTCAGCATTTGGCAACTCAGACAGAATGATTTTTCGCAAGAGATTATTCATAAGTAAAAACATACCTAGTAAAAAACATTTGGAATTAGCCGTTTTTTTCGGAAAAGGACCGTCAGGAACTGACTGGAAATTCACTCATATGGAAACACATATGAGAAAACATAATAAGGTAAATTTATAGTAACAGTAGAAAGTTCACACCACGTGGGAATATATTTCTGTTCTTTAATTTAAAAATTTATTTTATTGTAAAAATGTCCTTCATTCAAAATATCATATTACGATACGAAGAAGGATAAAGTGCGGTGGAAGAAAATGTCTGCAGAGTGGTCGACCTGTCAAGAAATCCTATGATCATTCATATTTTAAGAAGAAAGGAGAGGCAAAGAGAAAACGTCCCCATTCACTTCAAACTTCTATTGACAACAACTATAATTCAAATAAAAAGTAATTAATTCTATTCATTTTTGTTCATTTTAAAATATCTGCTTAATTGACACCTCCAAAATTTTAATATTCTGTATTTGCTTAATGAGAAAATAATACAATTACTTATTTTGTGTGTTTTAGATTGGGCTTTTCATTGAAATTTTAGCATAACTCTTAATTAGGAACAAATTTTCTGTATATTTTTTTTCTAAAATGAGATAAAGGACGGTAGGTTTTTGCCAATCTCTGGAATATTGCAATAATTTTACCAAATTACCTACCATATTTTGATATTTTGATTGAAGGACATTTTCACAATAAAATAAATTTTTAAATTAAAGAACAAAAATATATTCTCACATAGTGCGAACTTTCTACAGTTACTATAAATTTCCCATTTTTAACATGCTAAAATAAATTAATAATACCTACCTACTTAAGTAGTTAAGAGGATTTACATTGGGTACTAAGAACTAAGTGCCAATTTTACAACTACAGTTTGTTGTGATGAATTTGGACAAAGTAAAGTTAAAAAAAATAAGTAGAATGATGATTAAAAATAGTATTATTGCTTTTTTAACGGTTTGTATAGTTTCTCATTAACATTTTTAGAAACCTTCAAACGCAGCTCAATTCCATTTTCTAATCATTCTACGTATGCAGCTGACCAATCAGAACGCTTTAAATTTGTGCATTGGCAAAACCTAGTTGGGATATAAACGCGATAGGTGCATTATTAATAGAGCAACTTACTAGTTGCCTTAGTAACTAAGTTGCACATGTCGTACTTACGAACTAAACTGAATACGCCGTAACTGAAAAAAAACAACACAGATTTTGGTAGGTATGTTTGTCTTACATAGTTATGAGACGTACTTACGTGAAGCATCTGAATCACTTGAACTATTTACAACACAGAACATTTAAATTTTATAACAGTAGATCGCATTAAAAGTACCAGCAAATGTGGCAACATTGCTGGATTGCGATCTCTGATAGACATTAGGGCCATCATGCGTGAGTAAACGAAAGCTGAAAAAAATATTTCACCAGCCCATGAAATCTACACAGCCAACAAAATATTTTTTTTCCTTGCGCGCAAGAATCTTTCCTTAAGAAAAATATTTCCAGCGACAAAAATTTTCCCAGAGAAAAAAAATTAATTTCCGTCAAATCTATTTTTGTCAGAGTGAAAAAAATATTTGCACGATTTTTTTTTATTCCTGAAAAACATTTCCTTAATACACATTTTATTTTTTTTCATGTACATTTTTCTTCTTTCTTTGTCATCTTTTTAATTATTTTACTACAAATACTTATGGCACAAACGGCGCCTCATTCTGTCCGTTCTTCTGTGAAACGACTAATGCTTGGTGAGTGCGTAATCGCAGACGATGTGAAAGTTTTTATCAATAGCGTTACTTTATTGTTACAACAAAGGTGTGTTTTCCAAAGTTTTCCAGAGAAGGCAATGTTGATAGATTAATTACAACAGTTCTAGTTGTTTTTACTTTCTGCTGAAATCGTAGGTCCTGTGCTTTGAAGGTGCGCTTAATTAAATTTATATTTGAAATAGCACACTAGTACATATACAACTGAAACGTATACATGATTAATTGAAGGTAAATATTTAGAGATTAAGTGAATACGCAGCAAAGTTAGTTAATACCACCGCGGTGGCTTTCAACAAAGGAAGGAATATAGAGCCGGGAATCCAAAGAAGCGACGGTTTAGTCTCCCGCACCTGCTTCCAATTAGTAGAACCATTAATTAATATAATGCATGATAAAAGGAACTTCAGCGTTCAGGAATAGATCGGCGCACTAGTTTCAGTTATCGTCTGACATTTATTACGATTAATTGTGGGCGTGTTCATTGATATTTAACCCGTAAATTGCAGGCGCGGAAAATTTCCGCCCCCGTCATATCCATACTTTGTTTACATGCTAATATTTGGCACAGAACTTAAAGGAACTTTAAGTGTTAAATTTGATACGCACTGGAAAGCAAATGTGCACTGAACAGTTTTCAGATTCCTATATAAAATCAGTTAATATTAAAGAAAACGCTTGCTAGAAAATACTACATGATGGATAAATTCTGCTCGATAAGTTTGTCCATTCCGATCAGGTCAGGCCAGAGAATATCAAAGAAATTTGAATTTGGCATAAGATTACATTCTTGTTAGGCAAAGATTTAGAAATCAAGTTAGGGATTGTAGATGTTATCCAGGAGCAGATATAGATAGTGATCACAATATAGTCGTTATGAAGGCCAATCTTAAATTTAAGATTTTGAAAAAAACGAAGCGGAAGAAGGTATCTTGACCCAGAGAAACTAAAAGATGATGATACGCGCGATAAGTTCGAGAAAAAGACAAACGAAGTGCTAAAGGGCGCGGGCGAAAATATTGTTAGGGACATAGAGCAAGAATGGAATTGCATTAAAAATAGTTTAGTTTCCTCAGCTAGGGATATTTTGGGTCATAAACAGAATGCAAGTAGGAAACCCTGGATAACAAAACATATTGTGAGTCTAATAGAGGAAAGGCGAAAATATAAAAATGGGTTAGATGAAATAGGGAAACAAAGATATAAAGCGATCAAGTGGGAAATTATTCGGAAATGTAGGAAAGCGAAAGAGCAATGGATCGATAATAAGTGCAAAGAAGTGGAAAATAAGTTCGAAGTAGGAAAGACTGATGAAGCATATAAAATAATTAGGAGAAATTTTAGAGAAATTGGATCTAGTACCAAAAGCATTAGGAATGAGGCAGGAGATATCCTAATCGAAAGCGGGGAGAAGGCAGATAGGTGGAAAGAATATTTAGGAAACTTATATGCGGGACAGGAAATGCAAGATATATTAGAAAGCGAAAGCAGTGTAGAGGGGGATAACCTAGGGAATCCTATAATGAGAGAAGAGTTTGATCTAGCACTAAAAAGTTTAAGGAATAATAAAGCGCCAGGTATAGATGGCTTGCAGGCAGAAATCTTAAAGTGCGCAGGTCAAGAGGTAATAGATCGTTTATTTAAATTAGTTAGTCGCATATACCTGACAGGCGAGATTCCAGAGGATTACAAACGGAACATCATGGTAGCTTTGCCAAAAAGGAAAGGCGCGGATAGGTGCGAAAATTTCAGAACCATCAGTTTAACTTCCCATGCGTCGAAAATTTTAACTAGAATTGTGCAAGGAAGGATGGAGAAAAAGGCGGAAGAAATATTAGGAGAAGATCAGTTCGGATTTAGACGAAATAGAGGAACGCGCGAGGCCATCCTAGCTTTACGAGTAATTATAGAAAAAACGATAGAAAAGAGAAAGAGCGTCTATATAGGATTTGTAGATTTAGAAAAGGCCTTCGACAACGTAAAATGGGGGAAGATGTTCGAAGTGCTGAGAAAGGTAGGGATGAAATATAGGGACAGAAGAATAATACATAATCTCTACGAAGAGCAACAGGCAGTTATAGAATGTGAGCAGGAACGAAGGGAAGTACATATCCGGAAGGGAGTGAGACAGGGATGTGCATTGTCACCTCTAGTTTTCAACTTATATATCGAAGATGCTATTAATATTGTTAAGGACAGAACAGCCTCAGGGATTAACGTACAGGGTCAAACTATTAACATGCTCAGATTTGCGGATGATATAGCAGTGTTAGCATCTAGCAAAGAAGAATTAGGAGCGGTTTTGAATGAAATGGAAGCAGTTTTGACACAGGGCTATGGCATGAAAGTCAATAAAAAGAAAACTAAAATTTTGGTATGTAGGGGATGTGAAAATAGAACTAGAGTTGACATACAAATAGGAAATGAGAAGATAGAGGAGGTCACGGATTTCTGCTATTTAGGAAGTAAAATAACTCAAGACGGTAGGAGCACTAAAGATATAAAACAAAGAATAGCGCAGGGCCGAGTTGCGTTTAACAGAAAGAAACAACTGTTATGTTCGAGAACGGTTAATATTGAGACTAGGAAGAGGCTCTTAAAGTCGTATGTATGGAGTACGGCATTATACGGGTGCGAAACTTGGACAATAGGGGAAGCGGATCGAAAAAGAGTAGAAGCGTTTGAAATGTGGTGCTACAGGCGCATGATGAAGATACCGTGGATAGATAAGGTTAGCAATAGGGAAGTATTAGAAAGAGTTGGGGAAAAGCGAAAGGTATGGAAGACAATAATGAGTAGGAGAGACAGGATGGTAGGACACCTTCTAAGACACGAAGGAATAGTTCGCGACATACTAGAGTCAGAGATAGGAATAAAAAGAGGTAGGGGTAGGCCTAGATTAGACTACTGCTCTCAAATAGTTAGGGATGTAGGATGTTCTACTTTTAGGGAAATGCGTAGGTTAGCTCAGGATAGAAAAGAGTGGAGGTACGCGTCCAACCAGTCTTCGGACTGAGAACCTTATGATGATGATAAGAAATGCTAATATTTGGTATAAAACCCGAAATTAACTTTTGAATGTTACCTATATTTAGCAGTGGTGGCTCCATAAGCCCTACTTGTAGCGCCACGCTGGCTGAGAGGGTTGGCGAGGCGAGTTGAACTCATGACGACATATTACTTGGGCTCGCGGTTTTAATATCGGCCATAGGGCTGGTGACGTACCGGTGCAGATATACCCTACTTGCTTTTACGAGCAAATTACCACATCTGTAAAAGTGCCAATAGAATTTTGCGATGTCCATTCAAACTTCTTTTTCTAAATGCCAACAAATTTATTCTTACAGAGGTCCATAAATATTTGATACCTGTTGAACTGATCCGTAGCTTTGCCTTGAATACGACCAAATGTCACACTTTGTCCGTTTCTCAAATTTTTCTCAATCAAAAATAATATTAGCCATATACGTATAGTAGTTTGCTAACAAGAAAAAAAAATTATACAATGCCACGCGAAAAATAGTAGAAAACGACTTCTTGGAGAGGATAACATCAACATGAAATGAAGTAGATATGTACTTATTTGTTAAGGGGGCTTGCGACCGTCTTCTCCTGTCTCGCTCGGACTCGTTGATTGTCCCTGAGAACCAGGTGTTCGTTTTTCAAAGACTCCACAGCCAACTTTCAGAGTATCTACCTGAAATGTTGCACACTAAAGCTTTTTGTTGTGTAGAAATGCGCTATGATCCCAGTTTTTTGTAATTTAAAAAAAAAATGATCATTTTGTTTACTTAAAAGCTAGCATTTTTCTCAAATTTTGTATGTGAAATAAGGCATCCTTTTCTAAAATTATAAAGAAAACTGAGATCATAGCGCATTTCTACACAACAAAAAGCTTTACTGTGCAAAATTTCAGGTAGATACTCTGAAAGTTGGCTGTGGAGTCTTTGAAAAACGAACACCTGGTTCTCAGAGACAATCAACGAGTCCGAGCGAGACAGGAGAAAGTTCGACGAGCCGCCTTAAGATAAGGCAATAGAAATCCCAATGGTGCAACCAAATCGAATGTCATAGCAGACATTGATGCATACTACTTGCAATTAATTTGTTTACTTACGGTCAAATGAATACGAAGTGGACTTACCTGAAACAAGAAAAGAGTATGGATTAATAAAACAAAATTAAAAAAACATTTGAAAAAAAATCATGAAGCATTTGTAATGAAGCAAAAGTAACTGAATGCAATGCGTCGGCCAGGATCTCCTGTCAGATTGAATCGTCTAGGGTGGGCAACATTATCACCCAAATGAACACATGTACGTAACATATTCGTTTGTAAAAAGTTAGTTTGCTTTAAAAGACGTTCTCGTTTGAAAATTAAACGTATATTTTGGAAATAATTTTTATACGTAGGTATCACTTTTGACCTAAAATAAACGTAAAAACTGTAACGCATATTAAATATCCTGTAACAGACACATAATATACGTTACTATTCGTAGGAAAATCAACCAACACAGTCTCTCAATTTACGTTTTTAATGCGTAGTTTTCTGTGTTATATTTCACGTGGAAAAATAGGTGCAAATTACACGTTAAACTTCTAACGTTTTATTTACAAATTCATTTTACGTATACAATATGTACCAATTTGTGCTCATTAAACATGTTGGTTAAATAACATACCTATATTAACGGAAGAAAATAATATGCTATTCATACGTTAAAATTTTACTTACGATACATGTAAATATAGCAATTCTAATTAAATGTACTAATTGCCACGTATAACAAACATTTCTATTACTACAACAATTATCCTAAAATAAACGTAAAACTGCAACGTAGGTATATTACTTATTTTGCGACAGACACATAATACCTATACGTCACTATTCATAGGAAAATCATCCAACAGTCTCTAAATTTACGTTTTTAACGCGTAGCTTTCTATGTCCATATTTCACGTGGAAACATTAAACGTTAAACTGCTAACGTTTTATTTACAAATTAATTTTATGTTCACTTTACGTTAATTACACGTATACTTAGTTGTCAGACGGTATTTCACTAATGTTGCATCTAGGTGGCGTGAGTCTGGCTCTTGCATGGATACAGTATAGTATCACGGGGCTGTATAAAGGTATCGAAGCCAGCGTTGCTGACGGTGGCCTCTTGTGTGCACCCAACAAAGCGCAGTCAGTCGACTTGTTCTGAAATTCAGTGCCTGTCGGGATTTTGGACGAGGAATAATAATTGTTTGTTCTATACCTAAAGGCGTTTAACAAATTTTAATGAATCGTTGAATACCAAGCAAAATTTAAACGTGATTGTTAAGTAAGTTATTACACGTTTTATAATTTGTACATGTGTTTATTGGGACAGAGCATTCTGCTTATAGCGGGGTACCTATACATAAATATGGAGCACGGACCAGAAACGGTTTGAACCGTTTTATTTTACCGCACATCCAATATTCCAGTATTAATAGCAAAGGGGTGTTCTGATATAATTTGGCTATCGCGATAGAGCAGTTCATATATAATAAAAAACCCCCCTAAAAACCTATTCGTACGCAGTTAGACAGAATAGCGTTGTCTAGGGCTAAACTTGAATGCAGCAATCAGACCACAACAACATCTCAGAAGTAGTCTTGCAACTGAATAGACTAGCGGTGCTTTTTCATTTTTTTATTGATAGCGTGCTGATAGTTGATGTGGATCCGGCACAATTTTATGACCGCAATGCCCATGATTCGATTTCTAGTGCTTATGTTTAATTTTGAGGCAGTGTAGGAGAATGAAATTTCCAAAATATTATGTGCATCTATAAAAACAGATGCTACGGGTTATGATGAAATAAATGGCTTCGCTTTCAAGCTGTGTCTCCCATTTTTGCTACCTATAGTAACCCACATCGTGTTTGATTAATTCTGTGTGTCCAGGGATTTTGAAAATAGCTATAGTTCGCCCACTGCCAAAAGTATGTAACCCATCCACATTTAGTGAGCTATGACCCATTTGTCTCCTGCTTTATCAAAACTTTTATACTCGGGCCGCCGAACAGACGGAGTGATCACCCTGCAAGAACGTGCTCTAGCGGAGCCAATATTAATTTATGACGACCGAATTGGAGTGATGCGACTTCGTTGGGTCTAAAGAAAGCGCATCGCTGCGGTTCGGTCATCCTAAATTGATAGTGGTCCTGCCTAGAGCTCATGATTGCAGGGTGATCACTCCGTCTGTTGGGCGGCCGAAGTATAGAGAGGGTCAACTACTGACCTTCATTCATCTCAACGTGTAGTGTTCTACCTGACACGCAATCTAGATTTCGGGCGGGTCACCGACAGCTGTAAATTGACGGCCCTGGTCCTGCTTTTGATTACTCTAGAGCGTTAATTCCATACCATTAACCACCAGATACTGGATTCTATCCTCCATTTCTGTGGGCTCCACAGAAGTGCATTTGATTTAATTTCTGATTATTTACCTGAGAAACCGTAAACAAGTTGTTGAATTTCAAGACAGGATTTCCGAGTTCAGAAATCTAAACTCCGGCGTGCCACAAGGTTCTATTTTAGGACCCCTCTTATTTATCATTTATGTTGCACGTCTTCCATTGTAGTTACACTCATGTGCCTCATAATTTTATGCTGATGATGTACAGCTAATTTATTCATTTGAGTTGGGTAAAGCTCAAGAGGTTGGTACCATTCTGTGTATTACAATTATTATTATATTATTAATATTATTACATGAGACAAACATTGTTTAATCTCGATGAGCTATTATAACTGCGGCCTGGCATTTTAAATTATATTTAGTTGGGTTACAAGCCCAGTCCGTACGAAATCGGTAACGTATTAGTCGTTTCACAGAAGAACGGACATTGACGTAGCGCGCACATTGACGTAGAGCGCGCACAAACAAGCTTTTCTGGACGTACCGCGGTTACTAGGCAGTAGGCAACAAAGACGCGACCGTCCATTTCCTCTCGCTTCAGTGTCAGAAGATCGCGGCGTTTTATTTTGCGTGACGCCATCACTTTTGAGCAGTTTTGATGACCAAATTGTCCGTTCTCCTATGAAACGATTAATACACTAGGTAGCTTCCAGTTGAGTTCATAGGTACGTATGCTGGAAGCATTGTTTGTCTTGACATGACAATATTATTGTTGTACGTATAGGTACACAACATTTCCCACAAATATCCTCAATTAATGTTTAAATAGTTTCATAAATCGCACTTATTTTCAACGTCGTTTTTGAAAATCTTCAAGAACGTTCTAACATTTCATTTTTCACGTCGATGTGGGAGGCAGAATATTTTCTCATGCCACGATTAATGTCGGTACGTAATTAATTAGTTTATGTTTAATAAAGAAACATCAAATGGAATTATGTGGTGTTAACACGACCAATAAATAAACTTCCGTCATATTCTGTGCAGTAGTTGAATATAGAACAGGATACATAAATAGCATCAGAGTATGATATTTTATGTTTATCTCCTGTCCATAAAGCATGTCAGCAGTATAGCTTGACAATAATTCCTAGCTGTAATATAATTTTATACATTCGTTTCTGTACTGTAGATATTTAAATGCTTCTGTTGGCCAAGTCTATAAATAGAGAAAGCATGAATCTTTATATTAATAATCAACATAAGCTAATCCTAGACGCAAAAACAGCGATAGTATTGAACTCCACGCGTGTTTCGCTGGCACTGTCTTCACCTTCAGGAACTTCATGAACTTACAAGACTCAGATTAATAAAAGTGTTTTTTAACTAATTCTAATTCGAAAGTTATGACAAAGATGATACTGAATTCTCAAATTTATTACCGTATAAAATCCATTACGACTCGAGCGTGGTCTGAATAAGCATTGTATTAGTTAATGAAGTACTTAAGTTTTAAGCACGGTACTTCTCTATACTGTTAATTTGTGTACATTACTGAGAAAAAGGGCGTAAAATTATAAGAACCATCTTCCTGTAATAAATCCGCGGCATCATTTGCCATAAAACCTAGAAGAATTACACACAAAATATAAACTTTTAAGCAGTCATTGTAAACTCGTTAACACGTTTACTATACCGCAAGAAGCTAACGACTGTAAAATCTGAAATACCTTCAAAGAAATGTCGTTAGCTGTTAAAGACCTATTTCCGAAACATGTTTCCGGTGGGGCAAAAAACTGCCGCGGTTGTGGGGGTGACGCGAGGTGTCAGAAAACCAGACCGAAATTGCTCCAGTTGAACACGCCACTCCTAGCTCAATAGCACTCGCCACTTTTTGTCCCTGAAAACTTGTGGATACAACACATTTTTTGTTCGGTGTGCAGCGATAGCTCTATTCTGGGACGCAGCGGCATCACCGGAGTACACAAGGACAGCAAACGAAGTAAAATGAGGAACTTGTTTTTTAAGACACCCTAACTATAGGAAAAGAACTTGCCCCTAATTATTTTTTAACAGTGATTAAAACAGTTTGAAATTTGTAGTCGGGGAGCAGCCATCTCAAAAAGCGCTTATTTAAAGAGTTCGTCCGATGTCGAGGACACACTTGTTCTGAAAACTGCTTTCTATGTAAAATCACCCGCTGAATCCGAATCCGGAGGGCGCCCGTTCATTTGGGACGTATAATTTCGAAAAATTGAAAACTCCGAACATTTCAGTTTACATCGTCATATCTTCGTTCTGGAGACAGCTAGGAAGCTAATTTTTTTTAGAAATGTTCTCCAGGCATTTTTGATTGCAAACCTATATACACAATTAACTTTTGAAAAATAACTACGTCAGAAATTTGTAATTTTGTACACCGCGTCATTTTTGTGCATCTTAATTTTCACCACGCGAGAAAATTTTTTGTTGTAAAAGATAGATACCTATTCAATCTAAACAATTTGTCGTGAAAAGTATGCAAAAGTTTTTAGTGAAAAAATCATCTCGATATCTGCATTTAACAGCGATTAACAAGATATTGCTTTTTGCGCTGCGGCGTAGTGTTCTATCTCTACTCTACGCATCTACCTACTCCATGCATCTGCGCCTGCGGGCTGCTAATTTCCGTCATAATGCGGGAAACTCGTGCAAATACTTATTACTTATGTTTAATTGTTTACAAATAACAATAACTATGTACGAGTAGTATGTATATGTGGAATTGTTTTGGAATCACTGTTTGTGCGATTTTGATTGAAGACTGAGGTTAAGTTATATGCATTACTATTAGTGAAAATGGAAATCAATTACAATTAGTGCATAATTTGTCAGATGAATGATTCAGCAGAAACAGTTCAAGCTGTAACTGAAAATGGATATAACGCATTGTTCAAGGCGGAAGGCAGGACCGTTTCTGACCCCTTGGCTGCCTCAAAGACTAGAAGTCTTTGGGCTGCCTGCGTGTCAAGTTACTTATTGCCGGATTGCCGCCCTCAACCTAAGCTAACGAACACTGTTTATCTACACCCCTATACCGTTCCTCATTCGAAGAAAAAGATTCATTTTATAAAAAGTTTTTGTATTTGTTATCAATATAGGAATACATAAAAATTTGAACTCCATGCATGGGCGTAACATAAATTTGATATAAGATCTACATCGAAATGCATAAAAAATACAATGTAAGTAAGAAGTAACTGCATAATATGAAGTTCTCCCTTCTCCGCGCGTGCCGCCTTAAAGTAAATGCCACCTTTAACTTTTAAAGTTAATCGGTAATCCGATTTCGTTTTTTCGGCGAGTGTATACCGCCCGCCGCCTCAAAAATTGGCCGCCTGTGTGTTTGACACTCATTCCCCGCTCATTAGAAACGGCCCTGGCGGCAGGTACAAAAACAGATAGAATTAGTGTATAGGTATGTCTGTCGCAGAATTTGAAAAATAAAGAACAGTTTTATAGATTGTAAGTTATTTGTAAACAATTAAACGTAAACTTCATTAGGTACATCGGAAACTGTTTTATCACTTTGTCAAAGAAAAGTAATAGGTATTTGCACGAGTTTCCCGCATTATGACGGACATTAGCATCCCGCAGGCGCAGATGCACGGAGTAGGTAGATGCGTAGAGTAGAGATAGAAGCGCAAAAAGCAATATTTTGTTAATCGCTGTAACTCGGTCAGTATTGCAGATATCGAGATGATTTTTCACTAAAAACTTCTGCATACTTTTCACGACATATTATTTCGATTGAATAGGTAGGTATCTATCTTTTACAACAAAAAATTTTCTCGCGTGGTGAAAATTAATGTGCACAAAAATGACGCGGTGTACAAAATTACAAGTTTCTGACGTAGTTATTTTTCAAAAGTTAATTGTGTATATAGGTTTGCAATCAAAAATGCCTGGAGAACATTTCAAGAGAAAAAAATAGCTTCCTAGCTGTCTCCAGAACGAAGATATGACGATGTAAACTGAAATGTTCGGAGTTTTCAATTTTTCGAAATTTTACGTAAAAATGCATTCTTCAGGGCCAAGGCCGTCCCAAATGAACGGGCGCCCTCCGGATTCGGATTCAGCGGGTGTTTTTGCATAGAAAACAGTTTTCAAAACAAGTGTGTCCTCGACTTCGGACGACCACTTAGAATTTAAGCAAGCTGCTCCCCGACAGTACCAAGACGGCCCTTTCTATTTGTGAGATTTTTCCAGGCGTCGACATTTTGAAGATAGAAGTTCAAAGATTGTTTTACAATACATACCCTACATTATTTTGTAGGATGAAAGTGAATAAATCACTGCAACTAATTACAATTTCCATAAAATCAAATCTTTGAACTCGTAGAAAACGAGCACTGCTTGAGAAGCGAAAGATTTTTCCATAAAACATGCACAACAGCCCCGAGAGATAATAAGTCCCAAAGGAAATACCTGAGCGCGAGCGCCGTCTCCATTCGGCAAAAATAAATTAAAAGTTGCACCCTCTTGCTATCCGCTACATGGTTGCGTTTATTTTACGTCTGCTAGGGGGTGGTGCAAAACACAGGCTAAATGCGCTCCTGAAACCCATATTTCTTACAGTTAATTCCGAGTTTATGGAGACGAGTTGCGAGAAATTCAAGGAAGCTGGGAGATTTACTGCAGTTCGAGGCGCTTCAGAAAAAAAATTCATTGCTCGCTAAGACCGAATGATCGATTTAATGAAATTGAGTATCGAAGTGGAATCTACAATTACTCTGAAAGTAACGTTATACAATTAACTGCCTTTCCTAGACTTTGTATTTGTCGTGAAGAAGTACTTTTAAAATAATAGCTCATTATAATATACGGGTAATTTAGTAAAAAGTAAAAATTCACAGCCCTCGCAAAGATGCAACCAGGGGAGACATTGAAAATGACGAAGCAGACTGCAACCCTTGTGCGTTTGGGATTTTTCTGCATACGCGATAACGTGTTAAATAATTATTCATACAACACCTGCGCCGATTTATAATAACTGCATTCTCTCACATTTGCGACGCTCGACGGTCCCACTCTGAAAAGCTTACTCAGACTGAGCGGTCAGGCGCTCGACTTTAACCGCTACCGCTCGGCTCTCACGCGTGACGTATGTGGCAAATGCAACACAATATTTTCGGTGAATATCATACCCATAGATACTATATAGGATACTAATAACATTTTCAATGTTAATAAATATTAAAAACCGTTAACTTTTGCAGATTGTTTTTCAGAATAGTTATAGCCACTTTTCGTTTCCGAGCATTGCCATCATCGCCTCTTAACATTGAAAATGATATTAGAATCCTAGTATGGGTATGATATTCACCGAAAAGATTGTGTTGCATTGGTAGCGGTTAAAGTCGAGCGACTGGCCACACTCCTTATTTGTTTGAAAATTTGTATTTATGAAAATCATAATTTTCAGCAATATCCTTTCTGCATTGATCTAGTTCTTGGGACATCAAAATGAAAATGCAATAGTAAAACTCCAATAAGTTACCATAAAATTTTATCAACTCTGGTATCAACTACTGAAACAATTTAAGACAGGTCCGTAATGCTCTTTCTTGAAATCAAAAAAAGTTCCTCCAATAAAAACAAAATTATCAAAGTAACTTTCCAAAAGGATTTCCATTTGCTTCTTGGGAGTACGCTAATCTTTCTTGAAACTCAGAAAGTACGTTTTGGAAAGCATTTCATTTCATCCCGAATCTTTCTTTTCAATTACGCAGAATTGTAGTTAATAAACCCATAAAAAATCATCTATCGGGAGCGAGATCGGGAGATTGTGAGGGTTATTCAAAAAAACCCTCCTACCAATCAACGTTTTAGAAAACACGTCATCTAGGCAACCCCGTACAATTTGCGCATATTGACGTGGAACTCTATCCTGCTGAAACCACAAGATCTCATTTTCCAGTTCAAACTTTGAACGTTTCCGAAGATTGCGCATGAGCTCCTAAATCCAGTGTGGATTGTGGTGCGATCAATATTAACACACAAGTTCTTTAGTAATTATATTCTATTTTATTAACTTAAAAAATAAACGATTTCTTGAGTGTAAAAGAAATTTTTGCTCGACATAATGGGCTATTTTAGTAAATTTGAACAGGTCTAATTTTTTGACAGTCAAATTGACAATTGAATCTCCATAGGGCCAATGAAGAGTCATCATTCAAGGAAGTTAATCGAGTCGTCACGAAGAGCCCTTTAAGTGGATGCAGATAGTTTTATATTTCTTTAAATTGTTGTGGCCTATTCAAGTGGTCAGCCCATATCAAAAATGACGCCTGCTGATATTTCCTGTGACTGTTTGCAAATTTAAAGGAAAAATTCCTTGCTAACACAATGTTTCTATTGCTTCGCATCTTATGAAGTTTTGAAACAATTTCCCGAAAATGTATTAAAGCAGCTTTATGTACCCACGAAATCGTAGACTTGAAATTTGGACCAGATGCATGGTTGATAAAAACACTACTTTTGGTATAAAAATCTCTTCGCATGCACTTCCCGTATAACCGGAAGTTGCATTCACTTACTTATTTTAAATATCACCCTGTATATATTTCAGTGCCACTCGATTCTACTGCGAATTCGTTTTTCAGTAATGTGTCATAAGTTCATGCTTGGACTAAATATGGCGCCGAAATTACACATTTTCGTATAAGGAAGTTGGCCATGGTGCTTATAGCGATTGGGCACATTCCGTTGAAAAATATAAACCATTCCTTCAAATCCCATTAAAGTGCTTTTGTAATACATTTTTGTTAGACTAATGATGAAACTTTGTTGAAGCGAAACAGAAGGGTTGTATTTGACTTTCTCGGCATTTAGGCCTGCACACAGCGAACTGGACAGCGATTTCGTGGGCACCGATTTAGTAAGTGTTTCACTTTGAAAAATGTGAATTATGAGCTTTTTCAATTATTATTGTTTAAGTTTACTAAAATATGAGAATTACTTTCCTCTTTGCTGACAATGAAATATCAAAATTCAGTCATTTCAGTAACGAAAGTATTCTTCGAATGGCCCAATGAAAAAATAAAATATGAACGACAAAAAAAATTAAATTATCTCATTTACTTTAAACTAACAAAGCTGACTTGTAAGAAAAGTCATAATGGAAAGAAAATATTTTCATTATTTCAAACTTTCGGTGCACAATTTACATTTCTACGAAGCCGTAGAAGGGCCACATACAAACTTTGCATTGCACTTTCCACAAAAATGTCGAAATTTCCACAAAAATGTCGAAATTTCGACAAAAATGTAGAAATTTCGACAAAAATGTGTAAATTTCGACAAAAATGTGTAAATTTCGACAAAAATGTAGAAATTTCAACAAAAATGCAATTTTCACAAAAAAGTAGAAGTTCAAAGCGCCGCAGAACTTTATACAATTAATAATTTTGGACAAAACATACCTGTTTTTTGTACATTAACCCAGTACGCCGAATCCAGTTGAGCACAAAAATGTGGAAATTTCGACAAATAAGTAGAAATTTCGACAAAAATGTGGAAATTTCGATAAAAAAGAGGAAGTTTCGGTAAAATCGTGGAAATTTCCATAAAATGATGGGTATGCAAGAATACATGATTTAATGGGCTAACGGAGAACGTAGTGGAAGTTAGCTCCAGCTTCAGTTTCGAAATTCGAAATCTTACAGTGGACCAAATAAAGTGAAGAATGGAAATTTTTGAAACACATTAATTCCTATTGATCAAAAGCTGTAGGTACGTCGTTAATAAGTCCGTAAATATTCCTCTAACTAGCGGCCAAATGAGTGAATTCAACCCCCATAAATCAATAAATATTTTGAAATATCAAGTTAACCGTATGTAACTCTGTGGAGCCTCATGAGGCTCCACAAAAATCGTATTACGAAAGACTAACGTAAGAAAAGAATATAAACCCGATTTACAAGTGATAAGGGGATGAATTCATTTCCCAATATTCAAGAAAAATTCGTAAATACCGAACAATAACTTGTATCACTTTGAGATTTTGTAGAAAATTTGTAGGAAATAAAACTAATTTTGAGAAAAAATATGAACCCGAGATTCAGAAGATAAGGGGTTGAATCCAACCTTTGATATTCAGGAAGAATTGGTAAATGCCAGACTGAACATTGTAGGTATCACTTTGGGGTTCTGTTTACTGTACAAAATCTCAAAGTGATACAAGTTTCCGTTTTGTATTTACGAATTTTTCCTTAAGTTCAAGGGTAGGATTCAACCCCTTACCCCCTAAATTCCGAATTCACTTTTTTACCACATTAGTCTTATTTACTGGGATTTCTGTACAAAATCTCAAAGTGATACAAGTTTCGGTTTGGCATTTACGAATTCTTCCTGAATTTCAAGGGTTGGATTCAACCCCTTATCCCCTGAATATCGGGTTCATATTTTTTCCCTAACTTGGTCTTATTTACCTACTGGGATTTTTGCACAAAACCACAACGTGATACAAGTTTCGGTTTGGCAATTACGAATTCTTCCTGAATTTCAAGCTTAACCCCCTATCCCCTGAATCTGGGGTTCATATTTTTTCTCAAATTAGTTTTATTTACTGATTTTTCTACAAAAACTCAAAGTGATACGAGTTATTGTTCGGCATTTACGAATTTTTCTTGAATATTGGGGAATGAATTCATCCCCTTATCACTTGAAAATCGGGTTTATATTATTTTCTTACATTAGTCTTTCTTAATACAATTTTTGTGAAGTCTCACGGTTATCGTGATATTTCAAAATATTTACGGATTTAAGGGGGTTGAATTCACCCCTTTAGCCGTTAGTTAGAGGAATATTTACGGACTTGTTAGTTGTTAATGACATACAGTTTTTGATCAATAGGAATTAATGTGTTTCAAAAATTTCCATTAGGCACTTATTTGGTCCACTGTAAGATTTCGAATTTCGAGTCTGAAGCTGGAGCTGGAGCTAACTTCCACTACGCTCTCCGTTAATCGCCATTAAATCATGTATTCTTGCATACCCATCATTTTATGGAATTTTTCACGATTTTACCGAAACTTCCTCTTTTTTGTCGAAATTTCATATTATTGTCGAAATTTCCACATTTTTGTCGAAATTTCTACTTTTCTGTGGAAAGTTCCACTTTTTTGTCGAAATTTCCACATTTTTGTCGAAATTTCTACCTTTTTGTGGAAAATGCAAAGTAAAGTTTGTATGTGATCCTTCTACGGCTTCGTACATTTCTATACGACGCTTCATTATATCCAACCCTGAATAGACAAACTAAATAGGACTCAGTTTTAATCAGAAGTTCGAGCAAGAAACTTAATTCACCGAACAATTACGTGAAACTATCCAGAGCCAGGAGGGTGTCGCCTATTGTTTACAGAATGAAATCGTTGTGGTTAGAACTAAGACAATAAAATTTTATTTAATATAGCGCTGAAACAATGTGGGTCCCCAGTTTCGTCGTAGTTTCGTTTAAATTAGATGGCCAAAGTTTACATCGACTTCCGACAGCTCATCCTACGTATTTCAGAGAGAGTGTTGTTATTCCTGCTAACAAGGGAGCTTTTTACGACCCTTGCAGGACATAGCATTTCTTGCTAGGATATCTAGATTGCCTTACTTTGCTGTTTCTACATCGCTACAGGGATAAATAGCGGAAAATATAAGTTTCTTGTTAGCTTCGCGCTTTCAAACTTCAATCATGACTTTTAGGTTTAGGTATGTAAACTCGGCTAAAATTTTTAAAGGTATAACGTAAGTATTTGTAGTGGTTACTTAAAAAGATTATAAAAATAAGAATATAGACAAACATAAGTACAAAACCACAAAGGAGCAATTTTAGGTTAAAAGTAACCGCACATAAAAAGTATTTTTGGGGAGCCGGTTTAATAGCGTTGTTTTGGATTACCTCTGTCTAGAGCAGACCGAAGAACAGCAATGTGAATCATTTTAATAACCAAGAGCAGACGGAAACAGCCCTGAAACTGTTTGGGGCAAATCATTGCAGCAGTCTCAGCTGCGTTTATGTCTCAAACTGTTGACACAGTCTAATAGAAAAGCACTTCAACGTGACATTTGTATTTGTGTTAAAAAGTATGCTCAGCTGGCCATACAAGCTAAATTACTGCTTAAAATCTCAGTATTTGTGTGATTTTTGATAGTAAAATGACAATGGGTACAATCTGTTGTCATTCGCGTTTCATGTCGTAAAAATGACATATTATTTGAAATGTGTGTACTTAGGAATTTAACATATCACATCGAACATTGCCAATACAGCGGAGGCGTTTAAAAGTTTATTTATGGAAATGTCACAATCAATTACAAATACACAAAAGCACGGAAAAACTCCAAGCTGCGTTTGTTTAAATGGGGCATGTTTCAAAACAAGCTTCCAATTTTTGCAGTAAAAACAGAATAATTTTGTTCGTTTGCCAGCATAAATTTGCCACGAATATATTTGGTAGCAATCAAACAAGGGCGACTGCGCAAAGTGGTGGATGGTGTTAGAAGAAAATGACACGTTTATACGAAGGTAAGTCCGAAAAAGTGGTGGTTTATGTGGCTCAACTGGTATTTTTAAATTTTAAATGGTATTTTTAAATGTTAAAGAATTACAATACAAAATATGCCCCAAATTCCTCATCGTTGTTTTTTATGAGATGCATGTTCTAATAAGCATGCCAAAGGTGAAGAGAAAATTGGACCATCCTATTCTATTTTCGATACAACATTAATATGTGAGAAGAATCTTAGCTTTACAAGATCTAATCCGTAATGGCAGAAACATGTAGACTGGCATGATACGTTGCCCTATAAATTTTGAATAAGCTTTGGAGCTTGTTCAACAAGAGGTGTTGATAGAATTAATGGATGGCATACAGAGCTAAGCATAACAAGGCCACTCGAATTATTAAGAACATTTGGTCGAACCAGAGTGCCGAAAACTTGTTCGCCTTGCCATAGCTTGAAGAGCAATAAGTAAAGGGGTAAGTAAATAAATCTATCAACGCTTTCGCAAGCTTTAAAATACAATACGATATTTTAAATAACTAGATTTTCTGGCAGTCATAGGTGAAAACGGGAAATAAAATCCATTTCAGTCTCTAACTTTCACGGCTAGTCTTTGTCAATTTTCTAGAGGAAATTAAAGAATATTTCTCGTGTAGGGGTAAATCTCCCCCATAACAGGAAAAACGCACTCACAACGCCGCTTCCAGAACATTAAGAGAAAAATAATAGCGTTACGCTAATCTACCTTGTACGTGTTGGCAGGAAAAATGAGGAAACATATTTATTTCCACCCGTTATAATTGGTATCCAAGGCAGTTGGTATATAAATAAAGTCCATTCCGTAGATCTTTTCAAAATAAAAATAATACTCGGGAGCGTTTTAACTATAATGCTCATCAAATATTTTATTGTTATTGTACTTGTTGTTGGAGTGAGACACCAGCAGCACTAAAACTACTACATGTAGTAAACTGTCTATACAGCAACTAACAAAATATAGTTTAAAATTTCTTTCGTATACTGGACCTGTTCCGAAATAAATGGGGATGGTGGTGCTGTCTGAATACACCTTGTATAACGAGATCGAAGCACACTACCTTTGCTCATACAACAATAATTTTTGATCCTCAATCACATCAATCGAAATGTACCACCTCAGTGACACCAATCAATCGCCAAAAAGACTATGTGAGTATGCCAGGTGTCGATGTGCCAATTGTCTAGTTGGCATAACTGCTGCCCTGTAGCATATTTTGAAACACGGGATGCTCCGTTTATTTATATCCCAACGCAGAGATATCCACCGTTTTAGCGTGCTATTATTCCCTTGTTTTCATTAGTAATCGCAGATTTTCTTAAAAAATACCTTTCCTGACGGGACACCGGATACAACACATCGAGCGGAAAATTCCGTAAATTACAATAAACTTTAGAAGAAAAAAGAAAAAGATCCACTTGAATTCGAACAAATACTCCTTGCGCATTTTGACACTGAGCCACGCCTGTTGCGTGCTTTGCAAGAAGTTTAACAGTCTATTAAAGCGCGTGAAACTGGAAGTAGACCAGTCAGCTCAGTATTTAGCCCCATCATGCTCCTAGCATCCTGTGTTTCAAATTATGCTGCCCGGCAAGCAGTAGGCGTGGGATCGATTCCCAGTCGCCGCACTTTCAATTTACGCGGGGGGATAAATATAAATTTCCCCGGAAATTTTACGGAAAAAATCTGGCACACGTCGATTGTTATTTTTATCTTGACATATTTTATCAATTAATTCCGCCATATATGTATGTATGAGCTTTGACGTCATCTCAATTTTTTTAAATGGCAACCTCACAATTTTTGACACATTTTGATAGAAGGTGCAACTCTAGAAATGTAAAAAATCTATAGTTTTCAAGATAAGCAACTTGAAAGTTAAATATTACTGGAAATCTCAATCAAATGTAGTGGAATGAATAAAATTTGATAAAATGTGGCCAATAACAAAAATTACGTGGGAGGATATGTCAAGACAAACTAAGATCTGAAAGTAAGAACTACGACACATACTATAGTGTTCCCTTGAGTACGCATCTGCCCTTTATCGATTTATTCCAGGGCTCCTTGGCGTTTTAAACCATAAAATAAAAGCGCAATCAAGAAAAAGGCAGGACGGCGATCGAGAATTCCGCACCCCAAAAGAAATATTTATGCACCCCAGCGTATCATTTACTGAACACACCTCGCTTTTCTTCTCAAATGCAAAAATTTGCCTCCGCAGGATTTTCACAAATACATTACGTATAGGTTACAATAACGTATTCGGAGAACCTTCGACGCCGTTTTTCATTTCTAGAAATATTACCTTCTCACACATCAGCAACTTTTCACAAAGAATTAACGCATGTGTGCACTTATAGAAGTTTCTTCTTTCAATTTAAGAAAAGCAGCTTCATTTTAGTCTTTTGGAATGCTTGGATAATTCGGAATGAATGGGGCTGTTGTCAAATGATTCGTGCACTGTAGGTAATGCTCATTAGCGTCATTATTATTATTTATTTACAAGCTATTTTGACTGTTATAGGCTATGGTATGTTGTTTAGCAGACAATTGTCTTTTGTTGTTGGAAAGACATTGCTCAAGCCATTGTTCAATTTTACTGGAATTTGTTTGCTACGGTGTCTGGTCAGAAACATTATAAAAATATGCACAAAGATGCATATAATTCACTATGTCATGTTCTTCAGGAATATATGATCACTTAAGGTCTTTAACGAGAGCCTAAGAGGAGTATATGTACTTCCATTTTCATTCGACGGAGGTCTCTCCCGAAGAAATCAAAGTGGGGTTCCCGAGGGGCGAACCGCGTTCAAATTTCATGTACCGGGTGTACAAATAAGAAAGGTCGGCGGCCTTATATCCGTAACCGTTTGCCCTAGAACTTTCGGAAAAAAATATTTAAGATAAAATTGGCCACGAGAAATTGCTGGAAATTATTTTTAAGTTCGTAGATTGGCCGCTAGGGAGCGTAAGGGCTACACCAAAGGAGAAAAATATTTTTTTCCCTGAAAAATCTCCAATAAAAGGTTATTAAAAATAATTTTGTTGAATTCTACTGAAAATTCTGAATAACTTTCGTTTAGGATTTTTTGCTCTAGCTCGTCAAATAGAGATGGCATGGGCGGACAAACATTGAGATGAAAGAATGCTTCTAACTCCGGTTTGGCTCAACGGAATTGGAGAAACTTGAGCTTCTTGAGAAGAGCTTTCCTTGTTCTATCAAATGAAAGTTAAATAAAGTCATTTCGAATTTCGTGGCCACCGGTAGAGGGCGCGATTTTACATTCAAAGCTATTTTCGCGTTTATCTTGAAAAATTCAAATGGAATAATATAGTTTTTTTAATACTGCTAAAAATAGGTGAAAATTATAAGAAAAATGGCGCAAGCCGCATGGTGATATCTTTTTTAGAACCGAAGATATAAATGAAGGAATATTGAGAATGGCTGCTCCATTAACTTGAACAGAAATTTTGAGTGCAAAAATCAAGTAGGCATCGGTAAGACCCATTTTCATTTCGAACAATACAAAACTATGAGAAAAATATTATTACTTTGTTATTAAAAAAAATAATAAAGAAAATGTTAAAATGTTTCTTTACTACAATACACAAGTTGAAAAAAATAATTAGTAGGCTTGCGCCATTTTTCTTATAATTCTCACCTCTTTTTAGCAGTATTAAAAAATCTATAATTATTCCATTTGAATTTTTCAAGATAAACGCGAAAATAGCTTTGAATGTAAAATCGCGCCCTCTACCGGTGGCCACGAAATTCGAAATGACTTTATTTAACTTTCGTTTGATAGAACAAGGAAAGCTCTTCTCAAGAAGCTCAAGTTTGCCCAATTCCGTTGAGACAAACCGGAGTTAGAAGCATTCTTTCATCTCAATGTTTGTCCGCCCATGCCATCCCTATTTGACGAGCTAGAGCAAAAAATCTTAAACGAAAGTTATTCGGAATTTTCAGTAGAATTCAACAAAATTATTTTTGATAACCCTTTATTGGTGATTTTTCAGGGAAAAAATTATTTTTCTCCTTTGGTGTAGCTCTTACGCCCCCTAGCGGCCAATCTACGAACTTAAAAATAATTTCCAGCAATTTCTCGTGGCCAATTTTATCTTAAATATTTTTTTCCGAAAGTTCTAGGGCAAACGGTTACGGATATAAGGCCGCCGACCTTTCTTATTTGTACACCCGGTACATCTACTGTCATCCTAGATACTGTCACTTGCTGTAATCGAACTGCTACCGTACTGTCCGGACTGTCATCGTACTATCTGTAGTAATACAATAAGTGGTCTGGAATAAATTGTCGGAAATTTTACAAAAGCTGTTGCGTTGCTTGGTAGCCACGAGTGTAAATTTGACAGTTAAAAGATCACGAGCGCTTGCGCGAGTGATCTTCTGTCAAATTTGCACGAATGGCTAGTAAAAGCAACAGCTTGAGTAAAATTACCTAAAAATTCCAGACCACGAATTGTATTTGACAAGATTATTTTTTGAATCGAAGCAAGGTAGTTCAAAACGAAATTTTATTTCAATTAATTCACATACAAAGAAATGTGTTGGGAATATTTGACGTTTGGTAGGTAGCAAAGTAACTAGATTATACATTATAAATGCACCTACAAATTCCAAACTATGGCAACTTGTCAACAAGCAAAATTATCGAAAAAATTACCGAATTAATACTACACGCTTCTAGACCCAAATAAAATGTTCCTATTGGTGAATTTGACGATGAAAAAAATAATCACTGTACTGTGTTTAGAGAGGGGCCCAAGCGCCCAACCGACTAATCGCCTTGAATACCAAAAAAGCACGTAAGGCCAAAAACAAATGACTAACCCCGATATATACAGCTGAATTTATCCCAAAAAAAATAAATGTTGATAACACAAGAATGTCTAAAGTGCATATAAAAATCGCAATAAAACAAAAATAAAGAGGGGCAGAAATTCTTCTCGAAAACGACTTTATTTACTGATAAATTTCAAAACATCTGTAGCCATATCCAATTTCTTTGTTTGACCCGAAAATATTATTACAATTTTCAAACAAACAAAACAGATTACGAAATTCTTTCATATGCATTTCTGTCAGTCAAATGTTGTGCCTGAGGTTGTGTATCTGGAATCCTAATTATAGGTTCACCAAACAACAAACACGCCGAAAGAATAGTCGCACACGAATGTTAATATATGTTGTACATTTTAAAGAAATCCGGCTGTTCGTCCCTTGCTTTTACATATGTTCGATGCCTAGCCTAAACAAACGGCGACACGGTCTAAACTCCCATTACTGTAGCACACATCTGGAAAACGTGAAAGCGCACTCCTCAAAATTTAAACATTTCAGATATCTCTCTAATCGAATTACAAGGACCACACGCGGTTGAGTCATGATCGCCAGATCGAAGGGTCACTTTATGGGAATATACTGTCACATCTCTTCTGACATCGGCGTTTCCATAACGGGTTATAGCCTTGTTAAATTCGAATTTTATTAGCTCGAAGAGCATCAAGCTATTCGATACGATTCTTTACGTTCAGACCGTAAACGTATTTGAATAGCATAAAAAATAAAAAAAATTGATGAATAATTTTAAATTAATTATTATAGATATGCAGCAGTACAATTTGTTAAGGTAAACGGTAGCAAAGTGCACTGTAACTACAATTGTTAAGTTTTGCATAAGCAGCAAAAAATTGCTTACAGTCTACAATATACTTTCATTGCAGTAGCAAAGTAGTTTATAGTTATGAATACTAGTCATTTTGTAACGTTAGCAAGAAGCGATTAACCATAATCCTCCTGCAAACGCAGCAAAAATTGCTGTTGTCCCTTAGACTTCACGGCTACTACTACCAAATTTCGGTAACCACTGCAGAATTGTTTTTCTGTGTAAGGTATAATTCTTTAACCTTTTTTTAGAGAGGTACCTACCTGATATTATCCAGTGTAAAACCACTACAACCGATTGCCCTGTATTTCCAACCCTCCCTAATTTACGTTTTTATATCACTGTTGGCAAATCAAATCGTTTAAAATTAATATTAATACTAGGCTCAAACAACAATGTCTTATTTAGTTCAAAATTTATAAATCACAGTGACAATATTTATCAAAAATGAAAAATAATTACTTTTAAAAGGTCCTAAATATATGAATTTTTGGATTATTATTTATTAAAGTTAAATTTAAGAAATTCATTTTATGACTATTTTCAATTTCTTTAGTAAATTTTATTTTTGGATGAATATTATTTAAAACACTGTCTTGCAGTGCCTTTAAAGCAAGTTAAAAGGTCATCGACGTATCTGCACCAAAAGAAAATATGTAGTTTTCCGGGATCTGAATTAATAATTTTTTTCTTCAATATTAGACCTAAAAATGTCTGCTAATAATGGGGCTTATAGGTGATCCCATCGCCAGGCATGAATTTTGACAATAATATTTATTATTAAATTGAAAATAATTTTGATCAATACAAATTTCAGAAGCACCCTCTAAATCATTTTTAATCACAATATCTTTTTTTAGATTTATCTAAAATATCTGCTAACAATTTTAAATATTCTTTAGGTGCAACATTAGACAACATATTTGCTAC
Source organism: Xestobium rufovillosum (assembly GCA_963966045.1). Classification (NCBI taxonomy): domain Eukaryota; kingdom Metazoa; phylum Arthropoda; class Insecta; order Coleoptera; family Ptinidae; genus Xestobium; species Xestobium rufovillosum. The sequence goes on from OZ014493.1 coordinate 37,517,433, forward strand.
ATCAAAAGAAACTAAAATTGAACCTATTGACATAGTTTTTTCTTTTATTTTATTTATAAGATCTAATGAATTTTTTTATTCAAATCCAAAGTAAAATATTATTTTTGTTATATATTTCATCATCATAAGGTTCTCAGTCCGAAGACTGGTTGGACGCGTACCTCCATTCTTTTCTATCCTGAGCTAACCTACGCATTTCCCTAAAAGTAGAACATCCTACATCCCTAACTATTTGAGAGCAGTAGTCTAATCTAGGCCTACCCCTACCTCTTTTTATTCCTATCTCTGACTCTAGTATGTCACGAACTATTCCTTCGTGTCTTAGAAGGTGTCCTACCATCCTATCTCTCCTACTCTTTATTGATTTCCATACCTTTCGCTTTTCCCCAACTCTTTCTAATACTTCCCTATTGCTAACCTTATCTATCCACGGTATCTTCATCATGCGTCTGTAGCACCACATTTCAAACGCTTCTACTCTTTTTCTATCCGCTTCTCCTATTGTCCAAGTTTCGCACCCGTATAATGCCGTACTCCATACATACGACGTTAAGAGTCTCTTTCTAGTCTCTATATTAACCGTTCTCGAGCATAACAGTTGTTTCTTTTTGTTAAACGCAACTCGGCCCTGCGCCATTCTTTGTTTTATATCTTTAGTGCTCCTACCGTCTTGAGTTATTTTACTTCCTAAGTAGCAGAAATCCGCGACCTCCTCTATCTTCTCATTTCCAATTTGTATTTCCATTTTAGTTCTATTTTCACATCCCCTACATACCAAAATTTTAGTTTTCTTTTTATTGATTTTCATGCCGAAGCCCTGTGTCAAAACTGCTTCCATTTCATTCAAAGCCGCTCCTAATTCTTCTTTGCTAGATGCTAACACTGCTATATCATCCGCAAATCTGAGCATGTTAATAGTTTGGCCCTGTACATTGATCCCTGAGGCTGTTCTTTCCTTAACAATATTAATCGCATCTTCGATATATAAGTTGAAAACTAGAGGTGACAATGCACATCCCTGTCTCACTCCCTTCCGGATATCTACTTCCCTTTGTTCCTCCTCACATTCTATAACTGCCTTTTGCTCTTTGTAGAGATTGTGTATTATTCTTCTGTCCCTGTATTTCATCCCTACCTTTCTCATCTACAAATCTACAAATCCTATATAGACGCTCTTTCTCTTTTCTATCGTTTTTTCTATAATTACTCGTAAAGCTAGAATGGCCTCGCGCGTTCCTCTATTTCGTCTAAATCCGAACTGATCTTCTCCTAATATTTCTTCCGCCTTTTTCTCCTTCCTTCTTTGCACAATTCTAGTTAAAATTTTTGACGCATGGGAAGTTAAACTGATAGTTCTAAAATTTTCGCATCTATCCGCGCCTTTTCTTTTTGGCAAAGCTACTATGATGTTCCGTTTGTAATCTTCTGGAATCTCGCCTGTCAGGTATATGCGACTAACTAATTTAAATAAACGATCTATTACCTCTTGACCTGCGCACTTTAAGATTTCTGCCTGCAAGCCATCTATACCTGGTGCTTTATTATTCCTTAAACTTTTTAGTGCTATCTCAAACTCTTCTCTCATTATAGGACTCCCTAGGTTATCCCCCTCTACACTGCTTTCGCTTTCTAATATATCTTGCACTTCCTGTCCCGCATATAAGTTTCCTAAATATTCTTTCCACCTATCTGCCTTCTCCCCACTTCCGATTAGGATATCTCCTGCCTCATTTCTAATGTTTTTGGTACTAGATCCAATTTCTCTAAAATTTCTCCTGATTATTTTATATGCTTCATCAGTCTTTCCTACTTCGAACTTATCTTCCACTTCTTTGCATTTATTATCGATCCATTGCTCTTTCGCTTTCCTACATTTCCGAATAATTTCCCACTTGATCGCCTTATATCTTTGTTTCCCTATTTCATCTAACCTATTTTTATATTTTCGCCTTTCCTCTATTAGACTCACAATATGTTTTGTTATCCAGGGTTTCCTACTTTCATTCTGTTTATGACCCAAAATATCCCTAGCTGAGGAAACTAAACTATTTTTAATGCAATTCCATTCTGCCTCTATGTCCCTAACAATATTTCCACCCGCGCCCTTTAGTACTTCGTTTGTCTTTTTCTCGAACTTATCGCGCGTATCATCATCTTTTAGTTTCTCTGGGTCAAGATACCTTCTTCCGCTTCTTTTTTTCAAAATCTTAAATTTAAGATTGGTTTTCATAACGACTATGTTGTGATCACTATCTATATCTGCTCCTGGATAACTTCTACAATCCCTAACTTGATTTCCAAATCTTTGCCTAACGAGAATGTAATCTATTTGATATCTCCCTAAGTCTCCTGGCATCTTCCACGTATAGCATCTCCTAACATGATGGTGAAATAGAGTGTTCGCGACCGTTAAGTTATGTTTATCGCAGAACTCTATCAGTCTAACTCCCCTATCGTTCCTATTGCCTAATCCAAAGGGGCCAACTATTCCGCCCTCTCGCCCTGTGCCTACGACTGCATTGAAATCTCCTGTAATTATTAAATTTTCGTGCCCTCTCACAAAATCTAGCACATATTCAATATCACTATAAACTGCCTCTACGGCCTCATCACTGTAGTTAGAAGTGGGCATATATACCTGTATTATTACTGTTTTTACAGGTTTCGAATCTAACCTAACCATAACTACCCTGTCACTTTGCTGTAAGAAATTTTTTCTACACTCTGTCCTACATTTTTCCGCATAACAATATTTATGTCATTAATATTTTCAACTAAATTTAGCATTAATATTATGATACTGCAAATCTTATTGGGGCATTTAATTTATGATTTTTGATTAGACCATTATAATTTAGGTACAAAAGCATTCATATTAATTAATTTGAATTTATGATTATTACTTTCAAAAGTAGCATTACAACCTTTTAATCAATCTTTTTATTTTAAATGAAACTGTTTTGTTGGACCTTTATGAAGTTCTAATAATTTTTCAATACTGATAAAATTTTCCATTTTTGTTAAACATAATCTTTTCCAGATATAATCACACTGCCATTAGATTTGTCTAATTATCTTTATTCTTTTATAGAATTCTTTTGTAGAATTTAGTGTCTATCAATATTATTCAAATTATGATTTACCTGTCTCTTGCTTTCCAAAATTTTGTTAATTTTATTTCTAATTTGTTCATGATCTGTTTCATTTTTGAAACCCGATTCAATTTCTGAAATTAAAATTTTTGTACTATTTTTAATACCTGTATTAACTGAAAAATTAGAACCTTTTGAAAGTAATTCTATTTCATTTATAAATTTTGAACTAAATGTCATTTTGAGAGAATTATAATTATAAGACATTTGGATAATTTTTTAAATAATATTCATTCAAGAATAAAATTTACCAAAGAAGTTCAAAATGATTTGAAAAAGTTCTTAGATTTAATTTTAATATTTAATTTAATAAATAAGAATAAAAAAATCATTTCGATACATATTTTTAGGAAACCTACATAACACTTTCTTCAAATTCATTTCATCCTCATTCTCAAAAAATATTTGTTTGCAATTCAATGTTACTGATAAAAACTGATAAAAAAGATATATAATTTTGTCCTATAATTTATATGTAGGAACATATTTTTATGTTTAAATTACGAGGATGGCGCTATCCAAATTCGGAATATGACGTCATCCATGATTTTTCAAATATATTTTTGGGTATATAGAATTTTTCTTGTAGACGAGCTCTTTCTGATTGTGGAAGTATAACATATTTCACATTAATTTCGCAAATCAGGTTTTAAAAAAATTAATGAATATTCTGTCGGTATACAATACATGAGAAATGTCTCTACCTTAAAAATAACAAGTTAAGTTTTTCATTATTTACTTTTGTCAATATTTAGTACATTTTCTGTTTCAAATTGTTATTTTTAATGTAGCAATATATTTCATGTAACCTCAGAATTTTCATCAGAACCAGAGAAAGCTCATCTGCAAGATTCTACTGGCAAAATATATTGCTGCTACTTGAAAAATCATGGATGACGTCATATTCGAAATTTGAATAGCGCTATCTATGTAATTTGTACATTAAAATGTGCGAAGGAAAAAAATAAAATCGACGTGTCTTAGGATATTGCTCAACAATGCACAGAAATGTTGAATTTATTCCATACTTTTCGACCTCACTGTACATACATATAGCACTTAAACCTTCCAATATTTTATTCCATATTTTATTTAATAAAAGATAAAGCCAATCAATATTTTAAAACAGGTATGTATATACCAACTAAAGTGTTCTGACTGTAACAGTACTTATAATGGTCAAATATATTCATATAAGATATACCTAACAAACATTTGAGGCCATTTTAGATCGAGTTTTAGATTGAAGAATAACGATTTAAATTTTTCGAATATAACTAGGTACATATTTTCTATTCTTGACTAAACTAAATTACTGTATGCATTAGAAAAAGGTTGTCAGTTAGATATTTTTAAATCTAGGTATAGAACTTTATAAACAAAAATATGATCAAAACTATAACTCACTAATTTGTTTAAAGTATTGAAATTTTAACTTTTTAAGTTTCCTATGATGTCAGTGTCAATACTAATGTCAAAGTTACTAAAAATTTCTTTGTTGCAGTCTTTCTGGGTTCCAGTGCAATTTTAATTCACATCATTTTTAGGCGCCCCAAAGTTTTTCAAATGTACGAGGGGAAAAGTTTCTAAATAGAAAGGAACATAAATACATAGATGGCTTTAGTTCATTTTAAAATTCATTGAAGTTAATAGGCTTTGTCCACTAACATAACCAAATAAATAATAGGTACGATGCTGCTACTTCATTTGGAAATCCGCCGCAAAATGATCGCCCGAGTGATAAGTAACCATTTTCACTTTTCTTCTGTCCTATAAGGTTAGCAATAGGGAAGTATTAGAAAGAGTTGGGGAAAAGCGAAAGGTATGGAAAACAATAAAGAGTAGGAGAGATAGGATGGTAGGACACCTTCTAAGACACGAAGGAATAGTTCGTGACATACTAGAGTCAGAGATAGGAATAAAAAGAGGTAGGGGTAGGCCTAGATTAGACTACTGCTCTCAAATAGTTAGGGATGTAGGATGTTCTACTTTTAGGGAAATGCGTAGGTTAGCTCAGGATAGAAAAGAATGGAGGTACGCGTCCAACCAGTCTTCGGACTGAGAACCTTATGATGATGATATAAGGTTTTACTGACATACATTCGCTTTAAATGAAATTTAAATATTGAACTGACAGCTTTGTATTATATGCTTGTCAGGGGACACAGCCTGCCAATTTAAAATGAAAAATTTAATTGGAATAAAATTAACTACATAACTATTTTCCCCTCTATTTAAGAAATTTTCATTTCGAACATTTTGAAAACTATCATTAGGTCCCGTATCGGGAAGGTTAGAACGTTCCGCCGAATTTCTTTATAAAATTACTACCAAAGTAATACTCCTCTCATACGCGATAGTATGTATCTCCTTTGGAAGCATTTATGGGGAAAAAGAGGGTCATTCTAAAGCCCAGAATAGGACCCCAAGCGCGCATGTGCTGTATGGTATCCTGCAGCTGTACCACGCCCAGTTATATATTTTTCCAAAAATGTCCAATAAATTGTGTGAACGATCCTCTGGAGATACCCAGGCCTATGTCAGTGTGTTCGTGCCCCGGATACGGGCGATTTAAATTTAAATTTGAAGCGTTAGCGATGCCTATAGGAAAACTATTCGGGAGATAAGTGCGTTTAAAATAAGGAGAGAGGGTGGATCGAGCCCGCTCCGTCGAGATAAAGTAATTACAATTAACAAAGTCCCGAGCTAAAACGCTGACTGATATTTGGAACACTAATGACGTGGAAGCAATTTGGCTTCCAAATTAATATCAACTGAAAAACTTTTCAATTTGTGTTAATGAGCAGAAACGAGGAGCCGATGATTCTAAATTAAGCTTTCTGCTTGATATTAAAATATTGAAGCAAATTTCCATTTGCCTGAGCCGAATGCCAGAAGCGAGTTCCTTTAAATATACAAGGAATGTTAGCGGTGCATTAATATTTAAAGCTTGCTGTTGGGAGCGTATACGAGGGCCAAAATTTTCACGGCGCATTTGCTAATAAAAAACATGCACCGTCCATGCCAAAGTAAATGCACATGCATATTTTACCTGGTAAAGAGAGCCATAAGTTTTACAAATAAAAAGTCATATTTTATTCAGCACTCTGCGCTCTTTTGGTATTGTATATTTGGTGTGCAGTTTTTGTGATATATGTTACGAGAAATTTTTATCACCTTATATTCTTGGCACGACCATATTTTATCCTAAAGTAACAAAGGAAATGCGGGGATTACAGAGGAAAATATAATAAATCATGATGATAGGAGGAAATACGAATATAAGAAAGGATTACCTGTGTGAATACCCGCATTGTTGTATCAATGGACACGTTGTTCGCCAAGATGAAATATGTTGAATGATGACGGGCCTAAGCCATGTTAGCCTATATAAAATGTTGTAGATATAGCTTTAATAATATTCACAGAATTTCTTCTGGCAAATCTAATAAATTATGTTTATTGTTAATATATGTCTGTTAAACGTCTTTTAAATTATAGTAATAAAACAATTCTTGAACTGCGAATACAGTTGTATTATTTAAACGAACGATAAACTATAAGGGATTCTTTCAAAGTGATAATAAAAGTTTTGACACGGAAACTAGGAAATACAAATAACAATGTAGCAAATATTCTAAAATAAGCATTTAAAGATGTAAGCAACAAAATTTAAAATATAAAAATTACGACAAAGAAAATTAAATTTTGAGTTTTGTCTTCGGTTCGTGCGTCGGAAAATTATAATGCAATACCATCTCTGTATTTACGCCAAGATTCTAAATCTGTGTCAGTTTCTTAATCATCGTCGTATCTATATATCATCAGCAGAATGTCGAACCTACAGTACGTCCACGGATCGAGTTGCAAAGAGGAAAATCTGCCCTAATCGTTGAAAATGTTGTCGAAAGACCGACGAATTTACCTAATTCAGTGCTATGGCAAAGGTAAAACGATCCGTTGAGTTGTCGAAGAATTTAATCAAAAGTTTCCGGATATTTACATCTCAAATGTAGGTGCACGAAAATTGGTCAAAAAATTCCTATCAACTGGCTCCATACTGAATGTAAAAAAACCAAGATAGTACGCGATGAAGATGACGCCGCCACTCTTCTTGTAATGAACTCAGTATTGAACTATCCAAAAATTTCTTTGCGGAGAAGATCGCTCCACTTGGGAATTAGTAAATTGCTCATTCAAAAGATTTTGGAACAATGGAAGTTCCATCCCTACAAGCCCATTTTCAATCACGCATTAGAACCCGAAGATCCTGCGAAAAGTTTGGATTTTTGTTTGTGGATGGGCGCTCAAATCATGGATAATCAATACTTTTACCGAAATATTATTTTCTCTGAAGAGGCCACGTTTTCTACTAATGGTACTGTTGCATCTCAACATGTGAGATATTGGAGCGATTACAATCCGAATTTCCGAATCCCTCGTAATCGACAATATTCGGCAAAAGCTAATGTGTGGTGTGCAGTTTCTTACCATGGTATCATTGGACCATATTTTTTTAATGATACTGTCAAACAGCATACGTACTTGGATATGCTGCAAAATTTTCTTGTTGAAAGGTTGGACGATTTACCGATTAATTACCTCGCAAGGTGTTACTTTCAACAAGATGGTTGTCCGGCCCATTATGCTCGGATTGTTGTAGAATGGTTAGATCAGCAATTTGGATAGAATTGGATCAGCCGAAATGGTCCTGTGTTATGGCCACCCAGGAACCCTGATTTGACTATGGCTGATTTTTATCTTTGGGGCCGTTTGAGACAAATAGTTTATGCAAATAATCTTCCTCCGAACGTAGAGAATTTAAAGGAGAGGATTAGAGACGCTGTGATGTCTTTAACTCTCGAAGAAATTCGAAGAAGTTATAGGGAATTGCGTCGAAGAGTAGAATTGTGCGTTGAAAAGGGCGGCGAATGGATTGAACAGAATACTTATTGGTTATATTACTTTTGTTGTTAAGTTTATGAAATTAAAATTTAGTAAACAAAAGTATTGTTAACAATTATTACTATGACAACGCGAACTTATTTTTTGGGACTTCCAAAAATTTTCTGTAGTAATACAATAAGTGGTCTGGAATTGTCGGAAATTTTACGAAAGCTGATGTTGCGTTGCTTGGTAGCCACGAGTGTAAATTTGACAGTTATAAGACCACGAGCGCCTTCGCGAGTGGTCTTCTGTCAAATTTACACGAGTGGCTAGTAAAAGCAACAGCTTGAGTAAAATTACCTAAAAATTCCAGACCACGAATTGTATTTGACAAGATTATTTTTTGAATCGAAGCAAGGTAGTTCAAAACGAAATTTTATTTCAATTAATTCACATACAAAGAAATGTGTTGGGAATATTTGACGTTTGGCAGGTACTAAAGTATCTAGATTATACATTATAAATGCACCTACAAATTCGAAACTATGGCAACTTATCAACAAGCAAAATTATCGAAAAAAATTACCGAAATAATATACGCTTCTAGACCCAAATGCAATGTTCCTATAGGTCAATTTGACGATGAAAAAATAATCAGTAGTAATATCACAAGAGAGAGAGAATAACTTTAAAATAATTCGACAGATTTTCGAAAACTTGTCGCCAGGCAATAGACACGAGAGCCCGTAGGGCTCGAGTGGCTATTGCCGAATGGCGACAAGTTTGAGTAGAATGTGGAGAATTATTTTCCAAGTTATTCTTACTCTCGTGTGGTATTCGAAAGATTATTTTTTGACGTTCAAATAAGAGAAAACTCTTCAATATTATTCTTTTATTGTAACAATTTGCGATTAAAACATATTTGACATATGTCAAAACCAGAAAACAAGTCGTTTATCAACAAATATATAACATACTAAAAAAAATTCCCGCTGGGACAAGTTAAGTAAAAAATTCTCACTATAATAATGATTTAATTGGAAAGAATTAAACACGTGATCAAAAATACTGTTAATTGATTGAAAAATAGAAACGTCAAAAAATAATCAACTAAATCGACCTATTTTCGAATTCTCTCTGAGACTAAATGAAAATTTGAAAAGGTTAAAACTGAATTGGCCGTTTTGAGACATGCAAAAACTTTTATCAAGAATTCATTTTTCTTGTAAAATGAAAAATAAAAAAGTTTTTCCTCTTTGCAACTCGATCCGTGGATATACTGTGGATGGAATTTTCTGCTACAATACTTAGTACCTAACTTCGCTAATGGCGTCGGAATCAGAATTAGCTAACACGAAATGATAACCTTCATTTATATTTTATGGGACAAAATTGTTTGTACCATAGGTATAAATATCTAATAAACAATTTACCCAAGAATGCACTAATCAAGTTTGGGATTTATGGAAAGAAAATTTCCCCTGCTCTGACAAAGTTCTCCTTCTTGTTTAGAAATTACTGTAGGTAGTGAGAATGTTCAAAATACTTCACGTACCTTGTAACAAATATCTAGCTGTTAGAAAGGGTGTGTTGAATTACACAACAGAACGAACCTGCACAGAGTATAAGTGAGGCATTTACCCCATCCTCGGAAAACGGCGGGCATCTTAATTATTCCAACCAACCGGCTTCTTAATCTTATGTATTTTATGCATTTAGCATTCCTCTTCCTTGCATAATTAATTATCCGGGCAAATATATAAGCTCACGGAATACAAACACCCTAGTTGATTGCAGGTAGTACAATATCTTAATTGTGGGTAAGTACGGGGAATTCGTATTCTTAACTTGTAGTGGTCAGCACAGAAAGTCGGGCATCTTTTAGCGTCAAGAGATTGATGGCTTCTTCTAGTACTCGGTTGCTCATCACTAGTACTAGTACTGGTTGTGCGTCATGAGCTCATGAGTGGATGACACTAATATAATGAGCTACAACATGCCACGTGAAATTTGTAAATTGTATTTCCCGAAAGAATCGCAGTCTTACATGATAGGATACTCTTAGAAAAGTGTCAACAACCCTTTTTTGGTAGGATTATTTACGAAATCCTCCCCCGAGAATCGCACGGTTCTCCACATATTAAACAACTAATTATTACACTTACATCAGCCATAGTAGTATACGGTTGAAACGCTCGGGACGTGCCTAACGTAGCCTACGTAGTTTCCAGAACTTAGTTGCGTTTAAGCGTCGCGTCGTTTTCGGCCCTTCTAAAAAAAGTTGTAGATTCCCATTTCCTATGCACCAAAACGTCCTCTACTCTACAAGATAGCATAGGTTTCATTTGGCCGTTGATTGAGAAGGACTACTCAATCAACTATCGCCGAGGACATAAATTCGGATATACCAGCTTTATTACACACGACTGCTTTACGCTCGCTCTAGACAATCAGTATACCCTTCGGTACAGCAAGTAAAGCAGCTGAGTTTTTTCTTCTGTACCCGGCCGCTTTACGCCCGAACGCCAATATGCGCGTAAAGTAGCTGAGCGTTTCTGTTCTTACCTCGGTTCTTACGTACAGCTGCCAATACGGACGTAAAGCTGCTGAGCTCTCTTCTTATTACACAGTACACACATCTGCTGCATACGCCTGAACGCCAATATACGCGCGTAAAGCAGCCCGCAAAGCAGCCGTGTGTAATGCACCGCATAACAAATAAATAAAAAATGGTTATCTTTCCTTACCGTATTTCTCATAAACTGCAAAAACTATCTGCCAATGAACTTTTCCATATATTTCCGCAGGCATAAATCAATGTCACCTAATCTAAACTACTTAATAAAATCCGGATATTGCCCGGGAAATCAGTAGTTATAATAAAAAGGCGCATGAGTTCGTTAATAAAAATTTATCATAATCTCTTTATTAAGTCACGTAAATTATATCTAAACTAGGCATGTTTAATAGAATTACAAATATACGACACGATATAATTGTATTACTCTTTTTAAAAGGAATTGAAATCTCCATTTTGTAGAGAATTCATGGCTCATAGCTGTATAACTGTTTTGGTCAGATAAAAGTGCGATACCAGCTGATTTATACCTGCCCAGGGAAAACCGCCTAGGAAGGTGTTGCACGCGACGTTGCCTCGCCAACATAGACTTACCTGAAAATAAAAGAAAACCATTAGACACTGTAATAGGCTCTAAAATACATCATGAAAATATTCACAACACCTACTTAGTAAGTTTAAATAAAATTTTGTAATTATTATTAAACCTTTTCGTGTTTACTGAAATAAGACAACAATTGTGGCAGCAGAACTGTGTTGGTTATTCTTCTTCCAATAAGCATCATCTGGAGTTCCTCAGGGTTCGCAGACACACTGTGATTTACGCGAGTGAGACTTGGACAATGAAGAAGAATGTGCAGCAGAGAAGTTGGGAGTGTGGGGGAGAAAATTATTTGGAAGAATCTACGGAGGGAGGATAACAGAAGAAACATGGGATAGAAGAAGGAATGAGGAGTTAATAGACAATCTTTAATAACACATGCTATTAAAGCTCAAAAGATCAGAAGACTGGGACATGTCTCGAAATTTCCTTGGAAAACAACACGAAAAGAAGCTTTTAGAGGGAGCAGGTAGGGTCGACTGAAAAAGTACATTTGTACTGAATCACAAACCCTGAAACTCTGGGTGTTTGCCTCAATTGTTATTCTAGCAATAAACATTCGAATTGAATTTTAGGTACGCTATAATAGAGACGTCTATGGAATGGATAATAAGGTGCAAACTTAAAATATTCCACCCGTTTCCGTCTAACCAGCTAATTGGCTCATTTAATGAGATATTAGTCACTCCTCTGGTTATCATAGTTCAAGTAAACACAAATTGATCATGTAATTTTGTGTTCTATATCAAAGTTTACTCGTTTTTAAATACCTACATACCAATAACGGTTTATGGGGAAGTACATAGCAACTTTCGGGTTTAAATAGATTGCTTCCTTAAATAAAGTTGTTTTCGTGCTCTAAGGTCATAGTTGTTTTACACTTACAAATTTGGCTCGTAATGGGTTTCCATACGGGCTATATAAGTGAAACACATAATTATCGTTGTAATTAGGTTTTTTCATCATCTCTGTTGATTAACATGACAAAGGCGCAACTATTATTAAGACTATTACACGCTAAGATATAACTAAGTTAGCCGCGTTGTGTTAATATGAGAATGTGTTATACAACGGGCATTTCAGAGAATACGATAGCGTTGTTACGTTACCGAAAAGAAAGGCTTAAAAGGAATACCTTATAAGTAAATACGTAATTAGGCAGTTTCTGTAATAAATTATGAACGCTTTGGGTTATTAACGTGTAAGTTTGTACGGCAGGTGTGCTTTAAGTATACTATGAAAAAATTTATAGCCTTCACAAGTAGAAGGGTCCTCAGAAGATATGAAGGAAACGGGAGAGACTCCCAGAAAAAAACATGGAAGAAAGAGGACTTCAAAATAAATGACGAGCAAGACAATGAGGCGACGATTAGCTACAGAAACCGCTTTAGTAAATGGGCACATGGAACATTACCAGATGACTATCGTTCACAATCAGTTCTCGCCAAAAACAATCAAATTTTTTGATCTCTTGCTGGCTTCTGCCGATACGAACAGATAAGAACACACAATCAGATAGCATCAGCAAATAAAAATTAATTAAAATTAAGATTTAATTACTTTTTATTTTGGAGTATTCCTGGCTAGTAATCTCCACATTGCAACAAATTTTCTTATCATTCCAGTTATTTTTTAATTAACTAAAAGTACTTTTCTAAGAAATTTCATAGTCTATCTCAAAACTGACATGCATTTTGATTTATTACTCGCCCACTCTTAACGTACCGATATGAATGTGATGCAGCATTTCATTTTGTAAATAGTACCAGCTCGAAACCTTTTCAATCATTAACAGATACATACTGGTGTGTATTTTTAGATTGTAATACTGATATGTTAGCTGGAACGATTTAAAAATGTCTTGGCCTAGGTCAAATATTATAAACTGTTTAAGTAATTCAAGGTAAATTTAGAAAATATAGGAATGAAAGAAGTTTCCGGCTGACAAGTGTTCCACGAACAAACGTAGATTAGGCGTTAAATATTTTGTTCTGCTGATTCAAATAAAAGATCGCGACACCTGAGAAAAAAGAAAAAATGGAAATACGCCTCAATGAACCGAAGAAAAGTTGAGAGAGGGTACAATGGTGCGCCATGCATTGTCCGAGTTGAGCCGAGAATGCGAACGGTCGTTCACGAAGGATGACGGGAAAACTAATAAAACCCCATGTCGACCGGAGATGAGGAAGCTTTCCATACCAGACATTTTTCGATTAACTTTCTGATCTATTGAGAGTACCTTAATACTTGTCTTGCGTACCGTGGTGTGATTTACTGTTGCACAATAAGTAAGTGCCGGTATTTAATTATTGTTCCAGTGAGGATATCAATAATTAAACATATGTTAATTCATCCGTTGTAGAGGTACAATAGGCTGGTTAAGGTTAGCTCTGAAATTCTACGGATGCCGTGGATGTTCAAACCAAGAATTCGCACAGGTTTAATGTATTTAGTATGGTGAAAATAGTACACCTCCATTCAACTAATGCAGTGAGCGATTGAACATCCCGTCCGGTTGAGTCTCGGAGCGATTATACAACTGAGGACGTAATAATTAAAGGTCACTATTAAGGGATTGCCGTGAGTGACTGTAATGCACATTTCGTCTGATTGCACATCCGTGCGGCGCAGGTAAATCCAGATCCCGAGTACAGATAATTGCTTGCGAAACCTGGTCCAGGACCCAGTGCACGTTGGCTATTCGCTCATGTGAATAATTACAGACTAGACTCAATTTTAATTTCCTGTAAATATTTTTTACAATACCGTTTTATTCATTGATTGAATGTTGATTGAACTATTATTAGGTACTATCCCAATTATTATCATTCTACCTACACTATTCCATTTCGTTGTTTTGTAAAACCCTCCGGTTGACGCCGAAGACGTGAAACTTCCAACTCAAACATTATCCTTTCATTTAATTCCCTGTAAATTCTCGAATTTGCATTTGTAATGACTTTTTCACGCCGAAGGTATAATTAGAGTCTCTCTGTGGCATCCGCGACGAAAGACAATGCTTTGATAGACTATCCCCTTTACTTATTTGGAGAGACAAGTTAGTATAAATACTTGAGGACAAGTGAGTCATGTATGCCATGCATTAACTTAACAGTTTTAAATGTCAAGTCCGACACAATGCGAAGAGCGAAATGGACGGGACTTCAGCTACGCAAATTTATTGGCCTCTAAAGTATAAAGTAATTAATAGTCTGGCGTAAACAGGTTCTGCGACCAGAGAAAGCAACCAAAGATCACATTTGCCATGTTTTTATTTTTTATTCTTTATTATGATATTTTCATTTTGATTTTAAAATGGCAATTTTCCGCATTCACACTGAATGGGCTTCTTCTCGCCGATTTACTTTCTCCCGTTTTAGTCTTTTAATGTCGACGTACCAGACATATGTATCAAACAAACAAAAAGTGTTGGGATGATTTAAATTTTAAACTTTAATTCGCTTGCTGCTAAAACGTATCTTCCTATTAATATTTCCAATAAAAATGTGCATAGGTCAATCGTTTAACAAAAAGAAACAACTGTTATGTTCGGGAACGGTTAATGTAGAAACTCGGAAGAGACTCTTAAAGTCGTATGTATGGAGTACGACATTATACGGGTGCGAAACTTGGACAATAGGAGAAGCGGATGGAAAAAGAGTAGAAGGGTTTGAAATGTGGTGCTACAGACGCATGATGAAGATACCGTGGATAGATAGGGTTAGCAATAGGGAAGTATTAAAAAGAGGTGGGGAAAAGCGAATGGTATGGAAGACAATAAAGAATAGGAGAGATAGGATGGTAGGACACCTAAGACATGAAGAAATAGTTCGCGACATACTAGAGTCAGAGATAGGAATAAAAAGAGGTAGGGGTAGACCTAGATTAGATTAGATTACTGCTCTAAAATAGTTAGGGATGTAGGATGTTCTACTTTTAGGTAAATGCGTAGGTTAGCTCAGGACAGAAAAGGATGAAGGTACGCGTCCAACCAGTCTTCGGACTGAAAACCTTATGATGATGAGGTCAATCGTTCGTTCTCTTGTGTAAAATAGAAACCCGTCAAACAGAAGTTGCCACGTATCTTAAGGTCTGAAGAAATATATTTTCCTTCATTTCACCTTCAATGGAAGTAAGATACCTACTTTAAAATACAGTACTAATACTTGAAAAATAAATATCATATTTTTGTATAACGAATGGTTTTTGGCGGTTAGATAAGTAACTAGGTACTGAATTATTGAAAGAATAAAGTGAGAATATTGGTGTAAAATTTGTTTTATTTCACGAAAAGTAATTTGTTCTATCCAATATCAACAATTTTTTTTCATTGAAAGGAAAGGTCGTGTAACCGACAAAATTAGATTTTTGAATGATTCTCCTGGAAATTTTTACTGTTTATCTTAACAGTTATCCATAAATCCTCAACAACAACACCATCACAGGACCGGTCAGGACCGCAATCACAACATAACCACCAAAATTTTTGCTGCTAGTCGGGCAATCTCTATCTTTTCTGTATATATTGAATTTACTGGTGTTAAACAACTCAGAATCATTTATTCCAGGATGAAGCCACATTTGTGAACACAAATTATATCCGCATCACAAGATAGCGTTGAAGTAAAGAAATCTTCATTCTTCTTCATCCAAAGACCGCGCACAATCTGATAAAAAAAAATCGAAAAATTCGTGAACCCACATAAGTCAAAACATGAAATTCACCGAGAATAAGACAAAAACACACGCAGGCAAAAATAACAGCACACAAGAGACCAAACTTATTTAAAGAATCTTCCTAGCACCTCTTCATTGGGAACCCAGTTTTTCTTTCCAGTGGCGGAATGTTGCAGTCACGTGTCCATCATTTAGCTCCCCTGACCCTACAAAGGTCACGAGTTCTTTTATACAACAACTATAAACGCATGTCTACAAGCGCACGACGTGAAAACAAAAACGAACCTGAACAGCTACGAAAATGCCATCTCTGCACGTATGGGGCATGTCTTCTTCCAACTTGGTGTGTACCCTACAGTGGCCGTTGATATCTGAAGGCCGGAACATCGAAAGTATATGAGTCATCATTGGGAAACCACGCATTAACAAAGGAATAATCGCAGTTTTTGATGTACTAGTTGTGTTTTGTTATGAAAAATTAGGCATTTTAAAACAGTTGTATAGTTAATAAACTATAAAAGATCTTCGAACTTTCACAAAATTCCAACAATGTTTGGGGGAATCGAATTTGGTGTTTAAGTCCCGGTCCCGGTTTAGGTGGAAGTGGTCTATTGCTTGCATATGAACATGAGCCTTTACGACTTGTACCTAAACATATAAACATTGTATAATCGAGTTTCGACAGTTCTTGAAATACCTTTTTCTCCCCATTTGCAGATAAATCAGTAACTCGATTAAATAAATCAGAGTGTGCACTGTACTCATAAATACAAATAAGATTGACCGAAAAGTTCATGTTTTCCAGAAAATTTTTATAACAGAAAATTAAGTTTTATGAGATTAGTACTGAAAATGGATGTTTAGCGGACTGTATCTAATAAAAAAGTGGGAAATAATCAAATGTCCTAGAAGTTATCTACTCCGCAGGAAAATGACACTTTTCGGGCTTTGACTCGCAATATACAGTGTAATCAAAAAAGAACATGATCGAAGTAGCCCATGAGCTTTTGCTGGCATGTCTTTGATTGTTCAATGTCAACTTGTCAAACTATTCTTGCCGACAAAAATCCATGGGCTTCTATGATCAAGTTCTTTTTGATCGCACTGCACTAAGCATTACACCAAAATTATTAGTAAAAATATTTATTGTATTGTTTTTGTGCTCAGTGCGAGGGCTAATCAAAATACTACCTACCCGGTAATTTATAAAACATATCCGACGTCACCGTATTCAAGCAGATTCGGTGCAAATTATGTTCATGTGAAAATTGTAGTTAACTCGCAATGTGTAATCCCACAAGATCTCGTTGCTTCTACATCCAGCTGCAATTAATGATTACATTGACTTAAATCGATTGGTCGCAATTTACTATAACCTATAAGTGCTACAACAATAAAATTGACGCATATGTAATGGCCCAAACTCAGACAAATCTAAATTGTTTGTTGTGTGCACATATTTAGGGCGGTTTTCATACATCGAAACATCGAAAAGGGGTCAAAAGATATTTTTTGTTTGCAACACTAGAGCACGTGAAACATTTTTGTTGTTTTTATCTTTTTACAGTTCAGTACGACCACATGCGGGGAGTGTCAATTGTGTCCCCCTGTCGCAATTGGGAACTATTTAAAGTAGAATCGTGAAATTTGGTACTTACGTAGTCTTCACGATTGAAACTAATGATGCAATAAATAAATTTCATCAAAATCGGTTCAGTATGCGGTTTCTGATATGTGCGTCAGAAACTTTTCTAGCCAGTACGGAACACTTTATGTACAAACGGAGTTTATACTCGGTGAATTATTTAAATGGGACACTCTATAGATATTGCGTTTTTTAATTCTTCGATCGATTTTACTAAGTATATGTATACGAAGTAAGTTGCTTCTCAACTAAACCCCATATTTTTGTGTTTCAGTTTTCTTTTAAAATTCTTGTCACACGTAGGGATGTTTCAAAAATTACATTTTGAGAATGATGAACAAATGCCCAGTTTTACAATAAGTTCAGTCTACTATGCAACTCTTACACAATCATATAGTAAAATCGAACAGGGAAATATAAAGTGGGATGATATACCTACAGGAGTTCTATTTAAGAAATCCAAGTTTTGTAGATTAGCATCTGCTGTACAGAAGAAATGGGACGCCATGCATAAGTAAAGTAATTTAAATTATGGAAATTTAAAAACAAAGAGAGTATCTATTTGGCATTTTTCCCTAAATTACACAATACAGATGAATCGCTTTTTATGATAAATGGGATACCTGTGCACTTGCATATTCAACTCATATGTGTAACAATAATAAATTTTAGGAAGAATCGGAAATTACTTTGGAAGGTCGTCGATACGAAAAATAGGCCCCGAGAATAATACCTGAATACATACAAAAACTAGCCACGCCTGTTTCTTGAATCTGGGAAGTTTAAACATATCGCCGCTAGACACCGCTACCTCTAGGCCCTTGAAAAGGCGATTACAGAGGTGCAGGAGCCAATTGATTACTTCATTATTATCAAAAATTTATTACATTTTTTTTGATACCGTCAAAATGAAAGGTCTAATCTATGACTCTACGATTATAATTTCTAAAAAAAACGAGTAATGTGATAAATATTCTAGCTACAATATATCCGATTTTCATAGATTGTGAAGTAGATTTTAAAGTCGAATTTTTGGTTTTTAATGAAAATTATTAGCGAGCAGGTCCTAGATCTATGTTTAATTGAAACAAGAAAAAAATAACCAGGCGAATATCTTAAACCATGTTGGAATAATCCATTGGCAGCGGGAACGTTACATCCCTCAAATATTCCAAGCGTTCCGACAGCCTTAAAGCACGAAGTCGCTTGCTACACATATAAATTCTTATGGTAGTGAGTGAAAATGGACTTAAAGGATCGATTCGAGTATACGCTCGGGTGCGTGACGTATGTGACAAATGCAACAAAATCTTTTCGGTGAATATGATCCCCCATACTATGATACTAAAAACATTTTCACTGTTAAAATTCTGCCCCCGTAAGAATGGACAAACATGTATACATATTTGATGTATTTCAACAGAGTTAGGGTCAATTGCAATGGATTTTCCACTAGCACTGTTGATTTTATCTCATGCTTTTAATGTCAGCCCTAACTACAATTAGCTAATTAGTTTTTTGTGTTAGTTCTAGTCGGATATTGTAGCGTTACTATCTCGAATCGGATCAGAAGTCAGACAGCATAGAATAGCACGGAACGCAACCGTGAATAACGTTAAATTCCGGAATTTAAACAAATCATCTTGGGCGATGCACCTTTTCAGCGAAACATACAAAGCGTGCAGAACACAATTATGGTCATTGTACGGAAGATACATACATCACACCTTTTGTACGGATGCTAATCTAGCGCGTCTGAATTAAATTTAAATGCATGCTCGTATATGCAAATTTCCGTAATTCTCCAGCATAATGCTAGGCCTGGGTGCAATTTACTAATAAATCACGACGAATTCAAAAGTTTTCCGGCAAAAATTTGCATTGGAGATGGACATCAATATTTGCTGTGCGAGATAAATGCGAGCGGATTCGTGTGCCAAAATGTATGCAGCTTTCCATCTGTGAATTTCTGTGCGTCTGTTTCAAGTTATTAATTAGACGCGTTCCGCGACAGGACACTGACCGCCTGCGACTATCAACAACGCAAACGACAGCCGGTGAGTCAAAACTTTTGGACGCTTTTCATGCAGGATAAATTTATCACTTGCACAAGGCGTATCTGCACAGCGACACATCATTATCGTTGAATCGGATTT
The DNA here is from genome assembly GCA_963966045.1 of Xestobium rufovillosum. Taxonomy (NCBI): domain Eukaryota; kingdom Metazoa; phylum Arthropoda; class Insecta; order Coleoptera; family Ptinidae; genus Xestobium; species Xestobium rufovillosum. Next base: position 37,537,129 of record OZ014493.1, read on the forward strand.
TGGACGCTATTCCGCTATAAAATTAATATTCTCTTACATTCCATTGAATAGGTTAAGTTAGAATTTCATACTTTAAAGGTCGATTCTCATTTACGCGATACTGAGCTTGGCCACGCGACGCGACATCGCGATGCAATCTGTAGCGAGCATGGTAAGTATTCTCACTTGCGCGACAACAAGCGACGCGAAGCGACTCGACGCAGACAATTTAAATTGGTGCATTCAGTTCAGTTTACATAATTTTCTCAGAAATGATCATATTTATCGAAGCATATTAGAAGACGAAACAACGGAAAATGAAATTCTACTTAATTTGCCGCACATTGGTGGAAAAACCTCTGCCGATGCTTGTTCGAGACAATTTTAAAGACAACTTTTGCTCTGTTGAAGGTTCCGTACCTTGGCAGACTACTCACGTTAATGAGGGTGTGTCGTATATAAAGGAAAATCATCGTAACCAATAATATAATTATTTCTGTGTCTGACTTTGGTTGTCATAATAAACAAAAATGTACTTACGTGTTTCATTTAATTTTAATCCTATTTCCCTCCATATATTTTCCTTCCTTTGTTGATTACTGTAATTCTTATTACTTAAGTCGTACAGTTCTACATACTCAGCCACTAGAATTATCAGTCTGTCTGTTTTCTCGCAATCCATTTTAATTTTAAATTACATATACATACATACAGGTACGTAATAATACCAACTACCCTAGTTCTGAAGAGGCATTTGTATATTATTTCGCGCAGGCGCAAGTAGCTGGTTGTTGGCGCGCAGTGATCCCCACTCCCGCGACAGCAAGCGGCGCTACGCGACGCGATATGAATTTAATCGCTCGCTGAGAATTGAAAATCCGTCGCGCGTTGCCGCGTCGCGTAGTAAAGTTCAAATGGGAATGCTTTCGTTTAAATACATGTAAAACATTATTAACTACAATTTGTCGTATCGCGTCGCGTCGCGTCGCGTAGCTTGGTGTCGCGTAAGTGAGAATCGGCCTTAATACAGTCCAACAGATGATGCAAAACATCATATGTGTAAAGTGCACCCTCTTCGAGATATCCATTTTTTTAAAGATATTTTGACAGTCGCAGTAGTTTACAAAAATATTATTTCAAAAACGAAAGGCAAATTATTTTTATGAATTCTCAATATACAACGTAAAGGGTATCCAAAACGTTGAAATAATTTGTCAGATGTCGTACAGAAAAATGATCGAATTTCAGTTTCTGAAACATTTAAAAACTTTCAATTCTTCTTCAAAAAATAAGAGTATTTCATGTTAAACTTGCTATACCTAAACTACTTCATTTTTTATTTATGTATTCGCAAAAGGCGCATGTTTTTTAATTATTAATGGAATCAAAAAATATCAAGCTGGCTTTACCTGTGTCGAACATTAAAAACAATAGACTAATTTCATTGAAACTGTCAAACGCAATACCATGCCCCGTTCAGGGTTTAATAACGAAGATTATTTCAATTTATTGGTCATTTATGGTGAGTGTGATAAACAGTTTGAAAGGAAACAAAATAAGCAAACGAATTTAATAATTATAATAACAAAAAACTACAATGACTGTTCGAAATAGCCTCCATTAACGTTTGAACACCTCGTTATCCAGCTTGTTGCTGTGTTTTGAGTGGCATGTCGGATTTGCTCAGCAGTAACTGATCGAAAAACATCGCGAACCCTTTCCTGGCAATCCTCTTGCGTGGTAATGGGTGTAGACTGTAGAATACACCAAATTTTTGATATAACCCCAAACGAAAAAGTCCATTGGGGTCATGTCTGATGAACGGGGAGGCTATAAATGTGGCCCGTTATTTGCTATCCAATGATCTTCAAACAGCTGATATAGAAAATTAGTCGCGAATTGTGTGGGGGTTCCCCGTACTGTTTGTACCACTGTTGTCGAACGTGTTAAGTTTTGCCTCATAGCTCCATATTATTTTTTCTAAAAAACTATTCGTAGGTTTGCTTTCGAGATTGCTTTTCAAGTGTATAGTCTCATAAAATAATGTATGTACTTGTTATTTTATCATCTCACATAAAAGCTTGAGACAGTGAAAACTCGACGTTTTTTCGACCTCCAACATATTTTCCACGCGTCGACGTAAATCAACGTAAATCTGCATTAGCTTAAGAACGTAAAAACATGACAAAGAGAACATGAAGCGGCAGTGCATCACACCGAGCTGCGCGGCTGTACATTTCAGCAAGGCTGATGTTTATAAAAGCAGAATACCTTGCAAGTTATCCGTGCATAGCCCGCAGAAATAGCCACTGCTATTAACAAGCTTCGTCTATCTACTGTTACGTGTAACGCTGGGATTACAAGAAAACCGTGCACATATTTATTCGGCGTTTGATTGATTTCATGTTTGCCTTCATGAACTAGCGTACCTTTGACTTCCGTACCAACGGTACTGCGAAACAATTTATTTATGCAAACTTGTGAGATACTCAGATGATGGAGTAGTTTTAGAAGCGTACATATATAAAGCAAATTATAGCGAGGATTTTGAATGATGTATCAAAACGACTAAAACATGTTGAGTAGATGAGTAGCGAACCTCCAAAGTGAAACGCCGGAGGGTATTTCTAAGATTCACGAAGTTAATAGCATCTGTTGTACACAAATACTCTACGGGAAGACGTCAACTCTTTTGGTATTCATATTCTGGTTCAGCTGGTAAAACAGTTATTTATGTGTATGTCATCGTTGCAATATCAATAGGTACCTAAACAAAGTTGTAATACTATGTTATGTAATGAAAAAAATTGATAGCATCAATAGGTACCTATACAACCCAAAATACTTCAACAACGACTTTGTCAATAAATATTTCATATTCGTATCAAAATAAAGAGCTTAAGGCCTTAGTTACTCACCGGTAGAGGGCACCCAGGAACGGTCATCTGGCTAGAAGCGCCCATTATCCACCGCACACCAATACACAAGACGGTGCCAATGCCTTCGTGAGATCTCACGAAGGAATCTGAATAGCACAAGCATTTGATAAGCGTTTCCTAACCATGGCAACATACCTACTGATCTACGAAAAGGAACGAAGATGTCTAGCTCCTGGCAAATTTTAATTAAAATTATTAAAACAGAGCCCGGTAAAATGATGGGGACCGACTCACTCTACCTGCCTAGCCTAACCTACGGCACTTAATTTTAAATCCAAATACCGCTGGTGTTATTAACTTGACCGTTCTCTCGTCTTGAAAGTAACTTACATCTCCGGCACAATAAATGACATGAGCCCAAATTAAAATTTAAATAATTGAGCTTGTTTCCTTCAGAAAGCCCCCAACTCTTTTAATTGGAAGTAATAAGAACATGTGTTTTCACAGCTCTTCGAGCAGCTCTTTTCCGCTTTACCGACGCCTGGCATATCGTAAAATACTTTTTATTAGTCACATCTTAGCGTCAAGTCGAGTCTCGGTGACAGATTTTATGAGTACTTTATTATGCAGCCACATTTGTTGGTATTTATACAAATATGTAAAAAAGACCACAAAAAGACAATAAATTTGTACGGATTTGTTCGCGAATTTATCGCTTTCCCGCCGCTCTTACTTCCGTTTCTAATTTGCGTGGGCGCGTGAGGACAATCCTGGAACTACACTCATCCAAAAAGCACTGAATTAAAAGCTGTTGGCGGCAGAGACATTGTTAGCAAATTCTACCCGATGCGCGCGCATCGTGTATTCTCTCAATCTTTACTCATTGCTTTTAGTGCATAATACTATCTCTTACATTTTCACTAAAAAAGTGTATTATTGCTACATTCAACAACTTAAGGACAGAAGTGACAGATACAATCATATATTCATGGAATTAAGTACATAGCTGGCGTCACTTACTGAGGTGATAGCTGGAATTCATAGTTTCCCACAAATTCAAGTAATAAAATACTTTCACGTAATAAAATACATTTAAATTTTATACCACTTCATACCGGGCTCACGATTCTTGAAACCGGCTACCCATCCAAAGGCAAACCGCGACGAGCGTTGCTTGATTTTTGTCACCGAAAGTTTGCTAAAATACCGGTGCTTTTATCAAATCGTCAAATGAATAGTTCTTAAGTATTTTGTGTGTTGTATATACTCTGTGTACAGCGTATTTTTTTAAGCAAAATTTTAGGTGTCCTGGGAAGGAACCCCTTTGTGTAAAAACATACCAATACGGCAGTGATGTACAGGCTGTCTCTAAAAGGTTGGGGTAACACGCTACCACAGTTTACTTACACCAAAATATGTTAATTGAACCGAACATATCTATACAAAGTTGCTTGGTTGAAAAAAAATTTTTTAATAACTCGCTACGCTCGTGTTCCAATTTCCCTTCTCATAAAATAAAATGACACTTTTAACACTAACATCATCAATAAGCATCATTTCAATGAAGGGCGCCATTTTTTTACTTAAACCTGGAGACACAAAAAGGCCATAACAATATCCTGAAAGCATAGAATAATAATTATGGCTTTTCGATCGTTTCCTCTTAACGAATCGCCTTTCCATCCTCATTAACCAAATCCTCTGTATAATGAGGTTCTCGCTTTCAGCTAAAGGGCAAAATGTAGCTCCTGAAACCCTTCGTATTTATAAATGGTGTATCTTGATAGCATGTTTGTATACTTTTCAGGATAAACGGTTTCATTCTTGCTATGAAAACCCGTCATCCCCAACAAATAACGTTACAAAGCCATTTGCAGACAATAATAACAACCCCCACGGCACCAGCATGCGTTGAATTTTCATGCGTAAGGGTAATGCATCAATGTCATGTATTATTTATGCAGACATTTCCACGAATTATAAACGAATTCATCCAATCCGCAAAATATAGGAAACGAGGAATCGTATCTGTAATAAAACAATTAGGAACCCCCTATCCCTATGTTAAGGGCTAAATATAAAGGGGGTAGGAATCTGGGGTAATTGATGCGATTAGTTTTGCGTAGAGGAACACCCATGGTTGGAATGTTTTCTGCAAATCCTTATTCAAAAACAATAATCCAATTCAAACCACTTCAGTTAGCACCCTCATGGGGGCGGATTGCACGACATATCATGAAATATAGTTCTTATATCAATTGCAGTTTAATTTCGACAGTCTCCCCTCGATCGTATGATGCAGTTTGCGCCGGAATTGAGAAGTTAAATTCAATTACAGGGCAGTAATTCTCTATTAAAACCAACAAAATTTATTAAATTAATTATTTATGGGAGTATTTTCTCTGGAAACGTAAAATTAAAACATATTTTGGCTGTATTAACCCTCTCGCTCGATGTATTTTTTTGCTTTAGTGAATTTTCTGTGCAAAAGTAGGTATGTAACAGGAAGCTATTTTATAAATTATTATTAATAGATTAGAAGCAGGTAACAAACCTCACTTTGTACTAGTATAACTGGTATTTTAGTATAATTAAACACCTTTAAAAGTATTCAAGCTAGCACAAAACAGTCAAAGGGTTTTTTTATAGACCAAAAAACACCCAAATGCCCAAGAACATAAAAAAAATTAGCCATAAAATAGCCGAAAATTCCATGCAAATTATAGTGCCAACAAGACAGCATTTTGTACATTTATCTTAAAATTAGGAAAAAAATACAAATTATTTGATTAAAATTAATTTTCTTAAATCTCTTAATAACTCAATATTTCCGTGTTCGTCCACCAGAGGCATCACCATCGAAATCTGACGGGATGCAACTAGTTTACAACTCGCGATGGTAGGGGCGCTAGGAAGTAGGAACAATTAGGGTCCCTGTATTTAGAGAGTACCGCAATCAATAGCTCCACTATGTTTCAGAACTGTGAGTAAATATGGCGGACTGCCGTGTCAGCAGCAAAATGTCATTCTGACGTTCCGCCACAATTCAAATTTGGCGGCTGTTATTGTGAGTATGTTACAAGCAGCCTCTTTGGGGCCGTGAAAATGGCCGTGCGCTGCGTTGACAAAACTCTCTCAGGGGTGGTGGTGACGTTGATGCTGTTGAAAGGAAACACAATGATTGAAACGGAAATTCCCAATAGCTCGCAGAAGCCACGTAGGGGAGTGTTTGGTAGCGGTTTCTTGACCTGGAGGAGCAGGCTGAATTCCTTCTTCTGGGTTCTGATAAGAACCGGCGATGTGAACACCACTTCAGTGCGGTTGACCTGGGTTTATTCCAGAATGTGCTGGATCCCTTGGATTGGCTTGGAGATGGCTTGGATGTAGAAGTTGGCTTGGAGTTGGTCTACTGACCAGCGCGGTGGCTGGTGTCTGACTGAGGTCGCAGATCTCGAAAAGCAACGGTTTTTATGCATCTTTCTGACGTAATGGCGAGCTGCCATTGGTGGAGACTCTTTGCTGTGGCACGGTAACAAGTAAATATGGCGGAGATTGCGGTACTCTCTAAATATAGGGACCCTAGGAACAATGACATTTCTCAAACGTCAGTTCATATTATGATTATTATGATTGTCCTGTACAGCCTATTTAGTTTAAATCTATGGAATGCGTCCGTATGAAGATAGCAACGCTATTTTTCATAGCTCTGATTTATATCTATGAAAATGGATATGATAAAATAATGAAGGATAAAACCAAAATATAAATTAATGGATACATTTTATAATATGAAGGAGTATTTCTGAGAAGAATGCATCTATAATCAGGGAGCAAGGTGCTCTAATTTGACACCCTCTATACAACTTGAACACACACAGGAAAATGAAGCTGATTCTTATTTAAAATGACCTGCTGATCATCACAGTTTACTCACGTTGACTCTACAATTTCCCAATTTTATGGAAAAAAAAATTTTCTTGCTAGACCACAAATTTGTGTAATGTATTTTTCATGTACCGGGTAAGTAATCTTATTTTTCGGAATTAACATATACATATGCGAGACCAGATACGGACAAAGGCTCGAAATTATTTTTGGTGAAGAAACCAAACATTAATATTGAAATATTGCTGAAAAAAGTTACAGCGAATTAAACACAAACAATTTGTGCGCGCTAGCCGCGCTGAGCCGTGTATTAGTGGTTTAGGTGCAGGCGTGCAAACGCTGCATTAATATCGAGAACATTTGTATTTTTTATTCAGACAAATTGCATTTCCTCTCACATAACCTAGAGGATGTTTAAAACGCATCTTTCAGGCGGTCTGCTCCCCGACTACTAGGGAAAAATAATAATAATAGTATTTATGTACCACATTACTCGTGTCAAGTATTAACGAATGTGAGAGGTATTTCAACACGAGCAAACAAATTAAGACACAAACGTGATGAGGCTGGATCATATCTTAAGCATCTAATTCGGACAGACAGCGTAACGACTGGTCTTGTTCGCCAGACAAGATCTCATGTTTCTGTCGGATTCAAAAGTGCTGAAACCTTTCGCGGTTTCGCTAAGACCTCTCCCGCACACGGCGAGGCTCAACTTTATAACCCACTCAACATCATGTCACTCAAACATCAGAGGTTATATTCTTTTTACGGCCCAACTTTGTTCTTCTCCACGCTCCATTCCTACAGTTTATTTGGGGCATAACGATGTTTTACGTCGAAGCAATTGGCTGCAATGAATGCAAAGTTAGGTACTTCTTTTACATTTTCAGCACTTACACCCGAAATACAACTTTATGTGGCATCGCACACTTTTTATGAAATTGCAGAAACAATTTCACGGTAGTAGATCCATTGAAAAGCAATTGGATACGCTTTGCACTAATTGCAGTCCTTTTTACGCATTTTTAAATCGCAATGATCAGTGAGTTAAAATTTTACAGCCCTGACAAATTTCAAACAGTACGTATTTCAATACCATTGACTAAAAAATATTTCGTCTTGCTGCGGTGCGAAATGACTGAAAAGTGTCGTAAAATCAAGCTACCAATTTCTGGCATTGGATTCTGGCGGTGTGGGGTCCAGTTAAGGCACAAAAGTTTGTGCTTTCTCAACGAAGCAGCAAGCTGCATTTAAATCTCCCCAGAAAATTTTTATTGCCACTCTTGGTTATATTACGATTGGTTCTGAAAGCAAAACATAAATGGAACCAATTATTTAATTGCTTTGCTTAATTTGCACACTGAACTTTGTTTGGGTATGGGGCAATTAAAATTTACTGTGCAATTACGCGTTGGTGCAGCACTTGTGAAGAAAATTTTACGACCATTCTTGTAAGATGCGAACAAGAAATATACAGCAGAATTAACTTTACTTACTTTAATTATTTGTTAATACAAAATGTGACATATAAATAGGCAGGCGAGCAGGCGATTTCATATGTAATCTGCATGTCCACGAGAGAAAATCTTTTTGTCCTAAAATATTCGAGCGAAGTACCATAAGTGGTGAGAATTTTTCGAGGCTACTTTGACATTTCATTAGAGATTACGCGTCTAAATTTCACGAAAAAAAAAACAGTATTATTCCTTTCCTGTTTGAAACTAAGCTTTCCAGAATCCGTATTAGTTAATGCCACTTGATACTTTTTCTGGGAGGGAAAAGCTAATTTACGGAACATGCTTCAGCAAAGGCAAGAAGCACTTTCCAATTTGATAATTTATTTTGTGTCTCAATTTTACATTGCAATACATATAAACAATGACTTCAAAGATATTGGGTTTAAAATTACAATTTTTACATAATGCCCAAATAGGTGTCAACTGCAAAACGGCTAATTTCCAAATCAGATAAGATACTTCCAGATTTCTTGAAGTTTCAATTTCAAAGTCTGGTCACAAATTTTCAATTTCTATTCCAAATATAATTTAAATTGTAATTTATGCTTTCAGGTATGTTATTCTTTCGATTTTCCCATAATTTACTCATACGTTCCAACAAAAAACCTTCAAATTCAACCAAAAATTTTGATCTTCCAATCTTTCCACGATATCTACTCTTACAAGTCTTCCACTAAGTTTAATGATGCCGTCTAGACAAGACAAGACTTGTCCTTGTCTTGAATTGTCTTGAAATTTCAAGACAAGACTTAACAAAGTCTAAGTCTAGACTGAAAATTACCCCTATAGTCTTGTCTAGATTACAGTATTCTTTATTAATAATCAAGAGCCTTGACTAAAACTCCAGTATATTCCGCATATATCGTGTATCGCCGTTTTCACCACCTGCGTCAATTGCCATCGCCATCTAGATTAATACATTTAAAATTGTAAACACGTGCATGTTGTCTTGCCTTTAGTGATTGTTTAGTTTTCTTAAGGAGTTATTTCTGAATTTTGATTTGTGAATTTGTGTTGTGACTATGAAGCGTTACTGTTAAGAAACCTCATGTAGGATATGAACATGTTGGATCCATAAGTGGCGATTCGAACGGTGATGAGAAAGCTGTCGGTTTTGCTAGCGAAAAAAGTTACAACCCTGAACCGGAGGATGCAGTTGAGACCTCCAGTAAGTAGTGAGGGGATCGCGGAGGAGTCTATGATATATGATGACAGTGTACTATCTACTTCCAAATGCAATAAAAGATCCAGAGTGCTGCATGTAACAGGAAAAAATTGCAGGGTTTTTTTGAAATTAAAACTATTCGTAACAATGACAAAGTAGGTAAATGCAATATTTGTAAGACAGAAAAGTAGGTACCAATGAAATTTCGTAAACAGTCATATGGTTTACTAGATATAATAAAACCATTCGAGAATATGTTAACATATCTGACAATTAGTTAATTTTGGTTACTTAGAAGCAGGTTTCTTGTTTTCTTGCTTTCTTGTATTGTTGTTTTTTTAAATTTGTATTTGTTTAATTTTATTTACCAATTTATGTTTTTGAATTTTGATATTAAAGTACTTAAATACATTTATTTTGTAGAGCTGACTGTTTGATATCTTCTTTGATAATAATTATAATATGTATTTGTATTTTATTGTTAAAAATTCAAATTTCGCAATCCTTGCAACCATCGGGACATTGGAAATGATAACACCATACATAAAACATAATTAACTTTCTATCGTGGGAAAAATAGTGTACATAACTCGATGGAAAGTGTATTTCCTTTAAACTCGCGTGATTTCACGTTCGTATGATATTTGTCACTTTCCATGCTCGTTACGGAATATACTATTTTACGTCGTGTTCTCCGGGCATACTCATACTGTGCACACTTCACACTATAGTAGGCTCCTGGCTCTCACCACTCGAGCGCTGCGTTATCTCAGTATACGTCATATGACCTCGACACTTTCGTGTCGGTGGCCTTGGACAAAAATCGTAACTCTGGCTCAAATACGAACATTAACATTTCCAATGTTAAAAGCATAAAGTTTCTTTTTGATAATACTATGCTTTGCATATTGCTTGAATGTATCTTACCCATGTATTAGAATAATGATGAAATATCCATATCTATGATCTCATATGACCTAAATCCTGCAGGTATAATAATTATCTAGAGTCTAGAAATCTATTCTAGAATTTTCGTCAAGACTCTTGATCTAGAACAGTAAGTCTTCTCTTGTCTTGAAATTTCAAGACAAGACTTTCTAATGGTATTGTCTTGATAATCTAGACAAGACAAGAGACTAGAAAGACCAAGTCTAGACGGCATCACTAAGTTTGACCGCAAATTCCTATGCCGTTGTCCGTTGACGGCTGACGGCAACTGACGATTTAAGAAAAATACAGCAGTTCACGACAAAACACCCCAGAGTTCCACATACTGACGTCAGTATGTCCCATACCAGTGGTCCACAAAAGCTGCGCAATGGCCAACCGCCCTTTATACTAAACCAAGCTACCTATGAGCATTAAAATGAGTATAGACATAGACAATGTAATTTTTTTATTGCAAACAATAAACGATTTATTATTATTATTATTATATCCGAATAATTCCGACCGGCTCATGAAAGACACTTTGATTTGTTCTCTTGTCCGTCAATTCATAAATGTCAGTTCGTACCTAAAATATTTAGGTCTTCCATTGAGAAGCCATGAAAATGTTTAACTGTTGTACCTTTTAACAGGAAGTGCAAGATATATTAGAAAGCGAAAGCAGTGTAGAGGGGGATAACCTAGGGAGTCCTATAATGAGAGAAGAGTTTGAGATAGCACTAAAAAGTTTAAGGAATAATAAAGCACCAGGTATAGATGGCTTGCAGGCAGAAATCTTAAAGTGCGCAGGTCAAGAGGTAATAGATCGTTTATTTAAACTAGTTAGTCGCATATACCTGACAGGCGAGATTCCAGAAGATTACAAACGGAACATCATAGTAGCTTTGCCAAAAAGAAAAGGCGCGGATAGATGCGAAAATTTTAGAACTATCAGTTTAACTTCCCATGCGTCAAAAATTTTAACTAGAATTGTGCAAAGAAGGATGGAGAAAAAGGCGGAAGAAATATTAGGAGAAGATCAGTTCGGATTTAGACGAAATAGAGGAACGCGCGAGGCCATTCTAGCTTTACGAGTAATTATAGAAAAAACGATAGAAAAGAGAAAGAGCGTCTATATAGGATTTGTAGATTTAGAAAAAGCCTTCGACAACGTAAAATGGGGGAAGATGTTCGAAGTGCTGAGAAAGGTAGGGATGAAATACAGGGACAGAAGAATAATACATAATCTCTACAAAGAGCAAAAGGCAGTTATAGAATGTGAGCAGGAACAAAGGGAAGTAGATATCCGGAAGGGAGTGAGACAGGGATGTGCATTGTCACCTCTAGTTTTCAACTTATATATCGAAGATGCGATTAATATTGTTAAGGAAAGAACAGCCTCAGGGATCAATGTACAGGGCCAAACTATTAACATGCTCAGATTTGCGGATGATATAGCAGTGTTAGCATCTAGCAAAGAAGAATTAGGAGCGGCTTTGAATGAAATGGAAGCAGTTTTGACACAGGGCTTCGGCATGAAAATCAATAAAAAGAAAACTAAAATTTTGGTATGTAGGAGATGTGAAAATAGAACTAAAATGGAAATACAAATTGGAAATGAGAAGATAGAGGAGGTCGCGGATTTCTGCTACTTAGGAAGTAAAATAACTCAAGACGGTAGGAGCACTAAAGATATAAAACAAAGAATGGCGCAGGGCCGAGTTGCGTTTAACAAAAAGAAACAACTGTTATGCTCGAGAACGGTTAATATAGAGACTAGGAAGAGACTCTTAACGTCGTATGTATGGAGTACGGCATTATACGGGTGCGAAACTTGGACAATAGGAGAAGCGGATAGAAAAAGAGTAGAAGCGTTTGAAATGTGGTGCTACAGACGCATGATGAAGATACCGTGGATAGATAAGGTTAGCAATAGGGAAGTATTAGAAAGAGTTGGGGAAAAGCGAAAGGTATGGAAAACAATAAAGAGTAGGAGAGATAGGATGGTAGGACACCTTCTAAGACACGAAGGAATAGTTCGTGACATACTAGAGTCAGAGATAGGAATAAAAAGAGGTAGGGGTAGGCCTAGATTAGACTACTGCTCTCAAATAGTTAGGGATGTAGGATGTTCTACTTTTAGGGAAATGCGTAGGTTAGCTCAGGATAGAAAAGAATGGAGGTACGCGTCCAACCAGTCTTCGGACTGAGAACCTTATGATGATGACCTTTTAACAGATTTTTCTGGTAAAAAAATATTAGACTTTAAAAGAGAAGCGACGCGATATTTATTCAGTAAAAGCAAAAAATTTGAATACCTATACCCGTGCCATTTTTATTTACAGCGCACAGCTACGAATATAGCATAAGGGTGAACGCAGTTGTCAACTTTCGCGCCTACTTAGTTGTATGCAACGTGTCGCTTTCTCAGGGGGTCGTGTGAAAAACATTTGCAATTATCAAATTTTAGATGAAGGGATTCAGCATGGAGCTGGACATCTCTTACTGTCAGATTAGCAATTATACTTACCTAATGTTATTTTAAACACATACCTACCAACTTTTTGCGTTAGGCTAATTTTGGGAAACGTTGGATTTATGTTTCGTTCATAAAACGACTTTTACCCGCAATGTTTCTTGCTTCCAGGAATTCACTCATTTCATAAATTTTTAATTTAATAATGTACCCTGTTAACTGTTACACGTATTCAATCATGTTTTTCAACCACGGTAGAAAAACATGGGTGATACTCTTTGTGAAATAAAAACTTGTGTGTCAGCTCCGACCATTATATCTACTCTACGGCTCCGACGCGCGACTGGAGTTTACTCCTTACGAACGATTATTTTAACTTCAATCACTTGATAATAGGGCACACGCGAATGTCAGTTTTATACCCAAATGTGTATTTATCAGATGATTTATGTTCGAAAATGTCCAACTACATCAAAATATAAATTGTTTATAAATTCAGTAATTAAGTGACAATCTGCTAAACGTCGTTCCCACTGGCAATGAAATAAATACTTTTCCTGGTGTTCGAATAGGCGTTGATTCACATTCGGCACTAAGCATATTTAATATTAGGTTTTTCCATATTAAATCAAAAGATTCAACAAATTTAGGAACGAACAAACCCTGCAAATGCTGACTTTACAACGCCAACTGTCATATCAACTCTATGCCACTCTATTTTCACTATTTCCATGCTCTATGCAGTCAGACATAAACAGCCGTATCTATAGATACGTATATAATTTCAATGTGACAGATAACGTAACGCTTGATTTTAATCCTCAGAGATAGGAATAAAAAGAGGTAGGGGTAGGCCTAGATTAGACTACTGCTCTCAAATAGTTAGGGATGTAGGATGTTCTACTTTTAGGGAAATGCGTAGGTTAGCTCAGGATAGAAAAGAATGGAGGTACGCGTCCAACCAGTCTTCGGACTGAGAACCTTATGATGAAAATTTCCTTACCGCGGGCTATAACTGAAAATCGATTATTAAGGAGTAAACTCCAAAAAATGCTTTTTGATTTTGATACTGCGGGACACAACTTTACGAATAAGTTTCTAAATTTTACCTACAGTATTCCCATTTCTATACTTACTGGCAGAGAAGAATGTTGACTCACCTGAAAGCAGAAAATATAACATTAAATTTTTATTCATTAGTAACTTATAAGAAAAATGTTAGACGCCAAATCCACACACAGAAGAGGACTACAAGTTCTGCATCTCTTATTTATACTGGGAAGCATCTCTTAATTGTCTTCACAAGGAGTTGATCCTGATATACGAGTACATACACGCATTCAATGTTCTAGATTTACGTCACTTAAAAAAGATCGAAGGCGACGTAGAAACAAATATGATAAGAGAAAAGTAACAAAATGCAGATATATGAGACTGTGTACATTATTTAAATGAAAAAAATACTGCAGGAATTTTACTCAGCAAACGGAAGGAATGAGCGAGCTTCCAAGTTTCGCTTGATAACGTACCAGAAAGTAGAGAAAAGCGCAAAAACATAATGGGCTAACGTGAAATAGGTGTCTTAAAGCCTGATATTCGCGAAAATAGTTCTCCCTCTCTTGTGGATTATAAAGATTCTCCCTGACTTTCAGAAAAGTTAATAGCATAAAATTATGACATACAGGCATCTTCTCGCGATTTAGGAAAGCACTGCATTTCCGTCCAGGATTCTCGCAATTTTCTCCTATTTCCGCTCTTTATTAAAACGCTAAATTTACTAAACGACACCCATTCGTAACTCGTTAGCTTTGTCATACGTGTGAATTAAAGCGAAATGAGTGTAGCCGACGCCGCACCCATTACAATTATTTTAATCCAAATGAAATCACTGACTCTGTACGTGATAAAATTGTAATGAATTACATTTTGAGTACAAAAAACGGCAAGCACATTAATCTAAAAATAAAAGGTGTGAATAAACATAAACAATAGTTTAATGTCGCGTGCTTCAACAGAAATAAAATGTGACGAATTAAAAATGGGTTTGTATATCATCATTATAATAAACAACCTAAGGAAATTAACCATTTAGTAATTTATCAAGTTGGCGCAATGCACATGTGTAGATTAAACATCGTGTAGGTTCATAACACAAACACAAGTACATGTAAGTATAATTTTAAACAACCTTTCAATGCAATGTGTTCTTTCCAGTCGCCAATGTATTAAGACAAACAACAAAACCAGTCATGGGCAAAGTGACACTTTGATTTCTGTTTACCCAACTTTCCGAAACACCTACACAAAAATTCGATTAATGTTTTCGAACAGTAATTAAAAGTAGTCAAATATTATTTCACACACGCCATTCTATAAAGGAATGTTTGCTGTCTAATTACACTGAACAGTTCTCTCATAAATCAATATTGCTTAGTAAAATTATTATAGCAGCCAAATATTCTGAAAGGGTTGAAATTCACCGTATCAAAAACAAATAAAAACATATTTTATGTAGAAACTTAGAGGAGAGAAGGGATAGATGAAGTAAGCGTATGACAACAGGCCAGAAGCAGCGAATGCACCGCAACATTTGGCGGGGAGAGAGGAGGTGTACACAGCAAATAAACTCGGATACTTTTTTTCATTGGATTGTCGTGCACGCCGCACGCCTGTGGAGAACCGCTAGAAAATACAGGCGGAAGCGCTTTGTTGTCACGTATTTATTATTTTCATTTTCCGTTTAGCAGATTTTTTTCAGTCACAGCGTATTTTTTTGCTATAACGGATTTTTCCGTTATAACGAAAATCTTTTTCCGTTACAACTACTCTTTTTTCATTGTAACGTTTTTTTCCGTTATAAGAAAGTATAATCTAAATCAGCGGTCGGCAACCTTTTGGCAGGCAAGGGCCACATAGTGACAAATTGAAATAAAGGGGGCCGCACATGTTCATAATTTTGGTAATAGGTATTTGTGATATTTAAAATGCGGAAACATTTTATATGAATTTTATTAATACGTAGGAACAATGACAAAAATGAGAAAAATAATAAAAAAACTTAAACGAGAACTTCAAAGTAGATTACTGTTCTTTTACAAAATTTAGTGTGACGTGGTGAGCGGCAACATCGCGCACGGCTGTGGTCCTACTACTCTACGCAACGCACATTCTCATACATACGGAAGAGCGGCAACGTCGCATACACCGATTGCCAGAATGGAAACGGCCCTGAGCCATGTAAAAGTCATAAGATTGGCCGAGATTTATGTGCCTTTCACTAGTACCAGTTTCTGATAACGCCCGCCGACGGCGAGTGTGGCGCAGTGGTTAGTGCTATCGGGTTGTGATCCAGTTCGCTCGGGTTCGATCCCAATCTCGAGTACTTCTTTTTTTGAATTCCATCGTTAATATTTTTACATAAAAATCTGTCTGGTCAAAAGGACAATTGAGCGGAGGCCGTTATGCCGGAGTCTGTCTGTGTCATTTGATATAAAAACAATATAATGTAAGGTAACAGACTTATTCATTATCTCTTGGAAAATAAAAACCGGCAGTCTGCTCTACCGCTTGGGATCGGTCAATCTTAGGACTCACATGGCTCAGGGCCGTTTCCATTCTCGCGCACCGAATCTCCGGTTAGCGCGGACACAAAACAGAGAACTAAAACTTATTTCTTTACGTGAATTCGATAAATGCCTTCCTTGTGGACCTTACTTGCGCGGGCCGCACCTAGGTGGCTTACGGGCCGCATGCGGCCCGCGGGCCGCAGCTTGCCGACCCCTGATCTAAACCAATTTTAAAACATGAAGTTGATTCGATGAAACTTATTTGAAAAATGTTTCTATATCTTCAATTCCAGTTGAGTTATGGAAGAATTACGGCAGTCTTGAACGCCCAGTATATTTTTTTTATTTTTACAATAAACGTTTTATTTGTTATCTGTATCACGGTTTTCATTGATTTCAACGTCACTAGCAAGCTATATTTTGCTAAAAATTAAGGATTCAAAAATACAAATACAAAACATCGATGTTGAAAAACATCGACGCATTTTGTTTCGATCATCGGAAAACATCGCCCAACCAATTCAATGTATCATTTGATCGATGTCCCCAAAATTTTGGGCATCCCTAATATCCCCAATTAAATCAGTAAGACGTTTGTAAAGCAGGTATTGTTAGCTTTGATCGTTCAGAGGCTTAAGTACGATAAAGTTCTTGAAACATGGACATATCCGTTATATCGAAAAAAGAGATTCGTTATATTGGAAAAAATAACCGTTATACCGAAAAAAGATCCGTCATAACGGAAAGAGATCCGTTATAATAAAAATAGGTCCGTTAGAACGGAAAAATATATCTGTTATAACGGGGAAAAATCAGTTATAACGGAAAAATCCGTTTTAACGGAAAATACATGGCACCAGACGTGAAAGCACTGGTAGCTTTTAAAATTACTTACTGTGAGTTTTTCACTTTCCTAAACTTTCCTTACTTTATTCCAAAAACTGGACTCTTGTTATTATTCATAACAGAAACGATGGAAATCTGAAAAGCGAAATCAGGCAAATGTGGTTCGGGTTCGGGTCACAAAGAATTTAGTTTTCCTCATTTTCCAAAATAAAAGAAAATCAAGAAGAGCTGCTGGAATTAATATACAGGGCTAAACTATTAATATGCTCAGATTCGCGGATGATATAGCAGTATTAGCGTACAGCAAAGAAGAATTAGGAAGGGCTCTGAACGAAATGGAAGCGGTTTTGACGGAGACCTATGGTAAGAAGATCAATAAAAAGAAAGCAAAAATTTTGGTGTGTAGGGGGCGTGAAAATAGGACTAAAACTAAAATACAAATTGGAAACGAGAAACTAGAGGAAGTCTCAGATTTCTGCTATTTAGGAAGTCAAATAACCCGCGATGGTAGGAGCTCTAGAGATATAAAACAAAGAATAGGACAGGGCCGAGTTGCATTTAATAGAAAGAAACAACTATTATGCTCGGGAATGATAAATCTAGAAACTCGGAAGAGGTTCTTAAAAACGTATGTATGGAGTACCGTATTGTACGGGTGCGAAACTTGGACGATAGGAGAAGCGGATAGGAAAAAATTAGAAGCATTTGAAATGTGGTGCTACAGACGCATGATGAAGATGCCGTGGATAGATAAGGTTAGTAACAGGGAGGTATTAGAAAGAGTTGGAGAAAAGCGAAATTTATGGAAGACAGTAAGGAATAGGAGAGATAGGATGGTAGGACACCTTCTGAGACACGAAGGCTTAGCCTAGATTAGATTACTGCTCTCAAATAGTTAAGGATGTAGGATGTTCAACTTTTGTGGAAATGCGTAGGTTATCTCAGGACAGAAAAGGATGGAGGTACGCGTCCAATCAGTTTTCTGACTGAAAACTTCATGAAGAAGAAAGATATAAATGCAATACAGTTGCAACTCAAATTATATCTTCACTTCTTTTCCTTGTCTTGCCTTTTCCACTCTTCTCATCCATTTTACCCCTCTTCCATCCTCGTGTAACCAGATCTATCTTCTTCCTGTTTCTCCCTTTATGTAGATGCACTGTCCGTGTATACACATGCGCCGACACTTTCTTTCTTCCTCGCTCATTCAATAGCTTAATGAATTTTCCTCTGTTCCTGCATCTAAAACTTGCTATCATTTCTGTATACTCTTATCTCCAGCTTCCCTTATAGGTACTTTTCCAACCCCTGCGTTAATTTTTTTTATATTCAGGATTATTTTCCAAATTTCCTCTCTCTTCTTGCAATTGCAGGTCCTTGTCCCTACACACCAACTCCACTTCGATGAGTTCTAGATTGCTTCTTCTTCTTCTCAATCTCTTCTGGGGCATACCCATTTCTTTCGCAATATTTTCTCCTCTTCATCTCCCACTTTGAGCCATTGTTTCTTTTTATTTCCTCCCAACACTCCTCCTCAAGCACCCCCATATTTCGGTTCCATACATTATCTTTGGTTTAATTAAACTATCGAACATCATCATTATTCTCCTGATCGTGCCCCAATCTTCTCTCCCTAATACTCCATATTTGCACCATTGCCTTTGTCGTCTTCTTCGCTGTCACCCGTATGTGTGATTCCTCTCCATTGATTCTTTGAAATCAATATCCGAGATGCTTAAATTCCTTCACCTCCCCTATATCACTTTCCTTCCCATATCCAGTTTCCTTCCCTGATCCGCCCCTACCTCTTCTGAACCTCATGATCTTTGACTTGAATGTGGTTCAATACAAAAAATCTTCTATTCTTCCTTCTTGTACAGTCATATTTTAAAAGTTTAAACTGCACATGAAAACAAATATGTTTCATTTACTTCTGTTTAACTCCATCCGTTTTGATTGATAATGACATTAAAATCACAAAAACCAGCAGCAGATATTTTCCTTTTGTACGTGTGTTTACAGAATCCGTATAATGTTTAATTACACAGCGAGCGAGTAAAAAAAACGTCGAGTTTGTAAATAACAGACTACATATCGTTGAACTGAAAGCTAATGTAAATATTATGCCTAGAGCCACACTTTGGGAAAACACGTATCGTGACCATATGAAATTAGGAGCCAACTATCGAGAACATCGATCACTGGAAAGACCCTTTCAAAATTAATATGAATCATCGAAGCTAAAATAAAACACCCACCTGTGTTTCAGTTTGATCGCCGACCCTTATTTCCATCATGGGGTACTTAAAAATCCTTTCCTCGGAAACGCCGATGAAATCTGTTTTTCGGGACAATAACCGTGTTAGCAAATGTTCGGTAGAAGTTGAGAGTTTAATAAAGGGTACCTATTTATTATTAAGTGCGAACGAAAAGTATTTTATATTTTAGCGACCCGGAGTTAAATTATATATAGGTCTGGCAATAACGTCCGTACGCTGCAACAGCTGCAAGCAGTTTGCGTTTACTAATTTAATTCTTGCATACCTGCTGTAAATATCTCTTTAACAAACTTACTCGTCAAGAATTTAATTCATATATATTTCGCATGCCTTCAGGTTTTCAATCTTTTCTCCTCCTCTTGAACAACGTCGAATGGTCTATAGTTTCAGTAATAATAATAATAATGATGGTGCGCTTGCAGCAGCATCATTATAGCCTTATATATTTTTTGTTACACTATTCCATTGTGGAATAACCACAAGACCTTTGCTGCCATCTCCATTTAAAATATATCAGCAACACAGAAAACGTTCGCAGACGGTGAGAGCTCTTTGATTTACTCAGGAGTACTTTACAGCACATTACTTGAACACGCTCATTTTGGTTCTTGGAACATCATCGTAAGTATTTTTCTACACAACGCAACACATTCGCATAACCAAACGGCCACTGGCTTTTAAAAGCGAAATGATGCAGTGGATATAGGAATGGAAATGGTACACCATATGCTCTCGGCACCTTTGATGTTTAGTATCAGCGTTTATTTATACTTGGGCCGCCCAACAGACGGAGTGATCACCCTGCAAGCATGAACTCTAGACGGGACCACTATCAATTTAGGACGACAGAACCGCAGTGATGCGTTTTCTTTAGACCCAACGAAGTCGCATCACTCCAATTCGGTCGTCATAAATTAATATTGGCCCTGCTAAAGCACGTTCTTGCAGGGTAATCGCTCCGTCTGTTGGGCGGCCCAAGTATAGAAGTTAAGTCCATTCATCAGCTGAATAAAAATTGAACTTTCAGATAGTGCGTGGGAGTATGGTATAATATTATCACAACCCTCTCATCCGAATTTTTACACCACGGATTCTAATTTACAATTTGTAGTTGAATTCAAATTTGATTTCAATCATTTTCATAATTAAGAGAAAGTTGACATTTTTTTATTATATGTTTTCACGTTACTGTATGTTTCATGAACTGTGACCATAACATTAGTTTTATAGTGTTAGGAAATTAAGATCGCTTTGTCGACCTATTGTCTAGTATTCTTATATTATTTCAAATAAGTAGCTTCATTCTGAAAAGTAAACGCGGCAAGAAAAAGTAACAGCATCTTGAAGCACCATAAAAGCGCTAGTCTTCACAATGTGTTTCACAGATAGCGCTTTGTAGTTGATTTCTGTAGTCTAACCTAAATAAGTAATTAAGAAATATACAAACTGACGCTGCGGAAAAAATTAAGTATCATAAAACAGTATCGAAGCCCTAGCTACGAATTTGTATCCTTCAAATGTTGCTGGAATGATAAAACAATTCTGAAGCAAGCAGGGATGATACTGTACCATGTTAGTGTTTCATGTGTGTCGACCTGGTACAGTCTCCAGGTATTTAAGAACACATCATCATCCTTGGATCGAGAGATGTTGCTAAAAATGGATGAAGTACTTTAAAGCACTAACGCTGAAGTTGAACAGTAAACATAGTGCTTCGCATGAACCTGTGTGACGTAACCAATGACGTCACGTCACTATAGGAGGATCCGGCCGCGACTAAGCTCTAAGCCGAAGATGGGAGTGGGAAATCAAAGTACATAATAGGGCGCCAAGGAGTTGTTGGTTGATCCTTCAAGAAAATACTCACCACGACACAGCGGTTACAGCTCCTAAAAACCGCTGACAAACAGTAGGGCAAGTGGTGCAAAAAAAACAAAAAACACGTAGTCAGATAATAAACATATGTATTATGATCGTGACCACAATGAAAATTTATAAGCAATTTAATAATTTAATAGGTACAATGTAGATATATACAAAAAAACTGACCTAGGTGAAATTTAGACACCTGGTACTAACGTTGCGCCAAAAAAGGGAAAATCGAAATAGGCGCGGATGACGCGGTAAATTCGCAACACGTTTGGATCTCCACACGCGCAGCGCACCGACGGGTCAATCGCATGCGTTCTACTTACAAACGCAAATAGATGCAGTATCGACTGCTACTATAAATCCCGACAAATGGATACTATATGAATCAAAGTTAAATTAGGAAAACAAGCAAAATTTACTGACTAATAACAACTATTATACTAAACTGAAACTATTAATGAAAACAAAATGAATAACCTAAGTACGAAAATGTGAAGCAAAACTATTAATATAACTACGTGCAAAATGACAAATTCAAACTAATAACTAATAATTAAAAGTGAATAATATTAAATGTTCAAACGAACAAAACAGGTTGACCCAACAAGCCGTGGTCAGGCAACTACTTCCAAATCAGCCGAACGGGACGATCTCGAACGGACAGGAGACACGAAAATTCTAAGAAAACTAGAAGGGTTTTTGGTCACGTTATGCCGTGGACGCGGCAAAATCGAAATAAAGGAATTACATTTCTGACCTTTCAGGAGACTGATGGTGGTATAAAAGCTGTTACCAAACTGTAGGCACTCCTAAAGCTCAGTACCACGTGGTATACGGCGCTTCTAAACGGATAGACGGAGGTGCACCAGGAAATTGGCACCCAAATCTCAAAATCGCTCCCAGAAAAAAACCTAAAATGCCGAAAGGACAAATTAGAAGAGAAAATAAGAAAAAGGAAAGGAAACGACAACGATGAATAAAGATTTAAATAAAAGGCGAAAAATAAGACACTCACCTCGTGGGTTTTTTTTCGACAAAATCTACTGAACCTCAAATGTGAGTCAAATCCCAAAAAGGCTCAGACGACGATCACCAAATTCGCACACTGCAACAAAATCGTCGTCTTCAAGAGGTAAGTAACCCAAGAAAATCCCAGAAGCTGGATAGAAATTCAATTTCCCAAAAACTTGGCGTCACCAACCACTCACACGCAGATCAGCAGAAGTCCCATTTCCTAACGCAAATTGGAATTTCCAAAAAAAATCGCCGACTAGGTAAATTACAAGATGACCCCATCCGAAACTACAAAAAATGTACCTACAAGTACCTTAGATTTCCAAATCTTCCTTCACAAATGTCAAACGAAAATAAATATCTAGTGGAAATTAACCTCAAAAATTTGACAACAAAAGAACAACAAATTGAATGCGATTAAATACATAACTATACCACAAAATCGTGAGAATCGAACGACAATCCTCCCAAGGTAGACTCAGCAAATGATAAATATGAAAAATGAACAATTTCAAGACTGAAAATGAGCAGAAACATCAACAACCAAACTACCAGATACCTAGGCAATAAGGGGACTCAAAAATAGCAGGTAAGTGAGTCAAAATCTATAAGACTAACGAAACTAACAAGAATTAACAATTTTAACACAGTTCTACCCTCAAACAAATTGATGGGAACTCAAAAAGACAATGAACGGAGGCATGATCGGAGAGCAGGTGCAAGAACTGAGAACAGGGACAATTAAAGCAATAAGAGAATAAATTTAAGTGTGAAACTTAGAATAGGAATAGAAGTATGTTTATACTACACCTGCTGTTGTGAAGTTAACAGGAAATTTGTGAAACTAGCTACATCTTTGTATAAAACAGTGCTGCCAGTGAAATCACTGAGCATAATAAAGCGCTACGTATGCATTTTTTTCCACGATAGTACTTCGTGGGGGTTTGTCTCCTTCACGAAGCCAGTGTGAGAAGCATGGAACAACTAGGAAAGTTACAGATGTTCCAATTTTGGAATATATGGTTGAGGTTAGCTTAGGATAGGAGGGGGTGGAGATACGCGTCCAACCAGTCTTGAGACTGAAACTATGGTTTCATCACTTCTAATTAAACAGCTACGAGTTTGAACGGTAGATATGATGCTTTTACGAAAATAGGTAAATGAAAATAATCGGCACGCCAAGTCGTTTACCAAAGAAATGAAGTTAAAGTGCTTAGAACTGGACGCTTATTTTATTGATAAAGTGCTACCACAAACACAGAAAATTTTCCGCTACGCGCACACTTGATAGTTAATAACCAATTTAAGGACTCCTGCTGGAACAACGGATGTATTGTATAAATATGCAAATACAACTAGGTGGTACTTACCTTTAATTATTACAATGAACAAGCGAGCAATTTTGTTTGTCTAGCACATGCCTAACTTAACAAATGTAACAAATGTATTATGTACTTATTCATTCGGAACGAAAGTTTCAAAACGCATAATGGGTATGCGTGTGTAATCCCCTATTCATGAAAACGTATTTATATTCAGTTTGTTATTTAGCGTTCAATGTTGCAACTCATTAGACCGTTTATAGAAAACAAACGTCCCCTTGTTCTACAACGTTTCCTTAATATACCTCTAATAAAAATAATTTCAATGTTGCTTGTGTGTAAAATGCATCGACAAAACTCGATTAGCATTATTTTTGTTTAACACCTACACAGAAACTGTGAATACTGGTCAAGATTAATGCTCCGAAGACAGACACTAAGGCCTTCACATTACAAAGATTAATGTCTGCCTGCATTGTTTAACGGACAATGCATTAGTCAAATCTATTAGCCGTTAATTGTCGGTAAACATTGATTGAGGCTATTAATAAGAATCAGCTGGACACAATAATAGATGAAATAAGCGCCGGTTATTACTTAGATCCTTTCATAAAAGGAGGAACGTTCAGTAAGTGCCGCAATTTTATGTAGGTTTGTTCCCGAAGTTTATAAGTATCTGCTACAAGTCTATCCAACCGTAGTTGCGGAGATGTGGTGAAGTTCAGCTTTACAAAACTTCCGTGTGAAGAATTGCTCTGATTTCAAATCGCATTGTGATCACGAAGATATTTAGTTTTCAAAATTTCTCACGGTAACGCCAAAAAAGTGCTAGTGAAGCAAAATGACCTTAAACAAAAGAATGGATGCAGGAATTGATGAGTAAGAGTCCATGAAGTCAAAATACTTGCTTTGATTTTTGTATTAAACAGTAAGACCAAAGCGGTTTCAGTAGGACAGCGATCTAACATTATTATCACGGAGAGTCAAGCATTTAAGACTTATGGGTCAAACAATCGCAGAAGCAATTGGTCAAGGATAACAAACTTGACCTAATGCGGGTGCCGCACATCAGGGATCAGGGGATTGAAGGAAACGAAATGGTTGAGAATCCGGCAAATGTGGGTGCTGAGTTTCCATTTGTAGAACTCTAATTATGATGCAGTTTAACCAAAATTCATTAAACCGGGCAAAACCAGAGATGAGAAAAGGATGTTAAATTGTCTTGCTGGACGTAAATTCCATATGGTTGTGATACTAACACGTGACGAAGTGAAAAGCCACCCTAAAATAAGCTTTCAGGAATAATAATTTAGATGCGTATTTAAGAACAAAATGTCATCGCGGACGTGGTTATGTCAAGCTTAAAAAGCCCAACAATAATTTTCTGATTTAATCAGATCCATGCCGTCTTCGTCAGTAAAACGTGAAATTGTTTAATTAGTCTGTTTGCTGCAGGTATTTTATTCCCTCGTTCCACACATTTCTTTGGGCATTGATTTTCTGGAATTCTTACTACCTCCATCCATCGCAAGCTTCTCCATTCCATTCTGTCTACTACCATAACCGGCGCTTTCATGGATTTCCAAATTTCATCATTAGTTATTCTTTGTGGATGAAATGGCCTTGTACTCGCAGGCCATGGCCATAACAAACGAAAAAATGATTTATCTCTTATTTTTCATTAGGCAAAAGTTTTTGTTCCATCATAAAACTTTAGGACATCCGACTGTCTTGAAATCCAGAATAAAATGGCGTAGTGAAGCACATCCCACGTCCATTGCCCAGGATCGATTTTATGGTAAGAAAGCAAATAATGTAAAGTGGTCGTAACGAGCCGTCGACCTACCTATGCAATTTTTTTCCTAAAATCTCAAAGAATTTTCCCCCGATGTTCCACCTTATTGTGGTGCAAGTATCTGGGGTGGCAACGATTTATGTACCGAAATATAATCCTTAAAGAATTTAGAGACTTTATTAAAAAAGAATGCGCATTCCCGTGGTATATGATGACACCCGTCATGAAGATTCAAAAATTGGTAATTTCGCTGAAATTTTGACAATTGGGTGTTGGGATTCGATCTATTTTGCGGTTCTATTGACGATTTCACGCAACATTCCCCGAAATCCCCTCGTTCACACTATATGCCTACCGAGTAACGTATGTCTCAAAAGTTTTGGCACAATATTCAGTTGGGTTAAAATAGGCGATAATGATAAAAGATGGCTCTGAAAACAACAATTCTTCAATGACTTATCTTTATTGCAAGTTCAATTTTAAGAATTATTTGCATTCAAATGTCTTATAAATTAGATCGTCAGAAAAGTATTTACAATTTAGTTGGATGGATGCCTAAACCGGAAATAGTATCTACGCATATTTGAAGATCAAAATATCGCTCGCCGTACCATTTATCGTACAATAGATGAATGTGAGCAAGGTATACCATGCTTAAATTTGCCGAAAAGTGGAAGACCAAGGATTTTTACTCGAGACAGAGCAGACAGATTGGTGAGAAGGGCCAAAAATAGAGTTGGTGTGTCTCTCAGAAAGTTGGCACGTGAGTATCACGCTTCTAAGGACACAGTTTCAAGGGAATTGCACAGAAATGGCGTAGAATATCGAAAACGAAAAAAATGCCCCAAATATACGGAAAACCAGTTGGCACGGATACCACGATGTTGTCGGGCATTAAGGCGGATCCATTTTGCAAACGACCGAATCATTGTTATGGATGAACAAAAGTATTTTACACTTGAAGGTAAATGATGGGTTTTATACCGACAACGTAGAAAACTGTCCAGACAATGTAAAATATAAAGCAAAGGCGAAATTCGCCGACTGGTGCGCCATTTCCATTGCAGGAATATCCAGGCCTTATGTGGGACAGGTAAGGGGCGAAGCACTAGATAGTGAGCGCTATATTTAAAACTGGCTGACCAAATTGGTTGACTTTATTCACGAACATCATGCTGAAGACGACATAATGTTTTGGACAGACTTAGCTTCTTGCCATTACGCACTAGAAACTCAAAATTGGCTCAACGCTCAGAACATCCCATTTGTACCGAGAAACGATAACCCCCCTAACCTACCCCAGACTCGCCCAATCGAAGATTTTCGGGCACTTTTAGCTAGAAAGGTCTATGGTGGAGGATGGGAAGCTGCAAATGAGATGCGCCTTGTTGGGGAGCACGGACCCCTTCGTTTAATTTGAGTTGTTGATTTTGTTGTTTATAATATTTTTAATTCTTGCATGTAATTAAAATGTAAATAAAATTATATTTGTGTACTAAAATTTAATAAAGTAATTTGTGCCAAAACTTTTGAGACATACCGACATACGTTATTTATAGCTACTACCATATATCGAAGGTTCTTTTCTCTTAAAATATGTAGTGCTTCGGGGAAAAATTATTTAGCCTCGGGGGAATGACTTTTTCACATTCATCTCCAACGTGTCCTACACCTCTCCGTTCCGCCGGTATAAAACACCCATAATTTGGGGATGTCGTATCTCGGATAGCTCTTTACTTGAAGCGATGAAACTCAACCCAAATCTATAGGACGTGCTGAGAACAACTTCACGCCTATTTGACGCTATGCGTTCATCGGATGCTTGGAATTAGTAGGGTATACATTCGGTTCCTCAAGGTACGCCGAGCTGGTTATCGGTTGGTGACTGGGTGTTTTATGTGAAATAGAAAAATTTGAAGAGTCTCTATCGACACGTAATGAACTTTTCGCATGGCCTGTAAAAATTTCGTGCTGTTTGTTTATTTTTTTAATATTGGGTCGCCAAATTACAACATGCGCAAAAAGAACGACTTTTGTTCGGTAAGTATAGTAACATATTACATTGTTATCCTTGTACCATGCTACCACATCAACCCTTACCTGACAAATAATAAATTTTAATTTCATGGCCAAATTGATCTGGCACAAATATTACAATTTTGGTATTGGATGAAAATGTAATGTCTGTTCCTTTACTTGAAACTTTTGTTCACTGTTTATCACAAAGTTTCCTGTCTTTTTAAGCAGACTTGTTATCCCCATTTCTTGTATTCTGTGTCTTGCTATCATAAACTTCAAATCAAAGGCATCCTGTGCTAGCAGTATTTAGTAAGTATTGTTGTATCAAAGATATTGCACTTCCATCATAATGACTCTCTTATATGATAGAAAAGCTTAAATCACCCTGCCTAACCCTTCCAGCAATAGCCACTTAAAATATATTCAAGGCATTCAGCTGCCATATTTTGATAGATTAAGCCATTGTACAGTTTTTTATTCTTGCACGTGGATCAAACATGTTGAGAGCATAAGTTAGCCCTGTGCCAAATTAACCACCGCATTATAAGCCACTTATGGAAACATCTGCCACAGGATGAATCCCAGCATAATGCGTTCATCCAAAAACGTAACAACCGCGGCCGCACCTAACCTTAATATATTGTATGAACATTATGACGCCCTTATATCTGCACGGTCGGATATTTGAATTATAATGGCTGTCATTACATGCTTCAAGTAAATTACATCAGACTTGACACCTGGCACCTGCTCTCTATGTGTGTTGATGGAGCGCCGATGGCTGCTTTCATCATCGGTCCACCCCCCTGGTCGCGCTTAATATTCATATTAGGCAGTCTCATGATTTTGCTCCGACTACCATTAGGTGTGACGGACAGTTTCTCTTGACAGCTCGGTAATTTGCTTTGTGCAGAAACGCATGCAACTAATTGTTTGGCGGCATCGAAGGCGTGTTTTAAATTAACTAGAATCTAAATTTACGCCAGTTTTCAATAACTCAAACAATTTGAATTCTTGGAAACGACTGAATTTTTGATTAACTTTTTCATCGCCTTTAGAAAAGTCAAAATAGAACATTGTGAAAGCGACAAGAAAGAAGAAACTGCGTTGGGGCGTAATTCAGTTGGCACCATGGAAAAGAAATGTTGTCCTTTTATAAGGAAAAAAGTTACGTTGAAAAAACTTTACTGTTTTGAACATTTCATTTAGGTGAGCAATTATCAACGTTAAAAATTCGTATATAAAACCTGATTAATAGTCGCTTTAGTATTATCATCACTAAACGTTTGTATTTTAGTGACTCCGTTAAGAACCGCGACAGTCTCATGTCAAATACTTATTCTCCAAAAATCCGATTGTGGCTTCTTAAACAAATATAAACGTTTATTACACGTATGTGAATGAAGCGCTATACATTTATGTAAATCAGCTGCAGCGAAGTGTAATAGTTAATAATAGCTCTCGAATTTCTACAATGACAATATGCGCTATTTTCAATATCGTCAATGCCGTAATCAGTCCATTAGAGCATGAATCCATTGAAATATTGGGGTAAGCAATCACCGCCAGAGTAAATACCCACCAACCCCCATTCCAGCATTATTTTCCTACTATACACAGAGCGCAGCCTGCGCAGTTTTTGTTCTTCAACAATGAAAATACTGATTAGTCTACAACGCGTCCCTAACCCCTCTGAAATTTGACGACAGCGAATGGGGACAAGCGAGAGATATTCCGTTCTGGTGTTAGATTCCTCTTTGATTGTCAACGACAGCCGGGATGACGCGTGTTCGCTTTGACGATAGCACGCGTCTGTAATGATATATTACTGACGAATCTTGTACCGTACCAGACGTGCTCATGCTCGGTAGAACATGCGAAAAAATTGCGTCGTATATCATAGACCGTGTAGATTCGTTATGTAGGCAGATTACATTACATTTCTTCTTATCTCGTGCCGATGTTAATTTTATTATGCAATAAAATCGCCAAGGAATTTATGCGAATTGCATAATGAACTCTAATAAAGAATAGTTTTCTTGTTTATGCTATTAAAATTTAAGAGGCTTTTTGTAAATTTGTTAAAGTCCGCGTTTGTTAAAAGCAGATATATCTTTAAGCGTTCCCAATTACCGTGACACTTAATAGTAAACATTACTGCAAATTTAATGGTGTAACGGTAATAAACTGAATGAATCAAATTATCCCATTAGTTACACATTCGGATACTGATTAAGTTGTATTTCGTATTATGTTAGCTTGATTTGCCGGCGTATGTTCAAGTGGTTCATTTATAGAAGTTGCCAAAGTTGGTACACTTTAGGATTAGAGGCTTACAACCTGTACCAAAAGCTTACATATAAGTTAGATAGTTTAGGAAATCTAGAATGGAACAATTTGTTGATGAGAATTGAGGTCACAAATACCGCTAAATATCTAAAAAAGTTATGTTTAATAAGAAGAAATTAATAAAGTTGGGAATAGAATAAAACCTTGCCAAAAATTAGATGCGACTTAAGTTCCCTCAGAAAAAGATCGACTTTGTAGAAAATCTGTCTTCTCAAACTTTTTGATAAAGCCGAACTAAACTTACTAAATAAAGACTTGAAGTTTAGCTTACCAAAATCTCGTCGCGTAGGCACCGAAAATATAATACTCGTAGCTTATTGAATTCTTCAGTCAGTACTTAAATGAATTCAAGAAAAGTATGATTAGCGGAACGGTTGCACAAAAAATATTCTAAAATATTATTAAATACCTATCATGGTTCTCTTCCCCGTCACACAAGCCACTCTATCAAAGGACTGAGGGAGAAATTTTGTTTTTATCTTAAAGAAGATAAAAACACAATTATGTACCGCAGGTAACTAGAGGTATGAATACGATTTTCGGGAAAGCAGGCTTCAAAGTGGTTCACACTTCGAGCAACAATTTACAAAATCTATTTGGAAATGCGAAAAATAAAACGGAACCCATTCATAAAGCTAGAATTTACGAAATAGCATGCGGAAATTGCGAAAAAAAAAATGTATATCGGGCAGTCAACTCGGTCTATTTTAACTGGCTTCAAGGAGCGTCAAGCCCATTGCAAACACGGCCGTACTGATAAGTCTAGCATGGCATCGCAGGCGTTGGAAACGGGCCATAAATTCAATAGGTATCAATAATCTCAAACACTTTAAACCAGGAAATAATTAATATGATTTATACGCCTTGTAAAGTATAGCGATATATAAAAAGAAACTTAGTTGTATTAACCAGTTATTATGGTCCGATTCCAAACTCGATGATACGATGGCAGTTTATGTTCAAACACAACCTTTTTAAGAAAATCATAAATGACGTTACTCTTGTTCACCCAAAGTAAAAAAGCACTCGGCTTGGGGAAGGTTTAAAAACCTACACTAAAGTGCATGTTTACTTTATTTGCATATTTGCTTC
Organism: Xestobium rufovillosum; assembly: GCA_963966045.1. Lineage (NCBI taxonomy): Eukaryota > Metazoa > Arthropoda > Insecta > Coleoptera > Ptinidae > Xestobium > Xestobium rufovillosum. The sequence goes on from OZ014493.1 coordinate 37,568,114, forward strand.
CATCTATTTCAGCTGTATCTTTCCTGAACGAAACCATCTGACAATCCTGTAAACATATTCCAAACATTTGGTTCTGTTTACTCAGGGATGACCCGGCATGTGTCGGCGATTGATTTTGTAGTCACGCCTAAAAATCTGGCATGACCAGACAAATTTGAAACTAATTTTACTTTCAGTGTGATGCAAGAGGGAGTGTCTAGCATATAGGACTAGGAATTTTAAAGGACATCCCTTTATACCGTTCCATTTTTATAACCGTTGTAAAAGAAGTTATGTCGGTTGAGTTTTATGGGGTGTAAGTCACGGGGTTTGTTATGACAAGTTTTTGTGCCTCTCTACTTTGATGGTTATATCGTTTTCTTTTATAATATCGGTGACATAATGATTTGTTTATGAGGGCTTGGTGATCCCACTGACAGTAGATAAGTAGTGTTATACTTATTTATGGCTCGGTATTGTACTCAAAATGCTTCCATCTTGCACAATAAGTTCAGTCGAAGTACCTTAACAACTTGACGTAAAGAAATACAGAATTTATTTTATGAATACTGGGTGTGGAAAGATATACATTAAGCACCTAAATAATTTACATTCGAACTTTAGAACAACTATAAAAAATATTAAAATAAAATGCTAAATGCTACAAGACAATACAAGCTAATTATAAATATTCATTAAGTAAAAACCATAAAATGAAAGAAATGTTTAAAGGAAAACGATTTAGAATTCATCGAGTAAATCTTTTCCTGTTCAAGGGCTACAGAATAGACTTATTTTTTCAATTAGAATCGAAGATGTAAAAGAAGCACGTTCAATAAATAAATAAAAGTGATCAAAATAAAAACACTTTTAACACGTGCATCATACAATTTCTTTTCTACAAACACTGTTAAACAAGGCACTAAGGAGATCAAATATTTTATTAAATTTAAAATTTAAACCAAAACAATTCGAAATCTAGTGATGCTAGTGTGCTCAGTTCTTTGTTGTTAGTTACATAGCAACCAGTGTTAAAACTATTCACTTTTAATAACACTAGTGTTAAAAGTAGGTAAATTACTTTTAAAACTGGTGGCTTAAATTTACATTTTTGACACTGACAATAAACGTTAAAAATTGTATTTTTAATAGTGTTTGTAGAAAAAAATATTTTCTTGCTGGGTTGAGACGCAAAATACTAAAACATAGTAAGGAAAAAAATTATACATACCTAATTCAAATTACTATTACTCCAAATGATCGAAAGTCATATTATACTAGTAGTGTTCAAAAAATAATGTAAATGCAGTTTTTTTAAGGAAATTATACTATGTGACTATGGCAACATTGAATAGGATATTTATCGATGATTTGCACGATTTACCACACCCATTTTAAAAATTAACGTAGTTCTAAGTATTCTTTTAATTTTAAAATAACAAGAATGCCAGCTATCCATGGAAAACAAAAGACACTCGAGAAACAATCATTACCTGCCCTTATTTTGACGTTTTCTTTAAAACAATTTAAAGTAGTACGTATATGGTATTTTTATAAAATTGTGGAGGTATTGCATATTTAATAAAGAACCATACACGAAGTTGAAATTATTTTAAAGTAAGTACATGTTAAAATTATTGACAGCAGCTATACCTAATGATTGTTTCTTGAACGTCTCTTGTTTTCTATGGATTTCTTAATGTAAGATTGAAAAATGCCTGTAGCTCACTTATTTTCTTAAATAAGTATTCATAGATTACGGTATATCACGAGAATCAGCCAAAAATAACTTATTAATGGTACCATAATCACATATGGTTTCCATTAAGAAAAAACTAAGTTTACATTATTTTCCAAACACAACTACATAGTTTAATACAATACGATGTTATCAGAATGTTGCATAAATCTTTATTATTCTATTTTTCTGTCATTACATGTTCATTTTTATTTAAACTTAAAGCAGAGAGTTTCTATTTTGCTTCTAAGCCTAACGATCTGATTCCACAAGTACATATGTCGTTTCTAACATTTTCGTTGTCATAGTCATAAAATTTTCAGCCCGAAGACTGGTTGGACGCTTGCCTCCATCCTTTCCTATCCTGAGCTAACCTACGCATTTCCCCAAAAATTGAACATCCCTAAGTATTTGAGAGCAGTATAGTCTAATCTGGGCCCACCCCTACCTCTTTTTTCCTATCTCTGACTCTAGTATGTCGCGAACTAAGACTTCGTCCCTCAGAAGGTGTCCTACCATCCTATATCTCCTATTCCTTACTATCTTACTATCTTCCTATCTTTCTAATACATCTCTGTTGCTAACCTTATCTATTTACGGTATATTCATCATGCGTTCATAGCACCACATTTCAAATCTTCTATTCTTCTTCGATCCGCTTCTCCTATATTGTCCAAGTTTCGCACCAGTACATTGCCGTACTCCATACATACGTCATTCCAACTTTTTATTGGCCTCCACTTTATATTCTTTCCTATGGACTTAGATTTATACACCCTTCTCGCCACATTCTTTCTACCGGCATGTGGCAAACGTGTTCAAACCATCTCAGTTGTCCTTCTACTATATTGTCTTGTATAGGTTTTATTTCCAATTTTTGTCTAAAGGTTTCGTTTCTTATCCTGCCTTTACTCGTTCTTCCCTCTATTTTTCTCAGAAACCGAATTTCTAATCAATTAATTTTAATTTTACGAATAAATAAATGACTACGAAGCATAAAGCATGTAATATCAATATGTATAATAATGCGTATAGAGCATACAAAACGCTTTGTCACCAAAAAGCTATTATTTTGAATATTTTAAAACCCAAGTGAGGCTGCTCAATATTCTTTAAGTAGATCTTTAGAAAATGATTCTTGCGCAGCTGATTCTAGGAGAGGATCGAACTGCTGGTTTCGACGTGTTTTCCACACGCAGAGAGGCCATTTACATAATAGATACATATTCTCCCATAATGCAGAAACCTGTAACTGGATTACAGTCACAGTTTAACCAAAAACCTTTGCATAACAAATCTCTGTGTTCCATACCCAGAAATGTATTTAAATTCTGAGCTAATCTTAACCGCGTTAAGCTAAGTTGATATAAAATATGCACCCCGCGTTGCTCGTTAAATATTCAAGATGGCTGTCCTGGAAGGGGTTCTCGTGTACCACACAATGATACAATACGATAAACTCGGTTTTTGTACAATCATTCTCCACAAATCATCTTCCACAATGAATTATCAAGACCCCCGAGGCACCTTGCATTATATTCTCAATTCTTCTAACAAATTTATTCGACGATAATAGTTACTACGTGGTGGTGGGACCAGAGAATAATTTCTTCCTTTTATGGGCCGACGGGCTGTTACACTGTCAGATTGTAATATATGGACCGCCATTAAAATGGCCACTGTAATTACGCCAAATTTAACAGGAAAAATTGCATATTAAGAGTGCCGCAATTACTTCAGGTGTCGGAATAATTTTGTCCCGCAGCTAACTTCCAAATTAACTTTCTTAATGACATGTGCAAAGACGCTTCGCCGAAATTTCACACGGTATAATGGGATTATAGTGATGACCTCTCGAAGCGGAATACACATTAAAATTATTAAAGGAGTTTCAATTGCATTTAATACACTAACAACAAGGAAATAAGGGTCAAAGTTACTCGAACCAAACTTTCACAAAAATAAGTATTATATTACCTTGTCCTAAACTAAGTACAGTCAATTGTGAATAAGAAAATGCTTGGCACGTCACAGTGACGTAATGCGCAGTAAACCTTGTTCATGTCTGCGCCTTGTATAGAATATAGCCAAGATGGCC